>OX421383.1:75000-4875000 GCA_949126905.1 Amorpha juglandis
GCATATTATGTTCATCACGGATAATGTAGAATTCTAATGGTGAAAGAATTTTTAAAATCGGTCCAGTGGTTTCAGAGCCTGCAAACAAATAATCAAATCTTTTCTCTTTATAATATTAGTTTAGATTAACGTGATTAATTAACGTGATTCTTTATCTTTAAATTGGCCTTACTTTTATTTATGAACCGAACGACATGAAACAAACACTAAATATTAAGTGAAGCTTACCATAATATATTAGTGAAAACTACATCTAAATCGGATAAGCCGTTTCTGAGGTTAGCGTGCACAAACGCACAGATAAACAGACCTACAGACAAAAAAAAAAATTCTAATAATCATTGTATGGGGTGTTATTGCTTTGACAAAGGTCCCATTATTTTTTCTCATATATCTTCCATGTACACATAGCGATCATTTGCATTATAGGTATAGATATTTAACACGCTTTTATAAGCTTCAGACGTGTGTTAGTATGTTTGTATGTTATTTAATCTAAAATTTTACAATTTCCACTAAATGTGGATCTTTGTTTTTGGGTTGAGCGTCACACAAGCAAATCATAATTCCTATATTGAGTTGTAAACATTTTATATAAAAGACAATAATTTTAACACAAACAAAACACAGCACACAATAATATATCTGATGGGGCTCGGGTTTAACGACGGGCACGACAGCGGCGGCGTCTGCGGCGAGCGCAGCTGCGGCGACGACGCCGACGGCTGCGACTACGACAACTACGGCGCCGACGGCTCCGGCGGCGACCACGGCCACAACTACGTCGGCGGCGACTACGGCGACAACTACGTCGGCGGCGACTACGACGACGGCGGCGACCACGACGACGGCGCTGCCAACCAAACAGACTATTGGAAAAATATCCAGTAACACACACACAGAGTAACGCTTTCCGATTTGTCGGCCGGCGTGACGACTGTCGGATTTATATGGGCGGGTCGATCACGTATTTTTGAAAAGCCTAGCGATAGCAAGAATCTCGTAATAATATATCGCAAATTCGTATTAATTATCAGCAAAAACAAAGCCATAGCAAACTAATAATAAATGAACGATAATTGCCGTCGCTAAAGAATAATCGGCATATCTCATGCATCATAATTGCAACCCAAAACAATATTAAATTTTACTGTGATAACTTTTTTTCTTAGTCGATGAATAGATATTGTTTCAAGATTTACAACACTGAATTTATCTATTTTCAAGCCACAGCCTAGTTTATAACCACTGTTTCGTAAGATTCGAGATTAGTATTCTTCTTAAAGAGTATTCTTTAGAGGCTTAAAAGACTTTAAATACTTCAAAATAGACAACATGCAAGTTTTTTAGTTTGCATTTCGTAAATAAAAATTCTAACGCATTCGATGTTGTATTTGACCCTAAAGCCACAACGCGACGGCAGCTTTGTTATTTTATCCCGCTTTGCCATACAAGAAGAATAAAACAGATATAATAGACATACAAGTAAAATAGCCAAACTACAACATTGAGTTAATTAAACAAATTACTTTTACCACTATTGCTACAAAATGGATTTGGTGGTAGAGTCTTCGCAAAAGTTGCATTTAAAAATAAATATCTTAAATATACATATTATATCTTTTAATTTAATAAATATATCTTTAAATTTTATAAATATATCATTTTAATTTATAATAATAAAAAATTACAATGATACTAGCCTCGTATGATACACGTCCCACTGCTGGGCACGAGCGTCCTCTACTGAATGAGAGGGGTTAGGTGTTACTGTTAGTCCTTAGCCTTAGTTTATAACAAAGTAAAATGTGGTGGTAACTGGTACCCCGCAGGAGCGGCGGCGGCGGCGGCGACGGCGGCGTCGTGCGCAGCAGCACTGGTCCGACGGCTCGTAAGATCGCGAGCGCGAGTACGCACGGCCGCGCGGCATCACCTTGTTGTCATCGCGTCTGTATGTACCACAGTTAATATGTCACATATTATAAATATTCACAAGACGCAACATTCCGTAAATTAACGCCATGTAAGGTGGAAAGT
This sequence comes from Amorpha juglandis, assembly GCA_949126905.1. Classification (NCBI taxonomy): domain Eukaryota; kingdom Metazoa; phylum Arthropoda; class Insecta; order Lepidoptera; family Sphingidae; genus Amorpha; species Amorpha juglandis. Next base: position 77,038 of record OX421383.1, read on the forward strand.
TTAAATGCAAGATTGCATTGTCTTTTGTGGATGTTAGAGGGAGTGAAGGTGACAGCGGCTGCAGGTTTGCTCCACAATCCTCGTTGAGATGGAGGACTTCAAAAATCGTTGTACAATTTTATTATAATAAACTGATGTTTGATAAAAAAAATGACAATATATGTTTAAAATAGGTTAACATCGGGCCTCGTAAAACATAAAAGAGGATACTGACATGGTAAGGCGAGCCGGCAAGCGGGCGACCAGGAAGGGCTCTGCGCAGAAGTCGTCGTCTGAAGAGCGCAGGGAGCGGAACGAGCCCTCGGACGTGTCCCCCACACTCGCCACACTCTGTATAGAGCTGTCACACCGACCACGCACGATTTGGTCATTATTTATTTTATCACAGTGGCCGGCAAGTGAGCAATTGGGTCCCCTGATTTTGAGTGATCTCCACCACCCATGAACATCCATGATATAAGAATCATGGATGTGTTCCAACCTTATAAATAAGGATAGAAATTGCGAAGGTTTGAAATTCCGGCGGAAAGAGATGGAATTTAGGCCCCGTCACGTCTCGTAATAAATGTAACAAGCTGCTTCATCGTGCTAGTTTTCGGTTAGACGGTTGAAGCGCACCCGTCGAGTCAGCCCCGACAAACAGTTTTGTGTACAGCACTACTCTACCATAATATGTAAAATCTTTAAACTACTATTATTATACCATAGCTTTTGCACGTGGCACCGCCCGTCTGCCTGAATGTTTTCCCATGGTATCCTTTGAACGAGAGTTGCTGGTGAGAGGGTACCTGATATTTGTGTACCCGACTGGATAGCGACCACCGTACACATGACGAAAAACCTCGTTCAGGCGAGTCGTGATCCGTGGTCAGCCAGTGTAATATCCAGTAACTTCAGGCCAGCATAATTTCGTCGCCGATCGAGGGATGCAATGTCTCTTGACGGTGGACATTATATTTGGACTAAGTACACTGTATTTAACATCAGGTACAGTGTAGTCTCTTTACACTTACTGTGGACGAGTATAAAAAAAATGTACGAACGAACCTTCTGCTGATTCTCTCGTTGTCGCCATGATCTCTCGTATGATCGCTGTAACAACAACGCCACTATCAAACATCCTCTACTTTTGCGCTGTATATAATAGCCGGATTAGGCACACGTACCGTAGCAGACTCTCTGGTCTTTAGTTACAATCTTCAACAATTTAACGTCTTTTTTTTTATATAACTCAATGACATCAGACGAGCAGTTTAATGAAATGAAACTAATCTAAACGGATTTTATAGCGGTTTATTTTTAAGTTTGGTCCCAACATTCCGACACTTTATCAGCCGTTGTGGTCACGAGGCAAACTAAAATCTATTTAAATTCAATGCCATCATTCAGAAATGAGCCATTTAAAATCCAATTTGAAAGAAACGCAAATAAAAAATACAAAACACCTGGTTTAATTGGTACATTTTGGCGGTCGATCTAGAGAATGAAAGATGGTTTATTGAAATCGGCCATAAATGATAGTCAATTTGAAAGATTTTTCTTAGCTATGTAACATTTACCTGTCGCTTAAACTTCCAAGTGCTCGACGACTAGCATATTGTTTGTATCGATGAGTGGTTGGACTTTACTTACAAATGATGACCAGAGGGATGACCAGAGGAGTTTGGATTTTTTTCTATTTAGGCCAGGTTATCAAAAAATTAAACGTAGACCCACTTTTAATGGTACTTCCAAACTAAAATATTGCCAATGATATTGTTGTTAATATTTCAGAATTTCTAGAAATCTAAAATAATATTGACCAGTTTAAACTGCCAACACGAACTCATTATTATTGACATTACTCATATCATAGACAATAACACTGCGTGTGTGCGGCTAGCCCTAAAAATTTACATATTCTTATAGCATAAGTTTAACTGTCTTCGAGTTCTGGTGATAAATATTATAATACTGGTGATAATATTAGTCTGCGATTCCAGATTTTTTATGTTGTGTACCTAATATAATTTAGTAGTTAGATTATAAAAGAAGTAAAGCCCTTACTGTCTCTTCGGCCCTTGGTCTTTCTGCTCCTCGTCAGCCTTCTTCTTGAGTGCGGCTTTATCGCGCGCGGCGTTGGCGCACTCGCGCCTGCCAATAACACACCGCGTGACACAACACATTGAAAGAGGGCCCTATTTACTAACTTTTTACACATCCAGGTAAAAAGTCTTTATATGGCATTCATTAAATTATTATCTACTATTTGTTAAGATATTCGCCATAATAACATATCAAAATCAGTAATTTGTCAAAAACACATTAATAGGGCGAGCAAAGCGAGACTTATCACTATCCCACAATCTGGGCAGCTTTCTTATACACTTTACTGCAAAACTATCACGCCTATAGATTTGTGCTTTACCATAGTAATTTAACTTCATATCTAGATGTGCAATATGTAAAAAAAATATGCAATTTTATAACCATTAAAAAAAAATTACATTAACATTTTAGTACTCATTGGTGTTATTGTAATACTAACGCCATCTGTTAGAAACCAAAGACAACGAGTAATTACGAGATTTAACATGTTTTAAAGGGAATATTAGGTGAGAGTAGTACTTACAAAAAAAATATAGAGAAATGAAACGTGAACGTGAACGATAACTTTGTGAAAACCAGTCAAAAATTTTAACTAAGTATATTAATGTTATTGTTATAACGAAACAAATGGTACAAATATCTAAAATGCCGCAAAAACACAAATTATTAGCTAGAAAAACTACGCGAGCCCTCACAAAGCTCAGCTTTTTACTAGTTAACTCGCACGGTTTGTATGTACTTTGCATAATTATTATACACTACATGAGCATCATCGAAATGGGGCCATCTGATTAACATGGCTGGCCAACACTTATTATTGATGATGGAAACAGGCGTCAATCTTCAGACATTCGTGTGAATAGGAATTGCCCCCAGACAATACCCATATATAATATTAACACTGTCTAGTCTATCATCTGCTCGAGGGTGAAAGTACACCATTAGCGTGACTTGCGTCCATGTAATCCTAGGATTAATTATTGTTAAAATTACAGATACACTTCACCGGCTCGTGGCTTCACCGCCCATGTGTGTCGCGATTCATGTGGCCTGTGGAAACAATGTAACAAAAGTGTGACCGCTCACTTCCTCTTCAAGTGGACGTAGGCCTTGAGGCGGGAGGCGTAGCGCGGCGCCTCAGTCTCGCTGCGCTTGCGCACGAACTCCACAAACTCATCGGTAAGCTTCTTCGTGTTGTTGTCGTCGGGCTCCATGCCGTCGTCGCAGCCCATCGCGTCGCCGATATTCACACGCTCACCTACTCCTGCAACCGACCACAAACCTCATCACTGGCTCGCTCCTGTGTCATTGGAATCACAAGCTAATACATGGGCTCGCGTCTTCATAGGCGTGGTATTGTCATAATATACCATGTACGTATGTCAACTACCTATAAGTATGTGCATCGTTAGCTGTATTCTATTTTTGAAGTTATACTTCTTTAGGCGCGTTATGAAAAAATGATGAGAGTGAAATTTTAAGATGCGCGCGCACCTGTGACACAAAATTAACAGTATGAAGCCGTCTGCTTAACCGCTCATTAAGTCTCGAAAAAAAAGCTACCAACAAAATAGGAATTGAACCTCGATATTAGTCGCGCATGTTGGTACGCTCGTCACCTCTGATCACTGTTTTCATATTTATAATATTTATCAACATGTCTCTAGTTTATACATTCACAACACGTGTTTGAGTTTCATACAAGTGCGAATTATATATGTGCTAATAAATTATATTCAGTAGTGATTTAAATTGAATATTTTGATTGATATTACTTACTATTTGTGAATATTAGTGAAAAAAATTGTGCTTATATACTTTTTCAAGTGCTCCAATATAATTGAGGTTAACTATCCGTATGTATTATTTATTGATATAAATTAAAATACTTTTATTTAATATAATTAACACTAAATATTATTAAATTATTAATGTTAAATACTTATTATTGGTTATTTAATGATGCCAAAGAAGTATAACTTCTCACGCGCGTACATAAGTATTTTACACGTAAACAAATGCACCCCGAGAAACTTTCTTCAAAGTTCAACCCCATGTTACGCCTCGCCAGGTCAGGGTGTATGTGAATGTACATTTTAAAGTACATGTTGAGGTGTGCGAGCGAGACAGCAATATGTGCACTTTGTATACAATTTTAATGAAGCCGTAGCTGGTTGCGTTTCGTGACGCGATTTTTTATCTCAAAATGAACCTTAAGAATTCACAAGTATAAAAACTATCATATTTCATAAAAAGGGGTACAAGTAGTCTATTGGAACCCAAATATATAGAAATAACACGCCATAGTTTGTTATAAATCTATACTCAAATCTGATCGATACGATAACGTTTATATAACGTTGATACCATCGCGGCTATGGTGATCCACCAAACCGCATCTGCGTGCTGGGTTACTGCTTATTTGCAAGTAATGGATGGACTTTGCCTCGGCCTGGGACGTAACATGCTTTTATAAATATCATAAAGCGATTAATATACGAACCTTTCACACATTTCCTGTCGGTAATAAAATATTAATATCTAAAATGGACACAAACAATTTGAATATAAAATTTAAACCGTTACGACAATACGTGCGTAATAGCAAAATTTTATTTAGACTGTTGAATATTGTAGATTGGAGTTTTGTTTGAATAAATGTCAAAAAAAAATATTGTCAAAATATTCTTTGTGCCAGTAAGAATGTATTGGTTTACAGTTTTATAAAATTAAACACCTTTTTTACAACACAACCATAATTTCTTAAGCCATAGAGTAGAGAGAGTTTTATTTTTAAATACTTTAGAATTGTACTCAGTTATACCTCTATAATCATATAATGTTCAAAATGCTCGCCGAGGACCACGAAAACAAATGGCTTCCATCGTTAACATGTGAATAGTGCCGACATCCTGCGCCAGCCGCCACCATCCGCGTGGCAAGGCGCCAGGCTCCTCCAGGCTGGGTGTGGCCGGCATATCGTCTGCTTAACACGTTAACTCAATGCCCGGGGGAAACTCGCCCCACAGAACCCAGTCGTATCTGATGTTCTACAAGTGAAGTTAGAGCACTAATCCCTGTGGGACACGGCAGGACATCTCCCTCCGGTGAATAAGAAAAAAAGAAAATTGTGAATGAACAGGCGGCCGGCGTGAAACATTGTTTTAATCTCAAAAATGGGTTAATGGGATCTGTATTCGGAAGCCATGTAACATTGAGAACGTAATGCAACAAATTGATGCATTTATGTAATCTCATCTCTAATTCACTAAACAAAGAGTGTGTTTTATTTGAACTGACAGTTTAGGTCGGCGGAGTTAAAAATATAACTTAGGCTTTCCTCGATAATTTCCGTAAATTTTCGGTGGAAAACGACAGTGAAAAAGTGGTCATTGCGCTCATCTGCTTTCCGCTTCAAAAATATATTAAAATGAAGGAAATTTCATTGTGAATTCATTAATATAGGGTTACCTATGAAAATCTGTTCATGAATAATGGTTGCCTGTCTTTGAAATCCGAAAATCGGAGCGATACTATGTGATGCGATAGAGGAGGACGCAGTATATCAGCTGCGTGCGTATTTAGAAGTGTTGTCAAAGTCTTATTAGTGAATACATGTTATAAAAAAGTTTAAATGACAAAAAAGTGCTTTTTATGCAAATTAAGTGATAGCATTATATTTTTTAATGATTTTTTTAAAATGAACATGTCAAATAGTAAAACACGTTGAAGATATTGAGATACATCTTAAAAATATATACTTTAAACGGGTTGTTCATTTCATCACATAAGACAGACATCATAATACTAGTCGAGCGATCGACCAATTAAAATAGTGTTTGCCTTAGGTAAATTATGTTGGATTTGTTCCTGTACATAACAGTATGTTTTGTTAAAAATGTAAATATGGATTTATGCATATCTTTTAGAAACTTTTCTGGACTTACTTTTGATGTGCTTATTATATTTGTAAATTTGTGATTTGATGTGCTTATTATATTGTACATGGACAAGTCCATATGACCATTTTTATTGTAATTAATGGTAAAATAGGAAATTCATTTATAACAGAAAAAAATAAAGCAAAATTATAAAATACTAGCTTTTGCTCGCGACCCTGTCCGCGTTAATGTAATTTTGAATTAGATCCCACGGGAATGGACTATCTGAATACAATATATTGTTTTTTTTTTCTGCCTTTCTTCTTCGGGTCGCCATCAGTAGGCAGCTAGAGAAAGGTTGGTAGGTAAGCTAGGCTAGGGATTCTGATATTCCTGCCCGTAAGGTCCACGACACATCTCCTTACCATTATAATCCTTACAGATTTTTGTTAATTTGCCCTACTCCCTCCTGTCGTTGTTCCGTTCATATCCTTCGCATTGGTCCGTGAATCATCACATTTAAGGATCCCCTTCTTCCCATGCTTGTTAGTGTGCTTTTTCCTGCCTCTGCCTTTTTCCAACCTATAGCGCGGCGGTTATTCTAAAGTTCCCATAATTTTAAATTAGTCTTATTAATAACAAATGTTTTGTACTTAACCTGTCATAGCGCTTTCTTAGCCTATATGATGAATAAAGATTTTGATTTTGATTTTTGAAGCACCAACCGACGTCAAACCAAACACAAATACCTCATTTGCAGTATCCAGTAAGTTGTGTGGAGTAACAGCAGAAAAGGAGGCATACTTTGTTTTATTAGAAAATCTAAATATGAAAAATTAAAAAAAATCCAAACATACTTTGGGCGATCGGAAACAAGTTGAGCAACCCATAAATTAGCAAGAAATATAATTTTTATTGGGAATTATAAAATTTATAAAAACTGGTCTAAAAACAAAAAAATTGTCTGAAATTGTTCAAATACAATTTATATTACTTAGTTGTTTAACTATTTTACGTAAGTCAATCATTTTTTTCTTAAAAGCTTAAATATAATATTTTTAAAACTTATGCCCGCTTTGATAATTTTTTCGAATAAAAATTGAATACTGAAAAATGTTTGACGCGCAAGCGGAGCCACGGGCACAAACTAATTATATTTTTTCAATGCTATAAGTTTATTAATAACTCTTAAATTAAGGAGTCCAATGTGGGATGTATTGTTTGAATATGTATTCCCAGAAATCTATGTCTTCTTTATCAGGGCTAGTTCCCTCCACCAGTTGGTTGCCAATATCAAGATAATCTTGCGTTTCAATCGTGTAAGGTGACCACTTCACGCCTAAGTTGTTGTCTGGTGTTGGGTTTCTGTAAATAAATAGTTTTTTTTAACCTACGAATAAACTAAAGATGGTCTTATCAATCCAACGCTTATATACTACGTACTATATTTTATATTGTTATTTTTTTGTACGTTTAATCACGCTTAACTTTCACAAAGTCATCCAATTTTAATGATTGTTTATCGTCTTGCTCTCTACCAATTAATCAATAAATTTCAATAGCACCCACTGAAAATTGGTAAAAATAAGTAGAGTTGGTCTTATTTTTATAATGTTATTTTTCATTATTTTCACATTAAAGTAAGGTACAATGTATTTTTTCAAATATTTGCTCAGAACTCACCCATATTTCGCAAAGTTCGTCCATAAAGTTGTAAATCTATTAATAATATCGAAGGTCGGTGAGGTTTTGTCTGTCTTCGCAAATATAATTTTGCAAGGGAATAGGTAGGAAATATCATCAGCATGACACGTTACAGGCTTATCACCAATGAACCTACTCAAGCCTAGCATGTGACCTGTAAAATTTCTCTCCGATTTGCAAGTAAACTTGAACAAATACACTTTGCTTTTGTTCTTTGCGCAGATTTTCGCTTGGAGGACGATTCCTTGAACGAACATATCCAAACCCAAACATTTGTACATGCTCTCACAATCTTCCTCGGTAACTATTGCATTTTTAATATAAAATTTCTTTATCTTCTTTGCTGCTTCGAACTGATCTTTTATGTTACAGTGAATAGCTATCTGTTTAGGAACGAATATGTCGAGGTACTTGTTCGCTGTATCAAGAAAAGTCTCTATAGTGATTCCAGGCTTCGACACTGCCATCATTCCTTCGTCTTGAGCGTATCCAATTATAACTTCTACATCATGCATCCTTGTTCTAAAAGCATCCAGAACATCGCCGTAGAAAAATCTTTCATTATCACCAAATTTCTTTTCATCGACTACACCGAAACAAAGCTCATAATCTTTATCAATCTTCGATAGGGGTATTTGTGCATTAATCAGGCTTCGCACTGGTTGATTTTTAAAAAAATCATACAAGTCTTTGTCATCATCAGACTGACAACCAAGTTTCCTTGCCAATATTAACCCTCTTTCTCTTGGTTCGATTGGTTGTGCCCACCAACAAGTGGCCGTTCCACTTTGCATAATAGCTCTTTTGAATAATCCTTTGGTCATAGGGGATATTAAATGAAAGCCGATGCTAGCTGCACCGGCGCTCTCTCCGAAAATGGTTATATTTCCAGGGTCGCCACCAAAATGTCTAATATTCTTTTTAACCCACCTTAGAGCGGCTACTTGGTCCTTCATGCCAGCATTTCCAGGGATGTCTTCGGTTTCAAGGCTAAGAAACCCGAGTACCTCAAGTCTGTAATTCAGGGTGACAAGGACAATATCATGTCTGACCAGAAATTCAGGCCCATAAAAGTCGTCATCTCCACTGCCCCACAGGAACGCACCTCCGTGAATCCAGACCATGACTGGTAAGGGTTTAATGGGTTTAATGTTTGGGGTGTAGACGTTAAGGTAAAGACAGTCTTCACTGCCGAATGGCTCTTTGTTGATGGTAAAGTTTAATTGAAAGCATGGGTTTCCAAACTGCTTAGCGCTGCGGACTCCTTCCCATGGTTTTGTTGGTAATGGTGCCTAGAAAGCATAACATAATATATACACTCCGTATTCATAAAATAGTAGAGTCATGCTGTAGACAATACTGAACACGAAGTACCAGCTTGCTGCATTGCGTTTCATACGATGAGTGAGATATCTGAAGCTTAAATCCCTCCCCCGTCGCAATCCCTTCATTATCTCTTTACTTTAAGGTCGGCAATGCATACATAACTCCTCAGGTATCGTTGATGTTAACGGGCAGTGAAGATCACTTACCATTAGAGGACACACTTACTCGTTTACTGGCTTCTGTCATAAAAAAGACGTTGGGATATTAGTAATCATGATTTGTGAGCAAGACGAGTCAAATTCATAGCGACTATTGAGACGATGACAATAATTGGTCATTGGAACTTTTTTTTTTTGTTTGGTCACTTGCTGTAAGCCTGAAGCCAGTCGGCTGTAAGCAGCTTCACCGGACTTTCGGGTGAGCGCTTTAGGCGCTCTCAGCCCTTAAATTAAGGTGACCTCGCTAAGGGCACCCCCTGTGGGGTACGAACCTCGGCTCAGGACGGTCACTGGGAGAGCGCAGAGACATCTGCGATTATAGGTTTGAGGGAGTTTAAAAAAAAACTACTAGTCCTCATCATCGGCTCGCGGACCGATTCTAGGGTCGGGGTTGCGAGGAACGCGGCGCGGTCCTCGGCAGCGAGGTATGAGATATGAGGTATGAGGCGAGATATGTCGGTCTTGTAGAGTGTTGATGTTGTGTGAATTCCTCCCTCCTTCGGATGGGCAGAGTGGTCGCATCGTCCGGATCGGTGAGGACGCTACACGGTCTTTTCCAGTTTGCACGGTCAAAGGGAGTGTATATTGACGCTCTACGGATGAGCGTAGTCGGATGGTGGCGGATGGCGCGATCGAAATAGCGCTTGCATTGGCTCGAAAAAACGTGCAGGTTATATACTTATCGGTTGATAGCTATTATATTTTGGACAATAAGTAAATATTAATATGTACATAACCGTACATACTAGCTAGGATTGCTAGATACAGGAACTATACTGTATCTAACCTAATCTCACGCGGCCATTAGACACCGTTATTTTCTGAGTGGCGAGTTTAAGCGCTGAGTTGCGCACCCAAATATAACGAGTGTGATGTTATTCGTCGAGGATTTTATTTACTTTATTACATACTTCGTTATCAGATCCTATTTAAATTAAGACTTGACAAAATGGCAGCTAAACGTTTGGAATAATAAAACTTCTAAATCAGTCCTCATTTGGCGAAGACATCGATGTATATAAAATAAATATGCACCGAATCGATAACCTCCTCCTTATTTGAAGTTGGTTAAAAAAATCAGATAACTTTTGTTTATAAATGAGATATCATTTATAGATTTGTTATCATAAGCTAGTAAAATTATTTATTTGTAATCAGTTCATATTTTTATCTTAAAAATACTTTGCATTATCATGTTATTATCATTTCTGTTGGTTGAATATTATTACATTGTCAATCACAAACATTTATGGAATTTCATCAAGAAATAAGTTTGAGAAATCGTAAGTCCTCGTTTCAAATCCCAGGTTGGGTAATCACAATTCCTGTATGAAGTTTCAATTTTATATACTCGTATAATATGTCAAAATGCTCGTCTTGTATCGCATCATGAGACAGAAGGAAATAAGCAGGGCGAACTATAGATGTTGCACTAGTTCCTACATTTCTGCCTACTCCTTCAGGGATACATGCGTGTGCTTAGGTTATGTTTAAATAAATTTGAGGTTCTGAGCCCGTTAGCCGTGGACGGTAGAAACGGTCAAAAGTAAATAAAAATAGATACTTCACTTTAAACCTCAAGTGTCCAACTGGCGGTTCCGCGTAAGGTATTCCTTTGAAGCTGCAGTAACTCCCTCCATACTCGTTCTCCACAATCTCTCCCTCCAATGTGCCATCACTTATTGTCACTTTAACCATTATGTAAACAATGTATTTCTATTGATTGGTCTACGGGTATATATTAAGTGAACGTTATCTAGATATGTCTGTTGATAATATGATAAAGTTGGTAAAATGAATACGAACTATATTTGTTATTCACATACATTTTATGTACAGCACTGTTTATAATTAAAATTTTTCTATATAAACAGAATATAGAATAATAGTTTAAAAAAACTAAAAAACACGCTTTTACATAAAATCCAACTAAAAAATAAATTTTAATGAATTCGAATTAGGAATAGTGTACAAAGTTTAAAAATATATATAAATTAAGAATAGTGTAATTATGAAAAATTATGTATTTTATTGTAAAAAAAACGTGGGGTGCTTTTTAAGACATTATCAAAATGATGATCCTTCTACTCATATCTGTCAATAAAATATTTTTATAACTATTGAGGGTATTGACACCATGCACCCCACGCTTTTTTCGTCTTTTTTTTCATTCGTAAAACTGTACCCGATCAATCGTACAACACCCGTAATACATACAAAGCGTCGCACGTAATGATTCGCTGGAGAATCTTGACATCGCGATGTAGATGTCCCATACACATTGATATACAAAAAAACCTAGATGCACGGTCCCGTACAAACCTAACGCTCGAAACTGTCCCCAAACACTCAACAATTATACCTATATAACACATGTGTGTATGTTAACATATATTATTGCAAATTCAACCTTACGCCCTTTGTTTTAAACTTGGTTTTCAAAGCAGTGTACGAAAAGCAATAAAATTTTACGACTGACGGGTGGACGGTAGGACAAGGCATTGAGTGGAGACGAACATTATTATTTTTTTATAAGCATTTGCTTAAATTTTGTGTTTTGAAATTAATAATTATACTTTTATCTAAGCGTAAATAGATTTTTGGTAAGACATGGGTAAATGAATGAAACAAATATTAACTGTTAAAATGGTATGTTTAAAACTCAAAGTTAAAGTGATTTATTCTGCACATACATAGGTTATGAAAACTCATACATATCTTTGTCCAAAAAATGCTCAGACCAAACGACGCTTGATTTATTTGGCTTAAAAAAACAGGCCTTTGTTGACTGACGATTGATATCCATTCTGCACATCGTATCACATCACAAGGAAAACTAAAATAAAAAAGAAGTTTTTTTAGACGTGTTGCGCCAAAGTGACATTCACAGACTACGCGACACTTCTGTCATTACATTTATCATATTTTAGCATGCCGCATGTCGCGAACTCATAAGTTGATCCATAATTATTCAATATACATTATATATTAATATTTAAGCACATTAAAAATACAGCAAATTTACTATTTCTTCTCTTATATCATATTATATAACGCAAACATATTTGTCAATAACTAAATACATAAAAGTTTAAAAGTACATGAATTTATTAATAAATAAAATATAAACACAATAAAAAAAATCGACTCCATTAAAAACAGAACAGAGTCTTATTACTATGTGACTAAAATAAAAAGATGGCTGTAATTAACGCTCATAAACTATAAAAGCGGCCATTGAAATTTGCAGTATTATACTTCGACTGCTGAGAGTAATTTTTAGACAAATTAAATCAAAATCACATATTGCTTCCTATATTCAGTCATAAAAACAACATAAACTAATCAATAAACTTTTCTACTTACCGAAAATACGATATCCCATCTTTTTTTAACCTTATTGACGTGATATTTCTACAATTTCTCAAAGAGCACTTTGGCATTTTTGACGTGTGTGTCTAGACGAGAGCGACGCGAGACTATTTGAAATGAGCGCACATTTTAGAATTGTGCGCTCATTTTTTGCGGACGTTTTTCAGACACTGATTGTGCATCTTGGGATTTTTTGTATATCAATGCCCATACAATATGGATTATTCTACAGCAGTGGCGCCATCTCTTGATTTTTTCTTGTTTTATTTTATGTGTCATGTAGACTATAATCCAATGTTCTATTATATTGCTGCCACTTATTGTAAATAATATAAAAAAGCGTGTTAAAAAAAGTGTTTTGCGAACATCCGTTACTACTGAAGTAATTTTAATAACAGTTGTAGGTAATAAATTTGTAATTTATAACAATTATTCAATGAAATATTTAAGGAAGTTTTCATTTTTACAATATTTATTTATTTTGTTCTAAACTCGTATCAAAATAACACAACAAAACAACCAGCGCCACCTTTATTGCATTTAAACTATAAGTTGACAAGAAAAAATCATGAGATGGCGCCACTGGCACATCTACATCGCGATGTCAAGATTTAATCCGACGTTTTGAAGTAGGTCAAAATCACGTTCAAAGACAAGTTACAGACAAACCTACCAACATAGCAACATGCATACGTCTGAAGCTAATAAAAGCGTGTGTTTTTACTTTTATTATAAATATTTAATTGACATCGGTCCTTGATAAGTATGCCAAATTTAGATTTAATCCAACGTATTGAAGGAGGTCAAAAGCATGTTCGAAATTTCAGTTACATACTAACAGACGTATGAAGGTAATAAAAGCGTGTTAAAATAAAGACACGCGCCTGTCGGAATATTGACAGCAAAACGCTAAACTGGCAAAATATTATGGTAATACCTATGTACATCAAAACTGTCTTAAAATACACATTTTGTCAAAATTATTAACATTTTGCAAGTAGGACATCTGGTTTATATAAAAATGAGTCGTTTACCTACAAATGTAATATTGCTATTCGTCGTTGTAAATGATCGGGAGTACTGGCATGGAAACCAGATACAATGGACAGGGTTGGGACGACGACCTATGATATTATCGATTAAAATAACACAGGGTTATTACTTCATCGTTTATTCATTCTCTTTAAATCTACTGCCAATTAAGAACGCACTTTCCCTGTAGAGAAGAAATTACTTTCTTATTTGAACTTGAAATGAGATATCCGGAGGCCCAAATCCTCTCTCCTTCCAACCTCTAATTATCCCTTTCCTTTAAAGTCGGCAATTTGTACGTGATTCTTCTAGTATTATGGGCGGTGGAGATCACCTTCCACCTGGTGATCCACTTGCTGAAGGCCAATAATACTCTATGGATGCTTTGTCGACCTTAAAGGAAATGTCGAATAGGGAAAGGAGAAATTTTATAGTATTATTCGAGCGCTTTATTTATTGGATGTTGTGGTGTACAGCTATTAAGAGCATGCTGCCTAAAATATTTCGTGCGTTAGCTCCGCCCATCCACCCCGCTACCCTCTGCACTTGTACGCAACGCGTCGTTTCGCGCGTCGCTTGACGTTATAGTAGTGGGCATAAATACACGGAGACTTCTGTACATAAATATTTTTTTAATAATATATATTGTTTTGAAAGACAAATGTTTTGTTGATATAATATAACAAAATTGTATCAGAGCTGTGTCTGTACATTTGATATGTTTAAAAAGTAATGATAAACATATTCGATTACAGAAATATATATTTTTAATTATCTTGTCTGTATGTTTGTGCGTGTATTGTACACGAAAACCCACTGAATGGAAATATGAACAGGATTATCGCAGTTTGTATGCATATTTCCAAACTTAGAATCTTTGATGCTTTTTTCACATTTTTTAACCAATGGAAAAACAGAGGAGGTATATATATATATACAGACGAATTGCGAACATACATTTACATTACATTTTGAGTGGTAGAGCCACGCTGAAGACAGTTTTGTCTACAGCATGAATGGGCTGGCTCGACCGGGTCGTTACCACTGTCTCACAGAAAACCGACGTAAAGTAGGGGCTTGCTGCTGCGTTTCGTACGGTGAGTGAGATATCCGGAAGCCCAAATCCCCTCCCCTTCCCCCTAATTATCCCTTACCTTTCAGGTCGGCAAAGCGCCCATGATTCATTCTTCTGGTGGTGGGCGTACTTGGGCGGTGGAGATCACTTACCATTAGGTGACACACTTGATCGTTTGCCGGCCTATGCTATAAAAAAAAAGTACAATATATTTGTTTATTATATGTTCACGCATAATGCCGCTAAATGTAGACTGGTTACAAAAACATACTCTAGTAGTTTCATGAAAGAAATTAATGTTATTTGCGCCTTTTGAGTGTTTTTTCTTTTTTTCTTCTTCAAAATTTAAATGAAATATATTTTCGTTTGAACAAATGTGTTGGTGCTATTTTAAAGAAAATTCATTTATTTTTTGTTTTATATACACATGGTCCGGGTTCCCTGGGCCAGCTGATCCACTTGATTATTATCAAGCAAATTTTCCGTGAGTAGCTGATTTTTTTGTTTTTACTTAGTTAATATTTATATAATTTAACAGTCATATTGTCCTACAAATAAAATTATAAATTTTTAGGTATCATCAAATCGAAATATTCTATCCTTGCTACGTCTGTTAGCTATCACAATAGAGAATTTTCGCATAGGGAATTATTGGGCGTCTCATCGAAACGAAGCTACTCACGGAAAATTTGCTTGATAGTAATCAAGTGGAAAAATGGCCCAGGGAACCCAGACCATGTGTATATAAAACAAAAAATAAATGAATTTTCTTTAAAATAGACTATAGTTTAATTTTCTTTTGTTTTTAAAAAAATGACTGTACGTCGATGATACGTCTACCCATTAGAACGTGTAGTCAAAAGGAAATAACGAAAAGTGCAAAAAAGAAGGAATAAATACTGTGTATTTATTTATTAGGATGATACTCATGTGTCTATAGAATGGTTTAAGGTCGAAATAAAACAACAAAATCTTACATCTTCACCTTATATTTTGTACCTCGTAAGGATTTTTTCATGATCAACATCAATCTGAAAGACATCATAATAATATACATTTTGTTATATAAAAAAAAAATATCGTAAATTAAACAACATAACAGTACGTTCCATACAATGTCAGTTGCATCAAGTAAGGGCTATATATTGTCATATTTGCTTTCATGGAACAAATATTATGAGAAATGTTCTCTTTGACATCGTATGGGAGGTTTGTCCCCGAGAGTTGATGGTGGCGAAATATATGCACGATGAATAGCTGTTATGTTTTCAGTGTTCTCGCTAGATTCAAGGTTTATCAAGTTTAGTCTGCAAAAACATCATCAACAATCATCATCATATAATCAAATCATATTTTTTAACATCACTAGAAGTTAGAGCTCAGGATCATCATCATTTTCATCCTAACCCATTTATGTAATCAATTGAGGAATTGGCTATTGTTAGGATATTCCTAACCGCTCGGATAGCGACAACCATACACACGGTGTAAGAACCCGTCATAATGATCCCACACACCTTGTGTGGATCGCATTCCAGGATCAGCCAGTGTATAATTGGTTCTCCCGAGGAGTTTGCGACATGACTCGATGGTTGGTTGAGACGGGTATAGGGATACATCCTTGTATCCCTGTGTCTTCATCAGCCATCCGCCTATCCTGTCGCAGGCTCTTCGATTTGCCTCTTTCCTCTTCCAGAGTGTGAAGAAGCATTATTTTAGGCCGGCATGATTCTGGTGACCACCGATAATCTCGTTGTTCATCGATGGTCGCTGGAGTTTTTGGTCTACACTGCGCTTACCATCAGGTATAGCGCAGTCATTTTGCCGTGCTAGGACAAAAAGTAGGTAAGCTGATGGTAAGTGATCTCCACTCATTGGTGATTTATGTAAATAGATTAAATAATAATGTAACAATGATTTAGGTAATTATGTAAATAAATCATCAATGAGTGGAGATCACTTAAGTATGAATAACAGTCGAGCCGGCTTATTCAGATTGTAGATAAATCACAAAAGTGTCTACAGCATGGTTCTTTACATAGCAAAATAATCGTCATTTTGTTTCTCCATGATAATAAAAAGAACATAGATTAGATTTAATGTAAATAATTACATACATAGTTAGTAGTTATTACCCATTATCATATAATAATGCCAATAAAATATGTAATAGTTTGTTTTATTAGCATGAATAACGTTTTGCTAGCCTGATGGTAAGCGCCACATCTGACCATAAACAGACAATATTACACAGAACTTTAGATTACAACGCACTGCGTGATATTGGATTGCGATATTTACTCCGAGACACAAATTTTGCAGTCTCATAATGCCCAGTAATGTCACTAGCTTCAAACCGAAACACAACAGTACTTACACACTGCTACATGGTAGGACAAATAAACGAAGCGGTGGTACCAACCTAGTTGGTCTCTCGCATACGAGGGACCGACCACCTAGTGAAGAAGAAGATAAAGTAAATATTACTTACAATATCAAGTTAGTAATTATACATGACGATTAGATGCATACTTGCTTATAATCTTATTATTAGTATAGTATAATATAATGTTAGAGTAACTCACTCTTCATGCATCACAAAAGTAGAAACTAAATCAAATAATTGCCGAGGCGACTCCACTGACTCTTTGTTCCGGATAACCATCATTCGATTTTCTTTATTTCTTTTTCTAAAAAAGATAGGGTATATAAGTCATTATAATGATTGTTTATACATACTCACGACTGTAATCCCCGAAGGGATAGGCAGAGATGTAACTAGTGCACCCACATTTCGCAAAGTGTATTTCCATCCCATGATGTGACAGCGGGCGATCCTATCGCCATACCGGGCACAATTCGGGATCAAACTCCGGACCGATACTGAGCATTTCATGATAGAAAAACCCAATATCATTTGACCCGACCCGGGGATCGAACCCGAGACCTCAGCATAGCAATACCGCGTACGAAATATAACTACGCGACCGAGGCATTATTATGTATGTAATAATGTAAATAGTTAAATTCTATTTTAGAAATAATATTATTAAAATATGTTATATTATATATAATAATACTTTTAATTTCAAAATGTACAAATAACATTCTAACAAAATACTTACGCTTTTGCTTTTCTCATAATCATTGCAAAGTTTTTGAAACGATTCACTTTCTTTCTTTTTTGCACAAATTATTTATTGTCTGTTTCGCATAGTTTGTCAAATATAATAAACTGATTCAACACTCGGGCAGAGCGTTCGCGCGGCATAAAACACGTAGTCTTTCCTTGAAGCACGGCGCTGTACTAACGATAAATAGCTTTAATTATTAGTTACCGTGCACTACTCAACACACTATGAGAAATGACATAAGGTTCAATATTGCGCACATCGTCGGACGTTTATCAATGCACAGAAGTAAATGACGTAAGTCGCAAATCTTTTATAATTTATATTATGAGTTTTAATTGATCTAGGTAATTTATATCTTAGCAGTGGACAATAAACAATATTTACTAACTGTGAATATTTATTTTAGACATATAACTCAAGCCATTTATTAGAAACAGCAAAAATTCTACCAAAAATACATCGTTTTCGGAATAAAAATGTATCGAGGGAAAATAACACAATTGTGTAACTGTCTTATTAACGGAAAGAAATAGGACTGAAAAATCATATATTAAAGTTTTATATTCCTTGGATATATAATTGACGCAGTATGGTCATCGAAACTAACGTACAATTTAGGGAGCCTCCTCTTAAGTGTACAAATAATATTTGTGGATCACCAGGTGGAAGGTGATCTCCACCGCCCATAATACTAGAAGAATCACGTACAAATTGCCGACTTACGTACTGAGACTATCAAGTATAGTGGAGGTAGATAATAATATGGTCGTAACAAAAAGGGCATAACCAACGATTAGACAGGTATAAATATACCAATAATCGAGTCGAGATCGAGATTTATTTATTTAATTGAGGCTTATAGAGTTTACTGAGTTCGAGTGTTATCCGTGTGTATATAGAGTGTTCACAAGCAATGCGCTGTCTAAATCTAAGGGGAGGTTGGGGCTAGATACACCACAAACACAGAACACCACAGATGTAGATTGAAATAACAAGTGTGTTTATAATTACAAGTTTATTGAATTAGTCAACAGTAACGGCTAATGAACAATGAACACATGTGGGCGGCGCGCGGTGCGGCGGTCCCCCGTCCACTCAACAGCACGCACTCACTATAAAAAGGTTATATAGATTGTTATGTGAGTGCTTTTGAGTGCACGACACTTAATGCCTCATTTAGACGATGCGGTTAAACACAAGTTACATATTACTTTCTCACTCTTGCGCTTTCAATCACTGCAACTTCTGTGCGCTGCGAACTGTCATTTATTTCAATTCTTTTCATACATGCACCATAGCATGCGCCATGCTCCGTAACGTAAGCAACATAAGAAAACACAAGTTGTAAGTTGAAAGAATACTAGCACGACCATTGCCACGTAATTTCAGTACTTGGAACATTGCGCGTCACGCACGCATGCTTTTTAATATTTATATTTTAATTTTGGTGGCTTGTTTGCAGCACGTTATTTAAAATTATGCCACGTCAGCATCGTCTAAATGAGGTCGGAAAGTCAGCCCCCTCCTTTCCATTTCTCTCCGCCCTTTTTCTTCTGCTCCGCATCCAGTGGGTGCGCTGCATCGTCACGGCTCACGGCGTACGACTAGTATCCCGCGTCGGCGTCGTAGCTGCTCCTCTGGCTACTGTATTGATCTGCAATAAAAAAAACTAAATTAAAGTAACTTTTTAAACGCACTACACATTGTCAACGGAAATATGATAAACATTGAAAAAATCATTATTTTTTATACCAATAGCTTATAATTAAATCAGTATTTTCAAGAGGTCCACATACTACGCCAGCACTAATAGTAATCAACATTAATATTTTTAAATTGTTTTCCGGTAAACCGCTCAAACGATTTTGAGGCTTGGTGTCAAGATTCCTTGAATCTGGTTCACTTTTGTTGTTGTTGTTGTCCCCTTCTTCCCTAGATCCTTGTTTTGATAAAGTAAATAGTATTCTATTTACTGTATCATACCATACCATACCATACCTATATTATTCCTTATGTTGAACTCTGGCGCGTCAGGTAAACCATAGTCATAAAATGTATGGCGTATAAAACCTAAGTAGTCACCTTGTTTGGTATCGGCGAGCTGCAGACTCTTGAGGATATCCTCGGGGATGGGTGGTGCGGTGGGGAGGTGCGCGCCGTCCGCATGGAACCCGCTCTCGTCTGCGGTATACGTCACGGAGTAGGTCTGTCCGTCAGAGCCCACATACGAGTACGAGCCCGCCACTTTCAGCGAGCCTTCCTCGGGCTGCGCGCCCGGGATCACCTGGCCTATACACAAACAATATTGTACCACTCTCCATCTGCTTCCACCTGCCCTTATCCCACTCACAGTGGTTGCGGCGCAACATGCTTCTTAACACATGTTGCGTTCTATTGAACGATCATTACCGAACAGTATTTCGTAAGACTAAAATAATAGATACATATTCGTATCTAAATAAATATCTGGGTAAACACGAAGATCACTTTCTTCACTGCCTTCCAATAAAAGGAAGTATCAACTCTGCAATAAAACGACATAATATTGACAGTCTCCGTGGCGCAGTGGGCGCTTAGCCGGCTGCGAAGCGAGGGGCCGCAGGTTCGATTTCCACACCGAGACAAATGTTTGTGTGATCCACAAATACGTGATTCTCGTCTGGCTGGTGTGGAACCGCAAGTCTTTCTTAGTTCCTGATACCTATGATACCCCATACTAGGTAAAAACCTAGTATGGGGTCAGGACTATATGGGACTGTTGAGTGTATTTATTTTATTTTCTTGGAGCATTTATAATCACGTTTCATCTTATTAATAAATCTTTTAGAAAGAAAGAAACGTTTATTCAACAAAAATACAGAGACACACAACTAATTAGACAAAAAACAAGCGAAAATGCAAACCTAAACAAAAAAGAAACGATAAAACATCGACAGCTCGTATCTCGTGGTAGTGATGAATGGGATCTAGTTCAGCATTAGTCAGGCAAAAAAGAAACCTACTTTGTACCTACTTTTCTCAAACATGTCAGTTGCTAAGGATTAGATTGGTGTCCTATAGGACGATAGTGTCTTCTTCTATCATACATAGCCATGAACATAACCTTAGATCAGTGTGGATACGTTATTCGCTCCTCTACTCCTCGAGGAAACGGACGGGACGTTAAGTTATATTTTAGATACGACAACATTGCATGATCTGATGTCAATATTGGCTCCCACTGCAGGAGTGTGAATAAATTGCGTCAGCGGTCGGTCGCGGCTAGTTGCCGTTTGATTATTTAACACGTCGGTGTTGCTGTTGTTATCCCATATTGTGTAGATGTATATTTATTTTCTATTGATCCAATCACAAACGTATACATTCGATCCTACTATTATTTTATAAATCTGAAAGTTTGGATGATTGCGACTTTGGATATTGATATTTTATATTTGACGATATTGATATTTGGATATTTGTATTGTCTTTGGATTTTGTATCAAGTTTAAGTCTCTTAGCAGCTGAACGGTTTTGGATGAATTTTGGCACATGGGTAGACCATGACTAGATGGGCATCCATGACCACATGCCACATGGGCTACATTTTATCCTGATAAAGGTCGACTAGCGGGTGGAACCGCGAGCAATAACTAGTACATGATAAAATTATGTAAGTTTTCTCCAGATGTTGTCTTTCATCGTTAAAGCGAGTGATAGTTAACAATGTGTGCGTCGGTGCTAGTTTTGAACCCGTGGTTAAGTTTTGATAGTCTGTACTGCTTTCCACTAGGCCATCGTGGCATATCTTAGAGTTAATATTAAGAAATCAGAAGGAGAGTGAAGTTTACCAACCCCCATTAGGTCAGCGTGATCGATTTAGGGTTAGCCCCCCCTCATAATACAAGGCTTGTAGTATTTTTATGTATACATATATTAAAACTATGTAGGGTATTATTTTGATTGCATTACTATATCTAAATGGGATATGGACACACAAAAACCGATGTAAAAATTATAGGGACTAACTACTAACTGTGTAAAATTTTTCGGTGTGGTAAGGCATTCGAATAAAAACATATATTTATTTCGGAAGATAAAATGGTTATCTGACATAAACAAATAATGATAGCTTGTTTATGTCTTTCTTTTTTCTTCTTTTTTTTTTTTTTGACTGAATGACAAGACGAGCAAGACGCTCGCCTGATGGTAAGCGCCACGCCTGCCCATAAACAGAAGCAACACCATACAGAACTTTGAATTACAAAGCACTGCATGGCACTGAACTGCACTCGTCACCCCGAGACATAAGATGTTAAGTCTCATAATGCCCAGTAATTTCACTGGCTTCAATGTCCTTCAAACCGAAACACAACAGTGCTTACACACTGTTGCTTGGCGGCAGAAATGGACAAAACGGCGGTACCAATCCAGACGGCCTCTGGCATACGAGGGACCTACCACCTTGTTGTTTATGTGCTAAATTGTTTTTACTAACCGTCCTGCTCAGCCTTGGTGCCGTCGCTAGTCTCGTACGCGTAGTGATACCCGTGCTCGTTGATCTCGTTCTCGTATCTGAGGATCTGTGCTGCGTCGTGCTGCGAGTGCGGGGCGAGGAGCGGCGTCTGCAGGTCGGCACCGGCGCCGCCCGCGTAGCTCGCGCCGGGAGGCAGGTGGATGTGGTCGAGACGGTCTCCCGAACACACAGAAGCTATCGCGAAAATAATGAGCTGCACACAAAACAAACTTATTGTACAGATCTGTTGTTTTCAACCACATTGTTTTCAATTCACCTTCGTTTAAGATTTGATGATGGAGTAACATGGAAAATGGGAAATTCCTCAACGGAAAAAGGTAAATGCATTGCGATTAAGGGTTTTTAAGTAGGTTTAATGTTCAACTTAAATGTACCCTAACCTAACACATGTGATTGTAGGTTTAATGCAATACATAAATTCGGCTAGCGATAGGCAATTTATCTTCCGATAGTTGTCATGGTGGCTCAAGTGAACCGCCAAACTGGCTCACGAGTAAATGCGGCAAAGTTATGAAGATATAAACTTTTTGTATCAAACCTAGGTGGAGGACATTGGTAAGTTATGATTACGCAAACCCGCACTCAGGATATACCAAAGCTATTATACAAAGCTGAGGAACGGAACGTTACCTACGTTCACCGCTACACGCAGATTACAACGGAAGAAGAAACTTCCACTTGTAACTGTGCGTGCACATTTGAAATGTTCTAAAGCAATCAATTTCCTCCAACACGTATCCGGAATAAATAAGCATTACCGAGACTTGCATTTTAATCTATATTAACTAGTTTAGTTATTCAGAAGTTGGTGTTCGTTATTTTGATTTTGATACACGACGTTGGTCTATATAATGCGCGTTGTGGATCCTCATTGCCTCGTTCGAAAGTCAACAGGGCAAATGGGTAGGTGGCTTGATTTCTGAATGATATCGTTCGAACGCCTCTCCTACTCCGATAATTTATTATATTCTTCTTATAATTTATTATGTAGGTGTTCCTCGCAGTTTCACTGCGCTCCCGTGGCTCGCAGCGTGTTGTTGAATATTTAATCGATTAAATCCTACAGAAGCTACACGATTACATATTTTAAAAACATATCCGTACAATATCCTATAATATCTGGATGCAGTTGTAGTGTCTAGTTGGAGCGCGACATTCTTTAATGTTTTTAAATAATCATGAAAGAATGAATAAAAATGTTATTAAATAATTTGCATTAAGCGTTTAATTATCATGACCTTTGCAATCAGGTCCGCCGTGTACGCAAATACAAATGATTCCGGTTCGGAATTACGGCGGTATTATATTCATGAAAGAATCGTCGCGAAAACTCCACCACAGCGACGGTATGTGGAGTCTACTAACTCGCCTTGTGTCAGCGTGCTGTACGAAACAATTACACCATCTCGTTAGATAAAGGAACTCATAATCATTAACTAGCTCTTGCTCGTGGCTCCAACCATATGATTGTATTTTTCTGGCATAAAATGTAGTTCTATAGACAAAGTTTCTGGAATGTCACTTAATATAATAAAGCAATCTCCATCGAAATGCGTTAAGCCGTTTTTATGTGATGCGCGAACAAATAAATAGACAGATAGCAGAGACTACCTTTTTTATGCGGAATAGGGCTTCAATATTATTATTTGAAAGCTACAAAATATTACGAAAATTAACACTTTGCAACGATCATTCGTCTTTGTTTACTTCTGCGGTTGATCCTCGGCTCTATTCGGATGTGTTCGGAAGTGTTCGGAAGTGCTCGCATTCAAAGGACATGAAAGGCGCGCGGCTGAATTAATTCGCGAAGTTACACAAGCGTCGATAAAAGGTCTCTGCCGCACCTTCACTAAACGTTTGCGTTGCCTCTAACATGGAGCTTCTTACATGGGAATTAAAATATTATTGTGTACAATTACCGAAAAGATTATCGAGCACGAAACAAATTAAGTAACTTTGTTGTATTCTTTTTAATTTCTCTTACATGTTGGGGAGACCTATGTCCAGCGGTGGGACTATAATATAACGCGGGTGTTGTATGACACATTATTGTGTCATTTCACGCGCTCTTATGTAATAAAAAGAGTATTCTAATACTAGGAATTGCGAAAGTTTGTAGCATTGTGAGAACAAAATTGAAAAAACCCTAACCGATGACTGAACATTAATATGGGATTTGCACAATTCGGTTTGTCCAACAAATCCTCAATGGAATGTTTATCTCGGATTGACTAACATGGAGGATCGACTATCTGACTACGTCAGTAATCAGAGAAGTTGGTATAACGTGCACTACGACACGAAGAGATTCGCGAAGTATTCGGTGGGCGTAGACGATCAATCGATCTTCACAGGGGCAAGAGTTATTTGGGACAAACTGAAATCGGAATGGCTTTAGCTGTTCAGGTACTTCGGCAGATAAATGGCACTACATACAGACAGGTATAAGATATTGATTTAAATATCAGACTATTTCATCACAATTGTCCCCATAACCGTTTCAGACGAGCCCCTCTTAGTCCGTATAGTTAGCGCTGTAATGCTGCGCCATTGCGAGTATGCTCCCTATTTTATTATTATTCACTGATCCTGAATATGATGCGTTTGTTTGACGATCGTTTGTCGAGTTTTAGGTGAAATAACCGGGTCACGTTGCCAAACGCGATAACAGAAAAACGCAACACTGAATGCACAATCTCAGCGCGGACACTATGGCTCTAATTGATAGCAAACACTGTACTAACGTATCTCATGGTTGCTCCGCGGGTCAATGTGTTGGACTGCACATCTCCGTGGTTATATAGCGGCGCGGCTCGAGCGGTAGCGTGAGGGTGCCGCTCTACGGCGACGTAAACCGCTGCGTTTCAACTCTTGCGTTGCACCAATGTCTCGGGCGCAGTGGAACAATGGAGAGTGCACGTTTCGTTTAGTACAGTGTAGGGCATATCGACCGGTCTTTTAAATATGCTTCATTTGGCCGTGTCCAACAGTTACCTATTTAGAAAAAGTCATTTTGATGATGCATAGATTTATATCAAATACCCCGGACTCACATGCAAGTGCCTTGAACGGCGACATACGCTCATAAAAGTCTAAAAATTAATACATTACTGTGTTTAATATACATAACGTTGATAAGGTGTATTTAACCACATTGAGATTATAGTGGCAGATATATCAGTTTAAGTAAAATATAATGTCTATGTGCAAATAAAAACGTCAAAGTTTATATTTTCAATAGATCGGGGGGCTTATACAGATCGCGCATCGCAATGTAAATGTTGGGGAAGGAATTCAGAGTGCATATTCGAATGTTGGCTGAATTATTATTTATTTAATTGGAGGTTTAGTTCTTGGTTTATTTTAAATACGGCCTTGGTATGTTTGGTTACATCGAAGCATCACATCGTCGTTCCTCAAACTACGTGGATACAAATTAAACTTAATTTTAATGACGCGTACACAGCCGATCTATTGCGCTTTTAGTAAAATGTGGGACGTCGTAGATTATTTGAATGTTCGACTCGATTGAGCAGTTTTCGTTTAAACAATAGTTCATTAGGCTAGGATTATTCCATATATCCACATAAGCTAATTTCGGAATATATAAACATTCCTAGAATCTACGCCATCCCTTAGTGCTTACCGACACAATTTACAGGAATTAAAAATTAAACAATTACTGATTACTTAACGAAGTATAAGGCACATGTTTACAGATAATGACAATCACTTGAACCCCGTGACACACGTAATAGCATTTTTCCGACAACTGAGAGCTCTGTTACGCCGGCCGTATGCTGTCACATGGGCAATAAAACTCAGCGCGAAGTAGACTTATATCGAAAAACAGTGTTTAAAGCCGCGTATGCTGCGGCTTGCGATGCAGGAGCATGACACGCTGGACTAACTGTATGATATCTATGTTATGTTGTGCGCCTTTTCGCCTACGTGTCAAAATACCTACCCCAGATACCCAGCAAAGCTGTTACCGGATCATCCACTCAATGCCTCCGAGCAACGCTCTCAGGCCTGGCCCTTGCACATATCATTTGATAATAAATGTCGTGCACTTGTCCCTGTACTCATTCCTCAATAATAATTCTACCTTATCCCCTTCTCCAAAATGGGGCCCAAATTTCCCCTTCCCAATCCTTTAATTATCCCTTTCCTTTAAGGTCGGCAACGCGCCTATGATTCTTCTAGTATTGTGGGCATACATGGGTCATGTAGATCACTTACTATCAGATGACCCACTTGCTCGTTTGCCGGCCTTTGCTATAAAAAATTTATATAAATTATAAATGTGAAAGTATTGATATTTACGAATTTATGTTTTATTTTTATTTTAATGATTGTAAAACAATCACACACTACTTTTATCCCAGAAAACGACATTCATGTGAGTGGAGCCACCAGAAAAAAACAGTATTATTTTATAAGAAATGAGCAAGATGTAAGGTTAGTTGCAAACATAAATACTCACGCATGCATCCTAAAGACATAGGCAGAGACTATTGCGTGCCACATATAATGTTAACATTCACATGAACACCCACGATGCCAGGGTTACTGTGGGTGCGTTTATGATCTTAAAAGAAAAGAATAATGGATTTTGGTGTTACTTTAGTTGCTCAGAAATAACCTTTCCGATAATTTTCACATTGTGTTAAAGGGTTTCGTTGAATATGTTCTAGTGAGAGAGTACCTGATACATTTATACGGAGTGGATAGCGACCACCGTACATATGATGCAAAGCCCGCCGTAATGGCTCGTTCAGGTTAGT
The DNA here is from genome assembly GCA_949126905.1 of Amorpha juglandis. NCBI lineage: Eukaryota > Metazoa > Arthropoda > Insecta > Lepidoptera > Sphingidae > Amorpha > Amorpha juglandis. Next base: position 104,171 of record OX421383.1, read on the forward strand.
CAAGACCTGGGATCAGCCAATTAATATCCAATAACTTCATGCCGGCATAATTCTGCCGATCGTCGTCCGCAATGCCTCTAGACGACTGACATTATACAGACTGCACTTATCATCGGGACCAGGGTAGGCACTTTAACGTGCTATGATAAAAAGGATTCTAGGTTGGTTGTTAAAGCAGCCAGTTTGTTAATTGACAAAAAAGACTCTCTGATAGACTCGAGCATACGAAAAATCTACCACCTTACATCTTGGTCACGTGAAGTACGGACTTCCCCGACTCCATCAAATGTAATGTTCTAATTGATGATTATCCATCGCAGGTCTGTACTGATAGAGCTCTAGATGTTAATCTATAGTTAAATCATAACGACGTCGTGTCTACTCGGAGCATGGCGCAACCTCGCGACTCTCATTGCATTTGACTGGAGACACCACGACACGGACGAGAACGACACCATTTTATTAATAGCATAATTTGTAAATACGTTTATTAGTTAATGACTGCCTCGGTGACGCAGTTGTATACGCAGATACACCTCTGCCTACCCCTTCGGGGATAACAGGCGTGAGTGCGTGTGTTTACTATAATATGTACACATACACACAGTCTTTGTCCCACTTTGAGATACGAGTTTTGTGTCGTGGGTGTCAGTAACTACGAGATAACACTAGTTTAACCTGTATCGTGGGTATCAGGAACTACGAGGGACGTGTGGTGTCATAACTGCTAGAGCCGGAACAATTATTTGTGGATCATATTAATAAACGAGATATTAAAGTTAGCATGAAATTTTACGATGTCTAGATTTTGATAAGATCCGGTATGAACGCCATGAACGCACACAGTACCAGAATGATCACGGTGTGGTGCCGACCTCAAAGGAAAAGGATAATTAAGAGAATGGGGATGAAGCTAACTACCACACGTCAGTTTTCTGTGAGAAAGTTGGAACAATCCGAGCCGACCTATTCATGCTGTAAGCAAAACTGTCTTCAGCGTGGCTCAACCACTTATCAAATCTTAAACATACAAGGCTTTACAGTTCAAGTAGGAAATTAGCATTTATAATAATAATACACCTTCAATACAAAAGAATATGCGTGCTTAATACATAAACCTTGCAGAGATGTGACGTCACATGCATAAAATACCAATAAAGGCAATTTGGCTTAGATCCAGGTGTTTATATTGTGATCGTACGCATTTAATTTATCCGTGACAATAGTGCGTGCATACATACTGTCACACTACTGCACGATTTACAGCATTGCGTTGATTTGCCTCACTCATTACACGCTGTCCATGAATCTAAGGTCCTATTCAACCGCAGTCATATACTACTAATAAATTCAAATTGTTTATGCAGTAATGCTGGTGGTAGGATTCATATCCGCCCGGATAGCGATCACCGCACACATTATGTTAAAACCTGCCATAGTGATTTGCACACATTGAGTGGATCACGTTCCAGGATCAGTCAGTGTATATCCGGTTCTCCCGAGGGCCTTGCGACATGGCTTAATGGTTGCTTGGGGCGGGTATAGGGGTACATCCTTGTATACATGCACTTGCATCGATATCCGCCTGTCCTGACGCAGGCCCTGCGATTTGCCTTCGGAGTGTGAAGACGCATTTATATTGATTGAGCGGCTTGATTCTGGTGACTACCGATATTTCTCTCATTGAACTCATTGTTTGTCAATGGTCGCTGGTTTTTTGCACTATACTGCGCTAAACATCAGGTGTACTGCAGTCGCTATGCCGTAAAAAAATATTTCCTAAAAATAATAGAGTCATTTACATATATACACACACGTCATACCTGTATCTCCGAAGGAGTAGATTTATTCAGATTATTTTTGTTCCATTTTCTGATAAGAGATTCCAATGAGACGTTCCAATCCCAAGAGCCACATATAAGAAAATCCGAGTCAACTTTTTTTTTCAGCCAATATCTAATAATAATTGACGTCGAGGTATTTTAACGAACAGTCGAGGAAAGTACGTTTTTATGGTCGATATATTTCTGGTACGATACCCAGGTCGGGTAAAAGTTATATTGAGTTTTTCTATCACGGAATGCATAGTACCAACTCTCTGTCAGTTAACAGTCTGAAAATAAGTTTCTGTTACACAGCAGGCCATTGTTTGCAGGCCGTTACATTATTCGAGCCTTAGTCTTATAAGGCTCAGTAATTTCACTGTCCTATAAATTAGAACACAATACAATTACACACTGCTGCCTAAACAAACAAAGTGGCAGAAATAAACAAAGTGGTGCTACTTACTCAGGTAGACTCTCGCATAACAGGTACCTAATCTTTCGGTGGCTGTTTACAGGTCCTGTTTGTATTGCAATTGCTGACAGCTCCGCATTTCCAGAAACGCACCGAGCTTCATTGCTCGCTGTCTAAACGCAATGATTGCGTCCAACTATTGATTCTGGCTTACAGGAGTTACAGAGGCGGGTATATGGGCGGACTTGTCTCTTAATTCTTGCTTGCATCTCACATACAAGTTCCAACGCATGGTCAAGCAGCGAGCTTCGATGACGCGAACACACTATGGCATCAGAAGAGGAAATCCAAAACTGGTGATGGCGCTGCCACACGCATCTTTGTTCATACATAATCACACAAAATAAAATAATTTTACAATAATGGTCAATGTGGCAATATTATGGAGTTAATTGAACAATTAAGACACTTGACATGTAGTACACAGGTAGACGTTTTGAAAGAAAAATATTAGTTGGTGAAATGTCAACGAGTCGCCCTTTGCGTGACATGCCCTGTGTCACTCGTCGTTTGACACAGGCACGAACTGTACTATTAGCTATGTGCCTTTCTGTATCTAGTTCAGTTAAAGAGTTATGTCTAGTAACATAATATTTAATTGAGAACAATGCTCATTGTATGTACCCATCGCGATGGGTGAATCGGTGCGTGTAAGTTGCGTCTTCCTCTGTCACAGGTGCAGCTTCACGACGCATGCGCATTTGTCTAATGAACCATGACAGCTTACAACGCATGTACTAAATACACGATAAAGCATATTTTAAAAGAAAACCAAAACTGAAAACAGAATAAAAAATAAACAATAATTGATTTTTTAGATCGGTGCTACTTTGGAATAAAAAATTCGCGGAGATATGGGTGATTATACACATAAAAACAATTATACGTGTCCAATTGAGAACTTCCTAGGCCTTTTTTCGCCGGTACAAGATTTTGAACATTATCATAAGACGACACTAACTGAGGTTTTTAATAGTAAAGATCGGCAAATGAACAACTAGGTCACCTGGTGATAAGTGATCTCCACCGGCGATGAACATTCACAGTACCAAAAGAATCATGGTTATGTTGATGGCTTTGAAGAAAAAAAATGGGGTCTTGGAAGGGGAGAGGGATTTTGGCCTCTGGAAATCTCTCTTTTTAGGCAGCTTTGTCTTGTCTGTGTATCTGTTTGTGACATCGGAGCGCCTTAACAAGGGGACCTATTTGATCGATTAGTTGATTATGTTAGTTATTAGTTATTTTTGAAGAAAATGCAAAGAAAAAAAATGCAAGCAGGTCTTTGTTTAACACTTGATTTTGTGCGTTTTAACGGTTAGGTAATTCGATAATGTACCTACGATGATAAATGTAGCTACTAATCACGTTCAATGAATTAGTTCGTGAACAACTACCATCAATCAAATGTTTAAACATTAGTTATGTTGTGTGAACTTTGTCCGTTTATATTGTAGTTTTCGCAACACATGTAGTTTTGTTTTAAATGAATATATCATTTAAACATGTTGCACTAATCCCTCGTTGGACCCAGTGGCTATTATTGTAATCTGTAGGCTTTTGTTGCATCACATTAAGTGTTCTTCATTTATATTTTAATAGTAGAATATGATTATGTCTCAAATGCAACATGATTACAAAAAGTAACCGGATTTTCATAATGTCTGTATGGTTGTTTTGTGTTAAACAGATTACGGTGGAAAGAGTTTCGGCATGATTACATGATCTGAGGAATAATTTGAGTTGATGATTTGAATATTTGATCGAAGTATATGTACATTAAAGTGCGGCCAGTTACGCATAAAAAACGGTCAACCTCGGAATGAGAGACAACAAGCTGTAAGCTCGTATAAACCTTTATTTTGGCATTCTAAAAGTTGTCTCAAAAGTCTCATAAAATCTCGTTTCCATGTCTTAGGATATTCAAGGTCAGTTCCTGAAAATCGGTTTGAAGTTTTGTGTGGTGTGGTGTATGTTTATAGGTAGCGTGACGAGCAGGCCACCTATCTGCTGGTTTCGCTAGTCATGCAAATAAAAAGACAAGCTTCAACGTCACAAATAATTATTAAATATACTAAGTTAATTGTGATGATTGACAACATTTATGAGAGCATAACTGTGAGAACTCTTTTTACATTTTAACAACAATAATAATAATCTATATCCAGGGTACAGCAGCGTGGTGTTGTGGGAACCTTTCACTTAACATTATTACAATTACAATTGTAAAATGAGCGTTGTATTATGTAAACAAAGTAAACACTCACATAGTACCGGCACAGTATTATCATCTATAGAACCGGCAACATGACTTATTCCGGACTGAGATTTAAACCATTACCTCATTGGTTCAATGACAATCTGCGTAACTTGAGCAATCAAGGTGGTAGGTCGCTCGTATGTGAGAGGCCGTCTGGGTAGGTACCACCGCTTTGTTTATTTCTGCCGCCAAGCAACAGTGTGTAAGCACTGTTGTGTTTCGGTTTGAAGGACATTGAAGCTAGTGAAATTACTGGGCATTATTGCATTATTTATGGTTTATATTACAATTCGTATCTGAGTTTTGAATTAAAAAATTACTCACGACATTTCTCGGTCTGTATTAATTTCGTTGTTTTTTTTTTGTTAACAGTAACAATATTATAGGTACGTATAACTTTTCGATGTTACGTGTATATTAATTAATAATTATTTCTCACTTTAACAGTGAACTAAAAATTATGAGGAAATCAGCCTGAGAGTATTTCAAAAGGCTTTAAAAAGTCGACCAACCCTGATTAGGCTGTCGGGATGGATTAAGGTCTAGTCCTCTTATTAGTTGATAGAATAAGCCCTAAACTGCATCCTAAACAAAGAGCGCGATATTCGACAATGAGGAAATAACCTCGCGCGGCGCACTGAGGTCTCCGCGAGACAATAAATACAAAACAACACAAACATCGCCAAATGCATAACTAATGTGGTGATTGATAAAGAAGTCATGAGTGCAGGTCGGGTGAGGTTATCACGGGGCGGGGGGTGCGGGGCGGGGGACAGACAGAGGAGGTCGATCGTCTGAAAACCAACTTCTTTTGTCTAGCACTAGCTAAGAACGACGACTGCCCATGGGTCAAATGCCATCGCATTTCATTGATGTCATTACACCAATCGCTCCACAACACCCAAATCCATAACAAAAATCTGTGGATCACACATCCATTTGTCTCTATTCGTGACTCGAAACCGAGTCCTCTCATTTCACAACCAGCTAACCCGCTGCGCCACGGAGGCTGTCTAACATAACTTAAGCGTGACGCGAGTTATTTACAAACAAACCGACAAAATGGTATTTAACTGTTCCGACCTACCTATGTAATAATATTTTGCACATACAATTCGTTTAGCACGTACACCAATTATTCTCAATAACAGTACATATCGTAGTGGCTCGTTAAACATTGTTAGTTCTGCTCAAATGAAGGCATACATTGAAATCAATAAATGTGTATTAGAGGGGGCTTGTCCTTGCGTGGCGCCTGCACAAGAGACTTCATTACGCTGAGGGTATATTGTCACGAAGGCGACGTAGCGCAGCACAGTCTTAAGTTAAGGCATCGCAATTTTTTTTATTTTATTTTTCATAGCTGAGAGCGGCTTAAACGACAAAGTGGGTCACCTGATATGAAAAAATGTGTCCCCACTCATGCCTTTTTCGTTTAAACTTGCGGCTTCCTTTGACGGTTCCGCTTTTGGATCACCGTGCCTGGCATTTTTTTGACACGTGCATTATTGCATATGTCATGTATGAAATAGAGTAAAACTCAACTTTCAAGTTGGAAAGTGTACTAATATGAGAACTTCTAATTTCATTTTGTATTGTAATCGGTCAGATCCTGGGTCGCAGGATACACGGCTCTATAACACTTTACAAAATCTGCGTTACGCAGAGCTTCATCGCCTGTACATCAACAAACGCTCGGTGTAACAGATGCTGTTAAGACGCAGTTGTGTTTGTGCGTCACAAGTAGACACATACATCAGTCAGGAGTGAGGCCTGAATGTAGAGTACTGCCGGTTCTTATTATTAGTGTCACGTGCCGTATGTGATCCGACTCGTACAGATCTAGTTCGTACGCAGCTGTATTTGTTTACGGCTCAGTGGTCAGTGGAACTCTTAGAGCGTGCGTGAGAGCGAAAAAAGGATATTGTAGTTGAGAGCCGGCCATACTATATAATATGGACGGGTTGACTTAACCGTGTTGGTACTCCCACAGAACACATATAACTGTGTTCTGTGGGTACTGCCGCCTTACAGCTACCATAGTAAATTAACAATGTTGTTGTTTCGTTTTTACAGCAGTGGGGTTGTAGGAAGCCGTACCTATACAAATCTCTTGATCTTCCAAACCGTATTCTTTTCCCTAAAAGTAGGTACCGTACAATTTATCTGATATTATGGGTGTTAGATGTCGGACCAATCTGTTTGCTTGTCTTTCTTCCCAAAAAATAAGCTTCTACCAATTATTGATCATAAATTGAAAACCTCTATTTTTGGGTCGATTAAAAATGACTATATAGTGTGTGTAATGATTCATTAGACATTTATAGATAAGCTTAGGCCTGTATCCAAAAAAGGGTTGGCAAAGGTGCAACAAGTAGACCCACGGTTTGCCGGGCTTATTTTCATCCTATGATGGCATAGTTGACGAGCTGGTGCTTGAAATAACGATATATTTCAGGCACCAGTGTTAATCCCGGGCAACATGAGTATGATTTTTCAAATTAAAAACCTACAGACAATTTGTGATTATCAAACCCGGGATTTCAACCCGAGATATCTCGCTGCCCTAAACCAATAAGGCGATAAACATTATTAATCAATAATCAATTCGATCCACGATGAAGTGGATTTCAACATGGAAGCAATAAATATGCGTGAACAAGTTGAAACAAGTTAGCGTGTGGTCATGAAACGTATTTGCACGTACGTTTAATGGGATTAATTTAGAACAGACAGAGCCTACATCGATAAGGTCACTAGCCGGTAACCGGCGCGGCGCGGGGCGGCACGGCGCCGAAAAATATGCGACTTCGGTGTACAGGCTGATGTCAGTAACAACGAGCACTGCCTTAGAATAGATTCTTTAATCATTAATTACTGCTAACAGACTTATCGCAAAATATTAATATAATAGGCAATGTATTATTCGAATAGGCTTCTTGGTGCAGCTGTAAAACGAGAGGCCGCTGATTCAATCCGGGCAAATAATATTTTTATTATTATAATTTGTTATTATTTTAATTATACAATTAATTTTATGTTTAAGTTTTTTTTTTATTTTTTTTTTATTGCCTTGATAGGCAGACGAGCAAGCGGCCCGCCTGATGGTAAGCGGTCACCGCCGCTCATGGACATCGGCAATGCCAGGGGCATAGCCAAGCCGCTGCCTACCACTAAGTGATGTGCAAATATATATTTCGGGTCTGGGTGTTTTAACTTTTTGAAACCAAAAGTTTGTTATTGTTACCCACGATACTAGATACTTACTGTGGGTTAAAATTACGTGTGTAACTGATAGGTGCTATTTATAATTCGTTTTTAGGTTTTTAATTTTATTAGATGGAATTATGCGGTAAGTAAGACGACACTCTCAGATCATATCTCTTTTTTTTCTTAATTGAATCCTGATATTTGTAAGTGCATTGATTAGATCATTACAACTTAGCCAGTACATACACGTCATTGAAAGGGAATGTCGAGTTTTGTGTCGAAACTGAATTTCGAGTGATGTCAATCAAATACCTTAAACAGAATGGAGCGCGCCGCGTGAAACACCATCACGATGTGAAAAGTTCACCCGCACCTGTGTAGTGTGTGTAGAGTGTACACGCCGCGGCATGTTAGAGAGACGTGACCTTCACAATAGGGATTATAATATGCAATAGAACAATTAAACAATGCAATCTAACAGGTTGTTTAGGGCCTGGACAATTTGCACCAATAATTCAGGAAAAGATTTTTGTAGAAATTACTGTGATTTGTGTGTTTCACGCAATACTATTAAGTAATAGTCCAGTAGGCCTCGTACAAGTTTTGATAGTTTTCGAAATCGACGACAGTTTTTGTTTACTCTCCGTACATAAAGAAAGAAAGAAACAATTTATTATCTTACTTATCTGTATCTCGATGTATCCTAAATAAGGATACATCGAGTAGCAGTAGCCACTAGTGTCCACTAGTTAAGAGTCGAATTTGAAATAAATTTTTGGGCGTTTTTTCTTTTTAAACACGCTTTTATTAGCTTCAGACGTATGTTATTATGTTGGTATATAAGGGAATCTTTAAACATGACCATTTGACCTCCTTCAAAACGTCGGATTAGTAAATGAATGAATATATTTGAATCTATACGAATCAAATTGATTGTTTGGAATACGGTTGTAGGAATAATCGGTGCCGCTATCCGTGACTTACAGTAATACTTTTTAGGAGATATAAGTTGGTATATTTGTTGGCTATATATTAGAACTTTAAATGTTGACTTGCATGTAGTTTATCTCAGAGGCGAATTCTTATTACAATTATTTCACTATATGTCTCTGGACACAACCATGTCAAGGTGTCTCTATTTATTATAATATATTGCATATTGTATATATTATTGTATTAACACCCTGTGCAAAGGTCGCGACTCGCATCACTACACATACGAAGACAACTCCGTACATTCGGCGCAGTTATTTATTTTCATAACTAATACATTACTGTTATTAGAATAGCATTTAACCGCGACTTGTACAACATAAATGTTGTACAAGTCCCCTTCGTCTCCATATGTCTGCAAGGACTAAGGTGTTTTGGTTTCAATAATAAACAATACAATAAGTAAAACTAATTTAAACGGATTTTATCGCGGTTTTTTAGCCGGGGTGGACTCCACCCCGTGACCACGAAGGCTGAAAAGCTTTCGAAACGTCGGGATCAAAATTAATAAAAAACCGCCATAAAATCCTTTTAAATTAGTTTTATTTCAATGAGTACGTAAAGTACAACCGACGTAAGTAAACCGACGTAAAGTAGCGGCTTGCTGCTGCGTTTCGTACGGTGAGTGAGATAACCGGAAGCCCAAATCCCTTCCCCTGCCCAATCCCTAATTATCCCTTTCCTTTAAGGTCGGCAACGCGCCCATGACTCTTCTGGTGGTGGGCGTACATGGGCGGTGGAGATCACTTACCATCAGGTGACCCACTTGCTCGTTTGCCGGCCTATGCTATAAAAAAAAAAAAAAAAAAAAAAGAGTAATATTCGCGTAAACTGACCTTGACCCCGATTTTTACCTAGATTCCGGCCTTGACCTTGACCCCGACCTTGACCTTGACCCCGATTTTTACCTTGACTCCGACCTTGACCTTGACCGTGACCCCGATTTTTACCTTGACCCCGACCTTGACCTTGACCCCGATTTTTACCTAGATTCCGACCTTGACCTTGACCCCGATTTTTACCTAGCTTCCGACCTTGACCTTGACCCCGAACTTGAACTTGACCCCGATTTTCACGTAGATTACGGCCTTGACCTTGATTTTGACCCTGATTTTTACCTAGATTCCGACCTTGACCTTGACCCCGACCTTGACCGCTATTTTACCTAGATTCCGACTTTGACCTTGACCCCGACCTTGACCTTGCCCCCGATTTTTACCTAGATTCCGGCCTTGACCTTGACCCGACCTTGACCTTGACCCCCATTTTTACCTTGACTCCGACCTTGACCTTGACCCCGATTTTTACCTAGATTCCGACCTTGACCTTGACCCCGAGCTTAACATTTACCCCGACCTTGACCCTCAAAATTAAAATTAAAAACAATAAAAAAATACTGCATAAATAAAATAAATAAATAATTACAATTACATAAGTTGATAAAAAATGCTATACAATAGCTTTACCGCGGCAGTCTCCGAGTGCCACACGTCTTTTTTTTTTTAATTTTACTTTAATTTAAGTCCGTAAGGAAACTATATTAAGTACATACCTATTTTTTGTACTGTGATTTGTTTATCAGGTTTCAGAATTGTCTTGGAACCCAACCTCATTTTTATTATTAAGCTTTAGTGACAGCCTTAATCGTTATGCATTATTCTAAAGAAATGCGACAGTATCGTACTGCAGTTAGCAAATGATACGCGTCTCCACTCCATCTTTAACCGAAGAAATTAGAACGCCTTTGTAATTCGACGAGTATATTTTTAATTTGTTGTATAAATAAACACGCATACTTGTAGGTGATGATTATCTATTTGATAGAATGGAGCTTAAATGTGGTTTAATTTAAAATAAATAAGGAAAAAAACGGCACAAAAAAGATTCGATATCTATGCACTGATTGTAATATTTGTCACTTAAAATTTGTAAAATATAAATTTTACATAAAAAAAACGACTCCAAAAACCAAAAGCTAATAATAAAATTGAGATGTCAGATACTAATTTCGAGTCGCGGACGTGTTCAAGTACTCTCTGTGTTAAAAATTTCTTAAAATACTTAACTGTTAACATTCTGATGAAAAAGTTGTGTCACAGTGTTTATTACTATACCAGCTACAGTGAATATAACTCTTTGAGCCACAATTATAGGTGTAAAAGGTGTTAAATCGGAAACAAAAATTCTCGCAACGTATACGAAGTGCACTCGTGACCTTCAAAGTGGCTTAGAGGTGAACAACTTCTAAAAACGCAAGTAGTGTCGACCAAAGGAGACTAATAATTTCAACTACACATTTAAAACAATAACAGCGCAGAGGACAGCGCACAATATAAAATCAAGCCGCCCCAAATGCCGAGGGTTCAAATCCAACAAGCAGGAATTATTTTTAAAATTTAAAAAAAATTCTTAATAGCAAACGGACATAATCATGTTACGCTCACCACCAAAAACATCAAGTACATCGTCACGATCTGATACAGAATTAAATAAACTTTGTTCAGAGGAACTAATAACTGGACTGTCCCCTGCCTCCGCAAGTCAAAGAGCCAAACGCCCGCGGTCATCGTACGAGGATAGTCCGATTGAACTTATTGCTCTAAAAAATGAGCTCTTGGATACATTTAAACAATTTATAGCAACACAAAATACTCGCTTAGACAAACTGGAAAACCACATTATGGATATTAAGACACAAACATTGAAGATAGAAAGCACTAACAGTGATATTGAAAGATCGATGAATTATATGTCTGATCAACTTACTACATTAGAAGTTAAAATAAATGGGTTAGAGCAGAAACGACATGTAATGTCTCTTCAACTATCATCCCTTGAAAATAAAATAGATAGTGTAGAATGGAATCTTGTCAAAACATCCGTCGAAATCCGAAATGTCCCAATATTACCCAAAGAAATAAAAGAGGACTTATATCATAGTATTGCAAAACTTTACAACACTCTAAGTCTAGATTTTTGTGAACAAGGCATACGTGATATATCACGATACCGCACGAATAAAAACAGTAAAGCTTCGACAATCAACATTGAATTCGCAAATACGATATTAAAAGAAAAATTTCTGCAAGGTATAAAAAATTACAACAAACGCAATCATCCTAATAAACTCAATTCAACTCATCTTGGAATAATCGAACAGTTACCTATATACATTGCCGAACGATTAACTCCAAACTCAAGAAAGTTGTTCTATTTATCTAGAAATTTTGCTAAAAATCACAAGTTTGCTTTCTGCTGGACTTCGAACGGACGTATTCTTCTCAAGAAAAACACTGATTCCCCATATATTGTGGTTAAATCGGAATCTCAACTCGAAGACCTTTCAAAAAGTTCTACAGCATGACTATTGTCTGTTTGCTTTACTTCTAATTCTTTGCACTATATAAGTTATCGTAAAATTAGAATAAGTAAATATTTTTTGCTACTGTTAATGTTAGATTATTGTAACAAGTCACACCCAATTTACAAAAACATACTACACACACTCCTTAAACACTATTTCTGCTTCTCCTCGTTCGTACTTCTTTCTGAAATAAAACTACATTTACATACATCATATTACATTTTACTTAACCTTGCTATTATATTTGGTACTTTTTACTATAACTATCTGGTAACTTTCTGTTGTGCAACTGTCTACAATGGTTTGTTATATCGTCTTTTCTTATTAGTAATGCGGAAAAAACTTTTATTACATTCGATAATTTAATTTCTCTTAACAACGAAATTGATCTGTACTCTGTATCAAATATTCACCAATGCCTACCAGAAGAATGCAGAAAAGTTATTAAAAATCCTAAAAACTATTTAAAAATAGTCTCCCAAAATATAAGATCCATAAATCAAAATTTTACTAGTTTTGAAACAGTCTTGTCCCGTGTAAACATGGATTGTGATATAATTGTTTTAACTGAGTGTTGGCTACCGTGCGCTCGGAATTCTAATTTACCCCAACTTCAACACTATTCCTTGTCTTGTACTTCTAAGCATCTTAACCAGAATGATGGAGTGGTAGTTTATGTACATTCTGATTTACGTTGCAAAATCACTGAACTTGATTTTCATAACTCTGCTACCGGACTTTTAATTGAATTGGGCTCACAGGTTTCTATACTCTGTATTTACAGGTCACCGTCCAATGATGATTTCGAAGGATTCATCAACTCATTATCAGATATACTTACGTCCTTAAAGAAGTTTCATACAGTAATTTTAACTGGTGACATCAATATTAATATTAATTATAATTCATCTTTTGACTATCGATCTCATGTTTACTTAAATAGCCTAGCATATTTTGGTTTCTTACCATCCCATAACCTACCAACAAGAGGTGAAAACTGTTTGGACCATACCTTCTTGAGAACCAAATTATTATCTCACATTTTTGTTATAGACTCCACAGTTACTGATCATGTTCCAACACTTTTGTGTCTTGAAATAAATCTTCCCTGCAACATAGTTCAACAAAAAGTAAAAAAAATAGATTTTAATGGCCTTGACAAAGATATAAATAATTTTGACTTCACTTACATAACATATATTACAGATCCAAACGTAGCCACAAATATTCTTGTGAACACTGTATCACAACTAATAAACAATAATACATTAACCAAAGCAGTGCCGAAAAGGAAGAGGATAATTAAACCTTGGATCACCCCAGGCCTACTGAAATGTATTAAACATAGAGACAGACTACACAAAAAGTATAGGCAATGTACAAATAACGAAGTCCTCAAAACCATATATTACAGGTACAGAAACTTTTGTTGTAAAATTCTTAAAAAAGTTAAAAGACAATTTGAATATAATGAACTTATCAAAGCAGGTAGAAACCCCAAATCACTTTGGAATACTATTAAAAAAATTACCCATACTTCCAAACGCGTACATTCTGCTGTTAATTTATTTTTCAGTGAGCAATCTCCTATTGTAACATGTAATGAAACCAACAGCTACTTCGTAAATGTAGGCAATGACCTAGCAGATAAAATACAGCAACGTAGTTCTCTTATAATATCTGCGAAAACAACAGATTCAGCTTCATCGCTTAGGTCATTCGTACTGTTAGATACAGACCCTAGTGAAATTGTTTCTACTATTCTTACTCTTAAATCTAGTGCTGCCACCGGACATGATGGAATCTCAACCTTATTTCTGAAAAGATACTCGAATATTATTGCTCCCATTCTAACTTATATATTTAATCTTTGTTTTTGCAAAGGAATATTTCCAGACTCCTTCAAAAAAGCATTGATTACTCCAGTATTTAAAGCTGGTGACGGTTCATGTGTCAGAAACTATCGCCCTATAGCAGTCCTGACGGCACTATCAAAAATTTTTGAAAAAATTATTAATAAAAGACTGACTCATTATCTCGAGCATAACAACCTTTTGGCAAATAATCAGTTTGGCTTCAGAACAAATAGATCGACTGCAGATGCAGCTTCTAATCTTGTTGGTGAGGTCGTCGGTCAGCTAAACAAACGCAAAAAGGTCTTAACAATCTTTTTAGACCTTGCTAAGGCTTTTGACACTGTACCTGTCCCCATTTTGTTGACTAAGCTTGAAAAATTGGGTGTCAGAGGGCTCCAACTTGCGCTGTTTAAGTCCTATCTCACAGGTCGCACGCAGAGAGTAAAGATTGAGGACTACCTAAGTGATGAACTACCTATTTCCTACGGAGTTCCTCAGGGCAGCATTTTAGGTCCTACCCTTTTTCTTGTTTTTATTAACGGCCTTTGTAACATTAAATTACCCAATGCCCGTATAGTTTCCTTCGCCGACGATACTGCAATCACCTTCGCTGAAACATCGTGGGAAAAAGTGCAAAAGACTGCACAGGAAGGTTTCACTACTCTCCTCCACTGGCTTCTCTCTCACTCACTTACTTTGAATACATCAAAAACTAAATATTTAACTTTTTCTTTTCATCCTGCTTCACAACCTAAATCTACCATAAAGCTTTGTGCTCACACATGTTTAAATCAACATTCTGAATGTTGTCACTGCCCAATCATTTTATGTGCTGAATCTATAAAGTATCTTGGAATTATTGTAGATAAGCATTTAAAATTCAAAAATCACATTGATCACCTTGCAGGCAGAATACGTAAACTAATATACTTCTTTAAATCACTTAGGCATATTGCTGATGCGACTCTAATAAGGACAGTATATTTTGCTATGTGTCAGTCGATACTTTCCTACTGCATTGTGGTCTGGGGCGGTGCGGCTCAAACTTTTCTAAAGCCTTTGGAGGTAGCACAAAGAGCAGTTCTTAAAGTTGCTTCTTTCCGACCTATCCTTTATCCAACCTTTAAACTCTATAAAGAATGGAATGTTCTTACAGTTCGGCAACTTTTCATTTTGGGCGCAGTTCAGTATCAACATTCTGCTACACCGCATACAACAATCACTAAGAGGCGGAAAGATTTAGTTTGTAATCTGCCTTCCCCAAACTTTAGTGCCACAAAAAGATTTTTATTCTACTTGGGTCCCTTGTTATACAATAAAATAAATAAACTAATACACATTTATAACCTTAGCTGTAAAAAATGTAAAAATAATGTTACTTCCTACCTGTCCAACTTAAACTACGACGAAACTGAATTGCTCATTACATCCTCATATTATTAATAAAGCTTACAATTTTCATAATACTTGGAGGGAAATACATACAGTAGACTAACACACACACACACACAAACACATACACTTACACACACTTCTTAATTTTGTTTTAATTTACTAATTAATAAATATAGTTTTGTATAATTTAATTTTTTAACTTGAGCATTGTCAGTGACTATTTATGTAGATCGTAATAATTATGAACTGATGGTCCTTAATACAGGTTACTGCGTAACCTAGCTAGGACATCAGGCGCTATTTATATTATGTATGCACTGTTTTATGCCCAAATAAATATTATTATTATTATTGTTTTTTTACCTTTTACAGTCTCCTCCATTACTGGAGGGTAATAATAATTATACACGGGCCAAAGCCAAGTGCATAATTATGTGAATATTTAAACATTTGATAGGAATTTCCTTACTAGACGACATGTATTTAAAATGACTGCCTTTTGAAGAAGAGTGTAAGTGGAAGCATGTAATTTCAGAGCTTTGAGGCTTGTGTGGAGGGTATTAGGTATGACTCCTGTGGTCGATAGGACAATAGGGATAGTTTTTGTGGTGTTGACTTTCCACTGGGTTTTTATTTCGATAGCTAGATCTGTGTACTTTGTAATTTTATCTGTATGTGTAGAAGCTAGGTTATGGGTGTTACAAATTGCAATATCTATTATGTATACGGTTTTGTTAATCTTGTCCAGTATTGTTATATCCGGTCTATTGAAATGAATGGTTTTATCTGTAACTATTGTCCTATCCCAATAAATTTTGTAGTTATTGTTTTCCATAACTGACTGTGGCTGGTATTTGTAATAGGGCACTTTTTCAGGTATTAATTTATATTGAAATGCTAGATTTTGATGAATAATGGCTGCGGCTTGGTCATGGCGGTGTTTGTAATCACTCTGTGCTATAGCTTTACATGCGCCTGTAATATGCTGAATTGTTTCTGAACTACTTTGACAGTGTCTACATTTATCTGTAATGTTAGGTCTCCGAATAATGTGTTTTTGGTAGTTTCTAGTGTCTATTATTTGGTCCTGAATTGCAAGCATGAAACCTTCCGTCTCAGGGAAGAGATTACCACGTTTCAGCCACGCGTTCGACGCTGTCATGTCGACATGTTGCTGTTGTAAGTCGTGGCGATGTCTGCCGTGTAAAGACTTCTGAGCCCATGCTGCAATTTTTTCTTTATTGTCGGTGAGATGTTCATTTTTTTGTGTACTTCTATCTTGTAAGTTTAGGGGTGTAAGGTGTTTATCAGATTCTACTATGATTTTGTATAGATGGCAGTCTACTGCACGATCATGGAAGAACTTTCGTAGTCTAGCTATTTGTGAGTTATGTAGATTGACTATATCTATTATACCCCTACCTCCTTCTTCTCTTGGGAGCGTCAGACGTTGTGTGCATGATCTTGGGTGGTGTTTGCGTTGTTTGGTCATGCTGGTGTTAATGATGCGTTGCAGGTTCTTTAATTCAGTCTGAGTCCATGTTATAATTCCAAAAGAATAAGTCAGTAAGGGAATAGCGTAGGAATTAATTGCTTTTATAATATTACCTGAGTTAAGTTGTGTTTTGAGAATAGAGTTGAGTCTATGTTTGAATTTGCGGGTTAGTTCTGCTTTTGTTAGTTTTTGGCTGATCTGTCGATCTTGTTGGAAACCGAGGTATTTATATGTGTCGTTTTGATCTAATGGGTCCATTTGCTCACCTGTGTCGAGTGTTTAAGGATTAAGATGTAGTTTACCATTTTTGAATGTTAATGTTTTACATTTGTCTATGCCAAATTCCATTTTTATGTCCCTAGAGAACTGTTGAGTTGCATCTGCAAGTCGGTGAAGAGATTCTATATTATTACTGTATAATTTTATGTCGTCCATATACAAAAGATGGGATAGAGTGACTGTAGGTGTTGATTGATGGACTGTCGTAGAGATTCCTAAGTTAAGGCTGTTCAGGAGATTAGAGAGTGGATTTAATGCGAGGCAAAACCAAAGGGGACTGAGAGCGTCCCCTTGGAATATGCCTCGTCTGATGGGTATTTCGTCTGTTTCTATAACATAGGTACCGTTTCCTGCTTTTAATTTAGTTCGCCATTGTTGCATTGCATAGGCCAAAAATGTTATTAATGTAGGGTGCACTTTATAAGTATGTAATATTTGGACTAACCAGCTGTGCGGTACAGAGTCAAAGGCTTTTCTGTAATCAATGTACATCGTGCAAGTGTCTTGTTTATTGGCATAAGCTCTTTTCATTATAGCCGAGTCTATAATTAACTGTTCCTTGCATCCTTGGCTATGCTTCCTACATCCTTTCTGCTCTTCAGCAAGAATGTTATGGCTGTGTATGTGGTTGTTTACGAGTTGTGCTATGCAGGCTGTTAATATTTTGTATATCGTTTGTAGGCATGTTATTGGTCTGTATTTGGCTGGATTTTGAGTGTCATTAATATCTTTGGGGATCATAAATGTTGTACCTTGGGTTATATAAGATGGCAGTGAGGTAGGATTTTGTATAAACATATTGAGGTAGTTATGTAACAGAGGATGCACAGAGGTAAATTTCTTATACCAAAAGTTGTGGATATGATCAGAGCCGGGTGTCTTCCAGTTGTGTGTTTTTTTAAGAATATTTATAAATACATCTGCGGGAATATAGTCAAATGACATCTGAGGAATTTCTGTCAGTTTATGGGTTTCTTTTTGTATCCATTCTGCCTGCTGATTATGTTCTTCGGTATTTGCCCAAATATTACTCCAATAATTTTGTAATTCTTCAGTGGAAGGTAAATTAATTAATGATGTATTATTTAATGTTTTTGTATTGTTTGAGGTATGATTTAGTGTTCTGTAAAATATTTTTTCATTGTTCGAGAATTGTGTATTCTGTTTTTTCCTGAGAGTACAGTTATCATATCTCCTGAGTCTACTACTTGCTGCTGAGAGTCTTTGTTTTAGGCTATCTAAGTATTGATTATCAGTCGTATTTGGTTCTTCATATCGTGAATGTGTATTATATTTACTTTTAATAGTTTCTACATGTGATATTAATTTATTATTTCTATTGCCTTTTATGTATTGTGTTAATCTCCCTATATCTCGTCTGAGTGACTGTATTTTATTCTGTAGTCTCTTCTTCCATGCAGGTGTTTTAATTTGGTGTTGACGTTGCGGATTGTTCTGGAGAGTGTCTTTGATTTTAGACCCATTACATGTAGCTGCAGTGTATGCTGCACAGTAGATTAATGTTTGAGTTGTGTTAAAATCATCTTCATCTATACTAATAATAAAGCTGTAGAGTTTGATTGTTTGTTTGTTTGTTTGTTTGTTTGTTTGAACGGGCTAATCTCAGGAATTACTGGTTCGAATTGAAAAATTCTTTTTGTGTTGGATAGTCCATTTATCGAGGAAGGCTTTAGGATATATAACATTACGCTGCGACCATTAGAAGCGAAGCATCAGTGAAAAATGTTGCAAAAACGGGGAAAATTATTCATATTTGAAGGCTTCCGTTGCTAAGCTACCAAAATAATATTATTTGAAGGCTTCCGTTGTCAAATCAAAATCAAATCTATACTAATATTATAAAGCTATAGAGTTTGATTGTTTGTTTGTTTATTTGATCACGTGGGCGGAGCCGCGAGCAAAAGCTAGTCCGTAATATATACCGTTAGAACCATTTGATCGATGTACGCTACGATATATGACAGTTTTTTTGAAGTTTTCTGTCTAGGAATGAATGGTCTTTGGGTTGGGTCGGTGTTTCTGAATTTACTGTATGCAGTTGAAAATATGTCTCTAATCCTATCATTGAGTTCAAAATCAGATAATGTTGGGGTACTTGTCTCAGAACTTAAGCTTGGTATATGTTCTGGAATATTTGTACTTTGTGTATGCTGGGCATTAGCTATTAATGTTGGCAACGTCTGTGGAGTATTATTTTGTGGAGAGTCTTTGTGAATGTTGTTGTTCACTAAAGAGGACCTGTTAGATGTATAGTATTCTTCTTGTGTGTGTAACGCCTGTTCAACTTCAATTCGGATTTGATGTAATTTTTCAGTTGATACAAGTTTATTATTTACGATAACTCGTCTTTGATCCGCAATACGTTGTTGTGATACGTGTGAAAATTGTGGGAATTGTTCAGTAACGGCAGCATGTAAAGGTGCACGATAAGCTGTTTTATTGGATTCTAAACGGGTTATTCTAAAGTACTCTCTCATAATGGCTTCATTAATGTCGTCAGTCCATCGCATCCTTAAAGAGCTTGATTGTGTAAAATGAGTAGCGGTTATTGGTGATCTGACTGGGGTAATGTTAACAGCTATATCAGACTGCAAATTTCTTCTTACATCTTGTTTAATGGCTTCTAACCTATTTTGGGGTATAAGTTTGTTTCTTACTATTGCTCTACGTTGGTCACCAATTCTTTGTTTTGAAACGTCTAATTCTGTGAATGTAGTTATAAATTTTTTGTGTAATTGATCCAGATATCCTCTGGTCTTCGTCTCTAATTCGGTTATTGTATAATATGCGCGCATTATGAATTCATTCATTTCTGACGTCCATTTATATCTCGCGCGGGTATGGCCAGAGGCGGGTGCTTGAGTTGCGGCTATTGCCACCTGCACAACGTCCTCTGAGCTGGATAAGCTAGATGATGAGCCGAATCTGTGATGTATTTTAAATGGGTGTGGTGAAGAAACTGGGGATTCGAATAGACTTTGGAAAGATGATGGGGACGAAAGTGATTCCTGAAACTTTTGCGACGGTTGTGTAGTCTTTCTTGTCCTCAAATTGTATCTTGCAGGCCGGCTCATCACGGTCTTCTGTTCATCGTTTTGCCTTTCAGTATCAATATCGGAGTCCGAAGTCATAGCTTGCGTTGTTTGATGGTTTGAGACCGCCACCCGGAGATTCTTCTCTCCCCTGACCCTTTGAGGTACTTGCCTACCATCATTAGCCTTCCTCTTAGGGTCCCCGGGCACTTGGGGATGGGCCATTGGTTTCATTTTCATAATTTTAAATAGACTTTAGAACCCTTAATGTTTGTCTAAGACACAAGGGTGTGCAGTGAGCTAACTAACTAAGCTCGGGAACGCCGCCGTTGGTATGCTAGATACTCTTCCGCCGCCGCCCTAAGTTGACACCCCACACTAGTGTCGACTGTTCTGCCTAAGCCTCTAAAGAACATGCATGTTCTTGAGCCTATAGGCAGCTTGCGTGAGTAGATATCCCGCTACTAATCGGTCGCCAGAGCCTCGTCGGTAAGTGGCAGGGTGCACCACGCGCAGGTGAGGTTGGCACTTGAAGCAGTTAGTAACACTAACTACCCCCTTACACCCCTTATTATTATTATTATTAAAATGAACCAATTAAGGGTCGGTACAGGTATAGACCAATAAACAACAACAGTACAGACTCGAAATTATTTATTTATTGTTAGAGATATCGTTTTTGTGTCTGTTTTATTTTGTTAAATGTTTTGAAAAAAGCTGAGCGTTGCGAGGAGTGGTAGCGCGATGATCATTTAATATTACAATACTTTTACCACCGTTTATTTCGAAGAATGATTGAGTCTGATTTTGTAACCCGCTGTTCACATTTTCCTGTAATATTGCTTCTTCCTTATATAATATGGTAAACGGCCTAATATCCATGTATCTAAATAGACAACAATACAGATCGTATTTGCTTTTCTAGTTTCAGTATTTACCAATGACATTTCGTCACCTTTACTTTTACCAACCTACTGCGTCGATGGCGCAATAGTATTGCGTACACGGTACGACTGCTGAGCTGAGGTCCCAGGTTCAATCCCCGTGTCGAGTAAAGCGATGGGTTTTTCTAACACGATATGCTCAGTATCACCTTGGAGTCTAGAATGGTGCCCGGTATGGCTATAGGCTCGTCCTCTATCACATTATGAGACGGAAATACGCTCGGCGAAATGTGGGTGTACTGATTACACACCTGCCTACCTCTTTGGGGATCACAGGCGTGAGTGCGTACTTTTACCTAATACTTATATGTAAAACTGGCTAAATGACATTTCATATTTGTGTAAGTCTCTGTAAAGTTTTTATTATTATTCGATCGAGCAGTACTGAAGGCATTCGTTGGCGCACTCATTGCACAATAGGTGGGCCACTTAGGTTTGTAGACGCGACCATATGATTTTTTTAAACCATTGAGGGATAGTAATTGTTACCTATGGTGTTTAGTAAAATATTGGATCAACTGTATTTGTATGATAAAATAATTTGTTAAAACCAAAAAAATATTTGTGCATAAACCAATTTCAAAAACCATAATAAATATGCAGTTATAGGAAACATTTCAATAATATCTCTGAAGAATATAAAGTAGCAGTAACAAAGTATTTTTTAATATATTTTTTTGCTTTTACTATTTATTAATACATAATATTATTAGCACATTTCTATTCATTCTGATATAAAATCACAATCCTTACATCTAGTATCTGTCTGTGGAAGTTCGTAGTAAATCAATATAATTATAAACACTCGCTTACTCAGTGAGTCAACTCAATGATTCGCGAATGGAATGATAGATGGCGTTGTATTGGCAACTTAAAATTGTTTAAATTTTAGCAGCTAGTTAATATAGGCCCCTACCCGTAGACCCGATGAGCCGACCCGTTGACCGGTCCATGGCTAATGATCCCATGGTCCTATGATACTAATGATTGAAAATCAGTGGTAGTAATATTATTAATATTCTGTTATAAATGTGAAAGTTTATTTATTTAGGAATTTGAATGTTTGTTATAAATTATCAGTACGTATATAGTAGTGTACGCCTAACGAAATGTTGGTGTACTTGTAATGCATCTGCCTACCCCTTCGGGGATTACAGGTGTGAGTGCGTAGTCCATATTTTTTTGCGAGCTTTCCGATAGTCCTTTACGTCTGCGTCTACCATATACGAGAAATATGTCATCATCATCATCATCAGCCACAAGACGTCCACTGCTGAGCGACTTCCTGCGACCTTTATCAGGTCTTCTGTCCATTTTGTAGATGGACGTTCAACGAGAAATATGTATGAAGTTAGCAATACATTTTGAAAAAATATTACTATGGAGGGAGTGGGGGGTACTGTGCGGATCCGTATAGATATTTTATTAAAAATGGATGACGTAACAACTATTGAAAATCTTGTAATATTTTAAGCTAAGGATACTGAGTCGTATTCACCGTCTTCGATTTGCCATTTAAATATATTTTATGGAAAAATTAAAAACAATTGAAAATGGAACATTCGCGATGTCAGTCAAATAAAATTATTTATTCTGTTATTTGGATCATAGATATCACTTTTACATGTCTGTTGACGATGTTGAGACTTTTTAATTTCACGTGGATGAGTCGGTTTGAATCAGTTACATACAAAAGATTTCAACGCGTGGCACAAATCTTCATCGGCATTTTTAGTTCGATGTCATGAAATTGCATTACGGAGTAAATTAAATAATTTAGTAGAGCTTTAATATTATATTATATGAAATAGTAAGTAGCATTAAGGTATTAATATGCCCTTATAAGAGAGCACGCCCGCGCCTGTTTTTTCTATTGATAAATTCGTTGGAGTTATATTTTGCATTTGTGATATCATTAGGCATTTATTTATGTTAACCAAACTCACGCTCATTTTTTCGTAGGAACAGGCCTAAAACGAAACGAGTATGTCGTATACGAGAGGCTGTCTGGATTGGTACCACTGATCCGTCTATTTCTGCTGCCAAGTAGCAATGTGTAAGCCCTGTTGTGTTAATGTTTGAAAAAATGGAAAAATATAATTTTAAAATTATTATTATACATATAAGTCTTATCCAGCAATCCAGTGCTTTTTTGTCGAAATAGTTGGAAGAGGCCTGTACGACCTCGTGGAAAGTTGTTCTCAAAGCACAATGTGCCCGGTAGTTTCAGATAAGTCTAATAAGTAATCTCAGTCGAATCAGTGAGTAACATCGAAATATTAAGATGATACTTGCAGTTAGATAAAAATAATTACAGTTAACCTAGTTCACACTATTCGCCAATCTCATTTTTGCGGCCAACATTATAGAGGCAAACCTATTGCCACATCGGGTACAATTCCAATTCCAGGCAACCCACATATTTATTAATGCAACTGAAAAGAAAATTTTCAGTGCCCGGCTTGTGAATCGAATTCACCGCTACTACTTGACGGCTGAGGCGAGCATAATAATACTCTTTTCTAGCCATTATTGTCCTACTGTTGGACAAATGCTTCTCATCTCTCTCTCAATTCTCTTCTTTTTTTATCCGAACACGGCAATGTGACTGCACTACTCCTGATGGTAGGCGTAGTGCAATCCAAAAAACTAGCGACCACCAACAAACAATGAGTTTATCGGTGGTCACCAGAGTCATGCCGGCCTGTATAAATGCTTCATTCCTCCCTCTGTGGAGAGCGAAGAAGCAAATCGAGAGGCCTGCGATAAGACAGGCGGATGTCCCATGCAGGCACAGCGATGCAAGGATGTACTCCTATACCCCCCCAATCAACCATCAAGTCAGGTCGCAAGCCTCGGGAGAACCGGATATACATTGGCTGATCCTGGAACGCGATCCACAAAAGGCGCGTGGATCACTATGGCAGATTTTAATACCATGTGTACTGTGGTCGCTATCCGGGCGGATATGAATATCCTACCACCAGCGAATTTTACCTTCGGTTATGTTCGGGCCAATAGTCGTAATAATTTGTAATATGTGATTTAAATTGTAGTACTGTAGTAGAAAGTAACACCCTTGATTATGTATAAAATGTAATACTTACAGAGTCTATTGGGAATTTAGGTCCGTGTGATGAGGCACACTGATTACAATAATGCAGATGAAAGCAAGGACCAACTTGCAAATTGATTCATGTACATACAATTTTGAACGATTATGCCTATATCGCCGTGATATTCATTCACAGGTCTTGATTAATGTGTAGAACAGGCATTAGTGTATTAATTGACAGTCTTTGTGACAGATTTGATAGACTCCGTGGTGTAACGGGCGAGTAGCCGGCTGTGAAGCGAGAGGCCGCAGGTTCGATCCCCGCACCGGGGATTTTTCGGAGTCTGGGTGTTGTGAGACCGAAAGTCTCTCATAGTTCCTGATACCCACGATACAAGACTCGTATGTGTCAGGATTATTGGGTGTATTTATTTATTTTTATTAACGTGACGTAGTTTTGACAAAACGTTGGCATTCCGTCCGACCGGACCCCCTGCGCCGCGGCGCCGCCCCTTGATCTCGATAACTAGGGCACATGGCACATCGCAGGTGAAACGATTATGCGCAATCATAAATTGTATTAAGTATTGCAAAACTGAAAGTTCATGAACATTATAAGAATTTTAAGAGCTCTAGTGTATTTTTCGCCTGTATAAAGACGAGTAAGTCGTATGCCTAATGGTAAGCGCTTGATCGGCAGCAGTAGCACCTTTCATAACCAAGTACTTTCTGAAACTACTGTACATGACTTTTCAGCCACGAAGAAGTAATTAGGCATGCCGGCATAATTCTGCTAACCTACGATAGAACCATCATCTGTCGGTCGATATGATTCTTGGATTGTGCAGCACTTACCATCAAAGGTACCGTAGTCACTTTTTAGAGCCAAAATAAAACACAAGGCCAAATATAATGTCGTCTGTTGAGATATTGCTTCGCTCTATGCTAAGTAGAATTATAATATAGAGTATAATATGAAATTATAGTCACAATAGATTAATAATTGTAAAGACAGCGGTGCTAGTTTAAATATTAGTCTATAATTTAATAAGCGATAAGAATTCGTTTGACAGTTGATCGATCACGCGGGTTATTTGTACAGACCGAGTATTTACTGGCAACTCGCAAATTCTCGCATCTTGATCGCTGCTCTGATAAATGATTTCAAAGAAAACAAACTTTAACATTAATCAAATGTTAGTCATGACACTATTGTCTACAGTAGGTATAAATAGGCCGGTTTGACCGGGTTATTAAAACTAAAAATTGACGTGATCGGCTCGAGGTTGGATTTCGTATGGTGGTGAGATTTCTGGAAGTCTAAGTTCCCCTTTTCTTCACCTATCGGAATTTTATTCTTTTTAGATTGCTAAGGTATCCAATTTATTTGTTATTCATGAGCAGTGGAAACGCCTCAGCATCTGATGACCCGTTCGCTGACATGTGCTATCAAATTGATATATATTTGATGATGATTTATACCCGACCGATAGCGATCAGTATATATGTGTATAATATGTCGAAAATCCGCCATATTGACCTGTCCCTAGTTGATTTCCGGGGTTCGCCGGTGTATTTTCTATTATTTCAGGCTGACACAGTTGTAACGACCGTAACGAGATGTTGCTGTCAATATTAGTTTTAAATATACTATCACCCTTACTTACAATATTGGAAAATATATTTTAACAATGAATAAATATTAATAAAAATAAAAAATCTATGTATAAGAACAAGTCCGATGTTAAAAGTATGCAACAATGATGTTAAAAGTACAATCTCAATACGATAACAAACATGTATGAACATGTGATATGTAAAATAACAAATGATTCCCACAATTGTGTTTTAACCGAATACTTTTTATAATGTAAGCTATCATTGATTGGAGCAGAATACATTATCTTTACATTGTAAATGTACTTCGATCACTACTGTACACTAACAACTTGGGAAACTGCAAACCACACCAGTGTGAGTTTTTAAATTGCCTACTTAATAAGAAGGAAGTGCTCAATTATTGGACTGTATAATATATATTTTTATGTTTGTTCACGCGTACATCCAACATTTATGCATCGATTTGGACGATCCTTTTCTTTGATTGGAATTTTTCCTTTTTAAAATGGAATTTTAATTTGTTTAAGATCTGAATACGGAAGTCAAGGCATAATGGTAAAATCCTCAATGAATAACGGCAAATATACTGCGAGCCGAGTTTTGAAGTCAGTTTTTGAAGTTCCTATCTTTTCATTATTTATTATCCGTATGACAATTATTATGTATGAAGTTATTACGTTTCTAATACGATCTCTTACGGGCCTTGTACCAATTTACATACTTAATTTTATAAATATTTTATTTAAAGTATCGAAAAATTAGCCCTTTTGATTTACATTTCGTAAAGTAATTATGAACATTTAACAGATAAATGTGTGGTGAATAATATTCAATGTTTACTTCGATGAGTCCAATTAATTATTGAAAGTGTATAGATTTATTTATTTATATATTTATAATACTTTATTGCATTAGAAAAAGAAACTTATACATTTATACTTGGTACAATAGCCGGCCTTATCGCTAAGTGATTAGATTTATTGTAATGTTTACTGCCTGCCCAGTGTTTACTGCTTCTCGTCACGGTTCCGCGATCAGTGCGGAGTTAGCATTTAATATTTGATTGAACACGCAGTAAATTAAACAAGATTGCGCCTGATTGGAATTCAGTTAAATTTATAGCCAAGTTATTTCACGATAATATCAAGATCTTCAGCGATACTCCAAGCATACGAACATTATTAATTAAATGAACTCTATAAATCAAAAACGAAATAGTGAAATGTTCAGACAAATTTAAATAAATATAAAACCAAGCTAAAAATGTACAAATACAAACATGTAAAATGTAGAACATTCAATCTGTTAATAATTTCATATTAATCGATTAACAGCGCGGCGACATCTAAATATTGTGCTCGGGTGATTTTTGTCATCGTGATTGTTTGTCACTTTTATCCTGTGTATGGATCATATGCGAGATATGCGTGTGTTACGACGTGACAGCCCATTAAAAAACTGTTCCTACTAGTACAAGATCCCGGGGAACATTGACCTTCACACATATGTTTACCGGATGAAAATAATATTTTAGGGTATAAAATGTGTTGCTGAACACATACCAATAGGGTTGCCTAAAAAAATATGTACCGAGTAGAGAATGAAACTCCTTAACGGGTCACAGTTCACGCGTGGCGACTTTGTTACTGTATTGTAATTCACATACAATAGCTGTTCCTAATACAGAACATTTCAAATAACAATTTCTATGGGTCTCTTTGGAGTCGGTGCCTGGGTCCAGCTGCCGGTCAAGACAAATTTCATGCTTGCACGGCAAAATTACAAAAAATAGCACCAGTATAATATTTGCAAAAATAATAAACGGACATAGTGGTCTTATTTATATTTAGTATAGTATTATATTTAGTAGAGTACAAAATATAATAGTTCTCGAATGATTATAAACATCTTACCAACTGTGGTTAAGTACTCTTGCAACCCAGCTTACTCCTGGCGAGTACAGTCGTGAGACAATGTAGTTCTATCAAAAATGAAGTTTTTTTTGTTATTAAAATAATGAACGATGTATTATTTAAATTAGCACAACAGTATTAAAAGAGTAAAACATAAATTTATACAAATCGATCGATCAATTTCATTATAGATAACAGGGTACAGACATCAGATATATAAACAAAGTGTCTTTAATACTATAAATAAATAATGTGTCCGAATTTTCAAACTAGCATTTTCAGTCATTATTCCTATACATACTTATAGTATAGGTCGGCAGGGGCCCGACGAGGCCGGATTGTATTCGGGCACGCATGTACAAGGTGGCAAATCCCTCGTATGCGAGAGGCCGTCTGGGTTGGTACCACCGCGCCGTCTATTTCCGTCGCCAAGCAACAGTGTGTAAACGCTGTTGTGTTTCGGTTTAAAGGACATTGAAGCCAGTGAAATTACTGGGCATTATGAGACTTAACATCTAATGTCTCCGGGTGACGAGCGCAGTTCAGTTGGTTCCGATTAGCTATGTGTGATAAAGGATTTATTAAGGCAAAGTCTGATAATATTCCTGATGTTGATATATTTATGATAACCATTTTTTTTTTAAAATGACGTTCGGTTTAATTCTGCTGAAGTTCGAGGTGCCAAGGCATCAAGGTAAGTCTGTTAAAAAATAATATAATAAATGAAAATATTTAAGTATTTATTCTCCATTATATTAAATATAAGCAGCGATATCTCAGCGGGGATTGGTACGGACTGTCGAGACGAAAGTCGCAGGTTCGAAACCAGCCCCAAGAGCATACACCTCTGACTTTTCTACGTCACGTGTATATTAATTGTTAATTATCGCTTACTTTAACGGTGAAGGAAACATCGTGAGGAAACCTGCATACCTGAGAACTCGATAAGATTTTTCGAAGGTATGTAAGGTATGTAGGTATGTAAGTCTACCAACCCGTATTAGGCCAGCGTGGTGGACTAAGGCCTAACCCCTCTCATTCAGTAGAGGAGGCCCGTGCCCAGCAGTGGGACAAGTATAATACAGGGCTAGTTGGTTGGTTGGTTCATATTAAATATAATTATTTATTTCATAAATTGTAGAGCATCGCGTGAGAGTTACGGCGACAAAAATATAGGTTATGTTCAACTAAGTCGTAAAAATAATATTGGTATTGTAAAGGGACGGGAATGTCCAGCACACCGAGTTCGGAGTATAGCTTATTCAGTTAAAGTCCAGAAAAATTCAGGATGTTCAATGCCATGACTGTGCAGCTTTAGCAGGTTTAAAGGTTATGATTTGGAGTCCAGTTAAAAAAATATATTCACTGAACTCTACGTAAGTATATAATAATTATTTGATTTGTATACTTAAATAAATAATACTTAATAACAATGGTGTTAAGAAATACTTACATCGAAATGATCTTCACAACCAAAAATAAACGATTTTGTTTTGGGATTATCACGGTGCACTGCTTGAAACCATTTATTTCGACGTTTGTCATCTTGGCGAACATTTAAAAACATTTTGTCAGGAGTTGTTTTTGTAGTATTAGTACATAATGGTACAAAACAAGAACGATAACTATTGAGGTTCGACATTTTTAATATAAATTTGAATATTTAACAATGACAACAAAATTAAATAATTCAAAACTCTGTATTTATAATTTCTGTATAAACTGCAATGAGTGAAAACTAACATTATGACGTCATACGCGCTCGGGTTTGTTCGGGAGCTGTCGGCGTATCTTCGGTGCTGGATTCAAAAGTTAATTTTAATTTTGAAATAACTTTTAAATTATTGCGAAAAAAAATAAAATAAAAATAGTTTTGTTATAAAACTTATATATGATCTTTCCATTTATCACAAAAAAAAAATATACTTAAATACCTAATTGCCATTCCGAATTTTACAGCAAATTAATTAGAGTATAGCGGCTACTCGCTACAGAGATAATAAACGAGGTCACGAGGTGTGTGACGCGTCACAGAGTTCACTAGGGTTGCCAACCATTGTTAACTTCTTTTAACAAACACTGATTTTTCTTTATCGCACTATTTACAATTGAATACGATAAGATAAAACCGACTCTAAGCCACTAAAAAGCTAATAAAAATGCAATTTACCAATTCTGAGTCAGAGGTACTGCAGTTTATTTAATTGAATTGATAATAGCACCGATAAGAAATTGGTTAAGATAATTTTTAGCTTTTTAGTTTTTTTATCGATATTATTTTTGTATTAAATTTCGAAAATTGGTTCTATTTAAATTCCGAGAAGAAATTTCACACCTAAAAGGGTGAAATCGGAGAAGTAAAGTTAAAGTTGTGCACCAATTTTGACGATACTGATACGATGAAATTAAAATCTGAAAAATGAAATAAAAAGCTTAAAAAGTAATAACCAATTTTTAGATTGTACATTCCATCAATAATTAATAATTGATAAGTGAATTGCAATAACACCTACACAAAATTCGTATGTAGTTTTTTGGTTTAAAGATTTTTTTGAGTCGGTTTATTTTTGCTAATCTTCCATCTACAAAAAGAATATTTTGCAACCCTGGACTCAATGGACGCGGTCAGCTTCATGTTATCACTAAGATCTGCGTAAAGTTCACCGGAGTAACATGTACTGAGCATTCTTTATTACCGTTCTAACCTACTATATGTACTCGGCTTTGCTTTACCTTTACTGCCTTTGTTGTTTGCACTCTGCTAGTTTCCAGCATTTTTTTAAGCAGAAGCACGCAACCGATCAAGTTGGTCCTATGATCAATACATTGACAAGAACATCAGGAAAAAAAATACCGATCAAAACGATTACCGGTAAATGCATCTATTCTTTTCTATATTTTTCCATGTAAACCTTATTTGAACAGATAAATACAATGATGTTTTATTGACATCACTTATGAGAATCTTGAAGACTAGTCCATTAGAATTTATGCAGCAAATAATGCAGACATACATTTTGTTCTAATAGTGAATAGGCCATTGCAGTAATGTGTTATAATAATGTTGAAAAATGTTTGTTCACACCGTATATGTTAAAGGTAAAGCGGCGCACCTCCGCGCATTGCGAGCAAATCCGTCTATTAATCTACAAATTATGAGTTTGTGTTAAGTCGAATGTGCATGTACATCACAGATAATGATAATTTATAATCTTGATATTTGAAGTGTTTAATGTGCTGTTCGCAGAGCGCGTTATGTGTGGTCACCCATTCGTCACTACATCGCAGAGCTCACTCGCAACACGTGCCACACTCATGGAGATTTGTTTTTTTTTTGGAGAGGTTTTTAGAGTTTATCGCAAAGAAAACTGTTATTCACGAGGCAACGTCAAGCAATTTGAAAATAAGAATCTTATGACATGCCCCTGTAGATTTCAGTTTACTGTGATGTTCTCGCTTGTGTCGGCCAAGAAAATCTCTCAATATAAATCGGACACCTATCTGTACTGATTTAAGAAGCCAATGCCTGCGACGCGTGCTGATAACTGTGAATCTACCCTCAGTCGAAATACTTAACTCATTCAGCTCCAGTAACATAAGGCGAGAGCCTCAGCAATAAATTGTAATAAAATTATATGCACTTATATAGGCTGTTAAATCATGCCAATATATTCCGGTGACCTTTCACAGACTCAACGCTCGCACATATTAATTCTCATATTAATTTTAGTCTCGTCCAATCTCAGCGTGTAATGGGCGGAGCCGCGGGGCAAACTAGTCAATATATTAACAAGTCACTCAATATAACGCAGTTGTCGCAATTAACATTAACATTAGGAAATCATCTCAATGATAATGCTCGATTACATCTTTTTATTGCTGTGAATTCTGGTTGTACTTGTGTAATTGTTTTAATTACGTCGAGTGATAAAAATATACGGCTCTACAGACATAATTATAATAACCGCACATAATGGTGCAGTTATACGGCGCGGCCCGAGTCACGGACGGGCCGGGCGGGGCCTACTTGTGTATACGAAGCGACGCCGCGCGCCTCTAAAATCATCGAAG
The DNA here is from genome assembly GCA_949126905.1 of Amorpha juglandis. Taxonomy (NCBI): domain Eukaryota; kingdom Metazoa; phylum Arthropoda; class Insecta; order Lepidoptera; family Sphingidae; genus Amorpha; species Amorpha juglandis. Next base: position 135,974 of record OX421383.1, read on the forward strand.
TTTTGTTAAATATCTACGAATTAAACTTACGCGAGAAGGCTACGTTTCGTCCATGGCGCGGCTCGTGCCAGCACGCGTCGTTTAACTAAACCTTAATATGGATGTTGGCTCTAAATTGATTTACAGACGGAACTGCCCTGAACAATTTAAATTGACAGTTTAATTTTAAAATCGATTTACATGGCCCGCTAATACATTTCCACCGAATTCCACCGCATAATTAAATAGGTAGCGATTCCCATAATTCAAAATCTTAATTCATCGTGCAGGCTTAGAAAGCGCTTGGTCATGCACAGAACATTTAAGACTAACTTAAAATTATGGGAACTTTGGAATAATCGCCGCGCTATAGGCTGACAGGAAAGGGCACACCAATAAGCGTGGGAAGAGAATAAGAAGGGGATCTTTAGATGTAAGGATTCACTGACTTGGGTGGAGGATAAGGGCAGGAGGGAGTAGGGCAAATTAACAATAAACTTTAAGGATTTTAAACGTAAGGAGATATGCCGTGGACCTTACTGGCAGGTATATCAGGTCCCTAGCCTTGCTAACCTACCAACTTTTCACTAGCTACATAATGATGACGAAGAAGAAAGGCAGAAAGAAACTCCAGCCTTATTTTTTCGCCATCAATTATATTATATTATATATTGCATATTCTGTTTTTTTCTTTTAAAAATGTGTTTTCTTTTTTGTTATATTTATTTACAATAAAATCATCATATGGACGTATCCATGTACAATACATATTTTCAAATATAATAAGTGCTTCAAAAGTAACAATCGTGAAAAAAATCAAAAGATGTATAAAATCCCGAACAATTCGCGTTTGTCTATTGAATATGACAACAAAATGTTGCTCTGCTTTAGGATTGAAGAACCTCACGGATTTACATATATTAGTGCGGCAGGATTATGCACAAGGTCAACATTGTAGTTGAAATAAATGAGAATCGTGAGAGCGTGTCTTCGGACTCGCTACCGTATTGATTAATTGTTCCAATTATGATATCAAATTTTTCTACATTTTAATTCTATGTATGGTGTTTGCACAGTCTCCAGTGTACGTGAAAGTGTAATTTCACAATTCTAAGATTGTTTTAAATAAACAGTTTATTTGACATGATGACGCACAGATTCAGTTTTTGCAGTAAAATGAAAATTTATAACAATAAACAAGATCTGGCGCTAATATCTACGCGGCTCGTCAGTTTCTCAAAAGAAAAATAAGTCATAATATTATGCTACAGTTGCTCTGTATTGAATCGTTATCATCAACCTTCGTGTTTTCCTAAAAATATGAACACTAAGTAACTTGTATCATAGTACTGTATACCTACATGTTTTGAGCTATTCTTTGAAAATGCGAAATACTATTCACGCTTTTCAAATTTCATTATAAATCACGATATCACAAGAAATATTAAAGCTGGAAGGGTCATGGCTAAAGGATTATGAAATTTGGTCAGATGATAGCTTATGAAATGTCGGCTAGCTAAGACAGGATTTATTGGACGCATCAATAGCGAGTACCTACTGTACAGTTTGCGCGGACTTGTTGGGCGGGTTATATACTTAATTACAAAACCAGGTTCGTGTTTTTTAAAATATGAATTAGCAATTACTTCACTAGAGTTATTGAATCAATGTAATTTTTTCAGATACAAAATATAACTTCATATATATATAGAAAAACTTAAATTCTTAATTCCGCCCTCACACCCGTCACTGGACCTCCTGCAAGCCAAGGTGCTGGCACGCGTTTTGTTAACACCAAACAGTGTAGGAGAGTCTGCAGAGACATACTTTACCCAACAACGAAGTTAGACAACTAAAGAGATAAAGAGGAGTTGGAATTAATTATCCTCTTACCTCCGTGGTAAAGCGGGAGACAACACATTGAACTACATGGGTAGTTTACCTTGAGGTAGTTTGAGCAGAACATTTAGAACTGGATAAGGCAAGCTCTACGATAATGCAGTATCTAACATACCTAGTTGCTAAAACACTGCGTTATTCCCACATAATAGAATGTTAACAAAGGCGATCATAATCAAGCCATCAATCACTTGACAAGCAGATGCGCTGTCTGTACTCGCACGGTGGTGTCATACACATTGTAATGAGCGCCCACGGGCAAGCATTCGTTTATCTTATGATGTACTGCTTTGTTATTTGTTTCATTTGATCTCGTTTATTAGTCTAAGGCTGAAGTTGAAGGCTGTGGAATTACTGGTGGTAGGCAGGACTTGATGGTTGATTGGGGCGGGTATACATCTTTGTGTCCCTGTGCCTGCATTGGTCATCCGCCTGTCCTATCACAGGCTTTTTACCTTCTTCGGAGTGAGAAGAAGCATTTATACAGACCGGCATTATGCTGGTGACCACTGATAAAATTATTGTTGGTCGCTTGTTTCTTTATATTAGGACTGAACTGCGCTTACCAACAGGTGTAGTGCAGTCACTTTGTCGTGCTCGTATAAAAAAAGTCTGGTGGCGGTACTAATTAGGGTTCCTTATACAACGGTTGGCTACGGAGCTCTATCTCTAAACCTATGCCACGTCGCGTCGTCTGTCTATTTGTCCTACATATAAAAGTGTCTGTCGTTTGAACTACAAACACCTATCACATCATTGGAGGTAAATAATTTCAGGGATCCGTGGAAGCATTAGTTGCTACAAGTTGGTTGGTCCTTCGTATGCGAGAGGCCGTCTAGGTTGGTACTACTACTTTATTTATTTCTGCGGCCAAGTAACCGTTTGTAAGTTGTGTTTCGATTTGAAGGAAATTGAAGTTAGTGAAATCACAGGCAGTTATGAGACTTAACATCTTATCTCAGGGTGAGGAGCGCAGTCCAGTGCCGTACAATGCATTGTAATACAAAGTTCTATGTGGTGTTGCTGCGGTTTAAGGACAGGCGTGGCGTTTATAATCATGCGAGTGATTTTCTCGTCTCGACATTTAAGCAAATAAAAAAAAACTATATCCACTTCTGGGTATCGAGATAGGACTTATTTATGTGCGACATTGTACATATTGTCAGTGGAAAGGCAAAAATACTAAAGCGTCAATGTGTAAACTTTACGGTAGATCATTTTAAAGTCTTATAAATGTACTTACTTAATTGTTAACAAAACTTATAATATTTTTTTGTAATCATATTTTTCCATAATATAATTATTATGCAATTTTATAGTACAAAACCAACTTTAAAATGCTCTACCGTAAAGTTCACGGTTTGGCGCTTTAATATTTTTGCCTTTCAACTGACCATATGTCATAGCGATACGCCACCTGTAGTCAAATGCACTTGTAAATAGGAAGGGAAGTACAGTATTCATCATCATCATCATCAGCCACAAGACGTCCACTGCTGAACATAGGCCTCTCCCAAAGATTTCCAGACCGACCTGTTGGAAGCGGCCTGCATCCAGCGACTTCCTTCGATCTTTATCAGGTCGTCTGTCCACCTTGTAGGTGGACGTCCAACGCTGCGCTTGCCAGTACGTGGCCTCCATTCCAGAACCTTTCTGTCCCATCGGTTATCGGTTCTGCGAGCTATGTGGCCTGCCCACTGCCACTTGAGCTTGCTAATCCGCTGAGCTATGTCGGTGACTTTCGTTCTTCTACGGATCTCCTCATTTCTGATTTGATCACGTAGAGAAACACCGAGCATAGCTCTCTCCATAGCTCACTGAGTGACTGTGAGCCGTCTTATACGGCCCATATTTAGAGGCCACGTCTCAGTGCCGTATGTCATCACTGGTAACACACATTGATTGAAGACTTTAGTCTTCAGGCACTGAGGTATTTTGGACGAGAAGACCTTGCCAAGTTTTCCGAACGCTGCCCAGCCGAGCTGGATTCGACGATTGACCTCTCTCTCGAAGTTGGACCTGCCTAATTGGACTACTTGTCCTAGATAGACATATTCGTCGACAACTTCGAGAGATGAGCTTCCAACAGTAATCGGGGTGGGCACAACATGGACACATGTACAGTATTGAATCATACTAAATATCTCTATTATGTAGGTATAGATGCGATTACACACAAAAACTTAGATAATGATTCACTAGTCGATCCTTGACACACGCGTGGGAGGAACAATGCCTCAGGTATATTTGTGGATACTCAATACTACGCTATTACGATGATTGATATTAGGATAACAAAGAACGTTGGCTCTTTTGTTTGTTTATTTAATGAAGAGTCAGGTTTCCAAAGTATAAGTAGACCAGGTATATTTTACTAGATGGAACGTCCGCCTGGGTGCGTACTGTCACTTTCTATCACTGTCACCAAGCAGCAATGGGCAGCAAGCAGCTTTGAGTTCCAATTGGACATTGAAGCCTGTAAAATTACTGGATATTTTGACTGGAATCAAATTAATTCAAATTCTAAACCATAATAAATAGCCGGTAGAACTTTTTACACTATCTGCGGATAAATAACAATAATATTAAAAATTTTAAGATGTGTGTACGGACCCCTCGGGTACTGTGTCCGTCTCGCACTTGACCAGTTTATATGCAACTGAATAACGATAAAATGTCTTGCTATTCGTCAGCTGCGTTACAGAGGCTGTCACGATGTGGCTCGTTTAATTATTTTTATGGATTATTGATACTTGTGATATATCTCAGCATTATGTATTACTGCAGAAAGTGTTATCTCGGACTAATCAACATTAATAGGTGTGCATGAATATTATGAAAGTAGACCGATGTGGTGCGACTGCGAAGACTTGACCTTATAATTATACAAATAGATAAAATCCAATTTATTTTGATGTAATAAAAATCCACATTACATTTAATGGAACGTTTCGAAATCACAATTCGCAAATGTGTTCACAAATAGTGATGGAAACTTATAATAATTATCGTTTCTCTATATATAAATAGTATAAAACAACCTCTATTATTTTGAAACTAAATTATGATTTTTTTAATTCAGAGAATTTCATTTCGCATTTTTGCTAGTATTAGCTGATATTTTTTATATTCCACTAGGAAGCGATCACTGTACACATGGTGAAAACCCGCCACTGTGCCTCGGACAGGCGAGTCACGTTCCAGAGTCAGCCAGTGTATATCCAGTAACGTCAGTACCCTCAAGTTGAGGGACGTAATGTGTGGCGGTCGACAATAATTTGGACTGCATTGTACTAAACATCAGGTCTAGTGTTGTCACTTTGCTGTGCCAAGATAAAAAATGGTTGGTCTAATGGCAGATAATTTAGGCTGGTAAACCTTTAAGTCCTGGGATTAAATCCCAGGTCGGATATTCACAATTCTTGTTTAAGATTTCGATTTGAAAAATCTCGCACAATATATGTCCAGGATTGGATCATGGGACGGAAATATAATCGGTGAGCCGTCGGTGAGCCCACGCTGCAGACATCCACCTACGATGCTGCCATTAGCACCTTGTCTACCCTTTAGGGCATTCAAGCATGAGCTTATGTATTTATTATCTTGTACGATGAAATGATTGATCAAAGATGCAAGAGGTTTTAATTATAATACAGTAGTAAAAATCAGGAAGTTTGAAAATCATAATGCAATCTTCATAAATTAATTTACAAAAACAGACATCCTAGAATTAAAAAAAAACACTATTCAAATGCAAATCAATAAGCGATGCATTAATGGCCATCAAAAAAATATAGAATATTAAATTATATTCATTAAAGACTAATGAATGATGTTAACTCAAGGACATTGTGCTTGCGATAGTAAAAAATCCAAACAGTGTGGATAATTGTAAATTCGATTGCTTATAATTGCTAGCCGCGTTCTAGATCTGCCATTATTGCTCATCTTATTTGAATTATGAGTTTTTCGTCATCACATTAACATGTTTCGTACGAGGCCTCGATCCTCCGCTTCGGCTTCTTACTTATCAATGCTGAAGTAAATGTCATGGTTTTAGTTTTTCGTTCCTGTTTTTACCTCCTTAGGATTGGACTTTATTCTTGAAATTGAAATGCCCCAGCTGCAAACTTTTGAGTAAAAAAATAAACGCGTAGTGCTAGCAGCGTAGGCTATAAGTACTGATGACAATGTGTTACGATTTACGTTATCGGGCTAATATGTAGATTAAGACAATTTAGTAACAATTGCCCAGGTTGTCTCCATCTTGTTACATAATACTTGAATATCATCAATCTTCCATTGTTCGCGGTCCAGAAGATCCTTATTAAACGCCGCTCATCGTGCTAACTATGTACTGTGCACTTAAGATTACTATTTATGAGGTGTTTAAAGCTCGTATTATAACAATGTAGCTTCGATTTTGAGCATTACATCAAAAAGGGCCAGATTAACGAAAAACCGACTCAAAATAACTAAAAAGTGAAAAATATCAATCATTGACCATTTAACTAACTGTCGAGAACTAACTCAAAAATTGGTAAATTTTATTACTAACGTTGCAAAAATTTGGACTTAAAATCATTCTCCTGTAAAGTTTACTCAATGTCTCTTAGATATTTTTGCCTTTCAAGGGTCAATATGTATTCATTATCAATTATCATTTAGTTTAGTTTAACGGCGAAGGAAAACGTCGCGTCGCGTCGTGAGGAAACATGCATATAATGTGAAGTTTCGGTAGCGGAGCGGGCGAGTTGTTAGCTGTGAATGAGATACTACGGGTTTGATCCCCGCACCGACACAACTGTTTATGTGATCGTCAACGTGTTTCGGTGGGTGTTGTGTGACCGTAAACACATCTTCTAAGGTACGCGACGACAACGTTACTTCCACTGTGTATGCACGTGTCGCTATCTGCTAATGGCCATTCTCTATACTCTATTTTCAGATTTTACTAACAATAATATTTTAACTGATTTTCCATACATAATCTGCCAAAAATGTACTGCCAGTAAGCAAATATGTTGCTAAACAGAATATTAGGAACTGCCTATAAGTCGCATTAATTGTCGCGCATTTCAAAAGGTACTCTGAAGACTGAAGTCCCTCGTATTTCGTGATACCCACCGTGCATGCTAACCTAGTGTGAGGTCAAGACTTTGTATGTGACTCTTGATGTTGATTGATTATTACTAGCCCGTAGTTAGCCAGCCATTGATGGACTGAATCCCACTAACCTTTTAATAGTAAAGGAGGCAGCAGTGGGACGGGGTTGCCAGATTATTATTATATAATACATTGATATTGTGAATTGTCACTGTAAAGGCAAAAATACTAAGGTGCCAATACGTGAACTTTATGGTAGAAGTTTAACATTTTAAATTATATTTCTACCATAATAATTATTATTATATTAGGAATAAAATATGATTCACTAAAATATGATTTTAACTGAAAATTATCCAATAGGCAAGTTTTTATGAACTTTTAAGTATTTTTGTCTTTTCAGTGACAATATAGATTAAAATTTTCGCAATCCTGTGAGGTGCCGCGCAATATTGAAATAAAGCCCATGACGGCTATACTTGTGTAACATTATTATCGTAATGTGTATAGTTTATGAACTTTATCAACTAAATTCTGTCTTGTGACGACACTGGTCTAAATTATTCGGTTTATCGTTTAACAACACATTACCTTAATTCCATATTACCATTCGCCAATAATGTTACAATGTGAGGGCATTTGAAGTAAACTAGTATGTTTACTAGGTAGTAGGTCCCTTGTATGCGATAGTCCGTCCAGGTCGGTACCACCGCTTTGTGCGAAGCAAATATTGTGGTTTATACAAACATTAGCCCCGGTGCGGGGATCGAAGCCGCAGCCTCTCGGTCCGAAGTCGTCTATTCGCCCACTGCGCCATGAAGGCGGTTTGTTTTAAGTGACGGAGCTTTTCAGTGTAGTCCCATTTCAGGTTCTCACATAAATGTTTACGCATGACGAAGCTGTCCCTCACATCCCCTCAGTATGTATCAACAAACGGACAAACGGTACAGGTTGACTAAACTACTCAAGACCCCCAGTGGCCGTCCTGAGCCGAGGTTCGTACCCCAAAAGAGGTGCCCTCAGCGTGGTCATTTAAATTTAAGGGTTGAGAGCGCTTAAAGCTGTCACCCGAAATCCGGTGGAGCTGTATACAGCCGACTACCGTCAGGCTTACAAAAAAACTCGACAAATTATCAATTTATTACTAAGAATTTTTTATTTTCTGCTTCAGTGGCAGAATTGCATTACGTATGTGATACTACTGTCCTGATGTCTTGGGTTCGATCCCCGCAAAAGTGATATTGGGTTTTTCTATCACGAAATGTCAATCAATCAGCAAACAATCAATATCAGCCCGGAGTCTGGATTTTTGCTCGGTATGACGATAGACTCGCCCCCTATCACATCATGGGACGGAAATAATTTCGGCGAAATGTGGGTGTACTGGTTACACCTCTGCTTACCTCTTCGGGAATTACAGGTGTGAGTGCCTATGTATGTAATCTTTTGTGTTTTATGTTTTCATCGGAACCCTATTACTACAACTACAACTACGCAGTCTGCCCGTTTGTATGTTTATTCATCAATCCCATCTGTAAAGGCATATGTATTTTAAACCGTAACAGGTATTTTTTTGTTTTAGTAAACTTGCTTTGTATGTTATTTATTTTGTATTTCATTGAATGACAAGACGAGCAAGTCGCTCGCCTGATGGTAAGCGCCACGCCTACCCATAAAGAGAAGCAACACCACACATGACTTTGAATTACAAAGCCCTGCATGGTGCTAAACTCTCGCTCATCAATCAGAGACATAAGATATTAAGTCTCATAATGCCGAGTATTTCAATGGCTTCAATGTTCTTTAAATCGGAATACAACAGTACTTACATTGTTGCTTGGCGGTAGAAATAGACAAAGCGGTGGTACCAACCAAGACGACCTCTCGCATACGAGGGACTATATCGAATGGTTAGTGGCCAACCTAGTGTCAATGCTTTAAAACCGCCCGAAGGCCTCCGACTTAACGACTGCTATCAGTTGATAACATCCGGGAGCGAGTTTTTACGTGCCCTCCACAGCACGGAGACGGTCAGTTGAAATACTATTAAGCGGTCACCCATCCATAGACTGACCGCGCCAAAGGTTGCTTAACTCGCTAATCATTTACCGATCAGTGAGTGCAAGTGGCTATGAGCGCTGTTTATATATAACTAGAAGAATCATGGGCGCGTTGTCGTCCTTAAAGGAAAGGGGTAATTAACTAAATACTAACTAAACTTAAATTTACGTCGGTTTTCTGTGAGACAGTGATAATGACCCGGTCAAGCCAGCCCATTCATGCTGTAGACAACTGTCTATAGCGTGGCTCAACAACTCAAAAAAGTAAAAATAAACCGTGATAAAATCAGGTTCATTGAAGTAAAACCCATTTAAACAGGTTTTAACGCGGTTAAATCTGTTTCAATTAGTTTTATTTCAATGTGTAACATTCGCGTAAACGCAAGAAATCATTATGCAAATCAGGTTCAATTAGTTTTATTATATCTGTATTTTCATAATTCATCCTGCAACTGTCTTTCATTATGAAGCCACACACAGCACAGCATGCTGATGCGTTTCATAATGGTGAGTAAGATTTCTGGAAGGTCTAAAAAATACCCTCGCAACTTCATACCTACGGTAAGGTCTTAAGGTCCTTAAGGTCGGCAACGCATTCATGTTGTTCTTATATTGTGTGTGATCATAGACGGTAGAGATTATTTAGCATTGGATAAACCATATTGTGGTAATATGCCGAAACATCCAGAATTCAGAAAATCCAGAGATTAGATTTACTGTTTTGAAGATCTGGTTCACCCGGAAAGAAGAAAAAACGCCTTAGCAATAAAATTAAAGATATGCAAACTAAAAATAACATCCTCGATAAAAAGTGAACGTACTCGCTTTGGGCACTTCAAAACTAGACCTCATAAAACAGAAAAAATGTTCTTAAGTTCTGAGCAACCGCGATCGTTGAGATCCTAGCGGCGAATCAATGTATAGGCAGCTTCCTAAAGCCTTGACACTGAGGGCCCGCCAGACACGTATATAAGAGCACCACGGCACACTGATCGACATTCCTCCCTCGACATTACCCGCAGCAACATGAAATTGGTACGTGCTTTGTGTACATCATCACGGTCGTGATTATCACACCTCGCCCTAATTGTACGACATCACTTTTGTCTCATGCGATCGATCTGTCAAAATTCATACTCAAATGACGCTATTCTACGTCTGAAAGGATTTTAATCGAAAACTGGAAACTGAATCGATACATGAAATGATCGTTTTTCAAATATCGATTCGGTTATTTTGGTTAATAGTTTGTTTATTTCGTTCAATAACAGACAATTCGGTCGCGTAATTTTTATTATCTATTGATTTACATTATTTTGTTCTATTTTGTCCAGTAGTTTGTCAAATAGAACAAGGTGTCACGTTGACGTACGACACCCAAAAACTAGAGCAATATGTTTATTGTAGTGTTATTTCTTCATGACACTACTAATGATATCTTTCATCACGTTTATAATAGAAATTTAAAAATTTGTCAAATTGATCAATCATTTCTTTAATGTTTTCAAATTAGTAGCTTCTTTTGTATGCTATATGCTCTGAATTATATTAAAAAGTTATTTCACCTCGCAACCATAATTTTATTCCTTATTTGATTTTATTTGCAGTTCATATATCTTTACTATTCCGTGATAAATGTCTATAAACAATTTCCCTTAATTTCGCACCAATGTGTAATAACTGAAAATAATCTGCGATATAAATTAAATAATAATCACAACTAACATAATATAAATATAATATCATATGTAATCAATTTTCCACTGATTAAATTATTTTTTACTCACCAATTGTAATCGGCGTTGCAATATCAATAACATTTAATTACCAATTACTGTTGTTCTTAACAGTTGTATAGCCATTGTATTGAACAAAGCTTCAGGTCATACACTGGCCGCCTCGTAATGCAATGTTTCGGAAACCACTAATAAATTCGACATTGTTCATGTTCTTTGTGATGGCGGATTGCAATCATCCAAGCATATCATCATTCTTCATTCATTTGAATCTTCATCAAGTTTTCTCAAAAGCATGAGGCTACTATGTTGCTTGTTAACAAAGTTTATCTTATTAACTAACTTCATGTGAATGGTTTTGAAATATATAAGACTCGTCCTCCTTTTCACAACGTCCACTATTCCTTTAATACTGTATTACTACCAGGTGAGGCTGCTTGCTGTGTAAGCCGCAACTCCATCGGAAAAGTGGTAAATTTCTGTGGTTGCAATTTATGATAGCAACATAAACGTTGTCAACTTAGATGGAGAGGCGGTTTAAGTTGTATCAAGCATCAAAACTCTTTCCACGATGTAAAATAATCCCGTTGTGTTCAGATCATCCTCGCCGCGTTAATCGGAGCATGCGCCGCCGGTGCCTTGCCTCAGTACCTCGCGCCTCAGTACCGCGTGGCGCCCGCGTATTACGCGGACACGAGGCCGAGGGCTTCATTGGAGAGGAACGCCGCCATCCTCAGGTCCGACTCGGAGGTCAACGAGCAGGGATTCAGATATGCTTATGAAACTGAGAATGGTGAGTCAAATTACATATACATATTTATATATATCATCGAAGATGTGGGCAGAAATGTAACTAGGACAATCATAGTTTGCACTGCTAACCACCGATCCATGTAGATTTTTTTTTTTTTATCCTGGCTCGGTAAAGTGACTACGTTACACCTGATGGTAAGTGTAGCGCAATCCAAGAATAGTGTCGACCAACGGTAAACAATGTGTCCATCGTAGGTCGGCAAGATCGTGCCGGCCTACCAAACGGCCAAAGGGGATGGGAAGGAAAAAAGGGATGGGAAAAGGTTTACGATCAGGGGGTAAGCCCCCTGGGGAGAACCGGATATACACTAAGTGACACTGAAAGAGGTTATCACTGTATCAGGCGTACGTTTCTTCTCAGGATCGTGTGTTTTTTAATCGAAAAATTCATATAAATTTTGATTGCCCGACCTGGCTTTTTAACCCAGGACCTGGTCGGTCAGTGCGCTTACAATAAACCATGAAATTAAGCATGTATTTAAATAGCCGAGGTAAACAGGATAAGCAAGGTAATTCGAAAATATAAATTTCATGGTGTCGAATATGGTGATACCAGCTTAAATATAAATGTCGAATATGAATTAATTGTCAATGTTTAAAAAAGACGTGACAAGCCGCAAGCCGATTTATTAACTTATGTTTCCGTATCCCATATAAGGAAATATGTTTATTTCATTCAACGCCATTAACTAGTAGCGGTGTTGCTCGTCTGCCTTCAAAAGATAAAAATAGCCCTTATTAAGTTGAATCACAATAAAATTTCATCTGCAGGCTGATGAATTCGCAGTTAACAATTCTACGCGCAATAAAATAAACATTTTATTTAGGCGTGTACGTGGTGTTTGAAAAATCACGCAGTTTTAGAAACATTCTGCTAGCGAGCATCACGGTTCACTCCAATGTGATATTTGTAGTAACGGTCATGTTCCACTTAACAACTAAGTGTATGATATTTGAACATTCCAAATGGATACATGTTATCCTCGAAGGGGTAGGCAGATGTGTAACCAGTACACCCTCATTTCGCCGAGCGTATCCAAATGGATAATCACGGATAAGAGGCGGAGAAAGTTTATTCGCTATTCATAATATATACTCGGTCCAAAAAACAAATAAGATTACGAGTAATTGTTATTGAGTATATCTAAGTAGTTGAAACAAAAAAATACGAAGAAAGATCGTCTTAATTAAAAATTATAACAAATTTTCATAGATAGTGGCCGCCAGTGAACTGGGTTCGAAGTTCATTTTATAATGATTATCGTGTGTTCATAAAATACTTATGCATTTGCACGTAAAGCAAACGTCGCCAACTTTGTGATTATTTACAGTTCCTACAAAATATTTACCATCGAGCAATTAATATTATGGATGTCGCTTTACGCTTCACTTATACTTTCTGTTAGGCTATTTAAACTATGTAGTTTAACCTTCAAATCAAATCAAAATCTAAATTTAAGAAAGCGCTTATGACGGTGAAGTACAGGACATTTGTCATTGATAAGACTAACTTAAAATTGAGGAAACTTTGGAATAACCGCCGCGCTATAGGCTGGCAGGAAAAGGCACACCAACAAGCATGGGAAAAGGGGGGGCATCCTTAAATGAAGGGATTCAGTAGGAGGATATGGAAATCGGGACAAGGGCAAGAAAGAGTAGGGTAAATTAACAACAAACCTTATTCATCCACCAGGTATCCAAGCTGATGCGGCAGGAGTAGAAGCCAACGGTATCCAGTCACAGGGCGGCTTCTCGTACACGGGCGACGACGGCCAGGTGTACACCGTGAGGTACATCGCTGACGCTAACGGATTCCAGCCCCAGGGAGCGCACTTGCCGACTCCGCCGCCAATTCCTGAAGCCATCGCCAAGTCCCTCGCAGAGAACGCTAGGGATGAAGCTGCAGGGATTTACGATAATGGTAAGAGTTTCCATTATATTGTATCTTGTAATCGGCTTCAAAAAGCAGGAAGTTTTCAATTCGCATCAATATGTTTAATTATTTGTGTATGTTCATGCACAACTCCGCCAAATGTAGACCGATTTTGGATACTTATTTTGTATTCGATAGAGTTAACTCCGATGGTGATCCCATGTTTAGTTAAGTTGTGATAAAAAAAGTATGAGGGAGCATGGAAACACCTCAACGAATAACGGCAAACCCTCGGCAGTTCCAGTTTATAATTGTTTCTTTAATGATGATTTCTTACGTTTACGCGAATGTTTATCATTGAACATCTAATTTAAGGGCCGTCCGTGAGCAAACGACCTTGACTGTCTCGCGCCATACTGAATCGTGTACTCGGCGAGTGCAGAATATGCACGAATTTAGCGAATAATTGATTTAAAAAATCAGGTTTTGGTCTTTTCGAAAATTTAAAACGGGCAAAATATTCGTTATTAAATTGCCTATCTAGTGATGTTAATCTCATTTGATAACATTCTGTACTTTAAAAGGAGACGCACGGAATCTTTGCATTTTTCCCATTTTTATGGTTCATTTATAACGACAATTTAAAAATATATATCAGCATTAACATGAATTTGAATCGAACAAAGTAAAGCTGACAGATTGTAAAAATATATTGTATATTTATTTAATCAATATTTATTTTAAGTAATGACTAGATAGCCTCTAAAAACCTCGATCGCGCGGTGTTTTGCTCACGGACGGCCCTTAAACGGATTGGTGGTCACGGGGTGGACTCCCAGTGACCACGAAGGCTGAAAAGCTTTCGAAACGTCGGGACTAAAATTAAAATAAAAACCGCGATAAAATCCGTTTAAATTAGTTCCTTTACTGATTTCAATAATCGATCTCATTACAATCTCTACATCAATCACATAAATCAACCAATTAAAGTAATTTGAACGCGTGACTTTCAAACTATATTCTTATTGGATCATTTGTGGGATTGATTCGGGGACTGAAATTAAAATTGTTTATTGAGATCTACCTATCTCTATCATAGAGGTGATTTGTAATCTCTTATAGAATATTTTTCATTTATGTGGGTCATAAAAATATGAATTGCACCACAGGCCCTATAGCCTACAAATAAGGCTGTTTTGATTAAAGATAACCTATAATACCATATGAACATAAATCGCGATTATGCAAATTCAACTTCGTCGAATATACTGAGTGCGAATACTGCTTCAATCATATTTGTATCATTCTCAAAAGTATTAAAATCATATTTGCAATTTCGATAACCTTATGAAGTATTACCCAATTAGTGTTGCAATCCCTACGACCCATGGGTGAGAACACCTAACACATTCCTGCCCACCTAAGAGAGGCGCAGTCGTGAAGGCTGGTAATTTGGCCGCGCCCACCGCTTTGATTCTCGGTATTTAGGACACTAATCACCATACGTGTGTAATACTTTGTGATCTGTTACATTATGCTAATTTAATAATTGTAGCATGAGATACTGCGAATTAGTTCGGATATTGGTACTTGATAAATATATGATTTGATGAGATGCTTGTGCTTTGTGTTAATTAACTTTTTTTTTGAATTCTATTGTTTCTCAGATACGACAATTTGAGATTGTTCTGTGGTCAGTAACTGTGGATAAAGCATTTACTCACTGTGAGGAAATAATCAAAGTCTAAGAAATGATTTAGTAACAATTAAAATGAATTGTAATTTCTAAGTGGGGCAGATAATTACTACGTATAAAGAGATTATATGAGAATACCTAGAGAATGGCGAAATCTAGGTTCAACGCCTATTGCCTCAACAGGATCATGGATCTGTTGCCGACCTTAAAGGAAAATAATAGTTAAGGAATTGGTGGGTTATTATGCCGCCGGTAATTACAGCTAACGAAAATACCTCACTAGAGCCACATCAAAAAGCATACAGTTCTATTAGTCTTCTAGTCCGGCCCCGCTACGAGTGTGGGAATAGAATAAAGCTTTTATATACGAAAGACAATTTGAACCGATATTCAGAATGATATAAAATATAATAACTCGATATTGAAGCGTAAGGTCGGACATCTCCGGTTTCATATCAATGAAATAAATATGTCACTGGACGCTTCAATAATGTCTTTCTTGAATTCCACACGAGTAGGTCAGTATACTCAAGGTCGCACTTCCCGATTTCTTTGTGTAAAATATTCACAGAAGTTTACTATATTTGTATTCTGAAATAATAAAAAGTAATAAGACATTTTAATTTTATGGCAATAATAATACGAACAGGTCTTTTGCGTCAGCGCCACATCTGTCCATAAATAGTTGCAGTCACTGCCTGATTTTTCATTCATAAAATTTACTATGTAGTAGGTCTTTTCTATATGAGAGTCTGTCTGTTGGTCGCACAGCTTTATCTGCTTTTGCCGCTAAGCAACAGTATGTAAGCACTGTTGTCTGTGAAAAAGCGTGAAATGGTTCCACATATGTGAGCTCAGCACCCGTGTGTGCAACTCGCATACGTCTTCAATATAAATACAATACAAATATACGAAGTATTGTGTTTCTGTTTGAGCCACATTCAAGCAATTGAAATTACTGGACATTATGCCATATAGTATGTTATGTTTCGGGTGGCTAGCTGTGTACCGTGCGGTACTTAATAATTTCTTATGTTTACGCGAATATTACAGATTTAAATACAACTAATTTAAAAGGATTTTATTGCGGTTTATTTTTACTTTTGATGTCGACGTTTTGAAAGCTATTCAGTCTTCGTGGTCTATTTACCCCGTGACAGTAAATCGCGATAAAATTAGTTTTATTTCAACATGCGTGCTTTGCGATTCAGTTTTGGGTGTGTTGTTGATATTTATACGCTGGCGGTTACGACCATACGAATGCCCTGCTCGTCAGTCATTTAGGCGAACGTATTTAACAAGTTATTTTTTTGATTCCAGGAGCATATCAAGACGGAAAATACAATCCGGTAGTGGACGTGGCGCGTACACAGTACGCGTACCAGCCAGCGCGGTATGTGACGCCCTTCCAACGTCAATACTACAACAAATACTGAACCGGACCGACCCGATACCACTCGTGTTAGTGCCATTCTATATCATTGTTATGTATAAGTCTGTACACAGTAATCTAAATCTAAATAAATGGTTACACTTTTAAATGCACTTTCATTTAGTACACAGATTTTACAAAAGTATTTAAATATAACGTAAGTTTACACCTATACCTCCAAAGGGGTAAGTAGATGTGCAACGTACGCTCCACCCACGGTTCTACACGGTTTTTGTACTATAATTACGTTCTGAAATCTGGGATTTTGTATGAATTTTATAGTATTTTAAAAATATGTCATTCGGTTAACATCGATCAATACATCGCAACTAATAGTTTGCTGTTAAATATTATCCACAATCTAGCAACACTGGTTCATTGATCAAACGCCGAAGCTATATTGTGTCGTTTATAAATGGGCATAAAGGTCGCCGCTTTGGCTTCCTATAATGCTAACATCGTTGTGGAGTCCATTGATCGCTTATTATTGGTTTATTATTGAAATTATCCGCTATAAATAAGTGATTTGCATTTCAGATATTGTTTTATAGATATTTCACTACACCTTTTCAATAAAACTCGATATTTATTATCTATACTTATAAAATAACATGTCCTGACTAACTGACTGATTCATCATCGCCGAGCGCAAACTATCAAGGCAACAAGCATGAAATTCGGACTGTATATTCATTTAGTTATGTAGGCACCCACTAAGAAAGGATTTTAGAAAATTCCTCCCGCAAGGGGTCAAAATAGGGGATGACAATATGTATGAAAGTCCGTCATTTTGAAAGTTACATAAACAAAATTTTGTATTTCGGTTATTGACGTAAAACAAATAAATACGTGTTTCAGGAATTGTGGAAATTTTATTAAATAAGGGAATAAAAGGGGGTGAAAGTTAATGCGAAAGTGAGTTTGTTTGTTACGCTTTCACGCCCAAATCACTGAACCGATTTTGATGAATTTATCTACACAGACAGATGGGACCCTGGAGACGGTTACAGGCTATTTTTATCCCGGAAAATTCTGTTCACGCGGGCGGAGCCGCGAGCAAAAGCTAGTCTATTATATTTTGGTCGCGGCTCCGCCTGCGTGAATATTATTTTCCGGGATAAAAAAAAACCTATAACGTAATCTATATGGTTGGTCTAGTTGAGCCTTTCATTCAAATCAAACCGTGATTTAACAAACACAAATTCACAACATTCAAGCTCTCACATTTACGAGTATAATATTAGCAGCATAATGATTTTTAATAGCAAAATGCTGGCTAATGAACAATTATGTAACATAATATTATTGTAAGCGGTCATCAACGCCAGTAAACATAGAGAACAGCGGAATCGTGGATATGATGCCCAATGTTCAGGAATGGAATGGAGATTTTTTGCAATAGCATTATGAAATGAACAGGTAGCTGATGGTTAACACCACGCCTGAATATAAACAGAAGCAACATAATTTAGATCTCTGAATTACAAATCTCCAATCCACCACTCCAACTAGGAACAGCATCTTTCGCCTTTGTTGTTTTTTATTTTATTTAGAACTACAAACAGAACAGTACAGTGTGCCTTAGATGTGTGTGACATGTTATGACACAAGGTGTTAAATCTTAGATCAGGCACCAGTCTCCACAGTTTTCATGTCTTATATTATGATGTGCTCATTTTATGTAGTTATGCGGTCGCCTGGACGCCTGGTAACAACAGTGTCTAGCTAAACTGCTTACACAGCTTAGCAGGTGGTCGTAGCTTATAATAACAATTCCAATGAATTACTGACAGAGATAACAGCGTCCGGACCACCGCGTACAATACGCGTGGGAAATGTAGAGCATAAGTTAAGGTAGCTAAGCTTAGTAATAGTGGACGACACAGTTGTCTAGAGCATCTCGCTTTGTTCGGACAACCCGACATTAACTGTAACAATTCAGTTTTATTTTAATATATTTTTTAATTGCTTTTTAAAAAAATCTTTTCTTGCTCCCTGAAACTTGACTGGCGCAGCCGGTAGGATCGCCCGGTTGGCAGCGCCGTCTTTCGCGAAAAGCTTCGAAAGTGGAAGTATTACGTAAACAGATAAACTCTGTAAAACGCGATTCGAAAAGCGCGTGTACGTGATTCGCGACTGTTCGGCGTGCGTGGCGATCCAGAAGAACCAAGAAACAAATTCGTCGAGATCTACGGAGAGCATGACGGTGATTGGTTGGTGAGTGAAATTTTCGCCTTCCCTTCCTACCTTATTTTGTTATATTTGGAATCGAACCTTTTCCGTTATAACTTATCTGGTTTTTAATTTTAATAATTTTAAACGAATAAACTAATTTTAAATTAACCATATAGTTTGTATCGAGTACTCTACAAAATGACTACTATTAAGATTATACCCAATGAAATGATAAAACTCATCCCACTCTTTGGGGGTGATAAATGTCTTTTAAACTTATATTTAAGAAAATGTGAGTACATAATTAGTAGTTATCACGGATCTCAAGAGCAGAATGTCTATGTTATGCATACTATCACTAGTAGACTGACAGGTGTAGCAGCTTCCTTAATAAGCGAGCGTGAAGATATAGTGACATGGCCAGAGCTTAAAGAATTATTGATCCAACATTTTGGTGACCCAAGGAGTGAAGAATGTATTGCAATAGAGTTAGAAAGCGCAAAAATGAAACAAGGGGAAAGTTATCTTGAATTTTGTAATCGCGTCCAAACCATTAGGGCAGTTTTAATATCTAAGGTTAATCAGTTACCAAATGACGAAACAAAAAAGGCCAAAATTACGATCTATAATCATACTGCATTAAACGTTTTCCTGTTTAACCTGCCAGAAAATTTGATACGAGTCGTTAGGCTAAAGTCACCAGAAACATTGGAAAAGGCGTTAGAGTATGTGTTGGAAGAAGTGAACTTTTATGAACAATACAACACTAAGAATAAGTTACATAGACAACCAACACAACCGGGACCTTTTAAATTCAATACCCCTAACATACAAGCAGGTATACCTAATATAACTAGCACACCTAATATAACTAGCGTACCTCGTATCCAGACTAATGGTTATAGACCCATGTTACAAGTAACGAATCCGCCCCAATTTAAATTTGGCATCCCAAATAATCAAGTTAGATTACCGCTGACTCAGTTTAATCAAAGGCCGTACGGTGCACAACCGCAGTTTGGATATAGACCACAGTTAGGTTACAGACCACAGTTAGGTCCCCAGCAGCTTGGTACGCAACAAAGGTTTATGCCGCCGTCACAATTTAATTCAAACCCTCAACATTTTGGATACCGTCCCCAATTTAATCAGGGACAGTTTGGCTATAAACCCCCGCATATGAATAAGCTTGGTGACACTGACGTTTCTATGCGCACCGCGCCGCCGCTGAAACCACAAGGTCAGACACATCCCCCAGGTTTTCGCCTTAACGAGCTAGAGCTAAGTGAGCCCAGTTATTACGATAATGGTGAGAATGTATATTATGATGTATATGATAATCAGGAAAATTCACAACTAGAGGAAGAAATTTACTACACGGACTATGCACACAAGGAGAGGGATGAATGTGACCAAGAAAATGAGGCATCGAAGGATAGTAGTAAGCAGGAGGAAGTTCAAAATTTTCATATCCAGGCCTCCACCAGAAACCAGAAGTAGTTCAGTTAAATTGCGACGTAAAACTTAAATTACCCTATATATACATACCAGAAATTGACTCAAAATTTATGATTGACACGGGGAGTACCCGATCCTTCATTAGCCCACGTAGGGCCCATGAGTACTTTGGGTCATACATAAATTGCGAACCATTCACTGTCATTAGCACGCACGCAGCGAGTAGCCATAACGAGGTGATTCAAATCCCACTTATGCCATCTTTTAATAGTAGTAAAAATCACAAATTCTATGTATACGACGTCGACACTAAATATGACGGCTTGATTGGAAATGACCTTTTAATACAGTTGGAAGCTGTTATCGACCTTAAAAGTTCAAGACTTATAACTAAAACAACGACTCTCCCCATTGTCATTGAAGCCAATTACGTCATTGAATTAGAACCGCGGACGGAACAACGCGTAAAATTGCCCTTAGATCAATTTTCCGGGGAAGCCATTTTAAATTATACTAAATTCTGTGAAGGTGTTAGAATGCCATCTGCTATTGTCACGTGTAGGAATGGATATGCTCAAACCATTATACAAAACACCCTAGAAGAGCCAATGACTTTGACTATTACGAGACCTTTCAAGGTTACTGAATATTTAGAAACTTCGGGAAACGTAAATTGTACTGACATAGAAATGAAGGACATGGAAATTGACAAAATACTAGACGAAAACTTGACGCGACTGAGACTTGACCATATGAACGAAGAGGAAGGAAAAAGCATTAGTGAGTTGTGCAAGGAATATAAAGATATATTCTATAGTGACCAATTACCTTTAACCTTCACAAATCAGGTTAAGCATTCCATCAGAACCAAAAACGAGGACCCCATATATGTTAAGCCCTATAGACTACCTCTCACACAAACAGAGGAAATAAGAGACCAAGTAGAAAAGCTGTTAAAAAATAATATAATCAGGGAATCATATTCGCCCTGGAATGCGCCTGTACATCTAGTGCCAAAAAAAATGGACGCATCAGGTCAAGTAAAATATCGTATGGTGGTAGATTATAGGCGACTAAACGACTTGACTGTAGACGACAAATACCCGCTACCAAACATAACAGATTTGTTCGACAAACTTGGTAAAAGTAAATACTTTACCACTCTTGACTTGGCTAACGGGTATCATCAGATCGAAATTGAAGAGAAAGACCGACAAAAAACCGCATTCACTGCAGACGGACATTATGAATTTTTGAGAATGCCGTTTGGGTTAAAAACTGCCCCAGCGACATTCCAAAGGACTATGGACAACATACTAAGAGGACTTCAAGGACACCACTGTCTAGTTTACATGGACGATATGATTATATACAGCTCTAGCTTACAAGAACACATAAAGGACTTAAGAGCTGTTTTTGAACGACTTAGACAAAATAATCTGAAGGTACAACTCGACAAATCTGAGTTCATACGGAAGGAGGTATTATATCTAGGACATACGATAACAGATCAAGGACTAAAGCCGAATGACGCTAAAATCAAGGCAGTTTTGGACTATCCCTTACCTACGACTGTGACTGAGATAAAGAGTTTTTTAGGACTAATCGGCTACTATAGGCGTTTCATAAAGGACTTTGCGCGGATAACACAACCCTTAACTTCTTGTTTAAAAAAACGAAACAAAATTGTAATAGACCAAAAATACGTTGACGCTTTTGAACGTTGCAAAGAGCTACTTACTAATGCACCTCTTCTTCAATACCCTGACCCATCAAAACCATATATCTTGACAACGGATGCTTCCGCGGTAGCCTTAGGTGCAGTGCTGTCTCAAGGTACTGTAGGCAACGATAAGCCTATCGCCTACGCGAGTAGAACTTTAAGCGATACGGAAACTCGTTATAGTACCATTGAACGAGAACTTTTAGCTATCATATGGGCTGTTAAACATTTCCGGCCATATCTTTATGGTAACATCTTCACCATTTATACCGATCATCGGCCTTTAGCCTGGTTAGATTCATTAAAGGAACCAAATAGCAAGTTAACGCGTTGGAGGTTGCGACTACAAGAATACAGGTATAACATAATCTATAAAAATGGAAAACAAAATACGAACGCCGACGCCTTATCTCGAATCAAACTGAATGCTATAGACGACGCGGATGATATTTCGATGAAAGTAAACGTAGATGAGGACGAAAGAAAGAAAGTTAAGGACAAGTTAGCAGCAACAGTAACAAGGAAAGACAGCGAGGAGACTATGTCAATATCGGATACCTCCGAAACTATAACAATTAGCGATATATCCGAGCTAGAGCGCACTTACCCTATCCCACCATCATCCAGTAGCACAGAAACAGCACATTCAGCCCTAGAACTAGAAAATAAAGGAATCCCTATTCTTAATGAAGCTATCGACACTAAGCCTAATCAAATTTTGGTGTTCACATGGTTTAGAAATAATATTCAGGTGCGGGATCTCTCACGAGACAAACAAAAGGTCCTTGAAGTATTCCTACCTAAAAACAACGAGGATTTAATTAAACAATTTCTGAAAGAATACATCAAACCCAAAATTAAGTATTTTATTTATTTTGAAGAGGAGCAGCATAGAAAAGAATTCAATAACGTAATCATAAATTTATTTAAACAAGGCACAGTAGAATTTTATGAATGTACAGAGAGAGTTGTGTATGTAGATGATGAAAATGAGCAGAAGGCAATTATATTAAAGCACCACGAAGGCAAAACGTGCCACAGGGGTATAAAGGAAACGATGTTGAGGATTAAAAGAAATTACTTCTGGAATAACATGCATGAATTAATATCGTCTTTCATAAATGCCTGCGAAGCGTGTAGAAAATTAAAATATGACAGAAAACCGCTAAAACCAACCATTCAATTAACCCAGACACAAGATGCCCCCTTCCAGGAAGTCTTTATAGACGTTTTTAGTATAGAAAGTCACTATTATTTAACCATAGTAGATGCCTTTAGTAAATTAGCACAAGCGATACAAATTAATGATAAATCCACAGCAGAGGTAGTACGCGCGTTAATCAAATATTTTTCTATGTATGGTATACCCCAGAAAATTAGCAGCGATCCCGGGTCAGAATTTAATAACGAGCTTATGAGAGAATTAACATCTATGTATAAAATCGAATTACACATATGCACATCTCATAATCCTAATTCGACAGGAATTGTTGAACGCTTCCATTCAACATTAATAGAAATATACCGTTTGGCTAAATACGATCAAAAATGTACGGATGCCGCGTCGATAATGATCTATTCTATAATGGCCTACAACAATACAATTCACTCAACAACTGGGTTAACACCATTTGAGATTGTCTTTGGCCATACGGACGCGAATAAAGTGTTCGATGGCGAATTTGAAAAATTATATACACAACAATTGCTAAAGGACCATGCTAAGCGTACGCAGCATCTGTATCGATATATATCCGATAAAATGATCAAGGAAAAGGAAAAAGTTAGGCATAAACAAATAGGTGAAAATGTAGAATTTAACGAAGGGGATGTAGTTTTTGTTAAGGATATTAATACAAGAAAAAGCAAAGATAAGGCGAGATACCAAAAAGCGGATGTAGAAGGAAAAGCCGAAAGAAACGTAGTACCGGTTAAATTAGGAAAAAGAAAAACTAAGGTGGCAATAAAAAATATTAAACGTCCTCCACAGGTGGTGCGTGGTCGTAGTGACCCTTCTACCCCAGTCCCTGGGCCTTCAACTTCAAAAACTTGAAGGGAATCCAGGGATGTTACCAGTTAAGGAAGGACAGGCGTACAAACAGGAGGACAAATGGCTCATAGTCAAAAGGTTAAACATAGACGGCCTGGAAAGTGGTTTCAAGGCCAATACTCAGAAATTCAAAAAATTCATTAGGTTAGTAGAATTGCATAAACCGTTCATCCATGAATTCATAGGCATAAAATCGCAAGTAGAGTATGTAAACAATATAACGAATTCAAAATTTTGGCAAGTGTTTCCTTCACATAGAGTTAAGAGAGGCCTTATTGACCCCCTCGGTTCGTTTATAAAGTCTATATCGGGAAACTTAGATTATAAAGATGCGATTCGCTACGATAAGGAAATCTCTATGTTGGGTTCTAAGGAAATCGTCCTAGACAAAAAGATGACCCTGGTAACTAAAATGTTGGATAACTTTGTAAATAGTACAGAAACCTTAGACGGAAACCTTTCAATCTTAGATAAGAGATTAAAGAGAATCGAGGAAATTATAAAATCAGGTAATACTAAAGAAAATAACTGCTTATATCTCACACATGTCTTAAATATGTTCGATACATTCATGAGTACATTTAGAACTACTTATATTATATTGAATGAGATAGAAACAGCCTTAGCGTTCACTAAGGTATCTGTACTACACCAGTCTATTGTTAACCCGATGGAATTATTAAGTATTCTTAAATCAGTGGAACAAGTTCATAGTTTAATGTACGAAGTTACGGAAAACAACTTATTAAAGTTTGAAAGAATTATTACAGTAAAAGCATATGTAAAGGAAAGCCAGATAACTTTTATATTAGAAGTACCATTAACAGATAAAAATGTATTCCAATATTTTAAAATCTATTCTTTACCAATTTACAAAGGTTCGATTAACAAAACTATTGCGGTTTTTCCTGAATATCCATATCTCCTGGCGAAAAATTCTAAGTACCTTTCAGTCGCTAAGTCATGCGAGAAGATAGACGCTGAGACGTTCCTGTGCACGGACGAAAACGTGGTGCAGTTCCGGACAACTACTTGTGCAGAGCAACTCCTGGAGTTCCAGACTAACCTAAGCCATTGTGTACCATACGCCGTTGAAGTAGAAGACGTTAAGGTCCAGAGAATCAGCTTGGAAGGTTGGATCATATTTACACAGAAACCAACCATATTAGCAGAAAGATGCGAGCATGACAATGTCAAGGAATCACTTCACGGCACATACATAGTAACCACGTCGGAAAATTGCATACTTTACCTGGATGAAACGAGATTAACACATCAACGCACGTTTGCTGAAAATTTGCAATACAAGATTACGCCAATCACAGCTCTACCGGAACTGGAAACTAAAAATTCAACGAAATTGGCTACGGTTAACATAAAGAACATTAACTTGGAGGAAATGAGATATTTTTCACGTATTTTAAACCTACAAGACAGTGACGTGTTCAGTAAAGGCCTTTATAGTGAAAGTGAGGAAGTGAAGTTCAATAGAATAAATACGAAAAGCGTTAGTGTAGCCACGGTCATATTATATGTAATTTTAGTTATAAGCTGTATTAGTTTTACATATTATTATAAAAATAAGTGTATTCGAAATCATCGGAACCCGATCCAAATATCTATGGAACCCGATAATTTCGAACTTAATGAGGGAGGAGTTATGCGGTCGCCTGGACGCCTGGTAACAACAGTGTCTAGCTAAACTGCTTACACAGCTTAGCAGGTGGTCGTAGCTTATAATAACAATTCCAATGAATTACTGACAGAGATAACAGCGTCCGGACCACCGCGTACAATACGCGTGGGAAATGTAGAGCATAAGTTAAGGTAGCTAAGCTTAGTAATAGTGGACGACACAGTTGTCTAGAGCATCTCGCTTTGTTCGGACAACCCGACATTAACTGTAACAATTCAGTTTTATTTTAATATATTTTTTAATTGCT
The DNA here is from genome assembly GCA_949126905.1 of Amorpha juglandis. Taxonomy (NCBI): domain Eukaryota; kingdom Metazoa; phylum Arthropoda; class Insecta; order Lepidoptera; family Sphingidae; genus Amorpha; species Amorpha juglandis. The sequence goes on from OX421383.1 coordinate 161,917, forward strand.
TTTTAAAAAAATCTTTTCTTGCTCCCTGAAACTTGACTATGTACTAACTGTGGAGAAATAAATAAACGATTATTATTATTTGATATAATTATAATTATTAGATATGTATAAATCACTGTACGACTCACACCGTTGTTCCCAAAATCGCTGTAATGGGTTGTCGGGCTCGATTATAATTGTGTTAATATGATGTGGTATTATACGTACCTCGCGATACCCACGACCTTTATGTCCCTAACGATTCAGCAGGACAAAAGGAAAACATTCGCCTGTATCTCGAATATCCTGTCTACATTTGAGGATCCCTGACATTATTTTTTGTATCACTTTTGTATTTAAGTTAGGTTTTCTCATTTGTTTCGTTAAACCAGCTCATTAAGGAAGTATTAACATATTCAATGAACACATTTTCATTTTCACATTTTCTACTCCCAAAACTTTGTTGAATCCTATCCTACTTATTTTACTTTCTACTATCTACCTCTACTATGTACTATTAAAATGTCAAAGTTTGGATGTATGCGAGTTTTTGAATTTCGATGTATGTAAGTGAATCACGTCTATCGGCTGAATGGGTTTGGGATGAAATTTAACACATATGTAGACAATGACCTGAATTAAGACATAGGCTACTTTTTATTTCGGAAAAGGCCGCTCATGCGGGCACAGCCGCGATCCAAAGCTATAAAATGCTACGATATGACATTAGACTTTTCAGTTTAAAGTCTGTTTGACATTAGACTTTTCAGTTTAAAGTCTGTCACTCTCAAATTCATTAATATACACCTATATACACCTACATGTGTGACAAAGCACCATAATATCTTGTAGGCCATTATTAATGACCATCCATCGCAGAACATCGAACATTGTGACGTTATTAATATAGCAGACACAATTTCTAATCCACGGTAACCCCATATAAATCTTGTTCAGAATGACATACTTTTACATTTCTCATACTTGTGAAAAAGTATGAGAAAAAATGGGAAACTCCTCAACGGAAATCAGCGAATGCACTACGATTTGTATTTTGATAATGATTCTTAAAGTTTTAAAAATTGATAGCTTAAAATTATAGAATTGAAGAATTTACCCCACACTAGTTGTTTTACGAGCTAAGCAACCCTTGGCGCGGTCAGTCTAGGGATGGGTGACCGCTTAGTGGTATTTTTGTTATTGAGAACTCCAGTAAATAAGCGAGTGGGTAGCCTTGCAAGCGACGACCGTCTTTTGTTTATAAATCAAAATAAAAAGTTCATTTTGGAAGTGGCCAACGAAGGGCCTTTTCCTGACATTAATAGAAAAAAATACATTAAACTCTTTTTACCGGTGCTTTAGAAATGTCCAATGGTTTGAGAAGAAGCACCGAGAAACTCAGCCATAGCCATAGCCATTCAGCTTCATAAGATGGTAAGATTTATCGATCAATTGTTGGTATGAATGAAAATGGTATATAATCTAAACTAATCACAGTCATAAACAATGTGATATAATCGCCTTAAAATCTGCAAATTCGCTACCGCGTGGGCAGATTATATCGAAGCTTATGAAGCAATTAATTAGATTGTAGCGAGACAATGCAGCATTATCTGTTAGCATCTCGAGTGTACACGATGAGACGTTTAGACAAATGATTTCGATTACGCACGCCAACATAATGAACAAGTGTCATGAACATATTTATACCGACTGCTGTTGCACAAGCGCCTGCGCCACCTCACGCCGCGTCTGCATTATCAGCCCGGAGTGATGACTGTTTTTAAAATTCAATTCTATAATCGAATGGTTAGTGGACAACCTAGTGTCAAAGTTTTGAAGGCGCCCGACGGCCTCCGACTTGGCTTAAGGACGGCTGTCAGTTAATAACAGTCGCGGCCCACTCTTACGAGCACTCCAAAACACAGATTCTGCTCAATTAAATTGTAAGGAAGAGAGAGATCTTCGCCGATAATTAGTAAATAGAATTAAATAAAAAATAAATTTAGTTATTTAATGTTAATATTAAAACAATTATTATATTTATTCATGTTTCATTCTATTTTAAATGATTACTACTAAATCAAATCAAATCAAATCATTTATTGAATCAGTAAAATGTCAAACATCATTTAGATTCAGTCAAATTTTAACTCTACCGCCAGTTCGGAATGCTGATTCGTTAGAGAAGAACGTGCAAGAAACTCTAACGTTGCTCTTTTCTAAACTTATTACAATATATATTAGCACTGCATACATTGAAGTATTATTTATTTAAAGTTAGAGCAGCTCAATTTATGCCAATGAGGAACGTCATAAAGTAAAATAATTAGCATAATATAATAGTTTTTTATGCATGATCTTCAAGAACTATATGAATAAATCAACTAAACACGCAATAAGAGCTTGAGCAGACCAGTCCACACAAGCAGCACCCGTACACGAGCATGACGCATGTGCCAGCCATCGGCCTCCTCAACCATGTTACAGGGAAGTGACCGACCCGGCACACGACGCCGCCGCAAGCACAGACATTGAAGCGAGCATGATATACCCAAACTGCTTACAATTAGCGTATATAGTAACGTATTCACATATTTATTATTATAAGCTATTCCCAAGCTTTTAAATCTTCTAAATATTCCGAAATCTTATAATATGCTTTATTGCATAACTTTCGCTTAATAGTGGCTTTAAATTGCATGATATTAAGCTCCTTAATGTGATTGGGAAGTTTATTGTAAAAGCGTATACAGAGCCCTTTAAAAGAGTTGCCGATTTTGTGGAGTCTAGTTTTATGGCATTTAAGGTTATTTTTATTCCTAGTATTTATGCCATGAATTATCTTCATCTGAGCTTGTTAATTCATCAAAGTAAACTTTTTTACAGAATATAACACCCTGTCGTAATACAAAGCCTGTATTCGGTTCGTGCAATTGTCATTAGATCGTCATCAGGCGCTTTGTATGACTATATAATAATATGTGATATGCTAATGATACGACTTAATTAAGTACAAAATATACACACGGTGTCAATATAATATAGATTTATTGCAATGACGTTGAATAAAGTTCTTCATATTTATTTTCCCACTGATTTAAAGTAGAACATAAATAATGATTTCTTATGTTTACGCGAATATTACTCATTGAGATAAGACTAATTTAATCGGATTTTGTAGCGGTTTTTTATTAATTTTGATCCCGACGTTTCGAAGACTTTTCAGCCTTCGTGGTCACGGGGTGCACATAAGTAAGAACGTAAGTACTCTAGATATTCGGACTTCCTATGGCATTAAACATTATAATAGTCCAACCTTTAATTTATACTATGGTAACATTATGTTAAAGTCTTTTGTTTATGTTCTGACTGCCATAACTTAAATTATAATTAGTGGCTTACTGACAACTTCAAATAGCGTTGAGTTATAAAAACTGGATTGCAATGATGTAACACGAAGATACGGCCAAGTGCAAGTGAGACTGGCGCACCTAGGGTTCCGTATCTACATAGCTATTTTTTGTTCTTTTTATTATTTGTTTATATATCCGTCCTCATATCACGTTTTGTCAATATTTCAGCAGAATACCAATTGCGGTTTTAAATATATAGGCCTCTAACAGCAAACAGGCAGACGTCACTGACTCTGTAATAGGATCCCTGTAGTATCATTTGGGTATGGAACCCTAAAACCTAAGCCTTTATTATTGGCCAGTAATGTATTGTAGTTCGAGAGGCCTCGTCTAACACATAATAATTATGATAATAATTTAATATGAAATTTATTATTTGATATGTTTTTGTCGGTAGAGTCAATGGACTCTATTATGTTATTGTGTAATCGTGTATACAATTGTTCACTTTCCGATAAATAAAAAATAACATAAGTTCATGTATGTATCATCAATGGGATAGGCAACGGTACAACTGATACTGCACTCATGTTTCGCCAAACTCATTTTTGACCTCAAATTCCAATCTCTGACAAGTCATGTATCACATCGAATACTTAAACAAAAATTTGCCTGACCTAAGATTTGAACCCTTGATATGCTACCACTAGACCAATGAGGTGACCATCTTCTACCACCTGCCCTTATCCCACCCGCACTGGGATCGGTGCAACATGTTTTTAACACATACACCTTCACACACACATACACATACACCACATACCTTCGAAATTATTCTGTAGAACTTCTCAGTTATGCAGGTTTCCTCAATATGTTTTAATTATAATAATTTAATATAAAATTAATTTCAATATAAAATTAAAAATAATTAACAATACACATGTGACTAATAAATAATAGTTAAAAAAAACTAAAAAACATGCTTTTATAGAAAGTCTAACTAAAAAATAGAAAATAAATTTAATGGAAACAATGTATTTTATTGTAAAAAAAGCGTGGGGTGAGTCATTCTTAGGACCTCGTTATCGATACCTATTGGAAGCCCCTCCTTCCAATAGGTATGATTACTAACCAGCTGATTTTTTGTTTTTACTTAGTTAATATTTATATAATTTAACTGTCATATTGTCCTACAAATAAAACAATATTTTTTTACGTATCATCAAATCGAAATGTTCTGTCCTTGCTACCTCTGTTAGCTACCACAATAGAGAATTTTCGCATAGGGAATTGTTGGTCGTCTCATCGAAACGAAGCTACTCACGGAAAATGAGCTTGATAGTAATCAAGTGGATCAGCTACCCGAGGGACCCCTGACCATACGACATTCCGTATAATTAGCGTAGATCCAGAGTATAATTTTAATTCCTAACCCGAATATCAAAAAATGTAGATGGCGCTGAACTAAACTTTACACAACACAATTATTTATAATTATTAATCACAATTTGCAATACTTTTTATTTATTTTTATATAATATTGCATTGTCATCGGTCCTTGATAAGTATGCCAAATTTCAGTTTAATCCGACGTTTTAAAGGAGGTCAAAATCACGTTCAAAGACAAGTTACAGACAAACCTACCAACCTACCAACATACATACGTCTGAAGCTAATAAAAGAGTGTTAAAAAAAGTCAGAGGTGTATGGTCTTGAGGCTGGTTTCGAACCTGCGACTTTCGTCTCAACATTCCATACCACTCCCCGCTGAGCTACCGCTGCTGCTACTGAGTGACCTTAATGAATGAAATTAAATACCGCTCAAAAAAGTCAGTGTCAGTAATTAACTGCTTAATTAAAACTTTCAATTGAAGAATGCGTAAATACGCAAACCTAGAAATTAAGATGTGCCGAGATAACCTGAGATTAAGTAAACCGCAGCAATAAATAGTTACTTGAAATTAACAACCATCACGCTGTTGTGCGAGTTTAGAAATATATGATTACGTCGTTTGTTTTACATTTACATTAAAAATCACATAAATTTGTTAAGATTTATGTGATTTTTAATGTAAATTTGTTAAGATTGTAGTTGCCGTAACTATAATAGCAGTAAAATGCGTCTCCACTTGTAACATTTCGTCGCACTGAGAGGCGTGACTCTGATAAGCACGCGTGACAAACTCTCCGGTGTTATTGATGATCAAAGGTTACGACGAAATGAAACAAGGGATCGCGAACTCTATTCCTGCACTGAGACAAATGTTTGTTTGAGTCTGAGTGTTGTGGGACAACAAGTCTCACGTAGTTCCTGAAACCCTCAATACAGTTAACCTGTATGCATAACTTCTATAAAGGCTTACATATTGGTACAATTGTACTTTTATTACTATTACTTAGGACGTAAGTAATGTGTGTGTTTTTTTATTTTATTTGATTGAACGATGAGACGAGCCAAGCGCTTGCCTCATGCTAAGCGGTACACACCCCGTGACCACGAAGGCTGAAAAGTCTTCGAAACATCGAGATCAAAATTATTAAAAAACCGCGATAAAATCCGTTTAAATTATTTTATTTCAAGGAAAATAAGCTTAATAACCGTCGCTACAGTAGATGCACCTCTTCCTATGCCTTTGGGGTTACAAGATTAACTTTAATAGAAAATGTAGCCGTAATAATTTACAGAGAGTCCATATCAGTTTTAGAGTCTTTTTTTAATAGCATATGCCGGAAAACGAGCAAGTGAAACAAGCAAGATGACACATGAAACTAGCAAAATCCATGATTCCGATCTTAAAGGAAATGAGTGGGACTGGGAAGGGGAGGGGGATTTACGCCTCGGAAAAACACATTCACCGTAGGAAATGCAACAAGAAGCTCTCATTTTAGGCGGTTTTTTTTAAGTTAGGTTAGATTACACGGTAAAATCAGCCCCTTTTTGTGTAGACAAAACTGTCTTTAGCGTCGATCTACCACTGAAACTGATAAGGCAAAGCGGTCACAGTTAGACGGCTCACTGACCTCAATAAGTAAATATATCTTGCATTGCTCTACATTATATCTTCCGCACCTTACAACTTATTTTAAAAAATAATTTATTATGAAAAGTAACAAATGATTGTGCGTAATGATATATTAACAGGATGACATAGTATTCGCGTGTTCATTATACAATATATTTGTACATGATGAGTAATTTATAACGTATTGATGAATCGACACATTTGTTGAGATATACAAATCAATAGACATGTAAATGTATGTATGAGTATTGTTTTCAGGTTTACAATGTATGTGCAACTGGTTAATATGGTATAAGTGCTAATTTTGTTGCGGGATATAAACAGTTTTGCATTCCCAAAGACTCGTCGAACTACATTTTATGAGTGGTAGAGCCAAGTTGTAGACATAGTCTACAGCATGAATGGGGTGGCTCGACCGGGTCGTTACTACTGTCTCACAAAAAACTGACGTAAAGTAGCGGCTTGCTGCTGCGTTTCGTTTGTTGACTGAGATATCCGAAGGCCCAAATCCCCCTCCCCTTCCCAATCCCTTAATTATCTCTTATCTTTAGGGTCAGCAACGCGCCCATGATTATTTTAGCAATTTGGGCGTACATGGGCATTGGAGATCACTTACCATTAGGTGACCCACTTGCTCGTTTTCTGGCCCATGTTATAAAAAATCCTCGGTGTCAAAATATGTGTGCCACTATCGTTCCTGTATATTTTTAGAATCACATAAGTCACTCACACTGAAGCTGAATACAGCCGAATCTTATCGAGCTATCAGCATTGTGTCACACAGTAATAAATAAACGTGTGCTATAAAATAAAGCCGGCGCGCCGTGTCTATTTGTTTGTAGGTATGTCCGAAATCCGCTCCACTTGTGCAGGCAGCGAACACATCTCATTACCGCACGTTACCGCACACTCGCACCTGATGGCCGACGCAACACCAAACATTCAGACTTAGCGCATTTTGTGCTTATAAGATAAAGAATACTAATAATATGTACTTAACGTTAAATTTGTAAATTTTTAGAAACTACGTGGAACTAGAATTTAATTTAAAAATAGCACTCGACTGAGGATTGAGCAATGGGCAGTAGCAATTGGGTAACTCCCTCTTTTAATACGATTTATGTACTACTATTTCGCCGCATTATTATTTCAACGAGTCCAAATTTATTTTCTTATACACGCTCAATCAACTAATATAGATGAATAAAAGAATTATTGCTGATAATATAAACAAACTCAATTTTGTTCGCGGTACGACATAAGTGTGATTTTTTTAAATTAATTTAATGACAAGACGAGCAAGACGGTTGCCTGACGGTAAGCGCCACGCCTCCCCATAAACAGAAGCAACACCACACAGAACTTTGAATTAAAAAACACTACATGGCACTGAACTACGCTCGTCACTCGGATTCATGAGATGTTGTCTCAAAATGACGAGTAATTTCACTAGCTTTAATGTCCTTCAAACCGAAATACAACAGTGCTTACACACTGTTGCTTGGCGGCAGAAATAGACCGCGCGATGGTACCAACCCTAGGGAGGGACCTACCACCTTGTAAAGTGATTTGTCAGATGGGAATTTATGTCCGATATGGCGATAGGCTCGCCCCTTATGATATCATGGGAAGGAAATAAGTTCGGATTACCGTGGGTAAACCACCGACGATAACATAAACATTAGCATATGTGTGGGATATATTTTTGGCAAAATAAACACTTTTTAACCGCAAACTTCGTTTAATTTTAATTATTCCAAATTACAATATATGCGCACACTTTCACTTGTTCGTCATCATCCGCCATCTTGTCGTACCGCTCCCTTCATCCTTCTCACACACATACGTCCCTCTCTTTCCATTACTTTCATAGCGTTCCATACCAATCACGTTTCATACCCAATTCCCACATTCGGCCATCCTGATGCATGTCTGCCCTCAGACACTCATCACTCATCCATCACCGTACATTACATTATCTTAATCAATATTGTATCTTAAATTATCTTAAATATAAACACATGAAAATTAGATATATGAAACAATTTACAAACAACAACAACAACCTAGCATTCATCACCACAAACATACCTGAGCCAAAACAAAATATTTTTAAAAATACCTGTCTCAATTATCTGAGACTCCCGGCCATGGCTTCATGAAGTCTGCCACTGTGGATGTTCTAGAGGGTCCTTCAGTATCATGGTTTATTTTATGCACCTCATACCTGTCCTTCTCTTTAACAGCAACCACTTCATAAGGGCCCAGATATTTAGGTTTTAATTTCATTCCAGTCCCAAACTGGGTGCGTTTTATAGCCACTATATCACCAACATTGTACTTAATGCTTTCTTTTCTATTTTTGTTGAAATTCTTCACATTTTCTTCTTGTATTTTAAATATTTGTTCCTTAGCCTTTACTCTGAGTTGCTCATTAATTCGTGTATCGTCTTGACGTCGATAGTATCGGGAAATTCTTTTTGTAAAGCCATTTTCAGCTCCTCCCAAGTCTTGTGGGGGCGTTCAGCTTTGAGCCACAGGGCTGCAGTGCCAGATAAGGAGCGTCGTGCTATCAGTAATTGCTGAAGTGGCGTCCAACCACATATTTCGGCGTTGTCTTCTACGTCCTGCGCCCATCGTGTTACAGGATACGTTTTGTCTTGGCCGGTGAACTTAGGTATCATGTCCGCGGCGAACTGCAACATTGTATGCGCGGCCAGTGGAGCACGAGGTTCGGCGTCTTCAAATTCAGTATCTCTTAACGTCTTTGCCATTTTTCGTCGTAGTCGTCGTAATCGTCGTTGGCTGAAGAGATTCAAACCGGTGTTTGTGATTTTTGATGCGTAAAAATCCACGTGTCCGCCGGTACTTCGTTCTGCGTATCGGGTAAAAATTTGTGTTTTGCCAAATCCCGGACGAGCCCCCAAGTTGTGGGATATATTTTTGGCAAAATAAACACTTTTTAACCGCAAACTTCGTTTAATTTTAATTATTCCAAATTACAATATATGCGCACACTTTCACTTGTTCGTCATCATCCGCCATCTTGTCGTACCGCTCCCTTCATCCTTCTCACACACATACGTCCCTCTCTTTCCATTACTTTCATAGCGTTCCATACCAATCACGTTTCATACCCAATTCCCACATATGTTATTATTGTTAATTTAATTATTTTGTAATCCTAAGTCCCGAGTCACTGCAGTTGAATACATACCTCTACAATTCCATAGAACTGCGGTCGCTATATAAACCATATGTAATCATAATAGGGAAATTCAGATACCACTTGTCGTCTCACCGCTTCGGATCTCCTACTGACAACATGAAGTTTGTAAGTAATTACATTATAATACCCAAAAATTACAAAAACTAACACGAAAAATAATGAACCAGCGCACTCAGCAGAGAAATCGATATCCTTCCACCTGCACACACAGTGACGTTGGCGTAACATGCTTTCTAACACATGAAGAAGAAAGATTTTACTTGTACTTTTTACGACGTCCTGCATGACGTCAACCCTTTTGGGTAGAAAATATACCCAGATCCGAAACAGATTTTTGTGGATCACACAAACATTTGTCTCGGTGTGGGAATCGAACCCTCGGCTTCTCATTTCATAATCAAATCGATGTGAATACGTAAAGTAATATTATAACATACAATACACGCATTACGAACTTCCTCCCTTTTTTGAAGTCATAAAACATAAAATGCTCGTATTGCTTTTGTGAATATTGATGGTACTATTGTCTGTTTTTTAATTCGGAAGAATCAATTGTAAATGTAATGATTAAATCAGAGAGCTTTGCGTCCTTATAAAGCTCTAACATGGTATAAAGTTAACACCTCAAACATAATATTTGTTGTCAAATCGCCACACTAAATGTTTGATTTTGATAAATTTTTAGAAAACTTAAAAAATGAAGTGAAGCACTTACTCTATAGAATAATAAAAAGTTCTATATAAATAATTTAACTGCTATTTAGTCGTTATGAAAACACAGAATTTACGAAAATAAAAAATCATAACATTTTATTTATTACATTTTTGAATAAACTAACAATGAAATAAACTATATTTCAACATAAAAAAATTTATCAATTTATTTTTTAGATCACTCCCCTTACTGCGATTATCGCCGCGGCATCTGCAGGCCAGATTTACTCCAATGTACCGGCAGAGAATTATGCCCACCCGGCAGAAATCTACCAATCACAGCTCGAATACCAACAACACGGGTTGTATTCTGGCCAACCACAGGCGTTCGTATCTGATACAATGTACCACAGTAGGCCAACTGAAAAGACCGCAAGGATCCTTAGCTACAATTTCGACCACGATGGTCACAGCTACCAATACTCCTATGAGACTGAAAACGGTAAGTTTTTATGCCTCCTTCTACCTTCTCGTACTTACACAAGGCCACGTCAGTTGCACCATCAATCATCGTGACATCTAGGACTCGGTATTTCGGATTTATCTGATTATCTTTATATATATAATTCTTCTGTGAGTGTGTATGTTCCTGAACTTCTCTTAAACGACTGGACCGATTTTGATGAAATTTTTTGTGTGTGTTCAAGGGGATCTGAGAATGGTTTAGATTCACAATTTTGTCCGCTGGACAATGTTTTTTTTATTAATTTTTAATTTATTAGTAGTTGTTGAGTTGTCGTTGCGAAGCTTGCCGTGATGACGGGTCGTATAGCGTCTAGACTGGACTGGGACAGGACAGGGACAGGACAGTGAGACAGGACAGTGAGACAGGAAAGTGAGACAGGACAGTGAGACAGGACAGTGAGACAGGACAGTGAAACAGGACAGAGAGACATGACAGAGAGACAGGACAGTGAGACAGGACAGTGAGACAGGAAAGTGAGACAGGACAGTGAGACAGGACAGTGAGACAGGACAGTGAGACAGGACAGTGAGACAGGACAGTGAGACAGGACAGTGAGACAGGACAGTGAGACAGGACAGTGAAACAGGACAGAGAGACATGACAGAGAGACAGGACAGTGAGACAGGACAGTGAGACAGGACAGTGAGACAGGACAGTGAGACAGGACAGTGAGACAGGACAGTGAGACAGGACAGTGAGACAGGACAGTGAGACAGGACAGTGAGACAGGACAGTGAGACAGGACAGTGAGACAGGACATTGAGACAGGACAGTGAGACAGGACAGTGAGACAGGCCAGTGAGACAGGACAGTGAGACAGGACAGTGAGACAGGAAAGTGAGACAGGACAGTGAGACAGAACAGTGATCAGGACAGTGAGACAGAACAGTGATCAGGACAGTGAGACAGGACAGTGAGACAGGACAGTGAAACAGGACAGTGAGACAGGATAGTGAAACAGGACAGAGAGACATGACAGAGAGACAGGACAGTGAGACAGGACAGTGAGACAGGACAGTGAGACAGGACAGTGAGACAGGACAGTGAGACAGGACAGTGAGACAGGACAGTGAGACAGGACAGTGAGACAGGAAAGTGAGACAGGACAGTGAGACAGGACAGTGAGACAGGACAGTGAGACAGGACAGTGAGACAGGACAGTGAGACAGGACAGTGAGACAGGACAGTGAGACAGGACAGTGAGACAGGACAGTGAGACAGGGCAGTGAGACAGGACAGTGAGACAGGACAGTGAGACAGGCCAGTGAGACAGGACAGTGAGACAAGACAGTGAGACAGGACAGTGAGACAGGACAGTGAGACAGGGCAGTGAGACAGGACAGTGAGACAGGACAGTGAGACAGGACAGTGAGACAGGACAGTGAGACAGGACAGTGAGACAGGACAGTGAGACAGGACAGTGAGACAAGACAGTGAGACAGGACAGTGAGACAGGACAGTGAGACATGACAAAGAGACAGGACAGTGAGACAGGACAGTGAGACAGGACAGTGAGACAGGACAGTGAGACAGGACAGTGAGACAGGACAGTGAGACAGGACAGTGAGACAGGACAGTGAGACAGGACAGTGAGACAGGACAGTGAGACAGGACAGTGAGACAGGACAGTGAGACAGGACAGTGAGACAGGACAGTGAGACAGGACAGTGAGACAGGACAGTGAGACAGGGCAGTGAGACAGGACAGTGAGACAGGACAGTGAGACAGGACAGTGAGACAGGACAGTGAGACAGGACAGTGAGACAGGACAGTGAGACAGGACAGTGATCAGGACAGTGAGACAGGACAGTGAGACAGGACAGTGAGACAGGCCAGTGAGACAGGATAGTGAGACAGGACAGTGAGACAGGACAGTGAGACAGGACAGAGAGACATGACAGAGAGACAGGACAGTGAGACAGGACAGGACAGGGACAGGACAAGACGGGGACAGGACGGGGACGGGACGGGACGGGGACAGGACGGGGACGGGACGCGGACAGGACGGGGACAGGACGGGGACGGGATGGGGACAGGACTGTCCAACCGGAGGGAGGTGGGAGACGACCTGACTTAGGTCGTCGAAGTCAATTAAATGTGTGACGGGCTACCTCACGTGCAATGGCGCAGTACCTCACTTAATTGCATTTAATGTAAATAAGACATTTGTATTAAGTTTTGACCACATTTTACACAAATATATTATGTAGGTGATACGAAGTTCACCGGGTCATCTAGTGTGTTATATATTATAGACTCGATATTATCACTTCCATATTTTGTATACTAAACTTATGTAGATAAAATTAAAAGCCAGTTATAATTACTATAATAACGACGGTACATGCTCAGAAACAGTAACAGCATAAATTAACTTTGAGAAATATTTCTGCATAAGCTGTTAGTACTTCCATTGTGACAAAAAAATATATAAAATTGTAAGCGTCCAGCATGACGGGGTATGTATCACTATCTCACAGAAAACTACATTTTCACCTTTGCGGTTGCGTTTCGTGTGGTCAGTGAAATCACCGAAAGCCCAATAGTACAAGATCCCGGGGAACATTGACCTTCATCCATCTGTTTACCGGATCAAAATAACATTTTAGGGTATTAAATGTGTTGCTGAACACATACCAATAGGGTTGCCTAAAAAAATATGGTCAAGGATATGATTAATTAACATTAAAAAAAAATATATATATAATTTCCCTGACTTGCTTACCAAAAAAATTTAACCTCCAATGAAAAGAGTACAATGAATACTATCTGCAAAAAATAGGGTGCCTACCTTTTTCTGGCCACTACTACCTGGTTGCCGTGTGCAAACAGGTAACTAAAAAGTGGTAATTGCGCTCATCTAGCTCCTAGCTTTTGCAGGTGGTATACATTGTAGGTTTTCATTGAAGGTTCATTTATTTGGTGAGCAAGTTAGTGAAATAATATCTTCTTTTTTTTTAGATTCGCAAAACCTATCCTTAACCATATTTTTTTAGGCAACCCTATTTGTATTTATTTATTTATTTATTTATTTGCACTTCATATACAAAATGTATATAGGCGGACTTAATGCCAGAGGCATTCTCTACCAGTCAACCTTAGGATGGTGCAGAGATATACACATATATATTTTGATATCTATATTTTGTATGTGTTCAGCAACACCTTTTATCCCCTTAAATATTATTTTCATCCGGTAAACAGATGGGTGAAGGTCAATGTTCCGCGGGATCTTAGACCACAAGACTTCCCCCTGTTCCAATCTCATTTCCTCAAAAATTATTTGATATTGTAGGTGTTTTTTGTTATTTATAATTAAAATATATCAAATATCAAATCATTTATATTTACAGGAATCAAAGCTCAGGAAGCAGGACAAGACCAAGGCAAAGGCATCACCGCTCACGGCGCGTTCTCCTATACAGGAGATGACGGGCACGAGTACACAGTATCTTATACGGCGGATGAGCACGGGTTCAGGCCGGAGGGGTCTCACCTGCCGACCCCACCGCCTGTACCAGAGGCTATAGTGAAAGCTCTAGAACAGAACGCTAGGGATGAAGCCGCTGGGGTTTACGATGACGGTAAGAATATTATTGTTTGTTTTATGAGAAGGCTAAATTGAAATTTTAATTATATACTGCAAAAGGTATCATGCACAAACATGACAGCCTTTGTGGTGCAGTGGACGAGTAGCCGGCTGTGAACCAAGAGGCCTCAGGTTCATGCACGCACCGAAGCAATATGTTTGTGTGATCTGCAAATATTTGTTTCGAGTCTGGGTGTTTTTACCAAGAGGGGTTAACGTCAGACAAGCGGCCGGTCGTAAAAACTACAAACCAAATCTTTTTGAAATATGTGTTAAAAAGCATGTTGCGCCGCCCCACTGCGAATGGGATGAGATCAGGTGGAAAAAAAGGTATCATGCGCAAAAACGATAAAAGAGGGGATGCCGGTAAAAGATCAAGTGGGCTACCTAATGATAAGTGATATCCACCGCCCATGAACACCCATGATGCTACAAGAATCAAGTATACATTCCACACCTTAAAAGAATGAAATTGGGATTGAGTGGGGATGGCAGCCTTCGGAAATCTCACTCACTGCAAAACGCAACAGCAAGCAACTACTTCATGTCGGTTTTCTGTGAGACATTTATATTGAATGTAAATTGCCCGTGTGAGCGTCAACGTAGCAACGTGACTACACCACTTACAAACTTTAACGTGTCTTCTAATGCTTGTGGTAGCATATTCATATACGTCCAGATAGCTACCAACGTGTTAAACCTACCATAGTGACCCACAGACCTTGTGTGGATTCCAGGATCAGTCAGTATTTATCCGGTTGTCCCCAGGGGGCTTGCCCCCTGATCCTAACCCTTTTCCCATTCCTTTTTCCTTCCCCTCCCCCTTGGCCCTTTGGCAGGCCGGCATGATCTTGCCGACCTACGATGGACACATTGTTTATCATTGGTCGACACTATTCTTGGATTGCGCTACACTTACCATCAGGTGTAGCGTAGTCACTTTGCCGAGCCAGGATAAAAAAAAATAAAAACTTCTTTCCATTCTTATAAAGGCCATGATTCTGGTGACCATCGATAAAATCATTTTTTGTCGATGCTTGATGGTTTTTTGGTTCGCACTACGCTTGCCATCAGGTGTAGTGCAGTTAGTTTACCGTGTTCGGATAAGAAAAAAATATCAATTTGACGTGTAATTCCAGTTCCTGTGTATTGTTTGTTCATAACACCGTACATAATAATATTTTAATTTTACAGGCCATTACGAAGAACCTAAATATCCCAACACTTTATATGACCACGCCGGTCACCACTCAGAGCAAGCTGTCGCCCAAACTTCCAGCGGCTATCATCATAAAAGATCATCATAGTGTGGTCGCCATTTAGTTGTTATTAAGTGTTATAACCACCATGCCATTAGGCGTAGTATCATTATCTAGGACCTCAATTCAGAGTGCCTATAGGTGTGAGGCTATAGTCACGACTTTCGTATACCCTGTACGTGTAAATACGTTTTCAGGTGAAGCACATATATTTTGTCGTGCTCGAATAAAAATTAATACTAGGACCACGGATAATTATTAACTTTGCATATGTGCCGCTATTAAGCGCAAAATGTATATATTCATCACTCAGTGATGAGAACGTCAGTCTATATTGTAAATATTGGCACGCTTGGTTGTGATATATATTGACGTGTATGTCATACCATATCATTCGTGATCTGTGACAATATGTCATGCCATGCTAATCACATTATCAAATTCTGTAAGTAACTTAGGAAACTGCGTGGTCAATGGTGAATTACGGATTCGGATTCGAAACAAAATTATTTGATACAAACTTATGGGTAATGTGCCGTTCAAGTAAAGTTTTTGTAAAGTATTTTTTTTGCAAAAATAGTTTCTGGAGTGCTCATTAGTAATTTTTTTCCCAGAGATTTATAAATCTGCCAAGTGGTCAATCCCTCTGAATTTACTTTACATCTGCCAAACTCCTCTCTGATATTAAAATACAGATGCTACTAGCTAAGATGACTTGTCTAGACTAAATTAGTTCAGCATTGGCTTTGCTTTTATGTTTGTGTGCCTACACCGTGACGTACCGAGCGTGATTAATAATGTTATATTGTAAACCTAACTTGTTATATTTTACTGTTGTAATGTTTGTTAAAATAAATTTATTTTGTTACACTGTCTACTTTATTTCTAAAATTACATCAGATATATTTTAGGTTTAATCAAAAATTACAAATAATTAAATAGGTACAATAATTTAAATAACATAGTACAGTATCTACTCTTTATTTTCAAAGGATTTTTTTTACATTTTTAAATATAATTTACAAAAAAAAACATTTAAAAATATAAAAAACATTACCCTCCAATGGCGAGGCCTAGGACCCAAGCCACCGGCGGTTAGGACCCAAGAGAGAGAAACCTCCTCACAATGCGTGCCGTGTCCAATAATACCGCTTTCTAATAACATTATATTTATCAATGACAATAATTGACATTACGATAAAAATCGGAAACTGTGATAAAAAGGTTTTTTGGAGTTGCATAAAACTATTCAACAAGAAATAAAACCGACAAGTTTTAGTGAGAGTCACCAAAATTATATTTAAGTAATTAATTATTTGGCATCAACATGATTAAATATAGTAAGCATCCCGCTTGCCCTCAGTTCTTTCTCCCGAGAAAGAGTAAAGGTTCGTGATATCTAGTGATCTTACTGGCTCGAATGTCCTTTATATAAACACAACGCTCCTTACACACTGCTGCTTTGCACCAGAAATAGACAGTATGGTAGCTCAGATAGCCTCTTACATACGAGGGATCTACTTCCTCGTGATCTATAAGGTATAAACACTATCGAATAAAAATTTATCAACGTACCATGTACGTCAGTGGTACAGCGGGGGAGTAGCCAGCTGTGATACGGGAGGCCGCAAGTTCGATTCCTGCACCGCGACGAATGTTTATGCGATCCACAAATATGTGCTTGGGGTCTGGGTGTTGTGGGATGATAAATTCCTCATAATATATGATATTGGATCATATATGTATATAGACACTTAGGTCTATTTATTAACTAGGTAAGTAAAATAACTTAAAACTTCACCAAGTCATTGATCATATACCGATGAACTTCATTTCCATGAACCATAGATGAATTTGTCTATGGCTGAGCTCACATTACCACAGATTATAATCCCACATACCGATCCATTGTGACGGATCGTCAAACATTCCTGCAGTGTATGACGCAACTGCTTTGTTCCACCGCGTTCCGTACCTCTGACCGACTGACATTTGCACTCGCAGTACTGCCCTCTGGCGGTCATTAACAGAACTACGTTGGCCAACAGAAACAGTTTTTATTGGTTACGCTTAATTTATTGACGTTACAATCAAATTGGTTTCTCTTCAGCTACCTGTTCGATAATTGCGTAATATGTTTTTTTTCACTGCCGATTATAATGATAATTATTTTGTTCATGAAATTACAAAAATAGTATTTAAACTCATCATTGATTTATTATTTTGGTATTATATAACTAGCGACCCGCACCGGTAGTAGAGCATATTATGCCTACATGTTTTCTGTGTGTGCGTCGCGGCGCTGGGGTCATCGCATCAAGCGAGTCCCATCATCGGTATGAGAAACGCGCTTGGATTTATTTATTACGATTATACGACGTGCGTTAATTTGTTGCGATAACTCCTAATATATTCATTTAAATTATATGGTTGAAAAGATTATATTAATGTGCATGGATAGCTTAAGGTAATTTAAATAAAGTTGATAAGGTTAATAATCAGTCTCAATAGCTTTCCAATTACCGCATTGTACGTGAACATTTTATTAGAAGATAGAATGCGTATAGTAAGCTATCCTTAAAAGATAGAATAACAGTAAATTTAAATATTTCGTAATTTAACTTAAACGAGTTCACCTAATCGTGTTTGTGTGTACTATATCAGTATTAATAAGTGGTAGCAAAATTACAAAATAACTAGTAATAAATAATAATTTAAATTAGTTATTGAACATTTTTACACGCTTTTTTTTTTATTAACTTCACCTGTATGTTTGTTTGTTTGTATGTCTGTAACCGACTCCTTTGGGCGCGATTTTGACCCACTTTAAACGGCCCGATTGCGTTCAAACTTTGTAGATTTATCGAGGACCGATGTCAATACAATAATTTGATAAAAAAAATAATAATAATTTAATAATAATAATAATAAAATAATAATTTAATTTAATTAATTATTGATATTCGGGTTAGGAATTAAAATTGTACTCTCTGGATCTTCGTTAATTATAGGGAATATCGTAGTATCTAATAGTGTCAATAGATGGCGCTTTTTTGATGTTCGGGTTTAAAATTAAAATAATACTCTCTGCTACAATATATTTATATTTTAACTAAAAAATTAAAAATAAATAATAGTTTAAAAAAAACTAAAAAACACGCTTTTATAGAAAGTCTAACTAAAAAATTGAAAATAAATTTGAAGAAAACAATGTATTTTATTGTAAAAAAAAGCGTGGGGTGCTTTTTAAGATACTATCTAAATGATAATCCTTCTACTCATATGTGTCAATGTAATATTGATTACTATTGACACCATGCACCGCACGCTTTTTTTTACAATAAAATACATTGTTTTCTTCAAATTTATTTTCAATTTTTTAGTTAGACTTTCTATAAAAGCGTGTTTTTTAGTTTTTTTAAACTATTATTTTATTTGAACCAAGCTGATGCGTAGGCAGCGCGTGTTGCCTCGTGTCTGCTAACGATGCCCTCAAGCTTTTAATATGTTTTTAAATAATACAAGTATTGTTTTAGTTGCATGCGATCATTATATATGAACTTGTTAACATAATAGACCACTGTAACTGTTAGTGAGATTATGGATCAATGCTAAAGTAGCATTTCGCACCTGTCATTACTTTAAATGTCAATCTGGACAAATAATATTTAACGATATGTGATGGTTTAGTTGGGAATTGCTCATTAATGAAAGTTCAATGTAATTCCTAATACGTTACTATGATTATAACTGGTCGAATATTATTTAAATGAATTGGTTTTGGCGTCGAATCAGCAGGTGCAAAACGGATTGGTCCCAGCGATACACTAGACTAAGGAGACTATAATTATTTATGGTTACATTAAATCAACTCTAATATGTCATTAAGAATTAGTACCATTGTTACTTTTCAGGCTTCATATATTAAATATAAAGTGTCTGCCTTCCATGTAAAATATGTAGGAGCAACTAGTAGTAATATTAACTTTTATAATGGTCAGGAAAATAAAAGTAGAACCAACATATTGAAAACGCTATATTAGCGCAACCAGGATCGCCTTCCGATGAAATATATGCTGCTCTAAAGTGATCAGTATAGTTTGTAAGTGGTAGAGTCATGCTGTTTCGTCTACAGCAAGATTAGGCCGGTTCGACTATATTAGTACTGCGGTCTCATAGAAAACCGACGTAAAGTTGCAGCTTTTTCCCTCCCTTATCTAATCCCCATTTCTTTTCTTTATGGTTGGCAACGGGAATCATGGTTCTTGTGGTATTGTGGATGCTCATGGGCGATGGAGAGCCCTTTCATCAGGTGACCCACTTGCTCGTTTGCCAATCTCTACTATACAAATCAGACCAAATTAAAGCCGGACACTGTGAGTTCTGTATTATCCGTCTTAGTTTTTCTCCTGTTTTATTCAACATCCAACTGCTCTTTTTCCATTCGTTATGTTAAGATTTAGCAAGTAGTTTTATAACGGACGGCCTACCTGCCACCAACCCCATTAAACGTGCACTGGGGAGAAATCTCTACCAGACGCGAAACAAATATTTGTAGCACACAAACATTTGTTTCAGTCCGGGAATCAAACCCGCGCGCTCTTGCTTCACAGCCAGCGACTTTCCTACTGCGCCACGGAGACTATGTCTGCCTATTAGTGTTCAAAATTCATACGTGTTTTTATTCTTCATCTGAATGTCGAGACCAATGATCGCTACGCCTGATCGTAAACACTAGCGACACAGTGGCTAACATTTATTTACATTCTACAACTATTGACACTAGTACTACTATATCTATATTAAGAAGTGACTCACCGTCATTGCTAATTAATTTATTATTCGCAAGGACATCCAAAATAGGGATTGAAATTTAGAATCGAAGCAGGTATATAGACGTGTCCATAATTATATCGATGCATGGTGCGCGTACTCAGGTGAGAACGCGCACTTTTGTGAATAGAAACGATCTGTGAATCAATGTCGCGTCATACATGAGTATGACACGTCTAAAATGGTGTCTTATGATTTAATAACTACATAAAGTATTCTTATAAAAAACCTTTGTTGTATATAATACATATGTGTTAGGAAATGTAAACAATATATTTTGTATTTTTCATTAATTTAGCTATTTCTGCTTTAACTTAAATGTGTGAATCATGTTCTCAAGGTAATGTAAAAATCAAAGTAAAAGTCAAATTAATTCAGGTATAAGTCAAG
Source organism: Amorpha juglandis (assembly GCA_949126905.1). Classification (NCBI taxonomy): domain Eukaryota; kingdom Metazoa; phylum Arthropoda; class Insecta; order Lepidoptera; family Sphingidae; genus Amorpha; species Amorpha juglandis. Next base: position 182,755 of record OX421383.1, read on the forward strand.
ACACTAAACCGATGTTATGCAATTAAAGTGTTGAAAAACATGCGAATCTGTATGACTAGATCCGTTTCCGATCTATAATAATGTGACTTTCAATCTCGTTGACATCCATCAATATCAAGATAACGTCATCGAAAGAACTTGGCAACATAGCAATCCAGTCTCAGCTCTTGCAGAGTAAGCAGTAAGCTTGTTCATTATTAAAAGTGAATAGACACTAGAGTATTACTTTTCGACTAGAAAGTGTCTCGGTGTCACCTCGGTTTATCAGATATGGTCTAACTTAAAAACATTACTTCTTTCATTTCTTCATTCTTTCTCTGTCAGCGGGATTTATAAAGTAGTGAGAAATAGACGAAAATAGTGTTTATCTAAGCGGTAGTAATATTCATAATTAAGGCCAATAGTTGTTAGATATTTAGTTTCTTTTTGAGTCAGATTTATACAGTCGGGTACAAATATGTATGAGGCACCCTCCCACCAGAGTGCATTGTCTTTACGCAAACATGTGACGTTCAAGGCACCGCTGCAGAGCTACCGTGAAATGTTTCATGAGCGGTGAACGCAAAGCTTCAACAATGCAGTTCCCACGCTCGTGCTACACGTGGAAATAATTTCCGACGGTTTTTGTCTACAATATCCTATCTCATGCTGCAATATTTATGCTAATTATATTTTTTGGAAGACCAATATTGTGGACTTGATAATAAAGCCCCATCCATAAAGAGAGAGTGTCATGTACAACATAGATGAGATGACAATAAGGCGATTGAATCTACTTATTTTCATAAATCCACGTTAAATTGAAAACTCCCATTTTATCCTGAGCTAAAAAGTATAAAGTTCATTCATAGTATTAGTTAAAACTACCAAAAACGAGGTTTGGATGAGCAGATGATTCTCACAGTATTGCAATGAACGGTGTTGCCATCTTTTTGTATAAAACACACGGTGTAATTAATTTGGAGAAAGAAACTAAAGTTTTAATAAAAAAATCATTAAACTTAGCTTAGCTGGTTGTAGAATCCTCCCGTATAGCGATATAATTTATCTTAGTTTGATTCTGTACCTATGTACCATCACAGTACAAACGTCATGTCAAAAATGAAACATAATGCAATCCATCTCATTAATTATGCCCGGCAATTATCGGCGCGGCGTAGTGTTCACACGCCGGCGCTGTAACCTTGTTTAATGACTATTTTATTGGATCAATTGTAATTAGATACGCGAATACATTGATGACGTTCATTTGTAACTGGTTTTCATTAGATATTTATTTTGTGTGACGCAGTGCTGATAGCCCGACGCGAGTCGGCTGTATTGAGCTTCACCGGACTTATGGGTGAGCGCTTTAGGCGCTCTTAACCCTTACATTTAAGCGACCACGCTGAGAGCAGCCCCTGTGGGGTACGAGCCTCGGCTCAGAACGGTTGCTGGGAAAGGGCAGAAACAACTGCGATTACTGATATTGAGGATTTTTAAATACTAATCATCATCCGCGATTAGATAAATATCGAGTATTTATGGCGTATTTATGGCCACCCAGGCCTAAGTTACAGGTAAGGTACAATCATATCAAGGATTGAGTCAACTCTATATAACATATTTTATTTAATAACAAGACGCTAAGCTTGCGGCATACGAGTACGTTGACTAGACTAGATAGCGACAACCATACGTAACATTATGAAAAACTTACCTCAGTGGCTGTTCCAAATTATTACCGTCACTGGTGCCGTAACATCTCTCTTTGTGCCAAACAGGATTGTCGTTCAACGGAAAGTGCCTTACAGGTTTTGATGACTATGTCAGTTAAACTATGCTTTGAAAGGTCATAATATATATTCTGTTGCATTATATTATTTTCAACTCTATACTATAAACTGTTCTTAAGAAAAAATACCCATCAAGGACATACGAAAATTTTTCATTTTTAAACCGTTATAAATGGATATGTCTTCAATTCCACGAGTATATTTCTTATGTATATCCTTATGTATATAACCACGCGTAACTTCTCAAAGTTAGTTACTACTTTAACTTAGTTTTAAATACACTCAACAGTAATACACATAGCTCTCCACAGTAGGTTAAACCGGTATCGTGGGGATCAGGAGCTACGAGGAACCTCAGGTCCTACAACAACCAGACCCGAAACCAACATTTATAAATCACACAAACATTTGTCCCGGTGCGGGAGTTGAACCTACGGCCTCTCGCTTCGTAGCCGGCTACTCGCCCGCTGCGCCACTGAGGTTGTCAAACGAAAAAGAAATTTCACCCCAAGAGTGGCTGAAATATTAAACTTTGGCAATTATGCACTGATTTACATTTCACTGTATAATAATTACTCCGTAACAAAAATAATACAGACTCAAAAAAACAAATTGTGTTTTATTTTTTATTAATATCTAATTCCGTAATCCAAAAGCAAATAAACAAACTTCCGCAAATGAGTAATTTACATTACAATTGATTGGATGAGCTAAGAATGGAAAGGAATAAGGAACAATCTGTTCCCCCGCATTTGCTGCAGTGTCGGTCAAGGTCGCATCTCTATGAGCGAGGCCTCGAATACCTGAGCTCTTGATCACTTCATGTAGGATGAGCTGATGCATTAAAAGGTGTTATTGTTTAATAATAAATATTTATGATTAATTACTTTATAGGCCTAGCATATTGTCTTAATCTAGTGGAAAGGTACCCGATATACTTTGGTATCCGACTTTAACGACTACAGTCATCCATTGTATATGGGGCCCTGATGTGGATTGGTAGATTTCATGAGCTTTTTTTATAGCATAGGCCGACAAACGAGCAAGTGATTCACCTGATGGTGAGTGATCTCTACCGCCCATGTACGCCCACAATACCAGATGAAACATAGGTGCGTTGATGACCTTAAAGGAATTGGATAATTAAAGGATTGGGAAGGGGAGGGATTTTTGAGCCTCCGGATATCTCACCCATGGAACGAAACGCAGCAAGCTATAGCAGCAAGCAGCTACTTTTCTCCGGTGTTCTGTGAGACAGTGTTAAAGACCCGGTTGAGCCAGCATTCATACTGTAGATTAAACTGCCTACATCGTGGCTCTAGCTTACCGCTTAGTTTTAGTAGCTTTATCACGTAGTTTTCGAAGTTATTATAGCGAACTAGTTTTAGTTCACAGCTACAGCCACATGTTATGCTAACGTCTTTTTTAACCTAAGCTATCTCTACTTGTGTGTCAATATGCATCCTAACCCGTTCAAAGGTTAAGGCGTTATAAATTTACAAACATGCAAACTCTCACGTTTATAATACAAACAGGACTAGGAAGTAGGATTCTAAGTTTTCCTCACGATGTTTCACTTCACCGTTAATAATAACGATAATTAATTCAGAATACACATTTTATATAACCTCAAAAACTACAAAGATATGTCTTAGAAGTTGGGATCGCGCCTGTGTACTAAGTCTCGGTAATGTCTGATGCACTGCTAGGCCATTACCGCCATGCTTAAAAAACAATAAAATAAATATCGACCTTTTCCGTCTAATGATCAAGGATATGATGCAGAGGGACATAAAATGTAAGTCGTGCCTCGTTTAATAGCATTATTTTTTTTGTGATTCCCTTTATTACTGCAGCATTAACATATTATTATGCAGATCGCTAACTGCAGAAGCGACGCGGAATCAAGGCGGACGTGACTGACGAGACTATGATATAAAAATAAAACGTTAAGTCTCGCTTGCTATGTAGCGTCTCTCGGCTTCTTCTCTAATTTATTCTCTCTGTTTATATATTTCTGTAACATGTGTTAAAACTATGTTGCGCCGACCCTACTACTTGGGGGGTAAGGGCAGGTGGAAGGAAGGAAGGATAAGTATAATTTTAATTACATTTTATGATATATAAGATTATGCTGGTACGCCTAAAGGGGTAGGCAGACGTGCAACTAGTACACTTACGATTCACCGGGACTATTTCGTTACATAAAGTGTCAGGAGTCGAGACTATCGCTATATGCTTCCAATCCTGAGTAACTTATGTGTGAAAACTCACAAATTGTGATTGCCTAACTTGAGACTTGAACCCAGGAACTCAACAGTATCCACATAGCGTATGAGTGCTGCCACAAGACCACCGAGAAGATCACATTTAATTTTTGGTAAAAATTACAGATGTGCGACTTTCGAACGGTCGCGCATCGTCTGCCCTTCTCTCAGTTATGTGCAACAGACTTTATACTTCATTATAAATGGTATAATATGCCCGATCTAAATGTTAATAGGACTTATGCACATTAGTTTCGAAAACAGGAAATATAATTGACTCACATATTCCTCTGCATGAAATTAAAGATGTTTTTCGAATCGGGAAGAGTAAAGGACAATCCACAATAGTTGTTGAGTTGACAAGTACATATTACATTTATTTACACATTTTAATGGTTCTTTAACAGTGTACCTAAAAGTAGTTAAATAACTTTTTAACAAAAATAATGGCGACGTAAAAATTACTAAAAAGCTAAAATAAATTAATCCAATTTGAGTAGGTGATTTCTGCTACTAATCATAGACCATAATATATGAATGATGTTTAATCTCCGTTGTGTTGCAGGAAAGTAGCCGTCGTAGTGAGTCAATTCTCGTAGCGAGACAAAGGTTTGTGTGATCCACAAAAAAATTGCAAACTTTGAAAGTCTCTCGTAGTTTTCGATATAAGAGTTGTATGTTAGTGTGGAGGTTGGGCTTTGTGTGTGACAGTTGGGTGTATTCAGCCTGTCTCGGTGGCGCATTAGAATGCGTACGTGGTACGACTGGCTAGCCTGGGGTCTCGGGTTCGATCCTCAGGTCTGATAAAAGTGGTAATGGGTTTTTCTTTCACGAAATACTCAGTATCATCCCGGACTCAGGAATTGTACTCGGCATAGCGATAGGCTCGCCCCTTATCACATCATTCGACGGAGATAAGTTTGGCGAAATATGGGTGTACTGGTTACACCTCTGCCTATCCTTTCGCGGATTTTAGGCTTGAAGCTTCGAGGATGCACATTCACACAACATCTGTTCTGACCTGGAGATCCCATAATGGTTCCAGTTTATAATTCTCCCTATTACAGCAACTTTTCCCTAATAACTAAATAAAGTCAAGACCTCCATCCCACAGTATAATTGGAAATCGTGTGCGTTTATTGCAGTGCTTTTAACAATAATTGCTTTGTAATTTGTGCATTTTGCGGAGGCCAGAACATTTATATCTACAATTTTCGTCCGTGTCTACAGTCTCACGATAGGTATATACGAGTATATAGTATATATTATACTATAGTAAATTCATTCATGTTGGCATAATTCTGGCGGCTCTTCGATGGTTAATATTATGATTAGAGAATCCGTCAGTCACACAACTCTTCACTAGGTGAAGCTGTGTCCTAGGTATCAGGAACCACGAGAGACTTATGGTTCAACAACACTCAGCCTTTGGTTTCACAGCCGGCTATTCACTCAATGTGCTACGGAGGCTGTCGATTATACTGCACTGTGATTACTGTTTATAAGTAGCAGGGCCACGCTGTAGACGTTTTTTGAATGATTTTAAATAAATGGGCCAGCTCGACTTGGTTGTTACCACTGTCTCATAGAAAGTCGACGGAAAGAAGCAGCTTGTTTATGATAATTCACTCACCGTACGAAACGTCGTACGTGGCTTACAGTTCCAGTGACGGGTGTGTGCAGGATAGTCGTACCTAGTCCGTTCTACTCAACGCTCGATTACCATTGCTAAACATAAAAATATACACTTTTATGAATTCATCATTGTTGTGAGAATCATAAAAAAATCTTGCAACATACAGGTCGATCCGCATTTCATGTAGCGTTAAGATCATCACTTTGTAATGTTTTGTTTCTCAGAATCTTTCTTCATAACAGAATGAAAATGATTAATTATGCTTGTATTTCATTTGACATTTAAATCCTTAGACGGGCCGCAACGTTGCACAGCGCTGGGGCGTTTGCAGCAGCAATCAAGAGTACATTCAGGTTCCCCCGGGACCATCCCACTTGCGCTGGAGACGGTCATCGCGGATCATACTTTTTTTGAATTCGTATTAGATTTGCGTTTGGCCACTATCTCACCTGATAGGAAGCCATGACGTGGTCCACGATGAAGCACGCTTGCCTAGCAAAAATTGATTCACTCGTGACTTAGTCTTATTTCTTAGTCTGTATAGCAGCGTAGGGATTTTGTTTAGACTCGATTCTGTACTCATTCGGGTAAATACAACGCGGTCGGAGAGCTGGTGAGTCCGGAATAACCACCCCCTTCCTTCAAGTATTGAAGGTAGCCTTAAACGGCGTTTCATTGAGGGAAAAAAGCATATAATTCTACAAATGGTTGTTGCGAGTATTACTTGAGCCCTTATTCACCAAAAAACACTAGAATAGGTAGTATACTATTTTGACTATACTATTTTGTATATAAATAAAGTAAAACGGTACGTAAACTCATTTGTTGTTTACCAGCTTTTGCCTGAAGCTCCCCTGCATGAACATCTTTTTCTGGTGTAATAATATCCTATGTCATAGCTATCATGGTCTATGTGACAAATTTTATTCAAATCCGTTAACCGGTTAAGGCATGGTTAATTAATATCAAACATTCATTTACAAACATCTGAACTAGCAGATTTATGATAGTCATTAGGATGAATTGGATTAATCTAAAAAGTCATAGTAAGACTACGAATCCTTTTTTTATACTATTGAAGGACGAGACGGGCAGGTCTTAGAACTTCGTTATTATTCAAATTTCGTGAGTGGTGTCACGTGATAAAACTAAGTTACGTACACTGTGCACATGATTCATTATTTGTTTGCCGCGAAGGCCGAAATGTAAACAATTATTTTTATTGTGCATTTCGAATGGCAAGTTATTGATGTGTAGAGGCGACTAAAACAATGGACGATCCACACGTGTACTACAAACAATCTGTAGGATAATATATTCATTTAGATAAGCTATACATTTATAAATACTTATCGTGAGTAACTGATTCATCACCGCAGAGCCTAAACAGATAGGGCTTTAAACTTGAAATTTCAGCAATTGAAGACTTATATGTTGTAAATTTTTGGAATTTTCACCCCTAAATAAAATAAAGGTGAACTTTTAAAGTAAGAAGCACGAAATTTGTATTCCAGCTTCTAATTTGAAATAAATGTATATCGACGTTTTTCAAAATGTTGTCTCTAAAAGGGTGAATTCGATTGAAAGTTTATATGGGTAGTTCGTCACATTCGAAGAAAGAAGCATGAAATTTAATAGGGGATGAAATTAAAAGGCGAGGAAGATTAAAAGGCTTTTAAGAGGCGAGGGTCGTCCAGAATAAAGACATCCACTCGGGCCGAGCCGCGAGTAAAATCTAAATATGTATATCAAACAAATAGCATGAGAGAATGTTAAATAAGCTAAGTACTTCAATATATTCAACTAATAGTATAGCTAAACTGTGGCGTCTTGGCTCTTGACACTTTGAACATATTTCAAGACTGAAGTGTCAAGTCAAATTTGCAGCTATCGTCCAATAACTATTAATCACAATTAACGCCATACATACAAAATAAGTTGAATAAGTACTGGCATTAACAACATATTTAGTATAATGCCACAACCTATTTGCAGGTAATGATGTCAATTCAAGTGTTATGAATATAAAGTCGATTGATTAACCTCGATTTGCTTCTTCCCTCTTCGGAGTGTGAAGAAACATTTATACAGGCTGGCTTGCTTCTGGTGACCACCCATAAACTTATTGTTTGTCTGTGGTCGCTGGTTATTTGGACTGGCTTACCATCAGGCGTGTAACATATTGTGGGTCATATTGTGCTCAAATTCCCATCCCGACTTCACGAGTCATTTTGGAATTGAAAAATTATAGTTGAAATCTTAAAAACCCGTTTTTCTGTTTTCACTCGTTATTTTTTTTTTAAATAGACTTACTGTCATACTCATAGTCCTGACCTTACAGTAAGATACGAGTCTTGTATCATGAGTATCAGGAACTAAAAGAGACTTTCGGTATCACAACACCCAGACCTGAAACATATATTATGTCGTATGACATTAGCACTTAACTAAATTCACCACCACCACCACCCTCAGGCGAAACTCTATTGAATAAAAAAAAATCATCAAAATTTGGCGGAGATATCGCGTAACATATATAAAAGAATAAAAACAAATTGAGAACCTCCTGTTTTTAAAATCGGTTGATAGCTCATACTTTTACCCGACTTAGAACTGAACCCAAACCGATTTTAAATCTTAAATACAGCCACTAGACCGATGAAACTATAGAAACATGAAGAAATATAAACGCACCTTAACATTAATGCCGTATGAATCGACAATAGTGATTTTATAAAAAGGTCACATGCCTATCTAATAGATTCTCGGTGTATATTCAAGGGCGCCGATCATCCTGTAAAGGTCGAGACAAAGGTCAAGGACAAAGGACGGCCCCTCCAGCACACTCATCTTTTGATACCCCTCACTTTTTTATAGTAGAGACGTGTAACTGAGCAAGTGGATCATGAGTGGATCATGATCATGATGGTGAAGCCTCCTCCGCTGGTGAACATCCACAACACCTGAAGAATTATGGATGCGTTACCAACCCTTTAAGAAAATAATGACTGATTTCAATAGGGAGGGGATTTTGGTCTCAGTATATCTCACTCACTATATGAAACGCACACACTTAAAGTTTTCCGATCACGAACGTGTGGTTATTGTTCCTACATTGGGTCAAACAGTGGGCCTGTAAAGGATCATAATGATAACCACACATATTTTATTTGCCCTACCACCAACGACATAGTACTACACTACACCTGATGGTAAGAACAGTGCCCTCCAAATACCAGCATGCAGTAACTGAATATACATCCAATGACCTAGGAACGACCTAACCAACTTGGCAGGGTTCAGAAATCCTTCCACCAGCGAAATAGGCTTGGTTAAACAACGTGTTACAGAAAGGTCAGGTCATATTTCAATTTACATGCACCTGACAGTAAGTGTTTATGTTTAAGGTCCGGTAACCTTATCAAAATCTAGAACATCTAAACATACAATTCCACGCTAGTATGATTCACTTTTTTGTTACGATCGAAAGATTGATTAATTATTTGCATCACTTAAGACTTCATTCGTATCAACTGTTAATCATTTAGTGTTGTCCAAAGTAGCATGCCGAATATCGACATGTTACCTATACAAAAGTTATATAAAAGAAAATGCTTTATTTATGTCCTAGTCATACAATCGAATTTGGTACTACAGGAGGTGAAATACTTGTAGTACACTATACGTTTCTTTAATTTGACCACAACTTTCATTAAGACATTGTATATAACTATTGCAGCTCTTGAATTCATAATCTAAGAACGTTTGGAGATTGGGGAGGTTCGGTTTGGTGAGCATCTGGTAATCCCACTTACCATACGAAACAAAAAGGTTTTCTATCAATCCGTGGTTGGTCAAAATTGCATATTCATGCTATAAACTATGTAGCGAAGATCTACCACACATTAAAAGAAAAAATGGGAGGTTGGGAAAACGGGGAGAATTAATACATCCAGAAACTCGATTCAGATGCTTAGAGCAGTTGTTTTAATAATATAAACAGATACAAACAAAAATTAGACTCGTCACGTCCGCGTTCCCTATGAACTTAATATTTGACTTATTTCTATAATATATTACACAGCGTGGTACCTTGTAATGACATACATTTTTGTTGGCAAGGCGCTATGTGCGATGATGCATTCCATACAAACACAATGATGTTAGTATCAGTAGCGTAAGTGGCACTTCGCATTCACTCTGTATTAATTCTTATTTCATTTTACAGCTTCTGCTTGGGCTTCGACTGTGTGAATGTATTTTAATGGACCTAATCAATACTGCTATATATCTGTGTGCCAAATTTCATGCTAATCCGTTAAGGATTAATTAACAAACATTCAAACTCACAAACAGCCAAACTTTTCCATTTTACTATCTTAATTAGTACTAATGTTATAATTGTGAAAAGGATATCTGATTAATCACGTGTTAATGGGTGAACGGATTTGGATTAGGAAATTTAGCCATCAGGTAGGCCATAGCCTGGATATATGGTATTTTTTATCCTGGAAAATACATTCACGTGTGGAGCTGCGATCAAAAGCTAGTTTATAATATTATGAAAGACTCTTTCAGTAAATTGTGTAGCGGGTCTGGGTGCCGTGTGACCATCAGTCTCTTATAGTTGGCACCCATCATACCCATGGCATAAGCTATCTTAGTGGTTTATTTTAATGGCGAGACGAGCAGGTCGCGCTTCTGATTATGAACGTCACGTCTGCCCAAAAACAGAAGCAACACCAATTAGAACTTGCACAAAGTACTTTCTGCGCTTGTCACTCCGAGACATAAGATATAAGTCTCCAATGTCCAGTAATTTCACTGGCTTCAATGTCTTCCAAAGTGGAAAACAACATTGCTTACACATACATCTGCTTAGTGACAGAAATAGACGAAGCAGTGGTAACTCAAACGGTCTCGCATACAAGAGACTTGCCACTTAATAAAGTAGTATCTATCTGGCTCTCTGTGATTGAGATATATTTCTAATTGAATGAATGATTACTGCTATACTGTTACTGCTCTATACATCGGACAAAAAGGTCAGTTATTTGTAAAGGCATATAAAATTACTAACGATTGTGTTATAATTAGATTTAAATAATTTATTTGTATAAACACATACATTTTCATAGGAGATGGCGACAAATGGGCGAGTGGGTCAAGTCAAGTGAACGTCTACAATACCCAAAACAATCATAGACATGTTGCTGACGTTAAAGGAAAGGGGTGAATAAGTTTAAATTGGATTTGGACCTTTGAAAATGTCAGTCACTGTACAAAACGCACTAGACAGTGGTACTGCCCCAGTCGAGTCATCCCGTTCATGCTGTAAATAAAACTGTGTACAGCGTGGCTGTAGCATTTAAAATCATGTTAACATTTAAATAATTTCACAATTGTATCTGCAAAGAGTTAGGCAAAAATGGAAAATCGAATTTAGCCATTTAAATGTGTGGTATAAGGATATTGAATAATTTTGCTGGTGGGAGGATACTTGTATCCGATCGGATGCTGGTGGGAGGATACTTGTATCCGACCGGGTAGCGACCACCGTACACTGGTGCTAAAACCTGCCATAGTGGCCCACCTTGTGTGGGTCGCGTTCCAGGGTCAGCCAGTGTATATCCGGTTCTCCCCAGGGGGCTTGCCCCCTGATCCTAACCCTTTTCCCATTCCTTTTTCCTTCCCCTTCCCCTTGGCCCTTTGGCAGGCCGGCATGATATCTTGCCGACCTACGATGGACACATTGTTTATCGTTGGTCGACACTATTCTTGGATTGCGCTACACTTACCATCAGGTAGAGTAGTCACTTTGCCGAGCCAAGATAAAAAAAAAATGGATATTGTAATTAACATGTTTTTTTCGTTGTGATAGAGCCATGCTGTGGACAGCTCTGTCTGCAACATGCAAGTGCTGCCTCGGCGGAGTACTACCACTATCTCACAAAAATTGATGTAGAGTAATAGTTAGTTGTTGCATTTCTATGGTAAGTTAGATTTCTAGAGACCCATAATATTCCCCTCTCAACACAATCCCCAAGATGATTTTGATTAACTTTTTTATGAAAGAGGGGTGTGCAAGACTCTTATCTTGATGGTATGTAATTTACTAGGTGGTAAGTACCACGCATATGAAAGGCCGTCTGAGTAGGTACCATCTGTGTCGTGATTTAGGGTGTTGTTCTTTAATATGCTTATAGTAACTGATATTATAATACTCCTTTATACATGGAAAACACCATAAAAATGATCGTTAAACTTGTTTAGCTTGTATTTGTAATCTCAAAAGGGTGGGCAAAGGTGCTATAGATCATCCTCGGTTCGCAGAGCTTACTTTCGTCCTATACTGTGATAGCAGATGAGCTTATATATAAAGCACAAAATTCAATTGCCAGCTTCTCTGTTTTTCGAAAAACTCAAACTCGAATTGTGATTGGTCAATCTAGGATTAGAACCTAAGACCTCACCGGTTTTCATCCATAATCACTGCCGGTGATGCAAGACTTGTCGAAGAATGAAAATCGCGATAAAAATGACTCAATTTTTTTTTATCCAGAACATTTTATTTTATAATCCTAATAAAATATAATTTCAATAAACCCATATTGAATACGCTTTTCGTATTCGATATGGGTTTTTTGTTTTTTTAACGCCTGAACAGATTTTCTTAAAACAAAGCTAAGAATAATTTAGATTAAACCAATTTTAAGATAAAGACATTACGACTAGGCATTACGACAACAGACAAACAAGGGGTCAAACTTACAACATCCTTTAGGGATTAAAAACAACATCAACAGCAACCTTAGACCTATGACCCATCCTAATCATCCATATTTGCACATGGCGTTACGTAAAAAAAGATTTGAACTTAAATTTTATAGGAAAAAGTATCATCGTTCACATTACATAGGTTTTGTAACGTGTGCCCACAGACGTGTATATAAAAGGGGGGCAGCCGTCTGTCTGTACATTCGCGGATTCACCTCTGAACTAAACACACCAAACATGAAACTGGTGAGTTCATTCGCATACACTATATAGTATATCGATAATCGATTAGTATTTGAATCGATGTTTTAAAATCATTCTAACCTTCGCGGTATAGTTTTGTGTTAAAATTAGTGTTCAAGTGCTTTGTTACTTTGCATTTTTTAAAATATGTTTTCATTGTTTAGTAGTTATGTTATTTTAAATCTTTTACAAATAATTAGCAAGTTCAGTTTACAAATTATACATAGTTTTTAATAATATGAATTTATTTATATTTGATCATTATATTCTACAAATTATGTTAAATACGAAATACATTTAACATTACATTTATACAGTATTATCAATAAATAAAACGCAGAGTACGCTGATATTTCAAAGATTTCTTTGGGTTTTAAAATTAATATGATTTATATTATCTCAATACATAAGTTTTGCTATCATCCAGATTTTTTTTACTACAGAAAACAATTTTAAATCACTAACTCTATCACTCACAACTGCCTCACTAAATCAGATCAAAAATCCATTCAGTTTTTAAACATTCCCACGGTCTTAGTAGAATATAAAAAAAACAAAACATCTTAAACATACCTGGACCGTGTAATCGCAATAAAACAATTCGTCTGACCGACACATCGCGAGATCTCCCAAAGGTCGTTGCAGATTGTTGCCAAACAATAGCGACAATGATTCTATGTTGTTATCGACTGTTCTCTTGCATACAATGTTGCGAAAACTCTTTGCTGAGACCATACTGTTCCGTATACAAATTAGGGACATTGTTTTACAAAAACTGATATTCAGTCATCTAACAGAACCTTGTTCTTCTCAATTCGTCGGTATATATTTTTTTGTATGTTCACGCGTAATTCCGATAAATAGATAATATAAACCTATCTGGATGATTATTTATTTGTTTGCAAGATTGTTTTTTTGCGTGGTGATCCCGTAATCATTTAGCTAAGATGGAATACGAGGGTAAAATAAAAATTAGAAACACCTCAACGGAAAGCACGGCGACTCGGGTTTTAAAGTTTTTAATTCGATAGAACTTCCAAAATGTAAACAAACAATAAGTTACACCATGAGCTTTTATAATGTTTTGTTTAAACAAGGGAATACATTTATTCCCCCGTTTCGTCACTGGGCAAATATTTTTTAATAAATCATAAACGTCGACCGCTAGAATGTCTCTTTTTATAAATCATTTTTTGCAAAAGTTACGAGATTTGGCGCTAATCTTTTATCTTACAATTATTCTGAATTGCATCTTATATGCATAAGCCCCGAGCTTTTTAATGATTTTATATTAAATATCTGTTTTCTACACCAGAAATAGATGCGGAATATTTATTTGCGGATTGTAATATTTCTTGTGGCAATGTAATTCTTGACCTTGCAAAATTGCAATTTTTATGTTGTAAAAATAAAATACTAGTATCTTTTCGTACAGTTAAATGTATTATTAGATTTTACGACATAATTGCACTTCCATGTTATCGTTGGTACATCTCACATTTTATGCATAAATGTGTCTACAAAAAGTAAAATTCCAAATGTTTAACTTATTTCTTAAAAAATAACTCTTTTTATGAAATCAGTTCTCTTTTAAAAAAAATTACAATAAATTTTTCATTAGTATTAAATATAAATATTTTAATATTATAAAGTATCTTTCTAATAAGTGACGGTAGGGTTTAACTACGCTGGCGTTTTATTGTGACTCACAGAACTCTAATAAGATGAACGCATAGAAAGGAAATTAGGATATGAATCGACACCTACTTGCATATAGTTTACTGCGTAACTGCGTATTAATTATCGTGTCAAGTTTTTTGGTTCATTCTCAGAGAATGGCGCGGGCCTTTTGAAATCTAGTACAGGAAAGTATAGAAGTTGTTAGGAAATGATTGTTCATATACCAATGTCGTCTGATATGTACAAAACCATATATGCTAACAGACTTGATACGTGACTGCCCATCCGCTGGACTACAAAGCTGAAACTTTGACAGCGTAATCCTATGACTTTGTTGATGTTTTTGATGTCCCATCAATAATGGGGTGAAAAGCGATGGGAACGATTGTATGGGAATAATATTTATCTGACCCAATCCGTATTAATGCTCTTCAACATAATTAATAATACACATATTTCGGCGTTTTTCAAATTCAACCTCTAACGGGAGAAGAGGGTAAAAAAGCTGTTATGTAACGCGGAGCCGCGAACGAATTTTTAGTTAACGATTAGGTTATAAGTATATATTAAAAACAGTACCTCTTTTTAGAGTCAGTTAAAAAAAATACAACAACCGAATCTGACAATGATGTGTACATCATCTGTGTGTTTGACAGCCTCCGTGGCGCAGAGAGCGAGCAGCCGGCTGTGAAATGAGAGGCCGCGGGTTCGATCCCCGCACCGAGACAAATGTTTGTGTGATCCACAAATATTTGTTTCGAGGTCTGGGTGTTGTGAGACCGAAAGTCTCTCATAGTTCCTGATACCCACGACACAAGACTCGTATCTTACTGTGGGACCAGGACTCTGTATGTGACTGTTGGGTGTATCCGGTTCTCCCCAGGGGGCTTGCCCCCTGATCCTAACCCTTTTCCCATCCCTTTTCCTTTCCCTCCCCCTTGGCCCTTTGGCAGGCCGGCATGATCTTGCCGACCTACGATGGACACATTTTTTATCGTTGGTCGACACTATTCTTGGATTGCGCTACACTTACCATCAGGTGTAGCGTAGTCACTTTGCTGAGCCAGGATAAAAAAAAAAAAAAAAAAAAAAATATTTATCTATCCCCAGCTCGTGATCACCGCCATCCTCGGCGCCGCCACCGCCGCCTACGCTCCTTATTCTGAACAGTCCAACCGACCCCAGGCCCAGTACGAACGCAACGCGCGGATCATCGCGCTCGACTCCGACGTCAAGGAGGACTCCTTCAGATACAACTACGAGACAGAGAACGGCATCAAGGCAGAGGCGCAGGGACGTGAGGTAGGTTCAACGAGAAGTGTTCTATGGGTGTGTTCTATTTAGTTTTAAAACATAGGCCGGCAAACGAGCAAAAGCAAAGATGGTGATTGTCTCTATAAAAACTCATAATACGAGAAGGATCGTATATGTGTGTTTTGAGTGGTAGAGCCACGCTGTATACAGTTTTGCATGAATTGGCCGGCTCGACCGGATCGTTACCACTGTCTCACAGAAAACTGACGTAAAGTAGCGGCTTGGTGGTGCGTTTTGTACGGTGAGCGAGATATCCGGATGCCCAAATCCCGCTCCCCGTCCCAGTCCTTTAATTATCCCTTCCTTTTGAGGTTGGTAACGCGCTTATGATTCTTCTAGTGTTGTGGGCGTGCATGGGCGGTGGAGATCACTTATCATCAGGTGACCCAGTTGCTCGTTTGACGGCCTATGCATTAAAAATATTTTGCTGACCTTAACGGGAAGTAAAAGGATTTGGGGGGAATTAGGGCTTTTTTATTATCTTAGAAAAGTGACTACACTGGACAGTCCAGTCTGGACTTGATGTTAATTATACTACAGTCGTGTTCATTTGCATCTAACATAAAATAAGACCTGTTAATTAAAACGTCACTTTACCGGTACTTTATTGTACTTTATGGGATTTGAAAGGAATATATCCGTTATTACAAACCCATGCTGATCTTTAGTTGACCCATAGCACCCATCACTTATAGAAGCATTTCGAAGTCAGTGTATTTTTGCCGCACTTTTCGATGGCTGACAAAGACAAATAGGATTAAACATAGGTTGGTGGAAAGGGCATTAGGCGTTTGATAGATCAAGAATATAACGGTATACTCTAAACACCGAACCTCCTATTTTAAGTCGGTAAAAATAAGTTTACAGATGTATGTATGTATGAGATGTTCAGTCCCATAAAACCGAATAATTCTTCAAAGCATAAACGGTGCTTGTTTAAGCCACACCCACGATCTATCGTGATCAGTATCGTGCCGTGGGCCATAAGCAACATTTGCAAGTAAAAGGAGATGACCCACTAACTCAGTACCTACATAAGTGACCCGCGAGACCCTCGCTCGCACACCTCTAAAGGGCATCGGACAAAGGTTACATACGATGGGAGATTAACATAATCAATATTGCGTTTAGACAGGCTAATAATATAGTATATCGCATCCGTGTGCTAATGGAAATGTTACGCCTTACATTTAATAAATATTTAAAATTTTCATAAGTTTTGTCAATCTAAAAACAACAAGCATAAAGTAAACTTACGTATATATTAGTTAACTATTTCTACCCCGTCTACACACCCGAAACTAAACTCCTGTTGGCAAGGATCGAAATGCGATCATGAATTCTGACACCGAGCAAGGCGAGTCTCTGTACGAAGCTGTTTTTATCCTGCAGGGATATTCATTAAACAGAATTTCATGAAAGAGATAAGCATACGATGTAGTTGTAAACAACTGCACCACCGTGACAGTCGAAAAGTTTAAACAACATCAATTTTTGTCCTCTAGAATGAGAACAGTCTTCAATTTGTAACTATCACAAATATACCTAAGAAGCTCTTAAAGATAGATGACTGTAGAATTTTATGACGATGCGATTTGCTTGGCTGTGACACCTCATTTAAGGTTTTGTAATTTTTTTACTCACTGCCAAATTATATAGTGCATATTACGATACATATCCATATTAGCATAATTCCGTGTGAGAGCCGCGACTATCGATGCTGCGAATTTCACGAAATTGTGGACGCACCTTTAGACTCTTTTAGTCATCGCCATTCCCAAGTTAAAGAAAGATTACCGAAGTGTATAACTTAAATAGCTTTATTAATAGTATGTAATGTAGTTTTATCAATATTCTGTTACACGTGACGCCCTCTATCGGATGAGTAGGCATAATATAAAGTAGGTTTAGTTTAAAACTTTCAATTATTTGTACAAGTACATACAACATAGTATTAACGCTGAAGTTTACCGTACTGTATAGATAGATGGCGCTAGATGGGAATCAATATGACAAACAAGGCCCTACCCCAGCTTTTTTTAGGGTTACGTAACCGAAGACCAATGGAACCATAGTTCTAAGCCTAGTCTATTTGTTTGTCCTAACTTTAAAGGCCTCTATCCTTCGAACCGTGCTAGATAATTTTTCGCTGAATATGTATTATGGCAGATATTATAATTTAAGGGTGCACGGATCCCTCGGTACGCGGGTCCATCTCGGACCTAATAACACCTTAACTTTGACAGCTTGCGTGGCCCCGTGGGTGAGTAGCCCGCTGCGAAGCGAGAAGCCGTGGGTTCAATTCTCGCACAGTAACAAATTTTTGCACGATGCATAAATATTTGTTTCGAATCTGGGTGTTGTGGGGCCGCAAGTCCTTCGTAGTTCCTGATACCCACGATACAGGTTTAACCTAATGTGGGATCAGGACTATGTGTGTGACTGTTGGGTGTATTTGTTTTATTTAACTGCATTCGGTTTCTTAAAAGCGTTTGTTATCCGGAAGTATTAAAATTTTAAAAAGTTGTGCCACAATTAGGTAATAAAGTTTCAAACATTTTCACTAAGTACCGCATTTATTATTAGTGGCGGTGGTTGGAAGCAAAAGGTAAAACAAAATTGTTTTGAAATCATAATGACCGTCTTTGAACTCCGTATGGGATAACTTGTCAAATATACAGACATATTTACATAATTTTGTATTATTTCATCTAACTCAGTACATAGTTAGAAGGGGCTATTTAAATTCACCAGTAATGCTATTATCATAAGTATAATTTTAATTACAGCGTAATTAAATAATGTAAATTTGTGGTTACGTGAAATGTCGCCACTGAAATATTTGTGACCAAGTTATTTAATCAGGACCTTTTTAACACTACACGGCTTACGGATACAGCGTAAAGCTAAAAGTTAACTAAAACTAAATGATTTTTAACATTTTATGGACTCTTTATTGAGTTATTTTATTGTTGATCAACTACTAAATCTCATGTAATTTGGAAAGTCTGAATAGATTTTCAATCAAACTGATCGATAAACTTACAGCTTTATAACCGATTTCACGGTGAACCAAGTATTTGGTTGAAAGCGATTCGACTCGTCTGAACCTATCGTCAGCAACCGGCCTTAGAGAACCTGACCTCGATCTTAACGATACGTTCACGAGGATTCCATTCGGATCTAATGACATAACATACCATCTACTTGTCATTTTAGTTCGCAACTTTGTTTCTGCTCAACTGAAGGTTGCCAGATGTTAGCGAGGATTACGAAGTAGATATGGAGCGTCATCATGAGTATTCTAGAATAACGTATATTTGTGTATCTAAGCTCGACCAATGAGTGGGTCACCTGGTACATCCGTATACAGTAAATTCTTAAATCAGTCTAGGATAATAGAATATACATAAATAAACTCACGCCTTTCTCCTATAGGGGTAGGAAGACAACGAACTTCCACCTGCTACGATTTTTACACACTTCTTTGGCCTCCTTCGCTCTCATTATATTCTTCATGCATGCATGTCAGTTAAGGGTATTTCTGACTTGGCCTTTCTCGAGAATATCACCGACTTAATTTGTTAAAGTTCGCTAAGGCCTTCCCCTCCCAACTGGACCATTCACACTCCCCATATACATTTGTTTCGTCAATCTTCTTTCATCCATCCTCGCTCTATAGGTATATAGGATATATGTTAATATTAACAGATATCCATTATTGTCTCTAATACCTAATTTTTTAGAAGGCTGTAAAACTATTAAGTTGGTTACTTGATCATGATGTCTTAGGGAACAGGGAATCTTTAAGGAAAATAACGGTGATTAAAGAGGAGATGAGATTGGAGACCGTAAACAGTGGTGCTAAATCTATTTAGCCAACTCATTTATACTGTAGTTAAAGTAATTTATCCACTTACACCACTATGAGTTTAACTTTAATTGGAAAACCAACTTTAAATGTATTTGCTGTTATTCAACAGTATCCAGTTTTCTGGTTGATGTTGCTAGTGTTTAAGAACAACCGCTTACCATCGAGAGAACTGCTTGTCTCGTTATTCAAAAAAATAAACAAAATCACAACTTCACCCCACCTCATGTAACATTCCAGGCTGACGGCATCGAGGCTCAGGGTGGGTTCCAGTACACGGGAGACGACGGACAGATCTACTCCGTGAGCTACGCAGCAGGACAGGGCGGGTTCCAGCCGCAGGGCGCGCACTTCCCCACCGCGCCGCCCACGCCTGAGGCCATCCTGAAGGCGCTTGAGCAGAACGCCCGCGATGAGGCTGCTGGCATCATTGACGATGGTATGTGAAGTTCATTCATATATTTATACTAGCTTTTGCTCGCGGCTCCGCCCGCGTGATCTGCTTTTTTCGGAATAAAAAGTAGCCTATGTCTTATTCTGATGTATAAGCTATAGTATTGTAAAGTTTCATTAAAATCCATTCAGTAGTTTTTACGTGAAAGAGTAACAAAAATCCATCCATACTTACAAACTTTCGAGTTTATAATATTAGTAGGATACATACATACTAATATTGAGGGTCTTGCATAAAACCCAGTTTTGAAACAAATATTCGTGGATTGTCTCGGTGCGGGAATCGAACCCACAGCTACTCAATTCACAGTCGGCTAGTCGCCCACTGCGCCATAGAGGCTGTCATTCCCATTGCACAAGTCTCCCAGGCGAACAGACGTGTCAGATAAGAGATTGTGTTGCGACAGAGTTTAGTGTGAGGCGCCGCGCCGCGCCCACGGCGCTAGTGACAGCGTGGGACCTCAGTACTGTCTGTAAACTGCTATTGTTAGCTATTTACTTCAATGAGCTAGGATATAGCCCACGTTAATGTCCTAAAGTATTTTTAACTGCTTTTATTTGAATTAGAAAATAAAAAAAAAATCTGTTTTTGAACTGTAATAATATTATTTCGGCCTTTTTATAGATATCTCATAAGCCGCCGTGGCTTGGCTATTATAATAACAACATAAAGTATTCAATATTGTCTAAATGATGGAACAAAACGGATGCAACTCCTTCGGATTACCAACTTAAGTAGTTGAGATCGTGTGAAACATTCAACATATTCTAAAGGAAGGTTTTGAAGTACGCGACCGAGGCAAAAGCAATAATGAATTTTAAATTGTACTGTATCTAACTCATGTTACGTGGTAAGATAAACCTTATTAATATTTGAAAATGACAAGTAAATTATAGTATTTAATATGTCGGCGATATGTACGGGCAATTACTAGTTATGAAACATAGTAGATTCACTTGAGCTTTGCGTAATCAATTTAAACGATAAATATTGTGTACTAGCTGAGCCGCGCGGTTTCATTCGCAACGTGTAATTACACGTTAGGGTTAAAATATTGAGTGGGTGTGGGTGATATGCGAAAAATCGTAAAAAGAAAATAAGAACCAAGAAACTACAGCTAATCAACTAGAAGTACAGCAATTTATCATGAACGCCGACCTAGCACAATCGCGAGACAGTTGCTGACGCTAGTACATGCCCTGACCTTTCTCAGGTTTTGTCAAGACCTCTCACTCCATAACATTGTTTTTTATTCTCAACTCTAACATTTTAATGTTATATTGAAACTTGTTTGACAGATAATACTTTTGTAAAGCGTCTTCAAATATAGTTAAAGTGAAGTTTTTTTCAAAATCAGACTTGTTGTGTTGATGGTAAAGTTGAATGTAGAATGCAAGTGCATATGCAATTAGAGATAACTGAGCAGAGTGACTACTGTTTGTTGGACAATAGGTCGACATTTGATCTTGTTCAATGTTACGTCAAGTATAACAAACAGGTGTAATGCACTCACTAGCGGATATGTATTTTTAGCTGTATTTTCCTTGAACACTGATACTAGGCTAAAAATGTTTAATATAAGAATTTTATCATCACATATCTGGTGTAGCGTGGTTTATACCTACATATATCCGTTGAAAGCGCAATGGGGTCGATCATTGGCTTTCAAAATTCATAGATTGTTGCTCGCGAAAAACTTTATCTGCAACATATTTATAGATATATATGTTGTGAAATAATAGCACGAATATAATAAATAAATATCGATAAATTGTGATAAATGTGGAGTGATTTTAAAAGCGTTTTCTCATGATTATTTTCTCAATTCCAGGTCAGTATACTCCCGGTAAATACGGTGACGCCGGTCACCAGCAGTTCGCCAGAGCGCAGGGATCCGCAGGCTTCAGACAGCCCTACAAGTTCTAAGTAACTAGCACTAACTTTAGAATATCGAGCAAATTGCCATAGAAATCTAAAAAATAATTAGTATAGCCACATTCGTACCGTATCTCACTCCAACGCACTCACATAATAGAACGCACGGTTCTGATTGGTCTACGATGCACGAGGTACGGTATGAAGTATGCTCTTCTACATTTCTATGGCTTGAAATTGAATGTCATTCTTATCATTTAATGTTATTTTACTAATAATATTAAATAATGATGGATGATTCAATGAACAGCAATAATTTCGTATGTAAGTGTGAATATCGAATTCTGTAATAGTCACTATGATTGCCAATTAACAACGAGATTTTATATTATTTATTCTAAGAATAAACATATACTTTGTATAAAAACTAATTTACTTTTTATTACAAAAAACACAACCCCATACGGTAATAGGCCCTTTCATGCTATAGACTAAACTGTCCACGACGTGGTTCTATTAGAATAATTCATTAAAAAAAATATTACCCACATGTACAAAATGGAATATTCCGTCCGGTGACAAATACGCAGTTTAAAATCGCTTTAAGTCTCTTTTAGACGGAGGAAGTTTGACGCTTGACATACTAGAATATATCAGAAAACTCTCTTCTACGAGAGCGCCCATACAGTTTGAAAAAAGGATTGTATGGCGCAACCTCGTTACTTACGATTTTCTAATCTGGTTGGTGGTAAAGGCGTACATCCTTGTATCCCTGTGCCTGCCTCGGTCATCCGCCTGTGCTGTCGTAGGCCCCTCGATTAGCTTTTTCCCTTTTGGAGTGTGAAGAAGCATTTATATAGGCTGGCATGGTGATTCTAGTGACCACCGATAAACTCATTGTTAATTGTCGGTGGTTGCTGGGTTTTTTGGACTGCATTGCGCTTACCATTATATGTAGTGCACTTAGGCACTTATGCGCCGTGTTCGGATAAAAAAAAGCTCTGTTATATAATATCCCACTGGTGGGCGTGGCCTTTCTTGAGAGGGGTTAGGTCTTAATCCACTACGCTGGACTCATGCGGTTTGCCAAACTTCAATATACGCATGTGTTCTCACAATGTTTCCCGACACCTTTTACCGAGGGATAATTAACAACGAATACACACCTAAGTTTAAGGTACATGCCTGGAGGTTGGATTCGAACCTGCTACTTCCATCTCGTCGCACCGTACCACTTCCCGCTCAGCTAGCATTGACATAGTATGAACACATAACATGGTTCAATTTTAATATTGTACAATATTTTTCTACACAAACCGAGCCACGTGATAAGCTAGTGCAGCACAGAACAAAATGAACCTCTGAATACACTCGTATTTGTATCATTAGCGAAATAGCATCTGCACTGAATGCCACAACTAAGTACCCGACCGGCCTTGATACTCACGTAACATATCATCAACTACTATATAATGCAATACCTTGAACACGTTACCAGTTATTCTTTGTTAGTCTGTTTGACGACATAAGTTAGAAAATAAAAAATAGAAGTTTCTGTGTTTGTATCTAACTAAACTGAATCAATGAATTTGGTATTTTTTTATTTTAGTTATTTTTGGTATTGTGTGGTGGCGGGTATAGGAGGTATATCCTTGTATGCCTATGCTTGCATCGGGCATTTATCTGTCCTGTCGCAGACCCCTCGATTTGCTTCTTCCCACTTCGGCGTGTGAAGAAGCATTTATACAGCGTGACATGACTCTTGTAAGCACGGATAAACTTATTGTTTGTCGCTAGTGACTGGGTTTTTTGGAGTGTAGTGCAGTCACTTTGTCGCGCTCGGATAAAAAGTTAAATAAAATAAACATTGTAACAGCTGTGATCTCCATTTATTGTTAAAATATAATTAATATTTACACATTATTCTATTCTAAATCTACGATTGATAGAAGATAAAATAATAGACGCAGAAATATAAGGTATCGTCTGATCTAACAAATACAATTCAACAATTTTTTCAATATTTTTTAAGGATTCTACCAGTCAATTACTTGAATAACGAATAGTCTGAAAATTATTGTTAATCAAAGATAAAGTGGAGGAGGTTTCAATTCGACAGGTATGCTTTTATACAATATCGACACCATACCGTGGCACTTGTGACGTTTGCTTAAAGAGTCCCGTAAATATCGACAACTTCATTGTTGTAGAAACCGCAATAGTAATGTACTGAAACTACAATGTTTTACAACACTATTGCAAGTCACCCCAAGTGCCATTGTACTGTGACTCTACTGTAATTACGATTTTACAAAAAATACAAAAATTAACACCCTGTTAATACATACGAAGTGGTCTATATAAAATTGGTGGTTCCTAAATTGGCTGCTGCGTTATTTTGCAGATAAAAAATGCAATAAATTTACATAAGCAAAAATAAAATCAAAGCATATACATATTCAAAGCGTGAATTTAATAATTTATTATACACACAAAACATGTTAATTAGATATAAGTCGCGGCGATGAAGGTGCTGCGGAGTGTAACGTTAGAGAGTAGAAGAATGCTTGGCGACGTTCTGAGGAAATCGCAGGAGCACATCGCAAATGTCTGTGCCAGATCGTATAAGGGAAAAGATTCCGGGGACGTAATAAAGCGCAAGCTTTACGTATTAGAAGACGTGAGATGCAATAATTTAAC
The DNA here is from genome assembly GCA_949126905.1 of Amorpha juglandis. Lineage (NCBI taxonomy): Eukaryota > Metazoa > Arthropoda > Insecta > Lepidoptera > Sphingidae > Amorpha > Amorpha juglandis. The sequence continues at coordinate 207,347 of OX421383.1, forward strand.
TACAGAAGATGTTAAATATCGGGTGAAGTGGAAATCATATCGGAATGACGCCAGGCAGCAAGACACAAAATCTATCTTAATCATGAAAATAATAATTCAATTTGTTTGTTGACAATTCTATGGAAAATTATTTAATTGTGCTTTCATTCGACAAATCTAGACTTAATTATATACATTTTCACAAGAACACGCTAGGGGGGATATAAACTAATTTGTTCGTATAACTTGAGTACAGTTATCATGTTTAGTAGTGGTACCCGTCCCCGTCTCCCGCTCCTCCTGATGCTGCCGCGCCGCCTGCACTCGAGGACCCGCCGGGCCTGTATTGACCGCTCGCACTGGCGTCGGGGTGATATTGACCTGTAAATAAATTAAATGTTTGTAAACCAGTATCTGTAGTACAAAATTTTCGGTATGAAGTTTTTATGTTTGAAGTTAATAAGTTTCGAACAAATTCCGCTAGAGGCGCTGGACGTACACATTTTCGTGATATAGATAATGATCCAGGTATTTTTACTCTAGTTCGGCAGGGTAATGATATAGTCCAAATATAATGTTAACCATCAAGAGGAATTGCGTCGCGCTACGGTCGTCAGAATTCTGCCGGCCAGGATTAATGGCTGACTCCGGAACGCGATTCGCCTAACCTAGCCACTATGGCGGAATGTTTACCATATGTACGGTGGTCGCAAATTAGTCGGGTGCTAAAATATACCAAATATGGAAATTGACACAAAATTTACAAAACGCACCTGATTATTCATATTATTGTTACGGTGAAGGAAACATCCTGAGGAAATCTGCAGACGTACTAGTCATCCAAAAATGATTGAACGTAAATGACAAATTGGTCAACTTATAAATATAGTATAAATTTACTTACCATCATCGAAAATTCCAGCAGCTTCATCCCTTTCATTCTGCTGTAGAGCAACTAGGATGGCCTCCGGAGTAGGCGGCGGGACAGGGATATGTTCGCCCTGGGGTTTGAACCCGCCCTCTCCCGACGTGTAGATCAGCGTGTACGTCTGCCCGTCGTCTCCCTTGTATGAGTACCCTCCTTGCGCCTGTTCAGGACCTCCCGCCTCCTCGGCTCGGATGCCATTCGATGTTTCGAAGCCGAAGTGGTAGTCTGAAAATGTACGATCATCATGTTGTTTAATGATTCTTTTGATGTAAGCATACGTTTGTACACACTCATGCTTGTAATCCCCAAAGGGGTAGACAGAGGTGTAACCAGTACACCCACATTTTGCCGAGCGTATTTCCGTCCCATCACGTGATAGTGGTAGAGCCTATCGCCACACCGGACACAACTCCAGACTCCGGGTTAATACTGCGCATTTCGTGATAGAAATCCAATATCACTTTTACCTGTTCCGGGGTCGAACCCGAGACCTCAGCCCAACAATCGTATCACGTACGCATTACAACTGCGCCACCGAGGCAGTTCTTTTTATTATGTATCCCTTTTTTGTAAGTGGTGAGAGTCTAGCTACGGGTGGATAATTTTAATTGTACATTGTACTCATACAAGAAACAAATGAGGTCGGTTAAAATTGCAAGAATGTTTATTTTTGTTCATGTTTTTTAGGGTACTGAATCTGAAATGAATGGACAATTTTAAAAGTTAGTTTCGCTGCTCTGAATGAGACGTTGACTTTAGTTTTAATAGTAAGCAAACTACACTTCTACAGTTTATACTCTGTTTCGTCTACAGTTTAAATGAATGCTCTAAGTGTTCTACAACCTCAGGGGGTACCACTAACTTACAGAAAAATCATGTAAGGTGACAGCTTCGTTGTTGCGTGTACTGTCAGCGACATTAGCGGAGGCCTGACAATTCATCCTTTCTCTCTTATTCCTGTCCTTAAAAATCACACACCATTTTGATCTCATGGGTGTACAAGAGTATGGTGATCATTTATCATCAAGACCTTACATGTTTAATTCCAGGAAACCTGTTTGCAGGTCTCACCGAGGCTGGATATGCTTCGGAGATATTTGGACTGACTGGCTTTAAAGTAGCGTCCTACCGGCTGGACTCTTGTAGTGTTCCACCACTCTCTCCTCTACGTCTGAGATGCACTGCTTCTTGTTTGTATACTATCTGGTATAATACTTACTTCCAGTGTCACTTATTTCTTGTTCCTGCTTTAATACATTAGAATTCCTCTCAGCTTCCTGCTGAGGTCTTCTGTTTCCAGTGTCTCCATGGATACCTCCACTTGGGCCCTGATAGCTGGGACCTTGCTCCTGTGGTATATAGCTTCTTGAAGGTAGCTCAGCTGCAGACGTCATAGCGATGATGGCGACGCAGATTATCTGATGATCAATGAAATGATGATTTTAGTCAGTAGGTTTTGCTTGCAGCAGAGCCCATGAAATGTCTTTTTCGTGAGTAAAATGTAGCCAACGCAATAATCCACGTGATGGTCTTGGTCTTGGCGCCAAACATCCAAATATCTTATGCCATTACTGGCCGTGCCCTGTATTCGATTTACGGATAGATTTGCTATCTATCGATAGTGTTTTGATAGATCTTCCATACAAAATGTGCCACAAACTGACTGTCAAATCTATCTGTCAATATAATATCGGGATCGGCTATGAAACGTGATTTATTAAAATAATCAAAAAATAAAACAGGGGAGAGTTGGAAAAAATAATTTTTCGTTATGGAAGGATATGCTTCGGTTCAGTAGGGGCATCTCTGACTATAACTATACTGAAATAAACTACTTTATACGATTTCTATCGTGGTTTATTTTTATTTTTAATCACGACGTCTGGAAAGCTTTTCAGCTTTCGTTGTCACGGGGCGGACTGTCCACGAAAAATAAACCGCGATAAAATCCGTTTAAATAAGTTTTATTTTAATGCGTAATATTCGAAATCATTATGTTATTTTGGGGAGACAGACGTAAACTAATATCCGTGTGTTCTTTAATCTAAATATGCAGAAAACATACCAAATTCATGATTCCTTTTTAAATGATCACCTTGATACAAAACTGGACACAGACTGTGTCAAAACAAAAAGTTCCTTCCACTTTTATACTAAAACGAAACATTTCAATGTTTTAATTCGGATGATCTCGTTATTGGAAACCTTGAAGATATCATTGCAGAATGCAGAACACTTTCTATTTGTTTTCAAAATTCACAAAAATGTTCCTTTGCCGACTATTATATAACGCGCAAAATTGTCCGAACTGAAGTTAGTCATTTCCACCGCACTGTACACCTCCCATCACCATCCCTTAGTCTCTGAAAACAAGAGCCACGATACCACTCATCATTAACTTCATGCCCGTCAAGTTATTTTGTACAATTTCTGAAATATAGCCCAGGGCTTTTTCTAACATTATTATTTGTATATTTTACTGTAATAACAATTACCCACCGATATTCTGAAAGGGTTATGTAAGGATGCAATAATTTCATCCACGGTTTTTTTTATTTGATTTAATGACGAGACGAGCAAGGCGCTCGCCTGATGTTAAGCGCCACGCCTGCCCATAAACAGAAGCAATACTGCACATCACTTTTAATTACAAAGCACTGTACCTATGGATTTGAACTGCGCTCGTTACCCCCAGAAATAAGATGTGAAGTCTCATAATGCCCAGTAATTTCACTGGTTTCAATGGCCTTCAAACCGATACACAACAGTGCTTACACACTGTTGCATGGGGGCAGAAATAGACAAAGCGGTGGTACCAACCCAGACGGCCTCTCGCATATGAGGGACCTACCACCTTGTAAACGTATGGATGGTATGACGACATTATTTAATTTTGTGCCTCACTAGCTTTCTGTTCCCGACTCCACACGCGTTACATACAAACTATTCTAGCCTTTTGCTTTATGGTTTGAATTTTGTAAAACGCCGTAATAAGTTTTTCATTCATTATATTGCAGAGTATTAACTAATACAAAGTTTAGTTTCAAGTGCCTATCCAATCTTTTAAGTGCTACAATCTTGACAACCTTTTACATTAATGGCAAAGTAGATCTTGCTAAAATAATAATAATTAAAATATAATCTGAAGGATTTTATTTCAGTCGACATTGTTACGCTAAGTTCAGAATATTACCTTCTATCTGATTCTATAATACCTATTTGTAAAAGTCGTGATGATACGTTTTATGAGGGCACGGCGCAGGTGCGAGCGGGCGCGGACAGCGGAGCAACCGGCGTCAAAAATAATTATATTAAGCTCGTCCTTAGCTATGTATTCCCGTAAAGACCTGTAAATATCATATACTTGTCATTGGCTATACGTTTCGCCAAAAAATTATTAGATTATAAAGCGAATCATAAATAAAACAGAATAGAAGAAGATGCACGTCATTTTCTTGGTAATACATATTTTTTTATTTATATAGGCTGGCAAATGCGCAAGTGGTTCATCTGATGGGAAGTGATCTCCACCACCTGTGTACGCCCACAATACCAGAATAATTATTGATTCATTGTCGACCTTAAAGGAATGAGATAATTAAGGTATTGGGAAGGGGAGGGCGGTTTGGGCCTCCTGATATCTCACTCACCGTACTGTAATTTCAAGCATTACTTTGACACACCGTGGCCCGCTGCTGTCCGCGCTCGCTCTCACCTGGGCCACAGATCACGTATCATCTCGTACGCATTGAGAATGAAAGTGCCCCCATTAGGAAGGCCGCGCGTGTCGAGGTCAAGTGCAAAGCGGGAATGAGGCAGATGTGTGTGAACGTCGATTATCACTGACTTGCTTCGTGGAAGGTGCATAGATCGCATCTTTACGATAGTAGGTAGGCTTCTTTATAGCATAGACAATCATCTAAAAGTAAGGGACCAACTCTACCTAATTATTGGTATTGGTAGACACCACCACTACTATTGATAGGTAGAGCCTCGCTGTAAACAGTTTAGAGACAATGGTACCCGGTCGAGCCGGTGAACTCATGCTGTAGACAAAACTGCCTATATTTCCGGAATTATAGCGTGCAAAGCTTTCGTAAGAGCCGCACCGTATGCAATGCATTCCTGCATGATTCTACTTAGTTTCTCTAATAGTTATTAATGGGTTTAGGTGAGTTAATATCTAATATCTTGTGGAGACGAGCGCTGTGCAGTGCCATGAATCGTGAAATGCTGAAAAATGCTTTATGATTCAAAGTTCCCGGCATGGATGTAGTACATTAGACTGCTTGGTAGTACTAGACATACTACTACACTTGTCATTTTCGAACGGACTTCACTCATATACACGCAAGAGTTTTACTTAAGCTTAAATAAAGGGGGCAGCAGAATTGAGACGGCGTTTTTTAAGTATGTACATGTATTGCTCCGCCCATTGTGGACCGATTTTGTTGAAAAATTCAACTGTCCGTGTGCTGCACGTAATGCTAAAGAGCCGTTTTTACAGAAACTTTTTTACTATTTAGATATTGATGACCTTATTTATTACTTTACTTTAAACTTTGATGGTAATAAAAATGTAACGATGTATAAATGCTGTGTACATTTGTTTCTTTTTGATATTCCGACGTGAGATGAATTTAATAACACTTGGATACAAAATCGAATCAATATTTTGATGTGTCGTAAGAAATCAATACAATAACGACCGATACTAATTGTGACCTAGGCTATTATAACAAGTGTGATTTTATTACTTTTACACCTTGTGTTTATCTTTTCATAGTTTTTAATCTCATTAATCTTTTCCATTTGCTACTCTTCTTAGTTTTTAGATTGAGTTATAAAAATATATACAATTTACATAGTCCCGTTGTCTGTCTACGGCCTAACGACCTTGACAAATTGTAGACAACCCCAACAAACGGATGATTCGGAATCGTTAAGTGGTAAATCTACAACATTCTACCGGATTGTTACCAATATCTTACAGAAAACCTAAGGACCTTAGTGTGGTTCTGTGGGTGTTCCTTTTAGGATCACGAGAAATAATATTTTGGCAAAGTTAAAAGATATACTCTTATTTTTTTACGTAAGTTTTCATAATTAATTCTCCTAATCTGTATAAAATTGTTTATTAGGGATTCTAATTACTACGTTTTTAATTGTTAAAGATAATTAAAATAACTACTTGACTCCAAGAATTTATAAAAAAAACGAAAATTGTAATTACGATTTTTATTTTGGTCAGTAATTATAAGCATCTAAAAGCTTCTATAGTTAAGGAAATGACGTTGTTATAAATTTTTCCGTAATACACTAGTAGTATAAAAGTCAGTTAACTAGTGAATACGTACATTAACATATTCTATTTAATATAATAATAATAATATCAGTCCTATATAATACTGTCCCAGTGCTAGACACGGGCTGCCTCTACTAATGATAGAGATTACGCCTAACACCACGCTGGCCTAATGTGGAGTGGCAGACTTCATATACCTTAGAAATTATTATGGAGATTTTTTTAGGTATGACGGTTTCCTCACGATGTTTCCTTCATAATTAACAATGAATTGGAAATGGTTTCGAACTTGCGACTGAAAAATATTGCATAATAAAAATATTATGATCATTAAACGCTTCATTTTTGTAGTGGCAGCGTACTAAGGCTGAGAACCGTGAGATCCTGGGCTCAATTGCCAGGTCGGGAAATTACAATCTGTGTTTGAGTTTTCAATTCGAAAAATCACACAGGAATTGCCCGGGATTAGATCTGTACCCGGTACGGCAAGTGCAACACTAGTTGCACTCCTGACTATCCCTTCGGGGAAAAAGACGTGAGCTTAAGTTATGTTATTATTATTTCATAGTTATTTACACTCGTATTCAAGATCAACCTTTAAGTGAGCTCTTTGTTAAGTGTAGATTTCTGTATTGTGTGCACTATGGGACCTTATATTAACGAATATGAAAACGGAGTTTGACCGCTTAGACATAGTAGCTTAAAGCGTCATAAAATGCTGAAAATGTATCTAGTACATGTAAATACACTTTAATTTCTATTATTTAAAAAACCTTTTAGGATTAGCTTTATGGATGCTTAGCTTATTTGTATGCTTTATGAATGGGTCGTGAAAGGATATAAAGAAAAACAAAGAACTATTCAAACATACATATAATCTTAATACACATGAACACAATGTAAACATGCTATCCAGTACATGTGTACTTAATAATGATATCCGGTATCTTCGTCAAACGCTTGCTGGGAACCGCCTTGAGAAGAAGCCCTAGGGGCGAGGTATTGGCGGCTGGTGGCGCTGGACTGCCTACCGAAGCCATTCTGAGAGTAGGCGGACGAACCGAACTGGGGAGCTCCGTAGAGAGAGCTGGGGGCGGAGTACTGCGACTGGGGAGTCAAGTATTGGTTGCTGGGAGCTCCGTACAGCTGGGATGGTTGAGAGCCGAATCCTGATGACAAATTGTTTTAATAATATAGTGTACTGTTTGATATTTGATCACCTTAATTTTTCTTTCCTGAACATTTATTATTGATTAATTGTTATTATTCTACTATACTATGATTAGCTTAAGTATTCCAAATTCTATTAGTTAATTAATCTCTTTTTATCCTGACACGACAAAATTACTACAATTTAGTCCAAATATAATGTCTATCAACTAGAGACATGGTGGCTTTCGACGGTAGCTTATTATACTTTTATGTTTTTTTTTTATCTAAGCATGGTGAAATATATGCACCACACCTGAAGTTAAGCGCAGTGCAGTCCAAAAAAACAGCGGTCACCGATAAACAATGAGTTCATCGCTGGTCACCAGAATCATGCCAACCTGTATTAATACTTTTTCACTCTTCAAAGAGGGAAGAGGCAAATCGACGAGATTAACGAGCAACACCATGTATAAGGTGGTCGCTATCCTACCACTAGAAATGTAATCTAGAATATTATACTGTCTGTATAATATGTTCTTTATATAATAAACTAGCACACCCGGCGAACTCCGTTTCGCCACCAGATGGCTTCGTTTTATGTAACATTTCTCTACTTAAAATATTGGTTTGTAGTACATGCTATGTATCAGAGATGGCGCTGTATTTAAAAAATGATTTTCCCTATTTTCCCGCTTTTCTATTGAAATTTTTCCTAGATTTTCGTTGCTATAAACCTCACGGAGCCCGAGACCTTTCCAACGAATGCAAAACCGTGGAAATCGGTTCGTGCGTTCTGGAGTTATATCGTCAGGAAGGAAAACCCGACTTATTTTTATATAATAGATTAGATGTTACCGTTAGCAGAGGCACCGAATCCAGAGTGTCCGTTAGATCCAGCAGAAGATCCACGGTTAGGGGGTAGGTACTGGTTGGACGTAGCTCCAGCAAATCCCCCGTTACGGCCTGATGCTCCAGAACCGAAACCATTCTGGCCTGCAGAGCCATGAGAGCCCGAAGAACCGAAGCCGTTGCCATGGGAGGATCCAAAACCATTTCCACGTCCTGAGCCAAAGCCGTTGCTATGGCTAGATCCGAAGCCGTTTCCATGCGCTGATCCAAAACCGTTGCCAGAGGCGCCAAAGCCATTGGCTCCGTTGCCACTGGATCCCTGGCCGGGGGTAAGGTAGGTGTTGCCCGGAGGAAGGTAGGAGCGTTCAAGATGCTCGAGTCGGCCAGCGGCGGCGACGGCAATCAGGGCGGCTACTACGAACTGGGAAATGGAAAATATGGTTATATATTGTTAAAAGTACTTGTAAAAGGTGAAATATTATTGCATATATTCTAAAGTTAGGTTCAAACAAGTCGAAATTATAAAACTTCCATATGAGCTAAACATCTTGATTACTTAGTTAAACAAATAAATCTTAGATACTTTTATTCTCTAGATCTTTATATACAAACATAATCTCACGCTTGTTTCCCCGATTGGATAGACAGAGATGCACCCACTAGTGCACCCACGGTTTGTCAACATTATTTCCGTTACAACATGATAATATGTAGTGCGCCTGTGTTGGCCACAAATTACAAACCCGGGCAAGTTTCCGTTCTTCCTACCGAAAATTCAAACACAGTTTGCAACTTCCCGACCTGTGATTGAACCCAGGACCTCACCGGTTACTTACGGTAAATAAGTACGCTACCACTAGACTAATAGGAGTGATTCTAGGCCCATGAAGTGAGTATACGACATATATGCTTATGTTTTTACTGGTAGCTAATAGATCCCTAAAATAAAATTACGAAAAATATGCCTAAAATCACATTATATTAAAAATATAATAATAATTATTCCCCAGATTATGAAAAATATTTTTCATAAAAATATTTTTAAAATTACATCACATCAAAAGCACATCAAAAAAATATTTAAAAATAATATAAAATTACCAGCTTCATATTATCAAAAATGTTTGGTTTGCAGGTGAAACGATCGAACTTGGAGCTCCAACTGAACTGTGATGTGGTGAGACGGATTGACCTATTATATACTCACTGAACTGATCTTAATCCTGAGGCTCACGCATCGTGACGTCAGCCTGCAACCATTACGAGCACTCTTCATTTTACCAGTAATTAAGTACCACGTTTTTTCGGCCGTCATGCCTCACTACAGCCTCACGTGAAGTATTGACTTGTGATCGATCGAAGAGCTTCTTTGTACGGTCGTGATCTGATGCTTGAGCCTAATTAACTCGGGCATGAGTGATTAGTTTTCGCAATAGCCTTTGTTCCGCTTTATATAAATTGAATTTGAAATTCAGAGACCTTAATACGCGAGATCGTTAGGTGGTGCATTAGTTACGGCGTTTTTTAATTGTTAGGCCTTGTAATATATGGTATGAATTACTGTCTTTGCAAATGTTTAATTTTCTGTGGTACGAATATGATATTGAGAGCGGTTTCTACTCTGACTAATTAGTAGTTATTTGCGTATATTTTTAACCGAGTTCGAAAAGAAGTATTTTACGCCATATATTTTGTATGGGATAAGGGTTTTTCCGAAGAAGTCATCACTGAGTGCAAGGGGAAAATGAAAAAAAATCAATGGATAATATAATATTTTCTTCAAACATGATAATCATTTCGTTAAAACCAGCTCTGAGAAAAGACCGTGTTGAAATCGGTCCATTTATTTATACGTTAGAATTCCACAGAAAGACAAATAAACGAACAGAAATCATACAAAGCGATCAAAATCATGACACTTGCTTTTTTATATAACCGGCACCGGCAAACGAGCAAGTGGGTCATCCTAAGATACCTAAGCAATCTCCACCGCCCTTGAACACTCACAATACCACAGAAATCATGGACACTGCCGTGCCTAAAAGAATAGGATAATTAATTAATTGCGAAGAGCAAAGATACGAAACGTATTAGTAAGATGTTACTTGACGTCGGTTTCCTGATAGATAGTGGTAACAACTCGGACAAGCCCATTCTTGCTGTAGACAAAAGTGTCTACGGCGTGGTTCTACCATTTCTTCTTGGGATTTAAGATGTACGACGCTAAACCTCATTGTATACACTAGATATAAATGGAACTAGATAGTTATGCATCCTGCACCTGTTCATAACAAGATAAATATTTTCTGACCATTCAAATTAGCTTTTTCGAACGTAAGGACTTTATGTAACTCTATCCGTTAAAAACATGATCATATTTCGCTGACCAATGAATTTTGCACGTGTTCTTGTTTATACTAAAGTTCTTGGAACTAAATGAAAACATATTGACAATAAAACTGCTGACCTAGTGTCTAGCCGGTGACCTTGTTATGATAAAAATTCCTGGAACTGAATACGCATTGTAAATAAGTTAAGAGTATAAATAAGGATAATTGTTCGATTTAATTTAGTCTTAAATAAATCTTCGTCATGAAGAGTTGGACTCTACATTTTTGATTTAAAAACCTCCTTGCGCTCCCGTGTAATTTTTATCTAGATATAAATCTTATCTTGTGTAGTTATAGTGATTTGAAATGACATAATCGGTGGCTGACCCACTTAGCGAGTGTCTTCTTTAAACGTAATTCAAGTCAAGTCGCCAGGATGCAATAAAATAACACTAAAACTGATGGTTTTTGTAACTTTGACACTGAGTGTAGAATACTGCCTAGCTTTCCTAATAATTTAAGGCACGTCTTGAGCTATGCGTCAGATTGAGAGAGAAGACTGTGACACACGACAGTACCACGTCTAAGTATTGAGTGATAAAGCCACGCTGCAGACAGTTTTGTCCACAGCATGAATGGGTCGGGTCGTTATAACTCAACGGATACCTAACACTAACCGTACGAAACGCAGCAATAAGTAGCTATTTTACGCTACTTTACGCTTTTCTGTGAGACAATAGTAACGACTCGTTCGAGCCAGCCCATTCATATTGTAGACAAAACTGTCTACAGCGTGGCTCTACCAATCAAATCTTTTACTATCTATCCGGTGTTATCCCAGCTTAGTGCCAGGGTCCACCATCTTTCTAAGATGCCTTCAGCTCGCCAGAGATTGAACCAGAAAATGGATAGGAATAGGTGTTAGAAATATGAAACGGTGATACTTACCAAGATGGCCTCCCCCTTACGAGCCAATACGACAGGCTTCCCATCTAAAAATATAATTATTGTGATTGTGAGTTATGAGCTCGTACTTATTGTGCCGAAATCATTTTTAGTGAATACAATTCACACGTGCAAAATCCCGTTTGTAATCTCCGACGGGGTAGGCAGAGATGTACCCCGTACACACTTATTTCGCCGAACTTATTTCCGTCCAATTATGTGACGGGGGCGAGCCTATCGCCATACCGGGCACAAATACTAAACTTTGGTCTAGTACTGAGCATTTCGTTAGAGAAAATATATCTTTCACCCACCCGGAAATCGAACCCGACACCTTAGCACAGCAGTCGTACTGCTTACGCAATACAACTACGTCACCGAGGGAGGCTAAAATACAAAATAAACGTTCGCAATACAACATAGCATTTTTTATAAAAGTTAATAAATGAACAATAATTACATCAAATAAATATTGTTCCTCATCACTGAAAATATTAGTTAATAGCTCTTATTATGTATATTACAAGATCACGCATAATATTATGCCGGACTGCGGTCAAACAATTCATTCTAGTGCAACCCGAGCCACGGACGCGGCGCAACCTATGTATTACAAGATGCCGCACACTGTTCAATCGCAATGATTTGCCAATACTTCAGTACTTTTGAATATTGATATTCCAGGATATGGTAGGATATTATTTGTGTGACTGTTGGGTGTATTTATTTATTACTTATTCATATCCGCCCGGATAGCAACTACCGTACACATGGTGTTAAAACCTGCTTTAATGATCCACACACCTTCTGTGGATGGTGTTCTAGGTGAGTGATCCTATATCCAGTTCTCCCGAGGGGTTTGCGACATGACTTGATAGTTGATTGGAGTGGGTATCGGGGTACATCCTTGTATCTTTGTGCCTGCATCAGTCATCCGCCTATCCTGTCGCCCCTCGGTTTGCTTCTTCCAGCTTCGGAGTGTCAAGAAACATTTATACAGGCCAGAATGATCCTGGTGACTACCGATAAACTGATTTTTTGTTGGTGGTCATTGGTTTTTTGGACTGCACTGCGCTTACGAGAAAAAAAATCGTGTTGCGTCATATACACGAGTAGACCGCCCTTGTCCGTTGTTATATTAGACTTTATACGCTTTCCGCATGATCCGAATCCTAACATATGGTCCGAACTGGGAATATTATAGAATTTCGAATACAGAATTCGAATTTATTGCGCAACTCCTTATACAAATATTAATTATTAGGTACCTCACACCGAGATATCTGGGCTTCGGACCGATTGCAGTACACATAGATACAGATGCCGAAACTGAAGTCTATCAGCGCCAGTATTTCATAAAAAAACAGCTATTCTTCTTTATATTACGTCATACAGAACCGTGGTCCTGATCACGGGGTTATCAGCAACTATAAAAGACTTATGGTGTCACAAATGCGTCCATGATTCCACTGGTATTGTGGCTGTTCATAGGCGTATGAGATCACTTACCATTAAGTGACTCATTTGCCGACCTCTGCTATAAAAAAATGTGGAACTTAGAAAAATTTGTCCCAGTTCGGGATCAAACCTGCGGCCTCTCGTTTCATAGTTGGCTACTCGTCTCAACTGTGTCACGGAAATTAATAATTTTATAATTATTAAAACCAGAATATTTAGCCAAAATTCACCATTACCAATGTTATTATGGATAAGATCTGCTTTTGACGTAAATAGACATAACCGCGAACATATCCGTATCGATTTAATACGATTATGGGGAATTTAATTACGTACAATTTTTAAAACAAATACGTTATGATTCAATTAACAGTTTATCTGGAATCGTTTATCGGAACCGCTACTTAATTGTACCAAAATATCATTTTATAGACGAATAATTTAATAATTACAATAGTTTCAGAAGATTATCTGAATGTTAATTTAATTATTAATTTGGAAATACCCAAAATACAAGTAACACAGTCGTAAGCAATCTAAAGTTAATGTCAAACCAATATTTTTAGTAAAGTAGTTTTTTTATTATTGTGTTGTTTTATGTGGAGACGAAATCGAAAAAACCCAGTAGGCGGATGCATTTATTTGTTATAATAAAAGGTTCAAGAAAGACAAAGACTGCCTCGGTGGCGTAGCCATACTGCGTACGCGGTACAACTGTTGTGGTCTCGGGTTCAAGCCCCGGGGCGGGTAAAAGTGATATTGGATTTTTCTATCATGAAATGCTTAGTAACAAGTCTGGAAATGTGCCGGGCATGGCGATAGGCTCGCCCCCTATCACATCAAGGGACGGAAATACGTTCGGCGAAATGTGGGTGTTCAACTCTGCTTACCCCCACGGGGATTAAACAGAAATGAATGCATATGTATAAGGTTCAATAAGACAGACGGAGAACCTCCGTGTCGCAGTGTGCAGAGTAGCAGGCCGTGAAGCGATAAGCCGCGGGTTTAATTCCCACACTGAGAAAAATGTTTGTGTGATCTATAAATATTTGTTTCGACTCTGGGTGTTTCTCCCCAGAGGAACTGACCTCAGGCAGGGGGCCGGTGGTTGAAACTACAACCCAATTCTTTCTGTATTTTGCGTGTGTATTATGTGTGTGTGTATGTAATGTGTTAAAAAGCATGTTGCGCCAACCTCTCAAAAGAAAAAGAAGGATGAAAGGAATATATTTAATAATATTGCACATTTATTCTGCCTACATGTTCCTATATCAATACTAGAAGGTCAAGTGACCGTCCGGATGGTTTACATTTTTTTTATAGCAAAGGTCACCAAACGAGCAAGTGGGTCATCTGATGGTAAGTGATCTCCACCGTCCATTATCATCCACCATACCAGTAGTTAGTACCAGCAGTTATGGATACGTTGCAATCTCAAAGAAAAGCAATGGGGATTGGGAAGGGGAGCGATGTTTGACCCGCCGGAATCTTACTCTCAGTACGAAATGCAACTGTTAGGTGTGTCTGGTTTGTGTGAAAATGTAGTATTACCGCGTCCAAGTTGACCCATTCATAGAGTATCCAAAGTGTACGGCATGACTCTGCCATTAATAAAAATATTCCATCTTTATTCCATCTCTTTCAAACGGCTTAACGCTTGGTCTTAGCAACGATGAGTCAAATATAAACGTTTCGCCTCCCTCCGGGGTGGGGTGATAGCGATAGATCGTATTTTCGTGCGAAAACAAAAAAGGTAGAAGGTAATAATAAATAATACACACACATACTCCTGACCTCACATTAAGTTAACCTGCATCGTGTGTATCAGAAACTACGAGATATTTACGGTCTCACAACATCCAGATTCAAAAATTTCAAAAAAAATATCTGTAGATCACACAAACATATGTCTCGGTACGGGAATGCATCCCACGGCTTCTCGCTTCTGCGCCGGCCACACACCCATTGCGCCACGGAGGCTGTCTATGGTGGCTGTGTCTATGGTACCTCTCATGCTAGTTAGTTTGGTTAAAGACTACAAATTTGTCTATTTTTGCCGACAAATACCAAGGCAGAAGCATTGTTAAGTTCTGGTTTGAATTTTTTTTAAACCAATGACGATACTAGTGAATATGAGATGCAATATTGCGAAGAGACGATCGCGAAATTCAAAGTACTGAATGGTGTTGCTATTGTTTGTGAGCAGGCGTGGTGACGCATACCATTGGGCGAGCGACAAACTCATCTCTTCATTCGGGAAAAATATATATTTTCTGTCTGTCTAGCGTTATTCCAACTTAGCGCCGGGATTCGCGTGCAGGGAAAATACACTTTACACGTACGTTGATTGGCAGAGTTGGACGAAAATTTGTTGTAGATTCATTTATTTTTTATTTTATTTATTTGGCCACCAACTTATATTTACATACATTCAGAAATAATTATTAATATTTAATTAATAATTGATTATTTAAATTATTTCATTTTGAAAGGTTACGTAAAAAGTAGTGTTACGTAAGGGTAACAATTAATTACAATTTGGGACGGCATTTACATCATAATCAAATCAAGGCACCCAAGTACTATAGTTACATTAACAATTAAAAAATACTAATAATAGTACATTTAGGGCCTATATGGTAGGCAATCCTAAATTAATTTGGATACCTTGGTGAAAGAGTCAGTATGTATGACAATCTTGTCATTAACTGTTGATTACTTTAGCGTTTAATTTATTATTATATTACGAACTTTGAGGTATTTTCTAAATCCTGTCGTTTATCTTTTTTTTCCTGAAGCTGGAAGATTACTACGCTGCACCTGAAGGAAAGTGCAATGCAATTTAAATGTAATGTTGACCAACGAGCACCTATGTGTTCCTCTGAGAGGGAATTAATATAACTTAAAAGAGGCGCTTAGCAAAATTATAACGCCTTTGTTTGTGCCTGCAAAAAACGCTTATGCGATATAGTTACCTCCATTCAGCAGGCGCTTATACAATTTAGTGTAGCTAAGAACTAACAGTGTGTACATTTCATTACATAAGCTTACGCCTACATTAACGAAGGGGTAGGCATAGCTGCAACTAGTAGACTCAGGATTCCCATGATCCCATGATCCATGACGTGATAGAAGGCGACTCTAGGTTGTGATCTCCGTCGCCATCAATCGCCATCTCAATGTACGCTCACACTACCAGAAGAATCATGGGCGCGTTGTAGACCTTAACAGAATGGGACAATTAAGGGATTGGGGAGGGGAGGGAGATTTGGGCCTATAGATATCTCACTCACCGTACAAAACGCAGCAGCAAGTCGCTACTTTACATCAATTGAAGTAAAGTACAGCTGGTGGGAGGATATTTGTATCCGACCGGATAGCGACCACCGTACACTGGTGCTAAAACCTGCCATAGTGGCCCACCTTGTGTGGGTCGCGTTCCAGGGTCAGCCAGTGTATATCCGGTTCTCCCCAGGGGGCTAGCCCCCTCCAAACCCTTTTCCCATCCCTTTTTCCTTCCCCTTTCCCTTGGCCCTGGTATAAGATACCGCAGGGTCTTTATATGGTCGGCAACGCGCCCATGATTCTTTTGGTGGTGGGCGTACATGGGCGGTGGAGATCACTTACCAACAGGTGACCCACTTACTCGTCTGCCGACCTATGCCATAAAAAAAAAACTATGAGACAGTGGTAACGACCTGTTCGAGACAGCCCATTCATGCTGTAGACGTGTGTTTTTGTTTATTTAAGCAGTACGCTTTCCGGGCTAGCATCAATCTACGACATTAAACCTTAGTTTTTGTAACAAACTGCTTCGCTGTTTTTTGTTACAAACATGACATCACGTAGATCCTCATCTTTATGATTCCTGATTTAATTTAACGTGATGGGAACCAATTGCATTTTTTTTAGATCATTGCTGATAGCTTATTAATTCATTATCGTGAACAGATGTTCTGCGTGTATTCATTCTACGTATTTAATGAATTACATACATCAATTGATAATTAAGGATGTTTGCTGATGTAGAGATCGGTAGATTTGTTACTTACCTTCCTTTTTTATGGAAATTGGGGGCAAACGGGCAGTAGGCTCACCTGATGGAAAGTGATCACCGCCACCCATGTACAACTGCAACACCGGAGGGCTTGAAAATGCGTTGCCGGCCTTTAAGGAAAGAATACGCTCTCTTCTTGAAGGTTCCCATGTCGTAACGGTTCGGAAAGACCGCCGGCGACAGCTGGTTCCACAGAGTGGTTGTGCGAGGTACTTACCTACCTATACATGCTTAATGTCAATATCATGGACTCAAAAAATTTAGTAATGAGGAAGTCCTTCAGCGAGTAGGTCAGAACTGCAAACATTTGAATCTGATCATAAAAAAAAGTTGCATATTTAGGTCACATGCTGAGACATGACAGTTACGAGCTCCTTCAGCTCATAATGATGGGAAAAGTAGCTGGTAAAAGAAAAACTAGTTGAAGAAAAATGGCTGCGGAACATCCGAGAGTGGGCAGGGATTGTGAGCGCTGCTGAACTATTTCGTCTCGCGAGGGATAAAAAATTGTATGCTGAGCTGACTGCGGTTGCTGAACAGTTAGAGGAAGGCTTCAAACATTATCTTCGATTTGATAACCCACAAATCCTTGCCAAAGAACACCGATTCCTTCCTAGGATGATTCGCGAGGCTATTGAAATTAAAAAACATCCGAATTTCAATAGAGAAGATGGTTGGAAGCTAGCACAAGCCTGGGATCCGATTATACATTTAATTAAATCGGAATCCAAAAGACTCGCTTATCATCAGGTGTAGTGCAGTCACTTTGCCGCGCTCGGATAAAAAAATCTATCAATACTTGTACTGGGCCTACTGTGTATATGCTGCCCATATCCCTTATATAATATTATCGGCCTTGTGACCAGAAACAGATGTATGTCATGGATGCTCTGATTATATTTCTGCATAGACGAGTATTATATCGGCCATGTATGGCGACCCATCGCAAAACAAAGGCCATACAGGACTATCAATTTCGCAAATCCACTTACAAATAAGCATGCATTCCTAGATCATATCTTGGCTCAGGCGTGTATTCGAGAGGTTCGGTGGGTCTGTCCCAAAAATGCATGTGTAAAATTATGCCTTGAACATAGTAATAACATTATATGGTGAGTTGTAGAGACTATGCCACCTACACCTGCCATTGTAACTCTTGTAAGCCAGGATGTGGCACGCATATTTCGACATCAACCAATGAAGCTCAGCGAGTCACTAGGAATGCGAAACTGTCTTTATCCTGCAACGAAACTAATCAAATAGAAAGGTCGTGATGAGTTGGAAATATACGTTATATACTCGTATAGTAAATAGTGGTCCCCTGCTTCACTTTCCATGCACCATATTAAAAAAGTTCGAGACAATGACCTGTTTGCTCCGTCTGTTCAATTAAGTTGCTTCGTAGCCCAGTCCATCTGTATTTTTGCGTGTTTATCAATGTAATGATGACGATTTTTTTATTAATTACATTTTTTAATTTTATTGTCGACATTTCTGACTTTGTCTTCACTATCTTTATTCCGAGCTTCTTCTGTCATACATATAAACATACAATATCAAAGCTCACACCAATATCCCCAGTGTATGTCCATTTTTTTTATTTCTTGTTTCATTGAATAACGAGACGAGCAAGGCGCTCTCCTGATGGTAAGCGCCACACATGCCCATAAGCAGAAGCAACACCACACAGAACTTTATTTTTATCCGAGCACGGCAAAGTGACAGCACTACACCTGATGGTAAGCGTAGTGCAATCCATAAACCAGCCACCACCAACAAACAATGAGTTTATCGGTGGTCACCAGAGTCATGCCGGCCTGTATAAATGCATATTCCCTCTTGGGAGAGGAAAGAAGCAAATCGAGAGGCCTGCGACAGGACAGGCGGATGACCGATGCAGGCACGGTAATACATGGATGTGCCTCTATACCCGCCCCAATCAACCATCAAGTCATGTCGCAAGCCCCTCGGGAGAACCGGATATACACTAGCTGAACCTGGAACGCGATCCACACAAGGCGCGTGGATCACTGTGGCAGGTTATAACACCATGTGTACGGTGGTCGCTATCCGGGCGGATATGAATATCCTACCACCAGCAACAGCAGCAGCAGCAGCTTTGAATTACAAAGCACTGCATGGCACTGAACTGCGCTCGTTACCCCGACACATAAGATGTTAGGTCACATAATGCCCAGTAATTTCACTGGCTTCAATGTCCTTTAAACCGAAACACAACAGTGCTGACTGTTGTTGTTGTTGCTTGGTGGCAGAAATAGACAAAGTGGTGGTATCAACCCAGATGGCCTATCGCATAAGTGGGACATACCACCTTGTAAGTGCAATTAGTGCTACACTCACGGTTCACCGACATTATTTCCGTCCCATGATTTAATAATGGGTGAGCCTATCATCATACCGGACACAAATTCTAATCCCGGGTAACTCATGTGTAATTTTTTGGATTGAAACTCAAACACAATATAAATTATAATTGCCCGACCTGAGATTCCAACCCAAGAGCTCACGGTTTTAGCCTTAATGCCGTCACTAGACCAATGAGGCGATAAAGAATTAAATAATTATTGAGAAATCGTAATTATTTATATACTGTAATATTGAAGCAGCGATATATGTGGTAGGCAGCGACTTGGCTGTGCCCCTGGCATTGCCGATGTCCATGAGCGGCGGTGACCGCTTACCATCAGGCGGGCCGCTTGCTCGTCTGCCTATCAAGGCAATAAAAAAAAAAATTGCTCAGCGGGATGAGACCACCCCCGAGAGCATGCTCCTCTGACTTTTATAACTCACGTTGTTTATTATCGCTAGCTTTAACGACGAAGGAATCATCGTAAAGAAACCTGCAATACCTGAGAAGTCATAAGAATTTCGAAGGTATGTGAAGTCTACAAACCCGCCTACCAAATGTCCACTTTTCATTCATTAGCGGAAGCCCATTCCCAGCAGTGGGACGTGTATAATAAAGGATTATTATTATAATATTGTCGCCATTTTGTCGTATAATACTTTACCGAGCACTCGAGTGTTGACTAGCCGCTTTGTCACTTACAGTCAAGTAAACACATTTGTACCTATAGCTCTTATTGAACATAAATAGTTTTTAAGGCGCACCTTATTCCCTGATATCATAATATCGCCAATTGTATGAGTTTGAGATGTTTATTAATTAAACAAATGCGCCCTTTGGCAGGCCGGCATGATCTTGCCGACCTACGATGGACACATTGTTTATCGTTGGTCAACACTATTCTTGGATTGCGCTACACTTACCATCAGGTGTGGCGTAGTAACTTTGCCGAGCCAGGATAAAAAAAAAAACTATTTTTATATATTGTTTCCTTATCCTACTCGATAAAAAAAAAATAATAATATTCAAACACTTCTGTGAGTTATAAATAAAAAGAAGAAATAGCTCGGGAAAAACTATTTAAAGCTGTATATGTAGCTATTGTCAAACTAATATGCAAATAGACTGTGTTGGTATGTACCCAAGTACGTCCCCTGTACCCCAACTAGATCGTTTGGCCGATGCACGATTTTGTAATGCGATGTTATGGAACGATCGTTCATATTGTGAACTCATTCGATGCTCGGGGCCTAATTATGTGCACTCGATATGACCTCATCGTTACATGAAACATTACACGATTTGGGAAGCGATGCACACATCTCGGCTTATTGAGTAAACGACATTGGACTTGTAATTCTGTACATCGCGTCGTGATTACGATACCATCTAATTTTGATTTGTGCTGATATTGTCAGTTATTTAGGTTACATCGTTAAGTTGTTTCGCAATTCTACAGTTTAATTAGGTATAGCCTTTACATCAAGCTATTTGCCGTGAGAAAGATGCGGTTAAGACAACTAATATGGACTAGGTCGACGTGTAACCGCCGGGCCTGCATACATTTGCGTACCCTGCACTTAGTACACGGCCTTCGACATAAGGGACAGAGGGAAACATCAAGACGGCTTAGTCGTTAAGTCTAGACTGTAGACCGATGAGTCTGATTTACTCCGTATAACTCACTCATCATACGAAACGCCGCAGCAATCCGCCACTTGTTGTCGGTTTTCTGTGCGACAGTTGCAATGAACCGTTTGGGCCAGCCATTCATGCTGTACATAAAATTGTCTACACTGTAACTCTACCATATCTACTCATAGTTAAAATGTTTGAGATACCCACCAATCAGCATATGTTTCAGCATTATTTAGAATTTTAGCAGCAATTTGAAAAGCACGCTTCATAGCTCATGTCAGTTAATGCTGGATTCCTCTAAGTACTCTAGTCCGCCGTGTTTATATTCCACATCAATGATATGTTGCCAGTTGAATGTATTCATTGATATGTAGGTAACAGAAAGGCCCACTGGTCAGCGAAAAAGCATTGAGAATCTCAGCTGTAGGTCGTTTAATTTTATGTCATTGAGTTTAGCCAAACCTTAATCTCATTTGGCATGAGGTAGAATGAATTCCAAATTAATTAAACACACAATATTCAGCATGTCGCGCTTGCCATACGAAATAGCTTAAATATCCAGCGGGCTTAGACAAGTGGCAAACGCTTGGTGTCGATTCTATTCGAACAAACTCAAACGTCTAAGCGTAAGCGATAATAGATTTGTAGCCAAGTGTAAGTTCATTTGTCGATCGCTCATTCTATTCGATTGTTAGAAAAAAAATATAAATATTATTTATGGTTTCGTCGACGAATGTCAATTTGTTATTAGAAACCCGCGAAGTGCCGAATGTTTACAAAGTTGTGAGCAGCGTATTAGTGAAGTTGTGACTTGTGAGTGAAGAATTAAGTTTTATTTATTGATTTAATACCAACATATTCTATACGGTAAGTCCCAAATGTATTTCAAAACATTAACCAACTTTATTATTAGCTAAACACGTCTTGTAAACATTGTTTCCTAATGTATGCTTAATAATCTTAGTTTTTAAAATGAAATACGTATATTTTAGTTTTTAATAATGGAACCAAGGGCGCGGGCCAGTCCGGAGCAGTTTGCAGCTATTATAGAATTCATGGAAAGGTAATTTTCTGAGAAATTAATTATACTTTGTTTCCTATATTACTAATACTTGAATCTAAGGCCAATAATATAAACAATGACGACAATGATCCAGCAACATAATACACAATGGAACTTAACACTTCGTTTGTTTATGTTAAAGGCACGGTGATCTTTCGAGACCCCAGCCGGGTCCTCAAGGTCGGATAAGCGGTGACCGACTGTGGTTAGAATTGACTGCCCTCTTAAATTCAATGGGTGTAGGTATCCAAAAATCACCAGAAAAGTGGAAGAAAGTTAGTAGACCCTACCTAATGATAAGTATTATTAAATATTTTCAACCACTCTGAATATACATTTATATCATAATTATATAATAACTCCATTTATTTAGGTATGGGCGGACTGGAAAACAAAAACAAAAAAGAAGTATTTGGGGATTCAACAGCATTCCAGTGGTACTGGTGGTGGTCCAAGCAGCAGACAAACTTTAACTGCTTTAGAAGAGAGGGTTATAGCAGTTATTGGAGTGTCTGCTGTTGTAGGGCTAACCGGCATCCAGGAGCAAGACTTCAATGTTAGTATTTCAAAAATATTGTACATAATTTTTACAAAACCTTCTGTCTTTATGATTGCATCTGATGTTTAGAGTCTCCAACTTACCAATACCTACCTACCTACTACTGTAATCAATCATAAATTTTCATCTGTAAATGTAATGTTGTGTAATCAATCTTAATATTAATTTTTCTATTTCTGTAAAAAAAAATTACACACTCTTTAGTGTGTAAAATAGCAGTATACACGTTGTATCTTGTTAAAAACTTTATTTATACCATTGCTCATATTTTTTTTTCAGAGAACATCAGCATCAGTTCAAGAGGAAAGAAGTGGACTGGGGAAGATTATAGAGGTCCCACACAGCCAAAACAGTAAGTAAAAAAAAAAAAATTAATGTGCATAATGTAGAAATATGTTCACTTAATTAAAAAATAATTATGTTTCTGTTGCAGTAGCTTTACCATCACCGCCAAGCCCAGTTATATCAACACCACTACTGAGTGAGCACACAGCACCGTCATCACCACCACCCCCGCCCGTGCCCTCGACCGCAGCCCTGCCCACACCACGAACACCTCCAGCCCAAAGCCAGCCGAATTCGCGAAGGCATCTATCAGGCTCTCCCCCATCAACGCCTGCTACACCGCGTCGATCATTATTAAGGACTCGAAGAAACAGAGGACTGACCCGTTTTGACCGAGCGGCGAGTGCATTTGTAGCCGTCGAACAGCGCCGCCTCCAACTTGAAGAGGCACGAGACCAGCATCTCCATGAACGGGAGATAGAGAGGCTGCGGCTACATTCACTCAGGATTCAAGTGGATCGTGAGCACAATCATCTGTTACAACAATTAAGTTTGATTGCTCAACGTCTTATTGATGTATTGACTCAGCAACCAAATCAATGAATGAATATATTCATAAGGTTTAGAATGAAGACTGCCATGCCAAAGATTTATTTTAGATACTTATTATAGATAATTTTATAAAATTTTATGTTTGTGTTTTTTGGTACTTAGTAACAGTTATACATACATTCTGAAACATATATATTTACAAAGATAATTTTAAGAGTTAAATATAAATTCAAAAGGTTTGATTTAAAATTGCCATGCCAAAGACTTATGATTAAAATACTTATTATGAGTGTAATTACTATTGCAGGTTATTGCTGTTTGATTAAATGTTATGTTTTTTGTTAATTAGTTAGATAGTTGTTTATTTACAAAGGTAATTGTAGGATACACATGTATATTCATAAGTTTCAGAAATGAGATTGCCATGCCAAATACTAATTTAAATACTTATTGTTAGTATAATTACTATGGCAATTAAAATTGTTTTTAATGTTTTTGTTGTTTTAATTATAAAGTCTAATTATTTATATTAGCAGATTACTTTAAATAATAACACACTTATGCAGCACAACGGTATAGTATTATATTTATTTTAAGAGAGAGAAAAAAAACAAACGTAGCCACAGAAAATATTAAGTCACAGACTATATGAGAATGGAAGGCGCCAAATTTAAATACTCAACAGTCCTGCCAAATTTAAGCCTTCCACATAAGCAAAGAAATACAAATTATTTTAATCAGTTTAAAGTCTCACATTTACATACATACACAAGTTAAGCATCAAAGTTTACAATAAATCAAGACCAATAGCACTTAATTTTAACATTCCAATTTTATATCTTAAGTTTTGAAATTTTTCTTTAGTGAGAGCTTTAGTTAACAAATCAGCATACTGATCATTGCTATTGCATTGATATTGTTATTTAGTTACTTTTGCTTGTAATGTTAGTACACAAATATATTAAATTTACAAGATTCAAAATTGAGACCAAAGACTTATAATTTAAATAATGATTATTAGTTTAATTACTGCTGCAGGTTGTCACTGTTTAATAAAATTCTGTTTGTTTTTTTGTTATGTAATTACTTATTTACAAAAATATTAAATATTCTTAAGATTCAGAAATGAAACTGCCACGCCAAAATTATGGTTTAAATATTAGTTACATACTTACAATAAAAAAGTGTATTGTACTGTTTAACTAAATTTTGTGTTTGTCTTTTTAGTTACTTAATATGACATTTATTTTATGCTTGTTTTTCTAATAATAAGAAAATTATTTTCAAAACCTTGTATTTTGTTCACAAACAAATTATTTAGTGTGCTATTAAAAGAGCGAGCTTATCGTTATGCTAGGCACAATTCCAATTCGTACATAAATCGTTTATTTTTGCCGCAATAAAACAAACAAGTACCAGATTTTACACCTCTCACTATTTCGTTCCAGTCAAGAAAAATACCTTTCCTTGTTGATTGATGATAAATTAACGTGGAAAGTACACATTGAGCACATCAGAAATAAACTCATCTCTATACTGGGAGCTTTATATAGAATATCTAAGTGTATTCCAAATAAAGCCCATACTATTATATGTAATGCAATAGTTAAATCGCAATTTTAATATCTCATTGAAATATGGGGTTCGGCTGCTGCAACTAACTTGAAACCATTACAAAGAACCCAAAATAAAATAGTTAAAGTATTATATAATTACCACTACCGTACCCCAAAGAAAGAAGAAAGAAAGAAAAAAAGAATTATATGAAAAAAACAAAATTATTAAATCTTAAACAACTTTACACGTATAACACTTGCATTCTAGTTAAAAATATCAACACGAACTCGATACAATCAAATATACAACTAGCTACAAAACAACATAACTATAATTTAAGAAATAAACATAAAATTCAACTTATTAATCTACGAACTAACTATGGAACGATAACTATATTGTTTGAAGGGGTTCAGATTTGCAATAGATTACATAATGATATTAAAGCATGTAATACATAATATAAAAATATTTAAAAGTAAACATAAAAAATATGTATGTACAGTGTACACTGTAACTATAATATAGATACACATATACTTCACTACCCAACTGTTTAGATGTAAAACTAAAATTAGTAAATAAGCTAATATTTTGTATATCTCATTGTAAGTGAACTGTAAGTTTTTATGAGAATAAACATTCTTTAAACCGTAATCTCAGTAGTTCTTAGCAAATAAAAATAAAATATTATGTTACATTTCGTCCCTGTTGACATAAGTGTGAGTAAGTGACATATGTGTGTATTTCATATTCTTACTAGCAAGGAACTGAGCATTGCTCTGCCTTGCATAAGGTCGTCTTGGCTGTAGGGATTGGATGGGCCAGCTTGAACATAAAAATCATCACCATCGTTCGACTCTGGCGTTTCGTTTCATCGAATAGAATTATTATCACTTGACTACCAATTTAAAGTTCGATAGGTAAAATTACGTATCGTAATCTAATGTCAATTTCTTAGAGCTATAATTTACAAAAAAAAAAATCAAAAAAATGAAATTTCGCGGGCTAGTGCTGATGTATGACTTTAATAAAACTCTTTATAATGAACTTATTGTGGATTGTATAAAAATGATGATGTCGATGTTCGTTGAAGACGGATCTTCGGTTGAATGTACTCCAACACGCCAACAGAACTAACAGATGACAGAAGCTTTAAATGTTACTTAAGAATTCGTTGTATAACATTGGCAATACTAAAAATAAATAAAATTTAAGAAATTATAAGTTACTATTATTGTTAAAGTGCGTCTCCACTTGTGTAATTTTGCTGCACCGAGTGCCCTGAGTGCGCGCCAAACTCTCAAGTGTAGACGGTTGTCAATTATTTTGACCTAATGTCAAGTGTGAACGCACCCTCAGGTTCATGTATTTCTTCAGTACTCCAAACTAACATTTGAGAG
Source organism: Amorpha juglandis (assembly GCA_949126905.1). NCBI lineage: Eukaryota > Metazoa > Arthropoda > Insecta > Lepidoptera > Sphingidae > Amorpha > Amorpha juglandis. The sequence goes on from OX421383.1 coordinate 233,775, forward strand.
AAATGGGGCGGTTTCTGAAGTGTTGTAGAGCAACGCTGAAGACAGTTTTGTCTATAGCACGAATGGGCCAGCTCTACCGGGTCGTTACCACTGTCACACAGAAAACCAACGCAAAGCAGCGGCTTCCTGCTGCGTTTCGTATGGTGAGTGAGTTATAAAAAAATAGGAAATCCTATCTTACATGGCTGGTTAATTATTAATAAATCATTACTGGTTATTAATAATATTTTTTTTATTTAACTTCTCTTCTTAGAGTGTGTGTGGGTCAAATCTCACAATTGTAATTTTAAATCAGTTCTTACCCATTGAGCTTAAATTTTGTACACTTTTGGTGCTGTTGATAATACAATCTAGTATATAGCTTAAAATAGCTGTCGCTTTAAGATGGTGGATGTATATTTTCTTTATAATCCTACGAATATTGATATGAAAGGTTTGATAACCAAAAATAGATAAATTGAATAACAACATACTAAATCCAAGATGGCGGCCAATAAAAGCTGGTATAAATATAAAAGATTATCCAATAATTACTTGTTTTTTATTGATAATTTTCACGTTAAGTTCTATCTATGGTGTATCGGCTCATGGTGTTCAAAAACAACCTTGTAAATCCCAAAATGTTTGAATAATAAAAGAAAAAACTTTTTTGCATTAAGTCGTATATTCGATGAGTCATTTCGTATTTACAATACTTAAAACTAATCATACATTTTTTTATACATTTTTCATTAAGTTTCTTATATCACTAGTACTGTCCATTTGTATTGCTGTATACAAGAACTTAACATCTATACATTAACACGAAGAAAGGTGAAATTTTAGAATAAGTTTTACAGTTTTGAGATCACAAATGGAATGTGAAGGTACAAACACGTTTTGACAAGACGAGGGTACAGGGATACAGTGCGGTTCCGATTCTTGGCGAGGGCGATGATGAGAGAAGAAATTCGAAGTGAAACGAGGAATACGAAGGTCGTAATAAATAATGATTTTGTCAACATCACGGCGTCGATGTACAACAATGTGCAAACCAAACTGCGAACATATTCGAACGTTACTAGCTACTAGTCCTGAATGTACTTTATGTCGCGTCCAAACCGATTAATTAATTTATCACATGTAAAGGCTAGTCATCATCACACGCTCAACATTATCTCGAGTCAGTCAGCCTAGTACCGGTAGCCAGTCTGGGCGTTGAAGTTTCCTGAGCCTGATCCGCGACCACCAGCGTTAGGTGCGAGGTATTGACGGGAAGCGGCACCACCGAACCCGCCGGACCCACGGCCTCCGAATCCACCGGCACCGGCACCAGCGCCGAAGCCTCCAGCCCCACCAGCGCCTCCGGCACCGAAGCTTCCGGCACCACCGGCACCTCCGGCACTGTACCCTCCAGCCCCGCCGGCACCGCCGCTCGAGTAGCCGCCAGCTCCGGAGTAACCACCAGCGCCGCCGGCACCCTCACCGCGGTAAGTACCTGGAAAGAGGGCGATTACAATTATTACATGAATACACCCAGCAGTACACAAAGTCCTGACTCCACAACAGTAACTAAGACCTACTGGCACGACGATTCTATAATATATTTACTGATGTCAAAATTTCACACGATTTGACGTTTCTTAAACAGGTTTAAAGACTAAGGAACAAATTTTATCAGTGCAGTTACGATGCTAGGTGTTGATTTCTCTGGACTATACACATATAACTAAGTACTGCAGCGCAATACATTGAGCTGCAGTACCAAGTTAATCTTTCAAGATGGCATTGCAACTGTGTTGTGCTGCCCAGTAATTTAATCAGTATGACTGGAAAATGATATTAACATATAGTACATGCAAAATACACATGTGAACTATGATGAAAAAATTTATAACAATCAGTTGTATTGTTCGATTGTGTAACTCATACGTTTTCACATACGCAATGTTACACATTTCTAAGTTATTATTTTCAAATTTAGCCGCGGGGCTACTAAAGTGGCGTTTTGAAACTACTGATTGCAGGAATTAAGTTTTGAAGTAGTTTATTATGAAAGAAGTGAAATAGTTATAGGTCATTCTTTCCCCTTAACAGAATATTTATAAGCGTCGATAATGACACTCCAAGGCAAACATATTGAATTGAAAAAAGTAGTTCGGAAACCGATAATAATTATATTAGGAAAAAAATATTATTCATTAAATATAAGTTTTACTAAAAATTATCGAGCAGGTAAATTTATATGAATTACCACAAAAAAAACAACTTTCAAACTCTCTACCACAAAGTTCACATATTGCTTTAGTATTTTGCCATTCCAGTGACGATAGTATTGTTGAAGCTTCTAAATCAATAAGCCGCTTGCTTAATGGGCACACCGCACCGCACCGTGCATCAGATCATCGGAGAGTCTCGCAAGGCCGCGCGGCTGACCTATCATATCCGCTCTCATTTAGAATGGAACTCGCAACATGCAGTCATGCAGTCGATCTCGAACACTGGTGACTTGTATTATTGTAATTATGGGCTCTTCTATGACCTAATAGAAATAATTAAAAACACTGGGGTTTCAAGGCATGTATGAGCTTTTTCTACTTGAGCCTTGGAAGATTTTCATTATTTAATTAGATATCTTATGAGACTTAATATCTTCTGGATCACATTTTTGTGCCATGCAGCATAGCAATTTAAAATTCTGAGTGGTCCTATTATGGGATATAGGAATAGGTTGCCATATTAGGCATTATTCCAGACTCCGGGCTGGTACTGAGCATTTTGTGACAGAAAAACCCAATAATAGTTTTACCCGACCCGGGCATCGAACCCGAGACCTCAGCACAGCAGTTTTACCACGTAAGCATTACAACTGACCCACCGAGATAGTACCTAGTTATAGGAACATATTAAATTGATTCAGAACGGCAATAAGTTAAAGACAACAAGTTAAAGAGATAGATGAAGCGGAGTTTTTTGGCCATCCCATATGGACATAGTTATGTATGAAACATAATAGTGTGGTAAACATTTACTTTGATGATAATATCAGTCTTATGTGTTGCTTTACGGGCCTCTTCTACAAATGACAAAAGTCAGCAGTTAGCCCACCACGCCGGCATAATAAAGGTTGACAGAATTCATATAACTTCTGGGATCGATGCCCCGAAACAGTTTTTGCAAGCCGTTGCGCTGCCTTATATCGCTTTTTAATAATACTATTACAATAAATAATTTCATAGCCTTTCTAGTGCGAGTCGAAGTTCAAATCTTGACTGAGCTGTTGTTAATATCAACTACATAATTATAGCTCAAGCTTTAACGATGATTGATGAGGGTAATGACCAAGGCGAACACTTTAATATTATGTATTTTTAATAATATCCTTATATTTGGACGGGTCGATGACATCGAGATACTTAGAAAGGCTTGGATGAGATTGGCAAAAAGTGAGATTGATTATATGGTTGTAGAGGAATGTTGTCATAGGCAGTGGAACATTGCTTACAATCTGGTGACTAACTTATTTGGTTCTTGGCTATCAAAATGAATGACGTAGCAGTGCGAAGAATAGACCCCGCGTAATACAAAGGGATGTTAATACCCACAGGGGAATGACAAACTAGTAAGGTATTGTTGGACCAACAGGGGAATGACATAGTAGTAAGGTAATGTTAGACCCACAGGGGAATGAGGCAGTAATAAGCAAAGGTTGGACCCATTGACGTAAGATACGACTCATGATACTTGATTTGAGCATGTAAAATCTTTATCCTCTTTAGTGAGCATGGTATATTTGAATTAGGAATATTCATTAAGATTCTCTTTCGGTGACATCGAAAAGGTTCACACCGATTTGAAAAATACTAAAAGAAAATTAAAGCCCGATATTGCGATAAGCTCACGCCTTTTATATGATGGGATGCATATTATCCTTTTCCCTTAAGTGCTAAGCATATTTGAAACCCAACATTGATTTGAAAGGTACTTTTTTCTAGATATTCCTCAAACCTCTATATCGAATGAACCGAGTTTGCTATTGACCTGAATGCTCGCGTCTTAGGTAATTCGTAGCCGATGTGTCAGTCACCATCACACTTGCTCATATACTGGTAATAGTTCCGGGGCATAGTGTTTGTATTACTTCCTAATTATAACTAACTTAATATTCATCATTAACTGGTGCAAAAAGAGGAAAGACGCTTATATTTTTCTGTTCTGTTTTTAGTGTATCGGATATTTCGACAGGGTGATCTAATTTATGTAAATCTTTATTATCAATGGACCTATTAAACAAATCCTTTAAATGGTTAACATAGGATTTAAAATTAAGGGAACAAATAACATAATATGATTGTCCGACCTGAGAATGGAACCCAAGATCTCAGGTTTCACAGTACGGTGCTACATGCGACTGATTGAAATAATCTAATTTAAATTCTAGACACGAATTCTATTCCTGTGTTCGTCGCCTTAAATGTTCATGTAATTATCTTTAGAGTGTTTTGTTCTTATTCCCATAAGAAATTACAAAACGTGAGAAAATTGTTGAGCGCTCCGATTTGCGACTCTACTGACTTTGGAATTAAGTAACTTTTCGCAATCATCACTATTGTGGAACTGGATTGCTTCGCAGTTAGCTCTTGATTATTTTTAACCAAGTTTTGTACGTAAGTTAGATTGTGACGCTTTAGAAACTGGGTCCCTACATATTTTTAGATCTCCCAAAATATTTTATTATCTAAAAGATAATAAAAGTAGCCAAAACACTGGCTTGACGTTAAAACGTTTCTCTAATGAGAAAGACATGGAAGCCAATAGTCCCACTAAGGAGGAAGCTCAAGATATTCCGGTGAAGTGGAAGCGCACCTTGTCACTGAGCAGGATTAACGCAAATCGAAAGAAGAAGTAAAGATAATGATATTTTTGTAGTTTAACTATCGTCTATATTATTGATCTTATCTATCTGAATTAATAATACTTGAGCTAATATGTGTTTGAGTGAACAAATTCATTAATAAAAGCAATTTTAACGATAAACTTAAATTGCATTATTTAGCTTCTCTTTAGCCACATAAATCTGTTTTATCTCCGACTCTATAACTCGACAAAATTCTTACAAATCGGCGCAAATGACATGATCTTTGACTCTAGTCTATTAGGTCTACATTACCGCATTAAAGCCACTTACGTTCGTGAATTTTGAAGGCACGACATACATTGCTTGCAACATTCGTATTTATCAAGATAGAGCTCGCATCAACCACGCCGTAATGATTAAGATCCGTGGATTTACCACTCATCATTAAGAACTTTAGTGCTGGTACCGTGGAGCAATATAATGATCTTAATTCACTATTTGTAATGACGGAAGGTAAAAACTAAATTAATATGAGGTAAGTATTTGTTAACATTCCCCTTTGACTTTAAAGTTGAGGTTAGCCGAGACATTTCGTAATAAAATCAAGATAACAAAACAAATAAATACCTAAGTTACATACATACCATCAACTTAAAATGAATGCATATAAGTCTAATTTCAGGGATATCAGAATCTAAGAGGGTCTTGCGGCTTCTCAACATTCTTCATTCATTTCTTCTCAGACATTATATAAAATATTTATCGATCACATAAACATTATTGGTGCGGGGCTGGATTCTTAGATTTCACTACAGAAGCTTTATATGCAAGTACTAGTTCTAATCTTCAGCTGAATCGGTTATGTCGAAAAAAATCTTTACTTTTATTGCTATAAAATGTCTATAAAATAACTTATAAATTAATATCCTGTTTGACGTTCTACAAAAAGGGCCCATAGACAATGCGGGAAAATAAACAATAATGGAAGACATTTAAAAGCGACCTTTACATCGATAGTACCACGCCTCTACAGTCACTCGGCACGACACCGGATAAAGCTCTATTTGTAATAATAGCTAACTGAAACTAGAAATATTCAATAAGAATGAAATTATCATGAATAACTATGGGATTTATTTGGACATTTTTTTAAATATACTGTAAAAAATTGCAATCACGATATAGTTTTAATTAACTGGTTGAGTAATAAAACGAAAAAAACGCTACGTTAATGAATGAACAATGTTCTAAAAGTTGGATAAAACCTATTTGAAGCAATTTCAAGAAATTCTGAAACATAACAACTAGGTACTAAACAGTATTTCTCATTAAGCTGTGAGTAACAGCAGGCGATGGCGTGCGATGAGCGCATGCGCCGACATTACCACATTTGAACACTTTGCATCAGTTTCTGTGCATTAAATTCCCAAGTGTTTCGCAACGTAACGAAGATATGCCTCATTTAAATGCCCCAATACGTTCTAAACGTGAACTACCGACCTAGTTATTTGCATCTTTTACACCAGCCTCGGGTGCTTCGGCTCGTCTCTATGACTGCAAGTTTTTATCTCATCCCGTAAATGGCATGTTAAGTTGCAATACATATTGCGGGGTTTCGGTCATTAGTATATGGAATGCAACTGACAAATAAATTGTTATCGTTAGCCACATATCATTATTGAAATACTAATCCAAACTAGGCAACAGAATTATCTTGTCTCTATAGCTCAGACAAATCATAATTCAAACGCAGTGTTGCATCTGTGCGGACTCGTGAACAAAACTTGCTTTGATAATAATTTATCAAAAGATCTATTTTGACATGTGTATTTAGCGGTGAGAATCAATTAGCCGATTGACCTGTGCTCTAGAACGAGCCTTAGATGCTTGCGTTTTCTCGTCGGCTTCCAGGTACGGTCACGACGCTTGACGCAACGCAACCGATCTCACGTCATTTTGTAACTCATCAGATACTGGGCCGAGTGTAATTATTATTAGAGCAATAATGCCTTCTATTAAGGTCAAATGTCAAACAGGTGGGACAAAAAGTGATGAGAAGTCTATAATAAGATGATTACTCATTTAGAAATATAGAAACTATTATTATCAACTTGTATTAATAGTTAATTGCATCTTTGCGCCATTACTGTCAAATGGTGGGTAGAAGCTTTATTGCAGATAATTGCTAGGAATTTTGACAAATAAAATACATTATACGGCTATCATTATTAAGTTACGAAGCGAATTTCCTAATTTTGAGTGTATCCACCATCGCAGATGTGTCCTACTTTCGGTTGAAATTATAGCGACTCATCAAATCATTAAGTACGGGTAATATTCGAGACAAGGTTAAGCTGTGGTTATCCGTATATCAAGAACTCTACAAAGCTAACAAGAAATACAATTTTTTTGTCAATTCTAGAGTAACATTAGTTGCACGTTTAAAGCTTTAATGATTGCTTCTAACAATGGATTTTTTGTCTGATGAAGCACTCGTTTTGAACCACTGGCTATTAATGATCATTAGGATGTATGTTTTTAACTGTGGTAGGTATTTAGTGAATAGAAAAAGTTGGTTATTAAATTAGCTGGTGTAACGCTTATCGAGTTAGACTTACTTAAGGATGTTCGTCATTAGTTAATGACACTATAGGAAGATTATTTTAGATTAGCTATTTTTATAAATATTCACAATGCAATCTTGTACTGAATATAATTTTAGTACCTATTTAAATTTGTCAATCCATAGAATAAATATGTTTGATATTAGAACAAACTTTATGAGCTTTATAGATTGGAAAATAATAAAAATGCCACTTACCATCATCAACAATACCGGCGGCCTCATCACGAGCGTTCTGTTCCAGGGACTTCAGGATCTCCTCGGGGATCGGGGGAGGGGTGGGGAGGTGGGCGCCCTGAGGCACAAAGCCATTCTCATCGGCGGTATACGAGATGCTGTAGTCCTGGCCATCGTCACCCTTGTATGCGAAGCTGCCTTGCGATTGTACGCCATTGGCGGCCACGCCCGACGCGTCCGCACGAATACCGTTCGATGTTTCGAAGTCATAAGCGAAACTATCGCCAGACAGGTCATTGTTTAGTCTGAGGATCTGAGCGTTGGCATCAGCAGAGGCAGCGCCACCACGGCTGCTGTATTGACCGCTAGCACCACCGCTGTAACCACCAGCCTGACCGCCAGCACCGCCACTGTAACCACCGGCCTGACCGCCTGCACCGCCACTGTAACCACCGGCCTGGCCTCCAAAACCTGATCCGGCGCCTCCGCGCCCGAAGCCACCTCCAGCTCCGCCTCCGAAGCCAGATCCGGCACCACCGAAACCAGATCCGGCACCTCCGAAACCGGATCCGGCACCACCGAAGCCTCCGCCTCCTTTAGGTCCGGCACCTCCAAAGCCTGGCCCGAAGCCGGCACCCGCGTTGCCTCTGGGCGGGAGGTATTTGTTGTCGAGGCGGTCTGCCAAGCAGACTCCGAGGACAGCGGCTACGATGAACTGTGGACGAAACGTATTCAATTAATCCAGATTAGGTTAGCAATAAGAGGTTACTTCATCCGTTGATGCTGTTATGACTCTCAAGGTGGAACAAAGCCTACTAGTTCATTTGCAATGTAAGGTAGCTAACTGCAACGTTAAGATGATGTCGATGAAGTGTCGGAAGTCGACAGGATGCCTTCAGGAATAATATACATGTATACAAGTTTACCGAGGATAGCGCGTCCTCGTGTCGTCTTAGTCAAATAATATGAATCAATATTACATTTTTATCTATAAAATAAATATGTTATCGCTTTTGTAGAGCGGCTTCTACGTAGCTTTTGCAGTTAGTGAGCTCACTTATTGTAAAAGCGACGCGAAGTGCCATTGAGTTACTAAGGCAGCTTAGTGACTCAACCGCAGTGGTATGGTTAAAAGATGCAATGTAGATGCCATTGTATCTTTGATTATTGCATTTTATGCACTTTAAGGGCGAACTTGATCATTATGATGAGTTCGCGAACAATCGTTTACTCTGGCATTTGATATTATACTTAATGAATATTATTGCAATCTTTTATGTAGATGCCTATTATGGATTTTATATTTGGAGCAATTTGCAATAAAAATTAACGATTTGAGATTTTGAACTTATAATTTTCCTTATTTTCTTAAATTATTTTTAATAAATTGGTGCCAAAACTAAACCTTATTTATTTTGAATTTCCCCAAGACAAGTTTTACCTAGCAAATACCTGTCTATCTTTAGATCTTTAGTTTGAAGTCATCGGTCCAAATAGTTGGTGTGACCGACATTTTTTCTCAAGTGAATGGTCGATTGAATTTCAAATGATGGATCTTCTAATTGCTGGGATGTGCCTTACTTGTATCGTGCTTTAACGAAATTGCACATCGAAATGCGGCTAAATCCATTTCGCAATATTTAATTACGTAGATGGGTTGAGTTACGTAGTTGGAACACAATATGCACCTTGAGGATTTGGTTGATTGACCATGGGATTGAGTTTCCTCTGTTTATGGTTATAAGAGCAAAAATAACAATAATAAGGTATAATGTTCAAAAGCTTAATTAGATTTTGAATTAATTGTGACTATGGTTTTTAAATTCTATTATACAGAATTGACAATAAATGAGAATGACTGAATGGGGTTTTTATAGAGAATGCAGTCTACATCCTTAAGAGAGCAATTGTGAGCTTAATATGCATAAGCTTACTATAACCTTATTTAATATTTTTTTGACAAAAGTTTTAGGGAATTCAAAAGTTGGATATGAAGGCACAGTAGACAACACCCCTACTACCCTTAGAGTAATCAAAAGCTCTAAGCTCAGAGATCAACTAAGCTCCATTATATATAAAATATCAGATCAATTGCACCCCCGGATGCAACTATCGTCGCCCTTATCTACCACCCTCAGACACCCCAGTTATACAATCGCACCAACAAACAGCACTCACCAATTTCATGATTGAGGTTCGGATGCTGTGTGTACCTCTCGCAACTGAGCGGTGAACTGTGATGATCGGAGACGCACCGGCGGTTTTATATACGCTGTTAGCGAGAACGCTCATCTGAAAAGCATATCACGGCCACGCGGGCGCGACGGGCATGTCTTCCCGAGAATGTACGATGGTTTGTCGACAGCTTTTTTTTTATTTCGACATCCGGATATTTGGATCCCAAAACATATCCTATTATTATAAATGTGAATTTTTGCGTGCTTGTAAATTTGGATGTTTGCAATTCGATCATATATTAACGGCTTGACGGATTTCGTTGAAATTTAGTTCACCTGGTGACCATGTTCTGGATTTTGTCAAGGTAATTTTTGTTTCCATCCGAGCACTGCAAAGTGACTGCACTACATCTGATGGTAAGCGCAGTGCAGTCCAAAAAATTCAGTGACCACCGATAAACTCATTGTTTGTCAGTGGTTAGCAGAATCACGCCAACCTGAATAAATGTTTTTCACGCTCCGAAAAGTGAAGAAGCGGTGCGTTCGAAAACTTTTGGGTACACTTATTTATTATAAAGTTTACATTCTTCAGGGTACCATTGATCCTAATCACTGAAGCATAATTGCAGGCAAAACCTGGTTTGCCTAACTATAAGGGCGGTATAATATTGCCGTTGACGGATGCTTCGTGCATTTTGTGTAAGAAATAAAAGATCAAATTTGAATTCATAAAATGTTACACAGTGTTTAGATTCCGTCAATATTTACCTGTAATTCTTAAGCTGAGTTACTGGTGAGATATTAGGTTCAAATTTTGGACCACCTATCTACCTACCCATCGATCTAAATGAACTGGGCAAAACGTCTTTGCACCACTACCAGGCCTGTGCCAACCGCATGCATAGTGTATATATCTGTCCCGAAATAGGGGACATATTGCTAAAAAAGGTAAAACGCCCAACCCTAGCAACACACGTTTGTCTTGAAACGAAAAACCTACAAGCTTTATTTATTCGACTTGGAACCGAACCCAGGACTGCGCAGCTTCGTTACACTACCACTAGACTCAGAGTTGATTTGTGAACAGAAATTATCTTAATATATCTGCATTTGACGTAAATATTTTAATGTGTCGCGTTACGACGATCCATTCATGAAATGTTTATCGTTTTCATTAGCCTTCGCTTTCATTGATGTCTGATGGTATTTAGTACAAGTATGGACGCGTTGAATTCTATTCAATCATACGTTTGTATGATTGGCAAATGTTTTTCTGGAATGTAGTTAGACATAAGCTGTCGCTATTGCTAGAAAAATCGAATTGAAACATATTAATTACTACATTCCATACTTATACCTTTAACATGGTTTGACTTAAAAATATTATGTTAAAATAAACCTATGACAAAAAAGAACTACATCCTCAGCGAGTATAAATGGTAAAGTTATTGATCAGCTGTGTGAGGCCGAAAATGGCCTCATCACATCTTAAAAATTCTACATCCTGATAGGCTTACCGCTGGTTTGTCGTTAGGTGTTAGATCTCGCAAGATTCTGCGTAGTTCGGTACTACACTAGAATATAAGCACTTATTAGTGAACTTCATAATTCTGGAGCGCAGTCTAATGCTCTGCATTTGTTGGTAACTCAATGTTCTGAGGAAATATTATCGTATGTCTCCAGCTTTTCCTCAATAACCCGAGCCGCCTTATTCATACTGTAGACCAAAGTGTCGAAAGCGTGGCTATACCAACAAAACATACATTTGTAAAATTTAAGGAATAATGAGATTATTGTGTTTACATTTATGCTATTAATATGTGAAGATAAAAATTGTACACCTTTTTATGTTTTCGATAAGGTCGCCCTATCACATCATGGAACCTTAATAAGTTCGGCATATTATGGGTGTATTGGTTACACCTCTGTCTAACCCTTCGCAGATTACAGGCATGAGTGTTTATGTATGTATTAAATTAAATTCTATTCTGATTTCTTATGCCAGGCTTGTGCTAGCTTCCAATAAAGAAGATGGTTGGAAGCTGGCACAAGTCTGGGATCCGATTATACGTTTAATTGAATCGGACCCCAAAAGACCAATTACCAAATTTCAAGACACTGTGAGCTCTTTTTTTCTTTCTTTTTAGTTGAAATTATAATTATTTATAAAAAACCGCCATATAATCATTTTAAAATCATTGTTTAAATTAGTTTTATTTCAAAAAAAATTATTCTATTCCAATTTTAAGTTATGGCTGTATCGGTTTTCAATGATTTCGCCAATGTCGAGTATTAAATATCAATTCCTAAAAATAAAGATCACATCTTAGATATCTTTCTTATCAAAAGTATAAAAAACATGAAATAAAATTAAGAGGGTGCATAAAGCAAAATTATCAATGTAGATTTGATTTTTAAGTTAGTAACTCCTGGCTAAATTAAACAAACATATGTATATGGATACTTCATTATAATTGCAAGCGAATATGTTTTATAGAAACATAAAACACTAAAATTTTCTCGAAAGAAAAAAATCACAAAGTCACCTCCATTTTTTAACTATTTTCGATTTATTTCTAATATGGTGCATCTTTTTAAGTCGGAAATTAGATGAATAACATCATTTACGTATAATTCAGAGAGTGGTCTATTTGATTTTCAAAAATATTTTGTATATTATGAGATTTTAAAATAAAAAGCATTTGGTATATACGACGTCTTTGTGACGCGAAATAGGGCATTATCCGTCTCATGTCGTGCGAACATTCTATATGCGAGCGAGCGCGACAATGGCATGCGGGCGATGCAGGACGCGCGGCTGAAATTAGGAATTTTGCTAGCTTTATGCGCCCTCTTAAATAAAACATTCATTCTTCTTCTTCTTCTTCTTTTTGTTGGGTATGGCTAAAACATTCATTATTTACAGCCATACACAAAGCTCATACTTATAATGTCTGAATGTCAAATCTTGAAACTGACGTAATAGAATAAAATTAAAAAAACTATATTATAGAGGTCGAATTTCGACCACTACGCGATATAGTATATAAAAATAGTATTTAATGCATTCGTCGCGGCTGTCAAATATGGCAATATCCATTAGGACCTGAATTTATATAAAAGTAGGCTAAAGATTCGCTTTCATAAATGCGTGTTGCGTAATAATTAAGTTCAAATGTAAAATAGTGCTTGCGAGGCATTAGTGATGTCTACATTACGTTATACATATACCAATAAGTTTTTCGTTAGTGTAACAACGTTGCAAAGTGAAGTTAATATATCATGCATTAACTTTGCTCAGTATCTCGGTATATTTTATCGTAAACGTTGTTACGCCAACCATTTTTTTGTTATCTCTAGGGATCGATACTTGCGACGCGATCGTTGTCTATGTCGAGATTTCCACAACTGCAGTATTGATTGGAAAATATATGTAATTATAAAGAGTTTTAATTAAAGTTAAAGAACTTAAAAATTACCACTTAAAAATCACAGTTTACATTAGTTCAGCCAATTTTTAAAAATAAGGTGTATACACTGTCTTAGAGAAAGATGTGGTCAAAATTTTATAATGTACGATATAAGTTTTTCACCCCCCGCAGTGCCAGATCGAATTGCATTGTTAGGACATAAATAAAACATTTTCTTTTTTATAGATTGAGAAACATGTCTATATTCGACTTTATGTCTAATTCCTTATAAAACCCAGTACATAAATACTCACTGTGTGCGTATCAAAGTGTATGTAATAACCCTTATATGTGACACATTTCTTTAACACGTTGTTTATGATTAGAATTTAAGTGCCTATTTGTCTATGATTTCGAAATAAAAGGTAAATTATTTGAGCACGTTAACGACCGAACCGATTTTGACGATTACAGATTCCAGACTTTTCAGAGAGTAATTGGACCTACTTCCACAAACAGGAACCAACTCACATCAAATTCAAATGGAGATACTGATTTTATTTTATTAAATTCAATAAATTTGAATAATTTTATCTTGTAGTTTTTTAGACAATGAAATATATTCCATGTACAATTTTCCAAAAAAAAATAGAGTATTAAAAATCAATTTAAATTAATGAATTTAGCAAAACAAGATCAGTATCTTCATTTGATCTTGCTGTGTTTTGGTTCCCGTTTGCGTAAGTAGGTCCAATTTAAGTTACTTTTTATTTGAAAATATGACACACAGACTTCCTCACAGGAGAATCCGCGAGCATTATTTAGTTGATAATTAAATATTTTTGCAAAAAAAGTGCACGTAATTTACATGTCAAAGGTCGAGTAATTTATATAAACAAGCAAATCAAATGGATGTTAGAACTAGTTATAATATGTAACGAGGCCCGCCGCGCCGCCGCGCCGCCGCGCCGCCGGCGAGGACCGCTTCAGCGATATCATCAATTACATTGCAGCCATTCTTACTTTGATAAATATTAGAACTTTTTATACTTCGGTGGCCTTGTTATAGTGATTATAAAGTTAACCATGGTTTAACCAAATTGATCTGTGACCTAGTTTAACATAATGTTCTTTTTTGTCCTAGCACGATAGTGACTAAATTAAACTTGATGTTAAGCACAGTACAGTCTAAATACAGTCGTTGATGGTAGGATTCATATCCGCCCAGCTAGCTACCACTGTACACATCGTGGTAAGACCTGCCATAGTGATCCAAAGACTTTGTGTGGAATACTTTCCAGGATCAGCCAGTATATATCCAGTTCTCCCAAATTCTTGCGACAGGCCTTGAGGACAAATCCTGGTATCCCAGTAATTGCTTCAGTTTTGCTTTTCTTTCTTCGGAGTGTGAAGAGGCATTTATACAGTCCGGCATGATTCTGGTAACCATCGATAAGCTCATTGTTTGTTGGTGGTTGCTGGTTTTTGGACGACACTGCGCCTAACATCAGGTGTAATGCAGTCAATTTGTCGTGCTCGGATAATTTATTTTTTTTGGGAACGGATTAATGAAATTCTGCAATATGTTTTAAGTGACGTAATTTATTGATTAAAATATTAAAAAAATAAGTCATCTACCCTATTACAAGTATGTTGCTTGTCATTGTTTCTGGTGCACTCAGTTTCTAGTAATAGGAAAAATCCTGCGCGTAACCTTTCCGCAGATCCGTGATAGTACCTGATGACCACACTCCACTCCACTGTGAAATAATAAACCTCTCACTCGGCTTTGTGTTAATACTAGCGTTTGCATAAACTTGACAATATATTGTGCATTTTAACGGTTATAAGCCCCCAAAAAAAAGAGGGGTGTCATAAAATTGACCCGTAATCCTTGATTTGACCTTTTGTCTGTCTATGACGTTGTAGGACCTAAGCGAATAGACCGATTTGAATATTTTTGTGTTTGAATGTTGGTTTAATCGAGATCATGTTTGAAGAAAATCTGCTCAGGCGTTTAAAAGTTACACGTAGTTTTGTAATTGCCATCAGGAGCTTTTGACAGTTAGGTTATAGGGTATGCTTCAATTAATAAAGAAAATATCACCATCGGAATCCTGCTCTTAAATAAAATGAGGCTATTGTAATACCTAAATAATAATGCCCTGAACTTGCTAAAGAGAATGTGGTATTCGAGACGAAAGGTCGCGTTCTTAGAACTGCGGAATCCATACTCAAAATTATTTGATTGCATTTGACCGTATCTAGTTTCTGCAATGTAATGCGATACACCTCATACGACAATTTTGGCTTATATGGCAGTCATAAGTAAAGCGTATAGTACAGGACGGCGCATTGCAGGTTTTAATCTACGATACAAAAGCTGTTATAACTTTGACCGTAATGATATATTGGGAGAGAATGCTCAGAACATTAAATCCGTCTTTATACTCCATGTATATTAAATGTTATAAATAAATAAATATTGACTATGAGTATATGTGTGTGAGTGTCTTTAGCACTACCAGCGCTAACTAACACTAACAAATAGCGCTTAAATGAGTAGATCGATTTAAATATCAGTTTTTGTTTAAAGTTAATAAAGATGATTCTTAGCCATGTTTGAAAAAAAACTGTTTAGATTTTAGTTCTAAAGCTACATCTATTTTTATAATGAAAGTACGATGATACATATATAATTACTTATTCTGACTGACTGATTGATTTATCACATCAACGCAGAGCCTAAGCCGCTGGGGCTACAAGCAAGAAATTTTGGCAGATGTAGCTTTTTATGTTAAAAGCTTCCACTAAGGTAGGTTCTTTTAAATTTCACCTCTAACGGGGTAAAATAAGGGATGAATGGTTGTATGGATGTATGCCGGGAATATGAAGACGCAGAATTTCACGCGGGCAGAGCCGCGAGAAAATGCTAGTAATACACAAATCTATGCTGTGACACAAGAGACTGACAAATTGTAACACAAAATGATATTCTGTATTCAGTGCTGCGTTATTTACGCCTAAGTATACGCCTAGAGCTAGGCAGGTCACTAACTGTAGACTCAAGCAAAGGCGAGTGAATAACAGGCTTTCTGAAATCTCAATCACACCGTCCAAAACGTTATCACTTCAAGCCAGTTTCCTGTCATGATATACTAGATTGGATACTTTAAGAGAGAACTTTAAGAGTTGTGGTAGGCAGCGGCTTGGCTGTGCCCCTGGCATTGCCGATGTCCATGAGCGGCGGTTACCGCTTACCATCAGGCGGGCCGCTTGCTCGTCTGCCTATCAAGGTAATAAAAAAAAAAGTATTAAAAATCCCAACTGTAAACATTTTTTTTATAGGATTAATGGGCCGGCTCGACCGGGTAAACAAACTGTCTCACTCACACTCACAGAAAACCGGCGTGGAGTGTCTTCCGTTTCATACAGTAAGTGAGATTTACCAAAGCCATAATTCCTTTCCCAAGCCCCATTCCTCTCCATTCCAGTCAGTAACGCATTCGTGAATCTTTGTGTATTGTGAATATTCATGGGCGGTGGAGGCCACTTACCATCAGATGACCCACTTGCTGGTTGGGCTCTGCTATATGAAAAGCAAATAGGCCAGCCGGCATAACTATAGATACCTGCATCTATTGATCGACACTATTCTTGGACTGAATTCACCATCAGGTGCAGCGTAGTTAAAGAGACAGTGGTAGCGCGATGGTACCTTCAAGCCAACTCTTTCAACATTCAATTTCATAGAAAAAAATGACAGATGTGCGTCGCTTGCATGATCGTGAATAGACTGCGAATCGATTTTGCAGTTAGCGACTACCCTTAGAGTTCGCTTATAATGCGCCTCGCATTGTGCATTAGCGCTTCAGAGATCCGTGTTGAAATGTGATTTATTCGAGCTATATATAGATTGTAATGATGATGGAGATAAACTGATGATTTTAGTGCACAGTTATTTATGGTAGCGTGTCAGATTTTACCGAAAGCATAACCCATTTACATGGTAAATTTACTTATTTAATACATTTACATGATAAATTATACGGTGATTGCTTAAAATTTTGAAAAGCAAAAAGAGGTGTGCCGTTTCGTTTGTATCACTCGGTAGTCTCTGCCCACCTCCGTGGAATGCAGGCGTGACTGTGTCTTTATCATAAATATGTATTAATACCATAAGTGGATATTTTTTGCGTGTTCTTCGGATCTTCTGGTGTTCGGTCATATTACAGCAGTAACTTCTGGAGCAGACGAAATCCTAGTACGTCTCTCAAAAGTCAAAAGTTAGGCGAGATCATCGATGCACCATTGCCATCCCCCACGGGCTATGGGTCGCCATGGGTGCACACTTGTGGGTTTCGCTGAGTTTATTTCCCTTCCATCACATGACGAGGTAATAAATTGTATACGTAACGAGTGAAACAAGTGTAGTAACCTAGGAATACCGTTTAAGGTGATTGCAATTCGGCGGTCGCAAACGCCTGTGCTGATGCTATTCCGTAGACGGCCTAAAAAGCGCGGGCTTGATGTATTAGAGCAAGACATGAGAGCCAATGTTGTCACTACGGAGTATAATCAAGATAAAGTGTTGTGTAAACATCTAAGCAGGAAGGAAGACCCTGGTTTAATTCCAGACAGAAAAAAGTAATGAAAAAAAAACACAGATACTTATATTATTTATGTGACACATTTTTAAAGAATTCAATGCTCTACATAAGACATTCGACACGTACAAACACGACAATAATCGGTAGATTTCCTTCAAATATTACTAAATTTGTCTGGCGTCACACATTTCAGTTCTCGTGGGAGAGGTGAGGGATCAGTCTCGTATGCTAATGAATGTCGCGAAATTCATAATGTAACGTTCTGGCCACTTTACTACTGATAAACTGTGCCCCTGCCACCCAACGTTAATATAGAATTGTCGAAGCGGCCACTGTGAAGCGGTTCACTTTTCTTTTTAATAGCATTGAGCGATAAAAGAACAAGTAGGTTACCTGATGGTAAGTGTTCTCTACCGCTCATGAACGCCCACAATACCAGAACAATTATGGGCGCGTTGCCGACCTTAAAGGAAAAGGATAATTACGGCATTGGGAAGGGGTGGGGGATTTGGATCAGATATCTCACTCGTCTGCTGACACCTCACTGACTGCCTCGGTGGCGCAGTTGTATTGCCTACGCGGTACGACTGCTGTGCTAAGGTCTCGGGATCGAACCTCGGGTCAGATAAAGAGATATTGGGTTTTTCTATCATGAAATGCTCAATATCAGCCCGGAGTCTGGAATTGTACTCGGTATAGCGATAGGCTCGGCCCCTATCACATCATGGGACACAAATACGCTCGGCGAAATATGGGTGTACTGGTTACACCTCTGCCTACCCCTTCGGGGATTATAGGCGTGAGTGCGTATATATAGCTCACTCATCGTACGAAACGCACCATCAAGCCGCTATTTTACGTCGGTTTCCTGTGACACAGTGGTAACACCCCTCGAGCCGGCCCATTCATGCTGTAGAAAAAATTGTCTATAGCGTGACTCTACCACTCAAAATACCACTAAGGCAATTATTTTTATCACTGATCACATCATATGACCTACTTGTTCCGTAAATGTTTTTATTAAAATGAAACAAAAATTAAAACCCGATTTCAATATTACGATACTAATCTGGCTCGGAAACCTCTACATTCTTCTCTTTATGTAGGAAATTGTTGTAAATTGTGAATTTTTGGTGTTCATTCCTGTACCGGTATTTAGTTTTGTTTAAACATTTTCAATTTGCAGTGTTTGGTTCAATTTGTCTCGGTGTGGGAATCGAACCCACGGCCTACTTTTCCGTATAAATTGAAAGGACAAGGTACATTTACATGGCGTGTAAAAATGCCCTTGGTGGTCTAATTTCATAATTAAGAATTTGAATTTGAATTGTCACAGTATTGTGTTAAACGTTATATTGCATGTTTTGTACTTGACAAAATGGATAAAACCTTTTCTAAATTAACAAAACTTTTAAAGGTTTGTCCAATTATATTATTTCTTCGTTGTTACAAAATCTTTGTTTCACGCATTGTCACTAATAGTTTCACGTGTTTTTTATCAATACATCATTTTTGGGGATCCATACCGCAAGAGTACCAATAAACTTGTTTCTTAAAGAGTCCAATCTTTTGAACCATAGTAGCCAGCTGAAATTTTCTCATAATATTGTGATGTTATTACGGTGAATATTCTAATAATGGTTTCTACCTTTACTTTGTATTAATATTGCAAATGTTATCTGTAAGTCTTTTAAACAAATAAAAAACAGATGATATAAATGAATTGTAAACGTTGAGGGGTATGGTACGGAACCGTCGGCGTCGGTGCGTGAATACTTAACCCACCAAATACTTTAATTGTTTATCATTTATTTTGTAATATAATGGTTTTTTTTGTAACTCACCAATGGCACAATAATTTGTAAACGTAAATTAATTGGTTAATAGTCCTCGGGATATCACAACTTCAGACAAATAATTGTCCTATTTCCAATTACACGAAGAGAGTTACTCCTACTTAATAGGCGTGAATATTAAAGAGAACTCTAGTTTCGTGGATGCATCATACTATCTTGCTGTAAAATTGTATGGAAATTTTGTGGCGTGAGAAATATAACTTAGCATTCCCAGAGACTAGCCGAGCTTCACTGCTTGTTGTTATTATGCCTATGTCGATACTAATTTACAGGTGTTACAGTGGCTGGAAAATTTTGTAAATAAGTCTGATGTACAAATATTTGTTTTCGGTTTTTTATTACAGTTTACATACAATAAAAATTCTTAGATAAAGTAAAAAAATAGAAGTAAACCTTAAAATTAAAATAAAACTAAAAAATAATTTTATGAGGTTGCGAATGATAATTTTTTTAAACGGTTTTTATTATTAAACTTATTTTTATAGCATTATTATAAGTCGGATTTAAGGAAATCTCAGAACAAACGTATGTTCTATAATTATGATCTTAATGATAAAAACTCATACATAGTCACAGGCACTGAAATGTTAACTCCAATTATTTATAGAGTCAACATTACTATACTGTTTATCCAAGAAATTGACTTATAACGTTTATTCGCTCGGCTCCGCTGCGCCGGGCCGTCGCGTCGCGTTGGTTCACCCACGCACTTCACTTTGTAAAATTACAGTAATTTGAATCGTAATGAATAGTAATTCCCTTTTAACATCACAATGGCGCTACCAAATAATCACTTTGAAGATGTATAAAATGTTTCAAAACATATCGTGTTCGGATGTTGCGTTTGTAGTAGATATACGATTTTATATTTTGTCGAGCGATTATAAATTGGAAGCCTTTTTTAACCGACATTCCTACTTTACTATTTTCTTTTCGACTTTTTTTTCTATCCCTCTTCTACTTCTTCCTATTGCCCGCCATGTTGCGGCATTGCTTTTGAAAGAAATATAGGTTTTATCTCCTCACCGCATTCTTCATTCTTTCGCGTCTTCTGTGACTTATGCTGCACCCAATCACTGGCGATTTTCACCTACTCGTCAAGGTGTATCCACAGACATGGTCAGCCCGGTCCTACTAAGTCGGGAAACTTTTCCCCCATCGGTTATTCTAAACAGGAGGTTTTACGTACAAATATTTAAAAATTTAATTTTCTATATCGAATGGTTAGTGGCCAACATATTGTCGAAGTTACCAAGTTAGGTCTCCGACTTGGCTTAATGACTGCTGTCAGTTGATATTAAGTAATTGGAAAGTAGAGGCTGTTTTGGCCCTGTGGGTATCTCAGACACCTTACAAAATAAGCAAGCTACTTTACGTCAGTTTTCTGTGAAAAGAAGAGTGGGATTTGGTTAATAGTGTAGTCTAAATGTGATGTTGACAGTGAAGAGACGGTGCGTCCACGAAGGCCGCCAAGAAGACCTATGATAGATGTTTGCAGTTTTTAATGTTTGGATTACAAACACATTTTTTGTATATACTTATTTTAAAATATTAAGCAGTACGTCATGTTTCCTAATGAGCCTTTTTGTAAGTTTTTTGCTGGCGTTGATTAATGTTTAATAACATACTAATATAAATCACACTCGAAACATCGCAGAGGTAAGCAGAGGTGCAACTAGTACACCCATGCTTCGCCGATGTTATTTCCGTCCTATAAAGTGGTAGGACGAGCCTATCGCAATATATTCTGAATGATATTGCTACTATTTACGGCATGGCGTTTTGTTGTGTACGTGTGCGTGTGTGTGTATGTGTGTGCATCGTAGGTCCTAAACGAATGGGTAGATTTGAATATAATTTAATCGACACGAATCTTATGTCAGTTTAAAGAAAATTTGTTCAATTGTTTAAAAGTTAAAAATGTCTTTCTGATCGACGCTGGAGGGTATAACGGTACTATTTACCCTTTTCATAAAGAGCATATCATTAAATACTATCGGACACGCCTAAGTGAGGAAAGGACATAGCATGCAGGGCCGCCATCCGTTCTAATTTCCGCGGATTTTTCGTAATTTATAAGCTGTGCGATAGATGTCCTTATTTTTGCTAAATAATGGGTTACAAATTAGATTATTTTCTGGGTTCTACATAGTATGTATAATAATAACTTTATAGTAGAAAAATCTTATCACAAGGTAACAAAACTTTAACTCATAAAATGAATAGCAAAAAATTAATCGCCTAATCCTATACTCATATTGCAATTTTATTTGTTAATGATTGAGTACATTTTTATTCTACAGGTTAGTAATAAAATCGGTACGTAAATGCCGAGGTTTTAGTCTTTTTGGTGCAATTTAGTTATTTTTGTTTGTTTTTTATTGTTCGTTATTATTTTCAATAGCTGTTGTACCAAATAAATGCACTTTTCTTTCTTTTTTTTCCTAGGTCTTAAATATTCCATTGGGATCCATTTTAAGATATTTATATAATTAAAACAAAAACAATAACTTTGTAAAAGAGCCAAGTGATTACGCACTAAAAAAAGAATAAAAAATGCGTTCAATCAAGAAAATCGTGAAAAAAATAATATCCGGTGTATTTCACGGTTTTGTTTGGTGTCAGTAATTCAACTAATGGTAAAGCATACGTGATCAAAAGCTCGGCTTAGTTCCACCGACAGATCTTCTATTAGTCATGCTTAAAGCTTTGAATATTTATTAATATGACACAATCCGTGAACTACAGTGCACTGGCTTTCAGTGACGTGGGTGCGGTTTATACTGACCTAACAATGGCATTTAAGCTAATACAGCGGAACTAAGAAAACAGATGTGATATGCTTTTAACTGACTTCAGAAAAAGAGGAGGTTCTAAATTCAATTGTATTTTAGGATTCCGTAACCAAAGGGTTTCAACGGAACACTTTTACTTATTTACGCCATCTGTCTGTTTATCTGCCTTATGACAGTCTCCGTGGCGTAGCGAGCTAGAGGTCGGCAGTGAGACTGGAGGCCACGGGTTCGATGCCTGCACCGAGATAAATGTTTGTTTGATCCACGAATATTTGTTTCGGGCCTGAGGGCTGTGAGACCGTAAGTATCTCGTAATTCATAATACCCACGATACAAGTTTCGAAGGTTTATGTTGTTGGGTATTATTTCTTAATCTATTTATTTCTTTATCTACCTGTATATTGCACGTTTAAACGAATCTATCTCTTAAACCGTAACAGGTAGCCAGCTGAAATTTTCATGAAATATATAATGTTAAAGCAGCTATTCCAACAAATAATAAAAAACATACAAAGTAAAACTGCTACAAAATCCTTCAAAGATGAGTAATTTTCATGTAAGTCGTACAGTATCTCTATTTAATATGAACCAAATAGGGTAGTTCATTTTGTATTCAATGGTGTTTACATAGGAATTATTTTAAAAGAAATGTAGTTAAGATCTCATAATGGAGATAAATGCAAAAAACTGAAACTCTTACATAAATGCATTCAAAGTCTTTACGTTTTTGGTACACTTATATTTATAGCTTGGTTCGATTGAATAACAGCCCGTGTGTACACACCAATAGAAGCACCATAATTATTATCCTCACAACATAGATAAAAATTTATAAAATCTCTGTTGTTTCCTGATTTTGTAATTTTTACTCTTAGCTAGTTTAAGTTACGCTAATGTAACATCTTAAAAATCTAGTCAGTGTTACATACTTGAATCGCAGTGAGTTTACTTTTATCCGACAAATTTTAATTTTCCCTCTTACTCTGTGATCAGATCTTAATAATATTTATATGGGTTCACGCTCTGGATAAGCCTCATTGTTAACCCTAAGAAATTATCATTACGTATGACTTCTAAAATTTCTTTTTTGAAGTTTGTCTTTAAGTTGTATACTAGGTCTTTAAATCATTCTGCCGAGCAGCAGCTTCCAAAATTAAAATAGCCTATATGATCGCCGAACTCTGATAGGAGATGGCACTCAAAGAAGAAGAACTAGGTCTTTTATATGCGAGGAGCCGTCTGGGTTGGTATCACCGTTTTGTCTATGTCTGTCCCCAAGCAGCAGTGTGTAAGACAAACAATATTTCAATATAAAAGTAGAAGCCCGTGGAATTACTGGGAATTATGAGAGTTAAAATGTGATGTCTCGGGGTGACGAATGCAGTCCAGTGCTATGTAGTGGTTTTTAATTAAAAGTTCTGTGTGGCGTTGCTTCTGTTTATGGGTAGGCGTGGCACTACGTTTCGCATTCAAACGAATAAATAAATCTCAATTTCTGTAGACTGCCTCGATGGCGCAGTAGTGTTGCGTATGCGGTACGACTACTGTGCTGAGGTCTCGGGTTCGATTCTCAGGTCCGATAATAAGTGATATTGGGTTTTTCTATAAGGAAAGTATCAGCCAAGGGTCTGGAATTGTGCCCGGTGTGGCGATAGGCTCGTCCCCTATCACATCATATTGTTGAAATACGGTCCGCGAAATGTAATACTCGTTAGGCCTTGCCCTATGGGGTTACAGGTGTGAGTGCGTACTAGCATTATCTGAATCCATAGTGTGTTCTTAATATTTACATCATGTATGAATCCCGCAACGTCTGAAATCTTATTGAATTCGTGTAAATGTCTATTAAATTTGTTCCTGTGCCATTATGTTTTTGCATGGCGGGCTACACGCCGCCCGCCGGATATCTCAACATCACGCAACTCGAGATGGGCCGTAATTGATTTTTTTAATATCATTGCGTGGTTGAAAGCAACGGAGGCCCTTCCATACATACAACTCGAGTGGCCGGCTTTTTATAATTTTTAAAAGACTTAAAAAGATTGCTTCTGTATTTTCTTCTGGTATCCCGACTTAATGCCCCTGACCTTCTCATCATTATCTGTCGGTGGATCTTGTATTTTGAGTGGCGACCCAACATCTAATTCCCACACCCTGCAAAGGAAACCTAATTTCGCCACATTCGCCTTATCCGGTAGTCAGCAGAGTGTAACACGCGCAGGCGAGGTTTTTCGATTGAATGACGAGACGATCAAGGCACTTGCCTGATGGTAAGCGTCACGCCTGCCCATAAACAGAAGCAACACCATACAGAACTTAGAATTACAAAGCACTGCATGGCACTGAACTGCGCTCGTCACCCCGAGACATAAGATGTTAAGTCTCTTAATGCCCAGTAATTTCACTGGCTTTAATGTCCTTCAAACCGAAACACAACAGTCCTTACATAAAGTTCCTTGGCGGCAGAAATAGACAACGCAGTGGTACCAATCCAGACGGCCTCTCGCATACGAGGGACCTACCACCTTGTTACCATCTTGTTGTTGGATCTAAGATGTTGGTGGTCTACTTATACTCTAATTGGTTATCTAAGTGCTAGAGCCACGGTGTAGACCAGCCGGCCAGCCGGCTTCACTGTGGTAGTACCATAGTCAGAGGCTAGTCACTACTCGCAGGACGGATATAGGTATCAAGAACTACGAGTGACTGTCGGTCCCACAACATCCAGAGCCAAAACACGTATTTGTATATCATACAAACATTTGTCTCGGTTCGGGAATTGAACCCGCAGCCCCTCGTTTCACAGCCGGGTACTCGCCCACTGCACCATGCTGTCGAGCTGTATTATGCGTTAATTGCTGGTTAAATCTTACATGAACATTGTGAAATAAGCCTCTAGTATGTATAATAGATTTATTATAATAATAATATGTTTATGACACATAAAGAGCGATTTGTGAGTATGACACCCGTCGTAATTCATCGAACGAGGCCCATTCTAAATAGTTTAGCAGTGAACGTCGCGGAGGCGCAGTTAAATACGACATGCTTTTAAATATATTATTTGTATAATGATCTCTTACGTTTACACGAATGTTACACATTTTTTTTCTTTATCCTGGCTCGGCAAAGTGACTACGCTGCACCTGATGGTAAGTGTAGCGCAATCCAAGAATAGTGTCGACCAACGATAAACAATGTGTCCATCGTAGGTCGGCAAGATCATGCCGGCCTGCCAAAGTTCCTGGGATGAACTACGGGGTCCCTGCTAACGGAATACTGGCGACCCCGCAGTATCTCATCCCAGGGCCAAGGGGGGGAAGGAAAAAGGGTTAGGATCAGGGGGCAAGTCCCCGGGGGAGAACCGGATATACACTGGCTGACCCTGGAACGCGACCCACACAAGGTGGGCCACTATGGCAGGTTTTAGCACCAGTGTACGGTGGTCGCTATCCGGTCGGATATAAGTATCCTCCCACCATTGAAATAAGACTAATTTAAACGGATTTTATCGTGGTTTTGGAGGTATGCGAGTGGACTCCACACGAAGGCTGAAAATCTTATAAGCTTTTATTTAAATCTCATTTGTAATTGATATGCTGATATTCTCTAGTTCTTTGTCAGTTAAGTAAAATATGATGTTAAATAAGTACTGGTGGTGGTAGAATATTCTTATGCGACCGGATAGCGACCACCGCACACATGGTGTTAAAACCTGCCATAGTGACCCACACACCTTGTGTGGACCGCGGTCCAAGATCAGCTAGTATATATCCGATTCTCCCGAGGGGCTTGCGACATGACTTGATGGATAGTTGAATCGGGTATAGGGGCACATCCCTGTATCCTTGTGTCTGCATCGGTCATCCCCTTGTCCGACAGACAGACCTTACCCAGGGCCCTCGATTTGTTTCTTGTCTCTTCGAAGTGTGAAGAAGCATTTATACAGGCCGGCATGATTCTAGTGCCCACTGATAAACTCATTGTTTGTCGGTGGTCGCAGGTTTTTTCCGACTGCACTGCGCTTACCATCAGGTGTAGTGCAGTCGCTATGCCGTGTACGGAAATAAATAAACTTATACTTTACATATGGTTACTAGGACTTCAGGCCCACTTGCCGCCTTCACTAATGAAGTAGTGCTTAGGCCTTAATCCACCACACTATATTGGCTAATGCGGGTTGGTAAACTTCACATACTTTTGAAAATTCTAAAGAAATATTCTCAGATAAGCACATTTGTTTGCGATCTTTACCTGCTCCGCTAAAACGTGCGACAAATAACAATACTTTTGTTAGATGGTAGATCTCTCGTATGCGAGAGGCCATCTGGTTTGGAACCAGCGTGGTTGTTTATTATGGTCGCCAAACAGCTTCGGTTTGAAGGGCATTGAAGACAGTAAATTTACTGGTCCTTAAAGATTTCTTAAGTCTTCGGAAGATGAGCTCAGTCCAGTGCCGTGCAATGCTTTGTAATGCAAAGTTACATGTGCTGTTGCTTCTGTTTACGGGCAGGCGCGCAATTCTCGTTCATTTATTTATAAGTAGAAATTATAAGTTGTTATGTCACCGATAAAATATATGACACATTTTTTGCAGAAATATGTGCTTTGGTAGCTGGGATAGAATCCGTGACTTATGTCACAGTAGCCCCCGGCGAGGTTATCACTATTTTTGTACTACTGTTCTCTTTTTAACCGCCTTCGATTTATAACTACTATACAAACAAGCTTTGACTCCGAATACTAATGAAGTAATAGCATAGATGTCGCGAAGAAAATCTGCCACAATTAGGCATTCCTGAAAATTTCGTTTGCCTTTTGTAACCCCAACAAAACCAGGGATTGAAATAATACTAATTTAAACGGATTTTATGGCGGTTTTTTATTAATTTTGATCCCGACCTTTCGAAGACTTTTCAGCCTTCGTGGTCACGGGTGGGACTGAGGTGTAGGTTGTCCCAAAATGTTAATGTTACATTATATACCTTCAGTTTACAATTATTGATAAAATTTATGGTTTGGTCCGATCTACGCACAAGGAGCTCACAGTGTCTTGAGGTCTGGCAGTTGGTCTTTTGGGTTCCGATTTAATTAAATGTATAATCGGATCTCAGCTTTGTGCTAGCTTCCCACCATCTTCTCTATTGAAAACAGGGATGATATAAAAGGGGAATGCCCATCTCCCATACAAAAAAATGCCTAAGATGAACAAAAATGAATTATACACCAATTTGTAGTTAAAATCAAAGTAAATCTATTACAATTAAAATGTCTATCCAAAAACTTGGAGGAAGCTGGTTAAAAACATTTTGCCAAAAATATATTTTACGTCTTGAAATTGGGATCTGACAAGTGCAAATATCGGTAATTTAAATAGGTTAAGGATATATCATAATTCATAGATAAAACAATGAGGTATTATATTGGAGCGGACGTCGAATCGGAAGCAAAAAGTTTGGTACTTACGAATAACTTAAACAGAAAAACTATCTGTCAAATACGATTTGTATTTACTAATGTCAAATTCGACATTCATGTACATTTACGACAATCAAATTAAATACTATAATAATAATTATAATACTTTCCCCCTAGTGTGTAAAACTTGAGAATAATACAACTATTCTTATTTTAATCTAAATAGATTATATGACTATTTGAAGTTTCTGTCCATTTCCAGGCATTTTATGGGCATTCCCCTTTACCCCTATGTCTGTCTATAAAAGTAAAAGAATGAGACAGTTGTATACAGTAAAAAAGATATACTCCAATGTTTTGTGAGATGGTATTGTGATACAGCGCAGTGTTTAAACGCCGCGCTGTTAAACGACGACCCTTGAAGGTTCTTTGTGCGTGTCGCATTCACCAGCATATTACTTTAAATGTCAACACACGACACATCAGCGCGATAGAGTTGACCATTTTAGACGAAATGCTGATTATCTACGGACAGAAGGTCAGCTGTGCATGGTCAAGATATGCATACAGTTTTGGATTGCACTTTGTTGTAAGTTCTGTAGTAGGTTGAGCAATGTCGGGCGGAGCATGTGGTTGACCGCTGCAAGGATCTGGTCTAACATATTTGCCTTAGTCTATCACGTTACGCAACTGTGTAAGATCAAAATTTGACATATTTTCTGGCTATGGGATCACTAGAAACATAAATATTTATTATTATAGCAGAGTCTGGCAATGTCTACTAACAATAAATCTCTCTTCACCGCCCATGAATATAATAAAAATAATAGTATATGCGTTGATGACTTTATAAGAAAGGTATAGGGATTGCATAGGGGCGGGGGGTGACTTGGCACTACAGAAATTGTTTCACCGTACGATCGAAGACAGTAAGCTACCAATTCAAGTGAATTCGGCCCATTCATGTTTTAGACGACTATCTACAACTTAGTCCTATTTTTGGATTTTTAACTTAAAGGATCCCGCCGTATTATTATATACGGCGATGATCGAAGCTGATGATAAATTATAATAGATGCGGGATATGTTAGATTTAATAAAAACTTAGTTTTGTAATTTTTTATAAATATTTTCTCATTTCCATTTTCAATACGGAGTGCGATGCCTACGTCCATCACTGAGCCATATAGAGAGGGCTGACGTCACATCCGATTGGAAACATTAATTGATCATTCTCCAAGAAAAAAGTAATCTACAAATGTGACCTTAGATCTGTTTTTATTATGCGATGGACCTACTAATGAGGTCACCTCGGTATGGGCAGTAGACAAGCGCCCTAGATCGGGACGTGGCATTATTTCGAATCGTTATTTATGGTTTGTAATATATGGCTTTATACATTCTATTAACTTTTTATTCAGAATAAGCCGAGGTATTTCTTGGTATTTTAAAAGGTTAATGATAGTCCTGAAATAAATAAATCGATATTAGAAATACGTGATGTTTATCAGAGAATGTATTATGAGAATGATAAATTAATCTTTATACATGTACGCGCATTAATTTTGTTGATGCAGTAAAATAATGTTCATTAAATTTAATTTATTCTACTGCCCGTGTACTCAGGCTGAGAAACCGCTGAGGTCCTGGGTTTCAATCCAATATCTAGGAATCATAATGTTTGTTTGTTTATCACCAAGTGGAATACAATAGAATTTGAACCCAGTAATAATCATCAAGGGACGGACATTGACGGAAATGACTGCCTGTTGTGAAGTGAGAGGTCGCGTGTTCGATTCCCGCTCCGAAACAAATGTTTGCGTGATCCACTAATATTCCACAATTAGTTAATTACAAATTTAACCTAGTGTGGGGTCGTATGACTGTTGGTTATATTTATTTATTTAAACGTCAGTGGTCCGGGGCGCATTAATTGCACCTCTGCCTATCCCATCGGGGTTTATCTGTATTTATGTTATACAATAACAACATATTAATCTTTATAAAATAAACGCGTAACATTTATACATGATCGCAATCTTGTTAGTGTGGATAAACATATCCACGTAATTATTGTATGAAATCGTTACAAGATCATACGCCACGAACGCGCTCTGATTCCGCGGGATAGTGATGTGATTTGCAGAATAGACGGTTCTCCGGTTTATGTTTACGCATCCGGTTCGAAATCGAGTGATAGCAATTCGAAATTCTAAACTCGATATATCTCTAGTTCCGAACATAATCAACGATTTGGATCGGATTGTTATCTTATTTTGATAGTTGAAGTTTATTTGTAGTGAAAAATTTAGTTACAAAACGCATCCTGAACTTTAATGCATATCCAATTAGATCTGTAGTTTCTAAATTTCTAAATGACTGAACAGATTTTCTTTAAACATAACTGAATACTATCCCGATTAAACCGAATTTCAAACAAAAATTCCGCATCCGAATCGGTCTATCCGTTTAGATATTACATTACTGTAAACTGGTCTGACTGATCTCAAACTTTCTCGATAGGAATTCATTAAGTGGAAACCGCAACAAAATTCATCAAGTAGTTTAAGAATTCTACATAAACTTCTTTCATTTTAACCCCCGAAAAAAGAGGAGTGTTAGTAGTTTGACGGGTTTGTCTGTCTGTCTATGGCACTGTAAATGAGTAGACTGATTTGAATGCGGTATTTATTTGAGACTTTGCGTTTTTTATTGCATATATTTAATTAATATTCGGTCAATTGATTGCATGAGCGTCACATCTCTAATTTTTTTCTATTAATATTTGACTGTACATTGTGAGGTCAAGTTGCGTGGGTCGTGCCTAGGGGCGTAAGTTACTGCTCCATCAAATATTGCGCGTCTACTGTTCCACGTCACGCCAATCAAATGTGCTCTGCGTGGATGTTAAAGCTGAGTGTACAATGTATTTCTTATATAATCAAATCAAAACGTTTATTTTGCAAGTAGACTACAAAGGGCTCTTTTATACCTCAATGATAGAATAAATTACAATTAAATGCACCGGTGCTTCGGAAATGCCCACTGGTCTGAGAAGGAGCACCAAGAAACTCAGCCGTAGATCTTTTGAATATTAGTATTACATTGTATATTGTGTTTTTGTCCTCAAATAGTAGTAATAATAGTATTTAAGCCAGATGTAGAGCCATGCAGTAGACATTTTTCTCTACCACCAGGGTAGGATCTCACAGTAAACCGACGTGAAATTGTAGCTCGCTGTTATGTTTTGTACGGTGAGTGAGATATCCGGAGGCCTAAATCCCTCTCTCCTTGGCAACACTCATACTTTTCCTTAAAATTCAACAATGTAGTCATAATTCTTCTAAGATTGTGACTGTTTTGACAGCCTCCGGGATGCAGTGAGCAAGTAGCCGACTACGAAGCGAGAGTTCGTGGATTCGACTCCCACACCGAGACAAAGTTTGTGGGATCCATAAATATTTGTTTCCGGTCTGGGTGTTATGGGACCACAAGTCCCTCGTATACACGTTAACCTAATGTGTGGTCAGGACTATGTGCGTAACTGTTGGGTGTATTTAGGGTTTCGGGTTAATGGGCCGCGGTGACCACTTACTATAATGCGACCCACTTGCTCGTATGCGTGTATACAAATTGTGATTGCCTGCCTCGGGGTTTGAACTCACAACCTCATCAGTTTCGTTCCTTGAGTATACTGCCATTAAAAAAACGCCATCTTATTCATTGCATAATATCTCACTCACTTTTGAAGTGGTACCAGACTTTAAATAAAAAGAGATAATTAAGGGATTGGGAAGGGGAGAGAGGAGTTGGACGTCCGGGTATCTCACTCACAGTACGAAGCGCAATAGCAAGCCAAAAAAATAACAGTGGTAAAACCTGGTCGAGCTCGCATTTATGCAGACAAAACTGTCTACAGCGTGGTTCTACCACACAAAATCTCACTCCCCATTTCTTTCCATTGATGATTATAATGTTGATACTAATGTGTAGTGAAGTTCACTTACTCTCCACTTACTCGTATACTAGCCTATGCTATACAAAAAAACAACAAATACAAAATATAAATCTCAATAACATGCTCTGTGTGAGACAAGCCTGTAAGAAGAAGGGACGCCAAGGCTATTGACTGGTGCATTTTCAATTCAAACTAATTATTGACATTTTATGTTTAATACGTGTATCGGAATCTCGAGGTATAAATAAAATAAAATGTGGCTCGCCGATTCTGCACTTGGTAACTATTATATTATATTTAGTACCTGTTTCATAATGTGTGATTAATGATTACTGCCAGATAACTCATTTGACAGCTAATTGAATAAGTAGCAATTTTAACATACCCTTTTCGATGTCGACAGTGGAATATTAAATCGCCAATACGTTAACTTCATGGTGGAGAATTTTAAATATGTTTTTGTACCATTTATAATTGAAGGGGATGAATCTTTTAAAACTAAAAATGACATTCAAAATATTTTTAGTAGATTTTGACTCAAAGTTGTTTAGTTTCACCTACACGGCTATAATATCCCCGAAGGGGTAGGCAGAGGTGTAACTGGTACACTCACATTTTACATTTCGCCGAGCTTATTTCCGACCTTTTATGTGATGGGAGCGAACCTATCGCCATATTGGGCAGATCATTCCGGGCTGATGCTGAGCATTTCGTGATAGAAAAAAACAATATATCTTTTACCCGAGCCGGAGATCTAACCCGAGACCTCATTGTCCTATTGAGTACGCATTTACAAGTGCGCCACCGAGGCAGTATAGTTTATTGGTTTTTTTTTATTTTTTTAACGTTTTGAATTTTTATTTAGATGTTTTTTATAAAAAATAATGAACACTAATTTTTTAATTTTGTTGCCCATGGACGGCCCAAAAGCGATGGCTTGACATATCAATGGGAAATATCAGAGCCAATGACCTCATTCTGGATGCTCAAGATTAATTGTTCTGGAACCATCCAAGTAGGAAAGCGGACCCTGGCATCATCAGGCAGGAACCAACTAACTCGTCTTTTCTTTATTTCACAATGACCTTAACATCTGCTCTACATAGAGTTGTTAAGTTATTCAAAACCTAAGTTATGATGTAGTATTTGTATTTAGGACATGTAGGACAGTCATTAGACATAATGCTAACTTACAACGTTATTTGAATATTCAAATACAAAAAGCCCTAAAGTGGAATCCATTAAGTAATCCGTTAACTACTTTAAGTTTATCATAAACTTGTTATCTGTAAAGGCATATAGAGCTCAATAATTTATATGGGCCCTTCTGTTATGATTCGCGATTCTAAAGGTCGCGCGTTTTATAAATGGTAGAGCCATGCGGTTGACATTCTTGTCCACATGAATTTTTCAGAACTACCACAGGAAATCGACGTGAAATAGAAGCTTAGTGTTGTGTTTAGTAAAGTGAATGTGAGGCCCAACCGTAACCGCCCCCCCCCCCCTCCCTCTTTGCTATCAAATCTCCATTCTTTTCCTTTAGGGTCGGCAACTTTTCCGTGATTATTCTTATATTCTGGGCATTCATGGGCAATGGGGCACACTTTTTGCATTTTTTATTGGATTGCTGCTTGTTTTGTCATTCAAACGAACAAGTCACTGGCCTGATGTTAACCACCGCACCTGCTCCTAAACAGAACTTCGAATTACGATGCACTATATGAGGCTGGACTGCGTACGTCATTCCGAGGCATATATACACAATCCTAAGACATATAAGTCTCATAATTGCCAGTAATATGACGATTTCAATGTCCTTCAAATCGAAGCACAACAGTCCTTACATAACTGCTGCTTGACCCCAGAAATAGAAAAAGCCGCGGCACCAACTTAGACGACCTCTGGTATATGACGGACCTACTAAATGACAAAGCAGTTTTGTCATTTATCGGACCAAACCATAAAGATTTTTATAATTGTAAATTGAAGGTAGATACTGTAACATTAACATTTTTGGACAACCTACACCTCAGTCCTCCCCGTGACCACGAAGGCTGAAAAGTCTTCGAAACGTCGGGATCATAATTAAAATAAAAAACCGCTATAAAATCCGTTTAAATTAGTTTTATTTCAATCAGTTTTGTCTACATCATGAATGGGCCGGCTCTACCAGATCGTTACCACTATCTCGATGTAAGGTAGCTGCTTGCTGCTGCGCTTCGTATGGTGAGTGAGATTCCGGAGGCCCTAGTCCCCATCCCCTTCCATATCCCTTAGTTACTCCTTACCTCAAAGGTCGGCAACGCGCATGATTCTTCTGATATTATGAGGGTAAATGGGCAGTGGTTATAATTTAGCATAACATGACCTACTTGTTCATTTTCTAATCTTTGCTATTAAAAGAAATGATGCCGCCCGCCGTACACTGAATTCAGAATTTCAGTCTGCTTGCGTATAGTATGATATTGCTATGTACCGCACCGCTCCCACGCAAGTATTCCTAAAGGATAGGTGCAACTGGGGCCACTACGGTTAACCGAGCAAATAGCCATCGCCATAGCGGTATTGTGGATGTTCGTGGGCGGTGGGCATCACTTACCATCAGGTGACCCACTTGCTTGTTTTCAGACTTATGCTATTAAAAAAACTACCACTAGACCTTTCTGGCATTATCCTGGCTTAATATCAGGGTCCGCTTTCCTATCATAATTTACCGTCTCACCCCCACATCCATACAGGGAAGCAAGGTATGATGTTAAATTAAATGCGTAATTAAAAATAACTTTGCTAATTGAACGAACAAAATTATTATTATAGTAGGTACGAAAATCAATTACCGAACGAGGAAGATGTTTTTTGCAATTAAATACACCGAAATATTATAACGAAGTCAAGGATACGCGCGGCGTTGGAATGATCGCATTTTTTTTATAAGTGTAATTGTAGTAATTATAATTATATAGAGTTGACCTTCGTCAATAAACAAGTTCACCGTGTAGCGAAAAAGTACATCCTTTTAGTAGCTTCACGACCTTTATACTGTACCAGTTCTTGCTCACGGCTTTTCCTGCGTGAAAGTCTTTTCTGTGATTCCTTACTCCTGTTAGGGGATGAAATTTGAACGCTGGAATAAGTGTTCTATTTTTTTTAAGAGTATTGTTACTAAATTTCAAATTAAAATGTCGATAAAATAGCTCGGTTGTAAAAACAACTGCAACATAAATCGGTCTGGAACTAACACTGGCAAGCTGATTCTACAAGAGTGCTGTGCGGATGAGGGAATTACATGAAAATAGCACCGTTGAAGAACGCCATCCATTTCAGTTATGGAGGATATTTATGGATGGATATTGATGAGGATGGAATTTCAATTCGTATCGCGTTGCGCGGTGATGGAATCCAGCAACTGGTATTAAGCCAACCAGCTCATTGGAACACTCGCCATGATATTAATGATAGAAGATGGAATGACAAACAGCAGTGTTATTGTCAGTGAATCAAGCCTATCTGGAAGAGCCGGTCTATCGACAGTTTGAAGCGCGCCTTGTTGGATGTGGTCAAAAATATAAGAAGCTGGTACATCGGCAAAGATGAAAATAGTACATCAAAGCTTCATCAAAGGATCATTGTTGTGGTTGTCTGACAATAAAAAAAATATTTTAATTTTAATCTTTTATTTATTAAAGCTGATGGCGGTGGGTTGGTGTGAAACGAATGGATTTGAATGTGGTTTTTTTGTTTGGAAGCTGACTGAATAGAGATGGTTCTTAGCTAAGTTTGAAAGGATGGTTTGTAGACGTGTTCCAATGCTAACAGATGATGCAATTGCATGTTAACATATGCCCTATTAATAAAACTGCCCTGAGCTTCTCATAAATTAGATGTATTCCGGTAGCGTGTGACCCTCTCCAAGGTGACGTGTCTTCACAGATGTCTACATTTAACATTCACTTCACTCTACATTATAGTTTAGCTCGGTATACAGAACTTATTGCAACATTTTATAGCTGAGAATTATTTAAAATGAAAACAATAAACCGGTGAAGTGCGAGGTATACTCGCGCACTAAGGGTCCCGTACTCAACCCACTTATTTATTTTGTGTTCTTTTTATTTAATTTTTATTAACCTGAATGATGAGACCAGCCGGGCATTCGTTTGCTGGCCGGCATCACACCTGCCTATACAAAAGTAATTGCAATTTACATTCCATTGCACGTCATAATACTTGCCTGCTCGTCATTCCAGGATATAAGATGTTAGTTTTATAATTATCTTAATTTCACTGTCTTCGGCCCTTTAAATCAAAACACAGCAGTGCGAGCTGGCGGCAGAAGTATACAATGCAGTTGTATCTACCCAGATGGCTTATTAGGATATCAGCAATAATAATACATACTCTATAAAAATATTCCTAAGCCTATTACAATTATGACCAAAAAGATATGAGGTAACTTCAAATGTGGGACACATATAGACAGACGGTGCGGCTCTATATTGGAATTCCGCTGGTAACCTTGGAGTACGGAACCCTATAAAGTTGCCTAGATTGAGCTAGAATAGAGTTGATGAAAAAACGATTATCGTATGAAAGATAATTGAGTTTTATTTATCTTAGGTGACCCATGCCCCCAGCTGCCCATACAATAATACAATGGGCTGTCAACAAGATTGATTCACGCTGTTGATTGATAGGTCATCGTATGTAAGGCCGCAACATCGTGTCAATATTTCATCAGTTGTGATGGGATCGGGTGATACCATCAGTAGATAGTATTGCATCATATTAAAGCCTAAGGCACAGGACAGGCGAAAGACATATAAAAAAGGAGCGACGTTGGATGATCTGTTACGTCTATGGTCCATTGACACCACTTTAAATCATTAAAGTGTTGGACAGAAAATAAAAAGGGCTGGTGATTCTACTTGATCTTTTTTGTACCCGACTAGAAAGCGACCACCGTACACAAGTTGAAAAACCCGTCATAGTGGCTCGTTCAGGCGAGTCACGTTCCGGGATCAGTCATTTATAATGCGACTGGCCTATATCTGTCGACTGTCGAGAGATTCAATTTCTCTTGATGGTTGACATTATGTTTGGACTACATTGTACTTAACATCAGGTCCAGTGAAGGCACTTTATCGTGTCAGGATAAAAAAATATAAAACAAGAATTGTAATTTTTTATGTATTATTGATGATACTGTGTATATGAGATGTGTATATAAGATGATATTCTTTCTGGTAGGTTGTCTTACTTTTCTGTCTTTAATTTTTACTGACGTGGTTCTAAATTTGGCATATTAATTGTTTTTATTCTATGTATAACCATGCATTACTCCACCAAATGTGGATCTATTTGGATGATTCTATGTTCATTCAAACGAGTACAACTTAAAGTTAGTCTCGTAATAATTTCAAAAAGAAATTCTAACCTTAAGGGGTGAAATGGGAGTAAAGACTCAAATTTCGTCATTTATGCACCGATGTAAATGATTCTTTCACTAAAATTAGTAAAATAAAAACTTAAGCCTCATAATGCCCCGTAATTTCACGGGATTTCATTTTCTTTAAACTGGGACACAACAGGGCTTAAATACTTCTGCTTGACGGTAGAAATAAACAAATTGGTTGTGCCTACCTCAACTCCAATTGAGAACTTCTTTATTTAACATGGAGAACTCCTTTATGGATATCTCCGAGCTGGCGATTGAAGGTGTGTTGGAATCATAGGCCTAACCCCCACCGGCTTAGCCCCGCGGTATTCCTCTCTCTCCCTCATGTCGAACATGGAAGTTCGCAAACGCATGCAGTATTAGTTCAATAAAAAAAACCCTCTTGAAATTGATTGAGTGGTAGCGCCTGTAGACAATCTTGTCTACAGTATCGATGGGATAGCTCGACCAGGTTGTTAGCACTATCTCACAGAAAACCGGCGTATAGTAGCGACTTACTGCTGCATTTCATACGGTGAGCGAGGTATCCGGTGGTCCAAATGCCCCAATCTTCAATATGAGTCTTCGAGTATGGTAGGTGCTCACGGCCGGTGGAGATCACTTACCATCAGATGAAGCATTTGCCTATATGTCGGCCTCTATTACAAAAAACTCACGTGTTTACTCATCGTAACACCGTAGTGTTTTTACAGTTATTAGGTGTTGGTGTGGTGTGTAATTTATTTATTGCCTCAGAGTGTGCAGTAATCAGTAACGTCCCACGACCCGCCGTGTCCGTGTGCCGCGCACTTATCTATATTAACACTTTGTTTGTCTGTCTAAGCGTTGTTCGTATATACGGCGTCTTTTTTTAGAACGAAGTTCCTTACGGCAGGCTTGGAGGGGCTAGGGATTTCGCTGCGTGACCGAACTGAAAAAAATGTGATAGTAAAACCGTAAGAAAAATGCGTGGAAAAAATGCGTGGAATAAAAGCGTTAAATGAGACGTGCGCAGGCGCGACAGTCAATGTGTCAATTTTAATGTCAGTCATTTCTATGTAATTTTATGTTGTCAAACAAAAATAAAGAGACATATTTAAAATGAAATTCATTCAGCCAGTTATAATTGAAGTATATAAAAATACTCCTTCGATTTTTAAAAGATTACGCTAGCTCGTTATTATTTATAATTACATAAGTTGATAAAAAATGCTATACAATAGCTTTACCGCGGCAGTCTCCGAGCGCCACACGTCTTTTTTTTATTTCTATTTTTCTATTCTATTTCTATGTAATTTTATGTTGTCAAACAAAAATTAAGAGACATATTTTGTTATTTTAGTTGATAATTTGATTTTTTTGCAATTTGTGTCGATTGTACATTAGCCGAAGGAACTTCGTTCTTACCTGGTGTCCCACGACACAAACCAATTTTTAATTTAATTAAATGATGGGATGAGCTAGTCGCTGATGGTAAGCGCCTCGCCTACCCATAAACAGAAGCAACACCACACAGAACTTTGAATTACAAAGCACTGCATGGCACTGAACTGCGCTCGACACCCCGCGACATAAAATTTTAAGTGTCATAATGCCC
Organism: Amorpha juglandis; assembly: GCA_949126905.1. Taxonomy (NCBI): domain Eukaryota; kingdom Metazoa; phylum Arthropoda; class Insecta; order Lepidoptera; family Sphingidae; genus Amorpha; species Amorpha juglandis. Next base: position 272,667 of record OX421383.1, read on the forward strand.
AGTTATTTCACTGGCTTCAATGTCCTTCAAACCAAAACACAACAGTGCTTACACATTGTTGCTTGGCGGCAGAAATACACAAAGCGGTGATACCAACCCAGACGGCCTCTCAAACATAATGGCCTTATTACCACCTTGTAAAGTTAGTATAATCACCTTCCACCTGCTCATATCACACTCGCAGTGGAGTCAGCAAAACACACTTTTTAACACGTGTTACAAAAAGATTATGCGTATAGTTTTTACGACCGGCCGCTTGCCAAATGTTAACCCCGTTGGGGAGAAAACACAGCCAGACCCTACAATATTTTTGGATTTCACAGACATTTGTCTCGGTACGGAAATCGAGCCTGCGGCCTCTCGATTCAACTACTCGCCCTTTTCACCACGGACGCTGTCTACATATTATATTATGACTGACTGACTGATTTTCTGTCATCCGTATATACATTTTCTTTAAGGTTGGCAACGCGCCCATGATTGTTCTGGTATTGTGTACATGGGCGGTGATCATTTACAATCAGGTGACCCACATGCTCGTTTGTTGCCTATCTTTATATATATAATTCTTCTGTGAGTGTGTATGTTCCTGAACTTCTCTTAAACGACTGGACCGATTTTGATGAAATTTTTTGTGTGTGTTCAAGGGGATCTGAGAATGGTTTAGATTCACAATTTTGTCCGCTGGACAATGTTTTTTTAATTAATTTTTAATTTATTAGTAGTTGTTGAGTTGTCGTTGCGAAGCTTGCCGTGATGACGGGTCGTATAGCGTCTAGACTGGACAGGGACAGGACAGGGACAGGACAGTGAGACAGGACAGTGAGACAGGAAAGTGAGACAGGACAGTGAGACAGGACAGTGAGACAGGACAGTGAAACAGGACAGAGAGACATGACAGAGAGACAGGACAGTGAGACAGGACAGTGAGACAGGAAAGTGAGACAGGACAGTGAGACAGGACAGTGAGACAGGACAGTGAGACAGGACAGTGAGACAGGACAGTGAGACAGGACAGTGAGACAGGACAGTGAGACAGGACAGTGAGACAGGACAGTGAGATAGGACAGTGAAACAGGACAGAGAGACATGACAGAGAGACAGGACAGTGAGACAGGACAGTGAGACAGGACAGTGAGACAGGACAGTGAGACAGGACAGTGAGACAGGAAAGTGAGACAGGACAGTGAGACAGGACAGTGAGACAGGACAGTGAGACAGGACAGTGAGACAGGACAGTGAGACAGGACAGTGAGACAGGACAGTGAGACAGGACAGTGAGACAGGACAGTGAGACAGGACAGTGAGAGGACAGTGAGACAGGACAGTGAGACCGGACAGTGAGACAGGACAGTGAGACAGGACAGTGAGACAGGACAGTGAGACAGGACAGTGAGACAGGCCAGTGAGACAGGATAGTGAGACAGGATAGTGGGACAGGACAGTGAGACAGGACAGTGAGACAGGACAGTGAGACAGGACAGTGAGACAGGACAGTGAGACAGGACAGAGAGACAGGACAGAGAGACAGGACAGAGAGACATGACAGAGAGACAGGACAGTGAGACAGGACAGTGAGACAGGACAGTGAGACAGGACAGGACAGGGACAGGACAAGACGGGGACAGGACGGGGACGGGACGGGGACGGGACGGGACGGGGAAAGGACGGGGACGGGACGCGGACAGGACGCGGACAGGACGGGGACAGGACGGGGACGGGACGGGGACAGGACTGTCCAACCGGAGGGAGGTGGGAGACGACCTGACTTAGGTCGTCGAAGTCAATTAAATGTGCGACGGGCTACCTCACGTGCAATGGCGCAGTACCTCACTTAATTGCATTTAATGTAAATAAAACATTTGTATTAAGTTTTGACCACATTTTACACAAATATATTATGTAGGTGATACGAAGTTCACCGGGTCATCTAGTTCTATTATAAGAAAAGCGTTTTAAATGGTGTTGCGTCTATTTTTGGGCAAGCGTGGCGTTTTATGCAGGCGGTCTGCTCGTTATAAAAGCAAATAAAATAATACCTTGGGCGACACCTAGTGGTATTAACTAGTGTATTTAATTATATATAAATTATAACGCGCTATTTGTAAAGACTAATAGGCGCTAAACACATACCGCGGCCTTCTCATCCGCACGATATTCGGTAATTTTTCTGCTCATGGCTACTTTGATAAAAACGTCCCAAGGAACTTTTTATAAGTGGTAATGACCGGCTTGACCGGAGTGTTACCGCTGACTCACATAAACCTATGTATACTATAAGCTTCCTTTTATGTTTCATACGTGAATGATTTTTTTTTTATTTTATTTCATTGAATGACGAGACGAGCAAGGCGCTCGCTTGATGATAAGCGCCACGCCTGCTCATAAACAGAAGCAACACCACACAGAACTTTGAATTACAAAGCTCTGCATGGCACTGAACTGCGCTCGTCACCCCGAGACATAAGATGTTAAGTCTCATAATGACCAGTAATTACACTGGCTTCAATTTCCTTCAAATCGAAACACAACAGCGCTTACACACTGTTGCTTGGCGGCAAAAATATACTAAGCAGTGGAACCAACTCAGAGGGCCTCTCACGCACAAGGGATACCACCTTATGATAATTTTAAATGTCATGAATAAACCTATTATAACTAGTAGTGTCATTTATATCACTCACTAATTTATTGTCTCACTCATAATTAACAACAGTAAACGCTGTGTAAGTATTCCTCCTAACACAATTAGCATCTCACATACTTGTAAGACATGATTTTGTCTTACATTACTGGAGACATAAAGTACTGTGTACTCGTATAAACTGCACACATTCCAACGCAACCAGCATTTAATATTCTTGTAATAATTAATCTAAGTATGGTGAGACAAATTGTATAAGATTTAATGTGGTTTAAGCTACGGGCTTAGGTATACCTTATATTAACTAAATAACAGGTACAAATACAAAACTATTTGAAATAAAACGAATTTAAACGGATTTTATTGCGGTTTTTTATTAATATTGATCCTGACGTTTCGAAGACTTTTCAGCTTTCGTGTGCCTTAAGTAAAAAAAAAAGAAAATTAAATAAATAAAAAAATAAAATATCTCGGTGGCGCAGTTTTATTGCATACGCAGTATGACAGTTGTGCTGAGGTCTTGGGCTTGATCCCTGGGTCGGGTAAAGTGATATTGGGTTTTTATATTACGAAATGCTCAGTATTAGCCCAGAGTCTGGAATTGTGCCCGGTATGGAGATAGCGAAATGTGGGTGTAGTGGTGACACCTCTGCCCACATCTTCGGGGATTCTTTGTGATCCCATTTGCTTTTAACAACCTGCCGAATCCAAAATTTGACTAACTTCAAAACCCTTATCTCACTATAACACCGCGCTATATCAATCCCAAACTCAAATTCGTTCCAAAAAACAAATTTACAAAATTATGCGACCAACATTAAACAATAAAAGATATGCACAGATTAATTCGCGTAAATATCACAAAACAAGTACATAAAATAATCGCAAATTGGATGACCCCGAAGCCTCACATGCATACATTACCTAATGGTAATTGTCGAAAGCATCAACATTGCAAAAGGAGTTCAAGTTTTTTGAATATTACGTCATTTTGGATTACTGACAGAATATGGTTGTTTTGATGAGTCTAAACGACAAAAATACTTTAACTTGACAGCCTCCGTGGCGCAGCGGACGAGTAGTTGGCTGTGGAACTAGACGCCGTAGGTTAGATCCTCGCACCGAGACAAATGTTTGTGTCCACAAATATTTGTTTCGGGTCTGGGTGTAATAAGAACGAAAGGTATTTTATTTTACAGTTATGCTCCTTCAAATATTGAACAAAGTTACTACTATACGCTATAGTGTCTCGAAATCATACACACACATGATCCGGAGGCCCAAATCCCCCTTCTCTTCCCAATGGCTTAATTATTCCTTCCCTTTAAGGTTGGCACGCGCACGATTTTTCTGATATTGTGAGCGCTCATGGGCGGTGGAGATCTTACCATCAGGTGATCCACTTGCTCGTTTCTGGTTAATGCTACAAAAAATCGTCTATCAGCCTGGGAAGATGTGTAATGTCTTAATTCAAACACATTAATATTTAACTGACATATTGATGGATCATTATATTGCATTAAACACAAGCAATCGAAAGTAAGGTAAAAGGAATAAATAAAACGCGGCTGCTCATCACGACTTTACTAAACATTTCGTAATCTATAATGTACAAATAGCAAAGAATTTATCTCAAGACTTGGACGCTAGTAATTTTATAACCCCCGAGAAAAGAGAGGCGTCTTAAAACAGACCCTTTTGCCCGTGTTTGTATCACACACATCTGAACTTCTAAACGTTCGTCTTCTACTACGCTCGACACCCCAAGATTGAGTGAGAGAGCCACACTGTAGACAGTTCTGTCTACAGCATTAATGGGCCGACTCGACCAGGTCCTTACCACTGCCTCATAGAAAATGGAAGTAAAGTAGCGGTTTTCTGCTGCGTTTTGTAAGTCACTGCAAGTTATTCGGAGGCTCATAACTCGCACCCATTTGCAATCCCTTAATTGCTCCTATCCTTTAAGGTCGGCAACGCGCCCATGATTTTGATGTCGTAGGAGTACATGGGCGGTAAAGATCACTTACCATCAACTGAATCACTTGCACGTTTGCCAGATTGAACTATAAAAAGATTTTAAGTCTCTTAATTAAGTAATTTCACTCGCTTCAGTATCTTTCAAACCGGATCACAACAGTGAGCATGTTCTTCTATCACCTGCCTTTATTCTACTGGCAGTGGGGTCGGCGCAACATTATTTTTAATATATCTTACAGAAAGACTTGTCTTATAGTTTTTGGCGACAGACCGCTTACCTGACATCAACTCCTCTGGGGAAAAAAGTAATACTAATTATACTAGCCCTGTTTTGTACAGAACCCACTGCTGGGGACTTGTCTCCTCTACTGAATGCGAAGGGTTAGGCCACATATTGTAAATTATCGGCAAGAATATCCAAAGCGATGGTACCTACCTAGCCGGCCTTTCGAGGAACCGACCACCTACTAGATTATTGGTCAAGGTTCGATATAATTACTCAAAAGCAGAGTAAGTACCGAACATCTGATTACTTTCTAATATCCAGTATAAAGGTTAATAAACCGGTATTGCATGGATCTCAATTAGTGCAGTATTGAATGTAATGTTACTCGTCTTTATAGAATTTGTGTCAATGTCGTATGATTTTATTATTTTTGTACTAAATGCAACGAAATATTCATAATTATTACACTATTCATATTATAATCGGTGACAGGAAATATAGAAGAAACCTGCTTGATTGAAAGTTCTGTACAAGAATTTTAAATGTATTTGAATTTAGAAGCTATAAAGGGTGGAGGGCACCCCATCACCATATCAAGTAAATAATTCTTGGATACAAATATGAATATGATTTTAGAACCTTCGCTCTAAATGTACGTAACCATAAGCCAAAAGAGATGGCTTTACTTAGATTCCTTAATACAAAAGATTTCAACGATATACAAGTACGAGTCTTCCATAGTAGAACAATGACGATTGATATACTATGTACCTTCCAATTTCAAATGCAGAACTCTCAGCTATACAGGCGTACTCAGATATCTTCATTCACCGTTAAAGTAGTTTATAATCATCAATGAGCTCATATATTTCAAAAAGCCATATTTATGTGGTGATGTGATGTGTGTGCCCTGGGGATCGTGATCGAACTAACGACATCCGTCTTGGCGCTGCGTTCCTCTCCCAGGCAGATTATCACGTTACATAAGCCTATTGGTCTAACTAATAATTTAAAGCTACATTTAAACATTAAACAGCATCTACAAGGTTGTTCTCGTTTACATCCAAACAAGTTAATTACAATGCTTGTAATAATAAAAACAGATATTATTATATTAGGTCCTTACATATGAAATTGGCGTTTTTCGTACTGGCCACTTTAATCACAAATTTCTCCTCTTTGGTAAGGAATTCCAAATTCAAATTTGTACAGCTATAGACTCATGTATTTGTGCTTCGATGATCGTCATTCATTTGTTTTTTTTCTTCTGTTTTTTTCTGTTTGCGTCACTCATTTTACAAAATGGAAAACTTAAAATATCGCATTATTTACGAGTACGAGTTCCGCCGTGGCACTAGTGCTGGGGAAACAACTCGAAGGGTGAATGATGTGTATGGCGGTCGTGTTGCAAAAGAAAACACAGTTCGTTTTTGGTTCCAACGTTTTCGTTCTGGAAATTTCGACCTGCAGAACAAGCCCCGTGGACGGCCTGAGACTCAAGTTGATAATGAAGAGTTGAAGGCTATTGTGGAAGCGGATCCATCGCAAACCACGTCCGAGTTAGCTGCAGGCTGCGATGTTAGTGATAAAACTGTTTTAATTCACTTGAAGCAAATTGGGAAGATTAAAAAGCTTGAAAGGTGGGTACCTCACGAATTGACTGAAGCAAACCGGCAAACGCGCGTCGACTGCTGCGTTACATTACTAAACCGGCACAATAATGAAGGTATTTTAAACCGAATCATTACCTGTGATGAAAAATGGGTTCTTTACGATAATCGGAAGCGCTCAGCGCAATGGTTGGATCCTGGCCAGCCAGCCAAATCCTGCCCCAAGCGAAAATTAACCCCAAAAAAGTTACTTGTAAGCGTTTGGTGGACTAGTGCCGGTATTGTTCATTACAGTTTTCTCAAATCTGGCCAGACTATTACGGCTGATGTCTATTGTCAGCAATTGCAAACCATGATGGAAAAGCTAGCGGCTAAACAACCTAGGCTGGTCAATCGCTCCACGCCACTGCTGCTTCACGACAACGCTAGACCACACACTGCGCAACAGACGGCTACTAAATTAGAAGAGCTTCAATTGGAAAGTCTAAGACATCCTCCGTACTCCCCGGACCTTGCTCCAACAGATTACCATTTTTTTCGAAATTTGGATAACTTCTTGCAAGGGAAAAAATTCAACTCCGATGGGGCAGTCCAAATCGCCTTCAAAGATTTTATTGATTCCCGTCCGACTGGTTTTTTTAGTAAAGGGATCAATGAACTACCTATGAGATGGCAAAAGTGCATAGAAAATAATGGTTCATACTTTGATTAATTAAATATATTATATTAAAAAATATTCGACTTTTTGTTCCTCCCATACAAAACGCCAATTTCATATGTAAGGTAGGGTGGGTCAAAAAAAATCGACTATTTTTTTTTTACAAGTGCAACGGAAAAATGGGTTCCTAGACACCTTAAAAAAATTCCCACCAAATATGAGCTCTTAATTTTGAAAGGAACATCCTCCGCATCGCAGTTTTTTATTTTTTTTTTCAGTCCAATAGAAAAAAAATCATACCTCTCTATTAATTGACTGTACAAAAAAATGTTTCGAATAAATTTTGTAGGAAATTTGATGCTCTACAAAAAAGGTGCGCCATTGCGTGCGATAAATACTAATTGAAAGTTGAAACAATATCGTGAGTTAATTATTAGTGGACTGTTAGTAAAGTGTTAGTGAAACAATGACTAAACAATTAGAACTGTTTCTGGATTTCACTGAAGCAATTCGGATCACCAATTCTAGGCCTTGGGCCGACTCTGAAGGTGTAAGGACAGTGTATTATCCAAAAGGTTATGTTCACACAGTGCAAAAAACATGGATTCAGCTGCAATGTGTAATATGTGTGTGTATGTAATAGTGTATTGTATTTTTATTGTTAATATATAATGTTTCCTTACGACTTTGTGATTTGATTGTTACGTATTTACATAGAATATTACCCATGCATATATACAAATATCGATATGATTGACTATATTTCAGTTAATTCACAATATCATTGCAGTTACATTTCGATGTCAATTTAGTCAACTTTCAATATACTTTTGATTGCATTACAGTTTTAATGGTTTACGGAATGCCACTACTTTCTTGGCACTGAAACTAGATCGGAATGATATTTTGTTACTGTTGTGTTTTGGTTCGAAGGACATTGAAGCCAGTGAAATTACTGGGCATTGTGAGACTTAAAATTCTATGTCTCGGGGTGACGAGCGCTATTATTTTTTTTTTGTTTGGACGCTATGATGTTAGCCCGACTTGAGACAGCTGTTTTCAGCTTCACCGGACGCTCGAGTGCTGTTCAGTGCCATGCAGTACTTTATAGTTTTAAGTGATGTTGCTTCTGTTTATGGGCAGGCGCGCTTACCATCAAGCGAGCGACTTGCTCGTCTCTTCATTTAATTAACTAAAAAATATAAATGGAAGATATTGCGGAAGATACTATTACCGATAATGCAATAATGCACTGTTAAGACTGTTTATACAGGGTTAATTTTAAAACACCAGCAACCTCGCAGGACCAGATAGCTGACCCCATACGGAACAACTTTTGTTCTACGAGTTTTGATATAACTCAATATATTTAAAAAAAATGATTTTACAAGTTTTTGTTGTGTAGTGTTTTTCTTCGTAGATTGCGGCGCGGCGCGGCGTGCGCGCACGACATCAAAGGCGGCGGTCAGCTGCTCGGGCGGTCAAGGTCAAAGGCGCTAGCCCGGTTCCCCACGCTTCGCGTGTTTGTTTACGTAATCTGCGATGCGCGTTGTAACATTCAAGACGGAAATTAAATGAATACTTATTTTTGTATGAAAATAAAATCTAACAAATTATCAAAAGTCTTAGAACAAAAGTAGTAGCTTATAACCTTAGGAATCTAGTCCTGCGAGGTTGTTGGTGTTTTAAAAATAACCCTGTATAATGATTTCTTATGTTTACGCGAATGCTACACATTGAAATAAGTCTAATTTAAACTGATTTTATCGCGGTTTTTTATTTAATTTTGGTCCCGACGTTTCGAAAGCTTCTCAGCCTTCGTGGTCACGGGGTGGACTGACTGAAGACTGTTTATCTTAACTTATATTATGAATGGGAAAGTAAGTTTGTTTGTTATGCTTTCATGCCTAAATCGCTTAAAACTGAAAAGTTGAAGAATTTTGGTGCAAAGATAGACGGGAGACAGTTATAGGCTACTTTTTATCCCTGAAAAGGCTGTTCACAATACAAGTAAACCTTATACCTGAGGATAGTTGCCATTAGCTCCCTAATGCTTTTTTCTAAATTTAAGTTCAGTATGTAAAGAGCTGTTACTATTCCTGTACCATGAAAAATAAACCTAGTAGCACTATGTGCGTGGCTGTTGAATGTATTTATTTATATTCTTGCTTATAAAAAAACTCTTTTCATTTAAATAGGGCTTAATGAGCAGCGAGCTATCAGCATGTATTAAACCATGACACAGACAAGTCAAGGGTAAGCCATGGCACTGATCTTCCACACAGAGCCAGGTCGTCGCTCCATGGCATTGGACCATATTTACAAAGAATCGATTCACCTTTATGTACATATCCTAACAAGGGAACTTATATGCATAAGCATTGCTAATACCTTATACAGAAACCTATATGTAGATGCAATTAATTATGAGCCATTAATTAAGAGTGCACGGTGTGTGTGGCGAATGGCGTAATAAAATATGCTTTTCATGTTCTTTGTTAAGTAATTTCTGCATGCAGGGCGAACCGATGCTTATACTGTCACTTGACAATAACCCCTTCCACTAGATTTGAACACCTAACCTATTTATTTTTCATCGGATTCATAAAATTCCTTGGCTAATAGGTTTTGGCAGCTTTAACAGCGAAAGCTCAGTGGGGACAAACAAAATTCGCAGGTTCGAAACCGGCTCCAAGATCATGTATTTCTGAGTTTTCTAAGTATCTTGTATATTAATTGTTAATTATCGCTTGTTTTAACGGTGAAGGAAGTAGTGTGAGGACTAAAATTAAAATAAAATACCGCGATAAAATCCGTTTAAACTAGTTTTATATCAATATGTAATATTCGCACAAACATAAGAAATCATTACTGCCAGATCACGGCAATTTTCTGTGAGCAATGGACCACCCCGGTGGAGCTGATCTATTCGTGCTGTAGGGAAAACTAACAATGTAGCTCTTCCATTTACGTTATTACCCCAATATACTCATAAGTGCAGTACATGGCTTTTGGTAGAAAGCTCACAACACAAAGAGACATTATAGTTCATCCCACATAAACTCTAGCACATTGATACATGCTAGTGTTCTACATACCAGAAACAATGTAGATGTCACAGTAATTAAAATCATTCTGACTCCGGTACGCAATTATATAGCATTAACATAACATGACGCACTCAGACATTTACGCATTTATTAATGTACTACATAATAATTTAATGTATATACTGCTACACTGGCGCAGTGTGCAAATACCCGGCTCAAAGCGTAAGGCCCCAGGTTCGATTTCATCACCGAGACAAATGTTTGTGTGATCCACTTATATATGTTTCGGATCTGGCATTTCCTCCCTACAGGAATTACGTCAGACAGGCGGTCGGTCGTAAAAACTACAAACACAATCCTTCTGTAACATGGGTTAGAAAGCATGTTGCGTCGACCCCAATGCGAGTGGGAAAAGGGCAGGTGGAATTATATGTGACTACACTGCGTCTGATAGTCCAAAGAAAAACCAGTCAAGTGCGTGTCGGGCCACGCACATGTGAATGTGCACACATTGTAGGATTCCGTAGTCAACATGAACGTCCATAGTTTTAAACATGTACAATGTACCTAAAAAGAGCAAAAAAGGATTAGGGTATTAGGGCCTCTGGATATCTCACTCACCGTATAAAATGCAACATCAGGCCGTTACTTTGCATCAGCGGTGACGACTCAGTCAAACTGGCCCATCATGCTGTAGACAAAACTGTCTACAGCGTGGCTCTACCACCGTGGCTCTAAAACCGTAACCTAAAATATCCCAAAACTCAAAACTATACACTTTCAATAGCTTAGAAGAACATAATGATTTAAATTACATTTAGCAAGCAATAAACGTAAATTCTATTTATTATGATTTACAAATAACAAGAAAATATTTTCCATCTGCATTCAATATACTCGCTTAGTATTCCGTACGTAATCCATCTACATCTTGATCAAGTAGGGTATCGCATAAAGGACGTTAATTATATTAATTTTCTTTTTAATATCCTCAATATGTAGTCATGCGGTCTGAGCTGCATACGTTCATATTGTAAGTTCCGGTTTCTCATTAGAATAGACTGACCGATATATTAATTTTATTGATTACTATCTACTTGCGAGTTACATTTGTATTTCAGACGCGCGCACTTTGAAACGCACCGCGTTAGGGCCGGCGCTCATTGACGGCATGGCACGGCAGGTCATGCTGCGGCATCCCGCGGCGTCCCGTGGCATGCCGTGGCATCCTGCTGAATGCCCAGCCACTCTCTCTCTCTCGCGCACCGCGGCAATCCATGGAATGAAACGGCATGACACGTCTGGCCGGAGCATCCCGCGGCGCGTCGCGTCATGCCATAGCATCCCGCGGCACGTCGCGGCACTGTGGTATTGAAATAAAGTAACGTGAATTCTAAACTCGTGGCAATAAGATTCAAAATAACTTGATTAGTAATAAAATCCTTTGCCATGCCATGCCGTCTATGAGCGCCGGCCATTAAGGTGCGCGACCGAGACAGGAGACAGCGACACAAATGATTTGTATGCGATTATATATCGTCACCATCGCCAGACTTACGTTACGCGTTGCGATTTCGCTGACTCGGTTTGTTAGCTGACCTACCTCTATAAGGATCGTTTTAATCGTAATAGGTAGCGGGCTGAAATCTCAGAATGTGATTTTATGACAACAAATAAATAATGATAATGATAAATACACAAACAGTCACACACACAGTCCTGACACCACATTAAGATACGAGTCTTGTGTCGTGGGTATCAGGTACTACGAGAGATTTTCTGTCTCTTAAATGTTTGTTGATCACACAAACATTTGTCTCGGTGCGGAAATCAAACCCATGGTCTCTCGCTTCATGGCCGGCTACTCGCCTGCTATGTCACGAAGGTTGTGAATGTCATGAATGACAAAACGTGTAAAAACTACCAAATCAAAGAAAAATAATTATGCCGAAGTTTTATTCTTTGCCTGAAGGCGCGCTTTTCATATTAGGACAATAAAACCGAAAGGCAGCCGGAACTGAAATTGGACATTAATTCCCGACCAAGGTTACTAATATTCAATAAATCTGAACTTTACGGCTCATCCATTGTTAAAGAAACAAAGAAATTATAGTAAAGATACAAGCGCATTCATTTGCCTATTACCTTTGCTTATTGCATTTGTAATGATCAATGCATAATGTCTTTATAAGTAGAGACCTACGGCAGCTGTGTTGTCTCTAATTTGATACAAGCAGGCATGTTTAAAGGGTGGTACTCGGCGGCAAATAGTGTTGTTGGAAACACGAGAAAATACAAAACGCTCTTTCGAAAGTCATGCTTTAATCGCATGGAAACTATAATAACAACTTTTTTTTCTTTCTTTTTTATAGCATAGGCCGGCAAGCGAGCAAGTGGGTCACCTGATGGTAAGTGATCTCCACCGCCCATGTACGCCTACCACCAGAAGAATCATACGTGCGTTGCCGACCATAAAGGAAGGGATAATAAGGAATTGGGAAGGGGAGGTGATTTGGGCTTCCGGATATCTCACTCACCGTACGAAACGCAGCAGCAAGCCGCTACTTTATGTCGCTTTCCTGTGAGACAGTGGTAACGATGCGGTCGAGCCAGCCCATTCGTGCTGTAGACAAAACTGTCTACAGCGTGGCTCTGCCACTCATAACTGAACCTTTAAAAAACATTTGTAATATTTGAGCTAAGAACAGTCTTCACAAGCAGTGGGTGAGTATCCGGCTGTGAAGCGAGAAGCCGTGGATTCGATTCCCGCACCGAGACAATGATTGTTTGATCCACAAATATTTGTTTCGAGTTTGAGTGAGAATTCTTCACAGGGGAACTGGGGTTCTTCTTCTGACGTCAGGCAGGTAGCCAATTTTAACAACTACAAGCCAAATCCTTCTATAATATGTGTCATAGTGCGTCGACTCCACTGCGAGTGAGTTAAGGATCAGTTGGGTAGAAGGGAGACATTTAGCTAATAACATACATCAGTTATATCGACAAATGTGGACCGATTTCGATGGTTCCTTTTTCATTCATAGATCAAAGTCTCACCTGAAATTCCCTGCCTATAGCATGGCTCTACCCCGTAAATACAATACAAGTGTTTTCTCCCGGATAATTGCTTTGTTGCTCTTAAACTGTACTAATTTTATAGTTGTATATATGTTATATTGTATTTAGTGCCAGAAAATGTAAAATAAACGCGTGAAATGTTTTGCAACGGTAATGCATCGATCCATAGAGAATTCTTCATCTGAGAGCTTTTGTACACTTGCGACTATGTTGCGACTTTTTGTCTGCACCTTATCAGTGTTTGTCAATTTTATTATTTATTTAGTTTTTCCAGCAGACTTAACACCAGTGTTACAATAAAACTATATGTCTTACATAATTTAATATCTTATTATATAGTTAGTGTTCCAAACCTTCATGTTGAATAACGTAACAGAAAATAATAAGAAGTAGAAACCCTTATTTTTAAAGTAGTCAAAATTTATTCAAAATAAGCCTGCAATTATGATTTTAAAAATTGTATGAGCAAAGATGGGCGCGTATTGGGGACATCTCACTATCTCGCTTGCACGCGTGCACTGTAATGTCCAATTTACACATTAACGTCAAAGTTTGTGTCGTCTGTTATTTAACAAGTGCACCCCCCCACCCCCACCAGATTTGAATGGCACACTAAATTAAAATGGAACACTAAATAAAAAAAATAGTGTTCTATGGAAGGATTAATGAAATTATTTCTGCTTTAGGTTTTGTGTAGTATAACTTAAATATTACTCGATTTAAATATTAAAATAAAACAATTCAAGTACTCTATTGTCTCCCGTGTGGTCGGTACAAATGCATGCTCACAACCGCAGGCGAAAATGATCCAAGTCGGCTCCTCACGATCTATGATCGCTACAGAATAGTACTAATGTTGCGCAAACATTTCTATTGTCTATGCATCTGTGCCGAATTCGATATCTAATTATACAAACTGTTTAGGTGCAGACGTTACGGTTGATTATATTTGAATTGTTAAGGTGTTGTTTATGATCTGATGAAGGGAGTATTCTGAAGGGAGCATATAAAATATTAAACATTATAATTCACATAATAATAATAGCAGATTGCCTCGGTGGCGCAGATGTACTGTTTTTTTTTTTTAACCTGGATCGGCAAAGTGACTACGCTACACCTGATGGTAAGTGTAGCGCAATCCAAGAATAGTGTCGACCAACGATAAACAATGTGTCCATCGTAAGTCGGCAAGATCATGCCGGCCTGCCAAAGGGCCAAGGAGGAGGGGAAGGAAAAAGGGATGGGAAAAGGGTTAGGATCAGGGGGCAAGCCCCTTGGGGAGAACCGGATATACATAAGCTGACCCTGGAACACGACCTCATACAAGGTGGGCCACTATGGCAGGTTTTAGCACCAGTGTAAGATGGTCGCTATCCGGTCGGATAAAAGTATCCTCCCACCAGCTATTCGTACACGGTACGATTGTGCTGAGGTCTCGGGTTCGACGTCATCGACGTTACGTCGGTTAAAACAAATATATACGTCCAATTGGCAACTCCCTCCTCTTTTTTTTTGTCTGTTAAAGTTAAAAAAGTCGCATTTATATATGGTCGCTGGAATAGCAAAAAGACTAAAGCGCCAATTTAGCTAAATAACTTACAAATTATATTATCATCATTAATCAATAACAACTATATCATTACGATTATAATAATATTGAATACATAATACGAAGCATTCATGCAGAAGAAATGATTCACAAAGGTCAAGGAATCGGAGTAAACATCCAAACACATCCGGAGTTATTAATAAGCAATATCTATGAACCAGCACAGGGACGGACTCGGCGCAGTACACGAGTAAGACTGTGCAACTAGAGGTCGCGGGTTCAATCCCTGCAAACAGAGACCACATTAATAATAGCTGGTGGTAGGATATTCATATCCGCACGGATGGCGACCACCGTACACATGGTGTTAAAACCTGCCATAGTGAGCCACACACCTTGGGTGAATCGCGTTCGAGGATCAGCCAGTGTATATCCGGTTCTCCCGAGAGGCTTGCGACATGACTAGATGGTTGTTTGGGGAGGGTATAGGAGTACATTCTTGTATCCCTGTGCCTGCATCGGTCATCTGCCTGTCCTGTCGCGTCCCCCTCGATTTGCTTCTTCCCTCTTCGGAGTGTGAAGAAGCATTTATACAGGCCGGCATGAATCTGATGACCGATAAACTCGTTGTTTGTTGGTGGTCACTGGTTTTTTGGACTGCACTGAACTTGCCATCAGATGTAGTGCAGTCACTTTGCCGTGCCTAAATAAAAAATTAAAAAACAAACAAAATTAGGTTCCGTGAATAGACTATACGCTTTAAATTCAGAACCTCTTCTGATTACTTCATCGATTAAAAATTACAGATTCTTAATATTCATTTAAATGTTTAACGGCATGAATCACAATATCATTGCAATTATTCTTGGCTTTTCAGACCTTTATTAATTGAATGAGATCATTCAAAACATATCCTAGTAATAACAAATAGTGTTGTTTTAATCGATGCATCATCAGCATTTAGCTAAATGGAAGAATTTGAATTTGATTTTTGATCGGACAATATTTTGTGTACATTTTCATAAGATCACCAAATATTAAGCCGCATAAAACTAGCGGGGAGTGGAACGGATAACTGAGACAGGTCGCAGGTTCGGTTGAAGCCCCTAAACCACAAACATCTGTTTTTTTACTAGCTTCAACTACGAAACGACCAAGTGACTCACCTGATAGTAAGCGCTATGCCTGCCTTGTTGCTGGTGGTAGGATATTTATATCCGCCCGGATAGCGACCACCGTATACATGGTGTTAAAACCTGCCATAGTGACCCACACTTGTTGATGGTTGGTCGGGTGGATATATTTTTATGTTTTTTCATATTTTTTGACTGCACTACGCTTACCATCAGGTGTAGTGCAATCACTTTGCCGTGTTCGGATAAAAAAAAAATTGCGATGGAGGGTTTGTGTCTCCAGTTACAACTCTGCCTACTCTCTTGGGGATATGAGCTTTTGTTGTATTATGTATTGACACTGCAATCACAACAAGTATAATATCAAAAATCCGAATCAGTTTTCGATATACAAATAATCATAAGGTCTAGAGGTCAAGAGCATAAGAAATGTAACGTTTTGAAATCATTGTTCAATAACCATGACATTTGGTTGTACATTTTGGTAGAATACTTCGTGCTGAGTGCTGACACGAGTATCCTCCGGGCTGCGGCAGATACTGAGATGATCGTGTTTTTATGAACAGTGACCACTGCGTATCAGAAGCCATTGAGTGTTGGCAGTTGATGTCATTATTGTATTGAATGTCAGTACGAATTAAATGGGGCATGGAATGTTCTTTTAAGGTATGCTTCCGAGCTCGACGGTAGATTGAAGTGACCGTGTCGTAAAACGCAATGCTAAATTACAGCGACACTACTGCGCGCTTACCATAACGCCTGGAGAATTTCGTTGTGATTTGAACCTCGATGAAACGAAAATGCGTCACAACAAAGACAAACATATTCATAAAATAGGATTTAGCCTGCGAGAGAATGAAATAGATTACAAGTATGCTATCATGTGACTTTGCGCCTGCGTACAACGAAGTCTTCGGAAAATGTGTCATAAACAACGCGGTATATTATTCACGTGTTTTATTTTTTTTTGCATTTGCGTATTAAAATTCGTTGGTTAATTAATTTATTTTAATAATACTGAAGTTTCACTTCTGCTGTGTGTGACACACACTTTTTTAACTCGTTTTGCCGTGTTATAGATACGTCTAACGAAGATAATATTTTTTTAGCAGTATTTTTAGCAGTATTTGGTAGGGCTACGCTGTAAACAGTTTTGCCTACTGTTGTAGGATAGGCCGGCTCAGCCGGGTCGTTACCACTGTCTTCCAGACAACCGACGTAAGGTATTTACGTGCTGCTGCGTTTCATACGGTGAGTGAGATATCCGGAGGCCTAAATCACCCACTCCTTCGCAATCCCTTAATTATCCCTTCTCTTTAAGGTCGGCAATACGCCTATGATTCTTCTAGTACTGTAGGCGTACAGTTGTCTGTCTATATTATAAAAATAAAATTGGTGTGTGTCGTGGGACACCAGGTAGGAACGAAGTTCCTTCGGCTAATGTACAATCGACACAAATTGCAAAAAATTCAAATTATCAACTAAAATAACAAAATATGTCTCTTTATTTTTGTTTGACAACATAAAATTACATAGAAATAGAATAGAAAAATAGAAATAAAAAAAAGACGTGTGGCGCTCGGAGACTGCCGCGGTAAAGCTATTGTATAGCATTTTTTATCAACTTATGTAATTATAAATAATAACGAGCTAGCGTAATCTTTGAAAAATCGAGTATTTTTATATACTTCAATTATAACTGGCTGAATGAATTTCATTTTAAATATGTCTCTTTATTTTTGTTTGACAACATAAAATTACATAGAAATGACTGACATTAAAATTGACACATTGACTGTCGCGCCTGCGCACGTCTCATTTAACGCTTTTATTCCACGCATTTTTTCCACGCATTTTTTCCACGCATTTTTCCACGCATTTTTTCCACGCATTTTTCTTACGGTTTTACTATCACATTTTTTTCAGTTCGGTCACGCAGCGAAATCCCTAACCCCTCCAAGCCTGCCGTAAGGAACTTCGTTCCAAAAAAACAAAGTTATCACGATGACAGTATACATAAAGCGAGCGTATGCCAAATTACTACTTCCTAATCTGTTCTTGCGTTATCTAGCTGTTTAAATTTATTTATTTATTTATTTATTTATTTAAACTTTATATACATAACATGTATAAAGGCGGACTTAATGCCAAAGGCATTATCTACCAGTCTATCCTTGGGTGATGCAGAAACGATATAATTTAATAATTTAATAATAATTTAATGATACATTGCGAAACAAGCCCAAGATCGCTAATGAGACATTAGACGCAAATTATCTCTTTAAGTAATCAATTTAAAGTATGGTTAAAATTCGCTATGTAAAGTGCCTCATCAGGCCTGTCACATCTGCTTTAGCTGTAATGCAAGCGATAAATTAAATCACTTTAATCAGTAAGGCATAAATCTTTGACGCAGCGTTTATATTGTGTAAAGGCATAAACAATCCACCGCGCTTACTTGTTTTCCAACCGACCGACGACAAAAAACTGGAGGTTTTCAAATTTTATTTTTTATCCTGGCGCTGTTACCAAACTGGACCTAATGTTAAGTAGAGTCCTGTCCGAATATGTAGACCGTCAAGAGACATTGGGTCTCTCGGCGGTCGGCAGAATTATGCTTGAACTTACTGGATATACACTGGCTGATCCTGGAACGCGATTCGCCTAGACGAGCCACTGTGGCGGATTTTTACCATGTGTACGGTGGTCGCTATCCAGTTTTTTTTGGGTATTATTCATATTTTTTTTGTGTGTAGACCATGGGCTGATTAACGGGCAAACAGATTGAAAAACGGGTCACTAAAATGTTTATACATTCATATCCACTCACTGTAATCCCCGAAGGTGAGATGAGGTGTTACCAGTACACCCACACTTCGCTGAGTGTATTTCCATCCCATAATAAATAAATAAATAATGTGATAGGGGGCGAGCCTATCGCCGAGCTGATACTGTGCATGTTGTGAAAAACCCACTATGACTTTACCCGACCCGGGAATCGAACACCTACGCCACACAACTGCGCCATATGAAATACGATAAAAAATTGGTGTGTGTCGTGGGACACCAGGTAGGAACGAAGTTCCTTCGGCTAATGTAGAATCGACACAAATTGCAAAAAATTCAAATTATCAACTAAAATAACAAAAAATTGGTGTGTGTCGTGGGAAACCAGGTAGGAACGAAGTTCCTTCGGCTAATGTAGAATCGACACAAATTGCAAAAAATTCAAATTATCAACTAAAATAACAAAATATGTCTCTTTATTTTTGTTTGACAACATAAAATGACATAGAAATAGAATAGAAAAATAGAAATAAAAAAAAGACGTGTGGCACTCGGAGACTTCCGCGGTAAAGCTATTGTATAGCATTTTTTATCAACTTATGTAATTATAAATAATAACGAGCTAGCGTAATCTTTTAAAAATCGAAGGAGTATTTTTATATACTTCACACTGGCTGAATAAATTTCATTTTAAAAAAGGAACTAACGCTGGCTGGTTATGCGACTGTCGCGCCTGCGCACTTCTCATTTAACGCTTTTATTCCACGCATTTTTTCCACGCATTTTTTGCACGCATTTTTCTTACGGTTTTACTATCACATTTTTTTCAGTTCGGTCACGCAGCGAAATCCCTATCCCCTCCAAGCCTGCCGTAAGGAACTTCGTTCCAATATGTCTTCATTTTTGTTTGACAACATAAAATTACATAGAAATAGAATAGAAAAATAGAAATAAAAAAAAGACGTGTGGCACTCGGAGACTGCCGCGGTAAAGCTATTGTATAGCATTTTTTATCAACTTATGTAATCTATTATATAAAAATAAGTCGGGTTTTCCTTCCTGACGATATAACTCCAGAACGCACGAACCGATTTCCACGGTTTTGCATTCGTTGGAAAGGTCTCGGGCTCCGTGAGGTTTATAGCAACGAAAATCTAGGAAAAATTTCAATAGAAAAGCGGGAAAATAGGGAAAATCATTTTTTAAATACAGCGCCATCTCTGATACATAGCATGTACTACAAACCAATATTTTAAGTAGATGGCGTCGGTGCGTGACACATTGCTGACAGATGGCGCCACTGTTAGGCTACTTTTATCCCGGAAAATACAGATCACGCGGGCGGAGCCGCGCGGGACAGCTAGTTATAAATAATAACGAGCTAGCGTAATCTTTTAAAAATCGAAGGAGATATAAAAATACTTCAATAACTGGCTGAATGAATTTCATTTAAAAAAAGGAACTAACGCTGGCTGGTTATACGACTGTCGCGCATGCGCACTTCTCATTTAACGCTTTTATTCCACGCATTTTTTCCACGCATTTTTTCCACGCATTTTTCTTACGGTTTTACTATCACATTTTTTTCAGTTCGGTCACGCAGCGAAATCCCTATCCCCTCCAAGCCTGCCGTAAGGAACTTCGTTCCAATAAAATCATATATTTTTTTATATTAAAATACGAAACAGATCTATAAAGATAAAGCGATTGCGATCGTCACCCAGAACCAAAAAAATGTATAACACGCACTAGCGAGGTGACTAAAGGTCGACCTTCAACTTTAGGCCCGAGCCAAAGGTCTTCAGCCGGATCTCACTTGTACACGCACAACATAATAATGTGAAAAAATATTGAAAAAAAATTAGTTCCGTGCAAATTAATGATTTATAAAAAATATATTCTGATGTGTAACTAAGCATCAATGAAGTGCTATTTGCATGTTCTTATGCCGGAACATGACAATACATTTACGTTTTAGTTTTGTAGAATTCTATACCACAGTATCAACATGTAATGTTCACTTTAGGGTGCGACGGCGCGAAAACATCGTGCTGCCGAATGGCGTCCTTATTGTGAAGGGCTTTGGATCAACTAGGAGGTGGGCCACAAAGCGCTGAGGCGGTTCTGCAGCAATCTAGAGAGTACTCAGGATCATCCGGGATCATCTTAATTGTGCCGAAGGGAGCTATCGCGCAGTTTCTACCCGGTATAGCAACGTAGGATTATGGTTAGGGTCCCGATCCAGCATCGGTAAGGTAACAACTGTATCGGAAGGCTGGTGAGTCCGGTATAACCATTTCTTCTCTCCCGAAGCTGAGAGGGTATACATAAATAAGATTATACCCACAGAGAAAAAAGTAAATCAATGTATCGTATATTTTGAACCCTGATAAATATAGGTATATTATATAATATAGGGCTATATTATACAGGTATATTGTATAAGTATGTGTATAAGTCGATGGTATCGTAGTGTCTTGACTAATTGAAATGCGGTTGTTGCTTATTTGAAACCTTCAATGATGGAGATAGTGCTTAGCCATAATAACAATAATATCAATCTTTTTACTGTCCCACTGTTGGACACAGGCCTCCTCTAGGAATGAAAGAGGTTAGTCATTAGTCCACAAGCTTGCCTATCCTGCCTTGGTCAGCGTCAGCATGCCAGATAACAGAAATAACACCAATTAAAACTTCAAACTATGAAGCACTGTATGTACATACGATGACAAGTATCATAATGCTTAGTCAAACCGGAATACAACAATGCCTACACACTGTTACTTGGCGGCAGAAATAGACATATCTAACCTGACGACCGCTCATATACAAGGAATCTATCACCTGTGTCCACCACTTAGAAAAATGCCGATTTACTTCTGAAAGTAGATGTATTTTGAAAAGCCCACAATAAATACCGTTTCAATAAAGCTGAAGTGTCTGTGATACACCGTACACGCCATCTATCGTATAAACTAGTAACTGGGTTGAACCGCAAATCGTCTCTACAGTGACTTGCGAGCTTTTTCAGTTAGATGGAGCGTTAAGCTTACAGCTTATAGTTAACTATTTTTGGAGTTTAATTAAAAATTATGACAAGAATATTAGAAATCAGTATCATAAGTTTAAGTTTAATTTAGTTTGGCTGGTGATAGGATATTCATATCCGGCCGGATATCGACCACCATACACATGGTGGCAAAACTTGCCATAGTGATCCACACACCTTGTGTGAGTCGCGTTCCAGGGTCAGCTAGTGTATATCCGGTTCTCCCAATGGGCTTGCGACATGACCTGATGGTTGGTTGGGCCGGGTATAGGGGTACATCCTTGTATCCCTGCAGTGTTGGGCAAAATGTAATCTAACTACTGATTACTAACTACGATTACATAAAGTAGTTAGTAATCATAACTAATAACTACATAAAAAAATCAAAAATGTAGTTAAAAATTTTGATTACTAACTACTAATTGTAGTTGCAATCATGATTACTTGATTACTTTTTATAACTACATATTTAAAATGATTTTGCGTCATTAAAAAAGAAAACAACGCGCGATAGTCGTTCATGTAAATACATTAAATTAATTTAATTAAATCTATATATAAAAAATGAATCGCTGTGCGTGGAAAAAATAAAAATCGTCTCATTTTTCGGTTACGTCAGATTTTTCGGTTATGCGTCAGATTTTTCTGTTACGCGTCAAAATACACTGGACTTGATTGATTGAATTTGATTTTAACTGGACTTTGACTGGATTTTGTCAAGACTTTGACCGGACTTTACAGGACTTTGACTGGAATTTGACCAGACTTTGACCCGACTTTGACAGGACCTTGACAGGACTTTGAAGGGACTTTGACAGGACTTTGACGGACTTTGAACGGACTTTGACCGGACTTTGATGGACTTTGACAGGACTTTGAGAAGGCTTTAACCGGACTTTGACAGGACTTTGACGGACTTTGACAGGATTTTGACGGACTTTGATGGACTTTGATGGACTTTGACCGGACTTTGACAGGACTTTGAGAAGGCTTTAACCGGACTTTGAGAGGACTTTGACAGGACTTTGACGGACTTTGACAGGACTTTGACGGACTTTGACAGGATTTTGACGGACTTTGATGGACTTTGACCGGACTTTGACAGGACTTTGAGAAGGCTTTAACCGGACTTTGACAGGACTTTGAGAAGGCTTTAACCGGACTTTGACAGGACTTTGACGGACTTTGATGGACTTTGACCGGACTTTGACAGGACTTTGAGAAGGCTTTAACCGGACTTTGACAGGACTTTGACGGACTTTGACGGACTTTGACCGGACTTTGACGGACTTTGATGGACTTTGACCGGACTTTGAGAAGGCTTTAACCGGACTTTGACAGGACTTTGACGGACTTTGACAGGACTTTGACAGGATTTTGACGGACTTTGATGGACTTTGACCGGACTTTGACAGGACTTTGAGAAGGCTTTAACCGGACTTTGACAGGACTTTGAGAGGACTTTGAGAGGACTTTGACAGGACTTTGAGAAGGCTTTAACCGGACTTTGACCGGACTTTGACGGACTTTGATGGACTTTGATGGACTTTGACGGACTTTGACGGACTTTGACAGGACTTTGACCGGACTTTGACAGGACTTTGAGAAGGCTTTAACCGGACTTTGACAGGACTTTGACGGACTTTGATGGACTTTGACCGGACTTTGACAGGACTTTGAGAAGGCTTTAACCGGACTTTGACAGGACTTTGACGGACTTTGACCGGACTTTGACGGACTTTGATGGACTTTGACCGGACTTTGAGAAGGCTTTAACCGGACTTTGACAGGACTTTGAGAAGGCTTTAACCGGACTTTGACAGGACTTTGACGGACTTTGACGGACTTTGACCGGACTTTGACGGACTTTGATGGACTTTTACCGGACTTTGAGAAGGCTTTAACCGGACTTTGACAGGACTTTGACATGACTTTGACGGACTTTGACAGGACTTTGACAGGACTTTGACGGACTTTGACAGGATTTTGACGGACTTTGATGGACTTTGACGGACTTTGATGGACTTTGACCGGACTTTGACAGGACTTTGAGAAGGCTTTAACCGGACTTTACAGGACTTTAACGGACTTTGACAGGACTTTGACAGGACTTTGACGGACTTTGACAGGATTTTGACGGTGTTTGATGGGCTTTGACCGGACTTTTACAGGACTTTGACAGGATTTTGATGGACTTTGACAGGACTTTGAGAAGGCTTTAACCGGACTTTGACGGACTTTGACCGGACTTTGGCAGGACTTTGAGAAGGCTTTAACCGGACTTTGACAGGATTTTGACGGACTTTGATGGGCTTTGACCGGACTTTGACAGGACTTTGACGGACTTTGATGGACTTTGACAGGACTTTGAGAGGATTTTGACGGACTTTGATGGACTTTGACCGGACTTTGACAGGACTTTGAGAAGGCTTTAACCGGACTTTGACAGGATTTTGACGGACTTTGACCGGACTTTGACGGACTTTGACCGGACTTTGACAGGACTTTGAGAAGGCTTTAACCGGACTTTACAGGACTTTGACGGATTTTGACAGGACTTTGACCGGCCTTTGACAGGATTTTGACGGACTTTGATGGACTTTGACCGGACTTTGACAGGACTTTGAGAAGGCTTTAACCGGACTTTACAGGGACTTTGACGGATTTTGACAGGACTTTGACCGGACTTTGACAGGATTTTGACGGACTTTGATGGACTTTGACCGGACTTTGACAGGACTTTGAGAGGGCTTTAACCGGACTTTGAGAGGACTTTGACGGACTTTGACAGGACTTTGACCGGACTTTGACGGACTTTGACCGGACTTTGACGGACTTTGAGAGGCATGTGCAATAAACTGATTTTTTTATGCAGCCATATACCAAAACATATGTTACTACACTTTACGTGTTTATTTAATTGCAAAATATAAGTTCATAAAACTTAAATAATCAGTAGTTATAACTACTAGATTGCAGCAATCAAATTAATAACTACTTCATGTAGTTTGATTACTGTAGTTAAGTTACATGTAATCATAACTACATGTAGTTAACTACTTTTAATCGAAATTAGTAATCAGATTACAAAATGTAGTTAACTACGCCCTACACTGTATCCCTGTATGTGCATCGTCATCCGCCTGTACTGTCGCAGGCCCCTCGATTTGCATCTTCCCTCTTTTCTAAGACTTCTGTGTGAAGAAGGATTTTTACAGGCCGGCATGATTCTGGTGACCACCGATAAACTCATGGTTTGTCGGTGGTCCCTGTTTTTTTGGAATGCACTGCGCTTACTATCAGGTTTAGTGCAGTCACTTTGCCGTGCTCGGATAAAAAAAAACAGAATTACTTTATAAGAAAAAGCTGGTAACCAAATAAAGATTTATTATTTATAAGTTGCTAAATGTATTTCATTAAATAAAATCATACTTGTATCTCAAAAGTGATAAGTAGAGTTGCAACTATTGCTTGTAGACTAGTCCTATGATATGACAGCGTGTCTATCCATCGGATACCAGTTCCAACCCCAGTCAATTAGTTCTTTTTTAAGTGAAGTCATTTTATTTTTATTTAATAATCAAGAAGCCGGCCAAGCTTATAGTTCTACTACAAAAAGACTCTTGACCCAACAAACACGCAATGCAATGTCAAGTGCTGGATTGTTTTTAAATCTCGAATAGAAGCAACAAAAATGTGAATGGACAAATATAATTTGATTTTGTTTTTTATAGCTGATAGTGGGTTCCTGATTAAGACTAAGCGATCAGTACCGCTTCTTTCCCAATAATAGAACCTTATTGAAATGTAACAACATTTATGCAGGGTAAATGGATTGGCATTAAGGCGGAGGCCCTATCATGGTTAATAAAACCGGATTTATTTTAGGGTTCTGTATGCAAAAAATATCAACAAAACCTTATTACTAACCCTCCGATTGTCTGTATGTCCTCATTTTAAATGCTTTTTTTTAAAGGAATCCGGTCTTAATAAAATATGTGTCAATATGGCGAATAAATTATATGTTTGTGTGATCCACAAATAATTGTTTTCAGTCTAGGTGCTTTCTCCCCAGAGGGGTTGACGTCAATTAGGCGGGCGATCGTAAAACTACAAGCCAAATCTTTCTGTAACATGATTTAAAAAACATTTTGCACCCACTGCGAGTGGGGTAAGGTCAGGTAAAGGAAGATGAAAGCGGACATCCTTACCAATATTAAAAGAAACAAAAATGAACAATTTTAGGTGTGGTACAGAACCCTCTGAATGTGAGTCCGGCTTGCACTTGTTCCTTTTTTACAATAGTTTAACGCGAGAGGTAAGCCTCGTATATTCATTGACCAAAACTGAACCACCTGTCTTCGACATTGATCGTTATATTACGAATTAATAGGTACTATCCGTGAAGAATTCAATCTTTGAGCTCGTTAAACTTATTATCTATGACGAATTGATACCAATGAGTTATAAAAAAAACATTCAACAAAAGTAAATTTGATGTAGCGTGCTAAAACAAATTTTGGATGTACCTGACTTTTACTTTTATGTAGGTATTGTGTTTTGAATGACATAATTACTTGATTTTCTTTCATAAACTGAAGAGGAGTTACACATGCCGTTAATGAATGGAATAAATGAGTGCCCGATCTAGTTGACTACATAGCGGCTAATCTGGAGGCACCCGATGTATATATCGTACATAATATTATAATCGTACATCGGGCTGGCATAATTTTTGCGACAGTCGACGCATCAGTCTCAACGTCAATCTTGCGACGGTCATTACAATTGAACTGCACTATTCTTATCATTAGGTGAAGTAAAATATGTGTAAAATATGTGTAATAACACAGGAGACTCAATATAACGAATATTATGAGAAGAGGAACACATACACAAATAGATTAATATCTAAATATATATCTTGCAGGATATTGTGATCGAATTCAGATAAATACGACAGAAATCAAAGGAAAAGATATAACCTTAAGTGTTTTATTAATTATTTATACATCAAAATATAAACTATACCAATGAAGTGATAATTAATTAGTAATAATATCCGGTTTGAGGGTCGAAATTTTGAGGACGTTTTGGTCCAGTGAGGTCTTCACCAATAATTGTTTTTGTTATTGGTTCTAAAAATTTATCCGGACTTTCACCTTGTTGCTTGGGGGATCCGAAAAAACCTTTTTCTAAATCGATTTCACTTGATTCATAGCTCTCATTGCTTTTACCATTGTTGGTAATACCAAAATTGTTTCCGAAAACCTGTAGACGTGTTTGTGGGTTCTCTCCGTACAATTCAGAAATCATATCAAAATTATACGGGTTTCTATAGTCAGCTTTAGAAATCGGTCTTCGAAATCCATCAGCTACTTCGTTTGAAGTTCCATATCCCGGAACTGTTTGAGCTTTGGATTTTTTTAAAATAGATGTATATTCTTCTATCGATAAACCATCTACAGGGTTGATGGACATTCCATAATTATCACGAATTATAAGATCTACTGGTTGATTTAGTTGAATCTTATTAACGTCTTTATTATCCTGACGTATTGATGTATTTGGAGAAGGAACACTTATTGGAATGATGTCATCATCTCCGATTTCTAATTCTTGATCAGTATTAAATAGATCTTCTCCTTTATTAATAATTTGAATCCCATTTTCAACAAATCTGTCCAGAGGAGTTAAGTAAAAGTACCCATCCTGTTTATCAGCTTCATTATTTTTCTTGATATGAGCATTATAGTTTTTTATAGTTTCAGGAGTAATTTTATTGGGGCTCAGTGTTAGTTTAGCACTATATTCTGAAGCAGCTTCATTCGTAGGCTGGCTATGTAATCTGTCTGCCTGTTTCATTTGAAATATAGCTTCTGGTGATTCAGCAATTTCTTGATTCGAAAAACGGTTATTATTCTGTTGTTGGGCGGACAATTCATATGCTTTCTTACTGTCATCAAAGTCGTTATTAAACTCTTTTGATCCGACAGTTCTAGTAAAACTCTCAACTAATTGCTTCTCAGCTCCTTTGCCTTGATCAGATGATAGAACTACACGATTGGCATTTTGGTAACGAATACTACTAGCAGGTTGATATAACTTATATTTATTACCATTAAAATTATGTGGTATTGATACTGGTTCATTTTTTATTGGTTTGCGAATATTTTCACCGGCAAATTGTTTTCTTGAATAATCTTCAAATTTTCCCATTTTATTATTGGTAAAACCTTGAAAATCTGGATGATAACGCTCCATTGCACCTTGATACTTCTTATAGCCATATTTAGCTTCATCGTAAGAACCTGACCAGAGAAAATATTTTAAATTCTCAATGACCGAGGAATTTAAGTTGAAATAAATAAATAAATATTTTATACTATATGATACTTTCTGTTATTCGAATTATAATTTAAGATAGACGTCATCGTCTGGTATCTATCATTATCGTATGACTCTCAGTCATTTACTACATTGGTACATATGCTGTAAGCTATCGATTAATTGCATACGTGGTTGAGATACACGCATGTAAAGGAAAGCGCAACGTGCAAATTGAAGTGCATCCTTTGGAACAACCTATTTAACTAGGTGCTCAAAAGGGAATTGAAATACTAAAATGATATATAACATACTGGTTTAAATGTAATGACATAAACAATTTATTATTACATTACTTACCGTCATCAGAAATGCCTGCTTCCTTTTCCCTGGCTACTTTTTCTATCAGTCGTTTAATGGCTTCAGGTACGGGTGGAAAATGATCTCCACGTGGTAGGAACCCATTTTCATCGGCAGTATAAACAACCCTATACACTTTTCCATCATCACCTGTATATGAATAAGCTCCTTCCGCTCTTATATCATTATTCGTTGTACCGCTCTCATTAGCGCTTATCCCATTTGAAGTATCATAAGTGTATGAATATCCTTCGGGACTTATAACATTGTTATAGTTAACAATTACTGCAATTCTATCATCTTCTGCTTGGGGTCTTTTTGGACGAGGGTTTTTTTTATTTAAAGCTATTTTGGTTTTTCTTATGGTTGAAACTAGTCTAGGCTTGATAGAGAAAAGAGGGAATTCAGATTCTGGAGTACCAAGTGTAGGTTTTATATTGAAAGTTGGGATTGTTGAGTCAAGCTTTTTATTTTCTGGATTTCGATATGAGTTAAAAGCGTTATCCATAATTTTAACACCGGGGGCGTATTGAGTTGTTTCAATGGTACCATTCGATTCATAGTTGTTGGTAACTGGTACAAAGTTTATTCCAAGATTATGAGGATTCTCTCTCGATGGGACAATGATGTTTTGATCAACGGGAGCATTGAATCGAGAATTTTGGTAAATGCCTTGGTTTTGTGTATCTAATATTTGAGGAGACAATATTGCTTTTTCTTTATTTTGATTCAAATATTTTCGTATATTACTCAATACTGCAGGTTTCACTGATTTAATATCAAAATATGGCATATTTTGAGCATAATATCGGTGAGTAGGCTCAGAATCTTCACTAATTTTGGAAATTGTATCTTTATATTGTGTATTGGGTACGGAGTAATCAAAATTTAGTTCATCCTGTTGTGAATCGTAATAGTTCACACCTTCCTTATACATTTCCAAGGGTTTTTTGGTAGTTTCATAATCATTGCCCTGTGAAGAAGTGGTCGTGACATTGTGTGACGATATTGGTGATGTATACGGGGAGTATAGTTGTGGGATTTTCAAACTAGATGTGGTGTAAATAAATTGTCCAATATTTGGTGCAAAGGTACTTTCAATGTAATCAGATCTTAGTAACCCCATATTTTGGACAATTGTAGGTATATCAGAAGTAGCTTCCGGGGTTTCCTTTGGAAACTCAAGTGGAATTTGTAGGTCTACAGGATTTCCACCAGAAAACTTGGCACCCGGCGGTGGAAGGTATGTCCTGTCCAGCTTGTCTGCTGCAGCAAGGCCTAAGGCCAAAAGAATCTGAAAAATAAAACAAGTTAAATATACAGTTAATCCTATTAATATTATAAACGCGAAAATTTGTAAGTATGGATGGATGGATGTATGTTTGTTACTCTTTCACGTAAAAACTACTGAAGGGATTTTAATGAAACTTTACTATAATATAGCTTATACATCAGAATAGGACATAGGCTACTATGTTTTTCAAAAATCAACCCCTGAAGGTTTTAAAAAGGGGATGAAGGTTTGTATGAAAAATCTAAACCGCTGAACCGATTTCAATGAATTTTGGCATAAATATAGTCGATGACCCAGGGTTAAACGTAGGGTATTTTTTTCTTTAAATTTCAACCCCTAAAAGGGCCAAATAGGGGATGAAAGTTTGTATGAAAGCTTTTTGATGGCGAAACGAAGTTCGCGGGCACAGCTAGTAGTTTTATAAAAATGGATTGTCTTGCACATCACCTGCTGGTATCACACATAAGACAGCATAAAATCAAATAAGTAATGCCATTTTCACACATATAGTTTTGACACACCAATTCATTCATATCGTCAAGGTCAGAAACTACGAGAGACTTATAGTCTTACAACACCCAGACCCGAAAGAAATATTTGTGGACCATACAAACATTTGAATTGGTGCGAGAATCGAACCCGAGGCCTCTCGTTTCCTAGCAGACTATTTGCCCACTGCGCCTCGGCAGCTGTCAACAACCTAAATAAAAGCCCGCTTGTCCCTCTCAAAGGCCTAAACATATAGAAATTGCTGCGGGAAACGTTGAAACGTTTCTGGAGGGGAAGGTTTATATTTTTGTACCCTACTGAATAACGACCACCGTACACATGAAGGAAAACGCGCCATAATAAATTAGTATAAGGTGTGTGTATCTTTTTTTAATTAACATAAGTTATGAATGCTGAACTTAGGATCTTCAATTCTGATCTCTTTTTCATGCCCAATTTTATAAAATCTTACCAAAAACGTCCCCATATCGCACGATCTTTCCAAAGCGGGACTCGACTGTGATGTGTGAGGTTTATTCAAAAAATCGTATTTATACCACATGTTAAAAATTAACCTCTGACGTTCATGCACGTGCGGTCGTGACAGATGGACAAACAGCGTGACAAAACACTAATTGTTGTTGTCAATACATAAGTAGTCATTAGCTGTATTTAATTTTAGTAATTTCATAACATTATTGTTTTTGATAGTGCACGATATATAAATTAGTGTTCCTTGACCTGTCTACATGTCTTGCAGTATACTGTGACAAATGATCCGAGTGACATAAGCTGTCTCTATGTTTAGTGGCAGCGCCCGTAGGCTGAGAAAGTGGGGTTCTAGGTTCATATCAAAAGTCAAGCAATCACAATTTGTGTTTAAGTTTTTAATTCGTTAATCACTCGATGAGGGGTTTGGCATTGAAATGAAATGAAATAGTTTATTGATTGGTCAGCAATTAGAATAAAATTGTGGCCGGTAGATAGATATATAGATAGAATATTCTTCATTACACCCCAAATAAATTAATTTAAAAGCAAAGATTATACTGTAAGGTTAATACAATGGGCTGTCTTATCGCAACCGGCGATTTCTTCCAAATAACATTAAATGATATAGTATCACTAGTGGATGCTCTAGGTACAAGTCTGCCTTTTCCTTCGGCCTATGTTTCGTTATAATGCATTTAAGTAAAGAATTAAATAACTTAGTTATAAACATCGTTGCCATTATTTTTTAAAATAAAGAAAATAGAAGAAATAAAGTATAATTAAAAATGAATTTCATTATTTTTCTTTACAATAGCACTATTAGTAGAGTAGTGAAGTATTTTGAATCTAAGAGGGTTCCAACATGCCCCAAGGTCAAAACCTCATCTGCACGTGGTACACACTGCAGACTAACGGACGAGACAATGACGAAACTTGGTTCCTGTGGCGGTTTGTCAAGGTCAGACGACGGGTCGCCCCATACAATGCCATATCCACCCTCAAAACTTTTGGGAAGGAAAACCCTGGCATTAAGCTGGAATAACACTATACAGAAGAACAGAATAACAACAAGTATAAGCAATAACAAGCAAGAACAGTGCATTTTTAGCTTAAATGTTTTCGTAGATAAAACTTCGATTAGAAGAATTTACCACGAACGACAACTCGAACCTACATAAATAAATGAGTACATATATTAGCCTGTACACGTGCAAGAAGAGATCTTCTTCTTGTGTTATTTATTTTATACCTAAAATGAAGAGAATAGGAGAGACATTAAGCGAATAAATTTATTGGTATTTAATTTAAAATAATTTATTATTAAAGTATTTAAGTTTTTTATTAGTATTCAAGGTGGTAGGTCCCTCGTAATGCGAGAGGCTGTCTGCGTTGGCATCACCGCTTTGTCTATTTTTGCCGCCAAGCAAATGTGTAAGCACTGTTGTGTTCGGTTCGAAGGACATTGAAGCCAGTGAAATTACTGGGCATTATGAGACTTAACATCTTATATCTCGGGGTGACGAGCGTAGTTCAGGGCCATACAGTGATTTTTAATTCAAAATTCTGTGCGGTGTTGCTTCTGTTTATGGGTAGGCGTGGGGCTTACCATCAGACTAGCGCTAAGCTCATCTCGTCATTCAATCGTATAAAAAAAGATTAAAGAATCGATACATATCGTTACATGCCACGCTGAACAAAATTTGTGGCTCATAAAGTTACGGTGTAAATCGAAACTCACTCAGACGATTGTGAACGCTACATTTTGATGTTTGTCTAGCCTTGATGTACCGGCACATAAAAGGTTTTTGGACCGTTTTGTGACATGTGGTGTAAATTGGATTCTTAAAAATAATGGCAAATAACGGAAGGTTCCGTTGACACTCTGTAGGTATTGAACCCAAAAATATTTTTGATTCTCGTTAGGAATTTAAAGATATCTTATCATTCGTATCGTTCGAATAGAAGCCTGGTATTTACTTTTATTTATTATATTCCATTACAGACCCTAAAATATATAACATGCGATGTAACGATATACATTTTTGAGCTTTCCTGCTTTTATTTATCTGCTGATACCATTTTAGCGTATAGATCGTTGAAACACCTTAACACACATAAAATATAATAACACAATAAAACAGAACAATAGTTCTGTTTTTCCACAAATCTGAAATTTGCTATTGACGTTTTGTTCGCTTGAGGTAGCAACTTTTCTAGAAGAGCAATACATTGTTTCACTTAAAGTTCAGAAGATTCATGAACTTACTAAAGCAAGGCCACGTGTAGTTATACTGTCCAAAAAATATTACTCATGGCGCAGCGAAAGAATGAATGTTTTATAAAATATAAATAGTTTATTCCGAATCAAAAATATAAGTTATCATTTAATTAGTAGCGGTAGCCAGTCCTTGAGTTGTAGTTTTGTCTGCCGACTGATCTCTGGCTAGCGAAGGGAGGGAGGTAAGCCTTTTCAACTCCAAAGGAAGCCTGGGTCTGGGCGCCAGCGCCGGTGTTGTATCGAGTCGGAGCACGGGCATCGGCGTTTATGACCACAGAGTCTTGATTGACTGCAGAGAATCCGTTGCCAGCAGGGTAAGCGAAGCCGGGGTTCCTCGCGTCCACGTCTCCGTACTTAGCAGCGTTGTATGAGCCTTAAAGTGACACTCTGATTAATATCTCAATACAATTTGCTATTTATTTTGAATTTGTGTTATTAAAATTGAGCGTCACCATCGTCATAGATGCCGGCCGCCTCGTCACGCGCGTTCTGCTCCAGAGCTCTGAGGATCTCTTCAGGTACGGGGGGAGGGGTTGGGAGGTGCTCGCCCTGTGGCACAAACCCGTTCTGGTCCGCGGTGTACCTGCAATCAATGGATAATCAAGTAAAGAAACCGCGTCAAGGATATTAAGAATACCTTCGATTAATGAATTACCTGATAGAATAAACTTGTCCATCATCACCAGTGTAAGCGAATCCACCTTGAGCCTCTACTCCATTAGTCGCCACTCCGTTCTCTTCAGCATAGATACCATTCTCGGTCTCATAAGCGTATGAGTATCGTTCACCATCGTTGGAGTTGTCCTGACGAAGGATAGCAGCGTTCCTCTCTAGAGCAGCTCTGGGACGCTCAGCACGGCTGGCGATTTCATACGCGTTTATGTTAGCAGGTCCAACGTTGACTGGGCCAAATCCGTTCCCAGATTGGGCATAGGTCTGGGGAGCGAAAGGGTTTCGTCCTTGTATGGCATTGAGGAGAGGTGTCTGCAAGATGCCATCGGATCCTCCTGAGGTACGTGAGTGAGGTGGGAGGTAAGTCTTGTCTAGTTTGGCTGCGTTGCAGACAGCGACCGCGGCAAGTAAGACGAACTGTAAAATAATATGATTTTAATGTTACACATCCAATGGTCGTAAGTAAACTCTCTTAGTCCTTAACCATCCAAACCATTCGCACATTGCATGACAGTGAGAAATTCAAAGTACTATGGTGAAATAGACAGCCGAGGTTAAAAAAACTGATATTCATGAGAAAAACTGATATTCATAAAATAGACAAATGATGATTTGTTAACCTTTGATTGTAAAAAATCTTTTTTAGCACCTGCCCTATGCCACCTGCGGTGAGGTCGGTGTAACGTGTTTTGTAACATATGATACAGAAAAAAATTGACTTGTAGTTTTTATGTTTCTAATATCAACCCATCTGAGGAGAATACATATCCAAACCCGAAGCAAGAATTTCTGGATCTCGTAAACATTTGGCGCAATGTAGGAATTGAACCTGCGACCTCTCGCTATACATCCGGTTACTCGCCCACTGCGCCACGGAGACTGTTATTGATTTTAAAAAGTAAAATCTTAAAGTAAACAACTAACGTTTCGTACGGTGAGTGAGATAGCCGGAGGCCCAAATCCCCCTACCCTTCCCAATCCCTAATTATCCTTTTCCTTCAGGTCGGCAACGCGCCCATGATTCTTCTGGCATTGTGGGCGTCCATGGACGGTGGAGATCACTTACCATCAATTGCTCCTTTGCCGGCCCATGCTATTAAAAAACTAAGTATTACTAAGATGTAAACAGATGTAACAAATCCTCACGTCTTACCAATTTCATAGTGATTTTTTGAAACAGTGCAGTCGGGATAATATGATGGTACAAGCAACCAAAATGATGTTCGGTGGATGACTGATAAGGTGCAGTAAATGAGTACAATATTTATACTAGAGCACGCTGACTGATCCACTTTGAACTTCGGTAGGTGCAGTCGTGTTTAAGGATTTCATAATCTTAATATAATGTGCGAGATGGGCTACGTCTAATTGTGATGAATGGGTTGATTTACCCATTTGATTGGCAGTTTTTGCTTCGGGTGTGGCAGGTATGATTACTAATTGATTTTAGTATGAGATACAATCTTTCTTTATGAGCATCTTTAAATATTTTAACATGCTTTATGAAGTTGCTCAAGGTCGCTTTGCCATGATGCTGAACAATTATTTATTGAAATAAGAGGCAATTTTTTTTTTCATTCATAATTCATATTATCGATCCATCGAATACAAAAAGAATGGTGAAAGCCAAAACCGAGACGTTCCCGGGCACAGTATATTCAGTACCCACGCGCTTAATTTTTATTTTGCCTTTTTTATTTTTTATTAACCTGTCTACCAGGTTAAAATTAGAACTCTTAAGTGTAGAACAAATAAAGAAATGAAAAGAGAGACGATAAGCTTCCTCTATCATGAAGATTATGTGCTTCTGTTTTGAGTTGTCTGGATTACTAGCGGACATAAAGCTCAAGTACATTGGCCCAATATTTTACGGGCTAAGAAAAGGAACCCACGATCAAGGCCGTGAAGATCAGACGACGTAGCCTCTTTAATAGGGTTCTAATGGTACTGAACTACCTCGCTGGTGCAGTTATATTGCGTACGCGGTACGACTGTTGTGTTAAGGTCTCGGGTTCGATCCTCGGGTCGAGTACAAGTGATTGTATTTTTCTATCACGAAATGCTCAGTATCAGCACGGAGTCTGAAATTTGTGCCTGGTATGGCGATAGTCCCCTATCACATCATGGAATGGAAATAAGCTCCACGAAATGTGGGTTTACGGGTTTTACACCTCTACCTACCCCTTCGTAGATTACAGGCATGGGTGCGTACATATGTATTGGTATCCGAGGAGCTCATAGCCAGTTACATTCCATAATTGTTAAATAATTAACGAACTAAGCAACCCCTAGCGTGGTCAGTCTATGGGTAGGTGAATTGTTGGTGATCAGTGGATATTTAATTTAGTTTTTCCGTGTTTCAGAGGGCACGTAAAAAGTCGGTTCCTGTTGTTAACTACTGGCAATAGTTGTTTAGCCACGGTTTCGGAGGCTTTCAGATATATCGAAAACTTTAACATAAAGTTGTCTGAAAACCATTCGATATAGAATAGAACTGGTACCTACTCTTCGGGCACGGACCCCTAAAATATTTGCATATCGTACATACGTAAGTACTCACGCATGTAACCCCGAAGGGGTAGGCAGAAGTATAATCTGTACACCCACATTTCGCCGAACCTATTTCGGTCCCATGATGTGATAGGAGGCGAGGTTATCGCCATACCGGACACAAATTCTAGACTTCAAGCTGATACTGAGTATTTCGTGATAGAAAAACCCATTATCACTTTTATCTGTTCCGGGGATTGAACTCGAGATTTCAGCAGAGCAGTCAAACTGGGTACGTAATACGACTGCGCCACTGAGACAGTCTATTGCATATCGTCCTTAAATATAATGACAAATTAAATATATTTACAAGGTGGTAGGTCCCTCGTATACGAGATGCCGTCTGGGTTGGTACCACCGCTTTGTCTATTTCTGCCGCCAAGCAAAAGTGTGTAGAGCCAGATATATAAGATATTGAAGCCAGTGAAATACTGGGCATTATGAGACCTAACATCTTATGCCTCGGAGTGACGAGCACAGTTCAGTGCCATGCAGTGCTTTATAATTCAAAGTTCTGTGTGGTGTTGTTTCTGTTGATGGGCAGGCATGGCGCTTCCCTTAGGCGAGCGCTTGAGTCGTCTCGCCATTCAATCAAATAAAAAAATCCGTTATCAATCAATCTAAGATTAAATATTGTGGATGGCCATTGGGCAGTATCATCCCAAAGACAGACATAAAAGGAGTTACTTATAAAAGCCTTTTTCTAACTGTTTCGGTGGCTTAGTATGCGTACGTAATACGACTTCTGTGCTGGGGTTTCGAATTCGAGAGTAATTTACATCCCTGGGTCGCATATAAATTAAATTGAGTTTTTCTACCACGAAATGTCAGCCTGAAATCTGGATTTGTTCTTATTATGGTAATAACCTGGCTCTTCTAATAACATCATGAGTCGGAAATGAGCTTGACAAAATATGGGTCTACTATTACACTTCTACCTACCCCTTCGAGCGTTACAGACGTAAGTGCGTATGTATGTATGCATCCTTCTTTTTGCTCGAGGCTTAAAAAAGTCCCACGTACACTAGAAAGTCATAATCGCGTCATATCAATCGATGAGTTAGACGCGTAAGCATTGATAGTCTTAATAGATCTATATTAATGAACCTACATTCGAGTTTCCGGTGTGTTGTGTCGTCTTTAATTTTATTATAAATTTGTGTTTGGTTTTATAGGCTTCGAGGCGCACCGGGCGCGTAGCCGATTATAAAATGATCACCAAGACAAATGAACATGTGACTCATAATTATTTGTCTTGAGTCTGTGTATTGAATCATATTTCCTAATA
Source organism: Amorpha juglandis (assembly GCA_949126905.1). Lineage (NCBI taxonomy): Eukaryota > Metazoa > Arthropoda > Insecta > Lepidoptera > Sphingidae > Amorpha > Amorpha juglandis. The sequence goes on from OX421383.1 coordinate 310,178, forward strand.
CCCATGCCATATATCATAATCGCATCTTACTATAGGGTCAGGACTGTGTGTGTACTATTGGGTGTTATTCATAAAAAATGTAGCGAAGTAATTATCCGCATATTCTTGATACTCAGAAGTACAGTCATTTACTGTACTTTACGTACTGCATGCATTTATATTCTAATATTATTACTTTTTACATTAACAATAAAAATGATAGCAGAGATTTATCATTTGGATATAAGTAAAAAACAATGTTTAGCTCAAGACAAATAGTTTATTCCAAAATTAGTAACATAAATTAGCAGTAAATTAGTAGCGGTATCCAGTCCTAGGGTTATAGCTCTATCTGCCGGTCAACCTCTGGCCAATGGGAGGGAGATACGCCTTTTCAACACCGATGGAAGCCTGGGTCTGGGTGCCAGCGAAGTCGTTGTAACGAGATGCAGCAAGGGGAGCGGCGTTAATGACCACTGAGTCTTGACTGACTGCTGAGAAGCTGTTACCAGCAGGGTAAGCGTAGCCGGTGTTCCTCCTGTCTACGTCTCCGTACTTAGCAGCGGTATAGGACCCTGTGTAGGTGCAATGTAGGTTTGTATTATTTTTACAGGTAAATTAGCTATACTTTAAGAATGACTAGTATTAAATCAGCCTTACCATCATCATAGATGCCAGCAGCCTCATCACGGGCATTCTGTTCCAGAGCTTTAAGGATCTCTTCAGGTACGGGAGGAGGTGTGGGAATGTGGTCACCCTGCGGCACGAACCCATTCTGGTCAGCAGTGTATCTGCAAAAATTCAGTAGTCAATAAAAAATATCACGGTAGTAATTTCTATTTTAACTTGCGTTCCTTTAAATAACATACTTAAATTCATGACATACAATATCAATTATGCATTTTTACCTGATGGAGTAAAGTTGGCCATCGTCACCAGTGTAAGCAAATCCACCTTGAGCCTCTACTCCGTTGGTTGCCACTCCGTTCTCTTCAGCATAGATACCATTCTCGGTCTCATAAGCGTAAGAGTATCGTTCACCATCGTTGGAGTTGTCCTGACGAAGGATAGCAGCGTTCCTCTCTAGAGCAACTCTGGGACGCTCAACACGGCTGGCGACTTCATAAGAATTTTGTCCATAAGCGGGACCGATATTTCCGGCTGGACCAAATCCGTTACCAGCTCGGGCAAAGGTATTAGGTCCAAAAGGATTTTGCCTATCTTGCACAGGTGACTGTAGGAAACCGTCCGATCCTCCTGAGGTCTGTGAATGAGGTGGGAGATAAGTCTTGTCCAATTTAGCAGCATTGCAGACAGCGGCCGCGACGAGAATGATGACCTGCAAAAAATAAAAGATAAAACACAGATTTTCAATAATTTTAAAATTTAATATTTATGGATGATTTCATATGAATAATCTCATTTTAAAATCAATGTAAACGTTTATTGAGGAGGCCTATGTCCTCCACTTGATGGCATCAAGCTAAGATGATGAAAATGAAACATGTATATTGCCAGTTTCGATTATATCAATTAAATTAAGCCATTGGATAATGGATTATGTCCAAAGTTTAAAAGCACTTAGATATTTGTAAGTTAATTAACGATAATCTTCGTTATGATGTAATGTTATAAGATCGTCAATTATGTAGCCCAAATCCCTCATTACATGACTTAGCAAAAATCAACTGTCCTAGCTAAATCTAATCTTGTAATTGATATGTCAAATATGAAGCTAAGAAAACATCTAAGTAAGTTTTGTGAAGAAAAAATGGATACAGTCCTGAAGCGTGAAACTTTGATTGATCTGGATCAACGGATGAAATCATTTTATATATTAGTCACATTATAAGAGAAAAAATCAAAACTTAATTGAAAAGCGGAATCTTTCCAAATTGTAACTCAGTCACTTTTCCTTACCAGTTTCATTTTTAATATTTTTTATAGGAAATACGATGGTACAAGCTACCGAAATGATGTTCGGTGGATGACTGCTAAGGTTCAGTAAATGAGTACAATATTTATACTAGAGCACGCTGACTGATCCAGTTTGTGCATCGGTATGTGAAGTAGTTTTTAAGGATTTCATAATCATAATATAATGTGCGAGATGGACTACGTCTAATTGTGATGAATGGGTTGATTTACTTACTTGATTGCCTTTATGCTTAGGGTGTGGCAGATAATATGATTACTAGATAATTGACTTTAAATTAAGATACAATCTATGAGCATCTTTAAATATGTAAAAATGCTGTCTGAATCTAATAAAACTTCCTTTTTTTTATTAGAAGCTATTCTGTTTTTAATCTTTCTTAAAAGTGAAGTCATATCGTGGAACTGTCAGATATTAAAACATATGCGCTACTTGTTTCTGTTTTTTTTGTGTTTTACTTTAACCTATATGGATCGTGTTTCAGGTTCAGCCAGTGTATATCCGGTTCTCTCGAGGGGCTTACGACATGACTTGATGGTTGATGACTAACTTGATGGCTAATGACTTGATCGATAGCACTGCCCTTACCATCAGGAGTAGTGCAGTCACGCGCGAGCGGCCCATTCATGCTATAAATAAAACTGTCTACAGCGTGGCTCTAAAGTTAAATAATTCTCAAAAGTTTCATATGATTCTCAGTTAAGTAATTATAATTCTTTATAGTTTCCTGCGATCACTGTATTTTTAGCGACGTAGCAATGTGCATTTACTCTATGATATGTTTTTAAGATATTTGAAGGGATCACAAGGACGGTGAAACACGGATGTGGCCGATTTAAAGGTCTTGTCGGAGTTTTGGTATCCGTTCATTCTAGTACAATGCTTAATTGCCAATATTCTCAAAGCGGATCATACGGACAAAACCGATTAAGAGCATGCTGCCTAAAATATTTCGCGCGTTAGCTCCGCCCATCCACCCCGCTACCCTCTGCACTTATACGCAACGCGTCGTTTCGCGCGTCGCATGACGTTATAGTAGTGGGCATAAATACACGGAGACTTCTGTACATAAATATTTTTTTAATAATATATTTTGTTTTGAAAGACAAATGTTTTGTTGATATAATATAACAAAATTGTATCAGAGCTGTGTCTGTACATTTGATATGTTTAAAAAGTAATGATAAACATATTCGATTACAGAAATATATATTTTTAATTATCTTGTCTGTATGTTTGTGCGTGTATTGTACACGAAAACCCACTGAATGGAAATATGAACAGGATTATCGCAGTTTGTATGCATATTTCCAAACTTAGAATCTTTGATGCTTTTTTCACATTTTTTAACCAATGGAAAAACAGAGGAGGTATATATATATATACAGACGAATTGCGAACATACATTTACATTACATTTTGAGTGGTAGAGCCACGCTGAAGACAGTTTTGTCTACAGCATGAATGGGCTGGCTCGACCGGGTCGTTACCACTGTCTCACAGAAAACCGACGTAAAGTAGGGGCTTGCTGCTGCGTTTCGTACGGTGAGTGAGATATCCGGAAGCCCAAATCCCCTCCCCTTCCCTATCCCTAATTATCCCTTACCTTTCAGGTCGGCAACGCGCCCATGATTCATTCTTCTGGTGGTGGGCGTACTTGGGCGGTGGAGATCACTTACCATTAGGTGACACACTTGATCGTTTGCCGGCCTATGCTATAAAAAAAAAGTACAATATATTTGTTTATTATATGTTCACGCATAATGCCGCTAAATGTAGACTGGTTACAAAAACATACTCTAGTAGTTTCATGAAAGAAATTAATGTTATTTGCGCCTTTTGAGTGTTTTTTCTTTTTTTCTTCTTCAAAATTTAAATGAAATATATTTTCGTTTGAACAAATGTGTTGGTGCTATTTTAAAGAAAATTCATTTATTTTTTGTTTTATATACACATGGTCCGGGTTCCCTGGGCCAGCTGATCCACTTGATTACTATCAAGCTAATTTTCCGTGAGTAGCTTCGTTTCGATGAGACGCCCAACAATTCCCTATGCGAAAATTCTCTATTGTGGTAGCTAACAGAGGTAGCAAGGATAGAATATTTCGATTTGATGATACTCAAATTTTTTTTATTTTATTTGTAGGACAATATGACTGTTAAATTATATAAATATGAACTAAGTAAAAACAAAAAAATCAGCTGGTTAGTAATAATTTTTTATGACCTCGTTTGCGATACCTATTGGAAGCCCCTCCTTCCAATAGGTATGATTACTAACCAGCTGATTTTTTTGTTTTTACTTAGTTAATATTTATATAATTTAACAGTCATATTGTCCTACAAATAAAATTATAAATTTTTAGGTATCATCAAATCGAAATATTCTATCCTTGCTACGTCTGTTAGCTATCACAATAGAGAATTTTCGCATAGGGAATTATTGGGCATCTCATCGAAACGAAGCTACTCACGGAAAATTAGCTTGATAGTAATCAAGTGGAAAAATGGCCCAGGGAACCCAGACCATGTGTATATAAAACAAAAAATAAATGAATTTGCTTTAAAATAGACTATAGTTTAATTTTCTTTTGTTTTTAAAAAAATGACTGTACGTCGATGATACGTCTACCCATTAGAACGTGTATTCAAAAGGAAATAACGAAAAGTGCAAAAAAGAAGGAATAAATACTGTATATTTATTTATTAGGATGATACTCATGTGTCTATAGAATGGTTTAAGGTCGAAATAAAACAACAAAATCTTACATCTTCACCTTATAATTTGTACCTCGTAAGGATTTTTTCATGATCAACATCAATCTGAAAGACATCATAATAATATACATTTTGTTATATAAAAAAAAAATATCGTAAATTAAACAACATAACAGTACGTTCCATACAATGTCAGTTGCATCAAGTAAGGGCTATATATTGTCATATTTGCTTTCATGGAACAAATATTATGAGAAATGTTCTCTTTGACATCGTATGGGAGGTTTGTCCCCGAGAGTTGATGGTGGCGAAATATATGCACGATGAATAGCTGTTATGTTTTCAGTGTTCTCGCTAGATTCAAGTTTTATCAAGTTTAGTCTGCAAAAACATCATCAACAATCATCATCATATAATCAAATCATATTTTTTAACATCACTAGAAGTTAGAGCTCAGGATCATCATCATTTTCATCCTTACCCATTTATGTAATCAATTGAGGAATTGGCTATTGGTAGGATATTCCTAACCGCTCGGATAGCGACAACCATACACACGGTGTAAGAACCCGTCATAATGATCCCACACACCTTGTGTGGATCGCATTCCAGGATCAGCCAGTGTATAATTGGTTCTCCCGAGGAGTTTGCGACATGACTCGATGGTTGGTTGAGACGGGTATAGGGGTACATCCTTGTATCCCTGTGCCTTCATCAGCCATCCGCCTATCCTGTCGCAGGCTCTTCGATTTGCCTCTTTCCTCTTCCAGAGTGTGAAGAAGCATTATTTTAGGCCGGCATGATTCTGGTGACCACCGATAATCTCGTTGTTCATCGATGGTCGCTGGAGTTTTTGGTCTACACTGCGCTTACCATCAGGTATAGCGCAGTCATTTTGCCGTGCTAGGACAAAAAGTAGGTAAGCTGATGGTAAGTGATCTCCACTCATTGGTGATTTATGTAAATAGATTAAATAATAATGTAACAATGATTTAGGTAATTATGTAAATAAATCATCAATGAGTGGAGATCACTTAAGTATGAATAACAGTCGAGCCGGCTTATTCAGATTGTCGATAAATCACAAAAGTGTCTACAGCATGGTTCTTTACATAGCAAAATAATCGTCATTTTGTTTCTCCATGATAATAAAAAGAACATAGATTAGATTTAATGTAAATAATTACATACATAGTAAGTAGTTATTACCCATTATCATATAATAATGCCAATAAAATATGTAATAGTTTGTTTTATTAGCATGAATAACGTTTTGCTAGCCTGATGGTAAGCGCCACATCTGACCATAAACAGACATTATTACACAGAACTTTAGATTACAACGCACTGCGTGATATTGGATTGCGATATTTACTCCGAGACACAAATTTTGCAGTCTCATAATGCCCAGTAATGTCACTAGCTTCAAACCGAAACACAACAGTACTTACACACTGCTACATGGTAGGACAAATAAACGAAGCGGTGGTACCAACCTAGTTGGTCTCTCGCATACGAGGGACCGACCACCTAGTGAAGAAGAAGATAAAGTAAATATTACTTACAATATCAAGTTAGTAATTATACATGACGATTAGATGCATACTTGCTTATAATCTTATTATTAGTATAGTATAATATAATGTTAGAGTAACTCACTCTTCATGCATCACAAAAGTGGAAACTAAATCAAATAATTGCCGAGGCGACTCCACTGACTCTTTGTTCCGGATAACCATCATTCGATTTTCTTTATTTCTTTTTCTAAAAAAGATAGGGTATATAAGTCATTATAATGATTGTTTATACATACTCACGACTGTAATCCCCGAAGGGATAGGCAGAGATGTAACTAGTGCACCCACATTTCGCAAAGTGTATTTCCATCCCATGATGTGACAGCGGGCGATCCTATCGCCATACCGGGCACAATTCGGGATCAAACTCCGGACCGATACTGAGCATTTCATGATAGAAAAACCCAATATCATTTGACCCGACCCGGGGATCGAACCCGAGACCTCAGCATAGCAATACCGCGTACGAAATATAACTACGCGACCGAGGCATTATTATGTATGTAATAATGTAAATAGTTAAATTCTATTTTAGAAATAATATTATTAAAATATGTTATATTATATATAATAATACTTTTAATTTCAAAATGTACAAATAACATTCTAACAAAATACTTACGCTTTTGCTTCTCTCATAATCATTGCAAAGTTTTTGAAACGATTCACTTTCTTTCTTTTTTGCACAAATTATTTATTGTCTGTTTCGCATAGTTTGTCAAATATAATAAACTGATTCAACACTCGGGCAGAGCGTTCGCGCGGCATAAAACACGTAGTCTTTCCTTGAAGCACGGCGCTGTACTAACGATAAATAGCTTTAATTATTAGTTACCGTGCACTACTCAACACACTATGAGAAATGACATAAGGTTGAATATTGCGCACATCGTCGGACGTTTATCAATGCACAGAAGTAAATGACGTAAGTCGCAAATCTATTATAATTTATATTATGAGTTTTAATTGATCTAGGTAATTTATATCTTAGCAGTGGATAATAAACAATATTTACTAACTGTGAATATTTATTTTAGACATATAACTCAAGCCATTTATTAGAAACAGCAAAAATTCTACCAAAAATACATCGTTTTCGGAATAAAAATGTATCGAGGGAAAATAACACAATTGTGTAACTGTCTTATTAACGGAAAGAAATAGGACTGAAAAATCATATATTAAAGTTTTATATTCCTTGGATATATAATTGACGCAGTATGGTCATCGAAACTAACGTACAATTTAGGGAGCCTCCTCTTAACCCGCTTTGACGAAACTCCTCCAAATACACTAATTTCACACTCTCCATGCACAGTTCATCATAATTAATATTTATTTATAAATACCACATTCATTCAATAAACACAGCTTCAAACTAGTTTATGAAATTTATAATATATTTGTTCTTTGCGCTTTCGTAGTTTTGAAAAAGGCCTATAAGAGCGAAAAGGTATGATCTTTAGTCACCCATGTCCATGCTTGGGGTTAGCAGCAGCTTGATTCGACATCTGAACTCTCTTCATGAGAACTTCAGTGTTTGTGTTAGGATAAATGGAGCCTACGCGGATTCGTTTTACACCGGTGATAAGGTTGTGTAGCGTCTCCTTGACTGTTCATAATTTTCATGAACGGCTGTCTTGAAGATTTATTAGAGTGTGGGTATAGGGCAAGAACAGTGTCGGGGCAAGACGTTAATTTGATGTGGGCAAAGTACAGTTCACGAGACCTTCTTCTCCTTCCCACATATGCATCGGGTAACTTTTGCCAGATACAATTCCATTCTTTGATTAAATTTGATGATATCATAAATAATATTTATCGTGACTTTTTCTTCCCGTTTACGTCTTTTATGTTTAAGTAATGTGTTTATTATTTATGATGGAATGGAGTTATATGGAAAGCGGGTATAGTTTACCATTTAAACTAGCGGTACATTCACACATACATAATACATCCCTAAATTATAATTATTTTATTAGTTTATTTTTAAATAAGTCCTCCTTTAATCATTTACGGGGTTGGGGACTCTGCCGATAATTCAAAGAGTTTGAATATATAAAAAAAGAAGTAAAAAGAAAAGAATGGATTTTAAATTTGAATATTGACGTCGGTTGATGACGAGCGGACTAGCGGTCTATTAAAAATCAAGCGGAAAATAACTGATCAGGAATTGCGGCGATTCAATAAAAGCGGAGAATCCTCATATAGATTGGCGGAGTCGGGGTAAGCATAGTTATATTAAAATTGGTGTATTTGTGTAGTATTTACTGTTCACTTAGTTCGTGAAGCCGAGACAGCGACGGAACCTTCCAGATCAACCAGCGGCAATCGCGGGTATAGACTTTGGTTTTGGGTCAAGTTTTATACAAAACATTTTGGTCCTATCGAGCGCGGATATTGTTGTTCTGGGGTTCTACCGTTGTCTGGGTTTTTCGTTCTATTACAAAAACGAACGAATTTTTGAACGATTTGCACCGAGCGGATAGGTGCAAATATTAAGGTACACATGCACAAGGATACTCAAATAATATTATTGCGGTAGGGCTACATATATATATAGTCGACTAGCTTTTGTTCGCGGCTCCGCCCGCGTGATTTGCTTTTTCCGGGATAAAAAGTAGCCTATGTCTTATTCTGACGTATAAGCTATATTATTGTAAAGTTTCATTTCAATTTATATAGTAGATGGTTTGTAGTACATGCTATGTATCAGAGATGGAGCTGTATTTAAAAAATGATTTTCCCTATTTTCCCGCTTTTCTATTGAAATTTTTCCTAGATTTTCGTTGCTATAAACCTCACGGAGCCCGAGACCTTTCCAACGAATGCAAAACCGTGGAAATCGGTTCGTGCGTTCTGGAGTTATATAGTCAGGAAGGAAAACCCGTCTTATTTTTATATAATAGATTTCCCTTTTTATGTGGTAGATATATATGTTTCATGCATTACACATAGCACGCCGTTGGTTTATTTGGTGTAATTATAATACGCTTTCTTTTGTGGGTTGCATAAAGCGACAATAATTATTTTTTGTCAATATAATAATAAAATTATATTTGTGACAGACATTAGCTGTTGACATAAGGCATTTGGTGGCCTAGCGGTTTGAGCGTAAATATACAGTGGTATTACTGAACGCGGGTTCAAATTCCACTTTTTATTTTTGTTTGTTTTTAATATATTTTTTAATTCTATATAATTTTATTTCTGGTCTCAGTATGAATTGAGGCAGTTATTGTTAAAATTATAATTTTCCTATATTTTCAAGATGCCTCCTAAAGCCAACCCTAGACTTTTGAAAGTGAAATATGATATAGCTTCTCTGAATTTAGATAAACTTTATGATCTTTCACAATCGGGGTTTATTTCGGAAGGAGACAGAAATGAATTTAAGTTAAGATGTGGGGATTTGGAAAAAATATACACCGAATTCACTTTTAATCATACGGAACTCCAGGCCGGCTTGGAGGATGAAGTTGATTCGGAAGAGTTTACAAAAAGATATACGGTATATAACCAGAAATATTATGATATAAAACTGAAGTATTTGGAATTGTTTCCTGAGAGCAGTTGTCAGTCATCGGAGTATGGCACTGCTTCCTCCACGGACAGGGCAAAGGGCAAGCGGGCACTTTTGCCAAGGGTTCAGCTTTCAACCTTTTCGGGTAAAATAGAAGATTTTGCGTCTTTTATGGATTTGTTTGAATCACTAGTTGGGAAAGATGCAACATTGTCTGACACTGAAAAGTTATATTATTTACTTGGATCTCTGTCTGAGGAGCCAAAAGCGCTCACCAAGCATTTGTCCATTACTAGTGACAATTATTCAATAGCTTTAGATCTGTTGAAGAGTCAATACGGTAGCAAAAGATTATTAGCGGATAAACTATTACATAATTTATTGGGAACCACTAGGGTTACCAAGACCTATTCCTCATTGAAACCATTTCTAAATACCTTGCTAGAAAACACAAAGGGCTTAGAGAAAATGAATTTTCCTGTGACGGCATGGTCTTACCTTTTATTTTTCATAAATTTCCAAAAGCTTGATGCTAGTTTGAAAAAACGGTTTGAAGCGAAAGTAATAGATAAAGAGTTGCCTAACTTTTCTGACTTTATCCAGTTTTTGGAAAACGAGGCTAGGATCTTGGAATCCAGTGGAGAGGGGCTCAGCTCGAAAAGCGGTTCTTTTCGTTCACGGGTACACACGGGTTCAACATCTGTTAGTGAACCGATAGGATGTAATCTTTGTAAGCGGGGAAGCCATTATTTATCAAAATGCGAACAGTTCTTATCTTTGAATCCTCGCCAACGTAAAGAACATGTGATAGAATATCGGCTTTGTTTTAGATGTTTAGGAAAGCATAGAATCAACCAATGCCGATCGGGTTGGTCTTGTTTCAAATGTAAATCTACCAAACACCACTACCTCATTCACTTTGATTTACCGGCAGCGGCTGCAACTGATAGGGTGCCAGGGGGTCCACCAGCGGGTGGGGGACCCAATGTGGATCCAAGTCGGTCAGGCGCATCCGTAGCGGATACATGTCGCGCGAACGTACCTACTTATACCACGACTAGGGTAGCGGGCCCTGTTAGGGATCATCATATGTCAAATGCGTTAGCAGTGGATGGTGGTGCGGCTTTAACGGCATGTAACACAAAGAAGGCTGTAGGTAGTTATCGGCGGACAGTGTTACTCGCAACGGCTGTAGTGCGTGTTATGGACAGATTCGGTGAATATCATAAAGTGCGCGCGCTATTAGACGGGGGTAGTCAGAGTACCTTCATCACTGAACACTGTGCTAGTAGGCTTGGCTTAAAGCGGTTTAAGTCAAACATTATTTCAGTTACGGGACTAGGGGGAAGGCCGGTGAGTGATTGTAGGGGAGGGGTCAATTTGACCATGTGCCCTACGTTTTCAGAACGCCCTAGATTGGTCACAACGGCAATAGTATCGAGTAACATCACTCATAACCTACCGGCTGACACACTCTCCCAGGGTTTAGCGGATTGGTATAGGGATATTTATTTAGCAGATGATCAGTTTTATGTTAGTCGACCTATAGATATTTTAATTGGCGCGGATCTCATGGGTGAAATAATGATTGAGGGTTGCGTAAAAATTAATGATTATTTACCGTGCGCAATGAATACGGTGTTTGAGTATATACTAATGGGTCCGGTAACCCATGCGTCTTCTCAAAATGATAATTTTCACACTCAAACGTTGTTCGCGGCGCATACTACCACCGACCAAATATTGGAAAGGTTCTGGGAGGTGGAAAGTATTCCGGAAGCAGTTTTGGTTAACCCTAAAGATGCCGAATGTGAAAATGGGTTTCGGAAAACTCATCAGCGGGATGAGCGGACAGGGAGATATGTGGTACGATTACCTTTTTTAGACGATAAACCCGACCTGGGTGACTCATTTTTAATAGCTAAGAAACGGTTCTTGGCAATGGAAAAACGGTTAGTTTTAAACAAAGCATTGCGTATTAAGTATATTGAATTTATGCGGGATTATGAACGTATGGAGCATATGTCTGTTTGTGGCGGAACCATACTCCATATTTAATAGATACAGCTCCTTAGTGATGCTACAGTCGGTAGTAGCTTACTGTATTCGATTTATACATAATGTTAGGGATCCTTCTAATAAAATTACTGGTGTTTTGACAGTTAAGGAACGAAAATCGGTCATGGATTGCCTTATTAAATTAATGCAGCAAACGGAATTTGCTGCCGACATAGACTGTTTGAAACAAAACAAATTGTGTTCCATACGGTTAAGACGATTGCTTCCTTTTGTGGATAACACGGACTTACTACGTGTAGGAGGTCGCCTAGACCATTCGAGTCTCCCGTTTCAATCAAAACATCCAGTTATTTTGCCTAAGGATCATTTGTTGACCAAATTAATTATTGATCATGCATACCGGGTTCATTGTCACGTTCGAGCAACAGCTCTACAGGCTATTTTACAAAAAGATTTCTGGATCCTGTCGGCTCGGCAAGTCATTCGGGGTCGTATTTTTAAATGTATTTCGTGTTTTAGAACTAAGGCGAAGCCGGTCGAACCTATAATGTCCGCGTTGCCAAGTGACAGAGTGAATGCAACTGGCGTATTCCATACGGTGCAAACGGATTTTGCAGGGCCATTTTCAATTAAATCATCTCGTCTAAGAAATGCTAAAGTATTAAAAGCATACTTATGCGTGTTTGTCTGTTCTGTAACCAAAGCGGTACATCTAGAGGTTGTTGGTGATTTAACGACAGAGGCATTCATAGCGGCTTTGACACGGTTCACTTCTCGTCGCGGACTTCCAAGCGTGATACGTTCCGATAATGGTACTAACTATGTAGGGACGAACAAACATCTGAATGAGGTTAATAAATATTTAAGGAATAGGGAAGTCGAGGATAGCCTGATGAACGTGGCAGCCAAGAGCGGTATCACTTGGTTGTTTAACGTTCCTGGGGCGCCTCACTTCGGGGGTTTATTCGAAGCAGCTGTAAAATCTGCAAAAACTTTATTAAAACGTTCGATCGGGGAACAAGTTTTGACCTATGAGGAACTGACTACGGTGTTTGCTCGAGTTGAAGCGGTACTCAACTCTCGACCACTGTGTCCGTTATCTAATGATCCTACGAATCTTGAAGTGCTGTCACCAGCACATTTCTTGGTTGGCAAACCATTACTTGCTGTACCAGAATATAATCTGGAAGATGTAACTAAAACGCGTTTAGTTCGGTTTAAGTTAGTTCAGGCTATAGCTCAAAGTTTCTGGAGGCAATGGAGTGACCGGTACCTGCATTGTCTGCAGAACCGTAATAAATGGACAACACCGACGAATCCTCCTAAGGTGGGGGACCTCGTTTTGATTAAAGAGGAGAGTATGCCTGTTCTTAAATGGAAACGCGGGAGGGTTATAGATGTTCTGCCTGGAAAGGATGGGGCGATGAGATCTGTGAGACTGAAAACTCTCTCAGGAATATTTTTGAGACCAGTGGTAAAAATAGCCAGGTTGCCCCTGGAGTAGGTCACAGAATTTGTTTTTAGTTTCAATTTTATTTTTATTTTTAATTAACTCTTTCGGTAAAGTTTAATAGTTCTTTGTTAATTTGATAAAGGCTTTTCAGCCTTTCTCGGGCGGGGGGATGTTTATTATTTATGATGGAATGGAGTTATATGGAAAGCGGGTATAGTTTACCATTTAAACTAGCGGTACATTCACACATACATAATACATCCCTAAATTATAATTATTTTATTAGTTTATTTTTAAATAAGTCCTCCTTTAATTATTTACGGGGTTGGGGACTCTGCCGATAATTCAAAGAGTTTGAATATATAAAAAAAGAAGTAAAAAGAAAAGAATGGATTTTAAATTTGAATATTGACGTCGGTTGATGACGAGCGGACTAGCGGTCTATTAAAAATCAAGCGGAAAATAACTGATCAGGAATTGCGGCGATTCAATAAAAGCGGAGAATCCTCATATAGATTGGCGGAGTCGGGGTAAGCATAGTTATATTAAAATTGGTGTATTTGTGTAGTATTTACTGTTCACTTAGTTCGTGAAGCCGAGACAGCGACGGAACCTTTCAGATCAACCAGCGGCAATCGCGGGTATAGACTTTGGTTTTGGGTCAAGTTTTATACAAAACATAATGCATAAACCTCTTAAACTCGAGGCTCCTCAAACCGCAAGACTGTTGGCGGTGGCCTACGTCGCCTACGCCTTACGCCGATGGGTAAGAATGAATGAGTTGTCACTCAAATGTCTCCCTAAGCTTCCACTGATGATGCAAGAATGGCTTGGTCATAAGCGGCCGATGACCAGGCCATTTTTGCATCATCGGTTGAAGAGTTGCAGATGAGGGTAACAATTATGGATAATGTGTTTTGTAGGAAAATAATAAAAGTTAATGTTAATAAGACAAAAGTTATGGTTTTTGAAAAAGACTTAAGGTATTACAGAGTGCAAAATTACAATAGGAAATGAGAGAGTAAAATCAGTGAAAAGGTTTGTATACCTGGGATGCATGTTTACAAGTGACGAGAAACATAATACCGATATTGAAAGACGAGCATGTGCAGGTAATCGAGTGAATGGGACTGCGCAGCTTCATGGGCAGCGGGAACATCTCCAGAAAGGTCTGTATATCTTTATAAGGGTTCCTAGTGGCAAACTTTCTGTATGGTTTTTTATATTTTTTATTTAATTGAATGACGACACGAGCCTATAACAGAACACGCCTGCCTATAAACAGAAGCAACACCACACAGAACTTTGAATTACAAAGCACTGAATGGCACTGAACTACGCTCGCCACCCCGAGTGTTAAAGTGTTAAGTTCTCATATACCCAGCAATTCCACTGGCTTCAATGAACTTCATACCGAAACACAACTGCTTGACGGCAGAAATAGACAAAACAGTGGTACCAACCAAGACGACCTCTCGCATACGAGGGACCTACCACTAAATGGTAGTGAAAGTTGAGTATGGCAAAAGAAGCATGAAAGTAAAATTAAAGCAATAGAGATAAGAACATTGATGAGCATATGTGGTGTGACGTTGTGCAATAGATTGAGGGATAATGTGCTGATGGAACAAAAATTGAGACAGGAATGTTGAGGTAGTTTAGACACATCGAAACGATTGTTCATTAGAGATTAACAAAACAGGCACACAATGCGAGTGTGTCTAAAAGAGTCAGTAGAAGTCGACCGCGACAAAATTATGTCAACCAAATTAGTGACTTACTAAATAAAGGACAGGTCAGGAGCAGTCTAAATCGAAGAGAATGCATGAAGAGATTACTGAAAGTAGATGGTGCGATAGTGGTATGTCAGGACCGCGTAAAGTGGAAATCCATAATATCTGCCAACCCATATGCGATACGGGCATGTTATTATGTATGTATATTATGTTTGTATGTATGTGGGATTTACGTTTCAGATAATCTTACTTTATATATGAAACGCAACAGCAAGTTGCTACTTCCCGTCGGATTTTTTAAGTACTATAGGAAAAACTGTCACCAACTAACGTGGTGCAGTGGGCGAGTAGCCAGCTATGTAACGAGAGGCCACAGGACCAATCTTCGCACTGAAGCACTGTTTGTATTTCACTAATGTTTTCTTTATGTCTGGATCTTTTCAAACCAAAAGTCTCTCGGTGCCTGATACTAAATATACACGATAATTATATCTTGAGATTGAGGAGAATGAGGATTATGTCTGTACTGATATAAATATCTGTAACATCCTGATACTCAACAATACATTCTGAACTATTTACATATTTTACAATAAATATTTTTAGAATAGGTATTATTGAAAAGGTTGCAACATTCTTTATTTAACAACGAGTAAAAAATAATATTTAGCTCAATATAAATAGTTTATTCCATATCAATAATCCAACTTAACAGTAACTTAGTATCGGTAACCAGTCCTAGGGTTGTAGTTTTGTCTGCCGGCTAACCTCTGGCTAGCGAAGGGAGGGAGGTAAGCCTTTTCAACCCCAAAGGAAGCCTGGGTCTGGGCGCCAGCACCGGTGTTGTATCGAGTCGGAGCACGGGGAGCGGCGTTGATGACCACAGAGTCTTGATTGGCTGCAGAGAAGCCGTTGCCAGCAGGGTAAGCGTAGCCGGGGTTCCTCGCGTCTACATCTCCGTACTTAGCAGCGTTGTAAGACCCTGTATAAAAGGTAAGATAAGTTCATATTGTCTTCACGGGTAAATTGACTGTACATTTAGAAATTGTGCTAATAAATGATCCTTGCCATCGTCATAAATGCCAGCAGCCTCATCACGGGCGTTCTGTTCCAGAGCTTTGAGAATCTCTTCAGGTACGGGAGGAGGTGTGGGAATGTGGTCGCCCTGGGGCACGAAGCCGTTTTGGTCAGCAGTGTATCTGAAATAAATTCGTTGGTTAATTAACGATATTGTGGAAGGGATTCCCATGTCATCCTATATTTCTTCAAACTTATTACGCACATTAAAAAAAAATCTTAGAAAATAAACTTAGTCCCTTTACCTGATGGAGTAAAGTTGGCCATCATCACCAGTGTACGCGAATCCACCTTCAGCCTCGACTCCGTTTGTTGCCACTCCGTTCTCTTCAGCGTAGATACCATTCTCGGTCTCATAAGCGTACGAGTATCGTTCACCATCGTTGGAGTTGTCCTGACGAAGGATAGCAGCGTTCCTCTCTAGAGCAGCTCTGGGACGCTCAACACGGCTGGCGACATCATAAGCATTTTGTCCATAAGCGGGACCGAAATTTCCGGCTGGGCCAAATCCATTACCACCTCGGGCAAAGGCATTAGGTCCAAAAGGAGTTTGCCCATCTAGCACAGGTGTCTGGAGGAAACTGTCCAATCCTCCTGAGGTTTGTGAATGAGGTGGGAGATAAGTCTTGTCCAATTTGGCGGCATTGCAGACAGCGACCGCGGCGAGAATGATTAACTACAAAAAAACAAAAGATAAAATATTGAAATTCAATCTATTCGGATGAATATTTCTTTAGTAGCAAATTAATTATCTACTTTAAAACAGTTTAATAAAGTATTTTTCAAGATATCATTTTCGTTAATGTCAACTAAAATTAGACAATGGATCTTCAGAACGTCTAAAGTTTCAAAACTCTGGTATTTGAAAGTTAACTAAAGGTAATCTTCATTATGATGTAATTTACAAGATCCTCAATTATCTGGACCGATCTCTCATTACATGACATAGCAAAAATTCACTGAGCTACCTAGATCTTATCAAGTCATCGATATGTCAAATATATGACCAGAAAAAGATCAAGAGTTACTTATACGAAAAATTTACTTTATATAAAATCGTGATTCAATTTAAATATTGATGATTCGATTTAAACTGATCTAATTAAATGAATTGATATAATAATCAAACTACAAATGATAAAATCAAAACTAGATTGAAAAACATTCAATACAATCATTCTTATAAATGATATTCCATAAATTATTCTTACCAGTTTCATTTTTTTTCTTTTTGTATGATAAAATAATCTTACAAGCTACCGAAATGATGTTCGGAGGATGACTGATAAGGTGCAGTAATTGAGTACAATATTTATACTAGAGCACGCTGACTGATCCACTTTGTGCTTCGGTATGTGAAGTCGTGTTTAAGGATTTCATAATCATAATATAATGTGCGAGATGGGCTACGTCTAATTGTGATGGATGGCTTTATGCAGTCTCTAAATGATTTATATAAAATTTTGCTTTGAGCGTAGCTACTATATACAAGTCATATGATTTTAAAGCTTTATAAAAGATGACTACCAAAAGATTTAAAATTTAATTTAAAACTTTAAGTTTTACTACAGTGGCAAAAAACTTAACCATCGACACGAAGAAGAGGTAAAAGGTTCGATTGCTGAAATGTTTCATTTAAAATAGTATAGTCCTTTCCAAAAAAGTCTATAAATTGTAGTATGAGTCTCTCAATGCGACTAGTACTAGAATAGAATGATTTTAGAAGTTCGAAATTCGCTGAAAACCAGATTGTCGAAAATAGCTGATTATTATAGTACTACACTCAACTCATCAACCAAATTATTGCCAATTGCCAGCTGCATCTAACAATTTTTAACAAAATTTATATTGTCTTATAACACATCAAGCGGCTCATGCCAGTAAGATTAATATGTTCATCTAAATTTTACAATCTAGGGCCGTTACTTATAAACTTTTTAAGCACTGGTTAGTTAAACACTGTTTTCGTCTCTTTCTAGCCACTTTATAAATCGCGTTGACAGAGAAAGATAAAAGAGTATTTAACTAATCAAACGTTTATTAGTAAGGCCCCATGAGTTCAGATAATTTCGACTTTTGATGATATTAATTTTAATATTTAAAACTCAAAATTAGTTCAATTTGGAGCTGATTTTATACTTTGATTTTCTTTTTTCATCATTTTAACTTTTAATGAAGTCGTTGATAAATGTTGGATATATGCTGAAATTTCAGTCTTTCATCCCCGATTCTACCCCCATAAGGGGAAGATTTTCTACTAATTTCAATGTGTCCTTTGAATTTAACATTATCGAATGAAAAAATACATATAAATAAAATATGCAATAATACAAAATATATAGACGTTAAATTAAGAATCTTCCACGTTTTTTGCCGCTTAGAAATTACGTTTAAATTCTAAGAAAAATACAAGGTATAGTAGTAAATGATTATGAAATTATTCACTCTTGCACACAGCCATACACATACCACTCATACAAATTAAATTGCAATAGGCACTCACAGCCGATATGATCAATAAGCGACCTTGCTCATCATGTGACCTCAAACCAGATTAGCTTCCGATACCCCGCAATATAAAGGCTTTTGGATCACGATGGCTCCAGGCGTGGTCGCAACTAGTTTCTGTTGTATGTAATTAAACTGACACTGCGTCTAAAGTCTAGATTGTTTTCAGTTGAAATTTAAGTTCATTAATCGTAAATGTGTTAAAGCATTTTTAAATGTCGATTATAGCTTGTGGCGATAAGTGATTAAAGCTTTTATTGTTATATGATTTGATGTTATCTAATTTATTAAGATTGTACATTTTGAATATCACGTCTGCATCCTCAAAGGGGTTAGGCCGAGATGCAATTATTGCATCCATGTTTCGGCAAACTTACTTGCAATATCGGGTATGTACGCGATATTGCAACATGTATTCCGATTCCAGGCAATTGACGAGTTTACGAGTGGTAGAGCCACGCTGTAGACAGTTTTGTCTACAGCATGAATGGGCCGGCTCGTCCGGGTCGTTACTACTGTCTCACAGAAAACCGACGTAAAGTAGCGGCTTGCTGCTGCGTTTCGTACGGTGAGTGAGATACCCGGAGGCCCAAATCCCCCTCCCCTTCCCAATCCCTAATTATCCCTTTCTTTTAAGGTCGGCAACGCACCCATGATTCTTCTGGTATTGTGGGTGTACATGGGCGGTGGTGATCACTTACCATCAGGTGACCCACTTGCTCGTTTGCCGGCCCATCCTATAAAAAAAAATGTGTGATTTTTTGAATCGAAAACTTAAATACAAATAGTGACGGCGCGACCCGGGATTGGAGCACAGGTCTTCACTCTTTTCTCAGTGAACAAGTTAGTAAGCTGCTACTAGGGGACAAAAATGCTAAAAAATCATCACGTGATTAATCGACGGCCCCCAGACTATTATGAAATTAGCTATAACTATGAATGCTTAGCTTAGCTTAGCTTCTAATGCTTAGCTTCAACTATGAAAAAAACAGATTTTTGTTAAATCTTACACAAAGTATAGATTTGTCTACAGCATGAATGGGCCGGCTCGGTTGCTACCACTGTCTCACAGAAAATCGATGTGAAGTAGCAGTTTCCTATCCGGAGCCCCAAATCCCCATCATCCCAATTCCTTAATTATCCCTTTTCTTTAATGTTGGCAACGCATCCATAATTCCGCAGGTACTATGAATGTTCATGGGCGGTAAGCTACCATCAGGTGACTTAGACCACTCAATTATCAGTTCCTCATTTGTCAATATCTGCTATAATAAAATCTTTGAACATGAAATCATAGTAACTTTGATTACAGTCAGCTAGTTGTTTTACGTGACTTTGCTATTGTTTATGAACAGGCGTGGCGCACTAGCTTTTGCTCGCAGTTTCTCCCGCGTAAGTTTGACTACAAAAAATATATGTCCCATATATATTTTGCTTTTCCCTTTCCTCCTAATCCCTCTAAGGGTCAAATGTCGAGAAATCCATTCTTAAACAATGTCTGTAATATGAAATGAACACCCTCCCAAATTTACTATACTTTACGATTTGGGCCAGTCGATGATGATTCAGTTAGGACTTTATTAAAATCACGCATATAGTTTTGTCTACAGGGTAAATGGGTCGGTAGCAAAAAAAGGCGTAAAGTGTCTGCTTCCTATTTAATTTCGTACGGTGAGTGACATATAATACCTGGTAGATCACTCGTGTGCGAGATGCCATCTGGTTTGACACCACCTTCTGTCTCTCTGCCACCAAGCAGCAATGTGAAAGCACTGTTATGTCTCAGTTCGAAGAACAATGACGCCAGTGAAATTACTGGGCATTATGAGACAACGTCTTATGTCTCGGGATGACGAGCGCAGTCCAGTGCACAGTGACATTGGGTCACGTAATGCTTTGGAATTCAAAGTTCTGTGTGGTGGCGCTACTGTTTATGGGCAGATGTGATGTGTTACCACCATTGTAATCTGCTCGTTTTGTCATTCAAGCTAATAAAAAATAAAAAAAAAAATCGGCGATAAATAGACGCAAATCTCTTTTGCCCCCCCATTATCCCCTAATCCCATATTTTTCCTACAATGTAGCAACACACCTATTATTCTTTTTGTATTGTGGGTGTATATGGTCACAGATAATTTATCAACAAGTCTATTCTACGTTAGTATGGGCCGAAAAAAAAACCGTTCCGAATTTTAGAAATGATAGTTGAATAAAGAAACTCACATACAATAGGTAAGATAACATCTACCGGCACACCTTAAACTTTACTGGAAGATGACGAAGCTTTTAATTTAAGCATACTTGCCGGACAGCTTAGAGATAATAAATTCGAATTTGAAAGCACGGGTTCCGCAATCATAAACGTAAGCTGACGCATCTAACTCTAAGGGACATCTAACACTCTCATGGAGGCGTAAGTGGAACTGGTACAGCCACGGTTCATAGAGCTTATTTCCGTCCAATGAAGTGATGTTTTTTTTTTAATGAATGCTGAGAAACAGTTTAGAGTAAATAGCCCATCAACACCAGGCCATTTCACGTGCACGTGGTACTTTTTGCAGATTAACGGATGGGAAAATAGTGAAACTTAGTTCCCATTGCGGGTTATGGGGGTCAGCGGCGAATCGTCCCACATAATACCAAATGCACCGTCAAAAGATGATTGAGGAAGGTGGACCCTGGCATTAGGCCGGGATAATACAGGCAGAAACAAAAAAATATATCATAAGTAGTTCACTCGCGTGATGGTAAACGCTACCCTTGCATATAAAAAGAAGCAACACTACTCAGAACTTTACAAAGCACTACATGACACTACAGTGTGCTTATCACCTCAAAACATGGCCGTCACAGCGAGTTATTTACTCGGTATGCCAACGTAGAGATTCTAGTCAGGTACCAGCTGCAGCGGTCACTCGGGTAATGACAACTAGGTAGAAAGGGTGTAACCACCCCTTCTCCCGGATTTGGGGAAATATCCCTAAGTCCGTCCAATGTTCCCAGTGGGAAAAAAAGTCCTCTATAGAACGCGTACACCAAATGTTTCTCTCTAGCTAACCTTCAATTTTGTAAGTGGTAAAGCCACATTATAGACCATTTTGTCTACAACATGAATGGGCGGCTCCATCGGGTTCTTACCACAGAACACCTATGACATAGCAGCTCACTGTTACGTTTCGCACGGTGAGTGAGATATTCGAAGGCCCCTTTCCCCCTTTCGCTTAATCACTCCTTTCAAGGTCTGCATTGCTTCCATAAGTCTTCAAGTATTGTGGATGTTTATGGGCGGTGGAGATAATTTACCAAAAGGTGTTGCATTTGCTGGTTTGCCATCCTCTGCTATATAAATAATGTTTTACGTTTCCGCAGTTGTGGTGGTAGGATATTCATATCCGCCAAGATAGTGACCACCGTACACATGGTGTTAAAATATAGCTGCCATAGTGACCTACACACCTTGTGTGGATCGCGTTCCAGGATCAGCTAGTGTATATCCGGTTCTCCCGAGGGGCTTGCGACATCACTTGATAATTGGTTGAGGCGGGTACAGGGGTACATCCCTGTATCCCTGTGTCTGCATCGGTCATCCACCTGTCCTGTCGCAGGCCCCTTGATTTGCTTCATCCCTCTCCGAAAAGGAAAGAAGCATTTATATAGGCCGGCATGACTCTGGTGACCACCGATAAACTCATTGTTTTTTGGACTGCACTACGCTCACCATCAGGTGTAGTGCAGTCACCTTGTAGTGCTAGCATAAAAAAGTCGGTGTTGAATCCTGTTTTACAAGAAATAAAATATAGGTAACTAAATAAGTCATTGACTATCAATAAATAAAATGATCAGAACCGACATTGCACCACAGAAACAAACACTAAACTTATGATCGGTGCCATTAAGTTGCGTTGTATCCATTCCGTGTATTCAATAAAGTTGCATTATATACCGGTGTACTGATGAAGCATTATCACAAGTATTTTGAAGCAACACTGAGTGCGGTGCTCATCGTCTGCCAATCAAAGCGTGTTTTAATACTTACTGAATTAGGACGACCACTCACGAAACAACATGGACTTTAATGTTGAATTTTTTTCTATCTGATATGTTTTATTATACAGGGTTATTTTTAAAACACTGACAACCTCGCAGGAGTAGATTCCTAAGGTCATTTGCTACTACTTTTGTTCTACGACTTTTCATAATTTGTTAGATTTTATTCTCATACAAAAATAATTATGAATTTAATTTCCGTCTTGAAAGTTACCTACGCTCTGCGCGTATCGTAGATTACGTAATACACGCAGCGCGCGCGTCAGTTCAATGACCGGCCGCGCCGTATCGATCGATAATACCTACATCCAGCCGTCAGCTGACGTACGAACACAAACACTACACAACAAAAACTTGTAAAATCATTTTTTTTCTTATGTATTGAGTTATGTCCAAACTCGTAGAACAAAAGTTGTTCCTTATGGGGTCAGCTATATGGCCCTGCGAGGTTGTCAGTGTTTTAAAAATAACCCTGTATAAGTTATACCCCTGATGAGTTTTGTATTTGCCTAAAACTAGACTGCTAGTATGTTAGTATGTCTTTTTTTTATCCTGGCTCGGCAACGTGACTACGCTACACCTGATGGTAAGTGTAGCCCAATCCAAGAATAGTGTCGATCAACGATAAACAATGTGTCCATCGTAGGTCGGCAAGATCATGCCGGCCTGCCAAAAGACCAAGGGGGAGGGGAAGGAAAAAGGGATGGGAAAAGGGTTAGGATCAGGGGGCAAGCCCCCTGGGGAGCGAATTCATCAAATATAAACGACGAAAATCATAAGAACTGTGATATTTTATGTTTTCGAATCATTATTTTGTATCAGACCATTTTTGTAGATCTTAATCTTTTGTAGATTTTAATCTCAGACCATTTTTGTAGATTGTTAAATTTCCCACAAGAATGTTTTGATTTTTACGAGACATTCATTCGTTCAAGTACATTAAAAATCCAAACAAAAATTCTATGTTATTTAAATAGGAAATAAAAAATCACGATGAGTCACCTCTAACATTAATATTAAGGGCTAAAAATATACCAGATTTTTTTATCGTCATCTCTGACGATATTTTCATGGTAACTGAGGAAAAAAATTAAAGGTTTTTTTTGGCCCACCCTAATGTTATGGGTAATATGATGTCAGGCTCAGTAGGCGAGAAGCCGGCTGCGAAGCGAGAAGCCGTAAGGGATAATTATTTGTGTACTCCACAAATATTTGTTTCGGGTCTGGGTGTTGTGGGACCGCAAGTCCCTCGTAGTTCCTAATATCCACGATACGGGTTAACCTAGTGTGGTATCAGGGCTATGATAGATCCTAGTCCTTATAGACTAGGTAGCCTGTTATGAAAGAGCGATACTAACACACTTTAAATTTAACGAAGATATGTTTAACATATTCATTAACATAATGAGTATGTTGTATCATGAATGCGGGGCTTTAAAAAAAAATTACCACATAATTGGTATCATAACCAATAGGTAAATTACAAACATTAATTCGCACCAGAATATAACTAATTATTTAAACCAATTTATTGCCGCATGTATATGAACCAAGCCGAATATCGGGGTCAAGTATGAAAAGATTCAAGCGAAGCTGGCTCGTCGCATCCTCGCTACTGCCTCTTCAAGATTGTGATCAATCTAAGCTAAGTCTAAATGCTCTTAAATTGCGATAGATATGACCTTTGCTAAGATATAGCTCTTATTATTAATTAACGTAGCTTAATATATGGATATTAATACACGGACCTTTATAATTATACTAGCTTTAGCTCACGGCTCCGCCCGCGTGAACGTTTAAAATTGACAAAGTTTATACAAACTTTCATCCCCGATTTTATCCCCTTGAGGGTAGTATTTACCAAAATCCTCTCTTAGCGGATGCCTACGTCATAACATCTACCTGCATGCCAAATTTCAGCCCGATCCCTCCAGTGGTTTCGGCTGTACGTTGATAGATCACTATGTCAGTCAGTCAGTCACCTTTGAGTTTTATATATTTAGATGACTGGCAAATATGTAGTGACCGCATAGAGTAGACAAATGAGGATGAAAGTTTGATTAATGGGTTTTTAATTTCTATATACAAACATAATGCTCACTCCTGTAACCTCAAAAGGATAGGTAGTGCAGCTACAGCACCCACCGTGTGCTGTGATTATTCCTGTTCATATGGGAGGCGGCGAGATTATCACCTACCAAATACATTTTCTAATCACAACCTATTTTTTTAGCATAGCCCGGCAAACGAGCAAGTATCCACCACTATGTACGCCCACAATACCAGAATAGTCATGGTCGTATTGCCGACCTCAAAGGAAAAGGATAACTAATTTAACTATGGGATTTGAGCCTCCGGATATCTACTTCGCAGTAGCAAGGCACTACTTTACATTAGTTAGTGAGACAGTGTGTGTACTGAGGTGGCCTAATACAGCAAGTGTTTTTTTTTTTTATCCTGGCTCGGCAAAGTGACTACGCTACACCTGATGGTAAGTGTAGCGCAATCCAAGAATAGTGTCGACCAACGATAAACAATGTGTCAATCGTAGGTCGGCAAGATCATGCCGGCCTGCCATAGGGCCAAGGGGGAGGGGAAGGAAAAGGGATGGGAAAAGGGTTAGGATCAGGGGGCAAGCCCCCTGGGGAGAACCAGATATACACTGGCTGACCCTGGAACGCGACCTACACAAGGTGGGCCACTATGGCAGGTTTTAGCAACAGTATACGGTGGTCGCTATCCTGTTGGATACAAGTATCCTCCCACCAGCACTTTCATAAAATCTAAGATTTGATCTGTTGGGATTTGACCCAATACCTCATGGTCTCTCGTCCTGAGTACACTGTTACTAGACTATTCAGGCCAATCAATATACTACATACGTACTCACGCCTGTAATCCCCAAAGGGATAGGCAGAGGTTTAACCAGTACACATTTCGTCAAGCGTATTCCGTCCCATGACATATCGGGGACAATACCAGACTATGGGCCGATAATGTGCATTTCAAGATAGAAAAACCCAATATAATTTGACCAGATACGGGAATCCAATCCGAGACCTCAGCATAGCAGTTGTAACGTGTACGCAATAAAACTTGAGTGGTAGAGCCACGTTGTAGACACTTTTGTCTACAGCATGAATAGGCTGGCTCGACCGGGCCATGACTACTGTCTCACAGAAAACCGACGTATAGTAGCGGCTTGCTGCTGCGTTTCGTACGGTGAGTGAGATATCCGGAAGCCCAAATCCCCTTCCCTTCCCTATCCCTAATTATCCCTTTCCTTTATAGTCGGCAACGCGCCCATGATTCTTCTGGTGGTGGGCGTATATGGGCAGTGGAGATCACTTACCATCAGGTGACCCACTTGCTCGTTTGCCGGCCTATGCCATAAAAAAAAACTACGACACCGAGGCAGTCAATATACTAAATTATATTTGTGTCCTGTAGAGCGCACTGTAAATTGTTTTACGGATGACATTACCCCGTACAATAAATATCGAAACGTGCCGTCGCGTAGCCCTTTGGCCCCCATATCAAATGTAAAGCGACGTAAGCCGTATAATGTGAAATAACTTGTATTTAGCGGAATGATTAATTAGCCACGTTTGAACGGTTCTTAGTCGCGCTACTATTGGGATTTCAATTGGCGCAATTCAAATCTTTCTTAAAGTAGCACATCTTGTTTATTTTACATATCATTTAAGTTGGAATAGAAGAAAATTGAATGTATTTATTGTTAAGTTACCGCCTCCTTCTAAAGGAAATCATCGTGACGAAATCTGCAATCTCCATAAAGATTTAGTAAGTATGTGATGACTGCAAACCCGCATTGAATATTAATTTTACTAGGTGGTAAGTACCCTCGCATTACTATGCTTTAGTTTGAAGGACGTTAAAGCCTGTGAAATTATTAGGCATTATGAACGTTAAAGACCTTTAAGTAATGCGACAGTGAATTAAGAAGGGGGTATTTACTCCCGCGGCTATTTTAATCGCCATACCAAACGCAACAACAAGTTAAAATTTCACGCCGGTTTTCTGTTAGACAGTGGTAACAACCCGGATGCGCCTATTCATAATGTAGACAAAACTGTGAACAGTGTGTCCCTAACACTTTAGAAAGGTCTTTACAAGACTCCCGTTTTTGAATTTCCATCTGGGTAGATACCACCGCTTTACTTTTCTGGTTTGAAGTATATTAGAGCCGGTGGAATTACTGAGGATTATGAAAATTAACACACAACGTGTTGTGGTGACAAACGCAATGCAAAGCCATGCAATACTTTACAATTGAAAGTTGTGGGTTGTGTTGCTAGTGTTTCTGTGTAGAAATGATGCTTACCATCAGACG
Organism: Amorpha juglandis; assembly: GCA_949126905.1. Lineage (NCBI taxonomy): Eukaryota > Metazoa > Arthropoda > Insecta > Lepidoptera > Sphingidae > Amorpha > Amorpha juglandis. Next base: position 337,104 of record OX421383.1, read on the forward strand.
AGTGGGCAATTCGTCTCGTCACTCAATAAAACATGGATTGGGGTTTTGGCGGGTATTCTGACAGTGCAGGTCATCGGTTATTTTAATTTATTTCATAAAATAGTTTAGAGTTGTGTTTGTTGTATAAAAGTGGTGTGGATTTGTTCAATAAACATTGACGGTGATGAACAGTGTATGGAAACATTGAAATAAGTGAATTAAGAATCGTACTGAAAGGAGTTAACACCAAAACTCCGACGAGAACTTGAAATCGACCGCACCCGTGTTTCAACGTTCTTGTAAAAATAACTTGAGAATAAATTATACTTGACACTGGCTAAATGCATAATACTGCGAAAGCCATAAATAAAAAAAGAAGAAGAAAACATGGATTTTCCATCGTAAACTATAATCAAAGGACAAGAATTTTTGAGTGGTATAGCCATGCTGTAGACAGTTTTGTCTACAGCATGAATGGGCTGGCTCGACCGGGTCGTTACCACTGTCTCACAGAAAACCGACGTAAAGTAGCGGCTTGCTGCTGCGTTTCGTACGGTGAGTGAGATATCCGGAAGGCCAAATCCCCTCCCCTTCCCAATCCCTAATTATCTCTTTCCTTTAAGGTCTGCAACGCGCCCATGATTCTTCTGGTGGTGGGCGTACATGGGCGGTGGAGATCACTTACCATCAGGTGACCCACTTGCTCGTTTGTTTGTCAAATTAGTTATTGTTGACCCTTTTTTGTGAAGTCGATTTTTAAGTTCTTATTTTATTAAGACAGCGGTATACCATAACAATTTTTTTTTTAGTAATATTATGTACATACAACTATGGAATATAAATTTTAATACAATCACACAGTCGCGACAACTATACTGTTATCCTTTGTGGAGTTTATTTTTTTACTCCAAACTCCTCAGATCTTCACCAAATATAAATCTCATTATCGCACCTAAACTCTATTGAAATAATTATTTTCTACGAAGTCGGGTCACTCTTTAAAATCGGCCCATAAAATATGAAAATTTACATTCCATTCATTCCAAACATTCCCAATTTTTAAGGGTTCAGTTTTTTATGCTTAAATGGTAACTTTAAGGTTTATCCTATCGAATAAAAATAACCATCAAAATGTATTTACAAATATAGGAGGTACGGAGTAAAATATTGAAGACATAAATGTAACCTTATGAGCCAGTATATGCACATAACTTACTACATAAAAATAATTAACCAACGTATTAAACTAATACAAAACCTTCCTGAAAGTAACTGTAGATTACGTTAATGATACATAAGTGTTTGAGAAAATTACGCACATGATTACATACATGCATACATGCCGGTCGAGTACAGAACCTCGTTTGTTTAAATAGACTAAAAATAAAACGATATAAAAAACTCAAAAGTGGAAAATAAAAATTTAAATTTTAAACGTCGATATTGCAATTTCATTAGAAGTCATAATTCATCGGAATTTGTGTTTTCAGATTTAGTTATTTAAGTAAATTGTTGTTGGAATATTTTTATTTTAAACTATTTAGTGAAAATTTACAAAATATTGATGATATATAGATATATATTTATGCTGAAATAATCATCAAAATTCATTCATTAGTTTTTAAGAAAATCACGAACAAATTTACATACATACGGGTCGAATACATAACCTTTTTTTTAACAGGTTAAAATCACAAAATAATTATTTTTTACATGTTCTAATATAATATTACATAATGATATGCACATTTTGAGATGATGCAACATTAAATTAAGGCTGAAACTAATTTAAGCCTAACCGCAGACTTTCGTTGTTTGTAACGTGTTGATGTATAAAGTGTTGTCAGCAATTAGGTTCAAAGGCCAGTAAAATGTAACTAGTATTACGGGCAGATGCCTGTAGCAGCAAGGTTTAACTATGCAGGATGATCAATGTCGGGTGAAGTTTTTATGTAGTAAGGCGGACTTTGGCATAGCGACCCTAGCCGGGATAACTCCAGATAGAAACAAAACACAATGTGGTGAAAAGCGTAGAATTTAAACACGTTATTTGCTTAAAACTTTATTTATAATCACACAGTGATTCATAATACAATACATTCTATACACATGTATAACACACTATGTACAAAATCTTAGTGAAGCGTCAACATTTTTTTTATATGTTTTTTCATAATGCCCGCGTATCTAAGTTAATCTCCCTTTGGTTCAGTACTTGTATCCTTCTTCTTCTGTGAAGCTTGGAGGCTGTCGGGGAGCACCGAATCCCTGGCCTGGCCTTCCTTGACCACCAGCTTGTTGACCAGACTGTCCTGGACGGTCATATTGGTATCCGTCGGGACCAGGCTGGGTTAATGGAGATTTAGATCCGGCGGCAGATGAAGCAGGGCTAAAAGCAGATCCAGAGGAACCAGAACTTTGAGGTTGACCCGAGTATCCAGGGCCTGAGGGTGAACCAGAGCTTCCGGGGGCGGTACCAAAACCTTGAGGCCTAGAGGAGCCCGAAGAGGGGCCAAATCCGTTAGATCCAGTGGGACCAGAAGAGGGGCCAAAACCGCTAGATCCAGAGGGACCAGATCCTTTCGGTCCAGAGGGGCCAAATCCGTTAGATCCAGTGGGACCAGATCCTTTAGGTCCAGAGTAGCCTGAAGAGGGACCAAATCCGTTGGAGCTAGAGGGGCTTGAAGAGGCACCAAACCCATTAGCACCAGAAGAGGCTAATCCTGAGCTGTAACCATTAGATCCCGAGGACTTTGATGCAGAACCGAATTCGTTAGTTCCAGAAGTACCCGAAGAGGAACCAAATGCGTTAGACCCAGAGGATCCCGAAGCGGGACTGAAACCAGTAGAACCAGCTGGTCTGGATGCAGACCCGAACCCATTAAATCCAGAAGGCCTTGAACCATAACCGTTTACACTAGATGAAGCGGGACCTGAGCCTGAGCCGGGAGCTGATCCAGGACGGCCTCCTTGAGGTTGGCTTGCAGGAACGGTGCGACCGAAACTAGACTCAGGTTTATTATATTCGTATCCAGACTCGCCTTGGGGTCCAGAAGATCCTGAGGGACTGGAAGGACTGGTGTAACGCTGGGGGCCTTGTGGGGAGGAAGAACCAAAGCCAGAAGGGCTGGAACCAGGGCCGAAACCATTGGAACCGGATGGGCTCGATGCGGGACCGAAGCCAGAAGGGGCTGAGGAAGGACCGAACCCTTTAGATGTAGGACCTGAAGCAGGACCGTATCCGGCAGATCCAGAAGGGCCTGATATTGTTCCAGGAGAGCCAGCAGAAGGACCGAAACTGTTAGATCCAGAAGGTGCTGATTTAGATCCAGGCGTGCCTGCAGAAGGGCCAAAATTATTTGATCCAGATGGGCTTGATGAGCCGAAGTTGGGTCCAGTGGGCCCACGTCCATAGCCAGTTTGAGAAGAACCTGATCCTGAACCAGCGTTATATTGCTGGGCGCTCACGGAGAAATCTTCATCGGGGTTGTAGGCACCTGCAAATAAGAATATGTTAGTTCAAATAATACTACCATTATAAGTATGCGCTATATTATCCTATAAATATATAACCATTAGTTTAACGTAAACTTGCTAGGAGTTGTTGAAGATTTTCCCTTAGCACTTCGTCATCAGATCTTATCCAAATTTATATGGGACCACCCTTGACGTAATATCAATCGACAATAAAAAGTATTCACAAAAATACGCATCGAATCAAGAACCCCCTTATTTTTGAGTGTATAATACTACCCTCCATAATAATTGTAAATACTTCATCTCATTAATAAAAAATAAAAGTAGTATTTGAATAACATGTGTGGCACGACTTTATAATGATACCTTTAATAGTATTTTATTTTAAAAAAACGCTCTCTGGGACGGTTTGTACCACAAAAATGTTTTGAAATCGTATTTTACTCATTTTCAACTTTAATTCTGAAGTTGTTTTTTAAAAACCCAAATGGTATTTGAAAATCCTTGATTGTTTTACGCCTCCATTGAAGTATATTAGTATTTGATATAAATTTCAACATTGCAAGCGGTTCATTGGTCTAGAGGAAGAGTACTTAGGCTGAAAGACCGGTGAGATTCTGGGTTCAAATTCAAGATCGAACAAGTTTGTCATAAAATCACACACCAGTCAGGGGATTTTAATAGCTAAATTATTGAGACTGCTCCTAATGATTAATGAAAAGGTGAATTAACATAAACAAGCAGTCTAGACTTAAATGTTAGCAAAGGGATAATATTGAATTCGTCTCTTTGTTTAATTACGTACCCTTCACGGTATGTGAAGGTCAGTTCATTTTGCTATTGTAATTAGCATAATATCGGAATTAATACTTGTTTTGTTAATTACACATATATTCAAATGTGTGTGCAAGTTCAGAGTAACGATGTTTAAGAAATAGACTTAATTTTTAAGGTCGTGAAAAGTCAAAACATTGTTTTCCTAACCATATGTTGTATGTAAATAATAATAAAGATTTTTACCTTCTTGAACACCAGCGGCGGCAGCCTTAGCATTTTCCTCAAGAGATCTGAGAATCTCATCGGGTATCGGAGGAGGAGTCGGCAAATGGTCACCTTGTGGCTGGTACCCGTTCTCATCAGCGGTATATGTCACTCGGATGAACTGACCATCATCGTCAGTATATGAAAATGCTCCTTGCGCTTGCACACCATTTGTAGCAACTCCTGACTCTTCCGCAGCTATACCGTTGGATGTTTCGAAGCTGTACGAAAAAGTTTCACCATCGTTTTGACTATCGTATCGCAGGATCTCTGCGTTGGCGTCAGCGGACGCTTGGGCGCGCTGCGAAGCCTGCGACTGATAGCCTTGACCTAAGGATGATTGGCTATAGCCTTGTGCGGCAGCACCAGATCCACTAGAAGCCTGATTAAAGGCCTGACCGCTAGGTGAACCTGAACCAGACTGCACATATTGAGAAGAAGGTGCTTGGTAACCAGCAGGGCCTGAAGGAACTCCATTTCCGGACTGGCTATATCCAGAGGGTTGACCGGCTCCAGGGGCAGATGATGGACCGAATCCAGAGGGTTGGCTTCCTCCAGAACCTGGCTGTCCAAAACTAGGACCGGATTGTCCAAAGGAGGGGGATTTTCCAAAGCTAGGTGATCCGGCAGGTCCTGATGGAGAGGCATTAGGTCCGGTCAAAGAGCCAGGACTGCCGCCAGCAGATGCAGCGCTGGCTGGTGGCAGGTAAGTCCTGTCGAGCTTAGCAGCATAGCTACAAGCGACCACCGATAAGATAATGAACTGAAACAAAAAGAACTCATTGTAAAAAAATTATTAAGTTTTGAACAGCAACTTATACACCCAAGATCTCAAAAAAGACAAAAGTTATGTTTAGTAAATGTTATTGTTTTTATCGTTTGTTTTAATAACCGCGGAAAAAAATGTGTAGTATAATTATTATTTATCATTATTATCTTTGCAAACATTTTGCGTAATGAAGCCGCTTAAACTCACAAAAAATGTATTCACAACAAATGTAATTATTGAGAAAAAATTTCATCAAACGCAATATTAGTGTCACGATCGTAATTTTAAAAGATTTTTTGTCTAGAGATTAATAGAACCATCAAATGTTTGATGTCATTATATTTCTTATGGCCTATACAATATTATAGTTGCTTTAGCAGATCAGATAATTATCGATAATTAATTAAATTACTTTAATGAACGCCAGTAATGACAACAAAAACCGCATTACAAGAAAACAAGAATAAGAAAATAAAACTGAAAAAAGAAAAACAATATTTTTCTTAATTATCGTACTACGTCATATTCCAAGTTTTCAAAAAGTTCCAATTATTGCAACCGCATATCAAAATGATCCTGAACTAAAAACAATAATAACTTATTTATAAAATAAATAAAATTCTAAAATTCTAACTCAACATTTATCCATTTTTTTGTGATGTAGCTGAGTTTAATAATTATAAATATAATATAATGTTACCAGCTTCATTGCAAGCTGTTGTTTCAGCCTGGGATGAGCACCGAATGTGTCAGGTAAGTGAGGGCACCCTATTTATATGAAGTAAATTCGTTCACATAACTATGTTACTTAAATTTGTACTCACGGAGCTAACCTTTTGACTGAGCGCGTATTAGTGTGCACTAAGTTTTTGTCGCGGTTTCTCTCGCTAAATTAGTATCATCATTCGTCTCTTCTATAACAATTTGATTACGTTATTTCATACTTGTTTCTATTAATTGTTTGTCTAAATGATTTATGTATGATAATATAAATATTACTCCATATTTATTTTTACGCTGTTAGAACTTACTGTTAGGGGATTTTACAACTTTAATTTTACATCGCTCCGCCCTACGAAATTCATTTCTTAATAATCAGGGCCAGTTAATTACCCTGTAACACTGTATAAATATATACTTTTGTTTAAATTCGAAGTAATAAATAATCATAATTAACGTTTCTGAGTACGACAGTCATTGGTCTAATATTATTTTAACAACTTTTGAAGTACCCAGAAATATTCTTCGGGTATCGACATAATTTACGAAAGAACTGAAAACGTTTTTACAAACATGATCTACATATATAAAAATTAAATGCTATTCGTTGGTGTCAACACTTGAAAACGACTGGATTAATTGGGTATTTTCTTTATATTGTTCTTAATAATCCGAATTTATGGAAAGAAAAACTATAAAAAATGCTCTGATTTTTTTTTTATTTGAGAAAATTTTAGGATATTACTAGGGCATTTTTGTATGAACTTAAGACCTCACGATGGATCTGCGTTATTCTTTTTTGCTTTGTTTGTTATGGTTCTGGAATACTTTCCCGGTAAAATAAATTCTAGACAATCACAATTCAACTGAAAGTAAAGAACAAAATTATTTTTTCGTCACTATGTAACCCATTGGGAACTTTTAAACGGCAGGAACGATTGAGGTCATATCCATACCAAATATTTGTTTTACAGGAGCGGAGCAATGGCATGCAAACGGGTGAAACCGCGGGGGACAGCTACTTGGTACATAATATAGTATTAAATAATATACTCGTAATAATATATTTTTAACTGACTGATTACCTTCTTCATTCTTATTTTTTTTTTAGCAGAGGCCGATAAACGAGCAAGCGGGTCACCTGATGGTAAGTGATCGCCAGTCCACATAAACATCAACAATACTCGAGGCATCAGGGATGCGTTGCCAACCTTAAAAAAAATATTAATTATAGGATTGGGAAGGAGAGGGGAATTCAGGCCTCCGGATTCCTCGTCTCTTTTTTCTATTTTTAACCTCGATAAAAAGAGGAATGTTATCAATTTGACCCCATTGCCTATCTGTTTGTATGCGTGCGTGCGTGCGTGTGTTCATGTGTGTGTGCTTGCGTGCGTACGCGTAAACGAATGAACCGATTTGAGAACCGTTTTTTTTATTGACAAAATAGTGCAATTAAGATGATATTAATGTCGGGGTATTTTACGGTTAAATTATTATTTAAAGACAAAAGGTACTTTATTCATGACTGTCCCGCCCATATTTTTACCACTTTATCTCGTGCAAGTAGGATAGCCAAAAACATGTATTTTATTGACAACAATCTTTGAAGCTCGGTGAATCACTTGAGATACTACGCTATCTATATCCCGCAATGAAATTAATCAAATAATTATAACTTAAACGTTAAACACTTACATCAATATGAAAATTATCTGTAATTTCCGAATGGCTCATTTTTTTTACAAAGATGGCTAAGAACCATCTCGCTTAAACCACCTTTCAAATCAAAATTCAATGCAATCATTTAGATTCAGTTAAATTTTATCTCTACCGCCAGTTCGGAATGCTGTTTCGTTAAAGAAGAACGGGCATTTAACTCTAACGCTTTGCTGGTGGTAGGATATTCATATCCACCCGCATAGCGACCGTACACATGGTGTTAAAACCTGCCATAGTGATCCAGACGCCTTGTGTGGATCGCGTTGCAGGATCAGCTAGTTCCCCCATCCCGTTCTCCCGAGGGGCTTGTGACAAGACTTGATGGTTGATCGGGGCGGGTATAGGGGTTAATCCTTGTATAACTATGCCTGCATCGGTCATTCGCCTGTCCTGTCACAGGCCCCTCGATTTGCTCCTTTCCTCTCGGAAGAGGGAAGTAGAGAAGAAAAATATCAATCATTTTCTTAAGGCGCTAAGATGGCACAGATATATAAACTTACACGCACACGCACAGACACACTCTTCATAAATCGAAATGAAATAAGAAGCTGCTACTTTGCGTCGGTTTTCTGTGAAATAGTGGTAACAACCTGGAACAGCTGGCCCATTCATACTGTAGACAAAACTGTCTACAGCGTGGCTCTACCACTCATAAATCTGGCCAGGTGTGAATTAAACTCCAGCACTGAAGGATCCTGAGTAAAAAAGTAGCGATAGCTCAGCGGGGAGTGGTATGGACTGTCGAGACGATAGTCGCAGGTTCGAAACCAGCCTCAAGAGCATACACTACTGACTTTTCTAAGTTACGTGTATATTAATTGTTAATTATCGCTTGCTTTAACGGTGAAGGAAACATCGTGAGGAAACCTGCATACCTATGAACTCTATAAGATTTTTCGAAGGTATGTGAAGTCTGCCAACCCGCATTAGGCCAGCGTGGTGGACTAAGGCCTAATCCCTCTCATTCAGTAGAGGAGGCCCGTGCCCAGCAGTGGGACGTATAAAATACAGGGCTAGTAAAAAAAAATTGAAGGATCCGTAATATGGACCACCCACTAACATTTAAGTTTTTGTGTGTTTTTATTATTTCGTCATTAATACTATTTTTTTTCCATGCTCGGCATAGTGACTGCGCTACATCTGGTGTTTAGCGCTGTGCAGTCTAAAAATACCAGCGTCCACCGACAAACAATGAATTCATCGACTGTCACTACAGAGAAGAAGCAAGTTGAGTGATTGGCGACAGGACTGGCGGGTGACTGATACAGGCACAGGAATACAAGAATGTACCCCTATACCCAACCCAAACAACCATCAAATCATATCGCAAACCCTTTTGAGAACCCGATATACACTGGCTGTTTCTAGAACACAATCCACACAAGGTATTGTGAGTCAATATGGCAGGTTTTAACACCATGTGTACGGTGGTCTCTATCCGGGCGGGTATGAATATCTTACCACCGGCAAAATAGATAACGTGTTACAGAAATGCGTGGTGAAATTTAAGCAACGTATAGTGTACGATATAATTATATTATATAAGTAGTATATGTTTCATTCAGTATAGTATATATTTCACCCCCGTAATAATAAATCCGATCGCATTGCTAGGACTTAAATCAAGCATTTTTTTATCGAATAAGTAATATGTCGATATTGGACTTGCAAGTTTGGACAACACTAAATGATAAACAGCTGAGCATTTTGTCTCACTCCAGCATTGTTATTCTCGCTCACGCACTTATCGATCGTAATAAACGAGTGATTAAAACTAACCTACCATAATAGGAAGTCTAGATTGTGATAAGATCCGATACATAAACACTCACTGCCAGAAGTATGTAACGACCCTTAAATATGGCCATACCTGTAACACTTAATATTCTGTAAATATTTCAGCCTAATATAGACCGACATATCAACAGATGTATAGACAGATATATTGACGGTTAAGTCTTAGTATTAGGGTTCCGTCAGTACCCAATTAAAACGGATAACAGTACGGAACCTAAAAAAGCGTGATCAATACATCTGTGAGGAATTGTAGCACCATACTACGTTGCTTTTAGATAGCGCTAAATGTCGACATGATATACAAGATTAATCAGTAATTCTGTGGACGAATAATAAATGCGTCCAAGCCTTCAGTAAGAAGGCGTTAAATCTGAACCGGTCTAATGATAAAGTGCACATCAAATGTCCGTGACTAATTCGCTAAAAAAACTAACAGACAAGACTGTATAACAATTCTGTTATATAAACTCAAGTGAAGATCCCTCGTGGCTTGTGTGTGTTGCACAATGCATTGATCGATATAGATACGTTAATTATGATTGTGAGCGCTACGGCTGTGTGAGTGGGTTTGTGTGTGTGTGCTCAGTGCAGTGTTTGTTTAAATAAGGGTTCGCTGCTACTAAAATATAACCATAAAAATCTTTTGATGTAATGGGACGGTATCACGGTACACTTATTGCGGCTTTATTTATTTAGGTTTTTAACAATATTAAAGCTGATTAAAAATGCTAAAATAATATAAACCAATTTTGAGACGCTGTTATTACAATTAACTGGTCCATCCATGACAGAACCGACTGAAAAAGAGTCATTTTTATTTTTTTATGTGGTTTTATAATTGTGAAAAAAGATTTTTATTTTACTGCCTTAAGTAAAATAACCATACAAATCTGTGCAAAAATGCCAATGTTTTTTCTTTTGTTTTTTTTATAGCATAGACGAACAACAACGACAAACGAGCAAGTGGGTCACCTGATGGTAAGTGATCTCCACTGCCCGTGTACGCTTACAATACTAGAAGAATCATAGGCGCGTTGCCGACCTTAAATCACATACTCAAGGTGTATTTTTATTGCACCAACTGTGACCTATATAATAAACATCTTTTCGCAAGCTTTGACCACTCTGTGAAAATATATTCGTGTTTTTACATACAAAAGAAACAAGCGTTAAGTTGAGGACCTCTTCCATTTCTGCCGTCGGTTAAAGTTTGCGTTTTGTTTAATGGAACTACATCTAGAGAAAATGCTCATCGTTTATCATTTAAGCTGTACCTCTTGCATTAACTTAATATATCATATTGTGTCGGAATTACGAACGCAGTGCAGTAACATGAAGTAATACTGCGAATGGTGTTGCTAATATTTATGGATAGACGTGGGGCTTACCATCAAGCGAGTGACTTACTCGTCTCATCATTCAGTTAGAAAAAGATAGTTGAAAGCGAGAGATAAAACCTGATTTCGAAGACTTTCACGGTGATGGAAAAAGTCGTGATAAGATCATACTGGAGAAAATTCCATAACAATGGTTTGTGAAGACTTCCATCCTTTATTAGGCCAACGTGGTAGACTAAGGCCTAATCCCTTCTATTATGGACGCCCGTGCCCAGCAGTGGGTAATGCAAAGCTGTTATTACCTATGCTTAGTAAACATAATGTGTAATTTAATGATGCGAGTATTTCGATGTATTGAGTCATCTTTATTAAATTAAATAATGTCTTCTCAAATAACGTAAATGCAAATCGTGACCAACTCTCCATATCTTTACTAGGTCATCCTGACAGTAGCGGAAATAGTATTGTCACGCGTGAACCCCTGGGGGATAAGTAGACATGCAATGAGCGCAAGATTCTTAGAATAATGTGTATTGAACTTTTCATATTATCGGATTCAAAACACACAAGGATTTATTGGGTAACCCAACCGCGTGGAGGCTTAAGTTTTTTTATTGCATATGCCGGCAAACCTGCAAGTGGATCACCTGTGGGTAAGTGATCTCCACCGCGACTCATGTATCAATACCAAAAGAATCATGGGCGCGTGGTCGCGCTGTAAACAGTTTTACCTAAACTATGAATGAGCCGGCTCGACTGGGTCGTTACCACTATCTCACAAATCCGACGTAAAGAAGCAGCTTGCTCCTGCGTTTCGTACAGTGAGTGAGGTATCCGAAAACCTAAATCCTGCCCTTCCCAATCCCTTAATTGTCCGTTTCCTTTAAGATCAGCAATGTGCCCATCATTCTTCTGATATTTAGAGGTCATCAGGTGACCCACTTACTCGTTTTCAGGCCTATGCTACAAAAAAAAACTTTTAAGAAAAATAAACGGAGGTTGGGGAAGCGAAGGTTTGTCATGGGCTACATACAATTAATAAAACGCTTCAGGAATCCTCATAATAATGCCTAGTAATTTCACTGGCTTCAATGTCCTTCAAACCGAAAGACAACAGTGCTAACAGACTGATGCTTTGGTGGCAGAAATAGACGGCGCGGTGGTATCAACCCAGATGGCCACTCCCATACGAGGGATCTACCACCTTGTGAATGCGTTTTAGTTATTTAATTAAAAACATGACACTGAACTGCGCTCGACACCCTGAGACATAAGATATTAAATCTCATAATGCCCAGTAATTTCACTGGCTTTAATGCCCTTCAAACCGAAACACAACAGTGCACTGTTGCAGAAATAGACAAAGCGGTGGTACCAACCCAGACGGCCTCTCGCATACGAGGGATCTACCACCTTGTAATATCTACGGAACCCAACGCTTAATATAAAAAAACTTGCAACCATCAATGTGTGGGTGCTGATATAGATCGTTAACAAAATCAATAAGCATCGGGTCATGCGCAGACCGTCGTGAGAGTATTTTTTCTTTCGTAAATCTCACCTTGACAAATTTATCGAAGGTCCTTAAATGGCTTCGCGTGAAGTTCGCGGGTCATCCTACGTTAGATCTATAGATTTGCCCGCGGCTTCGGTATATTAAGGCATACTTTATCTAAGATTTCCTTTCCCTTCGTCTCCCAGACGGATGCGGTGACGTCACCAAGGCTGCTGTCAACTCATTGTGCACATGAAGCGAAATCGCGTTCCCCGAACCATTATTGGTATTAAATACTATATTGTACAAAAATTATTAATATTTTAATCTTGTACTTATGTATTTAAAAAATATCAGTAAAATAGCATAACTCAGCGGCGAGGGTGTGGGACCATAGAGACGAAAGTCACAGATTCGAAACTAGTCCAAAAACCATGCTTGTGTTTCGGTTTAAAGGACATTGAAGGCAGTGAAATTACTGGGTATTATGAGACTTAACCTCTTATATCTCGGGGTGATGAGCGTAGTTCAGTACGGTACAGTGCTTTGTAATTCAAAATTATGTGTGTATTACTTCTGTTTATGGGCAGGCGTGGCGCTTACCATAAGGCGAACGCATTGCTCGTCTAAATTCAGTCGAATAAAACAAATGCATCTCTAACTTTTATAATTTACATGTAATCAATGTTATGCTTGTTCAACGGTGTTTCCGTTAATTCTTGTTTAAAGGAATCATCTCATCTCATGGATTTCGAAGTTATGTGAAATCTGTCAGCCCGCATTAGCCCAGCGTCGACTACGGGCGAACCTCTCTCACTAAGATGAGGCCCGAGCATTATTTCCCATACAAACATTTCCATCCTTTTTCCAAAAACCATTCTTAGTAGCTAAATAAATCAATACAGGACACCGCATGTCCAAATTTCGGCTCGGTAGGTCCAGTGGCAGTGTCTGGACAAATCAATCATTTAGGAGGGGATTATTTAATATATGTAGATTAACAAGCGGATTCTGGCATAGTTACTCTATATGATCACATTTATTTATACTCGCACATTGTATATTAACATCTCGTTTTTACATACTGGCCTCGTTTTAATTACAATACTCCATTAGCAATTAAACCAAAATAATTAGAATATCCAATACAAATATATTATGTCGATTCACTTGACATTTCGCACATCCTATTTCGTTACATATGCAGGGCCGGATTGCAGAGACAATGTTTTTAAGTCTTCATAAACTATGTGACGAACAGATAGGTCGTCTGAGTGTAACCGCCATGCCTGCCCATAAACAAAAAAGATGATTAGGTGATTTTTCTATTATTTATTATAATAAATCCGAAATAATATTATCTGATTATCTATTACGGCTAGAAACAGCCGTTAAAACCTAGGTCAGATTAGTCGTGGTAACTCATACAACCTATATCGTCACTGGAAAGGCAAAAAATACTAAAGCGCCAAAACGTGAACTTTGCGGTGGAGCGTTTTAAACTTGTTTTTTTACAATAAACATGTATATAAATTTACCTAATCGATAATTTTCAGTAAAACATATTATATTCAATTATATTTTTTCCTAATACAAATAATTTGAATTATTATCGTAAATAAATCTTTAAAACCTTCTAATGTAAAGTTCACGTATTGGCGCTTTAGTATTTTTGCTAGTAGTCGCTGGTTTTTTTGGACCACACTGCGCTTACTATGCTTACTAGTGCAGTGACTGCCGTGCTCGCATAAAAATGTACATTTTGTAATAAAGCAATTTTAATGAACTCCTCAAACCGAGCCTGTACATGCGTCTATGGATTTGATCACGCGAACCATTCGCTGTTATTAAGGGTATTTAAAAGTAAGTACCGAATTAGAAAGAGTTGCGTAAGGACACAAAAGATTACACACATCGCAATTAGCTTTTGTATTGACAAAAAATGGCGACGTTACTTGAGTAACGTATCGCAGTCCGATTGTTATAAAGTTACATAAAGTTAGATGCTTTAAAATAATGTTATTCTTTCGTCGAATTCAGCGTGTTGCAGTGCAGTTTGTACTAATATATCTACTATAGTTTTTTTTTATTTGATTGAATGACGAGTCGAGCAAGGCACTCGCTTGATGGCAAGCGCCTGTCTATAAACAGAAGCAACATCACATAGACCTTTGAATTATAAAGCACCGCATGAAACTGAACTGCGCTCGTCACCCCGAGACATAAGATGTTAAGGCTCATAATTGCTGGCTTCAATGTCCTTCAAACCGAAACACAACAGTGCTTAGACACTATTACTTGGGGGCAGAAATAGACTGCGCGGTGGTACCAACCCAGACGGCCTCTCGCATACTAGGGACGTGTCACCTTGTAGTAGTGTTATAGTTTTTGCTATCTTTTGCTGACTGAAATACTCAAAAGCAGAGCGACTGCAATCATATTTGGATAAGTATTAGACCCCGAATGTAGATATTTTTGTTTACACATTACAACATGAATGGGCCGGCTCGACCGGTTTATTGCCACTGTCTCTGAAACTGACGTGGTCAAATAACTCGCTATTGCTTTTCGCACCGTGAGTTAGGTTACCGGAGGCCCAATCGTCCGAGCATATCGCACTATCGATTACAAATTCCAATTCAGAACAACTCAGGTATTTTTTCTAATCGGAAAATCAAACACACGCTGCAACGAAGTCACACCACACATCACATTGTATTATAAAGCACTGTATGGTAATGGGCCGCGACATGTGACACACGTGATATAAGACGTTAGGTCTCATAATGCCCAGTAATTGCAATGGATTCATTGTCCTTCAAACAGCAATACAATAGTGCTTAGACACTTGCTTCACGGCAGGAATAGAAACCAGTGGTACCAATCCATAAGGCCTCTCGCATACTAGGGACCTACCCTGGTTTGTGAAACGCAGGCAGAGCCCCAAGCGGAAAACTAGTTTAACAAAAAAAACAAATTAAGCAACATCCTCTCAAGTTAAGTAGTACGTGATAGTAATTAGCGTGATATTTAGATTCCTGTAACCTATCACCTCCGACCGACAGGTGTTTACCAACACGAACATACCTCTCACTTTATTACTTTATTATTATTATCAGTACTGTCCCACTGCTGGGCACAGGCCGCCCCTACTAACAAGAGCGACTAACGCTTTGTCTAACACGCTAGCCAAATGCTGGTTAGAAGACATTCAAAATTCGTAGTTTACTAGATACTAGAGCTACGCTGACTGTTTAGTCCACTACTCTACAGCATGAATGGGCCGGCTCGACCGGCTCGGACGTAAAGGCAGCTTGCTGTTCCGTTTTGTATGGTGAATGAGATATCCCTTTAAACTGGAAACGCATCCATGATTCCTCGGGTATTGTGGATGTTAATGGGCGATAAACATTACTTACCATCAGGTGACCCACTTGTGCGTTATATAAATAATAATAAAAATACGTCTAGGTCTCTCGCTTGATGGTTGGCGCCACGCCTGCCCATAAATAGAAGCAACACCACACAGGACTTTGCATTACAAAGCACTGCATGGCACTAGCTTACCGTCGTTAGCCCGAGACTTTATTAGTTCTGATGCAATAATGCCCAATAATTACACTTCAACATCCTTCAAAGCGAGACCCAACAATGTTTACGTATGGCGGCAGAAAGAGACAAAGCAGTGGCACCGACCCAAACGGCCTCTCGCATACAATGGATTTTTTCCACCCTTTTTAGATTGAAAATAGCTGCACCATCTGCGGACCTCCTGAACCTGGCGCATTCGACCGCATGAATTCACCTTCTCCTGAAAACGACACTGAAATAATAATATATTTTAAGCATAATTATTAAACTCGTGAAGAAACAATTTCCATGAGACTATTAAGGCCAAAGATATATCGTGAAAAAAACGTTTGTTGCTGAAGAAATGAGCGTAGCTGATTGGTAATATAACACCTGTCACAATTTCATCGTATGTGGATGCTCCGCCGCGCCGCGCCGCGCCGTGATGCGGTGCTGATGAAATCCGGAGCCGGCTATAAAATAAGCGGATACGATAATGAGTAAAAATATTTTTTTAAATAAATAATCACAAAAAGTAATGTTCGCATTTCTAACTACTAATGACTAATGAACGCAAAAAAAAACTGACACAAAAAAGTTATCTATCATTTGATAAGCTCTCGTGTTTATCCTCGGAGGTATAGGCAGAGGTGCAACTAGTGCACTCACTTTTCCCCGAGCCTATTTCCGTGACATGGTGTGATAGTTGCCTCGTATAACATATATCTTATATATATACGATACATATCCGATATAAACCTATCGCCATACCGGGCTCAATTCCAGACTCCGTGCTGATACTGAGCATTTCGTCATTGAAAACCCCAATATCACTTTTACCAGTCCCCCGGAATTGAACTTGATACCGCACAGCAGTCGTACCGCGTAATGCAAGCATGCGGCCCGTCTGATGGTAAATGAACACCGCCGCCCATGGACGGCACCAATATCGGGATACAAACAAGCCACAGCCTACGATAAAGACATGTCTATTGATACATCCCGAGACATAACATGTTAAATCGCATAATGCCCAGTAACCGAATCCAGGACCTCACAAGTTACAAGGTCTGATTACTGCCACTAGATCAATAAGCAAAGAATAAGTTTAAAGATATACTGTAGACAGTTTGTCTACAGCATGAATGGGCCGGCTCGACTGGGTCGTTACCACTGTCTCGCAGAAAACCGACGCGACGTAAAGTAACGGCTTGCTGTTACATTTCGTACGGTGAGTGAGATATCCGGAGGCCTAAATCCCATTCCTAGTCCCTTAAGTATCCCTTTTTCTTTGATGATTTTTCTGGTATTGTGGGCGTACAAGGGCGGTTGAGATCACTTACCATCAGATAACCTTCTTGCTCGTTTGCCGGCCTATGCTGATAAAAAAAACTATTTGAAAAATGAAAATCGCTTCTTTAAGAGCCACAAATTATGTTGTAAACATTTTGACGATATTATAAACCACTCTTAAATTGAATAAAAAAATATGGCGATGTAAACTAGCTCGTGTATCATTAAGAACAAAAACAAACAGTTCTACTAATAAAATATAGATGGCACCACTTGTATGACATATGAAATACATACGCACTCACGCCTGTAATCCCAGAAGGGTTAAGCAGAGGTGTACCAAGCCCGCTGGGCCGACCGCAAGCGAGCTGTACCGACCGCAAGCGAGCTGAACCGACGACCTAAAAGACGTAGGAAGAAGGGCTGGATGAGAAAGCCAGAGGAACGTCCCGAGTGGCGCGAACTTGGAAAGGTCTGTGTCCAGTGGAATAATTGAGGCTGATGGTTGGATGGACACGGGAATTATACAGCTGTTTAATGTACTGACATAATTTAAAGCACGGATGATATAATAGACGCCGTAAGTAGTTACATCGATCTGTAGAAACCAAGCATGCCCATCCTTAAATACGTGATAATAGTATCCATTACCTATTCGGTGTACAAATAGATTCGAGGTCTAATGATGTAGTAGGAAAGCCAGATGTTTCAACTGTTAAGTTGTTAAAGGTGGTAAAAAATAACTCAAAACGCGGATCTTACATTTAACGATGAGGAAAAATGTACGCGTATGTAATTATATTTTCAACCTTTTGCACTTGTGTCAATCTAGAGGCCGTTGAACTGCGGACTTTATTATATAAATATTATAGATTAATTTAAATCATATTTACATAATAGAAATTTAATTTAAATATATTTTTGACGAAAACTATTAACAAAATCACTTTACAGAGCCACAAAGACATTTATAAGCACCGTTAACACATATGAGTTTATCACATTACAAAGGCGAGAATAAAACAAATACCTCTCATTTAGGCGTCCGCGTCATACATTTTGATAATAAGTCTCGTATTATACGACCTTGTAAAGATAGTTTTCTTTTATAAACGTGGACCGATTTCGATGTTTTTTTTGTGTTCCGATAGAATAACCGATAGTGTAGCAGGAGTACTGCAGCAAATAAGAAACTCCTTAAGGAAAAATAGCAAATAAATAATAAGGACATTTAACCCACAAATATGTAAGAACAATTCCTACATGCTATTATAATCCTCCTACCAGGATGTGCCGTCATAACGAGTTATCCGTAAACCATCTTAATCTTGATGTACATATCCCAAAGCGAATTATTTGCAAATGTTCAAACACATTGCTGGTGGTATTCATATCCACCCATTTAGCGACCACCGTAACATGGTGTTAAAACCTGCCATAATGACCCACACACCTTGTGTGGATCGCGTTCTAGGATCCTGTATATTCGGTTCTCCCGAAGGGATTACGACATGACTTGATGGTTGTTTGAGGCGGTTGTTTGAGGCGGTTGATAGGGGTACATCATTCATCATCATTGTATCCGTTTGCCTGCATCGGTTATCTGCCTGTCCTGTCGCAGGCCCCTTGCTTCTTCCCTCTTCGGAGTGTGAAGAAGCATATATAGAAGCCGCCGGACCACCGATAAACTCATTAGTTGTTGGTGGTCACTGATTTTTTTTGGACTGCATTGCGCTAACCATCAGGTGTAGTGAAGTTACTTTGCCGTGCCTGGATAAAAATAAATGATAGTTTAAAAAAACTAAAAAACATGCTTTTATAGAAAATCCAACTAAAAATAGATTTTTGATAGATTTCTACTATCTAGCTGTGTATAACTGATTTCTTTGATGTGTCTACACTTACAATCTAGGCTAAGACACTATTTATGTCAGAGGTCAGCAAGTGGGTCACCTGATCTCCGTCACCTATAAACACCCACGATATCAAAGTAATCATGTGTGCGTTGCCCATTTTAAGGAAAGGAATAGGGATTGGGAAGGGGCGGGAAATTTGGGCCTCCGAAAATCTCACTTGCCAAATGTAACGCAGCAGCAAGTTACTACTTTTACGTCGGTTTTCTGTGAGACAATGGTATCGAACCGGACATGGCATAGACATGATTGTGTGTATGTGTAGTTGCTCTACCACTCATAATATTCCTAATATCTTACTGGAGTGTAAACTGTTTGGTTGTCTAAATAAATGTAAAAAATAAGTTCGGGTTTGATTCCGATTTCTTTCACTTATGTTCTTAAATATAGATAAAAATAAAACATATTTGAATTCCCACGATCTTGTTAGTTCAAATGTCATCTAAATATCAATTAATTTAAAACAGTGCTAAGAAACTAATCCAAAAAATAAACAAATACAAAATTATTTACAAAAATCTACACTTTTAGCACTATTTAATTAATAATGCAGAAGCCACAGACATAGATATCATTAGACGACGAGAATGTACATAACATGACGAAATGGCAGCTTTTTTGTGCGTATGTGAGATTTCTGGAGGCTCAAGACTATCCACGTCCAAATTTCTATTCCTTTCCACCAAATGCATCTATAATGCTTCCAACGTATTCAAAAGGTGCCACCGAAATTCTATTTATCACTAAGCTTACGCCTATCTGTATCTATCTTTTCTATTATAGCATAAACCGTCAAACGAGCAAGTAGGTCACCTGATGATAAGTGATCCCCACCACCCATGTACGCCCACAATACGCGTTGCCGACCTTAACTAGAAGGGATAATTAAGGGATTGGGAAGGGGAGGGGGATTTTGGCTCCGGATATCTCACTCACCGTACGGAACGCAGCAGCAAGCCACTACTTTACGCCGATTTTCTGTGAGACAGTGGTGACGACCCAGTCGAGCCGGCCCATTGCTGCTGTAGACAAAACTCTACCACTTAAAAACCACTTGTCTTACTTTTAAAGATATCTTTTGAATCGTACTAAGTAGTCAACTAAACATTTCACATAATATATGTCATTGATCCTAACAAAATTAAATAAAAAAAATATGATAATATATAAAAAAATTATATTAAAATATAAAAGCATAGATATGTTATTACGGAACCCTCGGTGTGCGAGTTTTTTTATTCAGAAGTATTACCTATCTACTTAGATCACTGCCTGTGCCGTTTACATTATTAATTAGAAGCTGTTGAATTGATTTACAATTATTAATTCCGAAAACCGGTACCTTATCGTCATAGTCGACGTGAAGAGGTGACTTTGTATCACAAAAAGTATAATGTTGGCTAAATGTGTCGTTGACCCCACGAACTATAGGAATACGTGTCATTATTGTTTGATCTCTGTGCCATATAGGAACTTTTTTTCATATTTATTGCACTAGTGGTATTTGCGATTTATTTTTCTCGTACATCATCCTTGAAATGTTTATTTAAAGCTTTCGAGGTACTCAGAAATATAAATTCAAATTTATAGGGCTCAGTCCTGTATTCACGATGGGCTAGGCGGGGTGCAAATAGTGTTGCACCCAAAAGTTAGTCGGTAGTTAGTAAGGTTACTCCTGCGAGAGGCTGTCTGGGTTGGTACCACCGCTTTGTCTATTTCTGCCGCCAAACAACAGTGTGTAAGCACTATTATTTCGGTTTGAAGGACATTGAAGCCAGTGAAATTACTGGGCACTATTATACTTAACATCTTATGTCTTGGGTGACGAGCGCAGTTTCGTGTCATGCAGTGCTTTGAAATTTAAAGTTATGTGTGGTGTTGCTTCTATTTATGGTCAGGCAACCGCTTGGCTCATCTCATCATTCAATAAAATAAAAAAAACCCATAGTTCATTGAGCCGCTATCGCTATACCGGACATAAATTCCCATCGCGGGTAAAACTCAAACATGAATGAATTAAGTCAAAATATTCTTTATTTAAATAATAATATTTTCCAAGGTATTTCAATTCATCAATTGTAGATACGACTACCTAATGGTGATTTCCCAACCTGGGATTTGAACCAAAACTCTCACCAGCTTTTGTACGTTTCCTCTAAATCAGTCTAGTTAGAAATGAATTTAAAACCTTTAATAATACCTAAATTATCACATTAATAATCTACGCGAACAAAGTCGCATGAAAGATTTTACTAGATTTTAATATGTAGATATATTATAATGAATGTTTGTTTGTTCGTATTTTACGCGTTTGTAGATCGGTTATCCGATTGAGTTTAAACTTTGCACAGTTGTTAGATCTTAGGTGAAGGTTTCTGACAAAATAAACTAAAATAAAAATCTTTACTGTACAAAACTCTACCGGACCGGACATATCTTTTTTTTTATAGCGTAGGCCGGCAAACGAGCAAATGGGTCACCTGATGGTAAGTGATCTCCCCCGGCTATGGTCATGTACGCCCACTATACCAGAAGATCATGGGCGCGATGACGACCTGAAAGGAAAGGGATAATTTGGGGTTGGGAAGGGGAGGGGATTTGGGCCTCCGGATATCTTACTCACCGTAGGAAACGCAACTTTACGGCGGTTTTCTGTGAGACAGTGGTAACGACTCGGTCGAGCCGGCCCAATCATGCTGTAAACACAACAACTGTCTACAGCTTAGCTCTACCACTCCTAAATCTATTTGATTCATTTTTAATTTCATGATACTTGGTATGAGGACTTATTTCAGTATTTATTACATGCGTACGATGTTTATTCCGTCCTATAGACGGTTAAAAAAAAAAAAATAAGTATAATAAATAAAATCTAATAACAAACAAAAGAGACATTGCATCGCACACCTAGTATTATAAAACACGTACTTATTTTTAACTAGCTGTCTCTCGCGGTTTCACCTGCGTGTTACTGCCCTGCTCCCATGGGTCACAGCGTGATATACATATAAACCTTCATGAATCACTCCATCTATTGCTAAAAAATACATTAAAATCCTTTGAATAGTTTACAAGATCTAAGCGAACAGACAGCGGTAGCGACTTCATTTTTTATTATGTAAAGATAACTCTTACAGAAACTTGAACATGTTCAACAAAACATAACTAAAGCGTTTATTAATTATATTTCATTAAATACTGCTATTTAGAGACGGTTTTTTGTTAAATCAGGAACTCCAAAATTAGTCACACATTCTTTTAAGGTTATTGTAATAAAAACAAGTTGCCTAATTGATTGATTTGGCATTTATCACTTCGACACATCAAGTTGAGGTATTTTTTTTTAATTAGCCCTGTATTATATATACGTCCTACTACTGGGCACGGGCCTTCTCTTCTGAATGAGAGGGATAATGCCTTAATCAACCACGCTGGCCTAATGCGGGTTGACAGACTTCACATACCTTCGAAAAATCTTATCGAGTTCTCAGGTATGCAGATTTCCTCACGATGTTTCCTTCACCGTTAAAGCAAGCGATAATTAACAATTAATATACACGTAACTTAGAAAAGTCAGTGGTGTATGTTCTTGGGGCTGATTTCGAACCTGCGACTTTCGTCTCGACAGTCCATACCACTCCCTGCTGAGCTATCGTTGCTTTTCTATTGATTTTTTTTGTTATTTTTTAAATTTTTATTGAACACTATTAAGAGTGTCAATTTCCAACTTAACTTCGGGAAGGCGTCCTGATTCTTCTGGTATTGTGGATGTTCATGGGCGTTGGAGATCAAATGACATCAGGTGACCCACTTGCACGTTTGCCGACTTGTGCTATAAGAAGGTGGCAGATCCTTCGTCTGCGAGAGGCCGTATGGGTTGGTACCACCGCTTTGCCTATTTCTGCCGCCAAGCAACAGTGTGGAAGCACTGTTGTATTTCGATTTGAAGGACATTGAAGCCAGTGAAATTACTGGGCGTTATGATACTTAATATATTATGTCTCGGGGTGACGAGGGCAGTTCAGTGCCATGCAGTGTTTTATGTCCAAAGTTCTGTGTAGTGTTTGTTCTGTTTATGGGCAGGGTGGCGCTTACCATCAGGCGAGTGACTTGCTCGTCTAGTCATTAAATTAAATGAAAAAAAAGACATTTGTTTATGAAGTGCTGTCAAACCAAAGTGTGTGTGGTATGCGATACACGTGTGTGTATGGTGTGTTCACATCGTCGGTCACATCGCACCCACACTGCTCCGGCGCAGCACCAGTCGATAAACGTTCAAACTAGAAGCACCCTTAGATAAAGTTGTTTTAATTTTTCTGTGTTTTATTGAAAAATTTAAATTACGGCTACCTATTAGTGTTATAAATGATAGACGTTCTAGAAATTTGGTTTTTACTTGAACAATTTTTTTAAGTAAAGTTGTTAGTTGAGTTTAAAATCGACCGCTTATTCCCTGAAATAATTATGTTTTCATAATGTCAAGTTCCGAGGCTTAGTGAGAGAGCGGCTGACAGAAAGAGAAAGGCCGCGGGTTTGATCCCCGCACTGAGATAAATGTATTTGTAATTCATAAATTTTATTTTCGAGGCTGGGTGTTATGGGACCATAAGTCCTTATAGTACCTGGGGCCGACGATACAGGTTAACCTAGTGTGGGGTCAAGAATTTTTATGAGACTGTTGAACATTTTTTATTTATTTTCCCCTGAGCATTTAAATTAATAAAAACCAATGTTTCCTGAATTATTCACATCCTAGTAGGACCCAACTCATCATTATAGAAAATAAATAAAATACCGTCGTCACTCGCCTAGACCGGTCTTCATCTCACATTTAGTAACTCTTCAATTTATAGAAAAATGCCTAAAAACCTGTATACCAAAGATATATCATAAATCCTGTACTATTTTACGTTTCTCTTCAATTAACGCTTTAGCATTCATTAGGCTACGAATGGCATATTAAAGATTTTTTATGACTAACTAAGGCTTAATAGTAAAAACCAGTTTTTAAACAAAAACCGCATTTAAATCTATCCAATCTATATGCTCTACGAAACTATAAATACACACACACTCAGACAATCAAAGGCGTCAAACAAATAACATTCATCTTTTTTCGGAGGTTAAAAATGACGTTGTGTTTTGAAATCTATACTTATAAAATAACATGTCCTGACTGACTGACTGATTCATCATCGCCGAGCGCAAACTATCAAGGCTACAAGCATGAAATTGGGACTGTATATTAATTTTGTTATGTAGGCACCCACTAAGAAAGGATTTTAGAAAATTCCACCCCTAAGGGGTCAAAATATGGGATGATAATATGTATGAAAATCCGTCGTTTTGGAAGTTACATAAACAACATTTTGTATTCCGGTTATTGACGTAAAACAAATAAATACGTATTTCAGAAATTTTGGATATTTTATTTAATAAGGTAGGAAAAAGGGGGTGAAAATAAATGCGAAAGTGAGTTTGTTTGTTACGCTTTCACGCCTAAATCACTGAACCAATTTTAATGAATTTATCTACAGAGACAGATGGGACCCTGGAGACGGTTAAAGGCTACTTTTATCTCAGAAAATGCTGTTCACGCGGGCGGAGCCGGGAGCAAAAGCTAGTATTCTGATAAATCTGCTGACTTAAAACCGTTGTATAAAATTTTCTTCTAATGTGTTTTATAGCTCTCTTTTTTGGGGTTAACACTGATATCCCGACTCAAGTCGGCTGTGTTCAGCTTCACCGGACTTTTAGATGAGCGCTTTAGGCGCTCTTAACCCTTACATTTAAGCGACCATGCCGAGAGCACCTCCTTTGGGGTACAAACCTCGAATTAGGACGGTCGCTGGAAAAGAATTTGAGAGATTTTAAAAACTTTTTTTGTGTGGTTGAGACACGCTGTAGACAGTTTTGTCTACAGCATGAATGGGCTGGCTCGTCCGGGTCGTTACCACTGTCTCACAGAAAACCGACTTAAATTAGCGGCTTGTTGCTGCGTTTCGTACGGTGAGTGAGATATCCGGAAGCCCAGATCCCCTCCCCTTCCCAATCCCTAATTATCCCTTTCCTTTAAGGTCGGCAACGCGCCCATCATTCTTCTGGTGGTGGGCGTACATGGGCGGTGGAGATCACTTACCATCAAGTGAACTACTTGCTCGTTTGCCGGCCTATGCTATAAAAAAAACTAATCATCATCATCGGCTCGCGGGCTGGTAATAAGGTCAGAGCAGCGGGGAACGCGGCGAGGTCCTCGGCGGCCATGACAGTAAATCGGTATATATTATTTTGTGTTTATGTCTTGTGGAGTGTATTTGTCTGTTGAATACCTTCATCCGACGAATGGCCAGAGTGGTCTCATAGTCGGGATCTGTGAGGACGCTACGTGGTCTTTTCCGCTTTGCTCGGTCAAAGGGAGTGTATTAGTAACGGATAAGTGTGTTGGATTATTGCGCGGCGCGATCGAAATAGCGCTTGCTGGTCATTTTCATGACCTGCCGTATGGTTGGCAGCTTTGTGTCCACGTGGAGGTTGCGGTTAAGCACGTACCACGAGAATCTTAAGCAGAAAGCGATTCTGCAAGATTTGCAAGTACTTAAGTCGAACTATGTGGAAATATAACTTCATTACGGAACTTTCTATTGAAATAGAATTTATGTAGACGAGTCTAAGCACTGTGAGCTAGCTCAAGAAAATGTTTTAACTACTATCATTACATCTTTGATGCAAATTTACCAGTGACTCGACTAGCTATTCACATAAATCCATCCTTTAATTGAATTAAAAAACGAGCTGCATTACTTTTACAGCATTATAAACAAAAAAAACATTACAAGATGGTAGATCCCTCGTATGCGAGAGGCCGTCTGGGTTGGTGTAAGCAGTGTTGTGTTACGAAGAACAGTGAAGCCTTAATATTATATGTCTCTGGGTGACGAACGCAGTCCAATGCCATGCAGTGCTTTGCAATACAAAGTTCTGTGTGGTGTTGCTTCTGTTTATGGGCAGGCGTGGCATCAGGCGAGCGATCTGCACGTCCTGTCAAACAAAAAAATAGATTGTTAATATACGAATAAAAATTATTAAAACCGCCGATAAATGGCGAAAATCGTCAAAGTCATTGGCGTGGAGCACAACCTTAATATTAATTATACAACGGAAAATTCCATCTGTTAAAGATAAACCTGTCTTTCAAGTTTGCTATTTTTATCTAAACGACGCCATTTAGTGACATAACAAACATACAAAAGAAATTGATAAAATCTACTTCAAGAACATCTGGAGTCCATCAAGATTACGCGGTGTCAAAAGGTTCTCATGAAGATACTATTGACTAGAAAAATTGCGTATTTTAACGTTCTTATTACAAAAAAATCACGTGTCCGTTTTTTTAATGGAATAAGGTGGCAAACGGGCAGGAGGCTCACCTGATGGAAAGTGATCACCGCCGCCCATGAACACCTGCAACACCGGAGGGCTTGCAAATGCGTTGCCGGCCTTTAAGGAAATAATACTCAGAGGTGTTCGGTCAAGACGTAACAGGACCATTCGCCTTTTTGTCTGGTTGACGAGAAGAGCAATTTGCACGCATTACGCATCACGTCTGACCATAAGCAGTACACTTATCATAGCATTACGCATCAACGCATGATCTGGATTAGGACATGTTTGGCTGGTGGGAGAATACTTGTATCCGACCGGATAGCGACCACCGTACACTGGTGCTAAAACCTGCCATAATAGCCCACCTTATGTGGGTCGCGTTCCAGGGTCAGCCAGT
The DNA here is from genome assembly GCA_949126905.1 of Amorpha juglandis. Lineage (NCBI taxonomy): Eukaryota > Metazoa > Arthropoda > Insecta > Lepidoptera > Sphingidae > Amorpha > Amorpha juglandis. Next base: position 363,994 of record OX421383.1, read on the forward strand.
GTATTACCGGTTCTGCCCAGGGGGCTTGCCCTCTGATCCTAACTCTTTTCCCATCCCTTTTCCTTCCCCTCCCCCTTGGCCCTTTGGCAGGCCGGCATGATCTTGCCGACCTACGATGGACACATTGTTTGTCGTGGGTCGACACTATTCTTGGATTGCGCTACACTTACTATCAGGCGTAGCGTAGTCACTTTGCCGAGCCAGGGAAAAAAAAAACATCGGCTACTTTATATCCCGGAAAATATATTCACGTGGGTGGAGCTGCGAGCAAACTGTGGTGCATGTATGTGTACTTCCACATTAATCTCGCCACAGGTGGTGTGACTACCGCTGAGCAGTCATTTCAACGCATACGGTTTTATTTGTTTAATTAAAAGGCCTTTACATTCTCAGACGGTTTCCCCCTCTAAATGAAATAGTCACCTTTATAAATCGTGCGTCTACAGTTTGCATATTTATTACTTACGGCTATAATTTTTTAAAGTCGTGCTAGTTTGTTTAGGCCTTCACGTTATTTATCATTTATTATACTAGCTTTTGATCACAGCTTTTTCCTAGACAAACTATCACACCCACGAACAAACTCTTGGGCCCTAAGCCATGAGGTTGGCTTCTGCACGTGGTATAGTCGGCTTATTGTCGGTCGAGGCAATGGCAAAACAAGGGTTATGCATAGACGGCGGATTGCTCCTCATAGTACCAAATATACAGTCTTATCATGGATCGGGGAGGGCGAACCCAGGCAGGCGTCAGGCACAAAGAAAGATAAACTACCCCCGTGCACTTCGTGTTTTAACTGACTGCAAAAAAGAAGGAGGTTCTCAATCCGGCGCTTTATTGCTATTATTATGTATGTACATCGATTTCTCCGCCTGGGCCGATTTTAGTGGTCTAAATGTCATTCGATCGAGTTCAGCTGCGATGTGACAGAGTACGGAGTTAAAAAATTAAACTCTTCGACAGATAACAGCACACTCGTCGCGATTATTTAAATTTACATGCCATACCTCTATAAATTAAAGACGGTTAAAAATAAAATACGTTCAATCCAAATTGTAAGCTGACTTGAAAAAAGAACACAAAATAGTAAAAAATAACAATTCCTAGAGATATTTTTGGAGTCTATGAAATTCCAGGTATTTTTTACCTTTTAGTGTTCTTTTTTGAAGTCGGTTTGCAAACTTATTAGGTACACGATAGTGTATTAGGTTCATGATATAAAGCAATTGCTACGCATTGAACCGTGTCCGCCCAACGCATATGGTTTGCGCTTGGCCTTATAGTGCTTACAAATACATATCGTTTTGTGTACATAATGCCTACTGGCATTATAAGCAGGAAATATATTCAAACTCTATTAATTGCATCTCATTCATGAGCTACTGATATATTATTATGTCTAAGACGACTGTAAAAACACAGCCTATAGTAGTATTTTCTGAATAAAACACGGTTGCCCCTTATAGTTTTAAAAATGCAATCCGCTTTACGCAGCGTTGAATGTACACGATAAACAAAAAGTATGCCATCTCTACTGAGGTATAGTGTAGCACTTGTATTTAAGATCGAAGGAAACATCGACATATTTTCCTAACCCATGTTTTCTGAAAGGGTGGTCAATATAAAAAAATTATTAATCAGCAGTCAAATCTCATATCAAGGTAAAATTGAGTTGCTAGAAGCGTGGTTCATGCATTTGATTTATCAGTTAGTTAGTAACACACCTTAATTAACAATACTTTTAAACTGAATATGAAAAATCATATGTCAAATGCTATTTAGGCTTTCTGCAAGGTTCATAGATAATTCTATCGTCAAATGGTGGGTCAATTAATAAGAACCGATTGTTCACAAATTAGATCGGAGATTAATATATTTTTTACTAAATAATGTATCAGAACCTCGAATTCATAAGTTACTGACATAAGTCTAAGATGTCAGTAAAACTGCTTATTATGTAGCGTTCTCCGCATAAAACAAGGTTGCTCCTTATAGTTTTAAAAATGCAATGCGCTTTAATATATTAATATATTTTTTACTAAATAATGTATCAGAACCTCGAATTAATTTGACAGCGCTGTCAACATCAAAGTTCTGATTGAATGATGATTTGATCAACCTTTGAGAAAACCGGGTATAAACGTAACAATACACCTCGCTACGTACACGTGATGACGCTCGGAGTGCTTTTGCTACATGCATCTTCCTATCAAAATATTAGCTTTGTAGATCCAATACTTTGGTTTGAGCGTTTACGAATAACTCAGTCAAGTAATTTTGTATGTATAAATAATGACTTCCTCAAGATACTCTATAAAAGTTTGAAACCGCATTAATAACTATCGAACAAATTTAGATATAAGCGAAGAAACTTGACAGTTCATTGTAAATGGGTTTGACTCTAGTAATGCATACATTGTGAAACTGTATGCGAATCACTCGGCACTCGGCGGCCTTTACTGTCCTTCTAATATCCACGACCTGGCAACAACTGGGACGGCTGTGTACGATCGTGAATGAGCGAACACATTCATAGACACGATGATGTTGCTATTGTTAGTATTTGTAGACACTATTGCATAGTATTGAAAGAAAGTGTAGTCATAAAAATGTGCGGGAATGTGTCATAACAATTGTTATGACTTGATGTATACACTCGTCGTTTTTTTAAACTGTAATGCTGTAACAAATTTGTCTAAGGTCATCATCACGCGCCCCTATTTCCGAAATAGATGAAGTTGTCGAAGCGTATAACTGAAGCCATATTGCTATATGTTTTATTTTTAGTTTATTTATTTATAGCAATTTAAATAACGCCTAAGTTGTATATTGATTAACGCCTATATTGATCCAAAATTATACAAATGGAGTGACATACATAGTGAGTCACTGTAAAAGTCTCGGAGTTTTTTTGTGATAGCAAAAAAATATTCGTTTGCTATTAATACACGTAAATTTATTATTAGTATAAAAAAGTTTATTGAAATTAAATGAAGATGTATATATTTCCGATTTATTTTAATTTTACACATTTAAATATTTACCAGATGTTATAATATGCAAATACTCGTGTGGATATTGATTTGAATTAAAAACACACATATTTACTCACGCCTGTAATCCTCGAAGGGGTAGGTAGAGGTGCACAGGTGTAACCTGTATACCGCCCACATTTCACCGAGCTTATTTCCGTCCCATGATGTCATAGGGGCTGAGTTCATCGCCATGTGGGGCGCAATTCCAAACTCCGGGGTAATACTGAACATTTCAGGATAGAAAAACCGAATATCACTTTTACCCTATTCGGGGATCGAACTCGTAACCTTATCACAACACTCGTACCGCACACTCAATACAACTACGTTATCGAGGTATTCGGTGCCGATATGAAATAAGGATTTCATTATGTTTTGTTAATAATTTCTACTTATTTGGGAATTTTTATTGCATCTGGTTTTCGTATAGTCCAGGTTAAATAAATAAAAACAAACAATTCATAATTGCCAGTGTAATTTATTTACAGAACAATAATTTATTTCACACGGCGCATTATTTCAATCGTTGACATTATAAAATGTACAAATATCTGTAAAAGTTCAACAGCTGGGTAAAATATGCATAATTATATTATTCTCTGAGTTTTATAAAGGCTATTTATTATTTCAACGTATATAAATATTTTATAAAACCTTATATGTTATAAATAATACATTAGAAAGTCTCAGTTGTAAATCCTTCGATTTAATTATTTCCAAGTTACAAGTAGTCAACGTGATTAAAATACATAGAAAAAAATGAGTATCAGCTACGTATTATGAAAAAAAAAATATTATCGTTGAAATATAACTAATTTAAACGGATTTTACCGCGGTTTTCGATTAATTCTGATCCCGACGTTTCGAAGACTTTTCAGCCTTCGTGGTCACGGGGTGGACTAAAAAAATAATTCATAAATTTGTGAAAATTACTTAATAAAAAGCCGCGATAAAATCCGTTTAAATTAGTTTTATTTCAATGAGTAATATTCGCGTAAACATAAGAAATCATGAATATATAATCGTGTTTGCGTTCCGTATATGCATCTTCTGTTGGACTATCTTGATTAATTATTTCATTACTTAAAATTACATAAACACTTATATGTATGATTTACATCACATTTGATCTATGTTAACCAGTCTAAAGAACTAGGATACTACTAGTAATAGTACCCAGTTTTCTCGTCAAATCCTTGCGGGTGGTTTGATCCGCTGAACTGCTCTGGTTTTTGCGTACTTCCCTGTACATTCAAGTCTTGTGGGGTTGAGATAAAACTTGGTGTAGTGGAAGATACTCCAAAAGATGGAGACACTGTTGTACTTTGACCAAATTGAGATTGGCAGCACGGCTTCGAAAAACCGAAGTTTGGCTTAGTACCCAAAGGTTGAGGAGTGGAGGTCTGAGACACTCCGCTGCCAAATGGCTTTTGAACACCGATGTCAGAACCTGGCACAGAAGCCAGACTTGATGACTGTGTTCCATAAGCGTCTTGGCCTATGGGTGTACTTGATTGCCCGAACTCCGGTTGAGACGCTGGTAACACTGTCGATGGTGAACCAAAAGGCTGGAGTGTAACTTTAGATCCAAATGCTGGGGAAGGCGTTGAAGAACTTGAAGCAAAGGCACTAGCAGACGAGGTCGGTGCTTGACCGAACTGGTTCTTACCAAACTGTGTTCCAAAAGGTCTAAACGCTTGACTACCAAACTGCGTACCTTTGAAAGGTTGCTTGAATGAGGTAGCTGAGCTAGACGCTTGAGAACTACCAAAACCTGTAAATCCTGAACCAAACTGAGGTTTAGGCTGGTATTTACCAAATGCGTTTACTGGCGGTTCGTATTGATATCCGAACTGGGTTTGTGAATTTTGGTCCTTGCTTTGTCCGAATACGGGCTTAGACGGAGCACCATATTGTGGTTTTGATTCTTGATGGTGCGATGTGGAGAAAGGCTTAGATGTTTGAGTACTGAACTGAGTGGAACCTTGGGAGGATTGTCCAAATGTACTTCCGAATTGAGAATTGGTGGAACCAGCGCTACCTTGAGTATTTTGTGAGCTGGAACCAGACTGAGTTTTTCCTGGTTGTGTACCGAATATAGAACTGAAAGGAGCTGGGGATGAACTCGTGAATGGTTTCGACGGACCAAATTTATTGTATGAAGATTGTTGGTTTAACTGGGATTGCGTGAAAGAACTTTGTTGGGTGATCTGCGTTTGCCCAAATTGAGGCTTGGAACCCTGAGCACCAATTTGAGGAGCGCCGAAAGATTGACTGCCAAATTGAGTCTGAGAACCTGGTTGTTGCGTGCCAGTTACGCTACCTATAATTTGTTGCGTAGTTTGAGTCTGAGTAATAGATCCTTGAGAAATTGGCACTTGTCCAAATTGAGGCTTAGTTCCTTGAGTACCAAACTGGGATGTAGTGCCAAATGGTTTGGATGGGTGAGAACCGAAAATCTGAGAGTCTTGCCCAGATTGTTGAGTTAAAATATTTCCACTTTGTTGGGTTGTCTCAGTGAATGAGCTACCTTGAGGCTTAGTTCCTTGAGTACCAAACTGTGATGTAGTCCCAAATGGTTTAGACGATTGGGAGCCGAAAGTCTCAAAGCCTTGACCTGATTGTTGAGTCAAAGTGCTTCCACTTTGTTGAGTTGTCTGCGTTAAAGTGCTACCTTGAGGTCTCGTTCCTTGGGTACCGAATTGAGGAGTGGTGCCTAGAGGTTTCGATCCTTGAGAACCAAAAATCTGAGATCCTTGTCCTAATTGCTGCTGAGTTAAACTACTGTCAGCTTGTTGCATTGTCTGACTTTGAGTGAAATAGTTGCCTTCAGGCTTAGTTCCTTGTGTAACAAATTGGGAAGTAGTGTCAAAAGGTTTTGACGGTTGGCCACCGATTAAGCCTAGGGGTCCCACAGTCTGTTGAGTTGTCTGAGTAGACTGCTGGAAAGAACTTCCTTGCGATGAAGGTATTTGACCAAATTGGGGTTTAGTTTCCTGACCACCAAATTGCGAAGTTGGACTCAAAGGTTTCGGGGGAAGGTAAATATTCTGGGGTTCTGTTTGCTGCTGTGTGCTAGTCACAGAGCCAATTGTCTGTTGAGTAGTTTGAGTCTGTGTAAGGGAACTTTGCTGTGACTGTGGAAGTGAACCAAATTGAGGTTTAGGACTCTGGCCACCAAACTGTGTAATACCAAGAGGTTTTGATGGTCTATTACCAAATTGAGAGCCTTGACTTAATTGTTGCGTACCAACAATCTGCGACGTAGTCTGTGTCTGTGAGAATATGCTTCCTTGGGACTTCTGCGGTACTGAGCCGAATTGGGGCTTAGTTCCCTGACTATTGAATGAGGATCCAAAAGGTTTGTAAGACCCAAATTGGGACTGGGAGCCTTGTCCTTTTTGCGTGCCAGAACCTACAGTTTGTTGAGTTTGGGAGGCTTGGCCGAATTGTGGATTATATCCTTGACTACCGACCTGGAAGGAGGTACCGAATGGTTTGCTGAGCTCAGAACCATATTGGGTTTGGGAGCCTTGTACTTGTTGTGTCACAGAGCCTACAGTCTGCTGAGTCGACTGTAATGATTGCTGAGAGTTACTTTCCTGAGAAGATTGAGATTCTTGACCGAATTGAGGCTTAGCTCCTTGGACACCTAAGGTTGAAGTAACGCTAATAGGTTGTAAGTAGACATTCGAAGGTTTATTACCCTGTGTTGATTGTTGCGTAGATTGTTGTTGGAAGCTAGTATCTTGGGATATTTGAGATCCAAATTGAGGTTTGGTTCCCGAAACACCAAATTGTGATGTTTGGCCAAACTGAGGCCGTGTTCCTTGATAACTAAATTGAGTTCCAAAAGGTTTATATGACTGAGAACCGAACGCAGTTTGCGATTGGGTATTTGGGGTGTTTGATTGAGTTGTTTGAAAACCTTGCGGTTTGTTGCTGAAAAGTGAAGTCGTCTGACTACCTTGGGTAAATCCAAACTGGGGTTTAGTTACTGGTTTACTACCAGATGAGGCTTGACCAAACTGTAAAGAGCTCAGAATTCCTTGCGAGAAACTTCCCTGTCCTGGTTGACCAAATACACCTCCTGTGCTAGGAGTCGAGCTGGGGGTAGAAGCCAGGATTCCTTGCTCCGGCGTATTGTATTCATACAAGTCACCGGTGTATTGTTGTGAAGGAACACTCTGAGAACTCTCTGGCGTTTTTTGACTATTTCCAGAAGTTAAAGAATCCGTTTGTCCAAACGCAGATTGTTCCTTATGCGTTGAGGGTTTCTGACCAAACTGAGAGACTTGTGAGAATGGTTGCTGTGCAGGCTTCACTTTCTGGGGGAATGAAGATACCGGCGTTGGAAATGCTGAAGGGAATGACGAACCTGTTGCTTGAGTGACATCAGTGTTGGATGGCTGGTAGGATCCGGGGATGGGAGAAACTGATCCGAAAGTTTGACTAGGTTTGCTGGATCCTAAAATTTGTGTTGAATGTGTATTAAAGCTTGAGAATTGGTTGCTCGTTTGTGATATCTGTTGTCCTGCTGACAGGCTTGTGCTTTGTGAGCTGTATGATGGACTAATAAACGGTTTTTCTGGTTTATTGTATTGGTAAGAATTGTGATCACCTTGTGATTGTTGTCCTTCTTTGGACTCTTCAGAATCAGCGAGGAATCCTGCAGGTTGAGGTTGTTTCTGATCACCCACTAGTCCGAAGCTTTGAGAAGGATATGTTGATGTTGGCTGAGAAACAGTTGACAAACCTGACGGTTTGCTGCCGAACTGTGGAGCTGATGATTGAGTTTTACTCGGTCGAGTGCCGAAAGGAATGGACTCAGATGGCACGTTCGCATGTTGGCTTGGGCCCAAAGATGACCCTTCTTTAGAATTGTATTGACCTGATTGGACGCTAGATGGACGCTTAATCCCACCAAAACCTAAATTACTTAAACTAGATTGAGATCCAGACACAGTGGCTGTTGCTGTAGCGCTAGATCCTTGAGTGGATTGTGAGCCAAATCCAGGTTTAGTTCCACTACCAAACGTAGGTGTAGCACTAACTCCGAATTTTTGTTTCTGGTAATCTACATTTTGAGCAGAATTGTCATTGCCTAAGGGCGACAAGTACTCTTTGTTGCCGAAATTAGATGAACCTACTTGTCCGAAGTTGAAAGTTGAAGAACCAAAAGTAGTAGCAGAAGGTTTGCCGAATAAACTTTCTTGTGTTGGGGAAGCCGCATTGTTGCCACTGGTTGGCTCCTCTCTAGACGGTGGAAAGTTGTACTCCGATTCTGATTGCTGTCCAGATTGACTTCCGAATTGCGTGAAGGTAGATGAAGTACTCGGAAGAATACTTGAGACTTGAGTAGGTTGGTTGAGTCCAAACTGTGGCTTGATAGTTTGAGAACCCAGGCTAGGCTTAGATCCGTGAGTGAATTGCGTATGGCTTGTGGTTTGTTGAGATCCAAAGCTTGTTAGACCAAATTGGGCTGAAGGTGCGTTGCTTTGGGCGCCTTGCTTTTGTCCAAAGCTAGAAGAACCGAAAGTACCATAAGCCCCGGTATTGCTACTTGGAAACACCTGGCCACTCTGAATAGATCCATAACTTGGCTTGTAAGTATTCAAACCCTGGGGTCTCTCCGTGGATACTGAACCAAACGCCGGGAAGGTAGAGCCTTGACTGCTCTTATTGATGACACCATTAGCTTGGGATCCAGGTCGTACAAATTGGCCGTGTTGATCATGATTGCTGTTGTCACCATAATCGCTTTCAGCATTGTATTTCTGCGAGTACGAGCCTGTAAATAAAAACGAAAGTTCTTGATCATTTGTCAATGTACCGCGAAGACGCCGCGCCGTTGACAATCATTTATCAAATCACAAAAGACAAGCCTTTGTACCTTTGTGTCGTTCACGAAAGTTTTTAGATCATTGACGGGTCTATTGATCTCGAAATCCAATTTATTATCACCGCTTAGCAGTGCACATACACATGTTTCTATATTGGATTTACCAACATTTTTTCTAAGTAATAAATCTTTCTATACGAATCCAAAAACCGATTGATTTTATGTTATCTGTTATACAATCTCCAGAAGTCATACATTTATTATTCGAGATTATATTATATTTAATTTACATTCTAAAACATGACATAATACGTGTTCTCCAAAATATTCGAAGAATTCACACCCAATAAATAACTCTCGTATTTTTTGCATTAACTGAGAATATGTAAAAAAACCGGTAAATAAATTTAAATTGACCTCAAGGTCAGTTAGTCATGGTCAGTCAGGTTAGTTGACCATGTATGTGCAAAGTAGAATTTATGGTATAAAACCATATAACGATGACTTCGCAAAACGATGATATAGAACTGTATAGATTACAATCATTATGCAATCACAACAAGGTGGTAGGTCCCACGTATGCGAGAGGCCGTCTTGGTTGGTACCACCGCTTTGTCTATTTCTGCCACCAAGCAACGGTGTGTCAGCAATGTTGTGTTTTGGTTTGAAGGACATCGGACCAATGAAATTACTGGGCATTATGAGACTTAACATCTTATGTATCGAGGTGACGAACACAGTCCAGTGCCATGCAGTACTTTGTAATTCAATGTTCTGTGTGGTGTTGCTTCTGTTTATGAGCGGGCGTGGCACTTACCATCAGGCGAGCGCCTTGCTCGTCTCGTTATTCTATCAAATAAAAAATATACATGAGCTGGCGTCTGTATCCCCGAGGGTAAGCAGAAGTGTATTTCTCATCAATTTATCTTTCTTTTCAAAGCAGCGACAGCTCATTGGGGAGCGGTATAGTACTGTAGAGGTATAAGTCGCAGGTTCAGAACCAGAAGTTTACACCTCTGACTTTTCTAATGTACATGTGTATTAATTGTTAATTATTGCTTTACTCCAAATCATTTCCATGATTCATTTCCAATGATTTGGAAAGCTCTTAAAGAACAAGGCGTAGAAGACAAGTATACAAGAGTTATTCAAAAACTCTACAGTAAAAGCATTGCAAAAATTCAATTGGAAAGAAAAGGCGATACAATAAATATAGAAAGAGGTGTAAGACAGGGAGACCCGCTGTCACCGAAACTATTCACAGCTGTCCTAGAAAAAGTCTTTAGGAATCTGGACTGGTCTAATAACGGTATAAATATAAATGGATCACGTTTATCTCACTTACGCTTTGCAGATGATTTAGTATTGTTTGCACAAACTCCGACAGAATTGCAAACAATGCTGGAAGACTTAGCTAAAGAAAGCAAAAGAGTAGGGCTGAAGATGAATGCCGACAAAACAAAGGTCTGGACACTAAATGACAAGGAAACAATAAGCGTGAATGGAGAAATAATAGAATATGTAGACGATTATATCTATTTGGGTCAGGTTATCTCTGCGACGGATCAGTTTACTAAAGAAGTACAAAACAGAATAACTCAAGCTTGGAAGAGGTACTGGAGCCTAAAGGAAGTTATGAAAGACAAACATTTACATATAAAAGTAAAATCAAAAGTATTTGAATCTTGTATTCTACCTATCCTGTCTTATGGGTGCCAAACATGGGCACTTACAAAATTACAACTTCAAAAATTAATCACATGTCAACACTCAATGGAGAGAAGTATGCTGTTTATAAAGAGAAAAGACAAAGTAAGGAACTCCCATACCAGGAAAATCACAAATGTCGCTGACATATCTGAAAGAGTAAAAGATCTAAAATGGAGTTGGACAGGACACATGATCAGAGGCCCTGACAAATGGTGTAAAACAGTAACCACTTGGCAACCCAGAGGTAAAAATAGAAAACGCGGCAGGCAGTTTAAACGCTGGGATGATGAAATAGTAGAAATGGCAGGCAAACAATGGACAAGACGAGTGCACGATAGAAAGAATTGGAAACAGTTGGGGGAGGCCTTTGCCAAACGGCAAACAGACAACAGCACAACACAAAATTAAATTTACTAAGAAACGTTATGTATTAAGTAAATGTTAGCAATTAAGGTAAAAAAATGTAATTCACTTAAAAAGTCTGAATAAAGGGCTTATTATTATTATTATTATATTGCTTTACTGGAGAAGGAAACATCATGAGGCAACCTATATATATTTCCTCACGATGTTCTGCAACCAAAATTGTTGTAAGACAAACCGTGTAGACAAATGTACATTAAAATCTTAACAAACTAGATAAAAATTAACAAATTGGTGTTAATGGGTTTAATGGTGATATGTAGAGAATTGTTTATTATTTACAATGAAGCAAATAATACCTGTATAATTTCACATCGTTTTGAAATTTTCATTATGGTATTGTTTGCGGAATCATGTTTAGCTTGTAATTTTAACCGACTTAAAAATGGAGGTTCGACGCATCTTGATAAGACACAGAGATACATCCGCTAATGTGGACCAATTTTTATGTTATAGGCTGACATACGAGCAAGTGGATCATCTGATGGTAAGCGATCTCCACCGCCCATGTGCGCCCACAATACCAGAAAAATCATGGGCGCGTTGCCAACCTTAAAGGAAAGGGATAATTAGGGATTGGGAAGGGGAGGGGGATTTGGGCCTTCATTTTTGTAGTTGATGAGATTTACCTCATGCTTATTTGATTAAGATCTAAGTACTTATGGCGAGGAAAGAATAAAGAATACTTCCAACGTTTATGTAAATTAATTAACTTTTTGTGACTATATTATGTATGTTATCTATGTTTTAGTTAAACTAATGCCAACGTGTAGTCTCTGTCTCATGGAATAAATATTCAATATGGATATAAGAGGGTTACCGAGTGATTATTACGTTAATTTTAAATTAGAAGGAGTAAACTCACATGGGAAAGCTTGTGAAAATTATCATTATAATGACTTTAGAAAGGTTTAAACAAATTATATAATTATATCCAAAATTATAACTAGTTAGAAATTCATCTGGAACTTTTAAACGACTATTAGACCTTCTTTTAAAATAACTGAAAAATTATCGTGATTAAACCAGCTTTCAAAGGAAAAAGACCGTATTCAAATCCGTTTTGCCATTTAAGCGCTAAGATGACCCACGAAACGTACGCACGCGCTTCTCGCGATGCGATTAATGCTGTCTGTAGACAGTAAGATTAATGCCGTCTTTATACCAAAATGAATAAATTAAAAAAATGTGGGAATTGAAAATATAAATTGACCACTTCTCGACAAAGTTGGAGACAATATACTGAAGAAGGTTTTTTCATAGCAAAGCCATAGTATAAGTGATGGGTATATAGTAGCAATTGGAAGCAACTACCTATCGTCTTTCTGCAAGATAGTGACAATAACCCGATCGAGCTGGCTCATTTATCTTGTAGACAAAAGTGTCTACAGCGTGGCTCTACCACTTATAAAGGTAATTAACCTCAAGGCTAAACATGTCTACTACTGGATAATACAGATGCTTTTTAGCTTTAGATAACACATCAAGAAGTCTTGGCCGTGACAAAGATATGTTTAGATAAATGTTGTTCGCAGAAAAACTTAACGTTTTATCTAAGTGCCATCTTCACACAATGCATGTCACTTTTTTTAGACTTGTCAGTAATAAAATAGTGTGCCTGGAATACTTACCTTTATACCTTTTTTAACCAAGGTCAAGAAGACTTCGAATGTGATTAACTTTAACTGAGTATCCGGTTTAAGATCGGAATTATAGCTTGTGGTAATATCAGGTTATTATCTAATTTTATTTTGATCGATTGGTGAGTCAGTTAATCTTGTTAACATTAATTATAGCCTTGTTGATCTAGTGGGAACGAGACAACGGGTGTTGGGTTCACATCCAAAATCCTAGGTCCGTTAATCAGTAGGTCTAGTACGAGTTACAAATAAATATATTACAACAGTTATGCACATAGTCCTAAGCCACGCTAGGTTAACCTGTATCGAACTACGATACTTGCGGTCCTAGAACACCCAGACCCGTAACAAAATATTTGTAGATCACACAGCAGTTATTCCGGTGCAGGAATCGAACCCACGCAGCCAGCTACTCGTCTACTGCGCCACGGAGGTTGTTTGTGTAATTTTCGAACTCACATAAAATTACTGTTGTCGAAATGTAACACTAATATGCTTTACTAATTTGACATTTCGACAATAGTAATTTAATAGTAATAGCATCTGTAAAATAGGAAAATATCGCTTCGTTCAATCGCACTTGACTAATATCATAATTTATGATCCATCATGGTTCCCACTAGAGCCCATTGCTACTTCATATCTTGAAGGAAAATTCCCATCGTTTTAGAAGACTTATACTATATAACTTATACTATGACCTACTGATTTCATGATCGAGTTTTAAATGTTGATAAATCCTACATGAGTGAATCGAGATTGGAATTTGTGTCCAGTATGGCGATATGCTCGCACTTTGTCAACCTTGCAACGAAAATAAACTCGGGGAACCTTGAGTGCACTAATCACACCTCTGCATACCCTTTTAGCCGTACGGTGAAATTATATTACAGTTGTGGTACTAAATGGTTAATTTTGTAAAGCTAACCAAAGCCTCGGTAATAATTCATGTTTAATCTAGTGGTTAGTCTACAAGTAAAGATAACTCACCATCGTCATGCTGGCCAGCAGCTTCTTCCTTAGCATTTTGCTCAATAGACTTGATAATATCTTCCGGTATCGGTGGTGGCGTGGGCAAGTGGCTGCCTTGAGGCCGGTATCCTCCTTTATCGGCAGTGTAAGTCACTTTGTAATTCTGTCCATCATCACCCTTGTAAGAGTATCCTCCTTGGGCGTGGATCCCATCATGAGCCACTCCTTTCTCTCCGACAGCAATCCCATTATCAGTTTCAAAACCATAGTTATATTTATGGGATTCGACATTATTTTGATACGATAATGTGTTGGAATTGTAGTCTTTGGACGCTTGGGGGAGAATAGTTTTCGACTGGAAAACTTGACCTCCATGTACAGGCCCGATAACAGTCTCGTGTTCAGGGATGGGAGCTATCCTGGAGAATTTGTTGGGGAACTGGCTGAAGCCAGTGACGGATTCCCTGAAGGCAGCTTCACCGACCTTGGACGCTGTTGAACCATAAGATTCTCTTGGCCCTCCGAGTCCTGATTCTTCAGTGCCAGGTGAAGCCCTGGTTCCAGGCGCTGCAGCGTCTACTACCACACCCTGTGCTTCATTGACGAAGCCACCAGCTGGCAGTTCATCGCTTTGTCGTGGAGTTTGGAGGGAGCCTGGAGTTCCACCAGCGGTTTTAGCAGACGCAGGCGGGAGATACGTGCGGTCAAGCTTTGCAGCGCTGCAGAGTGCAGCGATAGCTGCAAATATAATCTGAAAATGTATAAATAAAACATATTATATAATACTGCAATTATTAAATTACTGCAATCAGTGGAATTAATAAAAATCAAGGGTTTGCATCTAAATTCAATGATCATTAGAGCAATTTAGAATTTGATACAAATTACAAAATAACGTTACAAATTGATAAATATGTAAAGTTTTTTGTAAATACTCAACTAGCCAATTATTTTCATAAAGCTTCCGAGCTTTTTGGCTGTTAATTAACGAGTTCGCGTGATCGATGTGACTCTAAGCGTTTTTTAATTGGAAGTCAAATGAATGATTGCTACAAATTAATATTCATCAATAAATGATCGTTTAACGAGATAAATCCATACCAGCAGCTAATTTAATAAATTCGAAACAAATGTTTTTTATTTGTAATATTAAGCAAACAACTATGCGGAAGGACAACAAGTAATTCTACAAGGGATCCATTCCTTCTTAATATAATTTCAGACTTAGACTTTGAACGAAAATTAAAGAAACAACGTCCAGACTACTTGAAACTATTTTTTATACTGAGAATTAATTAAATTATACTTAGTACAAAACATTTACTTAGCTTGATATTATTCAAAATGCACTTAAGTGATTTATTATTATTAACGAAAAGATATTCTAAAATATTTTTAAGGAAATGCATATTAAACTATATAATTTATTTTATAATATTTCCTTGTTTAGATTTATAATTACCATATTTTTTTTATTCAAAATAAATTTAAATAACACGTTTGTTTAAATAATACCACATAACAAGTATAAAACTTAGAATTAATCTTAAAGTTAGCTTTTAAATTTAATGCCAACCACAAGGTAATATTAATAAATCCCAAAGGTCCCACTATCGAATTCCCAAATCTGCACCAATCACTGCACAACACTCTATGAGATTATACAATAATAATTACCAATTTCATGTTATCCCAAATCCCAACGCTGGGATGTGTCCTCACAGATTAACAAAGATCCACTGCCCGCGCATACACCACTACTTTTGCTTTTTATACTATTTCAAATGTCATCCGAAAACGTGCTTAATGCTTCCACAAAAATATTTTATGCCTCTACATATGATATAGTAGACTCTATCGGCGAAATTCTAAAGTTTAAAATCAGTTGACATTTCAAATGTTGTTTGTAACACATTATTGCTCAGTTCACAAAGTTCCAAGTTCAAGAAGATGAAAATTCGTTTAGCATTCATTATTGATGAACTTATTTTTTACTGATTACATGTTTGTAATGAATTTCGCATTATTGTAATTATTTTCACATATCATCAAGGATAAGTAGAGTTGCAGGATACAGACGTTGCGATTTTTTTTATTGTTATTTCGTTTGATGTATGTTGAGTAATTATAAAATAAATAATTAAATCTTGGAGCGAAAGTAAATAAGTAAACAAGTTTATAACTATATAAACAAATTCTATAATCCATATTTGATAAACCACATTATGTATGATATAATAATACCAACCCTATATTATACACGTCCCACTCGTGAATGTAAGGGTAACACATTTAGGAGTCTAACAGAAGGCTAACCTAATGGTCAGCGGGTTCGCAGACCTTCACATACCTATTTGCAAAACTCTTATGGATAATTCTCAGGTACGCAGGTTTCTTCACAATGTTTCCCTTACAGTAAAGCAAGCGATAACTAACATACACACGTAACTTAAAAAAGTCAAAGGTGCATGCTGTTAAGGTTGGTTTCAAACATGTGATTCTTATTTCGGTAGTCCATATCACTTTCTGCTGTGGTATCCCCGCTAACGTAACCTGGTCAATTACATCTCTATATTGTGAAATTTACCATACATTATGAGCTTTGCTAATCGATTTGTTATGGCTTGATTTAAAAATAGAAACATGTCAAAAACGCATTCCTGATTACTGACATGGCTAAGCTCTGAGTTATTTGCTACAAAAAATTGTGCAGATTTCGTTGTCGAAACGAACTCTACATAACTATTATATTCTAGAGTTCTCTGCTAACACATCTCGAGTTGATAAAAATTATTCTTAATTCGGTATAAAATTTGATAAACAATTAATTGCTCTTAAAAATCTTTTTCAACTTTTATTATCAGTTGGTTCTGGCATTATCTATTATAGCTTTTCGCTATCTACTCGCATTCCATATTTATTAAAAATATGACCTAAGTACGTCACCTCACGCACATTTATACGACATTTTTCTTTATTGAATATTGTAATGTATGAAGAATATTGGATTAGAATTAAAGTTTAGGTAGGTCAGAGTATGGACCTGAGGTATAATCAAGAGATTGGAAAGATACGGATTGATTTGGGCTTCCGAATATCTCACCCACCGTATAAAACGAAACAGCAAACTGCTACTTCATGTTAGTTGTATGATCTACAAAAAAATATTTTGGGTCTTGGTGTTGTGAGGCCGTAAAAGTGTTTTTCTGCTTCATAATTTCAGCGTTACTTAGGATGGCTTACTAGTCGCCGGCTATTTGGGCGTCCCGAGTAGGCTAATTTCACTGCTCGATGATCTTCCATTGGCGACAAATTGCCGATTCTATTGTTTTTGGTTTCGCCAATATTACATTCAGCCATCAAATCTTCCATCTCTTTATTCTTTCTTTGTCGGATCTGGAATATTTCGCTGTACCTTTTGTATTATCACCAAAAGTTTGATCTCTTCTTCACAAGTTATAGGCATGGATAGGCCTCTTAGCCACACATGTGAATAGGTCTTATTATCTGTTTTTCTGCCTGGTATAGTGCCAGGGCCTGTGTTTCTACTAAGGCATCTCTACTTCACCCGATCTTGAGCATCTTCCGTAGTAAGACCATTCGCTATTATGTCTCCCTCTAATACTTCAAACCAGTACTTTGGGCCCTTCCGGGATCGTAATCCTGGTCCTCCTGGTAAGTCTTATTGTGGTTTTATATTTTTAGTTTAGTAATCCTCCTGAGAAGCCTGAACACCAACACTTTATGTAAGGTTGCGCTACACTGTAGGGTGTTTTGCATGCGGAGACAGATATATTTCGTTTTTTTTTACTTTTGGTTTCCATTATGTTACATACCAGGTATTTAAAATCAAATACTCCTTTGTAGGATACATTTACTATTTTCAGATCTTTTGGTGCTTATCTTGACTTCAATCACCGCATCTTTTGTCCATTTTTGCGATTAATTCTATGTGCAATTATTTTCCCTACCCTTGTAATACCTCTGTCTTGTTTGCAGTTTGTTTCTTCCTTTCCCCCAACATTGCTAGTACCTTAGCATACCCGATGTTCATTAATCATTAGTTCTTTACTGACATAACATAAGAGCTGGCGTCATATCATTTAACGAATTACAATTATACTACTTCACGGAACTCGTAAAAGCTGCTTATACTCCAATAAAAATTATCCGCGCCGGTCGCAAAATCACCGATTATGTACATAAATAAATAGTGTCAGGAAGTGAACCAAGATTCTACCCAGTCCTTTCAAGGTGACATATTAAATACCACGATAAAAGAGAGGCTACGATAATAATTGACCAACTCTCCCTTCTTTGCCGAGTTTTAAATCATTTGACTCGTGCGCGACGGATGTAAGCTGTAAGAATCGAGGTCAAATTTGGAAGTAAACAGACTGAGAACATCTTTGAGGACTTCTGTGGATATGTTTGGGTACTATAAAATATAGGAATTTGTGTTATAGTTTCAAACATTCATTGTTGTATGTGATTCTCAGTTTTTAAGATCAATGCCGTAAAGCCCCATTTACAAGGAGGAGGTTTATACCACAACATAATGCGATCTCTTTAGACTGATATGCTGTTATATTCTAGCCTATGTCAGGTTTTAGAAATAGACTACTCTGTGTCTTACATATAAGATTTGTATTACTTATTCAAACAAACCTTTCGGGTATTATCGGAAAATCCTTATGAGAAGTAAAGCCACGCTGTAAACTGTTTTGTCTACGGCATGAATGGGCCGGCTAGACCGGGTCCTTAACACTGTCTCACAGAAAACCAACGTAAAGTAGCGGCTTGCTGCGTTTCGTACGGCGAGTGACACATCCGAAGGGCACCCCTCTCCTTACCATTTCTTAATTATGCCTTTTCTTTAAGGTCGGCAACGCGTCCATGATTCTTCTGTTATTCTGAACGTGCATGGGTGGTGGAGATCTCTTACCATCAAGTGACCCACTTGTTAGTTTTCCGGCCTATGCTTTAAAATATCTTGATCCTCAAAACATTTGGTGATCATTTTTTTCTTTATAGAAAACAATGTTTGATATCAAAGCGGACCTTATCAGTAGGACAAGTTCAGTTCAGTTCCATGTCACTTGTGATGATGAGATAATAATCATTATAGCCTATTCAATATGTGTATTCAGCATACGGAAATTACACTTTAGTGTGAAATTATTGTATTTAATTGAGCAGTTGCCTTTCATTCGACCTCACCACGCCTCTTCGCAAATTTAACTTAATAGGAAGCATAAATGTGTATCTTTGAGTGAACAAAGTTCGTCTTTCTGTATTAATATATTATTGCAGATGATTTGGATATGATTAAAACTGTCACAGATTTCTTTTTTATTTCATTCTATCTTTTTTCCTATATAGTTTTTTTTTACATCAAATCCCACAAACGAGTAATTGTGTCATTAAATTGTTGTTTTCCGAATCAACACTCAAACACAAATAATGATTGCCGGACCCGGTAATTAAACCCAGTACATCACGGTTCTCAGCCTTAATAAGTTTTCATGAGGCATTTAAAAAATATATATAAATATTTTGCGTGCGCGGGCCATCTGCATTAGAAGTTACCTCTATCTCGGTGGTCCGTTGCACTACCCGCTACTCTACCCAAAAAGAAAAGAATCTAAACATTTATTTTGCAAGTAGGCCACAAAGGGCTCATTTACACGTCAATAATAGATAAATAGTAATAATAAATAATTCAAATATCTCTAGTACCGCTAAATATACAACATACAAATATACACACTTATAGGCAAATATAGGCTTATGCCTTTTTCCCATAAGGGAGACAACGGAGTTCCAAATATGGATTCAATTATAAAAAATATTCAAGGTTAGAAAGAATCAAACAGAAACAAACCAAACTAAAAAATTCCGAATATACCATGTGAAGTCACCACAAACCACAAGTATGGGCAACATATTTATTTTATTTTAGCAACAATAAGTTTTTTGTACATCGCAACGTTATAAAAATTACATCATAGTCGAATCCTGGTTCTAAACACGTATAATCTGCATATATTATTTATTTTTTGCTTTTGATAGCTTATTTTCCGATTTGGACGTTTCTTGTTCCCTTTTTGATCATTGTTGATCATTAATCAATATCTCATTGGTATTGCTGAGCTTCCGGGTTTAATTCCCGGGTCAGGTAAAAGTGATTTTGAGTTTTTTATTTATCATGTAATAATTAGTATTAACCCGGAGTCTAGAATTTGTGCCTAGTATGGCGATAGGCTTGCCTGCAAACAAATATTTGTAGATCACACAAAACATTTGTCTCGGTGTGGGGATCGAACCCGCGGCCTCTCGCTTCACAGCCGGCTACTCGCCCGTTGCGCCACGGAGACTATGAGATATGTGTGTAACTGTTGGGTGTATCTGTTATTCATTTATTTTATTCGGGCTTGCCTTTGTTTATTGTGATCATTCTTAAGTTGTTCTAGTTGTTTTCGATTACTTATTACTATATACTCTTTCTTTCGGCCTAGCGTTATCTCGGCTTATGTGCCAGGGTCCGCCTTCCGACTTAAACGCCTCCACTTCACCCGATCTTGAGCATCCTCTATAGTGAGACCATCGGTCCTCATGTCTCCCTCCAATACGTCAAGCCAACGCTACTACTTACTAATTACTATAATACTAAACCGGCTTCGCAGTACATAGAAGTTGCGCCACTAAGTTACTGCCAAGTGACCGTAACTCAATAGTGCCATCTCGCTTGCTCGTATCTAGAGCCACTCTCCGCTCTCTGTCTGTCAGGTGTCAAACTCTTCTATTTTACTTCTAAACAGCCCCTCTAGTGCATTAAAGTCTATGGTTCTTTGGCGTATTTTTTTTATGCGGGCACAGCAAAATGACTGCACTTTACCTGATCGTAAGCGCAGTGCAGTCCAAAAAAAGCAATGGCCACAGACAAACAATGAGTTTTTCGGTGGTCACCAGAATCATGCTGACCTATATAAATGCTTCTTCACACTCCAAAGAGGGAAGAGGTAAATCGAAAGGTTTGCAATAGGAAAAGCGGATAACTGATGCAAGCACAGTGATACAAGAATGTACCCCTACACCTGGCCCAACCGTCAAGTCGCATGCCCCTCGGGAGAACCGGATATACGCTGGCTGATCCTGGAACGCGATCCAGCCAAGCTATGGGTCACCATGGCATGTTTCAACACCATGTCTACGGTGGTCGCTAATCGGGCGGATATAATTATCCTACCATCAGCAAACTTAGCTGTTATAAACACCATTTCTTCTTCATTGTCTACATCATCAAATAAATAATTTCATTTTCATTATTTATCCGAATTTTTATATTCACAGACAACCTCCGTGGCGCAGCGGGCGAGTCAGCTGCGAAGCGAGAGCCCGTGGGTTCGATTCCCACACAGAAACAAATGTTTGTGTGATCCACAAATATTGGTTTCGGGTCTAGGTGTTGTGTGTCTTGACCGCAAGTCCGTCAAGACTATTAGTATAAGATCCCGGGAACATTGACCTTCACCCATTTGTTTACCGGATGAAAATAATATTTTAGGGTATAAAATGTGTTGCTGAACACATACATAATATGGTTGCCTAAAAATTATGGTCAAGGATATTTTTTACGAATTTATAAAAAAAAAAAGATTTTATTTCACTGACTTGCTCACCCAATAAATGAATCTTCAATGAAGGTCAATGTCCCCCGGGATCTTAGACCATATGTGTGTGACTGTAAAAAAATATGAATCCTCAATCAGTTTGTATTAGTTTACGGATGTTTACTCAAAATGATAAAGTTCGGGAAGTCGACGTTGTTTTATGATACTGGTTTATTTCATTAGCATATCAAAATGCACTATACGATATTATTATAAAGTGTCTCCACTTTAGAACTCATAAAATAGAGCGTAAATATCAATGTCTATCACCACTTACTCAAGGTTAAACTAAAAAATATACGCCTCGGATTAGGACTTCCTTCTGAAAGAATAAATGTTGAAAATGTTACTAATGATAAATGCAGTGTCAGGAGGTTTCATCTCTAAGTATCCTACTAATATTATAAATGTGAATGTAAGTTTGTTTGTTACGCTTTCACACGAAAACTACATACTTAACCGATCATCATGAAACTTTGTACACATATTCTTGCAGGTATTAGAAGTAACATAGCCTACTTTTTATTCCGGAAAAAGCAGATTACGCGGACGGAGTCGCGAGGAAAATGTAGTATATAAATAAAATTAAAATTGTCTGTCTCTAATATGGAAAATTGAGCTTTTTTAAGCTTATATGGTTATTTGCACGTTATCAAAACTCAAACACGCTTTTTCAAATTTTTTGTCCTTCTATATGTAATCTCCTAAAAGCCGGAACCGTTTTTTTAAGACTTTTGGATGGTAATTTCAGCTATGTTGTTCATCTCTGAATCATGAAGGAAAAGACATCAACGCGTGCAGTGGTGCGCAATAAACTAATGTCTAATAATTATGAAACTGCTGACATCCGATTTGAATGCAAAAATCACATTCAATGTAGACAGTTATCACAGATGACTCGACAATGTAATAAACGGAAAATAATAATGATTTATTATATTTACGCGAATATTACACATTGAAATGAAATTAATTTAAACGGATTTTATTGCTTTCAGCCTTTGTGGTCGCGAGTTTAAAAATCTTTCGAAACATTCCAAATCCCCCAATCCCCCTCTCCTTATCAATCCCTTAATTATCCCTTTCATTTAAGGTCGACAAGGCAACTATGATTTATCAGGTATTGTAGATGTTCATGGGCGGTGAAGATCACTTACCATCAGGTGACCCACTTGCTCGTTTGCTTGGCTCTATAATAAAAGAAATAATAATTTTAGTCCCCTCAAACTAAAGTTATTTGTCTGGTCGTTACACAACATCTAATTGGATATAACAATTATTGTGAAAATATAAAAATACCTTGTATTTAATATGCACGCTATAAATAGTAAATGACCCCTAAATGGTGATAGACGGTACACGAGAGTTCAAGGTTAAACGTGCTGCGATGACAAGAATGCTGTACAATTTTATGCCGCAGATCTGCCTGCATATATAACCAAATAGGTTCTATCTTGCTATCACGGACTATATTTTAATTAAAAGTTTAGTTTAATCAAAAGTGGGTGGCGATGTAAATTATAGTACAAAATAAAATTGCTTAGCCGAAACTCTTATGTTTTGGAAGTGGTAGTACTGTAGATAGGATTTATCTACGGCACGAATGAGCCGGCTCGACCGGGGAAGCACCGCTATCTCACAAAGAACCAACCAGGAGAGGCAGTTTGCTGTTCCATTTCGTATGGTGACCAAAATTTCCCCTCCCCTTCCCAATACCTTTTCCTGATGAACAGCAACGCAATGATTCTTTGGTCATTGTGGATGTTCATGAGTGGTGAAGATCACTTGCCATCAGTGGCCCACTTGCTCATTTACCGAACTGTACTCATAAAAAATATTTTTTACGACGCCATTGACAGCTATACGGACAGACTTAAGAGTCAAACTTATACATACCTTTTTTGTCGAAGTTAAAAAATATACTTTTTACAATAAACAATTTGACATATAGTATATATGTTTATATATATATACCTATTTTATTACAGTGGGAATAGTTAAACCGAAAATGGCTAATGGCTTTCAATTAAATAGCATCCATATTGTTAGGTCTAGCCACTCTACGACAGCACTGATGCCTACGGAATTTTATTTTTATAATATCATTGTATAATTGCTCGGGTGAAATTCCGCACCGACATATTCCGGCATATTTCCATACAACCGTCTATATTTATTTATTTACCTTATTTTACCCCCCTTAGGAGTGTATTAATACTACAGTTTACAACGCCCTCCACACCACCAGAGACAGAAACAAATGGAGGAAGATCATACGAGAGAAAGTGATGCAGAAGGGAGGTCACGACCCTCAATACTGAGGAACACGATGCAAGGAGGAGGAGGAGTGAATTAAACATTCTTTAGTATCTACTTACAACATTTTTGTTTTTTTTTTATAGCATAGGCCGGCAAACGAGCAAGTGGGTCACCTGATGGTAAGTGATCTCCACCACCCATGTACGCCCACATCAGAAGAATCATGGGCGCGTTGCCGACCTTAAAGGAAAGGGATAACTAGGGATTGGGAAGGGGAGGGGATTTGGGCTTCCGGATATCTCACTCACCGTACGAAACGAAGCAGCAAGCCGCTACTTTACGTCGGTTTTCTGTGAGACAGTGGTAACGACCCGGTCGAGCCAGCCCATTCATGCTGTAGACAAAACTATCTACAGCGTGGCTCTACCACTCATAAAAGGCATCAACTGCCAAAAAATCAAGTTTCAGCGGCTTAGGTTCGGCGTTGATGAATCAGTCAGTCAGTAAGGATAAGTATTATACAACATATAATTTACAAGGTGGTAGGTCCCTCGTATGCGAGAGGCCGTCTAGGTTGGTACCATCGCTTTGTTTATTTCTGCCGCCACGCAACAGAGTGTAAGCACTGTTGTGTTTTGTTTTAAAAGACGTTGAAGCCAGTGAATCAGAATCAGATTCAATCAGTGAAATTACTGGGCATTATGAGAGTTAAGATCTTATGTCTCGGGTTGACGACCGCAGTTTAGTGCTATGCAATGCTTTGTAATTCAAAGTTCTGTGAGGTGTTGCTTCTGTTTATGGGCAAGCGTGGCGTTTACTATCAGGCGAGCGTCTTGTCTTTTAAGCAAATAAAAAAAATATTGTATATAGCGTATCGTTTTTGTTCAGGTGTGAACATATTAACATATTATGAGTGTTTTGTTGGATGTAAAACCTATTTGCGGATACTGGTTTGAACTTTGAATGTTTTATAAATAAAATTTGTCAATGTATCAGACAAAAGTAAAAAGAAATAGACTGAGACCTTTGAATATATTATATCAAATGTTAATATTATATTCTCCCTATATTTCTAAAGAACCTAATATTCTCACATGTTTATTATCCAATAACTTTGGCCTGGGAAGGTTTGTTTTTTATTTTATTGAATGACGAGACGAGTAAAGCGCTCGCCTGATGGTAAGCGCCACGCCTGCCCATAAACAGAAGCAACACCACACAGAACTTTGAATTACAAAGCACTGCATGGCACTAAACTGCGCTCGTCACCCCGAAACATAAGACGTTAAGTCTCATAATTCCCAGTAATTACACTGGCTTCAAACCGAAACACAACAGTACTTACACACTGTTGCTTGACGGCAGAAATAGACAAAACGGTGGTACCAACCAAGACGACCTCTCGCATACGAGGGACTTACCACCTTGTAAGTGCCCTCCACTGTATTTGTACCTAGTACCTCACTAATTTCTCAGCATAAGTACGCTTCTAATAGACCAATGAAGTAATCCCAAAAATTCAACAAACTGTCATATTTTTTTCATCTGACTCTTTGATTTTGACCTTAGTAATAAAATTATTTTTATGGCATCAATAATATAACATTTTATTGGAGAATAAATCAGATTTCATTAATAAGTTACCGCCCACGAGCGGTTTAATGCGATAAAGCCTATTATTATATAAAACATTTTTAATAACAATATTAATAATTCGATAATAATTTATCGGGATTTTAACCCTGTATAATTTTTTATTTGCTTGAGTTACGAGAAGAGTAATGAGTTGATGGTAAGCGCCACGCCTAATCTTTAAGGAACGGAATGGATACTTAGAAAAAGAATGGATATTTAGAAAAGGGATAGATATTTTCCATCCAGCAAACTCTATGACCTCACGAAACATAAGTTGCAACTTCATGTTGGTTTTCTGTGAAATATCATTCTGTGTGCTGGTGGTAGGATATTCATATCAGTCCGGATCGCGACCACCGTACACATGATGGAAAACCTGGCATAGTGACCCTTACACCTTATGTGGATCGCGTTCCAGGATCAGCCAGTGTACATCCGGTTCTCCCGGCTTGCGACATGACTTGATGGTTGTTTGGGGTGGATATAGGGGTACATCCAAAAAACATCGATTCCTACCTAGGATGATTCGCGAGGCTGTTGAAATTAAAAAACATCCGAATTTCAATAGAGAAGATGGTTGGAAGCTATCACAAGCCTGGAATCCGTTTATACATTTAATTAAATCGGAACCCAAAAGACCAACTGCCAGACCTCAAGATACTGGGAGCTCCTTCTGCGTAGATCGAACTACCAACGAACCTTAATAATTTTATACTGAAGGTAGATAATGTAATATTTACATTTCCGGACAACCTACAACTCAGCATACCCTGTGACCATGAAGGCTGAAAGGTTTCAAAACGTGGAGCCAAAAAGAAAATAAAAAACCGCGTTAGTTTATTTAAACAAAACAGAAAATATTCTCTACTAGCTGTTACCCGCGACTTCGTCTGCGTGGTTATTGTTCAGTTCGCAGGGTTTACTTTTTAAGTTTATTTTTTTTCGTTAGATCCTATTTTATTATCTAAAACATTTTTTTTCTAAAATAAAAGTAGCCTAAGTTACTCCTTGTTACAATCAGCTATCTTCCAGTGAAAGTCCCGTCACAATCGGTTTAGTTTAGAGATTAGCCAGAACAAACATACAGACTGACAGACAAACAACAATTGTAAATAATGTTTTTTTGATATATGTAACGTGTATACATCCAAATGGTCTAAGTAAAAAGCGGTTATTTTAATATTACAAACAGAAACTCCAATTTTATTTATTTGTATAGATGTATAGATTCGACCAGAAAATATTTTAAGTCAGTTTTGTGAGTTTTATTAAAAGAATATGTGAAGTAATGCAGTCTCACTGATAATCCTTATGATTGACCTCAGCGTTGGATCATAGTGACAGGTACTGTAATGAAATATCAGCCGCGTGTCCAACACATTATCATAATGTTCTGGTAATCATTACGGAGATACGGTGGTTTATGATCGCTGCAAATTCATATTAAACAAGTTTGAGAACTTACAATGGTAGAGCCTGTAATAGAGTATGTCCATAACAATTAAACACAATTTCTGCACATTATTTTGTGTGGTGATGAAAATTACCTATATAACTTAACTCATATAAACCCAAGATAACAATCAGAAATGCTTCTGAAATGTATAAATAGCTGAGCAGATTTACTACAACAGACAGACAGATATATAATATATAAATAATAACACCCAACCCATCCACCTTTACTTACATACGATCAGTAACAAACATTGATAGTTCTAGATGGTCAGTGATCGCCCCTTTTTCTAGTCAAGAGCCACATATTCAATGTTGGCACTCATTCATTAATTCATTGTTTGTCGGTGCTCGCTGATTTTTTGGACTACGCTTACCATCAGGTGTAGTGCAGTCACTTTGCCGTGCTCGGATAAAAAAAAATATTATAGTATGCAAGAAGTCATATTAGTAATTTAAACATAAATATTGCATATTAAATCACTCTGTGATACATAAATGCTCATTGTTGAAAAAAGATTAATAAACCGCAGCAAGCCAGTCCTTGTACAAAACGTGATGAAATACACGCCAACTGATACAACATAGTATTTATTTATACAAAGTAGCAAGCACAATACAATCCGGACGATAAGGGAGCAAAAAATAATGGTGCCAATGCACTACACATCTTAAAAACTACTTTCGGATTGAAGTTCACGTACAACTAGTCTGTAGGCGCATGTCTTTATCAACAGCAATCCTTCACATATATCTTCAAATTATTTTGCCTTTTGCCTTTTTATTATGCCTTAATAATACTAGTAAAATTTAAGGTACGTTTTGAGATACGCAACTAAGACACGACACGTAACGCAAGATCATAACGACACACTTTCTATGAAATTGTATAGAAATGATTGCTCCTCTCTGCGAATCAATCATTACAAACCGATGAAAGAAAAACAAACAGAGAAGGTTCTCAATTCGACGAGAATTCTTTTTTCCGTCTGCCTGGCGCTATCCCAGTGCCAGGGTTAACCTCCTTTTTTATAGCATGGGTCGGCAAACGAGCAAGTGGTTCAGCTGATGGTAAGTTATGTCCACTGCCCATGTACGCCCAGAAGAATTATAAGCGTGTTGCCGAACCTAAAGGACAGGAATAATTAAGAGGTTGGGAAGGAGAGGGAGATTTGAGCCTCTGGATATCTCACTCACGGTACGAAACGCAACGACAATCCGCTACTTTACATCGATTTTCTATGAAACAGTGGCAAAGACCCTGTCAAACCGCTCCATTCATGCTGTAAAAAAAACTGTCTACAGCGTGATTACCACTTATGAAATATTTGGTAAATACAAATACCGAATCTGTTACAATAATAGATTAAGTATTTATTGTTTTGTCAAGTAACTTCCCGGACTTGGACGGCCGTGCATTCATTGTATACTTGTAATAATTAATCAGCGAAGATTAGCAAACTGCATAATATTTAACGTCGTACAATATTTGTTTTGGTTTTTAAAATACTTAAACAAAACAATAACTCCGTTAGCAATATGTAATAATAATGAATACACCCAATAGTCACACACGTAGTCTTGATTCCCACACTAGTGTGACATGTATCGTCAGAAATTACGAGGGACTTGCGGTCCCACAACACCCAGACCCGACACAAATATTTGTGGATCATACAAACGTTTGTCTCAGTGCGGGAATCGAACACGGCCTCCGGCTTCCCATATGGCTACTTGCCACGACAGCTAAATTACATCATAATTCTATTGAAATAAAATAAAATAATTGAATCGGGCGTGGTATTCGTTGCCATGTCCGATGTATTGTCCATATATCACACACATGGAGTTTATGACAAACAGATCCTGTGCCGGCAGGTCGACAGCCGCGACCGGGTCGACCGGTTTCACAACCACATTTTACATAATATTTATTTTCGTCCATTTCTGCTAATTGATAATATTAATTGAATATATTGGAGGTATTGAATTATTGGAGGTTTATATTAGATTAATATATCGGGCGAAGTGGAAGCTTTTAAGCCGGAAGGCGGACCCTGGCACTAAGCCGGGATAACGCTAGGTAGAAATAAAAATTGGAGGTATTGAATTGATCGTTGGTGAAAATTATTGTTGCTTGCTGTAGTGTTGATGGGACGTCTCGACCGGGGTGGTACCACTGCCTCACAGAAAACTGACCTAAAGCAGCATGCTGTTTGGTACGATTCGTGTGATTACCTGAGGCCTATACCTCCCCTTCCCAGTGGCAAATCCTTTTCTTAAAAAGTCGGGAACGTAACCATAATTCTTCTGGTATCGTAAGTATTCTCTTACGGCTATAATCATTTAACGTCAGGTGACCCACTTGATCGTGTGCCAGCCTCTGTTGTAATAAAGCGTTGGTACCTACTCAACCGAGCTATTGAATAAAAGAGATACCACTTAGTAAATATATTTTGATTTAGCATCCTATTATTTTTAAGCTACTTCAAAAAGGAACTGCCTAGTTTACTTAGTGTTTGCACTATGCAATGCAACTGCTGTGCTGCGGTCTCGGGTTCGATCCCCGAGCCGCGTAGAGGTGATATTGAGTTTGCTAAACGCGAGGTGCTCAATATCAGCCTAGAGACTGAAATTTGTGCCTGGTAAGGCGATAGGCTCGCCCCCTATCACAACATTGGATGGAAATAAGCTAATGCTAATGTATATGTACGGATTACACCTGTACCTACCCCTTCGAGGATTGCAGGCGTAAGTGCGTATTAATTCAAAATGGAGGAGGTTCTCAAGTCATGTTTACATACATGTACATATGTTCACATAACTCCGACATATTATGCAACGATTTTGAAGATGATTTTTGTATTCGACAGATCTTACCTCAGCAGGGGTCCCATATTTTGATGTTTTGATGATGGAGTACGAGGAAGAATGGGAAATTCAAACAGAAAACAATTTTTTTTGTTTATCTTTTGAAACTGGCTTAAAAAGACTTTTAAATAATATCTGAACCTATTGACCCTTAATTTTCGTGATTATTTTGTCAGACAAGGCTATCGATTGTCTACTAATTTACCATGTATGGTAAATATAAATAAATGTACATTTGAAAATATAACTTCTCTCACAAGACACAAGATTTAAAATATGTAAATGTCACGAATACATTGATCATATTTGAACTGACAGCTCATGTATCGGCTATCAAAACATATCATGATCCATTACACGATGTACTTCAATCAAGGATGATATTATTATGTTTGAAAATATAGATCTTTTTATAATAAATTATACGTGACGCGTTTTTGCATTAAAAGCGTGGGCGACAAGGACATATAATATTTTTAGATGCATTATTTTATCATTTAACCGGACGTCCCTAATGAATTGACATGAGCAATCTTTACGCTAGGTCTTATTCATAAATTTGTAATAGCTTTCAGGGAATCTACATTTGGACGCAAATAAGCAATAACATTTAAACCGACATTAAATAGAAATTGAGATTTTAATTTTGTTTTGGTAAGTTCATTGACTTATATAAATAATTTAAAGTTCTATTTTGCATAGTCGCACATTAGGAATATTTAATTTGTTATTTAAACTAAAAATGCGGAATTAAACCTATTTAATTGTTTTATTTTATGGTGTATTTGATAGTATTTTTAGTATATGTTAGTATTTTTAGTGGTAGAGTAGAAATTTAATTTATAATGCATTTAGTTAATACTATTTAATATATAGTTAGATCAGTTTTATTTTTTGTCGTATTTATTGTTATTTTAAGCTGTAAGTAGTGTAAGTGTAGATTTACTTTTAGATATGATATGATATGTTTAGATATTGTAATATATGTATACACACATTTAATACCAGGGATGGAATCACTGATGGGCTCGGCTGAAAATCAGCGCTGTAGCTTATACGCTACAGCACGAAGCTGAGCCGAGTCCATTTTGGTTTTTCATTCTGTATGTAAGTTTCTTTTAAATTGTACCATTTTAATTATGAAAACCAAATAAATTATTTCTTTCTTTCTTTCTTTCTTTCTTTCTTTCTTTCTTTCTTTCTTTCTTTCTTTCTTTCTTTCTTTCTTTCTTTAAATTCCAATGAATTTAGCAATTAAAATTAATATCTCGATTTTAACTTGTTGAAATGTTATCGCATATATCCATATCAATATAGCGCCCCTAGTGGATATTATAGGAAAAATTATTTCAAACGTACTAATAATATAGATGACGAGACAGAAAAGGATATACCTCGCACTAGTCACGCACCCTACAATACGATAGCGCGTCAAAGTTCAGTTCAGTATCGTTGCCCAGTAGAATACCCATAAGAATAACACTAGTTCGGATAGCGGTGTTGTTGGACACGACACGCTTTATGAGGAGGTTCCTTGCTCAGGGGTATAGCCACTGGTCTCGCGGGTCCTAGGCCTCGCCATTGGAGGATTTTATTTATTTATATATTTTCTAGGACAGACATCATCTGTCGTTGGTCGACACGATTCTTAGATTGCACTACACTTACATCAGGTAGTGTAGTCACTTTACCGGGTTCGGATAGAGATCGCTATCCAGTCGGGTATAAAAATATCAGGTACCCACTAGGTGTTGCGTTTGGTAATGTGAAGTTTTTGAAGACTCAAACCAATTTACGATCACATCCCATCTATCAGCACATTAACAACTGGACCTAGTTATGCAAACTGAACCAACCCACAGCAAGTTTAAATGCAGATACTAATTTTGTTTTACTAAGTTCAATCATTTAAACGAATGTCGTAGTTTTTTGGAAAATCAGGCATAATATAATATATTTCATGTACGATTTCGCAAAAAATACGATATTAAAATCAATTTAAATTAATGAATTTAACAAAACTAAATCAGTATCTCCATTTGAACTTGCTGTGGGTTGGTTCCTGTTTGCGTAACTCAGTCCAAATGATACATTAATTCAAACTGTCGAATGTTTATAAACAAACAAATTGTTGTTAGAAATGAATGATTATCTGTTTCATTTATAAGATTTATCATGCGCGAGGTGGTCACCTTTACGAGTATAATAGAAATAATAAATTGGTTTTGTTCGAGAAGTAATGTTTGAATATAATGTATCCGATGGATGGGTATAGTTTTATCAAAGGCTTACCAAACAATATTATTTTGTATTTGTAGCCAGCGATGACTCAAGTTGTTTTTTAGGAAATATATAAATCACATTATGTTATTATAATTTGCCGTGTTATCCTACTAATATTATAAACGCGAAAGTTTGTAAGTATGGATGGATGGATGGATGTATGTTTGTTACTCTTTCACGTAAAAACTACTGAATGGATTTTAATGAAACTTTACAATAATATAGCTTACACATCAGAATAAGACATAGGCTACTTTTTATTCCGGAAAAAGCAAATCACGCGGGCGGAGTCGCGAGCAAAAGCTAGCCTATATTAATAAACTTGCTCTTACTCGCGACTTTTCTTCTTTATTTTTTTATAGTATAGACCGGCAAACGAGCAAGTGTGTCACCTAATTGTAAGTGATCTCCACCGCTGTCTCCACCATTCGAAATGCAGATTTAATATTGTTTCTTCATAGTAATTTGAACCTCC
The DNA here is from genome assembly GCA_949126905.1 of Amorpha juglandis. NCBI lineage: Eukaryota > Metazoa > Arthropoda > Insecta > Lepidoptera > Sphingidae > Amorpha > Amorpha juglandis. The sequence continues at coordinate 396,267 of OX421383.1, forward strand.
ATTTCACACCTTTAAGAGTAGAATTTCAAAATATCCTTTCCCATTTCTTATGTATATTTCTCTCTTCTTATTTATGATGTATTTCACAAAGGGAACTTCTGTGCAATATTTTAGATTTTTAGGTTCCAACGGTTTGGGATGGATATTGATAAGTCAGTGAGTCAGGTTATAAATACACCTATACATATTGTACTGGTTATGTTAGAAGAACGGATAAATTTAATTTTACTCCGGCAGTCCTAAGCTATTTGGTGAATTTCCAAAAGCTGTTTAAGTTTTGAACATTTCCTGAGTAAACCTAGGTTTACGAAATGCTAGGTAGGTATTATATTTCGTCATTTTGAATCACATACTAAGTGGAGAGTTCTTAGTATGCGAAAGGCCTTTTATCTCCAAGGGACGGTACTACCGCTTCGTCTATTTCTTAGGCCACATAGCAGTGTGTGTGCACTGTTGTGACAGGTGACCCACCTGGTCATTTGCAAGCCTACGCTTAAAAAAATGAGCATGCTAGTCTAATGAGTACTTAGATTGAGAAATCATTGAACTCCTGGGCTCAAATCTCAGATACGGCAATCATAATTTGTCTTCGATTTTTTAATTCGATTTGACGATATAATATCTCTCACATTATAGAAATAAGTTCGGCAAAGTGTGGTTTCACTAATTATACCTCTACCTACCCCTTCTAGAATACAGGCGTAAGCTTATGTATGTGAAATAGCTGGTATTTGCGAAGCTAAGAATTATTTGTTTATAGATAACTCACGGGAACGAGTGTAATAATTCTCTCGCACACAAATCGCGTCAGATATCAAATTACATGACAAATACTAGTAGATAATGAATACATTAATATTATATGTTTATAGAGAAAAGCACAATGCCATTGACTCACTGAACAAAGCTGACTCGCGACATGTTGATGAACTTGTGCCTACATGTAGTTAGACTCGGTTGTACATGCCTTGCTATGCGTGTAACAGATTTTATAAAGAGAGTTGTAATAGTGTCATCAGGATTTAGATAATTTTATTTATTTATAACTTTATTGTACATCACACAAAACTTATTGAAAATACACAACAGACAATTTAAGGTAACAAATGGAAGTACAATTGGCGGCCTATCGCTAACGGCAATTTCTTCCAGGCAACCTATTTTTAAATTTTATCGACATAGTGACCATCAGATATCAATTTTTTGTAAATATTTGCAATGTATTAAGTAATATTAACTTCTCTGAGCAAGTAAATAACTAGGTAAAATATAAAAGAAAAGCTAGTGGTAGGATATTCATATCCGCCCTGATAGCGACCACCGTACACATGATGTTAAAACCTGCCAAAGTGAACATGATGTTAAATCCACACACCTTGCGTGGATCGCGTTCCAGGATCAGCCAGTGTATATCCGGTTCTCCCGGGGGGCTTGCGACATGTCTTGATGATTGGTTGGGGCTGGTATAGGGCTTTGCAGTGCTCGGATAAAAAAATGGTGAAATTGGTATTTGATTCGACCAGGATTGGTATTTGAGCCCGATATGGCGAGAGGCTCGCCTCCTAAAACAAAAAATGCCCAAATCTTAAATAAAATGCCACCGTGAAATGTTCCGTGGTCTCAGTTTGGATCGCTAATAAGCGGCGTGGCTTTTGTGGTCATTGCAATACACATTAATACATGACACGATTTATGGGCGTTTCCACTTGTGACATTTCGCCGCCCCGAATGCCGTGACTGTGACGAATACGCGTGTCAAACTCCCAAGTGTGGATTTTTCTTTCAATTTACATAAATCTACAAAATACGTTACAAAACACATTTGGAGTATTTAAGAAATTATTCGATTCATGATATGATGCGTAAAATTAAATATCGATATTATTATTGGCAAATTGGATTCTTTCATTAAAAACCGATCCTGTAGACCTTGAAAATACAAAAACACATCTAACATAGACCTTATGAACTTGATTCAAGATCTATAAACTTCGAAAATTAGTTCTAGTTTGTTATAAATATTGCGAGATGGTGCGGTTCCATTATTAATTTATTACCGTATTAATAAACTATGTTTACGACTTAATTAATCAGATATAACTATAAAAGAAACTTTTTAAACGTTTTAAAGTTGTAATCTATTTAATGACATCATTCTTTCTGAATTGTTGTTAAGTTAGGCATCACATCATGGGATGAAAAAAAGCTCGGCGATCTCAGGGTGCAGCACTAGTTGCGCCCCTGCTTACCCCTGCTTGCCCTCTTTATACAGGCTAGAGCTGTATTAAGATGTCCAGCGGTTCCTGAACTTTTAAAGCAATCGAACACCCACCAATTACCTTATTATTTATTTATAACTTTATTGTACATCACACAAAACGTGTTGAAAACACATAACATACAATTTAATATAACATAGTACAATTGGCGGCCTTATCGCTAACGGCAATTTCTTCCAGGCAACCTTTACCTTATATTTTATGGAACCCTACATTAAATAAGCAAACATATCAGAAGCATTTTGTGAATGGTAGAGCCACGCTGTAGACATTTTTGTCTGCAATCACTGTCTCAATCACTGTCTCTCAAAAAACCAACGTAAATTAGCAGCTCACTGCTGTATTTCGTAGTGTAAATGACATATCCGGAAGACTAAATCCCCCTCCCCTTCCCAGTCATTTAATTATCCCTTTCCTTTGAGGTCGGTAATGCGCCCATGCTTCTACTGGTGTTGTGTGCATATTTGTTGCCCATGATTCTTCGCTTACATGGGCGGTGGAGATCACTTACCATTTAGATCCGCATGTTCTTTCTTTCTTTACATTCAATGACAAATATAACCAATTCGCGGAATCCTAGTAACTTTTCCACAGAACACTTGGGTTCCGCGAACCACACTTTAGTAATCGCTAATGTAGACGATTATATATGATTATTGCAAATGACTATTTTTTATAAAAACGCACATAATTAGCGTATTCTACATATTATCACATAAATCTGAGTCCGCTTCACTAATTTGCATGTTATTATTAGTGTAATAAAGATAATGAACATATAAATTGCTCAAAAGGTCACTTTTTCTAACGATGAACTAGCGTTCTAATAAAAGACAATTAGGCCTTAGCCTACTTTAGTAACATACTGTAATGGATCACGTACAACCTCGTATGGATTGTTAGTTGTTTATGGCTTTGCTAACAAACTTTATTAGTGGTACAGTGGGGAATCCATGTCGCCGGGTCTTCTCAGCCAGTGTCGCGTTAGATCCGGTGGTCGTTTTAAAACATGATTTGGAAATACCCATCCGTATTAACACCCTTTAAAATTAAGTACGGATCTTCATATCCCTGAATAGTTGGGATTGAAACCGAAGCAAATCAACCGAGTTTGTCCAGCTGGAGAGTTTGAATGACTTCTAATTATTTTTTTTTGTGGACGGATTAATGAAATACTTTCTGCCATAGGTTTTGGGTAACGTAACTTTTTGATTAAAATAATAAAAAAGTCAACTTCCCTATTATTGTGTATATTACACAAACTATTAGTATAACAATTTAATAATGAAGAATTGTCATCTTAATGATTTGTTAAACAGTAAATAATATGCATTGTTTGGTTAGCGACATAAATCGTCATTTAGTACACAATCGTAAATACAGTTCCCAAGGCAATTAGATGCAGGATGTGACCGTTTAGGATTCCTAGAAACGTTGAAACATTACCCACGCTGGAATTATTGGCTTTGTATTGTCTTTGAAAATGGAAGAGATATAAATCGAAGGGTTATTGCATCGCTTGGCCGATTAATGGATTAAGTGTAACTCAATTTATTGAAAGAAGAGCCATATTGCCACTTTACATTGATTAATTTTCCGAAGAAGGAAGAAGCAAATCGAAGGGTCTGCGATAGGATAGGCGGATGACCGATGCAGACACAGGGATACAGTATGTACATTGTACCCTTATACTCGGCCCAAACAACCATCAAGTCATGTCGCAAGCCTCGCAGGAGAATGGATATACACTGACTGATCCTGGAACCCAGTAAATGAAACGTAGATATTAACACCATGATCACCATGGTGGTGGCTATCCAGGTGGATATGAATATTCTACCAGCAATCTTATATCTTGTATTATTTTTACTGCACATCTATTTTTTGGCTTAGAATTTTCCATAATATATCGATTTAATCAATTGTGCCTTGTAACCGATTAATCGATGTCGTCCGTTATTGCAAAATGGTGCTAATTAGTTGACACATGAACTGACTATATTAATCTTTACAAATCGGTGCATTTAAACTAATAATAGCAGACGTTTAATACGCTTAATTTGCTTTACAGAAATAGACATGATTTTAACCAAATTTCTTTTATATTAAAAAGTATATTATGACACATCCATCCATAAACAAAAGCAACACCACACAGGACCGTCAATAGGTTTCACTATAATATCAAATAGATACTTGCTAAATAAGTTGATGGTTGCATAATCTGACAAAAAAAAAATATTCTAATATTGACAAAACGGCCTGACGGCCAGAGTGGTTGACGTCAGGCAGGCGGCCGGTCGTAAAAACTACAAGCCAAATCTTTCTGTAACATATTGTGTTAAAAAGCATGTTGCGCCGACAACACAGCAACTGGATGAAGAAGATTGAAAAAGCAACCGAAATATATCGTAATATAATTTTAGTTATTTTTTTTGTATGAACATCGAAACAGTAATTATGTAATTTGCTTTGATTGCTTAATTACAACTAACAACAGAAGTGCTAAATTTCCGATATAACTTAGTTAAGTTTTTGTGAGTGCGGCGTGTTCTTAACATCTTGTATTTAGACAATAACGGTAATAAACAGATATCTGTATTATTGATATTTCAGTTTATTATTATATATGTACGTATTATTTAATATACTAACGTAGAATAAATGTGTGTAGTACGTGAGCCTTAAACATGTACAGTATTTACTATGATGAAATATATGTGCTTCATTATTTGACAGCCTCCGTGGCGCAGCGGGCGAGTAGCCGGCTGTGAAGCGAGAGACCGCGGGTTCGATCCCCGCACCGAGTCAAATGTTTGAGTGATCCACAAATATTTGTTTCGGGGTTTGGGTGTTGTGAGACCGAAAGTCTCTCGTAGTTCCGGATACCTACGACACAAGACTCGTATCTTACTGTGGGGTCAGGACTATGTACGTGACTTTTGGGTGTATTTATCATTGTATTTATTTACTTTCCTTAACTAATCTTATAATCAAAGTCATTAAATGCGAGAATAAGATGCAACCGATTGCTTAAGAACCTTTAGGAGAGATAATCTCCGGCCACCAAAAATTACCCCGCGAATGACAGGTGCAGCAGAAAGCGTGGTTTGCATGACAGTGCGAATAGTGGCATACAATTTTAGGCGCCGTACAATTTTTTTTAGAGACTATCCCGCCCACACACCTACCACTGTAACTCCTGTGCACCAGGATCAACAGTGGCACGCATTTTTGTTGACACCGAGCAGTGAAGCTCGGCAAGTCTCTGGGATGCCTAAATGTCTTTGTCCACGCCGTACAATTTGTCTGAAATATCAATCCTCAGACCACAGTAGATTCTCTTCAGCGGCCGACCCCTGCTAGGGCTGCAGCTGCAATCACACGCATAGCCTGCGTCTTTCGATAGAAATAAGAGAGCGACACAGCGCGGAGTTTTAGTCGGTAGGTCAGTGTAGACCACGGAATACTGACAATTCTGTAATCTGTGGTCTGTAGTCTGAATGGATGAGTCCGATATACCTCCGAGAGCTCAGAAAGATCCATAAACGGTAATAAAAACAAGAGCCTTCAAGGTAACTATACGCCCTCGCTTCTGGAATCCTCGAAGGGGTAGGCAGTGGTGTAACCAGTACACCCGCATTTTGCCGAGCGTATCTCTGTCCCATTATCTGATAGTGGACGAGCCTACCATACCAGGTACAATTCCAGACTCCGGACTAATACTGAGCATTTAGTGATAGAAAAACCCAATATTACTTTTACCCGAGCCGGGGATCGATCCCGAGACCTCAGCATAACAGTCGAATCGCGCCATCGAGGCAGTAAAATTTTGGTAGTAATTAGAAGTGGCAATTTATAGTTTTACTAGCTGTGTTATTTTATATTAAAGTATATTACGGAAGGGTAAAGAATCTCATAAATATACCACAAATCTTTTTATGTATTCTTGAATCTATGATGTAATCATAAGACAATAAAATCCATTATTTTGTTACTTCCATAAAAAAATACGATTTATTGGAAACAAGTTTTTTACATTTTACTGTAGATTGGATTTTGCAATTATAAATTTATCACTATCATGTGATATATTGTATCCTATTAAAATCTAAGTAAAAGCTAATATTGATCGAAATAAAAAAAATAACCTCAGAGTATATGCTGCTTACCAAAATCCTGAAATACGTATATCGTACACTGTACTATAAATACGTTACTTAAATTTGACCTTTATTGTACGTATGCGTGTTATTAACCCCTAACAGGGGGTGTTAGGTGAACCGTACCGCACCACCCGCACGCGCTGCAGTCATCCAAGCAATAGTAGACAATTAATATTAATACATGCACGGACCTTTTTGACATCTTTTCACTGTATAACGAATTGGGAACTTTTGAACGCCTAGAACGATTGAGATAATTTATTATTTTTTAACTCTTAACTGCCCTTTCTTTGTCTTTCTTTCATCTCCATCCCATGGTTGCCTGTAAGACATGGCCCTGAGCGATAAGGCCGCCAATTGTACTTCTAATATTAGTTATATTTTAGTGTTCTGTCCTGTACTCCTTGTGTACAATGAAGTTTAAATAAATAAAATAATTTGTTTTGTCGAGATATTGTTTTCGAAGTTTTAAATAATCTCGCTATGACCCACGGAAGCTGGACATGCAAGCGAATGAAACCGCAAGGAACAGGTAGAATAAAATAAATGAAATTAACAAAGTAGTTTAATAATTCATTTATTTATTTATTGCATGAATACTGTTACAATTTTATTACATATTAACGATGAAAAGTTCATAGTATTCTGCCGTTACCAGGGTATAAATATTATCATTTTTAAATTAAAATAATTAATTAATACCCATATTACATTCTAAAACAAATTATTTGTACCTACATAAACTTTATAAAATTAACTAAAACAATTTTACAATTATTTCTGTATGAATTTCAAAATAACATAGAATTATATTTAATGATTTAATTATAACAGCGGTAGTGCAAAGTTTCCGATTGACTTGAAATTACTTTGAAAGTTTTTGTACATACGGCATGTTTCGATACATGGAATAGATATTAAAAATGCATTAAATATATACGGGACTTTATCTGAGCTCATCCTACCCACACATCCGCCACTGCAACTGTTGGAAGCCAGGATAGACGACGGCAAGCATGTTTCAAAACCAAACAATGAATAAAGGTATGCGAAGCTGTTCGCTTTTACAAAGTAAAGTCTGGCCATAACGAAGATCACAATGGTCACCTAGGTCCTTCACTTTCAATAAATTCTTCATGCAGCACGTCGGTTTAGGGTACTTCTGACGATATATAAATTACGTACTATATTATTAAATTTATTAGAATATTCATAATCTGTAGGCCATGCTGACACATTACAAAACACCCTGTAATTATAATAGCAACAAACCGCATTAGACCAGTGTGATGGACTAAGACCTAATCCCTACCATTTATAAAGGAGCTCCGTGACCAGCGCCAGGACAGTTTAAGAGAGGATTGTTTATTATGCACAACATCAACAATGAATTCCAACGTCTCGAAATTTATGCAATACCCACAAACAATGCTGAGTTTCTTCGGAATTTGGCCGACGAATAACAGAACCATCCTCACGGAAATCTACACGGCGTTAGTGTTTGTCGAGAAATACGCGTTTCTAGTATTCAACGTAGTCTATATCTACAGGAAGAGATGGGATCTGCAAGCCATGGCCGACGGTTCTTATTTATTCTTTACTCACCTGGCTATGTGCTGTAGAATTACTGCCTTTTCTTTTCATCGGGAATCAATTAGAAAGGTGCTGGCGATGATGGATGACGATACTTTCAAGTCGGAGGGTGATCATGACAAGTGAGTAGTTTAAAATGAGTCATTTGGTACTTTCACGCAGAGCAATACTTGCAATCTCATGGTTCAATTGAATCGAAAACTCAAAATGAGTGGTAGAGCTAGGCTGTAGACAATTTTGTCTACATCATGAATGAGCCGGCTCGACCGGGTCGTTAAAGTAGCGCTTGCTGCTGCGTTTCGTACGATGAGTGAGATATCCGAAGGCCCAAATCCCCATCCCCATTCGGATTCCTAATTATCGCTTTCCTTTAAGGTCGGCAACGCGGCGTACATGGGTGGTGGATATCACTTACCATCAAGTGGGTCACCACTTGATCGTTTGTCGGTTTATACTATAAAAAAAGAAAAAAATACAAATTGTGATTGCCGAAGCAAAACTACCACTAAACTATAAGGCATTATTTATGATTGTGATATTTCAGAACTATAAATAAGTACGCCGCCAAATGCAAAAATCTGTACAAAGTGTTAATTACATGTATTACCATTACCACATCGTGGTGGACGGTGGAGCCACTTCTTAACCGGAATGAGAGGAAATACCCATTCAATGAGATATGGTATGTATAGACAAACTTTTAGACCAGCAAACGGGCAATTCGATCATCTGTAGTCAAATGTTCTCCACCGCCCATAAACATCCACAACACCAAAAGAGTCATGGATGATATGCCGACCTTTTTTATTTAATTTTTAAGGTTTTTGTCCACGTGGACACACCGACCCTATTGTACACTTTCTTCCATATTAGCATATTGATTAGATACATTGGGAAATTTAGTTGCGAAATACATTAATTTAAAACTTTTGCAACAAAAAATATTGGGTATATAAGTTATTGAAACAAACCTAATTTAATCAGATTTTATGGCGGATTTTTTTAATTTTGGTCCCGACGTTTCGGAAGATTTCAGCTTGCGTAGTCACGGGAGAGACCTTTTGCCGAAAAGTTGATGTTACTTTCCCTACCTTCAATTTATATTTATTCTTTACGATTTACTAATTTTAGTTAGTTGGAACGTCGAGACCAAAATTAAAAATAAATTGCGATAAAATCCGTTTAAATTAATTTTATTTAAATGTGTAATATTGGCGCAAACGTCAGAAATCATTATGTGAAGAAAAGTCTAGTGTAGTAACCTGTTCATTGTGTTTCTATTATCATTTATATTTTAATTATACCCTGCAGGTTTCCAGTGGACATGCATAAGTCGCCTCAGTACGAGTTGACGTACATTTATGAAGTGTTCGCGATATTTTCGAGTGGTTTTTTATTCCTGTCGGTGGACATGTTTTCAGTCACGACCATGCTTTTCACCTGCGCGCAACTTGATACACTAAAAGAGAAGATGAACAAGGTTCTTACATATCACTCACGCTTGTATTTCGCGAAGTGGTAGGCAGAGGTGTACATTTCACAGCGATTGTTTCCGTCCCATCGTGTGATAGGGGGCGAGCCTATCGCCACACCGGATATAATTCCAAACTCCGAGCTAATACGAAGCATTCCAGGATAGAAAAAAACTATCACTTTTACCCGACCCGGGGATCGAACCCGAGACCTCAGCATAGCAGTCGTAACAAGTACTCAATACAACTGCACCACTGATGCAGTTACAGCGCTCTTCATCCTGAAACATACTAATTTTCATATACTAACCCTACCGAATATTACAAATGCGACAGTGAGTTTGTTGTTACGCTTTCACACCTAAATCGCTGAACTGAGTTTGATGAATTTTGGTAGAGAGATAGATGGCACCCTGGAGTAGGTTATCAGCTACTTCTTATTCCGGATTTTAATTGTTAACGTGACCCGCGAGTAAAAGTTAGCACCCAAATATTTCACTGAATAAATGTCTTCAAACTGGAAAACAGTGCTTACATACTTGCTTGGCAAAAAAATCAAAATGGTAGTACAAAGGGGATCTCGTATACGAGAGACCTACGGCTTAGTAGTGGCAACAAAAAATAACTACAAAGAGTTTGAATCAAAAAAGCTTATATTTTACAACAGATAAAGCCTGTAACGGGGAAATTAAATCTAAATGAGAGAGAAGAAGAGTACAATAAAAATAACAGATTGCTTGTAAAGATTATCAAACATCACCAGGCGGTCAAACGGTACGTAAAACCTTTTTTCTATCCGAGCACGGCAAAGTGACTACACTACACCTAATGGTAAGCGCAGTGCAGTCTAAAAAACTAGCGACCACCGACAAACAATTAGTTTATCTGTGGTCACCAGAATCATGCCGGCCTGTGTAAAAGCAAATCGAGGGGCCTGCGACAGGACAGGCGTTTGACCGATACAGGCACAGGGATACGGATAGGATGTATCTAGTCAAGTCGCACACCCCTCGTAAAAACCGCATATACACTGGCTGATGCTGGAACGCGATTCACACACACACACCATGTATACAGTGATCGCTATCACCAGCGACCTAACCTAACACAATTGTAATTATATTTCTACACATAGCATACCTGAATCACGAATGCTGCTTCATTAACCGATTTAAAAAAGGAGATTCTAAATCAAATCTGTACGTCAATTTTTGTGCTAAATGTGGTCCAAAATAATATTGCACTGTTGCAGCGTTTTTTATTGTAAAACAAGTGTCATTGTGTGTAATGTCATAGGTATGTATTACATCAATTGATTTTTCTAGATTCGTTGACCATGCTGAAGACGCAATCCATTTGCCCGTGTTCTTTCAACTATGCATTACTGTACTGATCATTTGCATCATAGCGCTTCGTCTATCACAAGTAAGTTTACCCCGCAATCCCGACCCTAGTACCGGCCCGCGAGCTGATGATGACCAGTAGTATATAAAATCCCCCAAACCAATAATCGCAGATGTCTCTGCCCTCCCCCCAACGACCGCCCTGAGTCGAGGTCCGTATCCCAAAGGGGGTGCCCTCAGCGAGGTCGCTTAAATGTAAGGGTTGAGAGCGCCTAAAGCGTTCGCCCGAAAGTCCGGTGAAGCTGTAGAAAACTGACTCTTGTCAGGCTAACAGCATAAACGCCAAACAGTAAAAAAAAATAAACAAGTAAGTTTACGCGTTCACTAACCATTACCCAACTCTATTAGGATCAATTTGTTATTACGGACAGGAGTTTTGTTGTCAATAAGCCAAGTATTTTGATAATAGATCGATTGGCAATGCTTGTTGATGTCACCGTTCCTCATGATGAGAACCTCGTTAAAGCCGAAAAAGATAAAAAATCTAAAAATCTAGACACCTTGAACCTGGGACTTGCGTCTCGACAGGTCATACTACTCCCCGCTGAGGTATCGCTGCTACCGTACAACTTAAGTGACGCCTATGTATATGTAAAAGACCACAGACAAGCAATGGCACACCTCTAGATTTGTCAGGTTCCATTGTGCCAAGGCTTTACGCTTAAGCTTGCAAGCGCTTGCAGCTTATCGAAATTCCGACAAGAGTGCGTTTTCTTCATAATCAAGGGAAAGGAAGAGTGCCTATGTGGTGCAGTTGTATTGCGTACGCGGTACGACTGCTGAGCTGAGGTCTCGGGTTCGATCCCGGAGACGGATAAAATGATATTGGATTTTCAATCACATAATGCTCATTTGATATCGTTGCTCATGTCCAGAGTCTGGAATTGTGCCCAGTATGGTAATAAGCTTGCCCTCTATCACATCATCGGATGAAAATGATGTGATGACATTTGAGTGGTAGAGCCATTCTGTAGACAGTTTTGTCTACAGCATGAATGGGCTGGCTCGACCAGGTCGTTACCACTGTCTCACAGACAACCGACATAAAATAGCGGCTTGCTGCTGCGTTTCGTACGGTGAGTGAGATATCCGGCAGCCCAAATACCCTCCCCTTCCCAATCCCTAATTATCCCTTTCCTTTAAGGTGGGCAACGCACCCATGATTCTTCTGGTGGTGAGCGTAAATGGGCGGTGGAGATCACTTACCATCAGGTGACCCACTTGCTCGTTTGCCGGCCTATGCTATAATAAAAAAAAAAAATAAGCTCGTCGAAATGTGGGTGTACGGATACGCTACCCTTCGAGAATCGCGGACGTGAGTGCGTATGTATTATTGTTACAGGAGTCGCCTACTGACCCTATTTTCTACAGCATCCTGAACTATTTAATATTGATGCTGTCACAACTGTACCTGTACTGCTGGTGTGGAACTAAACTTACGGATAAGGTGAAATACTATGATTTCTTGGCTTCAGCAATTTCCGTTTATGTTGTAAGCGGTACAGTCACGCTATAGAGTTTCTTCAACAACATGATGGGCCGACTCGACCGGGTTATTACCAATGTCTCACAGAAAACCGACGTAAAGTAGCTTGCTGCTGCGTTTTATACGGTGAGTAGGGTATCTGGAGGCCCAAATTCCCCTCCCCTTCTTAGTCCCTTAATTATCCCTTTCTACTTAAGTTCGGCAACGCGATTTTTCTGGTATTGTTGGCGTAGAGCGGCGGTTGAGATAACTTACTATCAAATGACCCACTTGCATCATTTCCAAGCTATGCCATAAAAAATACGGTTCGCCATGGTTCTTGCTGTCCCATGATGTTATCAGTGGATAGATTAAAAATAACATTTACAAGTGCCAGTTCCTGACAACCTATGTAATTTATCGAATCGTAAAACGAAAACATAAATTGCCCGATCTGAGATTTGAACTCAGGTTTGTCAGTTAATTATATTATTTATTTAGTTTTTTTTTTATTTGTTCGTTGCACCTAAGCAATGAAGCGACCACGTCACTAAAATATTAATACTAAATGCTAGGTCCCTCATATGCGAGAGGCCGTCTGGGTTGGTACCATCGCGTTGTCTATCTTTACCGCCAAGCAGCAGTGTGAAGACACTGAAACAAATGAAATTACTGGACATTATGAGACTTATGTCTCGTGGTGACGAATGCAGTGTCATTCAGTGCTTTATAACTCAAAGTTCTGTGTGGTGTTGCTTCTGTTCATGGGCGGGCGTACCGCTTGCCATCAGGAGAGCGACGTACTCGTGTCGTCATTCAAGCTTATAAAAAAAACTATTGACTTAAAGATTGGTTAATTTTTTTTTCATACACATTCACTAGATGTTCTTAGCTCATAAAAGTAATATTTTATGGAGGCTGTTGATTCCATTTTCAGATTTTCATTAGAATTGTACGCATAACTGCATATTACCTATCTTCTAAATATATAAAACTCAAAGGTGACTTACTGACATAGTGATCTATCAACGCACAGCCCAAACCACTGGAGGGTCCGGGCTGCAATTTGGCATGCAGGTAGATGTTATGACGTAGGCATCCGCTAAGAAAGGATTTTGATAAATTCTACCCCCAAGGAGATAAAATAGGAGATGAAAGTTTGTATGAAACTTTGTCAATTTTAAACCGATCGGGCTGAGACTTTGCATGCATATAGCTACTACGCGGGCGGAGCCGCGAGCAAAAGCTAGTATCCTATTAAAATCATGACCTCAAAAACACAAGATTACTTAGTGTAAATTAAATTATCCCCCGCTTTAAATTAATATATTTTCACTTAAAGCTTGATGTATGGGCGTAAGAGCACTAATTAATCCATACAGTATTCATGTTCGCGACATTTTTTAGTCAGGTCATAGCATGTATGGGCCGTGGGCGATGTTCTTTCCAGAGTGAAGATTTCCGCAGCTGGCTGTACGAGCTGCCGTGGTACGAACAGGACAAGAAGTTCAACACCACATTATGTATACTGCTGGAGTGTACCAAGGAGCCGCTGGTCATCAAGGCTGGACATTACGTGTTACTGGCAAGGGCTACTTTTGTTTCGGTGGGTATTTGATGGCGAAATTTAAAGACGGTATTCTGTAGGTCTAGTACTTTCTACAAATTTTAATAACCACTAGTGACTAACGAAAGCTTTTTAAAAACGTAAAAATACATAAGAGGATTTTTTTGTTGTTATAGTGGAGTTTATAGTACGACAGCCTCCGTGGCGTAACGGACTAGTAACCGGTAGACTAGTACTGTGTAGCGAGAGGCCGCGGGTACGATCCCCGCACCGAGACAAATGTTTGTGTGTAATCTACAATATTTGTATGAAAGACATTGAAGCCAGTGAAATTACTGGGCATTATGAGACTTAACATTTTATGCCTCAGGGTGACGAATGCAGTTCAGTGTGATGCAGTGCTTAGTAATTCAAAGTTCTGCGTGGTGTTGCTTCTGTTTATGGGCAGGCGTGGCGCTTACGATGGTAATGATAACGACGCATGATGAAGCGAGCGCCTTGCTCGTCTAGTCATTCCATCAAATAAAAAATAAATAAAAAAGTTTTTGACCAGCAATAAAAAAGAAATCTTGTTTTTCAGGTACTGCGCTGTTCGTATTCATATTTCGCTGTATTACAACAAGCTAATGAGTGAAATAGCAAAAACTAATGTACGCACCATATAATTTAATGTATCTACACAAATAAACCACATATCCACGGATGAGCATCATTATTTATTTTATTATACATTTGTTATTGAATTGATCACGCAAATATCAAACTATAATAGCGTGAGAAATTTAAGGATGCAATTGAAAAAACCCGGTCAAGTGCAATTAAGACTTGTGATCGAAGGTTCCGTACCAACTATTATTTGGCAAGCTGTATATATAAAGGTCGTGTCACATAGACAGTGACACAAATTGATTAATTTAACAGCCTCCGTGGCACAGCGGGCTAATAGCCGGCTGTGAAGCGAGATGCCGCGGGTTCGATCCCCGCACCGAGACAAATGTTTGTGTGATCCACAAATATTTGTCACGGGGTCTGGGTGTTGTAAGACCGAAAGTCTCTCGTAGTTCCTGATACCCACGACACAAGACTCGTGTCTTACTATGGGGTCAGGACTAATGTGTGACTGTTGGGTGTATTTATTTATTTATAATTAATAATTTTTGTCTTAATTTTCGGGTCGTCAGCACTGTCTAATTTGAGTGATAGAGGCAAGCTATAGATAGTTTTGTCTACAGCACAAATGGGCCGGTGCAACCGGGTAGTCACCACTGTCTCACCTAAAACCGACGTAAATTAGCAGCTTGCTGCTGCGTTTCGTATGGTGAGTGAGATATCCCAAATCCCCTTCCCCTTCTCAATCCCTTAATTAGCCCTTCCCTTTATGATCGGCAACGCGCCTATGATTGTTCTGATGTTGTGGGCGTAGATGGACGGTAGAGATCACTTACCGTCAGGTGACCCACTTGATCATTTTCCGGTAGGTACCTACTAAAATTTAAATTAAAAATTAAAACTGTCATAAATTTATTTATACTATCAACCTTTTTGACATATTACAGTTACATAATAAAATCATTGGATATAAAACTTATAAACCACATTTCACAACCCGATTTTTTCGTTTTATTAGCGTCAATGACGAATGCTCAAGACCAGTAGTAAGGTGGCCCCTGGTATCAATCCGGGATAACGCCAGGCGGAAAGAAAGAAAAGATTAATTTGAATGACGAAACAACCAGGTAGTTCGCCTGATGGCTTGCTGGCCTGTTATTAGTCGATCCATTTTTCTCTTGTGGCCGTGCTTGCGCCTACTCCATCTTCGTATCACAAAATCTTGTTTTTAACCCGCGACAAAAAAGAGGGGTGTTCGACGCCTTTATACAGACAGCTGTTAGTGTGTGTCGATCTGCAGTTGCATCGCAACCCCTATACAAATCAATTGATTTTAATTCGATTTTTTCAGTTGAAAGCAAGTTTAATGGAGTTGGTTCCTAGTTGTTTGAAGAAAATCATTCAAGGCATATACAAGTTACTTATGTTTTAGGTCGAGGGACGTTAATTAAAGTCGGCTATAAATTTAATATCAGTTCCGTTTTATTATCCAAAATATGTACCTAATTACTTTGTTACACAACCAATAATTTCATCATACTTCATCTGGGCAACACTATTTAATTTTCAATTAACAATTTGTTAAAACATATATAAAATTTCTTAATATAAGTCGTGAGCGACCATCCTCACGATGACGCACTGCACCTCGTTTCGATACAAAATATTGCAAGGTTGAATGTTTAAACAGCAGTAGCTTCCCATAATAACCTATGATAATAACTTAAGGCGAAAAATATGGATGTCTTCTGTCTGTAGTAGTAATTTCTCTACATATTTAGAGTTTTTAGGGCTCCGTAACCAAACATAATATGTAAGTATGGATCCCTGTTACAAGTCTCTCTGCCTGTACCTATATTCTGAACCATATTATATAGCTGGCTGAAATTGTTTAGGTAGGTATTTAGTACGATAGTCGACGGATACATAAACCAACAATTAATAAAAACACAAATACAGTAGAATCCCGATTATCCGGACCTCGATTATCCGGATATCCGATTATCCGGACTCATTCTTCACGGCTCTAATTACCGCCGTAAAAATGATTTGACAGCGCAACCAGACATTTTACGACGAGTTTTTTTCCTTCCTCTGAAGTGTAGTGCTGCTCTCATTTGTGTGCGCGATAGTGTTTGCTATTATTTCATTTTAATTGATAGCATCCAACTAATAGGTTGTATTTTTTTACATTTCTGTTTACGTTTTGTGTTAGAAATCTACAATGTCTAAGCGAAAAAGAGTAATGTTATCTCTCAATGACTGCCCTGAATTCCACATTTTAACTGATGAAGAATTCATTAACAATAATTTGAAAAGTAACGATAAAGAAGATGAAGAAGAGACTGAAACTGGTGATGTATGTGAGGCTATTGGAGCTCTAGCGCTTTTAAATGGTTTGAAAGACAGGACAAATCGGATCCCATACAGTTATTACAACTGAAGCGTATTTTTTTTTATCCGAGCACGGCAAAAGACTGCACTACACCTGATGGTAAGCAAACAATGAGTTTATCGGTGGTCACCAGAATCATACCGGCCTGTATAATGCTTCTTCCCTCTTCGGAGGGATGAAGCAAATCCAGAGGCCTGCGACAGGACAGGCGGATGACCGATGGCAGGCACAATAATACAAGAATGTACCACTGTACCCACCCCAACCAACCATCAAGTCATGTCGCAAGCCCCTCGGTAGAACCGGATATACACTGGCTGACCCTGGAACGCGACCCACACAAGGTGGGCCACTATGGCAGGTTTTAACATCAGTGTACGGTGGTCGCTATCCGGTCAGGTACGAATATCCTCCCACCAGCAAAGTATCAGGGACTTGGCCGCAATGAAAAGATTTTTTTTATTTAATTGAATGACGAGACGAGCAAGGCGCTCGCCTGATGTTAAGAGTCACGCCTACCTATAAGCAGAAGCAACACCACACAGAACTTTGAATTACAAAGCACTGAATGGTGCTGAACTGCGCTCGTCACCCCAAGACATAAGATGTTGAGTTTCATAATGCCCAGTAATTTCTTTGGCTTCAATATCCTTTAAACCGAAACACAACAGTGCTTACACACTGTTGCTTGGCGGCAGAAATAGACAATGCGGTAGTACCAACCCAGATGGCCTCTCGCATACGAGGGATCTACCACGTTGTAAAATGTGATTCATTACGTCAAAGATTAATCACAAATTATTTCCAACCAACATTTTAAATTACATAGGCAACTCGATTTTTTTATATGTATGTCCCTTTCTATAACAAAAAAGTTATTAAAAATTGATTATTGTTTTATTTGACTTTGAAATCGATTATCCGGATTTTCGATTATCCGGAATACCCCTGGTTTTAATTGATCCGGATAATCGGGATTCTACTGTAGTAAAAATTTAAAGGTGCTACCAGCTTTTTTACGGAACGCACGATGCGCGAGTCTAGCTAGAGCATTTTTTTGTTCCTTCTGAACGAGACAACTGAATTAAATCGAGGCGACGACGCTTGTAACACCACGCCTGTCTATAAACAATAGCAACAACACTCTTATGCAAATTTTCAATAAAAAAGTTAAAATTATTACTTGAGCCATGTAACTGGCATTGCACTGTTGCGATGTTAGGTTTTATGTTGTTTTAATAAATTACTGTAATTATTCATCAACAGAGTAAAAAGACCACAAATTAACCCATTTTAAGTGTTACTAAAGTAATTTTCTCTTGAATGACTGACCTAAGTAGAGAGAAGTAAGCAGGTGAGTAAAACTGTTAACTGACATGCCGCCCGAAACACCACACTACTTTATTAGCCCATGATCAAAAAGTTTGTAGACCACTAGTAAATTAGTATAAAGGTGTAGGTAATTAAAAGCCTCCGTGGCGCAGCGGGCGAGTAGCCGGCTGTGAAGCGAGAGGCCGCGGGTTCGATCCCCGCACCGAGACAAATGTTTGTGTGATCCACAAATATTTGTTTCGGGGTCTGGGTGTTGTGAGACCGAAAGTCTCTCGTAGTTCCTGATACCCACGACACAAGACTCGTATCTTACTGTGGGGTCAGGACTATGTATGTGACTGTTGGGTGTATTTATTATTTATAAAAAGAAAATCTTACTAATCCTATCCTACTATTTCCTACTAATATTATAAACGCGAAAGTTTGTAAGTATGGATGGATGGATGGATGTATGTTTGTTACTCTTTCACGTAAAAACTACTGAATGGATTTTAATGAAGCTTTACCATAATATAGCTTATACATCAGAATAAGACATAGGCTACTTTTTATCCCGGAAAAAGCAGATCATGCGGGCGGAGCCGCGAGCAAAAGCTAGTATTATAAACGCGAAAGTTTGTAAGTATGGATGGATGGATGTTTGTTACTCTTTCACGTAAAAACTACTGAATGGATTTTAATGAAACTTTACAATAATATAGCTTATACTTCAGAATAAGACATACGCTACTTTTTATCCCGGAAAAAGCAGATCACGCGGGTGGAGCTGCGAGAACAAGCTAGTATGAAATATTTTCGGAAGATTTACCTACCTAAATAATATCATTTTGGAAAGTTTTTTCTGCTATAGGAAAAATTCCGAAATTTGCAGCTAAAACCTTGGTTTGACAGCCCGGGGACATAGTGTCTACAGACTGCAAGATTTTTTTTAACCTTTGGGGAAATTGTTTCCTTTGGGAACTTTGGGAAAACGAAATCCTTGGGGAAAATTATAGGGAAGAAATTTTCGGTACCGAGTAAATTAGTAAAGTATTTTATCTGCCTAGCATAAGTTTTAATGACTTAACTGATATTTTATATCAAACAACACATACTACGTTTTAAATATTTATCAATCGTCATATATCTTTCTTTAAATCAATCTAAAAATTGATACACCTTTCCCTTTATTGTCTTTCATATGGTGGTATGTTTGTAGTGTCTGTATTTTTATGTTATTTTACTAAGCCACATAATAGCTCTACTTAACTATTTATATGGTAACTACATCATTTAATGGTGCCTCACGAGTCAAATAAAAAACCTCGCAATGTTACAGTATATCATTAGAACAATGATGAAAGTATGAAGAAAGCAAATGTGGCGATCTTACAGCAGGATTTTTAGAGAATAGTCCGGCAAACGACCAAATGGCTTACCTGTTGGTAAATTATCTCCACCATCATTGAAACGACCTTAATACCTTGATTGGGAAGGGTAGGGGGACGATTTCGATGTCAAGGCATGAGACGGTGAGTAAGATATCCGGAGACTTAAATCATCAAGCTGTATGAAATGCTACAGCAAACTGCTACTTCAAGGTTTCACTGGTTTTCTGAGAAATAGTAGTAACAATTTGGTCGAACTGGCCAATTCGTAGACAAACTTGTCAGGCTATGTGTTTTAATATACAATTATTTTTTAAGTTTTTGTACAATAATGTTACTGTCCTGAATACATAGATCCACCTGTTTAAGCTGCTAACTCTTATACTTATTATTAGCTTTTAATATTAAGTATTATATAATGTAGGTAAGCAAGCTAGATATATGATATATAGCTCGATATATTATATGAGGAAAAAAAATTAAAATAGTCTTATTTTCGGGAAATTATTGCATGTATGGGGGAAATTCAATTATTCAATCTGGACACCCTGCAGCTGACAGCGTTGGATTTGTTTTAACAAATTTAATACGAGGCAAAAGAAATTTCGTCCTATTGATCAAACGAGCAACTTTAAAAGGTATCTAGCATAAAATAATCTGTGTTCGATTATGGATAAAGCTTTCGGCATTCAGAAACAAATACGTGACAACGCAAAAACTGTAAATAGTTACTTGACTGACTTGCAAAATTGGGAATCAGAGATGAAGAGAAAAGAAGCGGCACTCAACGGGCAATTTGAACAGGTTCAGAGCCATTGAACGTTCTAGTTTCTTGTTGTTTTATAATTGTTTTATTCGTAACAATGTGAAGTTCTCAGTATCACTTTTATTAATGTTTTTGTCACCAGCATATTCTAATTTATTTTTTTAATGGTTATCGACTTTCCAATGCTGAGTATATGAAAAATTGTGGTTTAAAAATAGAACAGTGCTTTTGATTTTCGAATATTTCACAGTCACATAGTCCTGACCCCACATTAGGTTAACCTGTATCATGGGTATTTACATATTTATTGTATGAGAGGCATTCAGTCCAAATCACCTAGACCCAACACAAATATTCTGTGGTCTCTTGTTTCACAACCAGCTACACACCCATTCCACCACAAAGGCTGTCAAAGTATCACTTCAAAGACATTTAGTAATATTTTGATCAGATTTACTACCCTTAACTTTTTATTTACTTAATATTAGTTTGAATGACTGCCCATAATACCCAGTAATTTTACTGTCTTGAATATCCCTCAAACTATAACACTTCAGTACTTACATACTGCTACTTGATGGCAGAAGTAGACAAAGCAGTAATAGCTGCTCAGAATTTACAATAACACAAAATAAGTACAATTTGCTTGGATATAATATCATAAACTACATAACTCTAATATAAATATCCCTTGTTTTTTTTTTGCTACAAATCCCTAAAAACTGAGCTGAAATTGTTAAACATAAAACATTCTATACAATTGTTTTGTTAAAATGTGTGTAATACCTTCAGGACCTTCCACCTGTTCGAAGCAAGGCAAAGAAAGAAAAACAAGTTCAAGTAAAAAAACAACAAGAGAAAAGAATTTCCGCCTCAGATTACAAGGCATGGGAGAAATTTGATGTTGTAAGTTTATAACCTCAAAAGAAGTATTGTTTATAACCATAGTTTGGACTAATGCAAAACACACAAATGGGGTTGGCTTTAGTATCCGGGTGCAGGATTTTGCTGATAATTTTTATAGTAAACGTTAGACACTAGTCCGTATTAACAAATGTTTATTATGCGGAAATGCATAGTTTTTGTGAAATTAATTTTTAAAGTTTTGTAGGTTAGTACAATTGTAAACACACTAATATTGAATTAGAAAGAGACAAATGTCATTGAACGTGGAACACGACTAATTCTGTCTCTTTCTGACAAGTAGTTATATAAAAACGAAATGCTTAATATGTTGTGCTCGCGTTACTGGAACGTTTTTTTTCTTTACAATACTACTATAATTATTATTTTCCTATTCACAACTACCTACTTTCATTGTTGTTGAGTGCCGGCTGTGTTTTTATTGTGATCTTATTATCTCCCATTCGACCTGCTTACCTTATTGATATTGGTGGTGATTATTTTTTTCTTAACCATCCAGAAGTAGGAACGTCACAAACCGAAGCTTATGCACGCGTGAGCGAGCGAAGCGAGCTCGGGATTTGGAGCACCCCGACTCGGACAAATTAGGTTAGAAGGGGATGGCAGGGTCAGTGAGCGAGCGAAGCGAGCGAGCAGACCCTGCCATCCCCTTCGTGGTTATTTTTTTTTTAAACCACCCAAAACGTAGTAGCCCCGACAACTACACCTTGTTGTTATTACTTGCTTCATAAGCAATTAAAGTAAACTGTAAACTGTGACTTTCCTCCTTCTCCCGATGAAAAATAGCCCGTGACCACATAGAAAATATAAATATGTGCTAAAATATTGTAAGCAAAAACCTGGAAATTAAAAAATATCATATCTCCTAAACTATTGGTTTCCGCACCTCCCCCCTTTCAGGGGGGGTTATACCTCCCCCTCTCAACCCCCTCCCACCCCTCCCGCACTATTTCGCTTGCAACCGGATACTAAAGCAACCCCCACAAATGTTCATGAACAGAAATTATTTGAAAATGTTGTTTAATACTTATTGCTGGTGAGATGGGACCTGATCATTTTTGTACCTGTACTGTATAATAACCACTGTTGTACGAGGGTAAACAAGGTCAAGGAACTGTTCCACAATATTCATTCTATTATGATATTTAATAATTAATATGTGAAAATATTTGTATGTATATTGTTGGTATATTCTCTAGTTATTGGTTAATTGAGGTCTAAGAAACTAATGTTGTATAAATTGTATAAAAGAGGGTGTTAGCCTAATTAGAGCCCAGTTGCTCAGTCACCAGTCATCAGTTCATAATATCCAGTGCTCATTTGATAGTCTAAGAGACATGGTAGACCTACTGATTTTAAATTCAGCCCTAGTTTAGTCTTAGTTAGATTAAAATGCAGTCTCTAATGGACCTTGGAGGGTTGTGGTCTGTAAAGCAGTGATATTGTAAAAGAGACCAATAAACGATTAATCGAATCGACAACCGTCTTTGTATTTTTTATAATAATACTTCTAAAAAATTAAAATTTAAGCATGCACAATGTACATGTATTTTTCACTGCTATTTCCACAGGACAAAGCATGTGAAGCGGTGGATATGGCAGGTATAGGTCCCACATCGCTAGATAGCAAGAAGAGTCACACCGTCAAGCAGGAGAAACTCAGGGAGGAGGCACAGTATGAAAAAGAGAGGGTAACTGTCATCATAACTGTATTTTTAACTAACAAGAAAAGAGATTTTACACATACAGCCTTACTTATGAACTTTTTAAGCACAGCTTAGAACTCTGCTTTCGTCTCATTCTACAAGGACAATAAAGTGTGTAACTAATCATTGTTTAAGTAATGTTTATAAATAAGGCTGATACAGTGTCGTACGGCGCATATGCTAACAGATAATAAAAAACGTAGTTGTTAAAAAATGCAAAGAAAAAACGGCATATTAAGAACCTCCTCCTTAAGTATAAATATATCTGTACCTTAAAATGCTTGAACAGACATGGCTAAGAACCATCTTGATTACACTAGCTTTCAAACAATTTTTTTAATTTAGATGCTATGATGCCACAGACAGATGAACACACATACACACAATAGAATGAAACTTATAACACACTTATTTTTAATTGATTAAAGATAATAAAAAATAACGGTGGGGGTATGGAACGCACGGTGCGCAAGTCCCACACGCATCTTACCGTTTTTGTTGACAGGGCAATGTATTTGTGAAGCAAGAGAAATGGGACGAGGCCATAGCTTGTTACAACCGAGCCATAGAACTGGTGAAGGATGACGCGATATACTACGCGAACAGAGGACTTTGCTACTTGAAGAAAGACAGGTATGAATTACTGGTCGGCAAACGAGCAAGTGGGTCACCTCATGGTAAGTGATCAACAACGTCCATGTACGCCCACAATAACAAAGGAAGGAAAGGGATTAGGAAGGAGAGAGGGATTTGGACCTCCGGATATTGCACTTACCGTACGAAACGCAGCAGCAAGCCGCTATTTTACGTCGGTTTCCTGTGAGACAGAAGTAACGATCCAGTTGAGCTGACCCATTCATGCTGTAGACAAAAATGTGTACAGCATAGCTCTACCACTCTAATATAAAGCTAGTCAGTTATCTGTAATATATTTATACCTGACTGGACAGCAATCACCATACAAATTATTAAAATTTAACAAAGTGCCTCTGACACATGCTACTTGTGCATCACACAAACATTCATCTTGGTGAGAGGATTGAACCCACAACCTCGATTAATCAGATGAATGTTATTATTTATAGTAAAGGTTAGGTATCAAGCAAATAAGGCATCTGATGGTACCCGACCCAGGGATCAAACCCGAGACCTCAGCACAACAATCGTACCGCCTACGCATTACAACTGCGCCACTGAGGCAAGGCAGCAAATTAAATATTAATGCTATGCTATATATAATGATTATGTTTGCAGTCTCCACCAAGCGGAGAGTGACTGCACAGAAGCTCTGAGGCTCGACGCTACATACGTGAAGGCCCTGCAGCGTCGCGCCACCGCCAGAGAACGGCTCGGCTCACTGCGGGCCGCGGCCAATGACCTAGTACAAGTTTTGTCACTCGAACCCCACAACAAAGCTGCCCGGAGACAGCTCGATGACATCCGGGCACGAATGGGAACTAAGGGGGTGAGTTATGCACCTACATACATAATACATAACTAGTGTAAAGGTCGTGGAGCTAATTAATTACCGTCCCACAATATATTAGGTGGCAACTCTATCGTGCGGCCGGTTATACTTACATTTTTACTTTTGGGATGTCCCACACATATTTCCTTAAACCTAATCAGCATAAACCCAAATATCCTGTTATACAGTCATGTGAGAACTGAATCCCTAAAAATTCTGGTACAAAGAATACAATGACATCTGGGTAAACAAAGCTGTTACGCTGACATAGCCACGATAAAAAACTAGTGATACATAAAATAACATTACAGACTAAATCTAAGTCATCACCAACTTCAACTCCCACCCTGGAGAGTAAACCTACCATGAAAAACATAACGGAGAACAAACCTCAAGTGACTGTGGAGCTGAACACTGTGGAAGACAAGTGGAGGGACGGAGTGGGAGAGAACATCACTGTGATCAAACCTGTCAAGAAACCACCACATCTCAGATCTAAGGTATAGTGGTGAGTGGTCACCACAGACTACGGGTCGGAGGGACCATTCGTAAAAAAAATAATTTACCTTTAACCTACATCCTATAATGTAAAAGCTTGGATTCAAATTGTAAATTTAAATGTTTGTTAGGCAAACATGCTTTAATGGCTGAACGGATTTGTATGAGGATTGGCACACACATATAATGTGACTTGGATTAGGACATATGCCAGTTTTTAACCCGAAAAATATTCACATGGGTGTAGTCGCGAGGAAACATTAATACTTATGGATATGTATAATCCTTGGAGCATTTGTTTGTGATCATATAACTTTTAAACAAATTACTGAGCAAACCACAGAGATAAAACCAGCTGTTTCAAAATAAATTTTCTCACTTCCAGAGAGCATTGAAACCAGTAACAATCCATGAAATACAACTAGGCAAAACGACGGTCGAAAAACCACCGACGCGTCTCAAGATCGAGGAGATTGAAGACAATAACTCCGACTCCAACAAAACCATCTCTCCAGAAAGAGTCACCAATGGACAGGGAGACGTCAGTCCAGAGTCTATGAAACTGGTCCATGACTCTATGGTGAATGAGAAATGTGTGAAGAGCCTGACGCCTCCTATGAACAGTGTACAGTTCATGGCACAATGGAAGGAGTTGCAGGGGAATGATGATGCCAGGAGTGATTATTTGAGTGTAAGTTCCAATTTTTTTTATAGAAAACATCATCAAAGTGGGCCACCTGATGGCAAATAATCTCCACCGCCCATGGACACCAGAAAACTCATAGATGTGTTGTATTGACTTTAAAAGAATTGGATAATTATGCGATTGGGAAGGAACGGAAGAGCAAGCCAAAATATATTTCACTCACCGTACTAAACGCAACAGTAAGCTGTTACTTCACGTCGGTTTTCTGTGGGGCAGTGGTGGTGCCGGCCCATTCAAGCTGTAGGACAAACTGTCTGCAGAGTGACTCAAAAACTTAACCACCCGGCTGAAGTTATCACACCAGACACCGTAATAACACCGTGCGTTACTGACTTCATCCTGATCAAGTTGTTTTATGCATATTGTATATCCAGAAACATCAGGCTGGCATCATTCTGGCGACCTTCGTGGGACCCAATTTTCTCGACGGCCGACATATTTGGGCTGCACTGTACTTACCATGAGATCTTACCATCAGGATAGATAAAAATGTGATATCTACTCTGTTTGGACTGTCGATATTGCCAAAGTCCCTGAAATGTTTTCGACATATCTAATATAATATAATCCCCGAAATAATATCGAAATGGAGTGCAGCGGTAAATGTATTGTACATATAATAATTGCAGATAATAGACCCTATGAAGATTCCATCTATATTCGCGAATTCGCTGGAATGTTCTGTGTTGTCGGACGTGCTGTATTTGTTGGATGCGCATGCGGCCAAGTTCCAGCGCATCAGTATGTACCTGCGTGGCTTTTGTCAAGTCAAACGTTTCTCAGCACTCGCCATGTTCCTCAACACTACTGATAAAGAACGTGAGTAGCCCATACTCTGCACAGTGCACAAGTACTTATACACCCAACACTAACGATAAACATGAATAGCCTACAATGCACACGCCACAAGTACTTAATACAATAAACATCCAACACTAAGAAGTGAATAGCCTACAGCAGGGATTCCCAAAGGGCTGGATATCGACCCCTTAAGGTCGAAATCGGTTTCACAAGGGTCGACATAAATTGTAAGTATTTTGTATCAATAGGATAAAACCTAGAAATAGGATTTTTAAAGTAATTTGTCTATGGGGGTTTCAGAAATCAGTTCATTTTGGAGTCTCTTGCCCAAAATACTTTGAGAATCCCTGGCCTACAGTATGCATGGTGCACAAAAACTACATACAATATACGCCTTTTAACACAAATACGATACTTAAGTGGGTAAACCATAACAGATAGTTGAAATGTACAGCGAAGATATATTATAGCAATAATACTAATGAAAAAAAAAATCGCAAGTGTGTGTGTACAGAATCCACTGGATTAAATTAATGAAAATTGAACTGGATTTTTAAGCATAAACTTTTGTCTTTTCTTTAGAATGTGTAAATTAACATCTAACATTCTAACTGAATGAAGGTAAATTTATTATATTCAACTGGTATTGTGTTATCTTTCAGGATTAACAAATCTCCTGGAACATTGCAAAACAACGGAGGGTTGCAGCGAGGAAGTGATTGCAGAGCTGAAGAACAAATATGAACTCTAAACGTGATGTGTTAAGGTCTAAATTAATTGAATTGTAGGTCTATTTGGAATTGAAACTATTTCGTATGGAGGCGCACGGTACAATGATTATACTAATAACAAAATTATCATTAGTATTATTTTATACACACACACTCACGCCTGTAATCTCCTAATGGTGCTGCCACACCGCTGTTATAAATGCGGGTGGGCAGATATGTTACCAATACACACACATATCGTTGATCTTATTTCCCGTCCTATGATGTGATAAGGGAAGAGTATACCATACAGGGCATAATCCGCGTCCAGGCTGATACTGAGCATTTTGTGACAGGAAAACCCAATATAACTTTTAGCAAAGCTGGATATCGAATCTGAGACCTCAGCACAGCGGTCATATCGCGTGCGCAATACAATACGCCACCGTCATACCGACCATGTAGTATTATTACTGTAGACAGTTTTGTCTACAGTAGAAATGTGCTTGACTGGGTAATTACCACTGTATCACAGTAAAGGCAATAACAAGGCAGCTCGCTATTGCGTTTCGTACGGTGATTGATATTACCGGAGCCTTTTTTTTATTTGATTGGATGAGACGAGCAAGGCGCTCGCCTGATGGTAAGCGCCACGCCTGCCCATAAACAGAAGCAACACCACATATAACTATAAATTACAAAGCACTGCATGGCACTAAACTGCGGTCGTCACCCCGAGACATAATGTGTTAAGTCTCATAATGCCCAGTAATTTCACTAGCTTCAATGTCCTTCAAACCGAAACCCAACAGTGCTTATACAAACACTTATACACACTTATACGACACTGTCGCTTGGCGGCAGAAATGGAGGGCGCGGTGGTACCAACCCAGACGGCCTCTCGCATACGAGGGACCCTACCACCTTGGTAATCAAGTATCCAAAATGAAATATTTATAATATTAGCAGGAAGTAGGACAAGACAATTTAGTGCCTGTTGTCTATGAATAGCAATTAGCATATTATATCAACAGGTTCACATAGTTCAATATTTTAAATGATTAATTGGTAAATTCACACCACCATGAGTGTGGGGCGTATACCCATGCCATTATGAGCAAACAAACACTACTTTTCTTCATAAATTATTTTATTTTACAGTTTAAGGAAGCTTACAGACTAATGATACTAACATATGTTAAAAATTAAGTTACTGTACCAACAGCACGTAATAACAAGTTTCCGTTTATACAGTATACATGTACCTTACAATCGAAGTGACCCTATAAAATGACATGATAATTGCCGTGAGAACGGACAAACAAGGATACAAATATTTAAAATTGAATTACAGAAAATAATTAGCATATTGTACGATTAGAATTATATTAGGATTTATGAAACACTCATTTTGCGTCTGACCACAGAAGTGCTAGTGCAGAATAAGTCTATATCAAAATTCAACAAAATCCCAATAAAATTACGGGCACTATGTTAAAAGAAGGCATTATCACAACTAATTCGAAATATCAAGATGTACAAGGTCCTAAAACTTTGTTTCTACTATAACGTAGTCCAAAAATCGTCGCAGTACATTAAATGCATAGTTACAAATTGATTGATTTATTATCCCCATCATGTTTCCCGCCAATTCCGTAGTTAATAATTTGACAATATTATTTTATTTATTTGCTTACAAATGAAAATATAGAATTAAAATTACAAGTATTCAATACGATAGTTATTGATTATTAAATGTAGAATTACGAAAAGGGGTCCAACCGACAACACGTTTAAATGGAGATACTGAGATTGTTTTGCCTAGATTGGTTAATTTAAATTGTGTTCAATATCGTATTTTTTTGCAAAATCGTACATGGAATATGTTTCATGCCCGATAAAAAAACTACGAGATAAAATTAGTTTAAAATATTGCACTTAGTACAACAAAATCAATATCTCCATTTGAACTCGCTTAGCTTGCGGATTCTTTTTGCGTAAAACATATACTATTCGATATTTAAATGAATGGATAAATAAAATAATAACTTCCACTGTTTATATGATAGGTGGCGTTAATTGCTACAGTAAAAACTGATCGTGGTTACACTACTTTCTACTCCACGCCACGACTGACTGATCCCTACTACTTTCCCCGACGTTATCATCCCTTCAACAAACCTCTCACCACCCTGAAGCAAATCCTTGTTAGGCCCTTGCAATTCACATACCCAAGGATAATTTGGATGCAAATATACAATAACATTTCAACCCACATCAAGTAAAAATTGAGATATTGATTTTAAATAAAATAAATAATTTAATCAAAAATACAATATTCAATTAAAGAATAAATATTAATTACAAAATTAATCAATAAATGTATACAAATTTAAATTTTAAATTGCTTAATTCATTAAATTTAAGTAGGTTAAATTCAGTATTTAAAACAAAACATAAATGGAACATTTCCCATGTACGATTATGCAAAATAGAACTTTAAATTATTGATATAAGTTGATGAATTTAGAAAAATAAAATAAATATCTCTCGTTTTACTTGATGATATTTGCATCTATTTAATATCTAGGATTCAAATGTTATCTACATTACTATTGATGAATAATATTTATTCACAAGTATGTTAATAATAACTTAATAATATTTTCATATGCGCTTGGCTTTAAACCATTATGGATCTTAATTATCAGCATTTTTTATTTGGTATTTTTTTATACAGCTAAAAGATTAACAGAAAAGCAGGTCGCTCTGCTAACGTTTCTCGGTTTTAAACCTAGTAACACAGTGCACTAGTTAAACTTCTGGACTCGACCTACATGTTTCTCCGTCTATCTTTGGCATCCTAACGCCTAAACGACTGGACCAATTTGAATGCGTTTCTTTTCCTTATTTGAAATTTGGTTTAATCTAGATGACTCTTAGTTTGAAGAAAATCTATTCATCCATTTGGAAATAGCAGAACTTTTTCTATTGATCTCGGGAGTTTTAACTCTCAAGGTATTAAACTTGATTAGTGGCTTTTGCGTTCAAGTCGACTTCTTTTAATTTGCCCGTCACTTCTTTGGTTTGTTCGGCGTGCTGTATTTGTTGTAAACATAAATCTAGTATCCTCTCAAGTCCGCGCGCGGTCTGTTCCGATGTGTACACGTTCGTATCTGGGACGTGTACGAATAGCGTTCTTCTGTTGTCCACACTAAGCGACGTGTAGTAGATATACTCGCAAAGATATCTGGAACAAAGGAACACAACATTAACGATGACTTGCTTATCACAATGTTGGATAGAGGTCTAAACCAGAGATTCCCAAACTATTTTGGGCAAGAGACTTTTCCAAAATGAACTGATACCTCAGACCCCCATAGTCAAATCCTATCTATAGTTTTTTTCTATTGATACACAATACCAATATAAAAAATGGGTGCGTGTACTTATGTACGCGCGTGAGAAGTTATACTTCTTTGGCATCATTAAATAACCAATAATAAGTATTTAACATTAATAATTTAATAATATTTAGTGTTAATTATATTAAATAAAAGTATTTTAATTTATATCAATAAATAATACATACGGATAGTTAACCTCAATTATATTGGAGCACTTGAAAAAGTATATAAGCACAATTTTTTTCACTAATATTCACAAATAGTAAGTAATATCAATCAAAATATTCAATTTAAATCACTACTGAATATAATTTATTAGCACATATATAATTCGCACTTGTATGAAACTCAAACACGTGTTGTGAATGTATAAACTAGAGACATGTTGATAAATATTATAAATATGAAAACAGTGATCAGAGGTGACGAGCGTACCAACATGCGCGACTAATATCGAGGTTCAATTCCTATTTTGTTGGTAGCTTTTTTTTCGAGACTTAATGAGCGGTTAAGCAGACGGCTTCATACTGTTAATTTTGTGTCACAGGTGCGCGCGCATCTTAAAATTTCACTCTCATCATTTTTTCATAACGCGCCTAACTTCATACTGTTAATTTTGTGTCACAGGTGCGCGCGCATCTTAAAATTTCACTCTCATCATTTTTTCATAACGCGCCTAACTTCATACTGTTAATTTTGTGTCACAGGTGCGCGCGCATCTTAAAATTTCACTCTCATCATTTTTTCATAACGCGCCTAAAGAAGTATAACTTCAAAAACTTTGTAGTTTTCGATTATTTCGACCCCTAGGGGGACGATGTCGACTACTTTGGTAATCCCTAGTCTAAACCAATTTAATTCCTGGGCCCCTGTGCTATAAAAAGATACGAAGTACGAAAACATAGACTTAATGTAACATAGAACAAACATCACAATAATAATATTCCTAATATAAAATACGGTGACTAAAATATAGCAGTCGGTAAAAAAAATATAAAAGGGAATATGTTTTATTGTTGCCACGTGTTATGTTGGAATTTTTATGTAAAATATCCTAGGAAACAACAATAAATGAATACACACGTAACTTTGAAAAGGCAGATGTGCATGGTGCATCTTGGTGATGGTTTCGGACCTGCGACTTTCGTCTCGACAATCGTACCACTCCCCGTATCGAAAGTACGATATTAGCTTAATTTTGTACATACGAACCTTCACAGCCATGCGTACAACTCAAAAAAAATCATCGCAATCGGAAGAATGAATACTCAACATGCAAAGACCGGACAAACATACAAAGAAACACAAATATACCATCGTATCGTACAAACTAAGGATGATCGGCGACAATCCACTTTATTCATGGTTAAAGTTTAGTCACAGTGATATCAATATTTATTGAGTAATATCTGATAAATCTTGTAACAATCATTTTATCAGACAATGACTGGCGTAGCGCGCGTTTCATAGATATAACAACTATTGTATGCGAAGTACTTGCAGTATTGTATTATTGTGAAGAGAATGTGATAAATAGGATATTCAACTGGAAACAGCAGGACTGCACCTGGTCACAAGGCACGAACTACCCAAGCCTCAACCAACGGTCCCGACTTTATAAGAGCTGAAGACTGGCCCTCGTCTAGCCCAGATCTGAACCCCTTAGACTACAAATTATGGAGGACATGGCCTGCTCATAACGACACACATTGTGTCTCTTAAGAAATCTCTGGAGCAAATGGCTTAATTTCCCACGTAAACAGTGCGTGAATCTATAGATTCGTGGCCAGACAGATTTAAAGGCCTGTATCAAATGGATACACAGGCAAACAATTATCTCGGTGCGGGAATCGATCCCACGGCCTCTCGCTTCGTATCCGGCTGCTCGCCCGCTACAGCACGGAGGCTGTCAACGCCCAGTAATTTCACTTTTTTGTGGCATTTCACTAACAGAAACACAACAGTAGGTGTTTAAATGCTCTTTTTTTTTTTTTTTTTTATCCTGGCTCGGCAAAGTGACTACGCTACACCTGATGGTAAGTGTAGCGCAATCCAAGAATATTGTCGACCAACGATAAACAATGTGCCCATCGTTGGTCGGCAAGATCATGCCGGCCTGCCAAAGGGCCAAGGGGGAGAGGAAGGAAAAAGGGATGGGAAAAGGGTGAGGATCAGGGGGCAAGCCCCCTGGGGAGAACCGGATATACACTGGCTGACCCTGGAACGCGACCCACACAAGGTGGGCCACTATGGCAGGTTTTAACTTAGACACTTAACGAGTATTTGAAAGAAAATCTCTATCTGTACTTTCCGAATAACTGTTTTTTCCAAAGCACATATTGTTATGATTACTTCCACGTCGCCAATGCCAATTATAAATAAAATTCAAGTATTTTCTTGATCGACGATTGAACCCGGATTTGTAAGGGCTCTACCAGCTAAATAATATTCAATGAAAAACGTTGTAGCGACCCTACATAATATGTTAATGGGAAATTTGTTGATCATAAGTATTTATTACAATATGACATCATTAACCATAAGGGATAACATAAATTTCCTTGTGAGTGCATGCAAAAACAATGCAGGATTCAAATTAAAATGGTTTTCCTCAGAAATTTCCGCAGAATTTTGAAAAGCCCACGGACATTTAACGGGTGGTATGTCTCACGTAATAACAAACGTGTGTAAACCACAAATTACTAAGGAAAGCTAGTGTAAGCACAGTTTTCTTCTATGACACGGCGTGACGATAGCAGCGCAGTGCCAAGCTATTTGAATGTGTGAGTGATGTTGCTTCTGTTGATGAGCAGGAGTGGCGCTTACGATGATTCCGGCAAATAAAAACACACCTACCTCAGATTTGCAACCATGAAAACTCCAGTGACAACGACGGATCATCTTCATGACATATTTTTTTAATATAATTAAACCGACGCAAAAAAAACAATCGAAATGTGTGCTGGGACACATAGTAGAAGTGATACTTCAACGGACAAGGGGAAAAACGAATCGCAACAAAATTTTAACTTGAAGTTTTACGGGCAGGTTTTCTAATTGGACAAGTACATTAACAATCTGTCCGTAAAACTCCAAGTTAAAATTTTGTTGCGATTCGTTTTGCCACTTGTCCGTGTCTATATAGAAGTATCACTTCAAAAAGCTAAAAAAACAATTAAACAATTTTGAGTTTTAAGGCAGGTTTATGGCATCGGCCCTGTGGACTTTTGTAGAATTCCACCATGGTATCCTGTCAAAATGGTGACTAACTGGGGCCGCCTGGAGTTGTAGCCGCGCAGCGAGGGATGCGCAATCTTTCTTCGTAATGTACATCCTACGAGCGACCCCGAGATGGGGGTAGTGGCAGTACGAAATAACGTGTTGCCGATGGCGTCAAAAGACGTCCATATTGTGAATCCTCTACAAGACGGCACAGCGCAGATGCGGTACCGGCAGCTAAACAGAGTTCACTTAAGGTACAAGTTGGAAGCGGACAACATGACGCAACAGCAGACGACGTGTCGCAGCGACACTACTGGTTTCTATGTATTTCTATGAAATTACCTCCGTAGTCAGCGACACGAAGCTAGCGACGCGTCGTCGAGCGGCAGACGCCAGTGTCGCCCGACCGCGGATCAGTAGTGCCGCTGACGACACGACCAGCGAGTTTCTTTTCAAAATGAATTTCAAGATTCAGACGACAATACTGTCTGAATTCTTTAATATCGCTTTCCAAATGGTTTTTAATCAATATTGAATAGGTTCCCTCACTTGTTCTGCATTTAAGCATAGGGCGTATGGCTTCTCGTCTTTTTCTGTACAAGTACAACAAAAACAAGTCATCATAGTCTTCTTCCTCTTCTAATAAAAGATATAAAAAAATGCATCTTGTTTCACGGAACACTCGGTACCAACTGGATTCCATCTGCTGTTGCCGTTTGCAGTCGGGTTCGAAATCATGACTGCAGCGACAGGTCGTAACGACGTGTCGTGACGACATGAAGCGACTACACGTCGTCTGCTGCTGCGTCATGTCGTCCGCTTCCAACTTGTACCTTTAGAATCCGCGGCACTGCCACGTTTGCGCCTAAGCAGGTCACAGCATAGTGTTTAGCAGCACAGGTATATTTAATAGGGACCCGATCCAATGGTCGTTCAGGACAACTGGGTAGGAAGCCTGTTGAGCACGGCATAACCATCCCTCCCCGGGACTGGAACGGTATCCGCAATCGTGATTTTACCCGCGGGAAATAAGGGTGTTATTGCTTTGTTAAGAAGGTAATGTCAATAGTCAATGATTGTTACCACCAACTCAAAAGTGTTTAATTTTAGTTTTTATAATGCAGTTTTAGTTTTTAATTTAAATAATCATGAAATAATCGTAAGTGTAGAAATAGGAATTCCGATTTTATGCCTTTTTCTTACTTAACTTTAATGACGAATCGAGCAGAGATGCACGCCTGCTGGTAAACGCCTTCTCATAAACAGAAGCTATTCGCTGGGTGCGTGACTCCAGCGCCATCTAACGATACAACTTACGGTGGCTCTTTTGAGAAAATAAACATGTATTGGATGTCAAATAGTTATTGAAAAAATAAAATCAAATCGAAAAAAAATTATTTTCAATGTGAAATGTGATATATTACACAGAGTGAATATTAAATTTAAAAAAAATCCGTGGGTCAGCTAAAAACAGTAAGTAAAATAAATACAACAACTAAAACAAGTCTCAATAAGTGAATTAGGTGTACCACACTCCTTGTTAACTAATTTTTTATTTGTAATGATATTTGACGTCGACGATTCTAGAATATCTGTTTGTGTCTCAGCATCACATTTGTTACTGCTTACATAACGATTACAAATAAATGTTTTTGATGATACATTGGAGGTAAAATATATACCTTACGCTACGCTACGCTAGCTATACGCTTCACAGGCTTGATCCATCGTTTGATTCATGGATGTATTAGGTTGATCAGTTATTTCAGACGGTTCTGTAATATTCATCACCGGATCTATCTCAGCCGTTGACTTTTTTATTATTCTCCTGTCCATGAAGCGTTTGTGTCTAAATAAATAAATTACGATAATATAAATAAAAATTTAATTAAATAAAACAGGTATTGCTAAATCATTAACTATATCAAATAATATGTCTACATTTTTTAGTCTATTATTTCTATTAATCTAAATATTTTAATCAAAACTTATTTTTTTTACGTACCTACTCAAAACTGTGGATTCGTTGACTTTACGTCTTCTATAAACTGATGGAAAAATAGTTGGAGCGTAATTAGGACTTGATTCAACATCTGATTTTTCACCACCAATGAAGTGTTCACTGCATATAACATCCATAGGTTTTGGAGACCATAACGATCCATCAATACTTTACAAAAAAATATTAATTAAATTATTACTCCGTTTTCTTACACGACATACACATGTATATGACATTATTCTATAGAATACGGTTGTAGGTTATAGTAATACTTACTTTTGCCTTTTAACAGCAGTTATCCATTTTTTTCGCTGATTTAATTTCCACTTGGCAACCGGAAACTTATAAAATTTACAATTACTATTCCTACTAGTATTTTTGCAATCGACTACACAACAACTTTGATGACCCATTTTATGATTTCTTACGTTTACGCGAATGTTACTCATTGAAATAAAACTAATTTAAACGGATTTTATCGCGGTTTTTTATTTTAATTATGATCCCGACGTTTCGAAGACTTTTCAGCCTTCGTGGTCACGGGGAGGACTGAGGTGTAGGTTGTCCAAAAATGTTAATGTTACAGTATCTACCTTCAATTTACAATTATAAAAATCTTTATGGTTTGGTCCGATCTACGCAGAAGGAGCTCACAGTGTCTTGAGGTCTGGCAATTGGTCTTTTGGGTTCCGATTTAATTAAATGTATAACCGGATCCCAGGCTTGTGCTAGCTTCCAACCATCTTCTCTATTGATCTCAATTTTTATAATTGTAAATTGAAGGTAGATACTGTAACATTAACATTTTTGGACAACCTACACCTCAGTCCTCCCCGTGACCACGAAGGCTGAAAAGTCTTCGAAACGTCGGGATCATAATTAAAATAAAAAACCGCGATAAAATCCGTTTAAATTAGTTTTATTTCGACCCATTTTATTTTATTTATTTAATTAAACTGACACACGTGTTATTGTTATGGTCATAGATAATAAAGAGCCACCCGTAGTTCTGTATTGTCCGCAGCGAGCGCTGACATCACTTTTGTGTCCCCCACTATGCCTTACGCACCCAGCGAATACTCAGAACTAGAGGTGTGTACCGGAGCCAATTTTATCCTCCGGAGATTATGCGGAGATTTTATTGAATAACCGGAGATTCTCCGGTTATTCTCCGGATATTCAAAATAATTTAAATCAATATAGTTTAAGAGAAAAAAAACAATGCTTTCTGAAATATGAATTCACTTTATAAAAAAAATCGAATAGAAAATATCTAACCTACTAGGTAACAAATAATTAAAGTAAAACAAATCAACATACATTTATACTTATACCTAGAACCTTAATTCTACTTTTTGCACGCACTCCCTTGAATTACCTAATACTCATTGCCATAAGTAGACGACCAACAATTCCCTATGCGAAAATTCTCTATTGTGGTAGCTAACAGAGGTAGCAAGGATAGAATATTTCAATTTGATGATACTCAAAAAATTAATATTTTATTTGTAGGACAATATGACAGTTAAATTATATAAATATTAACTAAGTAAAAACAAAAAAAATCTGCTGGTTAGTAAGCATCCTTATGACCTCGTTATCGATACCTATTGGAAGCCCCTCCTTCCAATAGGTATGATTACTAACCAGCTGATTTTTTTGTTTTTACTTAGTTAATATTTATATAATTTAACTGTCATATTGTCCTACAAATAAAATAATATTTTTTTGAGTATCATCAAATCGAAATATTCTATCCTTGCTACCTCTGTTAGCTACCACAATAGAGAATTTTCGCATAGGGAATTGTTGGTCGTCTCATCGAAACGAAGCTACTCACGGAAAATGAGCTTGATAGTAATCAAGTGGATCAGCTACCCGAGGGCCCCCTGACCATTTAAGCTACGAGCCCTATTTTTTCTCACTATTTATAATCATAAATTTTTGAGCACGTAATAAAGCAATATAAGCCAACCGTATTGAAATTATCAATATCCACTATTGGAATGAACGAAATGTGTCTGATGCTTTAATTTCACTGCATTGTAGCGTTAACCAAAACGGGGTATTACCGCCAGAGACAAACTAGATTTCCGCATTGAGTATCATGGACCGCGACTAGCGCGTTTACTGGAATAGGGATGTTCCTAAATCAACTAGTACTAGTAAATACGAGTAAGCACATACTCCATGCTATTCAATCGATACCAAGTACTTATGGCAACGATTCATCTTTGAAATACCTTTTTGGTACTTATTACAAAATTTTCAAAGAAAATACTTAGTATCGAATCGAATCTAATGTTACTAATAAAATATTTGCGAACGCAAGACCGGCGAAAAATATATTAATCTGATTGTCAGCAAAATACTTACCAACATAAAACAAGTGGTTTTCTTGGGTAGCCTAAACAGAGGAGAGCTCAGTGTGGTGGTAGTCGTGATAGTTTGTCGTGTAGGTTAATAGAAGCAAACTATATAACTATATTTATAGTATACTAGCTGTCTCTCGCGGCTCCGCCCGCGTGATCTGCTTTTTCCGGGATAAAAGTAGCCTATCAATGGCGCCATGTGTCGAAAATTGATCGTACCCTCTCAGAAACCTTCGTGGGCTCATGCACAACAACTTTGCTAAAGATCATCACATGATCAAATGCATAGTTTTGTCGGGAAAGATTTGATCGTCTTGGTCGCGGCATTGTTAATGATGATTCAAAGAGAAAACAAATTACTGATATTACATATCAATTACGTTTAGCTATCATTTTTATAACTGTCCAATTTTTTACCATACTTTACCAAAGACAAAATCACGTTTAGCTGTCATTTAAGTTTTGTTATTCCACTGTCATTTGCGTTTTGTGTCATGTCAGATGTCTTTTTGTTATACCACGTTTTATAATGACTTGACTGAAACGCGGTCGAACGGGATAAAAAGTATGCTATGTCCGTCTCCTGGTTCTAAACTACCTCTCCACCAATTTTCAGCTAAATCCATTCAGCCGTTCTTGAGTTATAAGTGGTGTAACTAACACCACTTTCTTTTATATATATAGAAAGTAAGATGAGATGCGATTATTATTATTCTTTTAGGATATTCATAAGAGTAGTATCGAACAAAGATACATCCGTAACCGCGACTTAATAATTCGTTCAGACATTTTTACAATTCAAATAACCGGTAGTTAAGAGAAACACCGATTAGGCTCCGGTACTCACCCTAACCGGTTATTATCCGGTTTTTTAAGAACCGGTACACATCACTACTCAGAACCTTGAATTACAAAGCACTGTATGGCACGGGACTGCGCTTATCACTCTCCTAACCCCCTATAATTTCACTGGCTTCAATGTCCTTTAAACTGAAATACGATAATGCAATACTGCTGCTTGGCGTCAGAGAGACAAAGCATTGGTATCAACCCAGACGGCCTCGCAAAGTAAAGATTTTACATAAGTTAAACATATGCTCACCTGCCAGCATCTTTGGAGGGTACGGCGCTAGTCTTCTCTTCAGGTGGGTTACTATCATTGAAGTCCTTGCACAAGTTCTCCACGTTGAGTTTTGTGTGAATTCTGATAGCACCGTCTGCAGGACAGACGTGGTTAGCCGGGCATTTGTCAAAATAATCCATCCTCTGATAGCCTTTTTTGTGCGCTTGCATTTCCACGGTGAAACAATCGGCGATGCCCGAAACGCCGACGTGCATCATGAACTGGAGACAATATCGTAACATATAAGCTCACGCCTATCTCCATGAAAGGGCAGGCAGCGTAACTAGGGCAGGGTTGTGTCGTCGAACAAATTTGCGTTTACACTTGAATCTTGATATAGAGGGCGAACTTAACGCAATACCAGGCACAAATGGTGGTAGGATATTCATATCCGCCCGGATAGCGACCACCGTACACATGGTGCTAAAACCTGCCATAGTGATCCACATGCCTTGTGTGGATCGCGTTCCAGGATCAGCTAGTGTATATCCGGTTTTTCCGAAGGGCTTGTGACATGACTTGATGGTTGATTGGGCCGGGTATAGGGATACAACCTTATATTACTGTGGCTGCATCGGTCATCCGCCTGTCCTGTCGCAGGCTCCTCGATTTGCTTCTTTCCTCCAAAGAGGGAAGAAGCATTTATACAGGCCAGCATGACTCTGGTGACCACCGATAAACGCATTGTTTGTTGGTGGTCGCTGGTTTCGCTTATCATTAGGTGTAGTGCCGTCACTTTGCCATGCCTGAATAATAAAAAAAAAAAATCCAACCTTAGACAACTCAAATGTGGTTTTTTAATGATTGCTCTACCTGAGATTTCAACCTAAGACCTCACAGTGTATTAGCCATACCTCCATATTCATAAACATTACTATGGCCTCATAGTATAGTCATAGTGACCAAGAACGCATAGTGATATCTCTAAATGTCATTGGTTAGTTTATGGTGCTAATTAAAACAGAACAATCACACAAAATTCTACATTTAGCAAAGAGCTTATTTAAGTGGTGTTAGAGAATACGGGGATTAATAAGGTAGGTCCACTAGACCTAAGGCTCCCAGACTTGTTTTCTCATAGACTACTTTGAAAATTTTGATTGCTGGTTTTGATGGACTCCCTGTAGCTACATTTCTACCATATTTCCAAAACTCGACAAAAATTTAAAGATACCCTACAAATTGTAAACCCCCATTTTTTGTCAAGATAATAGAGACCCTTGTGGAGTCTCCCATAGATACCTGGGGGTCCTCCAGGACCACCTCTTATGTTTTCAATAAGTACCTACTTATAGTATGCTAATACAAAAGTTAAAATAAGGA
This sequence comes from Amorpha juglandis, assembly GCA_949126905.1. NCBI lineage: Eukaryota > Metazoa > Arthropoda > Insecta > Lepidoptera > Sphingidae > Amorpha > Amorpha juglandis. Next base: position 436,943 of record OX421383.1, read on the forward strand.
GTCCATTAAAATTGTGAGCCATTAATAATGTTAAATTCTTCTCTAACTTTAAATTATGGTTTGAAACAAAACATCTTTGCAATGGAAATGGCATTCTTACTTTGTCTATATTTAATATTTTTAAGAGTTCCATATGAGTTATCAGCAGAACCCCAATTACAGAGACTAAGCTATCTATCTGCCTGTCTGTCCTGCATTTAAAAGGCTCTGTCTTCTGATTGATTAACAGGTAGCCAGCCAAAATTTTCATACCTAATTATATTATTTCAGTGTTTATCCTAGTAAATAAATAATGACTGCCGGTAGCCCAATTATATTGGGTTAGCGGTATGACTGCTATGTTAAGATCTCGGGTTCGATGCGCGGGTCGGCTAAAATTATATTAGGATTTTATATCTAAATGCTCAGTATTGGCCCAGAGTCTGGAATTGGGCCCAGTATGACGACAGGTTCGCCCCCAATCACATCATGGGACGAAAATGTAGGTTTACCTCTACCTACCCCCTTCGGGGTTTACAGGAGATGCTAAATGATATATAAAAATAATCAATAATTAAAATATTTTTGTGTAAAAAATAATGAACAAATTGGTTTCACTCACATTAGGGCTATGTGTTTCCCACAAAGCTGGTACGAACTCGTCAACATTTTCATAAGTTACTGGAATTTCGATGAGCACCAGCTCGCAGTTGTGTTTCCTTTCGATTTCCTCTTTATTCATACGTTTAACGCCTTCCCAACTTGCGTTCACGGGGTGGTTCGCGAACGGACCGAACCCCGTCACCATTATAATAGGTTTGAACAAGGAGTCCATGTCGTTGCACATTTTTAGCAACCGGCTCCACCGAGGAATCACAAATCAATCGTGTTTGAAACCCATATACCCTTAGATTATCTATTCCATAGATAGGACCATCACAGAATGATTTCCCTGCAAAACGAGATAGTTATATAAGTAATTGAACGTGTTAGACAAAGATGCCTATATAATATTGTTGTCACTTTCAGCGTAGCCTATAATTTCTTGTTTGTCACGGTTCGAAGTTTGCCAAACAAACCGTAGCGTGATTGTTTTCTGGACTTCCTGGCGTTTTTAAGGTGTTTATAGCGATTATTATTAGTGTTTGTAGTAAAATAGTAATCAAATCGTATTCTAATGATGGTTGGGTGTAGTATTTTTGAGTGTAAAAGCCGTAGCGAGCGAAAAAATCCTGGTGTCTCATTTCACATGTAAGTACCTTATAAAATCTGTTTCTGGGAATTAAAATAGTTTCATATTGTTGTATTGGCGAGTATTTTCACAAGATTTTGGTAAAATTGTTACGAAAATCTTATTTTAATGCATAAATCTAACTTTATAACCTAAAAATAGTGTTGCCGGTTACTAAAGCTAAATGCCGATAAATTATTATTAAAGTAGATAATACATTTTTCTAATATGTAATAATATATAATACTCAATACTTATTTCCTGAAAGAAGTGAAATTTATCTTCCGTTTTGTCTTATTTGCAGGTTTCCTAAAGATCCATCACAAAGAAATCTAAGCGACCGGTGGAATCAATTGGATACCAACTAAAAATGCTAAGATGTGTTACCTGCATTTTTCAAGGAGTATGCAAGTCACCAATGATTTCGCAAAAGACAGAACGTATCAGAAATTTTCATACAAAATTAGTTAAATTTAAAGGTCAATGAAGGGGTGTGCAAAACGACGCGCTATTACTCTCTCTAACACCGAGGGTCGCAATAGAGCATAACAGGAGCTTCGCTTCCGGATGTCATTAAAAACTAGACATCATATAATATCACGTTAATGCCGATATGTTACTCATTAAAGGAAAAAGAAAATGCTCTATTTATGTCCTAGCAATGCATTGACATGATTTGGTACTACAGTTGAAATACTTATATCATACACTAGTACTTATATAGGGTTATTTTTAAAACACCAGCAACCTCGCAGGGGTAGATAGCTGTCCCCATACGGAACAACTTTTGTTCTACGAGTTTGGATATAACTCAATATATTTAAAAAAAAATGATTTTACAAGTTTTTGTTGTGTCGTATTTTTCTTCGTAGTATGCGGCGCGGCGCGGCGTGCGCGCGCGACTCAAAGGCGCCGCTCAGCTGAGCGGCGCGTTGACCTTCAAAGGAGCTAGCCCGGTTCCCCACGCTTCGCGTATTTGTTTACGTAAACTGCGATGCGCGTTGTAACAATCAAGACGGAAATTAAATAAATACTTATTTTTGTATGAAAATAAAATCTAACAAATTATCAAAAGTCGTAGAACAAAAGTAGTAGCTTATAACCTTAGGAATCTACCCCTGCGAGGTTGCTGGTGTTTTAAAAATAACCCTGTATTTGCTTCAATTTGACCACACCTTAGAAAGTTATTAGCCCGTGTATCGTAATTTGTGTTAATAAAGAAATTAACCATTCACATCTCTTTATTACAAAAATTAAGTGAAACCTAACATTTAATTCACTATCCCGTAATTTTAATAACACTAATTGGTATTATGAATAATAGGATATTCACACTATTCGTAGGGTACACGCGATTTTTTTAATTATTTTAATATTTTAATTAATGTTGCATATAAAATAATGTGTAAATAAGGATATAGGTCAATATACTATACATAGCCTTTAATAGTATTTTATTTTACTTTTAAGAATCTTCACTAAAATATAATAAAAAAATAAAATAATTATGGATTTTTTTTACATTCTGACAACACAAGCGCTGGGTCTCTCTGTCTCACCACAGGCTACGCTATGGCCGTATCTTGTTCATATTTGATCTGAGCATATACCCCATGTATTTACATCAGTTTTGACAGTGACAGTAGTCAGCTGATTTGATGTTTGAATGTTGGTATTTGGTACCTGACGGGAAGTCCGCTCTCCACACTGGTCATTGGACGGGACTAGCTCGAGTGTAGCGAGAATGATTCAACAATAGTTATGGCGGTTCCCAATAAACGATCTTAGATTGATTATCCGGTTAGGTTACGGAAATCAACCTATCAAATGAAGTTTTTTTTACGTGTGACCTTCAAACTATATTCTGGTTGGCTCATTTGTGAATCTATCTGCAGAATCAAACTAAGATCGTTCATTGGGAACGGCCGTTAGTGGTGTAGTAGTCCGGTGGTGTTGGATGATGTCTCGTCTCACAGCTCACTGACACATTTCACGCGGCGCGGTATCATAGTTGATTTTAAACATTCCCACGGCGGGCTCGTTACAATTAAAATTACACTCATACTAAATTAAATTAATTAATTAAATTACTCTAGAGGAACGCTAAAAAAATATTTTGATTTTACTTTTTACGTAAATGCCTCATAATTCCATTTAAATAATTTGAATATAAAATGATTTTTTCGAGATTTTATTACTTTTTTTCGACTGCAATAGATGGTGATCTACTAGTGGATTATAAGGCATTACCAAGCCTTAGCGCTTAGCAAATTCCCGTGATTTTGCTTCAAAAAACATTATTTTTAACTGCATTCTGAAAATATTAGATCTCAGTATAGATAGTTCAAATTTCGAAAGCTGTAACTTGAATCTAAAATTATCCCAAACTTAGCAAGTTTTCAAGCATGTTGTTTTCATAACGTTTTTCATACGTTATCGGCAAACTGGATAATATACAAAACACAGTGGAAAAGGTCATAATCCACTAACTACAGCGAAGGTTAACAATTCTTTTATTAGTAGAAGTGAAACAATTATATTAGTATTCGTTAAGATATTCAGTGTATTCATGTACCTATAAGTAATCCGACGAATCGTGATATCCTAATATTCCATAATCACTATAGCGGATTAATATCGGTCACATAATATTACTCAGCGACTCAGCGGATACATGTTGATACAAAGGCGAGTATGATAGTGATATTCACTAGAATTAGTTCTCCTTTTTTATTTATGGCTTTCGCATTATCATGCATTTTGCCAGCTAGAATTAGTTATAGGGACGCGATACGTCATTCACGCAGAGTATAATACTTTTTTGCATAAATAAAATGTAGATGTACTCTTTGGTAGGTACTTTAAAAAAAATTGAAATCATTCATTCCACTGACAATCACTCTTCCCTAACGTTATAGTCTATATTTTATGCTTTGCAATTTGCATTCACTCGTTCGACGTCGTGCTATTGTTTCATGGCGCCTTTTATTTTTTCTAATTAAAATGTGTCCATTATAGCATTTACTCCATAAAATTCATAATATAACTCCTTTTCAACAGTTTGACAAAACCGTAGTAATTTGATATATAAGTACACGATAACTGAGAACCAGCTGTTTTTTTTTGTATATAGGTTATGTTAGTGAATTCATATTTCGCGATTTAGGATTAATTTATAATGACCGACAACGGTTTTTGTAGTAGTAGACGAGTGGTAGCGATACCATGGCCGATAGTGAAGAAGAAAGTGGAGTGTGCCGGCGCGCCGTTCCTCAGATATTATAGTATAAAATGTCACGGCGACGATGCTCTGCTGAGCACGTCTAAAGCTAACGAAAAAGCCGAGGAGGTGGTCTTCGACGATGATGTGGACTACCTGCGGAGCTTGGATCCTAAAGATTGGAAGATGCAGGATCACTATGCCGTGCTGGGTATGAAAAATCTTCGTTACAAGGCAACCGATGACGATATCAAGCGCGCGTACCGCCAAAAAGTGTTGAAGCACCATCCGGACAAGCGCAAGGCGCAGGGCGAGGAGGTGAGGAGCGATGACGACTACTTCACATGCATTACTAAAGCCTACGAGACACTGGGCACACCATCCAAACGTAGATCATACGACTCTGTAGATCACACCATAGATGACAACGTACCAACACCAGCAGAGATAAAAAAAGACGGATTTTACAAAGCATTCACTACTTGCTTTGAATCAAATGCTCGGTGGTCAGAAAAGAAAAATGTTCCTTTGCTCGGTGATGAAAATAGTTCTAGAGAACATGTGGAGAGGTTCTACGCATTCTGGTATGAGTTTGAATCATGGCGTGAGTTTTCCTATCTGGATGAGGAGGAGAAGGAAAAGGGAGCTGACAGAGAGGAGCGAAGATGGATAGAGAAACAAAACAAAGCTGCCAGAGCCAAGCTAAAGAAGGAGGAGATGGCTAGGATACGCAGCTTAGTGGATCTAGCATATGCTCATGATCCTAGATTGCAACGCTTCAAGCAAGAAGATAAAGATAAAAAGTTAGCAGCAAAGCGAGCGAGACAGGTATCACATGCAATTTAATAATTCTTTATTTTATTATGATTGTATCTTTATTTTATGATGATTTATTAATACAAAACCTATACCACTGTAATGCTAATAATGACAATGAGTTTTGGGACGCAGTATGCCTTTATTATTTGAGTGCATGTAATTCCATATTACATGTGCAAAATAATAAAATAAAAATTCCAAGAATAATGGCGATTCTATGATAGTTTTGTTGTTCAATCAATTTTGATGTTTTGAATGTACGACACAACCGCGGCGTTTAGTGATGCACACACAACTGGATTCTGTGCAGGTGTAGCAGGCTACACAAACACTTTAAATGCTTTGATGTGCGTTCAAAAACCGACACAAGATGGCAAAGAGCAAATGTTTGTTCAAACTTTGCACAAATGCGCAAATAAGCGTGCCATATTTTGTAGGTAGACACCACGGCACGAGTTTGTAGGTATTTGCGTATTTTAAGCTATGTCTGGTGCAGGCATATCGCTGAGTTATAAGTATTAATTATTCTCTTGCTTGCGAAAGAAAACATTGTGAGAAAATCTGCATACCTGGGAATTGAACGTAAGAATGTTGGAGGTATATAATATGAAGTCTATTAACCTGCATTAGGCCAGAGTAGTGGACTTACTATTATCTTCAGTAGAGGAGGCCCATGTAAACTGTGGCACTCTTGGGTTCACCCACATGCAGTTGAACAGTTTGTAATACAATACTAAGATAAACCTGGTTTATTATTGTGTCCTAAAAACAACTGAAATAACTTCATTGAATTAAGCTTGTAGCATTATTATCTCTTTATATCTTAATTGATTGCATATAATTTCATAACATTATTTCAAATTCAAATCATTTATTCTGTAAATTGGATCATAAATATCACTTTTACATGTCAATATTTTTTATATTAAATTACATATTTATATTTTTTGTAATATCTCTTTTCGGCATTTCATAGCTAGCCATGAGAAGAAATGCCGAAACAAACTCATGGGTTATTTTATACTCATACTGACCTTGAGTTATTGACATTGAAATCAAGGTCAATATTGTTAACTAATTGGAGATCAACTTCTTATGAGTTAACCTGCTAATTAAAAAGAAATCTTGGTTACAGTATTTTTAATTTTAAGGGCTTAATATGAAATCCTGGGTTTTAGAGCCAAGGTACGGCTACCTACTACCTACTTAATCACTTCCATTTTGCCGGATCTTGAGCATGATCAATTGAATATATAACATAGAGTAAATTCTATATATTAATAACAGTATATTAATATTGAAATAAAATTAATTTAAACGGATTTTATCATGGTTCAAAATTAGGGATTAAAATTAAAATAAAAAACTGTGATAAAATCCATTTAAATTAGTTTTATTTCAATGTGTAACATTCATGTAAATGTAAGAAATCAGTATATTGATATTTAAAGCCTAAAAGCCATCTCAAGAGGAGGTTAGTGGGATAGGTTGTTAGGTTTTATTATTTTATTAGAAATATATATACACTCTAAAATTATGTGTTACTCTACAAAATAGCAATCAACTTTCAAATATCTAATTAGTTTAATACTGCACCTGTTATAGTTTCAACAAAAAATATAATACCATCTTCTCTGGTTTTCAGGATGCAGTCCAAGCAAAGAAGGCCGAAGAAGAGCGGCTCATAAAAGAAGCGCAGCTCGCCAAACAAAAAGCAGAGGAGGCGGAGAGGGCACGACTAGAAGCAGCACGAGCAGAAAGAGAACAGCAGAAAAAGAACCTCAGGAAAGAGCGAAAAGCACTCAGAGACTTGTGTAAATCCAACAACTACTACTCAGAGAATGAAGAAGAAAATGTAGCAAACATGGCTGCTGTTGAGAAAATCTGTGAACTTATGAAAGTGAATGAACTCCAAGACTTTATGAAAGAACTAGAATTGAATGGAAAGGAGGCTTTTATTAAGACAGTTAAAGAAACTGAAGAAAAACTTGAAGCTGAAAGAAAGGCATTGTTTGAGACTAAAAAAGCTGAAGAACAGAAAACAAAGAAGGAGTTTGCAGTGAGAGCCCCAATAGAATGGTCAGTAGAGTTGACACAATTGCTCATCAAAGCTGTCAACCTCTTTCCTGCTGGTACAAATCAAAGGTGGGAGGTTGTGGCCAATTTCCTCAACCAACATGGTGTGTTTATAGATGAAAAACGGTTCACAGCAAAAGACGTGTTGAACAAAGCAAAAGATCTGCAAAGTTCAGATTTCTCCAAGAGCAATCTAAAGAAGGCAGCCAATGAGGAAGCTTTCGACATGTTTGAAAAAGAAAAGAAAAAAGTATCCAACCATGTAGACGACAGTGGTATATCGAAGAGTGATAACCCTGTTAAATTGGTTAATGGCGTTATTAAATCACCTGATGAAGGAAACAAGCCCGAAGACAAGGCTTGGACGAAAACTGAGCAGGAGTTGCTCGAACAGGCAATCAAAACGTTCCCAGTGAACACTCCAGAGAGGTGGGACAAGATAGCAGACTGCATCCCGAATCGTAGCAAAAAAGACTGCATGAAGAGATATAAGGAGCTGGTGGAGTTGGTAAAGGCTAAGAAACAGGCGGCTAACCTCGCCAAATAGCATCCACAAACAATTAGATATGTAACAAATTGTAAACTAAATTACACGATTATACAATACTCGCAACATAACTTGTGGTGTGAAGTTAGTCACTTCACTCGCCCTCTACTCCTCTACTGCTCCCGCTACCCTTTACTGCACTCAGAAATGTAAATTAACATAGCCATTTCTTAGAATTCGATTATGTACATAGTACACTCAAGGCGTTGTTACTGAATCTGTTCGCTATGCTCTGTTACTGGGCACAGAAATCATCTCAATTGACATCTTTGATAAATGCTTGAAATCTAACAAATGCAATTGATGTCTTTAGTGCGACGCCCCTCGTAACTGACTTCAGACCAGTCAAGTTTAATTGCGCGTTTTGTACATAATTGACACACATAATTTTGCATTTATGTAAAATAAACATGATTTTGAATTGTTGATTTTGTAGCAGTTTGGATAACACCGCATTACATAAAACTGAACACAAATTCACATATTTTGGATAACATGACAATTAAGTTTTAGAACCTCTGTATAAGTAACGAAACTAATGGTCCTGACGCCTCACTAAGATACAAGTCTTGTGTCAAGCATATCGGCAAGTATGGACTTGCGTGCTAACATGAGAGTCATAATAAATCATGGATCACACAAACATTTGTCTCTGTGTGAGGATCGAAAGGCCGGCTCTTGTCGCCCAAATCGTCACGGGGGCTGTTAAAAAAATAAAAATATTTGTTGACAGGTGTGGATCCAGGATTTTGTTAATAGGGGCAAATGATTATTTGATAGATAGACAGAGGAATAAAATTATATAACTTGAATAAGAGGCAATTATTACTGATATTATTATGTTAAATATTAGCTTGAATGATGAGACTAATAGGCCACTGCCTGAATCAAGTAAAAATTGAGATATTGTTTTTATTTTGCTAAATTCATTAAAGTAGGTTAAATTCCGTATTTTATAAAAAACAAACATAAATGGAACATTCCCCAATGTACAATTATGCAAAATAGAACTTTAAATTATTGATTTAAGTTACTGAATTTAGCATAATAAAATTTATATCTCCATTTGATGTGGGTTGAAATATTATTGCATATTTGCATCCAAACACTAGCAACACCACACAGAACCTTGGATTACAGCATAGCATTGCACTGCGCCCGTTACTCTGAGATATAAGATGTTAAGTCATAATGCCTAGTAATTTCACTGGCTTTAATATCTTCAAACCGGAACACAACGGTGATTAGCGACAGAAATAGTCTGTCATGTATACCTACCACCTAATAGTTTTAACTGGATCCGCGCCTGGTATGTTTTTTGTTTCGCCAGTGAATAGCCCTTTTATATATTATTATGTAGGTATTTATGTCCACCCATTTATGTATGTTCAAAAATCAAATTGTACATCTTGTGTCATATTTTTATATTTATTTTTGTTTAAAGATGAACATAGTCAATTTGAATGGATTTCTGTGTTTTATTTTGTGTTTCAAAGAGGCTAGACTTCGGGCTGGCTGCAGTAGAATAGAAAGAGATGGTAATATTAAAAGGTGCCAGCATGGACCACGGATGTTAAATAGACTTCGCATGTCTATTCTGCCTACCGCGAAAAATTGAGTGGTAGAGCCACGATGTAGACAGTTTTGTCTACAGCATGAATGGGCTGGCTCGACCGGGTCGTTACCACTGTCTCACAGAAAACCGACGTAAAGTAGCGGCTTGCTGCTGCGTTTCGTACGGTGAGTGAGATATCCGGAAGCCCAAATCCCCTCCCCTTCCCAATCCCTAATTTTCCCTTTCTTTGAGGTCGGCAACGCGCCCATGATTCTTCTGGTGGTGGGCGTACATGGGCGGTGGAGATCACTTACCATCAGGTGACCCACTTGCTCGTTTGCCGGCCTATGCTATATAAAAATACAGCTAAAGTAGCTTATATCATTCCTGCCCAGAAAATATCGCATGGACAATCCAACAGATACTTGCATTTAAATGACTATTATATTAGTGTTGATTAGAAGTGTAGCAAAAAAATATAGATATATATTTGTGGATCACATTTTTTTTCGGTAACTGGTCTAGTCGGGTACTGGGTTTAATTCCCAGAATGGTTTATTAAAATTTATGTTTCAGTTATGGATACAAAAAAATCACATGAATTATTGGGAATTGTAATTTTTGTGACCGGTATAGCGATAGGCTCCCTCCTTATCACAACATAACATTGGAAGGCAATAAGATCAGGTTAATGTGGGTGCAGCAATAGTTGCATCTCTGTGTACTCCTTCCGACAAAAAGGCGTGAGCTTATGTTTTTCAGTGAAGAGATCTCGTTGCACAGCTGCTTACTCGGCGGTCTACGCTGCATAGGCCGTCAAAGCCGATTTTTATGAATATGATTTTTTTACACGGACACTTTTTGAATAGGAAAGTATTTTTTTATCGCAAAGTACAGCGAACGAGCAAGCGGGTCACTTGAATATCTGCAATACTAAAAGAATCATGGACGCGTTGCCGACCTAAAATGACAGGGAGATCCTTCAGAAATTGGGAAGGTGATGGGGAGTTGAAGGTCAATAGGTCTCTCCTATGCGAGAGCGTCTAGATCCTTAGTTCCCAAAGTGGTCCAGGTGGACCCCCATGGGTCCACGGGATACTCAACGGGTCTCTACGTTGTTATGACAAAAAATGGGAGTTCACAATTCGTAAGCGTGGGACCACGAAAATTTATCTGCTTTCGATAGTGAAGCACTAAAATGTTGGCTTGACTTCACCTATCAAAGTAGGCAGATAATATTTTAAAAAGCCCAGCGACTATTACTTGTAAAAACTTGCATATATTCCATATTCAGTACGTGTCAAGACTTGCAAAGCGCCGCAGGAGGAACCGAAACCAGCTAAATTTTGAAAGTGGTCTATGAGAAAAAAGTCTGGGGAACTCTGGTCTAGATAGTTATTAAGACTTTATCTGTTTCGCCCACAAGCACGGTTGTGTTTCGGTTTGAAGGACATTGAAGTTATTGCAATTTCGAGGCATTATGAAGCTTAGCTTGTCAGGATGATATACACTGTGCTATGAAGTGCTTTGTAACATAAAAGTTCTGAATGGTGTTGCTATTATTTATGTGCAGGCGTGGCGCTTACAAACAGGCAAGCGACCTGCTTGTCTCGTCGTTGCGTTGTATACAAAAAAGAGAAGACAAAGAGGGAGACTCGCTGAGCAGACCTAGTCTATTAAAATGCAGTGTAGTCGTTTTTAAATGTTTATGCTGGCTGGATAAAACTGATAATATTAAACCATTATTCATTTGTTAAAAAATTAAAGAGTGGAATGGAAAAAAGAGTGTTGTCAATTCCACGCATGTCTTTAGATTTTAATGATTCTTTCATTGTTCATAGAAAATCAATTGTTTCGAAATTCAAAAATGGACCCAATCTTAAGAATATTTCACCACAAAGGGGTTAAATCGGGGATTTTACTCCCAGTTGATGTTTTGCTTAATCATTTGGCGGTGAAGATCACTTACCGGGTGACCCATACGCTTGTTTGAGCGCCTCTAGTATATTTTATTATATACATTCAAAAGTTCATGGCAAAGCATTAAGGCAAAAGTCGGCATATAAAAAAACGGAAGTAGCTCATTGAAACAGATGTGTGGGTCGCGTCCTACTCCAAGGCCGCGACCTGAACCACTGAGACAGGTGTTTACGTTATGTTGGCTGTAATGCCGAGTATTGTGTCGAGAGTCGCGTCGATTTATATTGAATTTTATTAACTGGCGTGTATCGAAAGACCTCCCTAAGGAATGAGACTTGTTCCATTTTATTTGAATTAATTAATCCCCAGACCCTGGATCAGTGCCTGTATATAATAAAAAACAATGGCAATGTTCAAAAACTCCTTTAATCGTATAAAAGTAATCATAAATAAAAGCTACACAATATCGACTGAATAATAGCTACATAGTCATGTTAAAACTATTTCGCTAGTGAGGACTGTATGTACTTAGAGATAGGTATATAAGAAGTGTCAATCCCCCTTGCTCCTTCATTCTGCCAATCAGTGCCGGTAGCTGTATTCTGGAATTTGCCGGTCCAAAACAAGACAAAATAACCTTGTTTGTGCGTCGATCCCTTAACGATAGCAAGTGGACATGTGCCCCCTAGTATAAAGGCAAATACGCTACTGTTCATAGAACCGATTTGTAGGTTTGTATATAATTATTCTGAATTTGCATGACACAGCCTCGTAAACGACAGTTTTCTGTTACATTCGCACTGTTATGCGATAAACTCTCTCCGTGTGAACTACATATTAACTCGCTACATACATGTTTATGAAGTGTATTTACGTGGTACATAGTTATCAATAGTTTCATTAATAATTAACTTAATAGATTGATAAACAAGTACATACAGTCTTCGTCTAACGCAGCTTATTCAACATTAAATAAAGTTAAACATAAATTATATTGGAGTTTGGTTCGGTTCCATTAAGGCACGACAAAGGCCGTTAATTGCGTTTTAAAGCTTACTTTACTTAATATTACTTATAATTATACACTATCTTTAAATCTATAGTGCAGGCGTGAACCCAGGATTTCGGTGAACGAAAAATTCAAGGCGAGGGGGGGCAAGTTATCTTATAATTCGTTTTTTGTAGCTGCTATGATTCGCCTGGTACAATCTTAAAATGATAATGGATTAGTCTCGTAATGTTTCAAATTAAGTAAGCCCCACGAGTTCCATCAATCATTCTGAATCCGCGCCTGTATTTGTGTAGCTGTATTTAAAACATTATTTAATATTGAAAAAATTATATTAATAAAAATTTTCGATAAGCAATATATTCCAAAACGAATAATTGATATAATACAATGCCATTGCTCCAATATTGATAAAATCAATTTTTTATGATGCAAACGAACGTTAATAACTAGAAACTAGTTACAAATAGTATCGAAATAAAGATTAAATTCTACGGTTACAAAATTACGTATGGTTTAAAAGTTTTGTTATAAAATTGATAGAAAAAGTAAATCAGATATCTCCTAACAATCAAATAGATATACTATAATAATAGTTATTTTTATGCTAATGATGTAAATTTGTTACGCATAATCAATAAATGATGATGATGAATGGATTAAAGCTGCGTCATTAATAATTTCTAGTAAATAAGTCATCAACATAATGTTGTCGTCAACTTGATGTTTCCAATTACATGTACTGGAATATAATTCGGCACAGATTCAATTCCAAGCATATTGGATTTTAAAAATAAAAATAAAACTAGGTGCCTACCTACGAAGAAACGTAATCTCGCAACGACGGATACATAAATGCACTTCCAGAGAAAAAGTAAGAGTTTATAACTGACCGAATAGACGTAATTCACATGATATAAAAAAGTTTAAAATGAAATTCTGTCATATTATAGACTATGATACGGCTCTTTGACCTATACCAGTGCTTATACGGTTCGCAGGTCACGTTAAATAGGACTACACACGTGAAGCGATGAGTGTCTGTATTTACATAAAATGTATGTCTGTTATATAAAAAAAACTGTTTCCAGACAATCAACCTATTTTCTAAAACAATTACAACTTACTACAAAAAGATGTTTTGTTTCTCTTATTGTTTTATTCCTGTACTCTATAACTCATGGGCGCCGCCAGGATTACTTTCAGGGAGGTGCATCTGCATCTACACATTATACTATCAACTAATACAAATAATGACCAGAATACTGTCAGTGAAGTGTGAAATACTGCTGGGACTACAAAGGACATTATCATTTTTTTAGAGAGAATACGTGGCAGATCTCCAAATTTTATCAATATTAACAGCAATCTAGACGCCTTCAGTTTTTACGCAAACAGTAACTTAATAAAAAACATGAATTTTTCTATGTATTTTCTTTCCTAACAGGGGGATGCAAATGCACCCCCTTGCACCCAGCTGCCGGCGCCCATGCTATAACTTATTCTTACAATGTATATTTTATATAACAATGTGTAATTATTAACAATGCAGTCATCTTTTCGCATATTCATGGTTCTAACGTAACATATTACCAGACATTCATACGTCAAATTTCTAACTTTACCTGAGAGAAAGTGACAATCGTTGAAAAGTACTCAGCGAGTTTCATCACATGATAAATAAAAAAAAAGATACTTATATTTAGGTAAAGCGTCATAAAAATAACTTTAAACAGTCCAAATAAAAATCTCAGTAAAATTATTTTTTTAGAGAGCACCATTACAGGCACAAGATCATAACTTTCTGCCTTTTAGTCATGTTAAAATGCGACGTTACTCATCAAGATATTTTGTATGCAATGATCGAGAGGGTAGATAGGGTAAGCCAATTTAAGGTCAACGACTTGGGATATCAATCACTCCCCAAACTATGTTGATAAACTAGTGTTTATTTAGTGGCTTGTTTATTCCTGATAAATTGTATGCAAATATATTTCGGTGTACTTCGTACACGTATACCTGTCCTTATCCCACTCGCAGTGAGGTTGACACATGCTTTTTAACACGTGTTACAGAAAGATTTGGCTTGTAGATTTTACCACCGGCCTGCCCGGCATCAACCATTCTGGGGATAAACACCCAGAACCGAAACAAAATTTGTGATCACACAAATACTTTTGTCTCGGTGCGTCAATCGAACCCACGGCCTCTCGCTTCAGAGCCAGCTACTCGTCCACTGCGCTACGGAGGCTTTCGCTATAACACTATCATATAAGTTACGGACTTCGGCAATATTTTTTACGATTTAGTACGAACAGTAAATACGCAAACAAGGTCCGGTTTTTGTAATTACGTAATTTATTATAATTAACTGATGTATGATGAGTCATCAACACAATGTTTTAAAATTTGTCACATTGTATTTTGATCATGTTATGTATACAATAGTTGATACTGATTTCTATATATAAGTTTCTTTTACTTTTGTCCTGACTTTTCATACGCGCTATTTCAATTGTCTACATAATTAATAAACTATTTAATTTCAAAATATAAACAAATATTGCCGAAGCGCGTAACTTTACTCGTAGTACTGTAATTAAATCTTTTTTCTGGCGTTGTATTTTTCACCCCCAGACATTATTCCTGGTTACGTACTAATGGCCATTCGCATTCGCTATTTACCGACAGATTTACTTACTGGCAGTACATTTTTGACACATTTTTATATGGAAGATCTCAAAACTCGCATTGATAGTAAGCAAATCTATCTGATAATAATATAAAGGGAACAACCATTAGTGTACAGCAATTACTTTCCTTGCTCCATTCCATAAGAGGCAATTAGATAAGGTCATTGAGGTCAAGTGTGCATTCACCGTAGCGACCTCGAGTCGGTCAGTATCTCGAACACGGGATCCTTTTGCCCGTTTTCACCAAGCTATGGTTATCTTTATTTGACACCCAATCGAAGACCAGTATACGTTTACGTTACACCGTCCAATGACGATTTGGACCGTGAGCGATTGACATCAACTGGTGGTTGGGTTACAAGACACATTTGGTACCGGACTAGATAAAGACCACCGTACATAAAATATGGCAAAAAGACGCCATAGTAAGCTTAGACAAGTCGCATTTCGAATTCAGCCAGTGTATAAGCAGTAACATCAAACCGGCATATTTCTGGCGACCGTCGCCGTCTCGTTGACAGTCGACAATAAATATCGACTGCATCTGTAATCACTTTGCCAGAAAGAAAAACAAACAAACATAGTTGTATGAAAACAGACATGTGACTTGTCTAGGACGAAACGGGAAGGAATAGAATTCATAGACATGTTTGTGCAAAATATGACCATCGTATTCGGTCGAAAAAAATACCTATTAAATTAAATTCTATCCAGATATTATAATTTTTTACCTACCTACCGTAAAAAACTTTGATTAATAACATCACATTTTTCATGTGCTAAACAGCTTTTACTATTGTCGAACATCAAACAATAAATATAAATATCTATCAAAGTAAAATATCTTAATATTTTAATGAAATTGTTCCACTGATGGGAACTAACCATCCGTCTGTGCAATCCTACCACCGCCGAGAGATGCAACATGCCTCGACTGAGTGGATGGCCTAAATTATAACATAAAATATTTTAATAAACTTGCCATCATCTAGTAACTTAGGCCGACATAATTCGTCGTCGAGGGACACAATGTCTCTAGACGGTCGACATGTTATTCCGTCAAGTGTTGAAGTTTGTCAAAAGAATAAAATATCAGTTCCGTTGTGATAAAAGGTTAACTTCAATCAGTCTTACAATTTACAGTTTAATTAAGTACAATCACTTACAATTACATCTATTTGATAGCTGATCTTATAATGGACAGTGTCTATTCGTATAGACATTAAAAACTTTTAGAGTTTATAGTGTGTTTTATGAACTACTTCCTGGGTGGTAAGGAATGGGTGGCTCGTTGAGAGAGATGTACTATTTAACAAAAGTAAATCTGATGGAATTTTTCGTCAACAGTATGATGTTGATGAAATATGTAACATCTAATTTGTTTTTTGTTGTTTATATTTTTTATTACCTGTTTTAAAGACCAAAAGTACACAATTTGGAAAAAATATCTACTTCAACATCCACCAAACGACAGAATGAATTCTATTACATATTGTTTAATTAAATTATTGTAAACATATTGTTGCAAACTCTGGCATAATACTAGAAAATTGTTATCAGTCTGACCATGACGCGTTAGCACGTCCGATCATGTTACGTTGTGTGGGAGTGACGATAAGCCCTCAATTAAATATAACTTTAGTTTGAAATAAAATAGTGTTAGAATATTTTTATTTTTATCTGTGTTGATGGTGTTTATAAAATTGTCATCGGGTAACACCACCTAAAATATGTATAAAAGAGGTGCACGACTTGACAGGGACACAGTTCGCATTCCGTGGTCGCACAGTGAAGACCTCAGTACCTATAGTGGTCGTTATTATCATGGCCAGCCTTCTGCTTGGCTGTCTGTTACAGTGGTTGTAATATTGTCGTAATTATTCATACTAAGTGTGTATTTAAGTGCATTTGAAGTAGGCCTACTGTTTGTTATCCTGACACGAGTTTGTTCTTTGTGAGTTAAATAAATTAGTTTGAAAGTGGATCATGTTTTTATGCTCCTCCTTTTATTTTTAGTCATTTCTCATTAAATTTGTAAGATCAGAAGTGGGATAGGCTCCACAGCCTATCATCAACTTCTTGATACTTAATTTTTCAAGACATTACTTGATAGCAAATGCTAGAACTTTGAATGCACTTGTGTTGATAATTACGCGATATGTCTCTAACTGTGCGATGAAATGCGACTGTCTACGAGGTATTTGGTGAGTCCGTTCCAATTTTATTATTTATCGCCAATAAAATTGTCATGTGGTGTGCTGGTTAGATCATTACGATGATCCATGGTGCAGCAGACCAGTGCCTTCAGTGTAAAATCATTGCATTGCTGAACTTGATGGTGTTCAGAAATGTAAATTAGTAATTATCTACCCGATAATTATTAACAAATCGTTGTACTGCTAAATTTGTTGGTGTTCAGAAATGTAAATTAGTAATTATCTACCCGATAATTATTAACAAATCTTTGTACTGCTAAATTTCTTGTTCAGAAATGTAAATTAGTAATTATCTACCCGATAATTATTAACAAATCATTGTATTGCTGAATTTGATGGTGTTCAGAAATGTAAATTAATAATTATCTACCCGATTATAATTATTAACAATTCCATGTCTCATATAATTTGAAAATAACTTGTTGGCAGTAATAAATTTATTGTGAACGTGTTAGTTTACTGCTTATCGATACGAAAAGTCTTACATATTGTGTTCAAGTCTTAAAGACAGAATACGCAACAGTTCATGGTTGTGTCTACACCTACAAAGTTATTAATTGTGTACCAATTGTTCGCAGAACTTATTTAAGACTGTTATGGACGAGTTCTACTGATGTGGCACCTGCGATGGCATTGAGTGCAAGATATTGGTGCGCAAGAGTTCTCGATCAACTATAACACCGTGCCCACGGTGTGGTGGTGCAACTGTGCAGGGCACAGAGCAGCGTTGAGGGACGACTGTGACCAAACGCATTTACGAGTATTACTTATACGTCGGTAATTAGCAGAAGTTTGGTGAGTTCGCTCCAGTTTGTAAAGTAGACTTTATGTACCAAACAATCACCGGTTGCACTGGTTTTGTATGCCTTGTCTCATGTAAATCTTGATGTGCACATATATACTAGTCTTGAGTGGCACGGACTGTGGGCTGTACTAAAAGAGAGTATGGTTCATGGAGCAGGTATCGCGGGTGATGTCGGTGGGGCCCAAGCTGACTATAGACCGAGTTTAAAGCCTGAAGTGAGTCTTGAGGTTGACCCGCTGTAACCAATGTAAATTTTGATGCGCACGTGGTATTTGGTGTGGGAATATGACCTGAGTAAAGCTTACTTGTGATATGAAATGTCGTTGTGTGCGGCTGTTGTGCAAAGTGATATGTTTTGTGTTGTTCGGTACATTTGGTCGGTACATTTACATTTAGTCGGATATATTTGTTCGTTACATTTGGTCGGAACATTTACATTTAGTCGGACATATTTGTTCGTTACATTTGGTCGGTACATTTACATTTAGTCGGACGCATTTGTTCGTTACATTTAATTTTGGTCGGTACATTTGTTCATTACATTTGGCCGGTACATTTGTTAGTTACATTTTTTCGGTACATTTCTTCGGTTTATAAAGTAACTGATATTTTAAAGTCTATGCGCGCTTGCCTACGAGCAGCTACCTGTGGCATAAACCGGTACACGCGGGCTCGCATTTTCGCAGCTAATGGCGTGAGTAGTATTAATGTTTGGGCCTGTGCTATGAATTAGTGAAAATGACAAACAAATCAAATATTTGTCGGAAATCAAATGGCCTCTGTTGTGTAGCAGTGTATGGGGAGTGATGGAAGTTCTGATTATGTCATTCACAATGTACTGAAAATTTTATTTTTATTTGTGTTATGTCTGAAGCTACTAAAAGTTAAATCATTTATTTTTATTACTAACAAGATCCTTGTCTGTAGTCGCTTGAATGCATGCTTGCGCCTATAGTACAGTTGGTCACTTCATTTGTACAGTTCTTTTGAAAAGATAAAAATATTAAGAAGTTATGCTTCAGACACACAAACCTGTATAACCATTTTCAAATGTTCTCCGTGTGCGTTCTTCCTTATGATTACAGTAGCTCGAACTGCGCATATGTATGAATGTGCATGTGCAGAAATTCGAGGTGAGCTGGCTAAAGGAGCTCGCTTTGTACATCTGGTGCTGGGCGCTGGTTATAGCGACGCGCAGCAGCCGTCTGCCAGCATCGGGCAGCAGCCGTCTGCCAGCATCGGGCAGCAGCCGTCTGCCAGCATCGGGCAGCAGCCGTCTGCCAGCGTCGGGCAGCAGCCGTCTGCCAGCTTCAGGCAGCAGCCGTCTGCCAGCGACGGGCAAGCAGCCGTCTGCCAGTGTCGGGCAGCAGCCCGCTGTACACCATGCTGAAGACATCTAAGGACTGATCCATGGTGAACCAATTCTCGCTTGTTTTATTTTTAAGAGTTAAATTAATGTCGAAGCCCAAGCTAGGATTTATATTAAGCTTGAAACCTTCACAAAGGCTACCTCAGCAGTTGTTATTTAAATTAGTCAGGATTGGTCGAAGCGGTGCATAAAACACTAGCTATTTATTTATGAAATTTTTAGTATAAGAAAGTGTCGCTTGAGTATACCCATAGTACGATCTAAATAAAATTGACCTCTGCAACGCAGCGGATAGCCATCATAATGTTGTGAAATGAGAGACTACGGGTTCGATTCCCGCATCCAAAACATATGTTTGTGTTTGACTGGTAGGTTTACTTGTTGCTGAAAATCGAGCTATGTGATTCTGCCGTGTATTTTTGTTACCCAGGAGGTGCAAGATGCTCGTTGGGTACGTCACGCAGGCAGATGGAAGCCGTGAAGGGCAACGACAGCGGTCTGATGAAGAATACGGCACAGCGTGCATGATGCGGAGTGGCATTGAATAACGGCTCCGCCTAGAAATTAACTATTTGCATTGTATTCTTCTAAACTCATTGACACAGCTAGCTATCAATGTGTTCCTGGGTTTTCTTACATCACTTCTTTTTTCCCGGCTATAGATAACACGTGGCATATGAAGTGATGAGGTAGGGCGTTTTGTGGGTGCTGTGTTCTGTAAATACCTAATGTGCTCGGGACGCGCACTTGTCAGGAGAGGCCGTGTTAGAATATTTTTATTTTTATCTGTGTTGATGGTGTTTATAAAATTGTCATCGGGTAACACCACCTAAAATATGTATAAAAGAGGTGCACGACTTGACAGGGACACAGTTCGCATTCCGTGGTCGCACAGTGAAGACCTCAGTACCTATAGTGGTCGTTATTATCATGGCCAGCCTTCTGCTTGGCTGTCTGTTACAGTGGTTGTAATATTGTCGTAATTATTCATACTAAGTGTGTATTTAAGTGCATTTGAAGTAGGCCTACTGTTTGTTATCCTGACACGAGTTTGTTCTTTGTGAGTTAAATAAATTAGTTTGAAAGTGGATCATGTTTTTATGCTCCTCCTTTTATTTTTAGTCATTTCTCATTAAATTTGTAAGAATAGGATATTCGAAATGTAAATACCAATTTGAGATTTATAGAACATTTACTTAATATTATTATGTATACCCTTATCTTTCTATGGTTTTCAATTCCCTAATTATTGGTGTATTCAGACAAAAAAAATATTATATTATTATTATTCCGAACAACTTGAAATATTCTGAATGGCTTAAGATCTTGAGAATTGAGATTCAAAAACATTATTAATACCTTATCTTACACACATAAGCTCACGCCTTTATCCCCGAAGGCGTAGGCAGAGGTGCAACTAGTACTGCACCCATATTTCGCTAGGCTTATTTTCGTCCCATGTGATAGGGGGTGAACCTATCACAGTACCTCAAATTATTGTCACCTAAAATTGTTGTAAATACGAAACTGGAATGTCATGTTAAATATAACTATCACTATTTAAGGCACATTAAGTCCTTACAATAAAATGGCTCATTGGTTCATGCAGGTACCTCTGCAATAGCTCTACAAAATCATTCACAAATAAAATGTAACACAGTTTACTTGCAATTGATATTGTTTTAAAGTGAATAAATAATTTCTTAATACATTAAGAAAAGTTATTATAACTTTCATTAACCTATACCATTCGAAAAATGTCATTCAAACAAAATAATTATGAATAAATTCTTTCATATGCCAGTTTGAATTATAAATATTTTAATTTGTTATTTAGTTGCCAGTTTCCAACAGTATTTTGCTTAAATACAGTAAAAACATTAATTGTTTTGTCCCCATTTCTATAGACAAGTTCACTCACAGCTGCTTTCCAACTTAAACAATTTCTTTGTGAAGCTACATTACAGATTTGTTGATTTTAAAAACATGACACAATTTAGTGAATCAGTTAGGTCAGACTTTTAAATGTCTGAATACTGTTACCACCAGATAATATAATATATGATAGCCAGACAAACATTTGAAATAATTTGCTTCTTTGTATTAATGTGACATCCTTCTATGATATGTCAATTTATAAAGTTTTATTAAAAGAACACAGTAGCTATTCTGTTGGCACCAATATTACTAAACTAATAAAATTTTAGTTTATCTATCTCTTACACAACAAATATAACTAAAATTCAGTTCTGTCACACAACTAAATATGGATTCAAATATGCAATAAAATTTCAACCCACATTGAGTAAAAATTGAGATGTTCATTTTATTTTGCTAAATTTAACTTTCAGATTCAACCAAGTTAAATTCTGTAATTGTTCTAAAAATCATAAATAAATTATTCCCATGTATGAATATGTAAAACACAACTTTATTGTTTTAATTTAATGAATTTAGCAAAATAAAATTAATATATAAAATTTTAATTGATATTGGTTGAAATGTTATTGCATATTTGCATCCATATAATTAAATTATTTTTAGTTCAATTGATTGATGCCAACACAATGACCACATGTATCTATTCATAAAAGATGGCAAAGTATTAATATTCAAACCAATATTATTGTATCCTGCACCCTTTCCTTTTTTTCTCTGCCTGCTTGCTCTTCTTTTTGGCTAACCCCTCCGCGGTGATGTCGGATATGACAGACATCCTTTTAGATGCGTCAAGTTGGTGACCAGACTGTGGAGTACTTATGCTAGTATCAGGTGGATATGTGGAGCTGTACAGGTTGTTGTTTTCACTATAACTGTGCGGGATGTTTGTGCTGTTTGATATTGTTTCATTTGGATTGTCGGCTGGATATTGTGAAGCTGGGCGGATGCTGATCGGATCCGGGAAGCGAGGTTTCTTGCCAGTGCTGGGCGGTGGAGGGGGATGGCGATGTTGATGTCCGTTGGGTGTGCTCGGCCACTTATCTAAGTCTACGGATCTTGAATGAGAATGAGAGACATTCACACCAGATGTTGCAGCTTCTGTGTGAGCATAGTATTGATTTGACACTTCCTTTGCTCTCACTGCACTGGCTTTTGATTCTATATGCTCTTTTTCAAATGGTTCAACATAATTTAAATCTGAGTCCACAGATTTACACAGTCTCAGTGGGTTTTCTCTGATAATGTCTCTTGGGTTGCTGTATGCATCACAGAGTGTGGCACAAGGCGGCTGTGGCTCACATTCCTGTAGCTGCTGTGCTGCCATGCGCTGCTGTTTCTTCAACAAGGCTTTCTGTTTAGCTTTCTCTTTAGCTCTCTGTAACTTTTTATACTCTCTCTCTTGGAGGAGCCTTGCTAATTCACCATCTTGGGCCTCAACAGCACATCTCATGTCGGCCATTAGAGCATCATGACCTTCAGTCTGGTGGCTCAGTTCTCTTGCCAATCTAGCATCCCGTTCCTCTTGTTCCATACGCCTTTTTATTTCTTCAAGCTCGGCAGGTGATAGGCCAAGTTCCTCTGGGTTGATGTCACTCGGTGGAGGCAATGGAGCTGGAGCTGCGGCGCGTGACGAGCTCGGCTGCTGCAACACCTCGGAGTGGTTGCGCCGTTGTCGTCTCAAGTTGATCTCTGCCATTTCCCTCGCTATTTCAGCATCTATCTCGGCCTGACGGCGACGTGTGAGCTCCCGCAGATAAGCCTCGTGTTCTATCACCTGCTGCTCGCTCAGCGCCAGCGGGAAGTCCTCGCGGATGAGCTGGTTGCGGTGCCTGTTCTCGCAGAGGTGTGTCGAGATCTCCCGGTCCTGCAGCCGGTGCGCGAGTGCCCCGTCCGTGCGCACCACCCACTGTTCGCGCAGATCCGTCACGTGCCCGAACTTCGGCATAGTATCACTCGCCTGGAACCCCGCCATCGCTGGTCCGCGACGATAGAAAGCACGAACTTTCCAAACGTATCCGACTAATCGCTTTAATGCGCACTTGGGATCGCAAATCGTAACACGAATTTATTGTGCATCAGCACGACACAAATCGCATGATTACGGCGCCAGCCTGTTGTGTGCACACCTACAACAACAATTCATAATACAAAGCGAACCTTTCACGACTTTCTTTGGGATCCGTGAGAATAAATTAAAACTTTTTTATGTATCGCTTGTGGGGACTGCACGAACAATAAGAGTACAACATTTATTAATCTACATATTTAATAGCGCCGAGCACTCACTGATTCATTCATTATTTTATCCCTCCTCCACAATCAACCCGTTCGACAAAAATGTTAATATATTGACAACATTCCTCAAACTACATTGACACTTGACTGCGGAAATTGACAAGTGCATTCTTTAATAGTGTGGCGACATCCAATAGTACCATAGAGAATAAAATCATATAATCGATTATTACAATACATCCCTAAATAACTTACATAAAAACGTATGTTGTAAATAACTGTGATGATGAGTTTTGGCGAGAATTCGGACAGTACGGTTCATCGCTTATTTTAATTTATTTCAAAAACTAGTTTAAAGTTCTGTTTGTTGTATAAAAGTGGTGTGTGGATTTGTGCGACAAACATTGACGGTGATGAACAGTGTATAGGAATATTGAAATAAGTGAATTAAGCATCGTACTGGAAGAAATTCACACCGTTAGTTCTGTAAGTAGTCTGTGATTCACACCAAAACTCCAACAAGACCTTAAAAATGTACATACCCATATTTCACCGCTCTTGTGATGACTTGAGAATCAATTATACTTATCATTGGCGAAACGCTTAATAATGCGAAGCCATAAATTAAAAAGAAGAAGACTGTGATGATCATTGTTCCACAGTTCCACAGTCACAGCTAAATTATTTAAGAATTTTGTTATCACAAAATGATAACAGAAGCCTATTACTTAATATCTTATACATTAATATCAACTTAATATCAAGGGACTGTCATTACTTAATATCACTGACAATTAAGCACTGTTTACTATTTTCGGAGGAAACTTGTTTCAAAGGGACGCGACCGCGTACCCACCGACTTCACATGCGTTAGCATACTATTAGTAATTTGTGTACTTCACCTACCAGTGTGTAGCCGTGAAATGATTACTGTCTATCCGATCTTTTTAAATTTTATTCCTGCCGCAGTGCAGTGGTCCCACCATGAGTAAACAGGAAATCCCCGTCCACCCACGAGTGGGTGAAATTATGGATTCATGGGTCGTGTTCCGTTTGAAACAATTTTTCTGTTCAAAATCATGGCATTAAGACAAACCACGAAGTCGTCTAATCGCAAGAAAATCAAACCTTAACATTGTACTGACAAATAAATAGTCAAATTGCAAAGCCATTTATAATATTGTTACAAAATGAAGTAAGTAGGAAATCAAGGTCTTTAAGCAGCCCTGAAATAAAAAAATCAAGAAGAGATATGCTAGTTTGTGATATAATCTTCTCAGAGTTTATATTTGTCCTTCTTTTGTGTTTACAAAGGCTCGCCTTCTGAGAGAATTTCTTGGGCACTTGAATTCTTTATCTTCATAAGTGCAGCCATAATCTATTAGCGACAAATACATAGAGTAAAAATTCATCGGTTTCTTAAAAAAATTATATGCTTTCTATTTGTAACAACTCGCCTATTCTTCTCGAGAATTCGCCAAGTCCTTTTTGATTAGCCGTGTTGTAAAACGTTTTTTCTGACATGCGATGCATCCAGCTGGATAATAATGGGTATCTAGTATAAAAAGAGAAATAGTCAAATTTGGTGAGGTCTTAAATTTATTTTTAAAATCTTTTATAAAGAATAAAAGACACGCAGCCAATTTGGAGGCTTTAATACTACTTGATATAAAAGAACAATGATATCTTAAAGCTAGCTTATAATATGGGTCGTCGAACAACTGACTGTCTGGGAAGACTTATTCAGCATCCATCGAAGTGCATGCAGATCTGCTGACTAAGCCGTCTCTAGTGTAAGCCGAAGTGGGAGAGGATACATAACTAGATATTGGGCGTTCCAAACATACAAATATATATATAGATAGAACCTACAACTGGACTATAATATGTATAAAAGTTTGTAGAAGTATTGACCTCTAGCATGATCACTGTATTTTCCCCCGTAACTATAAATATTAAATATTACTATTATGGTCGCATAATGCGCACGAACGCATAATGGCGAATTCTGTATATGTATATAAACATTTACACCTTTTTGTTGTTCTAAGTCAAAAATACAGATCGTAACATTTTATTATAAGTATATAATATAGTAACTATGCAAAATCTCACCTGTTCTTGTCTATAGGCACCAGAATATTTAATGTGCTCAGTGTGGAGCAAAGCGCGATATCCCCGAGGGTAGGCCAGCCTCCCCCAAACCACTGCCTAGATGTCAACATGCTCTCTAAATCTGTGTAAGCACTTTCTATCTCAAATATTTGTTGCGGCAGCACGAAACAACAGTTCTCGTATAAGATAGGGTGCTGCAAGAAGGAAAAGATGAAAAAAAAATACATCTTATTTTTATTACTTAACAGACTTATTAGGTTTGAGTAAAGTGGTACGTCTCTCATATGGTAGAGGCCGTCTGGTAGGTACCACTGTGTTGTCTATTTATGCCGCTAAACAACAGCCGTATTTAATTTAATTAAATGACGAGACGAGCAAGGCACTCGCCTGACAGTAAGCGCCTCGCCTGCCTATAAACAGAAGCAACACCACACAGAACTTTGAATTACAAAGTACTGCATGGCACTGAACTACGCTCATCACCCCTACATATAAGATATTAAGTCTCTTAATGCCCAGTAATTTCACTGGCTTCCGAAACACAACAGTGCTTACACGCTGTTGCTTGGCGGCAGAAATAGACAAAGCGGTGATACCAACCCAGACGGCGTCCCACATAAGAGGGACATACCACCTTGTAAGGGGGTTTGAGATGTATTGAAGCCAGTGAGATTATTGGTCATTATGAGGCATAACTTCGTATGTCTCGAGGTGACTAGTTCAGTACAGTGCCTTGAGGTACGTTATACTATTGTGGTTGCTTCTCTTTATAGGTAGGCGCTTACCTTCAGGCGAAGGACTGTTAGTCTCGTCATGAATATTAATGGAATATACATAAACTCACGTCTTTATCTCCGAAGGTATATTGAAATAAAACTAATTTAAACGGATTTTATCGCGGTTTTTTATTCGTTATTGATAAGCTTTTCAGCCTTCGTCGTAGTCACACACACAGTAGGGGTGGACTGAGGTGTAGGTTGTCCAAGAAGTTAATGTAGCAGTGCCTACCATTAGTTAACAATTATTGTTAAAAAATATATTTTTTATTTTGTTATTGGTCCGATCTACGCAGAAAGAGCTCACAGTGTCTTCAGGTCTGGCGATTGGTCTTTTTCGTCAAATTTAATAAAACCCGTTTAAATTAGTTTTATTTCAATAAATAATAATCCTTGTTAATGATGTTACTATCGAATGGTACCCCATAGATTTATATACTGCGTATTATTAATGTGCGAACGCTGCGTTACGGATACATGTAGCAGAACATCGGAAGTCTGCATAAACCGCAAACAAAAATATGTATAAGTACTAAATGTATTACGTAGATAGGTACTAAGTGATATACTGTATGAGGTCTCACTCTTATGGCCTTACCGTAGCAGCTCGAAACCTTGGATACAATATGCTACTGTTGTAATGCAGCATTTGATCCACGATTGCTCTTCCTCCGGGATCTTTTGGAAGTAAGCGATCAGAGTGTGAATATCGCGTTACGAGGTACGTGCAGATCGCGTGGCTGAAATTATTGCATATTAGCTGAAGTCCTACAGCGTCAACTATATATATTTACTAGTTTTCGTATGATCGAACTTTTGCGGGATAAAAAGTACCCTATGGCCTTATCCAAGTCATACCCTACTTGTGTGCCAAATTTCTTTCAAAACCATTCAGTCATTAAGACGTGATTAACTAACAAATATCCTAACTTTCATATTTATAATAGTAGTAAGATTATGTATGTTATTATTAGATCTTACCTATCGTGGAGAACCAGTTCTCTATCCTTTAAAATAGGTAACGTTTGTAGTGGATTCATCTGCAGATAGAAATTACACAATATTAATTATTATATATCTTTATAGAATAGTAGGCGAGCAGCTGGCTGTGAAACCTGAGGCCGCGAGTTCGATTCCCACACCGAAACAAATGTTTATTCCGGTGCTTATTGTGTAGGACTTGTGGAGGCATAAGAGTCCTTGTGGTTCATGATACTCATGATAAAGGTTAACCTAGTGTTGGATAGGACTAGTTAGGTTGTAGGTTGATGGAACCGGACGGAGCGAAAATTATGATAAGGATGGTGAAAAAATATTAACTTACTACAGCAATTTCCGGAGCTTTATGTTCCCCTTTATCCAAGTTCACATCGACTTCAGTAACATTCAAATTTAGAGAGTCTAGCGTCATCATTACAGCCCTGCAAGCGGGACTGCGGTCTGCCTTCCATAATGTACAATGTCTATACAGAAAGAGGTTAAATAAATCAGTAGTCTCTTTGATACAGCGAGCTAGGGGGCGGTTGTGAAACGAGAGGCTGAGGGTTTGACCCATCAAACTAATAACATAAGAAATAAAGAAAAAAAGAAAGAAAGTTTATTTGGCCATTGTCTATGGACTAGATGGCAGTAAATTGTAAATTGTACGTACACATGGAAGTATAAGGGTAGATAACATAAGTAGACATAAAAATGCAATAAAATAAACTAAGAAGCTCATGCTTTTCACAGAAGTGATTATGAGAGGTGGATTAATGCAGTCAGCCGCGATTATGTCCCATCATGTGATATGGGGTGAGCCTATCTCCATTCAGGGCAGAAATTCCAATCCCGGCCAACTCATAAGTGAAAACATAATACTAAATAAATCAATTTATTCTTCTGGTATTATGTGTGTTAAGGGATTGATTAAGGGAAATTTAATACGATCAGGTGACACACTTGCTTTTTTATTTAACTTCTGTAAAAAAATATAAATTATAATTTAATTTTCTGTCAGTGTTGTACAATCCTATCCGCCCCTGCCCATTACGTAAACAAAACTATTTAGGTACCTACAGGTTACAGTATAGACGTACATTTTTTTTAACTTAAAGACAACATATTATGATCTTACCCAGAATAATTATTTTTGCTATGAGATATTAGTTTACTTTATTTCGTATAAATGACATAATAGTGTTCAGAGGTTTTTGCTTCAGCTTGGGTCGAGAATATACCTCACACTAACAAGGGACCAAAGAAAATGTGCAACTAACTTTAAGCCTGTTACCATGGCTTTACTTCTTCCTGCTCCCATTTTTTTTGCTTTATGGTTTCACATCTTACCTATCACAATTTAGTCCCCTAAATCTTGCTGCTCATAATTTACTGTGCATTACACCAAAAATTTATTCTGAAAATTTGGTGACATTAACAAAGAGACAGATAGACTCTACAAAGAGTTTGTAAACACTACGTTATAAGTACAATATTCTTTGTTTGATTTAGTCACAAATCCTACTAATATTATAAACGCGAAAGTTTGTAAGAATGGATATTGTATGTTTGTTACTCTTTCACGTAAAAACTACTGGATGGATTTTAATGAAACTTTACAATAATATAGCTTATACATAGGCTATTCAGAATAGGACATAGGCTACTTTTTATCCCGGAAAAAGCAGATTACGCGGGCGGAGCCGGGAGCAAAAGCTAGTCAATAATATTACTCTGGCGAGAATGTAGTCCCGCTTGAGTAATATTCTCTATAACTGATTTAATACTGTTTGGTAATACTGTTGTATGAATGTAGTTTTTTTTTTATTTGTTTCTTCGAATGACGAAACGAGCCGGCGCGGCCGCTCGCCGATGGTAAACGCCACGCCTAGCCTGCTCAGCAACAGAAACAAACCACACAAGCCATAAGGCTTCATCACAAAGCCATCTAAACTGCGCTCGTCCCCACGAGACATGTTAAATCCCATAATGCCCAGTAATTTCACTGGCCTCAATGTTCATCAACCCAAAACACAACAATGTTTACGCAATGCTGCTTAGCAACAGAAATAGACAAAGCGGTGGTACCAACCCAGACCGCCTCTCACGTACGAGGGACCTACCACCTTGTAAAAGTAGTCGTTTTCAAAGGGTTTTCCTTTTCTTAATTCGAATAAAATATACAATGTTTACTCAAGGCTTGATCGAGTAAGATATAAGGTTCAAACTTTGCTCTAAATCGTTCATATTACAAACGATACGAAAGGTACACAAGTCCATAACTAAGATATGTCAATATTTTATTTTAAAATGATCTTTACAAACACGGAGATTATTCTGCGCGTCATCAAATCGCGTCTATCATACATAATGCAAAAGATGAAATTGTACGAATATTTATGTTCCCGTGATGTGTGCCATGTGGCGTGTGAGCTCGCCATTGTGTCTGGAACTTGTGGTCTCTAACAGTCGCGTTTTTTCACGTTCCTGAGTGTATACAGAATTACATTTTTATAATACCTAATAGGTACATTGTACAATGTTTTTATTCGGAAAACGTATGATTGCGAGTGGATATTATCGCAGTTTCTGGAGTAATAAACCATTTAATGCAAGGTAAGATGTTATTCAGAGCTTGTGTGATGATTCATGATTTTATTGGAATATATAATATTTCTGCACGCTTGGCACAATACTTCGCAAGCGTGTGGATTATTCACAAAATTTTCCTTTGACATATTTACACGATGGCCAAACCGAATTCCCTAAGATTAAAGAATCTATACGAATTCCTAAGTCAATATTTTTTTTAGGCCAGCATCTACTTCCAAAAAAATTATTCTTTACGGTGATGAAGCGTCCCCACCAGTAAGATTCGTCATGATGACCGCTTCGATGTTGAAAATCGATTACACTTTTCACAAAATCGATCTATTTACATCAGAAAATAAAACCGATTTCTATAAACAGGTATAAATATTTATTATTTTTTATATTTGTCGTAGTATTTACTACGTATGTACAGGGCATTTTCTTAATTTTATATTTCACAGACCGCAGTTAAACTCGAAAACATATTTTTAGAACTTACGCGACTTAATCAAATCATGTCAGTGCGGACCCTAGTTTTAGGCCGGGATGACGCTAGGCAGAAAGAATGAGAGTTAATCAAGAGTAGTTCCACCTGATGTCAGGAGAAGAAGGAAATATTGCAAACTCTTCAATGAAGAACAGCAAGTGCATTTTGATATCCGTTTTTAAGTTTTATTTAAACACAAGATTCTTTTGTTCGCAGATCAATCCTCTGCAAAAAGTTCCAGCAATGTCGGTGGACGGGGACATAATATGTGATAGCCATGCAATAGCATTATACCTTTGCCGAATAAATGAGAGTCAGCATTTATACCCGGCGGATGTATTAACGAAAGCTGCAGTAGATCAGATGCTATTTTTCAATGCCACTAATTTGTTTCCTGTAGACAGTTCTATATTTGTACGATTTTTTATATGTTACGTGTGTTCAGAACATTTTCAAGTAGAACCCAACATTTATGATACTTTTTGAATTACAGTCCGAATACTTTGCTGGAAAACGGCCAATGAATCAGGAAAAAGTGAGGGAGTGGTACTCCTCTTTGAAATATCTTGATAATCAACTCAGTAAGCATATGTGGTTGACTGGGGATCAGGTACTTAAATAAATTAATAAAATCTTATTAAGGCCTTACTTAAAATCAATATGATTTAAGTTTTGAGTGGCACTTGGTAACATGGTTTGTGGTTTGACGATAGTTCGAATTGCCCGTTTTGAGTAAATGTTTCGTTGTGGTGGCTACAGGGGTAGCGGCTGCGTGTAACAATAATAATACCGGCAGAACTATGTCTACTTGGTACATTCTTTAAAAAATTGCTGATATATTTTAATTGGTGGTTAAAATTTATCAATGTGTAATTAATTACCTAATTCTTATTTGCAAACAAGTTTTGGCCTTCGATATAGAGATAAATACTTCTCGTGGTGTGTATGCACTGAAGTGCTTAGCATAATTCTCGTGTGGGCCAACAGTATTCTGGGATAAACCGTCCACCCTGTTGCTACGCCCGCGTCCATGAGCTGCTGTGTGTGTACATTCTAGGCCAATCGGCGTTCCAATGCCTCGCAAGCGTGTTCCTTTGATTTTTGAAAAAATAACCAACAACTCGGAATTTGGTTCAACGTAGCGGGTACCTACAGCTTGAAAGCTCAACGCCTGATCCTCATATAGGAACGTGGTAGGAATTATGAAAGCTCGGCAAGCATGAGGTCAACGCGTAGACTGTGTTAAGTCTGATGAGAGTTGAGAGTTGAGACGATTCAAATCGTATGTGATTTGCTGTTGGTCAATTAAAATTGAAGCGTGAGAAGTTGCTTTTGCCTGTGTGCTATTACTTTACACGTTTACAGTTTGCATAGGCAAGAACAAAATAAAACTAATTTAAGTGGATTTTGTCGCGGTTTATATTTACTTTTGGTCCCGATGTTTCGAAAACAAAACTATTTTTACAGATGCGGCTGTGTGATATTTGTTGTGGAGCTACAATTACCTCATTAGAGCTATTAGTACCAGCAATAGAAAAATTTGGTGCTGTTAAATTATGGGTGGAGAGATTGCAGAAATTACAATGTTTCGAAATCAACAACATTGGTCTAAAGAGGCTAAACAACTTTGTTAAATCGCTTGACTCTTTATTTTACAAGAATAAATAATATTCATTAATTCTATTAATGTTTTTAATTGCTTTCTGCCTGGCGTTATTCAACCTTATTGCAAGGATTCGCCTTTCTACTTCCACCATACCAATTCACTCGAGTTTCAGTATCATATAAAGTGAAACCATTGGCTCTAAGTTTCCTTAAAATACGTTAAACTAAAGCGTGTTGGATCGATGGATAGTACTCCTGGTATAGTCTGCCATAGGCATCTGTTGTCGACACACTGCTTTCGTTTCTTCAAAACATGATTAAACAATGTTATTTTAAATTTTTGAAGTTTATCTGCCACGTTGTGTAGATAAAGGCTGCCGCGGATGTACTCGTTATTTAAGCCATGGTCGTGTAACGGTGCACACTACCGCAGCACTTCTCTCTGCGAGTTCAGGTCACGTCTCACATGTATAAATGACTACAAAACAAATAATACCTACCTATTACCTACTCTGAAGACTAAAGTCTTCGATCAATGTGTGTTACCAGTGATGACATACGGCACTGAGACGTGGCCTCTAAATATGGGCCGTATAAGACGGCTCACAGTCACTCAGCGAGCTATGGAGAGAGCTATGCTCGGTGTTTCTCTGCGTGATCAAATCAGAAATGAGGAGATCCGTAGAAGAACGAAAGTCACCGACATAGCTCAGCGGATTAGCAAGTTCAAGTGGCAGTGGGCAGGCCACATAGCTCGCAGAACCGATAACCGATGGGACAGAAAGGTTCTGGAATGGAGGCCACGTACTGGCAAGCGCAGCGTTGGACGTCCACCTACAAGGTGGACAGACGGAATGATAAAGATCGCAGGAAGTCGCTGGATGGAGGCCGCTTCCAACAGGTCGCTCTGGAAATCTTTGGGAGAGGCCTATGTTCAGCAGTGGACGTCTTGTGGCTGATGATGATGTTGATGATGATTACCTACTCAGAATTTTGTTCGTCTTTGATTAAAATTAGAGTGATGTATTTTGGTTGAATTGTAGATTTTAATGGCCATGTTCGGATGAATAAAGTTTTAGATAGCTAAGTTAGACACTCAGCCAAAGTGTATTATTATACTAGTGCACTCAGCTTTTATGTTTAAGCGACTCGTAAATTTTTGATTCTTTGGTCATTCGTTCATATTATCGTCTATTCGTCTTACGAATTGTCTATTCGCTGCATATTATTACGAATACATATGATGTTAGACATAAAAGGTGTCTTGGACGAAAACTAGTTTAGATATTCTATGCGCATTTTAAATTGTAATGAACACGTTTATCATTTGATGTACCATAACGTTACACAATCATTTATCCATAGATTCATATAAATTTTAAAATATTTGTATACTCTGTAGCCCGGCATAAACTTCAATTGTCTTGTCAAATATTCTTTAGTCTATGACCGCTTATTGATTGGTCGACGAGGAGATGTAAAAAATGGCTGCCTTGCCTTCTCCTACTCAGGTAGAAATATTCGAGATTTGTACAGTCAGTTGCGCGGAAATCTCCAGAATTCAACGCTTAGAATAAAGTTCAATTACTTATCTGTTGTGTAGTGCTGTGTGAACGACGAATTCACTTCTCTATAGTTATTGAATTTGCCATCAAAGTTTGGTGTTCTGTGAACAGATTACGTTGCTCTCAAAATTATTAAATAACGCTAGGTTTATTGCCCTATGATGTTATTAATTAGCAAGAATTAAAAGTGTCTAGTCTGTTAATGGTGTGCGCTGTAAATTTTCATTTAAACCTCTCCTTTGACCTTGTAACTGTAACAGTTTCGTACGAGATCAGCGAATGCTGTGACCAGTACTCAAATGTCACACCCATTACCATTCAAAATAAGTTTTAGTTAATTTATTGTGTGTTTAACGTTCTGAAAATGCTGGTCAAACGATTGCAGGTGGCAGGGACCCACAGTGCTATATATGAAGCTTATTACCATCAGGTGAGTGGTTTTTTGGGACAATACTTGCAATTTATTTCACCGACAGTAAAAAATTATGATACATTATAAACATATACGAGTGAGTGAGAAGAAATCTTTGTAGTAAGCCATGTATATACTGTAGATTATGTATAGAAGTATTGTACAGATGTTTAACATCCAGTTTAAATGAGCTGTTCCATGAATATTCCTTGGTAAGTACCAAGTATGGAAGAAAATATGAAGTTATATAACAAAATTTATTAATGCTATGCTAAAGTAAATGAACTAAGTCCCTCATGCCTCTCATATGCAGTATAAATGACTTAAATGTATGACATATATTTTTTTTAAATCAATGATTGTAAGCACTAACTCAAAATTACATTTGGAGGTAATTTCATTTGCTTTTAAGATGCTGTACGAGTGCTGAGGCTTTGGGTTTGATCCCTGGTCAGATAAAAGTGATATTGGATTATTTAGTCTGCAATTATGACCGGTAATACCGGTATGACAATAGGATTGCCCCCTCTCACATCATGAGCCGGAAATAAGCTCAGTAAAATATGGGGCGACTAGTTACACCTCTGCCTACCCTTTTGGTGATTATTAATTCCCACACTGCCCTGCAAAACATTTGTCAGATTACTGGGGGTCTACTGTACTTTGCGTTTAAGATTTTATAATCTAAAATGGTGCACCCCATTAATCCTCTTTACAAAATGTTGAATGGAGAAGATATTAAATTGAGTGCCATTATAAATTATTGACACCTAGCCAAGAGGGGGTTATAAATTATAATCTGTTAAGCACCATATTGAGTACGTATTATAATCCTGGGAAGTATTGTATGTATAATAAATTCAGTCACAAATTGTGGTTGCTTGCCCTGGGATTTGAATTCAGTACCTCACTATTTCTAAGCCTAAGTAAGCTAGTTAATCTAAAATTAGAATAGAATAAAAGTAGACTGCTAGGAGAGCAATGGGGTAATTTTACCTCTTTAAGGTTTTCATAGAACACATACGCACTCACGCTTGTAATTCCCAAAGGGGTAGGCAGAGGTGTAACCAGTACACCCACATTTCGCCAAGCGTATTTTGTATTAAAAAAAGAAAAAAGGAATAATATGCCTAAATCGAAATACAGGCATGTGATGGTTTAGCTCATACAGCTTTGTTTTAGTTCTGTGGCTATGTAAACCTTTTATTTACTTTCGGTGGCTTTGTCCCCTTATAGCGTATATCCCTCACTCTAAAACATTTTCCTGGCAACACCCTTGATGCTGACTGATCATTGCAGGTGGACCCAAATGGCAGCGGGGTGATCCAGGCCCTCGACGCGGCCAGGTTCCTCAAGAAGTCCCGCCTCAGCGATGTGATCCTCAGCAAGATATGGGACCTCTCCGATCCCAACGGCAAAGGATACTTGGATAAGGTGAGAGATTGATCCGTTATAACTGCTGTGTGTATTTCTGCCGCAGAGCAGTAGTGTTTACCTCTTTTGTGTATTGAAGGACATTTAAATTATCATGCTTAAATCGTGGCAACCATTTTCGTTTTCGTCACAAAAGCATGGTTAGTATTAGTGCATCATCTTGGCATGACGGCGGCGCCCCGAAATACCGAAATTCACTGTTTTTTTTCATTATTCAAAAGTATAATTACTCATAACTCATGCAACTAAACTACGAGAAAGAAATAAAACCCCTAAACTTTTAAACTAAGTGCCCAAGGGCATCAGACGACTCTGATTGTCATGCATAAAGTCTAAGACAAACTGCCCCCACCTGCTTATGCAACATATTGACATCTCGACACTTGTTTTTATATGAAAACTAGCTGTCCCTCGCGGCTCCGCCCGCGTGATCTGCTTTTTCCGGGATAAAAGCAGCCTAAATGAAAAATGATGAAATTACTAAAATGGCTATTAAAAAATAGGGGTTGGTGATAAAGGGGTAAAAATTTAGGGTTGTATGTATTTTTTAATGCTGTATCATAAAAAAATAAAATTTATCTAAAAATTATAAAAAAATAAAAATTTGGGGTGGACTACCCTTAACATTTAGGGGGATGAAAAATAGATGTTGTCCGATTCTCAGACATACCCAATATGCACACAAAATTTCATGAGAATCGGTCAAGCCGTTTCGGAGGAGTTTAACTACAAACACCGCGACACGAGAATTTTATATATTAGATTTATTGATATAATTAGAAACATACTTATTGTATACGTTGCATACGCTGTTTAACCTGGTTATCACTATCTCTCAGAAAACCGACATGAAGTCGCAGTTTGATATTGCGTCATATCTCCTGCGTCATGTCGCATCGGGATCGGATTGATCCTGCCCGTTGCCAAACAAGCAAGAGGCATCGGATTGACGACTGAAGGCCACCCATTGCTCGGCTGACTGGAGATTTTTTAGTATTCCATCACGATATCCCCTGCCTGTCGGAGGAAGCGACTTACCGGGACCATCTGGGGTCGCGGGCGCGCAGCGGTGGATACGCAACTTTCGTACCTGCATATATTTTATATACATTTTATGATACGACTGCGAGATGCGTGGCAGTACGATATATCGTGCTGCCGGAAACTTCGAGAGACATTTTTTTCTTTTTCTTATCTGTATGAGGCTTTTGAGCCTCTTAAGTAGGGGGCACAGTGTCCTGCTATTCCGGCTGCAATCCAGAGTACACTCGGGGTCCTCAAGACCTAGCAACTTATCGGTCGGATCACTTTGCCGTGCTCGGATAAAAAATAAAAAAAAATTACCAAGATACTAATTATAAGATGGCGTCCCTCGCGTCGTTCAATACAAAATATGTCTCCGTCTCATTTTACTTGTTTACTGAACACTGAAGGTCGTGTCGAGTTCAGCTTTGTAATTCAGTCATGCGATACTGTTGTATTCTGCTAATTGTGTTCATTTGCTCAAATATTCTCCCCAGTTATGTATTCGATATTATATACCGGTGGTAGCGATCCGTCGCGGTGCCTGATGATTCCTGCCATTGTTTTAGCGTGTTTTTTATTTATTGGTCTTATATATTTTATTTTATTCGTTGACTTCGTAAAATTGGTATTGGGTGGTGTTGTCTATGCCAATGTCGATTTTTTATAAATGCGATGAAGTACGTTACGTGCTTGTTATGAACGTATAAATGTGTCTTCAATTTCCGAAGAGGGCAAAAGCAAATCGAAGAGCTTGCGACAGGTCAGGCGGATGACCGATGCGGGCACAGGGATACAAGGATGTACCCGCCCCAACCAACCATCAAGTCATGTCGCAAGCCCCTCGGGAGAACCGGATATAAATTGGCTGATCCTGGAACGTGATCCACACAAGGTGTGTTGATCACTATGGCAGGCCTCATAATATCCAGTAATTTCACTGGTTACAGTGTATAGCAAGAGAAACCCGAATGTGTCTATCTGTCATCTCGAATAACCAACTTTAGACATCCATCAAATAAATACATTCTACAAATAATTGAGCGAGTAGGCCATTTTTGTTTTTTCATATTACGTGTTTATGGAATTTTCTTTTTATTTACCTATGCAAGTGAAGTTAGGGTTGTCCCTCATACATCCGGTTTATATTTATTTTAAGTCGCTTTGGACTGCGGTATCGCTCTGCGTGCGGTCCATCAGCAATCCTCTTTTCATGACTTAACATATTTTATTGATTTCGGGGATGCGTGTGCGGTCTGTCCTGTGCGGTTACGACCCGCAATCCCCATTTTAACCCCCGACATAAGGCCGAGGGGTGTTACAATAAGTTCGCCTTACCCCTTTGTCTGTTTGTATAAACGGATGGACCAATTTGGATGTATTTTTTGTGTTGTAGGTAATTTCAATGATATACATATTTTTTAAACGTGATATTTCGAGAGCCAGGTTGAAAGACAATCCTTTTAGCCGTTTATAAGTACATATTTATGTACATATATATCTTGTTAAAGCCGGTTGAAGACTAGGTTTAATTCTCGGCGACTAGGTGGGAACCCTACGCAAGAACACGCGTTTGAGATGTGACAGTGAAGTCGTTATCGGGATCCGGGCGCGGGGCGTTGTCTTATCATATCGTTTGAACATCGACTGACGACTCGCCATCTCGAGATGATGCTGATGTTTATTACAGATATCAACTTATGAGAATGGTACTTAAGGGCCGTCCGTGAGCAAACGACCTTGACTGACTCGCGCCATACTGAATCGTGTACTCAGCGTGTGCAGAATATGCACGTATTTAGCGAATAATTGATTTAAAAAATCAGGCTTTGGTCTTTTCGAAAATTTAAAACGGGCAAAATATTCGTTATTAAATTGCCTATCTAGTGATGTTAATCTCATTTGATAACATTCTGTATTTTAAAAGGAGACGCACGGAATGTTTGCATTTTTCTCATTTTTATGGTTCATTTATAACGACAATTTAAAAATATATATCAGCATTAACATGAATTTGAATCGAACAAAGTAAAGCTGACAGATTGTAGAAATATATTGTATATTTTTTTAATCAATATTTATTTTAACTAATGACTAGATAGCCTCTAAAAACCACGATCGCGCGGTGTTTTGCTCACGGACGGCCCTTAACATGTGCGCTCTTTGTTAACTGCCGTAATAACGTCTGTGACAAATAATATAATTCTGAGGAATGGTTAATGAATACTTAAACGACGACGACAATTAAGTCGTCACTGAGTACGGCAGTTAATGTTGAGTTTTGTTTATGTGATTAGTCTTTATTGTATAGCGCCATTAACGGAGAACTCATGTTAGTTGGTATAAAATCACGGTTATGCGTTCGCGCGTCACTGCACTATTCCAAATCAAGTCAGTCTGGTGGCCAGTGACCTGATTTCTTTGGCATGTTTTTTTATGTAATTGAATGGTAAGCGCCATGCCTGCCCATAAACAGAATTAACACTACACAGAATTTAAAATTATAAAGTATTGCATGGCACTGAAATGGGCTCGTCACCCCGAGGCATAAGATGTTAAGTCTCATAATGCCCAGTAATTTCACTGGCTTTAATGTCTTTCAAACCGAAACACGACAGTGCGTACACATTGTTGCTTGGCGGCAGAAATAGACAAAGCGGTGGTACCAACCCAGACGGCTTCTCGCTTACGAGGGACCTACCACTTTGCACAAGTTCTCCTTTAAAAGAATTATTTCAACTTACCTCGTCCACTTTCAGAAAGACTGATCACAGTATTTATGATCGTCCAGTGGCTAGAGTTGTGAAGCAATTAGTAAATTGAAGGTATTTGAGGTTTTACTACGTCGCGTCGCCCCGTGAAGTAATAAAACAGTTGCTGAACGCTTACATAGTTTTAATGATAAAATCAATACGAACAGTTCTTTGCAGTACTTTTGTTTATAGTGTTCTGCAGTTACTGTTGACGGACTTTGATATTGCGAATGTTTTTTTGTGGAGAATCGGAATCGAGGTTTATAACAATAAATACACCCAACAGTCACATACATAATCCTGACCCCACAGTAAGATACGAGTCTTGTGTCAAAGGTATCAGGAACTTCGAGAGATTGGAGGAGGCTGGTATATTTTTACTATATAATTACGTACGGACTTATCCTTCGTGATAGTTAGAAAGGAGCAAGTTAGACAGTATGCAAATGTAGTTATAGAATTTAGGGGTCTTTTTTGTGGTGGGTCTTCGTAGTGGGTCACCTGATGGTAAGTGATCTCCACTGCCTATGTAACGACCCGGTCGAGCCGGCCCATTCATGCTATAGACAAAACTGTCTACATCGAGGCTCTACCACTTGTAAAAACTTGTAAAAACTAGTCTTGCGGAGACTATGAGTTTCTAATAATAAATACGCCCAACAATCACACACATAGTCCTGACTTCACACTAGTTTAAACCTGTATCGTTGGCATCAGGAACTACGAGGGACTTGCGGTCCCACAACACCTAAAACCGAAAAAAAAATTAGCGGTTCACACAAACAATTGTCTCGGTGCGGGAATCGAACCCACGGCCTCTCGCTTCGCAGCCGGCCATTCGCCCTCCGCGCCACGGAAGCTGCCAAAAACTTGTGTAAAGTTCCGGCGTTTTTGCTATGCCTATTATCGGAATCAAGTTTAACAATACGCAGAGATAAACCATTTACATTATGTTTTGGCTTACTGTCTGCTTTTATCTGTAATCTTGTTATACTAGTAACAGACGGTCGGTTTCGGTACGCTCCGACGAATATGTACGACGAATCAAATCCGCTAGTTGCAACAAACGATCGGACCGTCAGTCACCTTGTGTGAAAAGAAAGAAATAAAGACAATTTATTAGTCACAGATCACAATTAATTTAATTTTCAAACCATGACAAAGATCTACTGGGCGGCTTAAAAAACTCGGCGTCTGAAACAAATTCGAAACAATTCGGATGTACGGAACCCAAAAAATCGAATATAAAGAAAATAAAGAATGATTTTAAGTAACCTTTTCCCTTAATTACGGTAATGCTTCTATCAAACTTTTTATAGCATTCCCGACAAGTTTCCGGAACTTAGTTACGAGCATTTCTGTTGGCATACAATTCATGAGATATATCCCACAAGCATGAAAAGGTTTTATACAGCCACAAAACTTTGACTACAACTTCGCGATACGTCAATGACTCCATTATAGTGTAAAAAATTGTTTATTTATTCGGCTGTACAATTGCGGAGAATTGGCACGGAGCGGACCAAGTATGGCGTGCAATCCATCGGACTGCGTCAAACTCGAAATGATAATAATTACTGTCGACAGACTATACTCTTTAGAATTACTTTTTTTTATAGCATAGGACGCCAAACGAAGACATGGGTCACCTGATGATACGTGATCTCCACTGCCCATGTACGCCGACAATACCAGAAGAATCGTTGCGGACCTTAAAGGAAAGGGATAATTAAAGGATTGGGAAGAGGATTTGGTTTGGGCCTCCGGATATCACACTCGTACGAAACGGAGCAGCAAGCCGCTACTTTATCGCTCCCCAATTTCCTCTAGATTCTTTACCGCTTTCCTGAAATTCTCCAACTCTATCGCCCACTTTGAGAAATACTGCTCTAGACAAACACAGAAACACAAAACAGATTTAGTAAGGATCATATCTGTTGTGTGGGGCGTATCGGATCCGGTCGTCTGTTACTGCTATTATTTGAATGTATGTTCTTTACACGATTGAAGCAATTGACCTATAAGAGCCTTTACCGACCCAGCTTATAAACTTGTTTCCGGTCAGACTTATCCGCCTTCCCTACATAAAAGAAGGGCATCGTAAATCAAATTTATATGACAAGATGAAACTAGAAACAAATATGAAAAAGTTAAATGGTGAACATAATAAATGGGTTGGCAGTGAATACTATCGTTACATAATATTTGTCGCCAATGTAGTCTGTGTATATGTGTATATGCCCTATATAATGTAGTGCGTTGGCGCGGCGTCTAGACATCGGGACGTTTTGTTTACATAAACTGTGTAATGTGCAACCATACTAGGCAGACGATTGGCGATTTTTTTAAAGCACGGGCCGGCAAACGAGTAAGTGGGTGACATACAGTTCATAAACACCCATAGCACGGGATGAATTATGAATCCGTTACTGTACTTGATTGAAAGGTATAGGGTTGAGAAGTGGCGGCGAATTTGGGCTTCCGGAAATCTCGCTAACCGAACAAAAGCAACAGTGAGCTGCTCTAAATGGTAGTCACGCTGTAGATAGTTTTGTCTACAGCATGAATGGGCCGGCTCGACCGGATCGTTACATGTCTCACAGATAATTGACGTAAAGTAGCGGCTTGCTGCTGCGTCGTTTCGTATGGCGAGTGAGATATCCGGAGACCCAAATTCCCCGCCCCCCTCCCAATTCCGTAATTATCGCATTTCTTTTAGTATACATGGACGGTGGAGATCACTTACGATCAGGTGATCCACTTGCCTGATCACTCGGTAGATCATTCTGTATTCCCGCTGTATACTAAACGTCAGTACAGCGTCGTTCTACCACGTACATACAATCTGTTTAAATAAAAGCAAAATACACAACAGCTGTCGACAAACCGATCTTGAATCGCGCTAGAAAATTTTATCCAAGCACGGCAAAGTGACTGCACTACACCTGATGGTAATCGTAGTGCAGTCCTAAAAATTAGCGACCAACCAAAATTAAAAATTAAGGTGGTAAGATATTCATATCCGCCCTGATGGCTACACCTTGTGTGGATTGCGTCCCAGGATCAGCCAGTGTATATCCGGTTCTCCCGAGGGGCTTGCGACATTTGATGGTTGGTTGGGGCAAGTATAGGGTTACATCCATATATCCCTGCCTACATCAGTCATCCTCCTATCCCGTCGCAGGCCCCTCGATTTACTTCTTCTCCCTTTGGAGTGGGAAAAAGCATTTATACAGGCCGACATGATTTTGGTGATGCTCGGATAAAAAAATAACTACTCGTACGCTATCTTCGAGGCGGGAAGGTTAGGCTTAATAATAGGATCCGCTTTGTAGTTGGGTGTACCCTTTAGGTACGGAACCCTAAAAATGTAAGATGTAACAATATTTAAACCGATTGGATTAGCTTGGAAGTTGGGACGCGTGGCGGGGCGGAGTTGCGGGGCGCGGGCGGTGCGTGGTTGGTACTAACAATAAACGTCTTTAGCAGACATTACAGCCCTTTGTGCGACGCAATTTACTTTTATATTGCGCCTCGATTGTTATTCTACTTGTGGAACTTCGGTAATGTAATTTTCGGTCTTAAATCGCAAAAATAATGTTGAAAATCCTAAGAAATCGGCTGATCCCAATCACTGTTTAAAAAAATTACATGTTACATAAAAGTGTGCTCATATTTGTGCTACGTATAGGGTACAAGTATTTCGCACCCACATCATCGTTGTAGACAATGTTGTCTGCAGCTTGAATGAGCC
The DNA here is from genome assembly GCA_949126905.1 of Amorpha juglandis. Classification (NCBI taxonomy): domain Eukaryota; kingdom Metazoa; phylum Arthropoda; class Insecta; order Lepidoptera; family Sphingidae; genus Amorpha; species Amorpha juglandis. The sequence continues at coordinate 480,052 of OX421383.1, forward strand.
GGCTCGCCGGGTTGTTACCACTATGTCACAAAAAGCCGACGTAAAGTAGCGGCTTGTTCTTTTTGCTCCTTTTTGTCTAAGTCGATGATGGCAATATTATTTTCACAAATAAGAGCTAATTGTTCCTAAAACGGTTTCCCTGCATCTGAATCAATATTATAAACGCGAAAGTGAGGGTTTTTTGCTGTTACGCCTATATCGCTGAACCTATTTTGATGAATTTCGTTACATAGATAGATGGGACTGGAGACGGTTATAGGCTTTTTATCCCAGAACAGACTGTGCACGTGGGCGGAGCCGCAAGCAAGAGTTAGGTCTATAGTTTTCGATATCCCCATACTGTCCCAGTAAAAAACATTTTATGACCCTCCAAGGACTGTTCTTGAGCATTTATATCATTATTTAATGTGACACTCCGACGCCCTCGAGAATTGGCGAGAAATTCTCTCGGTGTCTACAAATATACCGATAAAGTATTTGGAGATGTTGGTCGTAAGTCAAGACGAAAATAGCTGTTTGCGGGTTCTTTAAATCGATAGCCGTAGGTCCAAATATAATTCCAATTTTTGTCGACAGTTCCGACCAACTCATCCATGTGTATCAACGGAACGCTATTACGTTACCTACGGCCTTTGTCTCTGGTCTTTTTTTTCATAACAGAGGCTCGCGAACTAGCCAAGTTCATCTGATCTGTTCACCCATGGAAATAGACAAAACCAGAAGCACTATGGATGAGTTGCTGACTTCAAAATAAAGGAACGGGGATTGGGAAATTCCCTTCCTTTATGGATTGCCATGACGCGGTGGGAGAGCCGGCTGCGAACCGAGAGGCTATGTGTTAGATTCTCGCACCGAGAGAAAAGTTTGTGATCCATATATATTTGTTTCGGGTCTGGGTGTTGTGGGACGACAAGTCCCTTGTAGTTGTTGATGCCTACGATACAGGTTGACCTAGTGTGTGGTCAGGACTATGTGCATGACTGTTGGGTGTATTTATTTATAAACTGGCTGCCCCAGAACGCGGCGGGTTTTTCACCATATGTAGGTACAGTGATCGCTATCTGGTTAGGTGCAAAACTGTTTCAGGTACATTTTTTTTTATTTGGTTGAATGACGAGACGAGCAAGGCGCTCGCCTGAGGTTAAGCGCCACGCCTGCCCATATACAGAAGCAACACCACACAGAACTTTGAATTACAAAGCACTGCATGATACTGAACTGCCCTCGTCACCCCGAGACTTGAGATGTTAAGTCTCATATTGCCCAGTAATTTTTCTGGCTTCGATGTCCTACAAACCGAAATATAACAGTGCTTAAACACTGTTGCTTGGCGGCAGAAATAGACTGCGCGGTGGTACCAACCCAGACCGTCTCTCGCATACGAGGGACCTACCACCTTATGACTAACTTTCACTAACAGCCTCTGTCTACCCTTCCGACGAAACAGCCGTGAGCTTACGCTGTTTGATTTGTGCCTGCGCTGTATGTTGTCGCAGAGGATGTATTTAATTACGAATTTCAGTGATAATGTTTTATCTGTGACGCGTCGGTTGTCGACGACGGCGCTGCCGACTACGGTTTTTACAAATAATACTCATTACATGTATGTCTTGTTGCGTTTGTGATTTGAATAACATTAATAATGTGGTATCAGAGTGTCGATTGTGTAACTTTTTCGCTGTCATTTTGTTGATCTAAACAGGTGAATACAGAATCATTTACGTCGGTTAAATAGTGCTGTTTGTTAATTTTGTGTTGTGTATTGCATTGTGAGTTGTCAGGAATGTTACGTTTGCAAGTGGTAAAGCCACGCTGTAGGCAGTTTTGTCTACAGTATGAATGGGTTAGTTCGGCCGGGGTGGCAACATTAGCTTACAATAAAGTGATGAGAGGTGGCATCAATCTGTCAAGTTTTGTACGATGAGGTTTCCGGTGATCCAATGATTGTCCGTAAATCCATAATTCTTTGGTTATTGTGGGCGTTCATGGGCGGTGGAGATGACCAACGAGTGACGTATGTGCCCAATGCTATAATCAAAACTTACTTTTAGTGAATTGACATTTCTGATGGTCCAAATCATCCCCTGCTTTAATTCACCCTAGGGATTCCTTTTCAAAAAGGTCAGCGATGCACTCATGATTCTTCTCATATTGCAGATGTTCATGGGGATTTGAGATCACTAACACGTGACCACTAGCTTGTTTCATGGGCGTACCCATAGCGTTGACAGATAGATTAACTTACTATAAATAGTGTTTTGACAGACGTTCCATACAAAATGTGTCAATAATTTACTGCCAGTTAGCAAATCTATCGATAAATAGAATGTTGAGAATGGTTTTAAGCGAACATTTAGGTGCTATTCTAAACTATCATGTCCGATTCGAAATATCAGTGCGTGGTGCTTTCATTTACTTTCCCTGTCGTTGACGTATCTTGCAGCAAATCTCGCGTCACCCTGAAGCGAATCCTAGTTACGCCCTTGACTCGTTTGCTGGTGTGTTTGCTATAACAATTTTTTTTTTGCAGAGATCATGGTTATTATAGTAGATATATGACATTGGTTTTTTTTTTATTCGAGCATGTTAAAGTGACTGCACTGCACCTGATGGTAAGCGTAGTGCAATCCAAAAAACCAGCGACCACCAACAAACAATGAGTTTATCGGTGGTCACCAGAATCATGCCGGCCTGTATAAATGCTTCTTACCTCTTCGGAGAGGAAAGAAGCAAATCGAGGGGCCTGCGACAGGACAGTCGGATGACCGATGCAGGCACAGTAATACAAGGATGTCCCCTATACCCGCCCCAATCAACCATCAAGTCATGTCGCAAGCCCCTCGGGAGAACCGGATATACACTAGCTGATCCTGGAACGCGATCCACACAAGGCGCGTGGATCACTATAGTAGGTTTTAACACCATGTGTACGGTGGTTGCTATCCGGGCGGATACGAATATCCCACCACCAGCAAAAAAGGTATAGGTAAGGTATACGTCGATCCGTGACGGAACAAAGCGTGCCGTCATAGACCGATGGTGTGGCCGCGCCCGTAAATTTTATAGATCACATTGTGTCGAAGGGAATACACATAGAAAGAGAAAGAATCTTACTTTATTTTTTACACATACGAAGTTCGTCTGCCCGTTAATACATTTTTGGCTATTTCAATCAGAAAATTACCAACAACGTTACACGATACGACGTGCTTACACACTGTTGCTTGGCGGCAGAAATAGACGGCGCGGTGTTACCAACCCAGACGGCCTCTCGCATACGAGGGGACTACCACCTTTTTAGAGAATTTAAAAGTCTAAACAGCTTTGAACTACAGGATATTATACATTTTATAATTCGTATACATTTTGTATAAGTTTTTTGTATTATGCTAATATCTGAATCGCGACGTACTGTTTCTTCTTTGGTATTTAAATTAATCTTGCTTCTTGAGGAGGGATGTAGTTAACTTTGATATTGTCTACAAATTATGTTGATTAATTCAATACATTTTTATACTTACCGGCACGATTTATGAGCACAGAAGGGCAGTAGTGGTTGGGAGTCCTATAGGAGACGAGCATTGACTGTTATGTTGGATTTTTTATGAATTTTTCATTCTCTTTTATGACTTAAACAATAATATTCTAAGAAACAACAGTTTTTTTATTCTTATTTTGGCTCTGCTGGCTATTCTTTTTTTATTCTCGGCAAAATCACTACGCCACACCTGGTGATAAGTATAGCGCAATCAAAGAATAATGTCGACCAACAACAGACGATGTGTCTATCGTAGGTCGGCAAGTTCATGCCGGCCTGCTTAACTGCTTCTTCACACACCGTTTAAAGGACCCCATATTATAAGCAGGAGCGAACACGTGTGCCGGCAAACTATTCCACAGCTTAATGTTCCGGCAGAAGTAAGATTTTGCGAACTTGTTGGTTTATAATGATTATGTCGGTATTGCAGGCGGGGTTGTTCGTGGCGTTGAAGCTGGTCGCTCTGGCGCAGGCCGGCAAGGACATCAGCATGAGCAACATACAATCCGAGGCGCCGCCACCGAAGCTCGTGAGTATCGCTCCACACATTTTACATACGAATAATTAAATAAAGAAATTGTTATTTTTATAGTGACCGCACTACACTGGATGGTAAGCGTAGTGCAGTCCAAGAAACTAGCGACCCACGAAAAACAATGAGTCACCCCGAGACATATGTTGTTCAGTCTTACAATGCCCAGTTATTTTACTGGCTTCAATACCCTTTACACCAAAACACAACAGTGCTGCTGACTGCTGCAGACAGGCAGACAGGTAGTGAGAAATGATAATGGCAATGGCACGGACCCAGGACTGCTTGCCATACTAGATAGACAAGTGGTAGGGCCATGCTGTAGACAGTTTTGTCTATAGCATGAATGGGCCGGCTCGACCGGATCGTTACCACTGTCTCACAGAAAACCGACGTAATGTAGCGGTTTGCTGCTGCGTTTCGTACGGTGAGTGAGAAATCCGGAGGCCCAAAACCCCTTTCCAATCTCCAATTATCCCTTTCCTTTAAGGTCGGTAACGCACCCATGATTCATCTGGTATTGTGGGCGTACACGGGCAGTAGAGATCACTTACCATCAGGTGACCCACTTGCTCGTTTGCCGGCCTATGCTATAAAAAAAAACTAGATACTTATTACCTAGTAACTTATCTAATACAGTAATACCCCGACTTACGCTACCCCGTTTTACGCGAATTCGGAGATACGCGGTTATTCTTTTTGATGGCCGCGCGCGTCAGCTCTCCTATTTCGCCATGTTAGTGGTCCGTTTACGACAGGTTCGAACGTGTTCCGCGTTGAATTCTTTTACTTACGTTGTGTTTTATTGATAACCTCAAATTATGTCACCCAAAAGTGCATGCAAAGTTGTACCCCGACTTACGCGAATTCGACTTACACGGTTATAGCTCGGTCCCACCTATCGCGTAAGTCCGGGGTATTACTGTATACGGGCGTTTGAATGTGTGGTGAAGGTTTGTTCTGTCCCCGGTATCAGGGCGAGTTGCCGAAAGTGCCGCCGACGTCATCCGCGCCCCCCGCGCGTCCCGCCGCCCCCTCCCCCTCCCCCTCCCCCTGCCCGGCACCCCCCGCACACCCCGCACCGCCCGCACTCAGCGACTGGAGCATGAAGCCACACGAGCGGGACAAGTACAGCCAGCTGTTCGACTCGCTGCAACCGAACAATGGACTCATCGCTGGGAATAAGGTGAGTGTCGTCCTGACCACAAACATCACCTGCAAAGTAGTTCAATTTCAATTAGCAAAAAAGTTATAAAATTATATTTTTGAATATTTTTAACCGTAAGCCAAAATATTATTACCGAGTCATGTCAATTATCCGCCAATAGATGGCGGTGTACAACATACGTAATCATATTAATTGAATGTTGCATTTGAGAATATATTATATTTGTACATAAAGTAGCCCGTTCCTTGCAAAATACTGCTATAGAAGTAATAATCACAGAATATCAGGTTTGACGTTTTTGAAGTGATAACTTCTTATAGGAGGCTAAACCGATTCCTAACGTAACGCGAGCAGTCTATCGATTAACGGAAGGTTCGAGAATATTCGAGAACTTTCCGTGAGACATCACGCGGGCCGGTTAACCAGCCAGCGTTAGCCGACCTCCCTGGAACTTCGAGAATTTTCGAAGTCCCAGGTGACGTCACACTGTGACCAGTCGGCATACGTTGGCCCCTCAACCGACCGGCCAGTGAACCGTGACGTTTTGTGATCGTGAATTTTCATAGGGTACCATGGCTCCTTTCGGGTATGAAAACCTATAAAAGGCCTCTGTATAAAATGTTGCAGGTGAAAGGAGTACTGATGGAGTCGAAACTCCCGTTGGAGACGCTCGGTAAGATATGGGACCTCGCCGATCAAGACAGGGACGGTATGCTAGACAGGCACGAGTTCATGGTGGTGAGTGGTCGCTTCTATAAATAACAAAACATCCAATATTCATATACAGTGGTTGTAAGAGAAATGATACGGATACAGTACCATGAAAAATTGCAAAAAACTTATCACGTCCGTAATAAACTACATAAAATCAAAATCAAATATTTATTGAAACGTTAAACGGTCAAACATAATTTAGATTCAGTCAAAGTTTTTTTCTCTACCGCCAGTTCGGAAAGCTGTTGCCCTAAAGAAGAACGGGCAAGAAACTCTAACGTTGCTCTTTTCTAAACTGCTTTATAATTTTTGCACTATATTGAAATATTATTGCTCAATTTATGCCAATGAGGAACGTTTTAAAGTAAAATAATGAAATGAAAATATTTTTTGTGTATGATCCTCAAGAGTACCAAGAATACATTATATCTTATCATATCTTGTTATCTATCTTAGTTTTTAGAAAAGTTACTCTTACACCTCCTGTGATAATGCAAACATAATGCACTTGACATTCATATACAGGTTGTTGTAGAAAAATATATACCTGATGATTTTGTATACGCATTATGTGTATACAAAAACTTGAGGCATATATGAGGGTGGTAGAATCAGAGTGGCCTAACTGCATTTTGATGACTTTTGACCAATTTGTATTTTCGTCAATTTAAACCACGGCCGTAATGTACTGCCATCTATGTCAAGATGATGTTACCAATTTTAGGCCGGTCTGGTCATGTAGATTAACAGTTTTAAATTGACGAAAATACTAATTGGTCAAAAGTCATCAAAATACAGTTAGACCACTCTGGTTCTAGCAGCGTCATATTATGATAGAGTATCTCGCGCACAATTGTGTTGATATAACTAAATCGTTGTTGCGTGTGTGTTGCCAGGCGATGCACCTGGTGTACAAGGCGTTGGAGAAGCACGCGGTGCCGACCACCCTGCCGCCCGAGCTGCGCCCACGCGCGCCCCCCTCGCGCCCCGCCTCACGACCCCCCTCGCGGCCCCCCTCGCGACCCCCCTCGCCGCAGCCGCGACCCCCCCCGCCGCGCCCGCATCCACCTCCGCAACAATCCAACGCCATGCTGCTGGAGGGGCTGCTCGACCTTTCCAGTGTGAGTTTCAAACAATCATATGTATTATATTCTGTTATTCTGTTTCTGTCAATAAGTCACTTAATAATGGAAAGGATTACGCGTTCGTCCATCGTGGTGATGTTTTTTTATATATATAGCAGATTCGAAAAAAATGGAATAATAGGGATGTACCACAAATATCGATATTTTTTTATTATAACAATTTTTATTTATTTTATAAGGTATTTTATAATCGAACTCATGTTATTATCAAAAACGATATTCTTCTGTTAAATAGATCATCCAAATATCATGCCGATATCGATATTTTTCTATAAGTTTCTATACAAGGTTTAAAACGTTAGCTCTCACATTCATATTGTTTCGGGATATACCGACATCGATACTTTTTAAAAATATCGATATTTTTGCACTTCTTACGTGTCTAGGTCACTTGGTAATAAGTAATTGGTTTGGTGGTGATAGGATGTTCATATCCGCATGGATAGCGACCACCGTACACATGATGTTAAAACCTGTCGTAGTGATCCACACGCCCTGTGTGGATCGCATTCCAGGATCAGCCAGTGTATATCCGGTTCTCCCGAGGGGCTTGCGACATTACTTGATGGTTGGGGCGGGTATAGACGTACATATTTGTATCTCTGTGCCTGCATCGGTCATCTGCCTGTCCTGTCGCGAGCTTCTTGATTTGCTTCTTCCATCTTCGGACTGAGAAAAAGCATTTGTACAGGTCGCCATGACTCTGGTGACTCATTGTTGTCGGTGGTCGCTGGTTTTTTGGATTGTACTGTGTTTACCATCTAGTTGCAGTGCAGTCACTTTGCCGTGCTCTGATTAAAAAGAATTAGTACTAGCTGCACCTCTGGCTACGCTTTGGGTGTACTGGTGTGGGGTTGTTTTTATATTGAATCAAATCATTTATTCCGTAAATTGGATCATAAATATTACTTTTACATGTCCATATTTTTTATTTATATCGACATTTCGTGGCTAGCCATGAGAAGGAATGTCGAAACGAACTCATAGATTATGGCCTTTTTTAATGTTCAGACATTGATTTCCCAGAATTATAGAATAAATAAAATATATATACATGTGTTGCGTTGTCGACAGCCGACACAGACGCAGCCGGCGCCTTGTATCCCGGCTGCACCGTCGCTGTCACAGTCCCACGGCCCGGGGCCCGGCTCGTTCGTGCTGTCGGCGGCGGAGCAGGCGCAGTACGACGCACAGTTCGCGCTCGCAGATCTAGATCGCGACGGGTATGGCACTCGTCCTAATTAACTATATTTAAACACAAATTCCCTTCCCAATCCCTAATTATCCCTTTCCTTTAAGGTTGGCAACGCGGCCCATGATTCTTTTGGTATTGTGGGTGCACATAGGCAATGGAGATCACTTACCATCAGGTGATCTACTTGTCCGTTTGCTGGCTTATGTTATGAAAAAAACCCATACAATACGGTTTTTGACTATGTTTAATTTTAAACCTTATTTTATATGTTCCCGATAGTAATACAAAAAAGAAATTGTTTTAAGAAAATAAAATTAACATTGGGTAGGTGTGTCCAAAAAATTATTGTAATTTTAATTTTGTTAGTTATAATGCGATCTCTAAAGTTTAGAATATATCTATGTTAGAATTGAATACTTAGCAATAAAGTTACAATCGTGAGTTAAGTTTGTTGATATTAAGTTTGCTTTCGTTTGATTTTTTGAAGTTATACTTCTTTAGGCGCGTTATGAAAAAATGATGAGAGTGAAATTTTAAGATGCGCGCGCACCTGTGACACAAAAAATTAACAGTATGAAGTTAGGCGCGTTAAGAAAAAATGATGAGAGCAGTATGAAGTTAGGCGCGTTATGAAAAAATGATGAGAGTGAAATAAAAAAATAAATAAATAAATATAAATAAATAAATATAAATATATATATATATATATATATATATATATATATATATATATATATATATATATATATATATATATATATAATTATATATAGATGCGGTTTTTATTTTATAATTTGGAACATGGTGCCGTAAAAAAAGTACCAGGTTCGCATAAACGCGAAGAGAGTAGAATGTCCATTTTTCATGGCGATTAGCCGTAATTAATAAACAAATGACGATTTGGACAAAGAAAAACTCTTTAGGTTTTTTCTTATTCGGAACATGTTGCCGTCAAAAGTACCAGGCTCGCATAAACGCGAAGAGAGTAGAATGTACTTCTATCATGTCGAGTGGATATGTTGATATAAATTAAAATACTTTTATTTAATATAATTAACACTAAATATTATTAAATTATTAATGTTAAATACTTATTATTGGTTATTTAATGATGCAAAAGAAGTATAACTTCTCACGCGCGTACATAAGTACACGCACCCATTTTTTTTTTTTATTATATTTACTACATAAGTGTCACTTATGTAGTACACTACATAAGTGACTACTTCGCCACTTTGTTAATAGTAATCTTATACGAATGTGGACAATGAGTGTATTTGTAATTTGCGGTAGAAGTACTGAATGTGTTCATGTGTCACGCAGTTAAGCACACTGACTGACTGATGTTTTGTTACCGTTGAGCGCATGTACGTTTATTCGTAACCGGTACTAGTGTGTGTGTGTGTGCAGGTTCGTGTCCGGCGCGGAGATCAAGCACACGTTCCTGGAGTCTGGTCTGAGCCAGGCGGTGCTAGCGCACATCTGGGCGGTGTGCGACACTTGGGGCGCGGGCAAGCTGTCGCGCGACCAGTACGCCGCCGCCATGGCGCTGGTGGCGCGGGCGCAGCGGGGCGAAGCTCTGCCGCACTCTCTGCCGCATCTGCACCACGAACATACGGAACAGGTAACTTACCAACAAATACAACCCATCTACACCGCGCATAAACGAATTGTGCACGCGTTACCGAACTTAGGCGAAATCGATTATATTTAAGGATCGGGAAGAAAAGATTTAGCCCTTCAAATATCTCATTCACCTCATAGAATATATCCGGTTCTCCCCATAGGGCTTGCCCCCTGATCCTAACCCTTTTCCCATACCTGCTTCCTTCCCCTCCTCCTTGGCCCTTTGGCAGGCCGGCATGATCTTGCCGATCTACAATGGATACATTGTTTATCGTTGGTCGACACTATTCTTGGCCTGCGCTACACTTACCATCAGGTGTAGCGTAGTCACTTTGCCGAGCCAGGATAAAAAAAAACCACAACAATTTCTATTTGAGATCAACATTTTCATTTGATGAATTCACTAACTTAAATCAATAATTAAATGTTATGTTTTGCATAATCCGTACATAGGGAATGTTTCAATCCACCTACATACTCAAATAATAGATCTACTAACTATCTATCTGCCTGCATTGATAGGTGAAGTCAAGCCAACATTTCAGTTCTTCACTATCAAAACCAAATAAATTTTCGTGATAAATCCCACTTACGAATTATGAGCCACCATTTTTTGTCACAACAACGTAAATCTCTGTCGAATCTCCCGTGAACCCCTGGGGGACCACTTTGAGAACTAAGGATTTATACTATCATAGTTTATTATCATAACAATACGTATATATTTTATAATGCGTGTTAATGTGGTTGTACTGAATATACAATGTTAATAACACATACAAAAACAATAATTTATTATCAGCAGTCTGCATTTTACATACAACAGTTCGAAACTGCCGCGTTATATAAGCAGTATTCACACGACGCCTCATCGTAGTTGTCTATCGCACAACACACGGTCGAGATAACGCAACAACACACCAGCTGCTACCACCATCATCAGCAACACGGTGTGATGGTTCCAACACGTGTGTCCACCCCACACAATCAGCTTGATGGTGCCAGCGAGACGGTCGCCTTGCCAGCAACTGAAATATATTTTTTATTTTTTATTTTACATAGGCTGGCAAAAGAGCAAGTGGGTCACCTGATGGCAAGTGATCTCCACCGCCCATGTACACCCACAATACCAGAAGAATCATGGGTGCGTTGCCGATCTTAAAGGAAAAGGATAATTAGGGATGGGGAAGGGGTTTGGGCCTCCGGATATCTCACTCACCGTACGAAACGCAGCAGCAAGCCGCTACTTTACGCCGGTTTTCACATGACAACTCACACTTGTACTGCCGAATCGGTAGGTATCCATATAGACAAGGTGGTAGGTCCCTCGTATGCGAGAGACCGTCTGTGTTGGTACCACCGCGCCGTATATTTCTCGAGCCAAGCAACTGTGTGTAAGCACTGTGTTCCGGTTTGAAGGACATTGAAGCCAGTGAAATTATTGGTCATTATGAGACTCAACATCTTATGTCTCAGGGTGACGAGCGCAGTTCAGTGCCATGCAGTACTTTGTAATTCAACGTTCTGTGTGGTGTTGCTTCTGTTTATGGGCAGGCGTGGCGCTTACTATCAGGCGAGCGCCTAGCTCGTCTCGTCATTCAATCAAATAAGTAGCGTACCTGTATAAGTTACTATCCGAGAACTGTACTTGAGTGAACACTAGATGATCTCGCGCGTTGAGATGTACTCGGCCACCGCTTCTTTCATCCAAACTCTTCGGGAGTATAGCTTGGCGTCCGACTCGCCACGAGACAGGCATGTCACGGAGTGTGCTCCTGTCGCAGGGTAAAACATTTCTTACTAACCCAACACAAAAATGATGAATGTTATAAATTTGATAACTTAGAACGCACAGAGCGTTCGTGCGTGCGTGAGTGTGTGCGTGCGTGAATGTATAAATAATTATTGTGATTGTCTATTTTTGTCGCCATGCAAGTGTGTAAGCACTGTTGTGTTTCGGTTTGAAGGACATTGAAGCCAGTGAAATTACTCGGCATTATGAAAATTAACATCTTATGTCTCAGCGTGACAAGCGCAATTCAGTGCCCTGCAGTGCTTTGTAATTCAAAGTTCTGTGTGGTGTTACTTCTGTTTATAGGCAGGCGTTACGGCGCTTACCACCAAATGAGCGCCTTGGTCGTCTTGTCATTCAATCAAATAAAACAAAACAGTTTTTTATACCTGGTTTAAATAGGTTTTCAGCTAGGATGACGAACATTAGAAAAGAAACATTGGTATTCTATTCATTTCATTCCCTTGGTGGTATAGGTATTACTGTTGACCAGTAGTGTAGAGTTCATACGAAATTCCCATTGTTCTTTATGTAACACAAAATTTCTTACGAGCATTAAAATATTTGTAGCGGCAAAATAATGCTTACCCGGGACATCGAATTTGTATCCGTTCTCCGTTTACTACGAACCGTATTCTTCTAACGGGTAGAGGATGCATCGATACACTATCGGTGATGTTCGTGCAGGGTACCTGGCGAAGACAAAGCGTACTGCTCTATAGCGGACTTTTCTGTAGACCTTTTTAAGGTATACAATATTGTAGTACATTATTTTAATCTACCTCGTACGGTTTAGCCAGCGTTTGCAATGTAAGCGCAAACAAATGTGTTTATTTACGATAACACATTAGAAACCTCTAAAATTATTAGTGATTCTCTACTATATTATGCATGTATTATACACATAAACCTTCCACTTGAATCACTCTATCTATGAAAAAAAACGCATCAAAATCCGTTGTGTAGTTTCAAATATATAGGGACAGACAGACAGACAGCGGGAAGCGAATTTGTTTTATACTATGTATTGACAATTGTGAATACCTTACACATGGCGATCATAATTTCGTTCTTCCTTCGCTTCACGACATCTAGGTCTCTAATACTTCCCGGTAGATGTCCAGACCGACATGGTATGCCGTCTGGGTAGTCTGTTGACAAATATATTAAACAATTATTAGCGCCAGCTCCGGTTGAAAATATTGCAATGACCAATAATTTAAGTTGCGATACCGAAACGGAGAGTGAAACGGATTGCCGAGACCAAGGTGGCGGGATCGATCCGAGTTTGGACACACATCTCTGACTATTCGAAGCTACAGTTTTTCATTGCTCGCGGCTCTGCGCGGGCTGTTTTTTCCGGGATGAAAAATTGCATATGTCTTTGTCCAGGTAAACAGGATAGGTTGGATAACGAATTTGGATTAAATTTGGCATACAAGTCTAGACCAAGACATGAATTAGAACATAAGCTACTTTTATCCCAGAACCACATTTACGCGGGCGGAGCCGCGGGCAATAGCTAGTTAGTAAATAAGGCCTGCGTTTTGATGTGAGACGGTGTTCAATAAAAGGCTGATATGTAATATTGTGCTGCATGTTGATATTGGCTGTTCAACTTTGCAGTATATTAAAAGCAATATACTCGGTTCACGGTAAGGAATCCAGCCCGCTTAGTATAAGCCCACGAGATATATGTATCGCGCGGGTTATAAAAAAAATTGTCGATATCGACTACTTTCGCGTTTGTATTGTAACGATATATAGATAATGTAAAGATAGTCCGCGAAAACGAGACGGTGACATTTTCCCGTGGCGTAAATACCGGGCTGTAAGTTAGCTTCGATAGACATGTACAGAAAACGATATAACACTGTTTTTTTCACGACATAACGAGTTTTAAAATTTATCTCGAGTGGTTTATTAGCCCGCACATATGACTAATCGATTGACAAATCAATTTACACGCGTTATCGATAAAGCATGGCAGTGCGGTGAGAATATGTGAATATTTTCTTATTTAACAAAGCACACATTGTGAATGGTAGTGACGTGAAAATCGTAGTCATAGAAATCAGGTGCTTTTTACTATGGACAAATAACTACATTTCACATGATGGTAAGTAGAATAATAAACTCCTTTGCAAAAAAAACGGGCACCTTACACACACACTTTACCTTAGCTTTTCTATGGGTAAATATTATTATATTTTTAGTATGTCATTAGCTTGGATGACTAGAAATTTCTTATTATCAATGAGAATCTAGTTTTTTAACACTTTTATCCTGGTATCGGTGTTTTAGTCAATGTAAACAGAGAGCCGTGTTAAAATGGACATTTTTATGGGTATAATGAAATTAAGACTACGAGTATTTTTATGGTATTTTAATAAAAGAGACATTAAAAAATAAAAATTAATAACGAGTATGACCTCCTCTTGCAGCGATTACGGCATGTAATCGTCTTGGCATGCTTCCCACCAGGCTTTTGATGGTGTCCTGTGGAATGTGTTCCCACTCAGTCGAGATTACACGTTTAAGCTCTCTGATGTTTTGTGGAGGTGGTTGGACAGATCGTACTCGCCTTTTTAGGAGGTCCCAAACGTGCTCAATGGGGTTAAGGTCGGGGCTCCGCGCTGGCCAATCCAAACGACGAATACCGACCTCTTGCATATAAGCATCTACGTCGCCAGAACGGTGGGCCCGAGCATTATCGTCCATGTAAATGGCATCTTCACCAATTACAGTCAGTGCGGGTTGTGCATTTTGAGAAAGGATTTCTGTTATGTACCTATGCGCATTTAGTGAGCCATTTTCTATGAATACTATCTCGGTACGATAGTTGGAAGTTACGCCCGCCCAAAACATAACGGACCCTCCACCATAAGGGGTGATTTCTTCAAAACACACATCGGCATAGCGTTCCCCTGGTCTTCGTAACACTCGCCGACGTCGGTCCTCACCATGCAGACAAATTCGAGCCTCATCGGAGAAGAGTACGCTACTCCAGTTACCTGGTGTCCAAGATAGGCAATTTCTAGCGAACCTCAACCGCGCAATCCGGTGCTCACGGAGTAACTTGGGGGCCCGCGCTGGTCGTCGACTACGTATATCAGCAGCTAAAAGTCTTCTCCTCACAGTCCATAGGCTAACTTGTGCTCCTCGTACCTCTTCAAGGTTTCTTTTGAGGTCTATGTAACTGCATTTGCGGTTCCTCAGCGCCTGAGTCACTAAAAAGCGATCGTCTCGCGGCTGTGTGCAACGTTTTCTCCCAGAACCTTGCCTTCTCTGAACGGAACCTGTCTCTTGGTATCGAGTCCAGGTTCTTTGTACGGTTGAACGACTCACGTTTAACCGCTGTGAGACGTAACATTGGCTACACCCCTCTTCCAGCAGCGCTATAATTTTACTAGCTCTCATTGCTTTTTCTGCCATTACGATAGACACAAAGATATCTGTTTTAAGTCACAATAAGGCAGAATTATGCGATAAACATAAATTGTTGTACTAAAAATAACGAAAAGTTACTTTTAGTTGCTTGATAACCTTTTAACCGCAAACCCGCGAAAAGTGTCACAAAATGAAAAAGGGATTAATAATTTAAAAAACAAAAGTTTTGAATTTGGAATGAACTTTTTTTCATACCCAGACTCTTTATTAAGTGCCAGTAACATAGTTTGGCTATTAAAACCTCTGAAGAACTAAATTATTACCAATAATGTTAAAAAATCAAACCCGCCCGTTTTTTTTGCAAAGGAGTGTATAATGTCGATAGTCGAGAAATGTTGCGTGTCCACGGTAGCTAAAATTATGCCGGCCTACACTGGCTGAGCTAACAATACTAGCGGGATCGAGTCAATATGGTAAATTTGTGTCAAAGATGGTCGATATTTAGTCGGGTATAAAATTAAATGTCTATCGCATTCTTCCATCTTCATCATTTCTTCCATCAGCTGATTATATTTGTACGACAAAAAAAAGTAATACAAAATCAGTATCTCCATTTGATCTTGCTGTGGTTTCGTTCCTGTTTGCGTAAGTAGGTCTAATTTACGTTTACGTTGTCAAATTGCTGTTGATGAGTTAATGTATACTGTGATGACATGACTGCAATGTTTAATATTGTGTAAAGATATGTTTGCATAAATGAATACCTTCAAATGTGCCTTCATTCAGTTCTGCATTATGTGTTGTTTGAACGTGTGCTGAAGAGTTTTGTTCATTTGATACCTAGGAAGTATAAGATTCATTCAATTTTTGCAACATTGGGCGTGATCGGACGAACAAAGATCTAAGTAGCAATGTTAAATACTCAGCTTATATGTCTACGCAACTTGTACAGTAATTTCATTTATTACTTGAATATAATTATTACGAATACAAATGATATAATGCAAGATAAGGTGCCCCGGACGAAAACTAAGTTAGATATTTTGAAAGTCGTAACTTGTAATCAAGTTAGATTTGGAATGCTGTTCGCCCGAACACGCCCCTACGTACTAGCCTATATCCTAATTATCGATGCGTTACTGACTTTAAAGAGGAATTACATTAGGATTAGAAAGGGAAGGGGGTTCGGGCCCCCGAAAATCTCACTCATTGTACAAAATGCACTAGGAAGCCACTTCCAGATGCCATGCCACTTAATGCCCTTTTAATGTGAGACATTGGTCCCGCCTGGTCGAGCCAAAATCTTCATGCTGTATACAAAATTGTCCACAGCGTGGATCTACTTGTCTAACCTTCCCTGGTGTGATCTTCACATAACATAGGCCGTACCGCCGCTTTCTTCCAACCTTCCCGCATGAGCTGCACTCGCTCCAAGTAGACCACGAGGTGAACACTGTCATGTCTTTTATAGCCATTGGCGGTGTCGGGTATGGTCCCATAGAAGTCGAAGGTTTTACCTGAGAATATATACTCACACATAGTCCAGACTCCCACACTTACTTAACCTGTATCGTTGGTATCAGGAACTACGAACACTTAGGGTTCCACAAAACCCAGACGCGAAACAAATATTTGTGGCTACTCGCCCGCTGTGTCACGGAGGCCGCCATATTTCTTTGAATAAAACTGCTTAGGGTGATATAATCGATTACTTGGTCTTCAATTTAGTAATGACTTTTTTTTATCCGAGCACGACAAAGTGACTGCAGTACACCTGATGGTAAGCGCAGTGCATAAAACCCAGCGACAAACAATGAGTTTATCGGTGGTCACCAGGATCATGTCTGTATAAATGCTACTTCACACTCCGAAGAGGGAAGAAGCAAATCGAGGAGCTCGCGACAGGACAGGCGGATGACCTGACAGACTGACGGTCAACAGATAATATATAGAATTCGCATGTGTATATCATGACCAAACCACCGTCTACACACACACCGTCCGAACTACATTCCTGAAGATTGATCCAGACATCAAGTCTGCCGCGGATGTATTCGTTACGTACATCCACCGCAGCATCTTCCCCTCCGCGATGTGGATCTCTTTAACATGACCATTACGAAGAGGCTACTCTCACAACAATTCAAGAGCAGAGGCCAAATGTTAAAAAGAGTTAAGAAAGATACCAAATCTTACCACATCATATTCCTCTTCGTCAATAACATGAAGGATGACCAAGCCGCTGATGCTCTTCCCCATCTCACACCTATATACACCAACGTGTGTTGGTTCCACGTGGTATATGGTGATATCTTTGTCTTCATGCACTATGTGGTCCTGGTTTATTAGGGGGCCGAATGTCATGTTTTCTGGTGACTGAAATCGACGTTTAACAGTCACTCATAGTTCGGATTTCGCATTTCGGATTTTTTCTTTGCCTAAATGATGTAATGAGCTGCTCGCTCGCTTCATATTAAAAGTGGCAACCTCACCGCCATATTTATTTGCGAAATACTCTATGGCATAACACCGCGCTCGCCATCACAAGACATACAAAGTTGGCTCATAATGTCCAGTAATTTCACCGAGTGAGTTTTTAAGAGTGGTAGAGCCACGCTGTAGACAGTTTTGTCTACAGCATGATTGGGCCGGCTCAACCGGGTCATTACCACTGTCTCACAGAAAACCGACGTAAAGTAGCGGCTTGCTGCTGCGTTTCGTACGGTGAGTGAGATATCCGGAGGCTTAAATACCCCTCCCCTTCCCAATCCCTAATTATCCTTTTCCCTTAAGGTCGGCAACGCGCCCATAATTCTTCTGATATTGTGGGCATACATGGTGGAGATCACTTACAATCAGGTGACCCACTTGCTCGTTTGCCGATCTATGCTATAAAAAAAATAAAAAAAAGACTTCAATGCCTTTCCAATACGAACACATCTGTGTTTGCACATTGCTGCTTGGTGGCGAAAGAAAGCATACCTATTCGGACGGATCGCATAAGATGAGCGATCTACCTAAGATGCGTCTTATGTCGTGGGTATTCACGAGGTATTTACAGTTCCGAAATACCAAGATTTGCCCGTTTGCCTCCTGTACTATAAAAGGGTATCTAACTAGTATTTTTTTTATTATTTTAACCAATAAGTTACGTTTCCTAAAATCTACTATCAGAAGAATTATATAAATAAGTCATAAATAGATCATTTCGAAGCTATTTTTACCCAATTTTAATTCTGTTTTCGCCAAAATAGTTGTTTTTCAACCGACTTCAAAAAACGATTAGGTTCTCAAGTCGGCGGTTGTTTTTAGTATTGTTCAGTACATATAAAATAATGTATAAAAATACACATAGTCAGATTATATAATATTCCTACCTTAGCATATTTCCACAGTAGTTTAGATATTTCACCTGGCGCTACGCACAGTCCACAGGGTAGCCGTGCTGTACCGCCTTCGTACATCGTCAGTATGGTGGATGGCATTCGTCGAGAGGCAGTCAATTTCGAGATCATTCCCGCAGTACATTCGTAGTAGGCACACCACGCATTGGATATTTGTGCTAACTTTCGTTTGTCTCCTCCTTGCAGGAAAATATTTTGTTGATATCGAATAATTGGTGTTAGAGCCACGCTGTAGAGAATTTTGTCTACATTCTATAGTATGAATGGTCTGGTTCAACCAGGTGACTACTAAAAGATAACAATTAAGAAGGAGAGGGGATTTGGGCCTTCAGAAATGTAACTTACTGTACGAAACATAACAACAAAACGCCACTTCAGTTTTCTGTGAAACAATAATTAATTTCAAGGTCCAAATTCGCCTTCCTTCCCATTGCTCATTGTCATCATTAATGGTCGGCAACGCATCCATCTTTCTGGATTATTGTAGGTGTTAGGGTCAGTGAAGATCACTTACTACCAGGTGACCCACTAGGTCATTTGTCGCTCTGCTACGTCTAACAATGATTGCGTGTAAAATGCCGGTTAATGCGTTCCTATCACACAAATCGAAACGATGTAAAGATGCATACTGTGCCGGCATCGGTCATCCGCCTGTCCTGTCGCAGGCCTCTCGATTTGCTTCTTCCCTTTCCGAAGATGAAGCATTTTTTTTTTAATAGCATATGCCGGCAAACGAGCAAGTGGATCACCTGATGGTAAGTGATCTCCACCACCCATGTACGCCCACCACCAGAAGAATCATGGGCGTGTTGCCGACCTTAAAGGAAAGGGACAATTAGGGTTTGGGAAGGGGAGGGGATTTGGGCTTCCGGATATCTCATTCACCGTACGAAACGCAGCAGCAAGCCGCTACTTTACGTCGGTTTTCTGTGAGACAGTGGTAACGACCCGGTCGAGCCAGCCCATTCAAGCTGTAGACAAAACTGTCTACAGTGTGGCTCTACCACTCAAAAATCATCAAATTTATACAGGCTGGCATGACTCTGGTGACCACTGATAAACTCATTATTTGTCGGTGGTCGCTGGTTTTTGGACTGCACTACGCTTACCATAAGGTGTAGTGCAGTCACTTTGTCGTGCTCGGATACAATGAAACGTCTTTACAAGCTCGCATACGCATACCAATACATGCACTAATGAGCTGACCTATCTTGTCAATAAGGTATGTTGTTGCCAAACCAAAGTTATTTATTAAGCCTTCTTGTGTAAGAGCTTACTCGGATACTCCACGCTTTTTTCTATACTTGAGTTCCATCTCTGAGTTTCATTTACATCTCCATACATAAGTTTGTGTCTTATCAAATCGTCGACATCAATTATATTTTTTGCACAATTAGTAGTTGTTACTGTTGATAATAATAATAATGTATGAATAATTATAATTGTCATTTCTGTCATTGATTTTGGTGAGTGATTTAAAATGTCACCAATATTAGCTTATATTTCAAAATTGAATTTTAGAATAATTTTAAATACTTTATGTATAGAATGAAGGCAATCATGTTTTGTGGAGAAAACTTATTTCTGGATTGCTATTAGAGGCACCAATAGGATACTGGGGAATGGTATGTAGGGATGTAGAGACGTTGGTCGCAGGTTTCCAGTCTCTAGGGCATAAACTCAGACTTTTAGAAGCTATTTGTGTGTTTAATATTAAATATCTCCCGTTTTAACGGCGAAGCAAAATAAATTGAATAAATATGTGTACCTGAAAATTCTCCATAAGAATTTCCAAGATATATTTTATCAAGCTGTATTAGACCAGTTAAGTCTGAACTAAGGTACCCCTCTTATTGGGAGAGTGTATCCGTGCACAAGAATGTGACATATTATTGTGTTTTGCAGCAACCAACCCAGTCCCAGCCACAGCAGCCCCCTGGCGGTGTGCAGCTGGGCGCGCAGCCGACGCCCGAGATGGAGGCGATCGCGCGCGAGGTGGAGGCGCTCGCGCGGGAGCGGCTCGCGCTCGACGCCGACCTGGCCGACAAGCAGCGCGCGCTCAACACCGCCGCCGCCGAGGGACACGCGCTGCAGGTCACCAACACTCACCACTCAACACTCATCAATATATACCTACAGTCACCACCACTCATCAATATCTATCATCACTCATCAACATCTACCATCACTGACCACCACACATCAATATCTACCATCACTGACCACCACTCATCAATACCTACCATTACTCATCACCACTCATCCTCATTTACCATTACTCACCACCACTCATCCTCATCTACCATCACTCATCACCACCCACCAACGCTCATCTACATCTACCATCACTCATTACTCTCATCAACATTACCATCACTTACAACCATTCACCATCACTCTTCAGCATCTACCATCAGTCACCACCACTCATCAATATCTACCACCACTCACTACCACGCATCAACATGTACCATCACTTACCACCACTCATCAACATGTACCATCACTCAGAACTGACCAGAACTGTCATTAGTGTCGGTAATGTAAAATTACATCATTTATTTACAGAGTGAACTGGACACACTGACTGCCACGTTGAAACAGTTGGAGAATCAGAAAGGAGAAGCACAAAAGAGATTGAACGATCTCAAAACACAGGTTAGTGTTAGAAGTATTCACGATGATGATATCGAGCGCTCGGGGACATTGTTTTTACGAGTGACGTCAATAGTTGTCACCATCATCCGTCTTTTTTTTGTTTCTTATCAATTCTTTCGAGCAATGTATACGCCGTTTCTTTATTTAGTTTTGCTTTGTACCAGATTTCATGAGAGAGTGATAACCGCTTACGTGAAAGATAGGAAAGTCAGTTAAACTAGAACTGGTAAAAAAGTAACAAAAATTGGACCATTTTAGATCGGTTATAAATCGGCAAGGCAGAAACTCGTGGTTGACCCGTGATTATTCTTCCGATATTATGTCTGTTCTTAGGCCATAGTAGTTAATCACTTACAATTAGGTGACCCACTTGTTCGTTTGCCTTTTGTTATCCAAAAGCCCATTGTCCGCAGGTAGAGAAGCTCCGGTCGCAAGTGTCTGCACAAGAGGTGGCGGCGGCCGAGACCGAGGCGGAGGTGGCGGCACGGCGAGCCGCCGCACAGACGCTCAAGGAGAAGGAACGCGCGCTGCAACAGGAAGTGGCAGACGCACAGGCGGAGGCCGAGACTCTCACAGGACATCTCAGGAAGACTGTGCTCGCCGTCAGCCAGGTATGGTTCACAGAAAAAAAAAAACTGGTTGCACTCCGGGAGTGCCGACAGAAGTGAAAACTTACCAAACAAGATGCGAGAATACAAAATTACGGCAACATGTCCACTCGACATAATAAAAGTACATTCTACTCTCTTCGCGTTTATGCAAACCTGGTACTTTTTTTACGGCACCATGTTCCAAATTATATAATTTTAATAAGTAAAATATCGTTATTTTATTATCAATATCAAAAACAAAATTACGGTAACATGTCTTATTCACCATAAAAAAAAACGAACACAGTCCGATCAAAATCCTGTGAAAGTCCAGTCAAAGTCCGGTCCAATCCGACTGGTCACTGTGTGACGCCACCTGGGACTTCGAAATTATCGAAGTTCCAGGGAAGTCGGCTAGCTCTGGCTGGTCAACTGGCCCGCGTGACGTCTCACGGAAGGTTCTCGAATATTCTGGAACGTTCCGCTCGCCGCCGCTCGCGTTACGGAACGTTTCGGTTCACCCTCCCATAAGAAGTTATCACTTCAAAAAGTGTGTTTCGGGACGCTCGACAGAAGTGATAACTTAAACTAATGTGGGTTAAAATGACGGTAAACGGTCAAAGCCCTGTCAAAGTCCGGTCAAAGTCCGGTTAAAGTCCGGTCAAAGAGGTCGGCTAATGCTGGCTGGTCGATGGACCGCTCGCGGTACGGAACGTTTCGGTTCACCCTCCCATAAGAAGTTATCACTTCAAAAAATCCTAAAAGTGTTTGAAAATAGAATACAGTCAACCTGGGTAACTTTAGCTTTCAATGTAACATTGACTCACTAACTTGTATTTGAACGTTTAATTTTTTCTCTGCTTACTGAATCACTGTATAATAATATAAAAATTTTACCTTCCAATAAAATTTGTATTATGTTTCCTAAGACGTCTGAAGTCCCTTATGAGAGAGTACATCGCTTCCTTCCGTCGTTTTTCGGCTAGGTGTCGCTACTTTCCGTACGCTTCCGGCCTAAGCGCCCTCTGCTGGCCCTAGCTGTAAACTAATTTACACGAGACAAACCACCATTTGCTTTTTTGTCATTGTTGGGCTCATAATGCATTGATGGATGTAATATTCACCAGGAAGACATCACTTGGACTTCAGACGTCTTAGGAAACATAATACAAATTTTATTGGAAGGTAAAATTTTTATATTATGTGTTCCGTTTGACGTCTGAAGTCCCTTATGAGAGATCTGTTTGTTATCTCCTGGTGGTTTGTATGTAAAGACGCAATAATGTGATCTACTGTAGTGAAAATTTGAATGAAGCTATTATGGAACTACCAATAATTTACTTTGATGTGCATTAGATAAATGTACTGCATTTAACAAAAAATAGTTTTGTTAATCAGCAAAACAATATACTTAAACTTTAACTAAGAATAAAGGTACAGAAAAATATTGAGATAGCGATTTCTCAGAATTATTTGGAACATTAGAATCAAGTATATGCCATTGGTAATATTTTCGGAACGTTGTTTCGTGCCTCCAATTTGCTTTAGCCAATATTTCATTGATAGGATAGTTTTCAATCCAATTCAAAGAAGATACAGCTGCTCGAAAGCTGCCCGGTGAGGCTTCTATTCCTGCTTCCGACAGAAGTCGTTTCACCCAGCCACCAATTATAGTGGGTGAGGCAGGTTTGTAAGGTGCTTTGGTTGTAAGAAACAAATTCAATACAGAGTCCCTGATGTCTCGAGTCAAGTTTAAAAGCCTCTTAAGTCTATAGACAGGGTCAATATTTCGATCTGGCTATACTGGTTACTGTTTTACTATGTCAGGGCAGTCCTGGATTTGTTAATAGGCCGTATAGGCCGCGGCCTATGAGTGGCAGCCTCATAGGGGCGGCAGATTTCAGAGGACGCGCACTCGATTTAAGTATAAAAGTACTAATTATCTTTAAATAATTAATAATTCCATAAATAAATTTCTAACTCATTCGTTTATTTAACTTTAGTGCCTTCCATAATATTTGTATTATGGAAGGAAATGGAAAATTATTAAGTATTTTAGAAACCTATACACACATATATAAACTGTTTACATGGGGCGGCGGAAATAAAGTGGTCTACACTCAAAAAATATAAATCCGGCACTGTGTCAGGGGGAGCTACTTCATGGAAGAGTAGAAAGCAGAGGACAGTACTCTCTCCAGCATGAAGCATGGAGGCCGAGTACATGTCTATGGCAGAGTCTTGCAAAGAAGCAATGTATCTCAAAGCTCTGCAATATGAAATTACTAATCACATGTACCCCATAGTGTTATATAATGATAGAGTGCACAAAAGCTCGTAGATAATAATTGTTCTTTACATAAAAGAAGTAAACATATTGATTTCCATTATCATTTCTTAAAAGATGCTGTTAAAGAAAAAAAAATATTATTATAAAGTATTTGCAAACTGATGACCTGCCGGCTGATGTACTTACTAAAGCTCTCAGTCCCAGAAAGCATTATAACTGTCTTAAAAGCTTAGGACTTGTAGAAAAATAACTATTTATGGTTGCATATTGTGCAATTATAGTTTCATTTGATGTAGTGGATGAGATTATTAAAAAGTTACAATACATCAAGGAAACGAACGCCATCTATTACCTATATTATGTACTAAGTTTACAAGTAATTGCCATTGTCTATGATCCCAGATCTGAATTGTCTTTTTATATGTAATAAAGTCAGTTGTTGTTCGCCGCAATTGCAGCCAATGTCTTTTAATAATATCCAAGCGAGATCGTAATGCCAACCCCTACTGAACGCGTCGTGAAAGCAAGCGTTGGAGACTGACAAGTCTTGAGAAACAAATGGGAACGACATGAGCGTTCTGCTAGGCAAACAGATCTATAACAGGAGTTCCCCAATGTTTGAAGATTTCTTCGGTTGCCTCGCTTACCAAGTACCATTCTGCGATGCTTAGATGTCTCGACAAGTGGTCTGCCTCTTTATTGTACACTCCTGGACAGGTGGTGAGGTTGTGATGTTGTGATCGTCCACCAGTGTCAGTAGTTTCATGGTCAAGTCCAATAGTTTTTGTGAACTGGTCACGCCTTCCTTCTTTATATAGGTCACCACAATCTTGTTGTCGCTCTGTAATAAGACTTCCGAGTCTTTTAGAGCTGTGGCTTTGGCTGATAAAGCCGCACATCTCCTCAGCATATATCTCCTTTAAGTTACAATGCCAGTTTATTTGATGGTGTCCCCAGGTACCTTGAATTCTCTAGGTTCAGCACAGCACCCCATCGTATGTCCGAGGCATCCGTGATCAAATAGTTTGTTGGTCCTGGACTTGGGTGAATCTCTGTTCCCAGGGAGATATTGCCTACCACCATTGTATCTCGGGCCACACTTCCATCGAAAATGGTTTGCTGGCGCGAGGAAACTTTCGAAGTTGACTGCTGTGTCTCTGCAGCGCGCGGCAATGCAACCTTCCCCGGTGGGTGATGAAGGTTGCAGAGTTGACATACCCCAAGAGGCGTTGCGCCTGCTTGAGGGTCCAACTGCCGGCTGTGAGACGATCCACTAAATACTGGCAGACCTTGTTTACTTTGTCTAACGGCAGGTACTTTGTATTTGTTTGTGTGTCCCCTAGAACGCCTAGAAATTTGACCGTGCTTGTTGGAGTGATGCTGTGTCTCTGCAGCGTGCGGCAATGCAACCTTCCCCGGTGGGTGATGTAGGTCGCAAAGTTGACATACCCCAAGAGAGGCGTTACGCCTGCTTTAGGGTCCAACTGCCGGCTGTAAGACGATCCACTAAATACTGGCAGACCTTGTTTTCTTGGTCTAACGGCAGGGACTTTGTATTTGTTTGTGTGTCCCCTAGAACGCCTAGAAATTCGACCGTGCTTGTTGGAGTGATGCTGTGTCTCTGCAGCGTGAGGCAATGCAACCTTCCCCGGTGGGTGATGAAGGTCGCAAAGTTGACATACCCTAAGAGACGTTGCGCCTGCTTAAGGGCCCAACTGCCGGCTGCGAGACGATCCAATAATGATGATGGAAATCTCTAGATTGACGCACCAACCCAAACTTTCTAGTAGGTGAAGTGCTAAGGTTATTTGGGTGGCGCGAGTGCTCTGTGATTGGTGAGCAATCAAAAAATCGTCGAGGTATACTACGACACGTAGAGCCTTGGATCGTAAAACCTCTGCTATCCAGTAGGTCACTGTTGTGAACCTCTTTGGAGCTGCTGCCAAACCGAAAGGAAGGCATCTGCAGCAGCTGGCCCATGTAATTGAATCGGAGAAAGCGCCTGTGCTCCGATTTTATGGACAGATCTACGGTTAGTTCTACTACCCGACTTCTCCTTTCGCCCACCCTTTCTTTTTTAAAACGGTATTTTCGGAATTTCTACGCGCTTTGAATTCTCTTTGATCGTTTTGGCTTGATTTCGGTTTGTTGAAAGAGCCACGACAATTTTAAGACATAGATGGCTCTGGAGACTTAGCTTTAGGCCGTCCAGAATTGGTTTGCTTTGCAATTTCATCGACCCCACTAATCTTTTGAAGAAGCCTAGCCATCAGGATTGAACATATATTCTACCGAAGGGGGAATTCTAGCCAAGCCTTCTTGTATAAACTTATCTTTTACAGCTTTCAACAAGGACCGACGACGTTGTCCTGAGATATAAATTTATAATCTGAGCCATTACCGGCCTCTTTAAGTTTATTGGAAATTGCAGATGACTTTATAGCAGTATCCGACTTTGCTGACCAAATCAATAAAAGTTTGCAAAGCAATATTAACCAATTCGTTTTGAGCCAAAAAAGCATTTGCCAAAAGCGCTGCCAAACTACGTTCCATTTGAAACTAACGTAGTAGGGCGAAAGGATCTTCAAACCGTCTCAATTCTTCATTTACTCTTAACTCAGTAAATGCTGGAAATGCCACGTACTTTTTCTGGATATCTGAGTAACGTACTGCATTCCATTACGGCGAGTCAAATCGTTGTATGGAAGAAATTTTAGCTATACGGTCAGGAATCGTTTTAGAGACCTTTAATTCTAACATCTTTAATTCTAACATTTAAATTAGCAATATAATAAAACGTATTAGTATCTGAGGGTAGATGCAAAAACATTCATAGTACTGGAATGAAAATGTCTAGAAGCCGATGGCTGAGCACTCGTATTGAATGAATTTGTCAATAAAATTTGCACACAAAATATTATTTACATGACTCACCAGCTGTTGAAAAAGAATTTCAAACCTCCTTTCCAAGCTACGTTCCCGCTGTTATACTTACGAGCCGGTGTTTGATGCCGATGATGAATCGCTATGCTCCTCGGATGCTCCATTCAAATCCGTAGGTGGTGGTGAAGCCGGCCGTTTTCTTGAAGAACCCGAACACGCGATACTTTCATCACCCTTATCACTATTTTTATCCATATTGGAATAAATGCGTACGGAAAACCAAAATATTCAAAACTCTTATCGAAATTTCTACTTTATTCTCGAAATATCGAAGATTTAATTATTCTTAATACTTAAGATCACCTAACCGTCACGACTGTTTGAAAAACGACGCAACAATGACAAAAAAGCAAATGGTGGTTTGTCTCGTGTAAATTAGTTTACAGCTAGGGCCAGCAGAGGGCGCTTAGGCCGGAAGCGTACGGAAAGTAGCGACACCTAGCCGAAAACCGACGGAAGGAAGCGATGTACTCTCTCATAAGGGACTTCAGACGTCAAACGGAACACATAATAAGTTGTTTAATCTATGAAGGTAAAAAGTGTTTTTGAACGAAACCTGCAGTGACATTTGACATTTGTCAAATATATATTTATTTCTCATCATTTAAAATTAGGCGGTAAATAGAGTTAAAAATAAACTTGCTAAAAAGTTGTGTATAGCAGTTACTACAGAAGAACTACAGAAGACGAGTTCAGTTTTATGTTGAAGAATCATATGTTTTTTATGTAATAACACTGAAATATCCCGCGATATTGATAGATTTTTTAAAAAATCTTTAATTAATCTTCGATCCGTTTCATTTTCAGACCATTTGGGGTAACATTAGCTCGGGGCGAGGACAGACAATGCGTGAAAATTTCAATTATGCAAAAAAGTTTTGAAGGGTGGAAGTGGCCATCAAAGCTTGACATATTTAATTGTCACCCCCGAAATATAGTTAGTCGATTTGGAGGATCTAAAATCACAAAACGAGGCGATTCTTATGCGATTGATGATTAATTTCTATATATGGTATGGGGGAATTGAGAGCCGATATTATGTTTCTTTTTGAAGTTATACTTCTTTAGGCGCGTTATGAAAAAATGATGAGAGTGAAATTTTAAGATGCGCGCGCACCTGTGACACAAAAAATTAACAGAAAAAATTAACAGTATGAAGTTAGGCGCGTGAGAGCAGTATGAAGTTTTTTTTTTTTTTTTTTTTTTTTTTTAATGGCATCTGTTATACATTATGCCAGCAGTATGAAGTTAGGCGCGTTATGAAAAAATGATGAGTGAAATAAAAAAATAAATAAATAAATATAAATAAATAAATATAAATATATATATATATATATAATTATATATAGATGCGGTTTTTATTTTATAATTTGGAACATGGTGCCGTAAAAAAAGTACCAGGTTCGCATAAACGCGAAGAGAGTAGAATGTCCATTTTTCATGGCGAGTAGCCGTAATTAATAAACAAATGACGATTTGGACAAAGAAAAACTCTTTAGGTTTTTTTCTTATTCGGAACAAGTACCAGGCTCGCATAAACGTGAAGAGAGTAGAATGTACTTCTATCATGTGGAGTGGATATGTTGATATAAATTAAAATACTTTTATTTAATATAATTAACACTAAATATTATTAAATTATTAATGTTAAATACTTATTATTGGTTATTTAATGATTCCAAAGAAGTATAACTTCTCACGCGCGTACATAAGTACACGCACCCATTTTTTTTATATGTGATTGAGTTTGTTTTATTATTTTTTATTATTTTAGGCATTGCTCAATGATTATAAGTACATCAAAACCTGATTAATACAATAATAACTTGATTTAAGAGGTCCATTAAATAGAAGTTGATTTCGATAAACCAGGCAGTTTAATATTGTATTAATATGGCAACCCTACGTTGCCATTAAAAAGGAGATAGTGATATAAACGAAATGTATTTTTTTATCAATATGACAAGCTAATCTTACCGAGGAGTAAAAAAAACTACATAAATTAGAGATTTTCTTCATCAACTCCTCATACTTATTAATGTTACCCAAATGTCAGTGTAACTTTGGCTCACCAAATTTTTGGTAATTTAAGGGTCTTTTATTTATCGTTTTGATAAATAACACAGAAATTTAGATTATAAAGGCCAATATCCCACTAGAAACACTCATTTATGACAAATAACAATAAAAGTAAATCCGTACGACTATAAATTACCTCTAAAGTGAGCCAAAATTACCCAGGTTGACTGTACCTGGCATAATATACTAACCCGGTGTATAATTTGTTACCAGGCGAACATAAAGATGTCGCACCTAGAGGAGCAGTACCGCGTGGTGAACGAAGCGTGTGATGCGCTGACGTCAGGCGCCGTGGTGTCCGCGGCACAACTAGCGCTGCAGCCGCTGCACACGCGGGAACATCTCGAGCGGGTCGTGCGCGGAGCCACGCCCAACGACGCGCTGGTACGTACTGTAGTCTACACGCTTTGTACGCATATAGTACAGTACAGCTGCTGGGTAAGATCCTAAAGTATAAGACAGTGACACCGGCGGAGCAACGAGCAAAAGATATTTATCTATACTTGTATGAACTAATCGGTTTCCAGGAAGACGAGTCATTCTCTCACACCAACGGTTTCGGCGAAACCACGGGCGGGTTCACCTCGGATCCGTTCAAGGACTCACCGTTCACTGCGATGCAGCAGAACGATCCCTTCGCACCCACCGCCGCTACTACTAACGCTGGAAAGGTACAAATACTTGTATTTTTTACTGCTCAAGTCTCCTGTGACCATGGTTTGTTCTGTGTTGTTTTTAATAAATCATAAATTTAACTACGACTTAACACATTGCCGGTGACTCTGTAGTAGTGGAATATGTAGCCTTGTAGCTCGCTATACATGTATACCACGCTAGGCGTGCTTGCACGTAGTAACGTTCACGCCTAGCGTGTGCATGTACGACGCGCGTATAAAAACACCACGTGTGTACGCGCCGCGTGTCAACATGTTACAAAATACGCTTACAAACTCTCGCACCTATATCCCCGAAGGAGTAGGCAGAGATGTAACCAAAACATTCGTCGAGCTTATTTTCATCCCATCTAAGTGCACACTGCTGCTACACTGGTGCTAAAACCTGCCATAGTGGCCCACCTCTGTGGGTCGCGTTCCAGGGTCAGCCAGTGTATATCCGGTTCTCCCCAGGGGGCTTGCCTCCTGATCCTAACCCTTTTCCCATCCCATTTTCCTTCCCCTCCCCCTTGGCCCTTTGGCAGGCCGGCATCATCTTGCCGACCGACGATGGACACATTGTTTATCGTTGGTCGACACTATTCTTGGATTGCTCTACACTTACCATCAGGTGCAGCGTAGTCACTTTGCCGAGCCAGGATATTATAAAAAAAAAAAAAGTGGTGTGCCTGTCTTCATACTTGGCACAACTTTCAATTCCGGACAATTTAGTCCTGATATTTCGAATTGGAAACTCATACAGATTATGATTGCTTGATCTGAGATTTGAACCCAGGATCCTATGGTTCTTAGCCTAAATACGTTGCTAATAGACTAATCTGAGCGTCTGACTGAGCGTCTTGTACCGTCTGTATCACAGTGAATGCTCCGAAGAATTGTTTAACCTTATCCCATCCTCACCTTTCCTTAACAGAACCACGCGTGCTTGCGTTACCACAGATTCGTGGTCTCCTCCATCTCGGCTCGAACTAAAAAATTCGCAAAGTCTTACTTCTGCCGGACCATTAAGCTGTGGAATAGTTTGCCGGCACACGTGTTCCCTCCTTTCTATAATATTGGGTCCTTTAAACGGAGTGTGAAGAAGCAGTTAGGCAGGCCGGCATGATTGTGCCGACCAACGATAGACACACTGTTTGTCTTTGGTCGACACTATTCCTGGATTGCGTTACACTTACCATCAGGTGTGGCGTAGTCATTTTGCCGTGCCAGGATAAAAAAAAAAAAAAAAAAACTCGCGATTTCTAAGTCGGTTAAATGTGTGTTTAGTCCAGTAGTGTGTGCGTCCCTTCAATAGCTAGTTAATTTGACGCTAGTTGTGTTGACGCAGGAGGGATTCGCGTCGGATCCGTTCGCCTCCGACGCGGACCCGTTCGCGAGCGACGCGTTCGCGGCACACAACGACGCGGCCAAGCCGAACGACGATGTAAGTATTCTATTCATATTAAATATTCAGCTTTTTTTACTCAAAATAACACTCAATAAAATCGGCAAATACCGAATTAATCGACAGTGTCAGCAGAGTGTTGACATTTGATGATTGACGTTTTACTTATATTAATACAAAATTGAAATGAAACTGCTTATAACACTGATATTTTTTTATGAACACTTCCTACAATTTATGTTGTCCTGATACATTCATGTGAAATTTGGGTTGGTTTGGGGTGAACGAGAATTATTATTCTTCGTTAAGAGTAATAATTTAAGAATTATTATTCAATATTATGCTGGAGTGAGACAAAAGACTGCTCCTAGCATAAATTATTTACCTAATCTTATCGCTAATTAGGATCGCCATTATGGATAATTGCCGCAATTTGGTCAAAAAAGTTTAGCAGCTTCCTTTTATTTATGTAAATTATGTTGAGGTTTTTGTATCTTTTAACGAAAGATATGCATAATAAGCATTACAACATTATACTTTATCACTCGTTTAATGCCTTATTCGATAGTGTGTTAAGGATCGATATATTTTGTTTATCGTGTGATGTTGAGTGTGGTGTATGTATGTGTATGTGTGTAGGGCGCGTGGGCGGATCCGTTCGCGGTGCTGCACGCGCCGACACGCGACTCCGCGCATGTTCCCGCGCCAGCCGCATCCCTCACCAACAACAACACGACGTCAGCACCCGCGGCAGCGTCAGCGTCAGCGCCGGCGCCCGCGCTACCGCCCAAACGGCACAAGACACCGCCGCCGCGACCCGCGCCGCCGCGACCTGCACACGACAAGGTATGTACCGATACACTACACACGACACCGACACACGACACACGACACATGATACACATTACACACGACACACGATACACGATACATGACACAACGCGTTATAGTGGGAATAATACACACATACACATGTATCGTATCGTATACACATACGAGATACACGACATACAAGTGATTTGCCTGTCATCCAGTCATGCTATTTCATAGCATTCAAACCTTTCAATCACTTTTCAATTCCGTACTCAGACACATAATATACACAAACAATGTACACGATCATACACATCTAAACATACAAGCACAACTCATAAATGTACTCCAACATACACAAGTATGGTTAAAAGTAAAAAATACACATTACGCAGATATATTCAATTGCACACTACGATAAGGTGAGCAAGTCTTTCATCTGGTGGTAACCGTATAACTTTTAATTACAAAGTACGCTTATCTCCATGATAAATAGGATGTCAACAGTGTCCTTGTCGCAGTAGGCGGGTAACCGCCTGTGTAAACGAGTGGCCGCGGGTTCGATCCCGCATCGATACATATGGACTTGTAATCCGCCAATATTTGTTTCGAAGTTTGGGTCTTGTGAGACCGAAAATATCTCGTATATTTCTGATAAATTTAATTCTGATTTCTGGTAAAGTGGGTACTTTACCATCATAATTTTATGCCAGCGTCTCTACAGTCTAAACTTCTTGGTGGTAAAATAATAAAATATACTATAATTACACATACACGAATCTCCTTGAAACTCGTCGAACCATAATTCTATTAAGTTTTTTTAACGATTTTAATTCACATACAATGGTTTGGATTATTCTAATAAAACTCACATTCGAAATTACAATGTCAACTAAAAAACTTTAGAATTCATTTTAAATCCAATGTTAATTTTATGTGAATTGAAATCAATGTTGCAAAAGACTTTCATTTCCACAGGTTTTTTTTTTTTAAATTACTTAAAAAACATATTTATCAGTCGCTGATGAAATGTGTATTGTTATTAACTTAAAAAAATATTGAAATCGATATTCAGCAAAACATGTGGAAGTTAAGTTTTATGCAACTGTTTGTGTATTTTATTTTATTTTGACTTATTATTTTCAGATGTTTTGATTTATGATTATTTGCCAAATGTTGATTTGCCCCCTCCCCCACGTCCCAGTTAGCCCTCACCTACCGTAGTCGCATGCGGCGCCCGCCGAGCGTATGCAAAATATTTTTTAAAATATTTTTTTCATTGTTTTGTTATTTTTTTTAACGCTGCAGAGAAAGTAAAATGTACGTAAAAACGCTATCCTAGTATTCACATTGAAACGTAGCGTCTATGTAGTCTGAGAATGGAGTCTTGGAGAATGGAGTAATAGTCTTTTAATTTTTTTTTTGGTTTAAAAGCTTTTTGTAAGTGTGCTTTTTGGAGCTTGTAATTCAATGTGTTTTACTCAATTATCTGTTTTTTATAAATTAATTTGCAGTAATTTGTGTTTATCGGTACTTTTCTTGCTTGCATTATTTTTTTTGTTTTTCAATAATTTATTATGCGTTCCAAAAACATTGTGTTTTCTAAGATATTTTTGTTTTATGATAATGTTTTACTTTCTCTGTTTTAAATGCCATTGTCGACAGTGGGTGTGGTTTTGACGGTTTTTTTTTATTTCCAATGTAGATGACAGGCTTTCTTTCCACAATCAAGCGAGTTGAGTTAGTTAAGCTAGAGCTAAATTTAGTTGGCTTAGCTGTTACCCTTGGAATCACACCAACATGTGAATGATATGTAATATTGTGTCGGGACAAGTTTGACGCTTCGCTTCACACGCACACATCGACATGTGAATGTTTATTTTATATTGCATGTATGTGTTATACTGGGTGTAAGGGAAACGCTTCTGCGAAACTGAAACAGGTGGTAGTGCTGGTGATTACGGACATATCACAACTAAAATAAAATGCAAACGTAAAATAAACCTATCTATTCTTTTTACGACCACGCGCACGCGCCATTCGCGTATGGTTGACAGCCATTAACCCCGAGTATAAGCTGATTTTTTTATTAGTGTTACATTCTTCTATTAAAAAAACACTATTTTTATGATCGTTTTAACAATATGGTATTAATAATGTATTTTTCTATCCAAACATGATGCTGCGTGAAAAAAAGTAACAAAGTAAAAGTTTTATTTCGTAATTTATTTAGTGGTATCATATCCGTAACCATCAGCATAACCACATGTTAGTTTTCGAAAGCGTTACACTTACACTCTTTATTATTTGTTGTTTAATATTGCTTCACATTTTTTATGTAAATATGTATATAGAAAAACCCAATATCATTTGACCCGACCCGAGGATCGAACCCGAGACCTCAGCATAAGTTGTACGGCGTGTGCAATACAAATATGCCATCGAGGCAGTCCGAGCGATTTTTTTATGTCTACACAGTTTGATTGAATCAAGCTATAAATTGATGGTGGGTGGGGTACCTGAAACGTGTGTATCCGACTGGATATCTACCACCATCCACATGGTGAAATGCCCGTCATAGTGGATTGTTCCTTCGAGTTGGGTCCCGGGGTCAGCCAATGTGTATCCAGTAATCGGTTCACCAGTTTTTACGTGATGCGCGAACCATCCTACAGACAGACAGACGACAGAAACTATTTATTGTGTGTGTATAGAATTCCATTACATGAACGGTGCTTCTTTGTTTGATAATGTGGAATAACTGACTGTAGTGGTAACAAGTTGAAAATTATTGCGATTTGTATTACATAGCATTAATTAATAATAGGGTAAGTAGAAGTAGTAGTTAAGGGATAGTTGCATGCTTAGCTATACCTGCTTAAAACTGTTGTTTCACGTTTGTCCTTAAACAGTACCTACGCCGATCAAATCGTTAACTGCAAAACACTGATTGGCATTGGACTGCTCTCTTCACACCGAGTCATAATATTTCACAATGCCCAGTAATTTCAATTTTGCTGGTGGTAGGATATTCATATCCGCCCGGATAGTGACCACCGTACACATGGCGTTAAAACCTGCCATAGTGACTCACACACCTTGTGTGGGTCGCGTTCCAGGATCAGCCAGTGTATATCCGGTTCCTCCAAGGGGCTTCCGATATAACTTGATGGCTGGGGCGGGTACATCCTTGTATCCCTGTGCCTGCATCGGTCATCCGCCTGTCCTGTCGCAGGCCCCTCGATTTGCTTCTTCCTTCTCCCAAGAGCTTTTTTTACGCTTCATTTTACAAATAAATACATTTTTTCTTCAACTTTATTAAAATTAATTTACTATTTTTTAGTTGGATTTTTAATTTTTCCATTGTGTTATTAAGAAAAATACTATTTTAATTATGATTTGTTTGCTACGTCTTTGTTTCTATTGGTCCAAACAAAAGTAAACGTGAAAAAAATGTGTGGATTTATTTAATGTTTTTTTATTAGTTTAACCACCTGTATTCGTATTCGGAAGCGTTTCTTTTACACCCTGTATACAAGCTCATTCCCCTATAGACTAGCACATATGAACCAAATTATATGTAATAGTAATGTATAAAGCTTAAAGGAATATAAATGCTGTCAATACGCATTAATTAACATGTTGTTAAGCTATTTATTGATGCACTTGTGTACCCATCCAACGCTTTATTTCTATGTCTCCTGTCCACCGCATGTTTCTTTATTATATTTTATTTCATTCACATTTTATTTATGTTTTGATAACAAATATTTAATAATTGTATATAATGTTTTTATCAGCCATGTCGGATACACAATGTAGCGTGTTCATATTAAACTGTTAAAATATCATACAAGGTCACTACAATATTCAGGGTGTTCATAAAGGCGAGTTCAATACTTACTACACATACATTTGTAAAGTTTCGAGACAACCCTACTTCAATACAATTTGTAGTGCAACATTGCGTGGAAAATATAAAAATACTGCCAAAAAGGCGCAGATTATTTCTTCATACATTCAATGTTTTTTTACCCTGAAAAAAGAGGGGTGTTTAAAGTTTGATCCCTTTGTCTGTGGCATCGTAACGCCTTAACGAATGGACCGGTTTGAATGCATTTTTTTAAAGCTAATTTAATCAAAGTGGTTCATAGCGAAGTTTAAAAAAATCTGTTTCAAAGTTGATCAGGCTGATCAAATCAACATTCAACAACTCTCTCTCTCAAAATGTAGAGATGATTCAACTGAATTAGAACTTTGATTTTGACAGCGCTGTCAATTCGAGTATCGGAAACGTTATTTAGTGAAAAAAAAAATGCGCTTGTTGGTAATTGACACATCATTTCACGATAGAATTATCTATGAACCTTCCAGAAACCAAAAAATAGGGTTTGGCACACGATTGTCCATTTTTAGTTTGAAAGTCTTGTATAACAGGTATGTCAAATCAAAAGCGTTGATCACACTTCTACCAACTCAGTTTTGACTTGACATGAGATTTGACAGATGATTAGTTAATTTTTACATTGATCAGCCTTTCAGAAACGGGCGTTAGTATTCGGTATAATCATCGTGCATCGTGGCATCATTTATAGCCGAACGACACCAAGTCAAATAGCATTAATTCCAGCCACGGCATTTTAGTTCGATCAACCGCCTAGCACACCCTTAAGTTTTGAACAGTTTTTCTGTATCACCCTGTAGGTGTGCATTAGTGGGGATTAGAGTGGTATACAGTATGTAATGATATCAATGGAGACGGAGAAGCGGTGAACAGATCGATTCTATGACAAATTTAATGAAAGTCGACCTTATGGGACTTCGTATATAGCTGATATTCGCACAACAAAAAATGAACGAACGGCTCAAAGCGTAGCACGGTTTATCTTATAAAGTATACTGTTCTACTAATATAAGCCGCCATATACCATCAGATTGAGTTTCAATGGTCAAAATAGTCTCTAGCCACTGTATCGTTAAAATTCCTTGCATCGACAACGTTGTGTATCCGGATGGCGTCACTTGTCACACTAACATGCTAACACGCTCGTGTGCTTGTCCCCACATTGCAGCGCTAAGCGGAGGGCGGCGGCGGCGCGGCGACACGTGCGTACCCCCTCACCCCTCACCCCACTCCCACTTATCCCATTCATCCTATTCATCCTACTCCCTAACCAACCCCCCTACCACCAGTGCAACACCCCCACTCAAACGCTTTGTGTTGCGTCCAGACCGACCGCACCAACATGGACTTCACAGACGACCCCTTCAAGGACTACAGGTACGAGGATCCCTTCAATATCGAGGATCCGTTCGCTGATGCCGCGGCCAGCCAGCCGGCCAACCGCGGCGACTTAGGACGGCCGACCTCCGTCGCGGGCTTCGAGACGGATGATTTCTTCGCCTCCTCCACAATGAACGGGAGCTTCACTCTGCCAGAGAAGCGTAGTGGCCGAGTCTCCGCTCCGCCGGTCGCTTACGATCCTTTCTCTGGCCGTTCCGAGTTCAACACTACCACCAATAACAACGAGACGTGGGCCGCCTGGCCGAACGACAACTGGGCGACCGATTCCGCGTGGGTCGAACCGACCAACCAGAAAGCGGACGCTTGGTCCGCCGCCTCCAAGAATACCAATATCACGTCGAACGATCGGAAAACCGAAAACTGGGCGAACAAATCCGACAACTGGGCAAACAAGTCTGACAACTGGGCTACCGATTGGAACATCGACCAGAACAAAAATTTGAACGAGACGTGGCCGAACACGTTACCGTCGAAGAAGGAGAAGTCGCCGCGCCCGGTCAAGTACGCGAAGTCGCTCGTTCACACGATAGGCGGGATTGGAAGGAGCAGGCAGAAGAAAGCGAAGGCGGGCGTTAGTGAGGCGCGGGTCGGAGGCGCCGCGGAGGCGAGGGTGGGGGGCGGCGGGGGTGTCACGGAGGCGCTGCCCTCCGAGGAGGCGCAGTGGGCCTGGGCCGCCGCGGAGTCGCGCCGCCTCGAGCGCGCCGCACACGAACAACGCCGACGAGAGGACGCGGAACTGCAACTCGCGCTGGCCATATCACGCCAGGAGAAGTGACGCCTCTACACTCCACATATTACTATGTGCATTGTTTCAACATGGCTTGATCGTAGCGTCAGGCGTGTCAGCGACGTTGACGTCGAATACCGCCTATGCCCATACTCCTGCGCTGCTTCGACTTGCGTCTTCTGACGCATGCGTGTTGGATGACCGATTATTCTCGGCGGTTGCGGCCTGTCATTCAACAAATTTTTCGTACATCCGTCAGACACAGATTGAAGCTGAAAGCGCACGAGTGTGGACATAACTATCCTTAATGTTGTGTAGGTTTGACGCGTGCTTGACGCGATGGTCTGAAGTATAAGGATACACCCGCGTTTTGTACGAACGATACGTGAACGGTGATTGTGTTGAAAACGGTCAAAGTTTGAAGTCTCTGTCTGTATGACCGTTCTGTTTTTTCTTTAAAGGTAGTCGCATATTTGTCAAGACCCTACGGTACCCATTGGCTACCTTTTAGCATTTTATTGATATGTTGTTAGTAAAGCGTGAAGTGGACTTGTTGATAAATATGCTACCACCTTAAATCATACTTATTTCATTCCATTGTGAGTCGGAGGGGCGTCGAACTTGAATGCTGTCGATTATGTGATTCGATTTAAAATCACTTCGAGGATACCGAATGTGCGTTTTTGTCGATGGATCTATATCAGAACTGACGTACAGGAACGCCGGTAACCCCTAATGACTTAACTACAACGTATTATTTATCGATATGTCGATAGGTTAAAATATATTTTAGATTTTAGCGATCGTTTTATTGTCAATATGGTATTGGGTAAATGTATTCGAATATTCGTAATAAAGTCAATATATTTCGATGTTGCAACACAAATAAATATTACTCGATATCGTAGCTGTCAGCCGTTTCGTCTGTGATTTTTGGTTGATATTATTCGATTGTTAGCCTAATAAAACACAACTTCTTGTAAATGGGTATGTATCGATAAAACATCGATAATAAAAGTGGCGGTGGTGAGTCCTTGTTACCTTTGTCAAAATATTTTTGGATCATAAATTATTATATCATAATTTATAATTAATTGATATATCGATGTTTATAGTGAGTGCATTTGGCGA
This sequence comes from Amorpha juglandis, assembly GCA_949126905.1. Taxonomy (NCBI): domain Eukaryota; kingdom Metazoa; phylum Arthropoda; class Insecta; order Lepidoptera; family Sphingidae; genus Amorpha; species Amorpha juglandis. The sequence goes on from OX421383.1 coordinate 519,150, forward strand.
AAACGCGCGCAGTGTGATTCTAAATAAATATATAACGTGATTTTAACATTAGCCCAAAAAAAGCTTTCACTAATTAGTTATACCAGAGTTGAAGACATTTAAATAGGCATGAATTAAGATAATAATAAATATGTAAACACCCTTCCACAAAGTTAGTAAAACCATTACAAAGAAAAGGAATAATAAGTAATAATAATAAATTATTCGATTACATCTGAAAATAAACGCTACTTAATAAAGAAGATGACACGATTTTTAACATCACTCTGACATAATATTATATACCGGAATAAAGATGTTCAGCGAGATTAGAATGTGGCGTGAAAACACGAAACGAACGGTCTTACCGTTTGATTGTGATTGGTCGAGAGACCAACGTGTGATGGTTTCCGATACAAATCTGAGACGATGCGGTGGAACATTTCGTTTTTGAATTATGCCATTCTAAGGGGGCAGGTACTTTTATAAATAGCTGTCTTATACGTTAATGAGTTGAAGATTGTGAAACAGAGCCTTTAACTAATGTTCGTATTGCTAGCACAAAGCAATATAATCCTCCACGCAAGCAGAGTTCGGTATTCCGGGTGTGCGTGTCTTCGTGAAATGCACAAATAATATTTGAAATTCAACTCTATGTTGTAGACATTACTTAATTTATTACTTTAAATTACTTCATAATATTTACAAGACAATATTTATTAGGTTGAAGGAACAAAGCATCACATACTATGATTCTGTATTAGCTATCAAAAGAGATTGTGTTAACAAATTATGTACACTAGTCAATTTTCTACTGCAGCTTGTGGGGCTCGGACGTTTGAATTTATGGCTTGCCGTGTATATGCATGAAATACACATGTTACTTAGAAGTGTCCTAGTTTAATTCCACATTCGTAATATGGATACTTCGAGTCATTCTTGCACGTATTGTCATGTGTGCGTGATGTGTTTGTTTGACGACTGTGTGTGCATGCCACTTAAATATTATAGGATGCCGCGTCTTTGTCACACAAATCAAAATTAAATTTACAAGCTTTCGCAAACACAGCAAGACGTGCAAAAATGAACCGATCTGCCTAAAGAATACGTAATGTCAGGCCACACCCTTCCACCAATCACATGGTGCGGTAATGCGAACCGATTATGAGTAAAAAGTAGTATGTTTGTGTGGTCCTAAGTAGCCTGTGTATTCCAGGTCATCGTATGTGTTGACAGAAGACTTACAGCCTTTGAACATTGCACACACCTCATCATTAAATATTAAAGTAGGACAATATATGACAATATAAATATACCTTTAATTTGCCACCATATAAGTTGAATGAAAATATGGATTTCAGTTATGTAATTAAGCTTAAAAAATGTTTTGATGTTCATACGATGGAGTGTTTCTGTTAACTCATACGACATGGATGTTGTATTATTTTAATAATAAATTAATATAAAGTTGTAATATAATGTTGTCATTAACCGAGGCCTAAATATCTTTACTGATCACATGATTATGTTTTCTAACTGTATCACATCACTTTTTGTACACTTAAGGGCATGTTAATATTTCCTTTACTACTTATCAGTCAGTTGTCACTAAGTAAAATGAAATAAAGGAAGTATTTTTTAATATAGTCCAGTTTTAGTTTAAAAGCGTTTGTGTCGGGCAAACATTACCCGTCTTTCGTGCAATCGGGTAATTTATAGTCCTTCCACTCAAGCATTGATTGTGTTGTCCTTAAGTGTACTATTTTTCGTTGGATGTAAATGGCTAGCATTATATATTTATGGGTTTTTATCAATCTCTCAAAACTACGTGATTTTTGAAGCTTTGTTTTATAGCTGATTCCTCGTATATATAGCTTGTAACAGTTATTTTGTTATCAAATAAATTACAACGCCGACTAAGTGAGGTAACATTCGAAAAAAGGATGCCATCTACAACTTTTTTACCAATTCAGTTTCTATAATTTTTCCATTATTTCTTTACTCCTATTAAAAATTATAGTCGTATTATATGGTAACTTCATTAAATATTTTGCTGCGACGCTAATATTTGTAAATAATGTAGTTACTTAAAGTTTAAAAGGCCACTTAACGCCTCAACGCAAAGTTATTCACTTTATTTTATAAGAATTGTATTAAAACTTTAACTATAAAAAATTGAATGATCATTATCTACGTTAGTATTGGATACAGCGTGTTTATTGTTTTGTAGAAAATTGTTGAAGTAGTATTACGCTATTAATTATATTAAGTTTTATTAAATTTCGTTAAGACAGCTTTACATCAATAGCAAAGTGCCCTGTTTTCAATACTGTGCATGAATTTGTCGATTGTTTGCCAAGATAAAGCTTGAGTTTATAAAACAGAGGGGGAATGCTCTGCTAGATTGTAAATATATGTTTACTAAAGTATGTTCTTTACTATGCTTAAAAATAGCAATAAAAACGCTGTATAAAAAGGGCGCATCCTGTTGTGCACGCAGTGTATGTTATATTAATATGTTGTATGTTTTATTCGACGTTAATTGTTGATCGTGCTGTATATTTGATGATTGTGGTTGTTTTTGGACATTTTACCTGTCTTACACGCCATTGGATAGTCAATAGGGAATTTAAAGGAAGTCATAAAATTTATATGAAGTCACACCGCTTGACTAGGTTAATAGCACGCTTAAATGTTGTCAAGCAAGCGATGTGACCAGATCCATATCACGTTGTATGTCAAATTATTAGGATGACTCATACAAGCGATCATCTAACCTCTTGCCACTAAGCATGCCAGTTGTGCTGTGGCTTTGGCCTAACCGTGCCATCTGTGGTGTGGTTTTGTCCTTACAGTTATAGCTCGCGGGTGTGCATTAGGCTTTACATTGTGTATACAGCGAGGTTCTTAATTGAATACCAGTACAGGACAATTAATTCATTTCTTTATTACTTTAAATTTACCTAAATGCAGACAAGAAATATTTTAATTTCTTTATATCGTGGCGTGAGATATGGTAAGATTTTCATAAACCGTATTTGTATAAATAATGATAGGTTATAATTTTTGTATAAAAATTCCATTGTATGTCTGTGTAAGTACAATTAGAATGCACGTTTATGTTCTGTTGAGGGCAATTCGTCGTAAGTTGTGGTAGTTCGAGGCTTATGTCGAACTTATGGAGTCTTTTATGGATAGGCGAGAATGTTTGCATAAGACCTTATTTAGAGAGCATGGTGTATATGGTACGACAAAAAGCATAATGTAAACGCAAAAAAGCATGCATAACCTGTCAAGCACACAATGTCGACTCGCGTAATAATCGACATACTGAAATTATATGCTCTTAATAGAATAGTCTAAATGAGGTTTTAAAGGCTAATTACTGCTATGAGATGGTGGAAGTTATGATATTTAATTTCTCGTGTATTGTTGTATCGTATCCAGTATATTTTAATTGTTATGTGATATTATGAGTCTGTATATTTTGATCGAGTTCGAAAGCAAATTTTATTTCGATGGGAATGGATAGATAGGTACCGACACAAGTCGTGGGCATAATTTTTGTCATACATAGTTATGATTGGCGGAATGCAAGAGTGCGGGGCGCCGAAGCTTCACGCGATTGGTTCGTCAGGCGATGCTTGTCGGCTATTGGACGTCCTATCTGTACTCACGACTCGTGCCGCTAATTATAAAAGACTCCAATCATTAAAATTTAACAACGTACTCAGTAACACCCAAAGAATTTCGAAAGATCATGTTACACGCTACACCACCGAACGTTGGCAAATAAAAGAGTTTAATTTATTTTCTCTTTTTGTTTTTCTTTTATTTTTATTGCGGAGCGGAATATTCTTATTTTAATTATTATGTTGAATACAGATTGCCGTTTTCCTTACAGTTTTTTTTTATTGTGTTGACGATTGCCGTCTTACTTAAGGTACCATTAAAGTATCGGTTAGGGGGAGTCCGAATATTCACGAAATTAACGTTCTTTGAAACAAATATATAAATCATGTAAAGATGTAATAATAAAACTCTAGATGGTACTAAACAATTAATGGAAAAAGTGAAGAAAATCCAAAAAAAATGCATGTCCCGTTATTGTTACTTGGTGTAAATAAAAACTACCAAAATGGTAGGAAATTTTGATGGCTTGCAATTCGGACAGCCGTGTAGTATAGTCACTAGCTTATCGCGCGCACGCTCAGCGCCTTCGAACAATAACTATTTGTACGCGTTTGCAGAGACTCGCAACACTTCAGACTACAGAGTACCTACAGCTGCAGAGGCTCGCGATGTCTCGGCAGACAGCTAGGCGATAGGTTATCATGTAAACTAATTGTATAACTGTGTTTATGGGTATTATCCTATTGTTATCTCTTTCTTAGGCGCTGTTGTTTGATTCTCATCGGTGCGCGTGGTTACTTTGTTTATTGCACCAAGGAGAAGAGTATAAGTCATCGTTTATTCGCCATTATCTGGTCTGGTTTGTGAGGAATGCCTATGATTTGTTCAATAATTGTTGAGTTTTAAAATTTTATTATTTCATATACATAATCGTACGCAAATATTACGACTTGCTGTCAATTGTTGATTTACAATAAGAATAATTGTGACAAGATGATTTTGACGCACCTTTTTTAAAGTAGATATGAACCACGCGTCCCGATGGTCGTTGTCTGTTATAAAATAACGTGTAACCCTTCGTGATGTCAAATTTTTCTCGACATTGACATGTATATGTGTATTATGTGTAACTTTAACTGAACGAGTAATAATACAGGTTGATGTAAGCTTAAGTGGTAGTGACTGTGCGCGGAACAATGACCTTAATATCATCCTTACCCTACCTCCCTTTAAACAAATATTCTAAACCTTAGTGTTCGCGTATGTGCAGGCTCTGTCAGTATTAATTTGTGCCGCGCGCCTTAGCTTTTTAGCATAGATGTAATTGGCTCGGTCACTCCGACCGTGTGTGAGGATAGTATGGATAAAGTTGGTAGCGTTTGTAGGTTGAATTGTCAAGGTAGGTGATCCCCGATGTGTATCACGAATGTAGAGATTTGTACACTCCTATAGCTGGTTTGGCGGGTATTTTGGGTAAATATGCTATATTAATTAAATAACGGAACTAGATAATTATGGAATTACAATAGTAGCTCAAATTGAAATAGTTGCTCCTACCTATATACAAAATATTTCGGTTAAACCAAATTGTTCAATATCCCGTGAAAATATCTAGCACGTTGTTATAGGTTTAAACCTGCCGTTCTTAAAAAATATATAGATACATATAAAATTCCAGGAGTAAATTAGTTATGTTACTCTGTTGCCCAAACTACTCGTTGTAAGACCCAGCACAAAAATGACTTGAACCAATCCACTTGTATTGTGAATAATACTTATATCTAAAAATTATAATATAACAAAATTGATGTTGTGCTATTAGTTAAAAAAACACTGCTTTTTGTACATGCAACGAACTATAGAAGACTTATTTTGTCTTTCATCAAACATGAACTGTTTCTGTGAAACATTTATATTTCACATTATGGTTCGAACCAAGCTTTTAAGCGACGCTGTCTACATTCTGTTTTATTTTAGATAAATTTACATAACTTCAGATAGTTCTATCTATTATACAGGGTTATTTTTAAAACACTGACAACCTCGCAGGACCATATAGCTGACCCCATAAGGAACAACTTTTGTTCTACGAGTTTGGACATAACTCAATACATAAGAAAAAAAAATATTTTACAAGTTTTTGTTGTGTAGTGTTTGTGTTCGTACGTCAGCTGACGGCTGGGTGTAGGTATTGTCGATCGATACGGCGCGGCCGGTCATTGAACTGACGCGAGCGCTGCGTGTATTACGTAATCTGCGATACGCGCAGAGCGTAGGTAACTTTCAAGACGGAAATTAAATTCATAATTATTTTTGTATGAGAATAAAATCTAACAAATTATGAAAAGTCGTAGAACAAAAGTAGTAGCAAATGACCTTAGGAATCTACTCCTGCGAGGTTGTCAGTGTTTTAAAAATAACCCTGTATATTGTTAATTATATGTCTGTTTGTCTTAGTGATGTTCATGTAGAAAAAACATCGATATTTTTTCCGATATAATATATCGTGTACAAAAAATATCGATATTTTTTCCGATATAATATATCGAAATATTGTATCGATATATAGCGATATATCGGTCAAAAATATCGATGTTTTCGATATATCGAATTGTAGGAAGGAAAAGACTTTATTAGAAAATGATTAACAAAAATAATATCGAAGAGCTAAAAAAAAAAAAAAAAAATAAAACAACATCCAATACTTATTCTGGTATTTGATGTTGTTTTTTTTTTTTTTTTAGCTACATCCGATAGATTTTTCCTAAATATTCTACGATATCCTTATATCGGATAAAATATATCGATATCATATATCGACTTCAATGATTCGATAATATCGCATTGATTCGATATATCGATATTATATATCGACTTCAATGATTCGATAATATCGCATTGATTCGATATATCGAATAAATGTATCGATATTTTATCACATATCGATATATATCGAGCACCCCTAGTTTGTCTGGCTGATTCGGGAGAACCTAACTTTGCTGGACGAGACTCCAGAAAGGGCTCAAAAGTCAGATAAACAGCAGTCTTGTGAAGGATTAATTACTTTTAATTGTTATGCATTTATCCAAAAACTAATCTAAATATTAAACTCGCTGCCGATTGCTTTAAAGTTACACTAAATCAAATTTAAAGAGAACAATAAAACTCATATCACTTACCTTCCGACGGGGACGTAAAGGAATGTTCTAAAGGTACAATAATTATCTTGTAAATCATTAAACTTGTGATTAAGCGTCGTGTGTAGGTATTTCTATATTGAATTAGGCCTTTTGTTAATCGATGCGTGTGTCGGAACAGAGCTCTTGAGCAAAGTGAAATATTGTTGCAAAATATTGCATAGCTTATTGAGATTTGGTAGAATGGTTGGAGGTCGATAAATTTTGTCGATTCCAGTCAAAAAGACAACTGTATGTCTTTTTACGACATCGGCATCCAAAGTCTTTTTCCTTAGTTCTTGTTGATATTTAGTTCACATATCGCTTAAGCTTAGATTTGGACTAGTTTCTTTGCATTACTATAAGCCGACGACTGCATTTTTTATCCAAAACAAAATATTTAATTATAAACCTATATTTAATAAGTCTATATCGAAATGTCAAACTTATTTATATGTTGTTTACAGTGCACTATAGGGAAATATAGGAGAATTAGGTAACAATTTAAGAATAAAAAAATGTTTATATGAAGTTTGCATTTAATAATTATATACGACCAAGTAATCGATACTCTCGAGGTTGCGGTTGGATTAGATGGTAGAAGCACTAGGACGGTCTAAATATCTTGTTTTGAGCTGTTTTGATGCGGTCAGAATTAGTGGAAGGAAATTAAATCATCTTGCTGGCAGCACTGACGTGGTCGCTTCTCAGTCAAAGCTAATTTATTGGTTTAAAAATTAAAAGTACTCAAATTGTAGGAAAATCATTTAAGAGTTCAATAATCGTATCAAAATACTATGACTGAAAAGAGACCAAAAAGGATAAAAGAGGAATAGTGCGGCAATTACGATTTAAAAAGATATCTTTAGCGCTCTTTCAACGACGGCGATAACCGCGCGGTTCATTTATGACTTATCTTTTTAAACATTCAGATGTATTTTAGGCATTATGAAACCGCGCGATTACCGCTAAAATGAAATATGCGACGCTTCTTACTATGAAGGATTGAAGACCCTGGAGAGTGGTTGCGGACACCGCGGTATGTGGCAAATATAACAAATGGTACCTATTTCTTCTTCGACGTCATAATGACACTGACATCTATACGCCAATCGCTTACTAATCGTAAAACATTATAAAAGATTGCCCTTCAACGCACACTGTTCCCGCTTGTCTGAGTAAATGTCTAAACGGTTACTATTTGGATTCTAAAACGTTGTCGCTTGTTGCTAAGTACCTGCTGGAATTAATTTCTGTTGATCTTTATGTGTAAGCAGGTAGGTCGGACATCTGTCCGTGCATACGTCATTATCAGCTGTTAAAATGTATCTCTATGAAAAAAAAACTATGATAATAATATTGTATTATGAGAAACAAAGAATACCTGAAATAAACAAAGGAAAAATATTTAAAAATATCAATTGTTTTATTTAAATATCTTTTATTCTATCTTTTATTCAATATAATAATACCTTAATAATAACATGACAAACAACCTTTATAGATTATCCGCCTTACTTATAAATGTATACGTCTGTACTTAATACCTACGTAAGTACGGTCTTATTACAAAAAGTATATTTTGTGATTTTTAATTAAACTTCAAAAAAGGGGAAGTTCTCAATTCAATTAGTTGTTTTTTTTAGATTAGACTTTGGCAGATTTGGCAGTTTTTTGCTTTAGCTTTTGCCATCACAGTTCCACTGACGATATTGCATTTCATATCTAATATCTGACAACGTGTGTTGTGTTCCGTATGATTGTTAATAACTAAAATGTTACAGACAAATTTAAAGAATAATATTGGTTTCTGTACAAATATCACATATCGAATGTAATAGCTATTACATGATCCCCCATCGTATGAAGTCGCTGACGATACCGTTGAGCCGCTCTGGGAAGAGGTCGCTGGGATTATCCACCATTAAGCTGGACATGTCCATGTCCTCGTCTACCTTGGGCGCGTTCGCCACATCCACGGTGACCAACGGTAGCGCGAACACCGCGACCATAAGACCGAATGGAAGTTTCTGAAAATATAAACATATAGTTTCTTCAGGTCTCAGTTCACGGGAAATTATTATAGAGAATTTAATAATCCTCCCGGGAATTGAGTTATTGTTTCTCCTAACTGGATTTAGTAAATGCTTCGCTAATTGTATACCTACTGATTAATATTATTATACTGAAATATTCTAAACTAGATTCTTTTTTTTATTTTTTTATTTTACACTTTATATTATACTGTATAAAGGCGGACTTAATGCCAAAGGCATTCTCTCCCAGTCAACCTTTGGGTAATCGTCGGGGATAGTGCAAATCCGCGTATCTAGCATTGGATAATTCCGCGTATCTGACAAATGTAGCCAATTTTGAATTTTGCGGGCAATTCACATTTATTTAATTAATTTAACGGATAATCTACATTAAGAATACATAGAACCCATCAATTATTACTCTCTATGTAAAAATGAGTCCAATTGCCCTTAAAATAAGAAAATATAAAAATTTTTAACCTTCCCATGTAACATTTGATCTAATGCAGATACGCGGAATTATCCAATGCTAGATACGCGGATTTGCACTATCCCCGACGTAATGCAGAGATGTACTCCTGAAAATAAACTCCGCGTATTTTTTCTGAGCACATGTAGTTCATGTTAATAGTTAATGCAGTCCAGTGCCATGCAGTGCTTGGTATGCGAGCTAGTTTTAACGCGACGAAGTTGAAAATCATAGTTTTAAGAAGATTGCCGACGAAGCGCCTATATAAATCAAAACTGTTAGTAAATGGCGCTTGTTAAAAGTAATCACCACCTGCTAATTACTTATGGTATAAATAATCCTTACCATTTTGTATTCAAGATCGAAGTCCTCTCTCGAGTACACCTCATCGGAGTTAATACCAAATCTCTTCATGGCCAGACTGAGTTCTGTATAGTAGTGATCCAGCAGCTTGTCGTAGTATTGCGCGCGGAATTTGTCATCCGTGCCGGTGAATATGAAGTATAACAAGTCGAGCACCGGAGAACCAGCCGCTATTGTCTGGTAGTCAACGACTTTCAGCTGGACACGGTCGTCCTGGAAACAATAGATTAAATTTATATAACCTGTAGGTTGCATTACAGAATTCTGATGGACATCTCAAGTTTCAGACACTGCTGTCAGTGACTGTCGTTTGTTCATTAAGACTTTTTTTATCCAAGCACTACGCCTAATGGTAAGCGTTGTGCAGTCCAAAAAAACTAACGACTACCGGCAAAGAATGAGTTCATCGGTGGTCACCAGAATCATGCCGGCCTGTATAAATGCTTCTTCCCGGAGAGGGAAGAAGCAAATCGAGGGGTCTGCGACAGGACAGGCGAATGACTGCAGGCACAGGTATATAAAGGGATGTACCCCTATACTTGCCCCAACCAACCATCAAGTCATGTCGCAAGCTGCTCGGGAGAACCGGATATACACTGGCTGACCCTGGAGCGCGATCCACACAAGGTGTGTGGGTCACTATGGCAGGTTTTAAAACAGGTATGTACGGTGGTTGCTATCCGGGCAGATATGAGTATCCTACCACCACGTAACCTCGTGAATGACAGTTTTCTGTAAAATTCTTGCCTCGCCATAAATTCTCTCTTACCAGGGTGTTTAGCGTCAATATATTTTTATAAAAAATATATATATTTTTAAAGGAACCGGTGTTAACGATAAGCTGGTATCGAGTAATTAATTCTTTTTATAGTGATTGATAATTCATTCACGAAAATTCTATTTCTGGCGCGTGCCAACTATCCTACTGATAAATTGACAAACATAATTTCCGCTAGACATCTTGTGTCATAATTTTTTTACGAAACCCAATTATGATGTAAATGAGCGAGGTCAATGATCCTTTTTGTTTTCACTGGGAAAACAAGATCATCTCTAGTACCTCTCCCCACGCCCATGTCTGTCTTACAAAGTTAAGATCCAACGTTTAGCCGTCCGGGAAAAGATGTCCCCTCCGGGCGACGGTTTGTCCAAGGTTCTTCTAAATACCCTACCGTAGCAGCTGAATCCCGAATGTAACATAGAATGTAGGTCACAATAATAACATTTCTAATTCTTCTAATATATAAAATCTCGTGTCACTAATACACACTAATATAACTGTTAATGTTTGTAACACGACTCCTCTTAAACGGCTTGACCGATTCTTATGAAATTTTGTGTTTATATTCAGTAGGTCTGAAAATAGGACATAAACAGTAAATATCAATAATACTCGCCCATTGCGCCACGGAGGTTGTCAATATTAGTTATCAGGAACGTTTCCCTCACACCCTTCATGTTATTATGAAGGTATGGTGAGTGTGTATTATTACGTGGACAAGGTAATACCATTAGTTCATCTACGGCCCACTAAATGTATTTCAGTAAAGTTTGAGAGCAACCCTATTGCCATACCAAGCAAGAATTGAAACCCGTTCAACTGATGGATGATTTGAAACATACACACACGCACGCGCACACTCATATTTGTGGCGCATGACGTCACTGTGACCGCTCATAAACTTGTCTATTTGGTTAGTAGTTTAAAAGTACTTACGTCGTCTCTCTTGTACATCTGATTGCTGACTCTGTAGTCCATGTGTGCTAGGACGGTTAACCGCAATGGTTTGCTCATCTCAACGAAATTGAACGTTGCATGTTTTTCAAAGAATGCCTTCATTCTATCTCTATATTCTTCCTTTACAACGTTTGGGGCATTCTTTATGGCATTATCAAGAAATACTTCGCTCTCAGGACCCCAGGTAATAGTGAATTCTTTTACGAACTTGTCGTATTCCTCCTTATTTTCTCTCTGAAATGCGACAGACAGAGCGTGAAACTTGGCGAGTTCTTCCATAGCCGTGGAAGCGTATTCCCAATCAACCGACTTCAGTCTGTCGTAAAGTTTAAAACCTTTGGCTGATAAATTTTCTAACACTATGGTTTCTTCATACAATTTATCGTTGCATCCATAAAACTCTGGTGATTTAAATCTTCTATCTTCCGGAACATTATACTTGTCTTCTATATTCTTGTATATATTAGCCACTTTATTGTAAAACGTGTTTTCTATTCTGAATATATGTATCGGCATGTTTTCTCTGAATTTTTCACCGATGGCTGCCACCTTGGCGAAGAGTTTGAGCTCTGTGTCTCCATCAGTGATGGTTGCGACAAACAGTTCAGTGGTGTAGTTAGCCCCGCCGCTGGATATGGGTTGTATTTTCACTTGTGGGTTGGAGAGCTCCCGTTCTGCGGCTATCTTATGTAGTAGATCAGTAAGTATTTGCTTTGCGTTGACCATTGCTCGTGTCGTAAGTAAGATTACGTTTAGTTGCTGTGGTTGAGGTACGCTTGTTTTTAAGGTAAGTATCTACAATTTATATGGATAAATTATCTTATCTTAATTATTCTAAGATAATATTTTAATCGTAATCGTATAGATGCCGATAATGGCACGTTCCCAAACTCCAGGAGGACTGCAGATTATGATATCAACAAATGCATCATAATTATATCAAAAAGGTTAGATAAAAAAAATGTCAAATCATGATGATAATGTTGTTATTGACTTAAATACTTTTAGTCATCATGACTTTTTAATCTCGTCTTTTTTATAATAATAATAATAAATACAGTGGTGGACATATAAGTAATTATAAACATAGTACCTACTGCCATAAATGCTGAAATGCACGATGTATTTATATATTTAAATTCAATATTTCTTGGGCTTTCGAGTCTAGAAAGACCAGCCACAAAGCGGCATAGCGCAGATACGGTACCGTCAGTAATCCAGAGTATTCCCAGGCTTCACTGGAACCGTCAATTGTGCCAAAGAAGGGTACCGTGGGGATTTTATTTGATATAGGAATTGCTGATTTTGACGGTTGTTCGGGTAAAGACAACTGACAACAATATCTCCTTTCTCCAAGGTTAATTTTTTTAAAAAATTTTCAAGGATTTTCCAGGTTGATATCGACTCTACCAATCCTCCAATACTCATAAAACCTATGTCACACGAAAGCATTTGAAGTGTAAATGATTTTATTCTATGACAGCTAGTGGAATAGCCTTCATACTCTGTTCTTGTACTCGGACCGACATGGTGGCGTTGTTGTACAAGCACCTCAACACTTCGATATACCGATAGTCGATGCGGCACCGCTGGAGAGCCTGCAGCACTGCCCAGCAGTTGACTGTTGGACGTCCACCTACAAGGTGGACAGACGACCTGATAAAGGTCGCAGGAAGTCGCTGGATGCAGGCCGCTTCCAACAGGTCGGTCTGGAAATCTTTGGGGGAGGCCTATGTTCAGCAGTGGACGCCCTGTGGTTAATGATGATGATGACAGCTAGGTCCAAATGGATTGCGAAAATGATGTTCTAGCGAATTAAATAAATAACCTGAAACATTACTGTCACGTTTATTTAGACTACTAATAGAGTGTTGACTTTTTTATTTTACTAGCCCTGTATTATATACGTCCCACTGCTGGGCACGGGCCTCCTCTACTGAATGAGAGGGATTAGGCCTTAGTCAACCACGCTGGCCTAATGCGGGTTGGCAGGTTTCTTTATCGCATTATTTTATTTTGGTATATAAAATAATGTACAAATAACCAACAAAGGAAACTACCCTATTGTCCAGTAGCAATGAAACCTATTTCATACGAAAGTTTTTGTTGTTTACATTAATTCATTTTATGAGACCTGTTTAATTTGAATGTAGATATTGCATCACTTTCTCTCGTAGGATCTTCATCTGTTTCAGTCTCTGGCGGTGTGGAGGGCGTCGTAAACTGTAGAGTTAAGAGCGGTGCGGATCTGGTCAGACCAACGTATTGGGTTGCGTCCACGAGGCCTTTTCGCATCTACTTTGCCGGTCTCAATGAACTTCTCGAGGTTGCCACCATCTTTCCTTGCAATGTTAACGCAGTATGTGAGAATTCTGTGAAGACACTCGGATGATAGCCACGAGGGGATTTTGAGGTTTCGCAGTATGGATACGTTAGCCCGAAATGCAGTCCAGGAGATACAGAGCTTCTTTCCTTTATCTTATCTTTTTCCAGCACCACATCTCAAAGGCGTCAAAGTGTTTGCGGTTTGCAGCTTTCAGTGTCTAAGTCTCAGCGCCTTACGAGATGACAAACCTATCCACTTGTAATTTGAATAATACTGATATCTCAAAAATTATAATATAACACAAAGTTGATGTTGTGCTATTACGTAAAGAACACTGAAGGATTGTTGCAAAATATTGCATAGCTTATTGAGATTTGGTGGAATGGTTGGAGGTCGAAGTGTTTTGTCGATTCCAGTGAAAAAGACAACTGTATGTCTTTTTACGACATCGGCATCCAAAGTCTATTTCCTTATTTCTTGTTCATATTTAGTTCTCATATCGCTTAAGCTTAGATTTGTACTAGTTTCTTTGCATTACTATAAGCCCACGACTGCATTTTTTTATCCAAATCAAAATATATAATTATAAATCTATATTTAATAAGTCTATATCGAAATGTCAAACTTATTTATATGTTGTTTACTGTGCACTATAGCGAAATATAGGAAAATTAGGTCTAAACGGTTACTATTTGAAAATTAAAACGTTGTCGCTTGTTGCTAAGTACCTGCTGGATTTCGTTTCTGTTCATCTTTATGTGTAATCAGGTAGGTCGGACATCTGTCCGTGCATACGTCATTATGGTCCGGGTTCCCTGGGCCAGCTGAACCACTTGATTACTATCAAGCTAATTTTCCGTGAGTAGCTTCGCTTCGATGACAAAAAAATCAGCTCATTCAAATCATTTTTTATGACCTCGTTATCGATACCTATTGGAAGCCCCTCCTTCCAATAGGTATGATTACTAACCAGCTGATTTTTTTGTTTTTACTTAGTTAATATTTATATAATTTAACAGTCATATTGTCCTACAAATAAAATAATAAATTTTTGAGTATCATCAAATCGAAATATTCTATCCTTGCTACCTCTGTTAGCTACCACAACAGAGAATTTTCGCATAGGGAATTGTTGGGCGTCTCATCGAAACGAAGCTACTCACGAAAAATTAGCTTGATAGTAATCAAGTGGATCAGCTGGCCCAGGGAACCCGGATTATTATCAACTGTTAAAAATTATCTCTATGAAAAAAAACTATGATAATAATATTGTATTATGAGAAACAAAAATACCTGAAATAAACAAAGGAAAAATATTTAAAAATATCAATTGTTTTATTTAAATATCTTGTATTCTATCTTTGATTCGATATAATAATACCTTAATAATAACATGAAAAACAACCTTTATAGATTATCCGCCTTACTTATAAATTTATACATCTGTACTTAATACGTAATACAAACAAGTCAAGTCTTATTACAAAACGTGTATTTTGTGATTTTAAATTAAACTTCAAAAAAGGGAAGTTCTCAATTGGGTTAGAATTTTTTTAGATTAGACGCGGGATTTTCAGCAGTACGCATTACAACTGCGCTACGGAACAGATATTCTCATTAAAAAAATATAGCAGTCTGACAAACGTGCGGGTCACCTAATGGTGAGTGATATCCACCGTCCATGACCATCAATAATGCCTGAGGATTCACGGATGCGTTGCCGACCTAAAGGAAAGGGCTTGGAAAGGAGAGAGGGATTCAGGTCTCCGGATATCTCACTCACCATGTGAAACGCAGCAGTAAGCCGCTACTTTACGTCGGTTTGCACCGTGGTAACAATACTACAACGTAAATGACCTGTTTGAGATACATATAACACGGTAGAGCCGTACTGTAGACTGTCAGCTTTGTCTACAGCATGAATGGGTCCGGTCGACCAGGTAGTTACCACTGTCACACAGTAAAACAGACGTAAAGTAACAGCTTACTGTTGCGTTTTGTACGATGAGTGGGATATTCTTAGCCAACTCCTTCCTCTTCCTAATCCCTTAAATATTATCCCTTTCCTTTAAGATCGGAAACGCGTCCCTGATCCTTTTGGTGTTCTCGTGATGAGTGGTGGAGATCACTTCACATGGTTATAAATAACGACTTTTACAACATAGAAACACTTTATGACGGAGCTACGAACAAAAGCTATAATGGAATAAAATGTGTTTACACTTAACGCATTGGTCTAATGAGAAATACCGTCTGTGGGAAGGCAAAAGTACTAAAGCGCCGATATAATGTGAATTTTCGGTAAAGCATTTTAATGTTGTTTTTTACTATAAAAAATGCATATAAATTTACGGTACCTACTGAATAATTTTAAGTAAATCTTATATTTTATTGAAGACTATTTTTTATATAATCATTATTTAATATTTATTAATTTTAAAGTATAAAAACAACTTTACAATGCACTAATGTAAAGATCACGTTTTGTCGCTTTACCTTTTGGCCCTTCCAGTTCCAATGATAATATTACATTTAATATCTAATATCTAACAACGTGTGTTGTGTTCGCCTATATTGCTAATAACTATAATTTTACATAAAAAATCTCACTACACTTAAAGAATAATATTGGTCTTTGTACAAATATCACACAATGTCGAAAGTAATAGCTATCACATGATCCCCCATCGTATGAAGTCGCTGACGATACCGTTGAGGCGCTCTGGGAAGAGGTCGCTGGGCTTATCCACCATGAAACTGGAAATGTCCATGTCCTTGTCTACCTTGGGCGCGTTCGCCACGTCCACGGTGACCAATGGTAGCGTGAACACCGCGACCATAAGACCGAATGGTAGTTTCTGAAAATGTGAACATAAACTTACATAAACGGCTGCAGTGCATGCAGTGATTTGTAATTGAAAATTCTGCGAGGCGTTACTTGTGTTTATAGGCAGGCGTTGCGTTTGCCATCATCAGGTGAGCGATGTTCAGTACGACGTGACTGAAAATCATATTCTTAAGAAGATTGCTGACGAAGCGCCTGTATAAATCATAACTGTTAGTAAATGGCGCTTGTTAAAAGTAATCACCACCTGCTAATTACTTCATGGTATAAATAATCCTTACCATTTTGTATTCAAGATCGAAGTCCTCTCTCGAATACACCTCATCGGAGTTAATACCAAATCTCTTCATGGCCAGACTGAGCTCTGTATAGTAGTGATCCAGCAGCTTGTCGTAGTACTGCGCGCGGAATTTTTCATCCGTACCGGTGAATATGAAGTATAACAAGTCAAGCACCGGAGAACCAGCGGTTATCGTCTGGTAATCAACGACTTTCAGTTGGACACGGCCGTCCTGGAAACAATAGATTAAATTTATATGACCTGTAGGTTGCATTACAGAATTCTAATGGACACCTCAAGTTTCAGACACTGCTGTCAGTGACCCTCGTCTGTCAATTAAGACGTTTTTTTTATCCCAGCACGACAAAGTGACTGCACTACACCTGAGAGTAAGCGTAGAGCAGGCCAAAAAACTAGCGACTACCGATAAACAATGAGTTTATCGGTGGTTACGAGAATCATGCCGGCCTGTATAAATGCTTCTTTCCTCTTCGACAGGCGGATGACCAAAGCAGGCATAAGGATACAAGGATATACCCCTATACCCGCCCCAACTAACCATCAAGTCATGTCGCAATCCCCTGGGAAAACCGGATATACACTGAATGACCCTGGAACGCGATCGATACAAGGTGTGTGGGTCACTATGGCAGGTTTTAAAACCTTGTGTACTGTGTACGGTGGTTGCTATCCGGGCAGATATGAGTATCCTACCACCACGTAAGCTCGTGAATGACAGTATTCTGCAAAATTCTTGCCGCGCCATAAACTCCGCCTTGGGAGTTTAGCGTCAATATCTTTTTATAAACGACAACAGCCTATTAACGATTAGCTGGTATCGATGATTTTCTTTTATAGCTGTCGATAATTCATTCACAAGAAATCTTTATTTCTGGCGCGCGCCAACTATCCTACTGATAAATTGTCAAACATAATTACCGCTAGATATCTTGTGTCATGATTACGTAACCCACTTATGATGTAATGAGCGAGGTCAATGATCTTTTTTGTTTTCTCTGGGAAAACAAGATTATCGCTACTGCCTCTACCCGCGGCGATGTCTGTCTTACAAAGTTACGATCCATCGCTTAACCATCCGGAAAAGATGTTCCCTCTGGGCGACCGTTTGGCCAAGGTCCTTCTAAATAACCTACCGTAGCAACCGAATCCCTACGATAGCCTCCGGCGCATTATCTACGACCCCGGGTTCCCGAAGCAATATAGCGGTCAACGAACTTCCAAATACAGATGGCGCGGCGTATCAATCAGCCTGTGGCTCCAAAGATAACGGATGTATTCAATTTAAATTTGGTTTTAACCTCCTCACTTTGTATTCAATGACATTTACCCCAAGGTGACTACATCTAATGACGGAGTACAAGGAATATGGGCAAGGCGATATGGGTTTTGGAGTGGTTGAAGTTATTAAATACGCATTTGAATCAAATAATTTTTATCACAAACCTTGGCTTTGACTACTGATTGTTAATATTGTTAACAATCAGTAGTCAAAGCCAAGGTTAATATTTAAATATATAAAACTCAAAGGTGACCTACTGACTGACTGACATAGTGAACTATCAACGCACAGCCCAAACCACTGGAGGGATCGGGCTGAAATTTGGCATGCAGGTAGATGTTATGACGTAGGCATCCGCTAAGAAAGGACTTTGATAAATTCTACCCCCTAGGGGATAAAATAGGAGATGAAAGTTTGTATGAAACTTTGTCAATTTTAAACGTTCACGTGGGCGGAGCCGCGAGCAAAAGCTAGTTGTTAATATTGTTTTGATTATTATTTCAACGTAAGATCAACGCAGACTGTAATACCACAAACATGTTTAATACCGAAACGGTATAATAATATTAAAATAAACCGGTTTTAGAAAATCTTAGACATCTTATATATTTATTATTCACTTTATATATTTACAAGTTGGTAGGTGTCTCATATGCGAGAGGTCGGCTTGGTTAGTACCACCGCTTAGTCTATTTCCGCTGCCAAGCAACAGTGTACTGTTGTGTTTCGGTTTGAAAGTCATTGAAGCCAGTGAAATTATTGCGCATTATATGTACGTTGCGTGCGTTTTTATGTACATCGATTTCCTGCCACTTATGGTCCGATTTTTGTTGAACAAAATAACTCTGATATAATTTAGCTGCTATGTGGCCCCCATATAATTAATGATTAATATTAATGACAAAGTTCGAAGACAAAACTGAAACTCCTCAACAGCACACCTATCGTGATGGTGTTATTTTATTGGAATTTACACCCCATAGCCATACCTACCTATAAATAGAAAAATGAAATAAGTTTTAAAAATCCTTAAAACTAACTTCGAAAATAACAATAAAAAGTCATAAATAAACATTTCTCGAGTTATTTTTAGAGTCCGTGCAATTTAATTTGACCAGTAGATTCCAAACGACATCTAAAATGTATTATCTTTATCCTCTTAAGTGTTACAAGCAATAGAAAAAGTTCTGTAAAATTATTAAACACAAATTATAGATCCAAATTATATTATACAGTGAAACCTGGGTAAGTGGGATCTGAAGGGACCTAAATTTTTCCCCCTTGCCCCTCGGGAGAACCGAATATACACTGGCTGATCCTGGCACGCGATATACCCAAGATGTGTGAGTGTGTGCCTGGATCACTATGACGGGTTTTAACACAAGGTGTACGGTGGTGGCTATCCGGGCGGATATGACTTTTTTTTTATCCTAGCACGGCAAAGTGTCTGCATTACACCTGATGGTAAGCGTAGTGCAGTCCAAAAAACCAGCGACCACCGCACAAGCAATGAGTTTAACAGTGGTCACTAGAGTCATGCCGGCCTGCATAAATCGAAGGGCCTGCGACAGGACAAGCGGATGATCGATGCAGGCACAGTAATACAAGGATGTACCCCTATACCCGCCCCAATCAACCATCAAGTCATGTCGCAAGCCCTTCGGAAGAAGCGGATATACATTGGCTGATTCTGGAACGCGCTCCACACAAGGCGTGTGGATCACTATGGCAGGTTTTCAAACCATGTGTACGGTGGTCGCTATGCGGGTGGATATGAATATCCTGCCACCAGCAGAATCCTACTACCTAATATAAATATATATCCTACTATCCTACTACCAGTAGATCCAAATCAAATCGTATCTATTATAACGCTTTTGAATACCAGATAATGAAACCATGTCATTATCTTTTTTTTTTATTATGTAATTGAATGACGAGACGAGCAAGACTTGTTGGTAAGCGGCACATAAAAGAAACATTACAGTTACATTTGAATTACAAAGCACTGCATGGCACTGAACTGCGTTCGTCACCCCGAGACATAAGATGTTAAGTCTTATAATGCGCAATAATTTCACTGGCTTCAATGACTTTCAAACCGAAACACAACAGTACACTGTTGCTTGGCAGCGGAAATAGACTAAGCGGTGGTACTAACCAAGCCGACCTCTCGCATATGAGACACCTACCAACTTGTAAATATATAAAGTGAATAATAAATATATAAGATGTCTAAGATTTTCTAAAACCGGTTTATTTTAATATTATTATACCGTTTCGGTATTAAACATGTTTGTGGTATTACAGTCTGCGTTGATCTTACGTTGAAATAATAATCAAAACAATATTAACAACTAGCTTTTGCTCGCGGCTCCGGCTAAAATTGACAAAGTTTCATACAAACTTTCATCTCCTATTTTATCCCCTAGGGGGTAGAATTTATCAAAGTCCTTTCTTAGCGGATGCCTACGTCATAACATCTACCTGCATGCCAAATTTCAGCCCGATCCCTCCAGTGGTTTGGGCTGTGCGTTGATAGTTCACTATGTCAGTCAGTCAGTAGGTCACCTTTGAGTTTTATATATTTAAATATTAACCTTGGCTTTGACTACTGATTGTTAATATTGTTAACAATCAGTAGTAATTCAAAAATTTTGTAATTATAAATAAATTATATATAATATGTAATTGTATATATAAATGTAATTATATATAAATAAAAAAATTAATTAATAAATAAAAGTTTGTAATTCAAATGTAACTGTAATGTTTCTTTTATGTGCCGCTTACCAACAAGTCTTGCTCGTCTCGTCATTCAATTACATAATAAAAAAAAAAGATAATGACATGGTTTCATTATCTGGTATTCAAAAGCGTTATAATAGATACGATTTGATTTGGATCTACTGGTAGTAGGATAGTAGGATATATATTTATATTAGGTAGTAGGATTCTGCTGGTGGCAGGATATTCATATCCACCCGCATAGCGACCACCGTACACATGGTTTGAAAACCTGCCATAGTGATCCACACGCCTTGTGTGGAGCGCGTTCCAGAATCAGCCAATGTATATCCGCTTCTTCCGAAGGGCTTGCGACATGACTTGATGGTTGATTGGGGCGGGTATAGGGGTACATCCTTGTATTACTGTGCCTGCATCGATCATCCGCTTGTCCTGTCGCAGGCCCTTCGATTTATGCAGGCCGGCATGACTCTAGTGACCACTGTTAAACTCATTGCTTGTGCGGTGGTCGCTGGTTTTTTGGACTGCACTACGCTTACCATCAGGTGTAATGCAGACACTTTGCCGTGCTAGGATAAAAAAAAAGTCATATCCGCCCGGATAGCCACCACCGTACACCTTGTGTTAAAACCCGTCATAGTGATCCAGGCACACACTCACACATCTTGGGTATATCGCGTGCCAGGATCAGCCAGTGTATATTCGGTTCTCCCGAGGGGCAAGGGGGAAAAATTTAGGTCCCTTCAGATCCCACTTACCCAGGTTTCACTGTATAATATAATTTGGATCTATAATTTGTGTTTAATAATTTTACAGAACTTTTTCTATTGCTTGTAACACTTAAGAGGATAAAGATAATACATTTTAGATGTCGTTTGGAATCTACTGGTCAAATTAAATTGCACGGACTCTAAAAATAACTCGAGAAATGTTTATTTATGACTTTTTATTGTTATTTTCGAAGTTAGTTTTAAGGATTTTTAAAACTTATTTCATTTTTCTATTTATAGGTAGGTATGGCTATGGGGTGTAAATTCCAATAAAATAACACCATCACGATAGGTGTGCTGTTGAGGAGTTTCAGTTTTGTCTTCGAACTTTGTCATTAATATTAATCATTAATTATATGGGGGCCACATAGCAGCTAAATTATATCAGAGTTATTTTGTTCAACAAAAATCGGACCATAAGTGGCAGGAAATCGATGTACATAAAAACGCACCGATATCAATTACATAAAAAAGAATGATCATAACCGGACCTCCGCGTGATTTTTTTCCTTACACATAAACATAAATATATTTATACGCGTCAAACTGAGAACTGGCTTCTTTGCTTCGTCCGTTAATAAAACTGTTTTATTTCGCTATTTGTATACTTACTGCGTCTCTTTTATACATCTGATTGCTGACTCTGAAGTCGCAGTGTGCGAGCACGGCACCTCGCAATGGTTTATAATACTCGATAAACGCTTCAATCTTCGTATCCTTGAAGAACTCTCGTAACTTCTCTTCATTTTCCTTCTTCACGGCGTTGCATGCTGAGGTCGTCAGTTTATTCCAAAAATCGTGATTATCATCGCCTTTCCAAACATATTTGAATACATTTACGAATTCATTAAATTCCTCCGGTTCTTCTTTCTTGAAAGCAAATGATAGAGCGTGGAACTTAGCGAGTTCTTCAACAGCTCTGGAGGCGTACTCCCAATCGACCGATTTCAATCTGTCGTAAACTTTAAAATCTTTTGCTGATAAATTTTCTAGCACCATTATTTCTTCATACAGTTTATCGCTGCATCCGTAAAATTTTGGCGATATAAACCGGTTATGTTCCGGTATGTTATGTTTGTCTTGTAGCTTCTCGTAGATGTTAGCTAGCTTTGTATAGAATGTGTTTTCCGTTTCGTATATTTTCAACGGAGATTGTTCTCTTAATTTTTCTCCGACGGCGGCGACCTTGGCGAATAGTTTGAGCTCTGTGTCTCCATCGGCGATGGTCGCATGGAACAGTTCGGAAGTGTAGTTGGCTCCACCGCTGGATATGGGTTGTATTTTCACTTGCGGGTTGGAAATATTTTGTTCTGCAGCTATTTTAAGTAATAGTTCAGTAAGTGCTTGCTCTACGTGCGACATGGTGCGCGCTCCGAGTGACACTACGCGGACGCGGCACTAGCCGTTACACCGTATTGTGTATTAAACATACGCTGTTCGGTTATCTAAGGATTAGATAATAATATAATAACAGGTAATTATAGGACAATATATTTTATACATAAGAATCGGTAGTCATAATCTCTTATTAACAGTATTTTAACTATTTTGTGTTTTTTGTCGTTCTTATAGCATACGAACGAAGGCGACAAGTGACAAAACATATTAAAATGCTGCTATTAGCGTTTACGAATAAGATCCGAACGGTGTAATTATAAAACGTATTCAACTTTAAACTATGTTTATAACTAGTAACCATGGTAATCTATACAAACCTGCCAATATAAACCTAATTTAACGTTTAAATACGTTTGTAATAACACTGTTATAGTTTTCGTCTGCTTTTATAAATAAGAGGGAGTATATGGGAGGATATGTCTGCTTGTATGGTGTGTGTCTGTCTGTGGAAACGCATCACTTAACCTAACGGACCGATTTTAATGCTGTTTATTGTGTGAAGGCCGGTTCAATTGGGATTGTTCATAGGTATATTTGAAGATCTTTTCAGCCATTTGTAATTGACAGATAATTTATTTAATTGGCGACGGTATTTTTTTAACGGTTGGGTTTTTATTATAAGTCGTCGTAGTTCCCGGGCCCCTGTGCTACAAAACGATACGAATTGACATAGTTCGAAAACGAAGACCTAATGTAACATAGGATGTCCATCACAATAATAATATTTCTAATATACTTATAAAATACTAATGCAGTCGATAAAAACATGTGTGTAAAGGGAAAAACGTTTTATTATTGCAACGTGCTATATTGAAATTGTCATGTTTTTTCATCCTCCTTAACTCAGTCCAGCCCTCATTTTATGACAGCCTCTGTGGCGCAGATGGCCAGTAATCGGCTGTGGAGCAAGAGGCTGCGGGTTCGATCCCCGCAGTGAGACAAATGTTTGTGTGATCCACAAATATGCGGTCTAGGTGTTGTGAGACCGAAACCGAACTCTCGTAGTTCCTGATACCCACGACACCAGACTCGTATCTTATGGTGCTGCCACACCGGTGTTAGAAAATGTTATATAACATTTTATAACACCGGTGTGGCAGCATCATTTAGTAAACATTTCTTAACAATTTGTAACATTTTGTAACATTTCTTAACATTTTATAACCGCAGGCGGCGGTACTTTTGAGAGCGGCGCCGTCAAAGAAGCCGTCAAAGAAGAATGTTCAGAAATGTTAGAAAATGTTAAGAAATGTTATAAAATGTTAAGAAATGTTATAAAATGTTAGATTTTATGTTAGAAAATGTTTGTAAACATTTTATAACATCGGTGTGGCAGCACCATTACTGTGTGGTTAGGGCTATGTGTGTAACTGTTGGGTGTATTTATTTATTATTATTTATTTAGCCAACTACTCGCCCAGTGTGCCACGGAAGCTGTCAATATTAGTTTTAGGGAACGTTTCCCTTACGTCCTTTATATTATTATGCAATACATGGCAATACCAGGCAATTTAATTCGCTTGTATGTCTCAACATAAGTCTGTATCCCTCAAAATGTAAGCAAAGTAGCAACTAGTTCATCTAGGGCCCACTAAATGTATAAAAGTCAGTAAAGTGTGAGACCAACCCTATCGCCATATCAAGAAAAAATTTAAAACCGATGGATGATTTGACACATAAACACACACACACACACACGGACGCACGCACGCAGACGCAAACATACTCATATTTGTGGCGCATGACGTCCCTGTGACCGCTCATAAACTTATCTATTTGGTTAGTAATTTAGAAGTACTTACGTCGTCTCTCTTGTACATCTGATTGCTGACCCTGTAGTCCATGTGTGTTAGGACGGATAACAGCAATGGTTTCCTCATCTCATCGTAACTGAACGTTCCATATTTTTCAAAAAATGCCTTCATTCTATCTTTATATTCTTCCTTTACAACATTTGCAGCATTCTTTATGGCATTATCAAGAAATACTTCGTTCTCAGGATTCCAGATAAATTTGAATTCTTCTACGAACTTGTTGTATTCCTCCTTATTTTCTTTCTGAAATGCGACAGACAGAGCGTGAAACTTGGCGAGTTCTTCCATAGCCGTGGAAGCGTATTCCCAATCGACCGACTTCAGTCTGTCGTAAACTTTAAAATCTTTTGCTGATAAATTCTCCAACACTGTGATTTCTTCATACAATTTATCGCTGTATCCATAAAACTCTGGTGATTCAAATCTTTTATCTTCCGGAACATTATACTTGTTTTCTAGATTCTTGTAAATATTAGCTACTTTTGAGTAAAATGTGTTTTCTAGTCTGAAGAAATGCATCGGAAATTGTTCTCTGAATTTTTCGCCGATGGCTGCCACCTTGGCGAAGAGTTTGAGCTCTGTGTCTCCATCAGTGATGGTTGCGACAAACAGTTCAGTGGTGTAGTTAGCCCCGCCGCTGGATATGGGTTGTATTTTCACTTGTGGGTTGGAGAGCTCCCGTTCTGCGGCTATCTTATGTAGTAGATCAGTAAGTATTTGCTTTGCGTCGACCATTGCTCGTGTCGTAAGTAAGATTACGTTTAGTTGTTGTGGTTGAGGTACGCTTGTTTTTAAGGTAAGTATCTATAATTTATATAGACAAATTATCTTATCTTAATTATTGTAAGATAGTATTTTTATCGTAATCGTATAGATGCCGGTACTGGCACGTTCCCAAGCTCCAGGAGGACTACAGATTATGCAATAACGAAATAAACGTCAATAATAAGATTATGATATCAACAAATTCCTCATAATTATATCAAAAAGGTTAGATAAAAAGTAAATGTAAAATCATGATGACAATAATATTTTAGTCATCATGACTTTTTAACCTCGTCTTTTTTTATAATAATAAATACAGTGGTGGACATATAAGTAATTATAAACATACTACTGCCATAAACGCTGAAACGCATGTCGCATTTATACTATATTCAAATTCAAAATTTCTTGGGCTTTCCAGTCTCTAGAAAGACCAGCAACAAAGCGGCATAACGCAGATGCGGTACCGTCAGCAATCCAGGATATACTCAGGAATCATTTCAATTGTGCCAAAGAAGGGCACCGTGGGGATTTTATTCGGTATAGGAATTTCTGAGAATATATAATCTATTAGGAAAAAAAGCAGCGATAGCTCAACGGGCAGTGGTACGGACTGTCGAGACGAAAGTCGCTGGTTCGAAACCAGCCCCAAGACAATAACTTTGACCCCACCTCTGACTTGTCTAAGTTACGTGTATATTCATTGTTAATTATCGCCTGTTTTAACGGTGAAGGAAACATCGTGAGGAAACCTGCATACTCGATAAGATTTTTCGAAGTTATGTGAACTCTGCCAACCCGCATTAGGCCAGCGTGGTCGTCTAAGACCTAACCCCTCTCATTCAGTAGAGGAGATCCGTGCCCAGCAGTGGGACACGTATAATACAGGGCTAGTAAGAAAAAAAGGAATTTCTGATTCGGCGGTCGTTCGGGTAAAGACAACTGGGTCGGGACGCTGGTGAGTCCGGTATAACCATCTCTCCTTTCCCCAGGGTTAATGAGATTGTCCTGGTTTGTATACTCTACCAATCCTCCAATATTCATAAAACCTATGTCATACGAAAGCATTTGAAGTTTAAATTATTTTATTCTACGAGAGCTAGGTCCGAATGGATTGCGAAAATGGTGTTCTAGTGAATTAAATAAATTACCTCAAACATTATTGTCACGGGTAGTTACCTTGATTTTTTTTATTATTTTAATCAATAAATCACTATTTATTCCTAAACCGTCCACAAAAAAATAGTAGTCATCCAAATCTGATGAAGGGCGCATTTGTCAAATGACAGACGAATAAAACTTTGACGTTTCCGTGGCAAATGATCATTACGGTGAACGCGTGCGAGCGAGATAGTGAGATGTCCCCACTACGCGCCCACCTTTTCTCATACCAATATTGCAACCAATATAACAAAAGGGTTTCTTTTTCGTTTACATTAATTCATTTTATGTTTAATTTGAGTTTAGATATTGTGTTAACATTAAAAAAAAAAAATCGTTCATAACGACCACTTTTGTATACAAACTCTCAGTCTTTCACGTTGTTCAAAACTATATCATGCGGAAGTTTTTGATTATAATATTCCACATTAAGGATTTAAGTAGCGGCTTGCTGGTTCTTATTGGTATGTGAGATATCCGGAGGCCTAAATCCCCTTACCCTTGACAATCTCTTAATTATCCCTTTCCGTAAATTTATTCTGTTCTCCTTCTTCTTCGTTTATTTCTTCCGTATCCGTATTCTTTAAGATATCTTACCAACAGGTGTGCTACTGGCTCGTTTGTCGGCTTTGCTATAAAAAACCGACCCGGGATCGAACCCGAGACCTCAGCACAGCAGTCAATCCGCGTGCGCAATACAACAGCGCCACGAAGGCAGTAAAATTTAATTTCCAAAGGCAAATTTCCTTTATCTTATCTAAATACTTTGATATAACGATAGCCTTTTAAACGTATTTGATTGATTAGTAAGATAACTTTAATTTGAGCCATTAATGCCATGTATTTATGAACATTATTGTCGAAATCAACCTAAACATTAATCTTAATCTTAAGATAATGTAAGGCATATTTATAAATTTTTGTGTGTTTCTACTTGTAATATCACTAATAATAAATAAAAAATAATAATAAGCCTGATATTGTGATAATAGATCGATTGGCTCGCAAGTCGATGCTTGTTGACGTCACCATTCCGCATGACGAGAACCTCGTAAAAGCCGAAAAAGATAAAATGACTAAATATTTAGATCTGGCTCACGAGGTTACCGACATTTGGGATGTGGACTCAACAATTATTGTCCCAATAGTCGTCTGCCCATGGGTTGATACCGAAGAGACTCGACCAACATCTACAAATGCTCTCAATTGGTCGTTGGGTCAAGAGCCAGATACAGAAGGCGGAGTTATTGGAGACGGCACGCATTGTGAGGAGGTTTCTCTCTCTGGGGTCCTAACCGCCGGTGGCTTGGGTCCTAGGCCTCGCCATTGGAGAGTTATGTTTATTTTTATATTTTCAAATGTTTGGTATTTATTTTTAATTATTACTTTAATATTTAAAAATGTAAAAAAGCCTTTTAAAATAAAGCGTACTTTAAAATTTATAGCTATTGCAACTATGCAATGATTCAAAACGTCGATAAAGGCATTTTTTTAAAGCATAAACCGACACTCGAGCAAGCTCTACAAGCCAAATCTTTTGGTAACGTGTGTAAAAAAAGCATGTTGCGCTGACCCCACTGCGAGTGGAATAAGGGCAGGTGGAAAGATAGGCTTGACATTGTAAGAGATTTTTAGATTTGGGGGCTCCCTAGGGCGGAGCGCCCAATCTGCTTTCCCTTTAATCCTCTACGTCCGTAGTCATTTCGTTTTTCCAGTTGGCTAGGGAACCCCAAAAATGACGTTGTACTACGAGAACTTTCTGAGAAACCTGCCGACCCAGTCGCTGTTTACCAAAATGTTATTGTGTAATAATATCGTTTCATTACAAACATTGCAGAAGCAAAATTTGTAATACGGGCGTTCACCTTATGTAAAAAAGAACTTTTTAAATACTACTATTTTGTAATCCTTGAAGTAAAAATTTGGTATGACAGTCTCCGAGGCGCAGCGGGCGATTAGTCAGCTGTGAAACAGGGGCCGCGGGTTCGATTCCTGAAACAAATGATTGTTTGATCCACGAATAAATTTTTATTGCAAATTATGAGTTATAATTATCTGTGAGTTCCATAAGATTCTTACAAATGGCGGTGTAAGGCAATTTATCCGCTGGATAGAGTAAGTTTTCAATAGATGGCGCATACGGTATTGAATAGTTTACTACAGTATAATTTAACATATATCTTAGCCACAGCAACGCGTGGCCGGGTTTGCTAGTATAAGTATATAGATAATGCATGGATTGAATAAAAAAAGCAATTATGTTCAATTTTAAAACTACATATTGATTAGCATTATTCAAACAACAGGTCTGCCTCGGTGGCGCGGTTGTATTGCGTACGCGGTACGACTGCTGTGTTGAGGTAACTGGTTCGATCCCCGGGTCGGATGATATTGGGTTTTTCTATCACGAAATGCTCAGTATCAGCCCGGAGTCCGGAATTTTGCAAGATATGGCGATAGGCTCATTTTTCCCCTATCATGGGACGGAAATACTCGGCGAAATGTGAGTGTATTGGTTACACTTCTGCCTACCCCTTCGGGGATTACATGCGTGATTACGTATTTATGAATGTATCATTCAAACGAAACTAATATCGGGGACTAAGATAAATACACTCGAAAATACGCTAAATTACAACATATGTTGTGATAAACTCTTGTTATATAACACGTTGTGAGATTCATTTTGAGAGCTCAATCACCCGACTAACGCCCACGAATGCCACCACAAATATCTAGTTTACAAACAGCGTCATTGTTAGCAATTTGTGAGTGATTGTATCGTACGATCCAGCCACCAGTCATAGCTCAATCGCCAGCCATGACAGACGCCGAGACCACCCTCCGCGACCTTCTCCACAACACGTTCCATGGCGCTACGGTGCAAGTGAAAGCGATCACCAGCGGCGGAGCCAACTACACCTCCGCCCTCTATACAGCCACGGTACCACAACACCGGCAACAACTCAAACTCTTTGGAAAAGTAGCCATCGTCGGCGAAAAGATGAGGAAGGTCATGAACGCCGAGAGTCTCTACGGTACAGAACAGTACATATATACAAAAATACGAAAGATATTCAATGATCTGCAAGACAAACACGGAGTACACGAGCAATACAGGTTCGAATTCCCGAAATTCTACGCATGCAATCCTGATTTAGGTTACGAGACCATTCTGCTTGAAGATCTGACTGAACGCGGTTTTGGAATTTACAACAGATTTAAGAGTGTGGATTGGGAACACGCTGAAAGCTCAGCGACAGTCCTGGCGCGGTTTCATGCGCTGTCTTTTGCCTACAAAAAAGAGTATCCAGAAGATTATGAAGTTGCAACAAAGAAATTAATGTACAAACCTAAAGAGAAGATTGACGAGAACGTAATGAAAGCCTGGGAGCATATGATCAACAGTGCCGTGGGTGTAGTGAGTGACGAGCTAGATCGCGCGAAGCTAGTCCGTCTTCTGACGGCGGCTAACGCTTCTGAGGAATTCGAGAAGTTCAAACGGCCTCTTAGTGTAGCGGTGCTGACACACGGTGATTACAGACCCAGTAATTTGCTGTTCAGGAAAGTGGTAAGAAATTTTGTAGACGATATATGTGTATACATTTATCATATTTACCTCTTGAATGAACCAATATAAAATCAGAGCTACTTACGAATGAGATCAGCCTATTCGTGACACGATGCGTCTACAGAAGTACTAATGTAATATTTCGACTAGTCATTACAAATAAACGGCGTGGAGCATCAGGCATACAAGTAGGTACGTAGGCTGCGTGTCGTACGTGCTTCGAACTATACTATTATATGATCTAATGAGGTGATATTATATTAAACCGAGGAGTTTGTAATGTTGTCAATGTTACTTAATAATTTTAAGAGATTATACGCTTTTAAAGTTTATGCCGGACAAACATGATTAAAGAATAGTTGTTACAATCCATCACCGAATTACATTGATCGTATGAAAAGTAAAGTAAATTGGCTCGGTTGCGCAGTTAGTACGTTTGCTATGCTGAGGACTCGGGTTTGATCCCGGGTAGGGTGAAAGTGATACTGGATTTTTCTATCAGGAAATGCTCAGTATCAGCTCGGTGTTTATAGAGCCTGGTATGGCGATATGTGCGCCCGTTATCACATAATGAGACAGGGATACGCTCGGTGAAATGTGGGTGGTTATACATCTGCCTATCACTTCGGGGATTACAGGCGTGAGTGCGTATAGATAGTAAAAGGCTTCTACATATTATAGCTATATTTTTATGCTATGTGCATTGACGTGGGCCTGACTCTATACATTACTGAAACATCTCTATTGTCGTTATCACATTGAACAATCAATATAGCAAGTAGGTACCAATTTCTCATATGCTTATTACGAACAAGCGTATGTCTGTACGCGTGATGCATATTGGCAGAATGATAATTTTGTATTATGCAATTTTATTCATTTATTCATTTTTATATTTCTCGCATATTGAAAAAGGCATTCAAGCTACACACATAATTATATATTTAATGATTTATCTTAGCTCAAATAAACCAATTAACAATTTTTTGTAAGGTTTGGGATATATTTATATCAGATTGAATGTTGGAAAAAAACTCGTGCAAAGTTCAAACCAGTATAAAATAAAGGTTGTGCCTTACATAATTTTTGCGTTGTACTGTGTATAATGACGCAATACCAATCGTAGTTTTTTTAGTATCGCCGATAACGTGAAACGGGCGTCCTTTCTGGGGAAATAGGTTATAGATAGGGAGCCGTAGAGTAACCGATCCACTTGACGACTATCAAGCTCATTTTCCGTGAGTAGCTTCGTTTCGATGAGACGCCCAACAATTCCCTATGCGAAAATTCTCTACTGTGGTAGCTAACAGAGGTAGCAAGGATTAAATACGTCGATTTGATGAGTCCCAAAAATTAATTACTAACAGGTTATTTTTTTGTTAAATCTGATGATAACTATCTAAATTATTCGAAAAGATATTTGTCCTACAAAATGTATGGTTTGATCAAAGAGTCCCCCCCTTCCAACATGTATCGATAACGAGGTCATCAAAAATGATTACTAACCAGCTGCTTTTTTTTTTGTTACTTACTTAATATGTATATAATTCAACAGTCATATTGTCCTACAAATTGCGTGGTACGTTATCCCGGTCCTACGCTCAAAAGTAGTAGTACAGATCCTTGATGTAAAAATAATTACTATCAAGCTGAATCTTCGTAAATAGCTTCGTTTCGATGAGACGCCCAACAATTTACTATGCGAAAATTCTCTACTGTGGTAGCTAACAGAGGTAGCAAGGATTAAATATGTCGATTTGATGAGTCCGAAAAATTTATTACTAACAGGTTATTTTTTTGTTAAATCTTAAGATAATTATCTAAATTATTGGAAAAAATATTTGTCCTACAAAATTTATGGTTTGATCATAGAGTCCCCCCCTTCCAACATGTATGTAATTATTTCGGATGGGCAATAATTGATGATAAATATGAATATTACTGGTTTGATGGTCCCCAAAGTCCATCTTTTGAAGAATTATCTTCTGGTATACAAGGTACTGGTCCGGAGTCCCTGGGCCAGCTGATCCACTTGATTACTATCAAGCTAATTTTCCGTGAGTAGCTTCGTTTCGATGAGACGCCGAACAATTCCCTATGCGAAAATTCTCTATTGTGGTAGCTAACAGAGGTTTGCTACCTCTGTATATAGATAGAATTCTGGATAGAATTTTTCGATTTGATGATACTCAAAAATTTATTATTTTATTTGTAGGACAATATTCAAATCATTTTTTATGACCTCGTTATCGATACCTATTGGAAGCCACTCCTTCCAATAGGTATGATTACTAACCAGCAGATTTTTTTGTTTTTACTTAGTTAATATTCATATAATTTAACAGTCATATTGTCCTGTATATGTATATATACATATACATATATATATATATATATATATATATATATATATATATAATTGGAATCTCGGAATTGGCTCTAACGAAATTCATGAAATTTTGTATATAGGGGGTTTCGGGGGCGATAAATCGATCTAGCTAGGAATCATTTTTAGGAAATGTCATTTTATTCGTGTTTTATCAACTTAAACATAAACTTGGAAGAAAAAAATGACTCTTCCTGACATCTATTGGCAAATAATAATACTACTTTTTTGTGAGCACAACAGCAGATGGCGTTGTTAAGTAACACGAAGTCAATGAGTGTTTGCTTTGAGGTTAGACTTAATTCCTGACATCTATTGGCGAATAATAATACTACTTTTTTTTTCACCCGAGCAGAGCTCTGTCGCCCAGGTACTGTAATTTAAATTGTCATTTTTGTCTACGATAGTGTGTACTTTGACCGGACTTTGATTGGACTTTGACCGGACTATGACCGGACTTTAACCGGACTTTGACATGACTTTGACCGGACTTTGTTATGTAATATAAATTGATATTTTTGTGTACGATAGCGCAATAAATGAATATTGTGTTTAATCACATATGTAAATGATAGTACTTTTATGCTGATAAATAAAGCAATTCGTGTGAAATTATTCCCTCTTCATTCCAAAATATTCAAAAATGCACAACGTTAATGTTTAAGTTTTCACTTCTGCCGGCACTCCCGGAGTGCAACCCATTGTTTTTTTTATATGTAAATACATAATAAATTTTAAATAAATAATACATTTTTGTAGCTACTGTATTTATTTACTTAATTGTTGTACTAGTTTACAAAAAAAAAATAAGTTATTTAAAAAAAGGTGTTTTCACTGTCTCGTATGTTACAAAAGGGTATTTGACTAGATTTTTTTTTTTATTATTTTAACCAATAAGTTACGTTTCCCGAAATCTGTTAATGAAAGAATTATATAAATTAAGTAAAAAATAAATAAGTTACAATCCATTTCAATTTGCTGGAAGGGTTAGTTATCGCATGACGGAAAAAGGATACACGACATGGCATGTTACGTCACAAGCAAGGTCTCGCCATTACGATGCACGCGTGCGAGGGAGATAGTGAGATTTTCCCACTACACGCCCACTTTTGCTCATACCAACATTTAAAACATGAACAACAACCTCATTTTTTAACCAATTTCAATTCTGTTTTCGCAAAATAGTTTATAATTGGTATTATTATCCAATAAATACAAAATAATGTATAAAATTAAATACCCCAATAGGAAAACGAAAAAATTACAATTCTTGTCGGACTAGTGATACATACCTGTTTTCTTGTAGGACATTGTTTCATTTGGGTAGAGAACACACTAACCTATTATGTAATACTTTTGTCCTACAGTTAGTAATGAGAAAAATGGTCTTGTGGTATTAACAATTTCTGAGCGTAGGACCGGGATAACGTACCACGCAATTTGTAGGACAATATGACTGTTGAATTATATACATATTAAGTAAGTAACAAAAAAAAAAGCAGCTGGTTAGTAATCATTTTTGATGACCTCGTTATCGATACATGTTGGAAGGGGGGGACTCTTTGATCAAACCATACATTTTGTAGGACAAATATCTTTTCGAATAATTTAGATAGTTATCATCAGATTTAACAAAAAAATAACCTGTTAGTAATTAATTTTTGGGACTCATCAAATCGACGTATTTAATCCTTGCTACCTCTGTTAGCTACCACAGTAGAGAATTTTCGCATAGGGAATTGTTGGGCGTCTCATCGAAACGAAGCTACTCACGGAAAATGAGCTTGATGGTAGTCAAGTGGATCGGTTACTCTACGGCTCCCTATCTATTACCTTTTTGTCATATTTTAAGTCATTTAATTTAAATTATTCGAAAACTTTTGACTTTAAGCACTGTATGACATTGTTAATTCAAGAAAATTATTCAATACATTCTTTGTTTATTTGATTGAATGACGAGACGAGCAAGGCGCTCGCCTGATGGTAAGCGCTACGCCTGCCCATAAATAGGAGCAACACAGAGCTTTGAATTACAAAACACTGCATGACACTGAACTGCGCTCGTTGCCGACCTTAAAGTAAAGGGATAATTAGGGATTGGGAAGAGGATGGGGATTTGGGCCTCCGGATATCTCACTAACCGTACGAAACGCAGCAGCAAGCCGCTACTTTACGTCAGTTTTCTGAGAGACAGTGGTAACGACTCGGTCGAGCCGGCCCATTCATGCTGTAGACAAAACTGTCTACAGCGTGGCTCTACCACTCGTTGATTTATTAACAAAGTAATGTCTGCAATATGAATATCGTCATAAAAGTTTCCCAATTCCGGTCAACTCACACATGAGTAAACCCAATAAGATGGAGTGAGTTAATCACATGACACAGATAAAATATTAACGGAAAAAACTTGTTTACAAGGCCGCGTTATACAGTTTAAAAAGGAAACAGTATGACCAGGGCACGTAAATATCAGTGTTCTGTTATAACATCGCTTATATGATATATTGTACAAGAAATATTTCCATCTAAAATTAATTATCAGAAATTAATTACTAATTATCAGAACTTAACAAACATATTTTTTTTTTATTTCATTGAATGACGAGACGAGAAAGTCGCTCGCCTGACGATAAGCGCCAC
This sequence comes from Amorpha juglandis, assembly GCA_949126905.1. Classification (NCBI taxonomy): domain Eukaryota; kingdom Metazoa; phylum Arthropoda; class Insecta; order Lepidoptera; family Sphingidae; genus Amorpha; species Amorpha juglandis. The sequence continues at coordinate 554,548 of OX421383.1, forward strand.
GCCTGCTCATAAACAGAAGCAACACCACACAAAACTTTGCATTACAAAGCACTGTATGGCACTGAACTGCGTTTGTCACAACGAGACATAAGAAGTTGTCTCATAATGTACAGCAATTTCATTGGCTTCAATGTCCTTCAAACCGAAACACAACATTTTATTTTTATTTTTTATTGGATAAAAGGCATAAAACAGAAAACAATCAATTACAATTATTAATACTTAAATACTAAAAACTTAATGCTCTAGATCGTCTTCCTAGGTATATGCCCTAATAAAAACACAATGCGGCAGTGTACCACTAAGAAAAAAGAAAAATATAAATTTACACCCTACTTAGGTTTTTTTCGACACTACGCAAAAAGGGCCCGATCTTGCTGTTCATTATATCAACTGTGTTGTCTTTTCCATAAAGTTTATTGTATAACCGACACATCCGTATGACAGGGTTATAATAGGATGTGTTATTTACAAACACGCGCAATACGAAGATGTTTGGATTACGGATCCTAAAATTTGTATTGAAATTTAGTAACTTAGTGACAGTAATTCAGAGGAATCTATTTGAGAGTGAATAATTTTGTGCAAGTATATTAAGTCCGTTTTTTTCCGTCTTATGTCTTATGTCTTACATTACTTACATATTGTTGCTTGGCGGTAGAAATAGACAAAGTTGTGGTACCAACCTAGGCGGCCTCTCGCATATGAGGGACCTACCACCTTGTAAAGTAATTATTGTATTGAATGCCGAGGAATAATACGATAAGATTATACATTCAACTCATTTCAAAATGTATGAAGTTGCTTCCGCTGTCTGTTCGCTTAGATCTTTTAAACTATTCAACGGATTTTAATGCAGTTTTCAGCAATAGATAGAGTGATTCATGAGGAATGTTTACACGTATAATACATATATATTACAGTACAGAATAGCCAAAAAAATCAAAGATTTGTAATGTGATATCGTAACAAACATATTTTTACCCGTGCGAAGCCGGCGGGAGTCGCTAGTTACTTTAAAGCTTATACATATAGCTGTCAACGCCTCAGTCTCACACAGATCGAAACTCATATGAAAACATATTTTAACGAGCTGAAAGCTGTTTTAATACAGTTTTCAGCTTAGATTATTATAAAAAGGAGTTTTTGCACATGATCCATATTCTAAAAATCCGAAACGAAGCAACGATGTTCGGAATATACATAGAGTACAGTAGGTATAGAATAGCAATCAAAATAACAATAATTCAATTCAAATGATCACCATACATATTAATTTGTGAGTAAAAACGTATATGAAAATGATTGCAAAGTTGCGATAATAAAACATAGTCCCCATTATACCGACTGTTTTTACCGACTACTTTATTTTATTCACAGTATATTATATTAGAATTCTATGTGATGGATATTCTATGTTACATTAGATCTACGCGTTTGAACTTCATGCCTTTGCATCGTTTTCTAGAATAGAGGCCCAGGCACAGTGATATTTTTTATTTTTTTTAATAAATACACCCATCAGTCACACACATAGTCCTGACCCCACAATAAGATACGAGTCTTGTGTCGTGGGTATCAGGAGCTACGAGAGACTTTCGGTCTCACAACACCCAGACCCCGAGACATATATTTGTGGATCACATAAATGTTTGTCTCGGTGCGGGGATCGAACCCACGGCCTGTCGCTTCACGGCCGGCTACTCCCCCGACAAGCCACGGAGGCTGTCAATTATCAATTCAAGCGTGCGCAAAACAGGCCGGAGCCAATACAGAATCACATATCTATTACGTTTTATTATGTTTAGACTCCTAAATGTATGATGGTCAGACAAGTTTTAGCATATAATTGATATGCTGATCTCATCTTCACGAGGTTTAACCATTTGGCATGTCGCATAGTGCATAGTTTTGTTTGTATGTTTAAATGACGTATTAAGATGTCTTCAAGGTCAAGAGGCGTCTACATAGGGAATGACTGAAACGCTCTGTCATTTTTAATAAAACCACAGTCTATCATAATAGTAAAACTGGTTGTTTGTAGGCGCATTTATTGAAACGTCTGGACCGATTCATTGGTTTATAAGTTGGATCAATTTAAGTTTTCACTGGGTAAACCTGGTGTTTTTATGTTGTCATAGGAACGGCCATAGTACAAAAGAACCTATTTCACAGTACCTAATTGTCATTACTTTTAGATATAAGTCTAAATTATCATCAGCCATCAATGGTTTGTGCTTGGGTTTGGCTGAAACTATAGTGTTATTGAAAAATCTTCGTACTATTACGTATGTATCGAGTATAATGGATTTTTGCAGCGCGATATAATTTTTATTATGTAGACCTAATTCTGATGAGCTATTGTGTAGGGATTTTGGTACTACACCTATTGAGGATATAATGATAAGGATGGTGGTGCCACATTTCTGTATTTCTCCGGCTACCGGCAAGTACTGTATTTTGTCAATATGTTTTAGGTGATCGGTGTTAGGAACGGAAATATCTATTAAGTATGTAGTCTTATTATGTATTGTAATTAGGGTTATATCCAGCCTATTGTTATTAGTGGTTCTATCTGTTATTTATTTATTTATTTATTTATTTATGATTCCCCTATCCCAATATTATCTAGTTATTTGGTTTTATAAAACATTTATTGGTTTGTATTTGTAATAGGGCTCAACATCTTCGTTTAAATTGCATTTCTTTACTAACAGGGCATGTATCTGTTTGGCTACATTGTTGTGTCTGTCTGTGTACTGTTTGCAATGGGGGCTGAGGGGCGTTCAGGGGCTTATTATTTTATTTTTATTCTGCAATTTGTTTTTTATTGTTTATAATAGTCCGATAAGATTTTAAGCGAAAGAAAAATTGGAAAAATCGTAAAAAACAAATGCTTTTTTCTAAAGATATTTGTATGACCATACGATTCTTTTTTTTCGTTCTGGTTCTGGAAATGATTGGAAAAAAATAAGGACAATAATAAAGTAAAGTCTGAAAATTCAGACAAACTTAAAAACTCATAGTATTGTATGTACTCTAGATAATAACTGACGCTACCTTATTTAAAACCTCAATGTGAACATTTCTTTACATTTAGTTTTTTTTTCTTGTTTAAATAAATATTATGATGGTATAGTGAGGGAGATTTTTTTCGTATTCCCGGGGCTCGGGAAACAAACAAGACATTCCCGGGAATTCAGGATAACAAGAATATTGATAATTGTTACGAACTGCTCATTTATAAACAGGCCTCCCACTTTATGAAAACTTAAGTAGACACAAGCAAAAAGTAAAAGAATATATATACTGAATTACAACAATCATACAGGAAGGATCCATAAAAACATCGTTTATGTTTATGATTATAACGACACAAACTACTGGGATAAGAAAATTAATCGATTACCATACAAATAAAGGCATGATAATGTATAACGCCTACTTAATTTAATTTATTATATTTGAATTCTCGGTTTCACCATTTTTTATCAGATTATCACTATTAATTGAAATAATTATTCTTATCATATATCGGGACTATAGATCCCGGACTTTTGGTAGGCGTGGGGCCGAAGCCAACAGGTAGAGGCCGATTAGACAAATTTAATCTAATTTGATGTGACACATTGTGTGTGCAAATAATTATTAATTATTATAGTTGTTGAATTTAATTGTTTTACATATTTTATATTCGAGTCCGTGTCCGAGTTCCCGGGAAAACATACCTAGTCTGTTTGTAGCTGGGCCACAGCTCCGTCCAATAGTGTGTAGTTAAAAACACATTATCACTGACCTTGACTTCAGTAGGTCACAGTTCGCAGACACGATGATTTAGGCGGAGTATTTGTGAGCGTTCGAATTGATGCTGGGGGAACATAAATTGTTTATTCGAATAGTAGTGGTATGATCGCATCTATTCGTGAATAATATTTTTTTATCATTCACCGGTAAACGAGCATGTGGGTCACCTGATAGTTTTTTGTGAGACAGTGGTAACAACCCAGTCGAGCCAGCCCATTCATACTGTAGACAAAACTTTCTACAGCGTGGCTCTACCACTCATAAAAATATAATACTCAGTATTCGAAATCATTCGACTGTTCGGTTCTGATATGAGAAGGGCTTTAGTCGAAAAGTAGGATGTAATAATTAAGTATTATGTAACAACATGACAAGTAATAAATGTCACTGCTACCTAAAATAACCTTCCATAATACATTATTAGGCTAATTGCATGTAGCCGCTACTCAGTGATGGCCAAATACGCCCATGCATATAAACTATGGCATGATTATTCAAAACGTGGTATAAATAATAACATACAACTAACAGTCCAGGCGCGGATCAAAAGGGGGGCGATTGCCTCCCCCTTGCCGAGTAAAACCGAAGTACTTTAAAACAAAATCCTCTCACCTTTGTCTAAATTATACTGAAAGTGCCTTGTCGAACAGAGTTCTTCTCCCTTTTAGCGAAATTCAGGACCCACGTCTACAGCAGTCACATAAACGATAGTCCTGACCACACACTACCGACTACGATACGAGTAGTAGTTTTCGAAGTTGAATATTATACATAATTGTATACGCAAGAAAAAACAATACGAAAAAGGTACCCTTTTGTTAAAACATAGTTAAAATAGCTTAATGGCCTCTTTACACAGTGACGTCAAAATTTGCGTTGTCTGTTATTTGAGAAGATTTGAATGATTTCCAATTTATTCCGACAGCCTCCGTGGCGCAGCTGGCGAGTAGCCGGCTGTGAAGCGAGAGGCCGCGGGTTCGATCCCCGCAACGAGGCAAATGTTTGTGTGATCCATAAATATTTGTTTCGGGGTCTGGGTGTTGTAAGACTGAAAGTCTCTCGTAGTTCCTGATACCCACAACACGACTCGTAACTTACTGTGGGGTCAGGAGTACATATGTATGTGACTGTTGAGTGTATATATTTATTATTTTTATATAGATGGGTTAAAGAAATTCTTCTGCAATAGGTTTTGGCTAACCTAGCTTATTGATTCAAATAATAAAATAAAAATCAACTCTACTACTCTATTGTGTCGTCCATCAAAGCTAGCCAATATTTATAACGAACCGCATCATCCGGATGAGACCTAGATTATGGGTGACGTATTGAGCTGAGACCATTGTATCATTACTCCCTAGGTATTTGCCTATTATATACGCCCTTGTCCATTGTGATTTGCGAGCCAACGGAGCGGCACATCTCGGACCGACCTGTATTGTTGAAATTGTTTGGTCAAGGTTATATAATCGTTAGAGGGAGGCCTCGGTCGATTATGTCGCCTTGGTATCATGCAATAATATAGTTTTTGTACCAGAGGCCGGCAAATGCGTAAGTGGGTCACCTGATTTTAGGTGACGTACACCGCCCATGAACTACAAGTACGCGTTGCCGTTGTTTTTTTGTTTAATAATATTTGCCAAGCATTTAATAACTGCCGAATACTACTCCGTATATACGTTACCTAATGTATATTTTTCTGAAATATGATGGAATTCCATTTTTTCATCTCACAGCAACTGAAAAAATATATATGGAGGCAGTGTTAGGCTCATAAATTGTATATAAACCTGGATAAGTGGGATCTGAAGGGGGCCTATATTTTTTTTATCACTTATAGAGGCTTTTCATTTACCCAGTTTCCCAAGCAGGCAGGTTAACATGACAGTTGTCTTATAGAGGGTTCCACCATGAGAGGTCGAAATATTAGAAATCTGTCTAATTCCTTCTCAAAACAAACGCGTCATAACTTGTCTACATCTGGTGAATTGTCCCACTTATACGGGCTATTGAGCTACAAAGTTCCAATTATAGAGGTAAACATCGAAAAAATGTAAGAAATCAAGTCGCACTTACATAGGTTTGAAAACCAGTAACAGAGGTATTTTAATTCAAAAGTGTCGGGACCTCCTACGATATAGCTTACGTAGAGATAAATAGTTTAATTATTAAATGGATTTTTGTATTCATACCTTTTTAACTGATGAAAAAAAGAGGAGGTTCTTAATTCGGCGCGTATAACCACGCGTATATTTTCACAGTTCTGATTTGTATGATTATTGCTTTATCTAATAAAGAGTTATAGCTCATACTTAGTTTAGTTAGGGTAGATCCCTCCCTCTCTTTCTTCCGTACCTATTGAGTTGTGAAATATTTTTTAAACGGAAAAATCTTAACTTAAATGAAGGTATCTCGAAATATAGAGTGTGACCAGTTCATTATCTAAAAAAAACATCTTCAATGCTGAAGTAAAATTAAAATTCGGCGTATGACTACGCGATAATACATTATTATCTGTAACCTCAAATCTCAGTAAATCAACATCAAGTTTTTAGGTATCGATCATAACACATTTTACGGATGTAGTCCGCCATATTTTATTCCGTTGTGTTGCAATCCTTGTCTGAATTACACTGATTGTACACAAAGCATAGCAGAAAATAGATAGTAAAAAAGGGGTCTACAAATTTTAGCTATATCTTTATGCTATGTAAAATGACCTGGCCCGGATTCCATACATTCCTGAAACATCTCCTTTCCAATAATTATTTCTACGCGGACCCCTTCATTACACAAACTATCAAGTCAAGATTCACGATTTTTCACTAGCTTTATTAGTTTTTTGAGAATTCGTAATTAATCAGTGACTGCGTCATTTAGATTGCTATTTCGGGATATATATTTCGTGCATAATCTATATCTTTATAGATAAAGATTATCTGTATATATAAAGAATATATAGATTATGTAAATATTAATCTTCTTTTGTTACACTGTTTTATGATTCGCATAGACAACAGTATTATAATATAATAAACTGATAAGGTTTAATTATGCAGCGCAATCAGAGATAGTGTTATTTAGTGTAATACTAGAGATAAACACGTCATAGTAGCATATAATTAGAATAATAATTCATCAGTGGAAAGGCAAAAATACTAAAGCGCCAATACATGAACTCATATTATAAATTCAATATTAACTCAATATTCAAAACTCGAATCCGTCTCCCGCTCTCTGTCTGTCAGCTGTCAAACTCCTGCGCTATATGACGCCATTTTACTTACAGCCCGTCAAGTAGCATTGAAGTCTTTGAGCCGAACATCAGAACTACCACGTCCGGTGGTATCACCCTGTCCATTCTTTCTGTATATAAATCAGCAGCACGCGTCTATTTATAATCTGTTACATAAAACCCTTGGCCTTTCCAGGACGGCAACCTCGAGACCATAGTGGTAGACTATCAGACGGTGCACGCCGGCTGTCCAGTCACCGACCTGCTGTACTTCATCTTCTCGGGCACTGACGAGGAGTTCCGCAGACAGTTCTATGACAAGCTCCTCGATCATTACTTCGAGGAGTTGACCATGGCTTTACAACGGCTTGGTATTAATGTCAATGATGTCTACCCTAGGGCTACGTTCGACAGTGAGATCAAAGAGGTGCGTTGTTTTTTTATTATTTAGATGCTTTCTAAACAATGTTTATGGCAGCCTAATACGATAAAATTAAAATAAATATCTTTTACATACAAAAATAAGTAAAACATTAAGAAAAGAAAGATAAAATAAAATAATTACAGATAGGTATAACCTAAAAACTTTTAGAGTGGTAGAGCCACGCTGTAGACACTTTTGTCTACAGCATGAATGGACCGGCTCAATGGGGTCGTTATCACTGTCTCACAGGAAACCGACGTAAAGTACCGGCTTGCTGCTGCGATTCGTGCGGCGGGTGAGATATCCGGATGCCAAAATCCTTCTACCTTTTCGAATCCCCAACTATCCCTTTCCTTTAAGGCAGGCAACGCGTCCATAATTCTTCTGGTATTATGGGCGTACATGGGCGGAGGAGATCACTTACCATCAGGTGACCCACTTTCTCGTTTGCCGGCCTATGCAATAAAAAAAATCCTTTATTATCTCTCCCCTTTAAGGTCGGCAACGCACCTATGATTCTTCTAGTATTGTAGGCGTACATGGGCGGTGGAGACCACTTGCCATCAGGTGACCCGTTTGCCCTTATACGCTATCAAAAAACACGGCCACGCTCAAGATACACAGGGTTATGGAAGTAGTTTAGGTAGCTTGTGAAGCTCATTACATTATATTTGTATCATTTTATAATATTATTAATTAAACCATGAGTAAAATTGCTAACTTTCATCTGTGTTTTTTTTATAGCATTGGCCGGCAAACGAGCAAGTGAGTCACCTGATGGTAAGTGATCTCCACCGCCTGTACGCCATGTACGCCTACCACCATAAGAACCATGGGCGCGTTGCCGACCTTAAAGGAAAGGGATAATTAAGGATTGCGAAGGGGAGGGGATTTGGGCTTCCGAATATCTCACTCACCGTACGAAACGCAGCAGCAAGCCGCTACTTTACGTCAGTTTTCTGTGAGACAGTGGTAACGACCCGGTCGAGCCAGCCCATTCATGCTGTAGACAAAACTGTCTACAGCGTGGCTCTACCACTCAAGTCTACCTTTAGCTCGCCTCTTATACTTTCTAAGAGTCCTATATATTACTCCTCAGATGCTGCCGGCAGCCTTGCGCATGGCCGTGGTTATCCTGCCCATAGTGACGGTAGACGCTGAGTCTGCTCCTCAGATGGCAGGCGATGCAGACCTAACCGATTTTGCGCTGAAACCGAATGATCTTTTCGCGCAGAGATTCAACGGGATTGTGCGGGATTGTTCTAAGTGGGGGGTCATATAGGAACAGTGTGGAGCTATGTTATATTCACAGACAATGATGCAAGTTTACATCGCGTGCCGAAAGCCTGGGCAAAATCATATCGTGTATCCTCTCTACTCTCAACTCTGTAACTCTGATTTAGTCTGGTCCCGACGTTATAGATAAAAAATGCCTTCAGCGCTTAAATACTGTAAAAAAAAATCAAATGTGGTTCAAGAATGTTTCTCATCACTCAATTTCTCTTCTATCAGATCAAGTCCATAATAAATTATGTAGTGCAGCGTATTAGAGAGAGCTATGAGAACCAATGGTTTCACTACGGAGGATGCTTAAGGCCTGGCGAAGTAGAAGCGTCTAAATAGTAAGGTCAGCTCTGGCACTGAGTCAAAACAGCGTCAGGCAAAATAAAGAAAGTATTAAATGTCTTCCGGTGAAGGTTTAGGGAGTTTTTTTAGCACAGGCCGGTGAACGAGCAAGTGGGTCACCTGATGGTAAGTGATCACCTCTCATGTACGCAACAATACCAGAAGAATCATGGGCGCGTTGCCGAACTTAAAGGAAAGGGATAATTAGGGATTGGGAAGGGGAGGATTTGATAAGTACGACTGTTTATTATTCTTGTTTTGATTAATTTCTTCCTTTCTTTTATAGCATAGGTCAGCAAATGAGCAAGTAGTCTCACCTGCTAAGTGATCTCACTGCCCATGAACACACACAGTATGTATAAAAAGTTTTGCTCACTTTAACGGGATAATTCAGGGATTAGAAAGGGGATCTTCTCGGATTATCTCACTCACCACACAAAACTCATCAGCGCGTGACCATGTTTGCACTGTAGATTCACCACTGCATATTAATTAAATGAATGAAACACCAAATGCTATTGACTGTTTATTTATACTTTAGTATTGTTTTCCCCTTCCTCGTTCTTGTTGACCTTCGGGACGAGCACAGCGCGGACGAGCGCTGCAGCTGGAGCCTCCACACATAGCCACAGAACAGCACCGCTCACGAACGACAGGAACAGTGACGCGCACAGGAAACACATCTAGACGAGATATGAAAAAAAATATAATCACCCACATTACCTCAAGCTTGCATAATATATATATCTACATATAATTACTTGTCCTGACTGACTGACTGATTCATCAGCGCAGAGCCTAAACCGCTGGGGCAACAAACTTGAAATTTTGGCAGTGGAAGCCTTTTATGTTGTAAGCATCCACTAAGGAAGGATTTTTGGATATTTCACCCCTAAGGAGATAAAATAAATGAGGGATGAACGGTTGTATGGAAGTATGACGATGTAGAATTTCACCCAGGCCGGGCGGAGCCGCGAGCAAATGCTAGGGACATATAATACTAGTCCTATATTATACACGTCCCACTTGTGGGCACCGGCCTCTTCTACAGAATGATAGGGCCTTAGTCCAACGCGCTGGTCTAATACCAGTTGGCAGACTTCACATATGTTCGAAATACCTATGGAGAACTTAGTAGCTCAGTAGTGGTACGGACTGTCGAGACGAAAACCGCAGGTTCGAAACCGGAGTTGGTTTCGAACCTGCGGTTTATAACAGCCTGCACGTATTGTGTTTCTTAGCTACGTATATACTAATTGTTAATTATCGCTTGCTTTAACGCTGAAGGAAACATCGTGAGGAAAACAGCATATCTGGGAAGTTCTTTTTTTTTTATCCTAGCTCGGCAAAGTGACTACGCTACACCTGATGGTAAGTGTAGCGCAATCCAAGAATAGTAACGACCAACGATCAACAATGTGTCCATCGTAGGTCGGCAAGATCATGCCGGCCTGCCAAAGGGCCAAGGGGGAGGGGAAGGAAAAAGGTATGGGAAAAGGGGTAGGATCAGGGGGCAAGCCCCCTGGGGAGAACCGGATATACACTGGCTGACCCTGGAACGCGACCCACACAAGGCGGGCCACTATGGCAGGTTTTAGCACCAGTGTACGGTGGTCGCTATCCGGTCGGATACAAGTATAAGTGAACTGCTGGTGGGACCAGCAGTTCACTTGTATCAAAACAAATTATACAGAAGTTTAAGTTTAACTAGTTGTTTAATTCATGGTTTGAAAAACTATTTTCCGTCCCATGCTGTGACAGGTGGCAAGTCTACCGCCATATCAAGCACAAATACAATCCCGAGCGACACGTGTGCGATTTCTTCGAATCGAAAAATCAAACATAAATTGGACGTAGTTACACAAAAAAGATCCAACCCACAACAAGTTCAAATGAAGAAGAATTTGTACAGGCCGGTATGATTCTGGTGACCACCGATAAACTCATTGTTTGTCGGTGGTCGCTGGTTTTATTAGACTGCACTACGCTTATCATCAGGTGTAGTCACATTGCCATGCCTGGTAAAAAGGAAACTTACTACACCATACGTGGTGATGTGTACAGGAGTTATTTGTATCCCCATCAGTCCTCGTTGGAAGAGCGTGTGCATGAAGAAAGCGCTGTAAGACACGCGGCCGGTCCATGTGAAGCCACGCCATTCTAGAATACTTCTGTATACAGCTGAAAAACAATATAAAATGTAATATGAAAATGTTATATATCTACTGCAGGGAAAAGAACTCTCTTTAGTAGTTCAGCGCAACCCTAGTCCAATAGATCTCTGTAGCTAATTTGCATGTCAGCTGGCCACGGTTAATGATTTTATTTGGACCCTCTAAATCTTTGGAAATATTACTTGTGAACTTACATCTAACATTATTATAAAATAAGTTTTTATGACGTAACAATTGAGCTGCAACATGTTGTGCTCAACAGGTTTTGCAAATATGAGCCATGTAATTTGATACCCTACGAATGGATGACGTCACTAAACAAAACTTAAAAACTGACTTTAAATAAATAACATCGAAAAGTGAAAAATAACAATTACAGGTCTCTTTAGAGTCGGTGTCTCTGTCGCTGTCAACTAAATTACTCTGACTCCAAACAGGCCTGAAATTGTTGTTTAATTGACTTTTCAGTGTTAATTTGGTAAAGTTGTTTTTAATTTTTATTAAACTTATTTTATTTTTCATTTTTTTAAAGTACAGCTATATGTAAAATTCAACTCAATATCACGATCGCCACGTCTGAGCTGTTGTCTGTTGTAGTTTCAATTTTTTACTCCGTACTCCATCATCAGATCTTAACCAAATTTGTATGAGACTACATCGCAGCTAAACTATCGAATTATTTTTTTTCCATCAAAATCGAACCACAATTGGCGGAAAAATCGATATACATAAGAAAAGCAAAAAAATAAAAGGCCAAATTGAGAACCTTTTCCTTTTTTGATGTCGGTTAAAAAGGTAAAGTTGTTAAAGATGATTGCTTACATATTGAGTAACTGCATGTCTATTAAGTTCTTTAAGCAAAAAGGCGACCATGCAAAAAGTATCGATTTATATCGAATGTATATAATGTATATCATTTAAAAAGTATCTATATCGATCACGATATATCGAGAAGATAATTTAGATATATCGGCTTGACATTTGGCTGACTTTTTTGGCATCATAACAATATTTGCAACATTTCATAGAATCTTATTTAAAAATATGTCGGTTTAAAAAAAAAATGTAGATAAAGTGATGTATCGAGTTAAAATATATAGCCAAAAACATCGATGTATCGCTGAGAAAATATTAAATATCCATTTTTTTTAACATCCCTAAAGTGATTCATAAACTCACATTCAATCTTAAACACGCTACTCCAAATTAACAACATGATGCCGAACTGGAACATAGGTTTGTAAGAAGCGGCGTACAACACCCTCAACACGGGGTGGGGAGTCACCCCGTCAATGTAGAACAACCCTCCAGTGAGGATGATCATTACACATATAGGGAATATTGACCAGATAGCCCAGCGGTGTTTCTGTAAACGAAAAATTATTTTAGTATTTTTGGGTAATGTAAATTTCTAACAATCGTATTCGATATTTTTTTAAACAATACCACTACTCTATAGTGATCTGACGTGGGTCGAGGCTTGTCGATATCAACTATTTTTTGCTGGTGGGGGAAGGCACGCGATATTTAAACCTAAATTTTCTGACTATGAGGTGAAGTTCATGGTTTCTTCGTCACTAACATAATCTACATCTGAAGTTGACCTACGATAGATGTGAATATCGGGAATACCTTCGTCTTCTCAAAAGTCCTCTTTTCCTTCTGCCAGTAGTATATCAGGAATCCACCAGCTAATCCTATCGTATAAGTAGATAAGTTACAATGACCTGTGCTAAACACGAGACGGAAAGTATCATCGCTGGCGTAAAGGTTTCTGTAAGACCTGAAAATATAATCATTTTTATAGTACCCAATGCCTGGATTCGCGGAGAAGTAAGCATAAATTAAAACTTAGCACCCACTGTTCGCAAAGGTTATTTCCATTTAATGATGTAATAGAGTAAATTTATTGTATTTTTTTAAATTGAAAACAGAAATAAATTGACAGACGTGGGGATAAAAACTCAATAACTCTTTAGTTTTTAGAACCAAAATAGAAAGAGAAATAAAATCAATTTCATCTACATAATGGGCAATAACGCAAAATAAATTACGAGAGCTATTTTGCTATTGTGATTCTTGAAGTTAGAAATGACCGCAGGCCGGATATTCTTTCCCTACTTCATTTATTTCATAGATCGGAAGTGCGTCTACAATCCATATGGCATTATGACTTCTTATGCAGTTCTAATCATAGAAAGTACTATGAGGTGACCCATTTGCTCGTATACTTCTTAGTGTAAAGCAACTTACTCTGGGGACTGTATGAAAACAGCATCAAGATCCTGCAAGTAGGTATGCAAAGCCGGAATGATCAGTGATAGGATGAACAGCACGCCCAGAATCACCTTCCGAGTATTCGACCCTCGCGCCGCCACACACACCAGCAGACCAATGCAGAACAGCTGCATGTCTGCTGCCAAGTACCTGACGATTGAAGACATTTAAAACTTTGTATATTAGCTGAAATGGCGAAACAAGCAGGTCGTTCGACTGATAGTTAGCATAACGCCTACCCATAAACAGAAGCAACATTACACATAACGCTGAATTACAAAGCAACTACATGACACTGGACTGCGCTTGTTACCACGAGACTTAAGATGTCAAGTCTCATAACGGCCAGTAGTTTCAATGGCTTCAATTTCCTCAAACAGCAGCACAACAGTGCTTACACACTGCTTCGTGGCAGAAGACAAAGCGGTGGTATGATCTCAGATGGCCTCTCGTATACAAGGGATGTGAAGTTACGGTTTTGTAGTTTCGTTTTACGTGGTCAGTTCTGGAAGCTTTATGAAACGCTATCGCACTAGCAGTCCTATTTTTTTACCACCAAACCAGATAAAAATATTCCAAACCACTCTTTCCTTAATTAAAAACTGTTTATAGGTGATGGTGGTCATTTAAAAGACGAACGCCCCTTAATTCGCTAGACATTTTCACATCCATCTGCTGGGTACGGATATCTTAATAAACATAAAAAAATAACAATGGGTGCTGGTAGCAATAGCTGTTAGTATGATTCATATCCGCCCGGATAGCGATCACCGTACACATGGTGCCTAGATTTGCTTCTCCCCTTTTTGGAGCGTGAAAACGTATTTATACAGGCCGGCATATTTGTGGTGACCACCGATAAACTAATTGTTTGTCGGTGGTCGCTCGTTTTTTTTTTGGACTGCACTGCGCATAACACCAGGTGTAAAGCATAAACTTTGTCGTGCTCGGATAAAAAACAAAGTAAGCAATTACCAAGTCTGTGGCAGGCAGAAGGCGTCGTCATAAACATAGTTGTTGATATACAGTAGATGTGACCACCAGTAGATGCGGCACGCGTCGGCTTCGCTGGTCACCAGGTGCTCCCAGAGTGGACCGTCACCTAGATGTCGCATCAGCGTTGCTATCGTCGCTAGTATAAGCGCGTATGTAGGTGTGAGCCTGAAAGTATTACTAAAGAGATGAATATCGCACCAGACAACCCAATTTAGATAAAAATTACACAACAGGGTCCAAGGAATAAATATGACATTCTCCGATGTTTTTCTTCATACGACATAAGTTATAATAAATAAATAAATACACCCAAAAATCACACTCATAGGCCTGAGCCCACACTAGGTTAAACCTGTATAGTGGGTATCAAGAACTACGAGGTAGGATTGTGGAACCAATGTTTCGTGTTCCAAGATTATAGCATAAGGCAAGAATGATGAGTCATGAGTGATAGTGTGACAATAAATTATATATTAGTGAATGTATGAGCATTTTAATGTCCAGTTACAACCCTTCCGGTGCTTCGAAATGTCCAGTGGTCTGTAGCCACAAGAAACTTAGTCATAGATCTCTTGTTTTTTTCTTTTGACAGTTGCAAAGGGACTGAGGCTGTATCTAATTTAAAGGTTAGTTATGAAGATTGGGATGAGTTTTAAGACCACCAGGCATTCCCAATAACCGTAAGACACGCAACGGCTAAGTTGCTACAACTACCCCGGTTGAGCAGTTCTGCAGTCAAAATAGATTACAGTTTGGCTCTACCATTTAGGTATAATGTTGGACTGCATATTATCTTGCTAGCCTTACTTTATCTACCTACCCAGCTTACCTACCTTAGCCACCTCAGTAATAATCCCTTGGGAAACTGTACCCATGTGACGATTTGTTTCTCGCTGTATATTTGGAAGTTGTAAGCCAGTAGGAATGCTGACATGACGAAGAAAGTGAACGTCACTAGAGTACCGTTATATAATAACTGTTTGAACGGATCTTCATATGACTAAAAAAGAAAACACCCTGAAGTCATGAATAGTCCTGATCTAACAGTAAATACAAGACTTGTGTCGTGGAGAGATGGACTTACAGTGCTACAATACTCTAATATGAAACAAATGTTTGTAGATCACGCAAATATTTGTCTTGGTACGGGAACTGAGTCTGTTACATTTCCCTTGACTACCGGTTACTGGCCCACATATTAAAATATATTAGAACTGTGAAGTGGAGTTATGCCCTATAAAACTGGCCATTTCTTTAGTGCCAGCCATTTCATAGCCATAGAGGCATGGCTTTCTGTCATACTTATTACGTTAATTGTGTAATTTTGTTGTGAATCAAAACAAAAAAAAATACTATACTTTAAAATACATGTCACGGAAAAACGGGGTCTCAGAGCGGATCGTTCCTTATCAGTAGGTCGTAACATTTCACAACCGTTCACACTTGAGAGTTTGTTACGTGTTTGTCACAGTCACGGCTGAGTGCGGCAAAATGTCTTGAGCGGAGACGTAATTTACATCAACCCTTAAAACGATCCAATCCCGAGTAAATCAGGCTGAAGTCAGAGTATTGGCTGACCTGGATCAGCGCCTTTTTAAAAGGACCTCAACGAAAGTAGAATAGTGCAAGAAAATAGAAAAGTTATAAGTTACCCTCTCGATAAATTGCGGATTTTCCATGAAGGTATAAAACATCACGAGTGCTGTATGCGAAAATATCACCGCCACCATAGTTATTGTCCTGAAATGATTATAAAATGGTCATCATGTTAATACATCTCAGACTGGAGGAAAATCCGATCCCAGCTCCCAATTTCTTTCACGATTCATATGGTATTGTGGGCATTCCTCACTAGAGTACACTTATCAGTCAACTCATTTGCTCGTTTAACCCTAACATTTTATATAACTACTCACCTCAACCCGTGAAATATTTTTAAACTGTTAAATCTGGGATCGTCTCCTTTCCCCGACGGTGCCACTAATTTTGCCCAGTTACGTTTCAAAGAAAACGCCAATAAATACGAATTACCTGGAATAAGTCAAAAGAAATGATATAGGGGCTTTATTGGCTAATTAAAGAGTTTCAGCTTCTCTGGATTGCTCAGCTTACCTTCCCCGGAGCCCTTGCAAGCAACTAAATCATATATACTGCTAGCCACATTCAACACAATCAATATGACATACACCATAGCTACGATTCCATCACTGATATCTAATTTACGCCTCTCTTTACTCTTACAGTACTGTATATTAGCCCTGCCCTCTATCTTGTACTCCTCCCATAAGGACTGGTTGGTGCAGACTTGTATGGTGCTGATCAAGTCGTTGTTATCATTTTGGTATCCCTTACAAGTTCTAGGGACGCATATACCACGATGGATTTTGGTGTGGTTGAAATGTTTGATACGGTGTGCTGAGTAATCCTGGAATTTAGAAGTAGCCATCAACATTTATAGCAATTTACCAAAATCCATAATAAAAAAAGAAACAAATAAAGTTTTACAAGCATGTTAAAACATTTTTGATTAAGAAAGCCAATAAGGATAAAATATAAATGAATAAAAATATAACTAACAATAATAATAATTTGATTATTATGGCAATTAGACATTGATATCTTAAATTATGAATTATCGCCCTCCCTCCTACATTCTTACTGGATCCACACTTGTTACAATTAGTTATACCTGCCACCTATGTTCATTGTGGATATCAGAATGAAAAATTTAAATATTTGAGTATATTAATAATAATAATATATAATAATAATAATAATAATGAGTAAATTACAGTTACCTTAAAAAAATACCGGTTAAATTACTATAGGTTGTAACCGAGAAATACAGGTAGGTGTAATATACCGGTTTCGGTCCCGGGTTGAGGGATATTCAAAGATATTAATCAAACATTTGAAGGCAGCTGCTAATAATATTACTCACTTGTATCATACGTAGGAGGGTCGAGTTGTTCCTGGAGAACAGTTCGATGTCGACAATGCAGTACACTCCGCCAGGATCCGAGAGACATGGCGCATACTCATCTAACTCGAACAGGGGTGGCATCTTTTCGTACTCAGTGTCTGAAAAGTCATAAAACTTAACGACGCCTGTAACGTAGGGATAAGCAGATGTGCAACTAGTACACCCAAGGTTCCTCGAAGTAATTTCCACCTTGTGTCATTCACCAAACATATCGCCATATCAGCACAAATTAAAATTCAGGACAAATGGTGTAAGATTGCCAATCGAAAAAGTGGGAGAGCCACATTGTACTCAGTTTTGTCTACAGCCGGCTCATTCATGCTGTAGACAATACTGTTTACACACACAGCTGTACCACTGCCATGGTGTGCACCATGGTCGACGGCCGGAGAACCTGAGCTTCAGAAGAGTCTATTTCTGGGGAAGAGGGTATTCGCGCAAAAGGAGAGTTCGGTGAGGGATTGGGAATAATCCGATCCTCCTCGCTGCCAGAGGAGACGTATGCGGGACACTGAAGCCCTGAGCTACTGATCCGCGTCTCGCATCCTAAAGGATGAGATTTTTGGAAAATTTCAACCCTGATACCCTTGTCTCACATAACCCGCATCTAATGGGGCTATTGGGTGTTGGTGCCTATCGGGAGGGCGTCATGTAACATGTGTTCAACAGTATGATACACATCGTGAGAGCCCGAGATGGACAGCAACGCCAATAATCAGACTTTTGCTGCTGTAGATACCGAGGGCGTTCTACGATGCAAGAGGCTTCTTAGTCAACATAGAGACAGGCTAGGCGGCTAAACCACTCCACGTAGGGTTGGAATTGTATTTGGCCTTTATAATATCATAAATGGTTTTAATTTTAAATACTTACCGTTTAATTTATAAATAACTCCGCTGGCTACTTGGAATAATATAAAAAATGCTACACAATGATACATTTTTAAATCAAATGATAAGATTCTCGTCAATTCCTAGTTCAAGTCGAATTTCGAATGATTGTTCATTAAGCAAATATAAAATGCTATTTAAAAGCAATGGGTTATATAGTTAACATATTTAATTAAACCTGTTTTGATTTTTTAAAAATAATTCTTCCTACGAGTGTGAGCTTGGGTTCCGCTTGATGGTGGCTTTATTGGTTCTAGATCCCAAAATATAATTTATTTGTTATCACAAAATACAATTTACACTTTTTCGTTTACATTAGTGTTTAGGTATATTATTGTGACCACATTACAGTTTTCCTTTTACAATAGTATTTAGGTATATTATTGTGAACACATTACACTTTTTATTTTACAATAGTGTTTAGGTACATTATCCTGAAAACGTTAATACAGGTTTGGATTTAGTTATTATTTTAACTTAATTTAGTAAATCGTACCTCTCGCTTGTATTTTACGGTTAAAAAAATATATTGGACAAATAGATTTACACGCATTTAGATAATTATTTTACTTAAGATTGGAAAATTATATACGGTTTTCCTCTTCCATAATGTTGGCCCTTGTTCTAGACGTTATTTATCACAACTAGTACATGTCATCGGCATACATCAGCCTCCATTGCGGCTGCTCTTGTGTATCCGATGTTATGACACCAAGCCCAACACTAAATATAAAATAATTCAGTGCCGAGCCCTGGTGGACACCAACGGCAAACGGGAAGGGGTTAGTATCACCAACAGCAGTCCGAACCATAGACTCAGATTGGAGTTACATGTCTCCGACGATATCAGCATAAACTTGTGGCACACCCGTGACCCTTAGCGTTCACCTGATCGTCTACCGGGGCACACAGGTGCAGGCCTATTGTAAATCCAATGCAATATACAAAGGCTTCTTTTCCAGCCTATATGCCTCGACCAGCGCTCTGATTGTGAACACCGGGGCCATGGAGCCACTTCCAAGAGTCAAGTGACACCCGTACAGTGTACACTCTTGGCGGAGCCTGGATTCGAGGACTCGTTCGAAGAGCTTCATGGTGTGTAGTTCTCGCAACCCTTACCCTTTTGTACGGGATTTATAAAACTGAACTGTCAATGTTCAAGGCTTTTATTTGGTGTTTAGAATCCGGTTGACAAGTTGGCAAGAAGTTCCATAGCATAGGAACCCATCGCCTTCAACACCTGGGTAGGGAAATTATCAAGCTCCACCGTCAGCCAACTTTTCATGCATCGAAGCCTTTCAAGGACCTTGTCAGATGAGATTGGGGCAATTAGTCCTTGAACCAGAGGTACCTCAGAAGAAACATGTTCAAATGCTGGGTGATCAGCAGAGTGTACAAATAAGAGCACCAACTCTTCTTCACAGCGCTATCCGTACAGACCTCACCTCGGAAGTCCCTAACACATCGGCATTTAGTTACGTCGTGTGTTGCTTTCTCCCGGGCCTTAGCGCGCTGATATACCAGCTTTACTCCTCGGTGGTCTTCAGGACCTCTTAAGAGGCCAGCCTATGCCCTACAGGTGCATGCTATTGAAGCTGGTTTTCATCCAGCTACTTTCGCAATAATAAAAACAATGTTATGAAATACTTTTTCTATTAATATCTATATTGCCCACGGAACACTGTTATGTTTTGTTAAGCGGAAGAACATTTGAACACCCAAAATTAAAACAATACAATGAAACATTATAAAGTTTCCCACGAAAATGTTTTACATAAATCGTAAAAAATTGCAATTAGTTGAAATAAAACTAATTTAAACGGATTTTATCGCGGTTATTTATTTTAATTTTGGTCCGGACGATTCCAAAGCGTTTCAGCCTTCGTGGTCTCGGGATGGACTTAAGAAATCATAATTACAATTAGCGTAATTTTGGTTTACAGTACATAAACCTACATATGTCGGGTTTACTCAGGGCTATTTCCTAAAAAGCCAATCTAGGAATTCTTATACATTATATTCGCACAATTCTGGAAAATCAATGTCTGGACATTAAAAGAGGCCATAACCCATGAGTTTATTTCGGCATTTTTTCGCATGGCTAGCCACGAAATGCCGATAAAAGATAAATATATAAATGTAATCTAGTATAAAAAATATTGACATGTTAAAGTGATATTTATGATCCAATTTACAGAATAAATGATTTGAATTTGACTTTGATTATGTTTCTTTTACATATAATGTTAGGCGATGTGAGGTACATCCTTTTTCGTCTTGGCCTATAATGACTACAGTGCATGCACCAAATCGGTAATATACCAACATTTTGCAAATCACATTGCTGGTAAGTTCTTTTCTGTTCTGGTAAATTGATTGGACGTAAATGAAACCAAGCGATGGCTCTCATCGTGTTGTTGTTTTGGCAATCCAAATTATATTAGCCTCGGAATATATTTTTTTATTCTTTTTTATTTGATTGAATGACGAGACGAGCAAGGCGCTCGCCTGAGGCGCCACGCCTGCCCATAAACAGAAGCAACACCACACAGAACGTTGAATTATAAAGCATTGCATGGCACTTAACTGCGCTCGTCAGCCCGAGACATAAGATGTTAAGTCGCTTATTGCCCAGTAATTTCAATGGCTTCAATGTCCTTTACCCAAACACAACAGTGCTTACACACTGTCGTTTGGAGGCAGAAATAGACAAAGCGATGGTACCAACCCAGACGGCCTCTCGCATACGAGGGACCTGGTAATATCTACACCACACGTTTTGGTGTACTACAAAAGCTATTCGATTAAGTGCTCTCAACCAAAGACGCATAGTTGCAATTGGTAGAATAATAATTTGCGCCATAAAAAGTATATTTTAACCTATGCGATATTATCTGGAAACGTACGTTTTATTATAGCGGCAAGGTCAACAGTGTCGCATAATACCTAAGCGATGCAGACCTAAGCGATTTTGCGCTGAAACCGAATGATCTTTTCGCGCAGAGATTCAACGGGATTGTGCGGGATTGTTCTAAGTGGGGGGTCATATAGGAACAGTGTGGAGCTATGTTATATAAACAGACAATGATGCAAGTGTACATTGCGTGCCGAAAGCCTGGGCAAAATCATAACGTGTATCCTCTCTATTCTCAACTCTGTAACTCTGATTTAGTCTGGTCCCGACGTTATAGATAAAAAAAAAAGAAGTGTTTGTCTCGGGACGCTCGACAGAAGTGATAACTTAAACTAATGTGGGTTAAAGTGAGAGCGGAGGAGCCTGCCTACTGCTGCCTTATGCGTGAGAGAAAGGGAAGCCAGAGTGGCGCCGTAACGCGTTACGTTACAAAGTCCAAGTATCAAAGTCCTGTCAAAGTTCGGTCGAAGTCCGGTTAAAGTCCGGTCAAAGTCCGGCCAAAATCCGGTTTAAGTCCTGTCAAAGTAATGTCAGTCTTGTCAAAGCCCGGTCAAAGTCCTGTCAAAGTTTGTCAAAATCCGGTCAAAGCCCTATCAAAGTCTGGTCGAAGTACGGTTAAAGTCCGGTCAAAATCCGGTCGAAGTCCGGTCAAATACCTGTCAAAGTCCTGTCGAAATCCGGTCGAAATCCGGTCAAAGTCCGGCCAAAATCCGGTTAAAGTCCAGTCAAAGTCTTGTCAAAATCCGGTCAAAGCCCGGTCAAAGTCCGGTTTAAGCCCTGTCGAAGTTTGTCATAATCCGGTCAAAGCCCTATCAAAGTCAAAGTCCGGTCGAAGTCCGGTCAAAGTCCGGTCGAAGTCCGGTTAAAGTCCGGTCAAAATTCGGTCGAAGTCCGGTCAAATACCTGTCAATCCGGTTAAAGTCCAGTCAAAGTCTAGTCAAAATCCGGTCAAATCCCGGTCAAAGTTCTGTCAAAGTCCTGTCGAAGTTTGTCCTAATCCGGTCAAAGCCCTATCAAAGTCCTGTCAAAGTCCGGTCGAAGTCCGGTTAAAGTCCGGTCAAAGTCCGGTTAAAGTCCGGTCGAAGTCCGGTCAAATACCGGTCGAAGTCCGGTCTAAGTCCGGTCAAAGTCCGGCCAAAGACCTGTCAAAGTCCGGTCAAACTCCGGTCATAGCCCGGTCAAAGTCCGGTTAAAGTCTAAAGTCCGGTTGAAGTCCGGTCAAAGTCCGGTTGAAGTCTGGTTGAAGTCCGGTTGAAGTCCGGTCAAAGTCTGGTCCAAGCTGACTGGTCACTGTGTGACGCCACCTGGGGCTTCGAAATAATCGATGTTTCAGGGAGGTCGACTAACGCTGGCTGGTTGATGGACCGCTCGCGTTACGGAACGTTTCGATTCACCCTCCCATAAGAAGTTATCACTTCAAAAATGCCTTCAGCGCTTAAATACTGTAAAAAATAATTCAAATGAGGTTCAAGAATGTTTCTCATCACTCAATTTCTCTTCTATCAGATCAAGTCCATAATATATTATGTAGTGCAGCGTATTAGAGGGAGCTATGAGAACCAATGGTTTCACTACGGAGGATGCTTAAGGCCTGGCGAAGTAGAAGCATCTAAATAGTAGGTCAGCTCTGGCACTGAGTCGAAACAGCGTCAGGCAAAAATAAAGAAAGTATTTTTTTTTTTTTTATAGCATTGGCCGGCAAACGAGCAAGTGGGTCACCTGATGGTAAGTGATCTCCACCGCCCATGTACGCCCACAACTAGAAAATCATGGGCGCGTTGCCGACCAGAAAGGAAAGGGATAATTAGGGATTGGGATGGGGAGAGGATTTGGACTTCCGGATATCACACTCACCGTACGAAACGCAGCAGCAAGCCGCAACTTTACGTCGGTTTTCTGTGAGACAGTGGTAACGACCCGGACGAGCCAGCCCATTCATGCTGTAGACAAAACTGTCTACAGCGTGGCTCTACCACTCATTAAATTATTAAATATTAAATGTATTAAATGTCTTCCGGCGAAATAAGGTTCCGGGAGTTTTTTATCCGTTCATCAACGCTTGTTTCGGCTGCGCCGATATTTCATCCAATTTTTACTCGAAACCTAAGGCGCGGTCGATCACTAATTATTATTATAAATGTATTTGTCTGACTATAATATTGATTCCCAAAAAAAAAACACTTTATAATTTAAAAATAAGTACAACTGTTTAGTGTTCGCGTTTTAGTTAATTTCTTCCTTTTTTATGACATAGGTCAGCAAATAAGCGAGGTGGTCACCTGATGTTAAGTGATCTTCATCGCCCATCTACGCCACAATAATAGAAGAATCGTGAGGGCATTGCCGACATTAAAGGAAAGGTAGAATTAAGGAATTCAGAAGGGGAGGGTATTTCATCTTATTGTGTGCAATTATGAGGAGCTGGGTGCCGAGTGTATGTACACGAATGAAGAATGCAGTTTTTTTTTATAGCTGAGGGCTAAAATGTTGTTCACTTTAACGGGATAATTAAGGGATTAGAAAGGGGATCTTCTTGGGATATCTCACTCGACGTACAAAACTCATCAGCAAGGTTTTTTTTTTATCCTGGCTCGGCAAAAGGACTACGCCACACCTGATGGTAAGTGTAACGCAATCCAGGAATAGTGTCGACCAAAGACAAACAGTGTGTCTATCGTTAGTCGGCACGATCATGCCGGCCTGCCTAACTAAGAATTTGTGAACTTTTTAGTTCGAGCCGAGACGGAGGAGACCACGAAGCTGTGGTAACGCAAGCCAGCACGCGTGGTTCTGTTAAGGAAAGGTGAGGATGGGATAAGGTTAAACAATTCTTCGGAGCATTCACCGTGATACAGACGGTACAAGGCGCTCAGTGAGGCAATGTTCCTCCGCAATTGTAGCGGCTCTAAGTGTCTTGTAACGTCTGCATCATTTACAACGCGGACAGCCCGACGCTGCAATCCGTCCAAGGCATCGAGTACGTATTGGGCGGAACCGTCCCAAAGGTGCGAACAGTACTCCACACCCGGCCGCCGTTCTACTTCACAGTAGTTTCTTGTGCGAAGAAGTAACAACACGTTTGAGACTATTCATGCTGTAGACAAAACTGTCTACAGAGCAGCGCGTGACCAGTATGCACTGTAGATTCACTACATATTTTTTAAATAAATGAAACACCCGATGCTATTGACGGTTTATTTATACTTTGGTATTGTTTTCCCCTTCCTCGTTCTTGTTGACCTTCGGGGCGAGCACAGCGCGGACGAGCGCTGCAGCTGGAGCCTCCACACACAACCACAGAACAGCACCGCTCACGAACGACAGGAACAATGAAGCGCACAGGAAACACATCTAGACGAGATATGGAAAAAAATTAATCACCCACATTACCTCACACTTGCATAATATATACATATAATTACTTGTCCTGACTGACTGACTGATTCATCAGCGCAGAGCCTAAACCGCTGGGGCAACAAACTTGAAATTTTGGCAGTGGAAGCCTTTTATGTTGTAAGCATCCACTAAGGAAGGATTTTTGGATATTTCACCCCTAAGGAGATAAAATAAATGAGGGATGAACGGTTGTATGGAAGTATGCTGGAATTATGACGGTGTAGAAATTCACGCGGGCGGAGCCGCGAGCAAACGCGAGGAATATATAATAATACTAGTCCTGTATTATACACGTCCCACTTGTGGGCACCGGCCTCTTCTACAGAATGATAGGGCCTTAGTCCAACGCGCTGGTCTAATACCAGTTGGCAGACTTCACATATCGCACTAATAATACAATAGTGTTGTAACTCAAAATCGATGATTTTTCAGAATCAACGAAAAACGCATTACTCACTTCCTATTATAGATACTAATGAAATAAAAGCTTTATGAGATTTTAAAATAAAATGAAAGATATTATATTTTAACTAATATTAAAAAAATATTGTAATAATGAAGTTATTAAGGAATTTTGAGTTAAGACAGTATAACTCCAAATACAGTTTTCAAAATAAAATATTATATTTAGTTACATCGTTATTGATGAAATATTTTGTGTTACGACAGCTCGAATTATAAATTTTCTCTACTATTTTAGGTGATTTTCTTGTACTTACAAC
Organism: Amorpha juglandis; assembly: GCA_949126905.1. NCBI lineage: Eukaryota > Metazoa > Arthropoda > Insecta > Lepidoptera > Sphingidae > Amorpha > Amorpha juglandis. The sequence goes on from OX421383.1 coordinate 579,989, forward strand.
AAAATAAATACAACAAAACTGATTCCTGGTATTTCGTCTATAGGTAGGTCCTTTGTTTAAATAAATCCAGATTATTCTTATTAGTGTTTATAATAGAAAATTGACATTTGGGCCTTGTCTATACTTATTACTAAGGAGGTAAACATTTGAAAAAATAATAAAATTCAACAAAAACAGTAATTTCTAACACTGATCATAAAATAAGTGGTAAAGGTACACTTTTTATTCTTCAACATTTTGTACTTAAACTACAAAATAAACCTTCCAAAATAAAATACTTATTTATTTTAATATTTATTCCGTCAATTGCTTACGTAATTACACAAAAATATTCGCACTGCTTATGAAATTAGATATAACAAAAAAATATAAACCTATATAACCTGCACTTTTGGCCACATTTCGGACCATTTTTTCTTGCTGGTACTTGTTTTTTGTTTGCCGATTCATACGCTTTGCCAGTATTCCAAAGTCGTTTGGCTACCTGGTGTTTCCAGTCTTCGACGTTACGCACCCTCTTCCTGCCCCTAGTATTATAGTTTTGGTCTACCGACGAAATATTTGATTCTGTAGACGACCCACTAGTTCGAGCAATGGGACTTAAATTATCCAGAATTCCTTCATCTGAACTACTTGATGAAGAGCCACTTGACAAAGAACTACTTGAAGATGAGCTACTAGAAGAAGAACTACTTCTAGATTTTGTTGTTCGACCTCGGAGCAGACTGGGAGCTTTACTTTGCGAATAGAGAACGAAATGTGGATCATGATCTAAATCATCAAAGTCACTCTGATCTGAATGAATAGGTGTAATGTAATATTTCTTTTGGTTGCATTCAGTTATCGGATTAACATTACTAACCATAATTGAACTGTTTACGTCAATTTAATACTGGATGAATTGTAGATGATGATGGCACCGAAAGTATCGATTGTTTTTTCGTAACGTCGTTGCCTTCTCTCTGGGTAGTAGATTCATTGATTGTACTCACCGATGAAAATAATGATGGTGACGAATTCCTGACAAGTTCATCATTATCTTTTATTTATGGGGACAACTTGTAGTGTTTGTTGCCATACCAACAAGTAAACGTCCACGATGCATATTGAACTTACAAATATCATCATCATCATCAGCCACAAGACGTCCACTGCTGAACATAGGCCTCCCCCAAAGATTTCCAGACCGACCTGTTGGAAGCGGGCTACAAATATATTATCAATTATTTATATAGTCCAATACATACTCGTACTTGATGCGTATGTCACAAAGACTGTAGTAACTCGAAATTTATGAAATTATAATACTTAGTAGGTATTTTTCTCATAACACTGATAAACATTCGATTGAGTTTTAAATAATACTGTTATTCACAAACAGATATTATGGCTAATTCATTAATAAACCATACAAAACATTACTTAAAGTTATGATTCAACAAAACTGTATTATATCAAAAATTACTAATTGAATCAATAATAGTGTTATAAGTAAAAATATTATTTTAAATATTGCTTGTGTAAATCAGTAATAGTGTAATAACTCGAATAAAAACAGTCATGTTTAGACTTAAATCAAAATAGAAATATAAATTTTACATATCTGATTCAGTAATAACGTTGCAACTCGTAATATTGCGCCAAGCGGTGCGTGCTTCCTCGGTCACTGTTGGTCGCAACTGAAGATGACGCAATATGGCGGGCGGGGGTAGGCGACAAGTCAGTCATTAATAATGTCTTATAGTGCCATAACTTATTAATTTTTTACAGTATTTTTACGAAAGTTTTAATGACTTGTGAGGAATTAAATTTTACGTAAGATTATAATGTTATGTCAAGTTCGATATATTTTGAGTTACAACAGTATTGTATTATTAGTGCGATATGTTCGAAATACCTATTGAGAACTTAGTAGCTCAGTAGTGGTACGGACTGTCGAGACGAAAACCGCAGGTTCGAAACCGGAGTTGGTTTCGAACCTGCGGCTTATAACAGCCTGCACGTATTGTATTTCTTAGCTACGTATATACTAATTGTTAATTATCGCTTGCTTTAACGCTGAAGGAAACATCGTGAGGAAAACAGCATATCTGGGAAGTTCTTTTTTTTTTATCCTAGCTAGTCACATTGCCATGCCTGGTAAAAAGGAAACTTACTACACCATACGTGGTTATGTGTACAGGAGTTATTTGTATCCCCATCAGTCCTCGTTGGAAGAGCGTGTGCATGAAGAAAGCGCTGTAAGACACGCGGCCGGTCCACGTGAAGCCACGCCATTCTAGAATACCTCTGTATACAGCTAAAAAACAATATAAAATGTAATACGAAAATGTTATATATCCACTACAGGGTAAAGAACTCTCTTTAGTAGCTCAGCGCAATCCTAGTCCACTGGATCTCTATAGCCACTTTGCATGTCAGCAGGCCACGGTTAATGATTTTAATTGGACCCACTTTAGTGTATTTCCAAAGATTTATCTTTGGAAATACTACTTGTGAACTTACATCTAACATTATTATAAAATAAGTTTTTATGAGGCAACATAAAATAACAACATAAACAAAAAAATAAATAAAAATAATAACATAATAACATGTTGTGCTTAACAGGTTTTGCAAAGTTGTTGTAAGCGGGCAAGATTGCCAGATGATACGGAACATGAGCCATGTAATTGATACCCTACGAATGGATGACGTCACTAAACAAAACTTAAAAACTGACTTTAAATAAATAACATCGAAAAGTGAAAAATAACAATTACAGGTCTCTTTAGAGTCGGTGTCTCTGTCGTTGTCGGTCAACTAAAATTACTCTGACCCCAAACAGGCCTGAAATTTTTATTTTTGATTTTTCAGTGTTAATTTGGTAAAGTTGTTTTTAATTTTTATTAAACTTATTTTATTTTTCAATCAATTGCAGCTATGTGTAAAATTCAACTCAATATCACAATCGCGACGTCTGAGCTGTTGTCTGTTGTAGTTTTATTTTTTTACTCCGTACTCCATCATCAGATCTTAACCAAATTTGTATGAGACTACATCGCAGCTAAACTATCGAATTATTTTTTTTTCCATCAAATCGAACCACAATTGGCGGAAAAATCGATATACATAAGAAAAGCAAAAATATAAAAAGCCAAATTGAGAACATTTTCCTTATTTGATGTCGGTTAAAAAGGTAAAGTTGTTAAAGATGATTGCTTACATATTGAGTAACTGCATGTCTATTAAGTTCTTTAAGCAAAAAGGCGACCATGCAATAAGTATCTATTTATATCGAATGTATATCATTTAAAAAGTATCTATATCGATTACGATATATCGAGAAGATAATTTTGATATATCGGCTTGACATTTGGCTGACTTTTTTGGCATCATAACAATATTTGTAGTCAACATTTCATAGAATCTTATTTAAAAATATGTCGGTTTAAAAACAAAATGTAGATAAAGTGATGTATCGAGTTAAAATATATAGCCAAAAATATCGATGTATCGCTGAGAAAATATTAAATATCCATTTTTTTTTAACATCCCTAAAGTGATTCATAAACTCACATTCAATCTTAAACACGCCACTCCAAATTAACAACATGATGCCGAACTGGAACATAGGTTTGTAAAAAGCGGCGTACAACACCCTCAACACGGGGTGGGGAGTCACCCCGTCAATGTAGAACAACCCTCCAGTGAGGATGAACATTACACATATAGGGAATATTGACCAGATAGCCCAGCGGTATTTCTGTAAACGAAAAATTATTTTAGTATTTTTGGGTAATGTAAATTTCTAACAATCGTATTCGATATTTTTTTAAACAATACCACTACTCTATAGTGATCTGACGTGGGTCGAGGCTTGTCGATATCAACTATTTTTTTGCTGGTGGGAAGGCACGCGATATTTAAACCTAAATTTTCTGACTATGAGGTGATGAAGTTCATGGTTTCTTTGTCACTAATATAATCTACATCTGAAGTTGACCTACGGTAGATGTGAATATCGGGAATACCTTCATCTTCTCAAAAGTCCTCTTTTCCTTCTGCCAGTAGTATATCAGGAATCCACCAGCTAATCCTATCGTATAAGTAGATAAGTTACAATGACCTGTGCTAAACACGAGACGGAAAGTATCATCGCTGGCGTAAAGGTTTCTGTAAGACCTGAAAATATAATCATTTTTATAGTACCTAATGCCTGGATTCGCGGAGAAGTAAGCATAAATTAAAACTTACCCTTAAGGGCCGTCCGTGAGCAAACGACCTTGACTGTCTCGCGCCATACTGAATCGTGTACTCGGCGAGTGCAGAATATGCACGTATTTAGCGAATAATTGATTTAAAAAATCAGGTTTTGGTCTTATCGAAAATTTAAAACGGGCAAAATATTCGTTATTAAATTGCCTATCTAGTGATGTTAATCTCATTTGATAACATTCTGTACTTTAAAAGGAGAAGCACGGAATCTTTGCATTTTTCCCATTTTTATGGTTCATTTATAACGACAATTTAAAAATATATATCAGCATTAACATGAATTTGAATCGAACAAAGTAAAGCTGACAGATTGTAAAAATATATTGTATATTTATTTAATCAATATTTATTTTAAGTAATGACTAGATAGCCTCTAAAAACCTCGATCGCGCGGTGTTTTGCTCACGGACGGCCCTTAACTTAACTTACTTTACCCTTAACTTACTTAACCCACTGTTCGCAAAGGTTATTTCCATTTAATGATGTAATAGAGTGAATTTATTGTATTTTTTTAAATTGAAAACAGAAATAAATTGACAGACGTGGGGATAAAAACTCAATAACTCGTTAGTTTTTAGAACCAAAATAGAAAGAGAAATAAAATCAATTTCATCTACATAATGGGCAATAACGCAAAATAAATTACGAGAGCTATTTTGCTATTGTGATTCTTGAAGTTAGAAATGACCGCAGGCCGGATATTCTTTCCCTACTTCATTTATTTCATAGATCGGAAGTGCGCCTACAATCCATATGGCATTATGACTTCTTATGCAGTTCTGATCATAGAAAGTACTATGAGGTGACCCATTTGCTCGTATACTTCTTAGTGTAAAGCAACTTACTCTGGGGACTGTATGAAAACAGCATCAAGATCCTGCAAGTAGGTATGCAAAGCCGGAATGATCAGTGATAGGATGAACAGCACGCCCAGAGTCACCTTCTGAGTGTTCGACCCTCGCGCCGCCACACACACCAGCAGACCAATGCAGAACAGCTGCATGTCTGCTGCCAAGTACCTGACGATCGAAGACAATTAAAACTTTGTATATTAGCTGAAATGGCGAAACAAGCAGGTCGTTCGACTGATGGTTAGCATAACGCCTACCCATAAACAGAAGCAACATTACACATAACGCTGAATTACAAAGCACTACATGACACTGGACTGCGCTTGTTACCACGAGACTTAAGATGTCAAGTCTCATAACGGCCAGTAGTTTCAATGGCTTCAATTTCCTCAAACAGCAGCACAACAGTGCTTACACACTGCTTCGTGGCAGAAGACAAAGCGGTGGTATGATCTCAGATGGCCTCTCGTATACAAGGAATGTGAAGTTACGGTTTTGTAGTTTCGTTTTACGTGGTCAGTTCTGGAAGCTTTATGAAACGCTATCGCACTAGCAATCTTATTTTTTTACCACCAAACCAGATAAAAATATTCCAAACCACTCTTTCCTTAATTAAAAACTGTTTATAGGTGATGGTGGTCATTTAAAAGACGAACGACCCATTACTTCGCTAGACATTTTCACATCCATCTGCTGGGTACGGATATCTTAATAAACATAAAAAAAATAACAATGGGTGCTGGTAGCAATAGCTGTTAGTAGGATTCATATCCGCCCCGATAGCGATCACCGTATAGCGATCACCGTACACATGGTGTCAAAACTTGCTATAGTGATACACCTTGTGTGGATCGCGTTCCAGAATCAGCCAGTATATATATATGGTTCTACCGAGGGGCTTGCGACATGCATTGATGGTTGGTTGGGGCGAGTATAGGTGTACATCTTTGTATCCCTGTAGCTGTACCTGTCACCCGCCTGTCCTGTCGCTTCGTGCTTCTTCCTTTTTGGAGTGTGAAAACGTATTTATACAGGCCGGCATATTTCTGGTGACCACCGATAAACTAATTGTTTGTCGGTGGTCGCTCGTTTTTTTGGACTGCACTGCGCATAACACCAGGTGTAAAGCATACACTTTGTCGTGCTCGGATAAAAAACAAAGTAAGCAATTACCAAGTCTGTGGCAGGCAGAAGGCGTCGTCATAAACATAGTTGTTGATATACAGTAGATGTGACCACCAGTAGATGCGGCACGCGTCGGCTTCGCTGGTCACCAGGTGCTCCCAAAGTGGACCGTCACCTAGATGTCGCATCAGCGTTGCTATCGTCGCTAGTATAAGCGCGTATGTAGGTGTGAGCCTGAAAATATTACTAAAGTGATGAATATCGCACCAGACAATCCAATTTAGATAAAAATTACACCACAGGGTCCAAGGAATAAATATGACATTCTCCGATGTTTTTCTTCATACGACATAAGTTATAATAAATAAATAAATAAACCCAAAAATCACACACATAAGCCTGAGCCCACACTAGGTTAAACCTGTATAGTGGGTATCAGGAACTACGAGGTAGGATTGCGGAACCAATGTTTCGTGTTCTTCATACAACCTGGGCTTGGTTTTGAACTATGAAGTTCGTAACATTCTCCCGTGCCAGTGGATAGTTTTCTGGCTCTAATTTCCCCTTCTTCCTATAATAGTACTATGGGTCTTTTAAATAGAGTGTAGAACACAAGATTATAGCATAAGGCCAGAATGATGAGTCATTAGTGATAGTGTGACAATAAATGATATATTAGTGAATGTATGAGCATTTTAATGTCCAGTTACAACCCTTCCGGTGCTTCGAAATGTCCAGTGGTCTATAGCCACGAGAAACTTAGTCGTAGATCTCTTGTTTTTTTCTTTTGACAGTTGCAAAGGGACTGAGGCTGTATCTAATTTAAAGGTTAGTTATGAGGATTGGGATGAGTTTTAGGACCACCAGGCATTCCCAATAACCGTAAGACACGCAACGGCTAAGTTGCTACAACTACCCCGGTTGAGCAGTTCTGCAGTCAAAATAGATTACAGTTTGGCTCTACCATTTAGGTATAATGTTGGACTGCATATTATCTTGCTAGCCTTACTTTATCTACCTACCCAGCTTACCTACCTTAGCCACCTCAGTAATAATCCCTTAGGAAACTGTACCCATGTGACGGTGTGTTTCTCGCTGTATATTTGGAAGTTGTAAGCCAGTAGGAATGCTGACATGACGAAGAAAGTGAACGTCACTAGAGTACCGTTATATAATATCTGTTTGAACGGATCTTCATATGACTGAAAAAGAAAACACCCTGAAGCCATAAATAGTCCTGATCTAACAGTAAATACAAGACTTGTGTCGTGGAGAGATGGACTTACAGTGCTACAATACTCTAATATGAAACAAATGTTTGTAGATCACGCAAATATTTGTCTTGGTACGGGAACTGAGCCTGTTACATTTCCTTTGACTACCGATTACTTCCTTATTAGTAGGTCGTAACATTTCACAACCGTTCACACTTGACAGTTTGTTACGTGTTTGTCACAGTCACGGCTCCGTGCGGCAAAATGTCTTGAGCGGAGACGTAATTTACATCAACCCTTAAAACGATCTAATCCCGAGTAAATCAGGCTAAAGTCAGAGTATTGGCTGACCTGGATCAGCGCCTTTTTTAAAAGGACCTCAACGAAAGTAGAATAGTGCAAGAAAATAGAAAAGTTATAAGTTACCCTCTCGATAAATTGCGGATTTTCCATGAAGGTATAAAACATTACGAGTGCTGTATGCGAAAATATGACCGCCACCATAGTTATTGTCCTGAAATGATTATAAAATGGTCATCATGTTAATACATCTCAGACTGGAGTGGAGAGAGGAGTGTGAGTGGAGAGACTCACGATTCATATGGTATTGTGGGCATTCCTCAAGGGCGCTAGAGTACACTTATCAGTCAACTCATTTGCTCGTTTAACCCTAACATTTTATATTACTACTCACCTCAACCCGTAAAATATTTTTAAACTGTTAAATCTGGGATCGTCTCCTTTCCCCGACGGTGCCACTAATTTCGCCCAGTTACGTTTCAAAGAAAACGCCAATAAATACGAATTACCTGGAATATGTCAAAAGAAATGTTATAGGGGCTTTATTAGCTAATTAAAGAGTTTCAGCTTCTCTGGATTGCTCAGCTTACCTTCCCCGGAGCCCTTGCAAGCAACTAAATCATATATACTGCTAGCCACATTCAACACAATCAATATGACATACACCATGGCTACGATTCCATCACTGATATCTAATTTGCGCCTCTCTTTACTCTTACAGTACTGTATATTAGCCCTGCCCTCTATCTTGTACTCCTCCCATAAGGACTGGTTGGTGCAGACTTGTATGGTGCTGATCAAGTCGGTGGTATCATTTTGGTATCCCTTACAAGTTCTAGGGACGCATATACCACGATGGATTTTGGTGTGGTTGAAATGTTTGATACGGTGTGCTGAGTAATCCTGGAATTTAGAAGTAGCCATCAACATTTATAGCAATTTACCAAAATCCATAATAAAAAAGGAAACAAATAAAGTTTTACAAGCATGTTAAAACATTTTTGATTAAGAAAGCCAATAAGGATAAAATATAAATGAATAAAAATATAACTAACAATAATAATAATTTGATTATTATGGCAATTAGACATTGATATCTTAAATTATGAATTATCGCCCTCCCTCCTACATTCTTACTGGATCCACACTTATTACAATTAGTTATACCTGCCACCTATGTTCATTGTGGATATCAGAATGAAAAATTTAAATATTTGAGTATATTAATAATAATAATATATAATAATAATAATAATATATATAAGTCATGCGTTTTGTGTCACAGGCCTTTGCTGGGTGCAACGTTAGACCTCAGGATTATAGGCTCTGTGTCACAGAACGTATAGACTTCCTGAAGCAGAAAGTTTATGCGTGGGCAAACCGGATTCGTCGCTATAGGAGGCGATGGGATAGATTCCAACAGAATCGCACTTTCCTAAGCGACCAAAAGAGGGTTTATAGGTGCTGGGAGCAATCCCAACAGGGTGTGGGTGATGGGCGGCCGCCGGATGCGCGTGATATGCGTGCATATTGGGCAAATATCTGGTCGTCGCCAGTCACCCATACCGAGGGCGCCTGGTTTGGTGTTGTGGAGCGGGAGTGCGATACATTACCAACTATGGAGGCCATTTCAATCAGCCCAAATGATGTTCTGGCTGCAATCCGTCCAACCCAAAATTGGAAGTCTCCTGGCCCGGACGGTTTGCATAATTTTTGGTTGAAATGGCTTCCAAGTTCGCATGCTCGTTTGGCCACACAATTCCAGGACGCTCTTGAGTGTGGATCTCTCCCAGCATTTATGACAATAGGTGTCACACACCTCCTCTTTAAGTCTGGTAGTACCACGGACCCAAAAAATTATAGACCAATTACATGTACATTGCTGGATTTGTATAAGGTTGATACAAATCTATGCACCTTTCTTGGGGCATGTATGGGGCAGTGGACCACTGTCTTAAAATATCCAGGTGGTGCGGCTCCTTCTGATTGCGATGAGCCAATTAAGATTGAGCGGGGTATATTCCAGGGTGACAGTCTGAGTCCCTTGTGGTTTTGCCTGGCCCTGAATCCTCTCAGCACTTTGTTGTTAGATTCGGGGTTAGGATACCGTCTTCGTAGAGGGAGCAAGCCCATATCCCACTTGCTCTACATGGATGATCTCAAGTTATTTGCACCAAAAAAAACTGATTTGATTGAGTTGCTGAAAATAACTAAAAGTTTTAGCGACTCAATCAATATGGAGTTTGATGTAGATAAATGTGCGGTCATTCATGTGGGCCGAGGTGAGGTTATAGTCTCTGATGATATCCACCTTTCAGAGACTGTACGGCTTCGATCCCTCTCTGAGACGGAGACCTATAAATATTTGGGTATGTCCGAAGCGTTAGGTATAATGGGTGCAGACGTAAAACAATCGGTGAAGGATCGTTTCTTTGGCCGTCTGACAAAAGTACTTAACAGTTTTTTGTCAGGTGGTAACAAAATTCGTGCTTTTAACGGTTGGGTTATGCCTGTACTCATGTATTCCTTCGGCATACTCAAATGGACTCAGACCGAATTAGATGCCCTGGATCGGAAGGTCCGAACCCAATTGACGGCGCACCGTATGCACCATCCACGATCGTCTGTGATGAGATTGTATATCCCGCGGAAATGTGGGGGTCGAGGCTTACTTAATGCTAAGGACCTGCATAACCGCGAGATATGCAATCTCAGGGATTATTTCCTTCACAGCGGAGTGGATGTGCATAGAGATGTGGCCGCAATGGATAAAGGGTTTACTCCGCTCTCTCTGGCAAATGAGAACTGGCGGGTCCCTATGGTACTGAGTACTGGTGAACGCAGGGAGGTATGGAAGAGCAAGGCACTCCATGGGCGTTTCTATCAAGCCCTAAATGGGCCCGATGTGGACCAACTGGCTTCTGTATCTTGGCTACGTTTCGGTGATCTTTTCGGGGAAACTGAGGGTTTTGTATTTGCAATTATGGACGAAGTTATCAAGACGAACAACTACAGAAAATATATCCTGAAGGATGGTACGGTCGACATTTGTCGGGCATGCCACCGTCCCGGAGAGTCAATCAGGCATATTATTTCGGGTTGTTCGTATCTTGCTAACGGCGAGTACTTGCATAGACATAACTTAGTAGCCAAGATCATACACCAACAACTTGCTCTTCAATATCACCTTGTGATCACTGAGGTACCATATTATCAATATGTCCCCCAACCGGTTCTCGAAAATGGACATGCAACGCTGTATTGGGATCGATCTATCATCACGGACAGGACTATTGTTGCCAATAAGCCTGATATTGTGGTGATAGATCGATTAGCGCGCCGGGCAATACTTGTCGATGTCACCATTCCGCATGACGAAAACCTCGTGAAAGCAGAAAAAGACAAACTGTCCAAATATTTAGACCTGGCACACGAGGTTGCTGACATGTGGGATGTGGGCTCGACAATTATTGTTCCGATAGTCGTTACTGCTAATGGGTTGATACCAAAGAGCCTTGACCAACACCTTCAAAGGCTCTCGATTGGTCGTTGGGTCAAGGGCCAGATTCAGAAAGCAGTGTTATTGGACACGGCACGCATTGTGAGGAGGTTCCTCACACTGGGGTCCTAACCACCGGTGGCTTGGGTCCTAGGCCTCGCCACTGGAGGGTGATATTTTTTATATTTTTAAATGTTTTATTTTTTAAAAATCCTATATTTAAAAATGTAAAAATAACCTTTTGGAATAAAGAGTACTGTACAATAATAATGAGTAAATTACAGTTACCTTAAAAAAATACCGGTTAAATTACTATAGGTTGTAACCGAGAAATACAGGTAGGTGTAATATACCGGTTTCGGTCCCGGGTTGAGGGATATTCAAAGATATTAATCAAACATTTGAAGGCAGCTGCCAATAATATTACTCACTTGTATCATACGCAGGAGGGTCGAGTTGTTCCTGGAGAACAGTTCGATGTCGATAATGCAGTACACTCCCCCAGGATCCGAGAGACACGGCGCATACTCATCTAACTCGAACAAGGGTGGCATCTTTTCGTAATCAGTGTCTGAAAAGTCATAAAACTTTAGCTGACGCCTATAACGTAGGAATAAGCAGATATGCAACTAGTTCACCCAAGGTTCCTCGAAGTAATTTCCACCTTGTGTCATTCACCAAACATATCGCCATATCAGCACAAATTAAGATTCCGGACAAATGGTGTAATCGAAAAAGTGGGAGAGCCACGTTGTAGGCAGTTTTATCTACAGCCGGCTCATTCATGCTGTAGACAATACTGTTTACACACACAGCTCTACCACTGCTATGGTGTGCACCATGGTCGACGGCCGGAGAACCTCAGCTTCAGAAGAGTCTATTTCTGGGGGAGAGGGTATTCGCGCAAAAGGAGAGTTCGGTGAGGGATTGGGAATAATCCGATCCTCCTCGCTGCCAGAGGAGATGTATGCGGGGCACTAAAGCGACTACTGACCCGCGTCTCGCATCCTAAATGATGAGACTTTTGGAAAATTTCAACCTGATACCCTTGTCTCACATAACCCGCATCTAATGGGGCTATTGGGTGTGGGTTTCTATCGGGAGGGCGTCATGTACTGTTCTACAGTATGTTACACTTCGTGTGAGCCCGAGATGGACAGCAACGCGAATAATAAGACTTATTGCTGCTGTAGGTACCGAGGGCGTTCTACGATGCAAGAGGCTTCTTAGTCAACATAGAGACAGGCTAGGCGGCTAAACCACTCCACGTAGGGTTGGAATTGTATTTGGCCTTTATAATATCATAAATAGTTTTAATATTAAATACTTACCGTTTAATTTATAAATAACTCCGCTGGCTACTTGGAATAATACAAAAAATACTACACAATGACACATTTTAAAATCAAATAATAAGATTCTCGTCAATTCCTAGTTCAAGTCGAATTTCAAATGATTGTTCATTAAGCAAATATAAAATGCTATTCAAAAGCAATGGGTTATATAGTTAACATATTTAATTAAACCTGTTTTGATTTTTTAAAAATAATTCTTCCTACGAGTGTGAGCTTGGGTTCCGCTTGATGGTGGCTTTATTGGTTCTTGATCCCAAAATATAATTAATTTGTTATCACAAAATACAATTTACACTTTTTCGTTTACATTAGTGTTTAGGTATATTATTGTGACCACATTATAGTTTTCCTTTTACAATAGTGTTTAGGTACATTATCATGAAAACGTTAATACATTTTTGGATTTAGTTATTATTTTAACTTAATTTAGTAAATCGTACCTCTCACTTGTATTTTACGGTTAAAAAAATATATTGGACAAATAGATTTACACGCATTTAGATAATTCTTTTACTAAAGATTGGAAAATTAAATACGGTTATCCTCTTCCACAATGTTGGCCCTTGTTCTAGACGTTATTTATCACAACTAGTACATGTCATCGGCATACATCAGCCTCCATTGCGGCTGCTTTTGTGTATCCGATGTTATGATACCAAGCCTAACACTAAATATAAAATTACTCAGTGCCGAGCCCTGGTGGACACCAACGGTAATCGGAAAGGGGTTGGTATCACCAACAGCAGTCCGAACCATAGACTCAGATCGGAGATACATATCTCCGACGATATCAACATAACCTTGTGGCACACCCGTGACCCTTAGCGTTCACCTGATCGTCTACCGGGGCACACAGGTGCAGGCCTATTGTAAATCCAATGCAATATACAAAGGCTTCTTTTCCAGCCTATATGCCTCGACCAGCGCTCTAATTGTGAACACCGGGGCCATGGAGCCACTTCCAAGCGTTAAGTGACACCCGTACACTCTTGGCGGAGTCTGGATTCGAGGACGCGTTCGAAGAGCTTCATGGTGTGTAGTTCTCGCAACCCTTACCATTTTGTACGGGATTTATAAAACTAAACTGTCAATGCTCAAGGCTTTTATTTGGTGTTTAGAATCCGGTTGACAAGTTGGCAAGAAGTTCCATAGCATAGGAACCCATCGCCTTCAACACCTGGGTAGGGAAATTATCAAGCTCCACCGCCAGCCAACTTTTCATGCATCGAAGCCTTTCAAGGACCTTGTCAGATGAGATTGGGGCAATTAGTCCTTGAACCAGAGGTATCTCAGGGAGAAACATGTTCAACTGCTGGGTGATCAGCAGAGTGTACAAATACATATCTCCGACGACCAACTCTTCTTCACAGCGCTATCCGTACAGACCTCACCTCGGAAGTCCCTAACACATCGGCATTTAGTTACGTCGTGTGTTGCTTTCTCCCGGGCCTTAGCGAGTTGATATACCAGCTTTACTCCTCGGTGGTCTTCAGGACCTCATAAAGAAGCCAGCCTATGCCCTACAGGTGCATGCTATTGAAGCTGGTTTTGATTCAGCTACTTTTGCAATAATAAAAACAATGTTATGAAATACTTTTTCTATTAATATCTATATTGCCCACGGAACACTGTTATGTTTTGTTAAGCGGAAGAACATTTGCACACCCAAAATTAAAACAATACAATGAAACATTATAAAGTTTCCCATGAAAATGTTTTACATAAATCGTAAAAAATTGCAATTAGTTGAAATAAAACTAATTTAAACGGATTTTATCGCGGTTATTTATTTTAATTTTGGTCTGGACGATTCCAAATCGTTTCAGCCTTCGTGGTCTCGGGATGGACTTAAGAAATCATAATTACAATTAGCGTAATTTTGGTTTACAGTACATAAACCGACATATGTCGGGTATACTCAGGGCTATTTCTTAAAAAGCCAATCTAGGAATTCCTATACATTATATTCGCACAATAGGGTATTTGACTAGATTTTTTTTATTATTTTAACCAATAAGTTACGTTTCCCGAAATCTATTAATGAAAGAATTATATAAATTAAGTAAAAAATAAATAAGTTACAATCCATTTCAATTTGCTGGAAGGGTTAGTTATCGCATGACGGAAAAAGGATACACGACATTGCATGTGACGTCACAAGCAAGGTCTCGCCATTACGATGCACGCGTGCGAGGGAGATAGTGAGATTTTCCCACTACACGCCCACTTTTGCTCATACAAATATTTAAAACATGAACAACAACCTCATTTTTTAACCAATTACAATTCTGTTTTCGCAAAATAGTTTATAATTGGTATTATTATCCAATAAATACAAAATAATGTATAAAATTAAACATAGTCAAATACCCTATTCTGGAAAATCAATGTCTGGACATTAAAAGAGGCCATAACCCATGAGTTTGTTTCGGCATTTTTTCGCATGGCTAGCCACGAAATGCCGATAAAAGATAAATATATAAATGTAATCTAGTATAAAAGAATATTGACATGTAAAAGTGATATTTATGATCCAATTTACAGAATAAATGATTTGAATTTGAATTTGATTATGTTTTTTTTACATATAATGTTAGGCGATGTGAGGTACATCCCTTTTCGTCTTGGCCTATAATGACTACAGTGCATGCACCAAATCGGTAATATACCAACATTTTGCGAATCACATTGCTGGTAAGTTCTTTTCTGTTCTGGTAAATTGATTGGACGTAAATGAAACCAAGCGATGGCTCTCATCGTGTTGTTGTTTTGGCAATCCAAATTATATTAGCCTCGGAATATATTTTTGAAGTGATAACTTCTTATGGGAGGGTGAACCGAAACGTTCCGTAACGCGAGCGGCGGCGAGTGGAAGGTTCCAGAATATTCGAGAACCTTCCGTGAGACGTCACTCGGGCCAGTTGACCAGCCAGCGCTAGCCGACTTCCCTGGAACTTCGATAAATTCGAAGTCCCAGTTGGCGTCACACATTGACTAGTCGGATTGGACCGGACTTTGACCGGACTTTCACAGGACTTTGACAGGACTTTGACCGGACTGTGTTCGTTTTTTTTTATGGTGAATAGACATGTTACTGTAATTTTGTTTTTGATATTGATAATAAAATGACGATATTTTACTTATGGTCCGGGTTCCCTGGGGGAGCTGATCCACTTGATTACTATCAAGCTAATTTTCCGTGAGTAGCTTCGTTTCGATGAGACGCCCAACAATTCCCTATGCGAAAATTCTCTATTGTGGTAGCTAACAAAGATAGCAAGGGTAGAATATTTCGATTTGATGATACTCAAAAATTTATTATTTTATTTGTAGGACAATATGACTTTTAAATTATGTAAATATTAACTAAGTAAAAACAAAAAATTCAGCTGGTTAGTAATCATACCTGGAAGATTGGAAGGAGGGGCTTCCAATAGGTATCGATAACGAGGTCATAAAAAATGATTTGAATGAGCTGATTTTTTTGTTATTACTTAGTTAATATTTATATAATTTAACAGTCATATTGTCCTACAAATATAATAATAAATTTTTGAGTATCATCAAATCGAAATATTCTATCCTTGCTACCTCTGTTAGCTACCACAATAGAGAATTTTCGAATAGGGAATTGCTGGGCGTCTCATCGAAACGAAGCTACTCACGGAAAATTAGCTTGATAGCAATCAAGTGGATCAGCTCCCCCAGGGAACCCGGACCATTATATAATTTGGAACATGTTGCCGTAAAAAGTACCAGGCTCGCATAAACGCAAGAGAGTAGAATGTACTTTTATCATGTCGAGTGGACATGTTGCCGTAATTTTGTATTCTCGCATTGGTAAGTTTTCACTTCTGTCGGCACTCCCGGAGTGCAACCCGTATTTTTTTTATTCTTTTTTATTCGATTGAATGACGAGACGAGCAAGGCGCTCGCCTGAGGCGCCACGCCTGCCCATAAACAGAAGCAACACCACACAGAACGTTGAATTATAAAGCATTGCATGGCACTTAACTGCGCTCGTCAGCCCGAGACATAAGATGTTAAGTCGCTTAATGCCCAGTAATTTCAATGGCTTCAATGTCCTTTACCCAAATACAACAGTGCTTACACACTGTTGCTTGGAGGCAGAAATAGACAAAGCGATGGTACCAACCCAGACGGCCTCTCGCATACGAGGGACCTGGTAATATCTACACCAAACGTTTTGGTGTACAACAAAAGCTATTCGATTAAGTGCTCTCAACCAAAGACGCATAGTTGCAATTGGTAGAATAATAATTTGCGCCATAAAAAGTATATTTTAACCTAAGCGATATTATCTGGAAACGTACGTTTTATTATAGCGGCAAGGTCAACAGTGTCGCATAATACCTAAGCGATGCAGACCTAACCGATTTTGCGCTGAAACCGAATGATCTTTTCGCGCAGAGATTCAACGGGATTGTGCGGGATTGTTCTAAGTGGGGGGTCATATAGGAACAGTGTGGAGCTATGTTATATTCACAGACAATGATGCAAGTGTACATCGCGTGCCGAAAGCCTGGGCAAAATCATAACGTGTATTTATTTATTTATTTCCTCTCTATTCTCAACTCTGTAACTCTGATTTAGTCTGGTCCCGACGTTACAGATAAAAAATGCCTTCAGCGCTTAAATACTGTAAAAAATAATTCAAATGAGGTTCAAGAATGTTTCTCATCACTCAATTTCTCTTCTATCAGATCAAGTCCATAATATATTATGTAGTGCAACGTATTAGAGAGAGCTATGAGAACCAATGGTTTCACTACGGAGGATGCTTAAGGCCTGGCGACGTAGAAGCGTCTAAATAGTAAGGTCAGCTCTGGCACTGAGTCGAAACAGCGTCAGGCAAAATAAAGAAAGTATTAAATGTCTTCCGGTGAAGGTTTAGGGAGTTTTTTTAGCACAGGCCGGTGAACCAGCAAGTGGGTCACCTGATGGTAAGTGATCACGCAACAATACCAGAAGAATCATGGGCGCGTTGCCGAACTTAAAGGAAAGGGATAATTAGGGATTGGGAAGGGGAGGATTTGATAAGTACGACTGTTTATTATTCTTGTTTTGATTAATTTCTTCCTTTCTTTTATAGCATAGGTCAGCAAATGAGCAAGTAGTCTCACCTGCTAAGTGATCCCACTGCCCATGAACACACACAGTATGTATAAAAAGTTTTGCTCACTTTAATGAGATAATTCAGGGGTTAAGAAAGAGGATCTTCTCGGGATATCTCACTCGACGTACAAAACTCATCAGCAAGGTTCTACTTCACATAAGTTTCTTGTGCGAAGAAGTAACAACAAGTTTAAGACTATTCATGCTGTAGATAAAAATGTCTACAGAGCAGCGCGTGACCAGTATGCACTGTAGATTTATCACCATCATCATCATCATCAGCCACAAGACGTCCACTGCTGAACATAGGCCTCTCCCAAAGATTTCCAGACCGACCTGTTGGAAGCGGCCTCCATCCAGCGACTTCCTGCGATCTTTATCAGGTCGTCTGTCCACCTTGTAGGTGGACGTCCAACGCTGCGCTTGCCAGTACGTGGCCTCCATTCCAGAACCTTTCTGTCCCATCGGTTATCGGTTCTGCGAGCTATGTAGATTCACTACATATTTTTTTAATAAATGAAACACCCGATGCTAGTGACCGTTTATTTATACTTTAGTATTGTTTTCCCCTTCCTCGTTCTTGTTGACCTTCGGAGCGAGCACAGCGCGGACGAGCGCTGCAGCTGGAGCCTCCACACACAACCACAGAACAGCACCGCTCACGAACGACAGGAACAGTGACGCGCACAGGAAACACATCTAGACGAGATCATACTTGCATAATCTATACATTTACATGGTGGTAGGTCCCTCGTATGCGAGAGGCCGTCTGGGTTGGTACCACCGCGCCGTCTATTTCTGCCGCCAAGCAATAGTGTGTACGCATTGTTGTGTTTCGATTTGAAGGACATTTAAGCCAGTGAAATTACTGCGCATTGTGAGACTGTATTATTCATGTCGCACTAGTGGGCACGGGCCTCTTCTACTCAATGAGAAGGGTAAGGCCTTAGTTCAACACACTAGCCTAATGCCAGTCAGCAGACTTCACATACGTTCGAAATTCCTTTGGAGAACTTCTCGAGTATGCAGGTTTACTCACGATGATTACTTAAGCGTTTAAGTAACGATAGCTCATCGGGGAGTGGTTCGGACTGTCGAGACGAAAATTGCAGGTTCGAAATGAACCCCAACAGCATGCACGCCACGCATTACTTTTTACGTATCATCATCATCATCAGCCACAAGACGTCCACTGCTGAACATAGGCCTCCCCCAAAGATTTGCAGGCCGACCTGTTGGAAGCGACCTGCATCCAGCAACTTCCTGCGACCTTTATCAGGTCGTCTGTCTACCTTGTAGGTGGACGTCCAACGCTGCGCTTGCTTGCTTTTTATGTATAGGTTATATTCATTGTTAATTATCGCTTGCTTATGAAGCAAACATCGTGAGGAAAACAGCATATCTGGGAAGTTCACTTGTATCAAAACAAATTAGACAGAAGTTTATGTTTAACAAGTTGTATTCATGGTTTGCAGAACTATTTTCCGTCCCACGACGTGACAGGTGACATGTCTATCGCCATACCAATCACAAATACAATCCCGAGCGACACGTATGCGATTTTTTCGAATCGAAAAATCAAACATAAATTGGACGTAGTTACATAAAAAGGATCCAACCCACAGCAAGTTTAAATGAAGAAGAATTTGTATAGGCCGGTATGATTGTGTTGACCACCGATAAACTCAATGTTTTTCGGTGGTTGCTAGTTTGATTGGACTGCACTTCGCTTATCATCAGGTGCAGTGTAGACATTATCGTGTCCGGATAAAAAAAAACATACCACACTATACTCGGTGATGTGTACAGGAGTTATTTGTATCCCCATCAGTCCTCGTTGGAAGATCGTGTGCATGAAGAAAGCGCTGTAAGACACGCGGCCGGTCCATGTGAAGCCACGCCATTCTAGAAAACCTCTGTATACAGCTGAAAAGCAATATAAAATGTAATACGAAATAAAAAATAAATGTTATATATCCACTGCAGGGTAAAGAAGTCTCTTTAGTAGCTCAGCGCAATCCTAGTCCACTGGATCTCTATAGCCACTTTGCATGTCAGCAGGCCACGGTTAATGATTTTATTTGGACCCTCTAAATCTTTGGAAATACTACTTGTGAACTTACATCTAACATTATTATAAAATAAGTTTTTATGAGGCAACATGTTGTGCTCAACAGGTATTGCAAATATGAGCCATGTAATTTGATACCCTACGAATGGATGACGTCACTAAACAAAACTTAAAAACTGACTTTAAATAAATAACATCGAAAAGTGAAAAAGAACAATTACAGGTCTCTTTAGAGTCGGTGTCTCTGTCGCTGTCGGTCAACTAAAATTACTCTGACCCCAAACAGGCCTGAAATTTTTATTTTTGACTTTTCAGTGTTAATTTGGTAAAGTTGTTTTTAATTTTTATTAAACTTATTTTATTTTTCAATCAAGTACAGCTATATGTAAAATTCAACTCAATATCACAATCGCGACGTCTGAGCTGTTGTCTGTTGTAGTTTTATTTTTTTACTCCGTACTCCATCATCAGATCTTAACCAAATTTGTATGAGACTACATCGCAGCTAAACTATCGAATTATTTTTTTCCATCAAAATCGAACCACAATTGGCGGAAAGCAAAAAAATAAAAGGCCAAATTGAGAACATTTTCCTTATTTGATGTCGGTTAAAAAGGTAAAGTTGTTAAAGATGATTGCTTACATATTGAGTAACTGCATGTCTATTAAGTTCTTTAAGCAAAAAGGCAACCATGCAAAAAGTATCGATTTATATCGAATGTATATAATATATATCATTTAAAAAGTATCTTTATCGATTACGATATATCGAGAAGATAATTTAGATATATCGGCTTGACATTTGGCTGACTTTTTTGGCATCATAACAATATTTGTAGTCAACATTTCACAGAATCTTATTTAAAAATATGTCGGTTTAAAAACAAAATATAGATAAAGTGATGTATCGAGTTAAAATATATAGCCAAAAATATCGCTGTATCGCTGAGAAAATATTAAATATCCATTTTTTTTAACATCCCTAAAGTGATTCATAAACTCACATTCAATCTTGAACACGCTACTCCAAATTAACAACATGATGCCGAACTGGAACATAGGTTTGTAAGAAGCGGCGTACAACACCCTGAACACGGGGTGGGGAGTCACCCCGTCAATGTAGAACAACCCTCCAGTGAGGATGATCATTACACATATAGGGGATATTGACCAGATAGCCCAGCGGTATTTCTGTAAACGAAAAAATAATTTAGTATTTTTGGGTAATGTAAATTTTCTAACAATCGTATTCGATATTTTTTTAAACAATACCACTACTCTATAGTGATCTGACGTGGGTCGAGGCTTGTCGATATCAACTATTTTTTTGCTGGTGGGAAGGCACGCGATATTTAAACCTAAATTTTCTGACTATGAGGTGATGAAGTTCATGGTTTCTTTGTCACTAATATAATCTACATCTGAAGTTGACCTACGGTAGATGTGAATATCGGGAATACCTTCATCTTCTCAAAAGTCCTCTTTTCCTTCTGCCAGTAGTATATCAGGAATCCACCAGCTAATCCTATCGTATAAGTAGATAAGTTACAATGACCTGTGCTAAACACGAGACGGAAAGTATCATCGCGGGCGTAAAGGTTTCTGTAAGACCTGAAAATATAATCATTTTTATAGTACCCAATGCCTGGATTCGCGGAGAAGTAAGCATAAATTAAAACTTACCCTTAACTTAACTTACTTTACCCTTAACTTACTTAACCCACTGTTCGCAAAGGTTATTTCCATTTAATCATGTAATAGAGTGAATTTATTGTATTTTTTTAAATTGAAAACAGAAATAAATTGACAGACGTGGGGATAAAAACTCAATAACTCGTTAGTTTTTAGAACCAAAATAGAAAGAGAAATAAAATCAATTTCATCTACATAATGGGCAATAACGCAAAATAAATTACGAGAGCTATTTTGCTATTGTGATTCTTGAAGTTAGAAATGACCGCAGGCCGGATATTCTTTCCCTACTTCATTTATTTCATAGATCGGAAGTGCGCCTACAATCCATATGGCATTATGACTTCTTATGCAGTTCTGATCATAGAAAGTACTATGAGGTGACCCATTTGCTCGTATACTTCTTAGTGTAAAGCAACTTACTCTGGGGACTGTATGAAAACAGCATCAAGATCCTGCAAGTAGGTATGCAAAGCCGGAATGATCAGTGATAGGATGAACAGCACGCCCAGAGTCGCCTTCTGAGTATTCGACCCTCGCGCCGCCACACACACCAGCAGACCAATGCAGAACAGCTGCATGTCTGCTGCCAAGTACCTGACGATTGAAGACATTTAAAACTTTGTATATTAGCTGAAATGGCGAAACAAGCAGGTCGTTCGACTGATGGTTAGCATAACGCCTACCCACAAACAGAAGCAACATTACACATAACGCTGAATTACAAAGCACTACATGACACTGGACTGCGCTTGTTACCACGAGACTTAAGATGTCAGTTCTCATAACGGCCAGTAGTTTCAATGGCTTCAATTTCCTCAAACAGCAGCACAACAGTGCTTACACACTGCTTAGTGGCAGAAGACAAAGCGGTGGTATGATCTCAGATGGCCTCTCGTATACAAGGGATGTGAAGTTACGGTTTTGTAGTTTCGTTTTACGTGGTCAGTTCTGGAAGCTTTATGAAACGCTATCGCACTAGCAATATTATTTTTTTACCACCAAACCAAACCAAATATTCCAAACCACTCTTTCCTTAATTAAAAACTGTTTATAGGTGATGGTGGTCATTTAAAAGACGAACGACCCATTACTTCGCTAGACATTTTCACATCCATCTGCTGGGTACGGATATCTTAATAAACATAAATAAAATAACAATGGGTGCTGGTAGCAATAGCTGTTAGTAGGATTCATATCCGCCCGGATAGCGATCACCGTACACATGGTGTCAAAACTTGCTATAGTGATACACCTTGTGTGGATCGCGTTCCAGAATCAGCCAGTATATATATATGGTTCTACCGAGGGGCTTGCGACATGCATTGATGGCTGGTTGGGGCGAGTATAGGTGTACATCTTTGTATCCCTGTAGCTGTACCTGTCACCCGCCTGTCCTGTCGCAGACTCCTAGATTTGCTTCTTCCCTTTTTGGAGTGTGAAAACGTATTTATACAGGCCGGCATATTTGTGGTGACCACCGATAAACTAATTGTTTGTCGAAGGTCGCTCGTTTTTTTGGACTGCACTGCGCATAACACCAGGTGTAAAGCATACACTTTGTCGTGCTCGGATAAAAAACAAAGTAAGCAATTACCAAGTCTGTGGCAGGCAGAAGGCGTCGTCATAAACATAGTTGTTGATATACAGTAGATGTGACCACCAGTAGATGCGGCACGCGTTGGCTTCGCTGGTCACCAGGTGCTCCCAGAGTGGACCGTCACCTAGATGTCGCATCAGCGTTGCTATCGTCGCTAGTATAAGCGCGTATGTAGGTGTGAGCCTGAAATATTACTAAAGTGATGAATATCGCACCAGACAATCAAAAATTACACCACAGGGTCCAAGGAATAAATATAACATTCTCCGATGTTTTTCTTCATACGACATAAGTTAAAATAAATAAATACACCCAAAAATCACATACATAGGCCTGAGCCCACACTAGGTTAAACCTGTATAGTGGGTATCAGGAACTACGAGGCAGGATTGCGGAACCAATGTTTCGTGTTCTTCATACAACCTGGGCTTGGTTTTGAACTATGAAGTTCGTAACATTCTCCCGTGCCAGTGGATAGTTTTCCGGCTCTCATTTCCCCTTCTTCCTATAATAGTACTATGGGTTTTTTAAATAGAGTGTAGAACACAATATTATAGCATAAGGCCAGAATGATGAGTCATGAGTGATAGTGTGACAATAAATTATATATTAGTGAATGTATGAGCATTTTAATGTCCAGTTACAACCCTTCCGGTGCTTCGAAATGTCCAGTGGTCTGTAGCCAAAAGAAACTTAGTCGTAGATCTCTTGTTTTTTTCTTTTGACAGTTGCAAAGGGACTGAGGCTGTATCTAATTTAAAGGTTAGTTATGAGGATTGGGATGAGTTTTAGGACCACCAGGTATTCCCAATAACCGTAAGACACGCAACGGCTAAGTTGCTACAACTACCCCGGTTGAGCAGTTCTGCAGTCAAAATAGATTACAGTTTGGCTGTACCATTTAGGTATAATGTTGGACTGCATATTATCTTGCTAGCCTTACTTTATCTACCTACCCAGCTTACCTACCTTAGCCACCTCAGTAATAATCCCTTAGGAAACTGTACCCATGTGACGCTGTGTTTCTCGCTGTATATTTGGAAGTTGTAAGCCAGTAGGAATGCTGACATGACGAAGAAAGTGAACGTCACTAGAGTACCGTTATATAATATCTGTTTGAACGGATCTTCATATGACTAAAAAAGAAAACACCCTGAAGCCATAAATAGTCCTGATCTAACAGTAAATACAAGACTTGTGTCGTGGAGAGATGGACTTACAGTGCTACAATACTCTAATATGAAACAAATGTTTGTAGATCACGCAAATATTTGTCTTGGTACGGGAACTGAGCCTGTTACATTTCCCTTGACTACCGTTTACTGGCCCACAGATTTAAATGTATTAGAACTGTGAAGTGAAGTTATGCCCTATAAAACTGGCCATTTCTTTAGTGCCAGCCATTTCCGTGGCATTTCGTCGCACATAGAGGCATGGCTTTCTGTCATACTTATTACGTTAATTGTGTAATTTTGTTGTGAATCAAAACAAAAAAAATATTATACTTTAAAATATATGTCGCGGAAAAACGGGGTCTCAGAGCGGATCGTTCCTTATCAGTGGGTCGTAACATTTCACAACCGTTCACACTTGAGAGTTTGTTACGTGTTTGTCACAGTCACGGCTCGGTGCGGCAAAATGTCTTGAGCGGAGACGTAATTTACATCAACCCTTAAAACGATCCAATCCCGAGTAAATCAGGCTAAAGTCAGAGTATTGGCTGACCTGGAT
Source organism: Amorpha juglandis (assembly GCA_949126905.1). Taxonomy (NCBI): domain Eukaryota; kingdom Metazoa; phylum Arthropoda; class Insecta; order Lepidoptera; family Sphingidae; genus Amorpha; species Amorpha juglandis. The sequence continues at coordinate 604,820 of OX421383.1, forward strand.
CAGCGCCGTTTTTAAAAGGACCTCAACGATAGTAGAATAGTGCAAGAAAATAGAAAACTTATAAGTTACCCTCTCGATAAATTGCGGATTTTCCATGAAGGTATAAAACATCACGAGTGCTGTATGCGAAAATATCACCGCCACCATAGTTATTGTCCTGAAATTATTATAAAATGGTCGTCATGTTAATACATCTCAGACTGGAGGAAAATCCGATCCCAGCTCCCAATTTCTTTCACGATTCATATGGTATTGTGGGCATTCCTCACTAGAGTACACTTATCAGTCAACTCATTTGCTCGTTTAACCCTAACATTTTATATAACTACTCACCTCAACCCGTGAAATATTTTTAAACTGTTAAATCTGGGATCGTCGCCTTTCCCCGACGGTGCCACTAATTTCGCCCAGTTACGTTTCAAAGAAAACGCCAATAAATACGAATTACCTGGAATAAGTCAAAAGAAATGTTATAGGGGCTTTATTAGCTAATTAAAGAGTTTCAGCTTCTCTGGATTGCTCAGCTTACCTTCCCCGGAGCCCTTGCAAGCAACTAAATCATATATACTGCCAGCCACATTCAACACAATCAATATGAAATACACCATGGCTACGATTCCATCACTGATATCTAATTTACGCCTCTCTTTACTCTTACAGTACTGTATATTAACCCTGCCCTCTATCTTGTACTCCTCCCATAAAGACTGGTTGGTGCAGACTTGTATGGTGCTGATCAAGTCGTTGGTATCATTTTGGTATCTTTTACAAGTTCTAGGGACGCATATACCACGATGGATTTTGGTGTGGTTGAAATGTTTGATACGGTGTGCTGAGTAATCCTGGAATTTAGAAGTAGCCATCAACATTTATAGCAATTTACCAAAATCCATAATAAATAAAGAAACAAATAAAGTTTTACAAGCATGTTAAAACATTTTAGTTTAAGAAAGCCAATAAGGATAAAATATAAATGAATAAAAATATAACTAATAATAATAATAATTTGATTATTATGACAATTAGACATTGATATCTTAAATTATGAATTATCGCCCTGTCTCCTACATTCTTACTGGATCCACACTTGTTACAATTAGTTATACCTGCCACCTATGTTCATTGTGGATATCAGAATGAAAAATTGAAATATTTGAGCGAGATCTGACCCCGTAGTTTACGTTGGTCGAATAGACTTTACTAAGTATGATATATTTATTGTATTCGTTCAATGTAATGGCTTGCAAGTTTGTTATTCTGCCCCTGTTAACTCATATTGACGTGACCTTTGTTAATAACATAAATAAAACACTTGGTTTTATTATCCTAGTATAAAAGTGCACTCAGAACTATTAAAGGAATAAAATATACACTTATTTTACGGTTTTTATCATGACATCGCGTCAGAGGTACCTAATGCCCGTCCTTTATCTCATACCGTCGGCACGTGTAAGATAGAGGTAATGATTAGGATTGGTACACCGGTTAGGTTAGGTTAGAGTGAGAAATTTAATAATAATAAATAAATTACAGTTACCTTAAAAAATACCGTTTAAATTACTATAGGTTGTAACCGAGAAATACAGGTAGGTGTAAATACCGGTTTCGGTCCCGGGTTGAGGGATATTCAAAGATATGAATCAAACATTTGAAGGCAGCTGCCAATAATATTACTCACTTGTATCATACGCAGCAGGGTCGAGTTGTTCCTGGAGAACAGTTCGATGTCGACGATGCAGTACACTCCGCCAGGGTCCGAGAGACACGGCGCATACTCATCTAACTCGAACAGGGGTGGCATCTTTTCGTACTCAGTGTCTAAAAAGTCATAAAACTTTAGCCGACGCCTGTAACGTAGGGATAAGCAGATGTGCAACTAGTACACCCAAGGTTCCTCGAAGTAATTTCCACCTTGTGTCATTCACCAAACATATCGCCATATCAGCACAAATTAAAATTCTGGACAAATGGTGTAAGATTGCCAATCGAAAAAGTGGGAGAGCCACTTTGTACGCAGTTTCATCTACAGCCGGCTCATTAATGCTGTAGACAATACTGTTTACACACACAGCTCTACCACTGCTATAGCGTGCACCATGGTCGACGGCCGGAGAACCTGAGCTTCAGAAGAGTCTATTTCAGAGGGAGAGGGTATTCGCGCAAAAGGAGAGTTCGGTGAGGGATTGGGAATAATCCGATCCTCCTCGCTGCCAGAGGAGACGTATGCGGGACACTGAAGCCCTGAGCTACTGATCCGCGTCTCGCATCCTAAAGGATGAGATTTTTGGAAAATTTCAACCCTGATACCCTTGTCTCACATAACCCGCATCTAATGGGGCTATTGGGTGTGGGTGCCTATCGGGAGGGCGTCATGTAACATGTGTTCAACAGTATGATACACATCGTGAGAGCCCGAGATGGACAGCAACGCCAATAATCAGACTTTTGCTGCTGTAGATACCGAGGGCGTTCTACGATGCAAGAGGCTTCTTAGTCAACATAGAGACAGGCTAGGCGGCTAAACCACTCCACGTAGGGTTGGAATTGTATTTGGCCTTTATAATATCATAAATGGTTTTAATTTTAAATACTTACCGTTTAATTTATAAATAACTCCGCTGGCTACTTGGAATATTATAAAAAATGCTACACAATGATACATTTTTAAATCAAATGATAAGATTTTCGTCAATTCCTAGTTCAAGTCGAATTTCGAATGATTGTTCATTAAGCAAATATAAAATGCTATTCAAAAGCAATGGGTTATATAGTTAACATATTTAATTACACCTGTTTTGATTTTTTAAAAATAATTCTTCCTACGAGTGTGAGCTTGGGTTCCGCTTGATGGTGGCTTTATTGGTTCTAGATCCCAAAATATAATTTATTTGTTATCACAAAATACAATTTACACTTTTTCGTTTACATTAGTGTTTAGGTATATTATTGTGACCACATTACAGTTTTCCTTTTACAATAGTATTTAGGTATATTATTGTGAACACATTACACTTTTTATTTTACAATAGTGTTTAGGTACATTATCCTGAAAACGTTAATACAGGTTTGGATTTAGTTATTATTTTAACTTAATTTAGTAAATCGTACCTCTCGCTTGTATTTTACGGTTAAAAAAATATATTGGACAAATAGATTTACACGCATTTAGATAATTATTTTACTAAAGATTGGAAAATTATATACGGTTTTCCTCTTCCATAATGTTGGCCCTTGTTCTAGACGTTATTTATCACAACTAGTACATGTCATCGGCATACATCAGCCTCCATTGCGGCTGCTCTTGTGTATCCGATGTTATGACACCAAGCCCAACACTAAATATAAAATAATTCAGTGCCGAGCCCTGGTGGACACCAACGGCAAACGGGAAGGGGTTAGTATCACCAACAGCAGTCCGAACCATAGACTCAGATTGGAGTTACATGTCTCCGACGATATCAGCATAAACTTGTGGCACACCCGTGACCCTTAGCGTTCACCTGATCGTCTACCGAGGCACACAGGTGCAGGCCTATTGTAAATCCAATGCAATATACAAAGGCTTCTTTTCCAGCCTATATGCCTCGACCAGCGCTCTGATTGTGAACACCGGGGCCATGGAGCCACTTCCAAGAGTCAAGTGACACCCGTACAGTGTACACTCTTGGCGGAGCCTGGATTCGAGGACTCGTTCGAAGAGCTTCATGGTGTGTAGTTCTCGCAACCCTTACCCTTTTGTACGGGATTTATAAAACTGAACTGTCAATGTTCAAGGCTTTTATTTGGTGTTTAGAATCCGGTTGACAAGTTGGCAAGAAGTTCCATAGCATAGGAACTCATCGCCTTCAACACCTGGGTAGGGAAATTATCAAGCTCCACCGTCAGCCAACTTTTCATGCATCGAAGCCTTTCAAGGACCTTGTCAGATGAGATTAGGGCAATTAGTCCTTGAACCAGAGGTACCTCAGAAGAAACATGTTCAAATGCTGGGTGATCAGCAGAGTGTACAAATAAGAGCACCAACTTTTCTTCACAGCGCTATCCGTACAGACCTCACCTCGGAACTCCCTAACACATCGGCATTTAGTTACGTCGTGTGTTGCTTTCTCCCGGGCCTTAGCGCGCTGATATACCAGCTTTACTCCTCGGTGGTCTTCAGGACCTCTTAAGAGGCCAGCCTATGCCCTACAGGTGCATGCTATTGAAGCTGGTTTTCATCCAGCTACTTTCGCAATAATAAAAACAATGTTATGAAATACTTTTTCTATTAATATCTATATTGCCCACGGAACACTGTTATGTTTTGTTAAGCGGAAGAACACCCAAAATTAAAACAATACAATGAAACATTATAAAGTTTCCCACGAAAATGTTTTACATAAATCGTAAAAAATTGCAATTAGTTGAAATAAAACTAATTTAAACGGATTTTATCGCGGTTATTTATTTTAATTTTGGTCCGGACGATTCCAAAGCGTTTCAGCCTTCGTGGTCTCGGGATGGACTTAAGAAATCATAATTACAATTAGCGTAATTTTGGTTTACAGTACATAAACCTACATATGTCGGGTATACTCAGGGCTATTTCCTAAAAAGCCAATCTAGGAATTCTTATACATTATATTCGCACAATTCTGGAAAATCAATGTCTGGACATTAAAAGAGTCCATAACCCATGAGTTTGTTTCGGCATTTTTTCTCATGGCTAGCCACGAAATGCCGATAAAAGATAAATATATAAATGTAATCTAGTATAAAAGAATATTGACATGTAAAAGTGATATTTATGATCCAATTTACAGAATAAATGATTTGAATTTGAATTTGATTATGTTTTTTTTACATATAATGTTAGGCGATGTGAGGTACATCCTTTTTCGTCTTGGCCTATAATGACTACAGTGCATGCACCAAATCGGTAATAGACCAACATTTTGCAAATCACATTATTGGTAAGTTCTTTTCTGTTCTGGTAAATTGATTGGACGTAAATGAAACCAAGCGATGGCTCTCATCGTGTTGTTGTTTTGGCAATCCAAATTATATTAGCCTCGGAATATATTCTTTTATACTTTTTTATTTGATTGAATGACGAGACGAGCAAGGCGCTCGCCTGAGGCGCCACGCCTGCCCATAAACAGAAGCAACACCACACAGAACGTTGAATTATAAAGCATTGCATGGCACTTAACTGCGCTCGTCAGCCCGAGACATAAGATGTTAAGTCGCTTATTGCCCAGTAATTTCAATGGCTTCAATGTCCTTTAACCAAACACAACAGTGCTTACACACTGTCGTTTGGAGGCAGAAATAGACAAAGCGATGGTACCAACCCAGACGGCCTCTCGCATACGAGGGACCTGGTAATATCTACACCACACGTTTTGGTGTACTACAAAAGCTATTCGATTAAGTGCTCTCAACCAAAGACGCATAGTTGCAATTGGTAGAATAATAATTTGCGCCATAAAAAGTATATTTTAACCTAAGCGATATTATCTGGAAACGTACGTTTTATTATAGCGGCAAGGTCAACAGTGTCGCATAATACCTAAGCGATGCAGACCTAACCGATTTTGCGCTGAAACCGAATGATCTTTTCGCGCAGAGATTCAACGGGATTGTGCGGGATTGTTCTAAGTGGGGGGTCATATAGGAACAGTGTGGAGCTATGTTATATAAACAGACAATGATGCAAGTTTACATCGCGTGCCGAAAGCCTGGGCAAAATCATAACGTGTATCCTCTCTATTCTCAACTCTGTAACTCTGATTTAGTCTGGTCCCGACGTTATAGATAAAAAATGCCTTCAGCGCTTAAATACTGTAAAAAATAATTCAAATGAGGTTCAAGAATGTTTCTCATCACTCAATTTCTCTTCTATCAGATCAAGTCCATAATATATTATGTAGTGCAGCGTATTAGAGAGAGCTATGAGAACCAATGGTTTCACTACGGAGGATGCTAAAGACCTGGCGAAGTAGAAGCGTCTAAATAGTAAGGTCAACTCTGGCACTGAGTCGAAACAGCGTCAGGCAAAATAAAGAAAGTATTAAATGTCTTCCGGTGAAGGTTTAGGGAGTTTTTTTAGCACAGGCCGGTGAACCAGCAAGTGGGTCACCTGATGGTAAGTGATCACGCAACAATACCAGAAGAATCATGGGCGCGTTTCCGAACTTAAAGGAAAGGGATAATTAGGGATTGGGAAGGGGAGGATTTGATAAGTACGACTGTTTATTATTCTTGTTTTGATTAATTTCTTCCTTTCTTTTATAGCATAGGTCAGCGTATGAGCAAGTAGTCTCACCTGCTAAGTGATCTCACTGCCCATGAACACACACAGTATGTATAAAAAGTTTTGCTCACTTTAATGAGATAATTCAGGGGTTAAGAAAGAGGATCTTCTCGGGATATCTCACTCGACGTACAAAACTCATCAGCAAGGTTCTACTTCACATAAGTTTCTTGTGCGAAGAAGTAACAACAAGTTTAAGACTATTCATGGTGTAGATAAAAATGTCTACAGAGCAGCGCCTGACCAGTATGCACTGTGGATTTATCACCATCATCATCATCATCAGCCACAAGACGTCCACTGCTGAACATAGGCCTCTCCCAAAGATTTCCAGACCGACCTGTTGGAAGCGGCCTCCATCCAGCGACTTCCTGCGATCTTTATCAGGTCGTCTGTCCACCTTGTAGGTGGACGTCCAACGCTGCGCTTGCCAGTACGTGGCCTCCATTCCAGAACCTTTCTGTCCCATCGGTTATCTATCTGCGAGCTATGTAGATTCACTACATATTTTTTTAATAAATGAAACACCAGATGCTATTGACCGTTTATTTATACTTTAGTATTGTTTTCCCCTTCCTCGTTCTTGTTGACGTTCGGAGCGAGCACAGCACGGACGAGCGCTGCAGCTGGAGCCTCCACACACAACCACAGAACAGCACCGCTCACGAACGACAGGAACAGTGACGCGCACAGGAAACACATCTAGACGAGATATGGAAAAAAAAATAATCACCCACATTACCTCAAGCTTGCATAATCTATACATTTACAAGGTGGTAGGTCCCTCGCATGCGAGAGGCCGTCTGGGTTGGTACCACTATTTTGTCTAATTCTGCCGCCAAGCAATAGTGTGTACGCATGGTTGTGTTTCGATTTGAAGGACATTTAAGCCAGTGAAATTACTGCGCATTATGAGACTGTATTATTCATGTTGCACTAGTGGGCACGGGCCTCTTCTACTCAATGAGAAGGGTAAGGCCTTAGTCCAACACACTGGCCTAATGCCAGTCAGCAGACTTCACATACGTTCGAAATTCCTTTGGAGAACTTCTCGAGTATGCAGGTTTACTCACAATGATTACTTAAGCGTTTAAGTAACGATAGCTCATCGGGGAGTGGTTCGGACTGTCGAGACGAAAATTGCAGGTTCGAAATCAACCCCAACAGCATGCACGCCACGCATTACTTTTTACGTATCATCATCATCATCAGCCACAAGACGTCCACTGCTGAACATAGGCCTCCCCCAAAGATTTGCAGGCCGACCTGTTGGAAGCGACCTGCATCCAGCAACTTCCTGCGACCTTCATCAGGTCGTCTGTCTACCTTGTAGGTGGACGTCCAACGCTGCGCTTGCTTGCTTTTAACGTATAGGTTATATTCATTGTTATTTATCGCTTGCATTAACGCTGAAGCAAACATCGTGAGGAAAACAGCATATCTGGGAAGTTCACTTGTATCAAAACAAATTAGACAGAAGTTTATGTTTAACAAGTTGTATTCATGGTTTGCAGAACTATTTTCCGTCCCACGACGTGACAGGTGACATGTCTATCGCCATACCAATCACAAATACAATCCCGAGCGACACGTATGCGATTTTTTCGAATCGAAAAATCAAACATAAATTGGACGTAGTTACATAAAAAGGATCCAACCCACAGCAAGTTTAAATGAAGAAGAATTTGTATAGGCCGGTATGATTGTGTTGACCACCGATAAACTCAATGTTTTTCGGTGGTTGCTAGTTTGATTGGACTGCACTTCGCTTATCATCAGGTGCAGTGTAGACATTATCGTGTCCGGATAAAAAAAAACATACCACACTATACTCGGTGATGTGTACAGGAGTTATTTGTATCCCCATCAGTCCTCGTTGGAAGATCGTGTGCATGAAGAAAGCGCTGTAAGACACGCGGCCGGTCCATGTGAAGCCACGCCATTCTAGAAAACCTCTGTATACAGCTGAAAAGCAATATAAAATGTAATACGAAATAAAAAATAAATGTTATATATCCACTGCAGGGTAAAGAAGTCTCTTTAGTAGCTCAGCGCAATCCTAGTCCACTGGATCTCTATAGCCACTTTGCATGTCAGCAGGCCACGGTTAATGATTTTATTTGGACCCTCTAAATCTTTGGAAATACTACTTGTGAACTTACATCTAACATTATTATAAAATAAGTTTTTATGAGGCAACATGTTGTGCTCAACAGGTATTGCAAATATGAGCCATGTAATTTGATACCCTACGAATGGATGACGTCACTAAACAAAACTTAAAAACTGACTTTAAATAAATAACATCGAAAAGTGAAAAAGAACAATTACAGGTCTCTTTAGAGTCGGTGTCTCTGTCGCTGTCGGTCAACTAAAATTACTCTGACCCCAAACAGGCCTGAAATTTTTATTTTTGACTTTTCAGTGTTAATTTGGTAAAGTTGTTTTTAATTTTTATTAAACTTATTTTATTTTTCAATCAAGTACAGCTATATGTAAAATTCAACTCAATATCACAATCGCGACGTCTGAGCTGTTGTCTGTTGTAGTTTTATTTTTTTACTCCGTACTCCATCATCAGATCTTAACCAAATTTGTATGAGACTACATCGCAGCTAAACTATCGAATTATTTTTTTCCATCAAAATCGAACCACAATTGGCGGAAAGCAAAAAAATAAAAGGCCAAATTGAGAACATTTTCCTTATTTGATGTCGGTTAAAAAGGTAAAGTTGTTAAAGATGATTGCTTACATATTGAGTAACTGCATGTCTATTAAGTTCTTTAAGCAAAAAGGCAACCATGCAAAAAGTATCGATTTATATCGAATGTATATAATATATATCATTTAAAAAGTATCTTTATCGATTACGATATATCGAGAAGATAATTTAGATATATCGACTTGACATTTGGCTGACTTTTTTGGCATCATAACAATATTTGTAGTCAACATTTCATAGAATCTTATTTAAAAATATGTCGGTTTAAAAACAAAATATAGATAAAGTGATGTATCGAGTTAAAATATATAGCCAAAAATATCGCTGTATCGCTGAGAAAATATTAAATATCCACTTTTTTTAACATCCCTAAAGTGATTCATAAACTCACATTCAATCTTAAACACGCTACTCCAAATTAACAACATGATGCCGAACTGGAACATAGGTTTGTAAGAAGCGGCGTACAACACCCTGAACACGGGGTGGGGAGTCACCCCGTCAATGTAGAACAACCCTCCAGTGAGGATGATCATTACACATATAGGGGATATTGACCAGATAGCCCAGCGGTATTTCTGTAAACGAAAAATTATTTTAGTATTTTTGGGTAATGTAAATTTTCTAACAATCGTATTCGATATTTTTTTAAACAATACCACTACTCTATAGTGATCTGACGTGGGTCGAGGCTTGTCGATATCAACTATTTTTTTGCTGGTGGGAAGGCACGCGATATTTAAACCTAAATTTTCTGACTATGAGGTGATGAAGTTCATGGTTTCTTTGTCACTAATATAATCTACATCTGAAGTTGACCTACGGTAGATGTGAATATCGGGAATACCTTCATCTTCTCAAAAGTCCTCTTTTCCTTCTGCCAGTAGTATATCAGGAATCCACCAGCTAATCCTATCGTATAAGTAGATAAGTTACTATCGCCTCTGATATACATGAGACGGAAAGTATCATCGCGGGCGTAAAGGTTTCTGTAAGACCTGAAAATATAATCATTTTTATAGTACCTAACGCCTGGATTCGCGGAGGAGTAAGCATAAATTACAACTTCGCACTCACTGTTCGCAAAGGTTATTTCCATTTTATTGTTATTATTATTTATTAAAAACTCAATAACTCTTCAGTTTTTAGAACCTAAATAGAAAAAGAAATAAAACCAATTTCATCTACGTAATGGGCAATAACGAGAAAAACAATTACGAGAGCTATTTTGCTATTGTGATTCTTGAAGTTAGAAATGACCGCAGGCCGGATATTCTTTCCCTACTTCATTTATTTCATAGATCGGAAGTGCGCCTACAATCCATATGGCATTATGACTTCTTATGCAGTTCTGATCATAGAAAGTACTATGAGGTGACCCATTTGCTCGTATACTTCTTAGTGTAAAGCAACTTACTCTGGGGACTGTATGAAAACAGCATCAAGATCCTGCAAGTAGGTATGCAAAGCCGGAATGATCAGTGATAGGATGAACAGCACGCCCAGAGTCACCTTCTGAGTGTTCGACCCTCGCGCCGCCACACACACCAGCAGACCAATGCAGAACAGCTGCATGTCTGCTGCCAAGTACCTGACGATCGAAGACAATTAAAACTTTGTATATTAGCTGAAATGGCGAAACAAGCAGGTCGTTCGACTGATGGTTAGCATAACGCCTACCCATAAACAGAAGCAACATTACACATAACGCTGAATTACAAAGCACTACATGACACTGGACTGCGCTTGTTACCACGAGACTTAAGATGTCAGTTCTCATAACGGCCAGTAGTTTCAATGGCTTCAATTTCCTCAAACAGCAGCACAACAGTGCTTACACACTGCTTCGTGGCAGAAGACAAAGCGGTGGTATGATCTCAGATGGCCTCTCGTATACAAGGGATGTGAAGTTACGGTTTTGTAGTTTCGTTTTACGTGGTCAGTTCTGGAAGCTTTATGAAACGCTATCGCACTTGCAATATTATTTTTTTACCACCAAACCAAACCAAATATTCCAAACCACTCTTTCCTTAATTAAAAACTGTTTATAGGTGATGGTGGTCATTTAAAAGACGAACGACCCATTACTTCGCTAGACATTTTCACATCCATCTGCTGGGTACGGATATCTTTAAAAACATAAAAAAAATAACAATGGGTGCTGGTAACAATAGCTGTTAGTAGGATTCATATCCACCCGAATAGCGACCACCGTACACATGGTGTCAAAGCTTGCTATAGTGATACACCTTGTGTAGATCGCGTTCCAGAATCAGCCAGTATATACAGGGTTATTTTTAAAACACCAGCAACCTCGCAGGGGTAGACACCTAAGGTTATAAGCTACTACTTTTGTTCTACGACTTTTGATAATTTGTTAGATTTTATTTTCATACAAAAATAAGTATTCATTTAATTTCCGTCTTGAATACCTACACGCATCGCAGATTACGTAAGCAAACACGCGAAGCGTGGGGAACCGGGCTAGCGTTGAAGGTCATCGCCCGAGCCAGCTGAGCGGCGCCTTTGAGTCGCGCGCGCACGCCGAACGCTACGAAGAAAAATACGACACAACAAAAACTTGTAAAATCATTTTTTTAAAATATATTGAGTTATATACAAACTCGTAGAACAAAAGTTGTTCCGTATGGGGTCAGCTATCTGGTCCTGCGAGGTTGCTGGTGTTTTAAAATTAACCCTGTATATATGGTTCTATCGAGGGGCTTGCGACATGCATTGATGGTTGGTTGGGGCGAGTATAGGTGTACATCTTTGTATCCCTGTAGCTGTACCTGTCACCCGCCTGTCCTGTCGCAGACTCCTAGATTTGCTTCTTCCCTTTTTGGAGTGTGAAAACGTATTTATACAGGCCGGCATATTTGTGGTGACCACCGATAAACTAATTGTTTGTCGGTGGTCGCTCGTTTTTTTGGACTGCACTGCGCATAACACCAGGTGTAAAGCATACACTTTGTCGTGCTCGGATAAAAAACAAAGTAAGCAATTACCAAGTCTGTAGCAGGCACAAGGCGTCGTCATAAACATAGTTGTTGATATACAGTAGATGTGACCACCAGTAGATGCGGCACGCGTCGGCTTCGCTGGTCACCATGTGCTCCCAGAGGGGACCGTCACCTAGATGTCGCATCAGCGTTGCTATCGTCGCTAGTATAAGCGCGTATGTAGGTGTGAGCCTGAAAATATTACTAAAGTGATGAATATCGCACCAGACAATCAAAAATTACACCACAGGGTCCAAGGAATAAATATGACATTCTCCGATGTTTTTCTTCATACGACATAAGTTATAATAAATAAATACACCCAAAAATCACATACATAGGCCTGAGCCCACACTAGGTTAAACCTGTATAGTGGGTATCAGGAACTACGAGGTAGGATTGCGGAGCCAATGTTTCGTGGTGTTCATACAACCTGGGCTTGGTTTTAAACTATGAAGTTCGTAACATTCTCCCGTGCCAGTGGATAGTTTTCCGGCTCTCATCTCCCTTTCTTCCTATAATAGTAGGTACTATGGGTCTTTTAAATAGAGTGTAGAACACAAGATTATAGTATAAGGCCAGAATGATGAGTCATGAGTGATAGTGTGACAATTAATGATATATTAGTGAATGTATGAGCATTTTAATGTCCAGTTACAACCCTTCCGGTGCTTCGAAATGTCCAGTGGTCTGTAGCCAAAAGAAACTTAGTCGTAGATCTCTTGTTTTTTTCTTTTGACAGTTGCAAAGAGATTGAGACTGTATCTAATTTAAAGGTTAGTTATGAGGATTGGGATGAGTTTAAGGACCACCAGGCATTCCCAATAACCGTAAGACACGCAACGGCTAAGTTGCTACAACTACCCCGGTTGAGCAGTTCTGCAGTCAAAATAGATTACAGTTTGGCTCTACCATTTAGGTATAATGTTGGACTGCATATTATCTTGCTAGCCTTACTTTATCTACCTACCCAGCTTACCTACCTTAGCCACCTCAGTAACAATCCCTTAGGAAACTGTACCCATGTGACGCTGTGTTTCTCGCTGTATATTTGGAAATTGTAAGCCAGTAGGAATGCTGACATGACGAAGAAAGTGAACGTCACTAGACTACCGTTATATAATATCTGTTTGAGCGGATCTTCATATGACTGAAAAAGAAAACACCCTGAAGCCATGAATAGTCCTGATCTAACAGTAAATACAAGACTTGTGTCGTGGAGAGATGGACTTACAGTGCTACATTACTCTAATATGAAACAAATGTTTGTAGATCACGCAAATATTTGTCTTGGTACGGGAACTGAGCCTGTTACATTTCCCTTGACTAATTATTATTATTTTTTTATTTTTTTATTTTGTCAAAGTCGTGTCAAAGTCGTGTCAGAGTCATGTCAGAGTCGTGTCAGAGTCGTGTCAGAGTCGTGTCAGAGTCATGTCAGAGTCGTGTCAGAGTCGTGTCAAAGTCTTGTAAAATTCGTGTCAAAGTCGTGTCAAAGTCGTGTCAAAGTCGTGTCAAAGTCGTGTCAGTGTCTTGTCAGAGTCGTGTCAGAGTCGTGTCAGAGTCGTGTCAGTCGTGTCAGTCGTGTCAGAGTCGTGCCAGAGTCGTGTCAGAATCGTGTCAGAGTCGTGTCTGAGTCGTGTCAGAGTCATGTCAGAGTCGTGTCAGTCGTGTCAGTCGTGTCAGAGTCGTGTCAGAGTCGTGTCAGAGTCGTGGCAGAGTCGTGTCAGAGTGGTGTCAGAGTCGTGTCAGAGTCGTGTCAGAGTCGTGTCAGAGTCGTGTCAGAGTCGTGTCAGAGTCGTGTCAAAGTCGTGTCAAAGCCATGTCAAAGTCCAGTCCAAGCCGACTGGTCACTGTGTGGCGCCACCTGGGACATCGAAATTATCGATGTTCCAGGGAGGTCGGCTAACGCTGGCTGGTCAATGGGCCGATCGCGTTACGGAACGTTTCGGTTCACCCTCCCATAAGAAGTTATCACTTCAAAAATACTATACTTTAAAATACATGTCGCGGAAAAACGGGGTCTCAGAGCGGATCGTTCCTTATCAGTGGGTCGTAACATTTCACAACCGTTCACACTTGAGAGTTTGTTACGTGTTTGTCACAGTCTCGGCTCCGTGCGGCAAAATGTCTTGAGCGGAGACGTAATTTACATCAACCCTTAAAACGATCCAATCCCGAGTAAATCAGGCTAAAGTCAGAGTATTGGCTGACCTGGATCAGCGCCTTTTTTAAAAGGACCTCAACGAAAGTAGAATAGTGCAAGAAAATAGAAAAGTTATAAGTTACCCTCTCGACAAATTGCGGATTTTCCATGAAGGTATACAACATCATGAGTGTTGTATGCGCAAATATCACCGCCACCATAGTTATTGTCCTGAAATTATTATAAAATGGTCATCATGTTAATACATCTCAGACTGGAGGAAAATCCGATCCCAGCTCCCCATTGCTTTCACGATTCATATGGTATTGTGGGCATTCCTCACTAGAGTACACTTATCAGTCAACTCATTTGCTCGTTTAACCCTAACATTTTATATAACTACTCACCTCAATCCGTGGAATATTTTTAAACTGTTAAATCTGGGATCGTCTCCTTTCCCCGCCGGTGCCACTAATTTCGCCCAGTTACGTTTCAAAGAAAACGCCAATAAATACGAATTACCTGGAATAAGTCAAAAGAAATGTTATAGGGGCTTTATTAGCTAATTAAAGAGTTTCAGCTTCTCTGGATTGCTCAGCTTACCTTCCCCGGAGCCCTTGCAAGCAACTAAATCATATATACTGCCAGCCACATTCAACACAATCAATATGAAATACACCATGGCTACGATTCCATCACTGATATCTAATTTACGCCTCTCTTTACTCTTACAGTACTGTATATTAACCCTGCCCTCTATCTTGTACTCCTCCCATAAGGACTGGTTGGTGCAGACTTGAATGGTGCTGATCAAGTCGTTGGTATCATTTTGGTATCTCTTACAAGTTCTAGGGACGCATATACCACGATGGATTTTGGTGTAGTTGAAATGTTTGATTCGGTGTGCTGAGTAATCCTGGAATTTAGAAGTAGCCATCAACATTTATAGCAATTTACCAAAATCCATAATAAATAAAGAAACAAATAAAGTTTTACAAGCATGTTAAAACATTTTTGAATAAGAAAGCCAATAAGGTTAAAATATAAATGAATAAAAATATAAATAATAATAATAATAATTTGATTATTATGACAATTAGACATTGATATCTTAAATTAGGAATTATCGCCCTCTCTCCTACATTCTTACTGGATCCACACTTGTTACAATTAGTTATACCTGCCACCTATGTTCATTGTGGATATCAGAATGAAATATTGAAATATTTGAGCGAGACCTGACCCCGTAGTTTACGTTGGTCGAATAGACTTTACTAAGTATGATATATTTATTGTAGTCGTTCAATGTAATGGCTTGCAAGTTTGTTATTCTGCCCCTGTTAAATCATATTGACGTGACCTTTGTTTATAACATAAATAAAACAGTTGGTTTTATTATCTTAGTATAAAAGTGCACTCAGAACTATTAAAGGAATAAAATATACACTTATTTTACGGTTTTTATCATGACATCGCGTCAGAGGTACCTAATGCCTGTCCTTTATCTTATACCGTCGGCACGTGTAAGATAGAGGTAATGATTAGGATTGGTAAACCGGTTAGGTTAGGTTAGAGGTTAGCGTGAGAAATTTAATAATAATGAATAAATTACAGTTACCTTAAAAAAATACCGGTTAAATTACTATAGGTTGTAACCGAGAAATAAAGGTAGGTGTAACATACCGGTTTCGGTCCCGGGTTGAGGGATATTCAAAGATATGAACCAAACATTTGAAGGCAGCTGCCAATAATATTACTCACTTGTATCATACGCAGCAGGGTCGAGTTGTTCCTGGAGAACAGTTCGATGTCGACGATGCAGTACACTCCGCCAGGGTCCGAGAGACACGGCGCATACTCATCTAACTCGAACAGGCGTGGCATCTTTTCGTACTCAGTGTCTGAAAAGTCATAAAAACTTTAGCGCACGCCTGTAACGTAGGAGTAGGCAGATGTGCCACTAGTACACCCAAGGTTCCTCGAAGTAATTTCCACCTTGTGTCATTCACCAAACTTATCGTTATATCAGCACAAATTAAAAAATGGTGTAAGATTTCCAATCGAAAAAGTGGGAGAGCCATGTTGTAGGCAGTTTTATCTACAGCCGGCTCATTCATGCTATAGACAATACTGTTTACACACACAGCTCTACCACTGCCATGATGTGCACCATGGTCGACGGCCGGAGAACCTGAGCTTCAGAAGAGTCTATTTCTGGGGAAGAGGGTATTCGCGCAAGAGGAGAGTTCGGTGAGGGATTGGGAACAATCCGATCCTCCTCGCTGCCAGAGGAGACGTATGCGGGGCACTGGAGCGACTGACCCGCGACTCGCATCCTAAAGGATGAGATTTTTGGAAAATTTCACCCCTGATATCCTTGTCTCACATAACCCGCATCTAATGGGGCTATTGGGTGTGGGTGCCCATCGGGAGGGCGTCATGTACTGTTCTACAGTATGTTACACTTCGTGTGAGCCCGAGATGGACAGCAACGCGAATAACAAGACTTATTGCTGCTGTAGATACCGAGGGCGTTCTACGATGCAAGAGGCTTCTTAGTCAACATAGAGACAGGCTAGGCGGCTAAACCACTCCACGTAGGGTTGGAATTATATTTGGCCTTTATAATATCATAAATGGTTTTAATTTTAAATACTTACCGTTTAATTTATAAATAACTCCGCTGGCTACTTGGAATAATAAAAAAAATGCTACACAATGATACATATTTAAATCAAATGATAAGATTCTCGTCAATTCCTAGTTCAAGTCGAATTTCGAATGATTGTTCATTAAGCAAATATAAAATGCTATTCAAAAGCAATGGGTTATATAGTTAACATATTTAATTAAACCTGTTTTGATTTTTTAAAAATAATTCTTCCTACGAGTGTGAGCTTGGGTTCCGCATGATGGCTTTATTGGTTCTTGATCCCAAAATATAATTTATTTGTTATCACACAATACAATTTACACTTTTTCGTTTACATTAGTGTTTAGGTATATTATTGTGACCACATTACAGTTTTCCTTTTACAATAGTATTTAGGTATATTATTGTGAACACATTACACTTTTTATTTTACAATAGTGTTTAGGTACATTATCATGAAAACGTTAATACAGGTTTGGATTTAGTTATTATTTTAACTTAATTTAGTAAATCGTACCTCTCGCTTGTATTTTACGGTTAAAGAAATATACTGGACAAATAAATTTACACGCATTTAGATAATTCTTTTACTAAAGATTGGAAAATTAAATACGGTTTTCCTCTTCCACAATATTGGCCCTTGTTCTAGACGTTATTTATCACAACTAGTACATGCCATCGGCATACATCAGCCTCCATTGCGGCTGCTCTTGTGTATCCGATGTTATGACACCAAGCCTAACACTAAATATAAAATAACTCAGCGCCGAGCCCTGGTGGACACCAACGGTAATCGGAAAGGGGTTGGTATCACCAACAGCAGTCCGAACCATAGACTCAGATCAGAGATACATGTTCCTGACGATGTCAACATAACCTTGTGGCACACCCGTGACCCTTAGCGTTCACCTAATCGTCTACCGAGGCACACAGGTGCAGGCTTATTGTAAATCCAATGCAATATACAAAGGCTTCTTTTCCAGCCTATATGCCTCGACCAGCGCTCTGATTGTGAACACCGGGGCCATGGAGCCACTTCCAAGCGTCAAGTGACACCCGTACACTCTTGACGGAGGACGCTCTGGATTCGAGGACTCGTTCGAAGAGCTTCATGGTGTGTAGTTCTCGCAACCCTTACCATTTTGTACGGGATTTATAAAACTAACCTGTCAATGCTCAAGGCTTTTATTTGGTGTTCAGAATCCGGTTGACAAGTTGGCAAGAAGTTCCATAGCATAGGAACCAATGCCTTCAACACCTGGGTAGGGAAATTATCAAGCTCCACCGTCAGCCAACTTTTCATGCATCGAAGCCTTTCAAGGACCTTGTCAGATGAGATTGGGACAAATAGTCCTTGAACCAGAGGTATCTTAGGGAGAAACATGTTCAAATGCTGGGTGATCAGCAGAGTGTACAAATAAGAGCACCAACTCTTCTTCACTGCGCTATCCGTACAGACCTCACCTCGGAACTCCCTAACACATCGGCATTTAGTTACGTCGTGTGTTGCTTTCTCCCGGGCCTTAGCGAGCTGATGTACCAGCTTTACTCCTCTGTGGTCTTCAGGACCTCATAAAGAAGCCAGCCTATGCCCTACAGGTGCATGCTATTGAAGCTGGTTTTGATCCAGCTACTTTCGCAATAATAAAAACAATGTTATGAAATACTTTTTCTATTTATATCTATATTGCCCACGGAACACTGTTATGTTTTGTTAAGCGGAAGAACATTTGCACACCCAAAATTATGACAATCAGCTACTTATACATAACACTTATATTTTAAAACAATACAATGAAACATTATAAAGTTTTACATGAAAATGTTTTACATAAATCGTAAAAAATTGCAATTAGTTGAAATACAACTAATTTAAACGGATTTTATCGCGGTTATTTATTTTAATTTTGGTCCGGACGATTCCAAAGCTTTTCAGCCTTCGTGGTCTCGGGATGGACTTAAGAAATCATAATTACAATTAGCGTAATTTTGGTTTACAGTACATAAACCTACATATGTCGGGTATACTCAGGGCTATTTCTTAAAAAGCCAATCTAGGAATTCCTATACATTATATTCGCACAATTCTGGAAAATCAATGTCTGAACATTAAAAGAGGCCATAACCCATGAGTTTGTTTCGGCATTTTTTCGCATGGCTAGCCACGAAATGCCGATAAAAGATAAATATATAAATGTAATCTAGTCTAAAAGAATATTGACATGTAAAAGTGATATTTATGATCCAATTTACAGAATAAATGATTTGAATTTGAATTTGATTATGTTTTTTTTACATATAATGTTAGGCGATGTGAGGTACATCCTTTTTCGTCTTGGTCTATAATGACTACAGTGCATGCACCAAATCGGTAATATACCAACATTTTCAAATCACATTGCTGGTAAGTTCTTTTCTGTTCTGGTAAATTGATTGGACGTAAATGAAACCAACCGATGGCTCTCATCGTGTTGTTGTTTTGGCAATCCAAATTATATTAGCCTCGGAATATTTTTTTTTAATCTTTTTTATTTGATTGAATGACGAGACGAGCAAGCCGCTCGCCTGAGGCGCCACGCCTGCCCATAAACAGAAGCAACACCACACAGAACGTTGAATTATAAAGCATTGCATGCCACTGAACTGCGCTCGTCAGCCCGAGACATAAAATGTTAAGTCGCTTAATGCCCAGTTATTTCAATGGCTTCAATGTCCTTTACCCAAACACAACAGTGCTTACACACTGTTGCTTGGAGGCAGAAATAGACAAAGCGATGGTACCAACCCAGACGGCCTCTCGCATACGAGGGACCTACCACCTGGTAATATCTACACCAAACGTTTTGGTGTACTACAAAAGCTATTCGATTAAGTGCTCTCAACCAAAGACGCATAGTTGCAATCGGTAGAATAATAATTTGCGCCATAAAAAGTATATTTTAACCTAAGCGATATTATCTGGAAACGTACGTTTTATTAGAGCGGCAAGGGCAACAGTGTCGCATAATACCTAAGCGATGCAGACCTAACCGATTTTGCGCTGAAACCGAATGATCTTTTCGCGCAGAGATTCAACGGGATTGTGCGGGATTGTTCTAAGTGGGGGGTCATATAGGAACAGTGTGGAGCTATGTTATATTCACAGACAATCATGCAAGTGTACATCGCGTGCTGAAAGCCTGGGCAAAATCATAACGTGTATCCTCTCTACTCTCAACTCTGTAACTCTGATTTAGTCTGGTCCCGACGTTATAGATAAAAAAAAAGAAGTGTTTGTCTCGGGACGCTCGACAGAAGTGATAACTTAAACTAATGTGGGTTAAAGTGAGAGCGGAGGAGCCTGCCTACTGCTGCCTTATGCGTGAGAGAAAGGGAAGCCAGAGTGGCGCCGTAACGCGTTATGTTACAAAGTCCAAGTATCAAAGTCCTGTCAAAGTTCGGTCGAAGTCCGGTTAAAGTCCGGTCAAAGTCCGGCCAAAATCCGGTTTAAGTCCTGTCAAAGTAATGTCAGTCTTGTCAAAGCCCGGTCAAAGTCCTGTCAAAGTTTGTCAAAATCCGGTCAAAGCCCTATCAAAGTCTGGTCGAAGTCCGGTTAAAGTCCGGTCAAAATCCGGTCGAAGTCCGGTCAAATACCTGTCAAAGTCCTGTCGAAATCCGGTCGAAATCCGGTCAAAGTCCGGTCAAATACCGGTCAAAGTCCTGCCAAAATCCGGTTAAAGTCCAGTCAAAGTCTTGTCAAAATCCGGTCAAAGTCCGGTTTAAGCCCTGTCGAAGTTTGTCATAATCCGGTCAAAGCCCTATCAAAGTCAAAGTCCGGTCGAAGTCCGGTTAAAGTCCGGTCAAAGTCCGGTCGAAGTCCGGTTAAAGTCCGGTCAAAATTCGGTCGAAGTCCGGTCAAATACCTGTCAATCCGGTTAAAGTCCAGTCAAAGTCTAGTCAAAATCCGGTCAAATCCCGGTCAAAGTTCTGTCAAAGTCCTGTCGAAGTTTGTCCTAATCCGGTCAAAGCCCTATCAAAGTCCTGTCAAAGTCCGGTCGAAGTCCGGTTAAAGTCCGGTCAAAGTCCGGTCAAAGTCCGGTCGAAGTCCGGTCAAATACCGGTCGAAGTCCGGTCAAATACCGGTCGAAGTCCGGTCTAAGTCCGGTCAAAGTCCGGCCAAAGACCTGTCAAAGTCCGGTCAAACTCCGGTCATAGCCCGGTCAAAGTCCGGTTAAAGTCTAAAGTCCGGTTGAAGTCCGGTCAAAGTCCGGTTGAAGTCTGGTTGAAGTCCGGTTGAAGTCCGGTCAAAGTCTGGTCCAAGCTGACTGGTCACTGTGTGACGCCACCTGGGGCTTCGAAATAATCGATGTTTCAGGGAGGTCGACTAACGCTGGCTGGTTGATGGACCGCTCGCGTTACGGAACGTTTCGATTCACCCTCCCATAAGAAGTTATCACTTCAAAAATGCCTTCAGCGCTTAAATACTGTAAAAAATAATTCAAATGAGGTTCAAGAATGTTTCTCATCACTCAATTTCTCTTCTATCAGATCAAGTCCATAATATATTATGTAGTGCAACGTATTAGAGAGAGCTATGAGAACCAATGGTTTCACTACGGAGGATGCTTAAGGCCTGGCGAAGTAGAAGCGTCTAAATAGTAAGGTCAGCTCTGGCACTGAGTCGAAACAGCGTCAGGCAAAAATAAAGTTTTTTTTTTTTTTTATAGCATTGGCCGGCAAACGAGCAAGTGGGTCACCTGATGGTAAGTGATCTCCACCGCCCATGTACGCCCACAACTAGAAAATCATGGGCGCGTTGCCGACCAGAAAGGAAAGGGATAATTAGGGATTGGGATGGGGAGGGGATTTGGACTTCCGGATATCTCACTCACCGTACGAAACGCAGCAGCAAGCCGCTACTTTACGTCGGTTTTCTGTGAGACAGTGGTAACGACCCGGACGAGCCAGCCCATTCATGCTGTAGACAAAACTGTCTACAGCGTGGCTCTACCACTCATTAAATTATTAAATATTAAATGTATTAAATGTCTTCCGGCGAAATAAGGTTCCGGGAGTTTTTTATCCGTTCATCAACGCTTGTTTCGGCTGCGCCGATATTTCATCCAATTTTTACTCGAAACCTAAGGCGCGGTCGATCACTAATTATTATTATAAATGTATTTGTCTAACTATAATATTGATTCCCAAAAAAACACTTTATAATTTAAAAATAAGTACGACTGTTTAGTGTTCGCGTTTTAGTTAATTTCTTCCTTTTTTATGACATAGGTCAGCAAATAAGCGAGGTGGTCACCTGATGTTAAGTGATCTTCATCGCCCATCTACGCCACAATAATAGAAGAATCGTGAGGGCATTGCCGACATTAAAGCAAAGAGAGAATTAAGGGATTTAGAAGGGGAGGGTATTTCATCTTATTGTGTGCAATATGAGGAGCTGGGTGCCGAGTGTATGTACACGAATGAAAATTTTGTTCACTTTAACGGGATAATTAAGGGATTAGAAAGGGGATCTTCTTGGGATATCTCACTCGACGTACAAAACTCATCAGAAAGGTTTTTTTTTTATCCTGGCTCGGCAAAAGGACTACGCCACACCTTATGGTAAGTGTAACGCAATCCAGGAATAGTGTCGACCAAAGACAAACAGTGTGTCTATCGTTAGTCGGCACGATCATGCCGGCCTGCCTAACTAAGAATTTGCGAACTTTTTAGTTCGAGCCGAGATGGAGGAGACCACGAAGCTGTGGTAACGCAAGCCAGCACGCGTGGTTCTGTTAAGGAAAGGTGAGAATGGGATAAGGTTAAACAATTCTTCGGAGCATTCACCGTGATACAGACGGTACAAGACGCTCAGTGAGGCAATGTCCCTCCGCAATTGTAGCGGTTCTAAGTGTCTTGTAACGTCTGCATCATTCACAATGCGGACAGCCCGACGCTGCAATCCGTCCAAGGCATCGAGTACGTATTGGGCGGAACCGTCCCAAAGGTGCGAACAGTTCTCCACACCCGGCCGCCGTTCTACTTCACATAAGTTTCTTGTGCGAAGAAGTAACAACACGTTTGAGACTATTCATGCTGTAGACAAAACTGTCTACAGTGCTACGCGTGACCATGTTTGCACTGTAGATTCACTGCATATTTTTTAAATAAATGAAACACCAGATGCTAGTGACCGTTTATTTATACTTTAGTATTATTTTCCCCTTCCTCGTTCTTGTTGACCTTCGGAGCGAGCACAGCGCGGACGAGCGCTGCAGCTGGAGCCTCCACACATAGCCACAGAACAGCACCGCTCACGAACGACAGGAACAATGACGCACACAGGAAACACATCTAGACGAGATATGGAAAAAAAAATAATCACCCACATTACCTCAAGCTTGCATAATCTATACATTTACAAGGTGGTAGGTCCCTCGCATGCGAGAGGCCGTCTGGGTTGGTACCACTATTTTGTCTAATTCTGCCGCCAAGCAATAGTGTGTACGCATGGTTGTGTTTCGATTTGAAGGACATTTAAGCCAGTGAAATTACTGCGCATTATGAGACTGTATTATTCATGTTGCACTAGTGGGCACGGGCCTCTTCTACTCAATGAGAAGGGTAAGGCCTTAGTCCAACACACTGGCCTAATGCCAGTCAGCAGACTTCACATACGTTCGAAATTCCTTTGGAGAACTTCTCGAGTATGCAGGTTTACTCACGATGATTACTTAAGCGTTTAAGTAACGATAGCTCATCGGGGAGTGGTTCGGACTGTCGAGACGAAAATTGCAGGTTCGAAATCAACCCCAACAGCATGCACGCCACGCATTACTTTTTACGTATCATCATCATCATCAGCCACAAGACGTCCACTGCTGAACATAGGCCTCCCCCAAAGATTTGCAGGCCGACCTGTTGGAAGCGACCTGCATCCAGCAACTTCCTGCGACCTTTATCAGGTCGTCTGTCTACCTTGTAGGTGGACGTCCAACGCTGCGCTTGCTTGCTTTTTATGTATAGGTTATATTCATTGTAAATTATCGCTTGCTTATGAAGCAAACATCGTGAGGATAACAGCATATCTGGGAAGTTCACTTGTATCAAAACAAATTAGACAGAAGTTTATGTTTAACAAGTTGTGTTCCTGGTTTGCAGAACTATTTTCCGTCCCATGATGTGACAGGTCGCATGTCTATCGCCATACCGTACAAAGAAAAGCACAAATACAATCCCGAGCGACACGTGTGCAATTTTTTCGAATCGATAAATCAAACATAAATTGGACGTAGTTACACAAAAAAGATCCAACCCACAACAAGTTCAAATGAAGAATTTTAACAGGCCGGCATAATTCTGGTGACCACCGATAAACTCATTGTTTGTCGGTGGTCCCTGGTTTTATGAGACTGCACTAAGCTTATCATCAGGTGTAGTCACATTGCCATGCCTGGTAAAAAGGAAACTTACCACACCATACATGGTGATGTGTACAGGAGTTATTTGTATCCCCATTAGTCCTCGTTGGAAGATCGCGTGCATGAAGAAAGCGCTGTAAGACACGCGGCCGGTCCACGTGAAGCCACGCCATTCTAGAATACCTCTGTATACAGCTGAAAAACAATATAAAATGTAATACGAAAATGTTATATATCCACTACAGGGTAAAGAACTCTCTTTAGTAGCTCAGCGCAATCCTAGTCCACTGGATCTCTATAGCCACTTTGCATATCAGCAGGCCACGGTTAATGATTTTATTTGGACCCACTAAATCTTTGTAAATACTACTTGTGAACTTACATCTAACATTATTATAAAATAAGTTTTTATGAGGCAACAATTGAGCTGCAACATGTTGTGCTCAACAGGTTTTGCAAAGTTGTTGTAAGCGGGCAAGATTGCCAGATGATAGGCAATATGAGCCATGTAATTGATACGCTGGGCAGAAGCTTTGGAGGGCAAGGGTGAGGCTATGGCTGTTGGCCTAGACATCGCGAAGGCGTTCGATCGGGTATGGCATAGAGCCCTTCTATCGAAGCTACCATCTTACGGAATCCCCGAGGAACTCTGCGTGGATCGCTAGCTACCTGGAAGGCCGGAGCATTAAAGTCGTCGTCGACGGCTGTTGCTCCGAGACTTTATCAGTCAATGCTGGCGTTCCACAGGGCTCGGTGTTGTCGACGACACTCTTCATCTTGCATATCAATGACATGCTGTCTATTGACAGCATGCATTGCTATGCAGATGACAGCACGAGTGATGCGCGATACATCGGCCACCAGAATGTTCCTCGGTGCACCGTAGAGGAAAGACGGTCACAACTTGTGTCTGAAATCGAGAGCTCTCTGGGATGGGCCTCCAAATGGGGTGAAATGAACTTAGTTCAGTTCAACCCCACGAAGACACAAGTTTGCGCGTTCACTGCGAAGAAGGACCCATTTGTCATAGCGCCTCAGTTCCAAGGAGTACCTCTTCGGGTTTCCGAGAGTATTGGGATTCTCGGCGTCGAAATCTCGAGCACAGTCCAGTTTAGGAGTCATTTGGAGGACAAAGCTAAATTGGCTAGTAAAAAGCTGGGTATCCTGAACAGAGCGGGGCGGTACTTCACGCTGGGCCAGAGATTGATGCTCTATAAAGCTCAAGTACGGCCCCACGTGGAGTACTGCTCCCACCTCTGGGCAGGAGCCCCCAAATACCTGCTCAACCCACTTGACTCCTTGCAAAGGCGAGCTGTTCGAATCGTCGATGATCCTGATCTCACGGATAGCCTGGAACCGTTGGGACTGCGGAGAGATTTTGGTTCTCTCTGCGTGTTCTATCGGCTGTTCCATGGAGAGTGCTCTGAGGAACTGTTAAAGATGGTGCCAACGTCACCATTCTACCATCGCACCACCCGACACCGCAGTAGAGTTCATCCATACCACCTGGAAACAATACGGTCTAGTACCGTACGTTTCCAGCGTTCATTTATACCACGCACGTGCAAGCTCTGGAATGAACTCCCTGCCTCGGTGTTTCCCGAGCGCTATGACATGTCCTTCTTTAAACGAGGTTTAAAAAGAGTATCCCTTCAGTGGTAGGCAGCGGCTTGGCTGTGCCCCTGGCATTGCTGATGTCCATGAGCGGCGGTGACCGCTTACCATCAGGCGGGCCGCTTGCTTGTCTGCCTATCAAGGCAATAAAAAAAAAAAAAACCCTACGAATGGATAACGTCACTAAACAAAACTTAAAATCTGACTTAATAAATAACAGAGGAAAGTGAAAAATAACAATTACAGGTCTCTTTAGAGTCGGTGTCTCTGTCGTTGTCGGTCAACTACAATTACTCTGACCCCAAACAGGCATGAAATTTTTATTTTTGACTTTTCAGTGTTAATTTGGTAAAGTTGTTTTTAATTTTTATCAAACTTATTTTATTTTTCAATCAAGTACAGCTATACGTAAAATTCAACTCAATATCACAATCGCGACGTCTGAGCTGTTGTCTGTTGTAGTTTTATTTTTTTCCATCATCAGATCTTAACCAAATTTGTATGAGACTACATCGCAGCTAAAATAATCGAATTATTTTTTTTCCATCGAATTCAAATCGAACACAATTGGCGGAAAAATCGATATACATAAGGAAAGTAAAAAATAAAAATGTCGGTTAAAAAGGTAAAGTCGTTAAAGATGATTGCTCATGTCTATTAAGTTCTTTAAGCAAAAAGGCGACCATGCAAAAAGTATCGATTTATATCGAATGTATATCATTTAAAAAGTATCTACATCGATTACGATATATCGAGAAGAAAATTTAGATATATCGGCTTGACATATGGCTGATGGTCAAGGGGCCCTCGGGTAGCTGATCCACTAGACTACTATCAAGCTCATTTTCCGTGAGTAGCTTCGTTTAGATGAGACGACCAACAATTCCCTATGCGAAAATTATCTATTGTGGTAGCTAACAGAGGTAGCAAGGATAGAATATTTCAATTTGATGATACTCAAAAAATTATTATTTTATTTGTAGGACAATATGACAGTTAAATTATATAAATATTAACTAAGTAAAAACAAAAAAATCAGCTGGTTACTAATCATTCTTATGACCTTGTTATCGATACCTATTGGAAGCCCCTCCTTCCAATAGGGTAGGTAGGTTAGTCGTCTCATCGAAACGAAGCTACTCACGGAAAATGAGCTTGATAGTAGTCAAGTGGATCAGCTACCCGAGGGCCCCCTGACCATGACTGTTTTGGCATCATAACAATATTTGTAGTCAACATTTCATAGAATCTTATTTAAAAATATGTCAGTTTAAAAACAAAATATAGATAAAGTGATGTATCGAGTTAAAATATATAGCCAAAAATATCGATGTATCGCTGAGAAAATATTAAATATCCATTTTTTTTAACATCCCTAAAGTGATTCATAAACTCACATTCAATCTTAAACACGCTACTCCAAATTAACAACATGATGCCGAACTGGAACATAGGTTTGTAAGAAGCGGCGTACAACACCCTCAACACGGGGTGGGGAGTCACCCCGTCAATGTAGAACAACCCTCCAGTGAGGATGATCATTACACATATAGGGGATATTGACCAGATAGCCCAGCGGTATTTCTGTAAACGAAAAATTATTTTAGTATTTTTGGGTAATGTAAATTTTCTAACAATCGTATTCGATATTTTTTTAAACAATACCACTACTCTATAGTGATCTGACGTGGGTCGAGGCTTGTCGATATCAACTATTTTTTTGCTGGTGGGAAGGCACCCGATATTTAAACCTAAATTTTCTGACTATGGGGTGATGAAGTTCATGGTTTCTTTGTCACTAATATAATCTACATCTGAAGTTGACCTACGGTAGATGTGAATATCGGGAATACCTTCATCTTCTCAAAAGTCCTCTTTTCCGTCTGCCAGTAGTATATCAGGAATCCACCAGCTAATCCTATCGTATAAGTAGATAAGTTACAATGGCCTCTGATATACATGAGACGGAAAGTATCATCGTTGGCGTAAAGGTTTCTGTAAGACCTGAAAATATAATTATTTTTATAGTACCTAATGCTTGAATTCGCGGAGGAGTAAACATAAATTACAACTTAGTTCGCTGTTCACCTGATGGTAAGTGATCACAATACCAGAAGAATCATGGGTGCGTTCCCGACTTTAAAGGAAAGGGATAATTAGGGATTGGGAAGGGGGAGAGGGATTTGGATTTGATTAGTACGACTGTTTATTATTCTTGTTTTGGTTAATTTCTTCCTTTCTTTTATAACATAGGTCAGCAAAAAGGGGTCTCACCTGCTAAGTGATCTCACTGCCCACACACATTATATATAAAGAGTTTTGCTCGCTCTAACGAGATAATTCAGGGATTAGAAAGGGAATCTTCTCGGGATATCTCACTCGACGTACAAAACTCATCAACAAGGTTCTACTTCACATAAGTTTCTTGTGCGAAGAAGTAACAACACGTTTGAGACTATTCATGCTGTAGACAAAACTGTCTACAGAACAGCGCGTGACCATGTTTGCACTGTAGATTCACTACATATTTTTTTAATAAATGAAACACCAGATGCTATTGACCGTTTATTTATACTTTAGTATTGTTTTCCCCTTCCTCGTTGTTGTTGACCTTCGGGGCGAGCACAGCGCGGACGAGCGCTGCAGCTGGAGCCTCCACACACAACCACAGAACAGCACCGCTCACGAACGACAGGAACAGTGACGCGCACAGGAAACACATCTAGACGAGATATGGAAAAAAATATAATCACCCACATTACCTCACACTTGCATAATATATACATATAATTACTTGTCCTGACTGACTGACTGATTCATCAGCGCAGAGCCTAAACCGCTGGGGCAACAAACTTGAAATTTTGGCAGTGGAAGCCTTTTATGTTGTAAGCATCCACTAAGGAAGGATTTTTGGATATTTCACCCCTAAGGAGATAAAATAAATGAGGGATGAACGGTTGTATGGAAGTATGCTGGAATTATGACGGTGTAGAAATTCACGCGGGCGGAGCCGCGAGCAAACGCGAGGAATATATAATAATACTAGTCCTGTATTATACACGTCCCACTTGTGGGCACCGGCCTCTTCTACAGAATGATAGGGCCTTAGTCCAACGCGCTGGTCTAATACCAGTTGGCAGACTTCACATATGTTCGAAATACCTATTGAGAACTTAGTAGCTCAGTAGTGGTACGGACTGTCGAGACGAAAACCGCAGGTTCGAAACCGGAGTTGGTTTCGAACCTGCGGCTTATAACAGCCTGCACGTATTGTGTTTCTTAGCTACGTATATACTAATTGTTAATTATCGCTTGCTTTAACGCTGAAGGAAATATCGTGAGGAAAACAGCATATCTGGGAAGTTCTTTTTTTTTTATCCTAGCTAGTCACATTGCCATGCCTGGTAAAAAGGAAACTTACTACACCATAAGTGGTTATGTGTACAGGAGTTATTTGTATCCCCATCAGTCCTCGTTGGAAGAGCGTGTGCATGAAGAAAGCGCTGTAAGACACGCGGCCGGTCCATGTGAAGCCACGCCATTCTAGAATACTTCTGTATACAGCTGAAAAACAATATAAAATGTAATATGAAAATGTTATATATCTACTGCAGGGAACAGAACTCTCTTTAGTAGCTCAGCGCAATCCTAGTCCAATAGATCTCTGTAGCTAATTTGTATGTCAGCTGGCCACGGTTAATGATTTTATTTGGACCCTCTAAATCTTTGGAAATATTACTTGTGAACTTACATCTAACATTATTATAAAATAAGTTTTTATGACGCAACAATTGAGCTGCAACATGTTGTGTTCAACAGGTTTTGCAAATATGAGCCATGTAATTGATACCCTACGAATGGATGACGTCACTAAACAAAACTTAAAAACTGACTTTAAAGCCCTTACTAATAAACATTGTATATGTTGGTAATAGTTATACAATACTTTGTCTTGCTATGTTGAGTGACATTTATTATAAGAAGAAGCGAGACAAAACACTGTATAAGTATGACACTCGTATACAACATTTATTAGTAAAGCCCTAAATAAATAACATCGAAAAGTGAAAAATAACAATTACAGGTCTCTTTAGAGTCGGTGTCTCTGTCGCTGTCAACTAAATTACTCTGACTCCAAACAGGCCTGAAATTGTTGTTTAATTGACTTTTCAGTGTTAATTTGGTAAAGTTGTTTTTAATTTTTATTAAACTTATTTTATTTTTCATTTTTTTAAAGTACAGCTATATGTAAAATTCAACTCAATATCACGATCGCGACGTCTGAGCTGTTGTCTGTTGTAGTTTAATTTTTTTACTCCGTACTCCATCATAAGATCTTAACCAAATTTGTATGAGACTATATCGCAGCTAAACTATCGATTTATTTTTTTCCCATTAAAATCGATCCACTATTGGTGGAAAAATCGATATACACAAGAAAAGCAAAAAAATAAAAGGCCAAATTGAGAACCGTTTTCCTTTTTTGATGTCGGTTAAAAAGGTAAAGTTGTTAAAGATGATCGATTGAGTAAATGTCTATTAAGCATGTCGACTGTGCAAAAAGTATCAATTTCTATCGAATGTATATAATTTTAAAAGTATCTATATCGACTACGATATATCGAGAAGAAAATTTAGATATATCGGCTTGACATTTGGCTGACTTTTTTGGCATCATAACAATATTTGTAGTCAACATTTCATAGTATCTTATTTAAAAATATGTCGGTTTAAAAACAAAATATAGATAAAGTGATGATCGAGTTAAATTATATAGCCAAAAAATATCAATGTATCGCTGAGAAAATTTTAAATATTGTTTTTTTTTAGCTGGTGGGAGGATACTTGTATCCGACCGGATAGCGACCACCGTACACTGGTGCTAAAACCTGCCATAGTGGCCCACCTTGTGTGGGTCGCGTTCCAGGGTCAGCCAGTGTATATCCGGTTCTCCCCAGGGGGCTTGCCCCCTGATCCTAACCCTTTTCCCATCCCTTTTTCCTTCCCCTCCCCCTTGGCTCTTCGGCATAATCTTGCCGACCTACGATGGACACATTGTTTATCGTTGGTCGACACTATTCTTGGATTGCGCAACACTTACCATCAGATGTAACTTAGTCACTTTGCCGAGCCAGGATAAAAAAAAAACATCCCTAAAGTGATTCATAAACTCACATTCAATCTTAAACACGCTACTCCAAATTAACACCATGACGCCGAACTGGAACATAGGTTTGTAAGAAGTGGCGTACAACACCCTCAACACGGGGTGGGGGGTCACCCCGTCAATGTAGAACAACCCTCCAGTGAGGATGAACATTACACCTATAGGGAATACTGACCAGATAGCCCAGCGGTATTTCTGTAAACGAAAAATTATTTTAGTATCTTTGGGTAATGTAAATCTTCTAACAATCGTATTCCATATTTTTTGAAGCAATACCACTACTCCATACTGCTCTGATGTGGGTCGAGGCTTGTCGATATCAACTATTTTTTTGGCTGGTGGGAAGGCACCCGATATTTAAACCTAAATTTTCTGACTATGAGGTGATGAAGTTCATGGTTTCTTTGTCACTAATATAATCTACATCTGTAGTTGACCTACGGTAGATGTGAATATCGGGAATACCTTCATCTTCTCAAAAGTCCTCTTTTCAGTCTGCCAGTAGTATATCAGGAATCCACCAGCTAATCCTATCGTATAAGTAGATAAGTTACAATGACCTGTGCTAAACACGAGACGGAAAGTATCATCGCTGGCGTAAAGGTTTCTGTAAGACCTGAAAATATAATCATTTTTATAGTACCTAATGCCTGGATTCGCGGAGAAGTAAGCATAAATTAAAACTTACCCTTAACTTAACTTACTTTACCCTTAACTTACTTAACCCACTGTTCGCAAAGGTTATTTCCATTTAATGATGTAATAGAGTGAATTTATTGTATTTTTTTAAATGGAAAACAGAAATAAATTGACAGACGTGGGGATAAAAACTCAATAACTCGTTAGTTTTTATAACCAAAATAGAAAGAAAAATAAAATCAATTTCATCTACATAATGGGCAATAACGCAAAATAAATTACGAGAGCTATTTTGCTATTGTGATTCTTGAAGTTAGAAATGACTGCAGGCCGGATATTCTTTCCCTACTTCATTTATTTCATAGATCGGAAGTGCGCCTACAATCCATATGGCATTATGACTTCTTATGCAGTTCTGATCATAGAAAGTACTATGAGGTGACCCATTTGCTCGTATACTTCTTAGTGTAAAGCAACTTACTCTGGGGACTGTATGAAAACAGCATCAAGATCCTGCAAGTAGGTATGCAAAGCCGGAATGATCAGTGATAGGATGAACAGCACGCCCAGAGTCACCTTCTGAGTATTCGACCCTCGCGCCGCCACACACACCAGCAGACCAATGCAGAACAGCTGCATGTCTGCTGCCAAGTACCTGACGATTGAAGACATTTAAAACTTTGTATATTAGCTGAAATGGCCAAACAAGCAGGTCGTTCGACTGATGGTTAGCATAACGCCTACACATAAACAGAAGCAACATTACACATAACGCTGAATTACAAAGCACTACATGACACTGGACTGCGCTTGTTACCACGAGACTTAAGATGTCAGTTCTCATAACGGCCAGTAGTTTCAATGGCTTCAATTTCCTCAAACAGCAGCACAACAGTGCTTACACACTGCTTCGTGGCAGAAGACAAAGCGGTGGTATGATCTCAGATGGCCTCTCGTATACAAGGGATGTGAAGTTACGGTTTTGTAGTTTCGTTTTACGTGGTCAGTTCTGGAAGCTTTATGAAACGCTATCGCACTAGCAATATTATTTTTTTACCACCAAACCAAACCAAATATTCCAAACCACTCTTTCCTTAATTAAAAACTGTTTATAGGTGATGGTGGTCATTTAAAAGACGAACGACCCATTACTTCGCTAGACATTTTCACATCCATCTGCTGGGTACGGATATCTTAATAAACATAAAAAAAATAACAATGGGTGCTGGTAGCAATAGCTGTTAGTAGGATTCATATCCGCCCGGATAGCGATCACCGTACACATGGTGTCAAAACTTGCTATAGTGATACACCTTATGTGGATCGCGTTCCAGAATCAGCCAGTATATATATATATGGTTCTACCGAGGGGCTTGCGACATGCATTGATGGTTGGTTGGGGTGAGTATAGGTGTACATCTTTGTATCCCTGTAGCTGTACCTGTCACCCGCCTGTCCTGTCGCTTCGTGCTTCTTCCCTTTTTGGAGTGTGAAAACGTATTTATACAGGCCGGCATATTTCTGGTGACCACCGATAAACTAATTGTTTGTCGGTGGTCGCTCGTTTTTTTGGACTGCACTGCGCATAACACCAGGTGTAAAGCATACACTTTGTCGTGCTCGGATAAAAAACAAAGTAAGCAATTACCAAGTCTGTGGCAGGCAGAAGGCGTCGTCATAAACATAGTTGTTGATATACAGTAGATGTGACCACCAGTAGATGCGGCACGCGTCGGCTTCGCTGGTCACCAGGTGCTCCCAGAGTGGACCGTCACCTAGATGTCGCATCAGCGTTGCTATCGTCGCTAGTATAAGCGCGTATGTAGGTGTGAGCCTGAAATATTACTAAAGTGATGAATATCGCACCAGACAATCCAATTTAGATAAAAATTACACCACAGGGTCCAAGGAATAAATATGACATTCTCCGATGTTTTTCTTCATACGACATAAGTTATAATAAATAAATAAATACACCCAAAAATCACACACATAGGCCTGAGCCCACACTAGGTTAAACCTGTATAGTGGGTATCAGGAACTACGAGGCAGGATTGCGGAACCAATGTTTCGTGTTCTTCATACAACCTGGGCTTGGTTTTGAACTATGAAGTTCGTAACATTCTCCCGTGCCAGTGGATAGTTTTCCGGCTCTCATTTCCTCTTCTTCCTATAATAGTACTATGGGTCTTTGAAATAGAGTGTAGAACACAAGATTATAGCATAAGGCCAGAATGATGAGTCATGAGTGATAGTGTGACAATAAATTATATATTAGTGAATGTATGAGCATTTTAATGTCCAGTTACAAGCACCGGAAGCTTCGAAATGTCCAGTGGTCTATAGCCACGAGAAACTTAGTCGTAGATCTCTTGTTTTTTTCTTTTGACAGTTGCAAAGGGACTGAGGCTGTATGTAATTTAAAGGTTAGTTATGAGGATTGGGATGAGTTTTAGGACCACCAGGTATTCCCAATAACCGTAAGACACACAACGGCTAAGTTGCTACAACTACCCCGGTTGAGCAGTTCTGCAGTCAAAATAGATTACAGTTTGGCTCTACCATTTAGGTATAATGTTGGACTGCATATTATCTTGCTAGCCTTACTTTATCTACCTACCCAGCTTACCTACCTTAGCCACCGCAGTAATAATCCCTTAGGAAACTGTACCCATGTGACGCTGTGTTTCTCGCTGTATATTTGGAAGTTATAAGCCAGTAGGAATGCTGACATGACGAAGAAAGTGAACGTCACTAGAGTACCGTTATATAATATCTGTTTGAACGGATCTTCATATGACTGAAAAAGAAAACACCCTGAAGCCATGAATAGTCCTGATCTAACAGTAAATACAAGACTTGTGTCGTGGAGAGATGGACTTACAGTGCTACAATACTCTAATATGAAACAAATGTTTGTAGATCACGCAAATATTTGTCTTGGTACGGGAACTGAACCTGTTACATTTCCCTTGACTACCGGTTACTGGCCCACAGATTTAAATGTATTAGAACTGTGAAGTGGAGTTATGCCCTATAAAACTGGCCATTTCTTTAGTGCCAGCCATTTCCGTGGCATTTCGTCGCACATAGAGGCATGGCTTTCTGTCATACTTATTACGTTAATTGTGTAATTTTGTTGTGAATCAAAACAAAAAAAATATTATACTTTAAAATATATGTCGCGGAAAAACGGGGTCTCAGAGCGGATCGTTCCTTATCAGTGGGTCGTAAC
Source organism: Amorpha juglandis (assembly GCA_949126905.1). NCBI lineage: Eukaryota > Metazoa > Arthropoda > Insecta > Lepidoptera > Sphingidae > Amorpha > Amorpha juglandis. Next base: position 639,694 of record OX421383.1, read on the forward strand.
ATTTCACAACCGTTCACACTTGAGAGTTTGTTACGTGTTTGTCACAGTCACGGCTCGGTGCGGCAAAATGTCTTGAGCGGAGACGTAATTTACATCAACCCTTAAAACGATCCAATCCCGAGTAAATCAGGCTAAAGTCAGAGTATTGGCTGACCTGGATCAGCGCCGTTTTTAAAAGGACCTCAACGATAGTAGAATAGTGCAAGAAAATAGAAAAGTTATAAGTTACCCTCTCGATAAATTGCGGATTTTCCATGAAGGTATAAAACATCACGAGTGCTGTATGCGAAAATATCACCGCCACCATAGTTATTGTCCTGAAATGATTATAAAATGGTCATCATGTTAATACATCTCAGACTGGAGGAAAATCCGATCCCAGCTCCCAATTTCTTTCACGATTCATATGGTATTGTGGGCATTCCTCACTAGAGTACACTTATCAGTCAACTCATTTGCTCGTTTAACCCTAACATTTTATATAACTACTCACCTCAACCCGTGAAATATTTTTAAACTGTTAAATCTGGGATCGTCGCTTTTCCCCGACGGTGCCACTAATTTCGCCCAGTTACGTTTCAAAGAAAACGCCAATAAATACGAATTACCTGGAATAAGTCAAAAGAAATGTTATAGAGGCTTTATTAGCTAATTAAAGAGTTTCAGCTTCTCTGGATTGCTCAGCTTACCTTCCCCGGAGCCCTTGCAAGCAACTAAATCATATATACTGCCAGCAACATTCAACACAATCAATATGACATACACCATGGCTACGATTCCATCACTGATATCTAATTTGCGCCTCTCTTTACTCTTACAGTACTGTATATTAACCCTGCCCTCTATCTTGTACTCCTTCCATAAGGACTGGTTGGTGCAGACTTGAATGGTGCTGATCAATTCGTTGGTATCATTTTGGTATCCCTTACAAGTTCTAGGGACGCATATACCACGATGGATTTTGGTGTGGTTGAAATGTTTGATACGGTGTGCTGAGTAATCCTGGAATTTAGAAGTTGCCATCAGCATTTATAACAATTTACCAAAATCCATAATAAATAAAGAAACAAATAAAGTTTTACAAGCATGTTAAAACATTTTTGATTAAGAAAGCCAATAAGGATAAAATATAAATGAATAAAAATATAACTGATAATAATAATAATTTGATTATTATGACAATTAGACATTGATATCTTAAATTATGAATTATCGCCCTCTCTCCTACATTCTTACTGGATCCACACTTGTTACAATTAGTTATACCTGCCACCTATGTTGATTGTGGATATCAGAATGAAATATTGAAATATTTGAGCGAGACCTGACCCCGTAGTTTACGTTGGTCGAATAGACTTTACTAAGTACAATATATTTATTGTAGTCGTTCAATGTAATGGCTTGCAAGTTTGTTATTCTGCCCCTGTTAACTCATATTGACGTGACCTTTGTTTATAACATAAATAAAACACTTGGTTTTATTATCCTAGTAAAAGTGTACTCAGAACTATTAAAGGAATAAAATATACACTTATTTTTACGGTTTTTATCAAGACATCGCGTCAGAGGTACCTAATGCTCGTCCTTTATCTCATACCGTCGGCACGTGTAAGATAGAGGTAATGATTAGGATTGGTAAACCGGTTAGGTTAGATTAGAGGTTAGCGTGAGAAATTTAATAATAATGAATAAATTACAGTTACCTTAAAAAAATACCGGTTAAATTACTATAGGTTGTAACCGAGAAATAAAGGTAGGTGTAACATACCGGTTTCGGTCCCGGGTTGAGGGATATTCAAAGATATGAACCAAACATTTGAAGGCACCTGCCAATAATATTACTCACTTGTATCATACGCAGCAGGGTCGAGTTGTTCCTGGAGAACAGTTCGATGTCGACGATGCAGTACACTCCGCCAGGGTCCGAGAGACACGGCGCATACTCATCTAACTCGAACAGGCGTGGCATCTTTTCGTACTCAGTGTCTGAAAAGTCATAAAAACTTTAGCGCACGCCTGTAACGTAGGAGTAGGCAGATGTGCCACTAGTACACCCAAGGTTCCTCGAAGTAATTTCCACCTTGTGTCATTCACCAAACTTATCGTTATATCAGCACAAATTAAAAAATGGTGTAAGATTTCCAATCGAAAAAGTGGGAGAGCCATGTTGTAGGCAGTTTTATCTACAGCCGGCTCATTCATGCTATAGACAATACTGTTTACACACACAGCTCTACCACTGCCATGATGTGCACCATGGTCGACGGCCGGAGAACCTGAGCTTCAGAAGAGTCTATTTCTGGGGAAGAGGGTATTCGCGCAAGAGGAGAGTTCGGTGAGGGATTGGGAACAATCCGATCCTCCTCGCTGCCAGAGGAGACGTATGCGGGGCACTGGAGCGACTACTGACCCGCGACTCGCATCCTAAAGGATGAGATTTTTGGAAAATTTCACCCCTGATACCCTTGGCTCACATAACCCGCATCTAATGGGGCTATTGGGTGTGGGTGCCCATCGGGGGGGCGTCATGTACTGTTCTACAGTATGACACACATCGTAAGAGCCCGAGATGGACAGCGACGCGAATAATCGGACTTTTGCTGCTGTAGATACCGAGGGTGTTCTACGATGCAAGAGTATGCTTCTTAGTCAACATAGAGACAGGCTAGGCGGCTAAACCACTCCACGTAGGGTTGGAATTATATTTGGCCTTTATAATATCATAAATGGTTTTAATTTTAAATACTTACCGTTTAATTTATAAATAACTCCGCTGGCTACTTGGAATAATAAAAAAAATGCTACACAATGATACATTTTTAAATCAAATGATAAGATTCTCGTCAATTCCTAGTTCAAGTCGAATTTCGAATGATTGTTCATTAAGCAAATATAAAATGCTATTCAAAAGCAATGGGTTATATAGTTAACATATTTAATTAAACCTGTTATGATTTTTTTTAAATAATTCTTCCTACGAGTGTGAGCTTGGGTTCCGCATGATGGCTTTATTGGTTCTTGATCCCAAAATATAATTTATTTGTTATCACACAATACAATTTACACTTTTTCGTTTACATTAGTGTTTAGGTATATTATTGTGACCACATTACAGTTTTCCTTTTACAATAGTATTTAGGTATATTATTGTGAACACATTACACTTTTTATTTTACAATAGTGTTTAGGTACATTATCATGAAAACGTTAATACAGGTTTGGATTTAGTTATTATTTTAACTTAATTTAGTAAATCGTACCTCTCGCTTGTATTTTACGGTTAAAAAAATATACTGGACAAATAAATTTACACGCATTTAGATAATTCTTTTACTAAAGATTGGAAAATTAAATACGGTTTTCCTCTTCCACAATATTGGCCCTTGTTCTAGACGTTATTTATCACAACTAGTACATGCCATCGGCATACATCAGCCTCCATTGGCTGCTCTTGTGTATCCGATGTTATGATACCAAGCCTAACACTAAATATAAAATAACTCAGCGCCGAGCCCTGGTGGACACCAACGGTAATCGGAAAGGGGTTCGTATCACCAACAGCAGTCCGAACCATAGACTCAGATCAGAGATACATGTTCCTGACGATGTCAACATAACCTTGTGGCACACCCGTGACCCTTAGCGTTCACCTGATCGTCTACCGAGGCACACAGGTGCAGGCTTATTGTAAATCCAATGCAATATACAAAGGCTTCTTTTCCAGCCTATATGCCTCGACCAGCGCTCTGATTGTGAACACCGGGGCCATGGAGCCACTTCCAAGCGTCAAGTGACACCCGTACACTCTTGGCGGAGGACGCTCTGGATTCGAGGACTCGTTCGAAGAGCTTCATGGTGTGTAGTTCTCGCAACCCTTACCATTTTGTACGAGATTTATAAAACTGAACTGTCAATGCTCAAGGCTTTTATTTGGTGTTCAGAATCCGGTTGACAAGTTGGCAAGAAGTTCCATAGCATAGGAACCCATCGCCTTCAACACCTGGGTAGGGAAATTATCAAGCTCCACCGTCAGCCAACTTTTCATGCATCGAAGCCTTTCAAGGACCTTGTCAGATGAGATTGGGGCAATTAGTCCTTGAACCAGAGGTATCTTAGGGAGAAACATGTTCAAATGCTGGGTGATCAGCAGAGTGTACAAATAAGAGCACCAACTCTTCTTCACTGCGCTATCCGTACAGACCTCACCTCGGAACTCCCTAACACATCGGCATTTAGTTACGTCGTGTGTTGCTTTCTCCCGGGCCTTAGCGAGCTGATGTACCAGCTTTACTCCTCTGTGGTCTTCAGGACCTCATAAAGAAGCCAGCCTATGCCCTACAGGTGCATGCTATTGAAGCTGGTTTTGATCTAGCTACTTTCGCAATAATAAAAACAATGTTATGAAATACTTTTTCTATTAATATCTATATTGCCCACGGAACACTGTTATGTTTTGTTAAGCGGAAGACCATTTGCACACCCAAAATTAGGACAATCAGCTACTTATACATAACACTTATATTTATAACAATACAATGAAACATTACAAAGTTTCACATGAAAATGTTTTACATAAATCGTAAAAAGTTGCAATTAGTTGAAATAAAACTAATAATTTAAACGGATTTTATCGCGGTTATTTATTTTAATTTTGGTCCGGACGATTCCAAAGCTTTTCAGCCTTCGTGGTCTCGGGATGGACTTAATAAATCATAATTACAATTAGCGTAATTTTGGTTTACAGTACATAAACCTACATATGTCGGCTATACTCAGGGCTTTTTCCTAAAAAGCCAATCTAGGAATTCCTATACATTATATTCGCACAATTCTGGAAAATCAATGTCTGGACATTAAAAGAGGCCATAACCCATGAGTTTGTTTCGGCATTTTTTCTCATGGCTAGCCACGAAATGCCGATAAAAGATAAATATATAAATGTAATCTAGTATAAAATTATTAACATGTAAAAGTGATATTTATGATCCAATTTACAGAATAAATGATTTGAATTTGAATTTGATTATGTTTTTTTTCGTTATCTAGTTAGATAACGAAAGCAGGGAAACAGGTTTATCAATGAATCCAGGAAAGACTAAAGTAATGACGAATACAACAAAGGAAAACATATATGTAGGACAAGACGTTATTGAATACGCAGATGAATATATATATTTAGGACAGCTTATATCAATTACAGATCAATACTCAAAAGAAATCGATAGAAAAATAAGCAACACTTGGAAACTTTATTGGTCGCTTAAAGAAATAGTCAAAAACGAATCGATTCCAATGTCAGTAAAAAGCAAACTGTATAACACGAGCATTCTCCCATGTCTCATGTCTACGAGCAAAAATAATCAAAAACTAACAGTTTGCCAACGCAATATGGAGCGAAGCATGTTAAATATAAGGCTACGTGACAGATGGACGACTTCAAAAATAAGAAAGACGACAAGAGTAAACGACGTTATTCAAAAAATAAAGAAACTTAAATGGATCTGGACGGGTCACATTATGAGAACGAACAAAGAAAAATGGACGAAAGACGTAATGGAATGGTATCCCAGAAATGGAAAAAGACGTCAAATCAAGAGATGGGAAGATGACTTACCAATAGGATGGAGAAGATTAGCTCGTGATAGAGAAGAGTGGAAGAAACTAGGGGAGGCCTATGTCGAAGGACAACCTGACCAACAAACTGGTTGCTGAAAAAATTTAAATTACCAATAGAATTATATATTTTTATTTTTACGAAACTAGATTTAATATTACTATACATAAGGTAAAACTGTACTGTACTTTGGTCAGTGAATAAAGGCTTTTATTATTATTATTATATATATTGTTTTTTTACATATAATGTTAGGCGATGTGAGGTACATCCTTTTTCGTCTTGGCCTTTAATGACTACAGTGCATGCACCAAATCGGTAATAGACCAACATTGGTTCCACATTGGACCAACACATCAAATGAGGTTCAAGAATGTTTCTCATTACTCAATTTCTCTTCTATCATATCAAGTCTATAATATATTATGTAGTGCAGCGTATTAGAGAGAGCTATGAGAACCAATGGTTTCACTACGGAGGATGCTTAAGGCCTGGCGAAGTAGAAGCGTCTAAATAGTAAGGTCAGCTCTGGCACTGAGTCGAAATAGCGTCAGGCAAAAACAAAGGAAGCATTAAATATCTTCTGGTGAAGGTTTAGGGAGTTTTTTTTAGCACAGGCCGGTAAACGAGCAAGTGGATCACCTGATGGTAAGTGATCACCGCCCATGTACGCCCACAATACCAGAAGAATCATGGGCGCGTTGCCGACTTAATTAAAGTAAAGGAAAGGGGTAATTAGGGATTGGGAAAGGGAGGGGGATTTCTATTTGATAAGTACGACTGTTTATTATTCTTGTTTTGATTAATTTCTTCCTTTCTATTATAGAATAGGTCAGCAAATGAGCAAGTAGTCTCACCTGTTAAGTGATCTCACTGCCCATGAACACACACAGTATACAGGGTTAATTTTAAAACACCAGGCAACCTGGCAGGGCCAGATAGCTGACCCCATAGGGAACAACTTTTGTTCTACGAGTTTGGACATAACTCAATACATTAAAAAAAAATGATTTTACAAGTTTTTGTTGTGTGGTGTTTTTCTTCGTAGTTCTATGTTTTATTCATAAACGAACGACCCGACGCTCGCGCCAGCTTGCGCTGCTAATAATAATAATCTAGTTAATTTCAATTGCTCGCGGGGTTTGTAGCCAGTATGTACATAGCTACACTGAGTCCACAATCCCTTCATACTTTACCAGGCTTAGGACTGGCTACATTAAACAATTAAAAACAAATACAGTATTCAAATTCTGACACATGGACGACACAAGCACCTCAGTACTGATACAGCATGGTAATAAAATTACACTGTAGGTACCTACGCACAATACGCACAATAAAATAATGATAATAGATCGATCGGCGGGACTGCGGCGCGGCGTACGCGCACGTCATCAAAGGCGGCGGTTAGCTGCTCGGCGGTCAAGGTCAAAGGCGCTAGCCCGGTTCCCCACGCTTCGGGTCGGCGATCTGCGATGCGCGTTGTAACATTCAAGACGGAAATTAAATGAATACTTATTTTTGTATGAAAATAAAATCTAACAAATTATCAAAAGTCGTAGAACAAAAGTAGTAGCTTATAACCTTAGGTATCTAGTCCGGCGAGGTTGTTGGTGTTTTAAAAATAACCCTATATATAAGAAGTTTTGCTCACTTTAACGGGATAATTAAGGGATAAGAAAGGGAATCTTACTATATGTCTCACTCACCACACAAAACGCATCAGCAAGGTTCTACTTCACATAAGTTTCTTGTGCGAAGAAGTAACAACACGTTTGAGACTATTCATGCTGTAGACAAAACTGTCTACCGAGCAGCGCGTGACCAGTATGCACTGTAGATTCACTACATATTTTTTAAATAAATGAAACACCCGATGCTATTGACGGTTTATTTATACTTTGGTATTGTTTTCCCCTTCCTCGTTCTTGTTGACGTTCGGAGCGAGCACAGCGCGGACGAGCGCTGCAGCTGGAGCCTCCACACATAGCCACAGAACAGCACCGCTCACGAACGACAGGAACAGTGACGCGCACAGGAAACACATCTAGACGAGATATGGAAAAAAAATAATCACCCACATTACCTCACACTTGCATAATATATACATATAATTACTTGTCCTGACTGACTGACTGATTCATCAGCGCAGAGCCTAAACCGCTGGGGCAACAAACTTGAAATTTTGGCAGTGGAAGCCTTTTATGTTGTAAGCATCCACTAAGGAAGGATTTTTGGATATTTCACCCCTAAGGAGATAAAATAAATGAGGGATGAACGGTTGTATGGAAGTATGACGATGTAGAATTTCACGCGGGCCGGGCGGAGCCGCGAGCAAATGCTAGGGACATATAATACTAGTTCTATATTATACACGTCCCACTTGTGGGCACCGGCCTCTTCTACAGAATGATAGGGCCTTAGTCCAACGCGCTGGTCTAATGCCAGTTGGCAGACTTCACATATGTTCGAAATACCTATTGAGAACTTAGTAGCTCAGTAGTGGTACGGACTGTCGAGACGAAAACCGCAGGTTCGAAACCGGAGTTGGTTTCGAACCTGCGGCTTATAACAGCCTGCACGTATTGTGTTTCTTAGCTACGTATATACTAATTGTTAATTATCGCTTGCTTTAACGCTGAAGGAAACATCGTGAGGAAAACAGCATATCTGGGAAGTTCTTTTTTTTTATCCTAGCTAGTCACATTGCCATGCCTGGTAAAAAGGAAACTTACTACACCATACGTGGTTATGTGTACAGGAGTTATTTGTATCCCCATCAGTCCTCGTTGGAAGAGCGTGTGCATGAAGAAAGCGCTGTAAGACACGCGGCCCGTCCACGTGAAGCCTCGCCATTCTAGAATACCTCTGTATACAGCTGAAAAACAATATAAAATGTAATATGAAAATGTTATATATCTACTGCAGGGAAAAGAACTCTCTTTAGTAGCTCAGCGCAACCCTAGTCCAATAGATCTCTGTAGCTAATTTGCATGTCAGCTGGCCACGGTTAATGATTTTATTTGGACCCTCTAAATCTTTGGAAATATTACTTGTGAACTTACATCTAACATTATTATAAAATAAGTTTTTATGACGCAACAATTGAGCTGCAACATGTTGTGCTCAACAGGTTTTGCAAATATGAGCCATGTAATTTGATACCCTACGAATGGATGACGTCACTAAACAAAACTTAAAAACTGACTTTAAATAAATAACATCGAAAAGTGAAAAATAACAATTACAGGTCTCTTTAGAGTCGGTGTCTCTGTCGCTGTCAACTAAATTACTCTGACTCCAAACAGGCCTGAAATTGTTGTTTAATTGACTTTTCAGTGTTAATTTGGTAAAGTTGTTTTTAATTTTTATTAAACTTATTTTATTTTTCATTTTTTTAAAGTACAGCTATATGTAAAATTCAACTCAATATCACGATCGCGACGTCTGAGCTGTTGTCTGTTGTAGTTTAATTTTTTTACTCCGTACTCCATCATCAGATCTTAACCAAATTTGTATGAGACTACATCGCAGCTAAACTATCGATTTATTTTTTTCCCATTAAAATCGATCCACTATTGGTGGAAAAATCGATATACACAAGAAAAGCAAAAAAATAAAAGGCCAAATTGAGAACCTTTTTCCTTTTTTGATGTCGGTTAAAAAGGTAAAGTTGTTAAAGATGATCGATTGAGTAAATGTCTATTAAGCATGTCGACTGTGCAAAAAGTATCAATTTCTATCGAATGTATATAATTTTAAAAGTATCTATATCGACTACGATATATCGAGAAGAAAATTTAGATATATCGGCTTGACATTTGGCTGACTTTTTTGGCATCATAACAATATATTTTGTAGTCAACATTTCATAGTATCTTATTGAAAAATATGTCGGTTTAAAAACAAAATATAGATAAAGTGATGATCGAGTTAAATTATATAGCCAAAAAATATCAATGTATCGCTGAGAAAATTTTAAATATTGTTTTTTTTTAGCTGGTGGGAGGATACTTGTATCCGACCGGATAGCGACCACCGTACACTGGTGCTAAAACCTGCCATAGTGGCCCACCTTGTGTGGGTCGCGTTCCAGGGTCAGCCAGTGTATATCCGGTTCTCCCCAGGGGGCTTGCCCCCTGATCCTAACCCTTTTCCCATCCCTTTTTCCTTCCCCTCCCCCTTGGCTCTTTGGCAGGCCGGCATAATCTTGCCGACCTACGATGGACACATTGTTTATCGTTGGTCGACACTATTCTTGGATTGCGCAACACTTACCATCAGATGTAACTTAGTCACTTTGCCGAGCCAGGATAAAAAAAAAACATCCCTAAAGTGATTCATAAACTCACATTCAATCTTAAACACGCTACTCCAAATTAACACCATGACGCCGAACTGGAACATAGGTTTGTAAGAAGTGGCGTACAACACCCTCAACACGGGGTGGGGGGTCACCCCGTCAATGTAGAACAACCCTCCAGTGAGGATGAACATTACACCTATAGGGAATACTGACCAGATAGCCCAGCGGTATTTCTGTAAACGAAAAATTATTTTAGTATCTTTGGGTAATGTAAATCTTCTAACAATCGTATTCCATATTTTTTGAAGCAATACCACTACTCCATACTGCTCTGACGTGGGTCGAGGCTTGTCGATATCAACTATTTTTTTGGCTGGTGGGAAGGCACCCGATATTTAAACCTAAATTTTCTGACTATGAGATGATGAAGTTCATGGTTTCTTTGTCACTAATATAATCTACATCTGTAGTTAACCTACGGTAGATGTGAATATCGGGAATACCTTCATCTTCTCAAAAGTCCTCTTTTCAGTCTGCCAGTAGTATATCAGGAATCCACCAGCTAATCCTATCGTATAAGTAGATAAGTTACAATGGCCTCTGATATACATGAGACGGAAAGTATCATCGCTGGCGTAAAGGTTTCTGTAAGACCTGAAAATATAATAATTTTTATAGTACCTAATGTCTGGATTCGCGGAGGAGTAAGCATAAATTACAACTTAGAACTCACTGTTCGCAAAGGTTATTTCCATTTAATGATGTAATAGAGTGAATTTATTGTATTTTTTAAATGGAAAACAGAAAGAAATTGACAGACGTGGGGATAAAAACTCAATAACTCTTCAGTTTTTAGAACCTAAATAGAAAAAGAAATAAAACCAATTTCATCTACGTAATGGGCAATAACGAGAAAAACAATTACGAGAGCTATTTTGCTATTGTGATTCTTGAAGTTAGAAATGACCGCAGGCCGGATATTCTTTCCCTTCTTCATTTATTTCATAGATCGGAAGAATTCATATGGCATTATGACTTCTTATGCAGTTCTGATCATAGAAAGTACTATGAGGTGACCCATTTTCTCGTATACTTCTTAGTGTAAAGCAACTTACTCTGGGGACTGTATGACAACAGCATCAAGATCCTGTAAGTAGGTTTGCAAAGCCGGAATGATCAGTGATAGGATGAACAGCACGCCCAAAGTCACCTTCTGAGTATTCGACCCTCGCGCCGCCACACACACCAGCAGACCGATGCAGAACAGCTGCATGTCTGCTGCCAAGTACCTGACGATTGAAGACGTTTAAAACTTTTTTATTAGCTTAAATGGCGGAACAAGCAGGTCGTTCGATTGATGGTTAGCATAACGCCTACACATAAACAGAAGCAACATTACACATAACGCTGAATTACAAAGCACTACATGACACTGGACTGCGCTTGTTACCACGAGACATAATTTGTCAAGTCTCATAACGGCCAGTAGTTTCACTGGCTTCAATTTCCTCAAACAGCAGCACAACAGTGCTTAGACACTGCTTCGTGGCAGAAGGCAAAGCGGTGGTATGATCTCAGATGGCCTCTCGTCTACAAGGGATGTGAAGTTACGGTTTTGTAGTTTCGTTTTACGTGGTCAGTTCTGGAAGCTTTATGAAACGCTATCGCACTAGCAATCCTATTTTTTTACCACCAAACCAGATAAAAATATTCCAAACCACTCTTTCCTTAATTAAAAACTGTTTATAGGTGATGGTGGTCGTTTAAAAGACGAACGACCCATTACTTCGCTAGACATTTTCACATCCATCTGCTGGGTACGGATATCTTTATAAACATTTTGAGTGGTAGAGCCACGCTGTAGACAGTTTTGTCTACAGCATGAATGGGCTGGCTCGCCCGGGTCATTACCACTGTCTCACAGAAAACCGACGTAAAGTAGCGGCTTGCTGCTGCGTTTCGTACGGTGAGTGAGATATCCGGAAGCCCAAATCCCCTCCCCTTCCCTATCCCTAATTATCCCTTTCCTTTATGGTCGGCAACGCGCCCATGATTCTTTTGGTGGTGGGCGTACATGGGCGGTGGAGATCACTTACCATCAGGTGACCCACTTGCTCGTTTGCCGGCCTATGCCATAAAAAAAAAAAAAACATAAAAAAAATTACAATGGGTGCTGGTAACAATAGCTGTTAGTAGGATTCATATCCGCCCGGATAGCGACCACCGTACACATGGTGTCAAAACTTGCTATATTGATACACCTTGTGTGGATCGCGTTCCAGAATCAGCCAGTATATATATATGGTTCTACCGAGGGGCTTGCGACATGCATTGATGGTTGGTTGGGGCGAGTATAGGTGTACATCTTTGTATCCCTGTAGCTGTACCTGTCACCCGCCTGTCCTGTCGCAGACTCCTAGATTTGCTTCTTCCCTTTTTGGAGTGTGAAAACGTATTTATACAGGCCGGCATACTTCTGGTGATTACCGGTAAACTAATTGTTTTTCGGTGGTCGCTGGTTTTTTTGGAATGCACTGTGCATAACACCAGATTTAATGCATACACTTTATCGTGCTCGGATAAAAAACAAAGCAAGCAATTACCAAGTCTGTGGCAGGCAGAAGGCGTCGTCATAAACATAGTTGTTGATATACAGTAGATGTGACCACCAGTAGATGCGGCACGCGTCGGCTTCGCTGGTCACCATGTGCTCCCAGAGTGGACCGTCACCTAGATGTCGCATCAGCGTTGCTATCGTCGCTAGTATTAGCGCGTATGTAGGTGTGAGCCTGAAAATATTACTGAAGTGATGAATATCGCACCAGACAATCCCATTTAGACAAAAATGACACCACAGGGTCCAAGGAATAAATATGACATTCTCCGATGTTTTTCTTCATACGACATAAGTTATAATAAATAAATAAATACACTCAAAAATCACACACATAGGCCTGAGCCCACACTAGGTTCAACCTGTATAGTGGGTATCAGGAACTACGAGGTAGGATTGCGGAACCAATGTTTCGTGGTCTTCATACAACCTGGGCTTGGTTTTGAACTATGAAGTTCGTAACATTCTCCCGTGCCAGTGGATAGTTTTCCGGCTCTCATTTCCCTTTCTTCCTATAATAGTACTATGGGTCTTTTAAATAGAGTGTAGAATACAAGATTATAGCATAAGGCCAGAATGATGAGTCATGAGTGATAGTGTGACAATAAATTATATATTAGTGAATGTATGAGCATTTTAATGTCCAGTTACACCACTTGCTACAACTACCCCGGTTGAGCAGTTCTGCAGTCAAAATAGATTACAGTTTGGCTCTACCATTTATAATGTTGGACTGCATATTATCTTGCTGGCCTTACTTTATCTACCTACCCAGCTTACGTACCTTAGCCACCTAAGTAATAATCCCTTAGGAAACTGTACCCAGGTGACGCTGTGTTTCTCGCTGTATATTTGGAAGTTATAAGCCAGTAGGAATGCTGACATGACGAAGAAAGTGAACGTCACTAGACTACCGTTATATAATATCTGTTTGAACGGATCTTCATATGACTGAAAAAGAAAACACCCTGAAGCCATGAATAGTCCTGATCCAACAGTAAATATAAGTCTTGTGTCGTGGAGAGATGGACTTACAGTGCTACAATACTCTAATATGAAACAAATATTTGTAGATCACGCAAATATTTGTCTTGGTACGGGAATTTAACCTGTTACATTTCTCTTGACTACCGGTTACTGGCCCACAGATTAAAATGTATTAGAATTAACTGACCTAGAAGTGTATGAAGTGAAGTTATGCCCTATATAACTGGTATTTTGTTTAGTGCCAGCCATTTCCGTGGCATTTCGTCCCACTGAGAGGCGTGGCTGTCTGTCATACTTATTACATTAATTGTGTAATTTTGTTGTGAATCAAAACAAAAAAATATCATACTTTAAAATACATGTCGCGGCTAAACGGGTTTTCAGAGCAGATCGATCCTTATCGGCTAAGTGCGGGAAAATGTCATAAGCGGAGACGTAATTTCATATCAACCCTTAGAATGATCTAATCCCGGGTAAATCATACTAAAGTTAGTGTATTGGCTGATTTGGAATCAGCGCCTTTTTAAATGACCCTCAACGAAAGTAGAATCATCATCATCATCATCATCAGCCACAAGACGTCCACTGCTGAACATAGGCCTCTCCCAAAGATTTCCAGACCGACCTTTTGGAAGCGGCCTCCATCCAGCGACTTCCTGCGATCTTTATCAGGTCGTCTGTCCACCTTGTAGGTGGACGTCCAATAAAATAAATCAATAAATCCAATAAAGTAAATAGTGCAAGAAAATAGAAAAGTTATAAGTTACCCTCTCTATAAATTGAGGATTTTCCACGAAGGTATACGACATCACGAGTGTTGTATGCGAAAATATCACCATCACCATAGTTATTGTCCTGAAATTATTATAAAATGGTCATCATGTATTATCTCAGACTGGAGGAAAATCCGATTTGCACATAATTTCCCAGCTCCCCATTTCTTTCCTCAAATCAGCAATGCCCTTACGATTCATATGGTATCGTGGGCATTCCTCAAGGACACTGGAGTGCACTTATCAGACTTATTTGCTTGTTTAACCCTAAAATTACTTAATGACTTTTGGTAATTTGTTAGATTTTAATTTTTCAATCATTTTGTTCTTCATGTATTGAGTTATGTCTGAACTCGTAGAACAAAAGTTGTTCCTTATGTCAGCTATCTAGTCCTGCGAGGTTGCTGGTGTTTTAAAAGTAACCCTGTATATAACTACTCACCTCAACCCGTGGAATATTTTTAAACTGTTAAATCTGGGATCGTCGACTTTCCCCGCCGGTGCCACTAATTTCGCCCAGTTACGTTTCAAAGAAAACGCCAATAAATACGAATTACCTGGAATAAGTCAAAAGAATTGTAATGGGTTTTGTTGTTTTATTAGCTAATTAAATAGTTTCAGCTTCTCTGGATAGTTCAGCTTACCTTCCCCGGAGCCCTTGCAAGCAACTAAATCATATATACTGCCAGCAACATTCAACACAATCAATATGACATACACCATAGCTACGATTCCATCACTGATATCTAATTTAAGACTCTCTTTACTCTTACAGTACTGTATATTAGCCCTGCCCTCTATCTTGTACTCCTCCCATAAGGACTGGTTGGTACAGACTTGTATGGTGCTGATCAAGTCCTTGGTATCATTTTGGTATCTTTTACAAGTTCTACGGACGCATATACCACGATGGATTTCAGTGTGGTTGAAATGTTTGATACGGTGTGCTGAGTAACCCTGGAAAGAGACATATTATCAATAACTACCAGATAATAAATCTTAATTATCCAGTTGACGAGCGCAGTGCTGTGCAGACTTTGTAATTTACAATTCTTTTTTTGTTTTTGTGTTGACGCATGCTGTAAGCCTGACACTAGTCGGCTGTGTACAGCTCCACCGGACTTTCGGGTGAGGCGCTCTCAACCCTTACATTTAAGTGACCACGCTGAGGGCACCCCCCTTGGGGTGCGAACCTCGGCTCAGGACGGCCACTGGGCGAGGGCAGAGACATCTGCGATAATCGGTTTAGGGGATTATAAAACTACTAGTCATCATCGGCTCGCGGGCCGGTACTAGGGTCGGCGTTGCGGGAAACGCGGCGCGGTCCTCGGCGGCGAGGACGATAAGTCGGCCGTGTAATTACAATGCTGTGTGCTTGCGTGCGTTTGTTGCTTCTGTTTATAGCCAGGCGTGGTGGTCGCTTCGTTATTCGGGGGGAAA
The DNA here is from genome assembly GCA_949126905.1 of Amorpha juglandis. NCBI lineage: Eukaryota > Metazoa > Arthropoda > Insecta > Lepidoptera > Sphingidae > Amorpha > Amorpha juglandis. Next base: position 655,428 of record OX421383.1, read on the forward strand.
TAAAAATCATATCATGATGCAGTCCATGTGATGCTGGGACGGGTCCTTAGTTTATTACAAAACAGAAATGTATTACCAAATTAATGTTTTTTAAGCCGCTGACAAAAAAGGGGTGTTATATGTTTAGACCATTTGTTTATTTGTAACGATTTGCATGCTTTTTTTGTTTGATAGTTAAATCGCGACAATTCTTAGATCTGTATTCTGTTACACTAACAGATCTTAATTATTATTAGCATCGGGGACGTTTAACGGTAAAGTCAAAATCTCTTGATAAGCCTTTACATCCCCTACAAAAGATTAATAAACAGTCATTATAAAGCATAAAGATAATAATGATGATAAAATAACTGGTGTAGAAACTAGTTGAACCGAGTCATTGTAATTATATGTATTTATAAAGATAAAGAATACGAGTGTAGGTTAAGGAATAACTAGAGATATTACTAAACATGGTAATAAATTGGTGGTAAGATATACATATCCGCCCGGATAGCGACCACCGTACACATGGTGTTAAAATCTGCCATAGTGACCCACACACCTTGTGTGGATTGCGTTCCAGAATCAGCCAGTGTATATCCGGTTCTGCCGAGGGGCTTGCGATATGACTTGATGGTTAGTTTTGGCGGGTATAGGGTTACATCCTTATACCTCTGTGCCTGCATCGATCATCTGTCGCAGGCCCCTCGATTCACTTCTTCCCTCTTCGGAATGTGAAGAAAGATTCGAACAGACCGAGATAATTCTGGTCGCTAGTTTTTTTGGATTACACTGCGCTTACCACCATGTACAGTGCTGTCATTTTCCTGTGTATGATAAAAAAAAATACGAGACGAAACGACTAGCGACATAAGGGTAATAAACACAACTCAAAACTTTAAATTTCACAATATTGCTACTCTGCTCGATCATCCTGAGACAGGTCAGGAGGAAATCTCTTAATGCGAGCAACAGCAATTTTTTGGCTTTAATGTTGTTTACCGGTAAAAATCGCCAAAGCGATGCTAGCCACCTTAACGGCCACTTGAATACAAAAGATTTACCACCTTATTCAATTATTATGCTTAAGAGTGGCGACGGAATTCCGAAGGTATTAAATAATCAGAGACAAATCCTGGCGATAAAAAATGGTAGACCACATAACGTGCATCTCCAAGAATGATTTACTGCGCATTATAAATTATTTAACTACAAGTCATTCATGGATTTATATGACTATCATTACGTATTGTAATTAGCCGGGTAATCAGCCCCGCTTACGTCGTATTTAATTGATTCTGACTAGAGCTGTGGTAGATATTTTGAAGAGTGGTAGAGCCATACCATAGACAGTCTTGTTTACAGCACGAATGGGTCAGCTCGATGGGGTCGTTACCACTGTCTCACGGGTGATACTGGTAGTAATTTTTTGTTACATTTTGTAAGTAAGGCCGATCAAAATAATAGAGAATAAGTAAATATATCTGTAAATATAATATATGGAACGGCCATGTACCTACGTTGTTGTGGTTTTGAGACTATAGCTAGTTTTTTAACTGACCTAAATAGAAAAATTATCAATTTGTCTGTATATCTTTTTTATGTATGTACACACATGGCGTCGCCAAATGTGAACCGATTTGGGTAACTCTTTTTGTAAGCTATAGGGTTCACTGCGATCATAGTCCCAATTAAATTTGAAGAAATAATTACACCTTTCAGGAGGTTAAATTAAGTATTAGATCTAAACACCTTCATGCATTATTTTATATGTACCAATTTTGAAAATTAAAATGATAGACCAACTCTGAGTCGGTGGAACCAATCAGTGCCTATTAAAATGTAGTATGACTGACTTAACTGACTTAAAATTGTTTCATGTTATTTTTACCCCTTTACGCCGATTTTTTTTACTTGGGTATTACAACCAGTTACACATTATAACAAACAGTTACACATCTTTCATCATCATCATCATCATCATCAGCCACAAGACGTCCACTGCTGAACATAGGCCTCCCCCAAAGATTTCCAGACCTACCTGTTGGAAGCGGCCTGCATCCAGCGACTTCCTGCGATCTTTATTAGGTCGTCTGTCCACCTTGTAGGTGGACGTCCAACGCTGCGCTTGCCAGTACACATCTTTACACAGCTTTACATAGTATAAAATGAAGTCGCTTCCGCTGTCTATTCGCTTAGATCTTTTAAACTATTCAAAGGATTTTAATGCAGATTTCAGCAATAGATAGATTGATTCATGAAGAAGGTTTATATGTATATCACCGCTATGATCCATGGGAGCAGGGCTGTGACATGCAGGTGAAACCTCGAGGGACAGCTAGTTATATGTAAAGTAACTAATAAAATACACAAAATACAAATGCGTAACTCATACTATTATTTATTTATTTATTTATTTATTTAAACTTCATTGTACACAAAGAGTACAGTACATAACACTAAAATATAACTAATATAGAAGTACAATTGGCGGCCTTATCGCTCAGGGCAATATCTTACAGGCAACCATGGGATGGAGATGAAAGAAGGAGAAAGAAAGGGCAGTTAAGAGTGTACAATAAGCTAATTTTAAGAGTATACACAAATATAATTGATATACTAATTAAATATTATAAATAAATATATACATACATATAATACATAAACTAATAAACTAACTATAAAATATATATGTATATACATAAATATATAAAATTTATTGCCAGTGTAGTTATGTCAAAAACTAAGTAGTACTGAGATAATGCTCCTTCACCATTTTTTTGAAAACAGGAAGTGATTGGGCACGCCTAATGCCTACCGGTAGCGCATTCCACAGTCGAGTAGCCTGGACAGTGAACGATTTATCCGTGTATATAGTGGAATGCGTTGGCGTCATCAATTTTAAATTTTCAGATGATCTCAGAGACCTTGAATGTGTGTCATGAAGGAATTGAAAACGAGACTTCAGGTAGCAGGGAGTGACAGGACAGAAAAGAATATTATAAAGAAGAGATAGAATATGGGCATTCCGGCGAAGCCGTATGGGCAACCACTTGAGCTTGGCGCGAAACTCAGAAATGTGATCATATTTGCGGAGTCCAAATATGAATCGGATACAAAAATTTTGGAGGCGCTCAAGTTTATCTAATTGTTGTTCAGTAAGATCTAGATAGCTGACATCTGCATAATCAAGGATGGGAAGAAGAAGGGATTGCGCAAGTGAAACCTTTGTGGAAGTGGGTAGAAAATTGCGTAGCCTTCGCAAGGATCCTGCTGAGGCAAACAGCTTTCTACTTACGTCTTGTAATTGTGGCACCCAGGAGAGAGATTTATCTAGGTATATCCCAAGATTTTTCACTTTGTCACTATATGGGATACTAATACCGTTACAAGTGATAGGTGGTAATTGTGACTCTTGCAATTTTGATATCATCCTTGGGCTACCGATTATGATGATCTGCGTTTTCGAAGGATTTACTTGTAGACCGTAGGCCTTACTCCATTCGCAGATATGATATAAATCGGCGTTGACTGTAGTAACAGCTTCCGTCATTCTGTCTAGTGATGCTTGGTAGTATATTTGGAGATCATCGGCATAAAGGTGGTAGGCAGAACGGAGTTTAGACGAAATAGTATTGATAAAAATTGTGAAGAGAAGAGGAGATAAAACGCCGCCCTGTGGGACTCCGACAGAGGTGGTGCAATAAGAGGAAGATCTATCCTCAATGCAAATGCGCTGCCGGCGTCCAAACAGGTAACTACGAAACCACTCAATTGCCAATGGAGATATGTTAAGAGAACACAAAATGCTAAGCAAAACGTCAAAATCGACGGTGTTAAAGGCGTTACTGAAATCTAGTAGAGACAAGATTGTCAGCTTACCGTCTTCCATGCCAAATCTGATGTCGTCCGTAATATGAACCAGCGTGGTGGTGGTGCTGTGGCCTGGTCGGAAGCCGGATTGAAGTGGATTAAGGAGTTGATTGATGGAGAGGAAGTTACTGAGTTGGGAGTGGACTAGCCGTTCGAGCACCTTGGAAAGGAATGGTAGGATGGATATCGGACGGAAATCAGTAAAGGTAGAAGGATTATTTTTCTTGGGTATGGGAATTATTCGGGCTTCTTTCCAAGCTTGCGGAAAGATCCCACTGGAAATGGAGTAGTTGAGGATGTGAGAGATGATGGGAAGGATTTCGTCAAGGATGGGAAGAATCATATTACGGCCGACACAGTCACTTCCAACCGCGTTGGATGAAATTGACATAATGGTCCTCCTAACATCACAAAGAGCAAATTGTTTGAAGAGCAAAGGGGAGCAGTCGGGAGTCTGGCAGGATGAAAGAAGTTTTATTGTATTGTCTTTAGTAGCCCTGTCATAATTGGACGAAGAAGAGAATTTTTGGTTTAGGGAATTTAAATCAAAATGTTTCGGAAAAGGGTTTTGTTGAGATTTTCCAACTCCCAGTGACTTCAGAAATTTCCAGACTCTGGCTGGATCGCCATTTTCGATTGAACTATGGATATGTCGGCGTTGTGCATACCTACACACCTTCCTGCAATGATTCCGAATATCTACATATTTATCCCAGTTTGTGTCACTGGGGCGATATTTGTACCTTGACTTGGCAGCTGCTTTCTTTGCAAGAAGTTCCTTCATATCACCAGTGAGCCAAGGTGACGGAAGATGTTTCATCCTGATTGCACGGACTGGAGCATGAACATCATACAGCTCGATCAATTTACGGTTGAAAATTTCAACCTTGTCATCAGTCCCCTCAGAGGCGATGAGCATACTCCAGTCAATTTTTTCAGCATCTCTGCGAAGACAATCAACGTTCATACCACTAAAATTGCGCTGCAGGAGAGTTTTGGGTTTAGATTTAGGTGGACGGATACGGTAGGATAGAAAGAGTAGATCATGGTAAGAAAAGGCGTCAGCAGAACATTGCCCGTGTTTTGCAACATGATTTAAAGAGGAAACGAAGATAAGATCAAGAAGAGATGGAGTACAATTTGGAAGGTGATGAGTGGCAGAAAGTGGAAGGATAGAGAGATTACAGGATTGGACAGTGTTCTGAAGGGAGGAAGAACGAGAGTCGTTCTTTAGGAGACAGGTATTAAAGTCACCCATGATTATACAATGACTGTACAAGGGAACAAAGTTTTCAAGAAGTATTTCCAGAGAAGAAAAGAAGTTAATGCGAAGAGAAGGACAGTAGTAGACACCAAGTAGAATCTTAGAGTTTGAAAGGTCTACCTCCAAAAGAATATGTTCACCTGCATTAGGCGAAGGCGGCTGCGGTGACATACTTAAAACTGTGTATGATATATGCGAACGGAGATAAATAGCAACACCGCCTCCACCGCCCGCTATACGGTCATTTCTAATGAGAACAAAACCAGGAAGAGCAACAGAAGATGAAGGGAGACATGGTTTCAACCACGATTCAGATACTAGTAAGGCATGTATGTGGGTACAGTCAAATGAAGCCAGCATATCAGGGAAATGGGCCGGAATGCTCTGGGCATTGATATGAGCAACATTAAGGTTCTGTGGAACATCTGAGAACTGAGACGAAAGAGTACCAGAGAGAGAAGGAATACTCGCGAAGCTATCCTCACTGCTCAGCGAGAAAAAATCCTCACTGTCAGCGCTGCACTCAGACAAAGACATTGGCAAATAATAAATATATATGTATATGCAAAAAAAAAAATATATATATATATATAAATACAAATAAATATATGCGTATAACTATTATAAAATATTTATATGGCAATCTTGAATAATAAGATACAACAGTACCATCCATCCGCCGGTTGTTACAACTGAAAAATACACAAGAGGATGAATTGAAGAAAGAATTACAAAAGTAAAGTTAAAAAAAAAAGATGTTTTAGTCCAGGCAACAATACGAAAAATAAAAATTGAACAATAAATGACCACAAAAACAGATTGATGGAACGGAACGTATACGTCACTGTCAGTTGTCAATTTATCACACAGAGGTTAGTTTATTTACCTTGTCATTACATTTACATGATTTTAGAACAGTATAAAAAGTACATGGTGGTAATAGTAAATTAAATTGAAGAAACAAGTTAAACAAAAACTACATATTATTATTATTTTATTAATGACATGGTACAAATATTTACAAATATTACACTGCTCCGATAACTGTAAGCAGCGATAGCTCAGCGGGGAGTGGTATGAACTGTCGAGACGAAAGTCGCAGGTTCCAAACCAGCCCCAAGAGCATATACCACTGACTTTTCTAAGTTACGTGTATATTTATTGTAATTATCGCTTGCTTTAACGGTGAAGGAAACATCGTGAGGAAACCTGCATACCTGAGAATTCGATAAGAATTTTGGAAGGTATGTGAAGTCTGCCAACCCGCATTAGGCCAGCGTGGTGGACTAAGGCCTGATCCCTCTCATTCAGTAGAGGAGGCCCGTGCCCAGCAGTGGGACATATATAATGCAGGGCTAGTAAAAAAAAATGTAAAAGTAATATTTATGATCCAATTTATAAAATGAATGCTTGTTTTGATATACGTGTTGCGTTGTCGACAGCCGACACAGACGCAGCCGGCGCCTTGCATCCCGGCGGCACCGTCACTGCCAGCGTCGGTGCCTGGCTCATTCGTGTTGTCGGCGGCGGAGCAGGCGCAGTACGACGCACAGTTCGCGCTCGCAGATCTCGATCGCGACGGGTACGGCACTCGTACATTCTGAATCAACCATTCAAACACAAATCCCCCTCCCCAATTATTCCTTTCCTTTAAGGTCGGCAACGGCAACGTGCGTATGACTCTTCTAGTATTGTAACTGTACATAGGCGGTGGACATCACTTACCATCTGGTGATCCATTTGCTCGCTTGCCGGCCTATCCTATAAAAAACCCATAAAATACGGTTTTTGACTGCTTAATTTTATAAATTATTTTATATGCTCTCCGACAGTAATACAAAAAAGAATCATTTTCCCAAAATTAAAATTAAAATGGAGTTAAAAATGAGGTTATGTATTAAATATTGATTTAAACAAAAGTGAGCGCATAGTAGGAAAATCTCACCGTTCCCTTCCCACGCATGCATCATAACAGGCATGACCCTGTTTTGTGACGCAACATGCCATGTTGTGCATATTTTTTCAGTTATTTGACAACTATCCCTTGGTCCGTTTCCGTGTTACGCAGTTTGATTCTAAATTGTTTTTTTTGAGTGGTAGAGCCACGCTGTAGACAGTTTTGTCTACAGTATGAATGGGTTGGCTCGATCGGGTCGTTACCACTGTCTTACAGAACACCGACGTAAAGTAGCGGCTTGCTGCTGCGTTTCGTACGGTGAGTGAGATATCCGGAAGCCCAAATCCCCTCCCCTTCCCAATCCCTAATTATCCCTTTCCTTTAAGGTCGGCAACGCGCCCATTATTTTTCTGGTGGTGGGCGTACATGGGCGGTGGAGATCACTTATCATCAGGTGACCCACTTGCTCGTTTGCCGGCCTATGCTAATAAAAAAAAAATGGGTTGATGTTTCGATACCGTTGAGCGCATAGTACGTGCACGTTTATTTGTAACCGGTACTAGTGTGTGTGTGTGTGTATGTGTGTGTGTGCAGGTTCGTGTCGGGCGCGGAGATCAAGCACACGTTCCTGGAGTCGGGTCTGGGCCAGGCGGTGTTGGCGCACATCTGGGCGCTGTGCGACACTTGGGGCGCGGGCAAGCTGTCGCGCGACCAGTACGCCGCCGCCATGGCGCTGGTGGCGCGGGCACAGAGGGGCGAAGCTCTACCGCACTCGCTGCCGCATCTGCACCACGAACATACGGAACAGGTAACTTACCAACAAATACAACTCGTCTACACCGCGCGTGAACGCATCGTGCACGCGGTACCGAACTTAGGCGAAATCGATTATATTTAAGGATCGGGAAGAAAAGATTTGGCCGCGGAGTTTTGGCGGGAATTCTGACAGTGCGGTTCATCGGTTATTTTAATTTATTTCAAAACTAGTTTAAAGTTGTGTTTGTTGTATAAAAGTGGTGTCGATTTATTCAATAAACATTGACGGTGATGAACAGTGTATGGAAACATTGAAATAAGTGAATTAAGCATCGTACTGAAAGGAGTTAACACCACAACTCCAGCAAGACCTTGAAATCGATTGCACCCGTGTTTCATCGTTCTTGTGAAAATGACTTGAAAATAAAATATACTTAACATTGGCAAAATGCATCTTACTGCGAAAGCCATAAACAAAAAAAAAGTTTTGGCCCTCCAAGTATCTCATTCACCTCATGGAATAAAACAACAAGCACTACTATACGTAGGTTTACTATGGATAAAAACATAAACCAGCCTATTCATTACAATTACAACATTCTATATTCTCTCTTTCAGCATAATGTTATCTCGGCTTAATGCCAAAGCCTGCCTTCCTACCAGAATTCAACAAATTTTTATGACACGAACCGCCGTTTACCCGTAATACGTATATATTTGTAATGCGTACTGGTGTGGTTGTACTGAATGTACAATATCAATGACACATAAAAAACAATAATTTATTATCAGCAGCCTGCATTTTACATACAACACTTCGAAAATGTTGCGTTATATAAGCATTATTCCCACGACACCTTATCGTAGTTGTCTATTGCACAACAAACGGTCGAGATAACGCAACAAGACACTGGCTGCTACCACCATCATCAGCAACACGGTGTGATGGTTCCAACACGTGTGTCCACCCCACACAATCAGCTTGATGGTACCAGCGAGACGGTCGCCTTGCCAGCAACTGAAATAATAATATTATAACTCACACCTGTACCGCCGAATGGGTAGCTATCCCTTTTTTGAGTGGAAGAGCTACGCTGTAGACAGTTGTGTCTACAGCACGAATGGGCCGACTCGAAACCACTGTCTCACAGAAAACCGATGTAAAGTAGCGGATTGCTGCTGAGATTCGTACGGTGAGTGAGATATCCAGAGGCCCAAATCCTGCTCCCTTTCCCAATCCCTTAATAAGCCCTTCCTTTTAAGGTCGGCAACGCGCCTATGATTTTTCTAGTATTTTGGGCGTACATGGAGATCACTTACCATCAGGTGACCCACTTGCTCGTTTTGCGGTCTATGATAGAAAAAAAATATGCCTTCTCTTCCCTTTAAAGTCAACGGAGTTGCTCAGGATTGGGATATCTGTGCCTGATATGATGATAGGCTAATAATCACATCATGGGACGGAAATAATCTCGGCAAACTGTGGATGCACGAGTTGTACTAACTATCCCTATGGCGAAACAGGTGTGATCTTATCTAATTTATGAAATAATTAGAAATTAAAACATCACAAGTAATAGCGTACATACCTACTATAATATTAAAAATGTTTCTTAGGCCCGTATTTGCGAAGTATCATGTTCTGTGTACATGATTGGTCTGTTTTTATTTAGCGTCAAACATTAACCAATGGCGTTTAGAGAAATCGTCACTATGCTTTCGCCCTATATGATTAGATTGCCTGTAGTTCAGTGGCTTATAGTTCTGTGTGGTGTTGCTTCTGTTTATGGGCAGGCGGGGCGCTTACCATCAATCGAACGCCTTGCTTGTCTCGTCGTTCAATGAAATAAAAAAAAAATTGCGTACCTGTATAAATTACTATCCGAAAACTGTACTGGCGTGAACACTAGATGATCTCTCGCGTTGAGATGTACTCTGCCTCCGCTTCTTTCATCCAAACTCTTCGGGAGTATAGCTTGGCGCCCGACTCGCCACGAGACAGGCATGTCACGGAGTGTGCTCCTGTCGCAGGGTAAAACATTTCTTATTAACCCCACACAAAAATAATGATGGATGTCATGAATTTGATAACTTAGAACGCACAGAGCGTTGGTGCGTGCGTGATTATGTGCGTGCGTGAATATATGTATTGTGTTTGTTTAATTCTGCCGCCAAGCAACAGTGTGTAAGCACTGTTGTCTTTCGGTTGGAACGACATTGAAGGCAGTGAAATTACTGGGCATTATGAGACTTAACATCTTATGTCTCGGGGTGATCAGTGCCATGGAGTGCTTTGAAATTCAAAGTTCTGTGTGGTGTTGCTTCTGTTTATAGGCAGGCGTGGCGCTTACCATCAGGTGAGCGCCTTACTCGTTGCGTCCTTCAACCAAATAAAGATTTTTATTTGGAACCTGCTTTAAGTGGGTTTTCAGCTGGGATGAAGAACACTAGAAAAGAAACACTGGTATATTCTATTCATTTTATACCCTTCTTCATTCCCTTGGTGGCATAAGTTTCATAACTGTTGAGGACTGGTGTAGAGTTCATACGAAATTCCCATTGTTCTTTATGTACCTAACACAACATTTCTTACGGTCGTAATTATTTGTAAAGAGAAAATAATGCTTACCCCGGACATCGAATTTGTATCCGTTCTCCGTTTACTACAAACTGTATTCTTCTTACGGGTAGAGGATGTATCGATACACTATCGGTGATGTTCGTGCAGGGTACCTGGCGAAGACAGAGCATACTGGTCAGCAAAACCCTGCGTTAAATCATTTTGCAAGATACATTGTTTATCTGCGTCGGTGGGTAGTTGTAATGCGTACGCGGCACGACTGCTGCAACGCTGTGCTGATGTCTCGTGTTCGATCCCTGGTTTGGGTAGAAGTTTTTCCATCACGAAATCGAGTCTGGAATTGTGCCTATATGGCGATAGGCTCACCTACTATCACATCATGGGACGGTAATAAGCACTTTGTGGTTTACAAAATTGTAAATAAAGTTGGAATAACAAATAAAAACCATTATAAATGGTCGATTTCGATCGCGCTAACTCTCCATTACAGTAGATTTTTAGTATAGTGCAAAGGCTGAGGTGCAAGATTTATAAGATATAATTGTGAATAATGTACCTTACACATGGCGATCATGATTTCGTTCCTCCTTCGCTTCACGGCGTCTAGGTCTCTAATACTTCCCGGTAGATGTACAGACCGACATGGTATGCCGTCTGGGAAGTCTGTTGACAAATATACAAGGTGGTAGGTCCCTCGTATGCGAGAGGCCGTCTGGGTTGGTACCACCACTTTGTCTGTTTCTGCCGCCAAGCAATAGTGTGTAAGCACTGTTGTTCAGGCCCCTTGCTCGTCTCGTCATTCAATTAAATAAAATAAATATATTTCACATTTTATTGGCGCCAGTCCCGGATATAAAAATGTTTTTTTTCACGACAAAACGAGTTTAAAAAATTATCTCGAGTAGTTTCTGTTTAGCCCGCACATGTGACTAATCGATTGACAAATCAATTTACACGCGTTATCGATAAAGCATGCCAGTGCGGTGAGAATATGTGAATATTTTCTAGTTTAACACAGCACATATTGTGAATGGTAGTGACGTGAAAAACGTAGTCAGAAATTAGGTGTTTTTATCATGGTCAAATAAATACATTTAACATGATGGTAAGTAGAATAATATAATGTCGATAGTGGAGAAAGGTTGCGTGTCCCCGGTAGCTAAAAGTATGCCGGCCTGAGGACACACTGGCGTAGCGAACAATAATCGCCGGAACGAGTCAATATGGTGAATTTATGTGAAAGATGTAGAAATATGTACCGTCATTCTCTTCCATCAGCTGATTATATTTGTAGGACAAAAAAAATCCATGCCAAAGATGAAATGGTGAAATATCGAGTAAAATTGGACCTACTAATGCAAAAGGAACGGACCCACAGCAAGTGTGATGGCATGACCGCAATGTATTAAACATATGGACCGTTTATTTTGAAAGTGGTGTAAGTCCATTTTCTTTTGTTTCGAGAAAATTTAAGTTTTCTATATTTGTTGATTTAAAAATACAGGCAAATCATATGAGGTCTGGCATTCTTTCTATTGTTTTATCAACATTTAATTTGTTTATATAAATTTGTTTTTGGCTAATTAGACTACGATAACACATATTTATGTGCTGTAAATGGACTTACACCACTTTCAAAATTAGACAATTGTAAAAATCGTTTAATTTCTATTTTGAAAAATCTAATATCGCTTAAAATATACTTCATTTTAATATAATTTTGTTTACAAATACGCATAACAAGACATAAAATTTTATTTTAGACGGCAATTACATTGTCATTACAAGATACTGATTACAAGAATTTACTTATTCTCTGCATATGGTAGTGTTTCAAAATATGCATGATGCACCGGAGGTATATAGGGTAGTAGCTGCTTCATGTCTTTATATTTTTCGTACGTAATAGGTCTGGCATTTTGGTACAAAGGCTCCAGGGCGATTTTTTCAAATTTTAACGGTCTTCCAGGACGTAGAGGTAATAAATTGATAATTTTAAATTCTGCGTCCGTCATCGTTGTTTTATAAAATATGGTATATGGTGCAATATTGAGGAACCTCAACTAACATATTTGCAACCAATTGAACTGTTCCCCGTAAGTATTTTTTTTATCTGTTTTTTAATTGCATTTTGGAGATTTTTGGTTGAAATGAAACTCTCCCGTTTCATTTCATATAAAATGAATTTATCCTGTTTTCTACATTGTGCTATTGCATTATAGTAATGTTGTGGTGTGTACACAAAATTCATTTTTCTCAATGCCATTTCTCTAATTTTTTAATATCTATCTTTTAACTTACGAGTAGTGGAAACACGGAGGGGAAACAATGCAAATCGTCCGCGGGTGAAACCGCGGGACACAGCTAGTATAAAATAAATGAAAAATAGCAAAACACTGATCGGCATCCATCTGCTATGCCACCTATCTCTGTCAATTGGACTTACACCACTTTCATAATCAATGATTATGCAATTTCATTTACCGCCCGATTTTAAGTTGTACAAAACATGGGATTTTTTTGAGAAATTAAACACGGACTAGTTATATATAAAAAAATTACATTAAATTAAGCATGAATTACGTGATAGCTCATTTTTCTCAAAAATGGACTTACACCACTTTCAAAATAAACGGTCCATATATTACAAGTATTGTATACAGATATGTTGGCATAAATGAATACCTTCAAATGTGCCTTCATTCAGTTCAGCATTATGTGTTGTTTGAATGTGTGCTGAAGAGTTCTGTTCGTTTGGTATCTAGAAAATGTAAGATTCATTAATTTGTTGCAACATTGGGCGTGATCGGACGAACACAGATCTAACTAGCAATTTTAGATACTCAGCTTTTATGTCTACGCAGCTTGTACAGTAATTTCAGTTTATTGCTTGAGTATAATTATTACGAATACAAATTATATAATGCAAGATAAGGTGCCCCAGACGAAAACAGCTAAGTTAGATATTTTGGAAGTCGTAACTTGTAATCAAGTTAGATTTGGAATGCTGTTCGCCCGAACACGCCCATTTATGACGTACTAGCTTTTGATCGCAGTTCTGCCCACGTAAATGTCTGGGATTAAAAAGTAGCCTATATCCTAATCATACATGCGTTACCAATATACAATATTGGTTAACATTAAAGTATAAACCAATTGTTTAGGGAAGGGGGTTTGGGCCCCCGAAAATCTCACTCATTGTACAAAATGCAATAGGAACCCAATTCCACATGCCATGCCACTAAACGCCGTTTTAATGTGAGACATTGGTCCCGCCTGGTCGAGCCGACGTCTTCATGCTGTATACAAAATTGTCCACAGCATGGATCTACTTGTCTAACCTTCCCTGGTGTGATCTTCACATAACATATGCCGTACCGCCGTTGCCTTCCAACCTTCCCGCATGAGCTGCACTCGCTCCAAGTAGACCACGAGGTGAACACTGTCTTGTCTTTTATAGCCAATGGCGGTGTCGGGTATGGTCCCATAGAAGTCGAAGGTTTTACCTGAGAATATACACACCCAACAGTCACACGCATAGTCCAGGCCTCGTGGGTATCGGGAACTACGAGGGACTTGCGGTCCCACAACACCCAGACCCGAAACAAATATTTTAGTTTCTCGGCTGCTGCACCAAGGAGGCCGCTATATTTCTTTGAATTAAACTGCTTAGAGTGATATAATTAATGGTCTTGAGGTAGTAATGACCTTTTTTATCCTAGCACAACAAAATGACTACACTACACTACACGCAGTGCAGTCTAAAAAACACAGTGAGCTCCGACAAACAATGAGTTTATCGGCGGTCACCAGAATCATGCCGGCCTGTATAAATGCTTCTTCACACTCCTAAGAGGGAAGAAGCAAATCGATAAGCTTGCAACAAGACAGGCGGATGACCTGACAGACAGACGGTCAACAGATAATATAGAGATTTCGCATGTGTATGTGTAAAACATGACCAACCACCTTCAACGTCATCGTCTAATAAGATGAAAGATGAAGATCGTCTAATACGGACACCAAGTCAGCCACGGATGTACTCGTTACGCACATCCACCGCAGCATCTCCGCGATGTGGATCTCCTTAAAGTGACCCTTACGAGCAGGCTACTCTCACAATTAAGAGCAGAGGCCAAATGTTAGAAAGAGTCAAGAAACAGAATTATAAATCTTACCACATCGTATTCCTCTTCGTCAATAACATGAAGGATGACCAAGCCGCTGATGCTCTTCCCCATCTCACACCTATATACACCAGCGTGTGTTGGTTCCACGTGGTATATGGTGATATATTTGTCTTCATGCACTATGTAGTCTTGGTCTATTAGGGGGCCGAATGTCATGTTTTCCGTTGACTGAAAACGACGTTTAACAGTCACTAATAGTTCGAATTACGCATTTTTGTTTGCTGCTAGCTCGCTCATATTAAAAGTGGCAACACCACTGCCATTTTTGCAAAATACTTTATAAAAAATACACTGCGCTCGCCACCACAAGATACACAAAGTTGTCTCATAATGTCCAGCAATTTCACATTTCATTTTTACCCAATTTGAATTTTGTTTTCGCCAAAATAGTTTATCGTATTATTGTATAGTACGTACAAAATAAAATCTGAGACACAAAAAGATCCGTTATTAAATAAAATATTAGGTTATATTAAGTTCGGTTGGCCTCAACAGTATAGAAACGATAATGAAAAGCCGTTCTTTATTAAAAAAAAATATGGGTGCGTGTACTTATGTACGCGCGTGAGAAGTTATACTTCTTTGGCATCATTAAATATCCAATAATAAGTATTTAACATTAATAATTTAATAATATTTAGTGTTAATTATATTAAATAAAAGTATTTTAATTTATATCAACATATCCACTCGACATGATAGAAGTACATTCTACTCTCTTCGCGTTTATGCGAGCCTGGTACTTTTTACGGCAACATGTTCCGAATAAGAAAAAACCTAAAGAGTTTTTCTTTGTCCAAATCGTCATTTGTTTATTAATTACGGCTACTCGCCATGAAAAATGGACATTCTACTCTCTTCGCGTTTATGCGAACCTGGTACTTTTTTTACGGCACCATGTTCTAAATTATAAAATAAAAACCGCATCTATATATAATTATATATATATATATATATATATATATATATATATATATATATATATATTATTTATTTATTTTTTTATTTCACTCTCATCATTTTTTCATAACGCGCCTAACTTCATACTGCTCTCATCATTTTTTCTTAACGCGCCTAACTTCATACTGTTAATTTTTTGTGTCACAGGTGCGCGCGCATCTTAAAATTTCACTCTCATCATTTTTTCATAACGCGCCTAAAGAAGTATAACTTCAATAATGATTAATATTAAACATCAGATACCCTTATAATAATATAATGTACTTACCTTAGCATATTTCCACAGTAGTTTCGATATTTCACCCGGCGCTACGCACAGTCCACAGGGTAGCCGTGCTGTACCGCCTTCGTACACCGTCAGTATAGTGGATGGCATTCGTCGAGAGGCAGTCAATTTCGAGATCATTCCCGCAGTACATTCGTAGTAGGTGTACCAGGCATTGGATATTTGTGCTAGCTTTCGTTTGTCCCCTCCTTGCAGGAAAATATTTTGTCGATATCGAATAATTGGTGTTAGAGCCACGCTGTAGAGAATTTTGTCTATATTCTCTAGTATGATTGGTCTGGTTCGACCAGGTTACTACTAAAAGATAACAATGTGGATTGAGAAGGAGAGGGGATTTGGGTCTTGAGAAATGTAACTCACTGTACGAAGCATAACAACAAAACGCCACTTCAGTTTTTTGTCAAACAATAATTTCAAGGTCCAAATTCGCCTTCCTTCCCATTGCCCATTGTTATCACAAATAGTCGGCAACGTATCCATGTTTCTGGGTTATTGTAGGTGTTATATATGTTACTAGATGACCCGGTGAACTTCGTATCACCTACATATATTTGTGTAAAATGTGTCCTGTTCTTGTCTTGTCCCCGTCCCGGTCTCCGTCCCGGTCTCCGTCCCGGTCTCCGTCCCGGTCTCCGTCCCGGTCTCCGTCCCGGTCTCCGTCCCGGTCTCCGTCCCGGTCTCCGTCCCGGTCCCCGTCCCTGTCCCCGTCCCTGTCCTCGTCCCTGTCCCCGTCCCTGTCCCCGTCCCTGTCCTTGTCCTGTCCCTGTCCTGTCCTGTCCTGTCCCTGTCCCAGTCCCTGTCCCTGTCCCTGTCCCTGTCCCTGTCCCTGTCCCTGTCCCTGTCCCTGTCCCTGTCCCTGTCCCTGTCCCTGTCCCTGTCCCTGTCCCTGTCCCTGTCCCTGTCCCTGTCCCAGTCCCAGTCCCAGTCCCAGTCCCAGTCCCTGTCCCTGTCCCTGTCCCTGTCCCTGTCCCTGTCCCTGTCCCTGTCCCTGTCCCTGTCCCTGTCCCTGTCCCTGTCCCTGTCCCTGTCCCTGTCCCTGTCCCTGTCCCTGTCCCTGTCCCTGTCCCTGTCCCTGTCCCTGTCCCTGTCTTGCCCTGTCCCTGCCCTGTCCCTGTCCTGTCCCTGTCCTGTCCCTGTCCCTGTCCCTGTCCCCGTCCCCGTCCCCGTCCCCGTCCCCGTCCCCGTCCCCGTCCCCGTCCCCGTCCCCGTCCCCGTCCCCGTCCCCGTCCCCGTCCCCGTCCCCGTCCCCGTCCCCGTCCCCGTCCCCGTCCCCGTCCCCGTCCCCGTCCCCGTCCCCGTCCCCGTCCCCGTCCCCGTCCCCGTCCCCGTCCCCGTCCCCGTCCCTGTCCCCGTCCCTGTCCCTGTCCTGTCCCTGTCCTGTCCCTGTCCTGGCTTATATATACCAACAAACCGGTTTATACCTGCGCTTATAGATGTTTCACATCAAAAAGACATCAAGTGTTTCATACCCAGGAACAGCAAAATCAACAACTACTAATAAATTAAAAATTAATAAAAAAAACATTGTCCAGCGGACAAAATTGTGAATCTAAACCATTCTCAGATCCCCTTGAACACACACAAAAAATTTCATCAAAATCGGTCCAGTCGTTTAAGAGAAGTTCAGGAACATACACACTCACAGAAGAATTATATATATAAAGATATGAGCTATCTATCTCGCCAATAAGGTATGTTGTGTGCAGTCGCGCGCCAAAACAAAGATGTTTATGGAGCCTTACTGTGTAAGAGCTTACTCGGATATCCTAAGTTTTTTTCTATACTTGAGTTCCATCTCAGAGTTTCATTTGTGTCACCATACTTAAGTTTGTGTCGTTTTATCAAATCGTCGACATCAATAATATTTTTTGCACAATTGGTAGTTGTTATTGTAAATAATAATGTATGTAGAATTATAATTGTCATTTCTGTCATTGATTTTGGAGAGTGATTTGAAATGTCAATAATCTTACTTTTATATTTCAAAATTGAATTTTAGAATAATTTAACAACTTTGTACTTATATAGAATGAAGAAAAGCATGTTTTGTGGAGAAAACTTATTTCTGGATTACTATCAAAGGCACTAAAAGGATGCTGGGGAACGGTATGTAGGGATGTAGAGACGGTGGTCGTAGGTTCCATCTTAGTCCGCAGGGCACAAACCTTAGACTTGTAATAGCTAATTGTGTGTTTAATATTTAATACATCTCGATCTAACGGTGAAGCAAAATATCTTGAAGAAATCTGCATACCTGAGAATTTCCAGGATATATTTTATCAAGCTGCATTAGAATAGTTAAGTTTGAACTAAGGTACCCCTCTCATTAGTAGAGCGTATCCGTGCCCAAGAATGTGACCGTATATAATATAAGAGTGATATATTATTTTTGTTAGCAGCAACCAACCCAGTGTCAGCCACAGCAGCCCCCTGGCGGTGTGCAGCTGGGCGCGCAGCCGACGCCCGAGATGGAGGCGATCGCGCGCGAGGTGGAGGCGCTGGCGCGGGAGCGGCTCGCGCTCGACGCCGACCTCGCCGACAAGCAGCGCGCGCTCAACACCGCCGCCGCCGAGAGACACGCGCTGCAGGTCACCAACACTCAACACTCAACACTCATCAACATCTACCATCACTGATCACCATTCATCAATATCTACCATCACTCACCACCACTCATCAATATCTACCACAACTCAGTACAATCATCAACATCTACCATCACTCACCACCACTCATCAACATCTACCATCACTCACCACCACTCACCATCACTTGTCCGCATCTACCATCACTTACCACCACTCATCAATGTCTACCATCACTCACCACCACTCATCAATGTCTACCATCGCTCACTATAACTCATCAACATGTACCATCACTTATCACCACTCATCAACGTCTACCATCACTCACTACCACTCACCACCACTCATCAACATGTACCATCACTTACCACCACCCACCAACGCTCATCCACATCTACCATCACTCATTACTCTCATCAACATCTACCATCACTCACCACCACTCATCAATGTCTACCATCACTCACCACCTCTCATCAACATCTACCATCACTTACCACCACTCATCAACATGTACCATCACTCAGAACTGAACAGAACTGTCATTACTATTGGTAATGTAAATGCCATCATCTATTTACAGAGTGAACTGGACACACTGACTGCCACGTTGAAACAGTTGGAGAATCAGAAAGGAGAAGCACAAAAGAGATTGAACGATCTCAAAACACAGGTTAGTGTTGGAAGTATTCACGATGATGATATCGAATGCCCGGGGACATTGTTTTTAGGACAAGTGACGTCAGCAGTCGTCACCATCATCCGTGTTTTTTTGTTTCTTATCAATTCTTTCGAGCGATGTATACGCCGTTGCTTTATTTAGTTTTGCTTGGTGGAACATTTCATGAGAGAGTGATAACCGCTAATACGTGAAAGATAGGAAAGCCAGAGTCTAAAAAGTAAAATAAAAAATATGGGTGCGTGTACTTATGTACGCGCGTGAGAAGTTATACTTCTTTGGCATCATTAAATAACCAATAATAAGTATTTAACATTAATAATTTAATAATATTTAGTGTTAATTATATTAAATAAAAGTATTTTAATTTATATCAACATATCCACTCGACATGATAGAAGTACATTCTACTCTCTTCGCGTTTATGCGAGCCTGGTACTTTTTACGGCAACATGTTCCGAATAAGAAAAAACCTAAAGAGTTTTTCTTTGTCCAAATCGTCATTTGTTTATTAATTACGGCTACTCGCCATGAAAAATGGACATTCTACTCTCTTCGCGTTTATGCGAACCTGGTACTTTTTTTACGGCACCATGTTCCAAATTATAAAATAAAAACCGCATCTATATATAATTATATATATATTTATATATTTATATATATTTATTTATATATATATATATTTATATTATATATATTTTTTATATATATTTATATATATTTATTTATTTATATATTTATATTTATTTATTTATATTTTTTTATTTCACTCTCATCATTTTTTCATAACGCGCCTAACTTCATACTGCTCTCATCATTTTTTCTTAACGCGCCTAACTTCATACTGTTAATTTTTTGTGTCACAGGTGCGCGCGCATCTTAAAATTTCACTCTCATCATTTTTTCATAACGCGCCTAAAGAAGTATAACTTCAAAAATTTGGACCTCCTTCTTTTTAGGTCGGTTATAAATCGGCAAGGCAAAAACTCGTGGTTGACCCGCGGGCCACCCATAATTTTTCTGATATTAATTCTGTCCTTAGGCCGTAGTAAACACTTACAATTAGGTGATCCACTTGTTCGTTTGCCTTCTGTTATGCAAAATGTCTATTGTCCGCAGGTAGAGAAGCTCCGGTCGCAAGTGTCTGCACAAGAGGTGGCGGCGGCCGAGACCGAGGCGGAGGTGGCGGCACGGCGCGCCGCCGCACAAACGCTCAAGGAGAAGGAACGCGCGCTGCAGCAGGAAGTGGCAGACGCACAGGCGGAGGCCGAGACGCTCACCGGACATCTCAGGAAGACTGTGCTCGCCGTCAGCCAGGTATGGTTCACAGAAAAAAAAAGTGTGTGTCTCGGCACGCTCGACAGAAGTGATAACTTAAATGATTATGGGTTAAAATGATAGCGGAGGAGCCTGCCTACTGCTACCGTATGCGTGAGAGAAAGGGAAGCCAAACTGAGTCTAATGCGTTACGTTACGGTGTCAATGTCTGGCTTCCCTTAACGCGTTATGTTACGAAGTCCGGTCAAAGTCCTGTCAAAGTCCGGTCAAAGTCATGTCAAAGTCCGGTCAATGTCATGTCAAAGTCATGTCAAAGTCCGGTCAATGTCATGTCAAAGTCCGGTCAGAGTCCTGTCAAAGTCCGGTCAAAGTCATGTCAAAGTCATGTCAAAGTCCGGTCAAAATCATGTCAAAATCCGGTCAAGGTCCTGTCAGTCTTGTCGAAGTCCGGTTAAAGTCCGGTCAAAGAGGTCGGCTAATGCTGGCTGGTCGATGTACCGCTCGCGGTACGGAACGTTTCGGTTCACCCTCCCATAAGAAGTTATCACTTCAAAAAATCCTAAAAGTGTTTGAAAATAGAATACCGGCATAATATACTAACCGGTGTATAATTTGTTACCAGGCGAACATAAAGATGTCGCACCTAGAGGAGCAGTACCGCGTGGTGAACGAAGCGTGTGATGCTCTGACGTCAGGCGCAGTGGTGTCCGCGGCACAACTAGCGCTGCAGCCGCTGCACACGCGGGAACATCTCGAGCGGGTCGTGCGCGGAGCCACGCCCAACGACGCGCTGGTGCGTATAGTACATATGGTACAGTACAGCCGCTGGGTACGATCCTAAAGTATAAGACAGTGACATCGGCGGAGCAACGAGCAAAAGATATTTATCTATACTTGTATGAACTATTCGGTTTACAGGAAGACGAGTCATTCTCTCACACCAACGGTTTCGGCGAGACCACGGGCGGGTTCACCTCGGATCCGTTCAAGGACTCACCGTTCACTGCGATGCAGCAGAACGATCCGTTCGCACCCACCGCCGCTACTACTAACGCTGGAAAGGTACAAATACTTGTATTTCTTACTTCTTAAGTCTCTTGTGACCATGATTTATTCTGTGTTGTTTTTTATTTTGTGTTGGTTTGTTGGTAGGCAGCAGCTTGGCTGTGCCCCTGGCATTGCCGATGTCCATGAGCGGCGGTGACCGCTTACCATCAGGCGGGCCGCTTGCTCGTCTGCCTATCAAGGCAATAAAAAAAAAAATATTAGTTTACACTGTAATAGTGGAATATGTAGCCTTGTAGCTCGCTATACATGTATACCACGCTAGGCGTGCTTGCACGTAGTAACGTTCACGCCTAGCGTGTGCATGTACGACGCGCGTATAAAAACACCACGTGTGTACGCGCCGCGTGTCAACATGTTACAAAATACGCTTACAAACTCTCGCGCCTATATCCCCGAAGGAGTAGGCAGAGGTGTAACCAAAACATTCGTCGAGATTATTTTCATCCCATTTAAGTGGTGTGCCTGTCTTCATACTTTGCACAACTTTCAATTCCGGATAATTTAGTCCTGATATTTCGAATTAGAAATTCACACAGATTGTGATTGCTTGATCTGGGATTTTAACCCAAGATCCCAAGGTTTCTCAGCTTAAATACGTTGCTAATAGACTAATCTGGCGATTTTCGAAGTCGGTTAAGAGTGTTTAGTCCAGTAGTGTAACAGTGTGACACGCCCCTCCAATGGCTAGTTTATTTGACGCTAGTTGTGTTGACGCAGGAGGGATTCGCGTCGGATCCGTTCGCCTCCGACGCGGACCCGTTCGCGAGCGACGCGTTCGCGGCACACAACGACGCGGCCAAGCCGAACGACGATGTAAGTATACTATTCATATTGGATATTCAGTTTTTTTACTCAAAATAACACTGCATAAAATCGGCAAATACCGAATTAACCGACAGTGTCAGGAGAGTGTTGACATTTAATAACAGCCGCTTTACTTATCTTTATATATATAATTCTTCTGTGAGTGTGTATGTTCCTGAACTTCTCTTAAACGACTGGACCGATTTTGATGAAATTTTTTGTGTGTGTTCAAGGGGATCTGAGAATGGTTTAGATTCACAATTTTGTCCGCTGGACAATGTTTTTTTAATTAATTTTTAATTTTTTTGTAGTTGTTGATTTTGGAATGTTCATTTTCCAGTACAAACTGTTCCTGGGTACTATAAGCGCAGGTATAAACCGGATGGTTGTCGTTGCGAAGCTTGCCGTGATGACGGGTCGTATAGCGTCTAGACTGGACAGGGACAGGACAGTGAGACAGGACAGTGAGACAGGAAAGTGAGACAGGACAGTGAGACAGGACAGTGAGACAGGACAGTGAGACAGGACAGAGAGACATGACAGAGAGACAGGACAGTGAGACAGGACAGTGAGACAGGACAGTGAGACAGGCCAGTGAGACAGGCCAGTGAGACAGGACAGTGAGACAGGACAGTGAGACAGGACAGTGAGACAGGACAGAGAGACATGACAGAGAGACAGGACAGTGAGACAGGACAGGACGGGGACGGGACGGGGACGGGACGGGACGGGGACAGGACGGGGACGGGACGCGGACAGGACGGGGACAGGACGGGGACGGGACGGGGACAGGACTGTCCAACCGGAGGGAGGTGGGAGACGACCTGACTTAGGTCGTCGAAGTCAATTAAATGTGCGACGGGCTACCTCACGTGCAATGGCGCAGTACCTCACTTAATTGCATTTAATGTAAATAAAACATTTGTATTAAGTTTTGACCACATTTTACACAAATATATTATGTAGGTGATACGAAGTTCACCGGGTCATCTAGTCTTTATAAACTCCTTTGCAAAAAAAACGGGCACCTTACACACACACTTTACCTTAGCTTTTCTATGGGTAAATATTATTATATTTTTAGTATGTCATTAGCTTGGATGACTAGAAATTTCTTATTATCAATGAGAATCTAGTTTTTTAACACTTTTATCCTGGTATCGGTGTTTTAGTCAATGTAAACAGAGAGCCGTGTTAAAATGGACATTTTTATGGGTATAATGAAATTAAGACTACGAGTATTTTTATGGTATTTTAATAAAAGAGACATTAAAAAATAAAAATTAATAACGAGTATGACCTCCTCTTGCAGCGATTACGGCATGTAATCGTCTTGGCATGCTTCCCACCAGGCTTTTGATGGTGTCCTGTGGAATGTGTTCCCACTCAGTCGAGATTACACGTTTAAGCTCTCTGATGTTTTGTGGAGGTGGTTGGACAGATCGTACTCGCCTTTTTAGGAGGTCCCAAACGTGCTCAATGGGGTTAAGGTCGGGGCTCCGCGCTGGCCAATCCAAACGACGAATACCGACCTCTTGCATATAAGCATCTACGTCGCCAGAACGGTGGGCCCGAGCATTATCGTCCATGTAAATGGCATCTTCACCAATTACAGTCAGTGCGGGTTGTGCATTTTGAGAAAGGATTTCTGTTATGTACCTATGCGCATTTAGTGAGCCATTTTCTATGAATACTATCTCGGTACGATAGTTGGAAGTTACGCCCGCCCAAAACATAACGGACCCTCCACCATAAGGGGTGATTTCTTCAAAACACACATCGGCATAGCGTTCCCCTGGTCTTCGTAACACTCGCCGACGTCGGTCCTCACCATGCAGACAAATTCGAGCCTCATCGGAGAAGAGTACGCTACTCCAGTTACCTGGTGTCCAAGATAGGCAATTTCTAGCGAACCTCAACCGCGCAATCCGGTGCTCACGGAGTAACTTGGGGGCCCGCGCTGGTCGTCGACTACGTATATCAGCAGCTAAAAGTCTTCTCCTCACAGTCCATAGGCTAACTTGTGCTCCTCGTACCTCTTCAAGGTTTCTTTTGAGGTCTATGTAACTGCATTTGCGGTTCCTCAGCGCCTGAGTCACTAAAAAGCGATCGTCTCGCGGCTGTGTGCAACGTTTTCTCCCAGAACCTTGCCTTCTCTGAACGGAACCTGTCTCTTGGTATCGAGTCCAGGTTCTTTGTACGGTTGAACGACTCACGTTTAACCGCTGTGAGACGTAACATTGGCTACACCCCTCTTCCAGCAGCGCTATAATTTTACTAGCTCTCATTGCTTTTTCTGCCATTACGATAGACACAAAGATATCTGTTTTAAGTCACAATAAGGCAGAATTATGCGATAAACATAAATTGTTGTACTAAAAATAACGAAAAGTTACTTTTAGTTGCTTGATAACCTTTTAACCGCAAACCCGCGAAAAGTGTCACAAAATGAAAAAGGGATTAATAATTTAAAAAACAAAAGTTTTGAATTTGGAATGAACTTTTTTTCATACCCAGACTCTTTATTAAGTGCCAGTAACATAGTTTGGCTATTAAAACCTCTGAAGAACTAAATTATTACCAATAATGTTAAAAAATCAAACCCGCCCGTTTTTTTTGCAAAGGAGTGTATATATAATTCTTCTGTGAGTGTGTATGTTCCTGAACTTCTCTTAAACGACTGGACCGATTTTGATGAAATTTTTTGTGTGTGTTCAAGGGGATCTGAGAATGGTTTAGATTCACAATTTTGTCCGCTGGACAATGTTTTTTTTATTAATTTTTAATTTATTAGTAGTTGTTGAGTTGTCGTTGCGAAGCTTGCCGTGATGACGGGTCGTATAGCGTCTAGACTGGACAGGGACAGGACAGGGACAGGACAGTGAGACAGGACAGTGAGACAGGAAAGTGAGACAGGACAGTGAGACAGGACAGTGAGACAGGACAGTGAAACAGGACAGAGAGACATGACAGAGAGACAGGACAGTGAGACAGGACAGTGAGACAGGAAAGTGAGACAGGACAGTGAGACAGGACAGTGAGACAGGACAGTGAGACAGGATAGTGAGACAGGACAGTGAGACAGGACAGTGAGACAGGACAGTGAGACAGGACAGTGAAACAGGACAGAGAGACATGACAGAGAGACAGGACAGTGAGACAGGACAGTGAGACAGGACAGTGAGACAGGACAGTGAGACAGGACAGTGAGACAGGAAAGTGAGACAGGACAGTGAGACAGGACAGTGAGACAGGACAGTGAGACAGGACAGTGAGACAGGACAGTGAGACAGGACAGTGAGACAGGACAGTGAGAGAGGACAGTGAGACAGGACAGTGAGACAGGACAGTGAGACAGGACAGTGAGACAGGAAAGTGAGACAGGACAGTGAGACAGGACAGTGAGACAGGACAGTGAGACAGGACAGTGAGACAGGACAGTGAGACAGGACAGTGAGACAGGACAGTGAGACAGGACAGTGAGACAGGACAGTGAGACAGGACAGTGAGAGGACAGTGAGACAGGACAGTGAGACCGGACAGTGAGACAGGACAGTGAGACAGGACATTGAGACAGGACAGTGAGACAGGACAGTGAGACAGGACAGTGAGACAGGACAGTGAAACAGGACAGAGAGACATGACAGAGAGACAGGACAGTGAGACAGGACAGTGAGACAGGACAGTAAGACAGGACAGTGAGACAGGACAGTGAGAGGACAGTGAGACAGGACAGTGAGACCGGACAGTGAGACAGGACAGTGAGACAGGACAGTGAGACAGGACATTGAGACAGGACAGTGAGACAGGACAGTGAGACAGGCCAGTGAGACAGGAAAGTGAGACAGGACAGTGAGACAGGACAGTGAGACAGGACAGTGAGAAAGGAAAGTGAGACAGGACAGTGAGACAGGACAGTGAGACAGGACAGTGAGACAGGACAGTGAGACAGGACAGTGAGACAGGACAGTGAGACAGGACAGTGAGACAGGACAGTGAGAGGACAGTGAGACAGGACAGTGAGACCGGACAGTGAGACAGGACAGTGAAACAGGACAGAGAGACATGACAGAGAGACAGGACAGTGAGACAGGACAGTGAGACAGGACAGTGAGACAGGACAGTGAGACAGGACAGTGAGACAGGAAAGTGAGACAGGACAGTGAGACAGGACAGTGAGACAGGACAGTGAGACAGGACAGTGAGACAGGACAGTGAGACAGGACAGTGAGACAGGACAGTGAGACAGGACAGTGAGACAGGACAGTGAGAGAGGACAGTGAGACAGGACAGTGAGACAGGACAGTGAGACAGGACAGTAAGACAGGAAAGTGAGACAGGACAGTGAGACAGGACAGTGAGACAGGACAGTGAGACAGGACAGTGAGACAGGACAGTGAGACAGGACAGTGAGACAGGACAGTGAGAGGACAGTGAGACAGGACAGTGAGACCGGACAGTGAGACAGGACAGTGAGACAGGACAGTGAGACAGGACAGTGAGACAGGACAGTGAGACAGGACAGTGAGACAGGCCAGTGAGACAGGATAGTGAGACAGGACAGTGAGACAGGACAGTGAGACAGGACAGTGAGACAGGACAGTGAGACAGGACAGTGAGACAGGACAGAGAGACAGGACAGAGAGACATGACAGAGAGACAGGACAGTGAGACAGGACAGTGAGACAGGACAGTGAGACAGGACAGGACAGGGACAGGACAAGACGGGGACAGGACGGGGACGGGACGGGGACGGGACGGGACGGGGAAAGGACGGGGACGGGACGCGGACAGGACGCGGACAGGACGGGGACAGGACGGGGACGGGACGGGGACAGGACTGTCCAACCGGAGGGAGGTGGGAGACGACCTGACTTAGGTCGTCGAAGTCAATTAAATGTGCGACGGGCTACCTCACGTGCAATGGCGCAGTGCCTCACTTAATTGCATTTAATGTAAATAAAACATTTGTATTAAGTTTTGACCACATTTTACACAAATATATTATGTAGGTGATACGAAGTTCACCGGGTCATCTAGTATTAATACAAAATTGAAACGAGACTGCTTCTAAACCTGAAACAACCCGATATTTTTTTACGAACATTTCCTGCAATTTATGTTGTCCTGAAACATTAATATGAAATTTGATTTGGTTTGGCGTGAGCGATAATAATAATGCTGGAATGAGGCAAAGACTGCTCCTAGCATAAATTAGTTACCTAATTTTATCGCTAAGTTGGATCGCCATTATGGATAATCGGCGTGATTTGGCCAAAAAAGTTTAGCAGTATCGAACTGTGTTCCTTTTATTTATGTAATATGTGTTGAGCTTTTTGTATCTTTTAACGAAAGATAAGTATAAGCACTACAATATTATACTTTATCACTCATTCAATGCCCTATTCGATAGTGTGTCGGGTACAGGATCGATATACATATATTTTGTTGATCGTGTGATGTTGAGTGTGGTGTATGTATGTGTGTAGGGCGCGTGGGCGGACCCGTTCGCGGTGCTGCACGCGCCGACACGCGACTCCGCGCATGTTCCCGCGCCATCCGCATCCCTCACCAACAACAACTCGACGTCAGCACCCGCGGCAGCGTCAGCGTCCGCGCCGGCGCCCGCGCTACCGCCCAAACGGCACAAGACACCGCCGCCGCGACCCGCGCCGCCGCGACCTGCACACGACAAGGTATGTACCGATACACTACACCCACACACCACACACGACACACGACACACGACACGACACACGATACATGACACAACGCATGAAACACACTACACATACGAGACACACGACACACAAGTGATTCGCCAGTTATGTCATGTTATTTTCATAGCATTCAAACTTTTCAATCACTCATTCCGTACTCAGACACATAATATACGCAACAATGTACACGATCACACACATATAAAAATACAAGCACGACTCACATACGAACTCCAACATATACAAGTATGGTTAAAAGTAAAAAATACACATTACGCAGATATATTCAATCGCACACTACGATAAGGTGAGCAAGTCTTTCATCTGGTAGTAACCGTCACGCATACCCATAATAAACATGTAACGCAACTATAACTTGTAATTACAAAGTACTGTAGCATGTTTATCACCATGATAAATAGGATTTTAACAGTTTCCATGTCGCAGTAGGTGGGCAACTGCCTGGGTAAACGAGTAGCAGCGGGTTCGATCCCGCATCGATACATCTGGACTTGTGATTCGCCAATATTTGTTTCGGAGTTTGGGTTTTATGAAACCGAAAAATTCTCGTATATTTCTGATAAATTTGATTCTGATTTCTGGTAAAATGGGTACTTTACCATCATAATTGTATGTCAGCGTCTCTACAGTCTAAACTTCTTGGTGGTAAAATAATAAATACTATAATTACACATACACGAATCTCCTTGAAACTCGTCGAACCATAATTTTAATAAGTTTTTTTAAGGATTTTAATTCACATACAATGGTATGAATTATTCTAATAAAACTCACATTCGAAATTACAGTGTTAACTAAAAAAACTTTAGAATTCATTTTAAAATCCAACGTTATGTTTTATGTGAATTGAAATCAATATTGCAAAAGACTTTCAGTTCCGCAGGTTTTTAAAAAATAAATAATGAAAATATATCAATCAAAAAATTACTTAAAAAAAATTATGAAATATGTATTGTTATAAACTTAAAAAATATTTCAATCGATACTCAGCAAAATATGTGGAAGTTGTAAAGTTTTATGCAACTGTTTGTGTATTTTATTTTGACTTATTATTTTCAGATGTTTTGATTTATGATTATTTGCCAAATGTTTATTTGCCCCTCCCCCACGTCCCAGTTAGCCCTCACCTACCGTAGTCGCATGCGGCGCCCGCCGAGCGTATGCAAAATATTTTTTTAATATTTTTTTCATTTTTTTGTTATTTTTTTAACGCTGCAGAGAAAGTAAAATGTACGTAAAAACGCTATCCTAGTATTCGCAATGAAACGTAGCGTCTATGTAGTCTGAGAATGGCGTTTTGTTTTTTTTATTTTTATTTAAAAGCTTTTTGTAAGTGTGCTTTTTGAAGCTTGTAATTCAGTGTGTTTTACTTAATTATCTGTTTGTTAAAAATTAATTTGCAGTAATTTGTGTTTGTCGGTACTTTTTTGCTTGCATTATTTTTCTGTTTTTCAATAGATTATTATGCCTTCCAAAAAAGTTTTGTTTTCTAAGGGATTTTTGTTTTATGATAATGTTTTACTTTCTCTGTTTTAAATGCCATTCTCGACGGTGGGTGTGGTTTTGACGGTTTTTTTTATTTCCAATGTCGATGATAGGCTTTCTTTCCACAATCCAACTAGTGGTGTAGTGGTAGAGCCACGCTGTAGACAGTTTTGTCTACAGCATGAATGGGCTGGCTCGACCGGATCGTTACCACTGTCTCACAGAAAACCGACGTAAAGTAGCGGCTTGCTGCTGCGTTTTGTACGGTGAGTGAGATAACCGGAAGCCCAAATCCCCTCCCCTTCCCAATCCCTAATTATCCCTTTCCTTTAAGGTCGGCAACGCGCCCATGACTCTTCTGGTGGTGAGCGTACATGGGCGGTGGAGATCACTCACCATCAGGTGACCCACTTGCTCGTTTGCCGGCCTATGCTATATAAAAAAAAAAAAAAAAAAAAAAAGCTAGCTAAGCTAGAGCTAAATTTAGTTGGCTTAGCTGTTAGCGTTAGAATCACACCCACATGTGAATGATATGTTATATTGTGTCGGGACAAGTTTGACGCTTCGCTTCACACGCACACATCGACATGTGAATGTTTATTTTATATTGCATGTATGTGTTATACTGGGTGTAAGGGAAACGCTTCTGCGAAACTGAAACAGGGTTGTGCTGGTGATTACGGACATAACACAACTAAAATAAAATAGCAAACGTAAAATAAACCTATCTATTCTTTTTACGACCACGCCCACACGCCATTCGCGTATGGCTGACAGCCATTAACCCCGACTGTAAGCTGATTTTTTTTATTAGTGTTACATTCTTCTATTTAAAAAAAACACAATATTTTATGATTATTATTATTTTAACAATATGGTATAAATCCCGTATTTTTCTATCCAATCATGATGCTGCGTGAAAAAAAATAAAGATAGTTTTATTTTGTAATTTATTTAGTGGTATCATGTCCGTAACCATCAGCATTACCCACCTGTGTTAGTTTTTGAAAGCATTTCCCTTACACTCTTTATTTTTTCTTGTTTAATATTGATTCACATATTTTATGTAATACGCACTCACACTTGTAATCCCCGAAGGGATAGGCAGAGGTGTAACCAGTACGCTTACATTTCGCCGAGCGAATTTTCGTCCCATGATGTGATAAGGGGGAGCCTCGCCATAGCGGGCTCAATTCTAGACTACGGGCCGAACTGATTCGTGATAGAAAAACCCAATATCATTTGACCCGACCCGAGAATCGAACCCGAGACCTCAGCATAAGTTGTACGGCGTGTGCAATACAAATATGCCACCGAGGCAGTCCGAGGCATTTTTTATGTGTCTACACAGTTTGAATCAAGCTGTAGATTCCTGGTGGGTGGGGTGCCTGAAACATGTGTACCCGACTGGATATCTACCATCGTCCACATGGTGAAATGCCCGTCATAGTGGATCGTTCCTTCGAGTTGGGTCCCGGGGTCAGCCAGTGTGTATCCATTAATCGGTTCCCCAGTTTTTATGTGATGCGCGAACAGATTAACTGACAGACAGACCACAGAGACTATTTATTGTGTATGTATAGATTTCCATTACATGAATGGTGCTTCGTTGTTTGATTACGAGGAATAACTGACTGTAGTGGTAAAAAGTTGAAAATTATTGCGATTTTTTTTACATAACATTAATTAATAATAGGGTAAGTGGATGTAGTAGTTATGGGATAGTGCATGCTTAGCTATAGCTGCTTAAAACTGTAAAAATGTTTATTTCTGCTTTTGAATAAGACTAGCAGATGCAGCAGGGCTAGCCTGATGGTAAGCGTCACGATTGTCCTTAAACAGTACCTACACCGCTCAAATCGTTGAACTGCAAAGCACTGATGGGCATCGGACTGCTGTCGTCACACCGAGTCTTAATATTTCACAATGCCCAGTAATTTCAATTTTGCTGGTAGTAGGATATTCATATCCGCTCGGTTAGCGACCACCGTACACATGGTGTTAAAACCTACCATAGTGACCCACACAACTTGTGTGGGTCGCGTTCCACGATCAGCCAATGTATATCCGGTTCTTCCAAGGGGCTTCCGATATAACTTGATGGCTGGGTTGGGTACATCCTTGTATCCCTGTGCCTGCATCGGTCATCCGCCTGTCCTGTCGCAGGCCCCTCGATTTGCTTCTTCCCTCTCCTAAGAGCTTTTTACGCTTCTTTTTACAATTACATTATTTTTCTTCAAATTTATTAAAATTATTTTCCTTTTTTTGTTGGATTTTCTATTTTTTTATTGACTTTACATAGCGTTATTAAGAAAAATACTATTTTAATTCGGATTTGTATGCTACGTCATTGTTTCTATTGGTCCAAACAAAATAAACGTGAAAAAAATGTGTGGATTTATTTAATGTTTTTTTAGTAGTTTAACCACCTGTATTCGTATTCGGAAGCGTTTCCCTTACACCCTGTATACAAGCTCATGCACATATAGACGAGCACAT
The DNA here is from genome assembly GCA_949126905.1 of Amorpha juglandis. NCBI lineage: Eukaryota > Metazoa > Arthropoda > Insecta > Lepidoptera > Sphingidae > Amorpha > Amorpha juglandis. The sequence continues at coordinate 687,359 of OX421383.1, forward strand.
ATGAACCGCAATATATATAATTATGTATAAAGCTTAAAGGAATATAAATGCTGTCAGTACGCGTTAATTAACATGTTAAGCTATTTATTGATGCACTTGTGTACCCATCCAACGCTTAATATCTATGTCTCCTATCCACCGCATGTTTTTTTATTATATTTTATTTCATTCACATTTTATTTATGTTTTAATAACAAATATATAAAAATTGTATATAATGTTTTTTATCAGCCATGTCGGATACACAATGTAGCGTGTTCATATTAAACGGTCAAAATATACAAGGTCACTACAATATCCAGGTTGTGCATAAAGGCGAGTTCAATACTTACTATTCATACATTTGTAAAGTTTAGAGGCAACCCTACTTCAACACAACTTTTAGTGCAACATTGCGTGGAAAATAAACACGGAAACGTTATTTAGTGAAAAAAATGCGCTTGTTGGTAATTGACACATCATTTGACGATAGAATTATCTATGAATCTTCCAGAAACAAAAAAATAGGGTTTGGCACACGATTGTCCATTTTTAGTTTGAAAGCCTTGTATAACAGTATAACAGGTATGTCAAATCAAAAGCGTTGATCACACTTCTACCAACTCAGTTTTGACTTGATATGAGATTTGACTGATGATTAGTTAATTTTTACATTGATTAGCCTTTCAGAAACCAAGTGTTAGTATTCGGTATAATTAACGTATATCGTGGCATCATGTATAGCCGAACGACACCAAGTCAAATAGCATTCATTCCAGCCACGGCATTTTAATTCGATTAACCGCCTAGCACACCCTTAAGTTTTGAACAGCTTTTCTGTATCACCCTGTAGGTGTGCATTAGTGGGGATTGTAGTAATATACAGTATCTAATGATATCAGTGGAAACGGAGAAGCGGTGAACAGATCAATTCGATGGCAATTTTATTGAAAATCGACCTAATGGGACTTCGTATATAGCTGATATTCGCACAACAAAAAATAAACGGCTCAAAGCGTAGCACGCTTTATCTTAAAAATATACTGTTCTACTAATATAAGCCGCCATATACCATCAGATTGAGTTTCAATGGTCAAAATAGTCTCTAGCCACTATATCGTTAATGTTCTTGCATCGACAACGTTATGTATCCGGATGGCGTCACTTGTCACACTAACATGCTAACACGCTCGTGTGCTTGTCCCCACATTGCAGCGCTAAGCGGAGGGCGGCGGCGGCGCGGCGACACGTGCGTACCCCCTCACCCCACTCCCACTTATCCCATTCATCCTATTCATCCTACTCCCTAACCAACCCCCCCACCACCAATGCAACACCCCCACTCAAACGCTTTGTGTTGCGTCCAGACCGACCGCACCAACATGGACTTCACAGACGACCCCTTCAAGGACTACAGGTACGAGGATCCTTTCAATATCGAGGATCCGTTTGCTGATGCCGCGGCCAGACAGCCGGCCAGTCGCGGCGACTTAGGCCGGCCGACCTCCGTCGCGGGCTTCGAGACGGATGATTTCTTCGCCTCCTCCACAATGAACGGGAGCTTCACTCTGCCAGAGAAGCGTAGTGGCCGAGTCTCCGCTCCGCCGGTCGCTTACGATCCTTTCTCTGGCCGTTCCGAGTTCAACACCACCACCAATAACAACGAGACGTGGGCCGCCTGGCCGAACGACAACTGGGCGACCGATTCCGCGTGGGTCGAACCGACCAACCAGAAAGCGGACGCTTGGTCCGCCGCCTCCAAGAATACCAATATCACGTCGAACGATCGGAAAACCGAAAACTGGGCGAACAAATCCGACAACTGGGCGAACAAGTCTGACAACTGGGCGACCGATTGGAACATCGACCAGAACAAAAATTTGAACGAGACGTGGCCGAACACGTTACCGTCGAAGAAGGAGAAGTCGCCGCGGCCGGTCAAGTACGCGAAGTCGCTCGTTCACACGATAGGCGGGATCGGAAGGAGCAGGCAGAAGAAAGCTAAGGCGAGCGTTAGTGAGGCGCGGGTCGGAGGCGCCGCGGAGGCGAGGGTCGGGGGCGGGGGCGGGGGCGGCGGCGCGGGCGTCACGGAGGCGCTGCCCTCCGAGGAGGCGCAGTGGGCCTGGGCCGCCGCGGAGTCGCGCCGCCTCGAGCGCGCCGCACACGAACAACGGCGGCGAGAGGACGCGGAACTGCAACTCGCGCTGGCCATATCACGCCAGGAGAAGTGACGCCTCTACACTCCACATATTACTATGTGCATTGTTTCAACATGGCTTGATCGTAGCGTCAGGCGTGTCAGCGACGATGACGTCGAATACCGCCTATGCCCATACTCCTGCGCTGCTTCGACTTGCGTCTTCTGATGCATGCGTGTTGGATGACAGTTTATTCGCGACGGTTGCGGCCTGTCATTCAACAAATTTTTCGTACATCCGTCAGACACAGATTGAAGCTGAAAGCGCACGAGTGTGGACATAACTACCCTTAATGTTGTATAGCGTTGACGCGTACTTGACGCGATAATCTGAAGTATAAGGATACACCCGCGTTTTGTACGAACGATACGTGAACGGTGATTGTGTTGAAAACGGTCAAAGTTTGAAGTCTCTATCTGTATGACCGTTCTGTTTTTTCTTTAAAGGTAGTCGCATATTTGTCAGGACTCTACGGTACCCATTAGCTACCTTCAGCATTTTATTGATATGTTGTTAGTAAAGCGTGAAGTGGACTTGTTGATAAATATGCTACCACCTTAAATCATACTTATTTCATTCCATTGTGAGTCGGAGGGGCGTCGAACTTGAGTGCTGTCGATTATGTAATTCGATTTAAAATCACTTCGAGGATACCGAATGTGCGTTTTTGTCGATGGATCTATATCAGAACTGACGTACAGGAACGCCGGTAACCCCTAATGACTTAACTACAACGTATTATTTATCGATATGTCGATAGGTTAAAATATATTTTAGATTTTAGCGATCGTTTTATTGTCAATATCGTATTGGGCAAATGTATTCGAATATTCGTAATAAAGTCGTAATATTTCGATGTTGCAACGCAAATAACTATTACTCGATATCGTAGCTGTCAGCGGTTTCGTCTGTGATTTTTGGTTGATATTATTCGATTGTTAGCCTAATAAAACACAACTTCTTGTAAATGGGTACGTATCGATAAAACATCGATAATAAAAGTGGCGGTGGTGAGTCCTTGTTACCTTTGTCAAAATAATTTTGGATCATAAATTATTATATCATAATTTATAATTAATTGGTATATCGATGTTTATAGTGTGTGCATTTGGCGATAACGCGCGCACCGTGATTCTAAATAAATAAATAATATGATTTTAACCTTAGCTCAAAAAAGCTTTCACTAATTAATTATACCAGAGTTGAAGACATTTAAATAGGCATGAATTAAGATAATAATAAATATGTAAACACCCTTCCACAAAGTTAGTAAAACCATTACAAAGAAAAGGAATAATAAGTAATAATAATACATTATTCGATTACATCTGAAAATAAACGCTACTTAATAAAGATGACACGATTTTTAACATCACTCTGACATAATATTATATACCGGAATAAAGATGTTCAGCGAGATTAGAATGTGGCGTGAAAACACGAAACGAACGGTCTTACCGTTTGATTGTGATTGGGAGAGAGACCGTGAGAGACCAACGTGTGACATTTTCCGATACAAATCTGAGACGATGCGATGGAACGTTCCCTTTTTTACTTTTTCCATTCTAAGAGGTCTGGTACTTTTATAAATAGCTGTCTTATACGTTAATTGATTGAATTGAACCAGACCCTTTAAGTAATGTAATGCACTAGCTACTATTATAATACAAAGCAATTAAACCTCCACGCAAGCAGATTTCGGATTTCGGGGTGTGCGTGTCTTCGTGAAATGCACAAATAATGTTTGAAATTCAACTCTATGTTGTAGACATTACTTAATTTATTACTTTAAATTAGTGTCTTCATAATATTTACAAGACAATATTTATTAGGTTGAAGGAACAAAGCATCACATACTATGATTCTGTATTAGCTATCAAAAGAGATTGTGTTAACTAATTATGTAAACTAGTCAATTTTCTACTACAGCTTGTGGGGCTCGGTCGATTGGATTTATGGCTGGCCGTGTATATGCATGAAATACACATGTTACTTAGAAGTGTGCTAGTTTAATTCCACATTCGTAATATGGATACTTCGAGTCATTCTTGCACGTATTGTCATGTGTGCGTGATGTTTTTGTTTGACGACTGTATGTGCATGCCACTTAAATATTATAGGATGCCGCGTCTTTGTCACATAAATCAAAATTAAATTTACAAGCTCTCGCAAACATAGCCAGACGTGCAAAAATGAACGAATCTGCCTAAAGAATACGTAATGTCAGGCCACACCCTTCAACCAATCACATGTTTGCTGTAATGCGAACCGATTATGATTCGAAAGTAGTATGTTTGTGTGCTCCTAAGTAGCCTGTGTATTCCAGGTCATCGTATGTGTTGACAGAAGACTTACAGCCTTTGAACATTGCACACACCACATTATTAAATATTAAAGTAGGACAATATATGACAATATAAATATACCTTTAATTTGCCACGATATACGTTGAATGAAAATATGGATTTCAGTTATATATTTAAGCTTAAAAATGTTTTGATGTTCATACGATGGAGTGTTTCTGTTAACTCATACGACATGGATGTTGTATTATCTTAATAATAATAAATTAATATAAAAGTGTAATATATTGTTGTCATTAACCGAGGCCTAAATATCTTTACTGATCAGATGATTATGTTTTCTAACTGTATCACATCACATTTTGTACACTTGAGGGCATGTTAATATTTCCTTTACTACTTATCAGTCAGTTGTCACTAAGTAAAATGAAATTAAAGGAAGTATTTTTTAATGTAGTCCAGTTTTAGTTTAAAAGCGTTTGTGTCGGGCAAACATTACCCGTCTTTCGTGCAATCGGGTAATTTATAGTCCTTCCACTCAAGCATTGATTGTGTTGTCCTTAAGTGTACTATTTTTCGTTGGATGTAAATGGCTAGCATTATAGATTTATGGGTTTTTATCAGTCTCTCCAAACTACGTGATTTTTAAAGCTGTGTTTTTATAGCTGATTCCTCGTATATATAGCTTCTAACAGTTATTTTGTTATCAAATCCACTACAACGCCAACTAAGGTAACATTCGAAAAAGGTTGCCATCTACAACTTAGACTTTATTAGCATTTCAGTTTATAATTTTTTTCATATTTTTTTTTACTCTTATTAAAAATTATAGCCCTTATTATATGGTAACTGCATTAAATATTTTGCTGTGACACTAATATTTGTAAATAATTAAGTTACTTAAACTTTAAAAGGCCCCTTAACGCCTCAACGCAAAGTTATTCACTTTATTTCATAAGAATTGTATTTAAACTTTAATTATTAAATGATCATGATCATTATCTACGTTAGTATTGGATACAGCGTGTTTATTGTTTTGTAGAAAAATGTTGAAGTAGTATTACGCTATTAATTATATTAAGTTTTATTACATTTCGTTAAGACAGATTTACATCAATTGCAAAGAATACTGCAAAAAATACTGTGCATGAATTTGTCGATCGTTTGCCAAGATAAAGTTTGAGTTTATAAAACAGAAGGGGAATGCTCTGTTAGATTGTAAATATATGTTTACTAAAGTATTTTCTTTACTATGCTTAAAAATAGCAATAAAAACGCTGTATAAAAAGGGCGCACCCTGTTGTGCACGCAGTGTATGTTATATTAATATGTTGTATGTTTTATTCGACGTTAATTGTTGATCGTGCTGTATATTTGATGATTGTGGTTGTTTTTGGACATTTTACCTGTCTTACACGCCATTGGATAGTCAATAGAGAATTTAAAGAAAGACATAAGATTGATATGAAGCCACACCGCTTGACGAGGTTAATGGCACGCTTAGATGTTGCCAAGCAAGCGATGTGACCAACCTCTTGCCACTAAGCGTGCCAGTTGTGCTGTGGCTTTGGCCTAACCATGCCACCTACGGTGTATCTTTGTCTGTACAGTTATAGCTCGCTGGTGTGCATTAGGCTTTACATTGTGTAAACAACAGTGTTCCTAATTGAATACCAGTACAGTATAATTAGTTGGCATGTCTTTATTACTTTAAATGTACCTAAATGCAGACAAGAAATATTTTAATTTCTTTATATCGTGGCGTGAGATATGGTAAGATTTTCATAAACCGTATTTGTATAAATAATAATAGGTTATAATTTTTGTATAAAAATTCCATTGTATGTCTGTGTAAGTACAATTAGAATGCACGTTTATGTTCTGTTGAGGGCAATTCGTCGCAAGTTGTGGTAGTTCGAGGCTTATGTCGAACTTATGGAGTCTTTTATGGATAGGCGAGAATGTTTGCATAAGACCTTATTTAGAGAGCATGGTGTATATGGTACGACAAAAAACATAATGTAAACACAAAAAAACATGCATGACCTGTCAAGCACACAATGTGTACTCGCGTAATATTCGACATACTGTTGTATTTGTATGCCCTTAATAGCATCGTCTAAATGAGGTTTTAAAGGTGAATTACTGCTATGAGATGGTGGAAGTTATGATATTTAATTTCTCGTGTATTGTTGTATCGTATCCAGTATATTTTAATTGTTATGTGATATTATGAGTCTGTATATTTTGATCGAGTTCGAAAGCAAATTTTATTTCGATGGGAATGGATAGATAGGTACCGGCACAAGTCGTGGGCACAATTTTTGTCATATATAGTTATGATTGGCGGAATGCAAGAGTGCAGGGCGCCGAAGCTTCACGCGATTGGTTGGTCAGGCGATGCTTGTCGACTATTGGACGTCCTATCTGTACTCACGACTCGTGCCGCTAATTATAAAAGACTCCGATCATTAAAATTTAACAACGTACTCAGTAACACCCAAAGAATTTCGAAAGATCATGTTACACGCTACACCACCGAACGTTGGCAAATAAAAGAGTTTAATTTATTTTCTCTTTTTGTTTTTCTTTTATTTTTATTGCGGAGCGGAATATTCTTATTTTAATTATTATGTTGAATACAGATTGTCGTTTTCCTTACAGTTTATTTTTTCTTTATTGTGTTGACGGCAACAGATTACTTAAGGTACCATTAAAGTATCGGTTAGGGGGAGTCCGAATATTCACGAAATTAACGTTCTTTGAAACAAATATATAAATCATGTAAAGATGTAATAATTAAACTCTAGATGGTACTAAACAATTAATGGAAAAAGTTAAGAAAATCCAAAAAAATGCATGTCCCGTTATAGTTACTTGGTGTAAATAAAAACTACCAAAATGGTAGGAAATTTTGATGGCTTGCAATTCGGACAGCCGTGTAGTATAGTCACTAGCTTATCGCGCGCACGCTCAGCGCCTTCGAACAATAACTATTTGTACGCGTTTGCAGAGACTCGCAACACTTCAGATTACAGATTTTCTACAGCTGCAGCGGCTCGCGATGTCTCGGCAGACAGCTAGGCGATAGGTTATCATGTAAACTAATTGTATAACTGTGTTTATGGGTATTATCCTATTGTTATCTCTTTCTTAGGCGCTGTTGTTTGATTCTCGTCGGTGCGCGTGGTTTCTTTGTTAATTGCACCAAGGAGAAGAGTGGAAGTCATCGTTTATTCGCCATTATCTGGTCTAGTTCTTGAGGAATGCCTATGATTTGTCCAATAATTGTTGAGTTTTTAAATTTTATTATTTCATATAATCGTACGCTAATATTATGACTTGCTGTCAATTGTTGATTTACAGTAAGTATAATTGTAACAAGATGATTTTGACGCACTTTTTTATAAAGTAGATATGAACCACGCGTCCCGATGGTCGTTGTCTGTTATAAAATAACGTGTAACCCTTCGTAATGTCAAATTTTTCTCGACATTGACATGTATATGTGTATTATGTGTAACTTTAACTGAACGAGTAATAATACAGGTTGATGTAAGCTTAAGTGGTAGTGACTGTGCGCGGAACAATGACCTTAATATCACCCTTACCCTACCTCCCTTTAAACAAATATTCTAAACCTTAGTGCTCGCGTATGGGCAGGCTCTGTCAGTATTAATTTGTGCCGCGCGCCTTAGCTTTTTAGCATAGATGTAATTGGCTCGGTCACTTCGACCACGTGAGGATAGTATGGATAAAGTTGGTAGCGTTTGTAGGTTGAATTGTCAAGGTAGGTGATCCCCGGTGTGTATCACGAATGTAGAGGTTTGTACACTCCTTTAGCTGGTTTGACGGGTATTTTGGGTAAATATGCAATATTAATTAAATACCGGAACTAGATAATTATGGAATTACAATAGTAGCTCAAATTGCAATAATTGCTCCTACCTATATACAAAATATTTCGGTTAAGCCAAATTGTTCAATATCCCGTGAAAATATCTAGCACGTTGTTATAGGTTTAAACCTGCCGTTCTTAAAAAATATATAGATACATATAAAATTCCAGGAGTAAATTAGTTATGTTACTCTGTTGCCCAAACTACTCGTTGTAAGACCCAGCACAAAAATGACTTGAACCAATCCACTTGTATTGTGAATAATACTTATCTAAAAATTATAATATAACAAAATTGATGTTGTGCTATTAGTTAAAAAAACACTGCTTTTTGTATATGCAACGAACTGTAGAAGACTTATTTTGTCTCATCAAACGTGAACTGTGAAACATTTATATTTCACATTATGGTACGAACCAAGCTTTTAAGCGACGCTGTCTACAATCTGTTTTATTTTAGATAAATATACACGACTTCAGATAGTTCTATCTATTATATATTGTTAATTATATGTCTGTTTGTCTGTCTGATTTAAGATAACCTAACTTTGCTGGACGAGACTCCAGAAAGGGCTCAAAAGTCAGATAAACAGTAGTCTTGTGAAGGATTAACTACTTTAATTGTTATGCATTTATTCCAAAACTAATCTAAATATTAAACTCGCTGCCGATTGCTTTAAAGTCCCACTAAATCAAATTTAAAGAGAACAATAAACTCCATATCACTTACCTTCCGACGGGGACGTAAAGGAATGTTCTAAAGGTACAATAATTATCTTGTAAATCATTAAACTTGTGATTAAGCGTCGTGTGTAGGTATTTCTATATTGAATTAAGCCTTTTATTAATCGATGCGTGTGTCGGAACAGAGCTGTTGAGATTTGGTAGAATGGTTGGAGGTCGATAAATTTTGTCGATTCCAGTCAAAAAGACAACTGTATGTCTTTGTACGACATCGGAATCCAAAGTCTTTTTCCTTAGTTCTTGTTGATATTTAGTTCACATATCGCTTAAGCTTAGATTTGTACTAGTTTCTTTGCATTACTATAAGCCGACGACTGCATTTTTTTATCCAAAACAAAATAATTATAAATCTATATTTAATAAGTCTATATCGAAATGTCAAACTTATTTATATGTTGTTTACTGTGCACTATAGGGAAATATAGGAGAATTAGGTAACAATTTAAGAATAAAAAAAATGTTTATATGAAGTTTGCATTTAATAATTATATACGACCAAGTAATCGATACTCTCGAGGTTGCGGTTGGATTAGTTGGTAGAAGCACTAGGACGGTCTAAATATCTTGTTTTGAGTCAGAATTAGTGGAAGGAAATTAAATCATCTTGCTGGCAGCACTGACGTGGTCGCTTCTCAGTCAAAGTTAATTTATTGGTTTAAAAATTAAAAGTACTCAAATTGTAGGAAGATCATTTAAGAGTTCAATAATCGTATCAAAATACTATGACTGAAAAAAGACCAAAAAGGATAAAAGAGGAATAGTGCGGCAATTACGATTTAAAAAGATGTCTTTAGCGCTCGTTCAACGACGGCGATAATCGCGCGGCAAATTCATATGACTATCTTTTTAAACATTCAGATGTATTCTAGGCATTATGAAACCGCGCGATTACCGCTAAAATAGTATGCGACGCTTCTTACCATGAAGGATAGAAGACCTTGGAGAGCGGTTGCGGACACCGCGGTATGTGGCAAATATAACAAATGGTACCTATTTCTTCTTCGACATCATATTGACACTGACATCTATACGCCAATCGCTTACTAACCGTAAAACAATATAAAAGATTGCCCTTCAACGCACACTGTTCCCGCTTGTCTGAGTAAATGTCTAAACGGTTACTATTTGGATTCTAAAACGTTGTCGCTTGTTGCTAAGTACCTGCTGGAATTAATTTCTGTTGATCTTTATGTGTAAGCAGGTAGGTCGGACATCTGTCCGTGCATACGTCATTATCAGCTGTTAAAATGTATCTCTATGAAAAAAAAACTATGATAATAATATTGTATTATGAGAAACAAAGAATACCTGAAATAAACAAAGGAAAAATATTTAAAAATATCAATTGTTTTATTTAAATATCTTTTATTCTATCTTTGATTCGATATAATAATACCCTAATAATAACATGACAAACACAACCTTCATAGATTAATTATCTGCCTTATAAACGTATACATCTGTACTTAATAGCTATACGTTTATACGGTCTTATTACGAAACGTATATTTAGCTTATAATATTTTGTGATTTTTAATTAAACTTCAAAAAAGGGGAAGTTCTCAATTCGGTTAGTTGTTTTTTTTAGATTAGACTTTGGCAGAATTTGGCAGTTTTTCGCTTTAGCTTTTGCCATCACAGTTCCACTGACGATATTGCATTTCATATCTAATATCTGACAACGTGTGTTGTGTTCACCAAGATTGCTAATAACTATAATTTTATGTAAAAAATCTCACTACACTTAAAGAATAATATTGGTCTTTATACAAATATCACACAATGTCGAAAGTAATAGCTATCACATGATCCCCCATCGTATGAAGTCGCTGACGATACCGTTGAGCCGCTCTGGGAAGAGGTCGCTGGGATTATCCACCATTAAGCTGGACATGTCCATGTCCTCGTCTACTTTGGGCGCGTTCGCCACGTCCACGGTGACCAACGGTAGCGCGAACACCGCGACCATAAGACCGAATGGAAGTTTCTGAAAATATAAACATAAACATATAGTTTCTTCAGGTCTCAGTTCACGGGAAATAGCAGAGAATTTAATAATCCTCCCGGGAATTTAGTTATTGTTTCTCCTAACTGGATTCAGTAAATGCTTCGCTAATTGTATACCTACTGAATAATACTATTGATATACTGAAATGTTCTAAATTGGGTTCTTTTATTTTATTTTATTTTTATTTTACTCTTTATATATACTGTATAAAGGCGGACTTAATGCCAAAGGCATTCTCTCCCAGTCAACCTTCTGGGTAATGCAGAGATGTACTCCTGAAAACTGAAAACTCCGCGTAATTTTTCTGAGCACATGTAGTTCATGTTAATAACTAACGCAGTCCAGTGCCATGCAGTGCTTTGTATGCGAGCGAGTTTTAACGCGACGAAGTTGAAAATCATAGATAGTTTTAAGAAGATTAAAGACGAAGCGCCTATATAAATCAAAACTGTTAGTAAATGGCGCTTGTTAAACAGTCATCATCTCTAATTTCTCCGTCGTATAAAAGAATCCTTACCATTTTGTATTCAAGATCGAAGTCCTCTCTCGAATACACCTCATCGGAGTTAATACCAAATCTCTTCATGGCCAGACTGAGCTCTGTATAGTAGTGATCCAGCAGCTTGTCGTAGTACTGCGCGCGGAATTTCTCATCCGTGCCGGTGAATATGAAATACAACAAGTCGAGCACCGGAGAACCAGCCGCTATTGTCTGGTAGTCAACGACTTTCAGCTGGACACGGCCGTCCTGGAAACAATAGTTTAAATATATATGCCTGGTAGGTTGCATTATAGACTTCTGATGGACACCTCAAGTTTCAGACACTACTGTCAGTGGCTGTCGTTTGTTCATTAAGACTTTTTTTATCTAAGCACTACGCCTAATGGTAAGCGTTGTGCAGTCCAAAAAAACTAACGACTACCGGCAAACAATGAGTTCATCGGTGGTCACCAGAATCATGCCGGCCTGTATAAATGCTTCTTCCCGGAGAGGGAAGAAGCAAATCGAGGGGCTTGCGACAGGACAGGCGAATGACTGCAGGCACAGGTATATAAAGGGATGTACCCCTATACTTGCCCCAACCAACCATCAAGTCATGTCGCAAGCTGCTCGGGAGAACCGGATATACACTGGCTGACCCTGGAGCGCGATCCACACAAGGTGTGTGGGTCACTATGGCAGGTTTTAAAACAGGTATGTACGGTGGTTGCTATCCGGGCAGATATGAGTATCCTACCACCACGTAACCTCGTGAATGACAGTTTTCTGTAAAATTCTTGCCTCGCAATAAATTCTCTCTTACCAGGGTGTTTAGCGTCAATATATTTTTATAAAAAATATATATATTTTTAAAGGAACCGGTGTTAACGATAAGCTGGTATCGAGTAATTAATTCCTTTTATAGTGATTGATAATTCATTCACGAAAATTCTATTTCTGGCGCGTGCCAACTATCCTACTGATAAATTGACAAACATAATTTCCGCTAGACATCTTGTGTCATAATTTTTTTACGTAACCCAATTATGATGTAAATGAGCGACGTCAATGATCCTTTTTGTTTTCACTGGGAAAACAAGATCATCGCTAGTGCCTCTCCCCACGGCCATGTCTGCCTTACAAAGTTAAGATCCAACGTTTAGCCGTCCGGGAAAAGATGTTCCCTCCGGGCGACCGTTTCTCCAAGGTTCTTCTAAATAACCTACCGTAGCAGCCGAATCCCGAATGTAACATAGAATGTACATCACAATAATAATATTTCTAATTCTTCTAATATATAAAATTCTCGTGTCACTAATACACACTAATATAACTGTTAATGTTTGTAACACGACTCCTATTAAACGGCTTGACCGATTCTTATGAAATTTTGTGTTTATATTCAGTAGGTCTGAAAATAGGACATAAACAGTAAAATATCAATAATACTCGCCCATTGCGCCACGGAGACTGTCAATATTAGTTTTCAGGAACGTTTCCCTCACACCCTTCATGTTATTATGAAGGTATGGTGAGTGTGTATTATTACGTGGACAAGGTAATACCACTAGTTCATCTACGGCCCACTAAATGTATTTCAGTAAAGTTTGAGAGCAACCCTATTGTCATACCAAGCAAGAATTGAAACCCGTGCAACTGATGGATGATTTGAAACACACACACGCACGCGCACACTCATATTTGTGGCGCATGACGTCCCTGTGACCGCTCATAAACTTGTCTATTTGGTTAGTAGTTTAGAAGTACTTACGTCGTCTCTCTTGTACATCTGATTGCTGACTCTGTAGTCCATGTGTGCTAGGACGGATAACCGCAATGGTTTGCTCATCTCATCGAAATTTAACGTTGCATGTTTTTCAAAGAATGTCTTCATTCTGTCTCTATATTCTTCCTTTACAACATTTGGGGCATTCTTTATGGCATTATCAAGAAATACTTCGCTCTCAGGACCCCAGGTAAAAGTGAATTCTTTTACGAACTTGTCGTATTCCTCCTTATTTTCTTTCTGAAATGCGACAGACAGAGCGTGAAACTTGGCGAGTTCTTCCATAGCCGTGGAAGCGTATTCCCAATCAACCGACTTCAGTCTGTCGTAAAGTTTAAAACCTTTGGCTGATAAATTTTCTAACACTATGGTTTCTTCATACAATTTATCGTTGCATCCATAAAACTCTGGTGATTTAAATCTTCTATCTTCCGGAACATTATACTTGTCTTCTATATTCTTGTAAATATTAGCCACTTTTGTGTAAAACGTGTTTTCTATTCTGAATATATGTATCGGCATTTTTTCTCTGAATTTTTCGCCGATGGCTGCCACCTTGGCGAAGAGTTTGAGCTCTGTGTCTCCATCAGTGATGGTTGCGACAAACAGTTCAGTGGTGTAGTTAGCCCCGCCACTGGATATGGGTTGTATTTTCACTTGTGGGTTGGAGAGCTCCCGTTCTGCGGCTATCTTGTGTAATAGATCAGTAAGTATTTGCTTTGCGTTGACCATTGCTCGTGTCGTAAGTAAGATTACGTTTAGTTGCTGTGGTTGAGGTACGCTTGTTTTTAAGGTAAGTATCTACAATTTATATGAATAAATTATCTTATCTTAATTATTGTAAGATAATATTTTAATCGTAATCGTATAGATGCCGATAATGGCACGTTCCCAAACTCCAGGAGGACTGCAGATTATGATATCAACCTATGCTTCATAATTATATCAAAAGGGTTAGATAAAAAAAATGTCAAATCATGATGATAATGTTGTTATTGACTAAAATACTTGTAGTCGTTATGACTTTTTAATCTCTTCTTTTTTGAATAATAAATACAGTTTTTTTTTATCCTGCCATAAACGCTGAAATGCACGATGCATTTATATATTTAAATTCAATATTTCTTGGGCTTTCGAGTCTAGAAAGACCAGCAGCAAAGTGGCATAGTGCAAACACGGTACAGTCAGTAGTCCAGAGTATTCTCAGGCTTCACCGGAACTGTCTCAATTGTGCCAAAGTATTTTATTCGGTATAGGAATTTCTGATTCAGCGGTCGTTCTAGTAAAGACAACTGGGTCGGGACGCTGGTGAGTCCGGTATAACCATCTCTCCTTTCTCCAGGGTTAATGGGATTTCCCAGGTATCGACTCTATCAATCCTCCAATACTCATAAAATCTATGTCATACGAAAGCATTTGAAGTGTAAATTATTTCATTCTATGACAGCTAGGTTTTTTGGAACGAAGTTCCTTACGGCAGGCTTGGAGGGGATAGGGATTTCGCTGCGTGACCGAACTGAAAAAAATGTGATAGTAAAACCGTAAGAAAAATGCGTGGAATAAAAGCGTTAAATGAGAAGTGCGCAGGCGCGACAGTCGCATAACCAGCCAGCGTTAGTTCCTTTTTTAAAATGAAATTCATTCAGCCAGTTATAGTTGAAGTATTTTTATATCTCCTTCGATTTTTAAAAGATTATTACATAAGTTGATAAAAAATGCTATAAAATAGCTTTACCGCGGCAGTCTCCGAGTGCCACACGTCTTTTTTTTATTTCTATTTTTCTATTCTATTTCTATGTAATTTTATGTTGCCAACAAAAATAACGAGACATATTTTGTAATTTCAGTTGATAATTTGATTTTTTTGCAATTTGTGTCGATTCTACAGTAGCCGAAGGAACTTCGTTCCTACCTGGTGTCCCACGACACACACCAATTTTTTTTTTTTTTATTGCCTTGATAGGCAGACGAGCAAGCGGCCCGCCTGATGGTAAGCGGTCACTGCCGCGCATGGAGATCGGCAATGCCAGGGGCACAACCAAGCCGCTGCCTACCACAAGGACCAAGAGGGTGGGGAAGGAAAAAGGGATGGGAAAAGGGTTAGGATCAAGGGGCAAGCCCCCTGGGGAGAACCGGATTCATTTAGGTCCAAATGAATTGCGATAATGACGTTCTAGTGAATTAAATAAATAACCAAAAACGTTACTGTCACGTTTATTTAGACTATTAATAGAGTAGTTGACTTTTTTTTTTACTGGCTCTGTATTATATACGTCCCACTGCTGGGCACGGGCCTCCTCTACTGAATTACTAATACTGAATTACTAATAATACTCCTGAGGGATTAGGCCTTAGTCAACTACGCTGGCCTCATGCGGGTTGGCAGGTTTCTATTTCGCATTATTTTATTTTGGCATATAAAATAATGTACAAATAACCAACATAGGAAACTACCCTATTGTCCAATAGTAATGAAACCTATTTCATACGAAAGGTTTTGTTGTTTACATTAATTCATTTTATGAGACCTGTTTAATTTGAATGTAGATATTGCATCACTTTCTCTCGTAGGATCTTCATCTGTTTCTGTCTCGGCGGTGTGGAGGGCGTCGTAAACTGTAGAATTAAGAGCGGTGCGGATCTGGTCAGACCAACGTATTGGGTTGCGTCCACGAGGCCTATTCGCATCTACTTTGCCGGTCACAATGAACTTCTCGAGGTTGCCACCGTCTTTCCATGCAATGTTAACGCAGTATGTGAGAATTCTGTGAAGACACTTGGATGATAGCCACGAGGAGATTTTGAGATCTCGCAGTATGGATACGTTAGTCCGAAATGCAGTCCAGGAGATACAGAGCTCCTTTCCTTTATCTTATCTTTTTCCAGCACCACATCTCAGAGGTGTCAATGTGTTTGCGGTCTGCAGCTTTCAGTGTCTAAGTCTCAGCGCCTTACGAGATGACAAACCTATCCACTTGTAATTTGAATAATACTCATATCTCAAAAATTATAATATAACACAAAGTTGATTTTGTGCTATTACGTAAAGAACACTTAAGGGCGCGTTTATATGACACGGAATCCCACCCGCGCGGGCGCCTCGCTCGAATCACTCGAAAAACTAATGTAAACTCTATTGACTAAGCCATAATGTTTAATTCTTCGCACCGCTCCAATCGCGCGGCGGCCGCGCGGTCGCCGTACGGGCGCGTTTACATGACCGCGCGGCCGCCGCGCGGTTAGTTACTCACAAAGAATTTCAACGTTAAGTCCTAGTTAATAAAACATATATTTGCTATGACTGAACAGTTAGTACGCGGTCACCGCGCGGCACGAAATTTTTCGCGTCGTCTAACCGCAGCCTAAGGATTGTTGCAAAATATTGCATAGCTTATTGAGATTTGGTGGAATGGTTGGAGGTCGATGTGTTTTGTCGAATCCAGTGACGAAAAGACAACTGTATGTCTTTTTACGACATCGGCATCCAAAGTCTATTTCCTTAGTTCTTGTTGATATTTAGTTCACATATCGCTTGAGCTTAGATTTGTACTAGTTTCTTTGCATTACTATAAGCCCACGACTGCATTTTTTTATCCAAATCAAAATATATATCTAATTATAAATCTATATCTATACTAATAATAAAGCTGTAGAGTTTGATTGTTTGTTTGTTTGTTTGTTTGAACGCGCTAATCTCAGGAATTACTGGTTCGAATAAAAAAATTATTTTTGTGTTGGATAGTCCATTTATCGAGGAAGGCTTTAGGATATATAACATTACGCTGCGACCATTAGAAGCGAAGCATCAGTGAAAAATGTTGCAAAAACGGGGAAAATTATTCATATTTGAAGGCTTCCGTTGCTAAGCTACCAAAATAATATTATTTGAAGGCTTCCGTTGTCAAATCAAAATCAAATCTATACTAATATTATAAAGCTGTAGAGTTTGATTGTTTGTTTGTTTATTTGATCACGTGGGCGGAGCCGCGAGCAAAAGCTAGTTTAATATCTATGTCTATATCGAAATGTCAAACTTATTTATATGTTGTTTACTGTGCACTATAGGGAAATATAGGAGAATTAGGTCCAAACGGTTACTATTTGGATTCTAAAACGTTGTCGCTTGTTGCTAAGTACCTGCTGGATTTCGTTTCTGTTGATGTTTATGTGTAATCAGGTAGGTCGGACATCTGTCCGTGCATACGTCATTATCAGCTGTTAAAATTTATCTCTATGAAAAAAAAACTATGATAATAATATTGTATTATGAGAAACAAAAAATACCTGAAATAAACAAAGGAAAAATATTTAAAAATATCAATTGTTTTATTTAAATATCTTGTATTCTATCTTTGATTCGATATAATAATACCTTATTTATTTATTTATTTATTATGAAACACCAACAGTATACATATTAATACACACACAGGGGTTTACAAATTTGAGCTATGCCTCATGACTGATGTCATAGCATAATCCTGATATGTACACCGATAACAGGTATTTACAACATTCGCCATGACCAGCGGTGGAGACAGAAATATTATATTACATTACTTTATTATACAAAGAATAGCATCAGAATTTACTAGGCCAGAAAACTAAAATATTACAATAATGGTAATTTGGAACAGCACATCATTAGTAGGTATATTATGATATTAACATATTATTTTTTTGGATTTAGGTAATTAACAATTTTCTTTTTAAATACATTCAGTGAATCGTTATAAATGTCGAGATCACTTATGGAAGCGTTAAACTCATTGTATAATCGACACAATCTTTGCAGAGGAGAATTAAGTGCTAGGTTGGTTCGGGCAGATCGCACATGCAGAATTTTCGAAATTCTCTGACGCGGATAATGGTAAGGAACATTTAGGGAAATACCTTTCAGGATTGATGGACAATTTATTAAATTATGAATTAATTTATATAGGAAAGTAACATCACGGATTTTCCTTCTATCTCGAAGGTTGCACATTTTAAAGAATGACAAGCGATTTTCGTATAGACTCCTATGTGAAATATGTGGAGACGAGAAGGCTAATGATCTTGTGAAGGCTCGCTGAATGCTTTCAATACGTTGTGAGTGTAATGCATAAAATGGGCTCCACGCCACACTTGAGAATTCGAGACAGCTACGTACCATAGAATTATATAATAAAATTTTGGTGTTAAGTGATTTGAACTTTTTCGTATTACGCTGAATGAAGCCAAGCTGCCGTGCAGCCTTCTTCACCACTGAATCGATGTGAGATTTAAAAGTTAATTGGCTATCTATTAGAACTCCCAAATCGCGCATTTCGCCCACTTCAGTTAAAGTGATCCCGTTTAAGGTATATACTGAACAAATAGTGTTTTTCTTACGCGTGTATTTTATGTAATAACATTTCTGAACATTAAGATGCATCTGGTTAATGTCACACCATTCCTTTATGTTATTTATGTCACTCTGTACTAAAGCCACATAAGCACTGCTATTTATTACTCGATAGATTTTAAGGTCATCTGCGAATATTTTATATTTGCAATATTTTAAATGCGTAGTGATATCGTTGATAAATATAGAAAAAAGGATGGGACTAAGGTGTGACCCTTGCGGAACGCCTGACTCAGCATAATATGTTTCCGAAGTAAAACCGTTAGCTATCACTACATGTTCCCTGTTTTTCAGATAAGAACGAAACCAGTTCAGAAAGGATCCGTGAAAACCAACCAGTTCTAGCTTCTTTATTAACAAGGAATGACTAACCTTGTCGAATGCACTACTAAAATCGGTATACACTGCATCAATTTGATGTCCCTTATCTACTTCTTTGGACATTTCAGATATGAGACCGACTAGATTAGTTTCGACAGAACGTCCCTTCAGAAAGCCATGCTGATGTTCAGATTGGAGGTGGCTACAATGACGGGAGATAATTGGACATACGAGAGCTTCAAACAATTTTGAGAAACAAGATAATATAGAAATAGGTCTATAGTTTTTTACTTCGTCAACGTTGCCTTTTTTATGAAGAGCCACAATTTTACATTTTTTCCATTCATCAGGAAATTCTCCCAGGGACAAGGAACGATTTATTATAAGTGAAAATGGCAGCGCTAGTGTCGATCCGCAACGCTTTACTAATAAGGGTGGTACGCCATCTGGACCTGGTCCTTTAAGAACATCTAATTGTTTGATTATTTTCAAGACTTCACGTTCAGAGAAACTCACCTTGCCTAAGCAATTGTGCTGGTGGACAGTGAGAGGTGTATTTGTAACATGGTCGTATGGCATAGTATTCGTGCTCGAAGTGAACACTTTAGAAAAGTTTTCAGCGAATAGATTTGCTATATCCTTCCCAGAATTTGCCAATTTTTCTCCCATACGCATTTGAGCTGGAAGCATAGACCGCGTCTTTCGTTTATCCTTTACATAACGCCAGAAATCTTTAGGATTTTTTGCAATACTTTCTTCTGTTTTTTTAAGGTAATTTGAATGGAGGTTGTCGAATAACTTATGGGAACGCTCTCTCAAAACGTGAAATTCAATTAAATCGCGAGGGTTATTGTAAATATTGTATTTTTTTCTTAGTTTCTCCTTGTTTGCTAGATAAACTAAGGATCTGTTAAACCAAGGAGGGTATAGTTTTCTGTTGAATTTATATTTGGGAACAAATTCTTGGATATATTTTCTTATTACTGAATAAAAGGATGTAGTCATTTCGTTGACTGAAGTACAGTGATTGAAAATTGCATTCCAATCTGTATTTTTTAAATGTGAATTAATACTTTCAAAGTCGGCTTTGTAAAAGTTAAATTCAGAAGACGTTTTTGGACGAAGGTACTTAAGTTCATTATTTGGTAATGTCAGTAAAATTGGTGGGTGCTTTTGGTCCAGTTTACTTAAGTGATCGAGAGAGACCTTAATAATAACATGACAAACAACCTTTATAGATTATCCGCCTTACTTATAAATTTATACATCTGTACTTAATACATAAATACAGTCTTACAACAAAGGGAAGTTCTCAATTGGGTTTATTTTTTTTTAGATTAGACGCGGGATTTGGCAGTTTTTCAGCATTACAACTGCGCTACGGAACAGATATTCTCATTAAATAAAATATAGCCGACTGACAAACGTGCGGGTCACCTAATGGTGAGTGATCTCCACCGTCCATGACCATCAATAATGGCTGAGGATTCATGGATACGTTGCCGACCTAAAGGAAAGGGCTTGGAAAGGAGAGAGGGATTCAGGTCTCCGGATATCTCACTCACCATGTGAAACGCAGCAGTAAGCCGATACTTTACGTCGGTTTGCTATGTGACCGTGGTAATAATACTACAACGTAAATGACCTGCGGGCCAATTCTCGTATTTAACATTAACTGAGACTGAACTTTAACCAAACTGAGATTAGACTACGAATCGAATAAAATGTGGCATTCTGCTCCGCATAAAGTTCCAATATCATTCCAGTAGCATTATGATGTCAATGCGATATCATTTCTTTCTTTCTTTTTTATTAATGGCTTTCGCAGTATTATGCATTTAGCCAGTGTCAAGTATAATGTATTCTCAAGTATTTTAACAAGAACGATGAAACACGGGTGCGGACGATTTCAAGGTCTTGTCGGAGTTATGGTGTTAACTCCTTTCAGTACGATTCTTAATTTACTTATTTCAATGTTTCCATATACTGTTCATCACCGTCAATGTTTATTGAACAAATCCACATCACTTTTATACAACAAACACAACTCTAAACTATTTTATGAAATAAATTAAAATAAGCAATAAACTGCACTGTCAGAATTCCCGCCAAAACTCGACGATATCATTTCGATTACAAACTAATGTCAGCCACCACAGACTAAATTATAAAAATGTAAAGCGAATGTTATAATAAAGTTGCCAGCGGACAAAATATATTGGCATTGTAAGTAATTTTGGCGATTTGAATTGGATGGAAAAGTTATTACTCTAGCACGAAGTTATTAATTTAAAATTTGATTAATAGATTATATAATTTATTAATTGATTAGGTAATTTCTCATGTTTCCCCTAAATTGAAAACTCGTTTTTTTCGGATTTCTGTGAATTGTGAGTGAAAACATATGCGTTAATTTATTGTCGCGGTGGGTCACCCAGTGATTACACTTTTGTTATTGCAGGCTCAAAGTACTAAGATCGAGAGCCGTAAAATTATTATTAAAAAAGAATGCCTATTGTTATTGTTCCGTGATTTAATTTTGTTGTGTATGATATTGAAGTGCGTATCTTTCAATTTCTATAATAAGTTAATTATTATTATCCATTGCGCGCGATAAATACTAATTGAAAGTTGAAACAATATCGAGAGTTAATTATATTAGTGGACTGTTAGTAAAGTGTTAGTGAAACAATGACTAAACAATTAGAACTGTTTCTGGATTTCACTGAAGCAATTCGGATCACCAATTCTAGGCCTTGGGCCGACTCTGAAGGAGGAAGGACAGTGTATTATCCAAAAGGTTATGTTCACACAGTGCAAAAAACATGGATTCAGCTGCAATGTGTAATATGTGTGTATGTAATAGTGTATTGTATTTTTATTGTTAATATATAAAGTTTCCTTACGACTTTGTGATTTGATTGTTACGTATTTACATAGAATATTACCCATGCATATATACAAATATCGATATGATTGACTATATTTCAGTAATTCACAATATCATTGCAGTTACATTTCGATGTCAATGCAGTCAACTTTCAATATACTTTTGATTGCATTACAGTTTTAATGGTTTACGGAATGCCACTTGCAACTTTCTTGGCACTGAAACTAGATCGGAATGATATTTTGAACATTTTTAATTACCAGAATTGGCCCGCTGTTTGAGATACATATAACACGGTAGAGTCGTACTGTAGACTGTCAGCTTTGTCTACAGTATGAATGGGTCCGGTCGACCAGGTAGTTACCACTGTCACACAGGAAAACCGACGTAAAGTAACAGCTTACTGTTGCGTTTTGTATGATGAGTGGGATATTCTTAGCCAACTCGTACCTCTTCCTAATCCCTTAAATATTATCCCTTTCCTTTAAGTTCGGAAACGCGTCCCTGATCCTTTTGGTGTTCTCGTGATGAGTGGTGGAGATCACTTCACATGGTTATAAATAACGACTTTTACAACATAGAAACACTTTATGACGGAGCTACGAACAAAAGTTATAATGGAATAAAATGTGTTTACACTTAACGCATTGGTCTAATGAGAAATACCGTCTGTGGGAAGGCAAAAGTACTAAAGCGCCGATATAATGTGAATTTTCGGTAAAGCATTTTAATGTTGTTTTTTACTATAAAAATGCATATAAATTTACGGTACCTACTGGATAATTTTAAGTAAATCTTATATTTTATTGAAGACTATTTTTTATATAATCATTATTTAATATTTATTAATTTTAAAGTATAAAAACAACTTTACAATGCACTAATGTAAAGATCACGTTTTGTCGCTTTAGCTTTTTGCCCTTCCAGTTCCAATGATAATATTACATTTAATATCTAATATCTAACAACGTGTGTTGTGTTCGCCTATATTGCTAATAACTATAATTTTACATAAAAAATCTCACTACACTTAAAGAATAATATTGGTCTTTGTACAAATATCACACAATGTCGAAAGTAATAGCTATCACATGATCCCCCATCGTATGAAGTCGTTGACGATACCGTTGAGGCGCTCTGGGAAGAGGTCGCTGGGCTTATCCACCATGAAGCTGGAAATGTCCATGTCCTTGTCTACCTTGGGCGCGTTCGCCACGTCCACGGTGACCAATGGTAGCGTAAACACTGCGACCATAAGACCGAATGGTAGTTTCTGAAAATATGAACATAAACTTACATAAACGGCTGCAGTGCATGCAGTGATTTGTAATTGAACATTCTGCGAGGCGTTACTTGTGGTTATAGGCAGGCGTGACGTTTGCCATCATCAGGCGAGCGATGTTCAGTAAGACGTGACTGAAAATCATATTCTTAAGAAGATTGCTGACGAAGCGCCTATATAAATCATAACTGTTAGTGAATGGCGCTTGTTAAACAGTAATCACCGCCTCCTAATTAGTTCATGGTATAAATAATCCGTACTGGCAAGCGCAGCGTTGGATGTCCACCTACAAGGTGGACAGACGACCTGATAAAGGTCGCAGGATGTCGCTGGATGCAGGCCGCTTCCAACAGGTCGGTCTGGAAATCTTTGGGGGAGGCCCATGTTCAGCAGTGGACGTCTTGTGGCTGATGATGATGATGATGATAAATAATCCTTACCATTTTGTATTCATGATCGAAGTCCTCTCTCGAATACACCTCATCGGAGTTAATACCGAATCTCTTCATGGCCAGACTGAGCTCTGTGTAGTAGTGATCCAGCAGTTTCTCGTAGTACTGCGCGCGGAATATTTCATCCGTGCCGGTGAATATGAAATACAACAAGTCGAGCACCGGAGAACCAGCCGTTATTGTCTGGTAGTCAACGACTTTCAGCTGGACACGGCCGTCCTGGAAACAATAGTTTAAATTTATATGACCTGTAGATTGCATTACAGAATTCTGAAGGACATCTCAAGTTTCAGACACTGCTGTCAGTGACGCTGTCGACTGTCAATTAAGACGTTTTTTTTCCAAGCACCACAAAGTGACTGCACTACATCTGATGATAAGCGTAGAGCAGGCCAAAAAACTAGCGACTACCGATAAACAATGAGTTTATTGGTGGTTACGAGAATCATGTCGGCCTGTATAAATGCTTCTTCCCTCTTCGACAGGCGGATGACCAAAGCAGGCATAAGGATACAAGGATATACCCCTATACCCGCCCCAACTAACCATCAAGTCATGTCGCAATCCCCTGGGAAAACCGGATATACACTGACTGACCCTGGAACGCGATCGATACAAGGTGTGTGGGTCACTATGGCAGGTTTTAAAACCTTGTGTACTGTGTACGGTGGCTGCTAACCGGGCAGATATGAGTATCCTACCACCACGTAAGCTCGTGAATGACAGTATTCTGCAAAATTCTTGCCGCGCCATAAATTCCGCCTTGGGAGTTTAGCGTCAATATCTTTTTATAAACGACAACAGCCTATTAACGATTAGCTGGTATCGATGAATTTCTTTTATAGCTGTCGATAATTCATTCACAAGAAATCTTTATTTCTGGCGCGCGCCAACCATCCTACTGATAAATTATCTAACATAATTGCCGCTAGATATCTTGTGTCATAATTACGTAACCCACTTATGATGTAAATGAGCGAGGTCAATGATCTTTTTTGTTTTCACTGGGAAAACAAGGTCATTGCTTCTGCCTCTGCCCGCGGCGATGTCTGTCTTACAAAGTTACGATCCATCGCTTAACCGCTGGCTAAGGTCCTTCTAAATAACCTACCGTAGCAACTGAATCCCTACGATAGCCTCCGGCGCATTATCTACGACCCCGGGTTCCCGAAACAATATAGCGGTCAACGAACTTCCAAATATAGATGGCGCGGCGTATGAACCACGTGTGGCTCAAAAGATAACGGATGTATTTAATTTAAATTTGGTTTTAACCTCCTCACTTTGTATTTAATGATATTTACCCCAAGGTCGGTCCTACATCTAAAGACGCAGTATAAGGAATATGGGCAAGGCGATGTGGGTTTTGGAGTGGTTGAAGTTATTAAATACACATTTGAATCAAATAATTTTTATCACAAACCTTGGCTTTGACTACCGATTGTTAATATTGTTAACCTTGATTATTATTTCAACGTAAGATCAAATACGACACACACGGTAATACCACAAACACGTTTAATACCGAAACGGTATAATAATATTAAATAAACCGGTTTCAGAAAATCTTAGATATCTTATATATTTATTATTCACTTTATATATGTACAAGGTGTTAGGTGTCTCGAATGCAAGAGGCCGGCTGGGTTAGTACCACCGCTTTGTCTATTTCCGCTGCCAAGCAGAAACAGTGTGTAAGCACTGTTGTGTTTCGGTTTGAAAGACATTGAAGCCAGTGAAATTATTGGGCATTATAATACTTAACATCATATGTCTCGGGGTGACGAGCGCAGTTACTGAACTGCACTGGCCATGCAGTGCTTTGTAATTCAAATGTAATTGTAATACTTCTATTTATGTGCCGCTTACCATCATGTCTTGCTCGTCTCGTCATTCAATTACATAATAAAAAAAAGATAATGACATGGTTTCATTATCTGGTATTCAAAAGCGATATAATAGATACGATTTGATTTGGATTTACTGGTTGTAGAAATGAAATGAAATCGCGTGCCAGGATCAGCCAGTGTATATTCGGTTCTCCCGAGGGGCGAGGGGATAAAAATTTAGGTCCCTTCAGATCCCACTTATCCAGGTTTCACTGTATAATATAATTTGGATCTATAATTTGTGTTTAATAATTTTACAGAACTTTTTCTATTGCTAAGAGGATAAAGATAATAAATTTTAGATGTCTTTTGGAATCTACTGGTCAAATTAAATGGCACGGCCACTGAAAATAACTCGAGAAATGTTTATTTATGACTTTTCATTGTTATTTTCGATGTTAGTTTCAAGGATTTTAAAAAGTTATTTCATTTTTCTATTTATAATGGTAGGTAGATATGGCTATGGGCTGTAAATTGCAATACAATAACACCATCACGATGAGTGTGCTGTTGAGGAGTTTCAGTTTTGTCTCCGAACTTTGTCATATTAATCATTAATTATATGGGATCACACAGCAGCTAAATTCTGTTGCAGTTTTTTTCAACAAAAATCGTACCATAAGTGGCAAGAAATCGATGTCCATAAAAAACGCACTGATATCAATTACATAAAAAAGAATGATCATAACCGGACCTCCGCGTAAATTATTTCGGTACACATAAAAATATACGCGTCGAACTCAGAACTGGCTTCTTTGCTTCGTCCGTTAATAAATGAAACTGTTTTATTTCGCTATTTGTATACTTACTGCGTCTCTTTTATACATCTGATTGCTGACTCTGAAGTCGCAGTGTGCGAGCACGGCACCTCGCAATGGTTTATAATACTCGATAAATGCTTCAATCTTCGTATCCTTGAAGAACTCTCGTAACTTCTCTTCATTTTCCTTCTTCACAGCGTTGCATGCTGAGGTCGTCAGTTTATTCCAAAAATCGTGATTATCATCGCCTTTCCAAACATATTTGAATACATTTACGAATTCATTAAATTCCTCCGGTTCTTCTTTCTTGAAAGCAAATGATAGAGCGTGGAACTTAGCGAGTTCTTCAACAGCTCTGGAGGCGTACTCCCAATCGACCGATTTCAATCTGTCGTAAACTTTAAAATCTTTTGCTGATAAATTTTCTAGCACCATGATTTCTTCATACAGTTTATCGCTGCATCCGTAAAATTTTGGCGATATAAACCGGTTATGTTCCGGTATGTTATGTTTGTCTTGTAGCTTCTCGTAGATGTTAGCTAGCTTTGTATAGAATGTGTTTTCCGTTTCGTATATTTTCAACGGAGATTGTTCTCTTAATTTTTCTCCGACGGCGGCGACCTTGGCGAAAAGTTTGAGCTCTGTGTCTCCATCGGCGATGGTCGCATGGAACAGTTCGGAAGTGTAGTTGGCTTCACCGCTGGATATGGGTTGTATTATCACTTGCGGGTTGGAGATATTTTGTTCTGCAGCTATTTTAAGTAATAGTTCAGTAAGTGCTTGCTCCACGTGCGACATGGTGCGCGCTCCGAGTGACACTACGCGGACGCGGCACTAGCCGTTACACCGTATTGTGTATTAAACATACGCTGTTCGGTTATCTAAGGATTAGATAATAATATAATAACAGGTAATTATAGGACAATATATTTTATACATAAGAATCGGTAGTCATAATCTCTTATTAACAGTATTTTAACTATTTTGTGTTTTTTGTCGTTCTTATAGCATACGAACGAAGGCGACAAGTGACAAAACATATTAAAATGCTGCTATTAGCGTTTACGAATAAGATCCGAACGGTGTAATTATAAAACGTATTCAACTTTAAACTATGTTTATAACTAGTAACCATGGTAATCTATACAAACCTGCCAATATAAACCTAATTTAACGTTTAAATACGTTTGTAATAACACTGTTATAGTTTTCGTCTGCTTTTATAAATAAGAGGGAGTATATGGGAGGATATGTCTGCTTGTATGGTGTGTGTCTGTCTGTGGAAACGCATCACTTAACCTAACGGACCGATTTTAATGCTGTTTATTGTGTGAAGGCCGGTTCAATTGGGATTGTTCATAGGTATATTTGAAGATCTTTTCAGCCATTTGTAATTGACAGATAATTTATTTAATTGGCGACGGTATTTTTTTAACGGTTGGGTTTTTATTATAAGTCGTCGTAGTTCCCGGGCCCCTGTGCTACAAAACGATACGAATTGACATAGTTCGAAAACGAAGACCTAATGTAACATAGGATGTCCATCACAATAATAATATTTCTAATATACTTATAAAATACTAATGCAGTCGATAAAAACATGTGTGTAAAGGGAAAAACGTTTTATTATTGCAACGTGCTATATTGAAATTGTCATGTTTTTTCATCCTCCTTAACTCAGTCCAGCCCTCATTTTATGACAGCCTCTGTGGCGCAGATGGCCAGTAATCGGCTGTGGAGCAAGAGGCCGCGGGTTCGATCCCCGCAGCGAGACAAATGTTTGTGTGATCCACAAATATGCGGTCTAGGTGTTGTGAGACCGAAACCGAACTCTCGTAGTTCCTGATACCCACGACACCAGACTCGTATCTTATGGTGCTGCCACACCGGTGTTAGAAAATGTTATATAACATTTTATAACACCGGTGTGGCAGCATCATTTAGTAAACATTTCTTAACAATTTGTAACATTTTGTAACATTTCTTAACATTTTATAACCGCAGGCGGCGGTACTTTTGAGAGCGGCGCCGTCAAAGAAGCCGTCAAAGAAGAATGTTCAGAAATGTTAGAAAATGTTAAGAAATGTTATAAAATGTTAAGAAATGTTATAAAATGTTAGATTTTATGTTAGAAAATGTTTGTAAACATTTTATAACATCGGTGTGGCAGCACCATTACTGTGTGGTTAGGGCTATGTGTGTAACTGTTGGGTGTATTTATTTATTATTATTTATTTAGCCAACTACTCGCCCAGTGTGCCACGGAAGCTGTCAATATTAGTTTTAGGGAACGTTTCCCTTACGTCCTTTATATTATTATGCAATACATGGCAATACCAGGCAATTTAATTCGCTTGTATGTCTCAACATAAGTCTGTATCCCTCAAAATGTAAGCAAAGTAGCAACTAGTTCATCTAGGGCCCACTAAATGTATAAAAGTCAGTAAAGTGTGAGACCAACCCTATCGCCATATCAAGAAAAAATTTAAAACCCGTGCAACTGATGGATGATTTGACACATAAACACACACACACACACGGACGCACGCACGCAGACGCAAACATACTCATATTTGTGGCGCATGACGTCCCTGTGACCGCTCATAAACTTATCTATTTGGTTAGTAATTTAGAAGTACTTACGTCGTCTCTCTTGTACATCTGATTGCTGACCCTGTAGTCCATGTGTGTTAGGACGGATAACAGCAATGGTTTCCTCATCTCATCGTAACTGAACGTTCCATATTTTTCAAAAAATGCCTTCATTCTATCTTTATATTCTTCCTTTACAACATTTGCAGCATTCTTTATGGCATTATCAAGAAATACTTCGTTCTCAGGATTCCAGATAAATTTGAATTCTTCTACGAACTTGTTGTATTCCTCCTTATTTTCTTTCTGAAATGCGACAGACAGAGCGTGAAACTTGGCGAGTTCTTCCATAGCCGTGGAAGCGTATTCCCAATCGACCGACTTCAGTCTGTCGTAAACTTTAAAATCTTTTGCTGATAAATTCTCCAACACTGTGATTTCTTCATACAATTTATCGCTGCATCCATAAAACTCTGGTGATTCAAATCTTTTATCTTCCGGAACATTATACTTGTTTTCTAGATTCTTGTAAATATTAGCTACTTTTGAGTAAAATGTGTTTTCTAGTCTGAAGAAATGCATCGGAAATTGTTCTCTGAATTTTTCGCCGATGGCTGCCACCTTGGCGAAGAGTTTGAGCTCTGTGTCTCCATCAGTGATGGTTGCGACAAACAGTTCAGTGGTGTAGTTAGCCCCGCCACTGGATATGGGTTGTATTTTCACTTGTGGGTTGGAGAGCTCCCGTTCTGCGGCTATCTTATGTAGTAGGTCAGTAAGTATTTGCTTTGCGTCGACCATTGCTCGTGTCGTAAGTAAGATTACGTTTAGTTGTTGTGGTTGAGGTACGCTTGTTTTTAAGGTAAGTATCTATAATTTATATAGACAAATTATCTTATCTTAATTATTGTAAGATAGTATTTTTATCGTAATCGTATAGATGCCGGTACTGGCACGTTCCCAAGCTCCAGGAGGACTACAGATTATGCAATAACGAAATAAACGTCAATAATAAGATTATGATATCAACAAATTCCTCATAATTATATCAAAAAGGTTAGATAAAAAGTAAATGTAAAATCATGATGACAATAATATTTTAGTCATCATGACTTTTTAACCTCGTCTTTTTTTATAATAATAAATACAGTGGTGGACATATAAGTAATTATAAACATACTACTGCCATAAACGCTGAAACGCATGTCGCATTTATACTATATTCAAATTCAAAATTTCTTGGGCTTTCCAGTCTCTAGAAAGACCAGCAACAAAGCGGCATAACGCAGATGCGGTACCGTCAGCAATCCAGGATATACTCAGGAACCATTTCAATTGTGCCAAAGAAGGGCACCGTGGGGATTTTATTCGGTATAGGAATTTCTGAGAATATATAATCTATTAGGAAAAAAAGCAGCGATAGCTCAACGGGCAGTGGTACGGACTGTCGAGACGAAAGTCGCTGGTTCGAAACCAGCCCCAAGACAATAACTTTGACCCCACCTCTGACTTGTCTAAGTTACGTGTATATTCATTGTTAATTATCGCCTGTTTTAACGGTGAAGGAAACATCGTGAGGAAACCTGCATACTCGATAAGATTTTTCGAAGTTATGTGAACTCTGCCAACCCGCATTAGGCCAGCGTGGTCGTCTAAGACCTAACCCCTCTCATTCAGTAGAGGAGATCCGTGCCCAGCAGTGGGACACGTATAATACAGGGCTAGTAAGAAAAAAAGGAATTTCTGATTCGGCGGTCGTTCGGGTAAAGACAACTGGGTCGGGACGCTGGTGAGTCCGGTATAACCATCTCTCCTTTCCCCAGGGTTAATGAGATTGTCCTGGTTTGTATACTCTACCAATCCTCCAATATTCATAAAACCTATGTCATACGAAAGCATTTTAAGTTTAAATTATTTTATTCTACGAGAGCTAGGTCCGAATGGATTGCGAAAATGGTGTTCTAGTGAATTAAATAAATTACCTCAAACATTATTGTCACGGGTAGTTACCTTGATTTTTTTTATTATTTTAATCAATAAATCACTATTTATTCCTAAACCGTCCACAAAAAAATAGTAGTCATCCAAATCTGATGAAGGGCGCATTTGTCAAATGACAGACGAATAAAACTTTGACGTTTCCGTGGCAAATGATCATTACGGTGAACGCGTGCGAGCGAGATAGTGAGATGTCCCCACTACGCGCCCACCTTTTCTCATACCAATATTGCAACCAATATAACAAAAGGGTTTCTTTTTCGTTTACATTAATTCATTTTATGTTTAATTTGAGTTTAGATATTGTGTTAACATTAAAAAAAAATAATCGTTCATAACGACAACTTTTGTATACAAACTCTCAGTCTTTCACGTTGTTCAAAACTATATCACGCGGAAGTTTTTGATTATAATATTCTACATTAAGGATTTAAGTAGCGGCTTGCTGGTTCTTATTGGTATGTGAGATATCCGGAGGCCTAAATCCCCTTACCCTTGACAATCTCTTAATTATCCCTTTCCGTAAATTTATTCTGTTCTCCTTCTTCTTCGTTTATTTCTTCCGTATCCGTATTCTTTAAGACATCTTACCAACAGGTGTGCTACTGGCTCGTTTGTCGGCTTTGCTATAAAAAACTGACCCGGGATCGAACCCGAGACCTCAGCACAGCAGTCAATCCGCGTGCGCAATACAACAGCGCCACGAAGGCAGTAAAATTTAATTTCCAAAGGCAAATTTCCTTTATCTTATCTAAATACTTTGATATAACGATAGCCTTTTAAACGTATTTGATTGATTAGTAAGATAACTTTAATTTGAGCCATTAATGCCATGTATTTATGAACATTATTGTCGAAATCAACCTAAACATTAATCTTAATCTTAAGATAATGTAAGGCATATTTATAAATTTTTGTGTGTTTCTACTTGTAATATCACTAATAATAAATAAAAAATAATAATAAGCCTAATATTGTGATAATAGATCGATTGGCTCGCAAGTCGATGCTTGTTGACGTCACCATTCCGCATGACGAGAACCTCGTAAAAGCCGAAAAAGATAAAATGACTAAATATCTAAATCTGGCTCACGAGGTTACTGACATGTGGGATGTGGACTGAACAATTATTGTCCCAATAGTCGTCTGCCCATGGGTTGATACCGAAGAGACTCGACCAACATCTTCAGAGGCTCTCAATTGGTCGCTGGGTCAAGAGCCAGGTACAGAAAGCGGAGTTATTGGACACGGTACGCATTGTAAGGTGGTTTCTCTCTCTGAGGTCCTAACCGGGTGGCTTGGGTCCTAGGCCTCGTCATTGGAGAGTTATGTTTATTTTTATATTTTTAAATGTTTTTATTTTTACATTATAATTTTAATATGCACCAACCCTACTGCGAGTGGGATAAGAGTAGGTGGAAAGATAGGCTTGACATTGTAAGAGATTTTTAGATTTGGAGGCTCCTTGGACTAGCCCAGGGCGGATCGCCCAATCTGCTTTCCCTTTAACTCTTTACTGCCCGTAGTCATTTCGTTTTTCCATTTGCCTAGGGAACCCCAAAAATGATATTGGGCTACGAGAAAATTCTGAGAAACCTGCCGACCTAGTCGCTGTTTACCAAAATGTTATTGTGTAATAATATCGTTTCATTACAAACATTGCAGAAGCAACATTTGTAATACGAGCGTTCACCTTATGTAAAACAAACTTTTAAATACTGCTATTTTGTAATCTTTAAGGTAAAAGTTTGATATGACAGTCTCCGAGGCGCAGTGGGCGATTAGTCAGCTGTGAAACAGGAGCCGTGGGTTCGATTCCTGAAACAAATGTTTGTTTGATCCACGAATATTTGTTGCGGGTCTGGGTCTGGTCTGCTCTGGTCTGGGATCTCAATTTATAGTCGCAATATTTTTTTACTGCAAATTTGAGTTATAATTATCTGTGAGTTCCATATGATTCTAACAGATGGCGGTGTAAGGTAATTTATAGGCTGTATTGAATAAGTATCTAATAGATGGCGCATATGGTATTGAATAGTTTACTACAATATAATGTAACATATACCTTAGCCACAGCAACGCGTGTCCGGGTCTGCTAGTATAGTTATATAGATAATGCATGGATTGAATAAAAAAACAATTATTATGTTCAATTTTAAAACTACATATTGATTAGCATTATTCAAACAACAGGACTGCCTCGGTGGCGCAGTTGTATTGCATACGCGGTACGACTGCTGTGTTGAGGTATCTGGTTCGATCCCCGGGTCGGGTGATATTGGGTTTTTCTATCACGAAATGCTCAGTATCAGCCCGGAATCCAGAATTTTGCACGATATGGCGATAAGCTTACATCATTTTCCCCCTATCATGGGACGGAAATACTCGGCGAAATGTGAGTGTACTGGTTACACTTCTGCCTACCCCTCCGGGGATTACAGGCGTGATTGCGTTTTTATGAATGTATTATTCAAACGAACCTAATATCGAGGACTAAGATAAATACACTCGAAAATACGCTCAATTACAACATATGTTGTGATAAACTCTTGTTATATAACACGTTGTGAGATTCATTTTGAGAGCTCAATCACCCGAGTAACGCCCACGAATGCCACCACAAATATCTAGTTTACAAACAGCGTCGTTGTTAGCAATTTGTGAGTGATTGTATCGTACGATCCAGCCACCAGTCATAGCTCACTCGCCAGCCATGACAGACGCCGAGAGCACCCTCCGCGACCTTCTCCACAACACGTTTCATGGCGCTACGGTGCAAGTGAAAGCGATCACCAGCGGCGGAGCCAACTACACCTCCGCCCTCTATACAGCCACGGTACCACAACACCGGCAACAACTCAAACTCTTTGGAAAAGTCGCCATCGTCGGCGAAAAGATGAGGAAGGTCATGAACGCCGAGAGTCTCTACGGTACAGAACAGTACATATATACAAAAATACGAAAGATATTCAATGATCTGCAAGACAAACACGGAGTACACGAGCAATACAGGTTCGAATTCCCGAAATTCTACGCATGCAATCCTGATTTAGGTTACGAGACCATTCTGCTTGAAGATCTGACTGAACGCGGTTTTGGAATTTACAACAGATTTAAGAGTGTGGATTGGGAACACGCAGAAAGCTCAGCGACGGTCCTGGCGCGGTTTCATGCACTGTCTTTTGCCTACAAAAAAGAGTATCCAGAAGATTATGAAGTTGCAACAAAGAAATTAATGTACACTCCTAAAGAGAAGATTGACGAGAACGTAATGAAAGCCTGGGAGCATATGATCAACAGTGCCGTGGGTGTAGTGAGTGACGAGATAGATCGCGCGAAGCTAGTCCGTCTTCTGACGTCGGCTAATGCTTCTGAGGAGTTCGAGAAGTTCAAACGGCCTCTTAGTGTAGCGGTGCTGACACACGGTGATTATAGACCCAGTAATCTGCTGTTCAGGAAAGTGGTAAGAAATTTTGTAGACAATATATGTGTATACATTTATCATATTTACCTCTTGAATGAACCAATATAAAATCAGAGCTACTTACGAATGAGATCAGCCTATTCGTGACACGATGCGTCTACAGAAGTACTAATGTAATATTTCGACTAGTCATTACAAATAAACGGCGTGGAGCATCAGGCATACAAGTACGTAGGCTGCGTGTCGTACGTGCTTCGAACTATACTATTATATGATCTAATGAGGTGATATTATATTAAACCAAGGAGTTTGTAATGTTGTCAATGTTACTTAATAATTTTAAGAGATTATACGCTTTTAAAGTTTATGCCGGACAAACATGATTAAAGAATAGTTGTTACAATCCATCACCGAATTACATTGATCGTATGAAAAGTAAAGTAAATTGGCTCGGTTGCGCAGTTAGTACGTTTGCTATGCTGAGGACTCGGGTTTGATCCCGGGTAGGGTGAAAGTGATACTGGATTTTTCTATCAGGAAATGCTCAGTATCAGCTCGGTGTTTATGGAGCCTGGCATGGCGATAGGCGCGCCCTCTATCACATCATGAGACAGGGATATGCTCGGTGAAATGTGGATGGTTATAGCTCTGCCTATCCTTTCGGGGATTACAGGCGTGAGTGCGTATAGATAGTAAAAAAGGCTTCTAAATATATTAGCTTTAATGTTATGCTATGTGCATTGACCTGGGCTAGACTCCATACATTACTGAAACATCTCTATTATCGTTATCACATTGAACAATCAATATAACAAGTAGGTACCAATTTGTCATATGCTTATTACGAACAAGCATATGTCTGTACGCGTGATGCATATTGGCAGAATGATAATTTTGTATTTTGCCATTTTATTCATTTATTCATTTTTATATTTCTCGCATATTTAAAATGTCATTCAAGCTACACACGTAATGATATGTTTAATGATCTATCTGTGCTCAAATAAACCGATCAAGTTTTTGAAAGGTTTATGTTTTTATATCAGTTTGAATGTTGGAAAAAAACTCGTACAAAGTTCAAACCAGTATAAAATAAAGGCTATGCCTTACATAATTTTTGCGTCGTACTGTTTATTATGACGCAATACCAATCGTAGTTTTTTTAGTATCGCCGATAATGTGAAACGGGCGTCCTTTCTGGGGAAATAGGTTACCTTTTTGTCATATTTTAAGTCATTTAATTTAAATTATTCGAAAACTTTTGACTTTAAGCACTTTATGACATTGTTAATTCAAGAAAATTATTCAATACATTCTTTGTTTATTTGATTGAATGACGAGACGAGCAAGGCGCTCGCCTGATGGTAAGCGCTACGCCTGCCCATAAATAGGAGCAACACAGAACTTTGAATTACAAAACACTGCATGACACTGAACTGCGCTCGTCACCCTGACAGATGTTAAACTGCATAATACCCAGTAATTTCACTGGCTTCAATGACCTTCAAACCGAAACACAACAGTGCTTACACACTGTAGCTTGGCTTAATTCAAGAAAATGAATCAATTTATTCCTGGTTTACGTCATTTATAAAAAAAATTACTGTAATCATTGATAAATTGTATTAACTATTTACATTTTTCTTCTGCCTGGCGTTGTCCCGGCTTAGAGCCAAGTTCTACCTTCTTACTAAAACGTTTCCACTTCACCCAATGTTGAGCATCCTTCGTAGTGAAACCATTGGCAGTTTTTTTTTATAGGTTAGGCCGGCAAACGAGCAAGTGGGTCACCTGATGGTAAGTGATATCCACCGCCCATGTACGCCCACAATTCCAGAACAATAATGGACGCGTTGCCGACCTTAAAGTAAAGGGATAATTAGGGATTGGGAAGAGGATGGGGATTTGGGCCTCCGGATATCTCACTAACCGTACGAAACGCAGCAGCAAGCCGCTACTTTACGTCAGTTTTCTGCGAGACAGTGGTAACGACTCGGTCGAGCCGGCCCATTCATGCTGTAGACAAAACTGTCTACAGCGTGGCTCTACCACTCGTTTATTTATTAACAAAGTAATGTCTGCAATATGAATATCGTCATAAAAGTTTCCCAATTCCGGTCAACTCACACATGAGTAAACCCAATAAGACGAAGTGAGTTAATCACATGACACAGATAAAAAATTAACGGAAAAAACTTGTTTACAAGGCCGCGTTATACAGTTTAAAAAGGCACGTAAATATCAGTGTCCTGTTATAACATCGCTTATGTGATATATATCTATTTCCATCTAAAATTAAATATCAGAAATTAATTATCAATTATCAGAACTTAACAAACATCATTTTTTTTATTTCATGAATGACCAGACGAGCAAGTCGCTCGCCTGATGATAAGCGCCACGCCTGCTCATAAACAGAAGCAACACCACACAAAACTTTGCGTTACAAAGCACTGTATGGCACTGAACTGCGTTTGTCACCCCGAGACATAAGAAGTTGTCTCATAATGCCCAGCAATTTCATTGGCTTCAATGTCCTTCAAACCGAAACACAACATTACTTACATATTGTTGCTTGGAGGTAGAAATAGACAAAATTGTGGTACCAACCTAGGCGGCCTCTCGCATATGAGGGACCTACCACCTTGTAAAGTAATTATTGTATTAAATGCCGAGGCATAATACGATAAGATTACATACATTGGGATACATTCAACTCATTTGAAAATGAATGAAGTCGCTTCCTCTGTCTGTTCGCTTAGATCTTTTAAACTATTATATAATACATACATATTACAGTACAGAAAAGCCAAAAAAAAACAAATATTTGTAATGTGATATGTCAACGCGCCAGTCTGACACAGATCGAAAATCACATGAAAACATATTTTAACGAGCTTAAAGCTGTTTTAAAACAGTTTTCAGCTTAGAAATAGGAGTTATTAAAAAAATTATAAAAAGGAGTTTTTGCACATGCCCCATAGACAGGACAAGGGAAACGAAACAGGGGCTGTTTCGTTTCCCTTCTAAAAATCCGAAACGAAGCAACGATGTTCGGAATATACATAGAGTACAGTAGCTATAGAATAGCAATGAAATAACAAAAATTTGATTCAAATGATCACCATACATATTAATTTGTGAGTAAAAACGTATATGAAAATTATTGCAAAGTTGCAATAATAAAACATAGTCCCCATTATACCGACTGTTTTTACCGACTACTTTATTTTATTCACAGTATATTATATTAGAATTCTATGTTACATTAGATCTATGAACTTCATCCCTTTGCATCCTTTTATAGAATAGGGGCCCAGGCACAGTGTTAAATTCAAGCGTGCGCAAAACAGGCCGGAGACGAATCATATATCTACTACGTTCTATTATGTTTAGACACCTAAACGTATGATGGTCAGACAAGTTTTAGCATATAATTGATATGCTGATCTCATCTACACGATGTTTAACCATTTGGCATGTCGCATAGTGCATAGTTTTGTCTGTATGTTTAAATGACGTATTAAGATGTCTTCAAGGTCAAGAGGCGTCTACATAAGGAATGACTGAAACGCTCTGTCATTTTTAATAAAACCACAAAGTCTACAGTAATAATTATACTGGTCGTTTGTAGGCGCATTTATTGAAACGTCTGGACCGATTCATTGGTTTTATAAGTTGGATCAATCTAAGTTTTTTTGGGTAAATCTGGGGTTTTTATGTGTCATAGGAACGGATTACTATCCAAAGAACCTATTTCACAGTACCTAATTGTCATTACTTTTAGATATGAGTCTAAAATATCATAAGCCATGAATGGTTTGTGCTTGGGTTTGGCTGAAACTATAGTGTTATTGAAAAATCTTCGTACTATTACGTATGCATCGAGTATAATGGATTTTTGCAGCGCGATATAATTTTTATTATGTAGACTTAATTCTGATTAGCTATAATGTAGGGATTAAGGTACGAAACCTGTGGAAGATATAATGATAAGGATAGTTCTCATGCAGTTTTGGTGCCACATTTGCTGTATTTCTTTGGCAAGCGGCAAGTACTTCTGTGTTTTGTCAATATATCTTAGGCGATCGGTGTTAGGAACGGAAATATCTATATTAAGTATAGTCTTATTATGTATTGTAATTAGGTTTATATCCAGCCTATTGTTATTAGTGGTTCTATCTGTTATGATTCCCGTATCCTAATATAATCTAGTTATTTGGTTTTCTAAAACATTTATTGGAACGACGTTCCTTACGGCAGGCTTGGAGGGGATAGGGATTTCGCTGCGTGACCGAACTGAAAAAAATGTGATAGTAAAACCGTAAGAAAAATGCGTGGAATAAAAGCGTTAAATGAGACGTGCGCAGGCGCGACAGTCGCATAACCAGCCAGCGTTAGTTCCTTTTTTAAAATGAAATTCATTCAGCCAGTTATAGTTGAAGTATTTTTATATCTCCTTCGATTTTTAAAAGATTACGCTAGCTCGTTATTCGTCTTGCGATATATTATCTCTTGCCCTTTTTTATGCTTCCATTTTTGTCCAATGATATTGGTATTTATACATAGGGTCATGTATTTTTATATTTTATTGCGTATGTTATATTTAGACTATACTCGGGTGTGTGATTAGATAATTTGGAACGAAGTTCCTTACGGCAGGCTTGGAGGGGATAGGGATTTCGCTGCGTGACCGAACTGAAAAAAATGTGATAGTAAAACCGTAAGAAAAATGCGTGGAATAAAACCGTTAAATGAGACGTGCGCAGGCGCGACAGTCGCATAACCAGCCAGCGTTAGCTGACCTCCCTGGAACATCGATAATTTAGAAGTCCCAGGTGGCGTCACACAGTTACCAGTCAACTTGGACCGGACTTTCACAAGACTTTGACCTTGAACCCCGACCGTGACCTTGACCTTGACCCCGACCTTGACCTTGACCCTAAAATTTAAAATTAAAAACAAGAAAAAAAAATACTGCAATTTGTGTCGATTCTACATTAGCCGAAGGAACTTCGTTCCTACCTGGTGTCCCACGACACCACTAATTTTTTTTGGTTTGTATTTATAATAGGGCTCAACATTTTCGATTAAATTGCATTTCTTTACTAACAGGGCATGTATCTGTTTGGCTACATTGTTGTGTCTGTCTGTGTACTGTTTGCAATGGGGGCTGAGGGGCGTTCAGGGGCTTATTATTTTATTTTTATACTGCAATTTGTTTTTTATTGTTCATAATAGTCCGATAAGATTTTATGCGAAAGAAAAATTCGAAAATTCGTAATAAACAAATGCTTTGTTCTATAGGGTTTTTGTATGACCATACGATACTTTTTCCGTTCTGGTTCTGCAAATGTTTGGAAAAAAATAAGGACAATAATAAAGTCTGAAAGTTCAGATAAACTTAAAAACTCATAGTATTGTATGTACTCTTGATAAACTGACGCTACCTAATTTAAAACCTCAATGTGAACATTTGTTTACATTTAGTTTTTTTTCTTGTTAAAATGAATATTATGATGGTATAGTGAGGGAGATTTTTTTCATATTCCCGGGGCTCGGGAAATCAACAAAACATTCCCGGGAATTCAGGATAACAAGAATATTGATAATCGTTACTAACTGTTCATTTATAACCACGCCTCCCACTTTTGTAGTTATTTATGATAACAAGTGGACACAAGCAAAAATTAAAAGAATATATATTGCATTACAACAATCATAAAGGAAGGATCCATAAAAAAATCGTATATGTTTATGATAATAACGATTCAAACTACTGGGATAAGCTACAAGACGATAATAATTAATCGATTAGCAAAAAAATAAAGGCATGATCAATGTATAATGCCTATTTCATTGAATATATTCGAATTCTCGGTTTTATCCTTTTTTATACTGTTAGATCAGATTATCACTATTTATTGAAATAATTATTCTTACCATATCTCGGGACTATAGAGTTCCGGACCTTTGATAGGCGTGCATGGGGCCAAAGCCAACACGTAGAGGCCGATTAGACAAATTTAATCTAACATTGTGATGTGACACATTGTGTGTGCAAATAATTATTAATTATTATCGTTGTTGAATTTAATTGTTTTACTTTTTTATTCGAGTCCGTGTCCGAGTTCCCGGGAAAACATACCTAGTCTGTTTGTATAGCGCGGACGCGAAGAAGGAAGAAATCCGTACTTTGACCTGTTACTACCTGTCTCTGTCACTCCCGCGTAAATATAATGAGTCTCGCTCGCACAGATGCAACGACCGCCGTCCTTAGGGATTGTAAACCTTTTAGTTGAGACTTTAAGGTTTGTTCTAATTTGCATGTTGTTTTCTGGTAAATGTGGTCTTTCACGTAAAAAAAGAGGAATCGAAATTAGATAGACTAGACGATAATGTAGACAAAACTGTTGATTCTTTTGTAATAAATGTGACAGGCGAATACAGAGGAATCGAATCCTTTTGAATGTTCATTTTTTTTATTTCTGCCGAATTAGTAATTGTAACTCGTTTTTTATAACTTATAATTTAAAATCTAAATAAATAATTTATTCAATAAGTTTGTAAATTTTCTTTCTCTTTCTAATTATGTCACGTAATCCGCACATGATACAAAAATGTTTGTGACCACTGTCAGTAGGTAAAGAGGTCATTGTACGAATTTCTTCGTGGTCCGCGACCGGACTTTAGCTGGGCCACAGCTCCGTCCAATAGTGTGTAGTTAAAAACACATTATCACTGACCTTGACTTCAGTAGGTCACAGTTCGCAGACACGATGATTTAGACGGAGTTTTTGTGAGCGTTCGAATTGATGCTGGGGGAACATAAATTGTTTATTCGAATAGTAGTGGTATGATAGCATCTATTCGTAATATATATTTTTTTTCATAGGCCGGTAAACGAGCATGTGGGTCACCTGATGGTTTTCTGTGAGTATTCGAAATCATTCGACTGTTCGGTTCTGACATGAGAAGGGCTTTAGTCGAAAACTAGGATGTAATAATTAAGTATTATGTAACAACATGACAAGTAATAAATGTCACTGCTACCTAAAATAACCTTCCATAATACATTATTAAGCTAATTGCATGTGGCCGCTACTCAGTGATGGCCAAATACGCCCATGCATATAAACTATGGCATGATTACTCAAAACGTGGTATAAATAATAACATACACGTAACAGTCCAGGCGCGGATCAAAAGGGGGCGGATCTCCCTCTTGCCGAGTAAAACTGAAGTACTTTAAAGCAAAATCCCCTCATTCGTGTCTATATTATACTGAAAGTGCCTTGTCGAACATAGTTCTTCTCCCTTTTAGCGAAATTCAGGACCCACGTCTGCAGCAGTCACATACACGATAGTCCTGACCACACACTACAAAACGAGTAAAGGGTAGTTTTCTATGTTGAATATTATACATTATTGTATACGTAAGAGTAACAATACGAAAAAGATAGCCTTTTGTTAAAACACAGTTAAAATGGATTTCATAACAAGTCATTATTATATAAAATCATAATTGCTGGCTAAAACCTCAAGCTTTGAGCCACCAATTATGATTATGAGCAAAGGTGGGCGCATAGTGGGGAGATCTTACTATCTCGCTCGCACGCATGCACCGAAATGACCTTTTTACACAGTGACGTCAAAATGTGCGTCGTCTGTTATTTGAAAAGTGCCCCCTTTAACAGATTTGAATGCAAAGGTGGGCGCATAGTGGCGACATCTTACTATCTCGCTCGCACGCATGCACCGAAATGGCCTTATTACACAGTGACGTCAAAATGTGCGTCGTCTGTAATTTGAAAAGTGCCCCATCTAACAGATTTGAATGCCTTCCAATTTATGGACGGATTAAAGAAATTCTTCTGCAATAGGTTTTGGCTAACATAGCTTATTGATTCAAATAATAAAATAAAAATTAACTCTACTACTCTATTGTGTCGTCCATCAATGCTAACTTTTATAACGAACCGAATCATCCGGATGAGACCTAGATTGTGGGTGAGGTATTGAGCTGAGACCATTGTATCATTACTCCCTAGGTATTTGCCTATTATATACGCCCTTGTCCATTGTGATTTGCGAGCCAACGGAGCGGCACATCTCGGACCGACCTGTATTGTTGAAATTGTTTGGTCAAGGTTATATAACCAGGGAGGCCTCGGTCAATTATGTCGCCTTGGTATCATGCAATAATATAGTTTTTGTACCAGAGGCCGGCAAATGCGTAAGTGGGTCACCTGATTTTAGGTGACGTACACCGCCCATGAACTACAAGTACGCGTTGCCGTTGTTTTTTTTTTGTTTAAAAATATTTGCCAAGCATTTAATAACTGCCGAATACTACTCCGTATATACAATATATCGGGGCGAGGTCAAGTAGATGCGTCAGAGAGGAGGGTTTTACAACCCTTACTCTTCACTTGGTATAGTCAAGTTGTACGGCGTATGATTAGTCTCAATAATAACAACACAGGGTTATCACATTATTGTTTATTCACTCTTTTAAGCTACTACCGGCTCGGAAATAAGGTTGTAGGTGGAAAAGAGCCGGCGGCAGAAAAACCACCCGTGTTACAATACTAAGAGTACACCAACATCTTGAACCGACACACTTCGCGGTTATAAATCACAATATTTACAGTCAACGAGTAATTCACTACTGTCTCGACACACGGACGGAGCTAGACTACTTTTTAAATGGCAAGACGCCATCTTTTATATAGAGGGATTTCCAATCTCCCTACTTCAAACATATTTAACAAGTCAAATCAGTAACACATTAAAATCGATGCAAAGCCAAATCAGCAACATACTTAAATTCGTAAAACATTCTAATTCTCCAATATTCATTAAACGATGGTCAAATTAGTTGCTTATTATATTTTATTACAATTATCTCACATATTTATTAAGTGTCGGCTGTCAAATCAGTGTCTTATTTTAATCACTCCGACACGGCCATTCTGCAATAAGGTCGCCTCTGACCTTAAATCATTTCTGTCTAGTTATCTTAATCACTCCGACACGGCCTTTACAATTAAATCTAGGTCTTATGAAAATCTTTTTACAAAAATTTGGAAATTGTCCTCAACGAATGTGTAACATAATTCGGAGGCCCCTGTCCTCAACGAATGTGCAACATGATTCGGAGGCCCCTGTCCTCAACGAATGTGCAACATGATTCGGAGGCCCCTGTCCTCAACGAATGTGCAACATGATTCGGAGGCCCCTGTCCTCAACGAATGTGTAAATGATTCAACGAATATGTAAATGATTCAACAAATGTGTAAATGATTCAACAAATGTGTAAATGATTCAACAAATGTGTAAATGATTCAACAAATGCGTAAATAATTCAACAAATGCGTAAATGATTCAACAAAACAAATGTGTGTAAATGAATTTTGCAAGGAAATGCTCATAGCATCAGCAACCACTTGTAAGTAATCGAAGATTGAGGGCGTACGGTAAATTCTATTAACGTTGAGCAATGAGAGAAATAAAAAGGAACAATAGAGACCAGAAGAACTGACCAAAATTTCAATGGACATTCGTTTACGTGGAATCAAATAGATTAGTAAAATAAATAGAATATTATGTATATAGGCGAGGGATCTGACACGGTAGGTGCCACCAATCTCTACAAGTTATTGCCTGGACCAGTTTGTGCTAGGCCGTATTACAATTGCTTTAGCAGAGTCATTGGTGCGAATTAACCCTTTAACGACTCCTACTTATTATTATAACTATCTTTTTTTTTTTTTAACATGATGGCTTATAATTCAATTTATTCTATTCACAGTGGACAAACTCGTGTCAGGATTTACCAATTC
This sequence comes from Amorpha juglandis, assembly GCA_949126905.1. Lineage (NCBI taxonomy): Eukaryota > Metazoa > Arthropoda > Insecta > Lepidoptera > Sphingidae > Amorpha > Amorpha juglandis. The sequence continues at coordinate 731,593 of OX421383.1, forward strand.
TAGGCCTTACTCTAAATGTACTTGTATAGATGCTTAGTATGCTTAACCACGACGGTATTTCTACTACTGTGACGGTCAGCCAAGCTGAAGGCTGGCTACTATAATAACGACCATGATTTTAGAAACACCGTTCCCACAGAATAAAAAAGTCATATCTAAATAAAAAAAAACACGGCCTCTCCTGACGCGTGCGTGTCCTCGAGCAACAATGAGAAAATCTCGGGAACACAGCTGTCACGTCAATAAGTTTAGAGGAATACAATGCAAATGATTCGTTTCTAGGCGGAGCCTGCACTTAATACCACGCCGCACCACTGACGCTGTGCCGTATTTTCACAAGAACCGCTCAGTTGTTGCACTTCACTGCTTTCATCTGTCTGCATGACGCACCCAACGAGCATTTTGCACCTCCTGCAACAAAAATACACGGCAGAATCACATAGTTCACAATTACATGAAAATATTTGTCTTGGGTGCGGGAATCGAACCCGCAGCCTGATGCCTATCCGCTGCGTTACGGAGGCCAGCTGTCATCTGATAGTGTCACTTAACAAAATTTCAAGCGTAATTTAGTAGTATTTTATGCACCGCTTCGACCAATCCTGACTAATTTAAGCAATCGCTTTTGAGGTAAACTTTGTGAAGGTTGTCAAAGTAAGGCTTATTATGACTCCTAGTTTGGGATTCGACATTAATATTACTGTTAGAAATAACATAAAAGAGAATTAGTTCACATAGATACGCATCAGCTCTTAGATGTCTTCAGCAGGGCGTGCAGACAAAGGACCGGGCAATTCCTCTGTTACCTAGACCTACCTCTACCTACCTACCTCTTCATTATCGTCGGCGCCAGGCTCACCACAGGAGCTCACTCACTCACAGTTCCGTTTGAACATAAAACACATAAGAAGAACATTAAAAATGGTTATTACAGGTTCGTGTGTGTCTGAAGCATAACTTCTTAATCTTTGTATTTTTAAGTAATAAAATAATTGATTCGACACTTAATGTCTTCAGACATAACACGAATAAAAATAAATCTCAGTGCATTGTGAATGACAGAATTTGACTTTAATCACTCCCCATACACTACCACATGACACGCCATAGTGGCAGTGAAATTGCAGGAGCGCGTGTACGGCTGATGCCATAGGTGGTACCCGGGAGCAAGCGAGAATCGGCTTAAAAATACTACTCACACTACAGGTAGCTGCGAAATTGCAAGCGCGCGTGGAACTCAAACAGTCTTATTAACGGGGACACTGCTAGCCTACGCCGCCAGTATGGAAGGTATCTTCAAGGGGAAGTCATACGTCTGTCACCCACATATCTTAAGATCAGTTTACAAGACCCAAGAACTAAGAGTGTACTCCCTAAACAAACCGATTAGAACCCTGTAACTGGGCTATAGTGTCAATTCAATGTCCCAGTCCCAGCCATCAGAGAGTCAGGTCCGATTGATCGCCACGAGTACTAAAAACATCCTTTAAGGGAGAAACGTAAGTCCACCACCCACACATCTTAAGACTCTGTAATGTGGTCGAGCAACCAAACCCAATATCCCCAGCTCGGGTATATGCATAACACGGCATGATACATCGCCTTGCGCACACTTATTCACGCACAAGCATCCAGTTTCAGCAACCACGTAAGCCATTAATGGACGACTAACGCCGGTAAAGTGGAAAACCGCCACGCGCGTTTCGATAAGCGCCGCCCAGCGTTACTTGTCACCACGGCTTCTGAAAACAATAATCAAAACGAGAAGGCAGGCGATTATCATGATTATGAGTTTTTATGAAATTCTCTCCATACTAAAGTGTGCCAGGCAGGCCCTGATGCGTATTGGGAAATAAGTTTGCCAGGACAGGAACCCGAAAGACATTTCGTTAAAAAGTTGTAAAACTGTTTCGAATTCAGCAGTTCCGCATAACGATTGCAAGTGATAAGTTTTACTGGAACACGATCGTAAACAGGAATTATAGTAACGATTTCTTAGGAATTACAGTTCTTGTAATTATCACAATAAACAGAAGCACTTTTCGTTTTTTTTTTTTTTTTTGAATTTCTCAATGCGATATGAATGAACAGCTATGAAAATATCACGTGAACAAATCAATTTCTTGTCGGGCAGACGATGGTTATCTGTGATTCTACAAGAGTTAACCATAATTACCACTACGGCGCAATCCAGCCCAAGGTTTGTCAAATTTGACGATAACAGTAACGTTGACTTTAACATTGACTGCGGAATGTGTTGCACCATCGTGTTCTGATAAAACTAGATTCCACGATTAATTCTAGAAGCAGGGATATATTATTTTGGAGCACGGACGCTTTTAGGAGATACATCGAGATGGAGGCTATAATTGAACTATGGCACAGATATTTAATCTAAATATTAGCTTCAACCAGTGAACCCAGATCGGTTATGGTTAACAGCTAAAGTTATGACGTCATATAACGTTTGTCAAATGGTGCAACTCATTTTTATGCTTAGCCAGTGCTTTAACATATTTATCATTGCTAAAGTAAGATCGTGCAACCCAACCTTATTGTTTACAAAAATATCTAAAAATAAATAATAAAATCATTTGGCATTTAGCCAAAAGCTTTAACTACACCGTAAAAATTTAAGAAATCTATACGCCATTATATTCACAGATAGGCAGAAGCAAAAAAAAAAACATTTCAGTTACTATTTTTCTTTTCAAAAATGTATGTAGTAAAGATCTACTTCAATTAATCACAGATTGTAGTCAAATACAATAATTTTAAATCAATCTAATAGATTGTCTAAGCAAATCGATATTGTGATGTAATCGGGCTCGCGTTTCTAGTGTAATTGGTGCAATCGTCAATACTTAAACTTTTATTCTACGAAACATTGGTTCATAACAAACAAAAAGAAATTATCGTTCGCATCTGCAACGACAATCATATCAGAATAGATTGATGTAAAATGCAACAAAAATAGATTCCTTGCATTAGGTATTTAGTGAACGGTGAGTACACAATAATAATACGATAAACTTTACACCGACGGTCACAAATAACGAACTTTAAAAGTCCTAATTTAACAACTCCGATTTATCATTCATCTTATCTTTATAATTCCTAAATTTCAATTTCCCAATTTCAAATTCCCCATGTTTATAATTACTATTCTCAAATTACCGAGTTTCAATAGATCGAATAACAACAAGTCCGACTACTACTACTAGATTAGAATTATCGAAACATCAAGAATACGAATTCAACAATAGAGGGCATCTGGAGCTCGGTGGCCGCTGCTGCGCGGCACGCTCGCACGCCTTCGCGCTTTAATGGTCACAGTTCTAGCCCAACCCAAATGATCCACTAACAATAAAGGGGGATCTGGAGTTAATTGCCACTTTTCTAACCTAACCTCAAATAATTCAATAACAACGACGGTATCCGACGTTAAACGTTACTTATAGATTTTGAATATAAAAGCGTAACTGAATATTATACTAACTGAGTCAGAATCCTAATTTTAGCAGTTTATTCGGAGTATTGAAAATCGGAATACCATTTTTATTTGAACCGAGAACCCGTCATTTGATTCCCCGAACTTAAAAAAAATCGGAAGCATACAAATCGCATTTTCGGTAAAATAATTCTTTTAAATTTTAATAATAGACATTATAATTTTTAAGTATTATGAAATTCGGACTCTCGAAAATCGGAACATCGAATTTGGAATAAAATATTTCGGAGTAATAGGTACTTCAAATTACTTTTTGTACGCGATCTACATAAAATGGAATGGTCTTGCCAAATCCTCGCTAATACTCTTAAATGCATTCGATCACAGTCGTGCTGCAGAGTCGCTTTGTAAGCCGTACGGGTGAACCACCACATCGTGGGTACGGCGTTATGGTTCAACACCGGGAACTCCAGCGCCGGTGTCATATCAATAGAACTCGTCCATTATAGACCTAGATAAGCTCTTACAACAATTGTTACACGATTAATAACTTTGTAGGTGTGGACACAATCATCCCCACCCTTCTGTCTTTGGGCTTGAACACAACATGCAAGACTTTACTAACAACATGTTCGAAATAAATTTAATTACTATAAACAAGTAACTTTCGAAATATCAAGACATGGACTAAAATATCGGGTAGATTTATTCATTTACATTTCTGAAAACCATCAAATTCAGGAGTGTAACGATCCTTATTAATTGTCAGGTAGATAATTATTCATTTACATTTCCGAACACCATCAAATTCAGCAATGCAATGATTTTACATTGGATAAATTTTTGAATGGCACTGGTCTGCCACTCCATGAACCACCGTGATCTCTTACCAACTCATCACATGGCAATATTACTTGCCACTTTTGTTTTTAACAAAAATCCAATAAATTGGAATAGACTCACCAAATTACTTGTAGACAGTCGCAATTCATCGGGCGTGTTCAATGGATAGGCTGTGGGGCCCATCTCCGCTTCTGATATCGGGGCGAGGTCAAGTAGATGCGTCAGAGAGGAGGGTTTTACAACCCTTACTCTTCACTTGGTATAGTCAAGTTGTACGGCGTATGATTAGTCTCAATAATAACAACACAGGGTTATCACATTATTGTTTATTCACTCTTTTAAGCTACTACCGGCTCGGAAATAAGGTTGTAGGTGGAAAAGAGCCGGCGGCAGAAAAACCACCCGTGTTACAATACTAAGAGTACACCAACATCTTGAACCGACACACTTCGCGGTTATAAATCACAATATTTACAGTCAACGAGTAATTCACTACTGTCTCGACACACGGACGGAGCTAGACTACTTTTTAAATGGCAAGACGCCATCTTTTATATAGAGGGATTTCCAATCTCCCTACTTCAAACATATTTAACAAGTCAAATCAGTAACACATTAAAATCGATGCAAAGCCAAATCAGCAACATACTTAAATTCGTAAAACATTCTAATTCTCCAATATTCATTAAACGATAGTCAAATTAGTTGCTTATTATATTTTATTACAATTATCTCACATATTTATTAAGTGTCGGCTGTCAAATCAGTGTCTTATTTTAATCACTCCGACAAATACTTAATGTATATTTTTCTGAAATATGATGGAATTCCATTTTTTCATCTCACAGCAGCTGAAAAAATATATACGGAGGCAGTGTTAGGCTCATAAATTGTACCACTTATCCAGGTTTCGCAGTAAATGCTGCTTATGGGGCATTTCACTTTAATTGTTTAGACGGAAAAATCTTAATTTAAATGAAGGTATCTCGAAATATAGAGTGTAACATCTTCAATGCTGAAATAAATTTAAAATTCGGCGTATGACTACGCGATAATACATAATAATATAATAATAATATTATATGATAATATTTTGCTAATCTCTTCAAACGAAGGTATGAACAAAGAAAGGAAGAAGTATAATTCATTATACAGTGCACTATACAAAGGCGCCGATAAATTACACGTAGGTATATTTTAGTTATACGATGTGTTATAATGCGTATTTACACGAGTAGACGCCTCGTCTATGGCATAGCATAAGATAAATGCGAAGAAGGGAAGTAAACATAAAACTTTGCTTTATTATACTAGCTTTTATTCGCGGCGCCGCCCTCATTTCCACCGTAAAATGTAAAGTTTCATTTTGCGCCAACTCAAGTACACTATACCGAAAAATATGAAAAATTGAGGCGGTCTGAGCAAAAATACAGTTCAATTTAATTGATAGCGAATTTAAATGTTCTTTATGTACAACTTTAATAATGACAACATTGATTTTTAGTGGTTTGATTGTTGATGGACCTTTCAAGCCGAACCTCCGCCGCAATGCTAAAAAATACAGTTTATTTTACCTTTTTAACGTGTGTTATGTTATTTTGTGAATAATTAATACTTAATTACAATAAAATATTACCTGTAACCTAACCATCAACAGTTTTTAGGTATCGATCATAACACATTTTACGGATGTAGTCCGCCATATTTTATTCTGTCGTTTTGCAATCCTTGTCTGAATTACGTTGATTGTACACAAAGCATAGCAGAAAATAGATTCCATACATTCCTGAAACATCTCCTTCCAATAATTATTTCTAAGCGGACCCCTACATTACACAAACTATCAAGTCAAGTTTCACGATTTTTCACTAGCTTTATTTGTTTTTTGAGGATTCGTAATTAATCAGTGACTGCGTCACTTAGATTGCTATTTCGGGATATATATCTCTCATGCATAACTATATATTTATAGATAAAGATTATCTGTATATATAAACATATAGATTATGTAAATATTAATCTTCTTTTGTTACACTGTTTTATGATTTGCATAGACAACAATATTATCATATATTAACTGATAAGGTTTAATTATGCAGCGCAATCAGAGATAGTGTTATTTAGTGCAATATTAGAGATAAACGAGCCATAGTAGCATATAATTAGAATAATAATTCGTCACTGGAAAGGCAAAAATACTAAAGCGCCAATACATGAGCATACATACAACAATACATGAACATATAAATTCAATATTCAAAACTCGAATCCGTCTCCCGCTCTCTGTCGGTCAGCTGTCAAACTCCTGCGTTATGTGACGCCATTTTACTTACAGTACGTCTAGTAGTATTGAAGTCTTTGAGCCGAACATCAGAACTACGACGTCCAGTGGTATCACCCCGGTCCATTCTTTCTGTATATAAATCAGCAGCATAGGTCTATTTATAATATGTTACAGAAAAACCTTGGCCTTTCCAGGACGGCAACCTCGAGACCATGGTGGTAGACTACCAGACGGTGCACGCCGGCTGTCCAGTCACCGACCTGCTGTACTTCATCTTCTCGGGCACTGACGAGGAGTTCCGCAGACAGTTCTATGACAAGCTTCTCGATCATTACTTCGAGGAGTTGAGCATGGCTTTACAACGGCTTGGTGTTAATGTCAATGATGTCTACCCTAGGGCTACGTTCGACAGTGAGATCAAAGAGGTGCGTTTTTTTAATTTTTAGAGGACTTTTGAACTATGTTTATGGCAGCCTAATACAATAACATTAAAATAAATCTCTTTTACATACAAACAAGAAACAAAACAAAAAAAATAATGCTAATGTTATGATATGTTACAGCAGTGGGACACATTATAGGCTAGAAAAAAAAAAAAAAAAAAAAAATGTTATGATCTAAAGATACCAAAAAATTGTTCCAGATAAGTATATCCTAAAAACTTCTATGAATGGTAGAGCCACGCTGTAGACACTTTTGTCTACAGCATGGATCACCGGCTCAATCGGGTCGTTATCACTGTCTCACAGAAAACGGACGTAAAGTAGCGTCTTGCTGCTGCGTTGCGTACGGTGAGTGAAATATCCGGAGGCCCAAATCTCCCACCCTTTCCCAATCCCTTAATTATCCCTTCCTTTTAAGGTCGGCAACGCGCCTGTGATTTTTCTAGTATTGTAGGCGTACATGGGCGGTGGAGATCACTTACCATCAGGTGATCCATTTGCCTTTATACGCTATTAAAAAAAACACGGCCACGCACACGACACACAGGAATGGAAGTAGTTTAGGTAGCTTGTGAAGCTCATTACACTATATTTGTATCATTTTATAATATTTTCAATTAAACCATGAGTACAATTGCTAACTTTCATCTGTATTTTTTTTTTATAGCATAGGCCGGCAAACGAGCAAGTGAGTCACCTGATGGTAAGTGATCTTTGCCGCCCATGTACGCCCACCACCATAAGAATCATGGGCGCGTTGCCAACCTTAAAGGAAAGGGATAATTAAGGATTGGGAAGGGAGGGGATTTGGGCTTCCGGATATCTCACTCACCGTACGAAACGCAGCAGCAAGCCGCTACTTTACGTCGGTTTCTGTGAGACTGTGGTAACGACCCGGTCGAGCCAGCCCATTCATGCTGTAAACAAAACTGTCTACAGCGTGACTCTACCACTCAAGTCTACCTTTAGGTCGCCTCTTATACTTTCTAAGAGTCTTATGTATTACTCCCCAGATGCTGCCGGCAGCCCTGCGCATGGCCGTGGTTATCCTGCCCATAGTGACGGTAGACGCTGAGTCTGCTCCTCAGATGGCAGGCGATGCAGACCTGGCCGATTTCGCGCTGAAACCGAATGATCTTTTCGCGCAGAGATTCAACGGGATTGTGCGGGATTGTTCTAAGTGGGGGGTCATATAGGAACAGTGTGGAGCTATGTTATATTCACAGACAATGATGCAAGTTTACATCGCATGCTGAAAGCCTGGGCAAAATCATGACGTGTCTGATTTAGTTTGGGCTTGACGTTGTAGATTAAAAATGCCTTCAGCGCTTAAATACTGTAAAAATCTTTTAAAATGTGATCTTGAGTGTTTCTCATCACTAAATTTAGCTTCTGCCGCATCAAGTCCATAATATATTATGTAGTGCAGCGTATTAGAGAGAGCTATGAGAACCAATGGTTTCACTACGGAGGATGCTAAAGACCTGGCGAAGTAGAAGTGTCTAAATAGTAAGGTCAGCTCTGGCACTGAGTCGAAATAGCGTCAAGCAAAAACAAAGAAAGCATTAAATGTCTTTCGGCGAAGGTTTAGGAAGTTGTTTTTTATAGCACAGGCCGGTAAACGAGCAAGTGGGTCATCTGATGGTAAGTGATCACCGCTCATGTACGCAACAATACCAGAAGAATCATGGGCGCGTTGCCGAACTTAAAGGAAAGGGATAATTAGGGATTGGGAAGAGGAGGATATTATAAGTACGACTGTTTATTATTCTTGTTTTGATTAATTTCTTTCTTTCGTTTATAGCATAGGTCAGCAAATGAGCAAGTAGTCTCACCTGCTAAGTGATCTCACTGCCCATGAACACACACAGTATGTATAAAAAGTTTTGCTCACTTTAATGAGATAGTTCAGGGGTTAAGAAAAGGGATCTATCTTCTCGGGTTATCTCACTCACCACACAAAACTCATCAGCGCGTGACCATGTATGCACTGTAGATTCACTACATATTAATTAAATAAATGAAACACCCGATGCTAGTGACCGTTTATTTATACTTTAGTATTGTTTTCCCCTTCCTCGGTCTTGTTGACCTTCGGAGCGAGCACAGCGCGGACGAGCGCTGCAGCTGGAGCCTCCACACACAACCACAGAACAGCACCGCTCACGAACGACAGGAACAGTGACGCGCACAGGAAACACACCTAGACGAGATATGGAAAAAAATATAATCACCCACATTACCTCACACTTGCATAATCTATACATTTACATGGTGGTAGGTCCCTCGTATGCGAGAGGCCGTCTGGGTTGGTACCACCGCGCCGTCTATTTCTGCCGCCAAGCAAAAGTGTGTACGCATTGTTGTGTTTCGATTTACGTACGTTTCATTTTTACGTATCATCATCAGCCACAAGACGTCCACTGCTGAACATAGGCCTCCCCCAAAGATTTGCAGGCCGACCTGTTGGAAGCGACCTGCATCCAGCAACTTCCTGCGATCTTTATCAGGTCGTCTGTCTACCTTGTAGGTGGACGTCCAACGCTGCGCTTGCTTGCTTTTTACGCATAGGTTATATTCATTGTAAATTATCGCTTGCTTATGAAGCAAACATCGTGAGGATAACAGCATATCTGGGAAGTTCACTTGTATCAAAACAAATTAGACAGAAGTTTATGTTTAACAAGTTGTATTCATAGTTTGCAGAACTATTTTCCGTCCCATGATGTGACAGGTGGCATGTCTATCGCCATACCACACAAAGAAAAGCACAAATACAATCCCGAGCGACACGTGTGCAATTTTTTCGAATCGATAAATCAAACATAAATTGGACGTAGTTACACAAAAAAGATCCAACCCACAACAAGTTCAAATGAAGAATTTTAACAGGCCGGCATAATTCTGGTGACCACCGATAAACTCATTGTTTGTCGGTGGTCGCTGGATTTATGAGACTGCACTACGTTTATCATCAGGTGTAGTCACATTGCCATGCCTGGTAAAAAGGAAACATACCACACCATACATGGTGATGTGTACAGGAGTTATTTGTATCCCCATCAGTCCTCGTTGGAAGATCGCGTGCATGAAGAAAGCGCTGTAAGACACGCGGCCGGTCCAGGTGAAGCCACGCCATTCTAGAATACCTCTGTATACAGCTGAAAAACAATATAAAATGTAATACGAAAATGTTATATATCCACTACAGGGTAAAGAACTCTCTTTAGTAGCTCAGCGCTATCCTAGTCCACTGGATCTCTATAGCCACTTTGCATGTCAGCAGGCCACGGTTAATGATTTTATTTGGACCCTCTAAATCTTTGGAAATACTATTTGTGAACTTACATCTAACATTATTATAAAATAAGTTTTTATGAGGCAACAATTGAGCTGCAACATGTTGTGCTCAACAGGTTTTGCAAAGTTGTTGTAAGCGGGCAAGATTGCCAGATGGTACGGAACATGAGCCATGTAATTGATACCCTACGAATGGATGACGTCACTAAACAAAACTTAAAAACTGACTTTAAATAAATAACATCGAAAAGTGAAAAAGAACAATTAAGTGATTCATAAACTCACATTCAATCTTAAACACGCTACTCCAAATTAACAACATGATGCCGAACTGGAACATAGGTTTGTAAGAAGCGGCGTACAACACCCTCAACACGGGGTGGGGAGTCACCCCGTCAATGTAGAACAACCCTCCAGTGAGGATGAACATTACACATATAGGGAATATTGACCAGATAGCCCAGCGGTGTTTCTGTAAACGAAAAATTATTTTAGTATTTTTGGGTAATGTAAATTTCTAACAATCGTATTCGATATTTTTTTAAACAATACCACTACTCTATAGTGATCTGACGTGGGTCGAGGCTTGTCGATATCAACTATTTTTTGCTGGTGGGGGAAGGCACGCGATATTTAAACCTAAATTTTCTGACTATGAGGTGATGAAGTTCATGGTTTCTTTGTCACTAACATAATCTACATCTGAAGTTGACCTACGATAGATGTGAATATCGGGAATACCTTCATCTTCTCAAAAGTCCTCTTTTCCTTCTGCCAGTAGTATATCAGGAATCCACCAGCTAATCCTATCGTATAAGTAGATAAGTTACAATGACCTGTGCTAAACACGAGACGGAAAGTATCATCGCTGGCGTAAAGGTTTCTGTAAGACCTGAAAATATAATCATTTTTATAGTACCTAATGCCTGGATTCGCGGAGAAGTAAGCATAAATTAAAACTTACCCTTAAGGGCCGTCCGTGAGCAAACGACCTTGACTGTCTCGCGCCATACTGAATCGTGTACTCGGCGAGTGCAGAATATGCACGTATTTAGCGAATAATTGATTTAAAAAATCAGGTTTTGGTCTTATCGAAAATTTAAAACGGGCAAAATATTCGTTATTAAATTGCCTATCTAGTGATGTTAATCTCATTTGATAACATTCTGTACTTTAAAAGGAGAAGCACGGAATCTTTGCATTTTTCCCATTTTTATGGTTCATTTATAACGACAATTTAAAAATATATATCAGCATTAACATGAATTTGAATCGAACAAAGTAAAGCTGACAGATTGTAAAAATATATTGTATATTTATTTAATCAATATTTATTTTAAGTAATGACTAGATAGCCTCTAAAAACCTCGATCGCGCGGTGTTTTGCTCACGGACGGCCCTTAACTTAACTTACTTTACCCTTAACTTACTTAACCCACTGTTCGCAAAGGTTATTTCCATTTAATGATGTAATAGAGTGAATTTATTGTATTTTTTTAAATTGAAAACAGAAATAAATTGACAGACGTGGGGATAAAAACTCAATAACTCGTTAGTTTTTAGAACCAAAATAGAAAGAGAAATAAAATCAATTTCATCTACATAATGGGCAATAACGCAAAATAAATTACGAGAGCTATTTTGCTATTGTGATTCTTGAAGTTAGAAATGACCGCAGGCCGGATATTCTTTCCCTACTTCATTTATTTCATAGATCGGAAGTGCGCCTACAATCCATATGGCATTATGACTTCTTATGCAGTTCTGATCATAGAAAGTACTATGAGGTGACCCATTTGCTCGTATACTTCTTAGTGTAAAGCAACTTACTCTGGGGACTGTATGAAAACAGCATCAAGATCCTGCAAGTAGGTTTGCAAAGCCGGAATGATCAGTGATAGGATGAACAGCACGCCCAGAGTCACCTTCTGAGTATTCGACCCTCGCGCCGCCACACACACCAGCAGACCAATGCAGAACAGCTGCATGTCTGCTGCCAAGTACCTGACGATTGAAGACATTTAAAACTTTGTATATTAGCTGAAATGGCGAAACAAGCAGGTCGTTCGACTGATGGTTAGCATAACGCCTACCCATAAACAGAAGCAACATTACACATAACGCTGAATTACAAAGCACTACATGACACTGGACTGCGCTTGTTACCACGAGACTTAAGATGTCAAGTCTCATAACGGCCAGTAGTTTCAATGGCTTCAATTTCCTCAAACAGCAGCACAACAGTGCTTACACACTGCTTCGTGGCAGAAGACAAAGCGGTGGTATGATCTCAGATGGCCTCTCGTATACAAGGAATGTGAAGTTACGGTTTTGTAGTTTCGTTTTACGTGGTCAGTTCTGGAAGCTTTATGAAACGCTATCGCACTAGCAATCTTATTTTTTTACCACCAAACCAGATAAAAATATTCCAAACCACTCTTTCCTTAATTAAAAACTGTTTATAGGTGATGGTGGTCATTTAAAAAACGAACGACCCATTACTTCGCTAGACATTTTCACATCCATCTGCTGGGTACGGATATCTTAATAAACATAAAAAAAATAACAATGGGTGCTGGTAGCAATAGCTGTTAGTAGGATTCATATCCGCCCCGATAGCGATCACCGTATAGCGATCACCGTACACATGGTGTCAAAACTTGCTATAGTGATACACCTTGTGTGGATCGCGTTCCAGAATCAGCCAGTATATATATATGGTTCTACCGAGGGGCTTGCGACATGCATTGATGGTTGGTTGGGGCGAGTATAGGTGTACATCTTTGTATCCCTGTAGCTGTACCTGTCACCCGCCTGTCCTGTCGCTTCGTGCTTCTTCCTTTTTGGAGTGTGAAAACGTATTTATACAGGCCGGCATATTTCTGGTGACCACCGATAAACTAATTGTTTGTCGGTGGTCGCTCGTTTTTTTGGACTGCACTGCGCATAACACCAGGTGTAAAGCATACACTTTGTCGTGCTCGGATAAAAAACAAAGTAAGCAATTACCAAGTCTGTGGCAGGCAGAAGGCGTCGTCATAAACATAGTTGTTGATATACAGTAGATGTGACCACCAGTAGATGCGGCACGCGTCGGCTTCGCTGGTCACCAGGTGCTCCCAAAGTGGACCGTCACCTAGATGTCGCATCAGCGTTGCTATCGTCGCTAGTATAAGCGCGTATGTAGGTGTGAGCCTGAAAATATTACTAAAGTGATGAATATCGCACCAGACAATCCAATTTAGATAAAAATTACACCACAAGGTCCAAGGAATAAATATGACATTCTCCGATGTTTTTCTTCATACGACATAAGTTATAATAAATAAATAAATAAACCCAAAAATCACATACATAGGCCTGAGCCCACACTAGGTTAAACCTGTATAGTGGGTATCAGGAACTACGAGGTAGGATTGCGGAACCAATGTTTCGTGTTCTTCATACAACCTGGGCTTGGTTTTGAACTATGAAGTTCGTAACATTCTCCCGTGCCAGTGGATAGTTTTCTGGCTCTAATTTCCCCTTCTTCCTATAATAGTACTATGGGTCTTTTAAATAGAGTGTAGAACACAAGATTATAGCATAAGGCCAGAATGATGAGTCATTAGTGATAGTGTGTCAATAAATGATATATTAGTGAATGTATGAGCATTTTAATGTCCAGTTACAACCCTTCCGGTGCTTCGAAATGTCCAGTGGTCTATAGCCACGAGAAACTTAGTCGTAGATCTCTTGTTTTTTTCTTTTGACAGTTGCAAAGGGACTGAGGCTGTATCTAATTTAAAGGTTAGTTATGAGGATTGGGATGAGTTTTAGGACCACCAGGCATTCCCAATAACCGTAAGACACGCAACGGCTAAGTTGCTACAACTACCCCGGTTGAGCAGTTCTGCAGTCAAAATAGATTACAGTTTGGCTCTACCATTTAGGTATAATGTTGGACTGCATATTATCTTGCTAGCCTTACTTTATCTACCTACCCAGCTTACCTACCTTAGCCACCTCAGTAATAATCCCTTAGGAAACTGTACCCATGTGACGGTGTGTTTCTCGCTGTATATTTGGAAGTTGTAAGCCAGTAGGAATGCTGACATGACGAAGAAAGTGAACGTCACTAGAGTACCGTTATATAATATCTGTTTGAACGGATCTTCATATGACTGAAAAAGAAAACACCCTGAAGCCATGAATAGTCCTGATCTAACAGTAAATATAAGACTTGTGTCGTGGAGAGATGGACTTACAGTGCTACAATACTCTAATATGAAACAAATGTTTGTAGATCACGCAAATATTTGTCTTGGTACGGGAACTGAGCCTGTTACATTTCCTTTGACTACCGATTACTTCCTTATTAGTAGGTCGTAACATTTCACAACCGTTCACACTTGACAGTTTGTTACGTGTTTGTCACAGTCACGGCTCCGTGCGGCAAAATGTCTTGAGCGGAGACGTAATTTACATCAACCCTTAAAACGATCTAATCCCGAGTAAATCAGGCTAAAGTCAGAGTATTGGCTGACCTGGATCAGCGCCTTTTTTAAAAGGACCTCAACGAAAGTAGAATAGTGCAAGAAAATAGAAAAGTTATAAGTTACCCTCTCGATAAATTGCGGATTTTCCATGAAGGTATAAAACATTACGAGTGCTGTATGCGAAAATATGACCGCCACCATAGTTATTGTCCTGAAATGATTATAAAATGGTCATCATGTTAATACATCTCAGACTGGAGTGGAGAGAGGAGTGTGAGTGGAGAGACTCACGATTCATATGGTATTGTGGGCATTCCTCAAGGGCGCTAGAGTACACTTATCAGTCAACTCATTTGCTCGTTTAACCCTAACATTTTATATTACTACTCACCTCAACCCGTAAAATATTTTTAAACTGTTAAATCTGGGATCGTCTCCTTTCCCCGACGGTGCCACTAATTTCGCCCAGTTACGTTTCAAAGAAAACGCCAATAAATACGAATTACCTGGAATATGTCAAAAGAAATGTTATAGGGGCTTTATTAGCTAATTAAAGAGTTTCAGCTTCTCTGGATTGCTCAGCTTACCTTCCCCGGAGCCCTTGCAAGCAACTAAATCATATATACTGCCAGCAACATTCAACACAATCAATATGACATACACCATGGCTACGATTCCATCACTGATGTCTAATTTGCGCCTCTCTTTACTCTTACAGTACTGTATATTAGCCCTGCCCTCTATCTTGTACTCCTCCCATAAGGACTGGTTGGTGCAGACTTGTATGGTGCTGATCAAGTCGGTGGTATCATTTTGGTATCCCTTACAAGTTCTAGGGACGCATATACCACGATGGATTTTGGTGTGGTTGAAATGTTTGATACGGTGTGCTGAGTAATCCTGGAATTTAGAAGTAGCCATCAACATTTATAGCAATTTACCAAAATCCATAATAAAAAAGGAAACAAATAAAGTTTTACAAGCATGTTAAAACATTTTTGATTAAGAAAGCCAATAAGGATAAAATATAAATGAATAAAAATATAACTAACAATAATAATAATTTGATTATTATGGCAATTAGACATTGATATCTTAAATTATGAATTATCGCCCTCCCTCCTACATTCTTACTGGATCCACACTTATTACAATTAGTTATACCTGCCACCTATGTTCATTGTGGATATCAGAATGAAAAATTTAAATATTTGAGTATATTAATAATAATAATATATAATAATAATAATAATATATATAAGTCATGCGTTTTGTGTCACAGGCCTTTGCTGGGTGCAACGTTAGACCTCAGGATTATAGGCTCTGTGTCACAGAACGTATAGACTTCCTGAAGCAGAAAGTTTATGCGTGGGCAAACCGGATTCGTCGCTATAGGAGGCGATGGGATAGATTCCAACAGAATCGCACTTTCCTAAGCGACCAAAAGAGGGTTTATAGGTGCTGGGAGCAATCCCAACAGGGTGTGGGTGATGGGCGGCCGCCGGATGCGCGTGATATGCGTGCATATTGGGCAAATATCTGGTCGTCGCCAGTCACCCATACCGAGGGCGCCTGGTTTGGTGTTGTGGAGCGGGAGTGCGATACATTACCAACTATGGAGGCCATTTCAATCAGCCCAAATGATGTTCTGGCTGCAATCCGTCCAACCCAAAATTGGAAGTCTCCTGGCCCGGACGGTTTGCATAATTTTTGGTTGAAATGGCTTCCAAGTTCGCATGCTCGTTTGGCCACACAATTCCAGGACGCTCTTGAGTGTGGATCTCTCCCAGCATTTATGACAATAGGTGTCACACACCTCCTCTTTAAGTCTGGTAGTACCACGGACCCAAAAAATTATAGACCAATTACATGTACATTGCTGGATTTGTATAAGGTTGATACAAATCTATGCACCTTTCTTGGGGCATGTATGGGGCAGTGGACCACTGTCTTAAAATATCCAGGTGGTGCGGCTCCTTCTGATTGCGATGAGCCAATTAAGATTGAGCGGGGTATATTCCAGGGTGACAGTCTGAGTCCCTTGTGGTTTTGCCTGGCCCTGAATCCTCTCAGCACTTTGTTGTTAGATTCGGGGTTAGGATACCGTCTTCGTAGAGGGAGCAAGCCCATATCCCACTTGCTCTACATGGATGATCTCAAGTTATTTGCACCAAAAAAAACTGATTTGATTGAGTTGCTGAAAATGACTAAAAGTTTTAGCGACTCAATCAATATGGAGTTTGATGTAGATAAATGTGCGGTCATTCATGTGGGCCGAGGTGAGGTTATAGTCTCTGATGATATCCACCTTTCAGAGACTGTACGGCTTCGATCCCTCTCTGAGACGGAGACCTATAAATATTTGGGTATGTCCGAAGCGTTAGGTATAATGGGTGCAGACGTAAAACAATCGGTGAAGGATCGTTTCTTTGGCCGTCTGACAAAAGTACTTAACAGTTTTTTGTCAGGTGGTAACAAAATTCGTGCTTTTAACGGTTGGGTTATGCCTGTACTCATGTATTCCTTCGGCATACTCAAATGGACTCAGACCGAATTAGATGCCCTGGATCGGAAGGTCCGAACCCAATTGACGGCGCACCGTATGCACCATCCACGATCGTCTGTGATGAGATTGTATATCCCGCGGAAATGTGGGGGTCGAGGCTTACTTAATGCTAAGGACCTGCATAACCGCGAGATATGCAATCTCAGGGATTATTTCCTTCACAGCGGAGTGGATGTGCATAGAGATGTGGCCGCAATGGATAAAGGGTTTACTCCGCTCTCTCTGGCAAATGAGAACTGGCGGGTCCCTATGGTACTGAGTACTGGTGAACGCAGGGAGGTATGGAAGAGCAAGGCACTCCATGGGCGTTTCTATCAAGCCCTAAATGGGCCCGATGTGGACCAACTGGCTTCTGTATCTTGGCTACGTTTCGGTGATCTTTTCGGGGAAACTGAGGGTTTTGTATTTGCAATTATGGACGAAGTTATCAAGACGAACAACTACAGAAAATATATCCTGAAGGATGGTACGGTCGACATTTGTCGGGCATGCCACCGTCCCGGAGAGTCAATCAGGCATATTATTTCGGGTTGTTCGTATCTTGCTAACGGCGAGTACTTGCATAGACATAACTTAGTAGCCAAGATCATACACCAACAACTTGCTCTTCAATATCACCTTGTGATCACTGAGGTACCATATTATCAATATGTCCCCCAACCGGTTCTCGAAAATGGACATGCAACGCTGTATTGGGATCGATCTATCATCACGGACAGGACTATTGTTGCCAATAAGCCTGATATTGTGGTGATAGATCGATTAGCGCGCCGGGCAATACTTGTCGATGTCACCATTCCGCATGACGAAAACCTCGTGAAAGCAGAAAAAGACAAACTGTCCAAATATTTAGACCTGGCACACGAGGTTGCTGACATGTGGGATGTGGGCTCGACAATTATTGTTCCGATAGTCGTTACTGCTAATGGGTTGATACCAAAGAGCCTTGACCAACACCTTCAAAGGCTCTCGATTGGTCGTTGGGTCAAGGGCCAGATTCAGAAAGCAGTGTTATTGGACACGGCACGCATTGTGAGGAGGTTCCTCACACTGGGGTCCTAACCACCGGTGGCTTGGGTCCTAGGCCTCGCCACTGGAGGGTGATATTTTTTATATTTTTAAATGTTTTATTTTTTAAAAATCCTATATTTAAAAATGTAAAAATAACCTTTTGGAATAAAGAGTACTGTACAATAATAATGAGTAAATTACAGTTACCTTAAAAAAATACCGGTTAAATTACTATAGGTTGTAACCGAGAAATACAGGTAGGTGTAATATACCGGTTTCGGTCCCGGGTTGAGGGATATTCAAAGATATTAATCAAACATTTGAAGGCAGCTGCCAATAATATTACTCACTTGTATCATACGCAGGAGGGTCGAGTTGTTCCTGGAGAACAGTTCGACGTCGATAATGCAGTACACTCCCCCAGGATCCGAGAGACACGGCGCATACTCATCTAACTCGAACAAGGGTGGCATCTTTTCGTAATCAGTGTCTGAAAAGTCATAAAACTTTAGCTGACGCCTATAACGTAGGAATAAGCAGATATGCAACTAGTTCACCCAAGGTTCCTCGAAGTAATTTCCACCTTGTGTCATTCACCAAACATATCGCCATATCAGCACAAATTAAGATTCCGGACAAATGGTGTAATCGAAAAAGTGGGAGAGCCACGTTGTAGGCAGTTTTATCTACAGCCGGCTCATTCATGCTGTAGACAATACTGTTTACACACACAGCTCTACCACTGCTATGGTGTGCACCATGGTCGACGGCCGGAGAACCTCAGCTTCAGAAGAGTCTATTTCTGGGGGAGAGGGTATTCGCGCAAAAGGAGAGTTCGGTGAGGGATCGGGAATAATCCGATCCTCCTCGCTGCCAGAGGAGATGTATGCGGGGCACTAAAGCGACTACTGACCCGCGTCTCGCATCCTAAACGATGAGACTTTTGGAAAATTTCAACCTGATACCCTTGTCTCACATAACCCGCATCTAATGGGGCTATTGGGTGTGGGTTTCTATCGGGAGGGCGTCATGTACTGTTCTACAGTATGTTACACTTCGTGTGAGCCCGAGATGGACAGCAACGCGAATAATAAGACTTATTGCTGCTGTAGGTACCGAGGGCGTTCTACGATGCAAGAGGCTTCTTAGTCAACATAGAGACAGGCTAGGCGGCTAAACCACTCCACGTAGGGTTGGAATTGTATTTGGCCTTTATAATATCATAAATAGTTTTAATATTAAATACTTACCGTTTAATTTATAAATAACTCCGCTGGCTACTTGGAATAATACAAAAAATACTACACAATGACACATTTTAAAATCAAATAATAAGATTCTCGTCAATTCCTAGTTCAAGTCGAATTTCAAATGATTGTTCATTAAGCAAATATAAAATGCTATTCAAAAGCAATGGGTTATATAGTTAACATATTTAATTAAACCTGTTTTGATTTTTTAAAAATAATTCTTCCTACGAGTGTGAGCTTGGGTTCCGCTTGATGGTGGCTTTATTGGTTCTTGATCCCAAAATATAATTAATTTGTTATCACAAAATACAATTTACACTTTTTCGTTTACATTAGTGTTTAGGTATATTATTGTGACCACATTATAGTTTTCCTTTTACAATAGTGTTTAGGTACATTATCATGAAAACGTTAATACATTTTTGGATTTAGTTATTATTTTAACTTAATTTAGTAAATCGTACCTCTCACTTGTATTTTACGGTTAAAAAAATATATTGGACAAATAGATTTACACGCATTTAGATAATTCTTTTACTAAAGATTGGAAAATTAAATACGGTTATCCTCTTCCACAATGTTGGCCCTTGTTCTAGACGTTATTTATCACAACTAGTACATGTCATCGGCATACATCAGCCTCCATTGCGGCTGCTTTTGTGTATCCGATGTTATGATACCAAGCCTAACACTAAATATAAAATTACTCAGTGCCGAGCCCTGGTGGACACCAACGGTAATCGGAAAGGGGTTGGTATCACCAACAGCAGTCCGAACCATAGACTCAGATCGGAGATACATATCTCCGACGATATCAACATAACCTTGTGGCACACCCGTGACCCTTAGCGTTCACCTGATCGTCTACCGGGGCACACAGGTGCAGGCCTATTGTAAATCCAATGCAATATACAAAGGCTTCTTTTCCAGCCTATATGCCTCGACCAGCGCTCTAATTGTGAACACCGGGGCCATGGAGCCACTTCCAAGCGTTAAGTGACACCCGTACACTCTTGGCGGAGTCTGGATTCGAGGACGCGTTCGAAGAGCTTCATGGTGTGTAGTTCTCGCAACCCTTACCATTTTGTACGGGATTTATAAAACTAAACTGTCAATGCTCAAGGCTTTTATTTGGTGTTTAGAATCCGGTTGACAAGTTGGCAAGAAGTTCCATAGCATAGGAACCCATCGCCCTCAACACCTGGGTAGGGAAATTATCAAGCTCCACCGTCAGCCAACTTTTCATGCATCGAAGCCTTTCAAGGACCTTGTCAGATGAGATTGGGGCAATTAGTCCTTGAACCAGAGGTATCTCAGGGAGAAACATGTTCAACTGCTGGGTGATCAGCAGAGTGTACAAATACATATCTCCGACGACCAACTCTTCTTCACAGCGCTATCCGTACAGACCTCACCTCGGAAGTCCCTAACACATCGGCATTTAGTTACGTCGTGTGTTGCTTTCTCCCGGGCCTTAGCGAGTTGATATACCAGCTTTACTCCTCGGTGGTCTTCAGGACCTCATAAAGAAGCCAGCCTATGCCCTACAGGTGCATGCTATTGAAGCTGGTTTTGATTCAGCTACTTTTGCAATAATAAAAACAATGTTATGAAATACTTTTTCTATTAATATCTATATTGCCCACGGAACACTGTTATGTTTTGTTAAGCGGAAGAACATTTGCACACCCAAAATTAAAACAATACAATGAAACATTATAAAGTTTCCCATGAAAATGTTTTACATAAATCGTAAAAAATTGCAATTAGTTGAAATAAAACTAATTTAAACGGATTTTATCGCGGTTATTTATTTTAATTTTGGTCTGGACGATTCCAAATCGTTTCAGCCTTCGTGGTCTCGGGATGGACTTAAGAAATCATAATTACAATTAGCGTAATTTTGGTTTACAGTACATAAACCGACATATGTCGGGTATACTCAGGGCTATTTCTTAAAAAGCCAATCTAGGAATTCCTATACATTATATTCGCACAATAGGGTATTTGACTAGATTTTTTTTATTATTTTAACCAATAAGTTACGTTTCCCGAAATCTATTAATGAAAGAATTATATAAATTAAGTAAAAAATAAATAAGTTACAATCCATTTCAATTTGCTGGAAGGGTTAGTTATCGCATGACGGAAAAAGGATACACGACATTGCATGTGACGTCACAAGCAAGGTCTCGCCATTACGATGCACGCGTGCGAGGGAGATAGTGAGATTTTCCCACTACACGCCCACTTTTGCTCATACAAATATTTAAAACATGAACAACAACCTCATTTTTTAACCAATTACAATTCTGTTTTCGCAAAATAGTTTATAATTGGTATTATTATCCAATAAATACAAAATAATGTATAAAATTAAACATAGTCAAATACCCTATTCTGGAAAATCAATGTCTGGACATTAAAAGAGGCCATAACCCATGAGTTTGTTTCGGCATTTTTTCGCATGGCTAGCCACGAAATGCCGATAAAAGATAAATATATAAATGTAATCTAGTATAAA
Source organism: Amorpha juglandis (assembly GCA_949126905.1). NCBI lineage: Eukaryota > Metazoa > Arthropoda > Insecta > Lepidoptera > Sphingidae > Amorpha > Amorpha juglandis. Next base: position 753,743 of record OX421383.1, read on the forward strand.
AGAATATTGACATGTAAAAGTGATATTTATGATCCAATTTACAGAATAAATGATTTGAATTTGATTATGTTTTTTTTACATATAATGTTAGGCGATGTGAGGTACATCCCTTTTCGTCTTGGCCTATAATGACTACAGTGCATGCACCAAATCGGTAATATACCAACATTTTGCGAATCACATTGCTGGTAAGTTCTTTTCTGTTCTGGTAAATTGATTGGACGTAAATGAAACCAAGCGATGGCTCTCATCGTGTTGTTGTTTTGGCAATCCAAATTATATTAGCCTCGGAATATATTTTTGAAGTGATAACTTCTTATGGGAGGGTGAACCGAAACGTTCCGTAACGCGAGCGGCGGCGAGTGGAAGGTTCCAGAATATTCGAGAACCTTCCGTGAGACGTCACTCGGGCCAGTTGACCAGCCAGCGCTAGCCGACTTCCCTGGAACTTCGATAAATTCGAAGTCCCAGTTGGCGTCACACATTGACTAGTCGGATTGGACCGGACTTTGACCGGACTTTCACAGGACTTTGACAGGACTTTGACCGGACTGTGTTCGTTTTTTTTTATGGTGAATAGACATGTTACTGTAATTTTGTTTTTGATATTGATAATAAAATGACGATATTTTACTTATGGTCCGGGTTCCCTGGGGGAGCTGATCCACTTGATTACTATCAAGCTAATTTTCCGTGAGTAGCTTCGTTTCGATGAGACGCCCAACAATTCCCTATGCGAAAATTCTCTATTGTGGTAGCTAACAAAGATAGCAAGGGTAGAATATTTCGATTTGATGATACTCAAAAATTTATTATTTTATTTGTAGGACAATATGACTTTTAAATTATGTAAATATTAACTAAGTAAAAACAAAAAATTCAGCTGGTTAGTAATCATACCTGGAAGATTGGAAGGAGGGGCTTCCAATAGGTATCGATAACGAGGTCATAAAAAATGATTTGAATGAGCTGATTTTTTTGTTATTACTTAGTTAATATTTATATAATTTAACAGTCATATTGTCCTACAAATATAATAATAAATTTTTGAGTATCATCAAATCGAAATATTCTATCCTTGCTACCTCTGTTAGCTACCACAATAGAGAATTTTCGAATAGGGAATTGCTGGGCGTCTCATCGAAACGAAGCTACTCACGGAAAATTAGCTTGATAGCAATCAAGTGGATCAGCTCCCCCAGGGAACCCGGACCATTATATAATTTGGAACATGTTGCCGTAAAAAGTACCAGGCTCGCATAAACGCAAGAGAGTAGAATGTACTTTTATCATGTCGAGTGGACATGTTGCCGTAATTTTGTATTCTCGCATTGGTAAGTTTTCACTTCTGTCGGCACTCCCGGAGTGCAACCCGTATTTTTTTTATTCTTTTTTATTCGATTGAATGACGAGACGAGCAAGGCGCTCGCCTGAGGCGCCACGCCTGCCCATAAACAGAAGCAACACCACACAGAACGTTGAATTATAAAGCATTGCATGGCACTTAACTGCGCTCGTCAGCCCGAGACATAAGATGTTAAGTCGCTTAATGCCCAGTAATTTCAATGGCTTCAATGTCCTTTACCCAAATACAACAGTGCTTACACACTGTTGCTTGGAGGCAGAAATAGACAAAGCGATGGTACCAACCCAGACGGCCTCTCGCATACGAGGGACCTGGTAATATCTACACCAAACGTTTTGGTGTACAACAAAAGCTATTCGATTAAGTGCTCTCAACCAAAGACGCATAGTTGCAATTGGTAGAATAATAATTTGCGCCATAAAAAGTATATTTTAACCTAAGCGATATTATCTGGAAACGTACGTTTTATTATAGCGGCAAGGTCAACAGTGTCGCATAATACCTAAGCGATGCAGACCTAACCGATTTTGCGCTGAAACCGAATGATCTTTTCGCGCAGAGATTCAACGGGATTGTGCGGGATTGTTCTAAGTGGGGGGTCATATAGGAACAGTGTGGAGCTATGTTATATTCACAGACAATCATGCAAGTGTACATCGCGTGCCGAAAGCCTGGGCAAAATCATAACGTGTATCCTCTCTACTCTCAACTCTGTAACTCTGATTTAGTCCGGTCCCGACGTTATAGATAAAATATGCCTTCAGCGCTTAAATATTGTAAAAAAAATCAAATGAGGTTCAAGAATGTTTCTCATTACTCAATTTCTCTTCTATCATATCAAGTCTATAATATATTATGTAGTGCAGCATATTAGAGAGAGCTATGAGAACCAATGGTTTGACTACGGAGGATGCTTAAGACCTGGCGAAGTAAAAGCGTCTAAATAGTAAGGTCAGCTCTGGCACTGAGTCGAAATAACGTCAAGCAAAAACAAAGAAAGCATTAAATGTCTTCTGGCGCAGGTTTAGGGAGTTGTTTTTATAGCACAGGCCGGTAAACGAGCAAGTGGGTCACCTGATGGTAAGTGATCACAATACCAGAAGAATCATGGGTGCGTTGCCGACTTTAAAGGAAAGGGATAATTAGGGATTGGGAAGGGGGAGAGGGATTTGGATTTGATTAGTACGACTGTTTATTATTCTTGTTTTAGTTAATTTCTTCCTTTCTTTTATAACATAGGTCAGCAAAAAGGGGTCTCACCTGCTAAGTGATCTCACTGCCCATGAACACACACAGTATATATAAAAAGTTTTGCTCGCTTTAACGGGATAATTCAGGAATTAGAAAGGGAATCTTCTCGGTATATCTCACTCGACGTACAAAACTCATCAGCAAGGTTCTACGTCACATAAGTTTCTTGTGCGAAGAAGTAACAACACGTTTGAGACTAATCATGCTGTAGACAAAACTGTCTACAGAACAGCGCGTGACCATGTTTGCACTGTAGATTCACTACATATTTTTTTAATAAATGAAACACCCGATGCTATTGACGGTTTATTTATACTTTAGTATTATTTTCCCCTTCCTCGTTCTTGTTGACCTTCGGGGCGAGCACAGCGCGGACGAGCGCTGCAGCTGGAGCCTCCACACATAGCCACAGAACAGCACCGCTCACGAACGACAGGAACAGTGACGCGCACAGGAAACACATCTAGACGAGATATGGAAAAAAAATAATCACCCACATTACCTCAAGCTTGCATAATATATTAGGTCCTTACATATGAAATTGGCGTTTTTCGTACTGGCCACTTTAATCACAAATTTCTCCTCTTTGGTAAGGAATTCCAAATTCAAATTTGTACAGCTATAGACTCATGTATTTGTGCTTCGATGATCGTCATTCATTTGTTTTTTTTCTTCTGTTTTTTTTCTGTTTGCGTCACTCATTTTACAAAATGGAAAACTTAAAATATCGCATTATTTACGAGTACGAGTTCCGCCGTGGCACTAGTGCTGCGGAAACAACTCGAAGGGTGAATGATGTGTATGGCGGTCGTGTTGCAAAAGAAAACACAGTTCGTTTTTGGTTCCAACGTTTTCGTTCTGGAAATTTCGACCTGCAGAACAAGCACCGTGGACGGCCTGAGACTCAAGTTGATAATGAAGAGTTGAAGGCTATTGTGGAAGCGGATCCATCGCAAACCACGTCCGAGTTAGCTGCAGGCTGCGATGTTAGTGATAAAACTGTTTTAATTCACTTGAAGCAAATTGGGAAGATTAAAAAGCTTGAAAGGTGGGTACCTCACGAATTGACTGAAGCAAACCGGCAAACGCGCGTCGACTGCTGCGTTACATTACTAAACCGGCACAATAATGAAGGTATTTTAAACCGAATCATTACCTGTGATGAAAAATGGGTTCTTTACGATAATCGAAAGCGCTCAGCGCAATGGTTGGATCCTGGCCAGCCAGCCAAATCCTGCCCCAAGCGAAAATTAACCCCAAAAAAGTTACTTGTAAGCGTTTGGTGGACTAGTGCCGGTATTGTTCATTACAGTTTTCTCAAATCTGGCCAGACTATTGCGGCTGATGTCTATTGTCAGCAATTGCAAACCATGATGGAAAAGCTAGCGGCTAAACAACCTAGGCTGGTCAATCGCTCCACGCCACTGCTGCTTCACGACAACGCTAGACCACACACTGCGCAACAGACGGCTACTAAATTAGAAGAGCTTCAATTGGAAAGTCTAAGACATCCTCCGTACTCCCCGGACCTTGCTCCAACAGATTACCATTTTTTTCGAAATTTGGATAACTTCTTGCAAGGGAAAAAATTCAACTCCGATGGGGCAGTCCAAATCGCCTTCAAAGATTTTATTGATTCCCGTCCGACTGGTTTTTTTAGTAAAGGGATCAATGAACTACCTATGAGATGGCAAAAGTGCATAGAAAATAATGGTTCATACTTTGATTAATTAAATATATTATATTAAAAAATATTCGACTTTTTGTTCCTCCCATACAAAACGCCAATTTCATATGTAAGGACCTAATATATATCTACATATAATTACTTGTCCTGACTGACTGACTGATTCATCAGCGCAGAGCCTAAACCGCTAGCGCTACAAACTTGAAATTTTGGAAGTGGTAGCCTTTAATGTCGTAAGCATCCACTAAGGAAGGATTTTCGGATATTTCACCCCTAAGGAGATAAAATAAATGAGGGGTGAACGGTTGTATGGAAGTATGCTGGAATTATGACGGTGTAGAAATTCACGCGGGTGGCCGCGAGCAAACGCTAGGAATATATAATAATACTAGACCTGTATTATACATGTCGCACTAGTGGGCACCGGCCTCTTCTACAGAATGATAGGGCCTTAGTCCAACGCGCTGGTCTAATGCCAGCTGGCAGACTTCACATATGTTCGAAATACCTATGGAGAACTTAGTAGCTCAGTAGTGGTACGGACTGTCGAGACGAAAATCGGAGGTTCGAAACCAGCCCCAACAGCATGCACGTATTACGTTTCTAAGCTACGTATATATGAATTGTTAATTATCGCTTGCTTTAACACTGAAGGAAACATCGTGAGGAAAACAGCATATCTGGGAAGTTCACTTGTATCACAACAAAATGGACAGAAGTTTAAGTAACTAGTTGTATTCATGGTTTGCAGAACTATTTTACGTCCCATGATATGACAGGTGGCATGTCTATCGCCATACCGCACAAAGAAAAGCACAAATACAATCCCGAGCGACACGTGTGCGATTTCTTCGAATAGAAAAATCAAACATAAATTGGACGTAGTTATACAAAAAGGATCCAACCTACAGCAAGTTCAAATGAAGAAGAATTTGTACAGGCCGGTATGATTCTGGTGACCACCGATAAACTCATTGTTTGTCGGTGGTCGCTGGTTTTATTAGACTGCACTACGCTTATCATCAGGTGTAGTCACATTGCCATGCCTGGTAAAAAGGAAACTTACCACACCATACGTGGTGATGTGTACAGGAGTTATTTGTATCCCCATTAGTCCTCGTTGGAAGAGCGTGTGCATGAAGAAAGCGCTGTAAGACACGCGGCCCGTCCACGTGAAGCCACGCCATTCTAGAATACTTCTGTATACAGCTGAAAATACAATATAAAATTTACAACGAAAATGTTATATAATTATACAGGTCTCTTTAGAGTCGGTGTCTCTGTCGCTGTCGGTCGACTAAAATTACTCTGACCCCAAACAAGCCTGAAATTGTTATTTTTAACTTTTCAGTGTATTTTTTTTTAAAGTAGGTTATTAAATTTATTAAAACTTTTTTTAAGTACAGGTAAAGCTTTGCTCAATATCACAATCGCGATGACTGAGCTGTTGTCCGTTGAGGAGTTTTATTTTTTTACTTCGTACTCCATCATCAGATCTTAACCAAATTTATATGGGACCACATCGCAACTCTATCGAATGATTTTTTTCCATCAACATCGATCCACAATTGGAGGCAAAGTCGATGTACATTCATAAAAACAGCAAAAAAATCGCCAATTTCCTTTTTTGAAGTCGATTAAAATGGTGAAGTTGTTAAAGATGATCGGCTACATGTTGAGCAACTTTAAGCATATTGAAAGTATGAAGTTATGAAGTAATATCGAATCGATAATTTTTAAAAGTATCTATATCGATTATAATATATCGAGAAGAACATTTAGATATATCGGCTTGACATTTGACTGACTTTTTTGGCAACATGACAATATTTGAAGTCAACATTTCATGGGATCCTATTTAAAACAATGTCCATTTAGATATTATTTCAATTCTTAATAAAAAATATCGTTACATTGATAAATCGAGTTAAAATATATAGCCAAAAATATCGATGTATCGTTGAGAAAATATCGATAATCGTCATTTTTTCAACATCCTTAAAGTGATTCATAAACTCACATTCAATCTTAAACACGCTACTCCAAATTAACACCATGACGCCGAACTGGAACATAGGTTTGTAAGAAGCGGCGTACAACACCCTCAACACGGGGTGGGGAGTCACCCCGTCAATGTAGAACAACCCTCCAGTGAGGATGAACATTACACCTATAGGGAATACTGACCAGATAGCCCAGCGGTGTTTCTGTAAACGAAAAATTATTTTAGTATTTTTGGGTAATGTAAATTTCCTAACAATCGTATTCCATATTTTTTTAAACAATACCACTACTCTATAGTGATCTGACGTGGGTCGAGGCTTGTCGATATCAACTATTTTTTTGCTGGTGGGAAGGCACCCGATATTTAAACCTAAATTTTCTGACTATGAGGTGATGAAGTTCATGTTTTATTTGTCACTAATATAATCTACATCTGAAGTTGACCTACGGTAGATGTGAATTTCGGGAATACCTTCATCTTCTCAAAAGTCCTCTTTTCCGTCTGCCAGTAGTATATCAGGAATCCACCAGCTAATCCTATCGTATAAGTAGATAAGTTACAATGGCCTCTGATATACATGAGACGGAAAGTATCATCGTTGGCGTAAAGGTTTCTGTAAGACCTGAAAATATAATTATTTTTATAGTACCTAATGCTTGAATTCGCGGAGGAGTAAACATAAATTACAACTTAGTTCGCTGTTCGCAAAGGTTATTTCCATTTAATGATGTAATAGAGAGTGAATTTATTGGATTTTTTTTAATGGAAAACAGAAAGAAATTGACAGACCTGGGGATCAAACCCAATAAATCTTTAGATTTTAGAACCTAAATAGAAAAAGAAATAAAATCAATACGTAATGGGCAATAACGCAAAAAAAAATTACGAAAGCTTTTTTGCTATTGTGATTCTTGAAATTAGAAATGACCGCAGGCCGGATATTCTTTCCCTACTTCATTTATTTCATAGATCAGAAGTACGCCTACAATCCATATTATATATATTGCTTAAACCTGCCATATTAGCCCACCTTCTGTAGGTCGCGTTCCAGGGTCAGCCAGTGTATGTCCGGTTCTCCCCAGGGGCTTGCCCCCTGATCCTAATCCTTATCCCATCCCTTTTTCTTTCCCATCCCTCTTGGCCCTTTGGCAGGCTGGCATGATCTTGCCGACCTACGATGGACACATTTTTTATCGTCGGTCGACACTAGTCTTGGATTGCGCTACACTTACCATCAAGTGTAGCGTAGTCACTTTCCCGAGCCAGGATAACGAAAAAATATGGCATTATGACTTCTTATGCAGTTCTGATCATAGAAAGTACTATGAGGTGACCCATTTGCTCGTATACTTCTTAGTGTAAAGCAACTTACTCTGGAGACTGTATGACAACAGCATCAAGATCCTGCAAGTAGGTTTGCAAAGCCGGAATGATCAGTGATAGGATGAACAGCACGCCCAGAGTCACCTTTCGAGTATTCGACCCTCGCGCCGCCACACACACCAGCAGACCAATGCAGAACAGCTGCATGTCTGCTGCCAAGTACCTGATGATCGAAGACAATTAAAACTTTTTATTATTAGCTGAAATGGTAGACCAAGCAGGTCGTTTGACTGATGGTTAGCATAACACCTACCCATAAACAGAAGCAACATTACACATAACGCTGAATTACAAAGCACTACATGACACTGGACTGCGCTTGTTACCACGAGACTTAAGATGTCAAGTCTCATAACGGCTAGTAGTTTCAATGGCTTCAATTTCCTCAAACAGCAGCACAACAGTGCTTACACACTGCTTCGTGGCAGAAGACAAAGCGGTGGTATGATCTCAGATGGCCTCTCGTATACATGGGATGTGAAGTTACGGTTTTGTAGTTTCGTTTTACGTGGTCATTTCTGAAAGCTTTATGAAACGCTATCGCACTAGCAATCTTATTTTTTTACCACTAAACCAGAAAAAAATATTCCAAACCACTCCTTCCTTAATTAAAAACTGTTTATAGATGATGGTGGTCATTTAAAAAACGAACGACCCATTACTTCGTTAGACATTTTCACATCCACAGCTGGGTACGGATATCTATATAAACATAAAAAAAATAACAATGGGTGCTGGTAACAATAGCTGTTAGTAGGATTTATATCTGTACATGTCACTCGCTTGTCGCAGACTCCTAGATTTGCTTCTTCCCTTTTTGGAGTGTGAAAACGTATGTATACAGGCCGGCATACTTCTGGTGATTACCGGTAAACTAATTGTTTTTCGGTGGTCGCTGGTTTTTTTGGAATGCACTGTGCATAACACCAGATTTAATGCATACACTTTATTGTGCTCGGATAAAAAACAAAGCAAGCAATTACCAAGTCTGTGGCAGGCAGAAGGCGTCGTCATAAACATAGTTGTTGATATACAGTAGATGTGACCACCAGTAGATGCGGCACGCGTCGGCTTCGCTGGTCACCATGTGCTCCCAGAGTGGACCGTCACCTAGATGTCGCATGAGCGTTGCTATCGTCGCTAGTATTAGCGCGTATGTAGGTGTGAGCCTGAAAATATTACTGAAGTGATGAATATCGCACCAGACAATCCCATTTAGACAAAAATGACACCACAGGGTCCAAGGAATAAATATAACATTCTCCGATGTTTTTCTTCATACGACATAAGTTATAATAAATAAATAAATACACTCAAAAATCACATACATAGGCCTGAGCCCATACTAGGTTAAACCTGTATAGTGGGTATCAGGAACTACGAGGTAGGATTGCGGAACCAATGTTTCGTGTTCTTCATACAACCTGGGCTTGGTTTTGAACTATGAAGTTCGTAACATTCTCCCGTGCCAGTGGATAGTTTTCCGGCTCTCATTTCCCCTTCTTCCTATATAATATTACTATGGGTCTTTTAAATAGAGTGTAAAACACAAGATTATAGCATAAGGCCAGAATGATGAGTCATGAGTGATAGTGTGACAATAAATGATATATTAGTGAATGTAGGAGCATTTTAATGTCCAGTTACAACCCTTCCGGTGCTTCGAAATGTCCAGTGGTCTGTAGCCACAAGAAACTTGCTTTGGCTGGTGGGAGGATACTTGTATCCGACCGGATAGCGACCACCGTACACTGGTGCTAAAACCTGCCATAGTGGCCCACCTTGTGTGGGTCGCGTTCCAGGGTCAGCCAGTGTATATCCGGGTCTTCCCCTGGGGGCTTTCCCCCTGATACTCACCCTTTTCCCATCCCTTTTTCCTTCCCCTCCCCCTTGGCCCTTTGGCAGGCCGGCATGATCTTGCCGACAAAAAAAAAAACTTAGTCTTAGATCTCTTGTTTTTTTTCTTGTAACAATTGCAAAGGGACTGAGACTGTATCTAATTTAAAGATTGGTTATGAGTTTTAGGACCACCAGGCATTCCCAATAACCGTAAGACACGCAACGGCTAAGTTGCTACAACTACCCCGGTTGAGCAGTTCTGCAGTCAAAATAGATTACAGTTTGGCTCTACCATTTAGGTATAATGTTGGACTGCATATTATCTTGCTAACCTTACTTTATCTACCTACCCAGCTTACGTACCTTAGCCACCTCAGTAATAATCCCTTAGGAAACTGCACCCAGGTGATGCTGTGTTTCTCGCTGTATATTTGGAAGTTGTAAGCCAGTAGGAATGCTGACATGACGAAGAAAGTGAACGTCACTAGACTACCGTTATATAATATCTGTTTGAACGGATCTTCATATGACTGAAAAAGAAAACACCCTGAAGTCATGAATAGTCCTGATCCAACAGTAAATACAAGTCTTGTGTAGTGGAGAGATGGACTTACAGTGCTACAATACTCTAATATGAAACAAATGTTTGTAGATCACGCAATTATTTGTCTTAGTACGGGAATTGAATCTGTTAAATTTCCTTTAACTACTGGTTACTGGCCTACATATTAAAATGTATTAGAACTGACGTAGAAGTGTATGAAGTGAAGTTATGCACTATATAACTGGTCATTTTTTTAGTGCCAGCCATTTCCGTGGCATTTCGTCGCACTGAGAGGTGTAGCTGTCTGTCATACTTATTACGTTAATTCTGTAATTTTGTTGTGAATCAAAACAAAAAAATATTATACTTTAAAATACATGTCGCGGCAAAACGGGATCTCAGAGCGGATCGTGTCTTATCAGTAGGTAGTAACATTTCACAACCGTTCACACTTGAGAGTTTGTCACAGTCACGGCTCAGTGCGGCAAAATGTCATAAGCGGAGACGTAATATACATCAACCCTTAAAACGATTAAATCCCGGGTAAATCAGGCTAAAGTCAGAAACAGCCAATAGTAACAGTAAAATAGTAACGTAGTAGTAACAGTAGCCAAACATAAGTCAGTCAGCTGACCTGAATCAGCGCCTTTTATAAATGGCCCTCAACGAAAATAGAAAGAAAATAGAAAAGTTATAAGTTACCCTCTCTATAAATTGAGGATTTTCCACGAAGGTATACGACATCACGAGTGTTGTATGCGAAAATATCACCATCACCATAGTTATTGTCCTGAAATGATTATAAAATGGTCATCATGTATTATCTCAGACTGGAGGAAAATCCGATTTGCATGTAATTTCCCAGCTCCCCATTACTTTCACGATTCATGATGATATTGTGGGCATTCCTCAAGGGCACTAGAGTACTCTTATCAGTCAACTCATTTGCTCGTTTAACCCTAACATTTTATATAACTACTCACCTCAACCCGTGAAATATTTTTAAACTGTTAAATCTAGGATCGTCTCCTTTCCCGGCCGGTGCCACTAATTTCGCCCAGTTACGTTTCAAAGAAAACGCCAATAAATACGAATTACCTGGAATAAATCAAAAGAATTGTAATGGGTTTTGTTGTTTTATTAATAATTGTTTTATTAGCTAATTAAATAGTTTCAGCTTCTCTAGATAGCTCAGCTTACCTTCCCCGGAGCCCTTGCAAGCAACTAAATCATATATACTGCCAGCAACATTCAACACAATCAATATGACATACACCATGGCTACGATTCCATCACTGATATCTAATTTGCGCCTCTCTTTACTCTTACAGTACTGTATATTAGCCCTGCCCTCTATCTTGTACTCCTCCCATAAGGACTGGTTGGTACAGACTTGTATGGTGCTGATCAAGTCGTTGGTATCATTTTGGTATCTCTTACAAGTTCTACGGACGCATATACCATGATGGATTTCAGTGTGGTTGAAATGTTTGATACGGTGTGCTGAGTAACCCTGGAAAGAAATATTGTCAATAACTACCAGATAATAAATCATAATTATCCAGTTGATGAGCGCAGTGCTGTGCAAGACTTTGTAATGTACAATTCTTTTTTTTGTTGTGTTGACGCATGCTGTAAGCCTGACACTAGTCGGCTGTGTACAGCTCCACCGGACTTTCGGGTGCGGCGCTCTCAACCCTTACATTTAAGTGACCACGCTGAGGGCACCCATTTGGGGTACGAACCTCGGCTCAGGACGGCCACTGGGCGAGGGCAGAGACATCAGCGATAATCTGTTTAGGGGAGTATTGAAACTACTAGTCATCATCGGCTCGCGGGCCGGTACTAGGGTCGGGGTTGCGGGGAACGCGGCGCGGTCCTCGGCGGCGAGCACGATAAGTCGGTCGTGTAATTACAACGCTATGTGCTTGCACGCGACTGTTGCTTCTGTTTATAGTCAGGCGTGGTCGACGCCTCCTTATTCGGGGGGATATAAAAAAAATCATAATATAATGTAGTCTATATGAAGCTGGGACGGATCGTTAGTTTATTACAAAACAAAAAAGGTGTTACCAACTTAATATTTTTTAAACCCCTAACAAAAAAGAAAAGTGTTATATGCTTAGACCTTTGTCGGTATTTGTACTATTTGAATGCCGTTTTTTTGTTTGATAGTAAAATGAAGATAGTTCTTACATCTGCATTCTGTTATACTTACAGATCTTTATAATTAACGTTGGGGGCGTTTAACGGTAAAGTTAAAAGGTCAAAATCTCTTGATAAGCCTTTACATTCCCTATAAATGATTAACAATAACAGTAATTATAAAGCATTATTGTGCATAATAATAAAATAACTGGTGTGGAAACTAGTTGAACCGACTCATTGTAATTATATGTATTTATAAAAAATACGAGTGTAGGTTAAGGAATAACTAGAGATGTTAGTAAGTAGTAGTAGTAGTAGTTAGATAGCGACAATATGGTGTTAAAACCTGCTACAGTGATCGCGTTCCAGGGTCAGCCAATGTATATCCGGTTCTCCCCAGGGGGCTTGCCCCGTGATCCTAACCCAAAACAACTGCATGGCATTGCACTACATTCATCATACTTATTTATTAATAATAAATAAAATATAAAAATAATACCCAGTAAATTACAAAATGAGAAATAGCCCAATGTTTAATTAATTTTAATTCCAAATTACATATCCCGGAGATATTAAATAATCAGAGACAATACCGGCGATAAAAAATGGTAGACCACATAACGTGCATCTCCAAGAATGATTAACTGTGCATTATAAATTATTTAATTACAAGGCATTCATGGATTTATGTGACTATCATTACGTATTGTAATTAGCCGGGTAATCAGCCCCGCTTACGTCGTATTTAATTGATTCTGAGTAGAGCTGTCGTAGATATTTTGAAGAGTGGTAGAGCCATACCATAGACAGTTTTGTTAACAGCATGAATGGGTCAGCTCGATGGGGTCGTTCCCACTGTCTCACGGGTGATACTGGTAGTAATTTTTTGTTACATTTTGTAAGGAAGGCCGATCAAAATAATAGAGAATAAGCAAATCTATCTGTAAATAGAATATATGGAACGGCCATTAATGTGACGATGTACCTACGTTGTTGTAGTTTTGACACTATCGCTAGTTTTTTAACTGACCTAAAAAGCAAAAATTATCCATTTGTCTGTATATCTTTTTTATGTTTGTACACGCATGGCGTCGCCAAATGTGAACCGATGTGGGTAACTCTTTTTGTAAGCTATAGGGTTCACTGCGATCATGGTCCCATTTAAATTTGAAGCAATAATTACACCTCTTAGGGGGTAAAATTAAGAATTAGATCTAAACACCTTCATGCATTGATATATTATGTACCAATTTTGAAAATTGAAACGATAGAACAACTCTGAGTCGGTGAAACCAATCAGTGCCTATTAAAATGTAGTATGACTGACTTAAAATTGTTTCATGTTATTTTTACCCCTTTACGCCGATTTTTTTACTTGGGTATTACAACCAGTTACTCATTATAACAAACAGTTACCCATATTTACATATTATAAAATAAAGTCGCTTCCGCTGTCTATTCGCTTAGATCTTTTAAACTATTCAATGGATTTTAATGCAGCTTTCAGCAATAGATAGAGTGAGCAACAGCTATATATAAACTAACTAAAAAAATACACAAAAAATAATTATGCGTAACTCATACCATTATCCACAGCATAAATTGTAATTATCATATTAACCGACTAAGCATGTTTTATAATGTCAATTTTCATACGACTTGATGTTTCTTAAACACGCGTAGTACATACAATTTGGATTTGTGTGCGTCGACCTTAGATTTTGGAGTCGTTTTTTTTTGTTAAATAGTTTTATTAACGTTGTTACTTGTATGACAAATGACAAGCCACGAGCCCAGTCCGTATTTACAATTTCGCTTTGATATTGGAGCCAAACCCGAAACTGTAGTCTTCCTTGATGACCAATCCGGGTTTATGAAACACAGGCAATGTTCAAGCATATACAAACTGATTTTACTAAAAATTTCTTTTTTTATTTGATTGACGAGACGAGCAAGGCGTTCACCTGATGGTAAGCGCCATGCCTGCTCATAAACAGAAGCAACACCACACAAAACTTAGAATTACAAAGCACTGCATGACACTGAACTGGCTCGTCACCCCGAGACATAAGATCTTAAGTCTCATAATGCCCAGTCAAACTGGCTTCAATGTCCTTCAAACCGAAACACAACAGTGCTTACATTGTCGCTTTGGCCGAAGAAATAGACAAAGCGGTGGTACCAACCCAGACGGCCTCTCGCATACCAGGGACCTACCACTTTGTATTTTATACCACCTTATAAACATTTATGTAAACGTGTTTATTGTACTCATTATTAGTTTATTGCTTCCACCTTTGACACTCTGCTCCCAATTACCTTATAAACCCTGTGTTAACATGTGTTTATAACAATCTATTTATTATGCTTAGTTTTATTGCTCCACCGTATAAAAGATACATTCATACTCACTCATGCTTGTATTCCCCTAAAAGGGTAGTCAAAGGTGTAACCAGTACATCCACACTTTGCGGAGCGTATTTTAGTTCCATGATGTGATAGGGGGTGTGCCTATCACCATACCGGCTACAATTCCAGGCTCCGGGCCGATACTGAGCTTTCCGTGATAGATACCTAATACCATTTGACCCGACGCGGGGATCGAACCCGAGACCTCAGCATAGCAGTCGTACCGCGTACGCAACACAACAGCACCACTGAGGCAGTCGTAAAAAATACATTGAGTGTTTTTTTATAGCACAGACCGACAAATGAGCAAGTGGGTCACCTGATGGTAAGTGATCTTCACCGCCTATGTATGCCCACAATATTAGAAGAAGCATAGACGCGTTGCCGACCTTAAAGGGAAGGGATAGTTAAAATATTCGGATGTGAGCCTCCGCATATCTCTCACTGTACATACGCAGCAGCAAGCTGCTACTTTACGTTGGTTTTCTGTGAGACAGTGGTAACGAATCGGTCGAGCCGGCCCATTTGTGCTGTAGACAAAACTGTTTATAGCGTGGCTCTACTATACATAAATTCATGTTATATTGCACATGCTATAGCAGTGTGTTCAAGAGTTATAACTTAATACATCATCCACATATCTACCATTTCATGCGTATTATAATTTAACAGTTACCACCGTTATCTACAACTGAGGCTCAAAATATTGAGATTCGAGTGGTAAAGCCACCCTGTAGACAGTTTTGTCTACAGCATGAATGGTCTGCCTAGATCGGGTCGTTGCCACTGTCTCACAGAATACCGACGTAAAGTAACGGCGTGCTGCGTCTTGTACGGTGAGTGAAATATCCGGATTCCCAAATCCCCTTACCCTTCCCAGTCCTTTAATTATCCCTTAATTTCCATTGTCTCCTGTAAAAAAAGAAGGATAATTGATCCAGGCAGCTGTCCATATTACTCACTTGTATCATACGCAGGAGTGTCGAGTTGTTCCTGGAGAACAGTTCGATGTTGACGATGCAGTACACTCCCCCAGGATCCGAGAGACACGGCGCATACTCATCTAACTCGAACAGGGGTGGCATCTTTTCGTACTCTGTGTCTGAAAAGTCATAAAACTTAAGCTCACACTTGTGACCTAGGGGTAGACAGACATGCAACTAGTGCAACCAGGGTTCGTCGAGTTAATCGGATTTTTAACAAGGTCATCGAAATTAAGAGTCCGTCATCGATTGCACAGCCGAAGTAGTTTAATTTAATTTAATTTCAAAGCATATACTACAACTGTATCAATAACAGTATTTAATAATCACACCATTATTAAGCCCCTACATCAATTAGGAAAATAAATTTTCTACAAGCATAATTAAGAACAGAGAAATTCAGCTTTCAAATACAAGGTGGTAGGTCCCTCGTATGCGAGAGGCCGTCTGGTTGGTACCAGTACCTTTGTTTATTTCTGCCGCCAAGGAACAGTGTGTAAGAACTATTGTGTTTCGGTTTTAAGGGCATTGAAGCCAGTGAAATTACAGGGCATTATGAGACTTTACATCTTATATCTCGGGGTGACGAGTGCAGTTCAGTGCTACTTAGTGCTTTGTAATTCAAAGTTCTGTGTGGTGTTTATGGGCAGGCATGGCACTTACCATAAGGCGAGCGCCGTTCAATCAAATAAATAAAAAGTGTGCTGCGTCGCCTGCGCAGCTGCGCCTGAGTATGCGCTTAGCGATATTTTAGATATTCTCTTCAAGGTGCGAGACAGTCTTGAACTGGGGTTCAGTGTCGCATTGTATGTACAGTCGCTTGAATTACATACATACGTCGTTACGAGACGGTCATTTGTTTAATTGCATATGCCGGCATACAACCAAGTATTATCTGAAGGTAAGTGATCTCCACCGGCCATCAACGGCAACAATACTGGAAAGAAGTATTGCCAACCTTAAAGGCAGTAGCGTAGCTAGGGGTCCGGTTACCCCGAGGGGCTTGCGTCATGACTTGATGGTTGGTTGGGGCGGGTATAGGGGTACATCCCTGTATCCCTGTGCCTGTATCGGTCATCCGCCTGTCCCGTCGCAGGCCGCTTGATTTGATTCTTCCCACTCCCAAGAGGGAAGAAGCATTTATACAGGCCAGCATGATTCTGGTGACCACCGATGAGCTCATTGTTTGTCGGTGGTCGCTAGTTTTTTGGACTGCACTACGCTTACCATCAGGTGTAGTGCGGTCACTTTGCCGTGATAAAAAAAATGTAGTATAATCTTTTGAGGAAACATTAAACACACATAACATCTGTTTAAAATGCAAAATAACAACAAAATGGGTACATAAGTACAGTGTAATCTTTTAAGGAAACATTTTATTTTGGTGTTGTTTAAAAATAGGAAAGATATAGCATTTTTATTTAGACTGTGGGCAGAATTTTAATAAGATATCTCCCTATACAATTTTGTTTTGTTTAATTCAAGACTGAGCGAAGACAGTACCTTTTGAGGAAACCACTAAGTGGTAAAGATTTGCTGATCACAATGTACAGCTTGAATAATCTGATAGAATTCTCCTTTATATTTTTTTTAATAGCATAGACCGGCAAACGAGCATGTGGGTCACCTGATCGTATATACCACCGCCCATGTACGCCTACAATTATACTAGAAGAATCATAGGCGCGGTGCCGACCTTAAAGGGAAAGGATAATTAAAGGATTGGGAAGAGGGATTTGGGCCCCCTGATATTTCACTCACCGTACGAAACGCAACAGCAAGCTGCTACTTTACGTCGGTTTTCTGTGAGACAGTGGTGGAGCCGGCCCATTAATGATTTATACAAAACTGTCTACAGCGTGGCTCTACCACTCGAATATGAAGTCTACGTATAATAAGGTAGTTGACTTGACTTTATATTATAATGTAAATCTATAAATTACGTTTTTCAAACCCTATTGCTGAAAGAATTTGGCGCTGTGGATTCGATTCCGGCACGAGACAAATGTTTGTGTGCTCCATAAATATTTGTTTCGGGTGTGGATGTTGTGGGACCACAAGTCCCTCGTAGTTCCTGATACCCACGATACAGGTTTAACCATTTTTTTTTTTTTTTTTTTTTTTTGTTGACGCGGGGAAAGCCGTTTATTGCTACCGCCCCACCGGGGGGGAAGGTGGAGCGGTTATGTTGGGTTAATGGCACTGTTGGGTGTATTGGGTGTATATTAAGATAAATTTTCTAAATCCGGCCAAATATAAATAAAGTAAATGCTATTCAAATTTCATGGGATCAGCCAAATCGCTATTACGGTGCACGCGTGCAAGCGAGATGAAGAGATATCCCCAGTACTCGCCTACTTTAGCCCTGAATACCAACATTTGAAACCATTTTTGCGGGAATTTATAACCAATTTTGTTTGCGATTTAACAAAATATGGTAAGCGCCACGCTTGGCCATAAACAGAAGCAACACCAGAGAGAACTTTGAATTACAAAGCACTGCATGATACTGAACTGCGCTCGTCACCCCGAGACATAGGATGTTAAGTCTCATAATGCCCAGTAATTTCACTGGCTTCAATGTCCTTGTCCAAATAGACGGCGCGGTGGCACCAACCCAGACGGCCTCTCGCATACGAGGGACCTACCACCTTGTAAACCCTGCACTCATTTGTGTCACCCCGTGAATTCCAATTGCTTGTTTTTAAAATGTACGTGAAACATTTCGTAGATCTAATGTCAAGGCCGTGTGCTTTTTGGCACTTGTCCTTTAATAAAACTATTACATGTATGTACGTGACTTGATTTCGGTTTATCAACCTTCTGTTTACCAAATATGTATTTTAAATGGCCATACAAGTATGGTTCTATGTGGCGATACACTGGTCAATGCCCTTAAAGATGAAGCGTGAAGGCAAATGAGCAAATGGATCGTTATTATAACAGAGGCTAGCAAACGAGCAATCGGGTCACCTGATGGCAAGTGATCTTCGTCGTCCATAAACACCCGCAATGCCAAAAGAATTAAGAGTGCGTTGGCAACCTTATAGAAAGGGATTAGTGGTTGGTTACACTAGCATAATTCTGTATAATCAATGTCTGGATATTAAAAGAGGCCTTAACCCATGAGTTTGTATCGGTATTTCTTCTCATGGCTAGCCACGAAATGCCAATAAAATATAATCTAGTATAAAAAAATATTGACATGTAAAAGTGATATTTAATATTTATGATCCAACTAGCTTTTGCTCGCGGCTCCGCCCGCGTGATCTGCTTTTCCCGGGATAAAAAGTAGCCTATGTCCTATTCTGATGTATAAGCTATGTTATTGTAAAGTTTCATTAAAATCCATCCAGTAGTTTTTACGTGAAAGAGTAACA
This sequence comes from Amorpha juglandis, assembly GCA_949126905.1. NCBI lineage: Eukaryota > Metazoa > Arthropoda > Insecta > Lepidoptera > Sphingidae > Amorpha > Amorpha juglandis. The sequence goes on from OX421383.1 coordinate 772,738, forward strand.
AACATACATCCATACTTACAAACTTTCGCGTTTATAATATTAGTAGGATAGTAGATATGATTTACAGAATAAATGATGCCAGAAACCCAATACAAAGTTAAGTTTTGCTGATTTCCATGACATTTGGAAGATTATTAAAGGCTAAAGAAGCTCTGCCCTCGACACCCTAGTTCCTTTCATAAGGAACAGTCAGTGCGACAATTCCTGACCTGTTCTGAACTTAACATTCACGCAGACAGAGCCGCGAGCAAAAGCTAGTATTAATATAACAAATGGTTATTATAAACAAACAGTAATTTAGTAAACAACGTTATTAAATCGCCTTGCGGTTAATTAATCACCTTGTAATGTCACATAAACGGACTATGGTTATAATTATACACATAGCTCTGTTATACGGTGTTGATTTACTGATAAATAATACAATACATGTATACACTCACGCCTGTAATCCCCGAAAGGGTAGGCAGAGGTGTAACCAGTACACCCACATTTCGCCGAGCGTATCTCGGTTCCATGATGTGATAATGGCCGAGCCTACCGCCATAATGAGCAGAATTCCAGATTCCGGGCTGATACTGAGCATTTCCTGATAGAACAATCTAATGCCTGTTTCCCATAGGGATGGGCAGAGACAACGGACTTCCACCTTTTTTTTATCCTCGCTCGGCAAAGTGACTACGCTACACCTGATGGTAAGTGTAGCGCAATCCAAGAATAGTGTCGACCAACGATAAACAATGTGTCCATCGTAGGTCGGCAAGATCATGCCGGCCTGCCAAAGGGGAGGGGAAGGAAAAAGGGATGGGGAAAGGTTTAGGATCAGGGGGCAAGCCCCCTGGGGAGAACCGGATATACACTGGCTGACCATGGAACGCGACCCACACAAGGCGGGCCACTATGGCAGGTTTTAGCACCAGTGTACGGTGGTCGCTATCCGGTCAGATACAAGTATCCTCCCACCAGCAAAACCTGCTACAATCTTTACACTTCTCTTTGGCCTCCTTCACTCTCAATATATTCTAATGCACGCACGTCGGTTTAGGGTACTGGTCTGGGCCACTAGGGAACTGTACCTGGCCTTTCTCCGATATCTCCGACTTGTTCTAAGAACGTTCGCCGAGGCCTTCCCCTCTCAACTGCACCATTCACACTCACCATGTATATTTGTTTCATCAATCTTCTTTCATCCATCCTCTCTACATTCCCAAACCATTGGCATTATGTTATATCTCTTAATAGTGGAAATTGTATTTGGACTTTACTGTGTTTACTATCAAGAGCAGTGTTATTACTTTGTCGTGTCAATACGTAAAACCGTAGTTTATAATTTAAAAATGCAAATTCCGGCAAAGGCGTAATGTTTATAAGTTTCTGACTGTGTGTTTTTGAAATGTTATCTCTGGAATTACTGGTTCGATTCAGAAATATTTATCTAATATAATACATTATATATGATCTAATACATTATCTTTGAGTGCTACCAGCTATTATAATTCCAACACAAATACATGCAATATACTAAAGCCTAAGCCTGGTACATTGCATGTCGTTTGACAGCCTCCGATAGGCAGTTCACTTATAGCCGGCTGTGAAGCGAGAGACGTGACAAATATTTGTGTGATCGACTAATATTTGCTTCGGGTAGAAGTAGAGCAAGATAGAAGAAGAGAAGGTGGAAGAAGAAAAAGATTGAATTGCATATACCCACGATGACGAAAGGTGGCATGCTTAGCATAACGTTTTTTACTGCCTACGTAAGTTCAGGTTTATCCCCGAATGGGCAACAAAGGTGCAAAGGCTTAGGCTTATTACAGTTTCAAAATGAAATCTGTAGTGCCATATCGGGCACAAATAATTTCGGGCAACCAGTGTGTAATATTTGGAATTGGACGTACTTACGCAAAAAAGAACCAACCCACAGCAAGTTCAGATGGAGATACTGATTTTGTTTTGCTAAATTCATTAATTTATTTTCCTTTTTGCATAACTAGGTCCAATTGAAAACTAACACAAAATTGGAATCGACTTCTGAGATTTGAGCTTCACCGGTTTCTTAGCCTAAGTACGCCACAGGACCAACGAGCCGTGATTAAAATGAATAAACTCACCATTTAAAGTATATATCACTCCCGAACACCCCCTCCATAGCAGGATCATAGTAATCAATAGGAACATATTTTAAAAATCACTCCACTTTACAATAAAAGTGTTCTTTATTTAAAATCCTGTATTACAAAAATGTTTTTAAAAGTTATTACTATTATATCTGATTAACAGCCAAAGAAAAAAAAATGTGATATCTTTTAAATTTAGAATTATTATCACGTTTTTTTAAAAGCGAAAATTGAAATACATATTTTTTTTATCTAGGCAAGTGTACCATACCGTCCGATTTCTATTGTTTTAATGAGATGACTGTCATCCGATCTGTTCTAGCGCCCTGCATGTAGGTCGACCTTCCGGCTAGTGGCTTTAAGGAAATAATAAAACCTAGACTACGTTTTCCGAGAATTACATGTGTCTTATTTTATTTTTCAACTAGATGACCCGGTGAACTTCGTATCACCTACATATTATATTTGTGTAAAATTTGTCCTCTCCCTGTCCTGTCACTGTCCTGTCACTGTCCTGTCACTGTCCTGTCACTGTCCTGTCACTGTCCTGTCACTGTCCTGTCACTGTCCTGTCACTGTCCTGTCACTGTCCTGTCACTGTCCTGTCACTGTCCTGTCACTGTCCTGTCACTGTCCTGTCACTGTCCTGTCACTGTCCTGTCACTGTCCTGTCACTGTCCTGTCACTGTCCTGTCACTGTCCTGTCACTGTCCTGTCACTGTCCTGTCACTGTCCTGTCACTGTCCTGTCACTGTCCTGTCACGTCACTGTCCTGTCACTGTCCTGTCACTGTCCTGTCACTGTCCTGTCACTGTCCTGTCACTGTCCTGTCACTGTCCTGTCACTGTCCTGTCACTGTCCTGTCACTGTCCTGTCACTGTCCTGTCACTGTCCTGTCACTGTCCTGTCACTGTCCTGTCACTGTCCTGTCACTGTCCTGTCACTGTCCTGTCACTGTCCTGTCACTGTCCTGTCACTGTCCTGTCACTGTCCTGTCACTGTCCTGTCACTGTCCTGTCACTGTCCTGTCACTGTCCTGTCACTGTCCTGTCACTGTCCTGTCACTGTCCTGTCACTGTCCTGTCACTGTCCTGTCACTGTCCTGTCACTGTCCTGTCACTGTCCTGTCACTGTCCTGTCACTGTCCTGTCACTGTCCTGTCACTGTCCTGTCACTGTCCTGTCACTGTCCTGTCACTGTCCTGTCACTGTCCTGTCACTGTCCTGTCACTGTCCTGTCACTGTCCTGTCACTGTCCTGTCACTGTCCTGTCACTGTCCTGTCACTGTCCTGTCACTGTCCTGTCACTGTCCTGTCACTGTCCTGTCACTGTCCTGTCACTGTCCTGTCACTGTCCTGTCACTGTCCTGTCACTGTCCTGTCACTGTCACTGTCCAACGCCAACGCTTCGCAACGCCAACAATCCGGTTTATACCTGCGCGTAATAGATGTTTCACATCAAAAAGACATCAAGTGTTTCATACCCAGGAACAGTTTGTATTGGAAAATTAAGTTCTCGTTTTTTGTGTTTTCCTTTACTTATTATTTATGTTACTCATTTTTTCTCACCGGGTAAACCTTCCCTGAACTTCCACAAATATTTCAAGATCAGAATTAGCCAAATCGGTACAGCCAGTCTCGAGTTTTTGCGAGACACACGCACAGCGATTCATTTTTATATATATAGATTTTCAGTGTTTAGTACAGCTATGGTAAATTCCAAATCATTAACTCACTATCGCGACGACTGAACTGTTGTCCGTTAAGGAGTTTCATTTCTTTACTCCGTACTCTATCATCAGATCTTAACAAAATTTATATGGGACCACATCACAGGTACACTCTATCGAATGATATTTTTTTAATATCATCTACATTTGGAGAAGAAAGCGATGTACATCAATACATAGTCATAGTATAAAACAGAGTCGCTTCAAACACATTTTTTTGCGCTCACATTGCAACGCGTGGCCGGGTCTGTTAGCACATAAATAAAAAAAATAGCCGAACCGAGAACCTCCTCCATTATTGAAGTCGGTTAAAGACACTTCTCCACACATCCATCACTGTAGCTCCTCTAATACAAGTTCGACAGTAGCACGCATATATTTGATCGCGAGCATTGAAGCATTGAGTTTCTGGGAATGCAATGCTGTTTTATGTCATAAAGAAATTAGATAAGTAGAACGTACAACAGCGATAACTCAGCTCAGAGCGGTACGAAGTTAAATTATGCATGACGTAACGTAAAATATATGACGTAAATTATATTAAGTCGTTGACTACCGTCCATAGTTGGAAGATTGTAGCGCGTGTGTGACATAGTCACGCTTCGTGGTGTGGCGAAATATCACAAGTGGAGACTTTATCTTTTTTCCCTAGACAAATCATATACATGAGTATAACTGAGGTGTTACGTTACACTTCCTGTCTTACGCGGATTATATTTCATCTGCTTGATTGATTTCAGACGATATACGTGTACATTGTCATTTAAATAAATAAATACACCCAACAGTCACATACGTAGTCCTGACCCCACAGTAAGATACGAGACTTGTGTCGTGGGTATCAGGAACTACGAGAGACTTTCGGTCTCACAACACCCAGACCCCGAAACAAATATTTGTGGATCACACAAACATTTATCTCGGTGCGGGGATCGAACCCGCGGCCTCTCGCTTCACAGCCGGCTACTCACCCGCTGCGCCACGGAGGTTGTCAAATGTCAAATGTAAATGGGGTTTAAATGTCATTTAAACCCCATTTACACCTGTTTACGAGTCCCTGTAATATTATTTCAAAGTGATATTCGCATGATTTCGAGTTGTAGCCACCCTGTAGACAATTTTGTCTACAGCATGAATGGGCCAGCTCGACCGGGTCGTTACCACTGTCTCACAGAAAACCGACGTAAAGTAGCGGTTTGCTGCTGCGTTTCGTACGGTGAGTGAGATATCCGGAGGCCCAAATCCTTCCCCTTTCCAATCCCTTATTATCTCTTTCCTTGATTCTTCTGGTATTGTGGGCGTACATGGGCGGTGGAGATCACTTACCATCAGATGACGCACCTGCTCGTTTGCCTATGCTATAAAAAAAATGATGTGACCTCGGAAACAAGAGTTTTTTTATTTGATAGAATGACGAGACGAGCAAGGCGCTCGCCTGATAGTAAGCGCCAAGCCTGCCCATAAACAGAAGCAACACCACACAGAACTTTGAATTACAAAAAAAATCTTTTCACTTTCGTACACCTGACGTAAACGCAGTGAAGTCCAAAAAAACCAACGACCACCAACAAACAATGAGTTTATCGGAGGTCACCAGAATCATGCCGGCCTGTATAAATGCTTCTTCCCACTTCAAAGAGGGATGAAAGCAAAACCAGGGGCCTGCGACAGGATAGCCATGACGGCATGACCGATGTAGGCTCAGGGATACAAGGATATAAACTGGCTGATCCTGGAACACAATACACACAAGGCGTGTGGGTCATTATAGCAAGTTTAAACACCATGTGTACGGTGGTCGCTATCCGGGCGAATAAATAAAATACTGCCTGTACGTAAACGGAAAACCTATTCATTCGCTGTTTATTTTCCATTTTCGAAGCGTAAGCCCGTGTGTGTACAGCGTATCAATGCTAAACTTTGAGTCCCGCGGGCATCACCGCATGCGAAGAGGCATGCATGTGTCGATATGGCGAGTGCACCTTATTTATGTTATTTCTTCTTTATAAAGGAAGTACTTTTTTATCGTGGGTTAAATAGTACAATTACGGTGTTTTTTTGCTAGGTAACATGATCGGATTCGATATGGTATACCCGCCATTCTGATATTCACAAGCTACGACCAGTCATGTCTTCAAGATCATAAAACCGTTTAGACTTAGGTATTATGCGACACGGTTGCCCTTGCCGCTCTAATAAAACGTACGTTTCCAGATAATATCGCTTAGGTTAAAATATACTTTTTATGGCGCAAATTATTATTCTACAAATTGCAACTATGCATCTTTGATCGAGAGCACTTTATCAAATGGCTTTTGTAGTACACCAAAACGTTAGGTATAGATATTACCAGGTGGTAGGTCTCTCATATGCGAGAGGCCGTCTGGGTTGCTACCACCGCTTTGTCTTTTTCTGCCGCCAAGCAACTGTGTGTAAGCACTGTTATGTTTAAGTTTGAAGGAAATTGAAACCATTAAAATTACTGGGCATTATACGACTTAACATCTTATGTCTCGGGCTGACGAGCGCAGTTCAGTACCATGCAGTGCCTTATAATTCAACGTTCTGTGTGGTGTTGCTTCTGTTTATGGGCAGGCGTGGCGCCTCAGGCGAGCGCCTTGCTCCTCACGTCATTCAATCAAAAAAAAAAGAATAAAAAATAAATTCCGAGGTTAATATAATGTGGTTTGCCAAATCAACAACGTAATAAGGGCCATCGCTTGGTAATTCTTGCATGCACTGTAGTCATTAAAGGCCAAGACGAAATAGGATGTACCTAACATCGCCTAATAATATCTTCTTCCTAGTCGTTACACTCTTGGCAGAGTGGTCGTGGTCGTCACATCAGGGTTTGTGGCTCGCTTGACAATCCCGCGCCACTCCTCTCTGATTGCTGCTTTCCTGGTGCACGTATATAGTGAACTATCCAGTACTGTTTTGACCTGATCCACCCACTGCATCGGTGATCGCCCTCGCGGCCGTGTGCCCTCGACTGTCCCTTGCACCACAAGGCGTTCGATGGACATTTCTCCACGCCGCGATACGTGTCCGAAAAACGTGAGGATACGAGATTGCACTATAGAAGACAACCGATGCTTGGTGCCGAGTTCTTGAAGTATGGACTGGTTGGTGCGAAACTGCTGAATTTGCTGGTGGGAGGATACTTGTATCCGACCGGATAGCGACCACCGTACACTGGTGCTAAAACCTGCTATAGTGGCTCACGTTATGTGGGTCGCGTTCCAGGGTCAGCCAGTGTATATCCGGTTCTCCCCAGGGGGCTTGCCCCCTGATCCTCACCCTTTTCCCATCCCTGTTTCCTTCCCCTCCCCTTTGGCCCTTTGGCAGGCCGGCAAGATCTTGCCGACCAACGATGGACACATTGTTTATCGTTGGTCGACAATATTCTTGGATTGCGCTACACTTACCATCAGGTGTAGCGTAGTCACTTTGCCGAGCCAGGATAAAAAAAAAAAAAAAAAAACTCTGTCTATGACACTCCAAGCATTCTCCTCCAGCACCACATCTCAAGAGCGTCTATCCTCTTCTTCTCGCTTTCTCGGAGGGTCCACGTCTCCGCGGCGTATAAAATATGGGGTATAATATATTTCGCGGTGTACTCCATGGAGTTGTGTCAGAGGAGGGATTTGACAACCCTCCTTTACTCTTTAGTCATTGTAGTCAAGATGAACGGCGCAAAAGTCTCAGTAATAACAACACAGGATTATCACATTATTGTTTATTCACTCTTTTAAGCTACCGCCGGCTCGGAAAACAATCATAGGTGGCAAAAAAGAACCGGCGACAGAAAAAATCCACCCGTAACAATGCTTAGAATATACAGAGATTTTAACCCGACACATTTCGTGGTTATAAATCACAATATTTGCACTCAATTAATTATTTAACATTGACACTGTACTTTTACGACTCGCAGACGGAACTAGACTTGACTTGGTTTTTATAAACTAATAATCTTCACTGGACTTTAGTAAACTTCTTTGAACTTCAATGAACTTAACTTTTAAATGGCAAGGCGCCGGTCTTATATAGCGGCATTTTTATTCGCCCTACTACGAAAATGGAATTAGTCAAGTCAAATCAGTAACACATTAAAATCGTTCTAAATCAAATCAGCAACTTTACACAAAATGGTAAAACATTCTAATTCATTAAACGATGGTCAAATCAGTGTCTTATTTTAATAACTGTAGAATATTTTTGTTTAAATAGGTCGTCAATCGAGTGTCCGTATCCTTCATGATCCGACATATATGTATGTAAAAAGAAACATATGACGTTCACTGTAAACCAAAATTATGCTAATTGCAATTTTTAACGACTTACCTAATACATTTTCATGTGAAAATATATAATGTTTCATTGTATTGTTTTAAAATGTGACAAACATAATTGTTATGTATAAGTAGCTGATTGTCATCATTTTGGCTGTACAAATGTTCTTCCGCTTAACAAAATATAAAAGTGTTCCGTGGGCAATATAGATATTAATAGAATTATGTATTTCATAGCATTGTTTTTATTATTGCGATAGTAGCTGGATCAAAACCAGCTTCAATAACATGCACCTGTAGGGCATAGGCTGGCTTCTTTATGAGGTCCTGAAGACCACCGAGGAGTAAAGCTGGTATATCAGCTCGCTAAGGCCCGGGAGAAAGCAACACACGACGTAACTAAATGCCGATGTGTTAGGGACTTCCGAGGTGAGGTCTGTACGGATAGCGCTGTGAAGAAGAGCTGGCGCTCTTATTTGTACACTCTGCTGATCACCCAGCATTTGAACATGTTTCTCCCTGAGATACCTCGGGTTCAAGGACTAATTGCCCTAATCTCATCTGACAAGGTCCTTGAAAGGCTTCGATGCATGAAAAGTTGGCTAGCGGTGGAGCTTGATAATTTACCTACCTAGGCATCGAAGGCGATGGGTTCCTATGCTATGGAACTACTTGCCAACTTGTTTAACCGGATTCTAAACACCAAATAAAAGCGTTGAGCCTTGACAGTTGAGTTTTATAAATCCCGTACAAAAGGGTAAGGGATGTGTTCAACATTGCGAGAACTACAGCGGTATTAAGCTGATGATGACTATGAAGCTCTTCGAACGCGTCCTCGAATCCAGAGTGTCCTCCGCCAAGAGTGTACGGGTGTCACTTGACGCTTGGAAGTGGCTCCATGGCCCCGGTGTTCACAATCAGAGCGCTGGTCGAGGCATATAGGTGAAAAAGATACCTTTGCATATTGCTTTATTGGATAAAAAATAAAAAAAATATTAAATCCAAACTTGTATTAACTTTTTCATGATAATGTACCTAAACACTAAAAGATAAACTGTAATATGTTCACAATAATATACCCCAAACACTAATGGAAACGAAAAAATGTAAATTGTATTTTGTGATAACAAATAAATTATATTTTGGGATGAAGAACCAATAAAGCCACCATCATGCGGAACCCAAGCTCACACTCGTAGGAAGAATTATTTAAAAAAATTCATAACAGCTTTAATTAAATATATTAACTATAAAACTCATTGCTTTTGAATAGCATTTTATATTTGCCTAATGAACAATCATTTGAAATTCGACTTGAACTAGGAAGTGACGCGAATCTTATTATTTGATTTAAAAATGTATAATTGTGTAGCATTTTTTTTATTATTCCAAGTAGCTAGTGGAGTTATTTATAAATTAAACGGTAAGTATTTAAAATTAAAACCATTTATAATATAAAGGCCAAATGTTTTTGGAACCCAAGCCAATCCCAAGCCAACGTGAAGTGGTTTAGCCGCCTAGCGGTCTGTCTCTATGTGGGAGGGAGGGAGCTCAGAAGCCCCTTGCCGCCCTCGGTATCTACAGCAGCAATAAGTCTGATTATTCGCGTTGCCATCCATCTCAGGCTCACACGAAGTGTAACATACTGTAGAACAGTACATGACGGCCTCCCGCTGGACACTCACACCCAATAGCCCCATTAGATGCGGGTTATGTGAGGCAAGGGTTACTGGGTTGGAATTTTCCAAAAATCCCATCCTTTAGGATGCGAGACGCGGGTCAGTAGTCGCTCCAGTGCCCCGCATACGTCTCCTCTGGCTGCGGGGAGAATTATTCCCAATCCCTCACCGAACTCTCTTTTTGCGCGAATATCCTCTTCCCCAGCAGTAGACTCTTCTGAAGCTTAGGTTCTCCGGCTGTCGACCATGGTGCACATCATGGCAATGGTAGAGCTGTGGGTCTATATTATTGTCTACGGCATAATAAGCCTGTTGTAGATAAAACTGCCTACAACGTGGCTCTCTCACTTTTTTCGATTGGAAACCTCACACCATTTGTCCGGAATTTTAATTTGTGCTGATATGGCGATAAGTTTGGTGAATGATACAGGATGAAAATTACTTCGAGGAACCTTGGGTGTACTAGTTGCACATCTGCTTACCCCTACGTTACAGGCGTCGGCTAAAGTTTTATGACTTTTCAGACACTGAGTACGAAAAGATGCCACCCCTGTTCGAGTTAGATGAGTATGCGCCGTGTCTCTCGGACCCTGGCGGAGTGTACTGCATCGTCAACATCGAACTGTTCTCCAGGAACAACTCGACACTCCTGCGTATGATACAAGTGAGTAATATTATTGGCAGCTGCCTTCAAATGTTTGATGCATATCATTGAAGACCTCTCAACCCGAAACCGAAACCGGTATGATAAATACCTGTATTTCTCGGTTACAACCTATAGTTATTTTACCGGTATTTTTAAAGGTAACCATAATTTATACATTATTTTTAATTTTTCTTAACCTAACCTAACCAGTTTAATACCGGTTACCGAAATAACCATTACCTCTATCTTACGCGTGCCGACGGCATAAGATAAAGGACGGGCATTAGGTACCTCTGACGCGATGTCATGATAAAAACCGTAAAAATAAGTGTATATTTTATTCCTTTAATGGTTCTAAGTGCACTTTTATACTAGGATAATAAAACCAAGTGTTTTATTTATGTAATAAACAAAGGTCACGTCAATATGAGTTAACAGGGGCAGAATAACAAACTTGCAAGCCATTACATTGAAAGACTACAATAAATATACTTAGTAAAGTCTATTCGACTAATACTCCAGTCATTTTAGTAGGTTCACCTCGGAATTCGAGATACCCGGCTGTAACTCTGTAAATACTTGTGTATTGACACCCTAAAAGTTGTCTCAAAACCTACATATGGTAGGGTGTGCGCAACTATTAAATTTCAAGGTCAAAGGTCACAAAAATCGCTTTTTCCATTATCCTATATTGTAGAATACAAAATTCTCTACAAATTTTGTTCAAAACTTTTTTTCATACGGTGAACCGTTTTCGAGATAGAGGACGGAGAGCGCGCGGTCACAAGTCCGTCATTTTGAAAGTTACATAAACGAAATTTTGTATTTCGGTTATTGACGTAAAATAAATAAATACGTGTTTCAGGAATTTTGGAAATTTTATTTATTAAGTGATGAAAAAGGGGGTGAAAGTTTTCACGCTTTCACGCCTAAATCACTAAACCGATTTTGATGAATTTATCTACAGAGACAGATGGAGCCCTGCAGACGGTTACAGGCTACTTTTATCCCGGAAAATGCTGTTCACGCGGGCGGAGCCGCGAGCAAAAGCTAGTATAACATAATAGTTAATAAAAATTGACAAATATTTATAATCATTGATTTATGGATAGTTCATCAACTATATATGGCGCGTTTTCGACCGGAGGCACCGTTTGACCTGAACTGATCCTGTGACCGCGCGCTCTCCGCCCTCTATCTCGAAAACGGTTCACCGTATGAAAAAAAGTTTTAAACAAAATTTGTAGAGAATTTTGTATTCTACAATATTGATAATAGACACAAATAGCAAAAAACCCATAGGAAATGAGATATTTACGAAAAAAGCGATTTTTGTGACCTTTGACCTTGAAATTTAATAGTTGCGCACACCCTACCATATGTAGGTTTTGAGACAACTTTTAGGGTGTCAATACACAAGTATTTACAGAGTTACAGCTGGGTATCTCGAATTCCGAGATTCTTACCTAATTTAAGCTAAAATGACTGGACCATAACGTAAACTACGGGGTCAGGTCTCGCTCAAATATTTCAATTTTAATTTTTAATTCTTAAATCCACAATGAACATAGGTGGCACGTAACAAGTGTGGATCCAGGAAGAATGTAGGAGAGGGCGATAATTCATAATTTAAGATATCAATGTCTAATTGTCATAATAATCAAATTATTATTAGTTATATTTTTATTCATTTATATTTTATCCTTAAATGGCTTTCTTAATCAAAAATGTTTAAACTTGCTTGTAAAACTTTATTTGTTTACTTAATTTATTATGGATTTTGGTAAATTGCTATAAATTTTAATGGCTATTTCTACATTCCAGGATTACTCAGCACACCGTATCAAACATTTCAACCACACCAAAATCCATCGTGGTATATGCGTCCGTAGAGCTTGTAAGGGATACCAAAATGATACCAACGACTTGATCAGCACCATACAAGTCTGCACCAACCACTCTTTATGGGAGGAGTACAAGATAGAGGGCAGGGTTAATAATATACAGTACTGTAAGTCAAGAGAGAGTCTTAAATTAGATATCAGTGATGGAATCGTAGCCATGGTGTATGTCATATTGATTGTGTTGAATGTTGCTGGCAGTATATATGATTCAATTGCTTGCAAGGGATCAGAGAAAGGTAAGCTGAGTGCAGTGAAGCAGGAGTTATTTCTTATTTAGGTAGTCAAACCAAGCCTCCTATTACATTTCTTGCTCGATTTTTATTTCCAGGTAATCCATATTTATTGGCGTTTTCCTTGAAACGTAATTGGGCCAAACTGGTCGCACCGTCGGGGAAAGGTGATGATCCCAGATTTAACAGCATAAAATTATTTCATGGGATGAGGTGAGTAGTAGTTATAATAATTTCAAAGGATAATCAAATCACAGTCAGAGAAATCGTATGTACGTTTCTGAGTTTAAGGAAGTGAATGGAAGTTGAGGAATGTAAGACCAACTAAGCATTATTGTCTAGTAGAATTTATACGACTAAATATTATTGTAAGTGGTACTGTCAATTAATTCTTGCCGTTTCGTTTGACAGCCGGTTGTGAAACGAGAGGTGCGGCTTCGATCCCAGCATTGAGACAAATGTCTGTGTCACTTAGCCGTGACAGAGTAAAAAAAATTGGTGTGTGTCGTGGGACACCAGGTAGGAACGAAGTTCCTTCGGCTAATGTAGAATCGACACAAATTGCAAAAAATTCAAATTATCAACTGAAATAACAAAATAGGTCTCTTTATTTTTGTTTGACAACATAAAATTACATAGAAATAGAATAGAAAAATAGAAATAAAAAAAAGACGTGTGGCACTCGGAGACTGCCGCGGTAAAGCTATTGTATAGCATTTTTTATCAACTTAGGCTGGATTGCACCATGATAGCTGTTAAAGTTAAGATTTATGTCAAATTTGACGATAACATTAACGCTGACTTTAACAATGACTGCGGAATGTGTTGCACCATCGTATTCTTTGGCATAGTTATCTACAACATCTTTAGAATATTGAACCATCTGACAGCTATTTAACTTTAACAATAGCTTTAACCAGCGAATCTTTGGCAGTTACTGTTAAAGTTATGACGTAATCTAACATTTGTCAAATGGTGCAACTCATTTTTTGCTTAACCGGTACTTTAACATGTTTGTTATTGTTAAAGTAAGATGGTGCAATCCAGCCTTAAAAATAACGGACGGCCGTGTTCTATAATCAAAAATTCAAATTTCAAACCGCGTCTACATTTCCAAATGTCATAAGTTTCACAACCATCTGTTTTATTAACGGAATTTCGACTTTAACTTTGTGTGCTAGATATCAAATTAAGTTAAAAAAAATTATGTCGTGACAAATTTTTCGTGCCAACTTTTCGTACCAATTTTTTCCGTCTAGCCCCCTTTCGCAACGCGCGATAAGGAACTACGTTCCAAAAACCTTGTACTAAAGAGTAATTGGTCGCGGTTTCTGATCATATATGTACAATGCCAGAGCGTACGTTACCAGCATTTGAAAATAGTGATGCAGAGATGAGGAACGTTAGAGAAATGAAACAAAAGCCAGAGACATAAATGTGTACAAATATTTATAATTTCAGATCAATAACTATGGCATTGGTGATATTTGCACACACCACACTCGCCGTGGCCTGCTCTTTCACGAAAAATCCACAATTCTTTGAAAGGGTAACTTATAATCAATGTTTTTTTATATACCATTGCCCCTGGGGTTGCACCACTTTAGCTAATAATGAAAATGATCTCACTAGTTAAATAAAAAACAAATAAATAGATAAAAAAGATATATATATGTAATACAAAAACATTAAACAGTATTAGGTTTATTTAGGCTGGATTGCACCATGATAGCTGTTAAAGTTAAGGTTTATGTCAAATTTGACGATAACATTAACGCTGACTTTAACAATGACTGCGGAATGTCTTGCACCATCGTATTCTTTGGCATAGTTATCTACAACATCTTTAGAATAGCTTTAACCAGCGAATCTTTGGCAGTTACTGTTAACAGCTAAAGTTATGACGTAATCTAACATTTGTCAAATGGTGCAACTCATTTTTTGCTTAACCGGTACTTTAACATGTTTGTTATTGTTAAAGTAAGATGGTGCAATCCAGCCTTATTCTTTCTTCTCTTTTAGAAAGACTTAGTTTTTTTTTAAATTCTATATTTATTCAATTATAGAACTAATTTATTTAGGTGTATGCGTTTTTTGTTGTTTAAAAGTAGTAATGTTTAGTTTGTTATTAGAATTAATGTTTTATTTGTTCACTTTAATGTTTAATTTTAAGTTTAAAATTGTTTACCTGTGCTTTAAGCATTTTCGGCTACACGTGTAACTCTCTCTATAGGTACCCTAAGATACAGGCATGACCTAGTTTGGGGACCCCTGATAATATTGTAATGCTTAACTCAGATATACCAAATATTGCTAATATAATTCCAGTTTGTGTTATTCGTGTTTTTTCGTGCAATAAATAAACTTTAAAAAAAATACTTAAATCAAACGGCGCCTTTCTGGATAGGTAATAAGAGCTATGACGAATTACTTTGGTCCGATTTCCAGATCAGATGTGGTTTGATTTATTATATGATAGATAGAGAGTTGATGTAACGCGGCGTATTAAACCACTATCCCTTCTACATCTACTGTTAATATAATGTATGACAGTGTGGTGCAGTGGGCCAGTCGCTGGCAGTGCAATGACAAGTCGAGGTTTCGATTCCGGCATCAACACAATTATTCGTTTCATGTCCCAGACATGAAACAAAAAATAAATTAGTTATATTTCGTACGCGGTAGACTGCTGTCCTGAGGTCCCGGGTTCGATCCCCACGTTGGGTAGTCTTGGTTTTTCTGCCACGAAATACGCAGTATTAGCTCGAATTCTGGTATCTGTGCCCGGTATGACGTTAGGCTCGCCCCCATCACATCATGAGCTCGGCGAAATGTGGGTGTATGGGTTATCTTCTGACCCTGCTACCCCATCAGTGATTGCAAGCGTCAGTACGTATGTGACGACACAAGACTTACATCTTACTGTGGGGCCAGGGCTATATTTAAGTAACTGTTGGTTGCATTTATTATTATTTTTCAGTCATACGAAGACATTTTGAGTCATCTTTTATACAACGGTAGTCTGGTATCGTACACTTTCTTAGTCATATCAGCATTCCTACTGGCTTACAACTTCCAAATATACAGAGAAAAGCACAGCGTCACCTGGGTACAGCTTCCTAAGGGATTATTACTAAGGTGGCTAAGGTAAGGTTACTAAGATATTATTAAAGTGTGGTAGCAATTAATGTTTGAAGGGCATTGAAGCCAATAAAATTACCAAGCATTATAATACTTAACATCCTATGTCGCGGGATGATGATCACAGTACAGTGCCATGCAGGTCTTTGTAATTCAAGGTTCTGGGTGGTGTTACTTCTGTAACTAGACGTGGGGCTTATTATCAACGACGCGCTGTTCAGAAAAATAAAACACATTTTGCGTTCTCTTGACGACGATCGAGACATTAAAGTCTCGTTGGTCATCACAATTATGTTAGCCAGTCTAACTTATTCACATTTCGCTTACCTAATGAAGGAACATGTGAGCCCAAACTGCTCCACAGCTTGTAGCAAATATATAATGTTCCGAATATTTCGTTGGAGGAAACCACCACAGTAATGATTTAAATGTCGGAGATTGAGACCCGCAATTGGCTCCATGGGGTCAGCATGATCTAAATATATATTATTGTATTTGACCTTACCTTTGGAGGCCACGTACTGGCAAGCGCAGCGTTGGACGTCCACCTACAAGGTGGACAGACGACCTGATAAAGGTCGCAGGAAGTCGCTGGATGCAGGCCGCTTCCAACAGGTCGGTCTGGAAATCTTTGGGGGAGGCCTATGTTCAGCAGTGGTCGTCCTGTGGCTGATGATGATGATAATTTTACCTTATCCCATCCTCATCTTTCTTTAACAGAACCACGCGTGCTGGCTTGCGGAGCCGCAGCTTCGTGGTCTCCTCCATCTCGGCTTGAACTAAAAATTTCGCAAAATCTTACTTCTGCCGGACCATTAAGTTGTTAATATAATGTGGAAGCTGTTAATAACATGGAATAGTTTGCCGGAACACGTGTTCCCTTCTTCTTATATGGATTCCTTTAAACTGAGTGTGAAGAAACAGTTAGACAGGCCGGCTTGATCTTGTCGACCTACGATAGGCATGTCGTCTGTCATTGGTCGGCACTGTTCTTGGATTGCTCTGTACGTGCCATCAGGTGTGGTGTAGTCACTTTGCCGAAAGAGAGAAAAAAAATTATTAAATTTAAATTAAATATATTTTCAGGTTGACACCGACATACGCGCTCATACTAGCTACAGTAGCGACCCTCACGCGCCATGTTGGTGACGGTCCACTCTGGGAGATAGCAGTGACCAGCGAAGCCAACGCGTGCCGCACCTACTGGTGGTCACATCTACTGTATATCAACAACTATGTTTATGACAACGTCTTCTGCCTGCCGCAGACTTGGTATTTGCTCATTCTGTTAATTATTTTGTGAAGAAACCATACTTAAGCCTTATTGGTCCAGAGATAATAGTGGCAGCGTACTAAGGCGTGTAGGGACACTGAACGTGTCATATTTAGAAATGAAACGGATATCCGGTAATTATCCGATATCCGGCGGCCTAAATACTAACCGGCCGAATATCGGATAACTGGCATTTATCCTGGTGAAAACTGGATTTAAAAAAATATTTTGTCACAGCATGAATGGGCTGGTTCAACCGGGTCGTTACCACTGTCTCACAGAAAACCGACGTAAAGTAGCGGCTTGCTGCTGCGTTTCGTACTGAGAGTGAGACATCCGGAAGCCCAAATCCCCTCCCCTTCCCAATCCCTAATTATCCCTTTCCTTTAAGGTCGGCAACGCGCCCATGATTCTTCTGGTGGTGGGCGTACAAGGGCGGTGGAGATCAATTACCATCAGGTGACCCACTTGCTCGTTTGCCGGCCAATGCTATAAAAAAATTGAGGTGATTAATTGCTTTATTTAGTAAGTATAATTTAATAAAAACAATCAGTAATAACACAATAATTCTACAACTTATAAAATGAATTAGTACTCATGCATTTAGGACAAATTATGGTGAATGAATATTAATTTCTCTGCATTAAGAGGTAGCAAGCGGTTTCTCTTGTCTTCGTAAATAAGGCCAGCTTCAGAAAAAGTCTTTCGCTGTACATACTGCTGATAGATAGATTTTGGCAAACATTTTGAAATTTGGGCATTGTTTGGCATTAGTTGCCCACCAATAATAAGGGTCACAATTGCGATCAATTTGGCAACGTGCCGCCGGATATTCTGCGGCCGAATAGCCGGCTAACTAGAAACAAAAGTAAACTGATATTCGTTTCATCTCTAGACATTTTGCCACAAAGTGTCAGCGAAACATAAGGCACATAATTAGCAAAGCTTACTCATATTTATTTTGTGAATATGATTTAGATATAAAATAATAATTATAATACTAGCCCTGTATTATATATGTCCCACTGCTGGGCACGGGCCTCTCTACTAAATGAGAGGGATTAGGCCTTAGTCCACCACGCGGACCTAATGCGAGTTGGCACACTTCACATACCTTCTAAAAATCTTATCGAGTTATCAGGTATGTAGGTTTCCTCATGATGTTTCCTTCACTTCCTTGTTAAAGCAAGCGATAATTAACAATAAATATACAGGTAACTCAGAGGTGTATGCGACTTTCGCCTCGACAGTCCGTACCACTTCATACCGATTTACATATAACGATTAATTGATTTTTACATTTTTATTTAAGAAACCGGATGTTAATGACAATTAACGATTAGTTGCAATCGATTGCATCAATTTTCAGGTACTTGGCGGTGGACATGCAGCTATTCTGCATCGGAATGCTGGTGTGCGTGGCGGCGCGAGAGTCGAAGACTCGGAAGGTGACTCTGGGCGTGCTGTTCATTGTATCATTGATAATTCCAGCTCTGCATACCTACTTACAAGACCTCGATGCTACCCTCATACACTCTCCTGAGTAAGTTGCTTACGATAGCCGTGTTATGTGGAAAAAGTTGTTTTTCTTTATCCTTTTTATAAACTTCTTTTACCTTCACTTATACATCTTGAAACAAATCTTGGAAGTGGATTTTAACCTAATTCTAATAATAAACCAATATGTCACCTTAACCAAAACTATTGCAGAAAGAATTTTATAAATCCGTCTGTAAATAAGAAGTCATCCAATCTAATGAAAGAGGTACAATGTCAAATAACAGACAACGCTAACCTTGACTTCACCATCCATAATAATCATCACGATGCACGCGAACGGCATCTCACTGATGTCCAGGATATTAGCCCGGTATTTAATCCGATACGGCGATAGGTCCTGCGAACCTATCATATTATAGGAAGGTAGTAACCTCTATAACTCCTGAGTGCATTAGTTGCGTTGCTTAGCCCCTTCGATACTATAAAAGTAAGGCGCTTTATCTATGGTTATTTTTTAAGGAATTACATTAGCTACTACGTGCACTACGATACTCTACGTCTCGTGTTCATCAGAGGCCATACCAACCTGTCTACCTACACGATGGGCTTAGCTGGGGGATTCTTAATATACTATTGGCAGAAGGAAGGCAGGACTTTTGACAAGATTAAGGTATTGACACCATAGATCAACCTTACACTTAGTTTATTTCAGGGAATCAAAAAAAAACACAATTGTCATCACCTCATGGATATAGTGGACTGTGTGTTCCTAGATTCATTCCCGATGGAACAATATTTTTTGTACAATACGTTCTGAAACCATTCGTTTTCCCTGGAATTACGTTTGTAAGTGGCAGTGCTGAAGTTTGACAATTGAAAATAGATAATACTACCACGGCGAGTTTGAGGTGCTCATAACCGGTTGCACTTATTGCTCAGTAAATGATTAACGAGTTAGGCAACCCTTGGCGCGGTCAGTCTATTGATGGGCCGTTTAGTGATATTTAAACTGAGCGTCTCCGTGCTTCAGAGGGTACGTAAAAATCGGTCGCGGCTGTTATCAAGCGATAGCAGTAGTTAGGGTATGTTAGAGACCTTTAGACCTTTTAGACCTGCTGGTTGGTGTGCCTTTTCCTGCCAGCTTATAGCGCGGCGGTTATTCCATAGTTCCCTTAATTTTAAGTTAGTCTTATTAATGACAAATGTTCTGTATTTGACCTGTCATAAGCGTTTTCTTAGCCTACATGATGAATAAAGATTTGATTTTGATTAGGCGGCTTGAAAACGTTGACAATAACTTGGGCACTAATTACCACGGTAGTTGCTATATCCTGTCAGGTCCCTCGGGTATCCTCATTTAGCAGAAGATGGGTTAACACGACAAAGCCTCCATCCACATCAGAGTCTCTCAATTGGTTTTGCAGCAACCAAATACAGAATTGTTAGAAATTGTATATTTTTCAAAATACGAAAGTAACTCAACTACGTTAGGATATATATGTGCCTCGACTGAAACTTTTTCCGCTTTCAGAAATACCGGTGGGCTGTCTGGTTAGCTTTCCCTACGAGTATGCTCATAATCCTCACTGGGGCAGTGTTCTACATCGACGGAGTGACTCCCCACCCCGTGTTGAAGATGTTATACGCCGCTTCCTACAAACCCATTTACCAGTTCTGCATTATGGTGATAATATGGAGTTGCGTGTTTAAGATTGAATGTGAGTTGATAATAGCCAAGCATCTAGAGCAACATCTTTTGGCCTTCGAAGGGAGAAGAGCTGTTGGTCTTGGTATGGTGGT
Organism: Amorpha juglandis; assembly: GCA_949126905.1. Lineage (NCBI taxonomy): Eukaryota > Metazoa > Arthropoda > Insecta > Lepidoptera > Sphingidae > Amorpha > Amorpha juglandis. The sequence continues at coordinate 793,052 of OX421383.1, forward strand.
TTTCTTAACAGATAACATATCCATTATAAATATATTTTCAGCTGTATACAGAGGTATTCTAGAATGGCGTGGCTTCACGTGGACGGGCCGCGTGTCTTACAGCGCTTTGTTCACGCACTCTCTCTTCCAACGAGCACTGCTGGGGATACAAGTAACTCCTATACACATCACTGTGTATAGTATGGTATGTATCCTCGTTTACCTTAATTTATGGGGAATGAGCATGTGGGTCTGATGGTTCAGCATCTAAAATAGAAAATACTGTAGGGATCGTGAGTGCGTTGCCTGGTTTAACAAAAGAAATTAGGAATGGGATTTTTTTATTAATCTGAACGATTAGTCTAACAAGTGGCTCTTTTTTTATTTTGTTATTTGATTGAATGACGAGACGAGCAAGGCGCTCGCCTGATGATAAGTGCCACGTCTGCCCATAAATAGAAACACCACAGAGAACTTTGAATTACAAATCACTGCATGGCACTGAACTGAACTGTCACCCTGAGACATAAGGTATTAAGTCTCATAATGCCCAGTAATTTCACTGGCTTCGATGTCTTTCAAACTGAAACACAACAGTGCTTACACACTGTTGTTTGGCGCCAGAATTAGACAAAATAGTGGTACCAACCCAGACGGCCTCTCGCATGCGAGGGACCTACCACCTTGTAAATGTATAGATTATGCAAGCTTCAGGTAATGTGGGTGATTATATTTTTTTCCATATCTCGTCTAGATGTGTTTCCTGTGCGCGTCACTGTTCCTGTCGTTCGTGAGCGGTGCTGTTCTGTGGCTATGTGTGGAGGCTCCAGCTGCAGCGCTCGTCCGCGCTGTGCTCGCTCCGAAGGTCAACAAGAACGAGGAAGGGGAAAGCAATACTAAAGTATAAATAAAAGGTCAATAGCATCGGGTGTTTCATTTTTTTTTAATATAGCCTAGACTGGCAAACCTGCAAGTGGGTCACCTGATGGTAAGTGCTCTCCACCGCCCATGCACACCCAATACACTAGGAAAATTATAGGAGCGTTGCCGACCTCAAAGAGAAGGGATAGTTAAGGCAATTCGAAGGGGAGGGGGATTTGGGCTTCCGAATATCTCACTAACCGTACGAAACGCAGCAGCATGCGGCTACTTTACGTTGGTTTTCTGTGAGACAGTGGTAACTACCCGGTTGAGCCGGCCCATTCATGCTGGAGACAAAACTGTCTACAGTGTGGCTCTCCCACTCAAGAAATTTGTTTGTAATTAAATGGTATCCAGAAACACAAATTTTACCTTTCCTAACTATTATCAAATCCCAATACCTAAGTTGTTATGCCATTACTTTTTTCCGGTTTCTGTTCTGCATTTAATGCCACGCAGTGCTTTGTAATTCAAAGTTCTGTGTAGTGTTGCTTCTGTTTACGGGCAGGCATCAGGCGAGCGTCTTGCTCGTCTCGTCATAAAAAGGAGGGGCGGAGGTTGAACTTTGTAACCTATATACCATATAAGTTTTGAATACCATAATTCACATTATATAATATAATGCGGATATTGAAATAATGTAGAGCAAATACTGAAAACAAGTTTTGAAAAGAGTAACCTTAGAGTTTCTTAAAAAATAGCCTTCCTGGCCGTAGAGTTAAAATTTTACTGAATCTCAATGGTGTAATGAGTAAAAATATATTTATTCAATGAATTATTTGATTTTATTTATTTGTTTTGTGTGTTTTTTGTGGACAGACCCGGATAGTTTCCGAATAGGGAATGAACTTGCCGTGAAAACGGACAAGTTCAAATACCTGGGGTCTGTACTGCATGAGTCCGGTGACATCGACCACGACGTTAGAGCCCGTATTGGCGCCGCTTGGACTAAGTGGCGGGAGCTCACAGGCGTCACTTGCGTTCGTAAGATGCCGATGAGACTAAAAGGTCTCATATATAAAACCATCATTCGGCCTGTTCTCCTGTATGGTTGGGAGACGTGGCCGGCCCTTAAGCGCCATGTCGGAGATGAAGATGCTGCGGTGGATGTGCAATGTTACACGGCTAGATCATATTCGCGGCAGCCTTGGTGTCCACGACGTGGCAGATAAACGCCAAGAATGTCGTAGTGGATGGAGACATGAGAGCCAATGGTCTCACTATAGAGGATGCTCAAGATCGCGTGAAGTGGAAGCCTTTAAGTAGGAAGGCGGACCCTGGCACTAGAATAGTAGAATTTCTTTCTGCATTTATTTGTTTTGTAGAGACGATTTTTCGTAGCTATATATAATACGCTGCGATCTACAAGAGCGGAGCCGTAATATACACGCGAGTGAAACTACGCGCAACAGCTAATTATGAATTAATAAATAATTAATTAATTATAACGAATCATTATAAATTAGATTTTCATATAGTATATGTAGGAACACGTCTTAACACGGGCAAAAAAAAAATTGGTGTGTGTCGTGGGACACCAGGTAGGAACGAAGTTCCTTCGGCTAATGTAGAATCGACACAAATTGTAAAAAAATCGGTTGTTTGTAAAGTCGGTTTACTGACGACAGTTGAACGTGATAACGTCTAAAGAAAATACTGATGGAATGGTAGCATTTTTCAAAAGAAAATTTTAATTTCATTTGTTTAATATTTGATAGTATTTATTGGCCTAATTATAACCTCAAAATCCGAAAGTATTTTATTTTTCGAAATTCTCAAGTGTCCGTAGTTTTAATATAGTTTCAATCAAATATATACATTATCTAAAACCCAAAAAGTAAATTCACCTACCTTTTGGTTCTTAGGCCAACTATGTATGGACGACGATCAATGTCCTTTTCGTAAATCTAGTTTTTAAAAAGCCCGCCTCAATGTGTTTGATATAGGAGAAAATATTCCCTTTGACGGATGGCTGGTCTAACCTGTCATTTCAGACACGTTGTTGTGATATGTGGAAGATTTAATATTTATGTTTTAATTTTTTTAAATCTCGAACGCTGCCGAACGCAAAGGCCGATTGTGCTTCTTTGTCGCTCGTTCCGCGCTCTCGCTTGCACTTCAAGCCTTAAATGGAACGTGACATCTAGCGAGGTAACGACGCATGAGTCATGTTTTTTCGTGCGTGCAGCCGGCTCTATCGAATTATAAGACGTTATCACGTCAAAAATACAAATTATCAACTAAAATAACAAAATATGTCTCTTTATTTTTGTTTGACAACATAAAATTACATAGAAATAGAATAGAAAAATAGAAATAAAAAAAAGACGTGTAGCACTCGGAGACTGCCGCGGTAAAGCTATTGTATAGCATTTTTTATCAACTTATGTAATTATAAATAAAAACTTATTAATTTAGACTTAGACTGGCTACTAAACGGTGGACGGCCGTGTTCTATAATCAAAAATTCAAATTCAAATTTCAAACCGCGTCTACATTTCCAAATGTCATAAGTTTCACACCTATCTGTTTTATTAACGGTATTTCGACTTTAATTTTGTGTGCTAGATATCAAATTAAAAAAAAAGTCTCATTTAACGGTTTTATTCCAAGCATTTTTTCCACGCATTTTCCTTACGGTTTTACTATCACATTTTTTTCAGTTCGGTCACGCAGCGAAATCCCTATCCCCTCCAAGCCTGCCGTAAGGAACTTCGTTCCAATAAAAATAGTTTTCCGGGTAATTTTCTTTTAATTATTACCTCTTCTTATAATTATTTTATACTTCTTACTCATTAAGTGTCTGCCATCTTATTTCACACCCCTTTCCCCTCACTCACCTTGCCTTGCGTTTTTCGTACAATCATTTAAAAAATTAACAACACATAAAAAAATAAAGGGCTACATATATATTAAGTTGAACGTCTGAATAATCGTTAATAATAATTAAGAAGTGACGGAAAATCTTGTCCTTTTATTAAAAATGTATAAATGTGTTGCGTTTTTGTTATTGTTTCGAATAGCTAATGGAATTATATATAGATTAAACGGTAAGTATAGTTTTTCGTTTATGAGGTGGTTTTTTTTTTCTAATTCGTAATAGGCTTGCGTTTACCCTATCTCGCCTGATGGTGACCCATTGCTCTCATCAAATCATTTATTCTGTAAATTGCTTCATAAATGTCACTTTTACATGTCAATATTTTTTTATGCTAGATCTATCTGCATATTTATTTTAATCTTTTTTTGGCATTTCGTGGCTAGCTAGAGAAGAAATGTCGAAACAAACTCATGGGTTCTGGTGTCTTTTAATGTCCAGAGATTGATTGATTGATTGATTGATTCTCCACACACTCGCAAAATTCTGGACTTTTGAAAATATAGCCTAAGATAAAGCACGCTTCTCTAGAAAAAATCGATTCACTCGCGACCAGAACACGCCCAGATTAATCTTTAATTATTATAATATTTATCGGAGAACATAGACTCCGGAGAAATATGGAGAAATCCCTTGTTAAACAATTCCTAACTATAATATAGAATCAACTCCCTGAACGATAATGACTCAGAACTGTGATTAACTTAATTAACCGAGGCAGGCATATATTTTGCTGGTGGCAGGATATTCATATCCGCCCGGATAGCGACCACCGTAAACATGGTGTTAAAACCTGTCATAGTGACCGTTGATAGCGTTTCAGGATCAGACAGTGTATATCCGGTTCTCTCGAGGCGCTTGCGACATGACTTGATAGTTGGTTGGGGCGGGTATAGGAGTAAATCCTTGTATAACTGTGCTTGCATCCGTCATCCGCCTGTCCTATCGTAGGTCCCTTCATTTGCTTCTTCCCTCCCTGAAGAGAGAAGAAGCATTTATACACACCGGCATGACTCTAGTGACCACCGATAAACTCATTGTTTGCTCAACTCATGGTGTTTTTGTACTGCACTACGCTTACCATCAGGTGTAGGGCAGTCACTTTGCCGTGCTCGAATAAAAAAAAATGGATATTTTGTTTCTATAGAATCGCAGTACAGTCGAATGCCTGCCGTGTACCAGTTGGATGATTATGAGAAATGTATGTCGGATGAACGTGCTCTGTACTGCACTATACAAGTAGGCCTTGTTTCCGAAACCAAAAGTGCACTAATGGATTTGATTCGTGTAAGTATTTTTTTCGGAGGCCTAAATCCCCGCTCCCTTTCCCAATCGTCACAAGACAGGTCTCGCCATTACGATGCATGAGTGGGAGGGAGACAGAGATATTTACCCACCCCTTTACTCATACCAATATTTAAAACATGAACTGCAGGCTCAAATGTTACCCAATTTTTATTCTGTTTATTTCCAGTTTGTATTATTTTCCAGTACATATAAAATTATGTATAAAATGAAACATAGTCGAATACTATTTGTCTGTTTTTTTTTTACAAACTACAGCGGCATTGACGCTCGTGAATTTATTTCTACGCAACGAATTTTTGAATCATCTGTTTAAAAGTTAAAGCTATTAATCGTATTTTTGTCTCTGCCGTAATAATTGTACCGCGATTCCCACGCAACAATTAAGGTCATCAAATTAAATCTAAATTATAAACACAATACATGGGAAACTAAATGTGTAAACAAAAGTCTTTGTACACTACAAGCAACAAGAAATCATTTGTACTTTTTTTTTATTGTCTTGATAGGCAGATGAGCAAGTGGCCCACCTGATGGTTTTTATAGCATAGGCCGGCAAACGAGCAAGTGGGTCACCTAATGGTAAGTGATCTCCACCGCCAATGTACGCCCACAATACCAGAAGAATCATGGGCGCGATGCCGACCCTAAAGGAAAGGGATAATTAGTGATTGTGAAAAAGGGATATACGGACCATATCTCACTCACCGTACGAAACGCAGCAGCAAGCCGCCACTTTACGTCGGTTTCCTGTGAGACGGTGGTAACGACTCGGTCGAGCCGGCGCATTCATGCTGTAGACAAAACTGTCTACACTTACCATCAGGTGTAGTGTAGTCACTTTGCCGTGCTCAGATATAAAGGACATGTTTATAGCGCTCGGGAAACACCGAAGCAGGGAGTTCATTCCAAAGCTTACACAGGCGCGGAATAAATGAACCCTGGAAACGTACGGTACTAGACCGTATTGTTTCCAGGTAGTATGGATGAACTATACTGCGGAGTCGGGTTGTGCGATGGTAGAATTGCGACGTTGAAACCATCTTAAACAGATCCTCAGAGTACTAGAGACACGCAGAGAGGACCAAAGTCTCTCTTCAGTCCTAAAGGTTCTAGGTTCTAGGTTAGCCGTGAGATCAGGAATATCGACGATTCGAACAGCTCGTCTTTGCAAGTCAAGTGGGTCAAGGAAGTATTTGGGGGCTCCTTCCCCTCTCTCTCTCACCTCTGTGAGAGCAGTACTTCACGTGGGGCCGTACTAGAGCTTTATAAAGCATTAATCTGGGGCCCGGCGTGAAGTACCGCCCTACTCTGTTTAGGATACTCAGTTTTTTACTAGCTAATTTGGCTTTGTCCACCAAATAACTCCTGTACTGTACTTTGTACGAGATTTTGACGCCGATGATCCCAAAACTCTCGGCAACCTGGAGAGATACTCCTTGGAACTGAGGAGCTATGACAAATGTGTCCTTCTTAGCAGTGATGCGCAAACTTGTGTCTTGTACTTACATTATAACAACTGTTTAAATAAACAATAGTTTTTAATCGTTGCTGAACCTCTCATCCTTTAGTTTGTGTTTTTTGATGGACTTTGTGTAAGCTGTTACCAGTTCAGAGTTGCAATTAGCTAAAGTATTTTAAACATGTATATCTTGTTGTTTCTTCTACTATTGTGAACTCAGCAACCCTTTCTTCTATCTTATGACAAAAAAGCAGCGGCAGCTCAGCGGAGATCTGTACGAACTGTCGAGAAGAAGGTCCCAGGTTCGAAACCAGCACCAAGAGCATGCACCTCTGACTTTTCTAAATTACGTGTGTATTAATTTTTGTTTATTGCTTGCTATAACGGTGAAGGAAACATCATGAGGAAACCTGTACACCTGAAAAGTTCTCCATAAGAATTTCGAAGGTATGTGAAGTCTGACTACCCGTATTAGGCCAGCGTGGTGGTCTGAGGCCTAACCCCATTCATTCGGTAGAGGAGGACCGTGCCTAGCAGTGGGATGTGTACGATACAAGGCTATATTATTTTTGTTATATGTTATGATGCTTCACAGGAATACTCAGCTGACCGTATAAAGCACTTCAATCACAGCCTGCTCCATCGTGGAGTATGCGTTACCAGATCTTGCAAAAAACACAACCACACACAACTAATAGACACTGTAGAAGCGTGGATGAACGAATCTCTATGGCACGAATTTGAATTAAAATCAAGAGTAGTGAGTTTAAATTGCATATCTTCGGAAAGTCAAGTCGATATAAATTTTGAAGATATTGCGTTTGCTGTGCTGATGTTTGTTATCCTACTGATCAATTTTATCGCAACTGTGTATGATGCGTTTAGTTCTACGGAAAAAATGAGTGTAGGTATGTACGAATTTTTTATTATAGTAAGTCTGACTTAGGTCTGTTGTATCTTTTTTATAGCATTGTTTATTTGTTTATTTAGCGCTTATATCCTATATTTTGTCTGTGTATTTTTGTATTGCGGCCGGCAAACGAGCAAGTGGCTCACCTGATGGTAAATGATTTCCACCACCCATGTACGCCCATAACATCAAAAGAATCATGGGCGCGTTGCCAACTTTAAAGGAAAGGGATTGGGAAGGGGTGGGAAAGAGATTAGGGCCTCCGGATATTTCACTCACCATACGAAGCGCAGCAGCAAGCCGCCACCTTACGTCGGTATTCTGTAAGATAGTGGTAACGATCTTGTCGAGCCGGCCCATTCGTGCTGTAGGCAAAACTGTCTACAACTTTGCTCTATCACTCCTATTCTTCTTCTCAAAGGATTCTTATGATAGCTAGGGTATAAACGTCGAGGGTGTCTCGTTTTTTGATGACTCTTCTTGTGATTGATAGATTACAACGTCAAGTATCTACTTAATAATTTTGTATTCATTGTATTTCAGGTCACAAGGCGTTGTTGTGTTTCTCAATAAGTCGTAATTGGCGGACGATGGTAGCCCCCCAGTCACCAGACATAGACCCGAGAATAAAGAGATTAAATTTTTTATACATTATCAGGTATATCAGCTTTCTTGATGTGATATTATAGATCTTGTAATATTGTTAGGTGTTAATTTTTATTAAATTATGCGAACGGTGGTTATAAAATTGTCGCCGGGTATATTGTGTTTAGGGATTAGGAAGGGGAGGGGGATTTAGCCCTCCGGATATCCCACTCACCATACGAAACGCAACAGCAAGCCGCTACTTAATGTCGGCTACTTGTGAGACAGTGGTAACGACTCGGTCGAGCCGGCCCATTCATGCTGTAGATAAAACTGTCTACAGCTTGGCTCTACCACTCATAAAAACTGCATGTACATAAAATGTAAATAAATAAAGATTGCAGATGAATAAAGAATCTTTTTCGTTTTTGCACTTTATTTCAGAGCATTGACTGTAACGCTCGTAATATTCGTCCATGCTTCCATTCATTCAGTTATGTTTATCGACAATCCAGAATTTGTGGAGAATGTAAGTATGACTTATGTCAATCTTAATTCTAAGTCTATCACTTTATAAACCTTATTTTTATTTAAGCATAGCAAAGTGACTTAACTGCACCTGATGGTGAGCGTAGTACAGTCTAAAAAACTAGCGACCACCTGTTGGTGGTCCGATAAAATCATTGTTACCAAACAACCAAGTGGTCACCAGAATCATGCCGGCCTCTATAAATGTTTCTTCCATCTTCAGAGAGGGAAGAAGCAAATCGAGAGGCCTGCGACAGGACAAGAGGATGACCGACGCAGGCACAGGGATACAGGGATGTACCCCTATACCTGGCCCAACCAACCTTTAAGTCATGTCGCAAGCCCCTAGGGAGAACCGGATATACATTGACTGATCCTGGAACGCCATCCACACAAGGTGTGTGAGTCGCTATGGCAGGTTTTAACACCATGTGTACTGTGATCGCTAGCCGGGCGGATATGAATATCATACCACCAGCTTGTTTAGGCGTGATTAAGGAGCAATTGAATGCTTTGAATGATGGACACGTAAGCTTTTCTATAGCAAATGAGCAAGCGGGTCACCTGGTTAGTGACCTCCACCTAGTATACCAGAGATACCATGGATGCGTTGCTGACTGCTTCACGCCGGTTTTATCTGGGCTAGTGGTACCACCCTGGTCGAGCTAATTCCTTCATGCTACAGACAAAACCGTCTGCCGCTGTACTACTAGCAAAAACTTTAATATCTCTTTGCAGATGTATTACAGCGTGGGAATCATTCACCTGTTTATGAACGGAACAGTGGTCGTCCAGACCTTCTTCATCATCTCAGGATTCCTGATCACCTATAACATTAAGATGTACGAGGAGAAGTTGGACATTAACTGGATGATGTTCCCGAAGGCGATAGCCCAGAGACTTATGAGGTTATAGTATATTGTATATTATATTGTACTGTAGCACTGCTGGGTGCGAACTTCTTCTGATAATAGGAGAGGTTAGGTCTTAGTCCTTCACGCTCGCCAATACATGACTTTACGTAAATGAGTGAAAAAATGTCAGGTAACAATTTTAAAATTTTGACATACACACACCTTGTGTGGATCACGTTCCAGGATGAGCCAGTGTTTATTCGGTTCTCTCGAGGAGCTTGCGACATGACTTGATCGATGATTCTTTAATCATAGGCGCGTTGCCAACCTTAAAGGAAAGGGATAATTAAGTGATCAGGAAGGCGAAGGGGATTTGGGCCTCCGGATATCTCAAACTACGGCTACATGATTACGGCTTCTTTGCCAAGGAATGAAAAAAATATCAAAAAGTTCTTATAGTGCATTAATCATTAAAGGCTTCGCCCGCTACTGACCTCGTTTTAATTGATTACTTTCAAATGTAATAATCCTGTTTATTTCAGACTGACTCCAGTGTACGCCGTAACTCTGGGTTTCGTTTCGACTTGGGCGAGATTGGTTGGATCTGGACCTTTGTGGCATGTAAGTGCATTTTTTATATACACAGACATAATAAGCCCGCAGAGCAACTTATAACGAGCTGTCGGGGTTGATTTGGGGCTGTTGGGAGTTTCGCCCTGTCTTGCACATTTTTTTATCCGAGCACGGCAAAGTGACTGCACTACAACAGATGCTAAATGCACTCCAAAACTCCAGGGACCACGGATCACCACCACTATCCTTTTCGACAAAGTTCTCTTATATATGCCTCTAACACGTCAATCCGGCGCATTTGAACTGGTCATGGGATCGTACCCATGACATGATCTGGCACAGGCATTTGTCACGAACGTACTTCTGCGGTTTCATCAGAACGTGATCTAAACAATACATTAAACCTTTTTAAATTTAATTTCAGTTAGCAGTGACTGCCGAGACGCTGGACTGTCAGCAAAACTGGTGGAAACATTTACTCTATGTTAACAATTATTTCAATGGATCACAATGCATGCTGCATTCGTGGTAGGTATTGTAAAGGCAGTTTTTGAGCTGCTTCCTTGGCAGCGTATTTGAGCTGGTACACCGCGTGGTCTTCGGTTCAAATGTCAGGTCGGGCAATGACAAATTGTGTTTGAGTTTTTGATTTGAAAATTCCATCATGAGTTGTCCGGGATCGGAATTTATGTCCGTTATGGCGATAGGTTCGCCAGCTATCAAATCATTTTTTTTTTATGGCATAGGCCGGCAAACGAGCAAGTGGGTCACCTGATGGTAAGTGATCTCCACCACCCATGTACGCCCACAATATCAGAATCATGGGCGCGTTGCCGACCTTAAAGGAAAGGGATAATTTGGGATTGGGAAGAGGAGGGGATTTGGGCTTCCGGATATCTCACTCACCGTACGAAACGCAGCAGCAAGCCGCTACTTTACGTCGGTTTTCTGTGAGACAGTGGTGACGACCCGGTCGAGCCAGCCCATTCATGCTGTAGACAAAACAGTCTACAGCGTGGCTCTACCACTCACAAATGATGGAATCATTGATGGAATGAGGTCACCGGAGCATCCGCTACCTGCAATTCTTTAAGGATACAAGCGTGAGCTTATAGATGGATGGATGTGAAGCATTTTTCTGGAACAGCAGTGAGTTCTCTACACCTGGTGATACTTAAAGTCTAAATATAAAGTCGACCATCAACACAACATTGTGTTCTTTGTAAATCACTGAAATTATATCGGCCTGAAATAGGCATCACCGACTGTTGTTTGGTTTCTCGCCATTTGTATGGCAGTCTTTATCCAGTAAGTACAAATTATGTATCGGGTATAGCTTTCCACAAGCAAACACCACCACTTCATACATGGCTATTTGTAAAACGATATTCCACGTTTTTTTTCGGTTCACATAACTAAAATCTGCTACAATAACCAGCGGCCTTATATATCACGGAATGTTCAGTATCAGCCAGGAATCTGCAGTTATGACAGATAGGCTCCCTCAGTATCACATCATGGAACTCTTGTGTTTTGATAAACTGCCATTACATACGCACTCACCGTAATTCCAGGAAGGGTAGCCAGAGGTATAACCAATACATTTCGCCGAGCGTATTTCTGTACCACGATGTGATAGCGGTGAGCCTATCGCCATACCGGTCACAAGTCCAGACTCCACTACCTAAAATTCCGTGATATTAAAGCCCAATATCACTTTTACCCGCCCCGGGGATCGAACCCGAGACCTCAGCTCAGCAGACATAACTCATATTGCGTATGCAGTACAACTGCATCACCAAGGCGCAAGTGCTTAGATACTGTTGTTCGCTGGTAGAAGAATTTCAGTACATAGCAGTGGTACCTACCCAGGCAGAGGGCATACGATCACCTATTCAAATCTAAACCAATTGTTTAATTACCAAATTTTATATTCTCAGGTACCTGGCAGCTGACACACAATTATATATTCTGGGTATCATCATAGCAATATCATGCAGATCGAGAAAGGCCAAGATCTTGGTTTTATCATTGCTGGCTACAATCGGCTTCATCCTACCAACATTGCAAATATACTTCCAAGATTTGGACGCCCTCGTGTTAGCGTCGCCTGCGTAAGTTCTAATTTTCTCTTTACCCTAGCACGGCAAACTGATTGCATTAAATCTGATGAGTGTGAGAGTGTGAGCGCAGTGCAGTTCAAAAAACCAGCGACCACACAATGAGTTTATCGGTGGTTACCAGAATCATGCCGGCCTGTATGAATGCTTCTTCATACACCGAAGAGGGGCCTCCGACAGGTCAGGCGACCGATGCAGGGGGATTCAAGGATGTATATATACCCTTATACCCGCCTCAAACAACTACCAAGTCATATCGCAAGCCACTCAGGAGAATCGGATATTCTCCGATGTGTGTGGATTACTATTGATGGTTTTAACACCATGTGCACGGTGGTCGCTGTCCGGGTGGATATGAATATCCAACCACCAACAGGTTTATATAATTTTTCTTTCTACCTCGCGTTATCGCAGCTTAATTTCAAGTTCCACCTTCACATAATAATTTGACGGTGCATGGTATACATAATTGTGACAGTCACCATGGCGCAGTGAGCGAGTAGCCGGCTATGAAGCGAGAAGCCGTGAGTTCGATGCCAGCACCGAGATAAAAAAAGCTTGTGTGATCCACAAATATTTGGTTCGGATCTGGGTGTTTCTCCCCAGAGGGGTTGATATCAGGCAGACGTCCGGTCGTAAAAACTACAAGCCCAATCTTTCTGTAACACGTATAAAGCATATTGTGCCGACCCCACTGCGAGTGGGATAAAGGCAGGTTTTATTATATTTTATTATATCATCATTCGTTTTATAATGTAGATACTAGGTCTCTCGAAATTTTGCCGCATGCATGTTACTGCCTGGTCCCATAGGTCCCAGCGTGCTGTACTTAAAAGCTTCCGGAATAAATTCTCTAAATAATAGTGTAGAGGACATCTAAATCTATTGCATTTAGTCTCCTAACAGACAGACGCAAATAGCTACTTTGCTTTATACTATGTATTGATGTGTGATGATGTGATGTGTGGACTAGACTATGTGTATGACTGTTGGGTGTATTTATTATTACTACCGCGACTATCACCAAGCCATATCTTGTTCACTTCATCATTCAATAAATAAATGTTAATTTCAGGGTCGCGAACAACTTCTACACGAACGACAAAACATTTGACTCCCTACACAAGCGGACGCATACCAACTTATTCGGGTTTGTGACTGGACTCAGTTTAGGATACCTGGTATATTACTTACAGTCAACCAACTTCGACATTAAGAAGTACAAGGTAAGCATTCGCACTCACGCCTGTAATCCCCGTAGGGGTAGGCACAGGTGTAACCAGTACACTAACACTTCATCGAGCGTATCACAGTTCCATGATGTGATAGGGGGCGACCCTATCGCCATACCGGACGCAATTCCAGACCCTGGGCTGATACTAAGCATTTCGTGATAGAAAAACCCAATATCACTTTTATCCAACCTGGGAATCGAAAATAAGACATCTAGTAGTACTCGCGGCTCAGTGGCATCTTAACAGGATAGTTAATCAACGACGCCCGTACGTCGTAAGCTCCCCTTGTCATTTACAATGGATCCCCCAATATTTATTGAAAGATGAAGTGGAATTTGAACTGGCGTTAGAACCGAGGATATTAACAGCCGGGGGGATTGGTATCTGCGTTAAAGAGATTACTAAAGGAAATGATACAAGTAGAAAGTTTACAACAATTATCCTACCAGTTGAAAGCGCCACAGTCTTGTATCGATCAACCGGGCTTGCAGTTGGACATCTGTGTTAAGTATTTCTGTTGCCAGTTTTTCTTGAAACTTGAAAGCCTATCAGGCTTAATGAAATTTATATAGCATACACCGAGCATCTTCACAGCCCATGTACGCTACAATACCAGAAGAATCATGCGCAAGTTGCCGATCTTAACGGAAAGGGATAATTAAGGGATTGGGAATTAGGTTATATCAAGCCTTAGTCACTTCACCTAAAATGATGGGCAATTTTCAAATATTCTATAAAGAGCGTTCCCCGTTGGCTATATAAAAAATATATATTGTTTTGATTCAACCCGGTGCTAAAATCTTGTTTTCAGAAATACCGCCTGTTCTACTGGCTGTTACTTCCGATTGTAATTTGTGGTATCCTAGCTGCAAGTATATTCTACCGGGATGGACCTCGACACTCTGTGACTGTCAGGATGCTGTATGGAACACTGATGAAGACATTCTACTGTATTGCCATAGTATTATTTATTATCGGCATGATCTTTAAAATAGAAAGTTAGTATTTGTTTTCCCTAGCACGGCAAAGTGACTGCACTACACCTGAGGATCGAGGCGCCTGCGACAGGGCAGGCGGATGACCGATACAGGCACAGGGATATAAGGTTGTACACCTATATCCGCCCCAAACAACCATCAAATCATGTCCCAAGCCCCTCGGAAGAACCGGATAATCACTGGCTGATCCTGGAACGCGATGCACATAAGGTGTGTGGGTCACTATGGCAGGATTTAACACCATGTGTACAGTGGTCGCTATCCGGGCGGATATGAATATCCTACCACCAGCAAAGAATTTTGATGAAAACAAGCCTCGTATGGAAGAAGCCGTCTGGGTTGGTACCACCGCTTTGTTTATTTCCGCCGTTAAGCAACAGTGTTTGAGCACTGTTGTGTTTCGGTTTGCAAGACATTGAAGCCAGTGAAAGGACTGGGAGACTTAACATCTCATAATGATTTCTTACGTTTACGCGAATGTTACTCATTGAAATAAAACTAATTTAAACGGATTTTATCGGCGGGCACACCCCCGTGACCACGAAGGCTGAAAAGTCTTCGAAACGTCTGGATCAAAATTAATAAAAAAAGCCGCGATAAAATCCGTTTAAATTAGTTTTATTTCAATTAACATCTCATGTCTCGGGGTGACGAGTGCAGTTCAGTGGCATGCAATGCTTGGTACTTTAAAGTTCTGTGTGGTATTGTTTCTGTTTACGGGCAGGCATGGCGGTTACCATCAGGCGAGCGCCTTGCTCGTCTCGTAATTCAATCAAATAAAAAGTCTATACTCGTATATATTACCGTCAAACCGTCTTTTGTTTATTATCCACAGGAATATACAGAGGTATCTGCGAATGGCGCGCGTTTGTGTTGCTGGGTCGCCTATCTTACAGCGCGTTTGTCCTTCACATGACATTGATTAGGATATTTCTGGGTTTAAAGACAACATTGACCCATGCCTCCATGTTCAATCAGGTGAGAATAATGGTTGGCTTGGCACGGCCGATTCCTTAAAATGCGTCTACATTTGTGCCTTTCTGACGCACCGAGACTCCGTGTCATCTGTCAGTACACGAAACAAAGACACGAGTGTGGTCGGTTGTCGAATCCTATCATCACAAAGTAATCTGTTTTGACACTCGGTGAAATAAACGATTTTGCCGTGTCGAGTCACATTTCATGGACAAAAATAATGCTACTAATATTATAAACGCGAAAGTTTGTAAGTATGGATGGATGGACGGATGTTTGTTACTCTTTCACGTAAAAACTACTGAATGGATTTTAATGAAACTTTACAATAATATAGCTTATACATCATAATAAGACATAAGTTACTATGTTTTTCAAAAATCAACCCCTAAAGGGCCCAAATAGGGGATGAAAGTTTGTATGAAAGCTTTTTGATGGCGAATTCATTCATTCAGCCGGCCCATTCATGCTGCTTCACTTTATCTTCATCACTTCACACCTCTGCCTACCCCTTTAGGATAAAGGCGTGAGCTTATGATGAATTATGATTGCAGGCGCAACAGTCACCGGTAATGATATGGATATGCTTCGTCGCGGCGATACCGTTGCACATTTTGGTAGAGCTACCCTTCGCAAGATTATTGAAAATATTCCAACACCCGAAAAAGTTCAACTCTTCAGACGCTACTACGTAAATGGGGATAAGCAATTTGTATTTTCATATCCATATCGTCCTAGTCCGTGAATCCCGACATTTAAGGATCCCCTCCCTCTTCCCATGCTTGTTGGTGTGCCTTATCCTGCCAACCTATAGTGCGGCGGTTATTCCGAAGTTCCCTTAATTTAAATTTAGTCTTATTGATGACAAATGTTCTGTACTTGACCTGTCATAAGCGTTTTCTTAGCCTACATGATGAATAAAGATTTTGATTTTGTATTAATGTTTAAAATGACAAAGGTCTCTATATATACTTTATAAACGGAAACGGAAGACCAGCGGTGGCTGTACTGCCAGCTGACTGCCGAGTTGAAGCCTTTTTGCGACCAACATAGTTTTAAGTGTTTTTGTCTGTTTTATTTAATTTTTGTATTTTATGTTTGTAGCGAATACATTTAATTTCTTTTTTTATAAAATCTGTTTTTATTACATAAACAAACGCACTCACACCTGTTATCCCTGGGGTGAGCAGAGGTATAACCAGTACACCCACATTTCGCCGAGCGTTTTTCCGTCCGATGATGTGATAGGGGGCGATCCTATCGCCATAACTGGCGCAATTGCAGCTCCCGGCTGATAATGAACATTTTGTGATAGAAAAACTCAACCAAAGTGTAGTATACCGCGTAAGCAATATAACTGTGCCACCAAGGCAGTCAAGATGCGTTTTATTTGCTAGGATAATAAGACGAGCAGGTGGCTCGCCTGATAGTTAGCGCCACGCCTGCCCATAAACAGATGCAGCACCACACAGAAAAAAATTACTCCTAAAAAAGTACGGTATAGTTAAATAAAAATCACGAATAAAACACAAAATATATATTTTCCTAATAATAACAATACTAACCCTGTATTATACACGTCCTACTGCTGGGCACGGGCCTCGTCTACTGAATTTGAGGGGTTAAGCCTTAGTCCACCACGCTGGCTTACTGCGGGTTGGCAGACTTCACAGGTATGTATAATTAACAATTAATATACACGTAACTTGAAGTCAGAGGTGTATGCTCTTGGGGCTGGTTTCGAACCTGCGACTTTCGTCTCGACAGTGTGTACCACTACCCACTGAGCTATTGCTGCTTTTTCCTAAATATATAAAATTATTTAGTGGCCGCGTTTAGTTCGACATTCGACCGTTTGTCCCTTAATATCAGCCGTGAGAATTGGCATTCACATTGTCAGTATTAAAGTAAACAATGAATTTATAATTATTACAGGCATTAAATTAAAAAAAAATTGTATGTGCAATTCACACACGGCAGAAGTGAAACTTTTAATATGCAAATGCAAAAAAATAAAATACGTAAGTAATACGTTGTTTATGACACATTTTCCGAAGGCTTCGTTGTACGCAGGCGCAAAGACACGTGATAGCATATTTGTAATCTATCTCATTCTTTCGCAGAATAAATCCTATGTATGAATATGTTTGTCTCATTTTCGTTTCATAGCGTTTCAAATCACAACGATTCTAAAGAAGTTTCACTTCAATAATTTCTTAAGTTTACGTGAATATTACACATTGAAATAAAACTAATTTAAACGAATGTTTTCGCGGTTTCTATTTTTTTAATTTGGTCTCAACGTTTCGAATGCTTTTCAGCCTTAGTAGTCACGAGGTGGACCGTTATCCATTTAAAATCCATTTAAATTACTTTTGTTTCAATCTACAGACATTATAGTTAAATTAATAGCGCTCTTCACTCCTTCCTCGTATAAACTTTAAATTTGTCATATCCCATAATCCTCCGTGCCCGAAATATGCTTATAAATGGGTCCGAAATGTTCTATTCACGTATTAATATAATATGTATTAATATTTACATAAAATAGTTTATACATACAAACTTATATATCCTAGGGGGATAGGTAGATGTGCAACTTGTGTAGTATTCATTGTGCTCCATGAAGTGATAATAGCGAGTATTTTTAAAGTAATTAATTATTACATTGATCAACCTTCAGAAACCGAGCAAAAGCCTTTGCCTTTGCGTAGTAAATTTCGCAATGAACTGACTAAAATCAGCTTTGCAAAATCAACATACTGTATAATTAATGTTCATTTCATGTAGTTTATTTTAAAAAAAGATATCACTAAGCTTTAAAATATTAATTGTAATGGAACAAATGAGAGTAAAAATTTTAATTAATTTACCATAATACGAATAATTTAGGTACGGATGTTATTGTTCGTTGAACTCGGGCGATTGAGTCACCGCATTATTATTATTATTATTTTTTATCCGAGTACGGCAAAGTCACTGCACTACTGACTACACCTGATGGTAAGCGTAGTGCAGTACAAAAAACTAGCGACCACCGACGGTGGTGGTTATCGGTGGTCACCAGAATGATGCCGGCCTGTATAAATGCTTCTTCCCTCTTCGGAGAGGGAAGAAGCAAATCAAGGGGTCTGCGACAGGACAGGTGGATGACTGATGCAGGCACAGGGATACAGGGCTATACCCTTATACCCGCCCCAACCAACTATCAAGTCATGTCGCAAGCCCCTCGGGAGAACCGGATATACACTGGCTGATCCTGAAATGCGATTTACACAAGGTGTGTGAGTCACTATGGCAGGTTATAACACCATGTGTACGGTGGTCGCTATCCGGGTGGATATGAATATCCTACCACCAGCAGAATTCTGAATTTAGCGAAGTCATTTTCACACAAAATGTTTTATAGATCGGCATAAGACAAAACTTTTGTATCGTGAGTATTTATCACCACATGTTTTTATGCTTTTAAGTTTTTTATGTCAGTTCTATATTTGTCAAAAGTTTTTATTCTACTACAATCTCACCCTCTCAGGAAGGTGGAAGGTGGAATTACGTAAAAATGAGCATTTAGTATTTTTAATGCAAAAAGAATTATTAAAATTGCATCTATTATATTAGGCGCGATCTTGAAAAGGCCTATGTCCAGCAGTGGACGAATCTAGGCTGATGATGATGCATCTATTATAATCATATAAATCGCATCCACACTTGCCCTTACCACTCGCAGTGCGGTCGGCGCAACATACATGTTACAGAAAGATTTGGCATGTTGTTTTTATGACCGGCCGCCTGCCTGACGTCGACCCCTCTGGGGAGAAAGCACACCCAGACCCGAAACAACTATTTGTAGATCACACACACATTTGTCTTGGCGCGGGGATCGAACCCGCGGCCTCTCGCTTCACAGCTGGCTATCTCCGTCCCGTGATGTGATAGGGGGCGGGCCTATCACCACACCGGGCATAATTTCGGACTCCGGGCTGAGCATTTCACTTTCACCCGACCCGGGATCGAAGCCGAGACCTCAGCATAGCATTCGTATCGCGCAATACAACTGCGCCACCGAGGTAGTCTATAATATAAATTAAAATGAATTAAATTGAATACTTCCATGGTTTTTTTCGTCGTTTAAATGAGGAATTGAATGCTGGGCACCCGGCACAGCTAATTATAAAATAAGACAACGAAGTTTAATTGTTATGCAAAACCGTAACAAACAACCGTGGTAAAATCACAAGTGACGACGTTTGATGAAACACTCTAAATCCCAGTAATCATTGAAATAAAACTAATTTAAACGGTTTTTTTTTTATCCTGGCTCGGCGAAGTGACTACGCTACACCTGATGGTAAATGTAGCGCAATACAAGAATAGTGTCGACCAACGCTAAACTATGTGTCCATCGTAGGTCGGCAAGATCATGCCGGCCTGCCGAAGGGCCAAGGGGAAGGGGAAGGAAAAGGGATGGGAAATGGGTTAGGATCAGGGGGCAAGCCCCCTGGGGAGAACACACACAATACACTGGCTGACCCTGGAACGCGATCCACACAAGGTGGGCCACTATCGCACTTTGTTATTTTAATTTTGGTCCCGACGTTTCGAAAGCTTTTCAGCCTTCGTGACCACGGGATGGACTGAGGTGTAGGTTGTCTACCTACACCTCAACCATCACCTCACCTCACCTCACCTACACCTCAATCCGTTTAAATTAGTTTTATTTCAATGAGTAACATTCGCGTAAACGTAAGAAATCCCAGTAATTACTTTTTTTTATTTGTTGAATGACGAGACGAGCCAAGCGCTCGTCTGATGTTAAACACACCGCTTGCCCATAAACAGAAGCAACACCACACAGAACTTTGCATTACAAAGCACTGCATGGTACTGAAATGCGCTCGTCACCCCGAGACATTAAATCTCATAATGCCCAGTAATTTCACTGGCTTCAATGTCCTTCAAACCGAAACACAACACTGCTTACACACTGTTGCTTGGCGGCAGAAATAGATGACGCGATGGTACCAACCCAGACGGCCTCTCGCATACGAGGGACCTACCTACCTACCTTGTAACCTATTTTCAGTCGCTACTATTGCAATTTAATTGTTTGGACTTTCGGATATCTATCAGCATATGAAATGCAGCAGCAATCCGCTACGTTAAGTCGGTATTTTGAGAGCCAGTGCTATCAACCCGGTCAAGCCGGCCCGTTAATACTGTAGACATGGCTCTGCCACTCGTTCCTTTCTTCCACCTGATCTTATCCCACTCACAGTGGGGTCGGCGCAAGGTGCTTTATAACACAGGTTACAGAAAGATTTGGCCTGTAATTTGTATGACCGGCTGCCTGACTTCAACCCCTCTGGGGAAAAAACATACGGACCCGAAATAAACGTTTGTGAACACAAATATTAATGTCTCGAATTCACGGCCTCTCGCTTCACAGCCGGCGACTCGCCCAATGCGCCACGGAGGCTCTACAACTAAAAATATTTAAATAAAATCCCTTTTATATTTATTTGTATTATTTTACAACGCATTGACAGCCTCTGTACTCCTGTCGTCCCTCCGACTGGTCACCGCTATCTTGATAAAACAAATTATGGTCTAATTTTTATCTTTTTTGACCGCACTACACCTGATAAGTAAGTAGTAAATAAGTAAGTAAGCGTAGTGCAGACCAAAAAGATAGCGACCACCGACAAATAATAAGTTCATCAGTCGTCACCAGAATCATGCCGGCCTGTATAAATGCTTCTTCAAATCAAAGGGCCTACGATAGGACAGGCGGATGACCGAAACAGGCACAGGGATACAAGCATGTACCCCTATACCCGCTCCAACCCACCATCAAGTCATATCACAAGCCCCTCGGGAGAACCGGATGTACACTAACTGATCCTGGAACGCGATCCACAAAAGGTGTGTGGGTCACTATGGCAGGCTTTTACACCATGTGTACGGTGGTCGCTATCCAGGCGGATATAAATATTCTACCACCAGACAAAAAAAGAACATAAAAGTGATATTCAATTAATATAAAAATATATCGCACCTTGAAAACAAAACTGACACTAAACGAAAGATGTGTTTATGGGAGATTAAGTTTGAATGTTTCATAAAATAGCGTTCATAATTAAACATCGACAATCTTCGTTTAGTGTCAGTTTTGTTTTCAAGGTGCGAATTATATCTAAGAGTACTTTCACCTGATGCAGCGACTTGGCTGTGCCCCCGTATTACTGGTATCCACTGGTGACAATAACATCTTGCCATCAGGTGAGCCGGCAGCTAGGCTGCCTTCGAACACGGATAAAAAAAGTTTAAAGGGTTTTAAAAGAATATAAAAGGCTTTAATGTTTAAATTTAGAATCCAAGTTAAAAATATATAATTAATACACTCGAATCGGGTCGAGAGCTTGTACAGTAACTCCCGATAGCTGGACACGCGACGTCGTGTGGGCGACTTGGGAAAAATGGACACAAAGGAGATTATATTGTACTTCTTATGTGTTATTTTCGGGAACACATCAGGATTTATACATTTAAATGGTGAGTCTCCGATATTTCATTTCTTGAAAGTAACAAACTCCGATAGTAACAAACTAAATCTTCTAGTGTTTTTCTTTATTGTATCTCTAAATATGGATTATTACTTTAATATTATTTCACAATATTATTTTGCAAATTCAAATCATTTATTTTGTAAATTGGATCATAAATATCACTTTTACATGTCAATATTTTTTATATCAGATTACATTTTTATTTTATCTTTTATCGTCATTTCATGGCTAGCCATGAGAAGAAATGCCGAAACAAACTCATGGGTTATGGCCCCTTTTAATGTCTAGATATTGATTTTCCAGATTTTTTTACAAGGTGGCAGATCCCTCGTATGTGAGAAGCCGTCTGGGTTGGTACCACCGCTTGGTCTATTTCTACCGCCAAGTTAAGTGTCGGTTTTAACACCATGTGTACGGTGTTCGCTATCCGGGCGGATATGAATATCCTACCATCTACTAAAATGCACCAGTAATGCACCTAAAAGCATCTAAAAATTTACAAAACAATTACAAATTATAGCGACTGTCTTCTTCTTCAAACAGACCTCGATAGATTCTCGCGATATTGTCCAATAAATAAACTATATCTGAGCTTAAATAAATGCCGTCAAATAACATTTACAAAGAAAAAAAATGTCATAAACTTTAGATAGATAGATAGATAACTCTCTATTGCACACCAATAATTAAAATTATACAATAAGAATCTTACAACTAAATACAGTTACAAAAGGCGGTCTTATCGCTAAAAGCGATCTCTACCAGACAACATTGAATAGTTTGGATTTCAAGTTATTGGATAGCAGAAATGCAGGGGTGTAGAGTCACAACTACTCTCTGGACAATTCTCTGCTTAAAAAAGTAAATTCCATTCGCGACCTTGGTGTACAACTTGACTCTCAACTCCACCTTGATTGTCACATCAATTCTATTGTCAATAAGGCTTTTAAGATGTATGGTTTTGTGATGCGCTCCTCGCGTGAGTTCTGTCGTTCTTCCACTTACTTACATCTCTATAAATCAATTATACGCCCTCAAGTAGATTATGCAGTTCCCGTATGGAATCCTTTTTATAATAAATACAATGATGAACTAGAGCGAATTCAACGAAAGTTTCTGCGATCGATGCACTTTAAATGCTTCTATTCTAAAACACATTATAACGTTCTACTTACTAAATATAACCTTCTGACACTTAAATCTAGACGTTTACTTTTGAAAGTATTTGTACTACACGATGTCACAACAAATTTGACTGCAACGACTTAGTAAAAAGTTTAAGTTACGCCGTCCCTCGTACAGTTATAGGGAGAGTGGTACGTGATCGCCATCTTTTTGCCACTAGTTCGTGCCGGACCAATGCTGGGCTGCGCTCTCCCTTACGTAAAATGGTTGAATCCTACAACAGGTGTTTTCGTCTATTGACATTTTTCACACAACACGAATCAGCTTTAAAGAACAAGCTATTAAACTACTTCTAAGGCAGCAAACTCCTAACTAACTTGTATTATCCACCAGGACATAACATAATAATGTATGGTTTTAAGTCCATATACACTTTTTTTGATATGTAACAGTTAGCATTTTTAGTGTTATATATTGTATAATTATTAGTCACGTCCGCATATATGACTGTAAAAATTATTAAAATAGTAATCTGTGGATAGCGTCGTTGGTGGTACATTTAATTATTACTTTCAATGTGTGTATAATTTGTGTAATGTATAATGTACTGCTGTTTGTTATCCTTAATAAAAAAAAGAATGGCCGACACAAGATTGAGAATAGAAAAAAAAACAATAAACAAAGTAAACTCTACTTCGGTTTAACAAACTATGAGCTGAAAACCTAAGTTAAATAATGTCTGTAAATAATTTCTGTTCCAGACACTGAATATGCGAAGATGCCCCCGATATACCACATGGAGCCGTATGAAGAGTGTTTCCTCCAACCTGGAGCCATCTACTGTACCGTGGACTTCGCCCTTGTCACGGACACTCCAAATCCTCTCATGGATATCATACGGGTATGTCTAATCTAAGTAAGCCATGCTATTGTAATAAACGGCTTGAATTAATACATGATGTTGTTGGTTCTGAGTCCTTTATTCGAATGAATTATCTTATTGCCGAAAAACTTATTTATACATATTATAAAACTGACGTTGCTTAACCTAATTTGGCATATCCGTCGAAGACATATTTAATCATAATTATTAAGAAATAACTAAATACAAATGGTGCAATATTAGTACACGCTTGAGTTTATTAACTTATTGCTTAACATTACATTACACTATAGACACTTTTATCTTTTAAAAGGTGGTAGGTCCCTCGTATGTGAATGACATGCGCCTGGCAGTAAGCGCCACGCCTGCCCATAAACGGAAGCAACACCACACAGACCTTTGAATTACAAAGCACTGCATGGTACTGAAGTGCGCTCGTCGCTCCGAGACATAGGATGTTAAATACCGTAATTTCTAGTAATTTCACTGGCTTCAATGACCTTCAAACCGAAACACAACAGTGCTTACATACTGTTGCTTGGCGGCAGAAATAGACAAAGCGGTGGTACCAACCCAGACAGCCTTTCGCATGCTAGGGACGTACCTTATAGATCTGATGGAGTATGAGGAAAAATAGGAACCTCTACGGGATATAGCCTCCTCCTTTCCTAAAGTCAGTTAAAATATTAACGTTTTAACAAAAAAAAGTTATTATTTTCTATTTTTTGTGGCCATAGGTAATATACTAGTAGAATTTATTTATTAATATGAGACCAACTACAAGGTATGAGAGGTGTACAAAATAACTCAGTGAATGGTCTAACATAAAAAAGTATACATGTCGAATTGATAACCTCCTCCGTTTTTACATCGGTTAAAGAGTACCGCTACTTTATTTAAGATAATTACTTGGTTAAAGAGTACTTGGAAAACTAATCGTGTTAATTTTTATACTTGTTCCTTAAGTTTTAGTTATTTTTCTTATTTTATATTTTTTTTATGCTACGTACGGCAATTACATGTTAATTAAAACACATTAAGGGCCTTCCGTGAGCAAACGACCTTGACTGACTCGCGCCATACTAAATCGTGTACTTGGTGTGTGAGTTTTCGTGCCGAATATGCACGTATTTAGCGAATAATAGATTTAAAAAATCAGGTTTTGGTCTTTTCGAAAATTTAAAACGGGCAAAATATCCATTATTAAATAGCCTATCTAGTGATGTTAATCTCATTTGAAAACATTCTGTACTTTAAAAGGAGACGCACGGAATCTTTGCATTTTTCTCATTTTTATGGTTCATTTATAACGACAATTTAAAAATATATATCAGCATTAACAAGAATTTGAATCGAACAAAGTAAAGCTGACAGATTGTAGAAATATATTGTACATTTCTTAATCAATATTTATTTTAAGTAATGACTAGATAGCCTCTAAAAACATCGATCGCGCGGCGTTTTGCTGGTGGCATGGCCTTAACCCGATAATGACGTGTGCGCTTTTTTTTGTTAAGGAGTTGGTTTTTTTACATCGTACACCGTCATCAGATTTTAATATTCATATGGGATCAGATGGCAGGTACAGCGTTGCGAACAAAAAAAACATTAAAAACGACTCACTCAGCGGAAAATTAGATGCATGTGCATAAAGACAAAAATATCCACGATGGACCTCATCCGCTCATTCTTAAATTGAAGTTTAAAAAAAATAACAATACAAAATACCCGTAAATTTTATTTTTTTTGGAAATAACATCTTTCGTGCTCGTAACTTAAACGGACATTGACAGTTATTACCTGCGACCCTTAGGTGCACTATTCGCACTTCTGCCTACCCCTTCTGGAATAGGCGTGAGGTTATTTATGATTATATATTATATTCATCCGCGCCCGCATAGCGACCACAGTACACATGGTGTTAAAACCTGCCATAGTGATCCACACGCCTTATGTGGATCGCCTTCCAGGATCAGCCAGTGTATATCCGGTTCTCCCGAGGGGCTTACGAAATGACTTTTTTTTTATCCGAGCATGGTAAAGTGACTGCACTACACCTGATGGTAAGCGTAGTGCAGTCCAAAAAACCAGCGACCACCAATACATACAATACAGGCCGGCATGACTCCTGCTTACCACCGATAAACTCATTGTTTGTTATTGGTCGCTAGTTTTTTGGATTGCACTACGCTTACCATCAGGTGTAGAGCAGTCACTTTGTCGTGCTCGGATTTAAAAAAAAGAAAAATTTAGTAGAAGAGGCTCGAGCCCAGCACTGGGGCGTGTATAATACAGGGCTAGTATTATTAATAAAATATAGTAGTATACTATATTATGCAAGTTTTTTTAATCGTTGCACGTTGCTTACTTCCAGGAATATTCCGAAATTTCTACCAAACGTTTTAATCATTCCAAACTGACTTATGGAATCTGTGTCACGACATCCTGCAAAAACGCCAGCTCAAAGGACTTAAGGCACAGGCTTGAGTCGTGCCTCAACGACTCTATGTGGGATGGATACGGGCTTAAAACAAACGTGCCAGAGAAGTTCTTTTGTGATCAGGGAGAGAAGAAAATGGACATCACAATAGCAGACGTTGTTGTGGCTGCATTTATTCTATTGTTATTACTGATGAATGTTGTCGGAAGCTGTTATGACTTCTATACGAATCCGAAGAGGGATCATGGTGAGTATTGATTGTGGTTAGTCCACGATAAAAGAGAAGGCTGTTTTAAAGTCGAACCCTTAATCTGTCTGTCTATTTTTTATAGCATCGGCCGGTAAATGAACAAGTGGCTTACCTCATTGTAAGTGATATCCACATGTTTGCCCACAATACCAGAAGAATCATGGACATGTTGCGGAACTTAAAGGAAAGGGATTTGGAAGGGAAGGGGGATTTGGGACTTCGGATATCTCACTCACCGTACCAAATGCAGCAGCAAGCCGCTACTTTACGTCGGTTTTCTGTGACGACAGTGGTAACGACCCGGTCGAGCCAGCCCATTCATGCTGTAGACAAAACTGTCTACAGCGTGGCTCTACCACTCGAAACATGTCTTCCCTCCTTATAATATGGGGTCCTTTAAACGGAGTGTAAAAGGCAATTAGGCAGGCCGGCATAATTTTGGATTGCTCTACACTTACCATCAAATAAAGTTGAGTCAATGCCGTGCCAGGATAAAAAAATACTGCGCAATATTACAGGTGTGAAATTTTTGCTGTGCTTTTCCATACGGCGCAACTGGAGAAAACTCGTAGCTCCGGTGACTGACACTCCTGAGCCCAGACTCAAGCGACTCAAATCGTTCAATGGAATCAAGTAAGTTTTTTTTATTAAATGACGAGACGAGCAAGGCTCTCGCCTGATGGTAAGCGCCATGGTAAACAGAAGCAACACCACACATAACCTTGAATTACAAAGCACTGAATGGAACTGCACTGCGCTCATCACCCCGAGACATAAGATATTAAGTTTCATAATGCTCAGTAATTTCACTGACTCTAATGTCCTTCAACACAACAGTGCTTACACACTGTTGCTTAGCGATAGAAATAACATCCACATCCATAAATATTTACGTTCATTATTTAATATTTAAAAAGGTGGTATGCCCCTCATATGCGACTGGCCAACTGGGTACCACCGCTTTGTCTATTTCTTGCGCCAAGCAACAGTGTGTAAGTACTGTTGTGTTTCGGTTTGAAGGAAGCCAGTGAAATTACTGGGCATTGTCAGACTTAACATCTTATGACTCGGGGTGACAAGCGCAGTTCAGTGCCATGTAATGCTTTGTAATTCAAAGTTCTGTTTAGTGTTGCTTCTGTTTATGGGCAGGCGTGGCGCTTACCATCAGGCGAGCGCCTTGCTTGTCTCCATAAAATGCCATTTAAAATTAAAGACAAAGAAAATATTCATCATATTTTAATTTCAAAGTTTACATAATGAAAAAGCTTACGATTTATTAAACTTATTCTTTAATGGTGTAAATATGAAGTCAATAACTTTAATAATTATTGTCAATAAATCCGGAATATAATGTAGTAATTATATGCAAATACGCAATAGCATTACAACCCACATCAAATTAAATAATAATTTTATTTTGCTAAATTCATTAAGGTACGTTAAATTCCGCATTTTTTAAATTATAAATGAACATTTCCTATGCACGATTATACGATAGCGTAGGGGATTTGGGCCTACGGATATCACGCTCACCGTACAAAACGCAGCAACAAGCCACTACTACGTCGGTTTTCTGTGAGACAGTGGTACCGACCCGATCGAGCCGGCCCATTCATGCTGTAGATAAAACTGTCTACAGCGTGGCTCTACCACTCATAATACTCATATATAGTTATATATAAGCTAATAGTATTCATTTGATTTTAATTTCAGGACAATGGCGATGTTCTTAGTGATAATGGCCCACTCGATGATCATCAGCGGATACTTCGTCGACAACACAGCACCCGTAGAGGAGGTAAGGTTTTATCTTTTGGCGTACTTTGACTTGAACTGGTAATGCCATGGAACCGATCCGAAACAGGGCAATATCAAATATTTTATGTTTATACTAGCATTTGCTCGCGGCTCCGCCCGCGTGAAAGGCTTACTTTTATACAACCTTTTATCCCTTACTAGCTTCTGCTCGCGGCTCCGCCCGCGTGAACAGCATTTTCCGGAATAAAAGCATGTTCATACAAACTTTCATACCTTATTTTATCTCCTTGGGGGTAGAATTTATCAAAATCCTTTCTTAGCGGATGCCTACGTCATAACATCTACCTGCATGCCAAATTTCAGCCCGATCCCTCCAGTGGTTTGGGCTGTGCGTTGCTAGCTCACTATGTCAGTCAGTCAGTCACCTTTGAGTATTATATATTTAGATTTCATCTATAAAATTGACGAACTTTCATACAAACTTGCGACCCCTATTTACCCTTAGAAATGGAATTACCAAAAAACCTCTCTTAGTGCTCCCCTACACTCCCTGAGAAACCTTCATAACAAATTTCATCTTTCTGCGCTCAGTAGTTTCAGATGTGCGTTGTCCGTCAGTCAGTCAGTCACTCAGTAACGGAAGAGTTTTATATATTATATTGATCTGAGTAACAATTATGTTACAAAGATAACCGGTCATCTTTCATCTCACGGATCAAACTCTTTAGTTTGTAACGTGTATTTGGCTCACTTGAAGTTGGCAAAATTGTCCAATAGGCCAGAGTCACTAAAATAAATTGCTTTCTTCAAGGATTTCTTATCTTAGTTATTGGCATTCAAGTTAAAGGTGCTTGCTACTTTTCCCCCTGGTAGGAGCTACAATGCAAATCACTTTGCATATAGAGTTTTTAACTTAAAAAAAATATTTTTATTTTTGCAGCAATACAACACCATGGGCTATCACTTGATATTTAACGGAGCCATCATAGTCCAGACGTTTTTCATAGTATCAGGGTTTTTACTTAGCTACAATATGCAATTGTATGCAGAGAAACACAAACTGGACTGGAAGGTGATCATCAAGGCAATCGTTATGAGATGGATAAGGTAAGCAAATTTTCATCCGAGCACGGCAAAGTGACTGCACTACACCTGATGTTACGCGCAGTGCAGTCTAAAAATCCAGTGGCTACCGACAAACAATGAATTTATCGGTGGTCACCAGAATCATGCCGGCCAGTATTAATGCTTCTTCACACTTCGAAGAGAGAAGAAGCAAATCGAGGGGCCAGCGACAGGACAGACGGATGATCGATGCGTGCACAGGCATACAGGGAACCAACCATCAAGTCCTGTCGCAAGCACGGGAGTACCGGATATACACTGTCTGATCCTTGAAGGCGATCCACACAAGGTGTGTGGATCACTATGGCTGGTTTTAGCACCATGTGTACGGCGGTCGCTAACCTACCACCAGCGAAATAATAACTATTATACTATCCTACCCTGTATTGTATTGTCTTGTTGCTGGGAACAGGCCTCCTCTACTCGGGAGTTAAGAAGGAAGGGTTTAAAGCTTAATCTACCACACTAAAATCTTTTTCAATTCCCAACTAAGTCCAGATAAAATCTTTTGGTTTTAGATTAACACCACCGTATGCCGTAGTCCTAGCGTTCGTCTTAACGTGGTACAGACATTTAGGGAGCGGTCCTATTTGGCAGGTATGTTTTATTATATTTATTTTGTGACTACGTCATGGGTGTAGTAATTGTCAAATGTTATGGTCTGATGCTGTGGAGCGAAACGTTCTGGGATCCCGTTGTATTTTACCATGAAATTATTATACTGCCTACTCTGCGTGCCGACTTCTTTATAAAAAAAACTACGCAAGAAAAGCGCATTACAATAGTGTAGTTATCTATACTTATAAAATAATGTGTCCTGACTGTCTGACTGATTCATCATCGCCGAGCGCAAACTATCAAGGCTACAAGCATGAAATTCAGACTATATATTTATTGGAACGAAGTTCCTTATGGCAGGCTTGGAGGGGATAGGGATTTCGCTGCGTGACCGAACTGAAAAAAATGTGATAGTAAAACCGTAAGAAAAATGCGTGGAAAAAATGCGTGGAATAAAAGCGTTAAATGAGACGTGCGCAGGCGCGACAGTCAATGTGTCAATTTTAATGTCAGTCATTTCTATGTAATTTTATGTTGTCAAACAAAAATAAAGAGACATATTTAAAATGAAATTCATTCAGCCAGTTATAATTGAAGTATATAAAAATACTCCTTCGATTTTTAAAAGATTACGCTAGCTCGTTATTATTTATAATTACATAAGTTGATAAAAAATGCTATACAATAGCTTTACCGCGGCAGTCTCCGAGCGCCACACGTCTTTTTTTTATTTCTATTTTTCTATTCTATTTCTATGTAATTTTATGTTGTCAAACAAAAATAAAGAGACATAAAATATTTTGTTATTTTAGTTGATAATTTGAATTTTTTGCAATTTGTGTCGATTGTACATTAGCCGAAGGAACTTCGTTCCTACCTGGTGTCCCACGACACACACCAATTTTTTTTTTTGTTATGTAGGCACCCACTAAGAAAGGATTTTAGAAAATTCCACCCCAAAGGGGTCAAAATAGGGGATAATAATATGTATGAAAGTCCGTCATTTTGAAAGTTACATAAACATAATTTTGTATTTCGGTTATTGACGTAAAACAAATGAATACGTGTTTCAGGAAATTTGGAAATTTTAGTTAATAAGGGATGAAAAGGGGGGTGAAAGTTAATGCGAAAGTGAGTTTGTTTGTTACGCTTTCACGCCTAAATCACTGAACCGATTTTGATGAATTTATCTCCAGGGATAGATGGGACCCTGGAGACGGTTACAGGCTACTTTTATCCCGGAAAATGCTGTTCACGCGGGCGGAGCCGCGAGCAAAAGCTAGTTATTTATATAGTAACTGATACTGTCACCGCGGATTTATGGTTCACCATACTTGGTTTCCACAGATCGATGTATCTACTCACAGTGCGGCGTCTATGAAATCATCCCTGGCTTAACGGTGTCTTTACATTAGTCAGTAGAAAAATATCAATATTAACAATTAACTTTTTTTTATAGCATAGCCTGGCAAACGAACATGTGGGTGACTTGATGTTAAGCGATCTCCACCATGTACGCCCACCACTAAAAAAATCATGGGCGCGTTATCGACCTTAAGGGAAAGGGATAATTAGGGATTGGGAAGGGGTGGGGATTTGGGCTTCCCGATATCTCACTCACCGTACGAAACACAGCAGCAATGCGCTACTTTACGTCGGTTTTCTGTGAGACAGTGGTAACAACCCGGTCGAGCCAGCCCATTTATGCTGTAGACAAAACTGTCTACAGCGTGGCTCTACCACTCAATGTTGCTATCAGCTTTTATAATGCCCGTGCACGTAAGGCTGGCTTTGAGCTTAAGATGTTGGCCCACTTACAACCAACCCAGATCATGTACAAATATATTTTAAATCATTACCTAGGACAATAGCTAGACATAACTAACTACATTTATAATTAATTCCTATGCAAATTGTACTAAAAAATCATTACATATTAAAATCAAAAGAATTAATTGCATTACAGAAAGTAGCGGGTACAGAGATCGCCGACTGCCGTCAATCCTGGTGGTATCATCTGCTATACCTTAACAATTACGTGGATGGCTCCGAGTGCATGTCGCATACCTGGTAAGCTTTAATAATTAACACAAAACTAATCAGTCACACACAGCCCTGGTATACATCCAGCCAGTATTTTTTTTTATTTGATTGAATTTCGAGACGAGCCAAGCGTCAACCTAATGGTGAGCGCCACGCCTGCCCATATATAGAAGCAACACCACACAGAACCTTGAACTACAGAGCACTGCATAGCACTGAACTGCGCTCGACACCCCGAGAAATAAGATGTTAAATCTCATAATTCCCAGTAATTTCACTGGCTTCAATGTCCTTCAAACCGAAACCCAACAGTGCTTACACACTGTTGCTTGGCGGCAGAAATAGACAAAGCGGTGGTACCAACCCAGAGGGCCTCTCGCATACGAGGGACCTAACACCTTAGTCGCTACAATACTTTTTTCCAGGTATTTGGCAGCAGACACCCAATTATACATCCTAGGAGTGATCGTATGTGTAGTCTGCCAGTCTGCCAGGTGTAGAAAGATAGTCCTCACCCTGCTGTTCGTCGCTGGAGTGACCATTCCAGCTGTTATAACATATTTAAAGGACCTGGATGGGACACTTATAGTATCCCCTGAGTAAGTTCATCTCTCTACTGTAATAGAAGACGAGTATCACCATTGGTCTAGCGATAGCTTAGGATGTAAAAATGGTGTGCTCCTGGATTGCTTCTGATGAGTTTATCGATTCGAAAACTACACTTTTTTTATCTTAACACGGCAAAGTTGCGTTCCTGGACGATTGCCAGAACTATGCCGGCCTGAAATTAATTCGAGTAAGTTAAAATATGGTTAAACTTAATACCAAGTCCGGAAGACAAATGTATTATTTGTTATGTACGTCTTTGTTTCTAAAAGGATTTCTCGAATTTTTAAATATATCTATATCATTTAAAAAGCTTTTTGCGCTGCGCTCGCTAGTGCTTAGTAACACAAGTCTTGGCCTGTTCTCGGTCGCCAAGAAGAGAGGAGTAATTCCACAATTTGCATCCTCATGCATACTCACTTCGCTGTGAAAGAAATAATCCCCGAGATTGCACACCTGGCGGCTATACAGATCCTATGTATTGAGTAAACCTCGACCCCCCACATCTCTGCGAGACGTCGTCTCATTACGGACGACCGGATGATGCAGACGGTATGCAGTCAGTAGAATTGGGATCTTTCGATTCAAAGCGTCCACCTCAGTCTGAGTTCATCTGAACATGCCAAAAGTGTACATGAACATAGTTTGTATCCACCTGACAAAAAACTGTTGAGCATTTTTGTCAGGCCACTGAGGAAACGTTGGAAACATTATTTAATAATATACCAGTAATTCGAATTTTTGCAACACATGCCAAAGCCCTTTCAATCGATTCACAACTGTCCTTGTACACTGTTCTTGCTGGTAGAAATAGACAAAGCGATGTTACGAACCCAAACGGCTTGTCGCGTACAAAGTATTTACCACCGACTGATGACTGATACTGTACCCATTTTCCAGATCGACTAGAAGATTCTACGTCCACGACCCTACATACATCGAGGTGTATAGCCGCGGCCACACTAACATTGCCAGTTACATTATAGGTCTAGCTCTTGGCTTCATCGTGTATCAGGCACAAGTTGAGGGCTTTGAAGCAAAAAAAGACAAGGTAAAATAATAACAACATATTCATTTCTGTTAACAGGAAATTCCTGTCTGATGGCAGGTAGTAAACTAAAAACTGTAATTTATAACTTTTAGCTGCGTACGAATACCTTTCATTTTGGCTATATCTTATTCTCACAACAATTTGAGTCTGACTGCTCTATAGCAGAGCAGAAGACAGTAGTTTTGAGTGGTAAAGCTACGGCTGTAGACAGTTTTGCTTATAGCACGAATAGGCCGGCTCGATCGGGTCGTTAACACTGTCTCACAGAAAACCGACGTAAAGTAGCGGCTTGCTTCTGCGTTTTGTATGGTGAGTGAGATATCCGGAGGCCCAAATCCCTCTCCCCTTCCTGATCCCTAATTATCCCTTTCCTTTAAGGTCGGCAACGCGCCTATGATTCTTCTACTATTGTACATGAGCCGTGGAGATCACTTACCATCAGGTGACCCATTTGCTCGTTTTCCGGCCTATGCTATAAAATAAGATACAATATATGTTACACACAACTTTATTCTAATTGGCTATAAAGCTGTCTCTTGAAACCTCCCACCAGCGCAATAAAAAAATCTATTTCCAGAAATACCGTTTCCTGATATGGTTGTTGCTGCCCCTAGGCATAGTGGTGGTGATGTCAGGGAGAGTCTTCTATTTAGACGGACCCAGGGTCTCCCTAATAGGAAGAGTAGCAGCTGCTGCTCTACTGAAGCCAGTGTATGGATTATTAGTGGCTGCTGGTCTGGCGTCCTCTGTATTTAAGGTTGAACGTAAGTATATGCACCTTCATCAATTATTTACGTTGTGTGTTAGCACCATTCTGATGTTTTTATAGCATATGTTGGCAAACGATCTCCATCTCCCATGGACTAGATGAATGAGGGACGCGTTGCTGATCTTAAAGAGAGAATGGAAATAGAAAAGGGATAATTAAGGAGAGGAAGATTTGGGCCTCCAGATATCTCATCCACCATACAAAATGAAAATACAAGCTGTCACTTCATACTGTCTTTTCTGTGGGACAGAATTCACAGCTCGTTCGAGTCGAATATACCAAAACAATGTGAACGTTTGAATGGTTAAGAGTTTATAAATATTGATTTTTGATAATCAAATCACTCGTCAATAGCTGAATAGATTTGAATGCAACTAATAACAAATGTAGACCTTGATCTGGATGTGGGTATATGCTATTTTTTACCCTGGAAAAATACATTCAAGCGTAACCGAAACCGGGCCGAAACCGAAATTCTCTCGTAGGTCCTAATACCCTCGACACAAGACTCGTATCTAACTGTGGGGTCAGGGCTGAGTGTGTGACTTTTGGGTGTTATTTATTTAGTGGTCTTATATTTTTAGACCTGTATCGTGGCATCCTGGAGTGGCGAGGTTGGACTACCCTCTCTCGTGTAACGTACAGCGCGTACTTACTCCACTATCCATTTGTAAAGTACTTCCTCGGAAACCAAGTGTCTTTACTTCACATATCTTTCCTACTTGCGGTAAGTAACATAAAAAAAGAAGAAGGAATCAAATATTGTTATATTATAGTGGTAATTTTGTTATGACGAGTACCGCGTCGGTGGTGGGGACGAAATAAATACACTCACGTTTGAACATAATAACTGTATAATTATAATATTCTTAAACATAAGCACATCGGTTAACAACAAAAATTTCGAACGCGAAAACGAGCGAGCCGTGCCCACGCGCGCGTCCACCCCAGAAGAGGGTTAAATCGGCACTGGGGGTACGCGGGGCGTGTGAAGGCTCTGGCGCGGGCGCGGGCGCAGTTCGTAGGCATACATAATCTCCACCAATATATCAGAAGAATCCTAAACACGTTGCCGACATTATTGAAGGGATAATTAAGTGATTTAGATGGGGAAGGGTTCTGGGCTTCCCGCAGAGTCGCCGTCGGCCTACCGGCCCATCGTGCTGCTCGACGAGGTCTGTAAGCTTTTCGAGCGAGTCATTCACGCTCGCCTCGTCGAGCACCTCGAGAGGGTCGGTCCCGATCTGGCCGACTGCCAATTTGGATTCAGGAAGGGACGCTCAACAGTCCATGCGATTCTGCGGGTGAAGACACACGCGGAGGAAGAGGTGGCCCGGGGCAAAGTT
The DNA here is from genome assembly GCA_949126905.1 of Amorpha juglandis. Taxonomy (NCBI): domain Eukaryota; kingdom Metazoa; phylum Arthropoda; class Insecta; order Lepidoptera; family Sphingidae; genus Amorpha; species Amorpha juglandis. The sequence continues at coordinate 828,898 of OX421383.1, forward strand.
GTCATTGCTGTTAGTTTGGATATTTCGAATGCTTTCAACTCACTGCCCTGGGCCTGTATTCACGAAGCACTGCGGTACCACGAGGTGCCGCCCTATCTCCGGCGTCTGGTGCACTCGTACCTCTCCTATAGGGAAGTAGTGTATCCGGGCGCCGACGGGTGGCACCGAAGAGAAATGACCTGCGGTGTTCCACAGGGCTCAGTCCTGGGCCCACTCCTGTGGAACATCGGGTTTGATTGGGTTCTCCGTGGTGCCAACCTCTGGGGCGTCGGCGTCACTTGCTACGCCGACGACATGCTGGTCACGGCCAGCTCCAGGACCTTTCAGGACGCCGCAATCCTTGCGGCGGTCGGCACCGGCCATGTAGTTAGCCGCATCCAGCGGCTGGGGTTGAAGGTGGCCCTCGAGAAAACCGAGGCCATCTGCTTTCATGGGCCTCGGAAGGGGCCACAGGCCGGTGCCCACATTGTGGTGAACGGGGTGCGGATTCCCATCGGCTCGAGGATGAAGTATCTGGGTTTGATTTTAGATAGCCGATGGGAATTCCGTGCCCATTTTGAAGCATTGGGGGCTAAATTGTCCCGGGCAGCGGGCGCGCTTTCAAGCCTGCTGCCCAATTTGGAAGGTCCTGGCATCCCTTGCCGAAGGCTGTACGCCGGAGTCGTGCGGTCCATGGCCCTGTACGGAAGTCCCGTTTGGGCCGAGTCCCTGAGCGACCGATGCGTCGCCCTGCTGCGGAAACCACAGCGGGTAGTGGCGCAGCGCGCGATCAGGGGCTACCGCACGATCTCGTTCGAGGCGGCCTGCGTATTGGCCGGTTTCCTCCCGTGGGACCTGGACGCTAAGGCCCTCTCCGCCACATTCCATTGGCGGGAGGAGGCGTTCAGGCGCGGGCTGCGACCGGCCCCGAGAGAGGTGGAGGCCAAACGTGGCTCCCTCCGCAGAGCCGCCGTGGAGGAGTGGCGTCTCAGGCTGGAGAACCCGACAGCGGGTATGAGGGCCGTCGCGGCAGTGCGCCCTGTCTTTGACCAATGGCTAGACAGGCGCCACCGTGCGCCGTGCCACAGGCGCCAAGTGTGTTGGGCCGTGTCCGCAGGACACGGCCCAACACACTTTGGAAGAGTGTCCAGCCTGGGACGACGAGCGCAGCGCTCTCGTAGCAGTCGTCGGAGGTGACCTTTCGCTGCCGGCCGTGGTGTCCGCCATGGTCGACAGCCGGAGGTCCTGGCGTGCGGTGGCCCACTTCTGCGAGGCCGTAATCTCGCAGAAGGAGAGTGCCGAGAGGGATCGTGAGCACAGCGATCCCTCCCGCCGCCAGCGGAGACGAAGGAGGCGCCGGGGGGACGACTGACCGGCGTCTCCCGCCCTGTGGATTGGGGGCGTTTGGAGAATTCCACCACGGTATCCCCTGCCTGTCGTAAGAGGCGACTAATAGGGGCCATCGGGGGGTCGCGGGCGCGCAGCGGGGGGCTGTCGTAGCGCCCATCAGTACGCTTTTGTACGCGTACTATTGTACGTGCGATCCCCGGGATGGACGGCAGCACGGGTGGTTGGCCTCGTGGCTGTCGTTGACGCCGAGGGCGTCCTTCGGTTTGCGGGGGCTTCTGAGCCCCCCCAATTGGAGACGGGCCGCAAGGCGGCACCGCGCAGGGGCGGTTCCGGCTGAAACCGGGGTGCTTTTCGCCTCGGGAAACCCGGGGCCGTCCCTAATGCGCCGAAGATGGTCACCGCGGGGTTTTAGTTGGTAGTTACCGGCATAGGTTGTAAATATAGTTAGGGCTACTCGGCCCAGCGGTCGGGAGGCTGGGTCGTAAGGCCGGTAGAACCCAACATAACCGTTCCACCTTCCCTCCCGGTGGGGCGGTAGCAATAAACGGCTTTCCCCGCGTCAACAAAAAAAAAAAAAAAAAAAAAAAAAAAAAAGGGTTCTGGGCTTCCAGATGTCGCACTCCTAAAACACAACAGTAAGCTGCTACTTTACGTCGGTTTTCTTCGAGCCGGCCCATTCACTTCATTCATAATTATAGATAAAACTGTTTATAGTGTTGCTCTACCACTTAAGATTTTTTATACACACAAGAGTTTTTGAATTTATTTGTATATTTATTGTTATTATTACTGCTCGTTTCAACGGTGCGGCGAAGAAAAACTGCTGGCACTCACCTCCTCTACTAATGAGAGCCCTTATTCCAGCACTCTGGCTTAATTCGAATTGACAAACTTAACACACCTTAAATTAAGTGTACTCTGAGCTATGGAGAATTCCTCACAATGTTTCCTTCGTCGCTCGAGTAATGAAAATAAAGAAAAGAACAAAGCACAATCAGAGGCGTCTGTCTTAGGAATCGCAACCACGACATCCGTCTCAGCAGCCTTTTCAACGACACATATAGTTGATTGCCGCTTTTTGAGTAAATTTGACTAATTTACAAAATGTTGATTAACCTCCAGTGCGCTTAACATAACGCCAAATCGAACGAAAAATCTATCGATTCTTTTTCTCGTGCTTGGTCAATATATCTATCGAAGTTAACTTGCCGGTCCGGTGTTCAAGCTATGAGAAACTGTTATCCTCCCGTTTTCTTGTACTATGTCTATCACTCTCTATATATCGTGAGGTGCACGTTACGATTTTCTAGAGTTTCTCTCTCGACCACGACATATCTTGTAGACTCATGCTAAGCAGGACTCATGTAGCTTGTCATATTATAATTCAAAGATTTCTTTATATTTCAGAGTGAAATTTTCCTCGGCACAATATTTATGGTGTTTTTGGGAGCATTCCCTTTCTGGCTGCTTGTAGAATCACCGCTCACACAGCTAGTCAAATTATGTTTCCCAGTGGGACAGAGGAAAAACAACAATGATCTGGAAGAAACAAACCAGAAGGAAAGAAGAGAAACCAGAATTCGCTATAAGTTATAGTTCTACGGGGAATGCGCAGTAAATTTTAGGTATATTGTATTAGAAATCTGAAAACGGGCACGTGGTTCACCTGATGTTATGTGATTGTCAGTTTGTTTCTAACTCGGGCCGATTTATATAAGCTGTGGATAAAGTATCTACACTCTACAGCATAGCTATATTAATATTTAATCTAATGATGTCCGACATTTTAGAATATCCGAAACGTTACTGTGGGTACACGTGGATCTTGGCTCCCAGAGCCGGATCTATGTGTGCCTTTACAGATCCCATAACGGGGATGACGAGACAACTCGGCTGTTTAACTATATCAGCCAGGCGACAGACGATGTGCTGGAGCAGTATCCGACAGCGGAACTGGTGGTCTTGGGGGACTTCAACGCGCACCATGAGCTGTGGTTGGGCTCCTCCAAGACTGACCATGCTGGACGTACTGCTCATGCATTTGCTCTGACTCACGACTTGTCACAACTGGTGAATCAGCCCACCAGAATCCCAGATGTGGCAAGTCACACGCCTTCATTGCTGGACCTTCTGCTGACGAGTCATCCAGCCGGGTACAGTGTGACGGTGGGCGCCCCATTGGGTACCTCCGATCATTGCCTGGTTGGATCCACAGTGCCTCGTTCTGCGCCTCCTTCGCCAGTCAAAGTCAGGCGCAGAATCTGGCACTACTCGTCTGCAGATTGGGATGGTATGCGAGAGTATTTCGCATCCATCCCTTGGGGGCAGCGCTGCTTTGAGGGTAACGATCCTTCCGCGAGTGCCGACGCTATTGCCGACGAGATCCGGTTAGGAATGGAATATTACATTCCTTCCTCGGAGGTCGTCGGTGGTGGTCGCGGACGCTCCTGGTTCAATCGCGAATGCGCAGATGCTGTTAGTGAGAAACAGGCTGCGTATCGCGATTGGATTAGGGGTCGCGCTATGAAGGATCCCAACATAAGTTCTCTCAAAGCGGCCTATAACCAAGCCACCAAGGCCTGCAAGAAGGCGTACGTCAGAGCGGATGCCCAGCGCATCAACAGGATTGGACGGGCTTTGGCGGATCATCCGACGAGCAGTCGTGCTTATTGGAGTCTTGCCAAAGCCGTCCAATCTAATTTCTGTCGCCCCTCGTTGCCACCGCTGAGATATCCGGATGGATCTCTGGCCCACAGGCCGCAAGAGAAAGCCACTCTATTAGCGGAACTCTTTGCGGCTAATTCGCGGCTCGAGGATGGTGATGCACCGCCGCCCACAATGCCTGATTGCGGACACTCCATGCCGGATGTTCGTATCAGGCATTGTGATGTGCGGCGTGAATTACGGTTCCTCGACGTCCGCAAGGCTAGTGGTCCGGATGGTATCCCCGCGGTGGTCCTTAAAATGTGCGCAGCCGAGTTGTCTCCTGTGCTGACGCGCCTATACCGCTCTTCCTTCCTCTCGGGTATTGTGCCCCAATCTTGGAGAGAGGCCAATGTGCAACCGATCCCAAAAAAAGGTGATCGGTCGGACCCTAACAACTACCGTCCAATCGCCATAACCTCAGTGATGTGCAAAGTAATGGAGCGGATCATAAATACACAGTTGATCCGCTACCTGGAGGATCACTCGCTGATCAGTGACCGACAATACGGCTTTCGGTCGAAACGATCAACGGGTGATCTTTTAGCGTACATGCTACATCGCTGGGGTGAGGCGGTTGATAAGCATGGCGAGGCTCTAGCCGTAAGTCTCGACATTGCTAAGGCATTTGATAGGGTCTGGCACCGTGGTCTTCTCTCCAAGCTTCCGGCATATGGGCTCCCCGACAACCTGTGCACGTGGATCTCCGGCTTTCTGCATGAGCGCAGAATGCGTGTCCTTGTCGAAGGACATGCTTCACGGCTCATGACAGTTAATGCCGGAGTCCCACAAGGCTCTGTGCTTTCGCCCACCTTGTTTATTCTGCATATCAATGATATGTTACCACTCGGTAACATTCATTGCTATGCAGATGACAGCACAGTGCATGGGCGTTACTGCAGTAAGCCTCCAGGTAGCCGGGAAGTCACTGAGAGGGAGCGAGAGAATCTCGTCATTGAGCTTAACCGGACCTTGGATCTCATTTCGGAATGGGGTGCAAGGAATCTGGTTGAGTTCAATGCCAAGAAAACACAGGTGTGCGCGTTCACGTGCAAGAAATCCCCGTTCTCTCCCCTCCCCAATCTTCGGGGTATCCCGCTCGCAATGCGGAATAGCCTTAATATCCTTGGTATGGATATTTGCTGCAATCTGAATCCAAGGAACCACATCGAGGGCGTAATATCCGCCACTTCACGCAGGGTCGGAATCCTGAACAGGGTGCGTCGGTTTTTTACTCCCGGTCAGCTTTACCGCTTATACAAAGCGCAAGCGCGGCCGGGTGTGGAGTACTGTTCGCACCTTTGGGACGGTTCCGCCCAATACTTACTCGATGCCTTGGACGGATTGCAGCGTCGGGCTGTCCGCGTTGTGAATGATGCAGACGTTACAAGACACTTAGAACCGCTACAATTGCGGAGGGACATTGCCTCACTGAGCGTCTTGTACCGTCTGTATCACGGTGAATGCTCCGAAGAATTGTTTGACCTTATCCCATCCTCGCCTTTCCTTAACAGAACCACGCGTGCTGGCTTGCGGAGCCACAGCTTCGTGGTCTCCTCCATCTCGGCTCGAACTAAAAAGTTCGCAAATTCGTACTTCTGCCGGACCATTAAGCTGTGGAATAGTTTGCCGGCACACGTGTTCCCTCCTTCCTATAATATTGGGTCCTTTAAACGGAGTGTGAAGAAGCAGTTAGGCAGGCCGGCATGATTGTGCCGACCAACGATAGACACACTGTTTGTCTTTGGTCGACACTATTCCTGGATTGCGTTACACTTACCATCAGGTGTGGCGTAGTCATTTTGCCGAGCCAGGATAAAAAAAAAAAAAAAAAAAAAAAACGTTAACAATCCCCGAGGTCAAATAGGAAAATATCTAAATTTTAAGCGCCTGGCGGCTTACCATATTATTATGCAACACGAGATAAATTTGTCAACTCGTTTTGTCATCAAGAATCAATTTTATCTGTCTATCTAAACTAACATGGTGTATAGAATACTCGATAAGTTATGTCTGACCTAGAGATAAAGTAGAGAAAATAATTTTAACCGCTCTATGGCATTTTGTATATGACGTAATTATATCGAAGGTTAACACATTATAAAGGTAACAAAAAGTAAAGATTTTAGAAAAGTTGCAAGAAGTCGCTGGACGTTCAGCAGTGGACGCTCTGTGGCGTCCGTTTATACAAAAATCTACGCATAGCGTCGTGTTTTTATACTTGTTGGATTCATCAAAAAAGGATTACTTTAGAATAGTCATAACGCTGTATCTGTGATTTATATGGTAATAAAATATTAATAAAATTGTTTTTTCTTTATCTCATTTAAAAACCTCTTGATCAACATAGGCTGTAAACCACAGTTCTTCGAATTCCAAGTTTTTGCATGACAGCATCAAAGAATCGAAAAATTGCTTCAACTGGTTGTACATATCGTGAAAATTTAAATAAGAAATAAATAAATAGGGATAAAAGAATATTTTCTCTAAGAGATAGTGTCACATGTGCAAATGCTCTTTCCCGGCCTGACGCTTCACAGCCAACTTGCCTTTAACAATTTGCATTACTATTTTTTAAAAAAAGTCGGTGCTTAAATGTCAATGTTTCATCCCTCATTACACTATATTAGGGGGGCCAACTTTAAGAAATGAAGGAACAATCATCAAAACCAAATCATTCTGAGAAAAGATATGCGTAGTCATAAATTACGTACAAAAAAAACAAACACACCCATCGAATTAAAAATCTTCGCCGTATTTTTTTGTCTCTTGAAAATTCAAAATATATATTGTTGATAATTTATTTTGAAACAAAAAAATGTCAGATTGCGGGTTTTTACACATATAAAATATCGGTCGGGGCTAACGACGAAGGCAAAACATAGTAAAGCAACCTGCATACCAGAAAAAACCGTTAAATAAATGATGTCAAAAACGTGGACAATCATATCACTGTAAATCATTAGTTTTTACAGACATTATACTCATTGTTTTTTACCATTACTCAAAATATGATTAGTTTACATACTGGCATTCAAGGTGGTAGGTACGTCATATGCGAGAGGCCGTCTGGGTTGGTACCACCGCGCCGTCTATTTCTACCGCCAAGTAACAGTGTGTAAGCACTGTTGTGTTTCGGTTTGAAGCCAGTCACATTTCTGGGCATTATGAGATTTAACATCTTATGTCTCGGCGTGACGAGCGCCGTTCAGTGCCATGCAGTGCTTTGTAATTCTGTGTGGTGTTGCTACTGTTTATGGACAGGCGTGGCAGGCTCGCATCTTCATTCAATTTAATAAAAAATAATACATATTAAACGGGCAGCAGTATTTTAACTGCCTACGTGAAAAAAACTGTTTAATATTCAAATGAATTTCCTTAACTAACGTGTACGCAGGCATAGAGGAAGGCACAAGGTGTTTGAAATAATAACAGGTTTGAAATTCATGCAGCGTAGTATGACACACCTTATAAGATATAATTTATGGCCAATCTTAATGTACCAATAACCGAATTCCGAAACACGAGCCATAAACTTTTAGCTAAACATCCTCAACATGTGACCTGTTCATTATTGGGACCAGTTTTTGCAGTTCGTTGGCCTCTAACAATGCGTAAAGAAACGTGAGTGAATCACGTTTGATACGAATACTTTTCCAATTTTTTTTCCGTATTTCGGCTCAATCAAATTTAACTAGTAGGCATGCAAAATTAAAAGCGCCATTAATAGTATATGAAATAATTAAAATGCCTCTGTGGCGCAGTTTTTTGCGGGTCGAGTCAAATGATATTGATTCCACAAGGGTGATGTACGATGAAGGAAAATCCGTGTAAATCGTCACATCGTTGAGGAACCCCAACCATGCAGATGGTGGGGATAGAATACCAACTTCTATCGCGTTGGACGGTGATGGGATTTGGAGGAATGCAAAAGGTAGAAATACCTATGTAGATAACGCGATCACGTGGGTCACCTGGTGGTAAGTAAGTGCTCTGCACCATAATAATCTAACTCTACATCCAAAATATTAAGGAATCACTGATACGTTGCCGATTTTAAAAGAAAGGGAGAAAAGGGAGGGACCTACCACCTTGTCTCTCTTGTCTCAGCTTAAACGAGTTAAGCGCATAAAGCGTAATTCGTCAAGGCGTTTGACTTTACAACTTTAAACTAAAATCGGTTTTATATTAAATAACTGCATAATGAGAGTTTTTATGCATAGCCAATGATAATTTCAGGTCAATAGCATTAACGGTTTCAAATAAACACACATACAAAAAACATGTTTTCATAGATTTCACATAATTAAAATTATCTAGTTTATTTGAATTTATATCTTTGACAGCCCCCGTGGCGTAGCGGGCGAGCGGCTGTGAAGCCAGAGGCCACGGGTTCGATCACCGCACCGAGACAAATGTGTGAATATTTGTTTCAGGGTCTGGGTGTTGTGAAACCGAAAGTCTTTCGTAGTTCCTGATATCCACGACACAAGACTCATATCTTACTGTGGGGTTAGGACTATGTATGTGACTGTTGGGTGTATTTATATGTGCATGGTATTATTAATTTTTATGCTGACATATAACTCATAGAACCGACAACCGATGGAGCAGAAAGGTTCTAGAATGGAGGCCACGTACTGGCAACCGCAGCGTTGGATGTCCGCCTACAAGGTGGACAGACGACCTGATAAAGGTCGCAGGAAGTCGCTGGATACAGGCCGCTTCCAACAGGTCGGTCTGGAAATCTTTGGGGGAGGCCTATGTTCAGCAGTGGACGTCCTGTGGCTGATGATGATGATGACGATGCTGACATATATATGCAAACTCATGTATCCTCGAAGGGGTAGACAGAAGCGCAAATACACTCACACTCACGGTTTGCCAAGCCTATTTTTTCTACCCTGGCACGGCAAAGTGACTACACTGGACGAGATGTTAAGTCCAAACGTCGACCGCCAAGAGGCATTGCGTCCCTCGACTTCGGCAGAATTATGCCGGCCTAAATAAAGTCATTGGATATATACTGGCTAATCGCGGGTTTGGCCCAGTTTTTTGAGTAGTAGAGCCACGCTGTAGACAGTTTTGTCTACAGCATGAATGGGCTGGCTCGACCGGTCGTTACCACTGTCTCACAGAAATCGACGTAAAGTAGCGGCTTACTGCGTTTCGTACGAAACAGAAAACCGACGTAATTTTTTTTTATTCATTTATTTATTTATTGGTACAGTTACAGCCAACAGATTACATTTTACATAAAGTTACACTTATAGAAGAAATTATATAAATCTGGCGTCTATTTAGTACTGTACACTGTACTGTTTACTGTACTGTACTGTACTTTTTTTTATTTGGCAGCTCCTTTTTGTTATCTGAAGTGGGATTTCCGAACGTTCAAACCTAAATCTAAATCCGCATTCCTTTCCTTAAAATATGACAAGCACCAATATTGATACTGGTTTTTAACTGTTGATTGCCGAAGTCCTCAGGTACTGGCCCGTTTGACGGCATTATGATATAAAAACCTGATTAAGTGCAAGAAGGACGCGATTACCGGAGGTTATTATTTTAACCAACTTTAACAAAGAGGAGGTTCTCAATTCAGAGAGTTTATATTGTATGGCATCGATTTCTCGGCCAATTATGGACAGATTGTGTTGAAAAAAAATCATTTGATATAGTTTAGCTGCGGTATGGACCCATAAAAGTTACGTAAAGTCTGATGATTGAGTATGGAATAAAAAAAAAATCAACTCCTCAACGTACAACAGCTCTTAAGTACTTAACACTGAAAATTAAAAACTTACGAACCGACTTCTAAAAAATACCACGGAAAGTCAAAAAGTCGGTGCAGTTACAGTTGACCAGTTGCGACACAGGTATTTTTCACCTATGTTTAGTTCTTTTTTTTTATCCTGGCTCGGCAAAGTGACTACGCTACACCTGATGGTAAGTGTAGCGCAATCCAGGAATAGTGTCGACCAACGATAAACAATGTGTCCATCGTAGGTCGGCAAGATCATGCCGGCCTGCCAAAGGGCCAAGGGGGAGGGGAAGGAAAAGGGATGGGAAAAGGTTTAGGATCAGGGGGCAAGCCCCCTGGGGAGAACCGGATATACACTGGCTGACCTTGGAACGCGACCCACACAATAGACAATACTTTTACCGACGGATAGTGTAATCCACACTAACCCCCGTATTATACGTTACAGTAAGGCACATTGTGAGCGCGAACACATAGCGCCTTTAAACGTCATTGGTTAGAATTTTGAGTAGCCGGCTGTGAAGCGAGAGGCCGTGAGTTCGATTCCCGCACCGAAACAAAAATGTTTGTGTGATCCATGAATATTTTTTTCGGGCTTTGGTGTTTCTTCCCAGAGGAGTTAACGTTAGGCAACTACAAGCCAAATCTCTCTGTAACATGTGTTAAAAAAGCATGTTGCGCCGACCCTACTACGATTGGGATAAGGACAGGTGGAAGGATAGAATATAAAGATTTGGACTATGTGTTGACTATGTTGTTTTATCAAAATAAATTCTGATCAAATGGGATTCTAACACTATTAAATTGAAATAATACAATGATATCATAAATTATAAGAAAAAGATAAAAGAATAACGAGTATGCAAATATTTATATACCAAATTTATAATTTGTTTGCTGTCAAAATTAAAATTGATTTATTCCATTCACTTATAAATGATGATGAATGATATTAAATGTCATTTGACGAGGCCGAACTTAATTTAAGTGATTTATTTATTTATTTATCAAATCTAAATGCATAATCCGTAAAATTAAATATGGTTTATAGATGTAGATATTTCTCAGGCCAAAACGGATTTACATTTATACAAATATAATTTTTAGTAAGCATTCTAAAGTGAAAAATAAGACAAGATGTACATGCGTGTGCATGTGTTAATATGAGGTCTCATAGTGAGCGCGATCGCATGGTGACCATTTCTTTATCATCATTAATTCGTTTTTAGCGCTAAAAAAAACACAGACCAATCATGTACACCGAATTGGACATTTTCCAAAGAACTTACAGAATTCCTGTTTGTGAACACGGGAATTACTCTAGTTTAGAGTTGTGTGAAAACAGAATCGACATCATTGTATGATATATAATTGATGTAATATGTCTGTGCTGCCATATTTTTTTTATCTTAGCACGATAAAGTGACTGCACCCCTCGCAAACCCCTCGGGATAACCGGATATATACTGGCTGGTCCTGCAACGCGATCCACACAAGGTGTGTAGGTCACTATGGCAGGTTTTATGATATGTTTTATGATTTACAAAATTCAAATTCGGAAATAAGTAATCACCAATACATTTTATAATAGGTGTTCCGTGCAATACTTAGAACTGATGTGGTCAGTTACATAATATTGGGTGGGCCATCTATCGGTTGCTTTTTTAACCATCGATTATTTCGGCTTTGACAGCTCGAATGACTTTGCCAATGTGTCAAATTTTTAGTAGAAGGTTTGCGGTTTACGAAATGGTTAAGTTTACGCTCGAAGAAAATTGGGAAACGAAGCAGGAGCCGCCGTAACCGTCAATGGTGAGCGCTACCGCGGCATGTTGGAAGATTTTTTCTTTCCTCGAATGGAAGAGAAAGACATTGGCGGCATTTAGTTCCAATAGGACGGCGCCACGTGCCACACTGCCAACGTTACAGCCGAACTTTTGCGTGGTATGTTAGGAAATCGCATAATTAGCCGAAACAGCGATATCAACTGGCCGCCTCGCAGCTGCGATTTGACCCCGTTGGATTATTTTTTGTAGGGAGCCGTCAAGGATAAGTGCTACGCCAACCATCCAGATAGATTGACGACCTAAAGTACGAGATTGAAGTCGTCATTGCAGCCATTAAGGGCGACACCATCGAAATTGACATGAAAAATTGGGTCGACAGAATAGGTTACTGCAGAGCCAGCCAAGGCAACCATATGAATGAAGTGGTATTCTACTATTAAACCGCAATGTTGGGGCTATTCAATAAAATAAACAAAACTAAAAAATATCCACCCGTATTTTTTTATAGCAATTTTAAAATGCAACTTTTTCGTGACCCACCCCGTATAATAAAGTAGAAATAAATACAATAAAACAAACTAGTTGAATAAACTGTTAACAAATGACATAATGAATTTATGAGTGGTAGAGCCACGCTGTAGACAGTTTTGTCTACAGCATGATTGGGCCGGCTCAACCGGGTCATTACCACTGTCTCACAGAAAACCGACGTAAAGTAGCGGCTTGCTGCTGCGTTTCGTACGGTGAGTGAGATATCCGGAGGCCCAAATCCCCCTCCCCTTCCCAATCCCTAATTATCCCTTTCCTTTAAGCGACGCGCCTATAATTCTTCTGATATTATGGGCATACATAGGCAGTGGAGATCACTTACCATCAGGTGACCCACTTGCTCGTTTGCCGATCTATGCCAGAAAAAAAAGACTGTTAATTTTCATCTTTTTTCAATGAGGATTTTATGAAATGCGATCTAAACGTGAACGATAACTTTATGAAAACAAGTCAAAATTTTTGTATATTAATGTTATTGTAACAGCGAAACAAAGAGTACAACTATTACACTAAAATGGCGCGAAGACATACATTAACTGGCCGTAAAGAACGTGAACAAAATCTTGTTGTTTTTTGTTGATGAATCAGCCTAGAGAACGTCAGAAGACAACACGAGAGACAGAATCAAATGTATATCGCGAAAATACGATTTTTCTAGAATATGCCATTCATTTTGAAACTGCTCAGAAAAAATTGGAGTTAAAACAGTGTAATTTATGTCATCATTGTTGATTTGATTTAAATCTATACTAATATTATAAAGCTGTAGAGTTTGATTGTTTGTTTGTTTGTTTGAACGCGCTAATCTCAGGAACTACTGCTTCGAATTGAAAAAATCTTTTTGTGTTGGATAGTCCATTTATCGAGGAAGGCTTTAGGCTATATACCATTACGCTGCGACCATTAGAAGCGAAGCATCAGTGAAAAATATTGCAAAAACGGGGAAAATTATTCATATTTGAAGGCTTCCGTTGCTTAGCTACCCAAATAATATTATTTGAAGGCTTCCGTTGCTAAGCTACCCAAATCATTACTAATATTATAAAGCTGTAGAGTTTGATTGTTTGTTTGTTTGTTTGATCACGCGGGCGGAGCCGCGAGCAAAAGCTAGTATTGAATAACTGTCTTAAAAAACCGTTAAAAATGCTGTCTTAAAAATTACCCGTTAGAAAAACTACGCGAACCCTCGCAAAGCTCAGCTTTTTGCTAGTAGATAATCGGTTCACATTTTAAATTAACTATTAATTCTTAAAAATAATAATGAGTGTTATGCATGACTTATTATAACTCGGTTTTTTAATTTAATTTATGAGGAAGTTTTAAACGTGTAGACAAGTACACACATTATAAATTGACCTTTATTATCATAATGAATATTACATAAAAATATCTGTATAAAATTATTATTGACTCAACCAAGAGAATGTGTTCCTGAAATAAGCTTACAAAAAACATTTTTTTTACTAGCCTTGTATTATAAACGTCCCACTGCTGGGCACGGGCCTCCTCTACTGAATGAGAGAGATTGGACCTTAGTCCACCACGCTGGCCTAATACGGGTTGGCAGACTTCACATACCTTCGAAAAATCTTATCGAGTTCTCAGGTATGCAGGTTTCCTAACGATGTTTCCTTCACCGTTAAAGCAAGACATAATTTGCTGGTGGGAGGATACTTGTATCCGACCGGATAGCGACCACCGTACACTGGTGCTAAAACCTGCCATAGTGGCCCACCTTGTGTAGGTCGTGTTCCAGGGTCAGCCAGTGTATATCCGGTTCTCCCCAAGGGGCTTTCCCCCTGATCCTAACCCTTTTCCTATCACTTTTCCTTCCCCTCCCCCTTGGCCCTTTGGCAGGCCGGCATGATCTTGCCGACCTACGAATGACACATTGTTTATCGTTGGTCGACACTATTCTTGGATTGCGCTACACTTACCATCAGGTGTGGCGTAGTCACTTTGCCGAACCAGAATAAAAAATTATAATTAAAATATTCTTTGAATCCATAAAATGTAACATTATTTACATCATTAAGATACAGTAAAATTTTTACTCTACGGCCAGTTCGGAAGGCTGTTTTTTAAAGAAGAACTGGCAAGAAACGTTATCGTTGCTCTTTTCAAAACTGGTTTATAATATTTGCTCTACATTATTTACAATATTCGCATTATATGGTGTGAATATAACCTGGAGGTTAAGTTATACAAAACCTACAAGGTATGACACGTGAAACATAAATGCCTCATTATTTTACGAGTGCGCATACAAAAATTATCCTTTTTGCAGTTTGACCGAATTTCCGACTTCCACTGTCTCACAGAAAACCCACGTAATGTAGCGGTTTGCTACTGCATTTCGTACGGTGAGTGAGATATCCGGAGACCCAAATCCCCCTCCCAATCCCTAATTTCCCCTTTCCTTTTAGCATGCTACGCGCCCATGATTCCTCTGGTATTGTGTGCGTTCATGGGCGGTGGAGATCACTTACCATCAGGTGACCCACTGCTCGTTTGCCGGCCTATGCTATAAAAATGCTACAAAAAAAAAACAAAAAAAAATCGTGACTAAATTACACTATTACAAATACCAAAATCAAAACATTTATTTTGCAAGTAGGCCACAAAGGGCTCTTTTACACGTCAATCTTCTATACTTATAAAATAACATGTCCTGCTGACTGACTGTCAGAACAAACTACCAAAGCTAACAACAAACTATCAAAGCTACAAGCATGGAATTCGGATTGTATATTCATTTTGTTGTGTAGGCACCCACTAAGAAAGGATTTTAGAAAATTCCACCCAAGGGGTCAAAATAGGGGATGATAATATGTATGAAAGTCTGTAATTTTGAAAGTTACATAAACAAAATTTTGTATTTCGGTTATTGACGTAAAACAAATAAATACGTGTTTCAGGAATTTTTAAAATTTTAGTAAATAAGAGATAAAAAGGGGGGTGAAAGTTAATGTGAAAGTGAGTTTGTTTGTAACGCTTTCACGCCTAAATCACTGAACCGATTTTGATGAATTTATCTACAGGGATAGATGGGACCCTGGAGACGGTTACAGGTTACATTAGATAAATTCATCAAAATCGGTTCATTGATTTAGGCGTGAAAGCGTAACAAACAAACTCACTTTCGCATTTACTTTCACCCCCTTTTTCATCCCTTATTAAATAAAATTTACAAAATTCCTGAAACACGTATTTATTTCTTTTACGTCAATAACCGAAATACAAAATGTTGTTTATGTAACTTTCAAAATGACAGACTTTCATACAAATTATCATCCCCTATTTTGACCCCTTGGGTGGAATTTTCTAAAATCCTTTCTTAGTGGGTGCCTTCATAACAAAATGAATATACAATCCGAATTCCATGCTTGTAGCTTTGATAGTTTGCGCTCGGCGATGATGAATTAGTCAGTCAGTCAGTCAGGACTTATTATTTTATAAGTATAGATTTTGCAATAGGTATTTTACTGTAATTCATACGAATAATGTAAAAAGTAGGTAAATGTCTAGTTTAATAAAATTTAAATATTAACAATACATAATGGCTTTTGAACATAAATGACGGCACGTGAGACACACGTGCGAAGTCAGGACAGGTCGGTAGTTCAAAACAAAATCTACATTCCAAAATAACAGGAAAACACGTAGAATAAAAACATAAAACAATATAGATCATATCATGTTTGGGTTGCGAATATTTTTTTAAAAATGATGCCCACATTTTATTCGGTTCACCGGTATATAGGTAGGTTAATGCGTGCGCTTTCGCTAATAAAGAATTTTATACACATACTTAAGATCACGGTTGTAACCCTGAAAGGGTAGGATGACGTGCAACTAGTGCTGTGGCATTTCACCCACGGTTCATCGAGGTTATTTCAGTTCCGTGATGTGGGGTCAATCTTATCACTATATTGGGCATACAAGGTGGTAGGTCCCTCGTATGTGAAAGGCCTTCTGGGTTGGTTCCGCCGCTTTGTAAATTTATGCCGCCAAGTAATAGTGTGTAAGCACTGATATGTTTCAGTTTGAATGATACTGAAGTCAGTGAAATTACTGGGCGTTATGAGACTTATAATCTTATGTCTCGAGGTGAAGGACGCAGTCCAGTGCCATACAGTGCTTTGTAAGTCAAAGTTCTATGTAGTGTTGTATCTGTTTATGGGCAGACTCACGTCTCTCACTCTCTTACCACTTACCAAATTTTAATATTTTACAGTTGATAGATAATGAATTATAGTTTTTAAATTATAATCTTAAAAAACAACTTGAAAATCGGTTCCACACCCGTTGAGGAGATTCCGATTTTACCTCATAAATACGTCATCTGATTTAATGCATATTTCATTATTCGAGTGGTAGAGTCACGCTGTAGACAGTTTCCTCTACAGCATGAATGGACCGGGTCGTTGCTATTGTCTCACAGAAAACCGTAAAGTAGCGGCTTGCTGCTGCGTTTTGTACGGTGAGTGAAATATCCGGAGGCCCAAATCCTCCTCCTTTCCCAATCCCTAATTATCCCTTTTCTTTAAGGTCGGCAACGCGCCCATGTTTCTTCTGGTATTGTGCGTACATGGGCGGTGGAAATCATTTACCATCAGGTGAACCACTTGCTCATTTACCGGCCTATGCTGTAAAAAAAATCCATATAGGACCACCATCGCAGTAAACCCTATCAAATACATAATATAATAATATTACATCTAACAGGCACACACAGTCCTGACCTCACAGTAAGATACGAGTCTTGTTATCTGGGTATCAGGAACTACGAGAGACTTTCGGTCTCACACCACCCAGACCCCGTAACAAATAATTGTGGATCACACAAACATTTGTGCCAATGCGGTGATAGAACCCGCGGCCTCTCGATTCACAGCCGGCTACTCGCCTGCTGCGCCACGGAGGCTGTTAAATAAATAGATTATTAAAATCTATCCTCATCTAGCGCAGATATCGCGTAGCATACATAAAATTAATTCAGTCAAGTGTTCATATACAGAGGATTCCGCATTCGTACCGTTAATTTATAATTTATGCCATTTTATTATGAGTCGATAAATTAACACAAAATAATAATTTACGCCCACTGCCTATTACGGTTCTAAAGATAGAGGCCTTTAGTGTAGGACAGAAAGACGGCGCGACGTAAGCTCTATAATAGAATACCGTTGTTATTTTGTGAACAGAATCCCAAAAATACAAAGAATAATTGTGAACCCGCTTATTTGTCTCTTGAAATGGTTATTTACATATTTTTTTATAATAATATACCTCCCCCTCCCTATGCGAGTCCCGTCCCTCGTCTGTCTGGATTGGCACCACTGCTTTATCTATTGCTGCCGCCAAGCAACAGTGTGGAAGCACTGTTGTATTTCGGTTTGAAGGACATTGAAACCAGTGAAATTACTGTGCATTATGAGACTTAACATCCTTTGTCTCGGTGTGACGAGCACAGTTCAGTGCCATGCAGTGCTTTGTAATTCAAAGTTCTGTGTTCTGTTTATGGGCAGGCATGGCGCTTACCTTTAGGCGAGCGCCTTGCTCGTCTCGTTATTCAGTCATATAAAGAAAATATTTATGGATCACACAAACATTTGTTTCGTTGTAGGGATCGACCCGCATTTCACAGCCGGTTACTCGCCCACCATAGTGGCTCTCAAAACATGTCATTTAATTTTCTACACGAAATTGAATACACTCCCATGGTATATGTATAAACTATTGGATGTAGACACGACATGATAAACCTAGATTTTGCTCACGAAACCGCTCGCATGAATATCTTTTTCCGGGATAAGTAGCCTATAACCGTCTCCAGGGTCACATCTGTCTATTAACCAAAAGTCATGAAAATTTATTTAGCTATTTAGTCGTGTAACAAACAAACAAACTCACTTTCGAATTTATAATATTAGTTAGGACAAATACCTATACAATGGTGATGCAATTGCTAAAAAACATGTCGGGAAATAAATACACGGCGAAAATAAATACGGTTCGACCGGGTCGTTACCACTGTCTAACAGAAAACCGTTGTAAAGTAGCGGCTTGTTGCTGCGTTTCGTACGGTGAGTGAGATATCCCAATCCCTAATTATCCCTTTCCTTTAAGGTCGGCAACGCGCCCATGATTCTTCTGGTATTGTGGGCGTACATGGACGGTGGAGATTACTTACCATCGGGTGATCCACTTGCTCTTTTGGCGGCCTATGCTATAACGCTCTTCTCGCGGGCAGAGCTGCGGGCAAAGCAACTAACAACCGAACTATTTTAGAATGTGAACAAATCATTGTTTAATATTCATGTTTAAATGACAAATACCAGTTAGATTTTATTGGAACATTTTTGTGGAACACGTTGCTGCCTAATAAAAAACCGGTTCAAAAATACTAGTCTATCTGAATGAATTGGTAAAACATACTTATTTCTCTTCCTGACACAAGAGAGAGAATATTTTGAGCTTACTTATATTTTAACATTAAATAAATCAATTGCCTGCTGATTAAAGCAATGATCACAAATTTACAAACACAAATGCAATATGGACGGTATTATAAAATCTAATATCGGTGCGTTACTGGTCACACCTAAATATTTGAAAAAAGAAAACCGACCAAAAATATTATTCCCAAAAAAGTTGTTGCGTGTTTATAAGTGAAGTGCGATCCAGATTGTCAATGTTTGCAGTGTTTTCACCGACTTAAAAAGGAGTGTTCTGTAATTTTCCTACGTTTTTCAAACAAAACAAACCCCATTTTCATTTTAAACATTAATGAATTATATTACATAACACGACGAAACATAAGATAAGCTAACGCCTTCACCCTTCTTTCTGGTAATTTGTAAATGAATCTACAGTATTCTTTAACTTTTAAATGAATTTATGTTAGGCTTTATCTTTTCAAAAGATGTTTAAACTTACCTTATGTGTATGTATTTTTTTATTATTATGTACATAAATCGTGATTAGGATATAGATTTTCTAATACAATTAAGTTATAAATTGGTTAATTCCAATTACATTATTTATTTTTTCCTATCATAATAATAAAGCCACAACTAATAAGACCGCCATTTAACCTTTTAAGATGTTGATGAAAACTATGAAAAAGACGAGAAAATGTGATAATAGTGCCTTTTAATTTGGATCTAAATAATATACAAATACGTTTATCAGAAATGTCACAACTAAAAAATAAAACAAAATATCTCAAATGCAAACTAATATAAATAGGGAAAATATTTAATGTGTGTCCAAAAGAGCGAAATTTGAAACATTCAAAGGCTGTTTTGGCAACATAGCGGATCCCAGACGTTTGTAACATATACCGGTGCGCAGTCGTGGTTTGATGCGTGCAAAAATGCCCGCTCTGTGGACAGTACTGGCGGTGCTGATGCTTGGAGTCTGGCCTGCAGAAACCCACATCTACCACCTCAATGGTAAGTAAATACCCTGTGATGTACTGAAAACTGAAATTAATATTACGATTTTATGTACATTTTAAAACAATAATTCGTTATTTAATTTTACGTCAGGAATACTCGTAGTAAATTGAATAAAATATTTCTTAGGCAGCCTGTAAGATCTAAACTTCGTGCTCAATGAATTTAATAACAATAATAAACTTATTTGTGTAAACACGCAGTAAAAACGCATCGTATTTAGTGAGGACGGCTCGAAGGCAAAAACAAACTTACCGCGCTGTTTTTGGTTGCATAACTTTCACCATCTATAGACGATTCGCTTTTGAACAAAGTTAGTTTAAAGTTAAATTCAATTAAAACGGAATTAAATGAAATGTTATGTTATAAAAATATAATTTATGTAATTATATTTTATTCATAAAATATTTCTGACGTGTCTACAACGAGATAGTCCTAGTCCCAAAGATGCCGAGCTTTACTGCTCGGTGTCAACAAAATGCTATCGATCCTGGCTTACATCAGCTACAAAGGCGTGTGTGGACAGGACAGTCTTTTGTCTCAAAATAATATAATTTGAATATTATCTAAAAAATAAGCCATTCAACCCAAATTATATGTAGATTTATTTGTTGTATAATAAAATTAAAAACTTGTCGAAATATTTATATGGTTATAAATTCTTAGCAATTTTCTGCAATATAAATTGAATGCTACATATTCAACAGATGGTAGGCTATATAAATACATTCCATCTAAAATATACAAAATGGTGCACTCGGTGTCAAAACCTGCCATAGTGATCCACACACCTTGTGTGGATCGCGTTCCAGGATCAGCAAGTGTATATCCGGTTCTCCCTAGGGGCTTGCGAAATGTGTGATACTAGATACGATATTTTTCGTTACGACCGTAACTTACAATTAACAAATCCACAATCACAATTAATGACACAAACATTTGTCTGGGATCGAACCTGGGACCTCTCACTTCACAGCCGGCTACTCGCCCGCTGCGCTATGTCGGTTAGTATAAACTCATTCGCTTCGTTTGTCCATAAACGCTAATAATCTCAACAAAATGTCTCTAACAGAGGATTTTTGTAAAAAGTTTATAGATATAACTTATACAGGGTTACTTTTAAAACACAGCAACCTCGCAGGACTCGATAGCTGACCCCATAAGGAATAACTTTTGTTCTATGAGTTCGGACATAACTCAATACATGAAAAATGACAATGACAGACGACTGGTGGCTAGATAAATGGATCAAATTCAAAGGCGCTAGCGTTGCACCCCCTTCCTCACGCTTCGCAGAGGTTTGTTTACGTAATCTTTGCGATGCGCATAGAGACATAAACATTCAAGCCGGAAATTAAATTAATACTTATTTTTATATAAAAATAAAATCTAACAACTTTTTAAAAGTCGCAGAACAAAAGTTGTTCCTTATGGGGTTAGCTATTTAGTTCTGCGAGGTTGTTGGTGTTGGTTAAAAGTAACCATGTATAGATTAGCTGATGCCTATATCCCCGAAGGGATAGGTAACGGTGTGTAGTGCACCCACGGTTCCACGAGCTGATTTCCTTCTAGTTTGGGCGTGGTCGGGATAAGCTCGTTCTCTATCCTTTTCGACACACTCTTTCTGCGACATGACACGTTATCTGATTGACTATTACCTAACCCAAACCGTTATAAATAGAAATTTAATTTTTTGTCAGAGTATTAATATATATCATTTCCAATATTGTCGGATTTCTTTGAAGGGATTTCCTGTAATTCATTCCCTAAAGGAATCATTTTTTTCATATGTAACGCGGGCAAAGCCACGTTGCTAGTAGTTTTTATGCTGTTTATATAGCGGTCAAACTGATCAGTTTTACGGTACTCTGATGAGATAATTCGTAAGTTTATTAACATATATAATCAAAACTTAATTCTGAATAATAAATTCTAAGCTATAAATTTTTTAGACGACCTAAAACAGGCAACAATTTAAGTTAGCTGTCTTTCAATCGAAAAACTTGTATCATTAGAGACAGTTATATGAACTACTTCAAGATACGTATAGCAGCGCTAGCTATCGTAATTTTTTTTGATCCGAACACGGCAAAGCGACTGCACTACACCAGATGGTAAGCGCTGTGCTGTCCAAAAAAATCAGCAACCAACGACAAACAAAGAGTTTTTCGGTGGTCGCCAGACTCATGCCGGCCTCTTTAGGTGCTTCTTCATACAATGAATAGGGAAGAAGCAAATCGAGGGGCCTGCGATTGGACAGGCGGATGACCGATGCAGGCATAGGGATACAAGGATGTATCCCTATACCGGCCCCAGCCAACCATCGAGTCATGATGCAAGCCTCTCGGGAGAACCGAATAATGTATACAAAAATCAAACTATAACGTATTTTTAAAACTTTCGTACGACGAAAATTAACTATAGCATAATAATAGCCGATGCCTAACCGATTTACATTTATTACAATAATACGATAAATGAAACATTAAATAATTAAACATTACGATTCTTGGAGACCAGTGTCGATGCCTTTGAAGATGGTAAAAAGAGAAAAAAATATATATTAGGATGAAACCCCTTGGAAAAGGAAGATAATATAATAAAAATAATAGGAAAAATGATTTACGGGCGATCTGAGGTCGGGAAGTGGGAGGGGGTGGGTTTTTAAGGGTATAAAACGGTTTATCTCGATTTCCGGAAAAAACTACAAGTCCAGTATATTTTTTTTTATGTTTCAAAAATTATCGACACTGGTCTATATCTGGCTCGCCGATTGCAAACATACGAATTGTCTATTTTGTTTTGTTTCTGGATATTAATTTACGGATTTTTGAGGTGGCCCATCAGGAATCATTGGGATGAGGATAGCGGCGAATGTGATAAGTTTCTTCTTTGTCTACCCTAGTGAAAATGTCTGCGCACGTCACTGCTAGCAATCATAAAAATTGTAACGTGTCGCTAATTACATTAACAAACTATTTACATAACTAATAAAGACATAAATAATTTATTATTATATATGCTGAAAAATACGAAATAATGATATCAGGTCTTAAGAAAGTATATTCAAAAACAAAGAAGTCGCCCCGACAACCCGCGTTATCGTCATAATTAAAATTATCATATTTTAACCTAAAGATGTTTTATGGTTTCTATTCATACCATATATTACACTAATTATAAACGAATTAAAATAATAAACTAATAAAAATAACACAATCTAAGAATTTTGTCGGGTAGCGCACCTGCTATTCATTCTTTAAGCGATCTAAAACAGATAATAGTTTAACTTGTCTTTCATGCGAAAAACTTGTATCATTAGAGACAGTTATATGATCTACTTCAAGATATGTAGGTATAATGTGTGGCGGCGCTAGCTATCGTAATATTTTTTTGATCCGAACACGGCAAAGTGACTGCACTACACCTGATGGAAAGCGCAGTGCAGTCCAAAAAAAACGACGACCACCGACAGGGTTTTTCGGTGGTCTCCAGACTCATGCCAGCCTGTTTACGTGCCTCTTCATACAATGAAGAGAGAAGAAATAAATCGAGTGTCCTGCGATAGATAAGGCGGGTGACAGATGCAGGCACAGGGATATAAGCATGTAGCCCATTTTTTTTCTTTTTTTTTCTCGTGGGGAAAGCCGTTTATTGCTACCGCCCCACCGGGGGGAGGTGGAACGGTTATGTTGGGTTCTACCGGCCTTACGACCCAGCGAATCGCCCGGGAGAGATGAAAAACATCCGGGCTGGGAATTAGGTTAAGACTTGAAAAATTGAAAAAAAGAACGTGAAACGTGTTGGTTATTTGAGTTTCTTGGTCAGCAAACGTTCTATGAGGTGTACCACACTCCTTGTTAACTAATTTTTTATTTGTAATGATATTTGACGTCGACGATTCTAGAATATCTGTTTGTGTCTCAGCATCACATTTGTTACTGCTTACATAACGATTACAAATAAATGTTTTTGATGATACATTGGAAGTAAAATATATATTCGCTTCACAGGCTTGATCCATCGTTTGATTCATGGATGTATTAGGTTGATCAGTTATTTCAGAAGGTTCTGTAATATTCATCACCGGATCTATCTCAGCCGTTGACTTTTTTATTATTCTCCTGTCCATGAAGCGTTTGTGTCTAAATAAATAAATTACGATAATATAAATAAAAATTAAATTAAATAAAACAGGTATTGCTAAATCATTAACTATATCAAATAATATGTCTACATTTTTTAGTCGATTATTTCTATTAATCTAAATATTTTAATCAAAACTTAATTTTTTTACGTACCTACTCAAAACTGTGGATTCGTTGACTTTACGTCTTCTATAAACTGATGGAAAAATAGTTGGAGCGTAATTAGGACTTGATTCAACATCTGATTTTTCACCACCAATGAAGTGTTCACTGCATATAACATCCATAGGTTTTGGAGACCTTACGATCCATCAATACTTTACAAAAAAATATTAATTAAATTATTACTCCGTTTTCTTACACGACATACACATGTATATGACATTATTCTATAGAATACGGTTGTAGGTTATAGTAATACTTACTTTTGCCTTTTAACAGCAGTTATCCATTTTTTTCGCTGATTTAATTTCCACTTGGCAACCGGAAACTTATAAAATTTACAATTACTATTCCTACTAGTATTTTTGCAATCGACTACACAACAACTTTGATGACCCATTTTATTTTATTTATTTAATTAAACTGACACACGTGTTATTGTTATGGTCATAGATAATAAAGAGCCACCCGTAGTTCTGTATTGTCCGCAGCGAGCGCTGACATCACTTTTGTGTCCCCCACTATGCCTTACGCACCCAGCGAATACCCACCCCATCCAACCATCAAGTCATGTCGCAAACCCCTTGGGAGAATCAGGTATACACTGGCTGATCCTGGAATGCGATCTAACCAAGATGTGTCTGGACATGTGTCAGGAGACCGAAGAGCGTAAGACGGTTAACCTCTTTTGGGTTAAGGCGCACGTGGGGTTGGAAGGGAATGAACGCGCGGACGAGCTCGCGAAGGCGGCATCCACCACCTTAAAAAGGCGGCCCGATTATGATCGATGTCCTATCTCGTTCGTCAAGCGACAAATCCGTCAGGAGTCGATTGACGAATGGGATGAGCGATACAGGGCTGGAGAAACAGCGGCGGTTACGAAGCTGTTTTTCCCTGACGCTAAAAAAGCCTTCAAAATTATTAAGAAGTTACCAGTTGATCATGTTCTCACGCAGGTCTTCACGGGCCATGGGGGATTCTCTGAGTACTTGAATCGCTTCAAGTGCAAGGAGAGCCCCTCATGCATCTGTGACCCTGCGAAGAACGAAGACATTTTACACGTGTTGATAGAATGCCCAATATACCTGTATGAGCGAACAAACTTCGAGATTGAAAATAATATCTGTGTAAATAGTAGTAACCTAAGTGGTATGTTGGAAAATTGTGATGTTAGAATTAAGTTTTTAAAATATTGTAAAAAAGTAGCGTGTAGCGTCTTGGAAAGAAATAAATGAACAGGGCAACTACAGCACGTAATATAAGATTATATGTGCTTCTAGTTGCCACTGAAATGCTGGATTTGGGAAGAAGGCACGCTAACAATATGTAATCTGTAAATAGACTTAATGATTTTTAAAATTGTTTTAGACAAGATTTCTTTACAAATCGCAAATGTATGTTTTTATTGTGACAAACTTAGCTTACTAGTACTGTTTTATTGTATCCAATTTTTAAATAAAGGCATGTGCATTTTTAGGTGTTTACTAAAACTCTGAAAGAAAGTATCAGAGGCACGAGAGTGGGGCATAGAGCCCCACAAAAAAAAAAAAACCATGATGTGTGGGCCGATATGGCAGGTTTTAACACCATGTGTACGGTGGTCGCTATCCGGGCGGATATGAATATCGTACCACCAGCGAATATTAACTAGACCTAGTTATTAAATTTTTTCAAGGTTTTGTCTTCACCTTTAAAGCAAAAAATAAATTATCAACGAATAAACAGGTAACTCAGAAAGGTCAGATGTGCATACGTTTTTAGCTGAAAAGGTAAAAGAATCGTGGACGCGTTGACAACCTTAAAGGGAATAATAAATTTGGGAAGGGAAGGGGGAATTGGACCTTAGGGTATCTCACACACCATTGACCGCAACAGCAAACTGTTACTTCATGTCGGTTTGCTGTGAGGTAGCCATAAAACTCTGTCGATCCGGCCGCCTTCAAGCAGTAGACATGCAGCGCTACACCTGTGGCTCTAGTACATAAAAACCTGCAATTTACGTTTCGGCAATTCATACTACTGAAATGAACCACTTTTTTTTGGCATATCGAGCACATTATTGAGGAACTTGTGATAAAATTTATCGCCGTTAACAATAAGTGACCTTTTTAGTCTCGACTATTCTAAAAACGGGTACTGTGAATTTGTTTTTGTGTCTAGTATTTATATTATGAATGTCACCATTTTTGTAACATTTATTTAAGTTTTTACGATATACATAATGTTTGGATAAATATATTCACACGCCACACCCAGTATATTACTATCCTTGAATACATATCGTAAGGAATCGCGGCTACTTAGCACGATGTTTTTTTGGAACGAAGTTCCTTACGGCAGGCTTGGAGGGGATAGGGATTTCGCTGCGTGACCGAACTGAAAAAAATGTGATAGTAAAACCGTAAGAAAAATGCGTGGAAAAAATGCGTGGAATAAAAGCGTTAAATGAGAAGTGCGCAGGCGCGACAGTCGCATAACCAGCCAGCGTTAGTTCCTTTTTTAAAATGAAATTCATTCAGCCAGTTATATTTGAAGTAGTTTTATATCTCCTTCGATTTTTAAAAGATTATTACATAAGTTGATAAAAAATGCTATACAATAGCTTTACCGCGGCAGTCTCCGAGTGCCACACGTCTTTTTTTATTTCTATTTTTCTATTCTATTTCTATGTAATTTTATGTTGTCAAACAAAAATAAAGAGACATATTTTGTTATTTTAGTTGATAATTTGAATTTTTTGCAATTTGTGTCGATTCTACATTAGCCGAAGGAACTTCGTTCCTACCTGGTGTCCCACGACACACACCAATTTTTTACAATATAAGTATAGTGCCCTTTCAGCAACTGATCCCCACAATAGAATGTCGTAGGACAAAATACTGTGGAAGTATCCAAAATATACCAACCTAGCCGTTGAAACATCAGTCAAGCGTCTTACTTTCGCGACAACAAAAGCTGCAGAACTAAGTTTACCGTATAATCTTTTTAATTGAAGATCCCGTTGCAATTGACTATCCTTAGGAAGTTATTCCTAGGAAAACTGTTGAAGAGACTAGATCTAATATCTCTCCATAATGATTTGTTACGTTTACGCGAATGTTACTCATTGAAATAAAACTAATTTAAGTCCACCCCGTGACTGGAAGACTGAAAAGCTTTCGAAACGTCGGGATCAAAATTAAAATTAAAAACCGCGATAAAATCCGTTTAAATTATTTTTATTTCACTAATGTTTCTCCGTTTAATTTTATGCGCGACTTCACCTTTACAACATTTGATAATGTGAAATGGATGCATTTTACCTGCATTTAATAAAAGGTTCCGCCAAGAACCAGTTCCGTATTATTCAAAATGTTGTTGGGTTTAATTAGATCTTTATCCTTATGAGTCAGCAAATAACTAAAACTATTTTTTTTTTATCCTGGCTCGGCAAAGTGAATACGCTATACCTGGTTAATGCAGTGTAGCTAAAAAGACCAGCGACAACCCACAAACAATCAGGTTTTCGGTTGTCACCAGAATCATGTCAGTCTGTATAAATGCTTCTTCACACTCCGAAGAGGGAAGAAGCTTATCGAGGGGTCTGCGACAGGACAGACGGATGAGCGATGCAGGCACAGCGGTACAAGGATGTAACTCCCATACCGCGCCCCACCCAACCATCAAGTCATGTAACAAGCCCCTCGGGTGAACTGGATATACCCTGGCTGATCCAGGAACGCGATCCACACAAAGTGCGTGGGTCACTACGGCAGGTTTTATCACCATGTGGACGGTAGTCGCTATCCGAGCGTATATGAATGTCCTACCGCCAGCAAATTTCACGAGCAAAGGTATGTCGCCTACATAGCCTTGAATATATTTGTATAGATCTATTTCTACAAACACAAAGGTATTTCTAATGTAACTACGCACTATATTTAATTAACACACAACAAATATTAATTCCGGAACTGGTTTAAACTCGCTTGTTGAACGGCTAAAATTCATAAAAATTGTCGTATAGAATCAACAAGGCATGTTGTGAGAGCTTCAATTCTATGTCACAATTTATCTATACTAATATAATAAAGCTGTAGAGTTTGATTGTTTGATTGTTTGTTTGTTTGTTTGTTTGTTTGTTTGTTTGAACGCGCTAATCTCAGGAACTACTGGTTCGAATTGAAAAAATCTTTTAGTGTTGGATAGTCCATTTATCGAGAAAGGCTTTAGGCTATATAACATTACGCTGCGACCATTAGAAGCGAAGCATCAGTGAAAAATATTGCAAAAACGGGGCAAAATATTCATATTTGAAGGCTTCCGTTGCTAAGCTACCCAAATCTATACTAATATTATAAAGCTGTAGAGTTTGATTGTTTGTTTGTTTGTTTGATCACGAGGGCGGAGCCGCGAGCAAAAGCTAGTTACGTATATGTTGACGCGGACAAGCCATGTTATTATATGTCATACGATAAATGATCACATTGTTTTATTCAGATAGGCAGTGACTCTACTGGACCTAGCCCTATTCTATAAATCCAAACGAAGCAACGAAATTTGGACCACACATAGAACCAACTATGTATATAATAGCTATTACTTTAATAATATTATTGATTTAAACTACTATCACAAAGATTAATTGGACGTATTTACGCAAACAGGACCCAAAGCATATTCAACTCAAGATACTGATTTTGTTTTGCTAAATTCATTAATTGATTGATTGATTGAAATTGATTTCAATACTGTATTTTTTTGCAAAATCGTAAATGGAATATATTTCATGTCTGATTTTCGAAAAAACTACAAGTTGACGATAATTTAAATTATTGAATTGAGTAAAACAAAATCAGTTCTACTGATTTTGTTTTGACAAGTGAGTGAGTCCATTTGAACTCGCTTTGGGTTTGTTCCTGTTTGCGTAAGTAGTTCCAATTTCTAAGTAAAAACGTAGGGTAAAGTAGGGTAATACCGGTCAGGTGACAATACCGGTCACCACAATATCTCCCTATTAACATTGTTTACGCACACGTACACCACACAGAGGGTGGCGCGAGTGTTCCCGACGCCAACGCACCACCCCCCGCGCATTTGCGATCATGCGTTTTTGAGAATTGCACGTCAATTTATTTCGGGTCCATATTTTGTTATTATTTGGCCGCAGAATATAAGGGGTAAGTGTCAGTATTTTTGTGTTTCTTCTTTTGCCAGTGACAATATTAGTTATTCAATTATATAGCTATTCATGTAATGATATATTTCAAGCACTTCGTAACGGGTTTTTAAAATAATTATTGTTAATTAAGAAAATGTAGAGGCGGCTAATGCCGGTCACGCTGACCGGTATTACACGCAACGCAATCATTGTTTTTTTTTCAGTTTTATTACTTTTGTTTTATTTTATCTTTCTGTATAGGATTTCGGGAACTCGGAGAAGGAGCCAAGGATTGAATAATATGGAACCAAGATTTGATTTGAAAAGGGTATTCAAACTTGTTGAAGATGGAACAGCAGTAAGAGAGGCAGCTCGGACTTGTGGCGTCCTATTTTCAACTCTCAAAGAAAGACTGAAACACAAGAACTGTGAATCACCATCTTTGGGAAGAAATCCAGTTTTTACGAAGGAGCATGAAACGGAAATGGCAGACCAGATAAAATTCCTTGGTAAGATATTTTATGGTTGCACTTCAATTCAAATACGTAAAATGGCATATGAATACGCAGTCAAAAATAATGTGAAGCATAATTTTAATGAAAATTTCGGAATGGCTGGAAAAAAATGCTCTGAAGGATTTATCAAAAGAAATAACTTATCTGTTCGAAAAGCAGAAGGAACGAGTCCAAACAGAGCTACAGCTTTTAACAAGAATGAAGTTACTATGTTTTTCAAGCTGCTTGAGGAGTTGATGGATAAATACAAGTTCTTACCAAGGAATATCTATAATGTCGACGAGACAGGTATCTCTTGTGTGCAAGATCCAGGAATAATTGTCACTTATAAAGGTCAAAAACATGTGGGTTCTGTAACTAAAAAGGTGAAAAAAAGTGTTCTCTAAGATAAGAATAACTATCAATCTTCGTCAGACTCTGACATTGATATGCTGGATATGTGCGATGATGACGAAGATGTTGATGTCAAAGATGAGGAAAATAAATGCATGTTATGTGATGATTACGGCCAGAATAACGAGCTTTGGTACAGGTGAATTTAGTGTGGGGGGTGGGCTCATGCTCAGTGCACGGGTTTTGAGTCCTCCAAAGACTACGTTTGTGATTTTTGCCGCTAAAACGCTAGACCGGTATAACTACTAAAATTCGTCAATCTTCCCACTATTTAAACACGCATTTGACGATTCCACATAAACGTCGTACATAAATACGAAATAAATAATCTTTAATTTGATATGTAACAGTTTTGTCTACAGCATAAATGTGCTGACTCGACCGAGGTACTGCGATTCGTACGGTTAGTGATTACTGGAGGCCCAAATCCCTTTGTGCTTCAGGTTCCTAACTCACTTATCCACAATCATAATCCATATCCATAATTCTCCTCCAACGGTGGTGTTCAGAGGCGGTGAAGGTTTTTTTTTATTTGATTGAATGACGAGACCAGCAAAGCGCTCGCCTGATGGTAGGCGCCACGCCTGCCCATAAACAGATGCAACACCTTACACCACACAGAACTTTGAATTACAAAGCGGTGCATAACACTGAACTGCGCTCGTCACCCGGAGACCTAAGATGTTAAATCTGCTAATGTCCAGTAATTTCACTGGCTTCAATGTCCTTCAAACCGAAACACAAACTGTTGTGTGTAAGCACTGGCTTAAACACTGTTGCTTAGCGGCAGAATTAGACAAAGCGGTGGTAACAACCCAGACGTTTTTGACCCCGACGCGACGAAACCCAGGATGCAAGCCGCTGGTTTACGTCGGTTTTCTGAGACAGTAGTAACGACCTGATTAAGCCGGCTCATTCATGCTATAAAAAATGTCTACAGCGTGGCTTTACCACTCATAAACTATACAAGTCATTAACAAAGTGTGTGTGTATGTTTGTATATCGCTAATATTACTGGTTTATTAATATTCGTTTGAATGTTATTCCGTTTTCGTCACACGCACGGCCTAACGTGCTTAGCAACAAATATTCGCCAGTCATTATGTTTGTAGATGAGTAGAGTATTTTTAACCGACTTTAAAAAAGGAATAAGTTTATATACTCCCGCCATACATTGTACATTTCAAAAAGCATATGAGTTGCTCGGTATAGGAATTTGTACCCGGTATGACGAAGGCACCCCACCTAACACATTATGGTTCATGGCGATGGATATAATTTACAATCAGGTGACCCGCTCGCTCGTTTACCGGCTATAAAAAACAATCTCGGAGAACCGTATTTTTTTATCCGATCACGGCAAGATGACTACACTACACCTGATGTAGTAATTCAAAGCTGTAATAAGTGTAAGTAATTCTGTGTGGTGTTAATGGGCAGACGTGGCGCTTACCATCAGCCGAGCGCCTTGCTCGTCTCGTCATTCTCTCTCACGGGAGACTCCACGGGGCCAAACACGCGTTTGGTTCAAGGAGACTGGCCAACGTGAATTACAATTTGTTTCCTCATATATGCATTAACAAAAACAATTTTATTCATACTAATTCACTGATTTTGAATATAATATTAATGCTCTTTATTTATCTACCAGGATTCTTCAACTTTTGTACTGTTTTAAACAAAAAAAAACTGGTTAAAATAACAAAAGTACTGGAGCGAAACTAAACGGCTGTTGTCGCCACGAACCGAATCGAATTATATGCGGATATGTATATAGCTAAAAATAAATTAATCTAATTGAATAAAAAAATATTGTTGTTTAAAAAATATTTTTTTATGTTTCCATGACTATGTAATGTATTTTGAATGAATATTATTAATATAAATAAAAGTATCACGCAAGCTTTCAGTAATATAAAAATGCGTTAATATAACCTCATTTACTGATCTACATATTTTATAATCGTTCGTAAGGAGTACTCCAGTAGTGCGTCGGAGCTGACACACACTTTTTTTCTACTAGTTTTCTCTTGCTATCTCTACATTTATATCGAAGTTAACATAAGGCCAGTATTGACATCGCGAGAAAATATTGTCATGTCCTTTATCCGTACTGACTGTTCTGCCCGTACTGACATGAGCTGATGGTTGGTGTGGCGTGTATAGGGGAGCTTGTTTCGGTCTGGCCATACCGGCCACAATTCCAGACTCCTGGCGGATACGGCGCATTTCATTATAGAAAATCCAATATCACTTTTACTAAACCCGGGGATCGAACCCGAGACCTCAGCAAGCAGTCGTACCTCATACACAATAGAATTGCGCCACCGAGGCAGTCTTTATTACAATAAATAAATATTATAAATATTATTATAATAATAAATAATAAATATTATTACAATAAATTAATCCCTGATACTCATTGTGAGAACATCAACAAAATTGCTCTTTTGCACGGAATATATCACCCCATCATCATCATCATCATCATCATCTTATACCCATGCTAAGAGACAAGACGACAGCCTCCGTGGCGCAGTGGACGAGTGAGCGAGCGGTTCGATTCCCGCACCGAGACAAATGTTTATGCGATCCACAGATATTTATTTCGGGTCTGAATCGATGACCACATTTCCCTCGTAGTTCCTGATACCAACGATACACGTTAAGCTAGTGTGGAGTCAGGACAATGTGTGTGACTGTTGGGTGTATTTTTTTTATCCAAACACGACAAAGTGACCGCACTACATCTGATGGTGAGCGTAGTGCAGTCCAAAAAACTAGCGACCACCGACAAACAATGAGTTTATGGGTCACCAGAATCATGCCGGCTTGTATAAATGTTTCTTCCCTCTTCGGAGAGGGAAGAAGCAAATCGAGGGGCCTGTGACAGGACAGGCGGATGACCGATGCAGCCACAGGAATGTACCCCTATACCCGCCCCAACCAATTATCAAGTCATGTAGTAAGCCCCTCGGGAAAACCGGATATACACTGGTTGATCCTAGAACGCGATCCACACAAGGTCACTATGGCAGGTTTTAACACCATGTGTATGGTGGTCTCTATCCGGGCGGATATGAATATCCTACCACCAGCAGCATTTATTTATAAGAGGGCTAGACTGGGCATTGAGGTATAGTCCCAGAAAATGACGTAATTTGATATATATAGATGACATTAAGACACCTCACACGCTTATCTCCTCTAGACAATCTCTTGATAAATGTTTGTTTATAGTTATACGTTCACTTCAACATAATACGCAGTAGTCTGTCAGAAGGCTAATGGTGCAGATGAACGGCCCGTGATAACGCGAGCTGAGCCATGGACGAGACAAAGCCATTTCGTGTACTACCCGTATATTCGTAGCGACTCGTCTTTACTTCGGTACTATGGGAGCTGCGGCGAGCCCACGAGTTGATTGTACTTGATGAAAAAAGACGATCGTAAAAAAAACCGGATGCAAATCGGTCCTTTCGTTTCGGCACAATGATGCTACACCCACGCACGCATTTATGCTACCTATATAAAAATAAAAAGGGTCGACCTGAGAACATGTTAGTATAAAAAGTATGTTTTTCAATTCTTATACAGGTTAGGTCCTTATACGAGAGGCCGTCTGGGTTGGTACCACCGATTGTCTAGTTCTGCCGCCAAGCAACAGTGTGTAAGGACTGTTGTGTTTCGGTTTGAAGGACATTGAAGCCAGTGAAATTACTGGGCATTATGAGACTTAACAGTTTATATCTCGTGTTGACGAGCGCAGTTCAGTGCCATACAATAGTTTGTAATTCAAATTTCTATGTGAAGTTGCTTATGTTTAATGCGCAGGCGTGGCACATCTCGTCATTCAAGTAAAAAAAAATCTCGGAGCGAACCTTATCGAATATAAACATAATCATCAAAACCGGAATATATTTTGCGGAGATGGCGCGTAATCTATATAAATAAAAATGAAATGTTTGTTGGTAAAGGCATCATTTGGAAAGGGCATTGGTCCAGCCCTTCAAAGATATTTTTCGTAATAATCCGAACAAGGTTATCATGAAGAAAAAGTGGAAAAGATCCCCTGAACATTTTTAAATTTAAAAAACAAAAAGTATTTTTTCGTAGTTTGTAGCAAGTCGCTCGCCTGGTGGTAGCGCCACGCCTTCCCATGAACAGAAGCAACACCACACAGAACTTTGAATTACACACTAGTACTTGGCGGCAGAAATAGACAAAGCGGTAGTACCAACCTAGACGATCTCTCGCATAACTACCACCTTATTAACTACCCACCATACCTACCCTTGCGGGCTCATTTTTGAACCGATATTGATTGTTTTTTAACGAAAGGATTTATTTCATACTAGGTTTTGCTCGCGGCTCCGCCCGCGTGAGCTGCTTTTCCGGGATAAAAAGTAGCCTGTCTTATTCTGATGTATAAGCTATATTCTTGTAAAGTTTTATTAAAATCCATTCAGTAGTTTTTACGTGAAAGAGTAACAAACATACATCCATCCACCCACACTTACAAACTTTCGCGTTTATAATATTAGTAGGATTATTTTCTCTGTGGCATATAAAATCTACACTTATAAAATAACATGTCCTGACAGACTGATTCTTCATTGCCGAGCGCAAACTATAAAGGCTACAATTATGAAATTCGGACTCTATATTCATTTTGTTATGTAGATACCCACTAAGAAAGGATTTTAGAAAATTCCACCCCAAAGGGGTCAAAATAGGGGATGAAAATATGTATGAAAGTCCGTCATTTTGAAAGTTACATAAACAAAATTTTGTATTTCGGTTATTGACGTAAAACAAATATGAAAATACGTGTTTCAGAAATTTTGGAAATTTTATTTAATAAGAGATGAAAAAGGGGGTGAAAGTAAATGCGAAAGTGAGTTTGTTTGTTACGCTTCCACGCCTAAATCACTGAACCGATTTTGATGAATTTATCTACAGATACAGATGGGACCCTGGAGACGGTTACAGGCTACTTTTATTTATCCCGGAAAATGTTGTTCACGCGGGCGGAGCCGCGAGCAAAGCTAGTAATGTATAATAATCAACATAGGCAACTACTTTATTCTCAAAGTTGTGTTTGTTGTATTAAAGTTAGCAATACGAAATACTACTACGAATACTCCCAAAAGCGATTTTGAGGAAGTTTTGCCGGAGCGGGTTGATCGACCTTGTTTGATTCGATAATATCGCTCAAGAAGCATCAATTTCGACAAGACCTTGAAATCATACCTTTACATGTCCTTGTCATAACTTGAAATGTTTATAAAGCTTGTCATTGGCGGGAAACATCATTGAGAATAATAATTATGTCTAAATATTTCTTGTTAGATGAGACAAGTAAATAAACAGTGACAGTTATCAATTCCATTCATTATTTATTGGTCAGTTTTACAATGTTAATGCTTTGCAGACCACGACCCCATGTCTGAATCTGCTAGAGATTGCCCTCTAACCTTTACATAGTATAAAATGAAGTCGCCTCCGCTGTCTGTTCGCTTAGATCTTTTTAACTATTCAACAGATTTTAATGCAGTTTTCAGCAATAGATAGAGTGATTCATGAGGAATGTTTATATGTATAACACATACAATATATAACAGTACAGAAAAGCTGAAAATTTCAGAGATTTGTAATATAATGTAACATATTTTGACCCGTACGAAGCCGACGCGGGTCTCTAGTTAATACCACACGGACATAATGACCTCGTTTAACGAAGGCAGAACTAGAACCACATCGATACAAGCAGAGCTACCGCCTATTGAACTTAGCCTAAGCTCTGTCGACCAGCCCCCCGACCGCCTATTCAAAGCGATAGCGATAGCGATAGCAATGCGCGATAGCGATGACAATGTATTGTCTTAATTACTTAAAAATTACTGTCTGTTTATTGTCAAATGTATGGATAAATCATTCGGTCAATTTTTAAGTAATTAAGATCGTTAATTTTTAAGTAATTAAGACAATACATTGTCATCGCTATCGCGCATTGCTATCGCTATCGCTATCGCTTTGAATAGGCGGTCGGGGGGCAGGGCCAGCGTAAACTCGTGATAATTACCTCGAGACTGCTGACGGAGCATAGTGAACCAAACCCTCACTACTATTATCACCATTATTATTTCAATGTACTCAACTTTATTTTCCTAGACACTCTCCATAAATATTGAGATACTAGGCGACCTTTGTGAATACTTCGCACCGATAGTGATCAGTTACGTAATATAATAAAGTAGAAATAAATAAATACAATACAACAAAATAATTGATTATACTGTCAACTGACGTCCGCGCTGCTAATATATCAACCTTTTTTGACAAAACCTACAATTTTAAAATATTTGTTTTTAGCAAACATAAACTTTAATATGTTAATGTAATGTATTTGAATCATTAAGGCTGGATTGCACCATCTTACTTTAACAATAACAGACATGTTAAAGTACCGGTTAAGCAAAAAATGAGTTGCACCATTTGACAAATGTTAGATTACGTTATAACTTTAGCTGTTAACAGTAACTGCCAAAGATTCGCTGGTTAAAGCTATTGTTAAAGTTAAATAGCTGTCAGATGGTTCAATATTCTAAAGATGTTGTAAATAACTATGCCAAGGAATACGATGGTGCAACACATTCCGCAGTCATTGTTAAAGTCAGCGTTAATGTTATCAACTTTAACAGCTATCATGGTGCAATCCAGCCTAAATTTTGTAAACAATTGTGGGAGTTATGACATTCCAACAAAAAACCCTTTGAGAAATAATATAGAGATAGGTTAATATAAGTTGAAAAAAAAATCAAAAGAACACAAAACGACCGATCCCGTAAAAATAAGATAAAAAACGAAAATATCTAGGGTATATCTGAATAAACCCCAGATTTTTCATTCATGAAAAATTTCAATCATGCGCACAAATATTTATTTGGCTCTATTCTCTGTCTGACTAGAGACAAATATTTGTGCGCATGCAAATGTAAATTCGTCAAATCCACTCCCGTTTTCATCCTAAAGAAGATGATAGAATTGCTAAACTGTCATCATTGCATCTACAAACTCCTTCCAAATAATAAATAATTGTTGGAAGGATTGTTCATTGTAAAAAAACCGGGTTGGCTTTAGTATCCGGGTGCAGGATTTTGCTGATAATATTTATAGTAAACGTTAGACACTAGTCCGTATTAACAAATGCTAGCAGTTTATTATGCGGAAATGCATAGTTTTTGTGAAATTAATTTTTAAAGTTTTGTAGGTTATTACAGTTGTAAACACACTAATATTGAATTAGAAAGAGAAAAATGTCATTGAACGTGGAACGTGACTAATTCTGTCTCTTTCTGACAAGTAGTTATATAAAAACAAAATGCTTAATATATTGTGCTCGCGTTACTGAAACGTTTTTTTTCCTTTACAACACCATACACTATGCGAGGCTTATGCACGCGTTAGCGAGTAATTTTTTTTTTAAACCACCCAAAAAGTAGGAGCCCTGGCAACTACGCCTTGTTATTATTACTTGCTTCATAAGCAATTTTGTTACAGATTTTTTTTAACATTGAATATAAAGTAAACTGTGACTTTCCTCGTTCTTCCGATGAAAAATAGCCCGTGACCACAAAGAAAATATCAATATGTGCTAAAATATTGTAAGCAGAAACCTGGAAATTTAAAAAATCATATCTCCTAAACTATTGGTTTCCGCACCTCCCTCCTTTCAGGGAGGGTTGTACCTCCCCCCCTCAACCTCCGCCCACCCCTCCCGCACTATTTCGCTTGCAACCGGATACTAAAGCATTACCGAAAAACCAGTAACAATGTCCAAAGTGGACTGTATGGTCGTCAGATGGATCCCTAAGCCGCCTCCATATTTTTTATATTGTCTGACCCAATTAGCTCAGAATTGGATCCCTCAGACGGAGTATTCAGACTACTGATCGTAATATGGAGGCTTAATTACTTAATTAGCTTTGACATGACAGCCTCCGTGGCGCAGCGGGCGAGTAGCCGGCTGTGAAGCGAGGGGCCGCGGGTTCGATCCCCGCACCGAGACAAATGTTTGTGTGATCCACATTTATTTGTTTCGGGGTCTGGGTGTTGTGAGACCGAAAGTCTCTCGTAGTTCCTGATACCCACGACACAAGACTCGTATCTTACTGTGGGGTCAGGACTATGTATGTGACTGTTGGCTATATTTATTTATTTATTTATAGCTTTGCGTCCAACCTTGACTCCATACTTATATTGCTCCACACTTCCATATAAGTATTGAGCCAAGCTTCGCTATGAATTGCCGAAGGTATTCTTTACATTGGATCCAATATCTTTTGTTTCCCTTTCCCCTTCACCAATTTAATTCCCAACGCCTTTGATGTGACACACACGTAATGGCGCTGGTCTTTTACCTTTGGTATTTTCCTCGCCAGAATCGGAGTACGAGCGTATGCCACCCCTGTTTGGGCTGGACGAATACCAGGTGTGCCTCAGCGAGCCCCGAGGACTGTACTGTCTCGCCAAACTGGACTTGTATGCTGAGCCCGATAACCAGCTTTTGCATATGATACAGGTACATGATCTGGTTTGATATTCAGTTTTCCTACATTTTTACCTTTTCGATCAGGTTTAAAATACCTGAATAAAGAAATGAGAGTCGCTCGCCTGATTGTAAGTGCTACACCTACCTATAAACAGAAGCAACACCACATAAATCTTTCAATTACAAAGCATTGTATGGCGTTAGGCTGCGCTGATCACCCTGACATATAAGTTAGGTCTCATATTACCGAGTAATTTCGGTGCCCTTCAAACCGAACACAAAAATGCTCACATACTATTGCTTGGCGGCACTCTTTCTATGAAACAATGTAATCGCCTCAAAAGGTTTGGCGTTCGTTTTAGTGTATCACGACCCTAATGTTCAAAGAGGAAAATGATATAAATTATCACGATGATCTCATATTACCACCGTAATTACCCAAAAAAAACAGGATATAGAACTACTAAAGACATCGTATCAATATTTCGAGTGGATCATTTTCGTTAATGAAATTAAACGTTTTTTTATAAATTTACGCACAATACTCAAAACAACGTATGGGTAAGCTGAATATTTCAACGCTTTTTTATAGCAGTGCTATCAGCTAATAGTAAATTATCACCACAATCGTGGTTGCATTCCTGGCCTTTCAGTAAAGGCAAGGGTTTAGTGTAATTTGGGTCTGGCAACCTCAGCATCCATACAAAGTATAACATAGGCGCTGCAAGTTTACGCTTGAAGACGAACAAACGAACATTTGGGCTATCTGATGGTAAGCGAAGTCCCATGAACGCCCACAATACGTCTGCTATCATGTCGGTTTCCTTGGTTTTCGAATTAAACTTTGTTGGGCCATGAATGGGCCATATGGCTCTACCATTTTACGTGACTGTCGTAATATTACATTTCAGGAGTATTCAGCCGTCACCTCAAAACATTACAACCACTCATACATAGAGAGAGGAATATGTGTCAGGAGAACATGCTCAGAGTACGTTGGCAACAGGACTCTGAACAGAACAGAGTTAGAAGCAGCTATAACATCGTGTGTAGACGATGCGATACAGCGGGAGTATGGTCTGCGGGCGAGGCTATCCTTCCTCTACTACTGCGATGGACCCGGAGTCAATAGTGTTGATAATGCTGATATTCTGGATTGGAGTGTCGCTGGAGTCTGTGCTGCTTTTATCACAGCGAGCGTGCTCGGCACTTTGTATGATTATGTGCTTAACTTTTATCATGAAGATGAGAAGGAAAAAGGTTTGTTAATTACTAGATCTTTTAAATATTGGAAACTATTTTGGTACCACTACTATGATATGTGTATTACTTTTAGTTTGTATTAATATTGTTTGTTTCCTATATAAACAATAATAATTAATAAATCTGGCACAGCAAAGAAAGAAAGCATTTATTGGCAGGCGTTTGATAGTAAATTTGCAATTTATGTTTAAACATAGATAAATAATTAATTTCAAACATATTTTGACGAAACGAACAGATTGCTTGCCTGATGGTAAGCGCCATGCCTGCTCGTAAACAAAATCAACACCATACAGAAATTTGAATTAAAAAGCACTGCATGGGACTGGACTGCGCTCGTCACCTCGGGACATAAGTTGTCAAGTCTCATAATGTCCATTGGCTTCAGTGTTCTTGGAACCGAAATACTTACACAATGCTGCTTGGCAACAGAAATAGATGGAGCAGTGGTACCAACCCAGACAGCCGCTCGATTACGAGGGACCTGCCCCCTTACGCTCTCGCTTTAATGCCCAAATGCTAACTTTCAGGAAACAAATATTTGCTAAGTTTCTCTATTATACGGAACTGGCAATGGCTTGTGACTGCTGATTACGAGGATCCAAGACTTGAGAGACTCAAGGGGTTTCACGGCGCTAGGTAAGTAACATTACAATAATCTCTTTAACAATTTCAGCTAGTAGAAGCTGGGTGTGATAACAGAGGCTGCGGGTTTGTTTACCGCGCCGAAACAAATGTTTGTGTGATCCATAAATATTTGTTTCGGGTCTTATTGTTGTGGAAGCGTAAGTCCCTTCTAGTTCCAGATACTCAGTATATAAGTTAAACCTAATGTGGGGTCAATACTACGTTTGTATGTGTTGGGTGTATTTCTATTTGTTATTTATAATATGAAGGAAAGAAAAAAATATGCATTTAGTGCAAAAAAAATAAGAAAACATACCAGTCCTCGCGCCTAGGGGTAGCTAGAGGTGCAACTACAGAGATTTTCCCGCCCACACACCCGCCACTGTAACTCATTTGCACCAGGATCAACAGTGGCACGCATTTTTGTTGACACCGAGCAGTGAAGCGCGGCAAGTCTCTGGGAATGCCTAAATGTTATTTGTCACGCAACGAAATTAATCAGATAGAAGGTTAGGGAGGAGTTGGAAATATTAATTGTCCACTTCCCTCCATAGCAACGTGGGAGACAAAACAATGAACTAAGGAGGTATTAACCTTCTAGTGTATGGATATTTACAACTGGAGAAGCCAGATGTAAAGCACCACAGATGTCATTATGTGGGTCCTACCACGCGAGCTGTTAAACTTAATTCCAATAATAGGTGTGGTAAAACGCCGGAAAGCACACAAATTCTTTCTAGTCTCCACAGGATCCGTATAGTACGGGAACTCCAGATGTTATTTGCATACTGTCTAATATAATGTTGCGCTCAACTAGAGGTGCAACTGGTCCACAATTCGCCATGAATCTGAACATTATTATGGTGTGATATAGAAGAGAAAAATGCCAATCTCGGGCATCACATGTGTGATTTTTCGAACAAGAAATTGAAACATGAATTCTGATTGCCTACCTGGGATTTGACCGTCACAGTTTCAGCAGTAAATTAAAACTGGCTTAATATTTTGTTTCAGAACAATCACTAATGTTCTCACGATATTGGGACACACACTGTCACTGCTAGGAACTGGCTTCATAGACTCACCTCATAATTATGAAAATGTAAGTGTGCCTTAATATTTTGCAACTTTTACGTACGTAATTGGACTTATGCATAAATAACTTATTGAAATAAAACGGATTTTATCGCGGCTTTTTATTAATTTTGATCCCGACGTTTCGAAGACTTTTCAGCCTTCATGGTCACGGGGTGGACTGAGGTGTAGGTTATCCCGAAATGTTAATGTTACATTATCTACCTTCTAAAATTATTAAGGTTTGATGATGGTTCGATCTACGCAGAAGGAGCTCACTGTGTCTTGAGGTCTGGCAGTTGGTCCTTTGGGTTCCGATTTTGTTAAGTGTATAATTGGATCCCAGGCTTGTACCAAATTAGTATTAAATTAGTTTTATTTCAATGAGTAACATTCGCGTAAACGTAAGAAATCATTATGTAAATAACTTATGTAAACGGAATACAAGGTTGGTCCCACCGCTTTGTCTATTTTTGCCGCCAAGCAACAGTGTGTAAGCACTGTTGTGTTTCGGTTTGAAGGAAATTGAAACCAGTGAAATTACTAGGCATTATGAGACTTAACATCTTATGTCTCAGGGTGACGAGTGCAGTTGAGTGCCATGCAGTGCTTCGTAATTCAAAGTTCTGTGATGTTGCTTCTGTTCATGGGCAGGCGTGGCGCTTACCATTAGGCCTTGCTCATCTCGTCATTCAATGTAATAAAAATAAAACTTTTAAGTTTTATCGGTCAGTTTTATTTTTGTCGATAATTTTTACTGTCGTAATTTCGGTCTTTGGTCCTTAATTTCTATTATATTCTTACAGACGTACGAGCAAATACCATATCGCGTCATATACAACGGGTTAATGATAGTGCAAGTGTTTTTCGTAATGTCGGGATTCCTGTTCGTGTACAACTACCTCATACGCACCGAGAAGATCAAATCATCGTGGAAAGCAATACCAACGGTCATGTTCCTGCGGTGGTGGAGGTAAACACATTTACACATTTTACTAACTAGTAGCTGTCCCTTGTGGTTTCACCCGCGCGCATGTCATAGATGTACCTGGCGCGCGTTGCTACGCCACCAACTAAAATAAATTTGAAGGAGACATTACAAAAATATATTAAATTTATTGGAATGACAGTGGCGCCATCTGTCGAAAATTGGTCGTACCAACTCAGAAACTTACGTGAGCTCATGCACAACAACTTTGCTAAAGATCATCACATGATCAAATGCATAGTTTACGATTCTATAAAGGACATACAGACATTAATTTTTATATATTTATATAGAAAAGGAGAAGGTTTTCAATTCGGCTGTTGCATGGTGGCAGAAAGAAAAAAGAAAATTCTAAGACCTGATGATGGAGTACGGAGTTAATAAATAAAACTCCTCAACGGACAACAGCTCAGTCGTCGCGATTGTGTTACTAAGTTGCAATTTACAAACAATAGCAGTACTTAAAACTGAAAATTACTAAAATAAGTTTTAATAAAACTTAAAAACAGACTTTAAAAAAAGGGTGTGTGTGCGGCAAAAGTGTAACATCAGAAAAAATAAAACACATAAATGATACACCACGTTGTTTATGATACATATTCCGAAGGCTTCGTTGTACGCAGGCGCAAAAACGCGTGATCTATCTCATTCTCTCGCAGGCTAATTCCCATTCATGAATGTTCGTCTCTTTTTACTGTCGCTTTTTTGTTTCATCGAATTTTCAACAATGGTGCTAAAGAAGTGAGTGTTGTTTAGAGAGTTTAAGTGGTAGAGCCACGCTGTAGACAGTTTTGTCTACAGCATGAATGGGCTGGCTCGACCGGGTCGTTACCACTGTCTCACAGAAAACCGATGTAAAGTAGCGGCTTGCTGCTGCGTTTCGTACGGTGAGTGAGATATCCGAAAACCCAAATCCCCTCCCCTTGCCAATCCTTAATTATCCCTTTCCTTTAAAGTCGGCAACGCGCCCATGAGCGTACATAGTCATTCTTATGAGCGTACATGGGCGGTGGAGATCACTTACCATCAGGTGACCCACTTGCTCGTTTGCCAGCAAAAGCTATAAAAAAAAGAAGTTTCTTTTCAAAAATTACACTGAAATGTCAAAATTTACAATTGCTATAGTTCTCTGGATTCGGTGCCTGTATCGCAACAGAAATTGCATCGACTCCAAAGAGACCTATAGAATGCTGGTATCTAATGTGTTGTTTACATTCCAGATTAACACCATCTTATGCGCTGATGATAGCATTTACTACGACCTGGCTGAGGTTCATGGGGTCCGGCCCACTGTGGAACCTATATGTAACCAACACCGTGGTCGCAGACTGCCGCAAGTACTGGTGGTATCATCTCCTCTATGTCCACAACTACGTGCCTGATGACAAGTTCTGTGCTGTGCAAAGCTGGTAAGTATGAGTTACTAGCTCTGTATTTTATACAACTCATGGGCTTCCTCTACTAATGATAGGACTTCTATTAGCTGGTGGTAGGATATTGTATATCGGGTTTTTCCGAGAGGCTTACGACATGACTTGATGGTGGACGGGTATAGGGGTATATCCTTGTATCTCTGTGCCCGCATCAGTCATCCGACTGTCCCGTCGCAGGCCCCTCGATTTGCTTCTTCCTTCTTTGGAGAGTGAAGAATCATTTATATAGGCCGTCATGATTCTGGTGACCACCGATAAACTCATTTTTTGTTGGTGGTCACTGGTTTTTTGGACCATTGCACTGCGCTTGCCATCAGGTGTAGTGCAATCACAATGCCGTGGCCGGCAAAAAAAAAACATGCGGAACGCTTATGGAGAATTTTTAGATGTGCAGAATTCCTCACGGTATTTTTGTTAATTGTTTAAACAAGCAATAATTAACATTGGTAACTGCTTTAATACTGCTAAAATTTTAAATATCATTATGCCTATTAATGTCACTCACTTCATCATCTTTCAAACCCCCTGGCGACAGAAACAGATAAAACGGATACCTCACATTTGAGATATATAACGCGTAGTATTAATATCTACTGGATTTGCCTTGAATGACTGGTTTGACAGGCACATAGCAGTGGACACGCAGCTATTTCTCGTAGCCCTGGTGGTCTATGCATTGACGAAGAACGCCACCAGGAACGTGGTATTAACCATCCTGCTGATGTTGAGCATAGTGATGCCAGCAATCCACGTGTGGTACTACAATCTGGAAGG
Source organism: Amorpha juglandis (assembly GCA_949126905.1). Taxonomy (NCBI): domain Eukaryota; kingdom Metazoa; phylum Arthropoda; class Insecta; order Lepidoptera; family Sphingidae; genus Amorpha; species Amorpha juglandis. The sequence goes on from OX421383.1 coordinate 873,564, forward strand.
GATGATGCTGCTGACACCAGAGTAAGTATATTTAATAGAGAAAGGTATCGCCCCATTGTTCTAGTAGCAGCATACTTAGCTAAAACGGTCAGTTCCTGTCTTCCTACGTTTAAATAACAAATCGGGACATCAAAATTTGAGTTTTCGATTCGAAAAATCACACATGAGCTATCTCAAATTTGTGCTTTGTGTGCCTTTAAACACTTATCAAATGGAGAAATAGCAGATGCATGAACCTTTGCTTATCCTTTTAAGGGTAGAGAATAGATCGTTTACTCAGTATCAGACTTTGACGCAAAAAAGAGTTTGAAGGGTCTTGTCGGGTCTCCTATAATATCACTGACCGTATTGTTTCCCGTCTGATTGCTGGAACCTTACTGTGGGCCCAGGAATAGTCCACATACATAGGTCTGTGACTATTTGGTGTCATTAATTATTTATGTTCATTCCAGGTTCTTCAGAACTATGGAAAACGCAACGTTCCACTATCTTCACGCGCTTGGACACAACAACCTGGCAAGCTATGTGGTCGGCATGTTTTGCGGACACCTCATCTACAAGTGGCAGTCGAATGGCAAGAAACTCACTAACTCGGTACACGTTCACAATTCATGTTTCCAATTCTTCATTATTAATTTTTCACTAAACAATTCGGTGAAGCAGCGATGGCCAAGCGGGAGTGGTATGGACTCGAGACGTAAATCGCGAGTTCGAAACCAGCTCTTAGGCACACCTGACTTTCAGAATTTAAGTGTCATTGTTACTTATCTTTGTTAAATATAATTCCCATATATTTTTTATCCGAGCACGGCAAAGTGACTGCACTACACATGATGGTAAGCGCAGTGCAGTCCAGAAACCAGCGACCACCGACAAACAATGAGTTTATTGGTGATCACCAGAATCATGCTAGCCTGTGTAACTGCTTCTTCACACTCCCAAGAGGGAAGAAGCAAATCGAGAGGCCTGCCACAGGACAGGCGCTTGACCGATGCAGACACAGTAATACAAAGACTACCCCTATACCCGCCCCAACCAACCATCAAGTCATGTCGCAAGCCCCTCTGGAGAACCGGGTACACACTAGCTGATCCTGGAACGCGATCCACACAAGGCGTGTGAATTACTATGGCAGGTTTTAACACCATGTGTACGGTGGTGGCTATCCGCGTGGATATGAGAATACTACCACCAGCAATTTACTTCAATTCAGTTCTTTTATTTTAAAGTTTACTGCCAGACAGGGAATAGTGAAGGAAATCATCGCGATGATGCCTGCCGAATCCTACTTTGAGAATGCTCCATTTTGAAGAATGTGAAGTTTCCCAAACCGCATTAGGCCAGCGTGGTAGACTTGCTGCTGTATAGACTTGAGCATGTATTTTTCTTTTCCAGCTATACACGAAAGGTTTATGGCTAGTGGTGCCAGCATGCGTAGCTCTAATGTACTCGGGGCAAGGTTTTTACGGGGACGGTGACCGCGCCTCTCTCGCAGTCAGGATGCTGTACGCCTCCACCAACCGGCTGATAATGGGCTTGATAGCAGCGTATGGATTCATTGGAGTTGTTATGAAGAGTAAAAGTAAGTGAAGTTTATTTTTTTTATGTAATTGAATGACGAGACGAGCAAGTCGCTCGCCTGGTAGTAAACGCCACGCCTGCCCATAAACAGAAGCAACACCATACCGAACTTTGAATTATAAAGCACTGCATGGCACTGAACTGCGCTCGTCACCCCGAGACATAAGATGTTAAGTCTCATAATGCCTAGTAACTTCACTGGCTGCAATGTCCTTCAAACAGATACACAACAGTGCTTTCACACTGTTGCTTGGCGGCAGGAATGGGCATTGCAGTATTACCTACCCAGACGTCAAATCATATACGAGATACCTTACCATATACTGAAGGTTTTTATAATTTCCAGCAATACTCCGGCACTTCATCGAGTGGCGCAGCTGGTTGGTGCCGAGTAGACTCTCCTACAGCGTGTACCTCCTCCACTTCAACTTCATCTACATGGTGCATGGCTTAAAGACGCACATGTCACCTGTCTCTTACTACTATGTTGTAAGTAAACCACACATCAAGTGAGCAATATCTTCTGACCTTTCTACATAAAACATGATTTTAATGCTGCTAAACAAGAGATGGAGTTTTGTTTTCCATTGAAAATTATTTGAAATCAGTTTTTTTATCCGAGCACGACAAAGTCACTACACTACACTACCTGATTGATGGTAAGCGCAGTGCAGTCCGATAAAACCAGCGACCACCGACGGACAATGAGTTTATCGGCGGTCACCAGAATCATGCCGGCCTGTATAAATGCTTCTTCACACTTCGTAAGGTGATGAGGCAAATCGGGGGACCTGCGATAGGACAGGCGGATGACCGATGCAGGCACAGGTGAAAGATGCACCTCTATACTTGCCCCAACCAACCATCAAGTCACGAGGCAAGGCTGATCCTGGAACGCGATCCACACAAGCTGTATGTGTCACTATGGGTCTTTTTGTGGGTCGCTATCCGGGCGGATATGAATATCCTACTACTAGATGCGAAACCGCATGCCGCGAACCAAATGCGCACTAAATCTACTTATTCGCGAAATTAAACATAGAAGATGACACACACACACACACACACAAAATAATAGACATTAAAATAGTAAACAAACTTGCCACAAATGGTGGCCTTATCACTAAAAGCTATTTCTTCCAAGCAACCATTTATGAGCAGAGTCAAAGCTTTCAACGAATAACTTGAATGAAATACACATTGCAATGAAACTAATTGAAACAGATTTTATCGCAGTTTTTTATTTAATTTTCGTCCCGACATTTTGAAAGCTTTTCAGTCCACTCCGTGACCACGAAGGCTGAAAAGCTTTCGAAACGTCGGGACCAAAATTAAATAAAAAACCGCGATAAAATCCGTTTTGTTTGAACCTTCTATTCCAGGCTCTATTCCACGTGGGGCTCACAGTGATGACATATATGATTGCCCTCCCATTCTTCTTGGTAGTGGAAGCGCCTCTCAACAGGCTCATGAAGAACATCATGACCAACTTCTCACATCTCGCGAGGCCCGCCGATGTCAAGATATCGAAAGAAGACAAAACACAGTTGTGACAGACAGTTGTAACAGACAACAATGTTAGCTCATTAGTTATAAGTTTGTAAATATTAAATTATATATGATGGCTTTTGTATGTACTTGTTTTATTAGATATTTTTTATCATTTATTATTTACGAGGTGGTAAGTTCCTCGTGTGCGAGAGGCCGTCAGGGTAGGTACCACCGCTTTGTCTATTTCTGCCGCAAAATAACAGTATGTAAGCCTGTGTTTCGGTTTGACAGACATTGAAGCCAGTGAAATTACTGGGCATTTTGAGGCTGAGGCTACAGTAGGCAGCGATTTGCGATGCGACTGGAAGAGCGAAACGAGATAAACCTAGCATGGCTACATTATAAGCGTAAATCTGGCGATCAAATGGCTACACTGCACATGCTTCGAAACGAATCAGCAGGAGCGATTTATGCGGCTACACTAAAAAAGAGAAAAGCAGCGATTTCGCTGTGAATTCGCTAATTAATAGCATGTAAAGTAGTCGCAAAAATTCGCGGCGATTCCGCGTCAAAGTGGCTACATATGTACTATGCGTGCCAAATAAGAATAGGATCGCGTTTGCTGCCAACTTCTCACGATAACTGTCAAAGTAGTACTGCTAGCAAAGAAAAGTGCAAAAAAGAAATTTCATATATTTTTTATTGTTAATAGATATAGATTTAATTATTGTATAATCATTATATTCATTTAATAAATACTATTCTTGAATTTTATTAATGGATAATTTTGGATAAATTAATTATGGAACTGTACAGTCAACCTGGGTAATTTTGGCTCACTTTAGAGGTAATTTATAGTAGTACGGATTTACTTTTATTGTTATTGGTCATAAATGAGTGTTTCTAGTGGGATATTGGCCTTTATAATCTAAATTTCTGTGTTATTTATCAAAACGATAAATAAAAGACCCTTAAATTACCAAAAATTTGGTGAGCCAAAGTTACACTGACATTTGGGTAACATTAATAAGTATGAGGAGTTGATGAAGAAAATCTCTAATTTATGTATTTTTTTTACTCCTCGGTAAGATTAGCTTGTCATATTGATAAAAAAAATACATTTCGTTTATATCACTATCTCCTTTTTAGTGGCAACGTACGGTTGCCATATTAATACAATATTAAACTGCCTGGTTTATCGAAATCAACTTCTATTTAATGGACCTCTTAAATCAAGTTATTATTGTATTAATCAGGTTTTGATGTACTTATAATCATTGAGCAATGCCTAAAATAATAAAAAATAATAAAACAAACTCAATCACATATATAAAAGAAACATAATATCGGCTCTCAATTCCCCCATACCGTATATAGAAATTGATCATCAATTGCATAAGAATCGCCTCGTTTTGTGATTTTAGATCCTCCAAATCGACTAACTACATTTCGGGGGTGACAATTAAATATGTCAAGCTTTGATGGCCACTTCCACCCTTCAAAACTTTTTTGCATAATTGAAATTTTCACGCATTGGCTGTCCTCGCCCCGAGCTAATGTTACCCCAAATGGCCTGAAAATGAAACGGATCGAAGATTAATTAAAGATTTTTTAAAAAATCTATCAATATCGCGGGATATTTCAGTGTTATTACATAAAAAACATATGATTCTTCAACATAAAACCGAACTCGCCTTCTGTAGTTCTTCTGTAGTAACTGCTATACACAACTTTTTAGCAAGTTTATTTTTAACTCTATTTACCGCCAAAATGTTGAATGATGAGAAATAAATATATATTTGACAAATGTCAAATGTCACTGCAGGTTTCGTTCAAAAACACTTTTTACCTTCATAGATTAAACAACTTATTATTATACAGTGATTCAGTAAGCAGAGAAAAAATTAAACGTTCAAATACAAGTTAGTGAGTCAATGTTACATTGAAAGCTAAAGTTACCCAGGTTGACTGTATGGAAACAGTTTAAAAAATGAACAAATACACAGTTAATGCTACTATCACCCTAATATGACGCAACTTTTTGACGCTATTGAGAAGCTACCAGTGTGCCGTTTGCTACGCTTTCTTGTATACGCGCATGTGTCTTATATCTGTTGCCTACTGGACTTCCTTGTTATTGTTATTTTTATAAATATGCTTTTTCTTTGAAATCCTACTCATTTATAATTAATTTGGCGTGAAATGTATTAGAAATACCAAAAAAGCATACAGTAAACATTTAAACTGAATATAATTTGTTTGCACACCATACACTTTGGTAATGAAGTTTGCGCGTATTGCTGAACAAAATGGCGTCTTGACAGTCCTATTCTTATTTGGCACGCATAGTACAAGCGCACACAAAGGCGACGCAAGCGCGGCGATGCGTGCGGGCGCGGGACGGGAGCTCGTTTAGTTCGCGGCATTCATACAGTCGATATTTAGCTGTAGTTTTGCGTACGCGTGTATTATTCAATGGCTTTATCAAAACCAAATATTATATTTTTGCTTGAAAGCTCTTACGTCAAGTACGAACTCTTTTTAAAAAAGAGGTTGTGTTGGATCGATGAAATTAATAAAGAGCGCGGTAAATATGGAGAATTTCATGATTTGTATGAAAAATTACCATCCATATTGCAGGAGATGCTTGTATTTCGGACACAAATAACTCAACATCCATATTAGATAACCTGTTCAGAAGGGCGATCAAAACAAAATAGTTTGAATGCGTCGCAGCGACGAGAGCGAATGCTGCTGAAATCGCGATTGTGTAGCCACTTGACTGCGAACCCAATAAAATTTAACTTTGATTTCGTCGCAAATTAAATCGCTTATTCATTTAAATTCGCTAATATAATGTAGCCATCTAGTATTACTGACGAATATTTGTTTTTTAAAGTTCTCAAGTACAGTTGTAATGTAGGCGCTGTCATAATAAAGACTCAAATTGAATCGGTCGCTTTTCTAATATGCGATCACTTCAACCTTCGCGGGTTCCTTTACGTATAATGTAGCCACACTCATATTAAGTAGCACTATTGAATTAGTCGTGCAAGTGAGAAATTTTCTGATAAGTTCGCTCCTATTTCGCTGATATATTGATGTAGCCGATGCGAAGATTACAATAATTTTGTTTCTGTCGCATAAATAAATCAAAGTTCGCTAGTAATATTTTACATACAGTGTAGCCACATACGTAAGCATTTATTAAGTTGTTTTAATCGCTCATGTGTCGCAGTTTACGTCGCGGCTTAATGTAGCCTCAGCCTGAGACTTAACAATAATTTAATGTATGTCTCGGGGTGATGAGCGCAGTTCAGTGCCATGCAGTGCTTTATAATTCAAAGTTATGTGTGCTGTTGTTTCTGTTTATGGGCAGGCGTGGCCCTTTTTTTTTTTTTTTTGGAAAATCGGGCTTAAAATATATTCCATGTACGATTTTGCCAAAAAATACAGTATTAAAATTAATATAAATTAATGAACTAACAAAATAAAATAAAATTTGCTGTGGGTTGGTTCCTTCTTGCGTAACTAGGTCCATATGTAGAGTTGCTCTCTTCATCCAAATTTATTTTCCTAAGTCGAGAATATCTCCATAATGATTTCTTATATTTACGCGAATATTACACATTGAAATAAAACTAATTTAAACGGATTTTATCGCGACGATATTATTTCGACGTTTCGAAAGCTATTCAGCTTTCGTGGTCACGGGTGGACGTCGGGATCAAAAGTTAATAAAAAAACCGCGATAAAATCCGTTTAAATTAGTTTTATTTCATTGAGAATATCTCCAGTTCAAATCATAATCTTGAAATAATAATATTTTAGACATGTTCATTCAAATGGGTTTTAATAATATGAGTGGTAGAGCCAAGCTGTAGCCTGTAGACAGTTTTGTCTACAGCATGAATGGGCCGGCTCGACCGGGTCGTTACCATTGTCTCACAGAAAACCGACGAAAAGTAGCGGCTTACTGCTGCGTGAAATTTCGTACGGTGAATGAGATATCCGGAGGCCCAATTGCCCCTCCCTATTCCAATCCCTAATTATCCTTTTCCATTAAGGTCGACAACGCGCCCATGATTTTGGTATTATGGGCGTACATAGCGATCCCTTACCACCAGCTTACCTACTTGCTCGTTTGCCGGCCTATGCTAAAAAAAATCATAGTATTTGAAGGTATGAATAACTATTTATTTAATTCTTTCATTGACACGGTCACCCCGTAGCCACGGCTGACCGAGACTTAACTTGTAGTTTTAACGACCGGCCGCCTGACTGATGTCCATCCCTCTTAGAAGAACCCAGACCCGAAAACAAATAATTGCATTTTTATCTCGGTGCGGGAATCAAACCCACGCTCTAGCTTCACAGCCGGCTACTCGCCACTGCACCACGGGGATAAATAATAACAACAAATAAAACTAACTTAAACATTTATTAACATAAGTCGTGTCGTCTTCTAATGTGTGCGACTAGATCGAATGGCTTGACGACAGGCTGAGGGGGTGCAGCGTGGCGGTGGGTGTGGGGCGTGCGGGGGGTGCGGGGCGGGCCCGCGCGGGGGGACTCGCCTGTCAGTGCCTTCCACAACTGCACTGCAGGCAACTCCACCAGGAGACACAGGGGCACTGCCACTAGGTACGACAGGACTGATGACGTCACCAACAAGGAGATCTGAAATAATGATTCTGTTCTGTACTGAATGGGTTTAAAAGGGGGTAGGTCCCTCGTATGTAAGAGGAGGTTGGTCCACCGCTTTGTCTATTTCTGCCGCCAAGCAGCAGTGTATAAGCATTGTTGTATTTCGGTTTGAAGGACATTGAAACCAGTGAAATTACTGGGCATTGCTTGCAAAATGCAGTGTTTTGTAATTCAAAGTTCTGCGTGGTGTTGCTTATGTTTATATGGGCAGGCGTGGCGCTTACCATCAGGTGAGCGACATGCTCGTCTCGTCATACAATAAAAAAAAAGTCCAATCAGTAAACAGGGTTACTTTTAAAACACCAACAACCTCGCAGGACTAGATAAGGACTAAGGATAGACTGACCACATAAGGAACAAAACTCACCATTGCCAAGATGGAGGCATGTCCTAACTGCGTGTTGGTGGCGAGTATCAGCCGCAGCACTATGAAGTGTATGAGGAACACGCAGTACGACAGCCGACCCAGGACGTGGAACCCTCGCCATTCTAACAACAATCTTAATGCAGCTGGAAAACAAAAAAAAAAGTGTGCAATTCATACGCGTCAGAAACGAACCTTCAGAATTATTAAAATAAATTAATTAACCAACGAGTTTTAATACGCATTTATGCAAAAAATTAAACACGTAATTGATACACATTTTTTTTATAGCATAGGCCGGTAAACGAGCAAGTGGGCCACCTGATGGTAAGTGATCTCCACCGCCCACCTACCCCCATAATACCAGTAGAATCATGGGTGCGTTGCCGACCTTAAAGAAAAGGGATAATTCGCGATTGGGAAGGGGCTTCCGGATATCTCACACACCGTACAAAACGCTGCAGCAAGCCGCTACTTTACGTCGGTTTTCTGTGAGACAGTGGTAACGACCCGGCGCGGTGGAGCCAGACCATTCATGCTATAGACAAAACTATTTACAGCGTGGTTCTACCACTCTTAAACCACACTACCTACACCACGTTATTTATGACATATTTTCCAAGGGCCTCGTTGTACCCAGGCGCAAAGACACGTGATAGCATACTCGTAATCAATCTCATTCTCTAGCAGGCTAAATCCTAATTATTTTATTTTTTTGATTAAATCGAGTTTCAAATCACAATGATTCTAAAGAATTTTCACTTCAAAATTTTATACAAGCATGGCAACGTGACTGCACGGCAGCTGATACGAGTAGTGAAATGAAATTTGAGTAACGATTCGGCACTTCGAATCAGGCGTTGTATCTGTACTCAGTAACGAATAACTACATACAGTTTACTATAGCTCTATTCTGAAGTAACTCGTAAAATGTCTTAATGAATATATAATTTATTGCTTAGTAACTTAAACTAAAATCGGTGTCTGCTCTTGGGGCTGGTTACGAACCTGCGACTTTCGTCTCGACAGTCCGTACCAATGTTGATGTACTGCACTGCACTACACCGCTGAGGTATTTGTCATATATAAAGTTTAAATAAAACTTTGCTGTTGGTAGGATATTCATATCTGCCCGGATAGCAAGTACCGTACACAAGGTGTAAAAACCTGTCATAGTGATCCACACACCTTGTATGGATCGCGTTCCAGGGTCAGCCAGTCTATATCCGGTTCTCCCGAGGGGCTTGCGACATGACGTGATAATTGGTTCGGGCGGGTATAGGGGTATATACCTGTATCCCTGTGCCTGCATCGGTCATCCGCCTGTCCTCCCACAGGCCCCTCGATTCTTCGGAGAGGGCAAAAGCATTTATACAGGCCGGCATGATTCTAGTGACCACCGATAAACTCATTGTTGTCGGTTGTCGGTTGTCGCTAGTTTTATGGGCTGCACTACGCTTACTATCAGGTGTAGTGCAGTCACTTTATCGTGCTCGGATAAAAAAAAACTTACATTTGCATCCACAAACGCAGCCCAACATGAATATATTGAAACAGAGTGCGATGAGCGTACGGTCGAGCGCCGCGTACAGCGCGCACGCCCAGCGAGCGGCGCGCTCGTCCCGCAGGAACGCCGCGCCGCCGCACACCACGCACGCGCCCGCGCACAGCGACAAGTGGAATAACAACTTGAACCACTGCGGACCGACAGCATCAACACCACTGTTTAGTAACATGACAGCCTCCGTGGCGAGAGGCCGTGGTGGCCGCATCGAGACAAATGTTTGTGTGATCTACGAATATTAGTTTCGGGGCTGGGTGTTGTGGGACCGTAAGTCCCTGGTAGTTCCTGATGTGTGTGTGCCTGTGTGCGATCAGGACTATGTGCGTGACTGTTGGGTGTATTTATTTATTTATTTACAGATCCGTAGACTGTGATAGATAGAACCAGGGTTAAAATACCACGGACGGTCTTAGAAGTGCTAGTTAACGTATAAGGCGAAGATATGAGAGTCAAAACGGAAGATGCTCAAGTCCGGGCGAAGTGGAAGCACCTAAGTTAGAAGGTGGATCTTGGCAAAAAGCCGGGATGATTCCAGGCAGATGAAGAAGTTGGAAATGTATTTTTTCACGTCATAGCAGAAGATAGTGTAAATACCTTTTTCTGGTCGATCTTGGCTGCATTAGTCTGGTTGTAGTGGAGTAAGAAGGCAGTGGCTATGCCGCCCGCGTACCCCGGCAGGTTCATCCAGCATGGCAGGTATATCAGCGTCAGAATCTTGGAGCCGGCGAACATCGTCCGGAGCACTCTGAAAATTGTTAGGTGTTTTAGTCTTAAATAGCAAGGCCGGAACACGATCACGTGGACCACCTGATATCAAATGATCTACAACTCCCAGAAAAGCACCACCAGAAAATACCAGAAGAATAGTGAGTGAGTTGTCGAACAAGAGATGAGAATGGGGGAAGAGGACTTCACTCTGTAAGCACCGTTGTGTTCTGCTTTAAAAATTGAAGCCAGGGAAGCTACTAGGAATTATAGGATTTAACATCTTATGTCCCAACATTAATACCACGATTAAGTGTCATGTGTTTCTTTCAGATGAGGTTCTTGCCCGAGCATACTCTCTTATTAAATCAACGCGCTGAATGGTAATACTGTGTATAATAATAATATAAATTTTATATTCAGACAGAGTACATAGAAATTTAATAGGCAGGCGTGGTGCTTACTATCAGATTATGTTCGGTTCTGTTTTGACAGCTTCCGTGGCGCAGCGGTCGCCTAGCTGGCTACGAAGCTAGATGGGTTCGATTCCCGCACTAAGACAAATATTTGTCTGATCCACAAATATTTGTTACGGGTCTGAGTGTTGTTAGACCTAAAATCTCTTATAGTTCGAGATACGCACGACACGAGACTCGTATCTTACTGTGGGGTAAGGGCTATGTGTGTGACTGTTGGGTGTCATTTATTTATGTTATCGACTAGTTTAGCTCCTCATTCAAAAATAAAAATTAGGATAGTGGCTCACTCCGGTGTCTGCGCAGTGATGATCGGCGTCAGCTGGTACCAGTAGACCATCAGGCCTGACGCGGCTGCCGAGCCCAGCACCAACAGCAGCAGCACAGGGACTGTGGCCTTGCGGTACTTCACTAGGAACGCTATCACGAGTATACCTATAACGTGGAGCTGCATATCGACTGCTAGGTACCTGGGTACAAATATTACTATTTTTTTATTCGAGCACGGCAAAGTGACGGCACTACACCTGATAGTAAGCGCATTATATTAAAAAACAACAGCAACCACTGACAAACAATGAGTTTATCGGTGGTCACCAGAATTATGCCGGCCTGTATAAATGCTTCTTCATACAAGCCGAGGAGGGAAGAAGCAAACCAAGGGCCTGCGACAGGACAGGCGGATGACTGATGCAAACAGAGGGGGTTACAGATTATCATAGTTTACATGAGGAACTATGTATGGGCTGATAGGCTCTAATAAACTCTAGTTGGAAATCTGCCTACACCTCCGTCACACATGCGTTGTATTAATGCAGTTTTACTTACCAGGTATGTCCCATACAGAACTTGCCAGTGGGCAGGTGATTATGCACATACAGTGCATGGTACCACCATCGCTCGGAGCACTCCTGCGCCTCCCGGACCACCAGCCATGACCACTGCGGACCCGTGCCCAGTAGAGGAAACCATGCTATTGTGAACCATAGGGCGAAGAGTGCCATTGGGGTCAACCTGGAGAAAAAACCACCTTTCTGACATTGTCTATGTGTGTACTATAACGGACTCCTGCAGAATTTAAGTGGTAGAGCCACGCTTTAGGTGCTTTTGTCTACAGAATGAATGGATTAGTTCAGGGTTGTCACTGTCTCACAGGAAATTGACGTTAATTGGCAGCTCGCTGTTACGTTTCGTACGATGAGTGAGATATCCGGAGGCCTAGATCTTTCCCCTCTTTCCGACCCACAATAATATCCTTAAAGGATGGCAAAACATCTATGGTTCTTCTAGTGTTGTGGGTGTTGAAAAGAAGTGGATATCAATTAGCATCAGGTGACTCACGTGCCTATCTGTCTCTGGTCTGCATCCTTATCCCATTCGCAGTGCGGTCAGCGCAATATGCTGTTTAGCACATGTAACTGAAAGATTTGGCTTGTAGTTTTTACGACTGGCTGCCTACCTGACGTCAATTCGTCTACTGGTCTCTGGTATTAAAAAATCATAATGCCGCCTGTAAATGACGGTGATAGAAATATATGAACGACTTCCTACCTGATCCATCGATTGATTATAGACATGAAGCATTTGAACAGGGTGACGGAATGTGTATCACAAGTGAGCAGGATAGTGTATGCAGTGAGGAACCCTGATATGGAGAAGAACGCTTGCACCCATAATGGGGTGTTCAGAACCGCTTGCCATCCGAATTGGTCGTACATCTGAAAAATCACGATATTTTATTGTTATTTATCTATCCGAGCACGACACAGTGATTACATTGTGAAATTTTTAATACGTCAAACCAGCGTTTTTTGGATTATCTAGTTGCATGATCATACTCCTGGCGATCGTTTCACGATCTGGCCATTCAAACATTTAAATCTCATAAAAATTTGATGTATGCAAATATAATATTTGCCTATGCTATATTTAAAAAAAAATAACAACGTACACTTACATGTTCTATATAGTCTGGATTGTCAATGTATGAATAAATAAATATCAATAAAACGTGAGAAAATATTACGCACTGCATCCCTAAACACCTGCAAAAAAAAACACTTAAAATTAGAACACAAAATGTTTACATAGATATTACACCATATAGGGCCTTATTACAAATCTTAATCTAACTTTAAACTATCTTAATAGTGGTTCAAACCTAGTTTAAATTTAGAATACATTTTGTAGTGAGGATCATAATTTTTTTTTTTGTGGTAGAGCCACGCTGTAGACAATTTTGTTTACAGCATGAATGGGCCGACTCGACCGGGTCGTTACCACTATCTCACAGGATACCGACGTAAAGTAGCTTGCTGCTGCGTTTCGTACGGTGAGTGAAGCCCAAATACCCCTCGCCTTCCCAACCCCTAAATTAGCCCATCCCTCTAAGGTCGGCAACGCGCCTATGATTCTTCTAGTATTGAGGGCGTACATGGGTGATGGAGATCATATACCATCAGATAAACCACTTGCTCGTTTGCTGGTCTATGTTAAAAAAACTTTAAAGTTTTCTTAATTTCTTGCTTTTATTTTTAAATAGTTATATAAGTTATACATACCTAATTCCTTCAATACAAGCAACATCTTTCATCCGATCGTCTGTTCTTGGTTTGGATCTGTCATAAGTCAATATATCCCAATTACGCTTCAGAGAAAATGCCATTAAATACTTGTTACCTGCAACAAATTGAATAATAATTACAGATGAGTGCAAATGCGCTGGTGGTAGGATTCGTATCCTCTCTGATACCGCCCACCGTACACATGGTGTTAAAAACTGCCATAGTGATCCACACATCTTGTGTGAATCGAGTTCGAGGATCAGCCAGTGTATATCCAGTTCCCCCGAGGGGCTTGTGACAGGACTTGAGGGTTTGTCGAGGTGAGTATAGTACATCCTGGTATCCCTGTGCATGCATCGGTCATCCGCCTGTCCTGTCCTAGGCCCCTTGTTTTTCCCTTTTAACAGAACAAAGACTTAGGCAACTTGTTCCACAGCAGTCCGTTTGTTTTACCATCAATATTTGTCTATATGTAGTATATTGCAGTAGCATCGCCATAGTTTTATTTAAAAGTGGAACTCTCGCCAACCTGAGACATTAGGTCTAATTTGCATTAACAACAAACTACAACTTTATGTCTGTTTCATGCATTCATGTTGTAAACAGAACTGTAGGTATGCAGCATTGCTCTCCTCTTTCGAAAGTTTAGTAACTGTCCCATACCATCCGCTTTAACGCAGCAGTCTCCGAGTACATGTAGTGCTGTCGCGAGACAGGCGAGGGCCACCAATGCTGTACAGAACACTGCCAGGGCCCGAGCCGACGAACTGGTGGGGATATGATCCCCCACCGTCGTACACCAGTCCACAGACTGTACTTCTGCCTGGTGACAAGAGAAGTTGGTACTCAATCAATATGTGAAATTGAAATAAAACTAATTTAAACGGATTTTATCGCGGTTTTTTATTAATTTTGATTCCGACGTTTCGAAGGCTTTTCAGCGTTCGTGGTCACGGGATGGAGCACCCCGCGATAAAATCCGTTTAAATTAATTTTATTTCAATGAGTAACATTCGCGTAAACGTAAGAAATCATTAATAAGTGATATTTTCGGGGGTACAAATCTCTCCTCTTTCAACGTCGAATGTCCTTTATAAGTGGTTTACTTTATTCCAGTCCTGTAATCCAGTGAATCGATAACGAATAATCGAAAATGTAGAAATTACTGAGCGGGAAGCGGTACTACCTAGACGAAAGCCGCAGTTTCTTAGTTATCTATGTAATTATAATGCAGTTCCTTAGTTACGTATGTAATCATTATGAATTATCGCAGATTTTAACGGTGAAGGAAAATCATGAGGAAACCTGCATACCAGGAAATTTCCTATAAGAATTTCGAATTTATGCGAAGTCTGTCAACTCGCATTAGGCCAACGTAGTGGACTAAAGCATTCCTCTCATTCGTAGAGGAGGCCCGTGCCCAGCGGTGGGACAGTGTAATTAACGCAGTGAATCAATCCAGCGCTCAACTGATATAGATGATATAATTCCCATTATTTTAGTTATTTAAAAGCTGTTGAATTGTGAAAACTACAAGGACAATGATCCCAAGAAGAAATCTGTTGACAAAATGCACTGAATTGGCCATTTACACATTGCCAGTGTTTCTGGAATGGTCGAATGGACTACCAGTACATTTTAATTTACTTTGAGTTTATTTTATTTATTCATTGCAAAAGTAAATTAAACACCATAACAGCCAAGGCTAATGCGGGATTATATTGACATTGACTGCCAACCTGACTGTCAAACTCACAGGTCAGATTTCTCATTAGATTCAGAGCATTCCCATCTCATAATGCGATAGGCAACGCATGTGTGATTTGTTTAGTCGAACTTTCGAACACAAATTATAATTGCTCGACATGTGATTTGAAGCCAAATCCTCGCCGGTTTCTCAGCCTAAGTATAACATTTAACCTTAATATGAGGCTGCTAAAACCACAGTGGCCTAACTGCATTTTGATGACTTTTATACTTTCGTCAATTTAAACCACGGCTGAAATGGACTTGTACTGCCATCTATGTCAAGATGATGTTACCAATTTTAGGCCGGTCTGGTCTTGTAAATTGTATTCTTTTAAATTACTAAAATACAAATTGGTCAAAAGTCATCAAAATGCAGTTAGGCCACTCTGGTTCTCAGAGTGTCCGCAGCCTCATGTTATGTCCTGACCTGTAGTCCATAAGAGCTGAGGCTTTGGTTGACACATTGTTGCGCGGAGGAGTACCACGACGTATCACTGAAGTCAGTGCATCGTGTGACGCACACGCCGCGGTGGACCAACGTTCGATTGTAGTGCTTCAGACTCTGGTTGGAATAACTCTGGAAGATAATGAAAATATGTATTTATAACGAGACGAGCAAATCACTCGCCTGATTACGTCTCATGTCGTTTTGATTACCTCTCATTCCCATGTACAGTGGTATACCGTTTATGAGTGGTAGAGCCACGCTGTAGACAGTTTTGTCTACAGCATGAATGGGCTGGCTCGACGGGGTCGTTACCAGTGTCTCACAGAAAACCGACGTAAAGAAGCGGCTTGCTGCTGCGTTTTGTACGGTGAGTGAGGCCCAATTCCCCCTCGCCTTCCCAACCCTTAAATTAGCCCATTCCTCTAAAGTCGGCAACGCGCCTATGATTCTTTTAGTATTGTGGGCGTACATGGGCGGTGGAGATCACTAACCATCAGGTGACCCACTTGCTCGTTTGCCGGACTATGCTATAAAAAAAAACTAGAGCATGCATTATTCGCCAAGGTTATTTCCATCCCATAATCTGATAGGAGACGAGCGTAGCGTCATACCGGTGACAAATTCCAATCCCATGTGAAATTTCACGAAACGAGAACTCAAACAAATAAAATTGTTATTATGGAATTTAAACCCAGAACCTCACGGTTTCTCAGGGTCGTCGATAATATTTAATATATAGGGAAATTTGTGAGACGAAGACCGTAAGCTAAGGGTGTATTCTGCCCATGAAATTGACCAACTTTCTCAAAGAAACATGGGTCGAAAACTCGAAATATACAGGGTTATTTTTAAAACACCAGCAACCTCGCAGGGGTAGATTCCTAAGGTTATAAGCTACTACTTTTGTTCTACGACTTTTGATAATTTGTTAGATTTTATTTTCATACAAAAATAAGTATTCATTTAATTTCCGTCTTGATTGTTACAACGCGCATCGCACTTTACGTAAACAAATACGCGAAGCGTGGGGAACCCGACTAGCTCCTTTGAAGGTCAACGCGCCGCTCAGCTGAGCTGTGGCTGAGCGGCGCCTTTGAGTCGCGCGCGCACGCCGCATACTACGAAGAAAAATACGACACAACAAAAACTTGTATTGAGTTATATCCAAACTCGTATTTGAGAAGAACACAGCTTTTCGTTTTACAAAACATCGTATATACTTTTATTCTTGCAACGAAATTACAACACATACGGACAGAGATCATATACTTTCCCATAGCGAGTAGATCCGAAGGCCGCACACTTTGGATATACAATTTTAGCAATAACCACTATTTCGGAACTGTTGCCGCCTGCCGGCCCGCTTGCCAATATCGGAATATTCCGTAAAAAGGCAGTATATTAGTTTGCAATCGTTCTAGTTTCGTCGCGGAATTGTTTTTATATCTTATTATAACCCGCGCCGGCTTCGCACGGGTCAAAATATGTTTGTTACGACATCACATTACAAATCTTAGAATTTTTCGGCTTTTTTTTTTTAATTTTCTTGAAAGGGTACCATGCCGTGAAGTGGCTTTGGCTTCTACGTGTGAATACTCACGGGCAGTGGAGATAACTTGCCGTTATGTAGCACCTGATGGTAAGTGATCTCCATCGCCCATGAACATCCGCAATACCTGAGGAATCATGGATGCATTGCCTGCCTTAAAGGAAAAGGGTAATTAAGGAATGGGAAAGGAAGGAGGATTTAGTCCTCTGGATATTTTACTCACCGTACGAAACGAATAGCTAGCCGCAAAACGACGACGTAAGCACCAATGAAAATGTACTATTTAACTTAATGTTATAGGTTTTATGTAGATAAAATTGCCTCATTGGTCCGTTGAGAGTATCAGTGAAGTCATACCTACAATCCAACTTGAGCAATATTGAATATGTCGATTTGAAATAACACTTTGTGAAATAACAGAGCTTTCCCGATTAAGCACGGCGGATCACTAACTGCACCTCTGGCTACCACTTCGAGCATACATGCGTGAATATTTTATGTAAAAAATAAATACACCCAACAGTCACACACATAGTCCTGACCCCACAGTAAGATCGAAGTACGAATCTTGTGTGGTGGGTATCAGGAACTATGAGACACTTTCGGTCTCACAACACCCAGACCCCAACAACTATTTTTGGATCGCATAAACATTTGTCTTAGTGCGGGGATCGCACCCGCGGCCTCTCGCTTCACAGCCGTCTACTCGCCCGCTGCGCCACGGAGGCTGTCAAATGTGTGCTGTGTATATAACACACAAAATTAAATAATTGATAAACAAACATACTTAAAATTGCAAACATTAGTCAAGTCCCTTCTTGAGGAGCGACAGGCGCGGCGGAAACCTTGAAGATATTATTATTACAATCCAATGATTTATTGATAATAAGTATAAAGATTGCCTCGGTGGCTCAGTTGTATTGCGTATGCCTTCGCAGCATGACTGCTGTGCCTAGGTCTCGGGTTCGATCACCGGGTCGGGCAAAAGTGATGTTGGGTTTTTCTATCACGAAATGCTCAGTATCAGCACCCGGAGTCTGATAATATGTACCCGCGGTATGGCGATAGGCTCGTCACATCATGAGACGAAAATAAGCTCAGTGAAATGTGGGTGTACGGGTTACACCTCAAATATTCTAGATAGTTTAGACACAGGACGCTATTTTCCGTTTTCAACAATTACTACATGCTGTATCTGTTACTAAGTTATCGTTAGTTTTACAACCCTTGCACCGGTACAACAAACAAACTCACGTTGCCAGCTCATCGCTTAATGGCTTTATCAATTATAAAATAGCAGCGCGCGTTGCCGCTCTTATCACAGGTTAGTGACCCGGTATTTACAAATGGTGTACTATTTTGTTAATTTTTTCGTGCCATTTAGTTTGTGTGAATTTTATTATTTTTAAATTTCGTTAATAGAATTTATTTAATTGTTTTAAAATATTTATATGAACGGGCATTGAATTTTTTAAACTTAGGTTCTTATTGTCCTCCCACACGCGGTATACAAACAAATTTATTTATTAAAGCTTTGTACACATGGTATACAGGCGGACTTTAATGCCTTAGGCATTTTTTCCTAGTCGACCTTAGGGTGGTGGAGATCATGACTGAGGCAGGTGCATAATAAAATAAAGAAAAATTTAAATATACTAAATAAATATTTAACTAAATAATTTCGCATATGAATACATATATAAAAAAAATTACAAAATATATAAACAAATCACGCACAAAGCACAGTACGCGCAAACGTTTTGAAGTATCTCTACTAAGTTGTTCTATGCTCCTTGACTCGTAAATTGATGTCACCTGTTGAAGATGAATGGAACCGCAGCTTGCATTAGTTCGTTACTATATTCTGCACGTATCAACACGACAAGGTCTTTAACAATTTACCGGCTTTAAAATCATTTAAAACTAATAAAAGCGACGAACCTAAACATTAAAACATCATATTGAATAATCATGAATGCATTGCCGACCTTAAGGGAAGGGGATTTGGGCCTCCGGTTACTCCTTATGGTATCCGTCGCAATAAAACAGTATAATATTTTGTGAAGATTTCTGTTTCCTATATTTTACGATTTAAAAGATGGAGCCCATTAAATTAAGGACAGACAGGAAAGAGACGGCTTGGTAGTAAGTTTCACTGGTACCTTTTGCCTACAAACCCCGAAAAAATTCAATTGATGTGTGGTTTTAGCTGTGCCGCATATGAAAGATTTTTTTTAATGTACTGACATAAAATTCTTTAGTTTTTTGTATTGTGATGCAAACAAGCGTTTCTGCCGAACTTTGCGATCTCTATTTCGGAATGATGATTCGAATATTAGCCGGAGATTTTTGATTTAACACCTAAGAATGAAAATTTATCTTATGTCTTTTAACCGCGTAGAAAATACACCCAACAGTCACACATTAGTCTCGACCCCACGTTAAGATGCGGGCCTTATATTGTGGATGTCAAAAACTACAAGTATTTCGTTCGCACAGCACCCAGACCCCAAACAAACATTTGTGGATCAGGCAAACAGAAATTTGTCTGTAAGCGCCACCCCTGGCTATAAACAGAACCAACACCACACAGAACGTTGAATTACAAAGCACTGTAGGGCACTAAACTGCGCTCGTCACCCTGAGACATAAGATGTTGTCTCATAATGCCCAGTAATTGCACTGGCTTCAATGTCCTTCAAACCGAAACACAATAGTACTTACATACTGTTGATTGGCGGCACAAATAGACAAAGCGGTGGTACCTACCCAGGCGGCGTCTCGCATACGAGGGGCCTACCACCTTGTAAAATTATACATTACGTGACGCACTTACTCAATAACAATACTTGCCCTTTGTTAAAATCTACCTTCAATATATCCAGTAGGTCGGAAGGTGTGGGTGAGACCAGGGCAGCCTCCACCATGCAGTAGACGTCGCCGTTGCGTCGGCATTGCGTCCAGTCATCCAGCCCGTACAGTGGAGGCAGGGAGTCGATGGTTGTCTCTGGAAATAGTGAAAGAATTGCTCTAATGAGTAAATGCGACCATAAACACAATGTGATATAGAGGTTCAAGTTGGACCTAGTTACAGAATTATTTATTATAGTTCTATATATAACTTATATCACCTCTATTATACTGTCCCAGTGCTGGTCGTGGGCTTCCTTTTAGCTAAGGGAGTAAAATAAGGGATGAATGGTTGCATGGAAGTCCGTCAGTTAAAGTAAGAAGCACAAAATTTCATATACCTGTTTCTGGTTAGAAATAAATATATACGTATATCGGTGTTTCATCATCATCATCATCATCAGCCACAGGACGTCCACTGCTGAACACAGGCCTTCCCCAAAGATTTCCAGACCGACCTGTTGGACGCGGCCTGCATCCAGCGACTTCCTGCGACCTTTATCACGTCGTCTGTCCACCTTGTAGGTGGACGTCCGTGTTTATCTAAGTTTTATCCTTAAGAGGGTGAATTAAGGGTTGAAAGTTTATATGGGAAGTTGGTCACTTTTGAAGGAAGAAGCATGAAATTCAATAGGGGGTGAAATGCTTTGATAGGGCAAGGGTTGTCGGAGAAAAATATTCACGCGAGCGGAACCGCAAGTAATACCTAGTGATACACAAATGTCTTCACCTTGTTTTCCTTCACCTTTAAAACGCTTTAAACGCGTTAATATTTACTCTGGTTACGACAACTCATAATACATTATCGATAATAACTTATAGGTGATGCAAGAGGCAAAGATGGACAAAGCTATACTAATATGTTTTTTTTAATTGCTTGAATGGCGAGACGAGTAAGGCGCTCGCCTGATGGTGAGTGCCACGCCTGCCCATAAACATAAGCCCATGAATGCTAGCTAGGGATAGGCTAGGGATTATGATATGCCTGCCTGTAAGGTCCACGACGTTAATTTGCCTTACTGCCTCCTGCCCCTGTCCCGATTGCCATATCCTTCACCCTAGTCCGTGAATCCCTACATTTAAGGATCCCCTCCCTCTTTCCATGCTTGTTGGTGTGCCTTTCCTGCCAGCCTATAGCGCGGCGGTTATTCCACAGTTCCCTTTATTTTTAAGGTAGTCTTATTAATGACAAATGTTCTGTACTTGACCTGTTATACGCGCTTTTTTAGCCTACATAATGAATAAATATTTTGAATTTTGATTTTCACGTTCAACATTATATTTAGAGGCACTATATTTTCAGTATAGTCGCTTTGAAATGCCAGGACAAGTTAGGTTTATAAGTTGGAAGTTTGAAGCCATCTACAGCCCCCAACTCCTCGGTAGTTAATAGCAGATATATCATTCGGCTGAGTGATTAGGTTCGATGATAGTTGGCTTATTAATGCTGATCAGGGTCTGACAATGGAGTAGGAACCCAGCTGTATTCTAAAAAACATTTTTCGTCCGGCACACCAACACTGATACATGAGCGCCGTAAGGATTACTTCCAGGGAGGTGCATCTACACATTATGCTAATAACTAATATGAAATAAATACTGTCAGTGAAGTGAGAAATACTGCTGGGACTACAAAGGACATTATTTTTTTTTAGAGAGAATACGTTGCGGATCTCCAGAATTTCACAAGGTGATGAACAAATTTGTACAGTAACCTAGATACCTTCAGTTTTGGTCAAACAGTAACCTAATAAAAAACATGACATTTTTGTTCTAGGTATTTTGTTTCCCGACAGGGAGGTGCAAGTGCACCCCTTTGCACCCTGGTGCCGGCGCCCATGCATAACTTCAATAAATATATGTATATTTAATCAGAAACAAGTTATTTAAAATAACTAATATCTACTTTAATAGAGAAATGGGAATTTATTATTTTAAACGAATTGAGTACATGTATTTTAAAAAAGCGTAAATCAGTTTTATCGTAAATCTCAACTCTCAAAATGACAGCAATTCTGAAAATGTACATTTTTAAATCTCTATAATCTACACTAATATTACAAAGAGCTAAGATATTATGTATTTTTGTATGCAACGAATAAACTGAAAAACTAGTGGACCGATTAGAAAATTCTTTCACCATTACAATCCTACACCATCTCTGATGCATATAGTCTACTTTGTATCCCGGAAAAAGCAGATCACGCGGATGGAGCCGCGAGGAAAAGCTAGTCTTTAATAAACAATAATACTGTACCATTAAAGTCCACTATACTCCCAGTCACTAGCGTCCACACACTCACAAAAACTATAAAATACATTTTAGTATAGTCCGTGTTAAGAGTCCATGACAACCGCACGCGATGCCAGTTTGGCGCGAGTCGTACGTTACGACACTCTGTAAGGCCGACCGCCCTTCTCCGCGGGTTACAAAACTGTTTCGTTACTCTTTAGATGCTGAGATGTTTCTGGGATGGACTGGGTTGTGCAATTTTAACCAACTAAAAACGAGGTGGTTCTGAATTTGTCTGTATTTGTTTATATGAGAAGCCGACAAACACGCAAGTCACCTGATGGTAATCTTCACTGCGCATGAATATTCATAATAAGCGCGGAATCGTGGACGCGTTATCGACCCTGAAGGAAAGGGGTTTTTTTGTATTTAATTGAATGAGACGAGCAAGGCGCTCGCCTGATGGTAAGCGCCACGGCTATCCATAAACAGAAACAACAACACACAGAACTTTGAACTATAAAACACTGCATGACACTGAACTCCGATCGTCACCCCGAGATATAAGATGTTAAGTCTCATAACGCCCAGAAATGTTACTGGCTTCAATGTCCTTCAAACCGAAACACAACAGTGCTTACGCACTGTGGCTTGGCGGCAGAAAAAGGCAAAGCAGTGGTACCAACCCAGATGGTTGTGTAGTGTTTGCATACGAGGGACCTACCACCATCTATGCTGTGCATATATTTCCGTGTCTTTTTTGTTTTATTTTTATCTCGACTGTTGTTCTAATAAATACACCCAATAGTCACAAGTACTCCTGACCCCCACTGAAACTTTCGTGTCATGGTTATCAAGAACCATGAGAGACTTTCGGTCTCACAACACCTAAATACAAAAATATATTGTAGATTACACAAACATATTTTGCGTCGGTGCTGGCTGTCGAACCCACAGCCTGTTATTTCACAACCAGCTGCTCGCCCGCTCCGCCACAGATACTTTTAACATATCACACATCGGTAACAAGAGTGTCACAACACTAAAAGTATACTTACAATACAATTTTGTATTCATTTTTTACATAAAAATTAAGGGGGGGGTAGGGTTTTGAAGGCAGAAAAAAACAGGTTTTTACAGATTTTTTTTTGGGCGTACGGTGAAAGTAAATTTATTTCTGATTATTGTAGATTAAAGAGTAGTAATTGAACTATATTCTGTGAAATATTGGTTGAAAAATATTGAAAATTGACCGAATGGCAGCAATTCTTCGCAGGCGCCTCAGAAAAAATACATTTTGCGGTGCACGTCATACCTAAGCACTGGATCATCTGAAATGAAATAACCAAAGTTTTTCCTTTAATTTTTATGTCCCTCTAGGTATCTCTGTCGAGTTTTTCCATTTTTTTTTTATTTTTGAACTTTTTACAAGACTTGAAAGTGAAAATACCGATTTTTGGCCTAAATTCATGACTATTGTTGTTAATAATAAAAAAAATAAAATCAAAAACGAAAAAATCTCAACAGGGTTACCTCATAAATTATGTAAGGAAATACTGTAAAAAATTTGAGAACGATCGGTTGAATAGATTTTGAGATACAGAGGGCACCGACTCAAAAAACATCGATTTGAGAAAAACGCGTTTAAAGTTTTTCGTAGCGAAAAGACCCTGATAAAACTTAGTAAGCTATTTATTTTTTATTTTACTCACATAGAATCATCAATGCCACTGAAATGATACTGTACTATCACAAACTGCACACTTCACTAACGTAGAAATTGTTGAAAAAACTAACAGAAAATCAATGATTCTGAAATGCTTATTTGTATCTTCAGCAACTTTTTGGCTAAAACTTAGTCTGATTTTTTTCGTTGACGTACTCCTTGCCTCAATATCGTCATCGTTTCTTCGTTTATGCGGAGGAACTATTTTTTTAGCTTGATACAACTTTTTACCAGTCTCCTTTCTACACTCTCTGGAAACTTTTCTCGGCATTTTGCGAACAACAAAAATATCACAATGAAATAGAGTAACAAAATACAACACGACTGTTACACTCTGCGTCTGTTTCGAAAATGAAGCAACACCAGGTACCGTTACAACGACTCTGTCTAAGACCTTTCTGTAAACTGCTTAGAGACAATAACAAAAGAGATTGAAAAACAGCTGCCTTCCCGCTGAGCGGTTACAGCTCAGGTAGTCGTTCGAGACACGCCTACTTCCAAAGCTATATCTTTGTGAGTTTTACTCCGATTGACTTCCAATTAACAGACAACATTCTTGAGTTACTATACTTTCATAATATGCAATAAAAAAAAATCACTTTTTTTGAACCCTCAAAACCCTACCCCCCCCTTAAGTAAAATACTATTTCCCAAAAACATTTTTGTGTTGCGACACTCTTGTTGCTGGTGCCGATATAATATTTGACACCTTTTTTATTACATAGACCGGCAATCGAGCAAGTGGGTCACCTGATGGTAAGTGATCTCCACCGCCCATGATACTAGAAGAATCATAGGCGCGCTGCCGAGCTTAAAGAGAAGGGGTAATTGAGGAATTGGGAAGGGAGGGGAATTTGTACCTCCGAATGTCTCATTCCCCGTACGCAGCAAGCCGCTACTTTACGTCGGTTCTCTGTGAGACAGTGGTAACGATACGGCCGAGTCGGTCCATTCATGCTGTAGTCAAAACTCTCTACAGCATGGCTCTACCACTTAAAACACCTGTTGCTTTGTGACCCTACGCCTTGTTTGTCCTCGTCAAAGGGTAGGAGCAGAAGGCGATTTTTACTATATACATTTAAACAAAATTATACTTCTTTTAACACAAGTCAAAACATAATCCTAACCCTACACTAGGTAAATCTCCATCATATGTATCAGGAACTACGAAGGACTTGCACTTCCAAAACACCCAAACCCGAAACAAATATTTACCTGCGGAACCCAGGGCCTCTCGTTTCGAAGTTGGCTACTCGCCTACTGTGCGACAAAGGCTATCAAAGAAGACGATAAGTAAGTAGTTAGCTTTGGGGCATTCCCAATAAACGTTCTTAGATTCATTATTCAGATAGATCACAGAAATCAACCAATCAAAGGATTTATTTAATCGCTTGACCTTAAGGTCAATGACCTGACCTGACCAATGACCTTAAGGTCAATAATTCCAAATATGTCCAAATGCGCCAATCAGAATACGGTTTTAAAACCGTATTCTGATTGGCGCATTTGGACTATCTATCCGGAGAATCAAACTAATATCGATTATTGAAACCGGCCGCTATGGATGGTGGTTAGTCTGGTGATAGAGTAGGCAAGTGAACACAAGAACTCTTTGTTGTAGTTTTTTAACCCTCCCCTCCATAACACGTTCAGATATACACCATTCCCCCTACCTAACTGTATATACCTATGGAGTTGTATACTATACTATTACGGATCCAGTGGGTACTAGAAGGAATTTCCATGCTTTCCGGCAATTTTGCTATACTTATTACTAGAATCAATTTTAACACTCATGGTAGGACCCATCATATACCATTCAAGGTCTCCAATTGTAAATGTCCTTACACTTGAGGGTAATACCTCCTTAGTTATTTTTTTTGCCTCCCGCTTTGCTATGAAGGGAAATAGAACATTAATATTTCGAACTCTCTATCTTTCTGTTTGACTAATTTTGTTGTTATATAATCAAAGGTATGCATTCTCAAAGACTCATCAAGCACGATTGCTCGGTGTCGAATAAAACGTACCCTGTCGGTCCTGGCCCACAGGAATTAGTAGCGGGTGTGTGGACGGGTTCCCAACCAACACTTAAACGCAGGCGGAGCTGCGCGCAATAGCTTGTATCTAATAAACCTACATAATTATAATTAAAGGGGGTAAATAAAATAAAAATACAATATAAATTGAGAACTTTTTTCATCTTTTTAATTTGCATGAAATTTTTCAATAATCTATTTACAGGATAACCATTCTATAATAAAAATAAAATATCGTTGTTAGACGACATTCATTGTCGGTCGCATATGGCAACACTCGCTGTCATCTATTATTAAATTTTGTGACACCTATTACAACACCCCTTGGGTTGCAAAAATTGAGCACATCTTACGTCACGTTTGTTATTTTGCAAAAACAAAAAGTTTTAAAAATATTTTTTAATGCAGACATTTTGCTCTGTTTTGTAATTAAATTCAATGTCAGTAAGTTTCATAATTATGGCACAATTTATAAATATTCTTAAAGTCAACTGAATTAATAAATAATTCTATGATATTATACAGGGTGTAACGCAGACGGTGAACCAAAAAAGCAGAGCGATAGAGGACGGCAATACATATCGTAACCCCCAAAGTATTTGAAACATTATTTCGTTATATTAATTTTTGGCAGATATAACAATTTAGTATGGTTTCCACCGACCCTAGGTTGAAGTAACTGTAACAAGCATTGGTTGAAGTAATTTATAGATTGTATCGTTAATTTTCAATACTGTCAAAATGTCAAAACCTGTAGGTGACATCAACCAATGCTTGTTAAAATTAATTTAAAATCTAACCGACGGACGACGCGACCCACACTGAGATAGATGACAGCTAGTGTTGCTATACACAATTTGTTAATCACAAAACATTTCAACTCCGTCTCAAGATTCCAATTCTCGACCCCATCATATAACTCTATACCATTTTTATTGCCAGATAACAAAATCAATGATAAATAAACTATATCACAAAAAACTCGTCCTGTCTGTATTCAATTTACAGATGAAATATTTAAGAACCGAAAATTGGAACCTTACTGCATTACAATACAACACAATATATATCAAACGCGATGGAATTTGATGTTGATAATTTTATGTTCCTTCAAATTCTCTTTATAATTTCAAACAGTGTACTTAGAGTTTATTATTATTTGTCTCAGAAAAATACTATTTTTGTCAAAAGGAAAAATATATTTAGCTACAATGTTGATTTTTAAATCATTGTAACGTAACACGAATACAAAATTATAAAGAGACAATACCAATTTAATTACAATATCTAAAATCTAGCTCTCCCTACCCCTTTTCCAATACGAGAGGGTAGGGAAGGTCTGCCCTACAGCGGGTCATTGTGGCTTGATAATAAAACCTAACTAAATCATTAAGTAATTCATAATAAACATAACTTAGTTAAATATCAAATAAATACAGGGTGTAAATTATTGCCACGTTTAAGGAGACAAAAATAAGAATTATTTTTCGAAAAATACTCTCAACCTCCATTTAATGGAACCCATCGTTAATTTAGATTTATACACATTCGTTTTAAGCAATTTTTTACACCTTATACCTAAACATTATGTACAACGTCTGATAAATATGAAAATATACTTTTTTATATATCTAAGCGAAAAAGCGATTATTTCTAAATAGGACGCAAAATTAATCAATGAAAATAAATATCCGTGGCATGGTATGGGCACCTTAAGCGCTAATAATTGAACAAAGTCTTACGATAATGCCAAGTTTCATCGACTCGCCGAAAAATCCTTTCACCATTAAATGCTCGATGCAATATGACATCACCGTAACCCCGCCAGGATATCACTTTTATAGCCTGTTTCACAATGCCCTACTAAAGGTATAAAAATACTAAAACACAAAACTATCACTCTGTCAATAAACACGGCTAAGCGTATGTCAAATGGGTACTTGATAAATCGTCTGTTTAAAGCGGACATTGTGAAACAAACTCTTATTATTATAAGTAAATAATACATGGAATAAATTATAAACGTTAACAACGCGAATACACTTGCGTTCGTCGAACGAGTTTGGTCACTATTGACAGCTGTCAGAGATGACACCTGTCAGAATGACAGCGCATACGGTTTTCAAATATGGCCGTGTTGTAAAGCTAGATGGACATGGCTAGATAATAAAAATTAAGAAAATACATTTATTGTGTACGTGGTAATATTCCGTATTGACTCGGCAATTATCAATTATTTATTTAAAAATATTATTCGCGGCTGCCCATTAATTATTGCATTAATGAATTATCACGTGGCTTAAGACTCAATACAGTGTATGTAGGGGTAGAATAACTAGAATACGCCTAAAATAACTCGGCCGGTCTGAGGCTAACTTCAGGCCTAAAAAAATGCGCGCGTTGTACATGTATCTCTTCACGAAAACAGAATAATATACTTTGCACTTTCACTAGATTATTTAAATTAGTATAGCTTCAAATCTCAATGAATGGAAATTCACTTAAAAGTTGAAAAAATAACGAATTGGGGAATATATCTTTTTTTTCTTACAATCTTAATAATAATGAAATAACAAATGATATAAACACAAAGTCGTTGATTTTTTGCTATATAGAAAGTTATAGACAAAACACTTTTATTTATTTATAAGAAACATCATTACATAATGTACAGTACTTAAAAAAAGAACAACCAGAGGTTAAGTTTTGATAAATAAATGAACTGAATGTAATATTTGTTTATATTTTAAATTATGTTAAGAATAACGAATCCCACTGAAAACAACAACGTGAAAAGGGGGCCAAATTTGGTACTGATGGTACTTTGGTACGATGTCGGGGTCATCCGTTCGTAGCGTCTTAATTGATAAAAAAAGTTGAATCGAAACTGGTACCAAGTACCAGTTCTTTGAATAAATGAACTACAATCTTCAATTGATAAAATAATATTATCCTTCGTATTATCTACTTTTAATACTTAGTGCTTGAAACTAACCATGGCAATAACTTTGTTGATACCGAACATCTGTAAGCACCGAATTTTCTTGATGGTTCCTGATTTACCCCTTGTATACGCCTTATCGATCTTGATGCTTAATTATAAGTTATTTAAGTCACTCATAAGAGGTCAATTTTTTTTTATAAGTGTGTCAGTGAGTGAAAAAATAGGCCTTTTCAGATCTTTATAACCACTACTGGTACTATTTCTGGACAACTTACTTTACTGTAATAGATTTAGAGTTTGGGTATTCAAAAGTAGCTCTAAATGTCATATTACTATCGGTGCGTCGCCCATTCCTTCCTAGAACTTGGCGGAAACACTACCGTGTATCAAGATGATATAAACTCCATTTCAAATTACTTTAGTAATGCAAACTCGCATTTTATATTACCGCGCCGCTTTTTCTGTCGCGAGGCTTTCGCTATCTATGCTTGAGGAGTTTTTATACTGCAAACTAAGTCAATAATCGCTATTAAATGCAAATGAAATGGAGTTTAAGTTTATTTTTCTCGTTAAAATAAACTATCAAGTAACTATGTTATTCTAGTGTTCGATCTAGCGTATATACTATTTTGTCATAAGACAGAGGTTCTAATTGTCACAATAGGCACTCAGTATTCCTAACGTCGGCATTGCAGGGTCGCATTCAAGGTAAATTCGTGGGACCCATTTAATAAAATAAATATCGTAATTTACAATACTAGCCCAATATTATACACCTCCAATTGCTGGGCACGGGCCTCCTCTACTGAATGAGGTGGGTTAATGCCGGTTGGCAGACTATACCGTGATTTACAATAGCTTTAGATAATGTAAATATATTTTTAGTCATCATGTGATAATTAACATTCATAATACCTATACAAT
Source organism: Amorpha juglandis (assembly GCA_949126905.1). NCBI lineage: Eukaryota > Metazoa > Arthropoda > Insecta > Lepidoptera > Sphingidae > Amorpha > Amorpha juglandis. Next base: position 903,538 of record OX421383.1, read on the forward strand.
CAATCACACTTACAGGGTGTAAGGGAAACGCTTCCAAAAACTAACACAGGTGGTAGTGCTGATTACGGATGTTAGCGACGCGACATCAATTAGAAATATTATTATGTAATTGTTAAACGTAAGCGCGCGGAAGTGAAGTTAGGCAGTTCAGGCGAGAGAGGCGGGAGAGACGACAGTCTATTAGATAACTCCACGCAAACCGCACGCTTGTGCCCATTGAGTCTTGTACGTTCTACCGTCTAAGAAATAAAAGATTTTGAGTCTTTTCTAAGTCTCTATTCGTGACTGCCATCACCGTCTCTTACAAAGGAGATGATACCACTAAATAAGTAATGAAATAAATCTACCAATTTATAACCCCAAGCGTCAGATAATAATTATAAAGATTGAGGAGAATAAAAGAGGCAGAATGGTTTTAACAAAGTTAACAATTACATTATCTTCCCCATGAAACTCTCTACCCCTAAAGTGACACCTGAATATGGCCCTGTTAATGCCTCTGTAAGTACAATTAATCCATACATTTCGTTCACAACAAATTAGTATACCTTAAAGAGACTTGAGCAGAATCGTGTCATTTATTGTGTATTGCAAATTAAATGTTTTAAAAACTCTATATGGAACTAATGACGCTCAAGACCGAAGGAATTGGAGTGTGTAAACAAGAAGAAGGAACCTGGCTGCAGAAGTGAGAAAGTCAGAAAGTGCAAAGAAATTTATAATTAGGAGCGCTGGAAACATGGGAGGCTTTAATTTAGAAAAGCTTACTGGAAACTTTTATATCGTCGTTGGAATGGCAAAAATATTAAAGTGCCAATACGTGACCTATACGGTAGAACGTTTTAAAGTTGTTTCTCTACGATACTCGATAATTTTCAGTAAAACTTATGTTATTTGCTGGTGGCAGGATATTCATATCCGTCCGTATAGGGACCACCGAACTCATGGTGATAAAACCTTGAATAATATTATATATTTTTCCTATTTTTTTTTACTAGCCCTGTATTATACATGTCCCATTGCTGGGCACGGGCCTCCTCTACTGAATGAGAGGGGTTAGGCCTTAGTCCACCACGCTGGCCTAATGCGGGTTGGTAGACTTCACATACCTTCGAAAAATCTTATCGAGTTCTCAGGTATGCAGTTTTCCTCACGATGTTTCCGTCACCGTTAAAGCAAGCGATAATTAACAATTAATATACACGTGACTTACAAAAGTCAGAGGTGTATGCCCTTGGGGCTGGTTTCGAACCTGCGACTTTCGTCTAGACAGTCCATCAAGTACAGTCAATCCCAGCTGAACTATCGCTGCTTATTTTTCCTAATATTATGAATATAAAAAAACAACTTTAAAATGCTCTACCATAAAGTTCACGTATTGGCGGTTTAGTATTTTTGCCTTTCCAGTAACGATATGCTCATTCTAGCTTTCACTATATTTTATTGATGAATGATGAATTGATAATTTTGAAAGTACATGTGTTTTACGCATATATTACTATTTTTATTGCGTAGGCAGACGAGCATACGTCTCGTCTGATGGTAAGCGGTTACCGTCGCCCATACACTAGTGAGTTGGTGAGCTATCATTTTGAATGCACTTGAAGTGTATGAGCCTTACTCATAAAGGTTTTTCAAGCACTGATTAATCATCGTTGTCTCTTTTTGCCAACGCTATTCATAAAGTTACTAGAAAGAGACAAAACAGTGTTTAACTAATCGGTGATTGAATAACACTTATAAATAAGATCCGAAATATTTAACAGTAATTATTGTAGTGAATGTTAATTTCACTAATTATTTGCACGACCGTATGCCTAAAACCAAATAACGTCATGGGCGTTGAATACCCCGTGTCATAACGTCGTAAGCGACAATACTTTAGGTTTGATCCAAAACTTGTTTCTACACGAGTATTTATATTATTTGTTCAGTAGAATCTAAGTAACGTTAGAAATAATTCGTGTAGAAATAAGACTAAAATTAATTTGAAATAGTCTTTTTCTTCTTTTTTATTTATGGCTTCGCATTATTATGCATTTTGCCAATGTCAAGTATAATTTATTCTCAAGTTATTTTTACAAGAACGATGAAACACGGGTGCGATCGATTTCAAGGTCTTGCCGGAGTTTTGGTGTTAACTCCTTTCAGTACGATGCTTAATTCACTTATTTTAATGTTTCCATACACTGTTCATCACCGTCAATGTTTATTGAACAAATCTACACCACTTTTATACAACAAACACAACTCTAAACTAATTTATGAAATAAATTAAAATAAGCGATGAACTGCACTGTCAGAATTCCCGCCGAAACTCATTTCAAATAGTCTGTCGCTTACATTGTAAAAGATTTATGCTGGGTTGCACCAACTTACTTTAGCAATGACATGTTAAAGTACACATGAGTTGCACCATTTGACCAATGTTATATGACGTCACACCTTTAGCTGTTAACCGTAACCTCACAAGATTGGCTAATTAAAGCTATTGTTTAAGTTCAATAGCTGTCAGATGGTTCTTTATAACCTCCAAACCAATATATCTCCCAAAGCGTTTATGCTCGAAAATATCATGTACCTGCTTCTAGAATTAATCGAGGAATCTAGTATCGGAATACGATGGTGCAACACATTCCGCAGTCAATGTTAAAGTCAGTGTCACCGTTATCGTCAAATTTGACATAAACCTTAACTATGACTGCTATTATGGTGCAACCCAGCCTTAGACGTCGACGTCTGCGTCGGCATTAATAGAACAACCGCTCTGACAGAATTTGTTATTGTTTTGTTGGAACACGTTTTCCGCTTAGGCTGTCGTCATATTACAATGTATTAGACGCAGAAGATTCACATTTTCATTGAAATAAAACTAATTTAAACGGATTTTATCGCGGTTTTTTATTAATTTTGATCCCGACGTTTCGAAGACTTTTCAGCCTTCGTGGTCACGGGGGTGACTGAGTCCCCAGTTCAAATTAGTTTTATTTCAATGAGTAACATTCGCGTAAACGTAAGAAATTGACATTTTCAATTAGTTCATACAACATAACTATGCAAATGGGATATAGGTTGTGTAATACGTGACTGTATGTCGCTTGCCATATTCCGTGGTCGTGATGAGAGTGATGCCGCGTGATGTGACTTCTCACTCCTCACTCCTCAGTCGACTCCGGCGAACCCTTGCGATCCCTCGATAGCCTTGATCAACTTCTCGCGCAGTTGCTGGTAGCTCTCGTATGGCGGCAGGTCGATGCGGTTGAAACTGGAATGGACAAGGTGGTGTGGGTTGGTTTACAAGGTGGTAGGTCCCTCGTATGCGAGAGGCCGTCTGGGTTGGTACCACCGCGCCGTCTATTTCTCAAGCCAAGTAGCAGTGTTTAAGCACTGTGGTGTTTCGGTTTGAAAGGCATTGAAATCAGTGAAATTACTGGGCATTATGAGTCTTAACATGTTATGTCTCGGAGTGACGAGCGCAGTTCAGTGCTTTGTAATTCAAAGTTCTGTGTGGTGTTGCTTCTGTTTTTGTTTTTTTTTTATAGCATAGGCCGGCAAACGAGCAAGTGGGTCACCTGATGGTAAGTGATCTCCACCGCCCATGTACGCCCACCACCAGAAGAATGATGGGCGCGTTGCCGACCTTACAGGAAAGGGATAATTAGGGATTGGGAAGGGGAGGGGATTTGGGCTTCCGGATATCTCACTCACCGTACGAAACGCAACAGCAAGCCGCTACTTTACGTCGGTTTTCTGTGAGACAGTGGTAATGACCCGGTCGAGTCAGCCCATTCATGCTGTAGACAAAACTGTCTACAGCGTGGCTCTACCACTCAAAAATGAGTGGGTTTTATGAGCAGGCGTGGCGCTTACCATCTGGCGAGCGACTTGCTCGTCTCGTTATTCAATTAAATAAAAAAACCGACTCGAATATACGCCTATACATGGTTCAATACGGTAGTTCACTCAATCTTTATATATATAATTCTTCTGTGAGTGTGTATGTTCCTGAACTTCTCTTAAACGACTGGACCGATTTTGATGAAATTTTTTGTGTGTGTTCAAGGGGATCTGAGAATGGTTTAGATTCACAATTTTGTCCGCTGGACAATGTTTTTTTAATTAATTTTTAATTTATTAGTAGTTGTTGATTTTCCGGATGGTTGTCGTTGCGAAGCTTGCCGTGATGACGGGTCGTATAGCGTCTAGACTGGACAGGGACGGACAGTGAGACAGGACAGTGAGACAGGACAGTGAGACAGGACAGTGAGACAGGACAGTGAGACAGGACAGTGAGACAGGACAGTGAGACAGGACAGTGAGACAGGACAGTGAGACAGGACAGTGAGACAGGACAGTGAGACAGGACAGTGAGACAGGACAGTGAGACAGGACAGTGAGACAGGACAGTGAGACAGGACATTGAGATATGACAGAGAGACAGGACAGTGAGACAGGACAGTGAGACAGGACAGTGAGACAGGACAGTGAGACAGGCCAGTGAGACAGGATAGTGAGACAGGACAGAGAGACAGGACAGTGAGACAGGACAGTGAGACAGGACAGTGAGACAGGATAGAGAGACATGACAGAGAGACAGGACAGTGAGACAGGACAGTGAGACAGGCCAGTGAGACAGGACAGTGAGACAGTACAGTGAGACAGGACAGTGAGACAGGACAGAGAGACATGACAGAGAGACAGGACAGTGAGACAGGACAGTGAGACAGGACAGAGAGACAGGACAGTGAGACAGGACAGTGAGACAGGACAGTGAGACAGGACAGTGAGACAGGACAGTGAGACAGGACAGTGAGACAGGACAGTGAGACAGGACAGTGAGACAGGACAGTGAGACAGGACAGTGAGACAGGACAGAGAGACATGACAGAGAGACAGGACAGTGAGACAGGATAGTGAGACAGGACAGAGAGACAGGACAGTGAGACAGGACAGTGAGACAGGACAGTGAGACAGGACAGTGAGACAGGACAGTGAGACAGGACAGTGAGACAGGACAGTGAGACAGGACAGTGAGACAGGACAGTGAGACAGGACAGTGAGACAGGACAGTGAGACAGGACAGTGAGACAGGACAGTGAGACAGGACAGTGAGACAGGACAGAGAGACATGACAGAGAGACAGGACAGTGAGACAGGACAGAGAGACAGGACAGGACGGGGACGGGACGGGACGGGGACAGGACGGGGACGGGACGCGGACAGGACGGGGACAGGACGGGGACGGGACGGGGACAGGACTGTCCAACCGGAGGGAGGTGGGAGACGACCTGACTTAGGTCGTCGAAGTCAATTAAATGTGCGACGGGCTACCTCACGTGCAATGGCGCAGTACCTCACTTAATTGCATTTAATGTAAATAAAACATTTGTATTAAGTTTTGACCACATTTTACACAAATATATTATGTAGGTGATACGAAGTTCACCGGGTCATCTAGTCTTTATACACTCCTTTGCAAAAAAAACGGGCGGGTTTGATTTTTTAACATTATTGGTAATAATTTAGTTCTTCAGAGGTTTTAATAACCAAACTATGTTACTGGCACTTAATAAAGAGTCTGGGTATGAAAAAAAGTTCATTCCAAATTCAAAACTTTTGTTTTTTAAATTATTAATCCCTTTTTCATTTTGTGACACTTTTCGCGGGTTTGCGGTTAAAAGGTTAAAAGGCAACTAAAAGTAACTTTTCGTTATTTTTAGTACAACAATTTATGTTTATCGCATAATTCTGCCTTATTGTGACTTAAAACAGATATCTTTGTGTCTATCGTAATGGCAGAAAAAGCAATGAGAGCTAGTAAAATTATAGCGCTGCTGGAAGAGGGGTGTAGCCAATGTTACGTCTCACAGCGGTTAAACGTGAGTCGTTCAACCGTACAAAGAACCTGGACTCGATACCAAGAGACAGGTTCCGTTCAGAGAAGGCAAGGTTCTGGGAGAAAACGTTGCACACAGCCGCGAGACGATCGCTTTTTAGTGACTCAGGCGCTGAGGAACCGCAAATGCAGTTACATAGACCTCAAAAGAAACCTTGAAGAGGTACGAGGAGCACAAGTTAGCCTATGGACTGTGAGGAGAAGACTTTTAGCTGCTGATATACGTAGTCGACGACCAGCGCGGGCCCCCAAGTTACTCCGTGAGCACCGGATTGCGCGGTTGAGGTTCGCTAGAAATTGCCTATCTTGGACACCAGGTAACTGGAGTAGCGTACTCTTCTCCGATGAGGCTCGAATTTGTCTGCATGGTGAGGACCGACGTCGGCGAGTGTTACGAAGACCAGGGGAACGCTATGCCGATGTGTGTTTTGAAGAAATCACCCCTTATGGTGGAGGGTCCGTTATGTTTTGGGCGGGCGTAACTTCCAACTATCGTACCGAGATAGTATTCATAGAAAATGGCTCACTAAATGCGCATAGGTACATAACAGAAATCCTTTCTCAAAATGCACAACCCGCACTGACTGTAATTGGTGAAGATGCCATTTACATGGACGATAATGCTCGGGCCCACCGTTCTGGCGACGTAGATGCTTATATGCAAGAGGTCGGTATTCGTCGTTTGGATTGGCCAGCGCGGAGCCCCGACCTTAACCCCATTGAGCACGTTTGGGACCTCCTAAAAAGGCGAGTACGATCTGTCCAACCACCTCCACAAAACATCAGAGAGCTTAAACGTGTAATCTCGACTGAGTGGGAACACATTCCACAGGACACCATCAAAAGCCTGGTGGGAAGCATGCCAAGACGATTACATGCCGTAATCGCTGCAAGAGGAGGTCATACTCGTTATTAATTTTTATTTTTTAATGTCTCTTTTATTAAAATACCATAAAAATACTCGTAGTCTTAATTTCATTATACCCATAAAAATGTCCATTTTAACACGGCTCTCTGTTTACATTGACTAAAACACCGATACCAGGATAAAAGTGTTAAAAAACTAGATTCTCATTGATAATAAGAAATTTCTAGTCATCCAAGCTAATGACATACTAAAAATATAATAATATTTACCCATAGAAAAGCTAAGGTAAAGTGTGTGTGTAAGGTGCCCGTTTTTTTTGCAAAGGAGTTTATATATAATTCTTCTGTGAGTGTGTATGTTCCTGAACTTCTCTTAAACGACTGGACCGATTTTGATGAAATTTTTTGTGTGTGTTCAAGAGGATCTGAGAATGGTTTAGATTCACAATTTTGTCCGCTGGACAATGTTTTTTGAAGTTATACTTCTTTAGGCGCGTTATGAAAAAATGATGAGAGTGAAATTTTAAGATGCGCGCGCACCTGTGACACAAAAAATTAACAGTATGAAGTTAGGCGCGTTAAGAGAAAATGATGAGAGTGAAAGTAGCCGTAATTAATAAACAAATGACGATTTGGACAAAGAAAAACTCTTTAGGTTTTTTCTTATTCGGAACATGTTGCCGTAAAAAGTACCAGGCTCACATAAACGCGAAGAGAGTAGAATGTACTTCTATCATGTCGAGTGGATATGTTGATATAAATTAAAATACTTTTATTTAATATAATTAACACTAAATATTATTAAATTATTAATGTTACGATATTTCATCGTTGTTGTGAAGACTTGAGAATAAATTACACTTGTCTTTGGCGAAATGCATAACAATGCGAAGCTTAAGAGTGTTGTTACAAAGACTTGGCTGTATGAGCTACAATACCTTTGCCTATTAAAAACCCGAATTTGCACCAAAAATTATAATACCGAGGACTATGACGGAAGTGAATACTTTTTAAATTGTTTTCGAAATTAATAAGTGTCCGTTCTATTGAAACTATGAATCAACACGCATGAAACATTTACTATAATAATAATTATAATGTACATTATAAATAATAATTATTATTGAATGATCAAACGAACTTACCTGAAGTGAAGTTCGATCCTAAATTGTTCTGTCTTCGTCGAAGAGATTTAGGAATATATGTATTTACTAGTAGGCTCGGGCTACGACCACGATCCACTCGCACGTTTAGCACCCTAGGTAGAAAATAAAAAATAAAATGACGACAGGCTACCCACACGTCGGTAATAACCTCATTCTTGTTTAGAGAGATATGGTCATCAATTAAATAACGAGGATACAACATTGAGCCTGGGGGAGAAAAAAAAAATCTTCAGACTAGGGTTGGGAGGGACATTAAATCTCTTCGACGAAGACAGAACAATTTAGGATCGAACTTCACTTCAGGTAAGTTCGTTTGATCATTCAATTGTTCTGTCTTCGTCTTCCGAGATTTAGGAATATATGTATTTACTTGTAGATGTTTAGAGCATTCTCAATGTTGTAGAAATAAGTAAAAAATATAGAATAAGTTAGGATTCAATATCTTAATTAATTAGGTGGATAGATAATTTACTCTGGTTCAACTCAAAATTATGTTGTTTTTGATTACGCATTCAAATTATTAGCTAGTAACTTTGCTTATATGGGAAAAATAAGACATTTGCGAAATTTGAATCATGTTTTAGAATTGGTCTTTTATAATAGATCTTAAATACAGTGGACTGATCCGTCCACCCAGCAGTCCGTTTAATAACCTCGACACTGACGCGGATGCTAGCTTATTGTGCAGCCGCTACTAGCGCCGAGAGTTTGTTATCCATCGACCAATCATTTGCGACAATACCGCATGAAAAAGATGATCCAAAATTTAAAATTAAATAAGTTTGTATATAGTACCACCGTTAGCAATCCTATTAGAGTCAGTCTTACTCTTATAAAATAACAAAGTCGCTGTAAACGCAGGAATGTTGTCTGAAAAAAGTTAATCCAGTTTAAGTGGCGATTTGCCTATAGCGGACGTTTTCAGTAAACGGTACAATAAACTATTCAGTAATCAGTGATTATGATATTGATTCTATCGTTGTAAACTTTAATATTTATGTTCTTAATAAAAGAAAAAAGGTTTGACATCTTTGTTCAGTGGGCAAAAACAACAATTTGACCAGTTTTATACAAATTCGTTCAATTCAATTCAATATCCGTTAGGATACCAGGCAGCCAATCTAACCCGATATTTGGGTTCATGTACTGTGGTACACTGGAAATAATGATTAAAATTTGAAATAAAATAAATAAAATAAAATCCCTTAAAAAAATCATTGTTGTCGTTCGTTTTCTACAACCTTATTTATAGAAATAATAACAGAACGATTGGTATTCAAGACATCCTGATGAAAAAATGATACATTAAATATGGGTATTTCCATAAAATCGAGATTATTTCACCAGAGCTGTGTATTTTGGTAATGTAGGTACTATTTGACAAAGATGCCATCATTACATCCAAAGTTGCAGGAGAGACTTGTAGTCTGGTGAACGCTTCCCGGATAATATGCTGGAAGTCTACGAGAAACATATTTAACTAAGTAAATTTACCTACATAGACGTTGAATACTTAAAATATTTATAAATTGAGGGTACTAGGAGGGTAGCAGTTTTATCAAGAGTTATTATATTTAAAATCTTCAAAACAAGCGCAAAATGCGGAAATGCGTAATGTGATAGCATCGAAGTTTTAGGATATAAGGGTCCCTTTTCCATGAAATAAATATACTTGAACCATTTTGATTCTTTTTTAATTTTTTGCTTTGCATAAACTTAAAGCAAAAAATCTATTTCTTGCATGCCAGAAGTACGTATATATATACATATATATAATGCGTTAATGCGTTCTGGTGCAATCCCATTGAATGTCAATATCTCTAGACTCATATCTGCCTCCACGTTCAGAGATGATTTAATATACAGAGCGAATAGAATTATATGGCGTTCTACACACCAGTCCAGATTTTTCGAGTTATGTCATTGAGATGTAGGAATTCAACATCACTTTTTCTGTTTATACTCGTATTAAGCAATATCTGTCATATTATTTATTCGCATTAGAATTTGACATGGGCTCAATATACTAGATGACTTTAATTCGAAGAATGCTGCTACGAGTTCTAAGAATACGTAAAAAAGCGTAGGGAAAGAAATAAGGAAATGTATTTATACTTTCAAATACTACACGACTAAGACCCGTTTAAATAAATATTATAATTTCTAAGAATTTTATGTGAAGACTTGTTGGTAATGACTTTACGGAACCAACAATTTTTTCTCCACGACACAGAGTTCCTCAGAACCGAAGTCTGCATAATAATATATTTCGAGTTCGAAATCGTTCAATTTATTCGGACTCATAGACACACACACAGCCACAGCACACACAGCACAATGTTTGTGTGATCAACAGATTTGTTTCGGGTCTGGGTGTTGTGGGACCACAGGTCCCTCGCAGTTCTCATAGTAGTACCCACGATACAGGTTAACCTAGTGTGGGGTCAGGACCATGCGTGTGACTGTTGGGTGCATTTATTTATTTATTTATAAATATTAAAATAGACATTCTCCACCAAAACAGATGTTCACGTAAATCATTCGGGATATAGTCATCATAGTCTAATAACACAAAATGTGTGTGTAACCAACTATAGACAACAGTAGTACAAGCTACTGTGAGAATTCTGATATAACGAGCGAAACTACGAATGAAAAGAATGAATGTATTTGTTTTGTACGTTATAGATTTATTTCTTTCTATTTCTTTTTGGTGTGGTTGTACCAATTCTTATGTCCATTAACATAAAAATAAATATATTTCAATAAAAATAAAAATAAAACCAAAAAATTAAAGATTATTCTAGGATCTAGAATACTCATAGATTAAAACGTAACCTAATAAATAAGGTTATGTATTACTCACGACTTTCGTGGAATTCATCATATTCATTTCCAAAGAATAGCAGCTGTCATAGGAATAAAATACAGATTTGAACTCCTGAGACTGTAAAGAGGATGCGACAGATTTCATAAAGTTAGTGAATGTTTACTGCTAAGGAAAAAGAGGATTAAACCAAAAATAAAATAATTATAAAATAGAATCAAAATAAAACCTAAAATGGTTTGTATGCTTGTCGAGGATGGGTACTAAAAAAAAAGTAGACCTCTTTAGACCTCAAAAGGTCTAATTTTATCATATAAGTATTCGGTGTTATCAATTTTATTGTCATTCTCTAACTGTTCATTCTAAAATTCATAATCAGATCATCATCATTCATTATCAGACCTTTACGGAAAGTATTAGGAGATGTAACTACATATGATGAGTTTCTAAAGGTACTTTATAAAAAGGAGTTTATACTCAGAAACGTTATTTAAAACGTTTATATTAGTAGGATTTATTGATGCCTCAACAAAATATTTGAGGCGAACTACATAAACCTGAGGTTTTAAAGGCGGAGCGGCGGGGTCTGCGTAGGCCGCAGCGGCGGTGCGCGGTTTTTCCGCTTTGATAAAAAAAGGGCGCACGGCACGGGTTTTTTCCTGCCGGTTCGGTAAGCTTGCCGTGACAGTCGCTGTTGGTAGCGGGATGTTGAGCCCATTGAGTTTAAATTACTCGAACTAGCCGTAGTTGCAGATTGTAACAGCTTGTTTTGTAACTATATTGAAGTTAAAACAGAGCGTCTAGTTTCAGTCTCCGAAAAAATGAGAAAACCGCCAAAATGTATGCCATTAGGCTTTGTACTTCGGGTGTATAACATTGGTTTATACAGCATTGTGAAGCCACAACCAAGGTGGCTTTGTTTTTACCAACTTACCCCCACGCGCTACTTTCCGCATCAAATATCTCTAAAGCTTGCAAAAAAGCTCGAGATCGGCCTAAGAAAGCACGACAACCTCTACTGGTCGTTGTCCTTGACAAACAGGCCAGTTTGTATTTCACCAGGAGCTTTATGTGCTGCATCGCAGCCGGAAGAAATGGCAGCGGCGAACCTCGCGCTGGCATTGTTCCTAGCTCAGGTGTCGGCGAAGACGACGGGATCTGGCGTGATCTAAACTGATATCTCGGGATCAACGGCGTCCTTGCTGTGAATTCAGCGGAGGACATGACGACAAGAGTCGAGTCCTGCTCATCTTTAATAATAATAATTCATATGAATGTCGTTTAATGTCTCGCATTAACTCACAACGAAATAGCTATAGGTCAATATCACGTATTGACTCGAAGCAAACAAAATAGCTATTGGTCAATATCACGTATTGACTCGAAGCAAACAAAATTTCTATAGCCTAACATCGCATGTTAGATGTGAGATAATTATTTTTAAAATATAGGTAGGTTTCCAATTACATAACTAGAGCGCATTATGCGGCATAATGCTCAACGTTGAATGTTTCAACTACAGCAACGCTTCGCACAATCAAGCACTCTCAAAAGTACTGCTTTCGGATGATACATGCAATCGATACCAACTCAGTAACAGAAAATTAACAAGTGTTTTTTCTTTAAGTTGGCGTTGATCGAAACTTTATTTATATTTATATTATATTACCGTTAGTAATTAATATTGTTTATTGTTGAAAATTTTCCTGTTAAAAAGTAAATTTAAGGATATTCACGTTCCAATTAGCATTAGCACACTTCGGCATTGTACGCCACTGAGTCGCATTATGCTCTGTAATTGGAAAACACCTATAAACTCGTAATTAAAATATTTTTTCTGCTATTATATTATTATGGTATCTTACTTTTGAGTTTCCATCTTCATTTCTCTTCCGTGTTGCTTTTTCGCTTATGGCATAGTCACAAACTTACACTTTTGTGGATTTTTGGATTTAATTTAACACTACGTGCGGTGATGCGCGCGCGCACACGAACGAATGAGGTTATTACCGACGTGTGGGTAGCCTGTCGTCATTTTATTTTTTATTTTTTATTTTCTACCTAGGGTGCTAAACGTGCGAGTGGATCGTGGTCGTAGCCCGAGCCTACTAGTAAATACATATATTCCTAAATCTCGGAAGACGAAGACAGAACAATTATAGTAAATGTTTCATGCGTGTTGATTCATAGGCCATTTTTGACAATGTCCTTTATAATTTATATATGTGCTAATAAATTATATTCAGTAGTGATTTAAATTGAATATTTTGATTGATATTACTTACTATTTGTGAATATTAGTGAAAAAAATTGTGCTTATATACTTTTTCAAGTGCTCCAATATAATTGAGGTTAACTATCCGTATGTATTATTTATTGATATAAATTAAAATACTTTTATTTAATATAATTAACACTAAATATTATTAAATTATTAATGTTAAATACTTATTATTATTGTAATCAATTATTTGCATGCAATTAAAAACTATTTTTTAATGATGCCAAAGAAGTATAACTTCTCACGCGCGTACATAAGTACACGCACCCATTTTTTTTATTAATTTTTAATTTATTAGTAGTTGTTGATATTGGTTGTAACCGGATGGTTGTCGTTGCGAAGCTTGCCGTGATGACGGGTCGTATAGCGTCTAGACTGGTCAGGGACAGGACAGGGACAGGACAGTGAGACAGGACAGTGAGACAGGAAAGTGAGACAGGACAATGAGACAGGACAGTGAGACAGGACAGTGAGACAGGACAGTGAGACAGGACAGTGAGACAGGACAGTGAGACAGGACAGTGAGACAGGACAGTGAGACAGGACAGTGAAACAGGACAGAGAGACATGACAGAGAGACAGGACAGTGAGACAGGACAGTGAGACAGGACAGTGAGACAGGACAGTGAGACAGGACAGTGAGACAGGACAGTGAGACAGGACAGTGAGACAGGACAGTGAGACAGGACAGTGAGACAGGACAGTGAGACAGGACAGTGAGACAGGACAGTGAGAGGACAGTGAGACAGGACAGTGAGACCGGACAGTGAGACAGGACAGTGAGACAGGACAGTGAGACAAGACATTGAGACAGGACAGTGAGACAGGACAGTGAGACAGGACAGTGAGACAGGCCAGTGAGACAGGATAGTGAGACAGGACAGTGAGACAGGACAGTGAGACAGGACAGTGAGACAGGACAGTGAGACAGGACAGAGAGACATGACAGAGAGACAGGACAGTGAGACAGGACAGTGAGACAGGACAGGACAGGGACAGGACAAGACGGGGACAGGACAAGACGGGGACAGGACGGGGACGGGACGGGGACGGGACGGGACGGGGACAGGACGGGGACGGGACGCGGACAGGACGGGGACAGGACGGGGACGGGACGGGGACAGGACTGTCCAACCGGAGGGAGGTGGGAGACGACCTGACTTAGGTCGTCGAAGTCAATTAAATGTGCGACGGGCTACCTCACGTGCAATGGCGCAGTACCTCACTTAATTGCATTTAATGTAAATAAAACATTTGTATTAAGTTTTGACCACATTTTACACAAATATATTATGTAGGTGATACGAAGTTCACCGGGTCATCTAGTTTTTTTATAATTTTAATCAACAAGTTACGTTACCCAAAGCTTATTGCAAAAATAACTTCATTGATCCGTCCATAGAAAAATAGATTATATGCCATTCAAATCTGAAGGAAGGGGTACTTATCAAATCACATGTAACGACGCAAAGTTTTGAGTCACTGTGTAAAACGGTCATTACGGTGCACGGGTGCGAGCGAGATAGCGAGATGTCCCCACTACGCGTCCATACCAATATTTAAAATCATAATTGCAGGCTAATTTTTGAACCGATTTTGATTGTGTTTAAGAAAAGGGTTTTTTTTCGTATTATTTTCTCTTGCAGTGGTACAGCGACTTTAACGCGTGTTATTATATAGTAATTACAAATAATGTTAAATATGATTGGACAAGCAAACATTGTATATACGTAATAAGATATCGGTGTAAATGTAGGTAGTCGGTTCATCGTTGCGAACCAACTACTCCGGATTAAAAAGATCATTGATTTGTCAGTTGAGAATTTTTTGAGTGGAAGAGCCACGCTGTAGACAGTTTCATCTACAGTGCGAATGGGCCGGCTCTACCGGGTCGTTACCACTGTCCTACAGAAAACCGACGTAAAGTAGCGGCTTACTGCTGCGATTCGTACGGTGAGTGAGATATTCGGAAGCCCAAATCCCTTCCCCTTGCCAATCTCTAATTATTCATTTTCATTTCCATCGGCAACGCGCCCGTGATTCTTCTGGTGGTGGGCGTACATGGGCGGTGGAGATCACTTACCATCAGGTGAGCCACTTGCTCGTTTGCCGGCCTATGCTATAAAAAAATGTGAACATATGAGATGGTTATTTATTTAGTCCCGTAATACATACTAGCGCGCAACGAATAGAAGTTAGAACAGTGTGTTACCAGGTGTGCGCCCTCGGGTAGTTGTCTGGTGCGCCCCACTTCTCGATGGTGAAGAGCTGCGGCCCGTTGGAGCCGTACAGCTCCTTGAACCCGTTCATGGGCACGAATAGAAGTTAGAACAGTGTGTTACCAGGTGTGCGCCCTCGGGTAGTTGTCTGGTGCGCCCCACTTCTCGATGGTGAAGAGCTGCGGCCCGTTGGAGCCGTACAGCTCCTTGAACCCGTTCATGGGCACGAATAGAAGTTAGAACAGTGTGTTACCAGGTGTGCGCCCTCGGGTAGTTGTCTGGTGCGCCCCACTTCTCGATGGTGAAGAGCTGCGGCCCGTTGGAGCCGTACAGCTCCTTGAACCCGTTCATGGGCACGAATAGAAGTTAGAACAGTGTGTTACCAGGTGTGCGCCCTCGGGTAGTTGTCTGGTGCGCCCCACTTCTCGATGGTGAAGAGCTGCGGCCCGTTGGAGCCGTACAGCTCCTTGAACCCGTTCATGGGCACGAATAGAAGTTAGAACAGTGTGTTACCAGGTGTGCGCCCTCGGGTAGTTGTCTGGTGCGCCCCACTTCTCGATGGTGAAGAGCTGCGGCCCGTTGGAGCCGTACAGCTCCTTGAACCCGTTCATGGGCACGAATAGAAGTTAGAACAGTGTGTTACCAGGTGTGCGCCCTCGGGTAGTTGTCTGGTGCGCCCCACTTCTCGATGGTGAAGAGCTGCGGCCCGTTGGAGCCGTACAGCTCCTTGAACCCGTTCATGGGCACGAATAGAAGTTAGAACAGTGTGTTACCAGGTGTGCGCCCTCGGGTAGTTGTCTGGTGCGCCCCACTTCTCGATGGTGAAGAGCTGCGGCCCGTTGGAGCCGTACAGCTCCTTGAACCCGTTCATGGGCACGCGCGACGTGCCCGTCACGAACTGCAGCAGGCGAGACCGCATCTCGTTAGAGAACGACAGCACCACCTGCACAACACACAACGACACCAATTTTTTTACAATATTAAATATTTAAAAAAAAAGTGCGTTCGGGACGCTCGACAGAAGTCATAACTTAAACTAATGTGGGTTAAAGTGAGAGCGGAAGGAGCCTGCCTACTGCTACCGTATGTGTGAGAGAAAGGGAAGCCAGACATAGTGGCGCCTTAACGCGTTACGTTACGAAGTCGTGTCAAAGTCGTCGAAGTCCGGTCGAAGTCCAGTCGAAGTCCGGTCGAAGTCCGGTCGATGTCCGGTCAAAGTCATGACAAAGTCGTGTCAAAGTCGTGTCAGTCGTGCCAACGTCGTGTCAACGTCGTGTCAACGTCGTGTCAACGTCGTGTCAACGTCGTGTCAACGTCGTGTCAACGTCGTGTCAACGTCGTGTCAAAGTCGTGTCAAAGTCGTGTCAAAGTCGTGTCAAAGTCGTTTCAAAGTCGTGTCAAAGTCGTGTCAAAGTCTTGTCAAAGTCTTGTCAAAGTCCGGTCGAAGTCCGGTCGAAGTCCGGTCGAAGTCCGGTCAAAGTCATGACAAAGTCGTGTCAAAAATGTGTCAAAGTCGTGTCAAAGTCCGGTCCAAGCCGACTGGTCACTGTATGACTCCACCTGGTACTTAGAAATTATCAATGTTCCAGGGAGGTCGGCTAACGCTGGCTGGTCAATGGACCGCTCGCGTTACGGAACGTTTCGGTTCACCCTCCCATAAGAAGTTATCACTTCAATAACTAATCCTCCGCTTAACAAGCTCCGATAACCTTTATAGTCTCGTTTGTACAATGTTAGAGCGACAATCTCTCACATATAGCTAGATGCCGCACAACAGGAATTTCAGTTCATTAATAATACCAACAAAGAAGACTACAACGGCAATGACTATAATTACGAAAATCATGAAAATAACTAGACGCTTTTTGATTGGGTAAAATCTTGTGGGCTCTGAGTATCTGTAGCTATACAGTCAGTCAGTTCGTCAGCCCGTCAGTCCGAGTCAAGTCAGTTGAGAGTGAGTACTAAATAAATATACTTAAGTTATAAGTTTTCACTGCTTTCGGCAATACCTATGACTGCCAATTTTTATTTTTATTTTAGCACTGCAAAGCGACTGCACTACACATGATGGTAAGCGCAGTGCAGTCCAAAGGCACCAGCGACCACCGACAAACAATGAGTTTATCGGTGGTCACCGGAATCACATCAGCCTGTATAAATGCTTCTTCACACTCCGAAGAGGGAAGAAGCAAATGATGTGACGATAATTATTGCCATACCCTCCAGAACCACTGCACCACGATATGGTTCGCGTGGTAGTCTCCCTTGTAGAGGGTGTTGGCGCGCCAGTCCCTGACGTCGATGTGCTGGATGCCGCACAGCAGCAGCTCCAGCTCGTTCTCGTCGAAGATCTTCAGCAGCGGCAGCGGGATGAGCGCGCCGAAACCCTCCAGGAACGCGCACATCTGCTCCTGGACCCGCGACACGAACCGCCACAGGATCACCAGCCTGGGAACGACACAATACAACATTGTTGTTTTTTTTTTTTTTTTATTCTGGCTCGGCAAAGTGACTACGCTACACCTGATGGTAAGTGTAGCGCAATCCAAGAATAGTGTCGACCAACGATAAACAATGTGTCCATCGTAGGTCGGCAAGATCATGCCGGCCTGCCAAAGGGCCAAGGGGGAGGGGAAGGAAAAAGGTATGGGAAAATGGTTAGGATCAGGGGGCAAGCCCCCTGGGGAGAACCGGATATACACTGGCTGACCCTGGAACGCGACCCACACAAGGTGGGCCACTATGGCAGGTTTTAGCACCAGTGTACGGTGGTCGCTATCCGGTCGGATACAAGTATCCTCCCACCAGCAAAACTTGGCTTAATATTGCATTTAGTGAAATATCCAGAGGCCCAAATCTCAAAAAAATCCAAATCTTCATTCATCATATAAACTAAGAAAGCGCTTATGACAGATTACATACAGAACATTTGTCATTAATAAGACTAACTTAAAATTAAAGGGAACTTCGCTATACTCTGGCAGGAAAAGTCACATAAATAGTCAATAATTGAAACTGGCCCTGTACCTTATATACTCGTATTTGTTCTCCTCGTCGACAGGTATGTTGGCTCCGTCCGGTTTGAGCTCGCGTTGTATCGTCTTGCCGAACTGTTCCTCGTCCACAGAGAACGTTAAGTACAACTCGGATGGATCGTTTTCCTAAAAACAAATAAATAAATACATCCTACAAATTCAAATTATTGAGTGACAGAGCCACGCTGAAGACAGTTTTGTCTACAGCACGAACGGGCCGACTCGACCGGGTCGTTACCACTACGGCTTGCTGCTACGTTTTCTGCTACGGTGAGTGACATATACGGAGGCCCAAATCCCCCTCCTTCCAACTCTCTAATTATCCCTTTATTTTAAGGTCGGCAACGCGTCCATGATTCTTCTGGTATTGTGAACGTTTATGAACGGTGGAGATCACTTACCATCAGGTGACCCAAATCATTCATTCTGTAATTTGCTTGATAAGTTTAATATTGACATTTCATGACTTGCCATGGGAAGAAATACGAAAACTCATGGGTTATGGCGTCTTTTAATATTCAGACATTAATATACAGAAATTCCTCGACTGGCCTCGCCTTAGCCGAGGACACAGGAAACAGTCACACAAATTCTCCTGACCCCACACTAGGTTAAACCTATATTGTGGGTATCAGGAACTACGAGGGACTTGCGGTCGCACAACACAAAAAAAAATTCTAAGTGGTAGACCCACACTGAGGATACTTTTGTTTAAACCATGAACGAGCCGGCACGACCGGGTTGGCACCAATGTCTCACAGGAGACCCGACGTGGTGGCAGCTTGCTGTTACATTTTTAAAGTATATGAGATAACCGGAGGCCCAAACCCTCCTCCCTTCCCAATCCTCAATCCTTTCATAACAATTAATGATTCTTCTGGTATAGTTTGTGTTTACGGGCGGTGAAGGTCATGATTAGGTGACCCATGCGCTCGTTGCCGGCCCATGCTATAAATAAAGGAAACGTACCAAACCTTCATGATTTCTTACGTTTACGCGAATTACTACTACATATGTACTATACTAATTTAAACCGGGATAAAATCCGTTTAAATTAGTTTTAGTCCCAAACCTTGATCCACATGAGCGAATTGTAGTACTCGAGATCGACGGACTCCATGTCCTGCAACTCTATCGCCTTGTCCAGCATCATCTTGTAGAATGGACGGATGAAGAAAGCTACGACAAACGAATTTTTATTAATAGAGTCACGCTGTAGACAGTTTTGTCTACGGCATAAATGGCCCGGCTCGACTGGGTCGTTCCAGAAAACTGACGTACACTATTTCACAGAAACTGACGTAAAGTAGCGGTTTGCTGCTGCGTTTCACACGACGTTCACACTCCGAAGAGGGAAGAAGCAAATCGAGGGGGCTGTGTCAGGTCAAACGGATGACTGATGCAGGCACAGGGGAACAAGAATGTACTCCTATACCCGCCCCAACCCACCATCAAGTTATGTCGCAAGCCCCCCAGGAGAATCCGATATACACTGGCTGATCCTGGAACGCGATCCACAAGGCCACATCCCCTTCTCTTCCCAATCGCTTAATTACCTACCCCTTTTCTTAAAACTCGGTAACGCATCCAGTTTCCTTGGGCATTGTGGATGTCCAAGGACGATGGAGATCACTTACCATCCAGCTGTCCCACTTAGTCACTTGCCCGCTTCTGATATAAGAAATAGGCTTGCTTTGGCATTCTTCGGACACGAAAAAGATTAAACAGGGTGTACTCACCATCTAACAGCTTGCCATGGTACACGGCCATGCCAGCCACCCTCCCTATGAACTTGAAGTAGTTCAAATGTTCTTCATTACACACCCCACTGTTGGGGTTGATCTGTAGGGTGTAGTTGTCCATCGCCGAGTACTCAAACAGGCCGTAGTAAGGGTTGAACATTTCTTTCGATAGCAGAAAGAACCATTCACGAGCTAGGCCGCCATAGTCTGAAATAGGAACATTATTAAGGACTACATTTTTCTCCCCGGAGGGGTTGCCGTTGGCCGGTCGTAAAAATTACACGCCAAATCTTTCTGTAACATGTGTTTAAAAAGCATGTTGCGCTGACACCACCACTAGTGGGATAGGGACAGAAGGAAGAACAAGAAGATAAGGGCTATATTTTAGATCACTTACCACCAGGCGACCCACTTGATCATTGGCCGGCCTATACTTTTTTTTCTAGGTGTTAGGTCATTCGTATACGAGAGGCCGTCTGGGTTGGTACCATCGATTTGCTCTCCCTCTTTCTCTGTCTCCCCTTTCCCTTTCCTCCTCTACCTCTTGCTCTCACACTATGGTTCCCGCTCCCCTATGCGACTAGATGGTAGGTATATCGTATGCGACCAGGCGGTCGATATCTCGTTTTTTTTTATTTTCTTGAAAGACGAAACGACTAGATCGATCGAGTATGATAAGCATGGTAAGGCATGGTAAGCATAACGCCTGCCCATAAACAGAATCAAAACCACATAGAACTTTGTATTGCAAAGCACTACATGGCTGAACTGTGCTCGTCACCCCGAGGTATATGATGATAAGTCTCATATTGCGCAGTATTTTCACTGAATTCAATGCCCTTCAAACCGAAACACAACAGTACTTACACAGTTATTTGGCGGTAGAAATAGACATAGCGGTGATACCAACTGAGAGGGATAGTAAAGGATACGAGAGACCTACCACCTAGTAAGTATGCGACCAGATGGTCGGTACCTCGTTTGTAATTCTTTCGCGTGGGACAAAGCGAGCGAAAACAAGTACTGCTTTCCTTGCCTGTAAAAAAAATGTTGGTAGTGACTCACCTAGTCCGACCTCTGACTCGAACTCCACCCACAGCTTGGTCTTCAGCAGGTCCAGCCGGCTCACGGAGCTGATGATGCGGTACGAGTCCTCCAGGATCGAGTTGCGGCGCACCTTGATCTCGAACTTATTCGGCACGTTACTCTGTAACCAATTTATCATATTCAACTACCTTTTCCTAGCTTACTAGCTTTCCCTCGGGGCTCCGCCCATGCGATCTGCTTTTTTCGTGAAAAAAATGTTAGCTTATGTTCATCACGGATAATGTAGGATTCTCATGATGAAAGAATTTTTAAATCGGTCCAGTAGTTTTTAAGTTTATTCATTACATACAAAAATACAAATCTTTCCTCTTTATGATATTCGTGTACATTATAAAGGTATTTCGGTTGATTTATGCACGTCGCAATCAAAATTAGTGTCGGGCTAGCCAGCAAGTGTAGAAATGGATTCACATATAAATTAAGAAATAATCCCATACATAAAACAAAATAACGGTCATATATTTGCAATAATTCTAACTTCAAAACCTACTATTTGTCATTACGGGGTTTTCCAGATATCTATCTTGGAAGTCATACGTGACCAGTAATTTCACTGGCTTCAATGTCCTTCTCAAACCAAAACACAATAGTGCTTACACAATTTTGCTTGGTGATAGAAATATATGGTGCGGTAGTATCAACCCAGACGGCCTCTCGCGTACTAGGACCTACCACCTTGTCCAAGTGACCCTGAAAGCAATAAAGATGTGTGTGGTGGTGTACCGGCTTGCGCAGCTGGCTCTTGAGGTACTCGTACTTGCGCTTGTAGTCCCTGGAGTATGGCACGGCGGGCCCCGCGATCTGCGGGTTGGACAGCCGCGGGTCCTCCCACTGCGTCGTGCGCGTGTCTGCAACCACAACCACGACATTTAGTCAGGGATCCCTGAGCCATGCGTCCACTTGATTACTATCAATGTGATTCTTTGAACATACCATACATTTTGTAGGACAAATATTTTTTCGAATAATTTAGATAAATATCATCAGATTTACCAAAACAAAACCAGTTAGTAATAAATTTTTGGGACTCATCAAATCGACATAATATTCTATCCTTGCTACCTGTGTTAGTTACCACAATAGAGAATTTTCGCATAGGGAATTGTTGGGCGTCTCATCGAAACGAAGCTACTCACGGAAAATTAGCTTGATAGTAATCAAGTGGAAAAATGGCTCAGGGATCCCTGACTAATTACTGCTGGTACAATCCAAAGGAACCTCCCTGCCTTTCCCAATCCTTTAATTACCCCATGTCTTTAACGACGGCAACGCATCCTCCGGTATTGAGGATGTTCATGGACGGTGAACACTTACCATCAGGTGACCTACTTGGTAATTTACCGACCTCTGTTGGTGATAGAATATTCATATTCGCCCGGATAGCGACCACCGTACACAATACACATGTTGTTAAAACCTGCCATAATAATCCACACGCCTTGTGTGGATCGCGTTACAGGATCAGACAGTGTATATCCTGTTCTCCCGAGGCACTTGCGACATGACTTGATGGTTGGTTGGGGCGGGTATAAGGGTACATCCTTGTATCCCTGTGCCTGCATACTGTCTTGTCGCAAGCCCCTTGATATGCTTCTTCCCTCTCCGAGGAGGGAAGAAGCATTTATACAGGCCGGCATGACTCTGGTGACCACGGATAAACTCATTGTTTATCGGTGGTTGCTGGTTTTTGGACTGCACAGAACTTACCATCATCAGCTGTAATGAAGTGACTTTGCCGTGCTCGGATAAAAAACTACCACCATTCCCTTTAAAGTCGGCAACACGTTTATAATTCTTCTAGTATTGTAAGCGTAAATGGACAGTAGAAATCACTTACTATCAGGTGATCCACTCGTTTACCGGTCTATACTATAAAAAAAAAATTCCTTACACTTGAAGAGAATACCTGGTTTACCTACTTGGTTGATTATTTTGTCTCCCATTTTCCAACGAAGCGAAGTGAAAAAAATATTTTTTACTCCTTCCTATCTATTTTATTAATTTCATTTCATTTTTCAAAATATGCCACTAACAATCCTGGCTTACAGTATTTACAACGGAGGGTGTGTGGGCGGGATAGCCTAGCCCCTCCTATCCTATAACTTCGAAATATGATACGCGAATTGTAGATGCACAAGTTGCATCCCTGTCTACAGGCGTGATATCATATCATGTACATACTATGATCAATAAAGAAGATCCTGCCGTCGGTGTGCACCCGTTCCTCCCAGCCCTCCGGCAGCGGTCCGAGTTGATCTGCATCATCACCCCCTGAACCACCCCCGGACCCACCGCCACCCCCCGGACCCGCGGGGGTCGGCAGGCTCGATGCGCAACCTGCAGACAATTTACCATGTTACAAACAAAATTATTACAATAAGCGCTTCTTCTCGCACCTACCCTTAACCCACTCGCAGTGGGGTCGGCGCAATATGCTTTTTAACACATGACACAGAAAGATTTGGCTTGTAGTTTTTAAGACCTACCATCTACCTGACGTCAACCCCTCTGGGGAGAATTACAATACAACGCAATTGATTGGTTAATTAAGTATAACACCTGCTCAAAATTGAATATATTTTTACTATCAGAATAATTATGAGCACATTGTCAAAAGGATAGTTAAGGGATTGGGAGGAGGAGGGGGTTTTGGGCCTCCGGGTACCTCATTCATCGTACGAAAATCAGCAGCAAATCGCTACTTGACGTCGAATTTCTGTGAGATAGTGATAACGACTCTACCAAGCTGGCCCATTCATGCTGCAGACACAACTGTCTACAGCGTGGCTCTACCACTCCAAAACTTACTATTCGCCTACCATATAATAAAAACAATTTAGGCGGTATTTTTTGTAGCCTGGGCAAGTCGCTCGGTTGATGGTAAGCGCAACGCCTGTCCATATCAGTGTTTGGTGTACAAATAAAACTGTTTAAACGACGTCACCTGTCCTCGGATCTATCCAGGTGGTGGTCTTCTTGTTGTGGTCGATGAAGAATATCCTGCCGTTGGGGGCTCTCTGCATGCTCCAGCCCGGCGGGAGACCTGCAGATAACATGCACATACAACTGTTACTAAGGCCTGACACACAAGCGATAGCCTAGCGAGGAGTGCAACTGACAACAGAGACAGAACAACTGACGTGGTCACCGTCTCAATCTCGACCCATAGGGCACACGAATTTTGTAGTTTACAGGCCTTACTATTTTTTATGGAATAGGCCAATAAACGAGTATGTGGATCACCTGATGGTAAGTGATCTCCACCGCCCATGTACGCTCACAATACCAGAGGAATCATGAACGCGTTGCCGACCGTTAAAGGCAATGGATTTAGAAGGGGAACGGGGGGGGGGGGCCTTTCGGTTATCTCACTCACCGTACAAAACGCAGCAGCAAGCCGCTACATTACGTCGATTTTCTGTGAGACAGTGATAACGACCCGGACGAGCCGGCCGATTCATGCTGTATTTGACTGCTATATTTTAGTCATATTTTATATTAGAAATATTATTTATGTGATGGACATTCTATGTTACATTAGGTCTACGTTTTCGAACTTCGTCGCTTCGTATAGTTTTATAGAATAGAGGAGTCCTGGCCCTTGTCTATTCGGTATATGAATACACACATATATAATATATTAACATGTATATGTCTTACGTTTACGCGAATGTTACTCATTGAAATAAAACTAATTTAAACGGATTTTATCGCGGTTTTTTATTTTAATTATGGTCCCGACGTTTCAGTCCACCCCGTGACCACGAAGGCTGAAAAGCTTTCGAAACGTCGGGACCATAATTAAAATAAAAAACCGCGATAGAATCCGTTTAAATTTGTTTTATTTCAATGTTTATGTCTGTGTTGGTACGTGTCTGCTACACACGATGTCTGATGGAATGTAGGTGTATACTCACCCTCACTGTTGGGCAGGCTCTGACTGTGCGTACTGCTGACGCTGCTGCTCCGAGCCGAGTCCGTAGAGCCGTCCGTTTCCTCCTACAACATCGACACTCAACATTATATGGAACACATATATACGAACAACCCCATCATATTTTAAGCAATATTTACAAACATTAAAATCATATAATTCCCACGGATCACGAATAACATATAATCGTAGCTTTGCGTCTCGATTAAGCGCAATTTTGAGCGCAACGCGTTAATACTGGCTACGAAATCCATGCGCACCACAATAAATTCAGACTCCGTAGTATATGTGCACTATACAAACCGACGTACATATGTCATATATACAATACCCGTGATCTGTGGTAATTCCCCTTAAAAGTGTACCGCCATATGTGTGTGAGTGTGACCGCTTGTGAAAGCGTTCTATACATTGACAAGTCGAGTTTTTCATGGCCGAGGCCGTGGACAAGCAAGTGCCTCATAGTAGAGAATGCTTTGCAGACATGTAAGAAAATTGGTACTAGGGAAGGGGCCAATGTATTCGGGTCACCAGAAATCTCACTCACCATACGAAATGCAAAAGCAACCTGCCAACGTTGATCGAGCCGACCTATATAGTCTGTAGTCAGAACTGTCTACAGTGTGGCTTCAATCCACTATCTACCCTTTAGTCATGTTTTTATTGCTTTATTGTGTTTTTTTTGTCATTTATTTGTTTCTTTTTATACTGATGTGTGTATAGATTCTACTAATCTGCGTATGAATGCTGAATAAATGTTTTTTTCTTTCTTTTTTAACACTAATTAAATAGAATGTATAAATGACATTGGAGTAAACAAAACAGTGTAATAAAAGAGCTACCTATATTGCATTTTTTATTAAGTGGTAGAGCCACGCTATAGACACGTTTATCTACAGCATGAATAGGTCACCTTGACCCGAGATGTATTGCACACAGAGAACACCCCACGTGAAGTGGCAGGTTACTATTTCGTTGCGTACAGTGAGTGAAATCTCCGGAGGCCCAAATCTCCCTCCCATCCCCAATCCTCATTATTTTAGGTTCGATAACACATCCAGGATTCTTCGGCAGTTATGAGTGTTCATAGGTGGTGGAAACCACTTACCAAAGGTGACACTAACTGGTTTGCTGGCCTTTGCCATATAAAGACCATTTGTAAGACGATTATAAACAAAACACAGAGAAATCATTAATTTTCAACTAACAAATCATTAAGTGATTTCTTAATTCAAATTTGTAAACACTCCATTAATCATAAAGTTATTTTTAAAACGGATTAACTTTCAAATAACAGTGCAAAAATTAATTAAAAAACAGATCAAATATTCTACACATAAAAAACATCACTCATAAAGTCGATAACTAAAAGCAGAATTATTTTATATTTCATTTTGTTTTTGGTTGTTTATGTACCCTGATTCGCAACTATCAAGCGGAGTGGAAAATAATCTTCAGTTTCAAATAGAATTCAAAATGGCATTGTACCAGTGTTCAGTAACCCTTGCGCATTTACTAATCACTTCTTATAGTATGAGAGCTACAGAGTATTATTAAATGTTAAATGTATTATTAAATTACTTACACAATAATGTAAAGCATAGCTACGTTCGATTCATATAAAATATTGTAAATGTCCATCGCTTCGCATATACTTAATTATGTTTTAAGAAATACTCAAAGATAAAACGCGTATTTCCGCTTTTTTTTAACAAAACATTATTCGACATTTATAACTCCCAATGCAAGATTTGTAAGATCGATAAAAGTATAAAATAAAAAAGTGTCATTGAAATAATAAAAACAAACCTATTATTTTAACATGCAAGCTACGTTATATACACAAATCTATGTATAACATGTCTAAGAAAAAAACGTATGAAACACACCCATATAAAATCGATAGTATTGCTTTTAAAAGTCGAGATCAAATAGAAAGTTTATCGTATAATTTATCGATAGAATGCCACAGCGGATCGACAAAGGTCTCTTTTAGAGGCAACATTTGGATCAATCTACGTACATTGAGGTAAACGTATAGATGTTTATAGATTATGCAATACATCTGCGCACGCCGTACCACGTTTTGACATAGACAAATAAGTGTATTTTCTATGGGGAGTTTTGGCGGGAATTCTGACAGTGTGGTTCATCGCTTATTTTATTTCAAATACTAGGTTAAAAATATGTTTTTTGTATAAAAGTGGTGTGGATTTATGCAATAAACATTGACGATTTAACAGTTTATGGAAACATTGAAATAAGTGAATTAAGCATCGTACTGGAAGGAATTCACACCAAAACTCCAACAAGACCTTGAAAACGTCCACACCGATATTTCATCGTTCTTGTGAAGGCTTGAGAACAAGTTATACTTGTCATTGGCGAAATGCATACTAATGCGAAGCCATAAATAAAAAAGAAAATAAAAGCTATATCTTCCAGTCAATCACTTAAATCAACACCGCATATTTACAAACTCACACACACTTATCAAGGCGTGTACAAAAGGGTCGAACCATTTATAACACTATAGACCTTACTTATAAACGTTACTTAAGCATTGCTTAGTTAAGCACTCTTTTGTCTTGCTCTGTCAACGCGATTAATAAAGTGGGTAGAAAGAGACGAAAAAAATATTTTATTTTAAGGCTAAGAAAATTTATAAGTAAGGCTGTATGTTTCAAGAAATGTCACCATCCCAACCTTAAAAAAGGATATATACAACATTTGTAAATCTATCATACTTTGGCACATATCTATTTTTCTCATATCGATAAATACAAAAATCAATACAATCGATTCTATCTAACAATCACCACAAACCAGAAAAGCACACAAAACCCATCACTAACTATCGACATACTTTATTTATAAACACAACACTACACAAGCAATACATACAGAAGCGTTACAGCACAAGCATATGATGATAAAAATATGTGAGAAGCTATTTTTATATATTAATATTATATTTTGTCGTACACTGTGAACGGTAGAATTAGAGAACAAAAAGTAAATGTGTACTGTATACATCGATTTTATCATAGTCATAAGAATCGATTGAATTTAAACACAATTGAAACAATATCGCTCGAAAATAGAATATTTTTCAAAGAATACGCAAAGTTAATAAATAATATGAAATCAATTTTAACGGAAGAATAATAATTGAAAATTCCTTGCAACCGTATATTTAATGTTACCATCTCATTCACTCTTGTAGATATAACACAAGAGTGAATGAGTAATCTACGGGTCACAGCGCGGATAGTGGTCTAATGTAAGTACCGTAAGTTAGTGGCGGCAGAGTTAGCGCGTGATGGAAACGTCACAATGGCTTCGTGTCACGTGTGCCACACTCCTCATAGACAATAACCCCAAGCACTGGCCGGCGGCGGGCGAGATGTGATGCGCAATGTGACCTGACGGCCTGCTCACCTGATCATCGGTTGAATCGATAAAAACTATCGATAAAACCTATCGATAATTCAGATCAATATATAATACATCATTTTATACAGCATTTTATACATTTTATCCCATTTAAAAATTCTAAACTTAAATTATAACGATATAGCTGTATACATTTATGATATCTTTGAATTGCATCCTATAAATTATCTTGAAATGATATCCCGCCAATTGTACAAGCCCCAATATCGATTAGTGTATAGTGGTACGAGTATAGTGTAGCGTCACATTTCGCGTCACGGCCCGCACGGCGTCGGCGCGTCTTACCTCGTCGGAACTAGTGTCGTGCGAGCGTTGCGGCGTCACCCCTCCCGTCGGTGTACTGAAATGATTCTCGTCGAACGTCAACACGTCATCGGACTCCGCCGGCTCATTGTCCACTTCCCCATTCTGTACCGACTCATTAACTTGCTCGGTAGGTTGACTAGTTTCTGTTTCTGTCGGTGCCTCATTGTCGATATCATCTGTGGTTTCGTCAGTTCGTGCGACTTCATTCGCACATACCACGTCGTCGTCTCTAGCTCCGTTTTGTCTTAAACTATCGTTATCACAGTCAGTTTCACTAATGCTATTTGCCGGCCGCAGGTCTGGCGAACGCGCAGGCGTCGAGAACGGCGTCGGATCTGTCGAATTATTCTCCGCGCTTCTATTGGACACATCCTCCTGTCAGAATGGTTTAAATATAAAAATATATACGGCGACCGTATATATTTTTTGCATAGATAATCTTTCTCGCTAAGCTTGAAGCTATGTGCTGTATTGTCTATGATAGTGAGGACAACACAATCGATGTTTAGACCCGTGACCACATATTAGTACACGTCTGTTGAGTGTTGGATCGTATGCCGAATGATTTGTTATAAGACGAACATCCTGCCGCAATGTGTCTTAACATTTTTATCATGCACAATAATTTTGACAATATAATGAAGCCCTAGTCTCCGCGTTGGCATTACGATGTAATGCCATCGTCATAACTGAAATTTTAAAATGGTAGCAAATTAAAAATAAGCGTTAAGCATCCATGCATTATATTATCTTAGTTATAAAAAAGCTAACATATAGAACGACCTAAATATATTTTTTCTATAAAGTGTTAGGAATTTATATGTCGGATCATGAAGGATACGGACACTCGATTGACGACCTATTTTAACAAAAATATTCTACAGTTATTAAAATAAGACACTGATTTGACCATCGTTTAATGAATTAGAATGTTTTACCATTTTGTGTAAAGTTGCTGATTTGATTTAGAACGATTTTAATGTGTTACTGATTTGACTTGACTAATTCCATTTACGTAGTAGGGAGAATAAAAATGCCGCTATATAAGACCGGCGTCTTGCCATTTAAAAGTAAGTTCATTAAAGTTCATTGAAGTTCAAAGAAGTTTACTAAAGCCCAGTGAAGATTATTAGTTTATAAAAACCAAGTCAAGTCTAGTTCCGTCTGCGAGTCGTAAAAGTACAGTGTCAATGTTAAATAATTAATTGAGTGCAAATATTGTGATTTATAACCACGAAATGTGTCGGGTTAAAATCTCTGTATATTCTAAGCATTATTACGGGTGGATTTTTTCTGTCGCCGGCTCTTTTTTGCCACCTATGATTGTTTTCCGAGCCGGTAGTAATTTAAAAGAGTGAATAAACAATAATGTGATAATCCTGCGTAATTATTGGGACCTCTCGTACGCCTTACATCCTGATAACAATGACTAAAGAGTAAAGGAGGGTGTCAAATCCCTCCTCTGACACAACCCCATGGAGTACACCGCGAAATCAGAAGCCGGGATGGGCTCCACAGCCTGTCTATTGAACACGCCCGATGAATTGCAACTGTCTAAAAGTAATTTGGTGAGTCTATACCAATTTATTGGATTATTGTTAAAAATAAAAATTACAAGTAATATTGCCATGTGATGAGTTCGTAAGAGATCATCACGGTGGTTCATGGTGTGGCAGTCCAGTACCATACAAAAATTTATCTAGTGTGAAATCATTGCATTGCTGAATTTGATGGTGTTCAGAAATATAAATGAATAATTATCTACCTGACAATTAATAAAATTATTGCACTACTGAATTTGATGGTGTTCAGAAATATAAATTAATAATAATCTACCCGACAATTAATAAAATTATTGCACTACTGAATTTGATGGTGTTCAGAAATATAAATTAATAATTATCTACCCGACAATTAATAAAATTATTGCACTACTGAATTTGATGGTGATCAGAAATATAAATTAATAATTATCTACCCAATGTTTTATTTGTTCACATGATATTTTCATAACTGTTCATGCATATCGCATTGAGAAATTCTAAAACTTTTTATTCGTGTAATGTCTGAAGACATTAAATCTTAAATCATTTACATGGTCCTCTTATGTGTTTCATGTTGGCACTGGAGTTCCCGATCGCTGAACCATAACGCGGTATCCACGCTAAGCTTTGCGGGATGATGATCGAACGCATTTGAGTATTGAGTTATACGTCGAGGATATGGTGAGATCGTTTCATTTTATGTACATCACGTATAAAAAAAAATAATTTGAAGTACCTACGTTCTATAGGTTTTGTAGAATTGTTAAAATGTGGCGACCCATCGCTATAGCGATTGCCTACCGAAATCAAAATGGTTTTCGCTGTTAAGCAAAGCTGTGGAATCACCGTTCGCTAAAAACCTAATGCAGGGAATCTATTTCATTGCATTTTACATCAATCCATATTGATGTCATTACACATGTGAACAATAATTTATTTTTACAATTCTTTTATTTAACTACGATCTGTGATTAATTGAATTAGATCTTCGCTACAGTTCTATTTTTGAAAAGATAAAAATATTAAAAAGTTACGCTTTAGACACACACGAACCTAGAATAACCATTTTTAATGTTCTCCTTCTGTATTTATTACATGTTCAAACGAGTGACATTCCTGTGGTGAGCCTGGCGCTGAGGTTGGGAAATTCGTCTGTCCAGAGGAATTGTCCGGTCCTTTGTCTGCATGCCCTGCTGAAGGACATCCAAAAAAAAGATGAGTATCTATGTGAACTAATTCATATTAAGCCTTTTCTTCACAAAGGTTAAGTGATTGTTTAAATTAGTCAGGATTGGTCGATGCGGATAGGCATCAGGCTGCGGGTTCGATTCCCGAACCCAAGACAAAAGTTTGTACTAAATAAATACTAGAGTTAGGTGTACTGTAGAAGTACCTAACCCCACAATATTTTGTTGACACACACACACACACACACAACTTATTCACCTCTTTAATTGCCTATGCAAAGTACCACACTGAGCACGCGTGGTCTTGCAAAATGGCCGGAACAAAGCAAATCAATCATTAACCAAAAGAAAGAAAGAGAAAAGAAAAGAAAAGAAAAAAAAAAAAAAAAAAAATCGTCTTGACTGTAATTGAATTTCCAGTTAGATAAGGCAGTGCACTTAAGATATCTTTGTGTAGTGTTGTAACAACAGTAACTCTTTAAAGAATAAAATGTCTGGAGAGTGGTACCTCTGAGCTAAACCATGAGTTACCCTTGAGCTAACCGCGGGTCCTTGATGTATCCACAAGTGAACCCTGAGATACCGTAGGGACGCCTTGTGGAACCATGGGTAGACATGTATACACCATAAATTCTAAAATAATAAATCAATGCACTTGAGATATCTTTGTGTACTGTTGTAACAACAATAACTCTTTAAAGAATAAAATGTCTGGAGAGTGGTACCTCTGAGCTAAACCATGAGTTACCCTTGAGCTAACCGCGGGTCCTTGATGTATCCACAAGTGAACCCTGAGATACCGTAGGGACGCCTTGTGGAACCATGGATAGACATGTATACACCATAAATTCTAAAATAATAAATCAATGCACTTGAGATATCTTTGTGTACTGTTGTAGCAACAATAACCCCATAAAAATAAGCAACATGGGTTGCTTACTTATACCTACTTAAAAGGAGTTATTTCTCTTCAAACACTGTCTATGAGAAATAAAATTAAAAATGCAAGGATGCGTGGAGACATTTGCATTTGATAACAAAATATAAAACGTATAAACTGCGTGGACCACGGCGTACAAGACCGCTCAGAACCACGACAGTAAATAACAATCTGCGAGAACATTGTCTTAAATTTTTACTACTCATATGAACGTTATTTTTATTACATACTTGCTGCGATATCTATAACTTAGTTAGTCCCTGTGTTTACGATTACCAATGTAACCAAGGTATAAAAATAGCAGCTGATAACTTGATTGTTGGAATCGGTTATCAATAATAATTGATAAGTTCAGCCTACATTATGCTAAGGCACAGAACTTTTTGGACTCATTTTGTAGTAACAACTTCAACCACAAACAAGTTATCAGCTAGTGTACCTATGAATGGATACCTAGCTCAAAGACAAATCTCTCATTTCCAGAACCATGACTGGCGCAGAGCACGCGCCACCCTGCAGAATGGCCGTGTCGGATCATGAAGGATACGGACACTCGATTGACGACCTATTTTAACAAAAATATTCTACAGTTATTAAAATAAGACACTGATTTGACCATCGTTTAATGAATTAGAATGTTTTACCATTTTGTGTAAAGTTGCTGATTTGATTTAGAACGATTTTAATGTGTTACTGATTTGACTTGACTAATTCCATTTACGTAGTAGGGAGAATAAAAATGCCGCTATATAAGACCGGCGTCTTGCCATTTAAAAGTAAGTTCATTAAAGTTCATTGAAGTTCAAAGAAGTTTACTAAAGCCCAGTGAAGATTATTAGTTTATAAAAACCAAGTCAAGTCTAGTTCCGTCTGCGAGTCGTAAAAGTACAGTGTCAATGTTAAATAATTAATTGAGTGCAAATATTGTGATTTATAACCACGAAATGTGTCGGGTTAAAATCTCTGTATATTCTAAGCATTATTACGGGTGGATTTTTTCTGTCGCCGGCTCTTTTTTGCCACCTATGATTGTTTTCCGAGCCGGTAGTAATTTAAAAGAGTGAATAAACAATAATGTGATAATCCTGCGTAATTATTGGGACCTCTCGTACGCCTTACATCCTGATAACAATGACTAAAGAGTAAAGGAGGGTGTCAAATCCCTCCTCTGACACAACCCCATGGAGTACACCGCGAAATATACATAAACATAAAATAATAAAATATGTGTATTATTTATTTTATGTACTTTGCATTGGAAACGCTGTAAGAGAATACATAAATTACATACGATACAAACTAGTAGCATTTATAATAAAATGAAACAAAAATATATAATTTATCACAGTGCCAATTTAATGTGATGCAAATTCAATTCTTGAAACCCTGTAACCATTTCCATTTGTGTGTTTATTTCCAAATTACCTGAAGCCTTTTTAAATGGAGAGTTTCTCGTATGACATTGGCGAGAGTGTAACAGGAAACCATCCTTTAAGAGGCTGGGTCAAACAATTCTTTATAAATTATCTATCGTACTGATTATCTATGTTAGTGGTAGGATATTCATATCCGCCCGGATAGCGACCACCGTGCACATGATGTTACAACCTGCCATAGTGACCCACACACCTTGAGTGGATGGCGTTCCAGTATCAGCCAGTTTATATCCGGTTCTCCCAAGCGGCTTGCGATATGACTTGATGATTCGTTGTAGCGGATATAGGGGTACATTCTGGGTCCCCTGTGCCTCTATCGGTCACCCGCCTGTCCTGTCGCAAGCCCCTTGATTTGCTTCTTCCCTCTTTGGAGTGTGAAGAAGCATTTATACACGCACATACCATCAGGTGCAGTGCAATCTCTTTTCCGGTGCTGGATAAAAAAAACGTGGCCTCATAAACCAACACTGCCTGTTATATTTTTGGTTTCATACTATAAACTTTATGTATCTGAATGAGGCTTAAAAGAAAAGGTGTAAATTGTCAAACAATACCGAATAACTTTCAATATGCTTCTATGTACTATTCTTGCCCTCATGCGCCCTCTACTCGTATGCTATCAGCTAAGGTGGAAGCCACATAGAAACGACGTAGGACGAGGCGAATACTCTTCAAAATATTTTATACAATTTTTTGGTTCATTTACATCACAAACTCTACGGCTGTACGGGTATTTACGGTTATTAATGCTAAAACCGTTTTGTAATTCAAACTAATAAAAAATTTCGTATCGAAAAGTATTCGACTGCAAATCGAAAAGCGCGGAGCGTAATAGCCACGCATCTTTTTTACCCGAGCACGGCAAAGTGACTGCACTACACCTGATGGTAAGCGTAGTGCAGTCCAAAAATTTAGCGACCACCGAGAAACAATGAGTTTATCGGTGGTCACCAGAATCATGGCGGCCTGTATAAATGTTTCGCTCCCACTTTTCTGTGTAGCTTGCACCAAAGACTGTTATTGTCCATGCTATTTTAGTGACACAGACCTATGCCTCATGCGTCAATCCGCAACTTCAATGCAAAATTGAATTTGTGTAGATTTTGGATGACACTATAAATTGGATGCAAATACGCAATAACATATCAACCCACCCATTATTCATTACACGTGTACTATTTAATACACATATGTCCCAGTTGCTTTTTTAACGTACACAGGTGTTGCAGAAAAGCGGTTTTAAGGTCAAACTACATGTAACCTGGAATGGATGGAGATAACTTACTTAGCTCAGTTTCATTTGGATAGTGGTTAACATAATTATTTGCGCTTCAAAATCACGTCACCCACAGCGAAAGTTTTTGAGTGGTTTTTAGAGTAGTAAAGCGACGTTGTAGACAATTTTGTCTTCAGCATGAATAGGCCGGCTCGTTACCATTGTCTGACAGAAAACCGACGTAAAGTAGCGGCTTGCTGCTGCGTTTCGTGCAGTGATTGAGATATTCAGAGGCCTAAATCCTCCTCCCTTTTCCAATCCCTTAATTATAATAATTTAATTAATACAAGTTTATCACATTTGCGATGGTTACAAATATGACGTAAATATTGACCTCATTTATGCAACACCCTGTATGAATAGAAAAATACCAAAATTAAAAAGCATACTCGAAATACATAAATATGCAAGTTATAATAAATAAACAATTAAATATAATTTATTTAATTATAATTTAAGCTACAAGGATACATAAAAATATATCATGAAAGATATTTCAATTATTTTAAGCTTTATATTGGACTAATGGGAAGTGGGGTTTTGTCATACATCCTAAAAGCTGTTAAATCTTACTATATAAGCATTTATATTAATTAAATAAATTACATTAATTGCATCTATTTGTACGATATATTGGTAAAATATATATATGCGACACCTATGTTAATAATACACATAAAATCGATATCAATATTCGATAGAATCACGACACTATTAAAAATATATAACCTAATGTATTTGACAGCGCTTTGTGCTATAATTTCAGAACAGTTAAATAGTTTTCTGTCTTTGACAAAACAAAAACATAATCCTAGAATCATGCAATTTTTCTGTTATTAAACATTTTCATTATGAAATGATACCATAACCATTATGCAATTATACTTATCATATTCATTATAGAATGCTATTTTAATATGGATTTATGCCATAACCATTATGGAATTAATAATCAATTATGATACCATAACCGTTATGGCATAAGACCATAACCATTATGCCATAAGACCATAACCATTATGGCTAAAGCCCATAAACATTATGGTATTATACCATTACCATTATGAAATAAGAGCATAACTAGTATGGAATATCGAATACCATTCTGGTATCATAATGATACCATAACTATTCTGGTATTAAAATCTAACCACTTTGGAATGATACGATAATAATTCTGGAAACATAAAATGATCATTGTGTAATGATACCATGTGTGTGTGTGAGTAGTTGTGAGGAGTTGTGAGGTGTGAGGTGATTACCTGGTTGTGCGAGGGTAGCGAGGGACTGGAGGCGCGCTCGTCGTCGATGTGGAACCGACGCTGGAACTCCGTCGCCGCGTTCTCGATCCTCTCGGCTTGCGACTCCACGCTCATGTGACGTCTGGCGAATTGTTCATAATAAGGTAGTTGCTTTAATTTGCTAATTCCGCTTCGGAGTGTGAAGAAGCTTTAATACAGGCCGGCATTTTTCCGGTGACCATCGATGAAGTCACTGTTTGTCGGTGAACACTGTTTTTTTGGACTGCATTCCGATTACCATCAGGTATAGTGCAGTCGCCTTGCCGTACTCGGATAAAGAAAACGTTGACTTGTTTTTTTTTTTTTGATAGATGTTGAAGACATTATGCGACTTAACATCTTATGTCTCAGAGTGACGACCGCATTTCAGTGGCATGCAGTGCTTTGTAATTCAAAGTTCTACGTGGTGTTGTTTCTGTTTATGGGCAGGCGTCCCTTTCGCTTTGGGTTATTTAAATGCAATGCTGGATATCGGTGGCAAATTTACCAAAAAAAATTAAAGTGGGGCGTGGCCTAAAAAAGGTTGAGAAACACTGTTCTAGTGTCTAGACTTGACTAAAATTAATTACAAGCACGACTCCACTACTTAAAGACTCTACTAACATATCTAATTCCTAGGTTTTACTTGTGACTCCATCGGCGTGATAGCTTTTTCTAGGATAAAAAGTATACAATGTCATACTCCAAATCATCGTTTACCTGAGTGCCCAATTTCATCCAAATCCGTTAAGCCAGTAAGGCTTGAATGATTAACAAACATACATACATTTATAATAATTGGTATCAATATATTTGACACTCACGTAAAAGTAGGCCTCTCCCATTGTGTGGTCCTCTCGATGTGATTCACGTAATAGGTCCTGCCGTTGGCGTCCTGCCTCTCCTCCCATCCAGGAGGTAAAGGATCCCCTCCAATTGTCTGCAACAATACAGAAAACGTTTATACCGTCATCCTTTTCACTGTATACATAAATCTAATAGACACCGCAAGTGTACTTCACATGCAGATAATCTTGTGGACGCATACACGTTTTAACACCGATTTCAATAAAACAATATCGGTTTGATACTCCAGATTGGTACCGAAAATGGTCCAATCAAACTGAGTTATTTTTTTTTATTTATTTATAAGTTTTATTTTATTGTCAGACTTCGAGGCCCATAGAGTTGGTCTACAAAATTTCTTAAAACAACTATGTTAGTAATAGATTTATTATTTAGCACATAGCACGAAAAAATACAAATACATAAATAATAGAAAATATAGTACTAGGAGTGTGGTTTATCAAACTTCATGTGATACGTGTAATTTGATAAATCTATCCAGAGTAGGCCCATCTAGCCTTTCAGCAAACACCTTAATGACTCTGTTTGTACTTCCCCTCACTCTACGTATAATGGATGCCACTTTCATGCGCATTATCGCAAAATTATCACCTGTGTGCGCATCCGCGAACATGCCTGACACGCTGCAGTAAGGTGGAAGTCGCAGCAGGGCCCTAAAGGCATTATTATATTGAATACGCAAGGTGTTCTCTGCCTTTTGGGTATGATTTGACCACAGGCTGCTAGTATAAAAATTCCACAATTCATTATTTTGTCTCCCGCTTTGCTATGGAGGGAAGTGGACAATTAATATTTCCAACTCCTACCTAACCTTCTATCTGATTAATTTCGTTACGGGACAAAGACATTTAGGCATTCCCAGAGACTCGCCAAACTTCACTGCTCGGTGTCACCAAAAATGCATGCCACTGTTGATCCTGGTGCACAGGAGTTACAGTGATGGGTGTATGGGCGGGATAGTCTCTCTAGTATAATAATTCTGGCAGTCAGCCTTGAAGAAAGTTATTTTAACTGGTACTGAGCAGCTAGTAGACTTGCGAGCAACCATATTTCCCCTCATAGCGATGGCCCGTGCTATTTTTATACGCGTGACTTTGAAACTGTATTCTTATTGGCTTTCTAGGATCCTTCGGGTCTACTTACAGTGACCATTAGTCAAATAAAAATGTCGTTTAATACCGCAAAGTGTCGTAAAAGCTCCAAAAATATTGTGTAAGAGAGTTTCTCATCACGAAATTATACTTGTAACGTCACAGTAGTTAAAAACCAAATTTTTTCAACACATTCGCGTTAAATACTAAGCGTATTGCGATCGCCCGGCCTGGGATTCGAACTCAAGATCTCACAGCTTCTTCAGCTTCAGCAAGTTTTACAGCCGCCAGTTTTTACGCTGCTAGTATAACAATGAGACGAATGAAGTGAATATTTATAAATTTGCCATGTAACATCGTCAGGGACTTTGGGAGCCCTAGAGCCATACAGTAGTGTCGTCAGATGTCCCCCTTTTGGTGGTACGACCCATGTTACTCTTTCTGAATGCACCCCGATCAGTGTAGGGCGTAGTTAACTACATTTTGTAATCTGATTACTAATTTCGATTAAAAGTAGTTAACTACATGTAGTTATGATTACATGTAACTTAACTACAGTAATCAAACTACATGAAGTAGTTATTAATTTGATTGCTGCAATCTAGTAGTTATAACTACTGATTATTTAAGTTTTATGAACTTATATTTTGCAATTAAATAAACACGTAAAGTGTAGTAACATATGTTTTGGTATATGGCTGCTTAAAAAAAAACAGTTTATTGCACATGCCTCTCAAAGTCCGTCAAAGTCCGGTCAAAGTCCTGTCAAAGTCCGTCAAAGTCCTGTCAAAGTCCTCTCAAAGTCCTGTCAAAGTCCGGTTAAAGCCCTCTCAAAGTCCTGTCAAAGTCCGGTAAAAGTCCATCAAAGTCCGTCAAAATCCTGTCAAAGTCCGGTCAAAGTCCTGTCAAAATCCGTCAAAGTCCTGTAAAGTCCGGTTAAAGCCTTCTCAAAGTCCTGTCAAAGTCCGGCCAAAGTCCATCAAAGTCCGTCAAAATCCTGTCAAAGTCCGTCAAAGTCCTGTCAAAGTCCTCTCAAAGTCCTGTCAAAATCCGGTTAAAGCCTTCTCAAAGTCCTGTCAAAGTCCGGTCAAAGTCCATCAAAGTCCGTCAAAATCCTGTCAAAGTCCGTCAAAGTCCTGTCAAAGTCCGGTTAAAGCCTTCTCAAAGTCCTGTCAAAGTCCATCAAAGTCCGGTCAAAGTCCGTAAAAGTCCTGTCAAAGTCCTGTCAAAGTCCGGTCAAAGTCCATCAAAGTCCGTCAAAATCCTGTCAAAGTCCTGTCAAAGTCCTGTCAAAATCCGTCAAAGTCCTGTAAAGTCCGGTTAAAGCCTTCTCAAAGTCCTGTCAAAGTCCGGTCAAAGTCCATCAAATTCCGTCAAAATCCTGTCAAAGTCCTGTCAAAGTCCGTCAAAGTCCTGTCAAAGTCCTGTCAAAGTCCGTCAAAGTCCTGTCAGAGTCCGGTTAAAGCCTTCTCAAAGTCCGGTCCAAGTCCATCAAAGTCCGTCAAAGTCCGTCAAAGTCCGGTCAAAGTCCGGTTAAAGCCTTCTCAAAGTCCTGTCAAAGTCCGGTCAAAGATCGGTCAAAGTCCATCAAAGTCCGTCAAAATGCTGTCAAAGTCCGTCAAAGTCCTGTCAAAGTCCTCTCAAAGTCCGGTTAAAGCCTTCTCAAAGTCCGTCAAAGTCCTGTCAAAGTCCGGTTAAAGCCTTCTCAAAGTCCTGTCAAAGTCCATCAAAGTCCGGTCAAAGTCCGTAAAAGTCCTGTCAAAGTCCTGTCAAAGTCCGGTCAAAGTCCATCAAAGTCCGTCAAAATCCTGTCAAAGTCCTGTCAAAGTCCTGTCAAAATCCGTCAAAGTCCTGTAAAGTCCGGTTAAAGCCTTCTCAAAGTCCTGTCAAAGTCCGGTCAAAGTCCATCAAATTCCGTCAAAATCCTGTCAAAGTCCTGTCAAAGTCCGTCAAAGTCCTGTCAAAGTCCTGTCAAAGTCCGTCAAAGTCCTGTCAGAGTCCGGTTAAAGCCTTCTCAAAGTCCGGTCCAAGTCCATCAAAGTCCGTCAAAGTCCGTCAAAGTCAGGTCAAAGTCCGGTTAAAGCCTTCTCAAAGTCCTGTCAAAGTCCGGTCAAAGATCGGTCAAAGTCCATCAAAGTCCGTCAAAATGCTGTCAAAGTCCGTCAAAGTCCTGTCAACGTCCTCTCAAAGTCCGGTTAAAGCCTTCTCAAAGTCCTGTCAAAGTCCGGTCAAAGTCCATCAAAGTCCGTCAAAATCCTGTCAAAGTCCTGTCAAAATCCGTCAAAGTCCTGTAAAGTCCGGTTAAAGCCTTCTCAAAGTTCTGTCAAAGTCCGGTCAAAGTCCATCAAAGTCCGGTCAAAGTCCGTCAAAGTCCATCAAAGTCCGTCAAAATCCTGTCAAAGTCCGGTTAAAGCCTTCTCAAAGTCCTGTCAAAGTCCATCAAAGTCCGTCAAAATCCTGTCAAAGTCCTGTCAAAGTCCGTCAAAGTCCTCTCAAAGTCCGGTTAAAGCCTTCTCAAAGTCCTGTCAAAGTCCGGTCAAAGTCCATCAAAGTCCGTCAAAATCTTGTCAAAGTCCTGTCAAAGTCCGTCAAAGTCCTGTCAAAGTCCGGTTAAAGCCTTCTCAAAGTCCTGTCAAAGTCCGGTCAAAGTCCATCAAAGTCCGTCAAAGTCCGGTCAAAGTCCGTTCAAAGTCCGTCAAAGTCCTGTCAAAGTCCCTTCAAAGTCCTGTCAAAGTCGGGTCAAAGTCTGGTCAAATACCAGTCAAAGTCCTGTAAAGTCCGGTCAAAGTCTTGACAAAATCCAGTCAAAGTCCAGTTAAAATCAAATTCAATTAATCAAGTCCAGTTAATTTTGACGCGTAACAGAAAAATCTGACGCATAA
The DNA here is from genome assembly GCA_949126905.1 of Amorpha juglandis. Lineage (NCBI taxonomy): Eukaryota > Metazoa > Arthropoda > Insecta > Lepidoptera > Sphingidae > Amorpha > Amorpha juglandis. Next base: position 944,880 of record OX421383.1, read on the forward strand.
CCGAAAAATCTGACGTAACCGAAAAATGAGACGATTTTTATTTTTTCCACGCACAGCGATTCATTTTTATATATAGATTTAATTTAATTAATTTAATGTATTTACATGAACGACTATCGCGCGTGTTTTCTTTTTTAATGACGCAAAATCATTTTAAATATGTAGTTATAAAAAGTAATCAAGTAATCATGATTGCAACTACAATTAGTAGTTAGTAATCAAAATTTTTAACTACATTTTTGATTTTTTTATGTAGTTATTAGTTATGATTACTAACTACTTTATGTAATCGTAGTTAGTAATCAGTAGTTAGATTACATTTTGCCCAACACTGACCCCGATAGCATTATGGACCTTACTTATAGATTTTCTTAATCAATGATTACTTAAAAACCGTTTTCGTCTCTTTCTAGCCACTTTATAAAACGCGTGGACAGATAAAGACAACAAGAGAGTTTAACCAATCAAAGCTTAAGTAACGTTTATTAGTAACGCCCTATAAGCGGGACGCCCAAAAGTCAGGTGAAAGACACTAGGACAGTATTGCCACGTTTAAAAAAAAATAATAGGACAAGTACATAAATGATCTCAGAAATGTAAATTTATTTCGCGTTTGCAATTAAATATTTAAACTGTTATTATGCGTTTTAAATGTCCCATTTTTTACACCTTTGTCCCGCTTTTTATGTTCCAGATCTGGTATCTGGAAATTATATCTGACAACACTAGATAAGGGCACCTGTACTGGCCATAATGGCTAAAAATTTTGCATATGATCACAGAGCATGCACTAAAAAGCGCAACAAAATGAAATGTAACGTACAATGTGTTCGGGACCGACGGCGTCTACCAACAGCCAGTCGTCGCCGACGAACGACGGCACTGTCGCGACCCGACCGCGCCCGACCTGCCGCGGAAATGCCCGAACCCGACCATCAAATGAAACCACATATCACGGAGATGAACGAAGAATGTTTTAGCCGACTAGTACTTAAATTTATTTATTTAAACACAAGTAACTTACAGAAACAATTCCAAATCGTTACAAGGTGAGCTAAGGTGGGCCAAAAGTAGTGACTTAAAGGTGCCAACCCTGTCATAAAACATGTCGAGTTCTGGGTGTTGACCTAGCATGCGATTAAGAAGTGTTATAACTCTCGCCACTTTCAAATATAACAGTTATGTAAAGTTGAACTATTCAACCGCATATCTACCATAAAAATCAATTAATTATACCATGAAATATAACAACTGCTTGGTATAGTGGCATCATATATAAGATGGGACTTGAGTTCAAACTCTAGATCGAACAATCACAATTTGTGTTTGAGTTATTCGAGTCCAAAAAAAGATTGCCCGAGATTGAAACTTGTGCCCGGTATGGCGACCTCTGTCACCTATTCGCGTTTACAGTCGTGAATATATGTATTATTATCTCTATCATACATGCTACTGGTGCAACTAAAGTTCACTGAAGCAAGCAAGACTACGGGCGTGGCTAGGCTTACAGGCTGAATATAGTAACAAACGAGCTCAACCTACGATATAGGTACCGGCACGAGTTGTGAGCACAAAAATTCGCCATCTCCGTATTTCATTTATTGTTCTAATTACTAAAACGAATGAACGCGTGTCGCGCAGACGCTGACGCTTCACACGATTGGTTGGTCAGTCGATGCTCGTCATCTATTGGACTCGCAAGTATCGTTCGGTTACAGTACACTGTGTCCACTACTATACATATGTGATCACAACTCGCGCCGGTAATTATTCTTATATCAGCAACTGAGCGTATCAGTACCAGGCCGTAAAGGTTGACAGAACTGACACGCAAATTGCAATACTAGCTTGTTTATCTTTACATAGTATATAATGAAGTCGCTTCCGCTGTCTGTTCGCTTAGATCTTTTAAACTATTCAACGGATTCTAATGCAGTTTTCAGCAATAGATAGAGTGATTCATGAGAAAGGTTTATATGTATATCACACTATGACCCATGGGAGCAGGGCAGTACCATGCAGGTGAAACCGCGAGGAGCAGTTAGTTTTAAAAAAAATATACAACATAACATTGTTTAATTATTGATATCGGCAAGGCTAAAATTTGTTCAGATTTTAGAAGGAAAAAACTTAACTAGATTAAGTAGCTGTACAATAGAATCACAGGAGAATATAAGGTATGAACCGCAAATTGCAGGACGCAGGGGACGAAGTGTCGTGCGACTTTGCCTCGTTCTCTCTCTCTCTCTCTGGCTTTACTTTACTGTATTTTGTACTAAAGTACATAAAAAGGGGCACCGCCTCCTCGCTACGACTTACGTCTTCCTCATGTGTGTAACGTTTTAGAATAATTATTGGTTATCATCATCATCAGCCACAAGACGTCCACTGCTGAACATTGGCCTCCCTCAAAGATTTGCAGGCCGACCTAAAGCGACCGAAGCGGCCTACATCCAACGACTTCCTGTGACCATTATCAGGTCGTATGTCCAGGTTTTTGGTTATCACCGGTGTATAAACAAAACTGTGATGCTCACCGGCTGCACGGTCCCGACCTGTGTGGCGGGCTCCACCATCTCCCAGTCCTCGGGCGGCGCGGGCTCGTCGCCCCCCTCCCCGCCGTGCCGCGCCTCACCTCCCCCGCCCACCTCACCCCCGTCACTCGCCCCGTCAGCCCCCACTCGGCCCACCAGCGCGTGGTACACCTCAATGTGGCCGCGCACACGAGACCTAGCGCTGTATACAACAAACAATAACATCAACTGGATATATTACATATTGACAGCCTCCGTGACACAGCGGGCGAGTAGCCGGCTGTGAAGCGGAGAGACCGCGAGTTCGATCCCCGCGCCGAGACACAAACATTTGTGTGATCCACAAATATTTGTTTCGGGGCTGGGTGTTGTGAGACAGAAAGTCTCTCGTAGTTCCTGATACTCACGACACAAGGCTCGTATCTTACTGTGGGGTCAGGGGACTATGTTGGGTGTATTTATTTATTTGTATCATTGGAACTACTGAACCAATTCTAAAAGATACTTCCTATTATAAAGCTACATTATCTATTAGTCACTCATATACTGGTGGTAGGACATTCATATCCGGCCGCATAGCGACCACCGTACACATGGTGTTAAAACCTGCCATAGTGACCCACACAACCTTGTGTGGATCGTGTTCCAGGATCAGCCAGTGTATATTCTCCCGAGGGGCTTGCGACATGACTTCATGGTTGTTTGGGGGCGGATATAGGGGTACTTCCTTGTATCCCTGTGCCTGCATCGGTCGTCATCATCATCGATTCTGGTATTGTGGGTGTACATAGGCAGTGGAGATAACTTACCATCAAGTAACTTATTTGCTAGTTTACCGGCCCTTAACATAACCTATAATAAATTCAATCACATTACAACAATAATATATTACGTATAAACAATACATGCAACTACAACAATGATTACAAACACATATAGCATAGTGTATGACATTAGTTCCCAAAGTGGTCTAGGTGGACCCTCAGGGGTTCACAGGAGTGTCGACAGGGGTCTACGTTGGAGTTACAAAAAATTGGGATTCTCAATTCGTAAGCGGAGGACCACTAAAAATTATCTAGTTTCGATAGTGAAGTACAGTAATACCTCGACTTACGCTACCCCGACTTACGCGAATTCGGAGATACGCGGTTATTCTTTTTGATGGCCGAGCGCGTCAGCTCTCCTATTTCGCCATGTTGGTGGTCCGTTTACGACAGATTCGAACGTGTTCCGCGTTGAATAGTTTTACGTACGTTGTGTTTTATTGATAACCTCAAATTATGTCACTCAAAAGTGCATGCAAAGTAGTACCTCGACTTACGCGAATTCGACTTACACGGTTATAGCTCGGTCCCACCTATCGCGTAAGTCCGGGGTATTACTGTACTAAAATGTTGGCTTGACTTCACGTATCAATGTAGGCAGATAATATTTTAACCAAATTTTTTGTCGAGTTTTGGGAATATGGTAGAACACTCTCATAGAAAACCGACGTAAAGTAGCAACTTACATTTCATACAGTGAGTGTATTAAATAAATAATTTATTTATTTGATTGAATGACGAAACGAGCAATGCGCTCGCCTGATGGTAAGCGCCACGCCCGCCCATAAACAAAAGCAACACCACACATAACTTTGAATTACAAAACACTGCATGGCACTGGATTACGTTCGTCACCCCGAGATATAAGATGTTAAGTCTCATAATTCCCAGTAATATCACTGGGTTCAGTGTCCTTCAAACCGAAATACAACAGTGGTACACACTGTTGCTTGGCGACAGAAATAAACAAAACGGTGGCACCAACCCAGACGGCCTCTCGCATACGAGGGACCTACCACCTAGTTAGAATAATTAAGTACCACCATAAATATTACAAAAACCTTTAACACACATTTCTAAATACTTGACAATTTACAAATACTAGACACACACACACCAATTACAAACATCTTTCACTAGCTTACTTATAGCACGCAAAAAATAAAATAACATTATACTGGATTTTTTTTCGACAGGATAGGCGGATGACCGATGCAGGCACAGGGATACAAGGATGTGCACCTATACCCGCCTAACCAACCATCAAGTTATAACGTAAGCCCTCCGACAGAACTGGATGATACACTGGCTGGTCCTGGAACGCGATCCACACAAGGTGTGTGGGTCACCATGGCAGGTTTTAACACCACGTGTAAGGTCGTCGCTATCCGGGCGCATATCCACCACCAATTTATTTTTTCCAAAAGCAACAATGTGTATAAGACAAGATACAAAAATAAGTAAAAAAGATCTTCCAACTGCCGATATATTAATATTATTTCTTTAATGTCCTTCAAACCGAAACACAACAGTGCTTACACACTGTTGCTTGGCAGCAGAACCAACAACCAACCCAGACAGCCTCTCCCATACGAGGGACCTACCACCTTGCAACCTACATACACGTTTGCTGACCTATGCCATAAAAAAAAGGTTGCGTCTCGGGACGCTCGACAGAAGTGATAACTTAAACTAATGTGGGTTAAAGTGAGAGCGGAGGAGCCTGCCTACTGCTACCGTATGCGTGAGAAAAAGGGAAGCCAGAGTGGCGCCGTAACGCGTTACGTTACGAAGCGGTTGACCCTCCCATAAGAAGTTGTTACGAAGCGGTTAAACCTCCCATAAGAAGTTATCACTTCAAAAATATAAAAGAAATAATAAGAAGCGTGTGGCATGTCGTGCACTTACACGGACCTGCGCGGTCTCAGCGGGTACTTGACGAGCGCGGGCCTGGCGGCGGCGGCGGTCTCGTTCCCCACCGAGCATAGAGGCACCTCCACCATGCCGAGGAAGTCGTCGCGCGTCAGACGGTTCTCGTCGAACACCTGGATCAGCAGCTTGTGCTCCTGCGGCTTCACCTGATGGCACAAATAAACAAATGACAACATTGACAATTGACAGCCTCCGTGGCGCAGCGGGCGAGTAGCCGGCTGTGAAGCGGGAGGCCGCGGGTTCGATCCCGCACCGAAACAAATGTTTGTGTGATCCACAGATATTTGTTTCGAGGTCTGGGTGTTGAGAGAGCGAAAGTCTCTCGTAGTTCCTGATACCCACGACACAAGACTCGTATCTTACTATGGGGTCAGGACTATGTATGTGACTGTTGGGTGTATTTATTTATTTATTTCATTTTTTCAACATACCTCTGTTGGTAAATTAAATTACATCCAAATTAAAGGGACCCATTTCTTTCCTTTTTTCGGAGATCGACTGTTTTCATGCATGATTTCTCCTTTGAATTGTATTTTATTCTAAACAGATATAACGCCAAATGAAGTCATATATATACATAACGGTGTTTATGCCTTTGTTTCGCCTTTTAACAAAACTGTTAGTTGATGCTGTTTGTTGTTTTTAAAAATGACATTTGTGACATTGTAAAGTCAATGGAGTTTTATTTTTAACTTATGGACAAAAGACAAACATCATTCAACCGTATACATGACATCATAACACATAAATAACACAATATATTTTTTCTCCGAAATTAACTAGTAATAGAACAAAAAATAATCGAACTTAGAATAGCAAAATAAAGAAACAGTATTTTTTAGGCACGTTTTGAAATGTTGTCTCATACAATTTATTCAATTTATGCATTCATTACATACACGAATGCGTAATCCCCGAAGGGGTAGGCAAAGGTACACCCACATTACGGGTAAGAATTACCATTGTGATTAATATACTGGGTGTAAGGGAAACGCTCTCGAAGCCGAAAGTGTAACAAAATTAAAACGCCTCACTTGCGCGCGACCGTTAACCCCGAGCGTCGGCTGTTTTTTTATGCTTTATGAATATATTTAACTGTCCAAACAAGACTATACGTTAAAAATAATATTTTAGACTTTATTCTCATTTTTTTAGTAGTCTCGTGCCTTAATCACCAGCACTTCCACCTATTCTCATATTCGGAAGCGTTTCCCTTACACCCTGTATAGCATCAACTTTTTGCAACACCTGTATATATAGTCAATAATGTAAAAAAATATTCACCCTGAATATGAATTCTTGATTCCATACTGGGTTCAGCGTCTGAAAACACATGAAAAGGTAGTTAACAACTTATTTTTTTTTTACCAAACCTGTATTATGCGAGGCATGGAACCCCCCTTTTAGTGGTAGGGTACCCGATACATTTTTGTACAAAACTGTATAGGGACTACCGTACACGAGGTAAAAAAGTACCATAGAATCTCGTTTAGGTGCAAGGTGTGTTTGCGTTCTAGGGTCAGCCAGTGTATATCCAGTAACATCAGCCCGGCATAATTCTGCCGACCGTCGAGAGCCGCAATGTTACTTGACAATCGACATTACATTTGGACGGCATTGTGCTTAATATCAGGTCTAGTGGAACTTTACCAAGCCTTTACTGTCGCCAAGCGACAGTGTGTAAGCACTGTTGTGTTTCAGTTTGAAGGATATTGAAACTGGTGAAGCTACTGGGCATTAAGAATTAACATCATACGTCTCGGGGTGACGAGCGCAATTCAGTACCATGCAGTACTTTCTAATTCAAAGTTTATGGCTGGTACTGCTTCTGTTTATGGACAGGCGTGGCGCTTACTATCAGGCGAGCGCCTTGCTCGTTTCGTCATTCAATCAAATAAAAAAAAAGATAAAGAAAACTTCCTTTAGCAGTATGGGTGATCACATAATAATCACATACAATTTCCTACAAGGAACGCTCCCTGTGGACGAGAAAAGAGTTAGAGAAACAGAAGCTCTCGTGTGTAGATTCGATACATTGTTTCTTTCACCACGCTGACCTCAAACGTATTGGGAGACTCCATTTACCATCGATTCAAAAATTCTCAGATATTCAGGTATAACGATGTTTTCCTGCGCCGTTAAAGCGAGCCAAAATTAACTACATACGTAACTTCTAAGTCACTAGTTGTAAGCATTGAGGGTTAGTATCGAACCCGCGACGTCTGTCTCGGCAGTCCGTTCCACTCCGCGCCAGTCTATCGCCCTTGTACCTCTGATGGAATACTTGCCTTTTTCTTTGTCTTGGTGAGAAATGTCTCGATGGTGACATCACCCTCAGCCTTCTGCAGCTCCACGCGGACATATGGATCACTGGAATTATGAAAAAAAATAGGGTGTTTGACTATGTCTACCTTTATATTATTATTTTATACGCAGCCGACAATAATAATAAACAGAAACTGTTTTGTGATAGAAGAATAAAATTGCGTAACAAATGAAGCCCCAGTATGAAAGTAATTTCCTTCAAACGGCTACATCTCCGATGTTTAACAATCAATAGGGTATACGCCTAGATTTTTTATTATTTTAGTCAACTAATTATGTACCCAAAACGTGTAGTCGAAGGAATTGTATAAATCAGCTCAAAAATAATTGAGGTAGAAGCCATTTAAATCCTGTGGCAGAGGCTTTTTTTTTATTAGATTGAATGACGAGAGGGGCAAGGCGCTCGCCTGATGGTAAGCGCCACGCCTGCCCATAAACAGAAGCAACATCACACAGAACTTTGAATTACAAAGCACTGCACGGCACTGAACTGCGATCGTCACCCCGAGACATCTGACTCTCGCATTCGAGGGACCTACCACCTTGCAAGAGGTAGGTAAGGCACTTTTAAATAACAGAAAAGGATGCACAACTAGTGTTGTGACGTCATCGCCATTACGATGCATTAATAAGGGAGATGTCCCCATATTGGTCATACCAATATTTAAAATATGAATAGCGGCCACATTTTTTTATCAATTTTGTTTCTGTTTTCGCAAAACGGTTTCATTATCGCATATTTATTAAATTCAACATAATCACATCATGTTTAGTGTGTCACCAGTACCTAAATAACTAGAGATATCCGTATATTATACCTACACATCGATAGCGAGGCGGCGGAAGCGTGACGTCACACTGATTCATAAAACAATTAAGTGAATCTTAAAAAAATATTTTTATCTCGCTCGTGAATTAATTGAAAACAAATATATTTCTTTACGTACGTCTGCCCATAAACAAAAGCAACACCACACAGAATTTTGAATTACAAAGCACTGCATGGCACTGAACTGCGCTCGTCACCCCGTGACATAAGATGTTAAGTCTCATAATGACCAGTAATTTCACTGGCTTCAATGTCCTTCAACAGTGCTACAGTGTGTATTCACACTGTTGCTTGTTGGCCGAAATAGACGGCGCGGTGGTACCAACCCAGACAGCCTCTCGCATACGAGGGACCTACCACCTTGTAAATGATATTATTGAGTTTGTAAATTTAGATGTTTGTTAATCTATAACGCCTTAAACGGCTGAACGGATTTGGATGACAGTTGGCACGCAGGTAGAGCATTAATTGGATTATTGGAAAAAGGCTCCCCTCCCGGAGAAAGACGTTCACGAGGGCGGAACCACGAGCAAAATTTGTCAGAGATATAAACAAGCCACGGATGATATCACTGTTCTTAAACAGAATTGTCAATCAAGGTGAGGAGTGGTTTACGAGCGAGCACATTCGGACTGACGTAGCAACGAGGAGACGATTGGGTGACATAAACAATCTTTTGTACTCTCACACACGGCTGATATTGGTATAAAAGTCGAACGAAAAATATGACCCGTCGCGTCACCTTGATGAGAAATTCGAAATTAATTGGCAATTATCAACGAGAAACTGTAAGCAGGCAACAGGCTGCATGGATGTACAATATTAAATTATAAGCTTCGACAACCTTCGTCTACTTCGGAAATACAAAAGCGTGATGATTATTATTGTGTTTTATAGCATATGCTGGCAAACAAGCAAGTGGGTCACCTGATGGTAAGTGATCTCCACCGCCCATGAACGACCACAATACCGGAAGAATCATGGGCGTGTTACCGACTTTGAAGAAAAGGGATAATTAAGTGGTTGGTAAGGGGAGGGGGATTTGGACCTCAGAATATCTCACTCACCGTACGAAACGCAACAGAAAGCCGTTACTTTACCTCGATTTTCTGTGAGAAAGTGATAACGACCCGATCGAGCCGGCCCATTCGTGCTGTAGACAAAATTGTCTACAGCGTGGCTCTACCGCACATGAATGTGTATTTTATTAATGTTCGGATAGCGACGGGTAACGTTTCGATCTGCGACTATAGAGTTACGCTTAAATTACGCCCGGTCCTCGATATCCTGAAACATTTAATCTCAGAAGAAACCTGACAGGTGCGAAGCTTAAAGCAAAACCTAGAATAAGATAGACACACTGTGGACATAAACAATTTTCTATCCCAGAAAAATACTGTTACCAGGGCAGAGTCCCGAGCGAAAGCTAGGATTAGACTCGTACTACTATTACAAATGTGAAAGTTTGGATGTGTGTGAATTTGGATGTTTTGGTTTGGTTTTGGATGAAATTTGGCACACAGGTAGTCAATGACCTGGATAAAGACATAGGCTAATTTTTATCTCGCAAAAAAAACGCGCACGTGGGCGGAGCCGTAAGCAAAACCTAGTAATATAATAAACAGAACGTTCTAATGGAATCGGAATCTCCCGTTTCGATAGTTGGAAACTTTTTCGGAGTATTAGAGGATAACCAACCGACAGCCTCCGTGGCGCAGTAAGCGAGTAGCCGGCTGTGAAGCGAGAGGCCGCAGGTTCGATTGCCGCATCGAGACAAATGTGCTTTGCTGGTGGTAGCATATTCATAACCGCCCGTATAGCGACCACCGTATACATGGTGTTAAAACCTGTCATAATGATTGTAAGATCAAGTGTATGCACTTGGTGTGGATCGCGTTTCAGGATCAGCCAATGTATATCCGGTTCTCCCGAGGGGCAGGCGGCATGACTTGATGGTTGGTTGGGGCGGGTATAGGGGTAAATCCTTGTATCCCTGTGCCTGCATCGGTCATTCGCCTATACTGTCGCGGACCCCTCCATTTACTTCTTCCCTCTTCAGAGTGTGAAGCATTGATACAAACCGGCATGATTCTGGTGACCACCGATAAACTCATCGTTTGTCGGTGGTCGCTAGTTTTTTGGACTGCACTGCGCTTACCATCAGGTGTAGTGCAGTCACTATGCCGTGCTCGAATAAAAAAAGGATGTGAACCCCATATATTATGATATAAAAATATGAATATTAACTTACCTAGCACCAAATATATCCTTTTTTGCCAAAGAGAACGCTCCTATTATCTTCAGTCGAAGAAGGTAGCTGTTCTCGTCAGTCTGAAAGTTAAAACAAGAAGAATTAATTATAAGTTGGCAGCCGCCGTGGCGCAGCGGGGGAGTAGCCGGCTGTGAAGCGAGAGGCCGCGGTTTCGATCCCCGCACCGAGACAAGCATTTGTGTCATCCATAAATATTTGTTTCGGCGTCTGAGTGTTGTGAGACCGAAAGTCTCTCGTAGTTCCTGATACCACGACACAAGACTCGTATCCTACTATGGGGTCAGGACTATGTGTGGGACTGTTGCGTGTATTTATCTATTTATTCGCCTAAATTAGGAGATGTGCAGTTCGCTCGCCTGATGGTAAGCGGCATGCCTGCCCATAGTCATTACAAGGTACTACAGGGCATGGACTGTACTATCACTGCTTAAATATAACATTATTAAGTCTCATAATGCCCAGTACTTTCACTATCATTAATATCCTTCAACAGTACTTACACACTGCTGTTGGTCGACAGAAATAGACAAGGTAAACATTTGTAAGTGATAGAGCCCCACTGTAGACAGTCTTGTCTTCAGCATGTATGGGATAGCTTAACCAGATTGTTATCGCTGTCTCACTGAAAACCGACGTAGAGTAGAATTTGTCATCAAAATGCACTGTACACTACTTAATACTGCACGAATACAGTGAATGTATTGAATAAATAAATAGCACCTGTCACAGTCACACACATAGTCTTGTACCAACACTTAGTTAAATTTCTATTGTGGGTATCAGGAACTATGAGGAACTCAATGTACCACAACATGCAGACCTGAAACATATTTGCGTATCACACAAACATTTGAGTTGGTGTGGGAATCAAGCCCGCAGTCAGTCACTTACAGAGCCCTGTATCTGCCCTCCTTTTTTATTCCTTCTCTATAAAATCAGTAAATGATTTGAAATAAAACTAATTTAAACGGATTTTATCGCAGTTTTTTATTAATTTTGATCCTGACGTTTCGAAGACTTTTCAGCCTTCGTGGTCACGGGGGGAACAGTCGGGATCAAAATTAATAAAAAACCGTGATCCGTTGTGAAAAAGTCCCTTTAAATTAGTTTTATTTCAATGAGTAACATTCACATAAACATAAGAAATCATCATCCATGATTGTTCTCATATTGTGGGGGTTACCACTGTCTCACAGAAATTCGATGTAAAGTAGCTGCTTACTGCTGCTTTTCGTAGGGTGAGTGAGATATCTGAAGGCCCTAATCACTTTGCCCATCCCCATTTAGCCCTTTCTTTAACCCGGCAATGTGCCTATGATTCTTTTGGTATTGTGGGCATACACGGGCAGTGGAGACCACTTACCATCAGGTGACCCACTTGCTCGTTAGCCGGTTTATGCTATAAAAAAAACCTAGCCATTATCAAACAGCCATTAGAAACAAACAAATGATGATGTCATAACATTTCCACAGAGGAAACAGGATAAAAGATTACTATAAATATTGGTGTACAAAATTCCCACATCCCTGTTCAACATAAAAACCATGGTTGACATAATAACACCATTATATGAATCATGATAGTATATCAAAAGATTTCCTCAAAATGTAATGATTTAATCGAGATGCATTTTCTGAGAAATTTAATCATAGACTACCACTAGGTAATACTATGTATTTATATTTTTTTTATTTATATCATATATTACCCAAAACCTATTGCAGAAAGAATTTCATAAAACTGTTCAAGAATAAGTAGGTTATAAGCCATTCAAATCTGACGGAGGGGTACTTGTCAAATGACAAATAATGCAAACTTAAATGTCACTATGTAAAAGGGTCATATAATCATTATTTAAGGCTAATTATTGAACCAATTTTGATAATGTTTTAACAAAAGTGTTTCTTTTTTGTATACATTTTTGTTGTATATAAAATATTGCATAAAATTCAACATAGGAAACTACCCTATTGAGGCCTTAATGAAAATAAAAAACATACAGTATACATAATTTTTTTATATATTCTCTAACAGTCTTTATAGTTTTCAATTTAATTGGAAACTCAGAAGAACCAAGAAAGTTATAATTCTCATTGTAATCGATTTTATTTATTTTAACATGGTTTACCATGGTTGGATATTATAAACTATACACCACTATACCAAAATTTGTTAGAAATAATAAAAATTGTTTTGTTTATTTCATAATTTAATAATTTGATCATTTATTGTAGTTTATTTACACTTAAAAATATACATTATTATTATATTCTAGTAATTGTTTCAAATTTGTATCGAACAGTATTTAATTTCAATGAGTCAATGACTTTAGTGCTGTCCTTAGAGCTAGTAGCTTAAAGCTAGTGTGCAAAATGACATTGTATTATGTAGATTGTATTGGTGTCCACTTTGTAAGTGCAACAAATAAATAAATAACTGTTTCCTTTGTTTCCTGACCAGTTCCTGAATTTTGTCTGTACAATTTTAAATATATGGAGATTTTTTCTATTTATACTGAGGAACCAATGGCTTTGAATAGGACTTTCATAGAGTCCATTTTCTCCAGTTTTTAACTGATGCAAAAATACTGATGAGGTTCTCAAATCATCTATATTTTATTTTTTGATGTATGTTCGTGCATAATCAACTGTTTGTGATATAAAAACCAGGGTTCGAAAATATCCGATATTTATTATAAATATCAAAATATCGGATATTTATGATATATATCCGATATATATCAAGTTTGATATATATCCATTTTGTATGAAAGCCATATTATTATTTTATTGTATTATTTATGAATACTGTTTGCATATGTGTTACATACACATACTAAAGTTATAAAATAAAAATCTCGTTTTTGGATAAGGCAAAATCAACTAAAAAACATAAACTCTTCTGTTAGGGCAGAAGTGTTGCCAATTATGGATTAGAACTTACCATTAGGAAGTATGTTTTAACACTACTCCCACGCCATCTATATTTGGGAAGTAGAAATACAGTAACAAACTCTAAAAAATACTTAATAGCATTAATTTTTTTAACCATTTGTGTATTGCAATATATTATAAAAAAAATATTGATATATATCGTAAAACCCAGCTTGATATATATCGGATATATATCTTGATATATATCCATTGATATATATCCTCGAACCCTTCTTGCTGTTTTTATTAAAAACAGCAAGAAAAAAAAAATTGTAGTTTTAATTTGTATGGCAATAACTTTTTAACCATTATCCTATGTCTAATGATGGGTACACAGTCAATGTATCCATACACACACATAGAAAGACAAGAACGTCTTAGTTGGATTGTCTATATAAAAATAATGCGACTACCAGCTTGTTAGTTCATGGTTTTGAACATATTTGTGCCAAGTCTATGGAAATAAATGATGGTTATATTTTTGTCTAATAAGTTTCTGATAAGGAGGTGAATGTTTTGAGGAGGAAAATACGACAATATCCTGTTAGACAGTGACAAGAGATTTAAACACCAACCTCACCAGAATCCTATCCCCCACACTTTTTTATAACATTCCTGCAAACCTGACCTTCCAAAGACCGTAAAAAAACACCAACACATAAGTTATGACACTCGTTCCGCAAACTAAAACGCATTAAAATGTTAATCATTCACAAGGACATATTTACTTTATTGGTTTATTATTAATTTTAACGTCTTCCCTATTGGCAAGATAGCATTGAGGCTAACACTACTTACACGCGTGTCCGACTGCCAAGCCATCACCCATGTGAAACTTTACTTATTAACAAACGGAATGGAAAACAATTCACATTCCATGAAGCGACGTATCGGCAGCAAACAACTGTTTGTAAAAAATAATGACACGTTTACTAATTATTATTCTCACAGCGGTCACAACTTTTTCTACACAGTCTAAACATTAGTAACAATAGTCACGGCACGTCATAAAAATGGCTAAACACAAATATTGTCTCAGTTGCCTAATAGTAAGATATTAAACAAATAAAAAACTAAAATGTTACAAGGAACATCCACTGTGACAGTAGAGTGACTGATACATTAAAAAAATAGATAGACATGACAGTTGCGTTCCTATACATTTTGTAATATTTTCAACTTGATGATATACCTATCACGCTCCCACTAATTCGGAGTTGCGCTTGTGCATTTCGTATCATGGTAAATATCCTAAGTAACGGTACGCAGTTTAATTGTGAATCATCTTGTCGCATTACGTTTCATGCATAATAAAAACAGTGTTCATATGTATTAATAATGTATAGCCTTTTTTGTTGTGAATAAAATATGTTTTAACAAAACTGCAAAAAAACAACAAAAACCACTGAACAGTAAAAAATAATAATTCTACAGTCTCTTGGAGTTGGTGCCTGTGTCACTGCCGGTCAACTGAACTGCAAAGCTGCTGACGTTCAGTGTAATTTTTCTGAAGTCGGTTTTTTAATTTTGGCAAAACATATTTTAAGGCTTAGTGGATCTACCTATTGTTACTTTATTGTGATTTATATATGAGATTATATATATTTACGTTACTTTATGATCTCATATTGGCACGCAGTGTTGCCATATGTATTTGATAAGCGATCGTTCATCATACTCTAGTAAGAAAAATAAACGTATTCCATAGCATTACCCGATTAGACCATTTAGGTATCATAAATGTACATTCGCGGCAGCCCTATTTCCCGTACGGAAAATCCCATTTACGAACTATTTGACCTTGATAGACTTATGTGGGACTCAACTCGACAAATTGAGAATCCTACTATGTATGTTCAAAACGGTTAAAATAAGTTTTCGGGGGCGCAAAATTCAAATCTTGCCAGGGGCGTTGTCGTATTATTATATAATTATTACGTCTCTGCCACTATTGCAAGCGCAGGCAAGACCGCCTGACATACAGCAGTAAATGCTCTTTATAAGGCCTTAAACTTAGATATGTTTATTAAAATACCGTGTTTTTTAAATCATAATTTTTCGTCTCAGCTCAAACTAAGTAATTCCCCAAATCTTATTTCTGCCAAACTATTAAAAACAGTTTGCCGGCACATTTAATCCCCTCATTGGTCTAGTGGTAGCGTAATAAGGCTTAAAAACTATGAGGGCGTGTGTTTTAATCCTAGTCAACAATATTTATGAGTCAACCTGTGACCACGGCCGATGCGACTCAGTCGAAACGTCGGGAAAAAAATGAATAATAGGTCAAATACTACGCGAATAAGACCAGTTTAAATATTACAATACATATATATATAAATCGCGATCAAAATCATCTATCCTTAGGTCGGGAAATCACAACTTGTATGTGAGTTATCGATTAAAAATATCACATATGAATTGACCGGGATTGGAGTTTGTCCCGGTATGGCGATAAGTTTGCCTTTTATCACATCATTTCCATCCTGGAAATAAGTTCGGCGAAATGTGGGTGCAACACCACTACTTTAGGAATAAAGGCGTGAGTTATGTATTTATGAATATAAATTGTTTTTTAAATAGCGATGTAACGCTAGTCAAAAGTCAGCTGACGCTCGGGGTTAATGGTTAATATTAGCCGTGCGCGAGCGGCATCACAGCGCGTGGTTTTAAAAAGAATATTATGTAGATTTATTTCGTAATGTTTTTAGTGATATTATATGTTCGTAATCACCAGCACTACCACCTATCATAGTTTTTGGAAGCATTTGATAAATCAAAAAAATATTTAATGTGGTTTAATTTTTGAATTATATCTTCGTCCAAATATAAAACTGAAATATAATAGCTCTGTCACAGTAATTTAACAGACACCCTTATGGCCGGCGCTCATAGACGGCATGGCACGGCATGGCATGGCAAAGGATTTTATTACTAATCAAGTTATTTTGAATCTTATTGCCACGAGTTTAGAATTCACGTTACTTTATTTCAATACCACAGTGCCGCGACGTGCCGCGGGATGCTGTGGCATGACGCGACGCGCCGCGGGATGCTCCGGCCAGACGTGTCATGCCGTTTCATTCCACGGATTGCCGCGGTGCGCGAGAGAGAGAGAGTGGCTGGGCATTCAGCAGGATGCCACGGCATGCCACGGGACGCCGCGGGATGCCGCAGCATGACCTGCCGTGCCATGCCGTCTATGAGCGCCGGCCCTTAGGGGGCTAACTGACTTTTTCGCTTAATAAGCGCCAGACATTAGGGCATTAGGCTATTACCATAATCTAGAATTCGCATCTGGCGCAACAATTCAAATTTTATACGTTTGTATTAATCGAATGCATTCAGGCTTCATCATTACAAAAAAAAATATGAAAATAAAAAAATAAGTACACAAGCTGATAATATGTAGGTGCGATTTGAAGTTTGCCCTATATGTTACTACCAAAATGAATTAAGTATACGATATGATTTATATTAATAAGTTTTTTTTTCAACAAAGCCATACCTATCGAAAATTATTCTTGTTTTATCGTATATCGCCATAATCATTGGATGATTATCTAGTAAATTATATTCAACAAAAGAGCATAGTCATGATTCTTTTGTTTTAAACTATTCGTAGAACAATGGAAACACGAAAGCTCTTATACACTTAACTCGAAAGCTAACTGATTTTCATAGTCTGATACTTTAAAAGACGTATCGAAAGATTTTATGCACTATATGTAGTTTATATTTTTCAACGAAACAGGATTACGTACGTGCTATTCTGTGACAGGACTAAGGGACTTTTATTGTAAAAAATATTGATTATCGAAGTAATTATTTTGTTTCAATTATGCTAGACAGCCATAAGATTTTTATGCATAAGGTGGATCTAGATGTATATTTCAGTTATATAATAATGCGCATACTATCGTTGCCATCACAGTAAATGAGTAGAGAACCTACCTAGAAACGACACACAGTTAGTGTAAATAAACTTAATAAACCACAATTTACCTCATACTGTAATGAATATCGCGGCTCCTGTCTGAACAATGCATTATGCCACCGTCTCGCTGTCCACGAAGACGATCGGTTTCGATGTTGACCTTCTCCTGAACCGTAATCCATCGCTCTCATATTACTCATCACTGCTATAGTACGAGGATCTAGCATTATATACACACATAAAACACTGCATCACTCGACACTAATAACTAGCATCACATTTAATTTTGTTTATAAAATAGTTTAACGGACGAAAAACGGTTGACTTGAAGCTACGAACGGCCATATGACACTGTTATCTTATCGCAAGAAATGGGTGTGATAAAAGAAGTGTGTCTTACAATTAGCATCACAATGATAAACTACACAGCTAGGCATGTGAAGTGTACTCGATTAAAAGTTTCATTTCACTTGTTTGTTCGATATCGGTATCAGGTAGCTGTTTGGATGTTACTACCGTACTACGTTTATTTAGTTAGCATGAATAACGAAACGAGGTCACTCGCCTGATGGTAAATGCAACAGCTGCTCATAAATACAAACAAACAGGGGCAACATCACAAAGCACTTTGAAATACGAAGCATTGCACAGCCTTGGACTACGCTCGTCATCCCGAAACACAAGATGTTATGTCCAATAATGCCCAGTATTTTCATTGTCCTCAACTGCGCTTGAAACACTACTGCTTGATGGCTGAAATAGACAAAGGGGTGGTACCAGCCCAAATAGCTTCTCGCATACGAGGCAGCTACGATCTAGTTAAACCCCATTGTCTCCGTAGAAAGTCTCTATTGGTTTGGTGACTGGCGTATCTTGTCTATGCTGTCGTATCATATCTACAATTCATCCCGGTTTACAACTCGCTCGAAGTCATTATTTACATGTTATATTACATTGCACTGAATACCTCTGTTTGTGGGTCATCCAACCTACTCTTCGTGAAAACAAGCCAGGCCGCAAAAGATTAGCTTGACGTCGTCTGGTGAGATTAGATCGACCTACGCAAATAAAAAGAACAAAGCGCTGAGTATTTATGCGACTTTTAAGTAACTCATTTAATCTTTCCCATTGTTTTTTATTGATTCTGATCTTTGTTAAGGTGACAAGATAAGGGATATTTACGTCCCCACTGTCTGACTGTTTAAATTCCTATCTAAGTATTGGTAATTTGGATAATTAAGTAGTGGGACCAACCCGACGTTGCAATAAAATTCTTTGTATACTAGCTGTGCCAGTGACTCCGTTAACAATTGACTATAGTCTATACCCTTAGTTCTGAAAGTGGACCAGGTGACCCCCAGGGGTCGAGGAGACTGGTCGAGGGTCTACGTTGGCGTGACAACAAAATGGGGGTTCACAATTCGTAAGCGGGAGCCCACAAACATTTATTTGCTTTCGACACTGAAGAGCTAAAATGTTTGCTTGACTTCACCTATCAATGTATCCACATCATATTTTAAGAAGCTCAACGACTGTAACTTGTAAAAACTTGTATATTCTATATACAGTAATACCCCGGACTTACGCGATAGGTGGGACCGAGCTATAACCGTGTAAGTCGAATTCGCGTAAGTCGGGGTACACCTTTGCATGCACTTTTGAGTGACATAATTTGAGGTTATCAATAAAACACAACTTACGTAAAACAATTCAACGCGGAACATGTTCGAACCTGTCGTAAACGGACCACTAACATGGCGGAATAGGAGAGCTGACGCGCGCGGCCATCAAAAAGAATAACCGCGTATCTCCGAATTCGCGTAAAACGGGGTAGCGTAAGTCGGGGTATTACTGTACAGTACAACGTGTCGAGACTTGCAAAGTGCTGCAGGGGGTCCACCAAAACCCGCTACATTTTGAAAGTGGTCTATGAGAAAAAAAGTCAGAGAACCTCTGGTCTATACTAATGCAATACGGGCAAAACAACTTAGCCGGACTGAAGTTTATTACTTCACCCGCCCTCTACACCTGCCGTGGCCGCCACCCTTTAGTGTCTGATAACGATAGCCGTAACTCCACTCGTGACTCACTGTAGGCTGGTCAATGATTTTGCGCGTATCATATTTGCACCTGAATATTGAAAGAGAGGTCGACAAACCATTAACGAGTAAGTGTCACCTAATGGTAAGTAACCTTCACCATCCATAAACACATACAATGCAGATGAACTCGTAGATGCGGTACCGATTTTAAAGGAAAGGGATAATTAAATAATTGAAAAGGGGACTTTTCAATCCCATATATTCCCAACGTGCTTAGCGGAGTGGTGAAGGTTTGGACCATTCATGTTATAGACGAATTTGTCTACAGCGTCATAATAAATTACGGTAAGCTTCTATTTCTATGAGATTACTGTACTGCTTAGACTTTATGGTCTTAAATTTATATTAATACCTTTGTTACAATAATGGTACATACTGATTGTAGTGTATGTATAAAACACTTGCCAGTACAGTGTTGTGTGCTCCTGGAGTTCCCACATTTTGTTGTGCATCTAGGATATACATACACAGAGACTGGACTTCTAAGACATAAGAAAAAGCCAAAGAGTAAAGAAAAAGCTTTACATGCCTCGTAAATAGGATGCGCAGAAGCTCAAACTGCATCCTGAGAACGTTGTGCGATAGATAGGGCTGTCTAATGCTGGAGCACTAGACACGGTGCACGCGACTATTGTTATGATTGCAGTGCATATAAAACATGTTAGTCTACCTTCATTAGGTAAATTTTTTCGATAGTGTTTATTGTTTAAATTTATGGAACGATAGTGGTATATAATAAGTTGCTTTTACTGGCAACCCTGTTGCTCAGTGGTCCCAAATAGGAGGATATTTTTTGAATAATTGAGAAAATATAAATTAAAATGTGGAACTTTGGGGCAATGAAATTCTTATAGTAACGTTAGAGGAATAAGTTTTCGTTGCCACGACAGTTCGGGAGGTATTTTATAGCTACATTTATTCCAAACAAAACGTAATTTTTTAAATATTTACTAGACATAAATCGGATTTCGAGGTTAGAACTCTGACAGCGGCGTGTCGTCGCTTGTTTAATTTATTCCATAAACTAGTTTAGAGTTGTGTTTGTTGTATAAAAGTTGTGCGGTTTTGTTCATTAAACATCGACGGTGATGAACAGTGTATGGAAACATTGAAATGAGTGATTTAAGAGAAGTACTGAAAGGAGTTAGCACCTGGAATCCGACAGGACCTTGAAATCGACCGCACACGTGTTTCATCGTTCTGACATTAGATATAGTCTACGTATGAAATTATATGACTGAAGACTTGGCAGCATGGTCTACGACCTTAGCCGGTTCCTGTAAGGAACAAATAAAACAAAAAAAAAAAAAAATAGACATAAATCGTTTTACAAACCAATAGAAGACTTGATATGCTTATTTTGTCGTCTCTCGTGTGGTGGTCTATTTTTGTTTATTATGTCTGCGTGTTTTTGTATTTACTAAGCCACTTAATAAGTCTAGTTATTCATTGTTAAAGTGACTTTAACGTCTAATAGTGCCTATACAGAGAAATAAAAACCCTTTGCAATAATGCAGTAAACCATTAGAATAAAGCATAAAGAAAGCAAATGTGGCGCCCATAAAGCAGGATTTTTTATAGCATAGTCTGACACTTTGATGAATACGAAATATTTTTGGGGAGTATTTTTGTCTACTATGCGGAAATTTCAAAACTCATTTTGTGGACTCTGCCTCACTGCTGTCATTTAGTTGTCATTATTCTAAACTGTCATAGTGTTTGTCATTCTCATTGTCAAATAATACAAAATTGTGAATTTTGTAATGATCGGAAGCCAATCGGATAATATTTGAAAACACGATTCGTATTATTTTGAATAAGGTGGTAAGTTATGGCCTAACACGGGCAATTTCTTAAATTGCCAAAGGACTGCTGCTTGGGCTCTTCACGTTATCAATACAGACAATGATCACTCGAAAGGATGATGAGTTTCAATATTTTTTTATACTCTGATTATTTCCCCATCTTAGCCATATTCATATGGGACAATGGCTACAGTAAACCCCATCGGCTACATTATGTTTTGTAACTGGGAATCTATTTTAGGACATTACGGTCGTGAATTGTCGTCTCACCTTGTATGAAAACGCACGTTCTCTTGAACTTTTTAACCGACGAAAGAAAATGGAGGAGGTTCTCAATTCGACACGTATATTTTTTTATGTTAAAACACGCTTAACTTTTCACATAGTAGACCAATTTTGATAACTCTTTTTTTAATGGATAAGGTAATTTATTTTTGAAACTTATTTAAATTATGGCCAAATTTTGTACCATGATTAAGAATCAATAGACAGTGCAATTGAGTTTGTTGACAGTTGTACATGCATGGTGGATAAGCACACTAGGATAAATGTGGAAAATATTATACAGGGTGTAAGGGAAACTCTTCCGAAAACGAGGACAGATGGTAGTGATGGTAATTACAGACATGGTACCACTAAAAAAGGCATGAATCAAAAGCCTAGTCATTTTTATTTTTCACACCATCTTATTTGTACAAATGATCACAAAGACTTATTATCTGAATATTAATTGACTAATAAGCATATCTTTTTTATTTACATAATGTAAATCTTATAAAAAAAAATTAAAGCTCGGGGTCAACAATATGCATGTGCTTTGTATCTACTCCTATAGAGTATTGCCCAAATTAGTATGCTTGATATTGCAGGTTTATACAATACCAAAATTACCAAAATGACAAGGAATTACAAAGGAATAGTGTTTTCCACTTACATTAGTATGGTAGTGTTATATTCGGCTTCGGAAGAGTTCACCTTACACCCGGTTCAATAACTATCCATTTCCATACATTTATTCATATTATTCCCTTTAAAGCCTATTACATTTTGGTTCCTGCCTCCTCTACCCAATCCCTGAATTATGTCTTCTCTTTAAGCATTGCAACATGTCATCATAGGGGGTGGAGTTACAATAAATCTGATTGTTTTACCTACTAACTAAAAATATTTTGGATATTAATTAAACCTCAATTGTATATAAATATTTCTAAAATCTATTTAATACCCATTTGACATTGGCAGAATTATGGAATGGCTCTACAAAGGCAGCGACTAAACAAGAAGTGAACTAAATTTAGGAACATGTCACAGCATATGATAAACGAGAACAGTAAATATATACTAGAGTAAGTGATAGCATTATGTTGGAGAAGTTCTAACAGTGTGAAAGTCTAAAATTCCTAAAGTTCATCTTAGCAATTTTAAAACATACAACATATTTTTTTAAATAGGCTTGGTTTACAGTTATTATTTTCCCCTATAAATTAGTTAAAAGTGGACTTTTTAATTTTTATTCAGAATTTCACTGATGATAACACCATGATGTTGTAGTGTTTTTTTTTCTTATTATTTTCGGGAATTATTTCAGCCTTTTTTCAGAGCAGACGGTGGACTCTCAGAGTCTAGACTCAATATGTGTTCAAGTGCAAAAGAAATTTCCTAAAACTGAGCATTTTAATTGTGAGTATTTTTTTGTTACAATGTTATTTTTTAGTGTATCCAATATCAGTAATGGCTCAGCAGAGAGTGATACATTGTTAATTATCGCTTGATTTAAAAGTGAAGGAAACATTGTGAGGATACCTATACAAAGAAAAGTGAAAAGTTTTCCATTAGAATCTTTGTATGTATTATACAACAATAATACACACAAAACAACTCAGGCAGGTTGAAATTTAACATGTAGGAATGTCTTCTGCCTTTAGTCTCTGAAAACACTAACCGCGATTCCACTAGTGACTCCCCCTACTGACCCCAGAAAGGAACTTACGTGTTTTTCATCACAGTGGTTACTAACCAGTTCAGTATCGGGTAAACCAGTGTGAGTACCATATAATGTATGGTATTTATATTTTCCAGTATGCCTACTCCTCTCCTCGCTAATCACTGGAGGGGACCTGCCTCTCCCCGGCCAGCGTGTGGTGGCTCTTGCACTCCTTTATGACATATACAAAGTAGACAATCCATTTAGCTCCCTGTTTCTGCACTTGCTGGAAGGGAAGCCAGGCTTACTGCCGCTGGCGCCACAAGAAAGACTGTTTATTGGACAGCTGCATGGATTCGTACCTGTCAATATTAAAGATGTGAGTATTATTTATATTTATGCTTTACTAGCAGAGCTGGCCTCGCGTTGCTGTGGCTAAGGTATATGTTAAATTATATTGTAGTAAACTATTCAATACAGTATGCGCCATCTATTGGATACTTACTCAATCCAGCTGATAAATTACCTTACACCGCCATCTGTTAAAATTTTATGGAACTCCCAGATAACTCTTTGTCATATAATAAACAACTAAGTAGCAATAAAAAAATATTGCGACTATAAATTGAGATATAAACTATCCTATCTCTCTAGTTGGATCAAACTTGGCACACAGTTTGCAAAATTTGATTAAAATCGGTTCAGTAGTTTAGTTCATTGTGGACAAACAATGTGACTCGAAATTTTTATATATAAAGATTTGGTAAAGTCTGATAATGTATTGGTATTTTCACTGAGTATCCTGTTATACTACGATTTTTATGTACATCAGCAAAGATTGTTTATGTTGGCAATTGAAATGATTGACTATAGTAAATTAATACTGATATTTAATTATGTATTTACTTATTTTACTTTTGAATGACGGATCAGGCTCGAGTGGCTAAACATTGATTGCATATTACTCGCATTAATTCGTAAAAACGTATACAAAACTTTAAGATTTTACCTTTTGTTCTTTTTATATTATAATACAATCTTATATAATGACTCCATCAGTATCCAAAATTTTTTTCAATGTAGATGTAAGAAAATATTAATTAATTCATAATCATCATCATCATCATCAGCCACAAGACGTCCACTGCTGAATATAGGCCTCTCCCAAAGATTTCCAGACCGACCTGTTGGAAGCGGCCTGCATCCAGCGACTTCCTGCGATCTTTATCAGGTCGTCTGTCCACCTTGTAGGTGGACGTCCAACGCTGCGCTTGCCACTACGTGGCCTCCATTCCAGAACCTTTCTGTCCCATCGGTTATCGGTTCTGCGAGGTATGTGGCCTACCCACTGCCACTTGAGCTTGCTAATCCGCTGAGCTATGTCGGTGACTTTCGTTCTTCTACGGATCTCCTCATTTCTGATTTGATCACATAGAGAAACACCGAGCATAGCTCTCTCCATAGCTCGCTGAGTGACTGTGAGCCGTCTTATACTATAATTATAATACGTAATATAATTATAATTATTATTACGTCTTATATTAGACCACAAAGAGCACATTTACATGTCAATTATAGATAAATTACATTGAAATGTCTTCTGGGCCTATTGGGTCTCAGAAAAAGCATAAAAAAACTCAAGCCATAGGTCTTCTGAATATGTCACTACATTGTATTTTGTTTTTCTTTTTCCTCATTCAATAGTTTTAAATGTCCTATAACACATATTTTGTGAAAATTTTGGCTTCTTATGGTTCAGAAGTCAAGAGCTTTTTAAAGTTAAGACAGATGGACAGATAGGCGGGTAAACAGTGTATATGTTTTGTATGTACATGTTTTGTAATGGAATCCTTTGATACCCAATGGGTGCAGAACCCTAAAACAACGATTTTTAAAGCACATATTTTTAATTGTAATATTTATAACACCTAGTCAAAATTATTCATCTCTTTGCAGGTAATGAAGAAGACAGCTAAGTTAGTGATGCTGACGGAAGTGTCCCCCAAAGACCTAGAGTATGACTACTCCACGCTGCAGGTGCTGGTGGCCGAGAGGATATCGGATATGAGCTCGATGGCGCGAGCCACAGCACCAGCTCTTATACCGCTCAGTGACGGGTGAATATACAATCGTTTACTTGCTTTATCATTATCCCGGTTTAATGCAAGAGTACGCCTTTCTACCTAAATACTTCTATTTCGCCCGACTTTGATCATCCTCCCAACCAATGGTCTATATCATTGATTCTGATCTCTGCCTGTAACACAAGCCAGCGCTGTTTAGGCCGTCGCGTTATTTTACCCAGGGTGAATGTACAATCTTCTGTATATATTTTCATAGATTAATTTCCTATGTTTAATTTTACCATTTGTTTATTACGGTAAGCAACAATCATTACTAATATAAATGCTGTGTCTATGTGTAATTAGCTTTGTAATTGAGATTACACCTCTATAGCAATAAAATGTAAATGTAATTTACTGGGTAAGTTTAACGCTTCTGAATCCGAAAGGGGCAATCAATAATTCGGTAACATAAATATGGAAAATGCTATTCCTTTGCTGTTTGCTTGTCATTTTGAAAATTTGATATGTCGTAACGCGGCGGTGTAAAACGTACTAAATTACTAAACTCGTGGTCAATGAGCGCGCTCATTCTCGGCAATACTCAGTAGGTATTAGATATAAAAGGCGCGTGCGTCCATTGACCCCGAGTAGAATTAAATTTGTAAGTAATTATTATTTGAATATTAAAGTGATTGCATTTATCTGTCCTTACTTTTTTTGTCGGAGCACAAAGTGATTGACTGCACTGCACCTGATAGTAAGCGCGGTGCAATCCTAAAAACCAGCGACCACCTATAAACAATGAGTTTATTGATGGTCACCAGAATCATGCCGGCTTGTATAAATGCTTCTTTACACTCTGAAGATGGAATAAGTTAATCGTGGGGCCTGCGACGGACAGAAGGATGAGCACTGCAGGCACAGGGATACAAGGATGTACCTCTATACCCACCCCAACCAACCATCAAGTCATGTCGCAAGCCCCTCGGGAGAAGCGGATGTACACTGGCTGATCCTGGAACGCGACCCACACAAGGTATGTGGGACACTATGGCAGGTTTTATCACCATGGTGGTCGCTATCCAGGCGGATATGAATATCCTACCACTAGCAAAGACTGCGTCAAGAAAAAATGTGGACATTTGCGTTTTTTTTTGCTATTGTGTCTGTAATCAGAATCACTTTCGACTATACTCGTTTTCAGAAGCGTTTTCCTTACACTCAGTGTATAGACTGTAGATTAACCTCGCATAAATAAATAATCCATTCAGTTAGACATACAAATATCCTTGACATATTATACGCAGCCCACCCAACCGGATAGCACTAAAGGAGTTGCTGGAAGCGCTGATGTCGAACGAGTATCTGCCGCTACACCGCACGCTGCAGGCGGCGGGGCCCATCCCACCGCCCACCTTCCTTATCGACACCACAGACATACCATTTGCTGATGAGGTATGATATTCACATGTGATGATATATTTTGTATTAGGTTGTAGGTCCCTCGTATAAAGTCGTATGCGAGTGGCCGTCTGGGTTGGTACCACCGCTTTGTCTATTTCTGCCGCCAAGCAACACTGTATAGGCACTGTTGTGTTTCGGTTTAAAGGACATTGAAGCCAGTGAAATTACTGTGCATTTGAGACTTAACATCTTATGTCTCGGGGTGACAGCGCAGTTCAATGCCATGCAGTGCTTTGTAATTCAACGTTCTGTGTGGTGTTGCCTTTGTTTATAAACATATTCTGTGAAAGTTTTAGTTAGCTCCCTATTTTGTTTCAGAAGATAGAGGCTTTTCAATGATAGGACTGACAGACATAATGGCGTAGGATCTTGTAATAAGGTTCCTTTGGTACCAAAAACATTAAATGTCTGAACATTTCAGGCAGTATGGAAGAATCTAGTGAACAGAGGTACATACATTCCCATGTATGACACGGACTATACGGGCTTAACTGGACTCAAAATGGACAGGATCGACAAAAGACCACACGCAAACCAAACACAACAAAAACCAAAGGTGAGAGAAAATGTGTTTATATATTTATTTACTACGAGTTCTGAAAACTTACAGCAAAAAACAGAAATAATTTATAGGTAAATAGGTGATAGAAGGCCAATTACAAGTTTTCACAGATAACAAAAAAAACTGTATACTGTGTGGCGATTAGGTTATCACATTAAATGATACCACGTATACTACATGTCATTTTTTAACCATACACAAAAAATAAATAAAATTATTATACTACGATATCTTAGTCAAGCGACATTTTTTTCTGATTTAACATTTGAGAAAATCATTTAAATGCGTAAGGATATCCTGACAAATAATACTAAGGCACTCCAGATGGTATATACGACACTTCGGATGAGAAACCGTTGAGAACTACCTCACCAACTTCAAAATTGTTTAGTTTGTTGCCTTTTAGTTATGTGGGTATTTTTTTGGTATTTTACATACAATTAAGCTGTGTATAAAAAAATCAGTGAACTCAACGCACGCGAACGCATAGGGACTATTTCTATACAGGGTTATTTTTAAAACACCAGCAACCTCGCAGGGGTAGATTCCTAAGGTTATAAGCTACTACTTTTGTTCTACGACTTTTGATAATTTGTTAGATTGTATTTTCATACAAAAATAAGTATTCATTTAATTTCCGTCTTGATTGTTACAACGCGCATCGCACTTTACGTAAACAAATACGCGAAGCGTGGGGAACCGGACTAGCTCCTTTGAAGGTCAACGCGCCGCTCAGCTGAGCGGCGCCTTTGAGTCGCGCGCGCACGCCGTATACTACGAAGAAAAATACGACACAACAAAAACTTGTTAAATCATTTTTTTTTAAATATATTGAGTTATATCTAAACTCGTAGAACAAAAGTTGTTCCGTATGGGGACAGCTATCTACCCCTGCGAGGTTGCTGGTGTTTTAAAAATAACCCTGTATACATTATTGGTCTATTTATGGTGCTAAACAAAAACAGATCAAGCACTTGTCTAGACATTTACGCATCGCAATATGTGATCTCTTAGGAGTTGTTCTTAAAACCGGGCGTACGTTACTTCGAATATCACAAATCTATCGAGTTCGAGTTCAATTACAGTTAATAAACCAAAGAAGACTGATTCTCAGCCAGAAGAGAAGAAAGACAAGCCGGAAGAGAAGAAGAGCGAGGTGGTGGACGGCGTGACAGCGACGGCAGAGGCGAAGGAACTGACGCAGATCGCGCTGAAGGGAGCCCTCAGTGTGCAACATCAGCAACGACTACTGGCACTCCTGGATCACCAGCCAAACCTCGTGTACGAGATAGGAGTCACACCCAACCAGGTGACTCACGAGCAATCCGTTCCAGGGACAGACAGCATGACTCCACCTCCTGAAACAACCTACCTACAGAACCTTAGTGGAGTTGAGTGATAGAGCCACGCTGTAGACAGGGGTACACTACAATAATACGACAAACTTTATTCCGATAGTCACAAATACGAATTTCAAAATACCGATTTTCATAATTCCGAATGGTTCAAAATTCCGAATTTAACAACTCCGATGTATCATTTATCCTATTTTTATAATTCCGAAATTTCAATATTCCTAACGTATATAATTACGATTCTCAAAATACCGAGTTTCAATAGATCGAATAACAAAAAGTCCGAATTAATGATAATTCGAAACATCAAAAATACGAATTCCGATTATTAAAATACCTACTTATTAATTAAAATTCCGAAATAAAAACGCCTTGTACAACTGAATAGAAAGACAAATTAACACATAATTTCTTGTCAAAGAGAAATATAATAGTATGAGGATGTAGAATTAAAAAACTAATGTCAAATGCGTTTTAAAAATATTTACTTTCCAATAAAATTTTTTTTTTCGCTGGTCACAATTCTAACCTAACCCAAATGATTCACCAACAATAGAGAGGATCTGGCGCTCGGCGGCCGCTGCCGCGGCACGCTCGCTACGCTCGCTCGCCTTCGCGCTTAATGGTCACAGTTCTAACCTAACCTAACCCAAATGATTCACCAACAATAGAGAGGATCTGGCGCTCGGCGGCCGCTGCCGCGGCACGCTCGCTACGCTCGCTCGCCTTCGCGCTTAATGGTCACAGTTCTAACCTAACCTAACCCAAATGATTCACCAACAATAGAGAGGATCTGGCGCTCGGCGGCCGCTGCCGCGGCACGCTCGCTACGCTCGCTCGCCTTCGCGCTTAATGGTCACAGTTCTAACCTAACCTAACCCAAATGATTCACCAACAATAGAGAGGATCTGGCGCTCGGCGGCCGCTGCCGCGGCACGCTCGCTACGCTCGCTCGCCTTCGCGCTTAATGGTCACAGTTCTAACCTAACCTAACCCAAATGATTCACCAACAATAGAGAGGATCTGACGCTCAGCGGCCGCGGCAGCGGCATGCTCGCTGCGCTCGCTCGCCTTCGCGCTTTAATGATCACAGTTCTAACCTAACCTAACCCAAATGTATGTTATGATTATAACTGAATCAAAATCCTGATTTTAGCAATTTATTCGGAATATTGAAAATCGGAATGTCGTTTTTCGGACCGAGAACCCATCGAGCATTTGACTCGTCGAACATATAAAATTCGGAAAACAAACAGATCGTATTTACAACTTTCGGTAAAATAATTTTCGTACATTTGAATAATAGACATTATAATTTTTAGGTTTTATGAAATTCGGACTTTTGAACATCGGAAAATCGAAATTCGGAATAAAATATTTCGGAGTATTTGGGTGTTCCCCTGTAGACAGTTTAGTCTACAGCATGAATAGGCCGGCTTAACGGGGTCGTTACCGCTGTATCACAGAAAACCACCGTAAAGTACGGCTTGGGGCTGCGTTTCGTACGGTGAGTGAGATATCTGGAGGCCCAAATCCCCCTCCCCTTCCCAATCTCTCAATTATCCCTTCTCTTTGGGGTCGGCAACGCGCCTATGATTCTTTTAGTATTGTGAGCGTACATGGGCGGTGGAAATCACTTACCATCAGGCGACCCACTTGCTCCTTGCCGGTCTATGCTATAAAAAAACATTTTATATAAACTGTAATCAGACTGTTTCCGAAGCCTAAAGGATAATAAAACCTTAACCTTGTGAATAATAAAAAAATGAGGAATGATTTTTTTCTGAATCACATTTTATAAATAGAACAAAGCTGTAGATGGTTTTGTCTTTAGGATGAATGGGCCGGCTCGACCGGGTGGTTACCACTGTCGCACAGAAAATCGACGTAAAATGTCAGCTTGTTGCATTTGGTACGATGAGTGAGATACCCAGAGGCCCAAACCACCCTTCACTTGCCTAATCCCTTAATAACCCCTTTCCTTTAAGACCAGCAACGCATCCATGATTCCTCAGGTATTATGAATTTTCATGGGTGGTGTAGATCACTTACCATCAGGTGACCCACTTGTTCGTTTGTCATATTGAAGTTAATTTATCGTTGCAGTTACCAGAGTTGGTGGAGAACAACCCGATGGTGGCCATATCGGTGTTGTTGAAGTTGATCCACTCTCAGCACATCACCGAGTACTTCAGCGTGCTGGTCAACATGGAGATGTCGCTGCACTCCATGGAAGTAGTCAACAGGTGACTGAAACTTATCATTATTTTATCATCCCCCTGTATGGCGAGACGAGCAAGTCGCTCGCGTGATGGTAGGGCACCAGCAAACAGGTGTAACACCATTCGAACTTTCAATTGCAAAGTACTTGTATAGCACTTACTTGTATAGTACACTCAAGTTTGTTGATTAATTTATTACGGTTTAACGGCTGCACGGATTTGGATGAAATTAAGCACACAGGTACACTATGACCTGGATTGGGACATAAGCCATTTTTTATTCCGACACAACTAGGCAAGCCGCGAGCAAAATCTGTGTTATGTTATTTATATGTATTATGTTTCTTATAACCATTCTAACATAGAAGTTCGAAGTGAGTTTGTAACAATGCAGTGGCGCTCCGTGACGCAGCGGGCGAGTAGCCGGCTGTGAAGCGAGAGGCCGCGGGTTCGATCCGCGTACCGAGACAAATGTTTGTGTGAACCACTGGGTGTTGTGAGACCGAAAGTCTCTCGTAGTTCCTGATACCCACGACACAAGACTCGTATCTTACTGTGGGGTCAGGACTATGTATGTGACTGTTGGATGTGGTTATTTATTTAATAAGTTTATCCGGCAGACTGACGACCTCAGTGGACCTGCCGGTGGAGTTCGTCCACCTGTACATCAGCAACTGCATATCGACGTGCGAGACCATCCGCGACCGGTACATGCAGAACAGGCTCGTCAGGCTCGTGTGCGTGTTCCTGCAGTCGCTCATCAGGAACAAGATCATCAACGTTAAGGTCAGGGATCGAATATATCCATCCCATCTGTGTAGATAGTAATGATGCGGCGAGATAGCAACTGCATATCGACGTGCGAGACCATCCGCGACCGGTACATGCAGAACAGGCTCGTCAGGCTCGTGTGCGTGTTCCTGCAGTCGCTCATCAGGAACAAGATCATCAACGTTAAGGTCAGGGATCGAATATATCCATCTGTGTAGATAGTAATGATGCGGCGAGATAGCAACTGCATATCGACGTGCGAGACCATCCGCGACCGGTACATGCAGAACAGGCTCGTCAGGCTCGTGTGCGTGTTCCTGCAGTCGCTCATCAGGAACAAGATCATCAACGTTAAGGTCAGGGATCGAATATATCCATCCCATCTGTGTAGATAGTAATGATGCGGCGAGATAGCAACTGCATATCGACGTGCGAGACCATCCGCGACCGGTACATGCAGAACAGGCTCGTCAGGCTCGTGTGCGTGTTCCTGCAGTCGCTCATCAGGAACAAGATCATCAACGTTAAGGTCAGGGATCGAATATATCCATCTGTGTAGATAGTAATGATGCGGCGAGATAGCAACTGCATATCGACGTGCGAGACCATCCGCGACCGGTACATGCAGAACAGGCTCGTCAGGCTCGTGTGCGTGTTCCTGCAGTCGCTCATCAGGAACAAGATCATCAACGTCAAGGTCAGGGATCGAACGCACACCATATATTGTGTAGATAGTAGGAGTGCTCGATATGTATCGATATGTGATAAAATATCGATACATCGAATCAATGCGATATTATCGTATCATTGAAGTCGATATATTTTATCCGATATATCGAAATAAGGATATCTCGTAGAATATTTAGGAAAAATCATCATTACAGCTCTGTGGCATCTGAAAGACTTTTTTCTATCGGATGTAGCTAAAAAAAAAAACAACATCAAATACCAGAATAAGAATTGGATGTTGTTTTTTTTTTTAGCTATTCGATATTAATTTACTGCTAATAAAGTCTTTTCCTTCCTACAATTCGATATATCGCTAAATATCGATACAATATTTCGATATATTATATCGGAAAAAATATCGATATTTTTTGTACATGAACATCACTAGTAGATAGTATTTATATACTGAATGATGGTGTGAGATGGTTTCTCGCCTTATAGAGTATATTTCCACGTCGTAGCTACCGCGTTTAATTAGGTTTTCCCGTGTTAAAAGTAGCCTAATGTCCATCAGGGATAATGTAGGATTGCAATGGTAAAAGAATGACGACGTATAGACAAAATAGCTTTTTTTATACGTGCGAGTAGACTCTTCAACGATATCTCATGTGAGTTAGATTTAGATTTGTTCAAATACTAGTGTTTCTCAACTAAGACGTATACTTATACATACGTTACATAAAATATTTACTAATTATTAATATATATCCTGTGTATATTGTGCTATCGACGTTAGTTAATTACTCTGATGCATTCTATCTGTGAAAACTTTTAAATGGCCTTCTCATACCTACTCACATTTTAGTAACATTGTATTTATGCTAGCTGTAAGTTTTCCGAATATAGTAAAATAAATAAAAAAAAAATCAAATCGGTCCAGTAGTTTCAGAGCCTCCTTTTATATTTCCGCTTTATAACATTAGTTTAGACTACGCCTGTCAATTAACAGAGTAGCAACACTTTAGAACTTTGAATATATGCACTGCACTGTACTGTGCTTGACGCTCTGAGACGAAATTTGTTGTGTCAAAATGCCCAGTTTACTGGCTTCGTTGGTCTTCAAACCGAAAAATAGCACACACATTACTTGAAGTCAGAAATAGGCAAAGCCGAAATGGTACCTCCCCATACGGACTCTCTTGAATTTCCTCTGATTGATATGACCTCAGTAAGTAATATCAATACTGTGAGTTTTAAAGTCACGCTATGGACAGTTTTGTCTATTCAAGGTTAGTTCAACCGGGACGGTACCAGTATCTAACAGAAATATAACCTGAAACGGCAACATAGTCTTGCGATTCACACAGTGAGTGCGATTTACGAAGGCACAAACCCCGCTCTTTCCGCATCTTCATTTCTTTCATCTAAGGTCGAATATCAGCACTAGCCCGTGAAATTTAATTTAGTTTTTGTTTTGCAAAACATATTTTTTAATATGTCGAAGGTTTGAGCTGCAATTTTTAAATAACCAAAAATATACATATTTCGCGGGCTATTAAGGTCGACATCGCGACGATTCTTCGCGGTATTGTGTTATCATGGACGGTGATCACTCACCATAACTTAACTTGCTGGTCGTCTATAATAAAAATCTTCTGTCCCCAGGAGTTGTTCATCGAAGTGGAAGCGTTTTGTGTGGAGTTCAGCCGCATCAGGGAAGCGGCCGCACTCTTCAGACTGCTCAAGCAACTTGACTCAGGAGACGCAGCGCACAAGGAGACCAAGGAAACCTAGACCCCCTCCACACCCCACCGATGACAATTTATAATACAGTAATACCCCGACTTACGCTACCCCGTTTTACGCAAATTCGGAGATACGCGGTTATTCTTTTTGATGGCCGCGCGCGTCAGCTCTCCTATTCCGCCATGTTAATGGTCCGTTTACGACAGGTTCGAACGTGTTCCGCGTTGAATTGTTTTACGTACGTTGTTTTATTGATAACCTCAAATTATGTCACTCAAAAGTGCATGCAAAGTTGTACCCCGACTTACGCGAATTCGACTTACACGGTTATAGCTCGGTCCCACCTATCGCGTAAGTCCGGGGTATTACTGTACCTTGTTTTTCCATTTAGATCAGTGTTTCCCAACGTGGGGCCGACGCCCCACAGGGGGGCAATTTAATTGTTAAAGGGGGCACTTTCAAAATATACTCGACACGACTTTAACCTTTTTGCATTGGGTTATTTAAATGCAATGCTAGATATCGGTGACAAATTTAAGAAAAAAATGTTAAGGTGGGGCATGGCCTAAAAAAGATTGGGGAACACTGATGTAGGTGGTTTCTCGTTCAGTGGCGGCTTTAGGGCTCGACGGCCTCGCGAAGATTATTGAAAATGTTTTTCCAATATACGCATTTAATATTTTTAAATTTAATTCGATTGAATGACGAGACGAGCAAGTCGGTCGCCTGATGGTAAGCGCCACGCCTACCCATAAACAGTAACACCTTCTTTGAACTTTGAGTTAGCACTGCATGGAACTGAACTGCGCTCGTCACCCCGAGACATAAGATGTTGTCTCATAATGCACTGGGCATTTCACTGGCTTCAATGACATTCAAACTGTTGCTGGGCGGCAGAGATAGACGGCGCGGTGGTACCAACCCAGATGGCCTCTCGCATACGAGAGACCTACCGTCTTGTAAAATGAGATGTGCATGAGTAATTTTAAGAGTCGTCTGACAATAATATGGAAGTAAGGTAATTCCGCGCACGAGATTCGAGGAATACTTGAGTCTTTACTTTGGGTTTGTTTGGGTAATTTTTGCTACCATTTGATTAGCAAAAATAGTCTCAAATGTACTCTCAAGTGTATGGTTTAACAGACTTATTTAATTCAATGTTTTTCTGACTGGGAAACGAAATGGCATCGTAAAGCTGCTCACGTCGACGACCACGTTTGGCCTAGCGCCGTCACTGTTCTAGTACGAAATGGGCCAGAGTATAACAGAAAACAGACATTTACGAGGTCACGTCATATGATTTTTTTTTCAAACTGTATGACGCGGTCTGGTAAACAAGAGTTATCTGTTATAATCTGTGACACGCGATATTTACGACTAAATGGGGTTTTACTTTTAAAATTGAATAGTTTTAGTGTTAGAAGCAGTTCGATTAAATTGTGATATACTGTTCACAAAATATAATTTAAACTGCCTTAAGTATTCTAAACTGAATAAAAACCGTATTAATAACAATGAACTATGAAATCATGTAGCATGTGTAAAATTGCTATTGATTACATTGTTTGGCGGATACAATTTAAATGGTCATTGTGAAATAACAGCGACTGTCGAGATGAAAGTCGCAGGTTCGAAACCAGCCCCAAGAGCATACACCACTGACTTTTCTAAGTTACGTGTATATTGATTGTTAAATATCGCTTGCTTTAACGGTGAAGGAAACATCGTGAGGAAACCTGCGTACCTGAGAATTCGATAAGATTTTTTGAAGGTATGTGAAGTCTGCCAACCCGCATTAACCCAGCGTGGTGGACTAAGGCCTAATCCCTCTCATTCAGTAGAGGAGGCTTGTGCCCAGCAGTGGGACGTAGATAATACAGGGCTAGTAAAAAAAAATTGTGGAATAGGCCCTCGGTGTTAATGTTTTTATTAACTGACGAGAAAAAGCAGATTCTCAATCGACGCGTAGGTTTGTTATCTGCATCTCACCATGGAAAAGTGACACTAGGTCTGATGTTAAGACCAGGGACCGAAACCGGTATGACAAATACCTGTATTTCTCGGTTACAATCTATAATAATTTTACCGGTATTTTTAAAGGTAACCGTAATTTATTTATTGAAATTGAAATTGTTGTTGGATTGAAATCGGGGACCAAACTACAATTGCGGTATTTATGCACCGCTGTTGATAATTCTCACACAAAAAATTGAAAACTTTTTAACAAAAATAAAACAACTCGGAAGCAAAAAACGTATTGCCTGCTAATCTTGCGAGTTTGAGCTGGTGCTTTAAAATCATTGCAATAGCATAGATGTAATTTTTCGATCTATAAATAAATACCCCCAACAGTCATACACATAGTCCTGACCCCACACCAGGTTAAGAAATATTGTGATCATGTAAACATGCGTCTCGATGCGGGAATCGAACCCGCGGGCTATCGCTTCTCAGCCGGCTACTCTTCCACTGTGCCACGTACGACAGTTGACGCTGAGGTCTCGGGTTCGATGCCCGTGTAGAGTAAAAGTGATAATAGATTTTCCTATCACAAAATGCTCAGTATCAGCCCAATGTCTGTCATTGTGCTCGATATGGCGATAGGCTCACGCTCTATCAGATTAGGGCCGAAATATATATTTTTTTATTTAATTGAATGACGAGACCAGCAAGGCGCTCGCCTGATGGTAAGCGCCACGCCTGCCCATAAAAAGAAGCAACATCACACAGAACTTTTAATTACAAAGCACTGCATGGCACTGAACTGCGCTCGTCACCCCGAGATATAAGATGTTAAGTATCATAATGCCCAGTAATTTCACTGGCTTTAATGTCCTTCAAATCGAAACACAACAGTGCTTAGACACAGTTGCTTGACGGCAGAAATAGACAAAACGGTGGTACTTACCCAGACAGCCTCTCAAATACGAGGGACCTACCACCTTGTAATCTTGGTGTATCATAGATGCAACACTGATTGCTCTTATGCCTACTCCATTGGGGATACAAGCGTGTACTTATGTATGTGGGAGGCAAATATAATTATATTATATTTTTTGCATCAGTTCTATTCATGTTAAAAAGCTTTTGTAATATGTATGTATTACAAAAACTTTATAAATTATTACAAATGTTTATAAATTTTACAACAGTAAAATTTAGTTTCAATGTCATACAAACCATGCCATTTATGTACAGCAACTGAAATTAATCTTATTCAGTTAAGTTAGTGTTATTTTATAAAATTTTGTACAATAAAGTGTTAATAAACTTTATTTCCATACTATATGCATATTTTATTCTAATTAAACCAAATGCTATGCAGCACGTTCCAGAATCTTCTTTATTTCATCATCAGCAGCCAAATCAAGTGGTGTGCAGTCTTCCTCATCTTTCAATATGGAAGCTCCGGCCTTTACAAGTATGCTTGTTGCTTCTACATGTCCGCATGAAGCAGCATAATGGAGGGCAGTTTGCCCCGCCTCATCTACCGCGTCTATGTCACATCCACCTTGTAATGCAGCTGTCAGGGCCTTCGTAGCATTCCTGTCTGCAGCCCAGTGCAGTGCTGTGAGACCATCTTCATCCTTTTCATATCGAAGATCGGGATTCTTTTGTAAAAGCTCAGCAACTCTCTCACTACAGTTTTCTCTAGCAGCATCTAGTAGTGTAAGTTCACTGTGTATTAAATCTGGTTGAGGAGAGCGCCGTAATGATGACACTGCAACCCAAACTGAAGATGCACCAATGTCATCTGATAGCTCGGACCATTCCGGATCATATTTCTGCACCAGCAGAATGTATTTCTCCTTAGCTTGGTCACTGGGCATGTCTTCAAGAGATCTCCATGCGTCCCATTTCCGGCGTCCGCGGCCATCCAGCCACCCTGGCTTTGGTGTGTTGCATTGTCCCTCTGTACCTTGTTTGAATAGTCCATAAAGTTCAAGAAGTTGATTGTTGTTCAACTTATTTGTGATCTTCCTGACATGGTTTGTGGCTTTATTGAAGGATGCATCTAGTGGTGTCTGCTCCTCATCAGAGAAGTCTGAATCGGGATATTCTGGAAGTGCTTCTGCCATTGTAATCGCTAATTACTAAGAGTCTAGTTATTTTGCACTTGCACAGACAAATTCAATCCCTCAAGTGTGTGCACTTGCTTGTTGGTGGCATCGGCAGCACCCGATGGACTTACAAACTCAATGAATCCATATCCTTTACTGAGACCTGTGGAACGGTCGAAAACTACTCTAGCACTCTGAACTGGTCCAAATTGAGAGAAGTATTCTCTCAGCTGGCGGTGACCCACTGTCCAAGGCAGGTTGCCTACATACAGGCGAGCGGCTTTAGCTGCGCTGGCCATAACCTATACAGCAACTATCTCCAACAAGTGTAAGGACCGTTCACCGACCAAAGTTTTGTAGTCCACACCGGAACTTTCGCTCAGAGAATCCAGGTCCAGCAAGGCGCCCTTCAATCCCCACTTCTTCAGCAGAGCTTCAATGGACCAGTCGGCGCTGCGTTCCTGGTAAGAACACAAAAATCGCGCGTCAGTACCGTCCAAAAAGTAAGCGACCGTCGACAAGATCTCCTCGAACTGTGTCGGTTCGTAAAAACAGTCTGACGCGAGGAGCAAGTCGACCGGTCGGAGGTTGTGTACGTCGGCCAAGAGTAGGCCCCACGCGAGTCCGGTTATCTTCACGTCGCGGTTCGGGACCAGGCCGTTAGCTTCGCAGCAGGCCGCCAAGTGTCTCAGAGATCGCGGCAAGGTTACACTGTCTGTGAGAGTGACGCGAGCGCCACACTTCGCCGCTAGGATACCTGGCAGACCAGTCCCGCAGCCCAACTCCAGCACTCTGAGCCCCCGTAGATTCCGCCTCTGTGTCCACAGATACCAGGCTAGCAGCGGCGCCGAAGGCCACGTGTAAAACGAATAGCCGGCCGACAGTAGCTCCGGTATCACGATCTCTAGATATTCACCTCGTGTGTCTCCGTTAGTGGACGATTTGCCGCGGAACACGAACTTTTTCAGCTGACCACTCACAGGTCTACCATCGCTCATTGCATAAGCATTTTCTTGTGATACAAAAACGAGCTCGTGGTTATCGGAGAATTCTACTATGTACTACCAACTCAAACGGTAAAATTTCTACTAAATAGTAAAGATGCTCGTTTAAATTAGCGAGATTCAAATAGCAGTTTAAACAATATAGCTCAAATAGCCTCCTATTTATTTTACTTCTATCTGCACTTGATTAACATTTTGTTTTATTAATTATTTCTGCTTTATATTTGACATCACTTTTTTTAAAAACTGCATCAATTATTACTACAATATATTAAATGGCGTTTTGCTTCAAAGCGCTGAATACGAGTCATAACATATCATTATTTTTATGCTATTATTAAGATAAAAATAATAATTGTTTTAAACATAGCATTTAATTATCACGGGTTTTTCAATTATAGCCGTTGTGAACAATCTACCAAAAAGGCTACGGAACAGCATTTTGTATTTTTGTTACGCGAAAATTATACAATTTAGACTCTGTGTACTATGATAATCGGCATTTAATTACATAAGTGTAAACATTATAGACATATCAATAAGTAACTATCAAATAGCTCTACAAAACGATATAAATTTCAACAATACAAGTACATTAACAACGAAAACTATACAAAAAAAACAATCAAAACACTCACAAGATAAACTCACAATATAATACTGAGTTTTGCTAAAAATCCTTCCACCGCCAGAATAACCGTAATTAAATAAAACCAAGGACATGAAATTAATATAGAACTTAACGTATTCCCATAAAACAATATATTTATACCAAGTAGTAGAAATATGTAATGACTGTATCCCTAATTGTAGTTCAGTCATTCAATTATTAGAACCATTCACAACTTATCATTCAATTTGCCAGATGTGTAATATCTATCAGTGACATAAGAAAACGGTTTACGGTACATAGATTGTGATATATCTAGCTACCAATCAGTAGAGTGCAGTAGAGTTACTTTCAAAACTTTGTTTGTCGTGTGCAACGTAATATTTTGTACCTGTAATAGAATTAAAAAAATGTCTGCTGCTGTAAAAGGTAAGTAATTTTTAATTACCAATGCTCTATTTACTATAATCAACGTTGAATTTGTACTTACCACTGACTTGCCATATCAGCGGGGGTCAAATTCCGCATTTATCGGCATTGTGAATATATTATGTACTTGTAATATTGTTTAACATAACATTACGTTTTTTTATTAATACTGTCTTTTAATTTTATTACTTTAACGAAAGTAGCGCGTTTAATCTTTCATGCGAATAATAACTACGAGAGTTCAGTGACCTTGGCTCAGGATTCAAAGTCCGATTTCGAGCCGAAAACTGCATGTACTTTTTGGTAATATTTTTTTGAATGCCTATATGACTTGTGGTTATTTAAAAATTTATTGACGTATGAATTGGGTGATCTAATATGTGCAATATACTGTGTGTATAAAAGAACTTGTACTGGAACGGAATACCTACCCACACAACTTTTTAGAAAGAAAATTATTGATTTTAATTAGTACTTAAATACTACCTTATTTTAACGCAAGGTTTTTAGGAATCGTGTTCAAGGATGGTAGTTCGAATAACTGTAAACTAGCGAAATTAAAATTATCATGATATACCAGCCTACTTATTTTTAATTTTACTAGGTGGAATGTGGTTTGTATTCGAGAAGCTGTCCTGATTCCATTGTTTGTTTATTTCTGCCGCCAAGCAACAGTGTGTGAGCACTTGTTTCGGTTTGAAGGACATACACTGAAATTACTGGGCATCGTGAGACCTAAGATGTAAAGTCTCATAATGTCTAGTAATTTCGGGGTGACAAGCTCAGAGCAGTTCAATGCAGTGCTTCGTAATGCAACGTTCTGTGTGGTGTTACTGCTGTTTATGACCAGGCGTGACGCTTACCATCAGACGAGCGACTCAAGATAGTAAAAAAATAGTAACTCTCAAATCAACTACTGTGAGTGTACATGGGCGGGGGATATTACCTAGTATATGGTGAACCACTTGTTCGTTTGCCGGTCTATGC
This sequence comes from Amorpha juglandis, assembly GCA_949126905.1. Taxonomy (NCBI): domain Eukaryota; kingdom Metazoa; phylum Arthropoda; class Insecta; order Lepidoptera; family Sphingidae; genus Amorpha; species Amorpha juglandis. The sequence continues at coordinate 986,241 of OX421383.1, forward strand.
TATAAAATACAAAAAAGAACATCTATTTTTTTCATCCGAGCACGGTAAAGTTCCAAAAGAACAACGGCCACCGACGGACAATGAGTTTATCGGCGGTCACCAGAATCATGCCGGCCTGTATAAATGCTTCTTCACTCTTCGGAGAGGGAGGGAGTTCATTTGTAGACTGCCTCGGTGGCGTAGTTGTATTGCCCACGCGGTACGACTAATGTGCCGAGGTCTCGGGTTCGAGACCCGGGTTCGGGTCTGTTCGGGTTCTGGGTCGGGTAAAGTGATATTAGATTTTTCTATCATGAAATCTCAGTATCAGCCCGGAGTCTGGAATTGTGCCCGGTATGGCGGTAGACTCGCCCCCTATCACATCATGGAACGGAAATACGCTCGATGAAATGTGGGTGTACTTGTTACACCACAGCCTACCTCTTCGAGAATTACAGACTTCAGTGCGTATGTATGTATGTACGATAAGTACCTTCATAGATAACGTTTAATAGCCCGCTCTACACGTGTCGAATTTTTTCGTCGATTCATACCGTTTTTTTTTTTATTGACTGAATGACGAGACGAGCAAGGCGCTCGTCTGATGATAAGCGCCACGCCGGCTCATAAACAGAAGCAACACCACACAGAACTTTGAATTACAAAGCACTGCATGGCACTGAACTGCCGTTGTCACCCCGAGACATAAGATGATAAGTCTCATAATGCTCAGTAATTTCACTGGCTTTCACTTCAATGTCCTTCAAACCGAAATACAACACTATGGCGGCGGCAATAGTGGCTATACTTACTGGCGGCAGAAATATACAAAACCGGTGTTACCAACCCAGACGGCCTCTCGCTTACGAGGGACCTACCTTGTTTTATTGCATTGGGGCCCAGGGGATAATACAAGGTTATTTGTTGTACCATCAGGTGTATTTATCGTGGGTGCCAAACGTACTGCATTCGGTACATTTGGAGGCGTGTTCCGGAACACATCGGCGACTGAGTTGCAGACCATCGCGACCATAGCCGCGTTGAAGGAGGCTGGCGTGTCTCCACAACAGGTCGACTCCATGGTCGTCGGTCAAGTCATCTCGGTGAGTTTACAGTAGAGGATTTTTTTTTATCCGAGCACGGCAAAGTGACTGCACTACACCTGATGGTAACCGTAATACAGTCCAAAAAACCAGCAACCACCGATAAAAAATGAGTTTATCGGTGGTCACCAGAATCATACCGGCCTGTATAAATGCTTCTTCCCTCTTCGGTGATGCTCTTTCAATGAGATATTTCAAGCTTGAATAAATCCACCATATTTTTTACCCTTCTGATAATGCTAATGGTCTAATCTGCTAAATAGGGTACTGGCGACCCCTACAGTCATCATCGGGGTTGTAGGAGTTAGGGTTGGAGGGTGAATGGTTTTTGGGTGAGGGGGAGTTGAGAGGAAAGGGGAGGTGATAACAAGAATGGGAGTGAGGAGAGGGTGATTGGAGAAAACAAGAGGTAGGAGAGGGCAGGGATGAGGGATAAGGAGAGGACTGGATGGGGAGGGACGATTAGAAAAATTATGGGCGCGTTGCTGCCCTTAAAGGAAAGATATAATTCAGGGATTCGGAATTTGGGTTTGCCCTCTGGATATCTTACACTACGAAACGCAGCAGCAAACTGTTACTTTACCTCAGTTTTCTCTGAGACAATGATAACAACTGGATCAAGGCGGATCATTCCTGCTGTAGACAAACTGTCTACAGCATTGGCCTACCACTACAAGTGTGAAACACAACTGTATTATACACGTGAAGCGGCATCTTCATAGAAAAACTTAGGAATTTCTATGCCTGCAATTCATGTTAGCAGCATAAATTTTGACAACTTTAACCTAATGGAGATGCAACCTAACAGAATGCCCTTGTTCCTACAGTCTTCCCAAACCGATGGAATTTACACGCCACGTCACGCGGCGCTGAAGGCTGGCATCCCTCAAGAGAAACCAGTGCTCGGTGTCAACAGACTGTGCGGCTCTGGGTTCCAATCAGTGGTCAACTGTGCTCAGGTAACAAACCAGTCCTAAGATGACATGAGAGAAGCAGGTCGCTCGCTTCATAGTAAGCACTATGCTTGCCCATAAACAGAACCAACATCTCACACAACTTGAATTATACGGCACTGCATAGCGCTGGACTGCGCTCGTCACCCCGAGACATAAGATGTTAAGTCTCATAATACCCAGTAATTTCTCTGGCTTCAATGTCCTTCAAACCGAAACACGACGATGCTTAATCACTGCTGATTGGCGGCAAAAAAGACAAAGCGGTGGTACCAACCCCGACGATCTCCCGCATACGAGGGACCTTGTCTCAAATATCCAGTATTTCATTGGCTTAAATGTTCTTCAAAGCGAAACACAACTGCTTACACACTGCTGCTTTGCTGAAGAAATAGACAAACCAGTAGTACCTACCAAAATCAAAACGTTTATTTTGCATGACAGACTTACGTCTACCCAGACGGACTCTGGCACATAAGTCCTCCCACCCAGGAATTAAAGATCCAAGTTCTTCACAGGACATTCTCACCGGAGCAGCAAAGATCACAGTAGCTGGTGGAGTGGAGAACATGTCCCAAGCTCCCTTCGCAGTACGCAACGTTCGTTTCGGTACTGCATTGGGAGGTAGCTATGTCTTCGAGGACACGTTATGGGCTGGTCTTTCCGACTCCTACTGCGGTCTTCCCATGGGCATGACAGCGGAGAAGTTGGGGGCGCAGTTCGGTATAACAAGGGACGAGGTGGATAACTTCGCGTTGCGGTCGCAGCAGAGATGGAAGGCTGGTGAGTGGTCTCTTTTTCATTGTTAGGGACTTTATCAAACACTGTTCCATGCTGAGCACTTTTTATAGCATAGACTGGGAAACGAGCAAGTGCGTCACCCAGTGGTAAGTGATCTCTACTGCCCATGTACGCCCACAATAGCAGAAGAATCGTAGGAGCATTGCCGACCTTAAAGGAAAGGGAAATTAAGGGATTGGGAAGGGAAGGGGGATTTGGACCTCCATTTATCTCACTCATCGTACAAAACATAACATTAAGCTACTAATTTAGGTCGATTTACTGTGAGACAGTAATAACGACCCGGTCGAGCCGGCCCATTCATGCTGTATACAGCGTGGCTTTAGTACTCAACAAGTGTGTGGTGTCTTTTGCATTATTTGTGATATTTTCAGACTCTGATCCGTGTTGAGCACGGGTTTCTTTTACTAGTGAGATGGTTAGGTCTTAGTCCACAACGCCGGACAAACTCGAGAATACAGTTAACTTAGCTTCGACATTCTTTTTGGAGGATTCACGCAGTTTTTGCTTGCCGTTAAAGCGATGAATCATGAACGCTAGCTCATAGGGTTTGGGATCGAAGTTGTGACCTCCATTTCAGCAGATCATTCCACCCTCCACTAGGTTGTCGCTGCATATAATAAGAATTTGAAAGATTTGAAATCTGAGTTCAGCTGCTGGTTCAGTCAACTTCTTTTATTAATCTTACATGACACTTCTCTTTCCTCCAACAAAGCCAACGACGCTGGAGTGTTCAAGGCGGAGATCGAACCCGTAACCCTCACGGTCAAAAAGAAGGAGGTGAAGGTGGAGGTTGACGAGCATCCTCGCCCGCAGACCAACCTTGAGGGTCTGAAGAAATTGCCTCCCGTTTTCAAGAAGGAAGGTCTGGTCACAGCCGGTACCGCGTCTGTGAGTATGCAAGTCTTTAGACATGTCGCAATATTTTTAATGATTTCTTACGTTTACACGAATATTACTAATTGAAATAAAACTAATTTAAACGGATTTTATCGCGGTTTTTTATTAATGTTGATCCCGACGTTTCGAAGACTTTTCAGCCTTCGTGGTCACGGGGGGGGACTAAGGTGTGGGTTGACACCAAAAACCGCGATAAAATCCGTTTAAATTAGTTTTATTTCAATGCGCAATATTTTTTTTATAACAGAGTCATACGAATGAGCGAATGGGTCACCTGATGGTACTCTCTACGCCGATGAACACCCATGACGAAATCACGGATACTCCGCCGACTTCTTAGGAATGGAATGGGAAATAAGGGAGGAGGAAGTGGCTTATTTGGGAGCTCCGGAAATCTCACCTCAAGCTGAAGCTGCCACCTACGATCGAGCCGCCCCATTTATGCTGTAGACAATGCTGTCTACAGAGTCGGATAAATGTGTCAAATTTATAACATCCTTCTTTTTGTCGGGGATTTAATAAAAATACTAACATAGAAGCACCTCCATCCAGGGTATCAACGACGGAGCTGGTGCGATAGTCCTGGCCAGCGAGGAGGCAGCCAAGAACCTGAAACCCCTCGCTAGGCTGGTGGGGTGGTCGTATGTCGGAGTGGACCCCAGCATCATGGGCATCGGGCCAGTGCCGGCCATACAGAACCTGCTGAAGGTCACCAACATGACTTTGAATGATGTCGATCTGATCGAGGTGAGCACTAACTGCCTCAGGCTACACCATTTAAACTCTGGACAAATTCATTGGAAGGAAAATAAAAAAAAAAAATTGGTGAGAAGAGCCATGTTTCTTTTAAAAAAATACAAATTTAATTAAATGAGTACATAATTAGACTGACTTATATAACTTAACCTAGGGCGTTAGCACGGGCAGGAGTTATGCACCGTCAGCAAATTATGTGCCGGTCGCCATCCGGCGCGTGGGCGGGCCGTGCGATAGCCACCTATGAGAATGACTATCATGGCAAAAAGTTAGAGTGACCACGTTATTCCATTAGTATAACTAAGTAGCTTTGGGGAAGACCAAACAGCCAAATATTAAAAGGTATAGTTTGAAAGTATTTTAAGAACCAATTTAAAAATATTCCTTTTGCTATTTCTCATAATTTCGAATTTGGGCATGCAAGTACACCTGAAACACCTGTTTCCAGTATTGATAATTTGTGACAGAGCCACCCTTTAGGCTCCTCAAGAGCGACATGCGGCTCGTGAGTCGCGGATTGTCGACCACTAGACCCTGTATATATAAAATCAAATCAAAATCTTTATTTATCATGTAGGCTAAGAAAGCGCTTATGAGAGGTCAAGTAGAGAACATTTGTCATTAATAAGACTAACTTAAAATTAAGGGAATTTTGGAATAACCGCCGCGCTATAGGCTGGCAGGAAAGGGCACACCAACATGGGATGGGAAGAGGGAGAGGATCCTTAAATGTAGGGATTCACGGACTATAGGTAATATGTTTAATTTGCAGATCAACGAAGCGTTCGCGGCGCAGACCCTGTCGTGTGCGAAGGCTCTGAAGCTGGACATGGAGAAGCTGAACGTGAACGGAGGCGCCACCGCCATCGGACACCCGCTCGGGGCCTCCGGCGCGCGCATCACGGCGCACCTCGTGCACGAACTCAAGTCAGTACAGTATACATATACACTACACGTACGGTATACATATACACTACACTGAACGTGAACGGAGGCGCCACCGCCATCGGACACCCGCTCGGGGCCTCCGGCGCGCGCATCACGGCGCACCTCGTGCACGAACTCAAGTCAGTACAGTATACATATACACTACACGTACGGTATACATATACACTACACTGAACGTGAACGGAGGCGCCACCGCCATCGGACACCCGCTCGGGGCCTCCGGCGCGCGCATCACGGCGCACCTCGTGCACGAACTCAAGTCAGTACAGTATACATATACACTACACGTACGGTATACATATACACTACACTGAACGTGAACGGAGGCGCCACCGCCATCGGACACCCGCTCGGGGCCTCCGGCGCGCGCATCACGGCGCACCTCGTGCACGAACTCAAGTCAGTACAGTATACATATACACTACACGTACGGTATACATATACACTACACTGAACGTGAACGGAGGCGCCACCGCCATCGGACACCCGCTCGGGGCCTCCGGCGCGCGCATCACGGCGCACCTCGTGCACGAACTCAAGTCAGTACAGTATACATATACACTACACGTACGGTATACATATACACTACACTGAACGTGAACGGAGGCGCCACCGCCATCGGACACCCGCTCGGGGCCTCCGGCGCGCGCATCACGGCGCACCTCGTGCACGAACTCAAGTCAGTACAGTATACATATACACTACACGTACGGTATACATATACACTACACTGAACGTGAACGGAGGCGCCACCGCCATCGGACACCCGCTCGGGGCCTCCGGCGCGCGCATCACGGCGCACCTCGTGCACGAACTCAAGTCAGTACAGTATACATATACACTACACGTACGGTATACATATACACTACACTGAACGTGAACGGAGGCGCCACCGCCATCGGACACCCGCTCGGGGCCTCCGGCGCGCGCATCACGGCGCACCTCGTGCACGAACTCAAGTCAGTACAGTATACATATACACTACACGTACGGTATACATATACACTACACTGAACGTGAACGGAGGCGCCACCGCCATCGGACACCCGCTCGGGGCCTCCGGCGCGCGCATCACGGCGCACCTCGTGCACGAACTCAAGTCAGTACAGTATACATATACACTACACGTACGGTATACATATACACTACACTGAACGTGAACGGAGGCGCCACCGCCATCGGACACCCGCTCGGGGCCTCCGGCGCGCGCATCACGGCGCACCTCGTGCACGAACTCAAGTCAGTACAGTATACATATACACTACACGTACGGTATACATATACACTACACTGAACGTGAACGGAGGCGCCACCGCCATCGGACACCCGCTCGGGGCCTCCGGCGCGCGCATCACGGCGCACCTCGTGCACGAACTCAAGTCAGTACAGTATACATATACACTACACGTACGGTATACATATACACTACACTGAACGTGAACGGAGGCGCCACCGCCATCGGACACCCGCTCGGGGCCTCCGGCGCGCGCATCACGGCGCACCTCGTGCACGAACTCAAGTCAGTACAGTATACATATACACTACACGTACGGTATACATATACACTACACTGAACGTGAACGGAGGCGCCACCGCCATCGGACACCCGCTCGGGGCCTCCGGCGCGCGCATCACGGCGCACCTCGTGCACGAACTCAAGTCAGTACAGTATACATATACACTACACGTACGGTATACATATACACTACACTGAACGTGAACGGAGGCGCCACCGCCATCGGACACCCGCTCGGGGCCTCCGGCGCGCGCATCACGGCGCACCTCGTGCACGAACTCAAGTCAGTACAGTATACATATACACTACACGTACGGTATACATATACACTACACTGAACGTGAACGGAGGCGCCACCGCCATCGGACACCCGCTCGGGGCCTCCGGCGCGCGCATCACGGCGCACCTCGTGCACGAACTCAAGTCAGTACAGTATACATATACACTACACGTACGGTATACATATACACTACACTGAACGTGAACGGAGGCGCCACCGCCATCGGACACCCGCTCGGGGCCTCCGGCGCGCGCATCACGGCGCACCTCGTGCACGAACTCAAGTCAGTACAGTATACATATACACTACACGTACGGTATACATATACACTACACTGAACGTGAACGGAGGCGCCACCGCCATCGGACACCCGCTCGGGGCCTCCGGCGCGCGCATCACGGCGCACCTCGTGCACGAACTCAAGTCAGTACAGTATACATATACACTACACGTACGGTATACATATACACTACACTGAACGTGAACGGAGGCGCCACCGCCATCGGACACCCGCTCGGGGCCTCCGGCGCGCGCATCACGGCGCACCTCGTGCACGAACTCAAGTCAGTACAGTATACATATACACTACACGTACGGTATACATATACACTACACTGAACGTGAACGGAGGCGCCACCGCCATCGGACACCCGCTCGGGGCCTCCGGCGCGCGCATCACGGCGCACCTCGTGCACGAACTCAAGTCAGTACAGTATACATATACACTACACGTACGGTATACATATACACTACACTGAACGTGAACGGAGGCGCCACCGCCATCGGACACCCGCTCGGGGCCTCCGGCGCGCGCATCACGGCGCACCTCGTGCACGAACTCAAGTCAGTACAGTATACATATACACTACACGTACGGTATACATATACACTACACTGAACGTGAACGGAGGCGCCACCGCCATCGGACACCCGCTCGGGGCCTCCGGCGCGCGCATCACGGCGCACCTCGTGCACGAACTCAAGTCAGTACAGTATACATATACACTACACGTACGGTATACATATACACTACACTGAACGTGAACGGAGGCGCCACCGCCATCGGACACCCGCTCGGGGCCTCCGGCGCGCGCATCACGGCGCACCTCGTGCACGAACTCAAGTCAGTACAGTATACATATACACTACACGTACGGTATACATATACACTACACTGAACGTGAACGGAGGCGCCACCGCCATCGGACACCCGCTCGGGGCCTCCGGCGCGCGCATCACGGCGCACCTCGTGCACGAACTCAAGTCAGTACAGTATACATATACACTACACGTACGGTATACATATACACTACACTGAACGTGAACGGAGGCGCCACCGCCATCGGACACCCGCTCGGGGCCTCCGGCGCGCGCATCACGGCGCACCTCGTGCACGAACTCAAGTCAGTACAGTATACATATACACTACACGTACGGTATACATATACACTACACTGAACGTGAACGGAGGCGCCACCGCCATCGGACACCCGCTCGGGGCCTCCGGCGCGCGCATCACGGCGCACCTCGTGCACGAACTCAAGTCAGTACAGTATACATATACACTACACGTACGGTATACATATACACTACACTGAACGTGAACGGAGGCGCCACCGCCATCGGACACCCGCTCGGGGCCTCCGGCGCGCGCATCACGGCGCACCTCGTGCACGAACTCAAGTCAGTACAGTATACATATACACTACACGTACGGTATACATATACACTACACTGAACGTGAACGGAGGCGCCACCGCCATCGGACACCCGCTCGGGGCCTCCGGCGCGCGCATCACGGCGCACCTCGTGCACGAACTCAAGTCAGTACAGTATACATATACACTACACGTACGGTATACATATACACTACACTGAACGTGAACGGAGGCGCCACCGCCATCGGACACCCGCTCGGGGCCTCCGGCGCGCGCATCACGGCGCACCTCGTGCACGAACTCAAGTCAGTACAGTATACATATACACTACACGTACGGTATACATATACACTACACTGAACGTGAACGGAGGCGCCACCGCCATCGGACACCCGCTCGGGGCCTCCGGCGCGCGCATCACGGCGCACCTCGTGCACGAACTCAAGTCAGTACAGTATACATATACACTACACGTACGGTATACATATACACTACACTGAACGTGAACGGAGGCGCCACCGCCATCGGACACCCGCTCGGGGCCTCCGGCGCGCGCATCACGGCGCACCTCGTGCACGAACTCAAGTCAGTACAGTATACATATACACTACACGTACGGTATACATATACACTACACTGAACGTGAACGGAGGCGCCACCGCCATCGGACACCCGCTCGGGGCCTCCGGCGCGCGCATCACGGCGCACCTCGTGCACGAACTCAAGTCAGTACAGTATACATATACACTACACGTACGGTATACATATACACTACACTGAACGTGAACGGAGGCGCCACCGCCATCGGACACCCGCTCGGGGCCTCCGGCGCGCGCATCACGGCGCACCTCGTGCACGAACTCAAGTCAGTACAGTATACATATACACTACACGTACGGTATACATATACACTACACTGAACGTGAACGGAGGCGCCACCGCCATCGGACACCCGCTCGGGGCCTCCGGCGCGCGCATCACGGCGCACCTCGTGCACGAACTCAAGTCAGTACAGTATACATATACACTACACGTACGGTATACATATACACTACACTGAACGTGAACGGAGGCGCCACCGCCATCGGACACCCGCTCGGGGCCTCCGGCGCGCGCATCACGGCGCACCTCGTGCACGAACTCAAGTCAGTACAGTATACATATACACTACACGTACGGTATACATATACACTACACTGAACGTGAACGGAGGCGCCACCGCCATCGGACACCCGCTCGGGGCCTCCGGCGCGCGCATCACGGCGCACCTCGTGCACGAACTCAAGTCAGTACAGTATACATATACACTACACGTACGGTATACATATACACTACACTGAACGTGAACGGAGGCGCCACCGCCATCGGACACCCGCTCGGGGCCTCCGGCGCGCGCATCACGGCGCACCTCGTGCACGAACTCAAGTCAGTACAGTATACATATACACTACACGTACGGTATACATATACACTACACTGAACGTGAACGGAGGCGCCACCGCCATCGGACACCCGCTCGGGGCCTCCGGCGCGCGCATCACGGCGCACCTCGTGCACGAACTCAAGTCAGTACAGTATACATATACACTACACGTACGGTATACATATACACTACACTGAACGTGAACGGAGGCGCCACCGCCATCGGACACCCGCTCGGGGCCTCCGGCGCGCGCATCACGGCGCACCTCGTGCACGAACTCAAGTCAGTACAGTATACATATACACTACACGTACGGTATACATATACACTACACTGAACGTGAACGGAGGCGCCACCGCCATCGGACACCCGCTCGGGGCCTCCGGCGCGCGCATCACGGCGCACCTCGTGCACGAACTCAAGTCAGTACAGTATACATATACACTACACGTACGGTATACATATACACTACACTGAACGTGAACGGAGGCGCCACCGCCATCGGACACCCGCTCGGGGCCTCCGGCGCGCGCATCACGGCGCACCTCGTGCACGAACTCAAGTCAGTACAGTATACATATACACTACACGTACGGTATACATATACACTACACTGAACGTGAACGGAGGCGCCACCGCCATCGGACACCCGCTCGGGGCCTCCGGCGCGCGCATCACGGCGCACCTCGTGCACGAACTCAAGTCAGTACAGTATACATATACACTACACGTACGGTATACATATACACTACACTGAACGTGAACGGAGGCGCCACCGCCATCGGACACCCGCTCGGGGCCTCCGGCGCGCGCATCACGGCGCACCTCGTGCACGAACTCAAGTCAGTACAGTATACATATACACTACACGTACGGTATACATATACACTACACTGAACGTGAACGGAGGCGCCACCGCCATCGGACACCCGCTCGGGGCCTCCGGCGCGCGCATCACGGCGCACCTCGTGCACGAACTCAAGTCAGTACAGTATACATATACACTACACGTACGGTATACATATACACTACACTGAACGTGAACGGAGGCGCCACCGCCATCGGACACCCGCTCGGGGCCTCCGGCGCGCGCATCACGGCGCACCTCGTGCACGAACTCAAGTCAGTACAGTATACATATACACTACACGTACGGTATACATATACACTACACTGAACGTGAACGGAGGCGCCACCGCCATCGGACACCCGCTCGGGGCCTCCGGCGCGCGCATCACGGCGCACCTCGTGCACGAACTCAAGTCAGTACAGTATACATATACACTACACGTACGGTATACATATACACTACACTGAACGTGAACGGAGGCGCCACCGCCATCGGACACCCGCTCGGGGCCTCCGGCGCGCGCATCACGGCGCACCTCGTGCACGAACTCAAGTCAGTACAGTATACATATACACTACACGTACGGTATACATATACACTACACTGAACGTGAACGGAGGCGCCACCGCCATCGGACACCCGCTCGGGGCCTCCGGCGCGCGCATCACGGCGCACCTCGTGCACGAACTCAAGTCAGTACAGTATACATATACACTACACGTACGGTATACATATACACTACACTGAACGTGAACGGAGGCGCCACCGCCATCGGACACCCGCTCGGGGCCTCCGGCGCGCGCATCACGGCGCACCTCGTGCACGAACTCAAGTCAGTACAGTATACATATACACTACACGTACGGTATACATATACACTACACTGAACGTGAACGGAGGCGCCACCGCCATCGGACACCCGCTCGGGGCCTCCGGCGCGCGCATCACGGCGCACCTCGTGCACGAACTCAAGTCAGTACAGTATACATATACACTACACGTACGGTATACATATACACTACACTGAACGTGAACGGAGGCGCCACCGCCATCGGACACCCGCTCGGGGCCTCCGGCGCGCGCATCACGGCGCACCTCGTGCACGAACTCAAGTCAGTACAGTATACATATACACTACACGTACGGTATACATATACACTACACTGAACGTGAACGGAGGCGCCACCGCCATCGGACACCCGCTCGGGGCCTCCGGCGCGCGCATCACGGCGCACCTCGTGCACGAACTCAAGTCAGTACAGTATACATATACACTACACGTACGGTATACATATACACTACACTGAACGTGAACGGAGGCGCCACCGCCATCGGACACCCGCTCGGGGCCTCCGGCGCGCGCATCACGGCGCACCTCGTGCACGAACTCAAGTCAGTACAGTATACATATACACTACACGTACGGTATACATATACACTACACTGAACGTGAACGGAGGCGCCACCGCCATCGGACACCCGCTCGGGGCCTCCGGCGCGCGCATCACGGCGCACCTCGTGCACGAACTCAAGTCAGTACAGTATACATATACACTACACGTACGGTATACATATACACTACACTGAACGTGAACGGAGGCGCCACCGCCATCGGACACCCGCTCGGGGCCTCCGGCGCGCGCATCACGGCGCACCTCGTGCACGAACTCAAGTCAGTACAGTATACATATACACTACACGTACGGTATACATATACACTACACTGAACGTGAACGGAGGCGCCACCGCCATCGGACACCCGCTCGGGGCCTCCGGCGCGCGCATCACGGCGCACCTCGTGCACGAACTCAAGTCAGTACAGTATACATATACACTACACGTACGGTATACATATACACTACACTGAACGTGAACGGAGGCGCCACCGCCATCGGACACCCGCTCGGGGCCTCCGGCGCGCGCATCACGGCGCACCTCGTGCACGAACTCAAGTCAGTACAGTATACATATACACTACACGTACGGTATACATATACACTACACTGAACGTGAACGGAGGCGCCACCGCCATCGGACACCCGCTCGGGGCCTCCGGCGCGCGCATCACGGCGCACCTCGTGCACGAACTCAAGTCAGTACAGTATACATATACACTACACGTACGGTATACATATACACTACACTGAACGTGAACGGAGGCGCCACCGCCATCGGACACCCGCTCGGGGCCTCCGGCGCGCGCATCACGGCGCACCTCGTGCACGAACTCAAGTCAGTACAGTATACATATACACTACACGTACGGTATACATATACACTACACTGAACGTGAACGGAGGCGCCACCGCCATCGGACACCCGCTCGGGGCCTCCGGCGCGCGCATCACGGCGCACCTCGTGCACGAACTCAAGTCAGTACAGTATACATATACACTACACGTACGGTATACATATACACTACACTGAACGTGAACGGAGGCGCCACCGCCATCGGACACCCGCTCGGGGCCTCCGGCGCGCGCATCACGGCGCACCTCGTGCACGAACTCAAGTCAGTACAGTATACATATACACTACACGTACGGTATACATATACACTACACTGAACGTGAACGGAGGCGCCACCGCCATCGGACACCCGCTCGGGGCCTCCGGCGCGCGCATCACGGCGCACCTCGTGCACGAACTCAAGTCAGTACAGTATACATATACACTACACGTACGGTATACATATACACTACACTGAACGTGAACGGAGGCGCCACCGCCATCGGACACCCGCTCGGGGCCTCCGGCGCGCGCATCACGGCGCACCTCGTGCACGAACTCAAGTCAGTACAGTATACATATACACTACACGTACGGTATACATATACACTACACTGAACGTGAACGGAGGCGCCACCGCCATCGGACACCCGCTCGGGGCCTCCGGCGCGCGCATCACGGCGCACCTCGTGCACGAACTCAAGTCAGTACAGTATACATATACACTACACGTACGGTATACATATACACTACACTGAACGTGAACGGAGGCGCCACCGCCATCGGACACCCGCTCGGGGCCTCCGGCGCGCGCATCACGGCGCACCTCGTGCACGAACTCAAGTCAGTACAGTATACATATACACTACACGTACGGTATACATATACACTACACTGAACGTGAACGGAGGCGCCACCGCCATCGGACACCCGCTCGGGGCCTCCGGCGCGCGCATCACGGCGCACCTCGTGCACGAACTCAAGTCAGTACAGTATACATATACACTACACGTACGGTATACATATACACTACACTGAACGTGAACGGAGGCGCCACCGCCATCGGACACCCGCTCGGGGCCTCCGGCGCGCGCATCACGGCGCACCTCGTGCACGAACTCAAGTCAGTACAGTATACATATACACTACACGTACGGTATACATATACACTACACTGAACGTGAACGGAGGCGCCACCGCCATCGGACACCCGCTCGGGGCCTCCGGCGCGCGCATCACGGCGCACCTCGTGCACGAACTCAAGTCAGTACAGTATACATATACACTACACGTACGGTATACATATACACTACACTGAACGTGAACGGAGGCGCCACCGCCATCGGACACCCGCTCGGGGCCTCCGGCGCGCGCATCACGGCGCACCTCGTGCACGAACTCAAGTCAGTACAGTATACATATACACTACACGTACGGTATACATATACACTACACTGAACGTGAACGGAGGCGCCACCGCCATCGGACACCCGCTCGGGGCCTCCGGCGCGCGCATCACGGCGCACCTCGTGCACGAACTCAAGTCAGTACAGTATACATATACACTACACGTACGGTATACATATACACTACACTGAACGTGAACGGAGGCGCCACCGCCATCGGACACCCGCTCGGGGCCTCCGGCGCGCGCATCACGGCGCACCTCGTGCACGAACTCAAGTCAGTACAGTATACATATACACTACACGTACGGTATACATATACACTACACTGAACGTGAACGGAGGCGCCACCGCCATCGGACACCCGCTCGGGGCCTCCGGCGCGCGCATCACGGCGCACCTCGTGCACGAACTCAAGTCAGTACAGTATACATATACACTACACGTACGGTATACATATACACTACACTGAACGTGAACGGAGGCGCCACCGCCATCGGACACCCGCTCGGGGCCTCCGGCGCGCGCATCACGGCGCACCTCGTGCACGAACTCAAGTCAGTACAGTATACATATACACTACACGTACGGTATACATATACACTACACTGAACGTGAACGGAGGCGCCACCGCCATCGGACACCCGCTCGGGGCCTCCGGCGCGCGCATCACGGCGCACCTCGTGCACGAACTCAAGTCAGTACAGTATACATATACACTACACGTACGGTATACATATACACTACACTGAACGTGAACGGAGGCGCCACCGCCATCGGACACCCGCTCGGGGCCTCCGGCGCGCGCATCACGGCGCACCTCGTGCACGAACTCAAGTCAGTACAGTATACATATACACTACACGTACGGTATACATATACACTACACTGAACGTGAACGGAGGCGCCACCGCCATCGGACACCCGCTCGGGGCCTCCGGCGCGCGCATCACGGCGCACCTCGTGCACGAACTCAAGTCAGTACAGTATACATATACACTACACGTACGGTATACATATACACTACACTGAACGTGAACGGAGGCGCCACCGCCATCGGACACCCGCTCGGGGCCTCCGGCGCGCGCATCACGGCGCACCTCGTGCACGAACTCAAGTCAGTACACCATACATATACACTACACAATATACCCTATACACATTATATAGTACACAACACATTATACACTATACACATTATATAGTACACAACACATTATACTACACATTATATAGTACACAACACATTATACACTCACTACACATTATATAGAAAGCAATTACAAGGTGGTAGGTCCCTTGTGTGCGAGAGGCCGTCTGGGTTGGTACCACTGCGCCCTCTATCTCTGCCGCCAAGTATGTAAGCACTGTTGTGTTTCGGTTTGAAGGACATTGAAGCCAATAAAATTACTGGCCATTATGAGACTTAACATCTTATGTCTCGGGGTGACGAACGCAGTTCGGTGCCGTGCAGTGCTTTATAATTCAAAGTTTAAAAAATATATATAGTACACTACACATTATACACTATACTCCACATTATACAGGGTTATTTTTAAAACACCAGCAACCTCGCAGGGGTAGATACCTAAGGTTATAAGCTACTACTTTTGTTCTACGACTTTTGATAATTTGTTAGATTTTATTTTCATACAAAAATAAGTATTCATTTAATTTCCGTCTTGAATGTTACCTACACGCATCGCAGATTACGTAAGCAAACACGCGAAGCGTGGGGAACCGGGCTAGCGTTGACGGTCATCGCCCGAGCCAGCTGAGCGGCTTCTTTGAGTCGCGCGCGCACGCCGAACGCTACGAAGAAAAATACGACACAACTAAAACTTGTAAAATCATTTTTTTTTAAATATATTGAGTTATATACAAACTCGTAGAACAAAAGTTGTTCCGTATGGGGTCAGCTATCTGGTCCTGCGAGGTTGCTGGTGTTTTAAAATTAACCCTGTATAGTACACTTTACATTATAAACTATACTACATATTATATAGTACACTACACATTATACACTATACTCCACATTATATAGTACACTTTACATTATAAACTATACTACATATTATATAGTACACTACACATTATACACTGCACTACACATTATATAGTACACTATACATTGTATAGTATACTGCACATTATGCACTATACATCCCCAGAAACAACAAAACTCAGAAATTTTCAAGATGTTACCTCACATGAGAGACCTACCTCCTAATTACAGTTACTACTACTCCTAGGGTACAAAATCAGGTACCCTCCCACCAGCCTGCTGTTAATACATGTTATTTCTGTGTACAGACGTCGCGGATTGAAGCGTGGAATTGGATCCGCGTGTATCGGAGGCGGACAGGGCATCGCTCTGATGGTAGAAGCTGTTTAAATGTAACATTTTAGTACATCACATAACTGAAGAATTGGAGAACAAGATGCAAGATTAATTAATATACAAAAGAGGCAACAATAATACACGTTTTAATAGTTTTTAAATATAGTCTATTTTATAAGGTGATTTATTTTTGCTTGATCTATTTAATGCTGTACAGGTGTGTATTTTTATTTGAGCACGATATCACATCATGGGGCGGAAATAAGCTCGCCAGACCGTGGGTACATTAGTTGCAGCTCTGCATATCCCTCCGGGGATACAAGCGTGAGCTTATGTGACATAACTTTATCTAAATTGTATAATGTACGTGGTCTAACATCGAAAGTATTGTTTATTATGGAAATTATGTAACGTTTTGAATATTGAATATTGTTATTTAATTGTAAGTGAATAATAAAAAAACAATATTTTTGTAAGATGTATATACGGAATAAATCATGTATAATTTATATTGGTTGTTGTTTTTATTACCCAAGTTAACAATATAAATGCTAAAATGAACGAGTATCTGCATTATTTTACAGAACAAATCGAACCAAATGTGAAATAATTGTCTAAAGTCTAAACCCTTAGACCCCCAGGGGTCCACGGGCGACTCGACGGGGGTCTACGTTGGCGTGACAAAATATGGGGGTTCACAATTCGTAAGCGGGGGACCCAGTGCCGGATTAATCACGTAGCAATTGCAAGGGGCCGCGCATTTTTAAACCCACTCATCTCTGCCTGAGCGTAATTTTTTGAGTAAAACATTTTTTTTTGCATATTCCGGCAACCTAGCAAGTGGGTCACCTGAGGGTAAGTGATCTCCACTGCCCATGTACGCCCACCATCAGAAGAATCATGGGTTGCCGACCTTAAAGGAAAGTGATAATTAGGGATTGGGAAGGGGATGGGATTTGGGCTTCCAGATATCTCACTCACCGTACGAAACGCAGCAGCAATCCGCTACTTTACGTCGGTTTTCTGTGAGACAGTGGTAACGACCCGGTCGAGCCGATATAGTCCCAGTCGCCCCCACATGGATTGCCCCCAGGTGGCAATTGGGAAAAAATTCCCAGTTGCCACCGGGTGGCGACTGGGATCTTATTGCCCCCACTTCAAATCGCTGTTCATTGCGGCGTGGATCGCCAAACCTCATTGCTGTCTGTCTTATGGCCGCGATTGACGGGGTTGGCGGTCACATTTCTAATATAGTTTTATTAGTAGATAAATAAATAATTAATTAATTATTTAATCTTAATTTGTTACGGTGAGGTTTGGCGATCTACGCCGCAATGAACAGCGATTTGAAGTGGGGGCAATAAGATCCCAGTCGCCACCCGGTGGCAACTGGGAATTTTTTTCCCAATTGCCACCTGGGGGCAATCCATGTGGGGGCGACTGGGACTATATCCATTTGCACCAAATAAGGAAACCAAACTAGATCGAGATCCCGAAATTTAATTTGGCTTCCTTCTTAGGCAGCGGTTTGGAAACCGTACCTATGTGTTTTTACCACTTTATACTTGAGAACCCATAGCAGATCAAGGGCTCTTTGAAAGAATTTGCTACGGGCCCCGTGGTTGCTTAATCCGCCACTGGGGGACCACGAAAATTTAGGGAATATGACAGAAATGTAGCTGCAGGGGACCACCGGAACCAGCTAAATTTTGAAAGTGGTCTATAAGAAAAAAGTCTGGTAACCTCTGGTCTAAACCAAGGTCTACAATCCATCTGGGATCTGCCATCTGGGATGGTATCACTGCTTTGTCTATTTCTTCCGCCAAGCAACAGTGTGTAAGCATTGTTGTGTTTCGGTATGAAGGACATTGAAGCTAGTTCAATTACTGGGCATTATGAGACGTAACATCTTGTGTATCCGGGTGACGAGCGTAGTCCAGTGTCATGAAGCGCTTTGTATTTCTGTGTAGTGTTGTTTCTGTGTATGTGCAGGCATGGCGCTTAATTATAATAATTATTCTGAATTTAGTTTAGTCCAGTGGCAACAGAATTGCTTCGAACAACTGTTTTCGTGAGCATTTTATTATCATTGTATTATAAGATATATTGTGGTATTATCCACAATAACTTTTAAAGATGTAAGTACTGATAAAATATTACGTTGCTATAATATATAACCCCTGTACTTTATCAACCAGAGACGTACTCAAGGACCATCTGTCAAAACGGGGGCCCGAACCATGTTTCATTTATTAACTAAAAAAGTGTGTGTGTGCAATTCACGCACGGCAGAAGTGAAACTTGTGATTTAATAAAATAATTTTATTAACCAACGAATCTTAATTCAAAAAAATAAAACACGAATAATACGCCACGTTGTTTATGATATATGTTCCGAAGGCTTCGTTGTACGCAGGCGCAAAGACACGTGATAGCATACTTGTGACGTATTTTCGTTTCATCGAGTTTCAAATGACAATTTTAAAGAAGTTTCACAACAATAAGAATAATGTCAATTGCTCTTATGTTGTTACTTTTGGCTTAATTGTATTTTGTTAATTTAATTTTATAAAATAATTAAAAACCAAAAAACCTAAAATAAACTAAAAAAAATTGTCGGTGGTAAGTACTGTAGTTTACTTGTGAGGTCTGTCTTACATCATTGGTATGTGGTAATAAGGCCCGGTGCGACTGCGTATACTGAATCCAGTTGTGGGTCATTGCCCCCAAATCCATGTCGATTACGTACCAGTTGTCAGTTTGCTGTTTACATAATTTAGTAGCGTTGCGAACTCGTCTGGCATCAAACGTGTTTATGACTTGAAAAATGGCAGTGGCGATAAATAAAGGTAAGTAAAAACCAACTTCCAATACATTTGCTGTTATTTGTAAAAGGGTCTCCAATTTTCCCTTGTAGATGCTTTTTAATAGGCCTATAAACGATCAAGCTGCTACTTTACATGGGTTGCCTGTGAGGCAGCGATAACAACCCGGTCCAACACATTCATTGTTTAAGCAAAACTATCTACAGCGTGTACTGTTATAATTGTTGTAATGTTTTTAACAGTGGTGTGAATAGGCACCTTCTGGGTGCGCTCGATCCATCGTCGACCTCATCTTTGTCCATGCGGTTAGATTGAGGTCAAGAGCAAACCCATAGCTAATAAAAAAAATCCTTTTAGACACGCTTGGAATCTTAACCAGGCAAACCATATGAATAGAAATCGGCAAACGCCAATCAATTTATCTTTTTAACTTTGTAAGCAGTGATATCCTTGGTCTCTCTTCCTTTTACTAAAAAATGGTAGTCGTTAATACTGTTTTTATGGCATAGTCCAGCAATCGAGCAAGTGCATCAACTGATGGTAAGTGATCTCCATCGCTCATGTACACCCACAATATAAGAAGAATTGTAGGCGCGTTGCCAACCTTAAAGGGAAGGGATAATTAAAGGATTGGGACGGGGACGGGTATTTGGCCATCCAAGTATCTCACTTACCTTACGAAACGCAGCAGCAAGCCGCTAATTTATTTTGGTTTTCTGTGAGATAGTGGTAACGACCCGGTCAAGCCGGTCCATTCATGCTGTAGACAAATCTGTATACAGCGTGGCTCTACCACTCATGTTTATGGCTATAGTACTGTACAACGCGCAAAGTATCTTTGCCGTTCCGAAGATCGTCGTGATTCCGAAGTTGTTGCTGTTGGTTTACTACCGTTGTGATTTAAAAATTCGATGAAACGAAAAAGCGACAGTAAAAAGAGACAAACATATTCATAAATTGAATAGGATTTAGCCTGCGAGAGAATGAGATTGATTACAAGTTACAGTGTTTTCTGTAATCTTCGTCTCGTCTTTGTTTATCTCATTCTATTGTAGGCTACTTTTCTGATGGTTTACTTTTGCGTGTGTGAATTGCACACACATACTTTTTATGTATAGGCCATAGGGTGACTACTGGGGTACCTACATAGGTACAACTAAATCGGTAGGTACGTTTATTATTGTAAGCTAGGTACAAGTACCTATTACGAAATATCTACTGATAATGTGCAGATTAACTGCGATAAACATGAATAAATAAGAGAAATATATTGTATTCATACAGGTTGGTAAGTATATAAAAATGGTTCCTACGATATTACCTATATACTTACATGTATCATCCTTGATTAGATTACGTACGATTACCTCTGTATGCTATTTTTATTTTATTTAATTGAATGATGAGACGAGCAAGGCGCTCGCCTAATGGTAAGCGCAATAATGTTGTATAATACACTTGTCTCGATTGCCATATCTTTCACCCTAGTCCGTGAATCCCTACATTTAAGGATCCCCTCCCTCTTCCCATGCTTGTTGGTGTGCCTTTCCTGCCAGCCTATAACGCGGCGGTTATTCTAAAATTCCCATAATTTTAAGTTAGTCTTATTAATGATAAATTACCTGTACTTGACCTGTCATAAGCGCTTTCTTAGCCTACATGATAAATAAAGATTATAATTTTGAATTTTCAAACTACCCAATTGTATTTGTGACGGTTGTTCATTATTAGTGAACGTCTTAGTTAACCCTTCATTTATTATTACTACCCATAAAACATGGGTGAGTTAAAAATTACTAGAACTCTTTATTGTTATAACCTTGCTCTTTTTACATTTTATTCATGATCTTATGACACTCCCTACTTTATATTGCAAACAATATAGTAATTAACTTCACAAATCTCAATAGATACTGCAAGTACATAAGTACTTCAGTGTATATGAAACAAAGGTGCCACATTTTTGTACTAACTAATGTGTTATTAGAAACAAGTGGTATCTACCTTGATGGGTAAACAAGTAAGTTGCCCGCCTGATGTTAGGCGGTCACCAACGTTATGGACATTGGCAGCCAGGACAGCCAAATCACTGCTAACGAATGAAGACAGAATTTTAATACGCAAATGCAAAAAAGTAAAATACGGGAATGGTATCTACACCACGTTGTCACAGTATTATTAACATTGTTTATGACACATTTTCCGATGGCTTCGTTGTACGCAGGCGCAAAGACAAGTGATAGCATACTTGTTATCCATCTCATTCTCTCGCAAGCTAAATCCTATTTATCAATGTTGGTCTCTTTTTAGTGTCGGTTTTTCGTTTCATCGATTTTTTAATCACAACGGTGCTAAAGAAGTTTCACTTCAAAAATCTTATTGTCCAGGTATCTACATAGTGGCAGCTAAACGCACGCCGTTTGGCAGGATGGGGGGCCTGTTGAAGGACGTGCATCCTTCTGACTTGTTTGCTGCCGTCGCTAAAGACGCATTCAAGGCTGGCAATATAGCTCCTGCCCTGATCGACACTTCTAATGTGGGACAAGTTAATACTGTAAGTGACTCCGGATATTTAAACTAGCAAGCTATCTATTGGTAAGTGATCATTGTTGTGTGGTATCATTTCGGTCAAACTGAGGAATTCATGCTAACTCAAGAAGCCAGTGAAGTTAGTTTCTAAACTCAAAGGTGATAACGCATTATCCGCTGGTATTATGGATGTGTTTTTTATCCGAGTACGGCAAAGTGATCGGACTGCATCTGATGGTAAGCGTAGTGCAGTCCAAAAAAACCAGCGATCATCGACAAACAATGAGTTTATCGATGGTCACCGGAAAATGCCGGCTTCTCCGAAGAGAGAAGAAGCAAATCAAGGGGCCTGCGATAGGACAGCTGGATGACCTCTGAAGGCACAGGGATAAAAGGATGCACCCCTATACCCACCTCAACCAACCATCAAGTCATGTCACAAATTCCTCGGGAGAACCGGAACCAGTAGTCACCACCAGCTGACCCACGTGCTCGTTTGCTGACCTTTGCTACACTTCCCTAAAAAGTAAACGAATATCTCGACTCTTTTTTTAATAAATGAGTGGTAAAATCGAAATACATTAATTCCAGATCAGTGGTTCATCAGACGGCGGGTTGTCTCCGCGACATGCGGCTTTAAAAGCTGGCGTCCCCCAGGAGAAACCGGCGCTCGGGATCAACAGACTGTGTGGTTCAGGCTTCCAGGCTGTTATCAGTAGTGCCCAGGTGAGTTATGACGATAAGAACACTAAAAGGACACAATTAGACAGTTTTACTGACCATATACCTTACAGGATAATCTCAGCTTGAATCTGTATACTACTTTATCCGCAGCAGAAAATAATATAGCTACGTACTAAAAAGAAACCCTACCGTGAAAACAGAATCAAATTTGATTAAAAAATTTGACGGAAAATGATTTTTAAGTTATTGGTATGAGCAAAGATGGGCGTGTAGTCGGTTTAGTGCAATCAAACTATATCCTTTGCCACGTGCACGTAATGTTTGCATGCTGCCTATCTTATATCAAATGTCCTCAAAACATATTAACACAAATGTACAGATGAAATAAAAATGTTATGTCACTCGCTGCTTGTCTACAAGTTTCTTACTTCCTAACTTCCAGGATATCATGACAGGCACTGCACAGATCTCACTAGCTGGTGGCACAGAGAACATGTCAGCCGTGCCATTTGTAGTGAGGAATACTCGTTTTGGAGTACCCTTAGGAGCTAACATTCCCTTCGAAGACTCTCTGACGGCAAGTTCGCTCGACAGTTATTGCAAGTTCACCATGCCCCAAACTGCTGAGAACTTGGCTGAGAAATACGAGTTGAAGAGGGGGGAGGTGGATCAGTTCGCTTTGCAGTCACAGCAACGGTGGAAGGCGGGTTAGTTTTTCCTGTAAACTCGTTTTTTTATTGAATAGGAATAGTATAACAAATATATTCTAATTTTAAAATGGGTTATGTGCGTAAACCACAATAGTATCTCCATCCAAAACGAGGATAGAGGGATTATATATATGGAGATATTCTAAGAAACCCACTACAGACCTCTCATTACTGCTACTGCTACATGCTTAAAACCCATTAATTCCTTGAAATTTAGACAAGAATGATGAACTGGTTCTGTTTCGATATTTTAATTAACTGGTTTTAATGGTCAGTCATCTAATTCTTGGTGGTAATACTTAAACATTTCGTTTGCTGGCACAAGACGTCCTGTGACAAAATGTTACTGCAATATGTGCTTCGTATGAAGTCAGACAACACTGTGCCATAACCTGCCAGGTTTCACCGACTGTTTGGCAACCAAGACGTATGAAAAGATACTAAATGTCTACTGCATCCGAGATTATGATCCGAACTGTAGGTAGTCGATTTCGGCATACAGAATTATGATTGAGTTCCCAAATCCTCATAAAAACATTACAACGGCTTTTTCGGAAAGAGATTTCTCGGATTCGGGCTGGATTCGGTTCAGGTGGTGGGTGGTTTTGCTGGTGGGAGGATACTTACTTGTATCCGACCGGATAGCGACCACCGTACACTGGTGCTAAAACCTGCCATAGTGGCCCACCTTGTGCGGGTCGCGTTCCAGAGTCAGCCAGTGTATATCCGGTTCTCCCCAGGGGGCTTGTCCCCTGATCCTAACCCTTTTCCCATCCCTTTTCCTTCCCCTCCCCTTGGCCCTTTAGCAGGCCGGCATGATCTTGCCGACCTACGATGGACACATTGTTTATCGTTGGTTGACACTTTTCTTGGATTGCGCTACACTTACCATCAGGTGTAGCGTAGTCACTTTGCCGAGCCAGGATAAAAAAAAAAAACAAAGGTGCCTCAGGGCTTATTAGTAATTGCAACCGCAGTCCTGGTAGATGACACGGAAAGGGAATTTTACATTGCTTTACGCTTCCAGCACACGACAGCGGTGTGTTCAAAGAGGAGCTGACTCCTATCACGGTGAAAGTCAAGAGACAGGAGGTGGTGATGGACAAAGACGAGCACCCTCGACCTGACACCGATACGAACTCCCTCAGCAAGTTGCCCGCTCTCTTCAGGAAAGGTGGAGTTGTCACAGCTGGTAATTCTTCAGTAAGTTTTTGTTAATATCATGTAGCCCGATTTCATTACACAAATCATCTGGTTATTGGTTTATTTTTTAGTAAAGTTTTACCATAGAGGCCTTGATATACCCTCGACATCCTCACTCCTTCCAATTTCCTGTATCATCCCTAATGGTTGGAAACACCCATAATTATTCTGGTACTGTAAGTGATAAGCAGTGGATATAATTTTTTATATACTGGTAAGGCGTGGATTATACTGCATATGATGGTAGGTACAATGCAGTTGAAATGTATTATCAACCGCCAAGCGATACGTTCACTGGGTCCCTCGACGGTCGGCAGTATAATGCCGCCCTGAAGTGGATATGTACTGGCTGATATCCTGGAACGCGACTCTCTTGAACTGAGTGGTTTGTAAGTGGTAGAGTCACGCTGTTGAGAGATTTGTCTACTGCATAAATGGGCCGACACGACCGGGTCGTTACCACTGTCTCACAGCAAATCGACGTAAAGTTGCGGCTTGCTGCTCTGTTTCGTAAGGTGAGTGAGATATCCGGAGGCCCAAACTCAACTCCCCTTGAAATAAAATTAATGTAAACGGATTTTATCGCAGCTTTTATTTTATTTTTGGCCCCGACGTCTTTCCGCTCTCGTTTCAAATCCTTTTATCATCCATTTCCTTTAGATCGACAACGCGCCCGTGATTCTTCTGGTATTGTGGGCGCACATGGGCGGTGGGGATCACTTACCATCAGGAGACCCACTTGCTCGTTAGCTGTCATATGCCATAAAAACCTACCCAGATATAGTCACATATTTAAGACCTATCTGGTACTACTTACCAGTTAGACACCCTTATCATCCCCAGGGGATAAACGACGGAGCCGGCGCTCTAATCTTGGCGAGCGAGGAAGCAGTGAAGCAATACAAGCTGTCTCCATTGGCTCGGCTGGTGGGATGGTCGTGTGTCGGAGTGGACCCCAGCATCATGGGCATCGGGCCAGTGCCGGCTATACAGAACCTGCTGAAGGTCACCAACATGACCTTGAACGATGTGGACCTTGTCGAGGTAAGGGCAAGTGAGAATTTGAACCTTATGTCTGTGGCATTGTCGGTCCTTTTAAAGATATGAACCGATTTGAATTTTACCGAAACCGGTTTATTTATTGTTAATAAAAAATAAAAACCGACTCAAATTAAAACTAAAAAGCTAAAAACAAAACTACAAAATTTTGAGTCGGTGGTGGTAAATAATTGACTATTAAACAGTAATCATCATCATCATCATCAGCTACAAGACGTCCACTGCTGAACATAGGCCTCCCCAAAGATTTCCCGACCGACCTGTTAGAAGCGGCCTGCATCCAGCGACCTTTATAAGGTCGTAAAATAATAGTAATTTACAGTAATTTTAGCTTTTTAGTTCTTTTAAGTCGGTTTTATTCAAATAAAAAGTTTTCATTCAAGTTTGTTATAATTTGTAGTCGATATGGGTTACTCCGGGGAAGGTATTATAAAAAATTGATTAAAATCAAACAACAACGTACTAAAATATTTAAACTCCTCAACTAATGCATTCCAAGATGGTTTTAGTAATTGAAATAAAACTAATTTAAACGGATTTTATCGCGGTTTTTTATTAATTTTGATCCCGACGTTTCGAAGACTTTTCAGCCTTCGTGGTCACGGGGAGGACTGAGGTGTAGGTTGTCCAAAAATGTTAATGTTACAGTATCTACCTTCAATTTACAATTACAAAAATCTTTATGGTTTGGTCCGATCTACGCAGAAGGAGCTCACAGTGTCTTGAGGTCTGGCAATTGGTCTTTTGGGTTCCGATTTAATTAAATGTATAACCGGATCCCAGGCTTGTGCTAGCTTCCAACCATCTTCTCTATTGAAATTTGGATGTTTTTTGATTTCAATAGCCTCACGAATCATCCTAGGTAGGAATCGGTGTTCTTTAGCAAGGATTTGTGGTTTGTCGAATCTAAGATAATGATTGGAGCCTTCCTCAGAATGTTCAGCAACTGCAGACTTCGTAGAGCGTCGGTGTTTAACATCAGCTATGTGTTCTTTTACGCGGGTCCCTATGTTTCTTTTGGTTTGACCGATATAGGAGAGGCCACAGTCACAGTCGATTTTGTATACTCCCTGTTCTTGTAGAGGTATATGGCACTTGACAGGTGGTAAAAATTGACTAATCTTCTTGGGCGGCTTGAAGTAAGTTTTAATTGAAGCACGCTTCAGTATGTAGCCAATCTTGTCTGTGACTCCTCTTACAAAAGGTAACACAACAGGTACACGTTCAACTGTGGCTGGTTTCACTCGGTTTCTGTGACGACGGCGTGGAATTTGGAGCTTGTTGTCTCGCAGTACTTGCTTGACATGTTGCAGCTCGGCAGCCAGATGTTCCTCGTCACAGATTCCTTGTGCTCTCTGAAACAAAGATTTACCCACGGTAGCTAACTGTTTTGGATGGTGGTGAGATTGACCATTCAGGTATTTATCTGTATGGGTAATTTTCCTGTATACAGTATGGCCTAAAGACTGATCAGGATTACGAATAACTAAAACATCTAAGAAAGGAAGAGATTTATTTTGTTCTAACTCCACAGTGAATTGTATTTTATTGTTGATGGAGTTAAGATGATCTAAAAATGCAGATACTTTGTCAGATGGTAAAATTGTGAATGTATCATCTACGTACCGTTTGTAAAACCTGGGAGTGACGGGGGCTGTGCTTAGGGCTGTCTCCTCGAAGTCCTCCATGAAAATGTCGGCGACTACTGGAGACACAGGTGAGCCCATAGCTACTCCATCCATCAGCCTAGATTCGTCCACTGCTGGACATAGGCCTTTCCAAGTTCGCGCCACTCTTGACGGTCCTCCGCCTTCCTCATCCAGCCGCTTCCCGCTATTTCTTTGAGGTCGTCGGTCCAGCGGGCTCGAGGTCGGCCTACACTGCGCTTGGATAGGCGTGGTCTCCACTCTAACACCTTTCGGCCCCAACGGCCATCGTTGCGGCGACAAATATGGCCTGCCCACTGCCACTTCAACTTACTAACTCGGCGGGCTATGTCGGTTACTTTAGTTCTCCGACGGATCTCCGCATTCCGGATTTTATCCGTCAAAGAGACTCCAAGCATAACCCGCTCCATAGCTCGTTGAGCGACTTTAAAACGGTGGATCAAGCCCTTTGTCAGAGTCCACGTCTCGGCGCCGTACGTCATAACAGGCAGGACGCACTGGTCAAATACTCTTGTTTTTAGGCACTGCGGTATCGACGACGTAAATATGTGACGCAACTTTCCAAATGCCGCCCATCCCAAGCAAATTCTTCTGTCAGCCTCGGCCTCGAAGTTGTTTTTACCTAATTGAATAACCTGGCCTAGGTAAATATATCTATGAACAACCTCGACACCGACACTGCCGACGGTTATTGGCCTTTGGATGACATGACAGTTGGATATGACTTTCGTCTTATCCAAATTCATCCTCAGGCCTACGCGTCCAGAAGAATCGCTTAAGCTGCGCAACATTTCCTCCAATTCTTGCAGCGTTTCCGCCATTATAACTATGTCGTCGGCGAAGCGAAGGTGTGAGATGTACTCTCCGTTTACGTTTATGCCTCGTCCTTTCCAGTTTAGTGTTTTGAAGACGTCCTCCAGCGCGGCGGTAAACAGTTTCGGGGAAATAACATCCCCCTGTCGCACACCACGCTGAAGACGTATTGGTTTCGATTTTACACCCTGTACTTGGACGGACATCGTAGCGGAGTCATATAGACACTTCAGCACCTCCACATATCGCCAGTCGATTTGGCATCGCTGCAAAGATTGTAGAACAGCCCAGGTTTTGATGGAGTCGAAGGCTTTTTCGTAGTCCACAAACGCTAGGCACAAGGGCTGGTTATACTCTTGAGTCTTCTGTATAATCTGCCTAAGCGTGTGGATGTGGTCTACGGTGCTGTAGCCTTTTCGAAACCCAGCCTGTTCCGGAGGCTGAAAGTCGTCGAAGCGTTGGGCGAGACGATTCGTGATAACCCTTGAAAAGAGCTTGTAGGTATGGCTCAGGAGCGCGATCGGTCTATAGTTCTTCAAAAGAGTTTTGTCTCCTTTTTTGAAGAACAATATGACCAAGCTCCGGCTCCACTCCTTAGGCGTTGTTCCAGTACGAACTACGGCATTAAAGAGCTGTTGCAGCTGTTTGAGTATAGCTACTCCATCCACTTGTACATAAAATTGATTCATCCACAACATATAGCCAGATGTGAGGCAATGTTTGAGTAATTCTGCATATTCTATGGGCATGTTATTATCTGCTAACTTCTTAGATACAATTTCGATGCAGTCTTGTACGGGTAAGCTTGTGAATAGAGACTGGACATCAAAACTAACCATGGTTTCATTGTCAGCTAATTGTAAGTGTTTAATATCACTGACAAATTGGTATGAATCCTTCACAGATGCTCTAGTGTTTCCTCTTAGTGGTGAAAGCACTTTTGCTACGTGCTGAGCCAGTCTGTAGGTTGGTGTGTCGACCTGACTCACGATGGGACGTAGTGGAGCATTTGGCTTGTGTATTTTTGGTAACCCATACAGTTTAGGAGCTTTTGCACACGAAGGGACAAGTAAGTTTACGTCAAGATTTAATGTGTCGGAGTAACAGTTTATTAGAGAGCTAGTCGCCTTTAAAACTTTATTAGTTGGGTCTGTTCTAACCTGCTTGTATGTATTTCCATCCGACAGAAGTTGTTCTATTTTATTATTATAATCTGACGTATCCATTACTACTGTCGCATTACCTTTATCGGCACGGAGAATAATTATGTCCTTCATTGATCGCAAGTTCTTTAAAGCGATATATTGTTGTTTAGGAAGATTTGGTTTCGGCGCTGTCTTTTGACGTAATATAGACGAAATGTCTTGACGTATCGCCTCCGAATCCTCCTTTTTCAAATTATTTTTGAAGAGACTATTCTCAACGTTACAGATAATATCTTCATATGGTATCCTTCGTGGTGTTACGGCAAAATTTAATCCTTTCGATAATACCTGAACTGTGTTATCATCCAATACTTGTTTTGACAGATTAATGACAGCGCGTTGTTCGTCTGCGCGTGAGTGATGTTTATCTATGGTAGCGTGCGTTCCGTTTTTGCATTCGGTGCTACTAAGATTTTCGCCATTTGATTTTGATCTTAATTTTTCAAACTTTATAATTTGTTTATTCTTGCATTCGTTAAATTTTGATGTTTCACGTTTGTTTAAAGTATCGATGCAATTTTTAAAAGATTTTAAGTTGGTGTGTCGACCTGACTCCCATCGTGAGTCAGGTCGACACACCAACCTACAGACTGGCTCAGCACGTAGCAAAAGTGCTTTCACCACTAAGAGGAAACACTAGAGCATCTGTGAAGGATTCATACCAATTTGTCAGTGATATTAAACACTTACAATTAGCTGACAATGAAACCATGGTTAGTTTTGATGTCCAGTCTCTATTCACAAGCTTACCCGTACAAGACTGCATCGAAATTGTATCTAAGAAGTTAGCAGATAATAACATGCCCATAGAATATGCAGAATTACTCAAACATTGCCTCACATCTGGCTATATGTTGTGGATGAATCAATTTTATGTACAAGTGGATGGAGTAGCTATGGGCTCACCTGTGTCTCCAGTAGTCGCCGACATTTTCATGGAGGACTTCGAGGAGACAGCCCTAAGCACAGCCCCCGTCACTCCCAGGTTTTACAAACGGTACGTAGATGATACATTCACAATTTTACCATCTGACAAAGTATCTGCATTTTTAGATCATCTTAACTCCATCAACAATAAAATACAATTCACTGTGGAGTTAGAACAAAATAAATCTCTTCCTTTCTTAGATGTTTTAGTTATTCGTAATCCTGATCAGTCTTTAGGCCATACTGTATACAGGAAAATGACCCATACAGATAAATACCTGAATGGTCAATCTCACCACCATCCAAAACAGTTAGCTACCGTGGGTAAATCTTTGTTTCAGAGAGCACAAGGAATCTGTGACGAGGAACATCTGGCTGCCGAGCTGCAACATGTCAAGCAAGTACTGCGAGACAACAAGCTCCAAATTCCACGCCGTCGTCACAGAAACCGAGTGAAACCAGCCACAGTTGAACGTGTACCTGTTGTGTTACCTTTTGTAAGAGGAGTCACAGACAAGATTGGCTACATACTGAAGCGTGCTTCAATTAAAACTTACTTCAAGCCGCCCAAGAAGATTAGTCAATTTTTACCACCTGTCAAGTGCCATATACCTCTACAGGAACAGGGAGTATACAAAATCGACTGTGACTGTGGCCTCTCCTATATCGGTCAAACCAAAAGAAACATAGGGACCCGCGTAAAAGAACACATAGCTGATGTTAAACACCGACGCTCTACGAAGTCTGCAGTTGCTGAACATTCTGAGGAAGGCTCCAATCATTATCTTAGATTCGACAAACCACAAATCCTTGCTAAAGAACACCGATTCCTACCTAGGATGATTCGTGAGGCTATTGAAATCAAAAAACATCCAAATTTCAATAGAGAAGATGGTTGGAAGCTAGCACAAGCCTGGGATCCGGTTATACATTTAATTAAATCGGAACCCAAAAGACCAATTGCCAGACCTCAAGACACTGTGAGCTCCTTCTGCGTAGATCGGACCAAACCATAAAGATTTTTGTAATTGTAAATTGAAGGTAGATACTGTAACATTAACATTTTTGGACAACCTACACCTCAGTCCTCCCCGTGACCACGAAGGCTGAAAAGTCTTCGAAACGTCGGGATCAAAATTAATAAAAAACCGCGATAAAATCCGTTTAAATTAGTTTTATTTCAATGAGTAACATTCGCGTAAACGTAAGAAATCATTATGGTTTTAGTAATATTTTTTATTTATTTTGTAAATAACCACAGTTACATTTAATATAAATCGCCAAACTGTGCACACAGTTTGTTGGCGAAAGAGGCTTAAAGAAAGAGTTAAAGTTTTGATTATTCTGGCAGATCAACGAGGCTTTCGCCGCCCAGACCCTGGCTTGTGTCAGAGAGCTAGATCTAGACCAGTCTAAACTGAATGTGAATGGAGGAGCGATCGCTGTCGGACATCCCTTGGGAGCATCCGGCGCTAGGATAACAACACATTTGACACATGAGCTCAGGTAATTCGGACTTAAGCCCAGAATGTCTTTTAAAGCATAAGCCGGCAAATAAGCAAGTGGGGCGCAAGTGCAATGTTAAGTCTCATAATGTCAAGTAATTTCACTGGCTTCAATGTCCTTCAAACCGATAGACAACTGTTGCTTGGCGGCAGAAATAGGCGTCACGGTGGTACCAACCCAGATGGATTCTCGCATACAAAAGACCGGTAAATCTTAACGGATAGATTAAAATGTTTTTTTTTTCTATCCGAGTACATGAGTTTATCGGTGGTCACCAGAATAATGCCTGTATAAATGCTTCTTCACTTCTTAGGAGAAGTAAGAAACTAATCGAGAGGCCTGCGACAGGACAGGCGGATATCCATTACCGGCACAGGCACCCCTGTGACAGGGGTGTACCCGATATATCCGCCCGACGGAAACTTATTATGTATCTATATATTTTTTATAAGTAGGTACATATTTTTTATTTGTTTTTTTTTTTCAGACGTCGCGGTGTCAAGCGAGGCATTGGATCTGCATGCATCGGTGGCGGTCAGGGAATCGCCTTGCTTCTTGAAACTGTTTAAAACACAATTTTACATGAAATAAAACTAATTTAAACGGTATTTTATTTATTTTTGGTCCCGACTTTTCGAAAGCTATCAGGCGTCATGGTCACGGGTGGACTGAGGTGTAGGTTGTCAAGAAAAATTAATGTTACAGTGTCTACCGTCAGTATAAAAAAACACGATAAAACCCGTTTAAATTAATTTTATTTTAGTGTGTAATATTCGCGTAAAACTAAGAGAACGCTATTTTACTCATTGATTTTATTCATCTTATATTTTTATATTAAATAAAATAAATGAATACACCCAACAGTCACACACATAGTCCTGACCCCACACTAGGTTAACCTGTGTCGTGGGTATCAGGAACTACGAGGGACTTGTGGTACCCCAACACCCAAACTCGAAACACATATTTGTGGCGCCGTGGGCGAGAAGCCGACTGTGAAGCAAGACGCCGCGGGTTAGATTCCCACAACTAATCATGTACTCGTTGCCGACCTTAAAGGAATTTTTTATTAGACTGAATGACGAGACGAGCATTAGGAAGGGGAAGAGGGTTTTGGAACTCCGGATTAAGACAGTGGTAACGACCCTGTCGAGCCGGCATTATGCCGTAGACAAAACTGTCTACAGCGAGGCTATATTTACCAAATAAAATATGACACGTTCAAATATAAACACACTCCGATATTTAAACCAACAGAAAGATGTATAGTATATTTATTATTTTAGGTATCTACTTAAAAAAAACGTCTTATAAGTACGTCAATTGGTTGTTAAATGTTATTTAAACATTGTGAAATTGGTGAAATAAAGGTTATTTTTGGTAAAATAATTTTGTTTCATTAAAAAAAGGTTATTTAAATTATGTTATGTGTTGAGAAGTTACCCATTTTCCCTCGTATTCCATCATCAGATCTTAACCAAATGTAATTATTGGAGTAAACCCTGTTGAAAATAAATATAGTCATAAAAAAAGCGTGTAAAATCGGTTCACATTGGGCGGAGTTATGCATTTTTATAGCATAGGCCGGCAAACGAGTAAGTAAGTGGGTCCCCTGATGGTAAGTACCGCCCATGTACGCCCACAATACCAGAAGAATCATGGGCGCGTTGCCGCCTTAAAGGAAAGGGATAATTAGGGATCGGGCAGGGAACGGGGATTTGGGCCTCCGGATATCTCATTCGCTTACGAAACGCAGTAGCAAGCCGCTACTTTACATCGGTTTTCTGTGAGACAGTGGCAACGATCCGGTCGAGCCGGCCCACGCTGTAGACGAAACTACAGAGTGGTTCTACCACACAAATAATTATGTTAGATAGTATACAAATAGTATTTGAAGTTGTCTAAAATATAGATAGGTACATTAAAATATACTGACGAATTGTCAAGCTCCCCCTTTTTTAAGTCGGTTAAAATAAATATGTAAATTGTATTTTATGAGATAACAATAATTGCAACATTAACATAATTATATTTTTATCTGATCTGTGTGACGAATTTAGGATTTCTCTAGGAGTGTCAAATTCTGGTTTGGTAAGCTGAGAGTGGGACAATTTAATTTAGCTTCAAGTGTGGGCACCGGGAGAAGGATGCTAGGATGCCGGATGGATGGAAACAAAATTAAGACAAGGACAAAAGATAAAGTTGGCAGAACTCATACCCAGTTATGTATACGTGCCTGATGCCACGCATAGTGTTATCAACAATGTACTAGATAAATAATTTTTAGGCAGTTTACAATTACTTAATTAAGAAAAAAACTTCTATTTCACCCGATTTTGATCATCTTCCCAACCAATGGTTTATACCAGAGGTTTCCAGACTTTTATCTCATAGACCACTTTCAAAATTTTGCTTGTTCCGGTGGACCCCCTGCGGTGCTTTGCAATTCTCGACACGTACTGAATATAGAATATGCAGCAAGATTTTACAAGTATGTAACAGTCGCTGGGCTTCTGAAAATATTATCCATCTACATTGATAGGTGAAGTCAAGCCAACATTTTAGTTCTTCACTATCGAAAGCAGATAAATTTTACCCCGCTTACGAATTGTGAACCCCCATTTTTTCGTCACGCCAACGTAGACCCCCATCGAGTCTCCCGTGGACCCCTAGGGGTCCACCTGGACCACTTTGGGAACTAAGGATCTATATGAATACATCTTCCCCCACTGGATCCTACCCTGTCTATGTCATTTGGCGTTTACTTTGTTTTTATTTTCTAATTTTATCTATATATAATACGTGATGTCCCTGGGCGACAAGCGTGATGCAGTAGCATGTAGTATTTTGTAATTCAAAGTTCTTAGTGGTATTGCTTCTGTTTATGGGCAGATGTGGCGCTAACAATCAGACCAGCCACTTGCTGGTCTCATCATTCAAGTAATTAATAAAATATAGATAATTCAACTCAATTGTCTCTGCTTTTGCTTTGCTGGGGGTATTCATATCTGCCCGGATAGTGACCACCGTACACACGATGTTAAATCTTACTATAGTTAATGAAAATCCCACGGAAGTCGGATAACTACATATAAACAAGCTCACACACACGCAGCAAACCACGCACAGATAAGCCGACTGCCGAACAATCTGTACAAATGTGATAAAATCAAATTAAAAAGAATTTGGTTACCTACAGAACGTATTAGTAAAATCACACGCAAAGTCTAAGAGCTAAAGCTAGTGTTCTATAAGATGGCACACAGAGTGGCACATTAAATAAATGACGTAAATACCTACAACAATTTAGAATATCAACACAGATAAAAAACACGATATCTCGATTAGTGCACGCCAACAGTTTTATATCGAAACACGTTTATTACGAGTAGGTACTTTGTTTTATCAAAAGTAAAATAGCATCTACGCAAGATGGCATTATCGTCCAAAGGTCAGTAAAAATACACAATGTACCTATTTTAATCGGATTATTTCTGTTGTACATTCTTAAACAATGTAGGTTATCTTTATTATTATATCATAAATTATTGAGTTTAATTAGTAATACGTCATAATATTTTGTATATACTGAAAAAAATATACTTTGTTTAGTAAATTTTGTGAAATGAATTAGTTACATTGTAATAGAACATAATTAAAATTTTTGTTGTCTCGTATTTTAGGTTATGTTGGAACTTGGAATAGGTTAGGTTAATGGATTGTGTTGCAAGTATTTTTATTTTTCTGAATTGAATGAATGAGAACTTCTCACGAAATTCAAATGGATTCTTATTATTTATTACACGACGTTTAAGAAAGCAATAAAATCGGACTTGATAAACTCGAATACAGTTTCAGATTTTATGCATGTTCGGGACCGCCCGGCGGCCTGGGGCAATAGCCAATTCGCGTTGTACCCAAATCCGCCCCTGTGCATTGAATATTTGTACATAAAGACTGTACTAGTTGGAAATTACTAAAGGCCCTCGTCGAACATCAAGTTAAAACCGCGGCATTAAAAATTCTCTCGTTTAGTACTTACTGTAAATCCACGAGTCTTGTGGCTTGTTAGAAAAGCTCCAGTTCTAGTCTGTTTGGCTTGCCAGTAAATCAGCAGTCATGTCACCGCAGACAAAAACTATCAGCTTGAAACCTTCTGTATTGTAAGTGGCATTTCAATAAATTTTAACAGACTATAACAAAGGAAGACGTTCTCTACTTTGTATCTTTTTGTTTTATACATTCACATAATTTTTTCCACTATCGATAAAGAAAGAAAATTGTTTAATGTAATGTTATTATTTGGGGCTTTTTGAGATTTTTAAAGTCAGTTTTTCAGTTTTAGTTACTTACATTTATTTTCTCAGGTGTTTACATAGTGGGGGCGAAGCGGACACCTTTCTGCCGCTATGGAGGCCAGTTTAGAGAGTGGCAAGCGTGCCATGCGTTTGCAGCGGCGGCCAGAGATGCCATGAGCTTGGCCAATGTTGATCCTTGTTTCGTAGACCAAACAGTTGTCGGAAATGTTAATTATGTACGTTTTATTGATACCTAATGTTAATTGGAGAAGTGGACGCGTCTAAGTAGAAAGACCGAGGAAAAAGGCCGGCCGAAAATCAGGCTAAAGAATTTTTTATAGTACAGTCGACGGCAAACAGTGAGTCGCCAGGTGGTATGTGATCTCCACCGCTCATGAACATCTACTCGAGGAATCATGTATGCGAAACACAACAGGAAGCAGCCACTTTACATCGATTTACTGTGACTGTGGTATCAATCCGGTCGAGCCAGTCCATTTATGCTGTAGACAAAACTATCTTCTATCTACAGCAGTGTTTCCCAACGTGGGGCTCACGCCCCACAAGGGGGGCAATTTGATAGTTAAGGGGGGGCAATTTAAAAATAGACTCGACACGACTTTAACCCTTTCGCTTTGGGTTATTTAAACACAATGCTAGATATCGGTGAAAAATTTTACAAAAAAAATTTAAGGTGGGGCATGGCCTAAAAAAGGTTGGTAAACACTGATCTACAGCGTAGCTCTACAAATTAATAAAGAAGTTATCTCGACTGAAGGTCGGTAAACAAGCAAGAGGGTCGCTCAATGAACAGTGATCAATATTTTATCAATATTCATGAACACCACTATACCAGAAGAATCGAGTGTTGCCAACGTTTGACGAAAAAAGCAGAGTACCTTATTGGGTCTAACAATTATGGGTCCTGGGTTTCTAAAGCTACTTTTAAGTTGGAGCGGGCGGTGTTAGGCTATGCGGGAGCCCATAGGCACATATATTGTAGAGTCCTTTCAGAGAGAAAGAAACAATACTTCTATTTTACAGTTTTATGGACTCAGTCTCGCTGTTACGTAGTCTTAAACGAATTGTTTGGTAATTTAAATTAAGAAAAATATGTATATCTAGTTACTGGGTTTTGGCATCATGCCAGGGGCCTTGGGCCAGTGCTCGTGGTGGCCTTAAGGCTTGTGGTAAAGATGGCACTGGGAATGATAAATTTGTTAATTATTTTAGTTAAGTCAATGTGACGGCGGTAAGACTCCCCGATATTGTGGAACATACTCTGGAGTCCCTTTGGAAAGACCTGCGTTAGGAGTCAACAAAGCCTGTGGTAGTGGCTTGCAAGCGATCATCACCAGTGCTGTGGTAAGTAAAGTCATAATGTACTACCTATTTAAATTGCTATTACATATTAATCTAGCATCGATCTTGAAGGGGGAATATGCGCAATGCCCACTCTTGAAAAGTAATTAATGCCAATAAAGTTTATGTCCTTGATCTTTTGGTGGTCATTGGTTATTTAATTTGAAACATAAATAAAATCACAATTACGAAAAATACTTTTCAGGACATGTTACTAGGCACATCAAATATATGTTTGGTAGGAGGGACAGAAATCATGTCCACACTGCCCCTTCTCGTCAGAAACGTGCGTTTTGGAACTACACTCAGTGGTTCATACCAAGTAGAAGATCACATGAAGTCATTTCCAGAGAGTTACACAGGCTCGACATTCCAGAAGCTGGCAGAAGAGACCGCGCGAAGAAATAACATTCGGAGGGAGGAAGTCGATGAATATACTGTTGAGAGTGTTTTGAGGTGGAAAACTGGTAATTTTATTAGTGCTGTTAATGGTAGGAGCAAGTGATACAGATACAGAGTAAAAACCTTACCAGCGTAGTTCATTTGTAGTTCTGATTGGGGAATGAAGGAGAGCATGGCGTTAACGCATCACGCGATTGGTTCGTCAGTCGATACTCATCGTCTAATTGTGTGTGTTAAAATAAAAACCAAAAATATTTCATACCATGTTGTATTATTGCGAAAATCTATCTATTATATTTGACAATTCCAAACTCAAACACTTTTTTAAATTCAAATAATTTCC
This sequence comes from Amorpha juglandis, assembly GCA_949126905.1. Taxonomy (NCBI): domain Eukaryota; kingdom Metazoa; phylum Arthropoda; class Insecta; order Lepidoptera; family Sphingidae; genus Amorpha; species Amorpha juglandis. Next base: position 1,024,917 of record OX421383.1, read on the forward strand.
ATATAAAAACAAAGAGTATGTACAAAGGTTTTAACTCAAACATTCTCCGCCGCCAAGGACGTATTTATGGCTATTGAGGCAATCTGCATATCTTGGAAATTGCACGCTTGAATATACCATTGCTCGTTTTAATTTCATACGTCCTTGTTATGCCATCTGTGCCGGGAAACTTCTTTATAATTCGTCCCAGTCGCCATTTAGCCGGTGGCAGACCAGAATCCTTCAGTAGCACTAATTCCCCTACGTTAAATTCTTTCTTAACTGAACACCATTTGGGTCGCTGCTGAAGTCTGGACAAATACTCAGTTTGCCATCGAGACCAGAAATCTTGCAACAAGCGTTGGCACAGTTGCCATCTTGAAAGTGACGTAAACGTTTTCTGACTAAAATCTCGATCTGGAACCGCTATTAATGATTCTCCAATAAGAAAATGTCCGGGCGTCAAAACATCGTTACTATTGTCGTCAAGCGGTACCAACGGACGAGAATTTAAGCAAGCTTCGATTTGCGTAAGGACTGTATACATTTCTTCATAGGTCAGAATGGAGTTTCCTAAAATACGCTTAAGATGGTACTTCGTGGACTTGACTCCAGCTTCCCATATACCGCCGAAATTCGGAGCTGCCGCTGGTATATACTTCCAGCTGGTTCCCAGAATATCCATTTGTTGTCGTAAATCTTCGGGTAGTTGATTTAAACCAGACTTCCACATTTCTAACAATTGTTTTTCAGCTGATACGAAAGTAGTTCCATTGTCACTCCATAGTTCTTGACAGTGACCTCTACGTGACACAAATCTCTTGAAGCTAGCAATGAAAGCTTCCGTAGTCAGATCGCTAACAAGTTCTAAGTGAATAGCTTTTGTCGACATGCAAATAAATAGACATATATAAGATTTGTAAGTTTTTCCTCCTCTTCCTTTGTTCATTCGAGTGTTAATAGGTCCGGCAAAATCCACACCGCTTATTAAAAATGGTCTGGATGGTGTAACACGAACATGAGGTAAGTTACCCATTATTTGATTTTCAGGTTTCGCATTGTATCTTGCACACAATTGACATGTTTTATAGAATCTCTTAATACTTTGGCCTCCTCTAATAATCCAATATCTTGTTCGTAGAAATGCAGACATAAGTTGAGGACCTCCATGTAACGTTTTCTTGTGAGCATGATCAAGCAATACTGGTAACAATGCATTGTCTTTAGTAAGTAATATAGGATGTTTGCTTACAATTTCTATATCTGCATGCTTTAATCTTCCGCCAACTCTTAAGAGTCTTTTCTCATCAAGGTAAGGATTAAATGGTAACAATCTGCTAGTTTTCTTAATCATCTTTCCTTTTTCTAAATCTTTAATTTCTTCTTTGAATTCATTTAATTGTGACATCTTCAAACAAATTGTAAGTGCTTCATCTTTCTCTTCACAGGAAATATGTACTGGAAAGTTCTGTTGCTTTATCTTCCTCCATCTACGACAATATGCGACAACATCAAGTAACTTATCCAGTGAAGAATACTTCTTTAATAAGGTAAGTGTACAATTATCTTCTTTTTCTATATTTGTAACAGTACATTTTATAATATTACGCTTTTCTATTTCTGTTTCAGGAATAGTTTCTACAGGAAACTCAACAACTCGTGAATGAAGGAAATTTGGACCCTTCCACCATATTGTTAGATCTTTTAGATGTTTTGGTGACACTCCTCTAGATGCTGGGTCCGCAGGGTTTTGCTTCGTATTGACGTAATACCATTTTTCTGTATCCTGCAGTTCTATGACTCTGTTTTTTACAAATGGAGTCCAACGATTCGCATCTCCTTTAATCCAAGCCAGCACTATCTTCGAATCAGTCCATGCGAATGTTTTTGTGATGCCCAATACCTTCTTTACATGTTTCAACAATCTATGAAGTAAAACAGCTGCGCATAGCTCTAATCTTGGCAATGACAATTGTTTCATAGGTGCTACCTTCGTTTTAGACATAATGAGTGATACTTCAACTTCATTTGTGTCTTGATTAAATACTCTTGCGTAAATTGCAGCAGCATAAGCAGCTTGCGAAGCATCAGAAAAGCCATGTAGTTCTACAGTTGCGCTTTTACTAGTTTTAATCCATCTATTGATTGTTATTTCAGATAATGCAGGTAATTCATTTCTATATTTAACCCATTCTAGTTGCATGTTTTCAGGTATCTCAACATCCCAGTCTACTTTCTTAATCCATAGTTTTTGCAGAAATATTTTCGCACTAATTATTGCAGGTGAAATCCAGCCCATGGGATCGTAGAGTGATGCTATTTGACTTAGTATATGTCTTTTTGTAAGTTTATTTCCATTACATGTAATTGATTTCTGAGGTATTTTCAATTGATCATCATCCACTATCCAGATGATACCTAGAGTTTTTATTAATTCTTTTCTGTTCATATCAATTTCTAGTGTCTTAGCTCTATTTTCAGGAGGTATTGCTTCTAAAAACTCATTATTATTAGATGACCATTTTTGTAGTTGAAAACCTGCTTTATTAAGTAACTCAGTTAGTAGTTTTTGTGTTTTAATAGCTTCAGATATATCATCATTTCCAGAAAGCACGTCATCCATATAAAAATCTCTGTTTACTACTTCTCTCGCCAGACTATAGTTATCACCCTCGTCTTTTGCTACTTGCCTGAGTGTTTTTATGGCTAAATATGGTGCACAGGCAGTGCCAAATGTAACCGTGAGAAGCCTGAAGTGTTGTAGCTCTTCTTCTTTACTAAATCTGTATACTATTCTTTGATAATCTGTATCTTCTTTTCTGACTTTTATTTGACGATACATTTTAACAATATCTGCGACATAACATACCTTATGAGTTCTCCATCTCAGAATTATATCTCTTAACTCCTCTTGAATGGATGGCCCAATTAATAACTCATCATTAAGTGATCTTCCATTTTTTCCTTTACAGGATGCATCAAATACTACTCTTACTTTTGTAGTTGCTCTGTCACGTTTTATGATTGCATGGTGTGGAAGATAGACAGCCTTAGTGTTTTGAATTTCATCTTCACTTACTCTCTCCATATGTTGTAAGGCAAGGTATTCTTTTATGACTTCATTATATTCAGATCTAAGTTGTTTATCCACCGACAGTCTCTTTTCTAGTAATTGGTATCTCCTTATTGCAATTTCTTTTGAGCCTTCAGGTAAATTTGGTATATTGTTTTCAAAAGGTAATGCTACAATGTATCTTCCTGAATCATCTCTTTGAATAGTCTCTTCATAAATCTGTTCCGCTTTCTTCTCCAATTTGGTTAGTTTTTCTTTACTACTTTCAAAATCTTCGCATTCACAGAATTTTTGAAGCATACGGTCCAGTGTAATATCTAAATGCATACTAACAATATTTGTTGTAATTGAAGTTCCTCCTCCAGAAATGACCCAACCAAAATGTGTTTGTTGTGCTATGGGCATTTCTGATGTACCTTTTATAATACCACTCAACAGGGCAGATGTGTAGACGTTAATTCCCAATAACAGATCAATAGTTCCAGGAGTGTAATAAGTGGGATCTGCAAGTTGTATACCTTTCAAATGAGTCCAATTTTCATAATGCATCTTCTTAATCGGCATGATGTCTGTGACTCGTTTTATTACATAAGCAGTGCAGTTTACCTTGTAGTCATTGTTTAATTTTGAGTTGATTTCAATCTCCGTCGCATGCTTAATTGGAGCGGACATACCTCCAACACCTGTAACTTGGCCATTGACTGGTAAACGTTTTAATTGTAATTTCTGAACGACCGCTTCGGTAATGAATGACTCTTGTGAACATGGGTCGAGCAGCGCACGAACTATTTGATTTCCTCTACCAGTTTGAATATTGACTAACGCAGTAGCCAAAAGAGCTCCATAGCCTTGTGTAGATACATGTGTTAAAATTGTTGGAATATCTCGAGCATTAGCATCCGCGTCAGCAGTCACATCTTGTATTTCTGTGTTATTGGTCCTGTTGACATTTGGATTATGTAGTAGTGAGTGGTGTTTTTTCTGACAGATTTGACATCTTTTTGTTATTCTGCAGTACTTAACGCTGTGTCCAGGACGTAGACAATTAAAGCATAATCTTTGTGCTTGAACGTGTTCTGATCGCTTCTCTAACTCAAGTTGACTAAAATCTTTGCAGTTGTAAATAAAATGATCACCTTGACAATATGTACAAGTACTTTTTCGTACATCTCTTGCACCTGTCTGAAAGGTTTTAACATTTTTAACTTGTGGTTGAATAAATTTCTTCTCAACTGGGGATACCTCCAGAACTCTAAATCTTCCCTCTAAGAATTTCAACAGTTGATTAAATTTAGGTAATTCCTTTATAGGCAACTTATTTACTTCTTCTTCCCATAATTGATGTGTTGTCGTATCTAATTTATTAACAATGACATACAATAATATTGAATCCCAGGTGCTAGTGTCAATGTCATTATTTTTCAATTTATATAAACAAGCGACAGTCGTGTCCAATAAGTCTTTAATGCCTTTTGCAGACTCATTACATAGTTTTTTCTGATCAAATAGCTTCTTGTAAATTGCATTTATTATTACTCTAATATTATCATACCTCCGGTTCAAAATATCCCATGCCATAGTATAATTTTTCTCTGTTACTTTAACTTCTTCTAGTAGTCTCGATGCTTCTCCCTTTACGCAACTTTTCAGATAGTGTAATTTCTTCACCGCACTCAATTTCTTATTGTTGTGAATCAGGGATGTAAATGTATCTTTGAAAGTTCCCCAATCACTGTAATTACCATCAAAAGTCGCTATGCTAATCTTCGGGAGTTTGACATCATCACTCTCTTCCTCATCTATGGGTGTAGTTGAACCAGCTTTTTTATGCAATTTTTCTGTCATCTCCGTTTTCGCTTCTAAATATATGTCTTCCGTAGTGTAGTACATCTCTTCTTTAAAATATGCTATGTTACTTTTCTTTTCTTTGGGTACGCACTTCAGTATGTCTCTGTGAGTTTCTTTGAAAGATTCCCAGTAGCTATCAAGGTTCTTAATTCTAACTTCTATATACGCCTTTGTAACTCGTTCTTTGGGTGCTTTCTTATAATTCGCAAAGACATGTTCGATCGATGCAATATTATCACATTGAATATCTATTAGCGTATCCATTGTATTCTTATAGACTCGTTGTAACTATTAGCTTGTATAATTGTACTCACTATTTTCCAGGTTGATCCGGCTCGTTTGGACCAAATATATGTGTGTGTTAAAATAAAAACCAAAAATATTTCATACCATGTTGTATTATTGCGAAAATCTATCTATTATATTTGACAATTCCAAACTCAAACACTTTTTTAAATTCAAATAATTTCCATATAAAAACAAAGAGTATGTACAAAGGTTTTAACTCAAACACTAATAAATTCTCAATAGTCCTTACTACTGTCCATCTATTCTCACGAATCGTTCCGGTAATAATACTGATGTTAAGTTAATCATAGCTGCTTACGAAATCCGTTGCCTCTGCCTACAATTAAAAAGAAATACAAGGTCGCCACTGATCCCAATCCTACACAACCTCTCCAGTTAGGTATTTGCACAAAACCAGTTGAGATCTTTAAGTATATTCATTTGTACAACATTATAACACATTATGCATTTTTAGCACAAAATTCAGATGTATTTACAAAAGAAATAACCAAAGTAACGTTAAATATCAAAAAGAAGGAAGTAGCAGTTGACAAAGACCAACCAGGACAAATGGAGATTACAGCAGAAGAATTAGGGAGACTGCCGGCTTTAGTGGATAATGGAGATATAATAACAGCTGTTAATTCTTCTGTGAGTATTTATTATAAATAATAAAATACGGTAAAGTGAGAACCTCCTGTTTTATTGAAATTAGTAGTAAACAAATGTAGACTAATTTCAATGTTTCTTCTTGTAGTCGATAACGTATATCCCACAACCCCGTGCCCACAATTAGTTTGTTTAAGATTTGATGACGGAATACAATGGAAAAATTCTCAGCGAATAACAGTAAATGCATTTCAAGTTAGTGTTAAAAAGTTAAACATAAGACTTCTTTAAACATTGTTGCAGTCGCCAGCCGATGGCGCGGCAGCATTAGTACTGGCAAGTGAAGAGGCGGTGACGCAACACGGTCTTCAGCCTCTGGCTAGGGTGGCAGGCTGGGCCTCTGTCGGCGGTGATCCCAACGATACTGCTGCTGGAACAGTAGCATCTGTGCAGAAACTTCTAGACTCTTCCAAACTGTCGGTTGATGATGTCGACTTGTATGAGGTAAGGACGACCACGTTATTAATCTAGTGGCTGAGACTTCCACTTTATTTAGGCTCAGAAGAGACTATCCCGATTCCTGCTCAAAACCTGCCTCTGTATCTCCGGCAAGCCAAGATCAACAATAATTAATTATAAAGGCGTATTTCGACAAAGCAATAAAGCTCGAAGAGTTTCTGCAAATGCGAAGCTGTCATTAGGCCAGGCTGGGCTAAGAAACCTTGAAGTCCCGGTTTCCAATTTCAAGATGGCCAATCACAACTTTTGTTTTAGTTTTAAATCCGATAACAACTTTCGATTTACTTTCTAAAAATTACACGTCAATTGGTCAATAGGCTCTCATATGACGTTATGGAATGGAAATAGCTCGAAGAAGCGTAGACACACTAGCTGCACCTCTGCCTACACACAGACAGATAAACGTGTCAAACATATAACACCTCTCATTTTTGTCTGTTAAAATTATAACTAGAAACTATTTATTTTGTCAGATCGATGAAACGTTCGCCTCGCAAGTGCTAGCGGTGGGTAGGCAGTTGAAGATAGATCTGGGTAAAATTAATCCTAATGGTGGAGCTCTGGCCTTAGGGCATCCCGTGGCAGCCACCGGAGCCAGGATGGCCACGCATCTTACTTATGAACTGGGGTAAATAATTACAAGCTGAACCTTTTTTTTATTGAAGCACGGCTAAGTGACTGCACTACACCTGATGGTAAGCACAGTTCAATCCAATAAAAATAGCGACTACAAACAATGAGTTTATCGTGGTCACCAGTCATGACGGCCTGTATAAATACTTCTTCACACTCTGAAGAGGGAAGAAGCCAAACGAGAGGCCTGCGTCAGGATAGTCGGATGACCGATGCAGGCACAGTGATACAAGGATGTACCCGCCCCAATCAACCATCAAGTCATTTCGCAAGCCCTTCGGGAGAACCGGATATACACTGGCTGATCCTGGAACGCGATTCACACAAGGCGTGTAAATCACTATGGCAGGTTTTAACACCATGTGTACGGTCGCTATCCGGGCGGATATGAATATCCTACCACCAGCAAATGTAATCCCTGTAATAATACAGTGACAGAATATAAATATAGAAAGGTTTGTTGTGTTTGTTTCAGTCGCCGTAATATAAAAAGAGGTATCGCCGCGTTGAACTGTGGTCTTGGCCAGGGTATAGCCGTCATGCTGGAGCGGGTATAACAAACGACTGCAGTATTAAAGGGAATGCAGTGCAAATCTAAATAGCATTTATAATACTAATAGCTGTCCCTCGCGGTTTCACCTGCATGTTACTGCCCTGTTCCCATGGGTTATAGCGTGATATACTTTGAATTACAAACACTGCATGTCACTGAATTGCGCTCGTCACCCTGAGATATAAGATGTTAAGTCTCATAATGCCCAGTTATTTTACTGGTTTCATTGTCCTTCAAACGGAAACACAACAGTACTTACACACTGTTGCTTGGCGCGGGAATAGACAAAGCGGTGGTACCAACACAGACGGCCTCTCGCATACGAGGGACCTAACACCTTGTAAAATGCATTCACATGCTCTTGGGGCTGGTTTTGAAGCTGCGACTTTTCGTATTCGCAGTCTGTACTACTCGACGAGCTATCGCTGCTTGTTGCTACCGCATAATAAACACTTTTTTTAAATAATAGTATTTAATTGCTGTACATTTACAACTAATATACAATGCATACATTTTTATGACAGAAATGTATATAACATTACCTATTGTAAATAAATATATTACCATGGACCACAGATAATAAACTCATTTGTGTACCCCCTCGTGTGCCGTAATTAAGCGCAACATTCAGTGCAACGTGCGAACGCGACTATAAAATCTATGCGCACTGCGATAACGTCAGTAAACTTAGTACAATTTGGCACGCTTGGTTTTCTATTTAGATCGACATAACGCACTTCGGCAACGATAATGTTCTAACACAAAAAAAAATGAGAAATCATATTGAAATAAAACTAATTTAAACGGATTTTATCACAGTTTTTTTATTAATTTTGATCCCGACGTTTGGAAGATTTTTCAGCCTTCGTGGTCACGGGGTGGACTCAAAATTAATAAAAAAAAACCGCGATAAAATCCGTTTAAATTAGTTTTTTTTCAATGAGTAACATTCGCGTAAACGTAAGAAATCATTATGAGAAATCATATTTTACTTTATTTTTATGTAAAAATTGCATTCAATATTGTCTGAGATGAAAAAAATAAATAATAATAAACGCTGGTCACGTTTCATTAGACAATTTTGAATGCAATTTTTATTGCCGACGTGCGATAAGTACATATCATATCTGTTATATTATTGGTGATCTGTGTAAATTAGAACTAATTGCATACATACAGATTAAAACTGTAGGAATAATATTTCTTCGTAAACGACTGTGTTTATAATGTTGAATCATATCTACTCTTAAATAATAAATATTATAAAACAAAGCCGTGTACTATTTTCACTTAACATTCTTAACCACATAATAGATTTGATAAGCTTTTCACCATTATTATGACATTTTCTGTTTGATGTTTCTTTTTTTTTCACCCAACAGTCACATGCATAGTCCTGACCCCACAGTAAGGTACGGGTCTTGTGTCGTGGGTATCAGGAACTACGAGAGACTTTCGGTCTCACAACACCCAGACCCCGAAACAAATTAATGTAGATCACATTTGTCTCGTCACAACATTTGTCTCGGTGCGGGGATCGAACCCGCGGCCTCTCACTTCACAACCGGCTACTCGCCCGCTGTGCCACGGAGGCTGTTTCTCTTAATGTTTAGGCTAGTGTTTACCATCAGGCGAGCGATCTGTTCGTGCCGTCATTGGGGATAATAAAACAAATCACGAATCTCGTTGTGCAATACATATAAACCCATTCGCATATTTCATATTAATATTAACAATTTTCATAAAAAAGGCATTCATTCAATAAACAAAATTGAGTCATCAAAATTACTTGCAATTCTTTTCTTGGCGTAAAACTACAAAATCATAACTTATTTGTTTATAAATACTCACTGAATATAAAATTCGTAATAAAAAAAATCTATATTTGACAAAAAGATATCATGCAGTCAATTGTCCTTACAAAGAAATACAAAAGTCAATAATTTTCGGCGCCCTAACCAAATTTAAGCGTAAAAGAAGTCTTAAAGCGGCTATAGACTGGGCGTATTTGTTGCGCTTGTTATATCACAATATGTATTTGGACGCAGACATGATCAAGGGCGTTGCCTGAGAGCTGAGGCCTTATTGTCTATGATAGTGTGGATTCGTATCATGCCGTAACGTTAACTTCGCATTGACCTTGAATGGTGTTTTTTAAGCATTGGTTTGTTAGCTACACCCCTAGACTTTTGCTGGTGGTAGGATATTCATATCCGCCCGGATAGCCACCACAGTACACATGGTGTTAGAACCTGCCATAGTGTCCCACACACCTTGTGTGAATCGCGTTCCAGGATCAGCCAGTGTATATCCGATTCTATCGAGGGGCTTGCGACAGGACTTGATGATTGGTTGAGGCGAGTATAGGGGTACATCCTTGTATCCTTGTGCCTGCATCGGTCATCCGCCTGTCCTGTCGCAGACCCCTCGATTTGTTTCTTCCTCTTCGGAATGTGAAGAAGCATTTATACAGCAGACATGATTCTGGTAACCACCAATTAACTCATTGTTTGTCGGTGGTCGCTAGTTTTTTTAACTGCACTGCACTTACCATCAGGTGTAGTGCAGTCACTTTGCTATGTTAGGATAAAAAATAATGTAAGTATAGGCGTCCAATCACGTATGTGCTCGTAGTGACAAGCAGTGTGTATAGCTATTTTATTTATGCGCGATACAAATACGCCTGGTTTGTAAACACACTATAGTCTAAAGCAGGGATTTCCAAAGTGATCAATATCAACCCCTTGGAGGAGAAATCAGTTTCTCAGGGGGACACAAACGAAAACCACAAAGGTTTTAAATTGGTAAGTATTTTGTATCAATAGGAAAAAAACTAGAGATAAGATTTTTAAAGTTATTTGGCTAAGCTTTGGAAAAGAGGTCTCTTGCAGCAAAGTAGTTTAGGAATCCCTGGTCTAAAGAATCACAGACAAGTGATAAATAGTTATTGCAAGTGTACTATTTAGTCTATGTCTGTTTAAGGAATGCTATTTCGATAAATACTTGTGTTTTTATGTCAGTGTCTCTCCTTTAGTTACCTGTAAAATAAAGTGCGTTGTACAATATTAAAAATGAAAAATATTTTAATTTGCAAAAAATAAACAGATTAATGGTGTAGAGCCATACTGTAGACAATTTAAAAGCAGTTGTCGGCATACACAATACAACTGCACCACCGAGGCAGTCATTTCATACGGCAAGGATATCCAGATGCCTAAATGCCCCTGCCCCTTTACCTTTCCTTGATTACTATCCCTTCTATTTAAGGTTGGCACTGCATCTGGCATGGTTCTTCTGGTTTTGTGGGTGTTCATGGTCAGTGGAGATCACTTACCATCAGGTGATCCACTTGCTCATTCATCATCCATCTGTTTTTGATTAGGGCTCAAAACAGGCTAGGAGCAGTAAAGAGCTTACTTACATTGACAATTCCTGTGTATAATCCCCAAGTGATAATTCCATAGTAAAGTAAAATATGCATATTTTTGAACTTTCAAGTACTTACACATGCCTCCAGGTAATCAATTTTTCTTTCTAATGATGTCAATTTCTCGTTTAATGTGGCCAGACGAGATCTACATGACATGTCTGAAAACAACAAAAAATCATGATAGAACATACACAAATGTAAGCAAATAGTTTACTTTAACTATTAGCCACTTGTACGTCCGACCTAAAAAACTATTCTTCGAGGCTTCTTACACTACCATCTCGTGATTGTTGTTGTAAACTAATTCGTCAGCTATCCAATAAACAAATGAAACATGCATTAACTACCTGCAATTTGTTAATAACGACTGTTATATAAAATATGTCGCTATGGCTACAAAAGTATCCTTGGACGTACAACCCACCTTTTTTTTTGGCTAGAAAAGTATCCTTGGACGTGCAAGTGGTTAGTTAAGAGAATGCCTTGCAGAATCACTGCTTGCACTCATACTATTTCTAGTTGGTGGACAGCAGTATAAGGTAAATAAAAAAAGAACCAGTTTAAGCATGTGTTACGTTTGGACTGTGCTCACTACTCAACCAGCAATAGAATTTGTAAGTTTAAGAAAAAAAAAAAAGTTCGGTAATCCTTTACACTCATCTATTACATTACATTCACGAGTTGCGTCTCGGCTATTGCTTTCAGTGCAGTATAATGGGATGCGTAGGAGGTAAAGTGATTAATTGTAGCCAGGTCAAGTTAGTTAGCGCATATTAAAGAAAAGCGGGATTTATCAGATTATATTGAACACCCGTAGGCCGTGACTCACAAATAAGTTCACATGAATCATTATTCACTAGGTATTGAACTCTACACTAACCAAAAGAGTTGAGGAAATCGGTAATCTTCTTTATGCTGCCCGTAATGACTTCTATGTACTCCCTGTTCGCCCAGTCCTGTTGGATCTGCTTTTGTATTGTTTCTCTAGGCGGCGTCGACATTTTTACAGTTACAGTCAATTATTTATTCAACACTGTGCAACAGTTCAACAATAGTTACTTTTGTACAATGTAGTGGTTAAATTCAGAGACAAATAAACGTTAAATTCTCTTATAAATTGCAAAAAAAACAACAAATTGTGTTAGACGTTAATTAGATTTTCCATAATATTATATTATCGTACTCCAGAGCAGAGACAAATAAACCTCTGAAATAAACTATGGATCGTCTCTTCTCTTGTCAAATTTAGAGCTGCCACTAGATATTTTCAAATTATTCAGCAAATCCCCAGACTCTGTTTATAATTATTGTACTCTCTGTGTTGTGTCACAGAGGTTAAAATCGAAATATGTACAGTTTTTGACTCTTGTTTTATCCCGAGATCAGTACATTTTTGGTAGATGTTTTAGACGGGTGGTTACTAGTTATCCTAAATTTTATTTTGGTCACACTATCGAGCTCTCAAGTCTCAAGCCTGTTTTTGAAGTTTGTCATTTCTGAACAAAATTTGTATGCTATTTAATAGCAATTTGTCAGGCAACAAAACAGCTGTTCGTGAGCCGGCTATTTCTATTAATTTGATAAAATAATACGTAAAATGGATGAAATAGAATACAAATTAAACGCAAATAATAGTGTTTTAGTGGTAAATGCAATCGATAAACTAATAAGTACTATAAAATCGAACTTTAAATTGGAAGATCGCCAGAGATTTGTTTTGGAAAATGAAGAACTAAAATATCTGAGAGAGAAATGTTCTTCGAAGGATGCTATGGTGAGCCTGACTGCGTGTCAGGGTCTCCTGGCGTTGGTCGAGCTGGGAGTCCTCGAAATAGCCCACACTATGTCCACTGTAGTAACATTGTTACCGGCGGCGCAGTAAGTATCCTATCACAGTTTTTAGTTGAAGATCTTCATGCTGGTGGTAGTTTTTAGTGTTCGTTTATATTTGTAACTTAATTTAAAGTCTAGTCAAAGTAACTTCGATAGCATGTAGTCTGTGTTGTTTACCGAGTAGAACAAATGTTCTATAATGGGGCCCGGTGCAGCTTCACAGAAGAGAGGTTAATCGACACTTAAAATCCAATGGCAATTCATTTGTTGAGGAGAATTTTTACATCACATTCCGCCATCAATGTACACCCTATTGAGTACAAAAGAATCACCAAAATACATTTCTCTGGTAGATATAAAAGTCCATTTAAATGGAGTAGTAGTAAGAGTCAAGCCAAGGATGGGGTGCAACCTACACATATTCACAAAGCTGCAAACAGTTAATTCATAGTTTTTGTCAAACTCTCATAGCTGCAGCTGGTGATGTATGTGAGTAGGATGTATCTCCATCCATGATCATCAATGGCTGTGTCTGTTTGATTAACACCTAAGTTTTAGGCCATACATAGACATTACAAACATTATTTTCTCCTCACATGCAACCACACATATGTGCATATGATGTCACAGACTCAGTTGGTATGTGTTTTTTTAATTTATAAGATAGCTTAGCAATGTCTATCCTTATTGCTGTCTTTATTAGCTATGCATATAGCAATCTAATGTATAGAATGCATTGTACTTTTCATATGCCATGCCAAGATAAAATAATGCAGTAAAAATATATACTGAAAAATGAACCTATTGTAGTGATTTCATTTTGTATGAATCATAAGTTTTAGTGTGGGTTGCACAATCCATCAGATAAATATAATGTACAGTAAACAGAATGAAGCGAGGCCAATCTTCATCATTGTCTTCCCTGTGTTACAAAAATAATCTTGTTCATAAAAACCTACTATTTAAAAATATATATATTTAAGTTTTTTCAAAAATGTACACAATTTAACGAGGGAATACCGCATGATGGCTGCTTATCATTAATAAAGCATAGGTATCCACAAATCACAAACAATATACTGGATGTAAGAAAACTCTTTCAGACACTAAGACAAGTTGTAATGCTCATGATTATGAATGAAATACCCCTAAAATCTCCCACCACAGTCTGCATCACCCTAAGGTTGACTGCGCGAGAATGCTTATAGCCTTAAGTCCGCCTTTATACTCCTCGTATATAAAGTGTTAATAAATAATAAAATCGTGAAATAAGTCTACCTATTTTTGACGCCCACGCGCACTCGCTGCTCGCACACACAGAACAATTTTAATACTCTAAAAAGCTGGCGCATGACTAACAGCCGTTAACCCTGAGCGTCGGTTGTTTTTTTTTCTAGCATTACATTTATGTATTTAAACAAATGTTTTAAGTGAATATTTTAATGATATGTTATGAATAACCATTATATTTACCTATCCAAATTTGATGGTGCGTGAAAAATTAAAATAGGTATATTTATTTTGCCATTTTTTTAGTGGCGTCATGTTCGTTATCATCAGCACTATCACAAACCGTATTAAGTTTCGAAAGTGTTTTCCTATAGACTTCCCATGTGTACTTTGTTTGCTTTTGTGCGCAATAATTAACGTAACACGCCACCGCGCATTATAAAATGCCTGCACACTGTGATGACAATGCAACGAGAGTCCACATAATAAAAACTTATTGTCATGCTTGGTTTTTAAACAGATTGACTTATGATTTATTTCTAGTATATTATTCGTGATCCCCGACGCTTTCGCGATCGCGGTTTGTAACTGTGTAATATGCTTAGCTGTTTACCATAAAGCTGTGGAATAGTTTGCCGGTACTCCGGTTACCTGCTTCGTACCGTATGGGGTCGTTTAAATAGAGTGTGAAGATAAAATTAAATTAGGCAATCCGGCATACTGCGGACCTACGATACATAATTATCTGTCGTTGGTCGCCACTATTGTTTGATTGCACTGCACTTACCATCAAGTGTAGTAGCAAGGACATTATCAAGTCAGGATAAAAAAAACTACCAAAACAATAAAATCTAATTCATTCGATTTCTGCCACAGCAACTACTCAGCGATAATATCAACGATGGCTGGTCTCCTGATCTTGGATCTGAAGTCGAGACTGGTCCCCGGGCAGCCGTACAAGTGCCAGTTCACGCTCAAGTCTCCACAGCATCCGTTCATCACGGTGATGGAGAAGAACAAGGGTGCAGCGGATGATGTGTTGGCGCAAATGCACGCTCTCTGCACGCATCCCGATTACTCGTAAGTACAGAACTATGATTGAAATTAAGTAGATCGACAATCAGAGACAAGGTACAAGAGTGAGTAAGTTGTTACCGTCCCGGCCACCGGCAGCTAGCTCACGTTATATTACGCAAATCCCATTTAGAAATTTTTTCCCGGTTCTCCCCAGGGGGCTTGCCCCCTAATGCTGACCCTTTTTCCTTCCCCTCGCCCTTGGCCCTTTGGCAGGCCGGCAGGATCTTGCCGACCTACGATGGACACATTGTTTTTCGTTGGTCGACACTATTCTTGAATTGCGCTACACTTACCATCAGGTGTAGCGTAGTCACTTTGCTGAGCCAGGATAAAAAAAAATGGAGCAAGGACAATGATAATGGTTTTTCTTTGCAGAGTATCATCCAACAGCCTGGAACTCCTCCGGCCGGTGTTCCTCTGGTTGACGTGTAACCCTCAGCGTGACGGCGGCATCAGGCCCTGGCAGCTGATGCTGAGTCTCCCACAGACCAGCGCGTTGTCATCGCTGCTGCTCGCATGTCTCAGCTGTCAGCAGGTATTTTGCAAAAGATAAAAGTTGCCAAGTGATTGAGCATAAATAGCTATCTTTTGAATTCCGTAACGCGTGCTCGAAGAACCTTATTACTAAGCAATGCAATCTGTTTGTAATATCTTAAGAAGGTGCATTTCTATTTATTGAATCGTAGCAGGTAGCCGCTTCGGTTAGTTTCTTTTTCGGTCTTTTGTAGTCGGTTGGTTTCTTTTATTTTATGTAATATGTATTTTTTTATTTAATTGAATGACGCGCTCGCCTGATAGTAACTGCCATGCCTGCCCATAAACAGAAGCAACATCATACAAAACTTTGAATTACAAAGCACTGCATGGCACTGAACTGCGCTCGTCACCCCGAGACATAAGATGTTAATACCCAGTAATTACACTGGCTTCAATGTCCTTCAAATTGAAACACGACAGTGCTTACATACTGTTGCTTGTGGGAGAAATAAACAAAGCGGTGGTACCAACCCAGACGGCATCTCGCATACGAGGACCTACCTTGACTAGACCTGTTGATGACAATAGATACACTAAATTCCAGATTAAAATCTTTTGGCCGTCCATTGTGTGCTTTGTACGTGGGAATGTTGGCTTCACTTGCGTTTATGAGTACCACCTTGTCTCCAGATCTGTAACCCCTCATTGATAGAGCGTGCGTTCAGTGCTTACTCCGCAGTCACCGACGCCGCGATCTACCAACAGAACAGGGAGATGGTTATGGCCTTACTCCCCATGCTGGCTAGGATATCCAACGAGCTCGTCACACATGGGTGAGTTGAAGAAATTTTGTAAAATTGTTTAATGGTGCCCAAGCACACCATTAAAACAATCCGGCGAGGTTAACCAGTATAGATCAATAATTGTGATAAGTAAAATAGGATTTAGCGCTACCTTGAGTGGTGGAGCCAAGCTGTATATAGTTTTGTCTACAGCATGAATGGGCCGGCTCGACCGGGTCGTTACCACTGTCTCGCAGAAAACCGACGTAAAGTAGCGGCTTGCTGCTGCGTTTCGTACGGTAAGTGAAATACCCAGAGACCCAAATCCCCCTCCCCGTCCCAATGCTTTAATTATCCCTTCCCTTTAAGGTTGGCAACGCGCCTATGATTCTTCTAGTATTGTAGGCGTACATGGACGGTGGAGATAACTTACTATAAGGTGACCCACTTGCTCGTTTGCCGGTCTGTGCTATAAAATAAAAGTGTGTTAATAACCTAACGTCACTCGTGCGTGCGTGCGGGCGCGCGTGCGTGTGTGTGCGAATGGACCGATTTGATTACGGCTTTCTGTGTGACAGCTGGTTTAATTATGATAGTTATTTGTTGTTTCAAGATCTGATCAGCCGTTTAAAATGTGATCTTTTTCTTAATGCCGTCGGAAGTTTTTAATGCAAATCCCTCGTAGTTCCTGATACCCACGATACACTTTAGCTTAGTGTGGGGTCTGAACTGTGAGCTTATTTATCCTATTCTGGCGGGATGAGATTTGAGAGATGCAATATCTCACGATGGTTGGCATTATGTTAGCACTGCAATGCACTTATCATCAGGTAAACTGCGGTGCCAGTATAAATGTTTATGAATACAGTCGCGACCCTCGTCCGTGCTACATCCTGCTGGAGCGTTGCTTCAGCCTGGAGGCGGCGGAGTTGCGCGCCGCCTCGGGGCTGGTGCTGATGATCCTCGCTGACAACCTGATGCACTCCTCAGCACTGCACCTGCACGAGCTGTTCAACTTGTGTGAGTCACCTCTTGGCTTCATCATCATTCTAAAAGCATTATTATGAAGACCTTTTAAAAACAACAATTCCTGTTCTTTTTTTTGTAGGCAACTTTCTTTATACAGGGTTATTTTTAAAACACCAGCAACCTCGCAGGGGTAGATTCCTAAGGTTATAAGCTACTACTTTTGTTCTACGACTTTTGATAATTTGTTAGATTTTATTTTCATACAAAAATAAGTATTCATTTAATTTCCGTCTTGAATATTACCTACACGCATCGCAGATTACGTAAGCAAACACGCGAAGCGTGGGGAACCGGGCTAGCGTTGAAGGTCATCGCCCGAGCCAGCTGAGCGGCGCCTTTGAGTCGCGCGCGCACGCCGAACGCTACGAAGAAAAATACGACACAACAAAAACTTGTAAAATCATTTTTTTTTAAATATATTGAGTTATATACAAACTCGTAGAACAAAAGTTGTTCCGTATGGGGTCAGCTATCTGGTCCTGCGAGGTTGCTGGTGTTTTAAAATTAACCCTGTATATTTGCTATTAGTGTTGTCTCCAATAAAAAAATAATTCAATTATATGAGTCATATAAGACCTTTGGTTTCTGCTCTAGGTTTTGCTATCCGTTTAACACTATTTACTAAGACATCTTGTATAAAAAAAAATGTTGTAATTAAGATTCTCTAAAATAAAGTATGCAATTCAAGACCTACCCTCATTCCAGGTCTAAACATAATTAGCAAATACGAATGCTCAGCGATATCCCTGGATGTTTTCGTGGCCCTCTCCCTCCAATGGCTGAACCTCCCATCGTATCTCACGTCATCAGCTTTAAAGGTCGCAGCCAAGATCCTTGATAACTACCAGGACAGGACCTCAGAGGACACCAGGCTCCACACTCCTAACATGAAAGCCAATAAGACTTTCCAAGCACTGTTATACACGGACAGTCGACTTTCCATCATATTTAAATTGAATGAAATATGGGAAAAGATCAGAGATGATCCGGAGAAGGTTAAATCCTGGTTGGACGATGTTGGGAAGGTTGATGATGGGCTAAAAAGGGAGCTCTTGCCATTGCTGTTTGGTATTATGATGGGAAAGAGAAACGATGATGTTTTGCTGAAAGTGGTTGGGGTTGTGATCGGCGTGGTGAACTCTATGAAGGATGTTTCGGTGCAGTTGTTGCCGATTTTGTTGTATAAAATATCTCATGAAAAATCGCCAAGGGTTAGGCTGGAGTGTTTGAAGGCGTTGCCCTTGATGGCAAAGACGAAGGTAAGGGATTTGTTATTGAATAAAGCTGTAGTCAATTTTCAGATACAAAGGATTTTGAAAATTAACACTCAAATGTCACAAATAACAATAACGATTGTAGTGGCTGAATACTAAGACGACACTCAAGAATTTAGGATTGTCTTAATCATATCTTATCTGTCAAAATCTAATGGAAATAAGTACCCGATACATAGTCGGTCTCTGAGTAGTGTTTTAGCATTGTAGGTTTTGAGATTGTGTTAGGTGCAACCTGCACCTTTATAGAAGGCTACTCACCCACTGCGCCATGGAGGGTAAAGCCACTTTGAAAATTTACAACGTGGCTTGTGACTAAATTAGGTGTGTCAAGTGACTTTGCGCTCATGTTTTTTTTTATTTATGTCATTCAATGACGAGACGAGCAAGGCGCTCGCCTGATGGTAAGCGCCACGCCTGCTCATAAACAGAAGCTACACCAGCGTGATATACTTTGAATTACAAAGCACTGCATAGCACCGAAATGCGCTAGTCACTCCGCGACATAAGTCTCTGTCTCTGTCGCTGGCTTCAATGTTCTTCAAACCGAAACACAACAGTGCTTATACACTGTAGTTTGGCGGCAAAAATAGACGGTGCGGTGGTACCAACCCAGACTGCCTCTCGCATACGAGACACCTATCACCTTCCGAAGTTCAAGTGACTGCGCTCATTGTGCTAAGTGGACTGGTGTTGTTCTAACAGGAGAACGTGCCGACAGTTGTATCGATATTGAACAAGTTGAAGACGAACAAGGGAGTCCCTACGTCGTTTTTGATAATGCTCTACGCAAGTTTGGCCGAAACTCAGGTACCATTAGTCTACAATTTATTTTTTACTAGCTTTTGTTCGCGGCTTCGACCACGTAAAAGGTTTTTCCAGAATATTATATTGCTCGACCGGGTCGTTATCACTCTCGTCACAGAAGACCGACGTAAAGTAGCGGCTTGCTGCTGCGTTTCGTACGGTGAGTGAGATATCCGGAGGCCCAAATCCCACTCCCCTTCCCAATCCCTTAATTACCCCTTCCCTTTAAAGTTGACAACGCGCCTATGATATTTCTAGTATTGTAGGCGTACATGTGCGATAGACCATAAGATGACCCGCTTGCTCGTTTGCCGGTCTATGCTATAAAATAAATATACTAATGTTAAGCTAATAAAAAATCAGTTGACGCTCAGAGTCAACGGTCGCGCGTAAGCGGTATGCGAGCTGCGTGCACGCTTTGTATAAGAGAACGGGCAGAAAAATATACTAATATTATTTAAAACAACTGAATTACATATACCGATTGGCGATTTGGTTATCACATTAAATGATACAGCGGTTAAAACTAGTTGGTATAAGTTTGTTTAAATAATAAAATAAACATTTATACAAAAATTAAAAATATGTCACTTTCAAACAAAATAAATACCTTAAAAATTGCCACGAAATAAAACACCTTTTTAAGTAGTAGTACTTGTTAGTAGTTCAATTACCTGTAAAAGCAGCGACATCGCAGTGATAGGCACTTTGTCTCACGCATGTCCGCGTCGCATCGCCGCTCGCCGCTTGTGGGTTATTGACGTAGCAGTATTAAGTGATATCCTTACGCATTTAAATGATGTTCTCAAATGTTAAATCAGAAAAAAAAAGTCCCTTGAAAAAGATATCGTATGTAGTATAATCATTTAATGTGGTAACCTAATCACCACAGAGTATATAGACCTAAGCTACAGGTACAAAAAGAATATAATTAGCAGATTGTACAGTTTGTGGCAACACAATTAGTTTCTTATTAGGATTTATGTAACATTACACTAATTTTGCGTCTAAATTATTTTCCTATAATTTTTTTCTATCTCCAGCACAACTGTTTTGTTATATTAAGGTGCGTTGTTTCCCGTATCTACGCGAGATGTTGGTGGACACAACACTCGGCAGGCCTGATGACTTGAAGTGGGAGATCGACATAGCTAGAGCCACGGCTGTTTTGAAGATATGCGAGACCAGGTAACTAAAATCATAGTATAGAATATAGTATATGCTTCGTATTTTTATACTGCTTGGTGGACTTACAGAATTGATTGCGGCTGGTTTGTATTTACTTGTGCGATGTTAAGTGAAGTTTACCACAATATATAAGTGAAAACTACATCTAAATCGGAAAAGCCGTTTCTGAGATTTTCGTGCACAAACGCACAAACAGTTTTCTCATATATCTTCCATGTATAGACAGCGATCCGTTACATTTTTGGAACTTAGTTCCTTATCGCGCGTTGCGAAAGGGGGCCAGACGGAAAAAATTGGTACGAAAAGTTGGCACGAAAATTTTTGTCACGACATAATTCTCCGACCAGCCAGCGTTAGCTGACCTCCCTGGAACATCGATAATTTCGAAGTCCCAGGTGGCGTCACACAGTGACCAGTCAGCTTGGACCGGACTTTCACAAGACTTTGACCTTGAACCCCAACCGTGACCTTGACCCCGACCTTGACCTTGACCCCTATTTTACCTTGTCTTTGACCTTGACCCCGATTTTTACCTTGACTCCGACCTTGACCTTGACCCCGATTTTTACCTTGACTCCGACCTTGACCTTGACCCCGATTTTTACCTTGACTCCGACCTTGACCCCGATTTTTACCTTGACTCCGACCTTGACCTTGACACAGACGACCCTCAAAATTTAAATTAAAAATAATCGAAAGGAACTTCGTTCCATCCGGGTGTCCCTTGACACCTCTCAAGTTTTTATTATAATACTAGATGACCCGGTGAAATTCGTATCACCTACATATATTTGTGTAAAATGTGGTCAAAACTTAATACAAATGTTTAATTTATATTAAATGCAATTAATGTCCTGCCCTGTCCTGTCCTGTCCTGTCCTGTCCCGTCCCTCTACCTGTCCCTGTCCCTGTCCCTGTCCCTGTCCCTGTCCCTGTCCCTGTCCCTGTCCCTGTCCCTGTCCCTGTCCCTGTCCCTGTCCCTGTCCCTGTCCCTGTCCCTTTCCTGTTCTGTCCCTGTCCTGTCTAGTATAGCGTGGCGACCCGTCATCACGGCAAGCTTCTCAACGCCAACAATCCGGTTTATACCTGCGCTTATAGATGTTTCACATCAAGTGTTTCATACCCATGAACAGTTTGTATTGGAAAATTAAGTTGTCGTTTTTAGTGTTTTCCTTTACTTATTATTTATGTTACTCATTTTTTCTCACCGGGTAAACCTTCCCTGAACTTCCACAAATATTTCAAGATCAGAATTAGCCAAATCGGTACAGCCAGTCTCAAGTTTTGGCGAGACCAACGAACAGCGATTAATTTTTATATACATAGATGTATACAGGGTTATTTTTAAAACACCAGCAACCTCGCAGGGGTAGATTCCTAAGGTTATAAGCTACTACTTTTGTTCTACGACTTTTGATAATTTGTTAGATTTTATTTTCATACAAAAATAAGTATTCATTTAATTTCCGTCTTGATTGTTACAACGCGCCACGCAGATTACGTAAACAAATACGCGAAGTGTGGGGAACCGGGCTAGCTCCTTTGAAGGTCAACGCGCCGCTCAGCTGAGCGGCGCCTTTAAGTCGCGCGCGCACGCCGCGCCGCGCCGCATACTACGAAGAAAAATACGACACAACAAAAACTTGTAAAATCATTTTTTTTTAAATATATTGAGTTATATCCAAACTCGTAGAACAGAAGTTGTTCCGTATGGGGACAGCTATCTACCCCTGCGAGGTTGCTGGTGTTTTAAAAATAACCCTGTATAGATAGATATAGATGTATAGATAGGATTTAGCCTGCGAGAGAATGAGTTAGATTACAAGTACGCAAATACGTGTCTGCGACAGCGTACAACGAAGCCTTCGGAAAATGTCATCTTGTTTTATTTTTTGCATTTGCGTATTAAAATTCGTTGGTTAATTATTTCAATAATTCTGAAGTTTCACTTTTGGCGTGTGTGAATTACACACACACACACACACACACACACACATTTTTTTATTTTTGTTACTGGACGATATAACAATATTATAATCCCGACGGGCAGGCCCACCCCTCAAGGTCTAGAGCTGGTGGGTGTGATCTCGTCCACGCTGAACCGGTGCGGCGACCGGGGCGGGGGCGCCGCCACCAGACTCGCGCTCGCGTCACTCGCGGCGCTGTGGCGCGGGGCCGCCGTCGCACCGCCCGGCGCCTGGCGCGCGCTCGAGCCCAAGCTGGGCAGAGACAACAGGACGGGAGTGCAGATACAGTGAGTACATTACTGTGTGTACCGACAGGCGCCTCACTCGCCTCACTCGCCTCACTCGCGGCGCTGTGGCGCGGGGCCGCCGTCGCACCGCCCGGCGCCTGGCGCGCGCTCGAGCCCAAGCTGGGCAGAGACAACAGGACGGGAGTGCAGATACAGTGAGTACATTACTGTGTGTACCGACAGGCGCCTCACTCGCCTCACTCGCCTCACTCGCGGCGCTGTGGCGCGGGGCCGCCGTCGCACCGCCCGGCGCCTGGCGCGCGCTCGAGCCCAAGCTGGGCAGAGACAACAGGACGGGAGTGCAGATACAGTGAGTACATTACTGTGTGTACCGACAGGCGCCTCACTCGCCTCACTCGCCTCACTCGCCTCACTCGCGGCGCTGTGGCGCGGTGCCGCCAATGACACGCGTGCGAGCGAGATAGTGAGATGTGAGATGTCCCCACTACGCGCCTACCTTTGCCCATACCAATATTTAAAATCATAATTGCGAGCTTATTTTTGAACGAATTTTGATTGTGTTTTAACAAAAGAGTTTTTATTTTGTATTATTCTCTGTTACATATAAAATAATGTATTATATTCAACATAGGAAACTACCCAATTGCCACGTATAATATTCAATGTATTTGTTTTCAAATTTCATGACGTGACCTCGTGAACAACAGTTTTCTGTTGAATCATTGCCTCGATCGTGCGACCTCTCCCTATCTAAATAGTTCTGTAGAAGTAATGGTATGCTTTTTTGAAGTGATAACTTCTTATGGGAGGGTGAACTAAAACGTTCCGTAACGCGAGCGGTCCATCGACCAGCCAGCGTTAGCTGACCTCCCTGGAACATCGATAATATCGAAGTCCCAGGTGGCGCCACACAGTGACCAGTCGGTTTGGAGCGGACTTTCACAAGACTTTGACCGGACTTTGAAACGACTTTTACCGGACTTTGACAGGACTTTGACCGGACTTTGACACGACTTTGACACGGCTTTGACAGGACTTTGACACGACTTTGACACGACTTTGACACGACTTTGACACGACTTTGACACGACTTTGACACGACTTTGACACGACTTTGACACGACTATGACGCGACTTTGACGCGACTTTGACGCGACTTTGACACGACTTTGACCGGACTTCGTAACGTAACGAGTTAAGGGAAGGCTTCCCTTTCTCTCACGCATACGGTAGCAGTAGGCAGGCTCCTCCGCTCTCACTTTATTTATTTATTTATTTTTAACCCACATTAGTTTAAGTTATCACTTCTGTCGAGCGTCCCGAGACGCACACTTTTTTTTTACAATAAAATACATTGTTTTCTTCAAATTTATTTTCTATTTTTTTTGGTTTTCTTAATTTTATAAAAAATATGAATTTTAACAATGAATTATACATCCATAATAAATGCATATTTGTCTTAATGAGTAATGATTTTTAATTACTCATTTATAATATAGTACCTGGGCGACCGAGCTCTGCTCGGGTGAAAAAAAAAAGTGTGCGTTCGGGGCGCTCGACAGAAGTGATAACATAAACTAATGTGTCGAAGTCGTGTCGAAGTCGTGTCATAGTCGTGTCAAAGTCGTGTGAAAGTCGTGTCGAAGTCGTGCCGAAGTCGTGCCGAAGTCGTGTCGAAGTCGTGTCGAAGTCGTGTCAAAGTCGTGTCAAAGTCTTGTCAAAGTCGTATCAAAGTCCGGTCAAAGTCGTGGCAAAGTCGTGTCAAAGTCGTGTCAAAGTCGACGAAGTCGTGGCGAAGTCGTGTCGAAGTCGAGTCAAAGTCGTGTCAAAGTCGTGTCAAAGTCGTGTCAAAGTCGAGTCAAAGTCGTGTCAAAGTCCGGTCAAAGTCGTGTCAAAGTCGTGTCAAAGTCGTGTCAAAGTGGTGTCGAAGTCGTGCCGAAGTCGTGTCAAAGTCGTGTTGAAGTCGTGCCGAAGTCGTGTCGAAGTCGTGTCGAAGTCGTGTCGAAGTCGTGTCATAGTCGTGTCAAAGTCGTGTCAAAGTCGACGAAGTCGTGGCGAAGTCGTGTCGAAGTCGAGTCAAAGTCGTGTCAAAGTCGTGTCAAAGTCGAGTCAAAGTCGTGTCAAAGTCGTGTCAAAGTCGTGTCAAAGTCGTGTCGAAGTCGTGCCGAAGTCGTGTCAAAGTCGTGTCGAAGTCGTGTCGAAGTCGTGTCGAAGTCGTGTCATAGTCGTGTCAAAGTCGTGTCGAAGTCGTGTCAAAGTCGACGAAGTCGTGGCGAAGTCGTGTCGAAGTCGAGTCAAAGTCGTGTCAAAGTCGTGTCAAAGTCGAGTCAAAGTCGTGTCAAAGTCCGGTCAAAGTCGTGTCAAAGTCGTGTCAAAGTCGTGTCAAAGTCGTGTCAAAGTCGTGCCGAAGTCGTGTCCAAGTCGTGTCAAAGTCGTGTCAAAGTCTTATCAAAGTCGTGTCAATGTCCGGTCAAAGTCGTGCCGAAGTCGTGTCGAAGTCGTGCCGAAGTCGTGCCGAAGTCGTGTCGAAGTCGTGTCGAAGTCGTGTCAAAGTCGTGTCAAAGTCGTGACAAAGTCGTGTCATAGTCGTGTCAAAGTCGTGTCAAAGTCGTGCCGAAGTCGTGTCAAAGTCGTGTCGAAGTCGTGCCGAAGTCGTGTCGAAGTCGTGTCGAAGTCGTGTCATAGTCGTGTCAAAGTCGTGTCGAAGTCGTGTCAAAGTCGACGAAGTCGTGGCGAAGTCGTGTCGAAGTCGAGTCAAAGTCGTGTCAAAGTCCGGTCAAAGTCGTGTCAAAGTCGTGTCAAAGTCGTGTCAAAGTCGTGTCAAAGTCGTGTCAAAGTCGTGCCGAAGTCGTGTCGAAGTCGTGTCCAAGTCGTGTCAAAGTCGTGTCAAAGTCTTGTCAAAGTCGTGTCAATGTCCGGTCAAAGTCGTGCCGAAGTCGTGTCGAAGTCGTGCCGAAGTCGTGTCGAAGTCGTGTCAAAGTCGTGTCAAAGTCGTGACAAAGTCGTGTCATAGTCGTGTCAAAGTCGTGTCAAAGTCGTGTCAAAGTCGTGTCGAAGTCGTGTCGAAGTCGTGTCGAAGTCGTGTCGAAGTCGTGCCGAAGTCGTGTCGAAGTCGTGTCAAAGTCGTGTCAAATTCGTGTCAAATTCGTGTCAAAGTCGTGTCAAAGTCTTGTCAAAGTCGTGTCAAAGTCCGGTCAAAGTCATGGTAAAGTCGTGTCGAAGTCGTGCCGAAGTCGTGTCGAAGTCGTGTCGAAGTCGTGTCAAAGTCGTCGAAGTCGTGGCGAAGTCGTGTCGAAGTTGTGTCAAAGTTGTGTCGAAGTTGTGTCAAAGTCGTGTCAAAGTCGTGTCAAAGTCGTGTCAAAGTCGTGTCGAAGTCGTGTCGAAGTCGTGTCAAAGTCGTGTCAAAGTCGTGTCAAAGTCGTGTCAAAGTCGAGTCAAAGTCGTGTCAAAGTCGTGTCAAAGTCCGGTCAAAGTCGTGACAAAGTCGTGTCATAGTCGTGTCAAAGTCGTGTCGAAGTCGTGTCGAATCGTGTCGAAGTCATGTCGAATCGTGTCGAAGTCGTGTCAAAGTCGTGTCAAAGTCGTGTCAAAGTCGTGTCATAGTCGTGTCAAAGTCGTGTCAAAGTCGTGTCGAAGTCGTGTCGAAGTCGTGTCGAAGTCGTGTCGAAGTCGTGTCGAAGTCGTGCCGAAGTCGTGCCGAAGTCGTGTCTAAGTCGTGTCATAGTCGTGTCAAAGTCGTGGAAGTCCGGTCCAAGTCCGGTCGAAGTCCGGTCGAAGTCCGGTCGAAGTCCGGTCGAAGTCCGGTCAAAGTCATGACAAAGTCGTGTCATAGTCGTGTCAAAGTCGTGGCAAAGTCGTGTCAAAGTCGTGTCACAGTCGTGTTAAAGTCCGGTCAAAGCCGACTGGTCACTGTGTGACTCCACCTGGTATTTAGAAATTATCAATGTTCCAGGGAGGTCGGCTGACACCGCGCTGGCTGGTCAATGGACCGCTCGCGTTAAGGAACGTTTCGGTTCACCCTCCCATAAGAAGTTATCACTTCAAAAAAAAAACAAAATGACATTTTCTAAAAATGATTCCTAGCTAGATCGATTTATCGCCCCCGAAACCCCCTATATACTAAATTTCATGAAAATCGTTGGAGCCGATTCCGAGATTCCAATTATATATATACAAGAATTGCTCATTTAAAGATATAAGATAAATCATCCAACATTAAATCTCACTGTTGTATGAAATTTTAATGCTACAACTTGTAATTGTCCGACGTTGCAGAATAGGACTGACTTGACTAAGAAAAAAAGAAAGAAATACAGTATTTATACGTCACCTAATAACTAATTATTATTCTCTTTTAATGAACAGTTCCCAAATAAATTTTTTGTTCTACTATTGTTTTAATTTCAAGGTTAAGTTCCAAAATTTGCTTTTGCACAAGTTTTTAGCCTCCATGGTGCAGTGTGCGAGTAGCCAACCGTGAAACGAGAGGCCATGGGTTCAATCCCCGTACCAAGACGTATATTTGTGTGATCTACTGATATTTGGGGTGTTGCGAGACCGAAAGACTCTTGTAGTTCCTGATACCCGACACAAAACTCGTATCTTACGGTGGGGTCAGGACTATGTGAGTAACTGTTGGGCGTATTTATTATTTAGTGTTGTCACAAAAACTACAAGACGTGTTGCCAGTAGTCAAATAGCAACAATTTTATTATTTATTGGATTCATTTTCAAACAACTGTGATACATAATTGGATTGAAATATTAAGGGGGCCAGAAATAATCGCAATTTGTGGAATTTCTCTATTTTAATTATTTTTCTATTTTTATAAGACCTCATGTAGGATGACAACTATAAAATCTATTGTATTAACCTCATTTTTTTATTAAATAGAGGATTATGAAAAAAAAAATATGTTTGTGAAAAAATAAATACTAATTAAACTTATCAATCCATTGTTAGTAATAAATTGAAATAGTATAAAAATATTTATAAATAACCCCATAAACTTTAACAATCAAAACACATCACTATTCAATATTATATTTGTCCAATAACTTTAAGAGGTGCGGAAATGTATACTTGTCGATGTTCTTGGCCCACACGTGATCTATGTGATTGAATTGCTTTCTTTTCATTATTCGATACTCGACTACATTCGACAGTTCTTTCCTAAGTAAATTCACATTATTTACCGGCACCAACTTATCGTTCTTGCTCCCATACAAACCGATCTTCATCGTCACTTTCTTCAAATCGTAATCTAATGGTATGTTCTGACCATACTTCTCCATATTTATCTCATATCCATAGTCATATTGACAGAATTTGTTTCCTGCAGCATTTTGCGCGAAGTGCAGCAAATTCTTCCTAGAGGTGCTTGTTGGGTAATGTCCCAACCAGACGGATATGAATTCCGGCTCCAACTCTTCCGCATCATACCCTTGTATAAACCCCAGGATGTTGGAGCACATGTCCGCTTGCATGTCACAAAGATTACGTACTATACTCCTTAGCTGTTTGTTGAACACTTCTTCAGTGTCCAAAGCTATTAGGACTGAATTTAAAATGTTCCTGGCTTGTACTACTATGCCCCAAGGCGAAGGCAGGTTTTTCACATAACCTACGGGTCCTAGAGCGATAAGTATGTTTACTTTGTCATTATACTCTGGCTTCATTGATCCCATCACGTAGAAAATTGTATTGCCTTGAGAGTGTCCGATGGCGTTCAGTTTCTCCGCTTTGGTTTTGTTTAACACGGTGTCGATGATCTTTGGTAGGTCATAGATACCCATTTCGTGGTAGCTAAAATCCCAGAATCCTTTATCCTTATCAGGATTCAACTGGGTGTGTGTCCTGGAATAATGGGTTCCTCTGACATTGCCAGCCCAGACGTCGAAGCCCTTGTTAGCCAACATGGCGACTAAGGACGTGTTTCCTCTAATCATAAAGGTGTCTGCAGAGTCAATGATTCCATGCATGAGGAGGATCGGCCTGTTACTATTCCCGGGTATATGGAAGAGCTTGAGGACATATCCATCTTCGGTGACGACTCTATGTTCTTCGCAATTGTAGCCATATTTCTTCGCTAGACCTGTGAAGTCTAGCCGGCCGTCTTCAGCCAGTTTTAAAATTACTTGCGATATGAGACTGGTCAGTAGCAGGGTTATGATTATTGGATTCATGTTTTCAATCCTAGTTGTAGTTCGGTAATAATGTGTACTCGACACACTCGTATTTCGGTTTCTAATGTCACTGATATAATTATCTGACGCTCGGAGTCTGTAGTTAATTTATGTAAAACTATAAAAAGTTATATAAATTGTGGTTTGTTAATTATTCGGCAGAAAAACAGACTTAACACACGTCTTTGTGAAAATGTAATAATTATACGAAAATGTTTGAGTTTTGTAAATAAACGATTTTCTGAAAAATTTTGCTGCATTCAATTATTATTATAAGAATAACTTTGGCTGTGGTTCTCAGTAGCTGTCCGAGATCTGATAATAATAAGATAGGTACTGCTATCAATTCCTTCAAAGTGGTATTTTTTCCGAGCACGGCAAAATGACTGCACTGATGGTAAGCGGTGTGCAGTCCAAAAACCCAGCCACCACTGAGATACAATGAGTTTATCGGTGTTCACCAGAATCATGCTGGCCTGTATAAATGCTTCTTCACATATACAGGGATACAAGTATGTACACCTATAACCGCCTCAACTAACCATCAAAACGATAGTTTGAGTAACGTAGGGGCAGCAGGTCCCAGAGAAGAATTTTTGGAAATTTAGACGGCCTCTCGCTTACGAGTGACCTACCATCTTGTAAACTCATCATTTCGATTCAGGCAAATTTTAAGTCTACCTTCTTGGAAGGAACTCTAACGTTGCTCTTTTCTTTCTTTCTTTCTCTCTTCTCTTTCTAATTGACAGACGCGCCATACAGCTCATTGGCGACGATAAGTTAATTGAGTCCAGAATTCAGTCTTGGGCATAAACTAATATAAGGATGAAAGATTTGATTGTTTGCATTGAATAGGCTCTGAAACTACTGGACCGATTTGAAAAATTCTTTCATCATTAGAATCCTACATTATCCCTGATGAACATAGGGGATATCGTTAATACAACGGTGCAGAATTTCACACGGACCGAGTTGCGAGCGAATGCTAGTCGGATATATGTACTTCGGAGAGTGCGCTCAAGAATAATCTGATTCCTCCTCCATTTTACCATCTAACTACAAGACGCATTAATACATGATATCCATATATATAGTGGAATAGCTTTTCCTCGCGGCTCCGCCGGCGTGATCTGCTTTTTCCGGGATAAAAAGTAGCCTATATTAGTGATAATGCAGCTTTCTAACGGCAAAAGAATTTTTGAAATCGGTCCAGTAGGTTTTAAGTTTATTCGTTACAAAAACACAAATCATTCCTCTTTATAATATTAGTGTAGATGTACATCCGGCACGAACACGTTTCGCCTTTTTATTTATAGTGCGGGATGCAAGACTTGAACTTTTTGTCAGTCTTTGTTTCCAAAATAAAACAATACCATGTAGATGTTCATTGAAATAAAACTAATATAAACGGATGTTATCGCGGTTTTTTATTTTAAATCAATTGGATGCAGGCCGCTTCCAACAGGTCGGTCTGGAAATCTTTGGGGGAGGCCTATGTTCAGCAGTGGACGTCTTGTGGCTGATGATGATGATGATGATGATACAAAATATGTACAGGCGGACTTAATGCCAAAGGCAAATGCTAGTTAAGGAGCATATACAGGGTTACTTTTAAAACACCAACAACCTCGCAGGACTAGGTAGCTAACCTCATAAGAAACAACTTTAGTTCTACGACTTTTGATAATTTGGTAGATTTTATTTTCGTACAAAAATAAGTATTTAATTTCCGGCTTGAATGTTTATAACTCTACCCGCATCGTAAAGATTACGTAATCAAAACCCTGCGAAGCGCGAGAAAGGGGGTGCAGCGCTAGCGCCTTAGAACTTGACCCATTTATCTCGCGCCAGTCATCTGTCATTCAATAATTTTTTTCATGTATTCAATTATGTCCGAACTCGTAGAACAAAAGTTGTTCCTTATGGGGTTAGCTATCTAGTCCTGAGAGGTTGCTGGTGTTTTAAAAGTAACCCTGTATATTTGAAGTCGGTTTTAGGTTTTTATTATAATTATTAGGTTGTGCAAACTCCTTGGCGAGATACCGTCGTTGCGCGTCGCGACACCGGAGTACGACCGTCTCGTGACGGACGCGTGTCGTCGCCTGTGGGCGTACGTGGCTGACTCCAACCACGCTGACGTCATAGAGGCTGCATGTGACGCGCTCGCTGGCTTCAAAGTTGATGATTACAAGCTCAAGGATATACCTGAGGTGAGGGTGGATGGTGGTTTCTGCAGTATTGTTTGTGCTTAATTTTTTTTTAGCAGAAGGCCGGAAACCTAGCAATGCAGACTCTTGACAGTCGCCATTATATTTGAACGACACTGTTATAGCATCAGATTCAGTGTAGTCACTTAACCGTGCGAGGATTTAAAAAAAATAAGAGTGTCTTTTATCCGAACACAGCAAAGTGACTGCACTACACCTGATGGTAAGCTAAGTGCAATCCAAAAAACCACCGGTAAACAATGAGTTTATAGGTGGTCACCAGAGTCATGCCGGCCTGTATAAATGCTTCTTCCCTCTTCGGAGAGGAAAGAAGCAAATCGAGGGGCCTGCGACAGGACAGGCGGATACTAGGATGCACCCTTATACTCACCCCAAATAACAATCAAGTCATGTCGCAAACCCCTCGGGAGAACTGGATATACACTGGCTGATCTTGGAACGCGATCCACACAAGGTTTGTTATATATTGTTACTAAGGTAGGTTTTAACACCATATGTACGGTGGTGGCTATCCGAGAGGATATGAATATCCTACCATCAACATTAGAATAGCAGATTAGCAGAGTTTTGGGGTTAACAGCTTCTGGCTAGTCTACAAGCTGGTGTCTGGAGGACAATTATACAGTCAGTTTTATATTTGCTTCTTTTTGTAATTTATTGAGTTAAGAAGTCGTATTGAGAAGTTCACACCTACAAGGTGGACAGACGACCTGATAAAGGTCGCAGGAAGTCGCTGGATGCTTCCAACAGGTTGGTCTAAAAATCTTTAGGGGAGGCCTATGTTCAGCAGTGGACGTCCTGTGGCTGATGATGATGATGATTGAGAAGTTCAAGATTTGTTTACTATCAACTCAACTGTTCAACAGATTTATAGAAGAACAGTTAAGCTCCCACCATCGCATTGCAAAACACCTGCCGATGCTGCCAGGAAGCCTGAAGATGTATTGGATTACGTGCCTTGTAAGTATATGATCTAGGTGGTGAGTACGAAGTAGTATAATTTTAGTGCGTTTCTTGGAGTAATATTTGTTGCCTTGGAATTCCTGGACTTATGTTTTAAGTTTTCGACATTTGATATACCTAGTATTGTTAAATAAACTCTCCACAATTGAAATAAGATTGTCATCAAGTTTTGTGTCAAGTGTTTGAGTGGTAGACAGTACAGTACAGACTGTACACAGTTTTGTCTACAGCATGAATGTACCGGTTCGACCGGGTCGTTACCACTGTCTCACAGAAAGCCGACGTAAAGTAGCAGCTTACTGCTGCATTTCGTACGGTGAGTTTGATATACGGAGGCCCAAATCCCTCTACCCTTTCTAATCCCTTAATTATCTGTCCCCTTTAAGGTCGGCAACGTGGGCGTATATGGGCAGTGGAGATCACTTACCACCAGGTGACCCACTAGCTCGTTTGCCGTTCTATGCTATAAAAAAGCAATGTTCAACTTCATAGTGATAAACGGCTAGCGTCTCCTCATTTCTCCCACGAAAATAAGATCACTTGGTGCGAGGCATGACTACTCTGATTTTATACCAGATTTTTGTGAAATAAATGACAGGATTTGTCGTCTTTTGTATTCCAGGTGAGGTCTGGCCAGAAGTGTTCAAATACACAAATCAGGCAGCACTGCCTGGGGTGGTACGACTGGCTTCCGGCCTCGTAGAGCGCGAGATCAAGGGTTACCGCAGCGGCGTGTACCAGCTGGACGTGAGACAGGAGCCGCTGAGCCTGGCCAGCCTCCCCCCCTCCAGTGTGGTGCGGGGGCTGGTGGAGTGCTTCAGGAAACAGGTGAGCTGGAAGGGGGTAGAAAGAGAGGAAGAAAGAAACTGTATTTGGCCATTATGGACCAGATGGTAGGAAATTGTAGGTACACACGGAAGTATAAAATAAGTACCTAGACATAAAAATACAATATAATAAACTTAAAAAAAATACACAAAAAAATCAAAAACCGTGAAAAAACAATTAAAAAAACAAAAAAAAAATATCCCCGGCATACCCTAATACTTATACATCCCAACCATCCGTGTCCGTAATATGACCAAAAAGAGAAGACAGAAGAATAGTTGAGTCGGATCCACCTGACACTGACTTACAACGAGGGCCATAGAAGTGTCACACGGATGCCAGCAAAAGACCAAGCAATAATGTGTAAGCACTGTTATGTTTCGGTTTGAAGGACATTGAAGCCAGTGAAATTACTGGGCATTATGAGACTAACATCTTATGTCTCGGGATGACGAGGCCAGTTCAGTGCCATGCAGTGCTTTTCAAAGTTCTGTGTGGTGTTGCTTCTGTTTATGAGCAGGCGTGGCGCTTACCATCTGGCGAGCACCTTGGTCTTCTCGTCATTCAGTCAAATAAAAAAAAACGGAAATTCTCTAAGAGTTATATCTCAATGTTGAAACAGTACATCAATTATATCGAATTATCTCTCTATCAGGCCGTCTCACCCACCTACGACTACACAGACTCGATCCTCCTGGCTATCCTGCAAGCATTAAACTCGGAGTACCCCCGTCCCATCCCTCCTGTGGACCTGTGCTTCCTCCCCGAAGCGTTCCACAGAGGTCCGCAGTGGAAGGCGGAATGTGTCAAGCTGGCTGCCAGGCAGGCCTCCGTGTCTCCATCAGCTAGGAGGATCCTGGAGAATTATCTGCAAGGAGTCGCTAGTGATACTGCTGAGGTAAGTTTATGGTATCGGTCATTCTTAGGCCTACCGTCACTGGACAAAACCGTCAAATGACCAGATATTCACTATGAGTTACATCATTTATAAATAAATAAACTAAACTTATGTGGGTTAAAGTGAGAGAGGAGGAGCCTGCCTACTGCTGCCGTTTGCGTGAGAGAAAGGGAAGCCAGACAGGGTGGCACCGTAACGCGTTACGTTACGAAGCGGTTTACCTGGTGGCGTTTTTGCTGGTGGGAGAATACTTGTATCCGATCGGATAGCGACCACCGTACACTGGTGCTAAAACCTGCCATAGTGGCCCACCTTGTGTGGATCGCGTTCCAGGATCAGCCAGTGTATATCCTGTTCTCCCCAGGGGGCTTGCCCCCTTATCCGAACCCTTTTCCCGTCCCTTTTTCCTTCCCCTCCCCTTTGGCCCTTAGGCAGGCCGGCTTGATCTTGCCGACCTACGATGGACACATTATTTATCGTTGGTCGACAATATTCCTGGATTGCGCTACACTTACCATCAGGCGTAGCGTAGCCACTTTGCCGAGCCAGGATAAAAAAAAAAAAAAATATCCACTATGGTTTACATCACTTACCATCAGTTAGACCATTTTTGCGTATCTCATATAAAGAAACGTGTGCGTCTCGGCACGCTCGACAGAAGTGATAAACTAATGTGGGTTAAAGTGAGAGAGAAGGAGCCTGCCTACTGCTGCCGTATGCGTGAGAGAAAGGGAAGCCAGACAGAGTGGCGCCGTAACGCGTTACGTTACCCTCCCATAAGATGTTATCACTTCAAAAACACGTTGAACATGAACATGCTTACTTCTAATTTTCTAATCTTTACATAGTATAAAATGAAGTCGCTTCCGCCGTCTGTTCGCTTAGATCTTGTAAACTATTCAACGGATTTTAATGCAATTTTTAGCAATAGATAGAGTGATTCATGAGGAAGGTTAATATGTATATCAGGCTATAACCCCTGGGAGCAGGGCAGTAACATGCAGGTGAAACCGCGAGGGACAACTAGTAGTAAATAAATAAATAAAATTAGGCCCGGTGAAACGTGGGTGCAGCTCTATTTATATCATAAGTATTTCTTTTCAGGAAGAAGATGTAAATCTAGTATTCGAGTTCCTCCCAATCTTATGCAGGAGCATGCCCCCCAATGCCCTGAGGGATGCTATAGAGAAACGCTTAGGAGAATCCTTCACCGCCATGTCTAAAGTCAAATCCAAGGACCCTCAGGAGTTCGCGTTCGTCAGGCAACTGAACATGATAAGGAAATGTCTGGAGTGTGATAAAATCCACGTGGCCAACAGAACTCTACTGTCGCAGATAGTGGAGAATTACTTCTCCGTGATCAGTGACGATCATGTGGTAAGTTATATATGTACTAGCAGACCAGGCCATGCGTTGCTGTGGCTGTAGACAGTTTAGTCTATAGCATGAATGAGTTGGCTCGACCGGATCGTTACCACTGTCTCACAGAAAACCGACGTAAAGCATTGGCTTGCTGCTGCATTTCGTACGGTGAGTGAGATATCCGGAAGACCAAATCCCATCCCCTTCCCAATCCCTAATTATCCCTTTCCTTTAAGGTCGGCAACACGCCTATGATTCTTCTAGTGGTGGGCGTAGATGGGCGGTGGAGATTACTTACCATCAGGTGACCCACTTGCTCGTTTGCCGGCCTATGCTATAAAAAAAACTTTTTTAAACTCCATCAGATCCTATCATGTGTCGAAGTTTCTACTGCATGGCTAAGTTTCGTTAACTCTAAGCGTATCCAACATTCAATTGAGCTTTGATTGATTGATTGATAACTCTTTATTGTACACCACTAATAAGAATTACAATAGGTAACAAAATAAATACAAACATATGTGTAACAATCGGCGGTCTTATCGCTGAAAACGATTTCTTCCAACCAACCTTTGGATGGAACACTGGCAAAAGAGAGGTATCTGAATGGGCAGGTATATGAGATTTGTTTGTGTCAGGCGTGGTCGTGTTACGTGGAGACATGTTGCACCCTGTCGACGAAGTACCTGGAGCGCATGACGTCACCGTCCGGGTGGTGGGAGGTGACGGGGGAGTTACTACGCAAGTCGTGCGCGGTGCGGTGCGGCGTGTCCACATCCTCGGGCGGGACGTGCGGCGCGCCGCTAGTGTGGCTCAATGAGATCGTCGACGCGAACGCACTACACGTCACGTGAGTCACTCTCATACTCTTACTCTCTTACAAGGTGGTAGGTGCCTCGTATGCGAGAGACCGTCTGGGTTGGTGCCACCGCCCTGTCTGTTGTTGGCCAAGCAACAGTGTGTTAGCACTGTTGTGTTCAGGGTTCGAAAATATCCGATATTTATTATAAATATCAAAATATCGGATATTTATGATATATATCCGATATATATCAAGTTTGATATATGGACCGTTTATTTTGAAAGTGGTGTAAGTCCATTTTCTTTTGTTTCGAGAAAATTAAAGGTTACTATATTTGTTGATTTAAAAATACAGGCAAATCATATGAGGTCTGGCATTCTTTCTATTGTTTTATCAACATTTAATTTGTTTATATAAATTTGTTTTTGGCTAATTAGACTACGATAACACATATTTATGTGCTGTAAATGGACTTACACCACTTTCAAAATTAGACAATTGTAAAAATCGTTTAATTTCAATTTTGAAAAATCAAATATCGCTTAAAATATACTTCATTTTAATATAATTTTGTTTACAAATACGCATAACAACACATAAAATTTTATTTTAGACGGCAATTACACTGTCATTACAAGATACTGATTACAAGAATTTACTTATTCACTGCATGTGGTAGTGCTTCAAAATATGCATGATGCATCGGAGGTATATAGGGTAGTAGCTGCTTCATGTCTTTATATTTTTCGTACGTAATAGGTCTGGCATTTTGGTACAAAGGCTCCAGGGCGACTTTTTCAAATTTTTACGGTCTTCCAGGACGTAGAGGTAATAAATTGATAATTTTAAATTCTGCGTCCGTCATCGTTGTTTTATAAAAAATGGTATATGGTGTAATTTTGAGGAACCTCAAGCAACATATTTGCAACCATTGCAAATGTTCCCCATTAGTATTTTTTTTATCTGTTTTAATTGCATTTTGGAGATTTTTTTGTTGAAATGAAATTCTCCCGTTTCATTTCATATAAAATGAATTTATCCTTTTTTCTACATTGTTCTATTACATTATAGTAATCTTGTGGTGTGTACACAAAATTAATTTTTCTCAATGCAATAAATTATAATAATATAATATAACAAAACACTGATCTGCTAAGCCACCTACCTCTGTCAATTGGACTTACACCACTTTCATAATCGATGATTATGCAATTTCATTTACCGACCGATTTTAAGTTGTACAAAACATGGGATTTTTTTGAGAAATTAAACACGGACTAGTTGTATATAAAAATATTACATTGAATTAAGCATGAATTACGTGATAGCTCATTTTTATCAAAAAATGGACTTACACCACTTTCAAAATAAACGGTCCATATATCCATTTTGTATGAAAGTCATGTTATTATTTTATTGTATTATTTATAAATACTGCTTGGATATTGCAAAATCTACTTTTAGATAAGACATAATCAACTAAAAAACATAAAATCTTCTTTTAGGGCAGAAGTGTTGCCATTAATGGATTAGAACTTATGGTAAGTTCTAATCCATTAATGGCAACACTTAGGGAGTATGTTTTAACTCTACTCCCACACCATCTACATTTGGGAAGTAGAAATACAGTAACAAACACTAAAAATTGCTTAATATTAATTTATTTAACCATTTTTGTATTGCAATATATTATAAAACATTTGATATACATATTCATTGATATATATCGTCAAACCCAGCTTGATATATATCGGATATATATCGGATATATATCGGATATATATCTTGATATATATCCATTGATATATATCCTCGAACCCTGGTTGTGTTTCGGTTTGAAGGACATTGAAGCCAGTGAAGTTACTGGGCGTTGTGAGATTTAACGTCTTGTGTCTCGGGGTGTGTGTCGACGAGCGCCATTCAGTGCTTTTGTAATTCAAAGTTCTCAAGGTGTTGCTTCTGTTTATGGACAGGCTTACCATCAAACGAGAGCCCTGCTCGTCTCGTTATTAATTAGATGAAAAAAAATAAAGGTAGGGTCGTAATTAATTAACTTTGTTTCACCACACGTAGTACCAAATCCGATTGCATTACTAAAACTTAAAGAAAGCATTTTCTTTTTTATGTATTGAGTAATATGTCGATATACGACCTTGAACAACCCTTATGATAAACAATTTACCTTCTTTTTTCCAACATTGTTATTCTCGCTCACGCATATCAATTCATTTGTATGATATAATCGATCACCATTTTTTTATTAGGATAAAAAAACAGTGATAAATTCTATGTTAAGTAAAATTTACCACCAACTTCATTTACCACTAGTACTTAAATTTTAAGCGGTCCGGTAAAATAAGAAAAGAAGGCTATTGACGAATATAATATGACGAGTATATTATGAGTATAGAATGCTAAGGAAAAGGGTTTTATATTTCGTTGCAGAGAGCAAGAATACTCCCTGAAATGCATGATGCCGGCCCTACTGGCTGCCAAACCCAACGATCCCTCCACTAGGGAATGGTTCCTACAACTGATGGCGCGGACGCAGGTCGCTTTTAAAGAGTAAGTACCTTAATCATTAACTTAAAGTCTATTAGACTAGGCTCTGTTTCTAATATATAAAAATTTCATGTCACGTTGTTTGTCCGCGATGAACTCGTAAACTTCTGAACCGATTTTAATCAAATTTTGCAAACTGTGTGTAGTTTGATCCAACTTGAGAGATAGGATAGTTTATATCTCAATTTATAGTTGCAATATTTTTTATGGTAAATTATTTGTTATAATTATATGTGAGTTCCATAAAATTCTAACAGATGACGGTGTAAGGTAATTTATCGGCTGGATTAAGTAAGTAACCAATAGATGGCGCATACTATATTGAATGGTTTACTACAATATAATTTAACATATACCTTAGCCACAGCAACGCGTGGCCGGGTTTGCTAGTATGCATATAGATCAAGTACGGAGCACCGTATTAAAAACTTAATTTCCTGGTGGTAGGATATTCATATCCGCCCGGATAGCGACCACCGTACACACACACATAGTGACCCACACACCTTGTGTGGATCGCGTTCCGGGATCAGCCAGTGTATATCTGGTTCCATCGAAGGGCTTGCGACATGACTTGATGGTTGGTTGGGGCGGATATAGGGGTGCATCCTTGTATCTCTGAGCCTGCATCGGTCATCCGCCTGTCCTCGCAGGCCCCTCGATTTGCTTCATAGCAATTTGCATTTATACAGGCCGACATGACTCTGGTGACCACCGATAAACTCGTTGTTTGTCGGTGTTCGCTGGTTTTTTGGACGGCACTGTGCTTACCATCAGGTGTAGTGCAGTCACTTTACTGTGCTCTGATAAAAAAATGAAAGATCAGGATGTAATTTTTATTAAAATACCAGCTTTTGTTCGCGGCTCTCCCCACGTAACACTCTTGTAGTTAGATCGAGAATCTCTCTCCCTTTTCCAATCCCTTCCCTTTAAGGTTGGCAACGCGCCTATGATTGTTCTAGTATTGTGGGCGTACATGGGCGGTGGAGATCACTTATCATCAGGTGACCCACTTGCTCGTTTGCTGATCTATATTATAAAATATTAAACCTTCAACAGGAAATTCGATTTCATAGCGAATTCTTCTTCTTCGTCGTTACGCTCTTGACAGAGCGGTCGCCGCACAATCTCTCTCCATCTGTCTCTGTCAGACGCCAATCTGGTGCATTCATTGACGGGGCCATAGCCCCATTAGCATTATTCATAGCGAATAGGGTTAGGAAAAATAAAATGGTACATTTTTTTTCAACTCCTCCGGAGTTTTGGTATTATTTTTCAGTAAGATGCTTAATTCACTTATTTCAATGTTTCCATACACTGTTCATTACCATCAATGTTTATTGCACAAATCCACATCACTTTTATACAACAAACAAAACTTAAAACTAGTTTTTGAAATAAATAAAAATAAGTGATGAACCGCACTGTCAGAATTCCCGCCAAAACTCCATGACCCCTTTTTAAAATCTAACATGGAACTATTTGTGATTACGGAATTCTCCAGATATCGATTTTGAAGTCAATTGATTTAAAAACAAATAAAACAGAGTGGCAGCCACTTTTTTCTATTTAACATCAGATCTATTATTTCTGATGACGGGTTTCTTCGGTTTTTTTTAATCCTAGCTCGGCAAAGTGACTACGCTACACCTGATGGTAAGTGTAGCGCAATCCAAGAATATTGTCGACCAACGATAAACAATGTGTCCATCGTAGGTCGGCAAGATCATGCCGGCCTGCCAATGGGCCAAGGGGGAGGGGAAGGCAAAGGGATGGGAAAAGGGTTAGGTTCAGAGGACAAGCCCCCTGGGGAGAACCGGATATACACTGGCTGACCCTGGAACGCGACCCACACAAGATGGGCCACTATGGCAGGTTTTAGCACCAGTGTACGCTGGTCGCTATCCGGTCGGATACAAGTATCCTCCCACCAGCAGTATCCTCCCACGATGAATCAGGATATCGATTTTTAACTGCACGCAGCCTATCCTAGCTACAGCCTAGCCTTAGTCTATTAGGTGTCAGCTTCAGGTTATAACTATACCTCTACAGGACTGAAGACGAGTCCTCGAAGCTGTATCTATGCGACGTGTTCACCCTAAGCACTATAGTGTTCAGCGGTCTATGGAGCCTGCTGCCTGCAGACCTGTCCAGGAGTGGGAGACAGGCGCTGCTGCCCGCCGCCGTCGCCGCGCTACTGACACGGGACGAGTGGAGTCACTGCACCCTGCAGGTTAGTATGTGACGCTGTAGCCTGCAGCCTGCAGCCTGCTGCCTGCTGCCTGCAGACCTGTCCAGGAGTGGGAGACAGGCGCTGCTGCACGTATACCCACGATACAGATTTAACCTGGTGTGGAGTCAGGACTGTGTGTGATTGTTGGGTGTATTTATTTATTTATCATAATAGTGTATGTACACTGTACAGTTGTTGGAGTGGTTGTGGCACACGCGTGACGTCCTGCGCGACGGAGCTGCACGACTGTGGTGTCAGCGAGCGTTACTCGCGGCGAGACACACGCACCACTTCGCACAACACAACATATGGACCAAGCTGTAAGTACAACACTCATTATGCGACCAACTACCTGCCCGCTTAGCATATGCCCACGAGATATCTCGACCAATTCTCGTTTGTACCGTAATGGTGAACGTTATAGTGATAATTGGTGAGATGTACAAGCAGCGCCAAAAACGTGATAACATTTTCTCGTGGCGTAAATAACGGGCCGGAATGTTAGCTTCGGGAAAAACGAAGAAACGATTCGACTAAATTTTCGCTCCTTATGTTGCGCCCTAATGGCCCATGGCCGTAGCAAAGAAGTGGCAGAGGGGCTAGCATAAGCCGACGAGACATCTGTCGCGCGAGTGAGAGAATTATAAACAAAAAATGTCATAAAAATTGTAATAAAATTATGTTGTCTTTTAAGTTTCGTGGACGAAATGCCACAGAGAAATAATAACATAAAAAGTATAGAAAAAAATATTTTTTTCTCTATAATGTTAATTTTACTATTTAATTTATTTTTTTAATTTTGGTAACATTTGTACTTATTGTCATTTAATTATGTTACATTACCTAATTCTTTCAACCCAACGTTTCAATTGTGTATTTTGTTGCAGGGAAAGTCATTTCGGCCGTGACGTTGTCGACGAATAGCAGGTGCCGAAATGTTAGATAGTTCAACCCATTTGTGCTATGTATGTGTGGGCGTAAATATGTAGTTTTGAGTGTCGCAGTGATGGCTCAAACGTCATCTTTTAAAGGTACTTATTGACACGCACACATAATTATTGTTTCTATACTACACCACGTGCACACAACACCGCGCGCACAATTGAGTTGATCTTTATATATTATTTCTCAAATATGTTTTTGTCGGAACGCCATAACTTCTATAATACTTTATCAAATTTAACGATTCTAACACTATTTTAAAGTACATCTTTTTACCTCTGTGCCTACATCTGTCATCCGCTTGTCCTTTTGCAGATCCCCCGATTTGCTTCTTTGCTCTCCGGTGTGTGAAGAAGCATTTATACGGGCCGGCATGATTCTGGTCACCACCGATAAACTCATTGTTTGTCGGTGGTCGCTGGTTTTTCTGACTGCACTGCGCTTACCATCAGGTATATAGGTACTTTGCCGTGCTCGGATAAAAATAATGATATGATCAATAGCTGGCGCGGCGTCTTCAAATAAGGACAATATTGCCTGCATTTGTTAAAAGTATGACGTAATATTTATTTTTAGTACAAATGAATCTCATAAATATCATCATCTAACGCATTGAGCAGTCAAACTGACATACGCGTCTTTAAGTTTATATTCGGGTATATTTTGATTTATTTGTTAAATAGCATAGAATATAAATAGCACAGACCAACTAGGTCATTGTGGTACAAGGCCTAAATATTGCAATTGTTATATTGTGAAATACTGTTGAGTTTATAAATTTTACCGCTAAATAAAATAAAACAAAGTCTTCGCTGGACGCTTTACAATTATATGAAACATCGAATTCATTTATTTTTTTCTATATTGTTTCCTTTTATATATTGTAACATATTAGATAAATAATAAAAGTATTTTTATTCCAACTTGTATTTTATACTTCCCTAATAGTGTATACAGCCTACTCTCTTTCATACATTAATAAGCTGTCAATATGAAATAGCGATGCCGTGGTCTTGCTTAATCATATCAGCTGCTTTTTCAGCGACCATAATGGTCGGCGCTGCAGGATTTCCACTGATCATACTGGGCATTACACCAGAATCAACCACTCTAAGGCTCTCAGTTCCGTATACTTGCAGCCGTTCATTGACCACTCCAAAACCTTCGCGACCCATTCTACATGTGCCCATTATATGCCACTCAGAATTAGCTGTGTTCAAAATAAAACATTTCCAATAATCATGAGTCCCGAATTCTAAATGGGCACATTGTCGAACGTCCATATTAACCACTTCAGAATTCATGCTCCTCATCGCTGTCGTGTTAAGGATTGTCAAATAATCTTCCACGCAGTACGCCAGAGTGTCTAAATCCCGTTCGTCGCTGAAATGCCCAGTAAATATCAATGGGTCATCGTCAGGATCATTGCTTTTCAACTTTATTTCTCCTGTTGAGTACGGATGCTGGAGATTTATGGCGGCAAAGAGATGCTCTTTTAATAACGTAGCTTCATTAAGAGCTGTGCATATATTGTCTTCCAATTCCATCATATGACTACAGAAAATATTTGTTAGTAGACCAGAAGCTGGTAACGGAAAAGCGATAACCTGATAATCTGGGAACGTTTGCTCCTTATCCAGAGCTGCGTATCCTAGCAATGTTGGAACGGGAAACGTGTCCGGGTTGGCTACCACTTGAAGGTTTTGTACAACTGACACCGGATTTAATTTTCCAGTGAGTACCAGCAGTATAAATACATGGTCTTCGGCATTTTTACCAACATGTGGCGACTCTACTCTCACTTCTATATCCATTTCTTCAAGATGATCTCTGGGTCCTATGCCAGATAACATTAGCAATT
The DNA here is from genome assembly GCA_949126905.1 of Amorpha juglandis. NCBI lineage: Eukaryota > Metazoa > Arthropoda > Insecta > Lepidoptera > Sphingidae > Amorpha > Amorpha juglandis. The sequence continues at coordinate 1,068,626 of OX421383.1, forward strand.
GAGGACTCACAATAGAGCCGGTTGATAAAATAACTTCTTTATTAGCCATAGCTTTGGTAACTGTTCCGTCATCTAGTTTTATCTCCACACCAATTGCCTTATTATTCTCATCTAGAATTACTCTTCTGCCTTTAGTATTCCTCAAAACGTGAAGATTGGGTCTATCCTTTATGGGTGTAATGAATGCAACAGCTGAACTCTGTCGGATACCATATTCATATGTCATAGGTGGTGAGGAGTAGCCTATCTGCTGGAACCCATTAGTATCTAGTAGGATGTCACGATCGTTTTCTTTTAGAGCATCAATGTAGTGTTTAATATTATCAGGCCAGTGAGTTTGAGTGATCCCGAGGTAACCGTCTGTGTTATGTAGAATCCCAGATGGACTGTTCAGTATTTTAGGGTCGTTGAATCTTTCGCTCTTTTTGTAATAGAAGGTCACGTTATCCCAGTCCCAACCATCGTTGCCTTCAGCGACCCAACTCTCGAAGTCGTGTTCGTTTGCTCGCGTGTAGTACATGAAGTTGATACCGCTTGAACCTCCCAACATCTTTCCGTTGTGCATGCGAATGTTCTTTGTCTTGTGCGCCTGAGCTGAATAGCCGTCGTCTACTGAATAGTGATTCCAGTCAGCTTTGGAAGATGCGACTAAGAACGGAACCGCGGGGGTCTGTGGAAAGTTGATTTAATGACGCTTTGATATATTACAACACGGAATGGCAAAGAAATAACCAATTTAATATTATTGACCTATTACAAACTGACGGACTATGTGGTACGTCCTTCGTTTGCGAGGGACTTTTGGGTAGGTACCATTCCTTCCACTTACGCTCATCCCACTCGTAGTGGGGTCGGCGCAACATGCTTTTTAAAACATGTAACAGAAAGATCTGGCTGCACACACTGCGTCACGGAGGCTGTCAACAGTTTTGTCAGGTACCATCAGTTTTTTATTTCTGTCGCCAAACAGCAGTTTGTAGCACTAGTATTGTGCGCCGGTTTAACTTAACATCATCTGCCTTGGAGTGGCGAGCGCAGTGTCGTGCAGTACCTTCTTTGAAATACAAAGTTTTGTGGGTGGTAGCCATCATTAGGCAAGTGACCAGTTCCTGTAAGATACAATACAAGAGCAGTCGGAGCCGCAAGTTAATACTATCTATACATATATCATTACTGGACCTGACTGACTGACTGATCAGGCGCAAAGCCTAAACCGCTGGGGCTACAAACTTGAAATTTGAACAGTTGATGCTTTTTATATGCTACTAGCTATCCCTCGCGGTTTCACCTGCATGTTACTGCCCTACTCCCATGGGTCATAGCGTGATATACATATAAACCTTCTTCATGAATCACTATCTATTGCTGAAAACTGCATTAAAATCCCGTTGAATAGTTTAAAAGATCTAAGCGAACAGACAGCGGAAGCGACTTCATTTTATACTATGTAAAGAAGAATCCATTAAGGAATGATTTTTGGAAATTTTATCCCTAAGGGGGTAGAATAAGGGTTGGACGGGTGTATGGAAGTAGGCTCGAAATACGGCGGAGCTGCGAGCAAATGCCAGTATGCAAAATGATTATCTTACATTGGACATGACGTCAGGATTGTCACCAGCTTCTATTAGTAGCACAGACCAGCTCTTGACTTCTGTAAGACGGTTAGCGAGCACACAGCCAGCTGTTCCTCCGCCCACGATGATGAAATCGAAACAGGCATCTGAAATATAAAAAAAAAAGTTTATTTTGCAAGTAGATAGTTTAAATTTAGTAATTTAAACTATAAAAACACGCTTTTATGGAAAATCTAATTAAAAAATAGGAAATAAATTTTAGTAAATTTGAAGAAAAATCTATACTTATAAAATAACATGTCCTGACTGACTGACTGATTCATCATCGCCGAGCGCAAACTATCAAGGCTACACACATGAAATTCGGACTGTATATTCATTTTGTTATGTAGGCACACACTAAATAATACAAATTAATGACAGTATGAGTACATAGATCAGTCCACACAAACAGGACCCGTATGACGCATGTGCCCGCCATCGGCCTCCTCAACCATGTTACAGGTAAGTGATATAATCATACGAGTAAGTATTGAGCCAGTTTATTGAGTGACAGACCCAAGCGGTAAATAGTCTTGTTTATAGCATGAATGGGCCGGTCCAACCGGGTCGTTAGTGGTAGATAGTGGTATCTCTCAAATAACCGACGTAAGGACGCGGCTTGCATTTTATTTACACAAATGAAGCGCTGATAGCCAGTTGTACTGATCGGTAAATTATTAGCAACAACCTATAAAGCAACCTTTTGCAACCTTAATGGGATTTCAACTGAGCGTCTCCGAGGTTCGGAGGGCATGTAAAAACCCGGTCCCTATTGTTATCAACTGATAGCAGTCGTAAGCCAAGTCGGGGATCTTCGGGCGGCTTGACAACTCACACTAGGTTTGCCACTAACCATTCGACATAGATAGATTTCAAAAAATAAATATTAATTATTATAATACTGACTGAACTACATAATACTGATGAACTAAATAAAAATACATCGATATATAGGTATATTCAACATCACTAGTGGCGTTGCAAACCTATAAGGGATATTTGGAATTTGTTGAGCAATAAGCATGTCACAAGCCGGCAGTCATCATAGTCGTACAGCACATAACAGGTAAGTAGTAGAACTAGACTGAAGATAATTTTGTCTATAGCATGCATGCGTCGGCTCAACCGCGGCGGTACCACTGACGTGAACTGACAGCTACACCCAACAGTCACACACATAGTCCTGGCCCCACAGTACGTTTTGAGTCTTTTGTCGTTGGTATCAGGAACTACGAGAGACTTTCGGTCTCATAACACCCAGACCCGAAACAAAGATTTGTGAATCACGCAAACGTTTGTCTCGGTGCGGGAATCGAGCCCGCGACCTCACGTTTCACAGGCGGCTACTCGCCCGCTGTCACGGATGCTGTTGGTTGCTGTATCGATCGTTGAGTGAAATTTCTGGAGATCCATTAAAAAGATTCCAAAAATCAATTAATTTTCATATATTATATTTTTACTTAAAACTTTATTATAATTTATATAAATAATATTATCGCCATGGCTTTTCTATTTCTACTTTACTCTATGTATGTTCGAACTTCGTTGCTTAGTTGCGCATTTATAGAATAGGTGCTCAGGCCGAGTGTTCGTCGTAGGTACTCGTTCCATTTAAAAAGTTTGTAAAATCCTTTTAATCACATGAATATTAAGTATCCTTACTTAAAGTAGATAATTAAAATAAAAAGCGCTTACCATATAAATTCGTATCTGGTGGATACATTTCCGAATAATTCAAGAACAGTGAGAATAATCCGAGAAAGGTCTGTGTCAGTTGAATTAAAGGCACTGTGGCTTCCACTCCTGCCAGAGATACAGCGTTGATCAACGACATGTTTGTTTTTATAACGTTTACGACAATTCTGTCCTTTTATACGCAATTTTCTCCACTGCAGCTGTTTAAACATGTAGGTATAACATTTGTGTCCGCAACTACATAAATATAAGCAAACTTTAAATTCATTTTTAACCGCCGACGCTCAAGGGAAGAAGTTCTTAATTCGACCCGTATAATTTTTATATTTGTTTTATGATATTAAAATGTTAGTTTTGTTATGTGTGACTATGTATTGCTATTTGCAGGGTGATCCAATTGTGACGTTTTTTTTATTCCATAAATTAAATACCTCGAATTTGGTCCGATTTACATACTCTTTGAGCTTTATTTTTTATTTTGAGTCAGTTTTATTTTATTAACAGCAAAACATCAAATAACATTTCTTATATAAAAAAAATCTAGTTTTAACTAGTTAATTATTTTTACTGAATATCTCAGTTACAACAGGAATTTACGAAGTCGACAAGATTTGACTAGAAAAACGAGCTTCAAAGAGATTCTTCAGTTAAAATTGTTTCTACAGTTTTTCCAAGTTTATGTATCTACTGATACTGATGCACTTCTGAGAGCTTCATATTTTACGAGTGTCTTTGTAGCAATATGTAATAACTGCCCGGATATGCGGATCCGGTCAATTATTCAAGGGAAAAATAATAACAAACAATAAGGTGAAACGTTAGAAACGTTAGTTAATAAATTTAACAATATTAAGGATGGGTAGGTCCGGATAAACTCGATTCCACGGACCGGCATACCTTTCCTTACGAATGGATTCAGATTCGCGCTTTAATCGGACACGATTGCAATGCGACCGCGGTGCTGAAATTATATTTGAAGTGGGTGTTGCAGAACGAGGTGATGTTCGGTTATACGGGTCCATAAAGGACAGATTTAAATATTATTTATTGCTTTATAAAATTTCATTTTGTATTTCAGTACAATTATACAAAACAAAACAGTTTTGTATTATTACGTCGTACGATAAGTTTTGTATATGTTTCTTTACGTAAATAAACTGCATGGTGGATCGGCACTTTTGAATACGTGTATTTCTATTAGGTACTCATGTGTTTGATTACGGCTACTTTTATCTCAAGAAAATAAAGAACAACAGTTGTAAAATAAAAGAATCCAGTGAAATAGCGAAGTTGCATGCCTCAGGACTGGTATTATTCACATAGTTTTATTAATCTGGGTACACATAGGTCCGGCGGGCATGGTTCTCGGATGTAGGTCTGTAGAGGTGGATCCAACTCCAGTAAACCTACGTTCCTACCCATCTCTGATCAATATACATAAATCAATCATTTAAATCAAATCATGCATTTTAACGAAGCATATACTTTTAATCGTAATTGTAGCTTAAAATATACACACTCAGCATAGAATATACAGGGTTATTTTTAAAACACCGACAACCTCGCAGGGCCATATAGCTGACCCCATAAGGAACAACTTTTGTTCTACGAGTTAGGACATAAGTCAATACATAAGAAAAAAAATGATTTTACAAGTTTTTGTTGTGTAGTGTTTGTGTTCGTACGTTTACACTCTACGTTTCAGTCATAAACGAACGACCCGACGCGCGCTCGCGCCCGCTTGCGCTGCTAATAATAATAATAATCTAGTTAATTTCTATTTCTCGCGGGCTTTGTAGCCAGTATGTACATACCTACACTGAGGACTGGCTACATTAAACAATTAAAAACAAATACGGTATTTAAACATCTAAAATATGTTAAGATTACGTAACAAAATATTTTTTTGTCGTTTTCTAAACTAATTTAATATTGGTAGATTGGTTTCTTTACTTTTTATAATTTAAAGGAGGCGTATTTAAATAGTGGAATCAACGTGCAATAGTGAAATCAGCTGACGGCTGGGTTTCGGTATTATCGATCGATACGGCGCGGCCGGTCATTGAACTGACGCGCGCGCCCGCGTTTTTTAAATTCATTTCCGCGGAAATTAAATTCATAATTATTTTTGTATGAGAATAAAATCTAACAAATTATGAAAAGTCGTAGAACAAAAGTAGTAGCAAATGACCTTAGGAATCTACTCCTGCGAGGTTGTCAGTGTTTTAAAAATTACCCTGTATATAAATAATGAAGCCCACATTTTACCTACCAACATTTACAAAAATGTTTATCGTTGTCGAAACCAGTTCTTATTATGAGCTCGTGTTGATTGTGACTTATTACATGATACACTCGAAGATTACACGTATTTGTTCGAAACTTATGTTTGTTACTACATTTACTGGTGGTAGGATATTGATATACGCCCGGACAGCGACCACCGTACACATTGTGTTAAAACATGCCATAGTGATCCACACACCTTGTGTAGATCACGTTCCAGGATCAGCCATTGTATATCCGCTTCTCCCGAGGGGCTTGCGACATGACTTGATGGTTGGTTGGGGCGGGTATAGGGGTACATCCTTGTATCCCTTTGCCTGCAACGGTCATCCGCCTGTTCAGTCGCAGGCCCCACGATTTGTTTCCCTCCTCGGAGTGTTAAATTCAAATTCAAATTCGAATCATTTATTCTGCAAATTGGATCATAAATATCACTTTTACATGTCAAAAAAATAAATAAATACACCCAACATGTTAAGAAGCATTTATACAGGCTGGAAAGATTTGGCTGACCCCCGATAAACACATTGTTCGTTGGTGGTTGCTGATGTTTTTTCTGGACTGCACTGCGCTTGCCATCAGATGTAGTGCAGTCACTTTTTCATGCCCGGATAAAAGAAAAATAACGATTAAATAAATAAATACACCCACCAGTCACACACATAGCCCTGATCCCACAGTAAGATACGAGTCTTGTGTCGAGGGTATCAGGAACTACGAGAGACTTTCGGTCTCACAACACCCAGACCCCGAAACAAATATTTGTGGATCAGACAAATATTTGCTCGGTGCGGGAATCGAACCCACGGCCTCACGTTTCACAGTCGGCTACTCGCCCACTGTCACGGAGGATTATATGGATTTACAGATTTATTGTAACAAGTTGACGAGTTATGAACTATTTCTTACATTATTATGTCTCGACCAGTGCACAGTACGATTTATAAAGGGAAAAATTGTGTACTTACAATGTAATACAAATAAAGTAAAACCGTAATGAAAATCTATCCGTTGCGTGTCTGTCCTCGGTTACGACCAACGCTTGTAGTCATATCCGATGTTTTCAGGTGGCAGGACTAATTGGTACCAGCTTGTGGTTATAAATAAATATACCTAATATTCATTTCTTACATAATAACCTAATCGTTAAACCCAACGTCAAACAAGGTGGAAGGTCTCTCGTATGCGAGAGGGCGCCTGGGTTGGTACCATCGCTTTTTCTATTTCTGCCGCCAAACAACAGTGTGTAAGCAATCTTGTTTCGGTTCGAAGGACATTGAAGCCAGTGAAATTACTGGGCATTATGAGACTTAACATCTTATGTCTCGGGGTGACGATCATATTAAATGCAGTTTTTTGTTTCAAAGTTGATTAATCAAACTGGTTCTGTTTAGCCGTTTGAAAGTTACACATATTTTTTTTATCGACGTCATTTTAACCGTTAACTTTTTTTGACCCATTCGATGAATTGCAGGGGTCCCTGCTAATGAGATACTGGCGACCCCTACAGTATCTCATCCCAGGGTTTTAGGAGTTAGGGTGGGAGGGAGAATAGTTTTGGGTGAGGGGAATTAAAGGGAAAGGGAAGGTGATAACAAGGATGGAAGCGAGGAGAGCGTGATAGGAGGAAACAAGAGGGAGGGGAGGGATGCAAGATGATGAGGGACAAGGAGAGGAATGGATGGGTTAGGTTAGGTTTGGGTAAATTTGAACAATAAAAGGGTATTTTTTTATATTCACTACACATTTATTTCCACACTACATACATATTTGCAATCACAGAACAATATATACCTGTTTATGTACCAATTAAAAATGACTTATGTACAATTCAATTTATAACTACTAATAAATAATGATTACGCGCAGAAAAGAAACTTTATTCTGATAATGGGTTCACATTAAATCTTTAAGCGTCACATGCGATGAAGATAATATATTTGATGCTGCTAGAACCAGAATGGCCTAACTGCATTATGATGACTTTTGACCAATTTGTATTTTCGTAATTTAAAAATGTTAATCATCTACAAGACCAGACCGCCCTAAATTGGTAACATCATCTTGACATAGATGGCAGTACAAGTCCATTTCGGCCGTGGTTTAAATTGTCGAAAATACAAATTGGTCAAGTCATCAAAATGCAGTTAGGCCACTCTGGTTCTAGCAGCCTCATTTATATTAAGATAAAATATTATATTAAATTAATATACCACACACGATTAAGTGACGATAATCATATAAGTGTCATTCCTTCGAAATTGAGGCAAAGTGGCTAATCTTTTTGCTATAAAATTTATATACAGGATGTTCTCTTCTGAGAATGGGTACACAAAACGTTACTACTTGAATTACTAGATAGTTCTTCGGAACATTATTCCGATTTTCAATGCGACATCAATGTTGCAACAGCAATTACAAAAAGACGCAGAATTTAGATAGAACGTCACATAGAGTAGACGGGAGCGAGGTGAATTTCATTTATACACTGATTACTCCCAAATACCTTCTTGAAAACACGTCAAAACTTGAATTCATCTTAATATGAGATTATGTTTTTACGATGGTATATTTACTTTTATTAAGATAGTAATCTTTACAAAAGCCTTCATATAGCTCATTACCTAAGTTGACGACACATATATATTATCTTAGTCGTGTGTTTTACTTCATTCAAATTTATCGCGGTTATCACTTACCATCAGGTGCCCTGCTCATTTGCCTGCCAATGCTATAAATACAATACACCCAACAGTCACATACATAGTCCTGACCCCACAGTAAGATACGAGTCTTGTGTCGTGGGTATCAGGAACTACGAGAGACTTTCGGTCTCACAACACCCAGACCCCGAAACAAATATTTGTGGATCACACAAACATTTGTCTCGGTGCGGGGATCGAACCCGCGGCCTCTCGCTTCACAGCCAGCTACACGCCCGCTACGCCACGGAGGCTGTCAATATGACAAATGCTATAAAAATGAACTATCCTGTAATACGGTGTTATAGTTGATAATATAATTGTTAGACGCATTGGTTGTGCGTTTCAGACGGCTGTCTCGTCCCGCATGTTTCTGACGTGAACTCGTATCACCTCCTCCTCGGATTTTGACTCTGCGGGCATGTTCTGTGAAGGACAATGATACGATCATATATTTATTTATTTTTATTTATAATTCTTTATTGTACATTGGAATACATAAAAACAAGTAAAACAATTTACAATACAAAAGTAGGTACAATTGGCGGCCTTATCGCTCAAGGCAATCTCTTCCAGGCAATGGGATGGAGATATAGTAGGAGCCAGAAAGGGTAGGGTACATAAAAGAAAACTTCAATCATCATTGTAATATAGAATATGGGGCATTTCACGTCAAGCGGACAACGAAAAAAAAGTGAGGTCGTGAATTTTGTTTATACTCTGGTCAGTTATAGTTCTAGTAGACATGGATGTGTACACACAATTTTTTTTTCGTATGAAGCTTTATTGCTGAGTTATGAGCTTTTAAAAATTTACTAAGTATGAAGTCATGAATTTTTGGATGCTTATTATCTGTACCAATTAATTAGTAAAAAAAACTACAAAGTATTGTTTCTTATAGTTCAAAAGTTGAAACTTTCGAATTCTAAATTTAAATTATTTTACGTATAGTAAACCGGAAGTGAAAATTTCAAATCGATATTTGAGTAACTTCGACCGGTTTTTTTTTAAATACTCTAACCTTGAATTAAAGCCTTAAATGTACTAATTCTTCACCAAAAAAAATATAATGGGACAGCCAATAGTTTAAGACTTAGAGCATATAGAGTACATACACATAGCTATGAGCTCTTTCTAAGCAATCGCGTTTATGCTCAAATACTGCGCTATTAATATTTTATTCCTTTATTCTAACATGCAAAAATATAAAAATAAACGATTTCTTTAATTCTTCATAAAAAAAAATAAAAACGTGATCACAAAAAAAAAAATAAGACTAAGAACGATTTCATTTATTGAGATTGAAACAGTATTAATTAAAATAGAGAGATTTGTATTGTAATTTTTACAATTTTACTATTTGCTCTAGCATTAATTCTCTTTACACATAAGCCCTCGTTGGTTGGAAGAAAAGCATGCAGTTTTTTAGTTCCTGGAACAGTGATAGCGTAAGCAAAACAGACTCGTAGAAAATCTCACTCTTGTTCAATACCTTCCTTCGAGCAGTAGTAAATAGAAGTCTCAGTTAATGATGACTTGGCCCATTCATATAATCTTATAGGTGTCTGGTGTAGTTGGGCTCCCCAACATTTTAAGAATAGGTTAAATTTAGTGAACCTATACTACAACAAACAAGATTTTAAGAAAGAAGCACAGTTACACTTCCATGCCACCGCTCATAGAAGACGGCCATGTGATGGTCTTGGGGGAAACCTCAAAACTTTGGTAACCCGTGCAAATGTACGGTCTGCGAATAACGCTATGACTACACCAGACACCTATAAGATTATATGAATGGACCAAGTCATCATTAACTGAGACTTCTATTTACTACTGCTCGAAGGAAGGTATTGAACAAGAGTGAGATTTTCTACGAGTCTGTTTTGCTTACGCTATCACTGTTCCAGGAACTAAAAAACTGCATGCTTTTCTTCCAACCAACGAGGGCTTATGTGTAAAGAGAATTAATGCTAGAGCAAATAGTAAAATTGTAAAAATTACAATACAAATCTCTCTATTTTAATTAATACTGTTTCAATCTCAATAAATGAAATCGTTCTTAGTCTTAATTTTTTTTTTGTGATCACGTTTTTATTTTTTTTATGAAGAATTAAAGAAATCGTTTATTTTTATATTTTTGCATGTTAGAATAAAGGAATAAAATATTAATAGCGCAGTATTTGAGCATAAACGCGATTGCTTAGAAAGAGCTCATAGCTATGTGTATGTACTCTATATGCTCTAAGTCTTAAACTATTGGCTGTCCCATTATAATTTTTTTGGTGACGAATTAGTACATTTAAGGCTTTAATTCAAGGTTAGAATATTAAAAAAAAAACCGGTCGAAGTTACTCAAATATCGATTTGAAATTTTCACTTCCGGTTTACTATACGTAAAACAATTTAAATTTAGAATTCGAAAAAAAAATTAAAAACTTCAACTTTTGAACTATAAGAAACAATACTTTGTAGTTTTTTTTACTAATTAATTGGTACAGATAATAAGCATCCAAAAATTCATGACTTCATACTTAGTAAATTTTTAAAAGCTCATAACTCAGCAATAAAGCTTCATACGAAAATAAAATTGTGTGTACACATCCATGTCTACTAGAACTATAACGGACCAGAGTATAAACAAAATTCACGACCTCACTTTTTTTTCGTTGTCCGCTTGACGTGAAATGCCCCATATGCTGTTGGTAGGATATTCATATCCACCCGGATAGCCACCACCGTACATATGGTGTTCAAATCTGCCATAGTGACCTAGTGTGGATCGTGTTCCAGGATCAGTCAGTGTATATCCGGTTCTCCCGAGGGGTTTGCGACATGACTTAATGGATGGTTGGGGCGAGTATAGGGACACATCCTTGTATCCCTGTGCCTGCATCGATCATCCGCCTGTCCTGTCGCAGGCCCCTCGATTCGCTTCTTCCCTCTTTGGAGTGTGAAGAAGCATTTATACAGGCCGGCATGATTCTGGTGACTGTGATGTTTTTTGGACTGCACTGCACTTACCATCAGGTGTAGTGTAGTCACTTTGCCGTGCTTGGATAAAAAAAAAACTATTAAGTCGCCAAAGCTACCATGATATTTGTATCTGTCAAATTAGTTTCCGAATATAAACAAAAAACAGACTATAGATGTATGTATTAGGCATCACAACCATCATCAATTACATTTGTAAGATTTACTTACAGATTTATGTAAGAATTGCGTGCGTGGCTCACATTTACGCTTCCATCTTAGCGGATTTCTAGATCTTAATAAATCCATTAACAATTTATGTAATTTAATGACATTTACAGTAAGCAACTTACAATGCTGTAATTTCCTCGTAAGTTCACTTACGTAAGAAAAAGTTACAAATGTAATTGAGGCTTTAACTTACTATTAATAATATCATGCAAAATTATCAATTATATACCATAGCCATTCGCGTATTACTTACTATGAATAACAAAATAATAATTTAAATATTTCTCCTCAGAAGCACATAAGTGTAAGTCATACAAAACTTATGTAGGTACAACATACGTCCTTATGTTACTGAGGTGAAGAGTTGTAAATAATTAAATAGGGCGGGGCAATATATAGCGGGAAGGGAGAGGGCTAGGACACGCGGCCATAAATATTACAAATAACATCATGTCGGGGATGGCGAAATTTCGGCAAATGGTGGCAAACTGACATGACCAAACTAACCCATTGTGTCATACAGGGCTAATGACAAAAAATATCACACAAAATATTAGCATAATAATTTTTTGTATATAATTTCTATTAACTTACTCTTACGGCCGTTTCCAATATTCTTTGTACAGTCTAGTAAATTTCTAGTAAATTAGTCTAGTAAATTTTGGACACATTTTGTATGGACGGTCTGTCAAAACACTTGATAGTTAGCAAATCTGTTTGTAAATACAATATAGGGAACAACCATTAGTAAACCGTGAATCTGAGTTATTTTTATGTACATATTTTTTTCTCTGTATTCCATAATTTGTGTATATACAGGATGTTGCAGAAACGTGGTAAAACAATGCCCACGTACTGGTAAATTATGGTACCGAAACAATAATTTTATGTTCCTTGTTTTTTTTTCCTTTGAACAAGACGAGCGGTTGATTCGCCTTATTTTTTATAGCATAGGCCGGCAAACGAGCAAGTGGGTCACCTGATGGTAAGTGATCTCCACCGCCCATGTACGCCCACCACCAGAAGACCTTAAAGGGAAGGGATAATTAGGGATTGGGAAGGGGAGGGGATTTGGGCTTCCGGTTATCTCACTCACCGTACGAAACGCAGCAGCAAGCCGCTACTTTACGTCGGTTTTCTGTGAGACAGTGGTAACGATCCGGTCGAGCCAGCCCATTGATGCTGTAGACAAAACTGTCTACAGCTTGGCTCTACCACTCAACAAAAACTCTCACTCAACTCTCGCCTGATGGTAATTGCGACACTAATCCATAAACAGAAGCAACCTCACTTAGAACTTTGAATTATAATGCCCGATAGATGCTAACGAACAACATTTGCCATATCAAAGTATGTATAATTTATAAAAAAATATTAGAAAACTAGTTTTGCTCGCGGCTCGGTCCGCGTGGATATCTTTTGACGGAATAAAAGTTACTTCTGTCTTAAGCCAGGTCTTGATCTACTTGTGTGAGAATTTCATCCAATTCCGTACAGTCATTAAAAGCATCATTGTTTAACAAACATTCAAATTCACAAACTCACAACACCCACATTTTCAAGTTTATAATATTAGTAGGATTTAAGGTCGCAATACGATATAAAAAGGTAAAAAAATTAAGTCCAAGCTATGCAATTTACAAGCTACAAATCATCTCAGTACGTGGTGTTTAATATAAAATACTACCTTTTTACAACACCTTGTATAATGCACCATATTGAAAAATGTTCGTCATCCCCGTATAAGGCCCGACGCTCACCGATTCATGGCAACAAATAAAGCTAAATTTCAATCTTATTTTCATTACTTTAGCGTTCGTATTACCTTAATACTCTTGATTAAATACAATATCCTTTATCACTGAATGACGAGACGGGCTGCTCACTCGCTTCAGTAAGCGGCACACTTGTCCGTATACAAAAGCAACAAGACTTAGAACTTTAAATTATGTAATAGGGTATTTAAATATGTCTTATTTTATGCATTATTTTATATGCAATCGACATGATACAAAAAAAATTGTTCGACAATGCAATGCAATGCAATGCAATCGACATGATACAAAAAAGGACACAGTAAAAAAAATTAAAAAATATTTAAACATTGGTACGTGCAAAGGTGGGCGAGGAGTTAGGAATTTTCACTATCTCCCTCGCACGCCTTGACTATAATGTCGTGACCTGTCTTGAGACGTAACACGACATTTCATACAACATTTGCCGTAATTTGACAGCTACCACGTTTAGCAGGTTTAAAAGACTTACAATTTATTTATTTTTGAGCAAATTTACACAAGTCTTTCGATAGATTTTAGGGAACGTAATCTATCGATTAAAGTAATAAAAGTAATCGCGTAAAATACCCTATTGTGTAAATACACTGGCTTTAACGGGAACACATAGTGCTTACACGCTGTTCAATATTAGGTAGGAATAGAAGAAACGATGGTACCTACCTATACAGACTATTACATACGAGTACCTAGTCTATACGAATGCTAAGGTTATAGGATTTAAATTAACATTTAAAAAACGCTTTGTTCAAATTAGGAACATAATATAAATAAAATATCCGATCCTGCATAATCAATGAGCGTTGTCCTCAAGCCAGTATAGTTCCCTGCACCTCCCCCCTCCTCATCACGTCAGTAAGACAAAGTGTAACCTCGAGCGCAGTGTAGTGGTTATGCAGGGCAGCGGGCAGCTTGGCAGGCAGGGCGGCGAGTGCGGCAGGACGGCGGCGGACAGGTGGTGCGGGGGGCGGCGCGGGGGGTGGCGTGCCGCGCACCACTCGCCCACACCCGCCCACGCTCTTTAGCAAGCGCCCACTGCCGAAGTCCAGCGAATGTAGTGCCCACATCGATCAAGGAATCTAACGATTCTCCTTTGTTTCACACCTACTTAATTCTTGGATAGACTACTCACTTGGAAACTAATGCAATTTAAATATTAAACCTTGTTGGGACACCCTGTAGAAGTTTGTTTACTAATAGTTCTATACAATCTTTATTGACCAAAGATAGATAGATAGTGGTAATTTTAATGTATGTTAGTATTTTAAAAAATATCTTAAAAAGTATTTTTTATATTTTGGCTTTGTACCTACGTTGATGGGTGAGGGGGGTAACCTTGCGCACTCTTTCAAAACACATTTAAATCCCTCTTTAATTTCAATAAAATAACTGATATATTTTCTTTCCGAATAAATTATGGCGCACACACACAGCCATAATAAGTACAATAGATATTTTCTGAAAAAAATAGGTGTCACACACCAAATACATATCAACTGTTTGGTACAGATGGCAAAAAAGTTTTTATTGGTAAAGGCGTGTCTGCCATGCATCATACACAAGCAAACTGCAATCATCATCACAAAAAGCAATACTCTGCAGCAAATTCTAAGATATATTATGTTGACCTGACATAATGGGACGAAAGAATGCGACGAGCAGGACATTAATGGTCATTGGTCTACCCAATCTGACTTTTATAAGAGCTCATAGTGGTGTATGTCGTTTCGATTTTAGAATAGCTTTGCTAATTAGAATTCTGATTCAAATTACTGCATTACGAAAAGTCGGAAAATAAATATTCAAAGGTACAAATACCAATTTGTACCTTTGAATATTACGCTATTGAGCCATAGAATGATTCGGACCGTACACTTTTACTGTATATGCATACTCCTAACAATATTGGGTAAAATTTTATAAGGGCATCAGATGTTTGCTGTCTGTCCTAGTTTATCTAAATTTCTCATAACTTGCAAGGAGTCTGAATAGGATATTCAAAAAACGAATATTTTCTCATTTAGAGGGTATCGAAATATACGTACAGGGAATCACCCCATTTTCCCCCAACTATCCAAGGTTACTGGATTTTTCCTGTGGCATTACTAATTTCAATGATTGCAGGCCTAATCATGCATTAAAATATAACAAACAAATTACTCTTTTTGTCCCTTTCAGTTGGATCACACAGCGAATATATTTATTTATATGCATATTGCCTAAATATTTTCCTATACTACAAAGCCAATTATAGTTTCACAAAACACTAACAGATATTAAGGGCCTGTTTCACGATGTTCCGGTAAAACTCTTTTTACTAATATGTCAAAGTGTTAATTTGTACTTGAATGTATAAATTTTATTTAATGAGTAGCATTTACTCAGATATGCTGAAACAGGCGCTTAATATAAAATAATGACTACACAATTAAACCAACATTCAATATTATGATATACTTGGTACACTAAATGCAGATGGCCAATAGAAATCACTCCTGTAATCGCTACTCTAATGCAGACAGAGCAAGATCCGTAGGTCTAGTTGGCATTTGACGAAAACAATTATAATTTCTGTTTTCTCAGCACACATTGTCTAGCAATAACCAATAGTGGAAACCGTGAGTAATTTAATACCATATTAGTTCAATACGAAATATGTTTTCGAACCATTTTTTTTACAGTTCATATTGCTAGTTTGACAGTTAACGGCGAATATAAACGATCATTGATTGATTATCTGGATAGATTACCGAAATCAGCCAATCAAACTCAGTTATTTGTACATGTGACCTTCAAACTAATGATAAGTCAGCCATTTTCATGTGAAAATCAATTCCAGTGCAGCCATCTGCATTTAGCATTAATCTATTTGACAAAAGATAAATTCGTAAATATCACTTACGCATCCAACAATTTGAGCAGTAGCCGACTGTACGCCTGGTATTCGTCTTCTCCAAATTCACCAGGATGATGACGTGCAAACTCATATGTGTCACAAAACTGGTGAACCAACTTTTGGCCCCTGCCATCGAGAGGTGCTGCCAGTGAGGAGAGCAGGAACGCGCGCAGAGACTCGCGGGGATGTCGCCGGAGCCCCGGGTCTTGGCAGGCTATCTCCTCTTCTGTCAATTAAACAAATTATTGAATTTAATTTAAGATTACGCACCAGTGTTTTTTCTTATCTTGAGACTGTAAAAATCATCACCGATCGAGCCAAACATAAAATTGCATTAGAATAGGATTTGAATAGTTACATTTGTGCTGCTGCTGCTGGGGGAGTACTTGATTTATATTTGTACTCAACTGTATAGGGTTACCGTAATTAGTGAGAAACCTCTCATTAATAAATAACAAGCTTATGTTTATTCCAACAAGTTATGTGCAGGGTTTTACCACTGTATTTCCAGTTACATGAGTACGGTATGATTCTGGTGACTCTCCAGAGGCGAAACGGCTCTTTTTTGAAATAAAACTAATTTAAACAGATTTTATCATGGTTTTTTATTTTAATTTAGTCCCAATGGTTCGAAAGCTTTTCAGCCTTCACGGTCATAGGGTGGACTGAGGTGTAGGTTGTCCAGAAATATTAATGTTACCTTATATACCTTCAGTTTAAAATTATTAAGGTTTGTTGATGGTCCTCACGGTGAAGGAGCTCACGGTGTCTTGAGATCTGGCAGTTGGTCTTTTGGGTTCCGATTTTATTAAGTGTATAATCAGATCCCAGGCTTGTTCTAGCCTCCAACCATCTTCTCTATTGAAATTCAGATATTTTTTAATTTCAATAGCCTCACGAATCATCCTAGGTAGGCATCGGTGTTTTTTAACAAGGATTTGTGGTTTGTCAAATCTAAGATAATGTTTGATGCCTTCCTCTGAATGTTCAGCAAATGCAGACTGTACTGGGCACAGTGCATGTATAGACCCAATGACTGTATGTGTCGATAAGGTTTAAGACAATGGCTTATATGTCACTGTCACTAAATCTAAACCACATATTAAGCTCAAGTTCATTCATAAAAGAAGGCAAATGAACAACATTATCTATACCTTATAATATAATTGTATAGTATGTCTCACCTAATGTCTTTACATCATCAACTGCCTTGAACCTATAGTGGTACGGTTGCTGTGGCTCCAGTATGTAGTGAGAGGGTTCAGAGCTAAGCAGTTGCGGTTCATACATGATTCGAGGTACTGCCTCTATCCGCCTTTCTATCTCTTTCTTGAGGCACTGAAAAAAGACCCAAAATAATGTTAAACAAGCTTTCTTCAATAATTCTTTTTTTTTTTCATTGAATGATAAGACGAGCAAGGCGCTCGCCTGATGGTAAGCGCCACGCCTGCTCATAAACAGAAGCAACACTACACCGAACTTTGAATTACAAAGCACTGCATGGCACTAAACTGTGTTTGTCACCCTGAGACATGAGATGTTAAGTCTCATAATGCCCAGTAGTTTCACTGGCTTCAATGTCCTTCAAAGCGAAACACAACAGTGATTACACACTGTTGCTCGGCACCAGAAATAAACAAAGCGGTGGTACCAACCCAGGCGGCCTCTCGCATACGAGGGACCTACCACCTTGTCTGATAAAAGAATTAGCTTATGTACCAAATTGGGCTGGACTTTAGTTTATTAGGGCACGAAGAGAGCGGCGAAAGTGATCACAGGTGGTAGGGATTGAGTCCCTGAATACAACAATACCACTCTCATTAAAAGGTGATGCATAGTTTTCGAGAAATTAATGAAAATATTTTCTAACCTCAAATCACATATTAGGTAAAACGGAACGTTATTATGGGCGACTGACAAAGAAATCGTTATTAATATGTCAAATATATAGTCTGTGATTTTAAAAAATGATGAAACGGAACGTAAAAATTCCGATTATATGTCAGTGTCACTTGTTGGTTCATACTTCATACTTCATTCCGTTTCCCCCCGAGTTGCGTGAATGTGTTCCTTGAGATTTGTTAACTTTATATCATGTTTGTTGTTTTATTTGTTTTTTAACAACTTGGAAATCATGTTCTGATGGTAGTTAGTGTACCCACTTTGTGGGTAAAATAGGTCGACTTTGTCCCAAAACCGACTTAGGGCACCCCGACTTCACGTAGACTTTTGGTTACCACCCCTAGAGTGTTTTTAAAAAGCCGGAGGCGCGGAGGGAGAGCAGCCCCCGCCCGCTGTAACAAAGGATAGACAACCGTGCGAGCCGTAGCGGCTGAGGCTGGTCGCCGGAGGCGACCAGCAAGCCGAAGCTGCGAAGGTGAGCATGGGTGCCTATCCTTTGTTACGCAAGGGCGAAGGGGCTGCACTTCCCGCAGCGCCGGAGATGTTGCAGAAGTAAATTTGTTTTGACAACAAGTGTTTTGAGGTTAGGTTACATTAATTGGGTTTTCTCGGGAATGGTGCGTCACCTTTTCATGGGAGTGGTACCAGGGGACATGGGACACCCTCCCCCTCCCCCCCCCACCCCCTGCCAACTCCCATATCGTGCCCTAATATACTAAAGTTTTACCCCAAATTGTAATGTAATACTGACTGGTGAAATTAAGTTTGTAGTTTCAATTACAGCAGAGCAGATGAGTACTTTTACTAATTTAATATTATGGCTCCATCGATTGTCGATGGAGAGCGGTAGCTTTTTGAAGTTACATGTGTATTCTTCTTTGATTATGGCTTTAATTTTGAAGGTGTGAGACTATCAAGTAACTATGCCATCATGATGCATCATGATCCATAAAGGCCACTGCCAGCACATAATACAGAGCTTATATTAATTTAGCGTCATACATACTTTTTTCGCGTCTGTGCCTATAGGAACATGGGGGCCTCTCCGCGATCGCACTGCAAACCTTGTTATCTGTCTTTTAGCAAATATAAACAGTATAACAAAGGTTAATACACCGCCGCTTATTATAAATATAATGTTTAATATACTCGTGAATGCTTTCATGTTTTTGGTTTTTTATTGCTTTATTTAGCCATAAAAGAAACTAACATAAAACCAACACAGACACTTTTTATGTTTTTTTATTATCGTGAATTGTCAAACAGATGATTGACATCTTGGTGCGACTAAATTTCAAAATATGTAGTAGCATAATACTTTCCGCTCTAGTGTAAAAGAGATAGTGAAACAATCATGCTAAATATGGATACAGTGTGAATGTAACGACAGCTAGTGTTTATGATCTGTGGTGTTTAATTTACTTTTTTTTATCTGCCTTTGAAAACTGAATGCAAAGGAAACAGATCTACAAGTTCAAATAAACGCCTAGAGGTTTGATTGTATTCATAAACTTTCATGTAAAAACAAAATCAAATAATTCTTAAAAATGTGAAAGAATGGTGTTACCACCAACGACCATTGGTTGAAGTGGAATAAGGGCAGGACGGCGACCTGAATTATTTTTTAGAATACCCAAATATACGGTTTGTGGAATGCCGAGGTTCAATTACATTTTGAACCTGAACTACAGATTTTGTTTTATCTTGGCTCGGCAAAGTGACTACGCTACACCTGATGGGAAAAGTGTAGCGCAATCCAAGAATAGTATCGACCAACGATAATCGTGTCCATCGTAGGTCGGCAAGATCATGCCGGCCTGTCAAAGGGCCAAGGGGGAGGGGGAGGAAAAGGGATGGGAAAAGGGTTAGGATCAGGGGGCAAGCCCCCTGGGGAGAGCCGGATATACACTGGCTGACCCTGGAACGCGACCCACACAAGGTGGGCCACTATGGCAGGTTTTAGCACCAGTGTACAGTGGTCGCTATCCGGTCGGATACAAGCATCCTCCCACCAGCAAAATTTACCTTTAATTATAGTAAACATAAGTATATAAATAGCTAAAGGATTACGAAGCCATCATACAATATATTAAATATATTGAATGATGGCTTCGTAATCCTTTTAATACTATGTAATTTAATAAATATAGCAGCGATAGCTCAGCGGGGAGTGGTATGGACTGTCGAGACGAAAGTCGCAGGTTCGAAACCAGCCCCAAGAGCATACACCACTGATTTTTCTAAGTTACGTGTATATTAATTGTTAATTATCGCTTGCTTGAACGGTGAAGGAAACATCGTGAGGAAACCTGCATACCTGAGAATTCTATAAGATTTTTCGAAGGTATGTGAAGTCTGTCAACCCGCATTAGGCCAGCGTGGTGGACTAAGGCCTGATCCCTCTCATTCAGAAGAGGAGGCCCGTACCCAGCAGTGGGACGAATATAATATATAGGGCTAATAAAAAAAAAAAAGTGTGCGTCCCGGGACGCTCGACAGAAGTGATAACTTAAACTAATGTGGGTTAAGAGGAGGCTCCCTAAATTGTACGTTAGTTTCGATGACCATACTGCGTCAATTATATATCCAAGGAATATAAAACTTTAATATATGATTTTTCAGTCCTATTTCTTTCCGTTAATAAGACAGTTACACAATTGTGTTATTTTCCCTCGATACATTTTTATTCCGAAAACGATGTATTTTTGGTAGAATTTTTGCTGTTTCTAATAAATGGCTTGAGTTATATGTCTAAAATAAATATTCACAGTTAGTAAATATTGTTTATTATCCACTGCCAAGATATAAATTACCTAGATCAATTAAAACTCATAATATAAATTATAATAGATTTGCGACTTACGTCATTTACTTCTGTGCATTGATAAACGTCCGACGATGTGCGCAATATTCAACCTTATGTCATTTCTCATAGTGTGTTGAGTAGTGCACGGTAACTAATAATTAAAGCTATTTATCGTTAGTACAGCGCCGTGCTTCAAGGAAAGACTACGTGTATTATTTTATGCCGCGCGAACGCTCTGCCCGAGTGTTGAATCAGTTTATTATATTTGACAAACTATGCGAAACAAAGACAATAAATAATTTGTGCAAAAAAGAAAGAAAGCAAAAGCGTAAGTATTTTGTTAGAATGTTATTTGTACATTTTGAAATTAAAAGTATTATTATATATAATACTAGCTTTTGCTCGCGGCTCCGCCCACGTGATCAAACAAACAATCAAACTCTACAGCTTTATAATATTAGTATAGATTTGGGTAGCTTAGCAACGGAAGCCTTCAAATAATATTATTTCGGTAGCTTAGCAACGGAAGCCTTCAAATATGAATAATTTTCCCCGTTTTTGCAACATTTTTCACTGATGCTTCGCTTCTAATGGTCGCAGCGTAATGTTATATATCCTAAAGCCATCCTCGATAAATGGACTATCCAACACAAAAATAATTTTTCAATTCGAACCAGTA
Organism: Amorpha juglandis; assembly: GCA_949126905.1. Taxonomy (NCBI): domain Eukaryota; kingdom Metazoa; phylum Arthropoda; class Insecta; order Lepidoptera; family Sphingidae; genus Amorpha; species Amorpha juglandis. The sequence continues at coordinate 1,090,202 of OX421383.1, forward strand.
GTTCCTGAGATTAGCGCGTTCAAACAAACAAACAAACAAACAATCAAACTCTACAGCTTTATTATTAGTATAGATAACATATTTTAATAATATTATTTCTAAAATAGAATTTAACTATTTACATTATTACATACATAATAATGCCTCGGTCGCGTAGTTATATTTCGTACGCGGTATTGCTATGCTGAGGTCTCGGGTTCGATCCCCGGGTCGGGTCAAATGATATTGGGTTTTTCTATCATGAAATGCTCAGTATCGGTCCGGAGTTTGATCCCGAATTGTGCCCGGTATGGCGATAGGATCGCCCGCTGTCACATCATGGGATGGAAATACACTTTGCGAAATGTGGGTGCACTAGTTACATCTCTGCCTATCCCTTCGGGGATTACAGTCGTGAGTATGTATAAACAATCATTATAATGACTTATATACCCTATCTTTTTTAGAAAAAGAAATAAAGAAAATCGAATGATGGTTATCCGGAACAAAGAGTCAGTGGAGTCGCCTCGGCAATTATTTGATTTAGTTTCTACTTTTGTGATGCATGAAGAGTGAGTTACTCTAACATTATATTATACTATACTAATAATAAGATTATAAGCAAGTATGCATCTAATCGTCATATATAATTACTAACTTGATATTGTAAGTAATATTTACTTTATCTTCTTCTTCACTAGGTGGTCGGTCCCTCGTATGCGAGAGACCAACTAGGTTGGCACCACCGCTTCGTTTATTTGTCCTACCATGTAGCAGTGTGTAAGTACTGTTGTGTTTCGGTTTGAAGCTAGTGACATTACTGGGCATTATGAGACTGCAAAATTTGTGTCTCGGAGTAAATATCGCAATCTTTAGATTTAACTTTAGATTACACGCAGTGCGTTGTAATCTAAAGTTCTGTGTAATATTGTCTGTTTATGGTCAGATGTGGCGCTTACCATCAGGCTAGCAAAACGTTATTCATGCTAATAAAACAAACTATTACATATTTTATTGGCATTATTATATGATAATGGGTAATAACTACTAACTATGTATGTAATTATTTACATTAAATCTAATCTATGTTCTTTTTATTATCATGGAGAAACAAAATGACGATTATTTTGCTATGTAAAGAACCATGCTGTAGACACTTTTGTGATTTATCTACAATCTGAATAAGCCGGCTCGACTGTTATTCATACTTAAGTGATCTCCACTCATTGATGATTTATTTACATAATTACCTAAATCATTGTTACATTATTATTTAATCTATTTACATAAATCACCAATGAGTGGAGATCACTTACCATCAGCTTACCTACTTTTTGTCCTAGCACGGCAAAATGACTGCGCTATACCTGATGGTAAGCGCAGTGTAGACCAAAAACTCCAGCGACTATCGATGAACAACGAGATTATCGGTGGTCACCAGAATCATGCCGGCCTAAAATAATGCTTCTTCACACTCCGGAAGAGGAAAGAGGCAAATCGAAGAGCCTGCGACAGGATAGGCGGATGGCTGATGAAGGCACAGGGATACAAGGATGTATCCCTATACCCGTCTCAACCAACCATCGAGTCATGTCGCAAACTCCTCGGGAGAACCAATTATACACTGGCTGATCCTGGAATGCGATCCACACAAGGTGTGTGGGATCATTATGACGGGTTCTTACACCGTGTGTATGGTTGTCGCTATCCGAGCGGTTAGGAATATCCTACCAATAGCCAATTCCTCAATAGATTACATAAATGGGTAAGGATGAAAATGATGATGATCCTAGCTCTAACTTCTAGTGATGTTAAAAAATATGATTTGATGATATGATGATGATTGTTGATGATGTTTTTGCAGACTAAACTTGATAAACCTTGAATCTAGCGAGAACACTGAAAACATAACAGCTATTCATCGTGCATATATTTCGCCACCTTTAACTCTCGGGGACAAACCTCCCATACGATGTCAAAGAGAACATTTCTCATAATATTTGTTCCATGAAAGCAAATATGACAATATATAGCCCTTACTTGATGCAACTGACATTGTATGGAACGTACTGTTATGTTGTTTAATTTACAATTTAATATTTAATATTTTTTTTTTATATAACAAAATGTATATTATTATGATGTCTTTCAGATTGATGTTGATCATGAAAAAATCCTTACGAGGTACAAAATATAAGGTGAAGATGTAAGATTTTGTTGTTTTATTTCGACCTTAAACCATTCTATAGACACATGAGTATCATCCTAATAAATAAATACACAGTATTTATTCCTTCTTTTTTGCACTTTTCGTTATTTCCTTTTGAATACACGTTCTAATGGGTAGACGTATCATCGACGTACAGTCATTTTTTGAAAAACAAAAGAAAATTAAACTATAGTCTATTTTAAAGAAAATTCATTTATTTTTTGTTTTATATACACATGGTCTGGGTTCCCTGGGCCATTTTTCCACTTGATTACTATCAAGCTAATTTTCCGTGAGTAGCTTCGTTTCGATGAGACGCCCAATAATTCCCTATGCGAAAATTCTCTATTGTGATAGCTAACAGAGGTAGCAAGGATAGAATATTTCGATTTGATGATACCTAAAAATTTATTATTTTATTTGTAGGACAATATGACTGTTAAATTATATAAATATTAACTAAGTAAAAACAAAAAAATCTGCTGGTTAGTAATCATACCTATTGGAAGGAGGGGCTTCCAATAGGTATCGCTAACGAGGTCATAAAAAATTATTATTACTAACCAGCTGATTTTTTTGTTTTTACTTAGTTCATATTTATATAATTTAACAGTCATATTGTCCTACAAATAAAATAAAAAAAATTTGAGTATCATCAAATCGAAATATTCTATCCTTGCTACCTCTGTTAGCTACCACAATAGAGAATTTTCGCATAGGGAATTGTTGGGCGTCTCATCGAAACGAAGCTACTCACGGAAAATTAGCTTGATAGTAATCAAGTGGATCAGCTGGCCCAGGGAACCCGGACCATGTGTATATAAAACAAAAAATAAATGAATTTTCTTTAAAATAGCACCAACACATTTGTTCAAACGAAAATATATTTCATTTAAATTTTGAAGAAGAAAAAAAGAAAAAACACTCAAAAGGCGCAAATAACATTAATTTCTTTCATGAAACTACTAGAGTATGTTTTTGTAACCAGTCTACATTTAGCGGCATTATGCGTGAACATATAATAAACAAATATATTGTACTTTTTTTTTATAGCATAGGCCGGCAAACGAGCAAGTGTGTCACCTAATGGTAAGTGATCTCCACCGCCCAAGTACGCCCACCACCAGAAGAATGAATCATGGGCGCGTTGCCGACCTGAAAGGTAAGGGATAATTAGGGATAGGGAAGGGGAGGGGATTTGGGCTTCCGGATATCTCACTCACCGTACGAAACGCAGCAGCAAGCCCCTACTTTACGTCGGTTTTCTGTGAGACAGTGGTAACGACCCGGTCGAGCCAGCCCATTCATGCTGTAGACAAAACTGTCTACAGCGTGGCTCTACCACTCAAAATGTAATGTAAATGTATGTTCGCAATTCGTCTGTATATATATACCTCCTCTGTTTTTCCATTGGTTAAAAAATGTGAAAAAAGCATCAAAGATTCTAAGTTTGGAAATATGCATACAAACTGCGATAATCCTGTTCATATTTCCATTCAGTGGGTTTTCGTGTACAATACACGCACAAACATACAGACAAGATAATTAAAAATATATATTTCTGTAATCGAATATGTTTATCATTACTTTTTAAACATATCAAATGTACAGACACAGCTCTGATACAATTTTGTTATATTATATCAACAAAACATTTGTCTTTCAAAACAAAATATATTATTAAAAAAATATTTATGTACAGAAGTCTCCGTGTTTTTATGCCCACTACTATAACGTCAAGCGACGCGCGAAACGACGCGTTGCGTACAAGTGCAGAGGGTAGCGGGGTGGATGGGCGGAGCTAACGCACGAAATATTTTAGGCAGCATGCTCTTAAAGAGAGAGCGGAGGAGCCTGACTACTGTGTGGCGCCGCCTGGGACTTCGAAATTATCGATGTTCCAGGGAGGTCGGCTAACGCTGGCTGGTCGATGGACCGCTCGCGTTACGGAACGTTTCGGTTCACCCTCCCATAAGAAGTTATCACTTCAATAATAAATATTTTTGAGTCGCCCTGCGTCGCCCGGGTGGGGCAAAAATGCACTGGCTTATTTTGTTGAAGCTGCTTTTTTTATTTACAAGTCTATGTGAATAATCTATGCTTAGGTTTCTGACCGTTATGGATTGATTACGTATTATGTAGGAAAGGAAAGGATCGTGGAAAGCTATTACCATCATTAAGTCGCAGTAACTTGACATGTTTTGGTCGGTCACCTATTGGTGGGTAGTAGTAAATAGATGCATTTGGCCGCTGCCACTTAGTAATATGAGTCAAATACACACTTTAAAAGGGGCATGCGAAAAGTCTAGTGTGTAATAATAGACAAATCATTATAAAATTCTCAATAGTAAATACGACCAGAAAATAGTAAGGCAGTTATACGATGCGAGGGACAACTTGTATTAATGTATGTAGGTAAGGGGCCAGGTCAACTAGCAGGCTAGCTTGCCAATGCAACTTTTCTTCTTTCTTTCTTTCTATCTTGTCAGTAATTAAATAATTCCATAACATCTAAAACTATACATTTTCTCTAAAACATTAATACGATAGTTTGATACTCGGTGGTAGATTTCGCATATGCGAGAGGCTGTCTGGGTGGGTACCACTTTATTTATTTCTGTCTATAAGAACTTTGTGATCAAGAACTTTCTTTGTGTTTAGGTTTGAAGTTACTACAAGTTATGTCTCGTGTGACAAACGCAGTCCAGTGACATGCAATGTTGTGTAGTTCTAAGTTTTGTGTGTTGCGTTTGTTTATGGCCAGGCGTGGAGCTTAGAATCGGGTGAGCGAACTGCTCGTTTCGTCATTCTGGCTAATAAAAAAAATTGCAACCCCCGTGGCGCAGTGGGCCAGTAGCCGGCTGCGAAGCACTCTTGCTTGCCGTAGGTTCGATTTCCGCACCGAGATAAATGTTTGTGTCATTTACAAATATTTGTTTCGGGTCGTTATGTTGGAAAACAAGTCCCTCATAGTTCCTGATACCTACGATACAGGTTTGTGTGGGGTCAGGACCATGTGTGTGACTGCTGCCTGTATTTATTATTATTATACGATATTGTGAGTAGGTACTTATGTATCTAAGTAACAATAACGAGTGTAATATAATGTATATTATTCAGGACCGTGATGTGGCTAAATGTTATTGCGAGTGAGTACCTGCATATTTAATATCAATAATTTTAATACATATTTTTCCTTCTCGCATACCAACAGAGACAAACAATAAGCCATAAGACCAGCACGTCTCCACAGGTACCAAGTGTTATACTTAGAAACACTTATTTATTCATCGTTTATCATATACCTTCACATACAAGCCGAACATAAATTCCTTTATCATGATTCTTTCTATAGAGCAGGGCGCGGCGCAACGTCTTCGTCTCGGAGCGCGTGTTGCATACTAAATGTCTGAGCCCGATGACCAATAGACTTTGTTCAATTATGGAATAGTGATTGTCAATCGAGTGCGGACGCTACAATGGAGTCTTATACAAATTTGGTTGCGTTACATTCCACTTCATGTTATTTCTATTCAGATCACGTGCCGGTGTAACTTTGATTGGCGTCATCATAAAATTAATGGCGCGGGATGCTCGTCCTGGTGGGTATGGTTGGTAGATTTTAATAGAATTTCGTGTCGTATTATATACTGTCCCACTGCTGGGACCACTCTGCTAATGAGTGGGGTTAAGCTCATGCGGGTTGGCTGCCTTCACATAAACCGTTCTCTTGAAATTCACAGGAGAAATAGCATGCCGCTTTCCTCACGATGTTATCCTTCGCCGTTAAGACGAGCGAATTCAACAAAATTATTAAAATAAAATAAAAACATATATATACGAAAATTATTTCATTTCAGTTATTCAACGAATACACGAATTAGATAAAGTCGAGGAGTGTGCCGTCGTGGCTGCGTTGGAATCCGCATCACTATCTTAACTCTTGGCAGTCCGTTGCACTTGCCGCTAGGGCCTATATATTTGTCACATTATCTTCTTCCACCTCTGCCCTTATCCTACTGTCTGTACTGTCGGCGCAACATACATTTTAACACTATGTTACATACCTAAAGATATGGATTGTAGTTTTTACGACCGGCCGCCTGCCTGAGTTCAGCCCGTTTGAGTACAAAACACACTCAGACACCAAACAAATACTTATGGATCACACAAACATTTATCTCATATAAATCTTTCTGTAACATATGTGTTAAAAAATAATGTTGTGCCAACCCCACTGCGAGTGGGATAAATAAATAAAGAAATAAATACACCCAACAGTCACATACATAGTCCTGACCCCACAGTAAGATACGAGTCTTGTGTCGTGGGTATCAGAAACTACGATAGACCTTCGGTCTCACAACACCCAGACCCCGAAACAAATATTAGTGGATCACCCAAACGTTTGTCTCGGTGCGGGAATCGAACCCGCGGCCTCTCGCTTCACAGCCGGCTACTCGCCCGCTGCGCCACGGAGGCTGTCAAAGTCTGATAAGGGGACACTAAAAAAAAGATGGAAAGGTGTGAATAAAAAAGTTTATAACACTGGCTATTTTGAATTATGATTAAAGTTGCAGCTGTGAGGAAGAATGCTGATAACTGAAGACTGCGGTTGTCATTCCCATCTACAAAACTGGAGATAGGAACAGTCCCAATAATTATCGTCCAATATCCATCTTGTCAACATTGTCAAAAATCCTTGAGAAAGTATTGAACAGAAGACTCGTCGAATATCTAGAAAAAAATAACCTTCTAGCCGTAAACCAGTTTGGTTTTAGGAAGAACAAAGCAACTGAGGACGCTGTTCTTGAGCTCTCAGAAAGCATTACCAAACAACTAGATAACAAAAACAAAGTGGTAGGCATATTTTTGGATCTCCGGAAGGCTTTTGACACCGTGTCAATTCCCTTACTGCTTTCTAAAATGGAATCTCTAGGAATCAGAGGAATAGTTCTAGATATTTTTAACAGTTACTTGGAAAATCGTAAGCAAGTAGTAAGAATAGGCCATACTATGAGTAACTATGCGACTCCCACTTATGGTGTACCCCAGGGGAGCGTGCTTGGACCTACACTTTTCCTTTTGTATGTCAACAATTTATGTCTGAAGGAACTAGCTCAATGTAAAATAATAGCCTATGCTGATGACACTGTTTTAATTGTGCACGGTAAATCCTGGGATTCTGCTCGGCACAACGCCGAAATGGCTTTAGCTCAGGTATTTGTCTGGCTTAGAAAAAATTTATTAACATTAAATATTGATAAAACTAAATTTTTAACATTCTCGCATAGACTCCACACTCAACCTCATAACTTAGTAATTAAAGCCCATAATTGTCACACTCAGGAGGATTGCATAAAGTGTCAACCACTCACTCGTGTTAAACATATAAACTATCTTGGAGTAACAATTGATAGCACCTACACTTGGCATAATCACATTAACAATCTGGTCATAAGGATAAGAAAGCTATTGCCAATTTTCAGAAAACTGCGCCGTTGTGCTGACTTTAGTACCCTAATGGTTGTGTATTTTGCATTGGCCCAATCTTTAATACAATATTGCATAACATGTTGGGGCGGCGCCGACATGTCATCCATGCTTCGTCTAGAACGTGCGCAAAGAGTATTACTCAAGGTAATGACTCAAAAGCCAAGAAGATATCCAACTTATGCACTGTATCATGATTGTAATGTGTTGACTGTGAGACAGACCTACGTACTCCGAGCTGTTTTAAAAAAACATGCCTCACTATCCTATTTAAAGAATACAAATAGAAGAGCTAATGTCTGTAAAACTTACCCTCACCGAACAATGCTAGCCCGGCGACAGTACTATATAAATGCTCCTCGTATCTACAATAAAATAAATAAACTCAAGGCAATATATCCATTAACGGTAAATAGATGTAAAAAAGTCATTCAAACCTGGTTGCAGGATCTCTCCTACGAAGACACTGAGGACCTACTTAAATAAGACGCACTCTACTCGCACCCACGCACGCACAATCACACACATACACTCACACTCACATACACAAACACACACACACACACGCACACACACACACACGCACACACACACACGCGCACACACACACACGAGCACACACACACACACACACACACACACACACACACACACACACACACACACACACACACACACAGTTGTTTTGTAATTTTCATTTAATTTTACTTGTTTTTATTTTCTATATAGTAATTTCGATTTTGTCATTTTTTATTATCTTTTCTTTTTTTTTTCTAATATTGTACTGTTTACGGTTAGATAACAATGTACCCGTTTTATTATATGTAAAACTTATTTGTGAGCCTATTACTGAGGAGAAGACACTGGCTCCTGTAACACAGTTTATACTAGCATAGGAGCCAGGGCTTCAATATTATGTAATGTTGATTTTTATTTTTTGCCAATAAAGATATTATTATTATTATTATTAAACTATCAACACACTTTTATTAGCCTTTTACGGAAATCACGCTTACCTGAAATGGTCTTTGAGACAAAAACGACTGGAAAGTGATGGTACACTTCCTCAAAGGTAATTTTAAAGTTACATAAATGAAAACATTTGGTATTCAAATAAAGATTCGAGCAAATCTATCAATAGATTACCTACTTACGTACCTATTGCCGAAATGATAGTCGCAACATGAAACCAGCCCCAAGAGCATGCAAATCTAACTTATCCAAGTTACATGTGTAGGTATTATTTGTATTTAATATGAATTATCTTAGACCTGCCTACCAAATCCTCGTTACTATACGCATTTCATATAAAGAAATTTAAAACATCTTAGGCATCTAAGGCTGAAATTTATAGACGTGACTGCATAGTAAACTTCTGTATAAACTCACCAAAGTCAATTTTAGAATGTTCATTTCATGTAGTTATTTTTTAAAATGCGACCAGAATTATTGACTGAAAGATAATTAAGGGATCGGGAAGGGAGAGGATTTGGGCCTCCGGATATTTCATTCACCGTACGAAATGCTACAAGCTACTACTTCAAATTGTTTTTTTGTGACAGTAGCAACAACCCGGTCGAGCAAGTCCATTCATGCTGTCGACAAAACAACAGTGTAGTTCTACCACTAAAACTTTTATCTCGATAAGCGGTCCCAATGTCCCATCGTGCCACGTTCTTTAGCGCGTAGACACCATTTTGTGACGCCGCGTCGTCCATTTTGTCGAGTTCCCGCTAAAATCATCGACCTTGGTACACATCGGTTCACGTTACAAAACTAAGTGATCCAGTTAGCAAGTACCGATTTTACGATAATACTTCACATTGTCACGTATTCTAATTCTCCTCACGGTGATTCTTTAAACTTGTGTGTAATACGAAAAAATGTTACCTACTGGTTTTGACACATGTTGAATTATTTAAAGATGTTTGTTTTTGTAAGTAACTTCGGTTGGTTTCATCATTTTATTAGATTTTTTAAAGCTTTGGCCTTTAAATAAGCAAGTAGGTAGCAAATCGAGGGGCCTGCGTCCGGATAGGCGGATGACCGATGCAGGCAGGGATGCAAAGATGTACCCCTATACCTGCCCCAATCAATTATGAAGTCATGTCACAAGCCCTTTGGGAGAACCGTATATACAATCTCTGCTCTTAGAACGCAATCCACACAAGGCGTGTGGATCAGGCAGGTTCTAACACCATGTGTACGGTGGTCACAATCAGGGCGGATATGACAGCCTCCGTGGCGCAGCGGGCGAGTTGCCAGCTATAAAGCGAGAGGCCGCGGGTTCGATCCCCGCACCGAGATAAATATTTGTGTGATCAACAAATATTTATTTCGGGGTCTGGGTGTTGTGAGACCGAAAGTCTCGTAGTTCCTGATACCCACGACACAAGATTCGTATCTTACTGTGGGGTCAGGACTATGTATGTGACTGTTGGGTGTATTTATTTATTTTATTTATATGAATATCGTACCACTAGCAAAGTGTGCGATAGGCTCGTTCCCTAGTTGCATTTCTGCGTAGCCTTTAGTGGATAAAGACGTGAACACACATGATATCTTATGTCATCTATTTATAATGTAATAAGTATCTATTGTCATACGACAAAGTCCGTCAAGGTTAGACCAACCGCTCATTAGTTGCTTAAAAATTCCATTGCATACATTATTGGATTGACTATTATTTAAATCATGGTAATTGGGAGACTTGATTAGTGAAGCCTAAATTATTTAACCCACCTCTTTTTTTTTTTTTTTTTGCGGATTGGCGTTGTACTGTTAGCCTGACGCGAGTCGGCTTTCTACACCTTCACCGGACTTTCGGGCGAACGCTTTAGGCGCTCTCAACCCTTAAACCCTCCTCTTCTTCTGCATGGCGTTATATTGGTTTTTGCCAGGATCTACCTTTACCTATAGATGCTTCCACTTTGAGATCAATGGCTCTTATATGTATATTTTGCTCTAAAACGCCAAGCCTACGCTTATTGGGCAGTCCGCGTCCCCGAGATTGTACGCCTGGTACGATTTGGCACCGACATTTTCGACCAAAGATAATAAATAACCTAAAAAAGCTTCAATTTTATTTACAATACAATACAAAACTCTTTATTGTATACAGATATCACTTAAAATAATTCAGCATAGGACTACCAACGGGCGGTCTTATCGCTGCGAGCGATCTCTGCCAGACAACCTTTGGATGGACAGAAATTGAAGTAAAAGAAGTCTTTACTTACTTACTTAGTTATTTACGTACTTATTTACCTCGTAGGTACAAGCAAGCAAATAAGTAAAGGTTATGCATCAACGATTCCTCTTGCATTGTCGGTCATTGCCAGCGCGGGATAACAAGGATTGAGCTACATTTAAATATGGCGCCTCTGGTTCTTGGTATATAGCTTGAAGTCAGAGAATGAGCTTACGAAGGCGCCTCTAACCCGTGGTTAACATTTCTGCCCTGGATTGGTCCCAGGAGCAATTGATTCTTCCACCTTAAGGGTGGACATGTTGTCGATGTTCATAGGCGGTGGTGACACTTACTGTCACTTCGTCTATTTAGGTCGTCAAGCAATAGTGTGTATGCCCTATTGTGTTTTTGTATGAAAGACATTGGAACATTGGACATTGGTTAAATTACGTGGAATTATGCGACTTAACATCTCATGTATCTGGTGTCGAGTACAGTCCAGTACCATGCAGTACTTCGTAATTCAAAGGTATGTGTGGTGTTGCTTCTGTTTATGCGCAGGCGTGGCGCTTACCATCGGGCCAGCGACCTGCTTCTCGCGTAATTCAAGCAAATAATAAGAATACTAAGACTACCCCAAGGCATAAGATGTTAAGTCTTTTATTGCTGAATAATTTCACTGGCTTCAATATCTATTAAACTGAAACACAACAGTGCTTACACACTGCTGTTCGCAGTAGAAGTAGATCATGCGGTGATACCAAATCAGTCGGCCTTTCGTATACGAGGTACCTTTCACTGAGTACCGAAATCAAGCAATTGAAAGAAACCTCTACCATTTTACGCGCAATGCTGGTCGCGACTTGCGGGCGCGCTGATGGAAAATCCTTTCGATTGGTTTTCGCAACGGCACCGGCTGCACGACGACAGACACCAGCGTAAACGTGGGTTGGGTGCGTAGAAACATACTGGCTGGGAATTGTGTCGGAATAGCAGCGGTTTTTATGAGAAAGCTGGTATGTTTTTTTTATAGCATAGGCATACGACCAAGTAGGTCACCAGATGATAAGTGATCTCCACCGCCCATGTACCTACGCCCACAATCCCAGAAGAATCATAAGGCGCGTTGCCGACCTTAAAGGAAAGGGATAATTAGGGATTAGGAAGGGGAGAATATTGTATTGTATTTTATTGTATTGTACCCGGCTGGGTAGCGTCCACGTCATAGAGAAACACATATGGTGTCAACCATCATAGTAGCTCAATCGGGCGAATCACATTTTATCACTTTACAGGATCAGATATTACGCATTTATGGTTGAAATACATGTGACACGAAAAAGGTTCAAATGAAAAAAGATGTCATTCAAATATTTCAGTAGGTATGTAACTGGCATGTCAGTGTAGTGTAAAAATGTGCAAAAAAGACCGTTGAAAATTCAAATTTAACATTTAGGCAGGCTTCTTTACGCATAAAAGAAAATTACTTATTATTCTCACTGAATCAACGTAGTGGTTATATTCTGCACTGCATGTTGTGGCGCGAATTATGGATATAATTTTACTGGCTGACCCCGGAACGCGACTAGCCTAAACGAGTCACTATGGCGGGGTTTTCGCCATGTATACGATGTTCGATATCCATTAGGGTGCAAAAGTGATCAAGTTTGCTGGTGGGAGGATACTTGTATCCGACCGGATAGCGACCACCGTACATTGGTGCTAAAACCTGCCATAGTGGCCCACCTGGTGTGGGTCGCGTTCCAGGGTCAGTCAGTGTATATCTGGATCTCCCCAGGGCGATTGCCCCTTGATCCTAACCCTTTTCCCATCCCTTTTCCTTTCCCTCCCCGTTGGACCTTTGGCAGGCCGGCATGATCTTGCCGACCTACGATGGACGCATTGTTTATCGTTGGTCGACATTATTCTTGGATTGCGCTACACTTACCATCAGTTGTAGCGTAGTCACTTTGCCGAGCCAGGATAAAGGTAGAAGATAAAGGTCACATCAGGATCAAGGGACTCACCAGAAAACTCTGTAAGCTCTTTTATCAGGGGCGTTAAAAACGACGCGTGCTAAATCACAACGCTTTGCCGTGTGTTTCAACATTTGACATAATGCGTGTATGCGCCATGCAGGTCGCGTCCGAGCGCTTCCACAATGGCGTCGGCACGCGAGAATATGCGCACGCGCACACCGCGAGCGCGGCTCACTCGCTTACTCAACTTTGCGATTATGCTCTGCCGAATACTTGCCGTGAAATTTTTAAAGGATTGACCTGATGCGTATGCGCAGCACACAAATGTCAAATGCGATTTTTACTATACACTGTCACAAGCGCCTGTCTCGTAGAACATTTTTTTTTTTTATCCTGGCTCGGCAACGTGACTACGCTACACCTGATGGTAAGTGTAGCGCAATCCAAGAATAGTGTCGACCAACGATAAACAATGTGTCCATCGTAGGTCGGCAAGATCATGCCGGCCTGCCAAAGGGCCAAGGGGGAGGGGAAGGAAAAAGGGATGGGAAAAGGGTTCGGATCAGGGGGCAAGCCCCCTGGGGAGAACCGGATATACACTGGCTGACCCTGGAACGCGACTCACACAAGGTGGGCCACTATGGCAGGTTTTAGCACCAGTATACGATGGTCGCTATCCGGTCGGATACAAGTATCCTCCCACCAGCAATGCTGTAGATCAAGTATAAACACTATAAGTATTTATATATCTACTATGTACATTCTAAAAAAAATATCATAAAATAAAATATTACCTATATAATTAATGTTCCACTGTTCCTGCACTTTGTCACGGGCCTCATTTACAGTTGAAAGTGATTTTGTGTTGGCTGGTGGTAGGATATTCATATTCGCCCGGATAGCGACCACCGTACACATAGTGTTTCAACCGGGAACACCCAAACATGTAAATATGTAGCATTAAATCAGAGGTTCCAGACGCTTCTTCTCATAGACCACTTACAAAGTTTTCCTGGTTCCGGTGGACCCCCTGCAGCTATATTTCTACCCCCGTCAAGTCTCCCGTGGACTCCTGGAGGTCCACCTGGACTACTTTGGTAACTAAGGCATTAAAATAATCTTAACTCCGAAAAGTTAGAGGTGCATGGCCGGAGACGCTGGGATAGAACCCGCGACTTCGTCATACAATAAAATCTTTCCATCTAAACGGGTCTTTATCTCCGAATTACCTAGCATGGGTTATCAAGTCCTGCGTTTGTAAACGCCTTCTGTCGAGATTTTCAAGTTGAAATTTTACATAAATTACGCCATAGCAACATCTGTCTATATGTAGGTGTCAACGCCGTGAATGGGAGATGTAAGTGCGATGAATCATCAATTAAATCACAATGTAATATTGATTAAACAAATCGAAGGAATATATACATCAACCTAACTGTACATGTTGGTTTCCTAATCAGGAATTCATCCATTAATTCATCAGACAAACAAAAGAAAAGAGACACCTGATGCTATATAATGTTCATTTTAAACATCCACAATACCAGAGTAATCACGGATGCGTTGCCTATCTTTTATAAAAGGAGTATGGACTGGGAATGGGAAGGATTTTTAGGTCTCCGGAAATCTCACTCAACCTACGAAACGCAACAGTAAGTTGACACTTTGGTGTTCTGTAAGGCAGTGGTACATATCAGAACAGTGGTACCCTCCACGGCAGGTGTTCTGAGGAGTTCCTCAGAAAGAAGTTCCTCAATGTTGGAGCCATCTCAAACAGTTGTTTAAGTATTTCCAGCCCGCCATTTTACCATCGCACCACTCGTCACCGCAGTAGAGTTAATTCATACTATCTGGAATCAATCGCCTACCATGTGCATTTCCGGTGGTCTTTTCTATGCACATGCAAGCTCTGGAATGAACTCTACTTCAAACGACGCTTATAAATATAATATTCTTATAAATATAAAGCGACCCGGCATTGTCAATATTCCACCACTTCCTTCAGGTAGATTGCTTGCTCGTCTAACAACAAGGCGCTTGCGCAGTATAAATTAAGGTGTTAACTTCCAAATATTAATTAACGTTCTCGTATAAATAAATGGTGATTCTATGTAAAAAACGTTCACTATCTAGTGACCCATGTTCGAATCATAATTCAAGTCACATGTTACAAGAAGGCAAACAACACTAAAAACTTTATTTGAACGGGTAACACCAAGGCATAAATCAGAACTGTTTTTCACTAAAAAAAACTATCTTGCCCTAAACTTTTTTTAATTCGATAGCTAAACCATACACGTGTTAATATTCGTGTCACATGCATCCCCTCCCACAGAACAATGGGTTGGTAGCGCTCCTTTTCGACGCAGGAAACTGCGTACGCGCCTGAACTACAGAATGACCGCCGCCGCCATATTAGTTTGACCAGGGATGGAGTTATAAGTCCGTCTGGATGCTATGGAGACAGCTAACCATAAACAGAGAGGATATCCTGGGTGGTTTCCGTTTCGCGTTTAATATTTTGTGTAGCTCACTTACACGTGACTTCCATTTTATTGTACCTTCGTTTCCTTCCGCGTGAAAGGTGCGTTGTAATTTTTGCCTGCGTTTTGATTATTGGGGAAAGTTTGTAGAAGTTTCTTCTTGGTAGATGGCACTTTTCCTGTTTACCTAATTTATGGTAGGTAAATACTTTTAAAAAAATGCAGATAGCCTAGATGGGAGTGGAACAGACGTCGCAGTTTTGAAACTTTGAAGCTGTGCTTAATTTATTTTCAATTATCGCTCGCTATAGCGGTGAAAAAAACATCACGAGATAGCAGAAAACCTACTGCTCCTGTGACATTAGATCACGGGGTAGTAAGGGAACACCAAGCCACCAAGTGTGTAAACTACCAGTCTATGTGAATAATCTATGTTGTAAACTCTTGTAGGCAGGTATGTAATCTTAAGAAAGCGGAGATGACATATCGTATCATGTACCTTCGGCAGAATATTACCGATTAGTACTTAAACCTGCCTACGCTCGATGAAGAATTGATGCGTAGTGTCTCTTTATGAATAGACGTGGTGCTTTCTTGGTATATTTTGTATAGTAACTCTTTGCGTGTTGCTAACCATCAAACGTCTCCTCAATTGAGCGAATAGAAAGATAACAATTAATAAGAATAAATATCTATATTTCGTCTTTCATACCTTATATTTTTTATTTCGTCATTGATACCTTGTCACATACCCATTCCTCAGTTGCGCTTGTAGGAGTTTTACATAGGTAATAAAGAAAGTGTTGTGGAATTTAAAAATGTTAATAGAAAGGTTTCCAATACTTTTTACACGACTCACGGTCTGGTATGTACATAAACTAAAAGGCATTATCAATAAAAACAAATATATCAACGTGGGAATTATGCGTAACGTAGGTAAAGCAATAAAACGTTACTAAAAAAACAAAGCCTCCTTGTTGGTATTCAACATGCCCCCTGCACCTTTAGAGATAGTCGTGTTTACGTTTAACCTGTGATTTCCTTTGCTTATCTTTCTTACACCTTTTTGGAAGGTATATTAAATCTACCTAATCTTCATTCATTTAGTTTTATTAGCAGGACATATAAATTCTCGAAATTAGCAATACTTTAACTATGGTGTAGGACCGTATCTTTGTACTTAACGAGCGAGCAGGTTGCTCGCCCAATGGTATACACCATACCTGCCCATAAGTCATAACAACTCAGATCACTCAGATCTTTAGATTACAGAGTACCTACTGCATCACACTGCATTGTATTCATCACCTCAAAACATACATACGGGAGAAGAGTATATACATATAACTGTTATAACAATGATTATTTTTGTAATACTCAATATTTCTGCCTGGCGTTATCCCTGCCTAGTAGGGTCCGCCTTTTCATCATGGTTTGATGGTGGATTTGGTTATAAATGGGACACCCCGCTGCCGTGTGACCCCCACAACTCGCAAAGGGAACAAAGTTTCGCCATTGCCTCGTTCGTTAATCAGCAGAATTTACCATGTGCAGGTGAATTGGCTTTGGGCCTAAGATATTGGTAGACCATTTAAACTCCATTATAAGATCAATATATGACTCATGTGCATTAGTAATTTCACTGGCTTCAATGTCCTTTAAGGTGAACATGAAAGTGCCTACTCGCTACTTGGCGCAGAAATTGACAAAACGATGGTACATACCAACCTAGAAGGTCTCTTGGTTTTCTTATCCTAGCTCGGCCATCTGACTACACCACACCTGATAATAGTTTAATACGCATAATGGATTCGAGGAACCTATCAACTACTAAATTTTAATTTGGATTCAAACGGGTCTTTTCACATGTGTTTGACATGATTCGAAAATATTGGGCATTGCGAAACGTAACATCATATGTCTCCCCATGATGAGCGCAGTGCAGTTCCATGCAGCACCTATTTCGAAATTCAAAGTTTGAATGGTATTATTGTTTATGGGCCGGTATGGCGCTTAACATCAGGCGAGCGAACTACTTAATTTAGTTGTTAATAATGCGTCATTTGTCCAAAGGGCACGAGCACCCAATTATAACACCATAATTTCTGGATCATTTATAATGAATGGATCTTTTAGATTGCGATATATTTCCTCTAGATTCAGTTTTAGGTACTTGATGATGAATTGAATGAAAATTTGAAATTGCAATGAAATAGTACATTCATTATTTTATTGCTTTCAGATCTACCTAGTTACATACTCCTAAGTAGACAGTAGGTAAATGCAAGTCATGAGTTAGGGTTCACACAGGTAAGGAGGAATGTAGTTACTTCTAACTAAGTAAGTAATTAAGTATACCTGGCTGCTACAAAACAAATATCTTTCTAACATTCTGAAATGCATGTTCAACAGTACAATGTTTCCTAGCCATTCATATTACTCCATGAATGTAAACTTGTAGCTCAGTACGCGTAAATAATTTCATATTTTCCGCAAGGCAATTGTCCAATACAAATGTACATTACAGTGGGTCAATCGACCGGCCCGCCGTGTCACCAGTGCGTAGGAGCACCGCTGCGTCATCCATGTGCATCTCAAAAAAATATTTCCTTTAAAGCCATGCAAGTTAAAAAGCTGTAAAGCTTTTAAAAGGTTAGGGACTTTTTCTCTTCACATCGCATTCGTCAAGTGACAAGTACCCAAGTACACAAAGTGTCTAATTAGTATTCATCTAGGCGCGTGTGGACCTCTTCGCGGTGGGGACGGGTTATTAGCCGGCGCCGCCTCCGCGCCCAGGCATATTGTTCCGAGTTCTGCCCACCGAGCGCCGTACGCTCGCCCGCCGAACGATAATTCATATTATCAATATTTGTTCTGCAACAACGAACCGACGATTTTACCAGAGGAAGCCGAGCCGGTGGCTGGGAAGGCAAGAAGTCGGCATAGCTGTTTGAGATTGATATACGGCTGTGTCACTTCGAGCCAGCTCAATCCACCGGCTTTCTGCATAAAGAAGATTCGTGGACGCTGCCGTAACGTGAAAATTCGGATCGCTCCCGTAGCAGCCGTCGCGGCTCTGGCCGGGAGAGGGCGCGTTGACAGCTGTCACTGCGCGCTATTGCGCTTTCTTCGCGGCTAGACGTGGGAGGAAATCGTTTATTTTTATCACACACGACGATGTTCCCGTAGAGTGCGATCGGCTGTGTACGTGCGTGACGAAACGATCGAAAACAAGACGACAGAATGCCGAACGAGGAGGTGTTGGGTCCGCGGAAGACGATGTTCGTTCTAGTGATTGTTGTTGGATGTTTCGCGGTGCTGTGGCCCAGGATCTTGTCGCCGTTGATCTTGGGCCAGTCGCGGGACCAGCTCAAGCCGAACGCGTTCGACCGGGAGGCAGGTAAATTCGGTATTTTTAACACAAGCTCAATGTCAATACCGCTGGATGCGCGCTCGGGCGATGTTGTCGTAATCCGTATGTTACGCTCCGTTTACCATCGTTTAATTAAATTATACAATTAATAACAGGTTAATTATAACTGTGTTGTAAAAAAACCTTATTCTGAGGGGCATTGTAGGCGCACTTTAATGTCGCGGCACGGTCATGTTTGCGATGTGCAGAGCGAGTTCGCTATGCAAATAGCAGCTGGTCCAGTTGTTGACTGAGCGACGTAAGCGTGCAATATTTACAATACTTAGTTCGATTGGAATGTGGTGTTGCGTGAGAAAATCATTATAAATAGGACATATAGGAGTGCATGTTATAAGGCGAAATGATTTAGTGCCTGACAAGAAATTGTATTTTTACCACTCTGGAACAAACAGTTGTCATTTATTAAAGTAACTTGCCTAAACAAAAACTCAATCCTTTGAAAATGTACATAGCATCATAATAAAAAAAATATATTATGTTACATGATAGGTACATAGTATTTGGAAATCAGAAACAGAAAAAATCATATTGAAAGACGCAACTTCCAATTAAAGTTCTATCTATTAATTTAAAATCATGTGCCTAGATTTTGCATTGTAGTGTTAAATAATCAGTTGTTACTTTTGCTCCTTAGAAATTGAATAATAAATTAATTTCTAGTGTTGTAATATAGCAAATAATAGGTAGGTAATTCATGAATTGTCTTTCAATGGCTGATTTTACCAATCCCATATTCACAATACAATATAATAATCTTGTAATTTCTTGTATTTTTTTTTGAAAACAATGTTTACCAACTGTTCTGTACAAAATCATTCACACTAATTGTCTTTTAAATACATTTTTAATTACTTGTCTCTGAAATAAAATCAACTTTAGAGACATTTAAAACTGAATATGAGTAAATTTTCAATGACTAGTCTAAAGGTAATATTAAATAGTAAATTACAATCTTTATATTGCACCAATTGACACAGACATTATTGAATTTATGTATTTTGGCAATCTTTGTTTTTCATAAATTAGTGTGAAGTCAGTCAAGAGAACAATAACTAGCTAGAGATATCAGGAAGCCCTATTCCCTTTCTCTTCCCAATCCCTTAATCATCTCTTTCATTTAAGGTCGGCAATGCATCCATGATTTTTCAGGATACCATGGGAGGTGGAGACCACTTACCATCAGGACTTACCTACTTGTTTGCCAACCTATAAAAAAGCCAGCTACCAGCTAAAAAAAGTAAACCTTAATACAAACCTGTAATACAAAACAGACCTATTGTAATAGGTCTGTTTTATATCACAAGTTTTTATTTCCAAAATAGATATAGATTTCAGAAATGTGTACCAAAGTGTGTACCATAAATAATTTAAGAGACAAAAGTATTAAGTCAAGATCTATCTATTAATGTCAGAACCTTCCTCCTGTTATAGGAAAGAATATAGACAAATACAAACTGCAAGCAGTTACATACAGTCTTCACATCATTTAATCAACTTGGTTGTTTTAATAAAGAGAGATCATAATATATATGGGTATTTCTGAACATGACCATACCCTAACTTGTTTATTTGTAAAAGTTTAATAAAGCATTTTAACTATTAGTAAGTTGTAAGAGCATACTTACATAAAATAACTTGCATGTCCTGAAATTAGTCACAAGCATTTTCAGAGAGTAAAGTGATGGGAAACAGGGTGGGTGAATTTATCAATTTTAGCCCAGTTAAGTTGGTTTTATGCATTGTGTGAATAAATTTTATTTTATAGAAATTTATCAGTAAGGCTGTAGATCTAATTGACCCAAGATTATACTACAATTAAAAATTCTCTTTATATCCCAACATTTTAAACCATAGAGTACAGCATTTTGGCATAGCACAGCAATTAAGTGCTTGTAGCTATAAAAAAGTGCAGTAACATAATTTTGTATATATATATATATACCTACTGTAGGTTTAGTATTATTACTAGTTTATGTAGATACCTAGGTCTTGATAATCTGGTGTCGAAATTATTGTATGGTTTTTTTATCAATGATTTAAAACAACACATTTTAATGAATAAAAAATATACTTATTAATGAGTATAATACAATGCTGTTCATTATAGGATTTGATGTTTTTCCTGTATTGTACACACATATTAATTTAAGGAAATAAGTGAATAGTTATTTTGTGTATTATAATTATTATATTTAGGTTTACCACGGGAGTTATCAACTGAAAAAAAATGATAACATTGTTAATATCCCTTGTTGGCAATTCCCGGTAAAGTTATACTCACAATTTAAATTTATAGGCTTGGATATATACGTTTTTTACGAATACGCGGGAAATATGGCTATCTGAAGCTGGTCAGTCACTCAGGAAGAAAATAAGTACATATACTCCCAATTATGTAACAGGCCTTTTAAAATAATAGCATACGACTTTAATCCTGTACTGGTTTCCTGATTAATCATAATGAACTCTATTATAGACTTCTAGTTGACTAGCCCCATCCATTAGTAGAGGAGGCCTGGGCCCTATTCTTTCTTTAAACGAGGCTTAAAAAGAGTAACAATTAAAAAAGCAACCTAAGTTGAGTTGTCTGTGGTTCCGAACTTCGAAGTTTCGTTTCGGATTTATAGAAATGGGGGCCACGGCCCTAGCAGTAGGATAGCTTAAGACATTATGATACAAGTCTGGTAATCCTTTACAATTGTTGAAATAAAACTAATTTAAATGGTCAGGGGTCCCTCGGGTAGCTGATCCACTTGATTACTATCAAGCTCATTTTCCGTGAGTAGCTTAGATTAGCGTAGATTTTTTTGTTTTTACTTAGTTAATATTTATATAATTTAACTGTCATATTGTCCTACAAATAAAATAATAATTTTTCGAGTATCATCAAATCGAAATATTCTATCCTTGCTACCTCTGTTAGCTACCACAATAGAGAATTTTCGCATAGGGAATTGTTGGTCGTCTTATCGAAACGAAGCTACTCACGGAAAATGAGCTTGATAGTAATCAAGTGGATCAGCTACCCGAGGGACCCCTGACCAAAACGGATTTTGTCGCATTTTTTTATTAATTTTGATCCCGACGTTTCGAAAACTTTTCAGCCTTCGTGGTCACGGGGGGACTGCCAGTCCGCCCCCAAATTTATAAAAAAACCGCGACAAAATCCGTTTTAAATTAGTTTTATTTCAATGTGTAATATTCGCATAAACATAAAAATCATTATGTAAACCTTTACAATTAGTCGCTTAAATCATAGCAAATTGGTACCAGGATGCTGTGAGGTGATGTTCGAGACCGAGCTGGCCGTGTTAGAGCTGATAAACGAAGTATGCAGTTCAGCAGCTCATGTAGACGGGAAACTGTCGCCGTACGCCGCAGGAGAATGCCGCAAAGCTGTGAACGAGACCTGTGGGTTGGACATAGCAGCATTCCTCAAGCGAACCGAAAACATTGGGAAGACATCCAAAAAACTCGTGGAAACTATGAAGAACAGCAACAGCTCGTGCTTGAAGGAGCATTTTGGGGTTCCAGTATGGAGTCTCGGCCCTCACCAAGCCTTCAACTCTTGGACCTTTCAAGACAGTTAGTTTTGTGATTCAAGTTGAACGTGTGACATGTCGCCGTCTCTTTTACTCTCGAGTGGTTTTGCGCGAGAATGAGAGGGACGGTTGTGTTTTTGAATGTGAATTGATATCGGACTGTTTGCCACTAACAAGCATGCTGTGTTTGATTATGTAACTAAAATGTTTGTTTAACATAATAATGATGTTAATATTTGGACGCGAGAATATGAAATTTCACGTCGATTCACTCGAATTGAATTACAATTTTACAAAGCTTATACCTCTATCCTTGCAGGGGTAGGTAGCTTGGCAACTAGAACATCCACGGTTGGGACTTATTTCCGTCTCATAATGTGATAGGTGGCAATTCTATAGTCATATCGGACACAAATTCAAGCCTCGGCTAATTTTGATTTGAGTGAAATCCTCAAACACATAATATGATTGCTCGACCAGGGATATGAGCCCCTGACATCAGCTGTTTCTCAGTTTAACTACACTGCCACAAAACTAATGAGGCGATAATCATTTAAATAACTAGTTATCGGTTGGTATTCAGAGTTTTAGTTTTCTAGTAGGTTTATTGGACGGAAAATTTAAACAGGTATTTTTCTCCAGTTGACAAATAATCCAAAAAGGATTATCAAGAGATAGGGGCAAACATAGCCAGTTGCACTCACAGTCTTGTCGACTGTCGTTGTATAACTTTTGATGATTAGTAGGTGGGTATTTTGACTTGAGTAGAGAATATTTTTTTACGGCCGGACAGATTTCCTTAAAAAAATAACTAAGAACCATTTCGATTAATCAAGCTGTGAAATAAAAAAATCTACATTCAAATCGATCTATTCATTAAGGCGTGTCAATGCAATGTCTGGAGACAAGAGACAAATATTCTGTATATTTGTCTCTTGTCTACAGAAAGGGGGGCACTATTTGTCGATATTCGCTTGAAATCTTTTTTTTTTATTTGCACGGCAAAGGGACTCCAAGTGTAAGTGCAGTGCAGTCCAAAAAAACCAGCGACCACCGACAAACAATGGTGTTATTGGT
This sequence comes from Amorpha juglandis, assembly GCA_949126905.1. Classification (NCBI taxonomy): domain Eukaryota; kingdom Metazoa; phylum Arthropoda; class Insecta; order Lepidoptera; family Sphingidae; genus Amorpha; species Amorpha juglandis. The sequence continues at coordinate 1,113,587 of OX421383.1, forward strand.
GGTCACCAGGATCATGCTGGCCTTTGTAAATGCTTCTTCAACTTCTTCACTTTTAAGAGGGAAGAAGCCATTCCAGTGGACAGGACGGGTGTCCTTAACCCAAACAAATCATCATATAGCGAGCCTCTCGGTAGAACCGGATATGAACTGATCCTGGAACGCGTTCCACACAACGTGTGTGGTGTCACTATGTCAGATTTGAACACCATGTGTATGATGGTAGCTATCCGGGCGGGTACGAATATCCTACCACCAATATATCTACGAAGCTCTGCATGGCAGTGCAGTGCATTCGTCACCACGAAAATGATATGAACTCTCACAATGCCCAGTTATTTCACTTGGTTTAATATGATTTCAAACGGAACACGGTGTTTATTCTAGACAAAGCGATAAGTACCCAGACGGAGTTTAGCATAGGAGAGGCCTACCGCCTAATAATTGACAGATATCAAAATCAAGCCAGAGGGTTTTGGCTGCCTTCAGCAGAAATGTCCAATAAACATTCTTCGAATAACATATTCAGCTAGATTGTCATAAAACATTATTAGTGTTAAATAACCTTCACCTATCAAAAATACTATAGTAATACTAAACGCCTTGGGTTGCTCTAAATTTGTTTCTGCAATCATCAGTCGCACAAAATTACTGAGAACATAATAGGCCTATTTTAACAGGCCCGCATCATTCATTAACAGATACAGCGTTGTACCAAATGTCTTTTTTTTCCTAAAATATATCTTACTAGCTTTTCCTCGCGGCTCCGCCCGCGTGATCTGCTTTTTCCGGGATAAAAAGTAGCCTATGTTCATCACGGATAATGTAGAATTCTAATGGTCAAAGATTTTTTGAATCGGTACTGTAGTTTTTAAGTTGATTCGTTACATACAAAAATACAAATCTTTCCTTTTTATAATATTAGTTTAAACTAGTTTTTGCTCGCGGCTCCGCCCGCGTGATCTGCTTTTTCCGGGATAAAAAGTAGCCTAAGTCTTATTCTAATGTATAAGCTATATTATTGTAAAGTTTCATTAAAATCTATTCAGTAGTTTTTACGTGAAAGAGTAACAAACATACATCCATCCATCCATACTTACAAACTTTCGCGTTTATAATATTAGTAGGATAAGGCTCATCGAAAAGTAGCATTGTTATTGTACTTTAGTGTATAGCTGTATTCTATAGTCCGTAATCCGTATTCTCTTGAAAAAAATTCTAAGCGTTTTAAAAGTTAACCTCATAATCGCAGTGTATAAAGATGTCACATGCGTAGCGAGCAACGAGTATTACTTGTTCCGCTGCGGCCTCTTAGGAACAAAAGTGTCTCAAGTGATATTGTGACTTGGTGAGGTCACGCGCGTGGCGCAACGCACGAGCGACAGCGGCCGATGTTTGTCTTACAATTAGAGGATAGTTCAATGTCGGTGTTTTGTGCACATGGCGCCGTTTAGCGCCTGTGCCTGCGGTTTCAAGGTCTTCGACACTATCACATGTTGTGTATAAGAATTTCGTTGGTATACTCAAATTGGTAGAGCGATGATGGAAAAAACCCGCTGATTACAAAATATGATGTTGGATTCAGAACTCCAGATTGTATAAGCTTGCTCTTGTATCCCTGAAGGGGTAGTGGTGCAAGCAGTTCACCCACGGTTCGCCGAGCTTGCTTTCATCCTATTATGTGATTTGGGGCGAGCCTGATGCCATACCCGCCACAAATTCCTATTTCGGGCAACTTATGTTTTCATAATTAATTTTAATAATTATATGCTGCGACATTTATTCGAACTGCACGCATCGCATATCAGAAAGTCGACGGTAGTCTATGCGTGCGGTGGGAAGCCTAGTGCTAGGTGTGAAGATTATAAAACCATACAAGTTATAATTACGACGCAATGCTGAGCTAGATCTATGTGGTGCGCTGTCTGTTTAACATTGATTTGAATATTCTCTGTGGCACAGTTTCGTCCTTACCCTTGGCTGGCCTAGGCCGAGACCCTAGGCCCAGCCGGGAGAACTAAAATGCCAAAATAATGACCGTATAAATGTATACGGTCCCCCTTGGCCCTTTGGCAGGCCGGCATGATCTTGCTGACCAACGATGGACAAATTGTTTATCGTTGGTCGACAATATTCTTGGATTGCGCTACACTTACCATCAGGTGTAGCGTAGTCACTTTACCGAGCCAGGATAAAAAAAAAAAAAAAAAAATTCAAGCCACAAAACAATTTGCCAAAGACTTTTTTGTATTGTTCTCTCCTTGTAGCCAAAGACTATTTGACGGTAATTTGTGGAATGACATAATTTTAAAAAGAAAAGAACTTTTTACTTTTAAAAGAGTCCCAACCTGTATGCCCATGGCCGCCATGGCTTAAAAGTGCCCATTCTCTGACAGAAAAAAATAAAGATTAAAAGTTACTATGAAATTATTATGTATAAGTAAATTTAATATAATATTACGAATAAACTTCCTGAATATGTTATCCTGCAATTCATTAATAACTAGTTTATTCTTGCGACTGTGTCTGCGTGGAAGTCTTGTCATATTTTCGTGGTAAAAAGCCTATGTTACATTATCCGGTTCATAAACTAAGTTATTTTTAATAATCATTATGCAAAAAAAACATGTCGATCCCTTGCTGCATGAAAAAAGGACAAATCAAAATAAATTTGCGTTTATTTATCTTACTAATATTATAAATGTGAATGTTTGTGAAACAATCACTCTTTAACGGGTGAACGGATTTAGATGATATTTGGCACACATATAGACCATGACTTTAATTAGAAAAAGTCATTCACGTGGGCGGAGCCGCGATCAAAATCTAGTGAAGATTAAATTAGGCTCAGAGCCAGCTGTGTAAGTTCTAAAAATAATTACATCAAAAAGTTCGTTATGTCTACGAAGTAATTAATCATTGCACATGTGATATGGTAACGATTGCTTTATATCTGATCCAGAGATGACCTCGGAACTAAAACATGTGTTCAACCAACATGGGGCTCTGAGAAATATTTAAAATATTCATATACAACGTATTTAGGACATATTATGATTTCATATCATAACCTATTAGGGTTATTATTATCAAGATTTTGTCATGTGTTTCGAATCAAAGTAATTAAATGAATTCACCCAATAGTTACTCATAGTCCTGACCCCCCAGTAAGATACGAGTCTTGTGTCGTAGGTATCAGGAACTTGGAGAGACTGGCGGTCCCACAACACCCAGGCCCCGAAACAAATATTTGTGGTTCACACAAATGTTTGTTTCAGTGCGGGGATCGAATCTGCGGCCTCTCGCTTTACAGGCGGCTACTCGCCCGCTGCAACATGAAGGCTGTCAAAAGTACAAAAATGATTGCCCGATCTGGGGATACTGAGCTGGATCTGAGTTGTTCAACAGATTTCAGAGGGGGTCTGCTGCCACTGGCTCAGTAAGCTACTCGGCAAACCACGGCTCGTGGACATGCAGCTCTTCGGTCCCTCGAGTGTCACAAATACCCGATTATGGAAATTAAATCTTTTTATGGCCAAATTGAAAACTACTAGGAATAGCGAAAATTAATAAGTTTGTTCTTTAACTATTTTTAACCAACTTAAAAAGAGGAGGTTCTCAACTCCTTGTTATTATAATAATATGTTTCTTGTCGAATTTTGATGATTATTTTTGTATTTGATGTTTTATGTATTTACTCCGATGGTGCTCCTGTATGTATTTGGTTAATATCTGATGTCGGGGTAGGTATAAGGGGAAATAGGACACTCCTCGAGGAATAACAGCAAACGCAAATGCGGTTCAGGTTTTGAAATCGCTTTTTTATATTTTTACTATTGATATTTGGGTCTTGAGTTTGCCGATCATTGGACTAGACCAGGGGACATATTTAACAAAAAAAAAATTGCAGTCATAGGGAATATTTATTTAGTACTCACTCTCAACTCAACTCGACTCGACTCGACACGACTCGACTCGATACTCGATACTCAGAGCTTACAAGATTTCACCCATCCAAAAAGCGTCTAACGCGCACAGCACACGGCCAGGCATATACGATGTGTTATACGTGTATAGTATGAATTAACATTAGCATGTAGCTGATGCGAAACCACAAGTTTATCCCCTACCAAAAAATGCTCAACGCAGGTAAAGAAGTTTTCGCTTCACAAAGTTTCAAGAATATAAGTATTTTACCCGCATAAATGGTTATGTTATTTCGTGCCGGAATAGTTAGCGCTTTGGGACCTTGCAGAGCCATATGTGTGTTTTTAAACAAATTAGGTAATGTGCCAATTGACGAACCGGGTCATACGGTATTCATGTCGCAAGTTATGAGAGGGTGCGGTTCCACTGTCCGCATATACTTACCGATAATACATACGTGGTAGTTCCATCGCATGCGAGCGATACGCGTTATTGTTCCACTAAAATGTTGGTGTTAATTACTTTATCATTAACTCTTTTTTTTTATTAAATTAACTAGCACCAAAAAGTTAGTGCAAATTATAGACCGTAATTTGTATCTAAAGGCCACAAATTTTATTGGCTTCTCTGGTAAAGAGATATTGTTTTGCCCGGATTGTGGCCGGTATGACGATAGGCTCGCCCCCTATCATATCATGGGACGGAAATACTCTTGACGAAATGTGGGTGTACTGGTTACAACTCTGCCTACCCCTTCGGCGGTTACAGGCGTAAATGCATATAAAATAACACCATTAAAGTTTACTTACGTTTCTGAGTGCGTCACTAAAAGTTATAAGTTTATGTGTAAGTGGGATCGTAGTGTTTAAACAAAACTATCAGTTTGGTTGCGGTTTTTCTTACGCAAGACGATTCATTTGTACTAGTCACAACTCACGAGCGTTAGCGATTTAATTAATGGCGGAAATAGTGACACAAATACTTAAACAAAGTTGTTATAACAAGTTTATTACGGACGGAAGTGGAATGACATCATGTTACGTATAATGTGTATTTACTATTGTTCATTCTTAAGGGGAGTGCAATGTTATAATATAAATAACCAAAATCTTTACATAGTATAATGAAGTCGCTTCCGCTGTCTGTTCGCTTAAATCTTTTAAACTATTCAACGGATTTTATAGCAGTTTTTAGCAATAGATAGAGTGGTTCATGAGGAAGGTTTATATGTACATCACGCTATGACCCATGGGAGCAGGGCAGTAACATGCAGGTGAAACCGCGAGTGACGGTAACCAATAAACAATGATCATTTTATTTTCCATCTAAACAATGGTTCAATTAATAAACAACGAGTTGGAATTCATCAACGTTATGAATCACACGCGAGTCGTGAGTCGCCGTGCTCAATTAGGAAATGGTTAGTTTTCGGCACACACCGGCGCTGCGTCACAACCCACAGCACTTCGCATGTGGGTAGTCGGATATTAGCATTGTTAAGATTCACTTTACGATTCGGATGTATGGGTTTCGAGGTATTTAATTACCCGGTGCCTTCTTCAGGATGGAGTGAGATCCAAATATGGCACCCCTTGTTCATGCCTTGGTATGTGCAAAGGGTGAGCTCAGAGAATGGACTTGCGTAGGCGCTTCTAACCCCGGGGTCGTCGACTCTACCCCAGTTCTGTGCTTAGAGCTGATGCGTATTGTAAAGCGCTCTGCACATAGACTGTACTGACTCTAAGATAATTAGTTTTATCTCCTGTGCACAGACCAAAAGGTACAAACTAGTTATCACATGTGCTCTTTGTGCGCGCAGTCAGATTTAGTTTACACCCGACGAACACGCAGTAGGAGACCTTATCCGAGTATACGAAAAATACCTGAAATGTTTTAACGTGTTTTTTTCACCACCAAATTACTCTTGTGATGTTAAAACTGTTAATGAACATGTTAAGCTAGTTTTCATACGGATTGAAAAACTTGCGATGTCTATTTTATATGTTTTGTCTTATGTCGTGGGTATCAAATACGAAGGAGTTACGGTCCGACAACACTCAGAAACAATTATTTGCGGATCACACAAACGTTGGTATTGCCTTGGTTTGCGAACTAGCGCCTACTGCGACACATCCCATTGACATTTGCAAATACATGGCTGGTAAAGATGGTATTCAAGATAGTAATCATTATCTTTATTAATTCGGTTTCCTGTAAGTAAGGTAATAATATAAGATAAGCTGTCAAATTAGTGAGACACACTGGAACTTAAGATTTAAACATTCCACTTTGTTTCGCCGGTGCTACAACTTGGCGGGGCAGTGTGGTACACGTCAATATAAAGAGAAGAATAATCCATTTACTCGTATATTTTAAAAGATTGTCGACATCACAAATCACGGAAAACAATTGGTTTCCATATAGATTGTAGAATCTATATGGAAACCAAGCGTGCCAATTTTTACTATGCGATTTGTGGTTCACATTTTATGAAAAATAATTGTAAATAATTATATCAACGCCATATGTTTACATAACATAATGTATTTTTAAGTTTAACCGTCAAATAACACCTAACACTTTCAATTTAAGAAGTAGCAATTGGACATACGTTCCTCCGTGAAATAATATACTGACAACGTGATTTTGCATTTGGCTGTCTTTTATTTTATTTGTTCTGTAACATTTACTTGGAAATTGTGAAAGAAGCGCTAATACTAATCAGTATGCACTAATAAATTAAGATAGACTATACATTTACTAATGCTCGTATTCACAAACAACAATTAAGTCAGCTCGTTGCCAAGTGTCAAATTCCGGCGACATGATTGGTCCGTTTTCATTTGGCGCCAAAAACGAACCAATGACGTTAGAGAAATCGTCACTATGCGTTCGCACTCGCTATGAGGCCTCATAGTAACGTTTATGAATACGGAGATTAATGTCGCATGTCTAACAATTTGCCTTGTGTTATTCTTGATCGGCTTTGTCCGGATTGCCAATGGACGCTGTCAGGGTGTTGTTATAGGGATATTATTTTTTATCCGAGCATGGGAAAGTAAATGCATTACACCTGATGGTAAGCGCAGTGCAGTTCAAAAAAACAAGCGACCATCGACAAACAATGAGTTTATCGTTGCTCACCAGAATCTTGCCGGCCTGTATAAACTTTTCTTCATACTCGGAAGAGGGAGGAAGCAAATTGAGGGGCCTGCGACAAGACAGGTGGGTGCCGATGCAGGTGCGAGGATACAAGGATGTACCCCTTTATCCGCTCTAACCAACCATCAAGTCATGTCGCAAGCCCCTCGGGAGAATTGAATAAACTGGCTGATCCAGGAACGCGATTCACATAAGGTGTGTGGGTCACTATGGCAGGTCTTAACACCATGCTTACGGTGGGTGCTATCTGGGCGGATATGAATATCCTACCACCAGTTATTATAAATTTTACTGCTGAACTCAGAGTCGTAAATTAAGTTTATGCATTTATTAGCCATTTCGTAGACTTCGAATATTTCCACAGTCAGAGCCTGTTCATGCTTTATACTCTGTTACTGAGTACATACAGAAATAATCACAATTAAGGTTTCTGAGAAATAAGTGGATTCTATGTAATGGTTAATGAATGTGTAATCTAAATTGAAGTCCCTGAGTGCGCCAGTTAAATAAGCCGTAGTGATAATTGCACTGTTGACTTTTTATTACCCGTGTTGACGGGACTAGCAGGACGCTAGCCTGATGCTTTCATCAATTAATTCCAATTATTGTGCTACGTCATCAATTCTTATTTAATATGGGACCACCCTTTATGTAAACCATACAACAAGAGGGCATCATCAAAATCAGTCGATTAGAGAAGTTCCATTTTTAAAATCGGTTAAGAATAAGCTTGTATTCGACCCTGACTGCGTCCACCGACTATCAACTAAAAATTAACACTACCTTCCCTCCACAGCGGTTAAACAAGAGCGACCTTCGACCCGCGGCGCAGGGCCGCATCCAGCTCTGCGCGAGCGGGGGCGTGCGATCCCCGCGGGAGCTGCGCCCCCCAGGACCGTCACGGCAATGCCTCCCCACGTTCGGGTACGGTCCTCCCCGCTATCAGTGTATTATGAGCTGGACATCAAGGTCAGTCGGTGTGTGTTTGGTGGGCAGCTTTGCAGGTAGGTGCGGATGGGCATGATGGACGGAGGTGGGGGAAATTGGTGGACGTGAAGTCTTGTTTTTATTTTCTACTAGCTTTTGCTCGCGGCTCCGCCCGCGTGATCTGCTTTTTCCGGGATAAAAAGTAGCCTATCACCCAAGTCAGCAAATTTCATCAAAATCCGTTCAGTAGTTTCAGCGTGATTGACGGACAAACATCTAAATAAACAAACTTTCACATTTATAATATTAGTAGGAAGTAGGATTGTTACTTTTTTACACTGGTATGACTAAGTGACTGCACTTGACCTGATGGTAAGTACAGTGTAGTCCAAATAAAACATCAAACTTCGAGGACCATTCCATCCCTCGACGATAGCATAAATTATGCCGGCCTGTAGTAACTGGATATACACAGGTCGACTTCGGAACGCGACTCGCTGAAACAGTAGCTTGGTAGGTTTTTTACCATAAATATGGTGGTCGTTAAATGCTACCAAATAATTAGTTAAAATATAATCTTGTAAGTAGGTAATTGCTATGGGGCCCACCTCCCCCATCGTGAATGTTCGCATTTCACTAATTCCTATAGAAGAAGCTTCGCCTATGTGGACGGTAGAAGTTCTAACACATTAGTACGTATGTTTTCGCTTTCCTAATATTATATGTACAATAACTAATATCACGAAGGATTAGAATAGGTGACTCGTGATTCACGCAGTCCCGCATCTACAATGTCTCCAAGTTGGAGCAAAAATTAAATATTGCCCCCCAACACCCGCCCCCCTCCAAATCAACCTATGGCCGTTCTCTATATCCTATTTACAGATAGATTTGCTTACTATGGACAGTTTTTTGACAGATTTCCCATAACAAATATGTCAAAAATTGACTGCCAGTAAGTAAAAGCTGTCGGTAAAGAAAAAATTGTGAACGGTTGTCAGAGTGCGATCTGCGATATACAGGGTGTCCAGTAATTAATGGATAACCTTGAAATGTCTTATAGTAGAACGAATGGCCGTTCAGAGAAAAATACGAAAAAAATATAACATAAGTAGTACCTGGGGTACGTATTTTTTTTTAAAAAGTCGTAATTTTTTTGGTTTATTTTACTTTCTTGGACACTTCGACCAGAAATGAAGGAAATCCATCAGTTTTTTGTTGTTTTATTATTATACATGAACTATACTAATAGATAGATAGTCAATAGTATGACAAGCTATTGCACTTTTAAAAAAAAATAAACATTCAAAACCATTTCTTTAGAAAAATTAGCAAAATTTTATTTTTAAACAAAGTTTAAACCTCTTGGGTATAAAAAAAAATTATGAATACATGAGTGACCAACATTTTTTAAATAATGTCGGTTTTAAGTAGATTTTATAATGGTATAATTCATTATTGTATCTACTGGAAATAGCGATTTATTGCTATTAATGTAAGAAAGGAGCTAATTTGACCAAATAACAAAAACAATATAATATGAGATACTTTTTAAAATAAAATTGTACTTGTCTAATGAGGTTTATTAAAACTAAGATTTGATGTTGATAAAAGATAAAAATGGCTTATTTAAACAAATTGAAACCAAATTATCAGAAATAAATTAACTTAAATTTAATACTCATAATGTTTAAAATGGTTATTTCATAAGCGTAAAATGTGTCATATGATCTCCATATTTGCTTCCTGCGCGCACGCCATTCCCCCCGTTTTTTGTGTTATGTTAGACAAGAAGGATCTGAGTTGGCTATGTGCGAGTGAAAGGAACTTAAAGTAAAAAAATCCAACTCTGTCAACCAACCAACCCAACCAATCCAACCCTGTATTTAAATATTCCCGAACAGACACAGCATAATGCGCAGGGCAGCCGTAATTTTGCAACCAATGCGATTCCCTCAGCTCCTCGGATACTCCTTCTCTAATAAAGTCGGCAGATCATTTTGAAGAAATTCCAAATAACTTTGCCCAGTTAGAGTCCCGGTAATTAAAATGGGCCAATTATTTGTCCATTGGGTTGTCCATTGGGTTGGATGGACAGGGTTGGATTTTTTTACTTTAAGTTCCTTTCACTCGCACATAGCCAACTCAGACCCTACTTGGCTAACATAACACAAAAAACGGGGGGGATGGCGTGCGCGCAGGAAGTATGAAGTTATGAAGTAACCATTTTAAACATTATGAGTATTAAGTTTAAGTTAATTTATTTCTGATAATTTGGTTTCAATTTGTTTAAATAAGCCATTTTTATCTTTTATCAACATCAAATCTTAGTTTTAATAAACCTCATTAGACAAGTACAATTTTATTTTAAAAAGTATCTCATATTATATTGTTTTTGTTATTTGGTCAAATTAGCTCCTTTCTTACATTAATAGCAATAAATCGCTATTTCCAGTAGATACAATAATGAATTATACCATTATAAAATCTACTTAAAACCGACATTATTTAAAAAAATTTGGTCACTCAAGTATTCATACATTTTTTTTATACCCAAGAGGTTTAAACTTTGTTTAAAAATAAAATTTTGCAAATTTTTCTAAAGAAATCGTTTTGAATGTTTATTTTTTTTTAAAAGTGCTATAGCTTGTCATACTATTGACTATCTATCTATTAGTATAGTTAGTGTATAATAATAAAACAACAAAAAACCAATGGATTTCCTTCATTTTTGGTCGTAGTGTCCAAGAAAGTAAAATAAACCAAAAAAAATACGACTTTTTAAAAAAAAATACGTACCTCAGGTACTACTTATGTTATATTTTTTTCGTATTTTTCTCTGAACGGCCATTCGTTCTGCTATAAGACATTTCAAGGTTATCCATTAATTACTGGACACCCTGTATAAAAGCGGGGCCACACGCCCCGACTTTTCAAATCATTATAGTCCATTGAAATGTTACATTTTTTAGGCCTCACCTTGCGTTTCTTAGAGGACGCAATTTTATTTTTTTGATGTGTAGGGGGGGTAAGTGTAAAGCTAAAATCAAGTTTGTGGGGTCGCCACCCTTGTCCCACGGCCGCCATCTTGAAAATAGGGGTTGAAACGGTTTTTACGATATATCTCTTAAACTATTTATCTGATAAAAAAAAATTGTTAACGTTTTTTGTTGCTAATTAAATTCTCTATAACTTTGGTCCAGTAACTTTTTGTCGTAAAACTATAAATAAAAAAGTTATAAGTGAAAATGTAATAAAGAAAAAAATAAAGATGATAATTCTCTTGACAGCCTAAGATACAAACAATTCGCCAAGGCAGTGACAAAAAGTACTTCCTCCAACACAAGACACAGAACACAGTTCTCCAGAACAATGGAAGCACACTGCGGAACATTTTAGCCCTGCTTTTCGACATCCACACATCGCTCCACAGTTTCCTTTGCATTTACAAAAGATCAATTTAAGAAGCTCAGGGGGTGCTGGAGGTTTAGAGCTCTGCACTGGCATCAATAATTTTCCACATTTTTTCCAGCCCCAGTCTTCAGGATCATTATTATTACCAAGCCACGACTGGACCTGATGGTAGACTCGGAAAGTATGAAAGCGAGCTGTGTCTTGTGTTGGAGGAAGTGAAGATAAATTAAATGTACTTTTTGTCACTGCCTTGGCGAATTGTTTGTATCTTAGGCTGTCAAGAGAATTATCATCTTTATTTTTTTCTTTATTACATTTTCACTTATAACTTTTTTATTTATAGTTTTACGACAAAAAGTTACTGGACCAAAGTTATAGAGAATTTAATTAGCAACAAAAAACGTTAGCAAATTTTTTTTATCAGATAAATAGTTTAAGAGATATATCGTAAAAACCGTTTCAACTCCTATTTTCAAGATGGCGGCCGTGGGACAAGGGTGGCGACCCCACAAACTTGATTTTAGCTTTACACTTACCCCCCCTACACATCAAAAAAATAAAATTGCGTCCTCTAAGAAACGCAACCCCAAATGTAACTTTTCAATGGACTATTATAGGTGCGTTCAAAAACCAACTGAGGATTTGTTCCAATATCAAATTATAATCGATAGTATGATGCGCCCTGAATGCTAATATAAGCACTTAAGTGAAAATATCTTATACGTTTACGCGAATGTTACACATTGAAATAAAACTATTTTAAACGGATTTTATCGCGGTTTTTTATTTTTATTTTGGTTCTGACATTTCGAAAGCTTTTCGGCCTTCGGCCACAGGACGTCTACTGCTAAACATAGGCCTCCCCCAAAGATTTTCAGACCGACCTGTTAGAAGCGGCCTGCACCCAGCGACTTCCTGCTATCTTTATCAGGTCGTCTGTCCACCTTGTAGGTGGACGTCCAACGCTGCGCTTGCCAGTACGTGGCCTCCATTCCAGAACCTCTCTGCCCCATCGGCTATCGGTTCTGCGAGCTATGTGGCCTACCCACTGCCACTTCAGCTTGCTAATCCGCTGGGTTATGTTGTTGTGTTTTAGATTCGAAAAATTAATTATATTTTATGAGTTTAAAGTATGGTGCCTCTGGTTGGATATATTATGTACTTAGTAACTTTTGTTTGCAATTCGCCTGCGTGAAATTTTCAGGGCAAAATATCATTTAAGACAATTCCAAATATAAATTCCAAATATAAATCACCATCTTGATAATAAATTTGTATTATTGCATTTTGCATTGCAAACATGTAGACATACGAAAAGCATCACAGAGTTGAACCCACGATCTCGGGCACAAGGCGCTCGCCCACCACTCTCCCACAACTTACATATACAGTAGAGAGTAGAATGTAGATGATCAGAACCGAACCGGCGACCCCGAGGTCACGGCACACGAGTAATTCATCACGGCCCTATAATGATCCACCGCAACGCAAAATTTATTATTTGCCCATTATAAATTGAGATGTTAACCTACTTTGCAAAGAGGTATTGTCCTTCAGACGATGTTTGCCTATTTGAACGTAATCTTATTTATCTCACGCCTGTACTGTGCAGAGTGTATGCTGTATCAGACTGGGTACAGTCTTAGATCTAAATAGACGACGCAATCCCTTTAATATGTGTGATATAAAGTATTTTTTTATAAACTAGTTCCGCAAACGTGGGTCACCTGATGGCAAGTGGCCTCCATGGTGGCATTGGTACGGGGAGGGGAATTTCGGCCATAGGATATCATTCAGCGGTGATATCAATGGTGATAGGATATACGCCCGGATAGCGACCCACAAAAAAAAACCTGCCATAATGACCCACACACCTTGTGTGATCGCATTCCAGGATCAACCAGTGTATGTCCGGCTGTCCCGAGGAGCTTGCGACAGGACTTGATTTAGAGCGGGTATAGGCTACAACATCCTTGTATCCCTGTGGCTGCATCGGTCATCCGTCTGTCCTGTTGTAAGCCCTCGATTTGCTTCTTCCGTCTTTTGGTGTGAAGAAGCATTTAAACAGGCCGGCATGATTCTGGTGACCACCGATAAACTCATTGTTTGTTGGTGGTTTTTGGCCTAGACTGCGCTTACCATCAGGTGTAGTGCAGTCACTTTGCCGTGCCCGAATAAAAAAACAGCATTCCGTGACAGAAAATTCACTTTAACCCCCGAGTAAGAATTACGACTTGACAAATTATCTTCACTGGTTTCAAATCCATTCCGCACGTTTCATAACATAGAAAGCAAACATTGCAAAGTGGTGGACAAACAAACGTGGTGCTGGCATTGGAATCGCGGTCCGCGGCCCACATACACCGACCTAGGAGACTTCGTGTACAGAAATAGACGATCGGTGACGTGGCAATGCTCGCACGATGTACAGACACTGCATCGATTGCTGATCATTCCATTAGAGATTGATAGAACTTTTTTTTTTATAGCATAGGCCGGCAAACGAGCAAGTGGGTCACCTGATGGTAAGTGATCTCCACCGCCCATGTACGCCCACCACCAGAAGAGTCATGGGCGCGTTGCCAACCTTAAAGGAAAGGGATAATTAGGGATTGGGAAGAGGAAGGGGTTTTGGGCCTCCGCATATCTCACTCACCGTACGAAACGCAGTAGCAAGCCGCTACTTTACGTCGGTTTTCTGTGAGACAGTGGTAACGACCCGGTCGAGCCGGCCCATTCATGCTGTAGACAAAACTGTCTACAGCGTGGCTCTACCACTCGCAAAGATTGACAAACTGAGGTCTTTGGCGTTGGTAGAATCTGTAGTCATCCGACTCAACTTTTTTTATATCCTACTAGCATGCTCTTGCGGTTTCACCTGCATTTTACCGCCCTGCTCCCATGGGTCATAGTAGTATACATATAAACCTTCCTCGTGAATTACTCTATCTATTGCTGAAAACTGCATTTAAATCCGTTGAATAGTTTAAAAGATCTAAGCGGACAGACAGCGGAAGCGACTTCATTTTATACTATGTAAAGATGAAGCCGCCAAACGAACAAGTGTTTTTTTAACCCTTGGGACTACAGGAGAAAGAAAAGAAGAGTAGTGTAAATCGGTACCTTCTGGGTAAGCTCGCTCCATCGTCGACTTCATCTTTGTCCATGCGGCTAGATTGAGGTGAAGAGTAAACCCATTTATAAAAAAAAAGAAAAAAAAAACAGGGGTCTGTACTAATGGGATTCTCGCTACCCCTGCAGTATCTCATCCCAGGGTTAGGGGATTTGGGATTTAGGGAAGGGAAAGGGTGCATGCCCCACGGGAGAAACGGATATACACTGGCTGATCCTGGAACGCGACCCACACAAAGATGGGTCGCTATGGTAGGGCATAACACCATGTGTATGGTGGTCGCTATCCGGGCGGATACTAATATCCTACCACCAGCCGAGCAAGTGTGTTATATGATGGTAAATGATTTTAACCGTCGATGGAAACCTAAAATACTAGAAGAATCGTGGACGTGATGGCAACATTAAAGGGATAGGATAATTAACTGAAACCAAATTAAGTATTTATTCGTGTAATAGCATAAGCTCTTATCTGATTGAATGACGAGACGAGCAAGGCGCTCGCCTGATGGTAAGCGCCAAGAAGCAACACCACACAGAACTTTGAATTACAATGCAACTTTGAATAGCAATGAACGAGCCATGATATATCCGTAGTTCCAAAGACTACCGTCTGGTATCAACAAACATAGATAATATACACACCAAAGTCAACATACAAACTTTATATCTCTATAATATTAGTATAGATAAAAACCACCGATATTTTATAATAAACTGCGGTTACCAACGGCATGGGTCGTCGTAAATGTAGAAAATATTCCTGAACTACGCAAAACACCACGAAAACAGATTCAACGGGATGTATCGGCGTTGCTGGTCGCGAATATTGCGTACAGACGAGCGATAAAATAATCGCACGCCGTTTAATTAGACGCAAAATATTATACCATGTTTTGGATAGACGTACCTACATGAAAAATAGAAAAATATGATCCTAAATATTTATTTTCTTGATATTCAAAAATATTTTTTGACTTTAAATGACCATACGTAGTCGTGTGAAGTCTGGGGCTTTCAGAATCAAGATCTTATAGTTTTTTGTCCCATAACACCGAAACCGGAAACAAGTATTTCGAACCATAGTTACATTCCTACTGTGTACTATGATCGTGAATTTTAAAGATAACAGTGTTAATTTTTGTCTCGAATTAAACTGAACCAAAATTTACTCTTTCATACCCTTCAAATTTAAATGGAACCACTTTGGAAGTAAACCCTATCGATTACAAAAGTATCATCGAAATCGGTCCACATTTAGGGGAGTTACGCATGAATCCTACATACAAAAGTCATATACAGGGTTATTTTTAAAACACTGACAACCTCGCAGGGCCATATAGCTGACCCCATAAGGAACAGCTTTTGTTCTATGAGTTTGGACATAACTCAATACATAAGAAAAAAAATGATTTTACAAGTTTTTGTTGTGTAGTGTTTGTGTTCGTACGTGTAGGTATTATCGATCGATACGGCGCGGCCGGTCATTGAACTGACGCGGGCGCTGCGTGTAGTACGTACGTAATCTGCGATGCGTAGGTAACTTTCAAGACGGAAATTAAATTCATAATTATTTTTGTATGAGAATAAAATCTAACAAATTATGAAAAGTCGTAGAACAAAAGTAGTAGCAAATGACCTTAGGAATCTACTCCTGCGAGGTTGTCAGTGTTTTAAAAATAACCCTGTATATTGATGAATTGAGAACATTCCTCCGTTTATTGTCGGTTAAAAATAGTTTTAGTGGACAACAGAATATAACTTTATTTCGTCGCAAACTCGATTAAAAGTAGCAAGCCTGTGCAAACGGGAAGTTCCTAATTACAGGAAACCATGAAGTCGACGTCATAAAAGTATAGTGGACGGGGCTCGAATCTGATTTGATTTAGTTTATCGCCTCGGACGATATAGCGAAGTTGTTTTATCCAGTGTATATTATAGTAAGACTTAAAGTGTGAACAAATATTTTAATTAAGGTGTGGATGCACCTAATCCAAGAAAAAGACTGTTTAAATTTGAACTCTGAGTGTGACGTGACGAATGACCTTTCATAACGCAAAAAATACAGTGTACGGAAGAACCCGAGAAAACTATTGATGATGGAGTTTTCAAAAATAGTTTAGTATTCCAAAAAATAATCTCAAACTATAATAATCTTTTGTGTCGAAACATGGGCTTTCATGGTACATCGAAAATGGTACAGCCTCGCTATGCCCTTTAGGCCTCCAGTAAAGTGATAGGGCTGCAACCGAGACTACGACGCGCGATGCGAGTCAGGCTTCAACGATACATTCACTTTGTACGGAAACTATTTGGTGTACAGGACAGACGTGCGCTCGTGAACGACGCGACGATGTGTGACTTTACTTGATGCAAGTTCAGTGTGTCAAATTCAAATCATTTATTCTGTAAATTGTATCATAAATATCACTTTTATACAAGATTAAATGTATTGATATATGGGTGATTATACAAAAGTTGGGTAACTTTTGAGGATATTTTGTTTACTATAGTTATTAAATCAAATTATTACAAATTCGGGTCTATATGATGGCTAATCTAATAATTATATTGTTCCAAATCGGGCCAGTCACTTTTCGGCTTCTCTCTTTTTTTTTATATTTCTTCCCTAGTCAAATTGTTTTTAGCGTTTTATGCTTACACACGGTAGCAATTACGATAAAAGTGCTCTAAAACAAAAAAAACATCAGTACCTGACAACGGACTGACGCCAACGGATTGACGAAATAGACATAATTTGAGGTTATAATCAAAACTAATGTTTTTTTTGGTAATTTCGAATATCAACAAACTACATTTTAACAAATCATAGTTAACTATGTATAAATGAAAATAAACCTCAGATTAACAAGAAAATAACGACTCACCATGGGACTGAAATTTTGACTGGCTTCCCACGTGTATAGACGACAAACACAACCCAAACACTGGTACTATTATGGCGGCCGTCAAATTGTGCGGTCCGCAACTAACTTCATTACCAACATTAAAACTTAAACAGGGATTTGACCTTGACTCGGTGATATTCTCGGCGATTTTTAAATTTAAAGAACACACAACGGACTGACGAAAGAAACTAAACACAAAGTTTCTTATTTTTTATTAAATAAAATGGAGAACATTGCATTATGAAAGTTGTAGTATATAATACTATGTACATCACAGATTGTAGTAAATTAGTAAGTTTTCCTAAATCAATGATAATGTTTAATGGATAGTCACTTGATTGTTGGTTTTCGGGATTGTGACATGCCAACGGACTGACGTTTTGAGTATTAATTTTGATTTTTTACTAACTTGTATTTAAAATGAAGAAGTGAAATTGGGTGACCAACTAGAGGACTTTTCATTGTTTTAAAATAAATTGTTATTTCAATACAATATAATAAGACTTTGTATATATTGGCTGGTGACATTGAGTTACCCAATTTTTGTAGAATCACCCATATTTATCTTTTATCGGCATTTCGTGGCTAGCCATGAGAAGAAATGCCGAAACAAACTCATGGGTTATGGCCTCTTTTAATGTCCAGACATTGATTTTCTAGAATTGTGCGAGTATAATATACAGGAATTCCTGGATTGACTTTTTAGGAAATAGCCCTGAGTATACCCGGCATACATGGCACTCGCACTCACAATGGGAAAAATGAAAATTAATAAATTTAAATTTAATATTTTTCTTAAAAAATATTAAAAATGTCAACGTGTCCTGCGACCGTATTGTGTCGCGCATCCGAAAGTCTGCTTAATCTCGGTCTGTTAAATCTATGGAACAATCTTCGACGTAACCCAGGTCGTTTAGTACGAAAACGACTTCGCTAAGTCTGAATTAATAATACGGTGACTGACGAGTACTATTTAATATAATATATTTTTTTATCGCATAGACCGGCAAACAAGTAAGTGGGTCAACTGATGGTAAGTGATTTCCACCGCCCATGTACGCTTACAATACTAGAAGAATTATAGGCGTGCTAGGAATTGTGCTAGGCCTCACCATTGAAGGGTGATCGATTTTTTGTGTTTAAATTAATATTTAAAAATAACCCATTACATAGAGCAAAGTACTTTACATATGTAGCATTAAGTAATTACAAATTCTTACATTCCGTCGATGAAGTACCAACACCTCCTAAGTGTTGAGAATCAAATTTTACACCTGACTATTTAAAATAAGGTTTTACTTTACAAAAACTGTTTAAAATAAGGTTTTATTTATGTTGCGTGGTTTACGTCTATTGTAATAAAAAAGTAATTTTGGACTAAATTGTCAGTTAGTACTTCAGTAATTGTACTTCATCGACGATATATGATTAGACAATGGATTCTAATTTAAAGAATGTAATAAATGTTTTCTCTTGTAACTTTTCGTAATATCGGTCAATGTCGCGACATTTTACAGACGACTGACGAATTTATTTTCGGATATCCTGGGTACGTCATTTACTACAACACTTTGTGTTCAGTAGGCGCGGGGCCTGACATTGATAATTAATTAATAGTAATTGAAAGGTCCATTTTTCAATGCCCGAATAAATTTTAACCGGCAGTTAAAATAGTCGATAA
Source organism: Amorpha juglandis (assembly GCA_949126905.1). Taxonomy (NCBI): domain Eukaryota; kingdom Metazoa; phylum Arthropoda; class Insecta; order Lepidoptera; family Sphingidae; genus Amorpha; species Amorpha juglandis. The sequence goes on from OX421383.1 coordinate 1,132,736, forward strand.
GCACTAAGCGAGTAAGGAAGTCGAAAAATATTTCCTAGTCCTCTTTAACCTTCTATTTGATGTATTTAAAAAGAAAGAAAGAAAGAAAACATTTATTGCTAGCACAATTATTACTAACAATGAAAGTACATATCTATACTATAAAAATAATTAACTACTTAAATAAAACTTAAATTTAAATTAAATAACTGCCAGCAAAGGGAAGACTGCCAGAAATATTTCGTTGCGGGAAAAAGACGGACGCGGTCGAGCCGGCCCATTCACGCTGTAGACAAAACTGTCTACAGCGTGGCTCTACCACTCTTCATTTGCTCGGTGTCGAAATATGAGTGCTATTGGCTAACAGGAGTTACAGTTCCAGTGTGTGTTTGATAGACTCTAGTTATGAGATACCATTGCCATTCTTACGGTATGAAACCGTAAATATCGCAGTCCATTGTTAGATATTGTAACTTCAGTTGCGTCTTATGCTTAACTTATAATGCATGTAGCTATTTGTGTTGAACTAACACTTTAATATAAGTTTAAAATCACAAGGTGGTAGGTCCCTCGTATGCGAGAGGCCATCTGGGTTGGTACCACCGCGCCGTCCATTTCTACCGCCAAGCAACAGTGTGTAAGTACTGTTGTGTTTCGGTTTGAATGACATTGAAGCCAGTGAAATTACTGGGCGTTATGAGACTTAACATCTTATGTCTCGGGGTGACGAGCGCAGTTCCGTGCTATGCAGTGCTTTGTAATTCAAAGTTCTGTGTGGTGTTGCTTCTGTTTATGGGCAGGCGTTGCGCTTACCATCAGGCTAGCGCCTTGCTCGTCCCGACATTCATCAAATAAAAAGAAATAACAAACGGGTTCAATCCACGGACCGAGACAATTATTTGTGTGATCCGAAATTTGTTTCTGGTCTGGGCGTTGTCAGACTGAGAGTCAAGTTGCACTTGATACCTACAACACGACTTGTAAGTTGTATAATACGGGGTCAGGATTATGTGTGTGACTGTTTGATACATTAAAGGCTTCGGAACCGCCTCTGTCTACCCCGTTATTATCACGGACTTATTTTATGTACATTTGTGGTAAACAGCCTGTTTATTACACTATGTACTATGTCTCTTAGCACGTATGCATGGTGGGACAAGATGGGGCGCTCGCCCCACCCTTGATACTGTTATGAATAAGCGGAAATTACTATTCTCTGTTTTTTTAGCATAGGCCGGCAAACGAGCAAGTGGGTCACCTGATGGTCAGTGAACTCCATCGGCCATGTACGCGTACAATACCAGAAGAATCGTGGGCGCGTTGCCGACCTTAAAAGAAAGGGATAATTAGGCATTGGGAAGGGGAGGGGATTTTGGCCTCCGGATATCTCACTCACCGTAAGCAAGCCGCTACTTTACGTCAGTTTTCTGTGTGACGACCCGGTCGTGCCGGCCTATTCATGCCGTAGACAAAACCGTCTACAGCGTGACCCTACCACTCTAAAGAATTAATGCGTCTAATTCGGAAAATCTATGCGTGGTGTGATTAGGGGATAGTGCGAGAGCTGGCAGTTTCCGGCAAAATTGGGGAGACTGGGTTTTATGGACACGTCAAATTTATTGTTTTTTTTGTACAGTTTACATTTTTATGTGGTACTAGCTTTTGCTCGCGGCTCCGCCCGCGTGATCTGCTTTTTCCGGGATAAAAAGTATCCTATCACCCAAGTTAACTCATACCCTGTCTGTATACCAAATTTCATCAAAATCCGTTCAGTAGTTTCAGCGTGATTGACGGACAAACATCCAAACATCTAAACAAACAAAGTTTTACATTTATAATATTAGTAGGATGCCCAACACGGCCTAAGTCTGATAATGCCCAGTAATTTACTAAAGCAGTATATTTTTTCATTACAGCCACCACCGATCCCGGGCATGCGACCCCCGCTCGGCTCGCCGGGTGGTCCCGTGCCGACCCCCAAGTCATCAATGGGATTCGTCATGCCTATATACACAATATGCATCATTGTCTTCTTCGTGTACACACTCAGCAAGGTAAATTACGTCATTATCTAATTACAGGAGTCAATAATGATCAATTCTTAGTACGATGATGGTTCAGTTTAGACGTTTTAAGGACGTAAGAAACAACAGCATTACGATATAAAATATATGCTTCATCATCATCACCAGCCACAGGACGTCCACTGCTGGACATAGGCCTCCCCCAAAGATTTCCAGACAGACCTGTTGGAAGCGGCTTGCATTTTTTTTTCAATCTTTATTTTCACATGAATGTGAAAAAAAAATCCGGCTTCCAAAGCCGCGTCAGTGCACTTAATAAGTCGGTTAAAATAAGTATGTATATAATATTATGTTAAACCTACTCTAATGATGTATATTGCAGCATATAACTTAAATAAATGTAATGGACGTAAAACTGGTATAAAAAAAACGGTTCGACGTGTTTCAAGGCGTACCTAATTAAACATTTGATTGTTATTTGGTAAACCACTCACTAAATATCGGTCTAATTTCTTATTGGTCAAAATTTCCTCCGACAGGGCTGTGCAGTAGGACATTATGTCCATAAAAAACATTCACGAAAATAAAATCGATCAAAAAAATTTAAAGCCTAAAATAGCTTACATATAGCACTAGCTAAAAATTTATTACGATTTAGCTCTAATTCTATTTTATACTTTTATACTCCACCCCGTGACCACGAAGGCTGAAAAGCTTAAGAAACGTCGGGACCAAAATTAAATAAAAAAAATCGCGATAAAATCCATTTAAATTAGTTTTATTCCAATAAAATATACCCAGTTAATTTAAAATCTCGACTATTTTGCGTCGCCTACGAAGTAGCAGTTCATATAATAATGACGATATGTTTCTACCAGATCCTGTTCAAACGCACCGCTTCACCGTACGAGCCCTTGAGTCCAGACCCTCAGTTCAGGAGCAGGGTGTTCCGCGATGACTCCAGGTCGTCTCCCGACAAACTCGGTAAGCCACGATGTTATTTCACACATTCAGTTAAGGTTGGCGTTGCACAAAACTGTTTTAAAATAGAGATATTTTTTAAATGACGGATCAATTTAGTATATTGGGGAACAAGGGGCAATGAATACCGTATTGGTGAAAATTAAATATCATGTTCAAATTAATATTATGTTTTGATTGGAAATCAGATAATAAGCGAATAATACAACGACTTTTGACATGTTAACGTAATTTTGTTTCTTTTTTCTCGTTATTTTTTTATATGTCAGTTTAATCACACAGTGATTATGTCACTACCGTAATGTTAACATAATATAGTTGTGTATAAAGCTATGAAATGTCAAATATTAATGACGTCTTAATAACCGATTTATACATTTCAAATGCATCCAGGACCTAAAGAGAGGGACACCAGTGAGTACAAACGATTAATTTATATTATGTGTTTTTCCTTATTTATTCGACAAACAGGAAACGTGTTACTGTGATAGCAGAAATTCTACGAAGTTTTAATTAATTGAAGCTGTAGGGCTTTCGTCTGTCGTATCATAGACATAATCACTATATTTTTCCTTAATTGGTTTTTTTTTATAGTCTAATTTATAAATAATGAAGTTACAAGAATATTGTTTAACTAAAGTTTAACCGCTACACTTGTTCCAGAAGTGTAAACAAATATTGTGCGAGTAGCCGGCTGTAAAGTGAGAGGCTGTGGGTTTGATTCCCGCACCGATACGAATGTTTTTACATATTACATTTACATAATAACATTTAAGTTTGGGTTTTGTGGGAGCGCAAGTTCCTCGTAGTTCCTGATACCAACGATACATGTTAACCTAGTGTGGGGTCAGAACTATGTGTGACTGTTGGGTGTATTGATGAACTAATTATTAATCTATCATTTTTTTGTTATTTTATTTTGTATATGGTGTAATTGCCAGGTAAGAAAGGATTTATTTGAAAAGTTGTCAATAATTTGTCTATATTTCTGGAATAGGTATGGTGATCCGACTCGAGGTTAGGTCCATTAAATCTAAGGATATCATAGGAAATGGAATTAGTTTTAAAACAAGTTGTGTAATTTGATGTGTATACATTACAAAATACAATTAAAAGGGCTGTAAACAGCCCGCCAAGTAACTGGTAGCTAATGAAGTAATTTGCCACTATTTCCTGAATAAATTTGTTCTTCAGATATACCGATATAATTTCAATCATTAAATAATTCAACGTACAAACCTATTTTGAACTAGTGGAGTCATTAATTACTTCTTCCTCGTAGTCTACATTTCTAAATGTCGTGGTCCTCATGAAACGCTTTGACGGAGTCTAACAAGTTGTGCCTAACAAGTGTTTCGTCTTGGTCCTTGGAAGTGGTATTAAAAGACGAATATTAAATGTAAAATTGGACGATGATTCAGGGGATGTGGAACTGGAAGCGCTGCGGGCGCGGCTCGCGGAGACCGAGCGCGCCATGCAAAGGATCGTCGGGCAACTGGCTCAACGGGACGCGGTATCTCAATACGAGGGCTGGTGAACTGGCTAGGGACTAGCAGACATTCTCACTCTAGTTGTAGAGAATAAACATATCAGTTTCGAGACGCGTTTAGTTGAAAAAAAATCTGAGTAATCTAAGTTAGAATCCAAGAATAATTTAGTTTTTGTCTGGGACAATTTATCTTGCTTAGTATCATCTGTATTCGTATTTATAATGAATCAATATATAATTAGCGTTACAGTGAAACTGACAGCACTATTCGCTTAGAACCTAATACTCAGTGTTTAACATTAGCCATAAACCACTTTGTTCGTTTGAACACGCCCAATGACTGAATTAAAAGTATCAGATAGAATATCATACAAAATTATCTAATAGTCAATACAAACAGAGAAATATATTTCGGAAATGTCTTTGCTAAATTGACTGTCTATTGCATTGTGTTGTGAGTTAAAATTTAATTGAAATTTTGAAACAGGTCCTTAGAAAATTAAACGTAGTAAAATATTTTTAATGATTGGGCAAAAAAAAATTTATTGTATTTTTTATAAAAGGTAAAAAATCAGAACTGAACACAAAACAATGTGTTCTTCGGTCTACGTTTCATGAATCTCTTAGAGTAAAATATCCAGTAACTGTCATATTTCTGAATATGAATACGACAAGGAAATGAGTTTTCCATACAGTTTAATCTGCTTAATGAAATTTATTTGCGTTTAACTTACGGTTAGTAATGACTCACGAATAAGTTATAGTTTATGTTGAAGAAAAAAAATCTTAACAATTCACAAATATATATATCTAGTCTCCGTAAGCCAGTTCACAACTCGTTTATCAGTTGTAATATCAATGTACGTAAATATAGACGCTTGTGGCATGGTGTCGGTCGAGCCCTTAACGTTCTGCGAGGGATCCCTGGAATACTGCTCCGTTATAGACATGGCTTTATAAACGTTCAATAGTTACACTATTGGATGTTTTGTCTCTGTCATTGTAGGAGAATTCAGCAATAGAGGAGTAGACCGGTTTTTAAAATATTGAATAAGTGAATTAATTATATATTAAAAAGAAAACATAAAACTGTGCAACATAAATAACTTAAATGTAATTCAAATTTGCTGGAGGGGCTAGTATTAAATGATAAAAAAGGTACGATGTGGCTCGTGACATCACCGCCCGCGATGGCCATTACGCGGTTTAAGCGCGTGCGAGAGACATAATCAGATATTCCCACTTGGCGCCAATAATAAAAATATTAATTGTTAACTTATTTCTGTAACCAATTTTGATTTTGTTCTTTTTTGTATTATTTTTTGTTGCGTTTTAAATCTTTTTTTTCTGCCTGGCCTTATCTCAGCTTAGTGCCAGAGCCACCTTACTAAGACAATCTAAAAAAAACATTAAAACCGAAAATTGGATTCCCAAGCTATTCAATCTTAGGCGACGATATGGTGAAAGGGACAAAATATACAATAAAGAAAATGCTATTGAACGTTTATAAATAATTCGAATAGATGTTTGCTGTAGTGTGGTGGGGATAATGTATGTAGTAGTAGTTAGGGTGGCCACTTCAACTTTATTTAAAATATAGGATCTAATGCACAAGAGCCACTGTACTTTTTCAGAGTGTAAAAGTTAAAAAGATGATTGAAGGCCAACGATCGAATTAATTATTAGGTGCTCAATAACAATAATAAAAATTCAAATATTCAACTATCAAAGACCATTGGACAATGTAATTATGGGTACGAGTCTTGAGCCCAGAAGGACGATAGTGAAGTCAGTTGAGAGTCCAATGAAGACGAGCATCGCCTGACGAAACAATCGTCGTTGGCATACCGCGCTCTTTTATTCCGTCAATAAGATAATTAAACTAATGCGTAAGTGACGTTTGTGCTCACGATCCGTGCCGGTATTTGTAATTTATTATTAATTTGGCTAGGCTAAAAGTGGCCACCTTTAGTTATCGAGTTTTGGTTGATAATAAATAATTTTAGTTTTTTTGTCGGTTTCGCAAGATTGTCTCTAACAGTCGTTCCCGTTGAACTGTTATCTTACTTTATGGATATTTGTTGCATTCCGTTTTTTTTAAATAAAACAATTAAATAAATGGTTAAACATGAATTTATAATAACATTAATTATAACATGATATTCACCAGTGTATATTAGCAAGTGCATTCTTGATACAATATAGAAATAACAAAATTGAATGAAACGTTTGATATTAATAAATAATTTTTATTTTGTGTGTAAGGTGCAAACTGCAACGGTCAATGATGAAAATGTCTGTAATCTGTATTAATCGGTTGTAGGATTCTAACTGAGAAAATGTGTCATCAAATTTAGGATTTTTACGACCGTTATATGTATTTTTAGCGCAATCAAATAACATTTCATGTATATTTACTATGATCGGAATTCACAACTGAAAGATTTCTTAAATTGTTATTTGTTTTTTTTTTGACGTAAGATCTCATGCACATATGGGTTGATATGTGCCGATTAAATGGAAACCATCAGTAGTATACAAACCCGACGTAAATATCGTTATGCGACCATACGTCCCGTTGGCCCCAGGCCAGCCGGCGAACATGTCCGATCTGATGCATCCAATCTATTTTAACACGCGCGTCCTTCGTCATTTGTTTATTATGTCTATATTTACACGGTTTAATTTTCGTTCTGGCATGTTTTATTTAATCCCTTTTTAGTTCTGTGGTGAGAAAATATGTTGACTGATTCTATTCGTTTTAGTGTAGTTAACATACCTATCGGAACTAATTGCAGAATATATTTTTTTGTAAACTACTGTAGGATGAATAGAAACTTAAAAAAAAATCTTTCAAAGGAAAGGCAACTTTATCAAAAGACAGCAATCTTGTCATCTACCATTAGTAATTATAAACGGCTAAATTATATTCGACCAAAATTCGTCTAAACAAGTATGACAATATTTAACTAATGATAATATGTATTGTCGGACGCAGTTGTAACTGCAATATCGGGCCTGGTAGCCGAGGTGCGGCAGCAGATGGACGCGAGCTACGCACAAAACCAGCAACGACAGGTCAAATGCATGCCTGCCATACAGCCACACTTGTCCACTCCGCCCCCGTCTCCTCTAACACTCTCCCTATTGCCATGTAGATACCATACGTTGATTGTGTACTCAAAAATATTCCCATTAATTTCGTTGTAAATAAATTCTTATTTAAAAAAGATTTTACTTTTTAAAAAATAGTTACAGCTCTAGAAATAAAGTTTTTTTTATTGATCAAAATGGTATATTATATAAATGCCTTGTTAAACTTTCTTTGTTCTAACTTGTAGAATAATATTTTCGATTCTGATACTCTTTCTTATAAGTAGGTAAAGAAATTCAAAAGGTGTTTGAATGCAAATTTTTTGGTTGGTTTGGCATTTAATTAAATAAAAAAATATGGTGCCAAATAAGTTCCATTACCGATATTATGTCCTCCTTAACCGTGCAGCTGATAATAACATTTATATCTTACTTGTTTTCTTTCATATATTTTTTTATTTCAAACATTATAATAATCCATACTAAAAAGATCTAAATATTTTGTTCTTTGTAAGCCTAAAATGTATTCACGATCAGCAGAAATCGACAAAATAATATAAATAAATGGCATCGCGATTCCAATGTACTAACACGTTTTTGGCATACGCACTGTAACAGCGACCAAAGCGTTTTGGCACCAAAATGTCAGTTTAAATTCCAGTTTAATAAGGGCATCGTCTTAAACTTCTTCAACTATTTCTATATTATTTATGTAATACACACAGTGGTGCGTATTGACTTTTTTATTAAATAAAAATATTCGTACGGACAAATAATGGCGTCAAAAATATTTTCTTTATACTTGAGTTTTTAAACATCCTTTTATATTTAATGAAAAATAATTGAAGGTTTTAGGCATTTCTTAGCTAATATTTAAAAAAATAATTGATATTTTGCTCGGTACAATGTGGTCTTATTATCAGGTTTTTTTTCCATACATTTATTTCCCTTTTATTAGCAAAGGATTCTAGCCCATACAGCCGCGTCATATGTTATATTTCTAACGATGAAACCTGCGTTTAACCGATTTCAAGATCTTGCTAGAGTTTTGGTTATAATTCCTTTCAGTACTATGCTTCTTAGATGACTTAACGAAGTTTAATTCCCTTGATCAAATAAATTCCCCTATTTCAATGTTTCTATACAGTGTTTATCACTGGTAATGTTTATTGTACACAATTTACACCACTTTTATACACAAACAAAACATTAAACTAGTTTAAGAAAAGATTGTCAGTGTCAACTTTATAATTCAAAGTTCTGTGTGGTGTTGCTTCTGTTTATGGGCAGGCGTGACGCTTACCATCAAGCGAGCGCCTTGCTCGTGTCGTCATTCAATAAAATTAAAAAGATGAAACGTATTGTCAGAATTCCCGCCAAAACTACTACTTGAAGTCTTAATTTTTGTTTTATTTAACTCCTACTCATTTTTCTTTTGTTTGTGTTGTGTGTTTACGTCTTTGTCGTTGTATGCACCTGTGTTACCACGCCCCAATTAAAATTCCTACGATAATGCATTCTTTGTGACTCTTAATTTTAAATTCGTATATATTGTATATCGAATACCTATTAATTCTTATAATTCAGAAATATTCAGTAGTACACAGTGGTAGATGTCTCGCATATGCGGCCCAATTGCGCCGAAGGAGGGCACTAAGGTGTTTATAATTGGGATTTACCGGCGTGGGGCGTGAGTTATTTTCCTATCTGGCAGTCAGGGCGATGGAAATTAGGTCGGTAAGTCCGGCATAATCATCCCTTACCTCCGGAGTTGGGAAGTAAATCGTAAAATAGTTTTCCTTGCCGCAAAAAAGCAATGAGGGCGCATCGCATAAATGGTCAAAGTCAGGCTGTTACGTACAGGCTTAAAAAAATCGTGTATAAACACGGCCCGTCCGCCCGCCTTTTTCGCTATGTCGTCCTTGCCAGCTAAAAGGCTGCACTATACTATCGGCAGGGCTGTAGCAATCTAGATTGATCGACTACTCGATCGCCCTCGTTAGAGACCCTTGCTTCCTGTTTCTCTTTACACAACGCTCAAACTACGGAGTCAAGGCCCGAGAAATTGTGTAGTGGAATATCTGTTGCACAACTAAATCAATAATTCTAATTCCGGGGGATTCATTTAAATTTTTGTTCATACTGATCCCTCAAATCCTTAAACAGCAATATGTCTGAGACTATTGGTTTTTTTAAAAAAGTTGTTTCTAATTACGGGTATTTTTATAATTTATTTCGATTATTTTATTTTAATTACACCTAATTATAAAATTCGATGTTTGCGCCTCTATTACAACATTTGTTTGGAATCAGTATCCAAAGAAATATTGGGAATTGGTGTGGATAAATCATATAAATCCCCTGGGGATTCAAACAATATAGTAGACTGAACAATATAGATGACTACGACCAGTGCCGGTTGTGCGGCGCCAATTAATTTCTGCTAGTTTAGGCTCTGTTTAAGTTAAAATCTTCTGCAGCGCCTTATAAAGACAATAATAATATAATTTATAATTACCTTAATTAAACTACTAAAATTAAAAAAATGCTTCAATAATGTCTAAATATTTTAGTTTTGTTTAATATAAGTTAGTTTAATGTTTTTGATTATATTTCTAATTTACTTGTGTGATTGCTCTTTTTAATTAGTTTAAGCTACTTTTATTTTGTTCATTTGTAATCAACGCATGCTTTAATGCTTTTCTAATTGTACTTTGGTTAGAAAAATTATATTAATAATAAGAAAAACAGAACTGCCCAAAAAATTACAAGTAAAAAATAAGTTTTTTTTTCTAAATTATTTTTTATACTGATTTTAAAATTATACTTTTCTAATCAAAGTTCATAGAGTAAACCAAATTCTCCAGATATATCTAGAGAATTTAGTAACATATGCTTTTATGGATGTCACCCTACTCCGAATGACAAAGATTTGTAGTCAAACAAAATGCTATTTCCAGTGTGGTAGAATTGAGTGGCGTTGTATTTAGAAGCATTTATACTTCGCTAACGGCTCTGAACTTATGTGCACAAGGCGTGCAAGTTTATATGTACTTATAAACATTTTAAATCAGTAATTGATCTAATCACTATTTTATAGTTTTCATTTTACATATGATTTAAAAGTTACATTTGACATCAAATAGTCATTAGATAAACTGAATTAGAATTGTTTATAAGTAAAAGGCCTTTGTATTTTGGTACTCACAATTGTATTTCAACATTATAGGAAGCTCAGGATGAACCTGCTCGCCCCTACACAAACGGTACCATACTTCACAACACTGGCCCTGTCCATATAGTCACCAGCGAATATAGAGAAGCGTCCAAGGAAAACAGTCCTGAACCTCAAAAGGAAGCATTGGAACGTGCGCCTGAAGTTAAAGAAGCTTCTCCTGAACCCGAAAAGGCTACTAAAGAGTCTTTAGAGACAAAAGACTCAGAGGAATTACCCGCTAAGGAACAACCCGATGAAACTTCAAAAATACCTGTATTAGAACAACCCGAATCAAAGCCTTATGTAGACCAAGAAAAGTCTCCAGAAGGAAACGATTTAAAATTCACCGTCGATGTAGAAGCTGAAGATGGTTCTGATGAAGCCAAAGAAGAATCCGGATCAGAACCAGAGTTAATAGAAATCAATCATAAAGAAGATGAATTAATGAATTTAACAAACGACGTAGACGTAAGCGATGGATACGTTAAAGTGGTACAAGATTTCTTGAACGAAGAATCTAAAGCGGTGAAACAAGAGAAGCAGTCCACGCCAGAACTTCTAGAAGAAGCGATAAAAGAAGATTCACCTGACAAAGCGGAGGATGATCAGGAAAACGCTAGTGTAAAGGTTAGTTTATAGTTAGAAGTCATTATCAAAAAATATTTTTTACAGGAGCGGATGACAGTGACATCTATTTCAAGTAATAATTGATAAATATTTTATCGACAAGTAATTTGATTATAACATAAACTCAAGAACAAAACCCACAATACAACGTAACTATTATAGCTTGTCATCTCCTTCAATCCTCAATCGGCATGTTATTTTTTGATAATCACCTCCTGAATTTTGTGTTCTAGACGTAGTTGCCTCTGGATTTGTTTTAAAAAAATCCTTGCCACTAAGATAATTAAAAGCATTAATTGTATTACTTGAGATTGCATAAAGCCATAAAATATTAGCAAAATAATTTAATGATAGTAAGTGTCGTTTGGAGATAGCAGAAATGTATAAACGGTGAGGAAATAATTTTCGAGGCATTTTCTATAAAACTAAAGAACCCCTAATATCAGGGATATGTTTACATTCCGAACTATTGCCTCTTGACTTTGAAACAATAGGTAGCTGCAATCATATATAATACTAGCAGACCTGGCCACGCGTTGCTGTGGCTAAGGTATATCTTATATTGTAGTAAACTATTCAATACAGTGTGCGCCATCTCTTGGATACTTACTCAATCCAGCCGATAAATTATCTTACACCGCCATGTGTTAGAATCATATGAAACTCACAGATAATTTTAACTAATTATTTGCAATAAAAAAATATTGCGACTATAATATGAGATATAAACTATCCTATCTCTCAAGTTGGATCAAACTGCATACAGTTTGCAAAATGTGATTGAAATCGGTTCAGCAGTTTAGGAGTTCATCGCGGACAAACACCGTGACACGAAATTTTTATATATAAAGATATTAGATGGTTCATCAATTTTTTGTGTTCTCACTTATCTTTCAATAGGTGTTTATGGAGAGGAAGGCATCAAATTATAATATGTTGCAATATACGGCCCTCAATGTGAGTACTGGGATCCATAAACAATATTCCCGCTCATCCAGGCGCCATATGTCAAGGCGGCCCTGTATGCCTTCACCACCGTATATTTTTTTTATCCAAGCACTTCAACGTATTTGCACAATGTGATAAGCGCCGTGCAGTCCAAAAAAACCAGCAACCACCAACAAATAATTATCCACCAACAATATATTTTTGTTATCAGAGCACGGCATAGTGACTGCACTACACCTGATGGTAAGCGTAGAGCAGTCCAAAATACTAACGACCACCGAAAAACACCGAGTTTATCGGTAGTCACCAGAATCATGCTGGCCTGTATAAATGCTTCTTATAACATTCGTTCATAATCCATTAGTGATACTTATTTAATCTCGAATCAGGCCACGAGAACCAGAGTGGTCTAAGAGTAAATTAATAAAAACACCCACTATTTATGTATTTCTAATTAGTTAAGGATATTTTAATCAGGATCACAGGAAGGATTTATTTTAATCAGGAAATTTGGTATCGTAACTGTGTTAAAGCAAAAATTGTATATCCATTAGGTTACCATATTTTATATAAAAAAATCTCACGCAAACCAGACTGTAATAACAGATTTTAAGTAAAAATCATATATATAAAAATGAAAGGCCATTCTGGTTCACGGCTTCAAAATTATTGCGTGCTATAGGTTTAAAACCATGAGTCAGATTTATATATCATAAGATATCCATAAGCTGCAGATTGGTATCTCTCAACCCTCGAGCTTGTCTCATTCCCCTCCATTTCACGTTCTCGCCCGTTTCACGTGTAGGTGGTAGGCATGGAAGTGACGGCGCACACGGTGGACGGCGGCGCGGTGCCCCGGGCTCCGCCCCCGGCGGCTGCGCCCCCTGCGCCTGCGCCACAGCGCCCGGTGAGGCCACACTGCACTGTGCACATCGTGCAGACACTTTATGATTGCTAATTATTTAATAATCTGAGCGTATGCTGAGTAATTAGCGAGTTATTAATCTCCATTAAAGCCTGTTCACAAATAGCTGATGATGCCCGGCAGTACGTCAGCGTGCGCTCAGCCATATCAGTGTATTATTTTTATGTTATTTTTAAAAGCAAGAATACAGTACCTTAACGATATTTTGCTACTAGCATCTATTACGCACTCTTTCTATATTATTTTGTCAAATACTATTTATTTTTAATAACATAGTATCCCTTTATTCTTAAACATTACTATGAGATCTCATAGTGAGTGCGAATGCATAGTGACGATTTCTCTAAACGTCATTGGTTCGTTTTTGGCGCTAAATAAAAACAGATCAATCGTGTACACAGAATTTGACACTTGGCAAAGAGCTTACTTAAGTGTTTTTTTGTGAATATGTGCATACGTGATTATGGTAAGTGATCTCCACCGCCCATGAATGCCGATGATACTATAAAAATTATGGACGCGTCGCCGACGTTAAAGTTAAGGACTAATTAAGGATTAGGAAGGGGTGGGGGTCTAGTTAGCCCATCCATGCTGTAGATAAAACTGTCTACAGTGTGGCTCCACCACTTTGCAAAATGTATGCTAAAAACCAATATATTTTACTTACATTGCTTTTTATTACAGGTAAAATAATACACTGATAAAAAAAAATAATATCAAACGAACAAAAAAACCCATGAACGGTTATAAGCATTTTTTGTTACGCATTTTACTTTAACACAAATTTATAACTTACTTTTACTTTATTTGGTAGTCTAGTAAAAAAATATTAATTATGTTTATTTAGAATCGGTATTAGTTAGGGAGTATAACCGGCATGGGTCGTGAGCACAGATGTGCAGTAGTGGGGGCAGTTGAGAGTCCAATAGACGACGAGCGTCGACTGACGAACCAATGGCGTAAAGCCTTGGCGCTTCACGCGCCTCCAAACAGGGCCATAAATGAACTCCTGCACAGTTTTCACGATTCGTGCCGGTACTACCCACTTCACTAATTATTAGACATTTTAATTTAAATAATTTTGTACCTTTTCAAACCCCGACAAAAAGGAGGCTTAAAAATATTTTTGTTATTTATGTATTATTTATTTTATGTTATTAGTAACGCTATTGCACACATTCCAATAATGACACTGCTTTGCTCAAATGTTTGGTCAAAACAATATTTTTTTGATATAATTGTGTTTGTTTATACTACATCTTAATTGTAACTTACCTTGTAATTACAAAGAAAAGTTAGCGGTCGTTTCACAATCTGCTTGGACACTTACCGTATTTTAGTATGAAACCGTTTTATAATCATTTATCTCATTGTATTTTGCGAATAGTAGATAATTGATCGCTAAGAAAGTAAAACTTTAAAAATATTTTTTTTTATAAGTTTTTTTTTTATCTTATTGACACAATTGTACCAAAGTTTAAGTAATAAAACTGCTTACATTGCATTTCAACAATCACACAAAATTTTGTATTATTTTTGTTCAATAAATAATTATTTTTATTCGAGAATATAAGCAGTTTTATTTCTAACATGTCTGTATTAACTAACAAATAATTTGATAGTTTAATTTAAATCTTTTGTTAAATCATGTGTACTTAGTTATACTTTGAATTAAATCAGTGTCTTAAAATAAAAAGAAAATTAAAAGCTTTCGAAATTTAAAAACACTAGAAATAAAAATTTCATAGAAATTTGTATGTTGGAAAAATAAAATTTATGTATAGAAAAATAATGTATAAACAAATTACAGAAAGAATCCTTAGAAAAAAAAATTTATACCCATAAAGTAGCGTAACGAATACTAATTTTTGTCCATCATTGGTTCCATTACTATTATAATCTAAAAGAATGTTTTAACACAAATTTATACCATGCACCCCATTCTATTTATTAATTTATACATATCAAGAGATTTTTGTACCTGAAGATATTTTTTTTCATTAGGAGTATCTTTTTTTCTGCTTTGTCAATAGTTTTTCCCTCAAAAAAAGGAAAAGATAATTTCAACAGTAGCGGAAGTATTTTTTTTCTTGTCTTAGCAGGATTGCCTGACAATCTTTGCAGATTTTCCGTCTTCTTAAGGGGGGAAACCACATTAGGAGGCCGTTTGACGCGGAGTTTTTGAGATTTTTTTTGGGTGGGAAAAAATTAATAGAATTTAATAAAATTTTTACATTATTTTATGCATATTTCGAACAGTATTTGTGATTTTTTTTTTTTAAATTTCAATCAAAAATAACAAAGTTACGTAGTGATGACCGCGGAAGGTTTTGAGTATAGTACTCCCATTGCGTACAGTGTAGCCATTCCGATTTTTATTTGAAATCAAAAAGGTTTTGATTTTACATTAATAACTTATTTTCTAAGAATATGAACCTCAATCCAGGTGAAAATAATGAAAATTAAAACATTAGCAGGCGTTGGAACAATTTATTAAGATTTTCACGATGTTTTTTCACTAATTATGCAAAAAAAATTGCCCTTAAAATCATGACATCATCTCACAAGTAGGTTCATATAATTCGTCATTTTATAAAGAATCATACTATCAATTTTTATAATGATCGGTTCTATACTTTTTGAGTTAGAGTGCACGCAAATGTGAAAAAAGTCATTTCGAGATAAACGCGTTTGAAAAATAAATTCTCGGTAACTAAAAACTGAAGGCAGTTAACAATAATGTTAAATGCATACCTATTAATCTGCAATTCCAGCACCATATAGTAATCCTTCTTCTTCCCCATAGGCTTCTTTTTCCGCTTACAGCAGTGCTTTCCGAGCATTCCGACCGTCCGTCGACTCCAATGAACCATGGCTATTCTGCCGGCTCATGCGCTGGATATCCATTTATTCGGCATAATTGAAGCTTTGCGGGCCCACTACAATTCCTACTTCTTTCATGACCATCGGAAGGGATAAATTTCCTTCATTGAATAAGCCCGCTGTTAAATACGATGCAAATTCAACGATTTTTAGTCCGGAGTACAAATGTTTAGGAGCTAATCGCCGAATAGTGGAATTAAAACTTTCAGCCGCATTATTTGTGTGGCCACCTAAACATCTCTCCAGTAATTACTGAAGAGATCCATTCCGGGATTCATACAGGGATGAATTCATCCCTTGATAAATCTTCATATATCGCAAGAATTTCCTTTTGTACGTCGCGATGCAATGGAGTACGGTGCGGTTCATGTTCCATTCCAAGGGCTGTTCGTTTCTGCCACTCACACCAGCTGTGTTCTCCCTCCTTCAATACACGTATCGAGGATTTTCATCCGTGGAAATCATATGATAGTATGTCGCCATAATTGTTTATTTCATGTTTTGCACACTATCTATATTATGTTATATGAACCGCTACTCCATAAGTGCTGAGCTTTTTCACTAATGACTCTGTAAGTTTGCTTTTCACTAAACTTTTTAGTTTTTCCAATGTTTCCGAGTCGAGTCCCCATTCTCTTCTGGACGTTAGTATACAA
This sequence comes from Amorpha juglandis, assembly GCA_949126905.1. Taxonomy (NCBI): domain Eukaryota; kingdom Metazoa; phylum Arthropoda; class Insecta; order Lepidoptera; family Sphingidae; genus Amorpha; species Amorpha juglandis. The sequence continues at coordinate 1,149,558 of OX421383.1, forward strand.
AGCGACTGTGAGGTTAAACCGGTCAAGACGACCAGAGGTAGTGTTCCGCCCTATCTGCGCTAGAGCCTGTATTCTGTACTCGATGTGCACTCGGTTCTATGCTCATAAAACCCAAACGAATGCGAATTTTGCTTTGAAATTTTGGCAGCGTATTCTTGGATAGTTAAGCTAAAGATTTATGTAATAAAAAAAAATCGTTTTTTTTTTAACCTTCTAATGTGGTTTCCCCCCTTAATGTAGATTGATGGTGTTTTTTTTTTTGGTATATTATGGTCTCGGTCTTGAAACCTGTAAGACCCTGGGTTCAAAGCCTAGGTCGAACAACCACAATTTGAGTTTGAGTATTTCAATTCCAAAAAATCACACCTGATTTAAACATCCTGTATTTTTAGTACATTGGCGGTAGGCTCGCCACGGCACGGAAACAAGCTCCGTGGATCTTGGATGCATCAGGGTCCTCTATCTACCCCTCCAAGGTACAAGCGTGAGCTTGTGTTATTTTGTTAGGTATATATGACGTATTTTCTAGCACGAGGCTGAAGAGGTGAAGTCAATATTCCTGGAAACGGAGATACCGCAGAAGTCGCGTGTTCTCGTCACTGACTTCGCGGAAGACAGGCCTGAGGACTCTGCGCCGACTAGCAATTCGCCAGTAAATATGAAAAAAATCTAAAACACATCGCTATTGGCTTGATAATACTGCTTCAGTGCTGAAATTTTACTAAAACTCCCTGTCTTGGAAAAACACATTTCGACTATGAGTTCTACATGATTTCCTTTTAAATTTTGACGCCCGATTTCTGAAAGGCTAATCAATGTAAAAATTAACTAATCGCTGTCAAATGTAATCATGTCAAGTCAAAATTGAGTTGCTAGAAGCGTGGTCAACGCTTTTGATTTGACACACCTTTTAGTTAACATGGCTTTCAAACTAATTCGATAAAGCGTATGTCAAACGTAATTTTGGGTTTCTGGAGATTAATTAGGCCTTGATCATAAAGGTCTGTATCAAATGAAGTGTCAATTAATTAGCCATTGATCGCAAATTAAATCAGAGATTGATACATTTTTCACTAAATAACGTTTCAGAAACTCGAATTCGACAGCACTGTCGAAATCAAAGTTCTGTTAGTTAAATGTTGATTTGATCAGCCTTTGATAAACCGGGTGTTATCTTCTTTGGTTTTGTGAGTGCATAAATGACTCAAACTATCTATATATTTGTTTCAATCCTTTCCGTATAAATTATTTATATGAAATATCTGTACTCACAGATGGTGGTAAGCGGCAAAATGACCCTGTCTTTGATACAGGATGCTCCGAGAGAAACGCCTGAGAAGGATCCAGGTAAGAGTTTGTAATGTTTGGTATATTATGTCGCAAGCCCCTCGAAAGAGCCGGATACACTGGCTGATCCTGGAACGCGATCCACACAAGGTGCACTATCATTCGTTCATCGTTCATCACTATGGCAGGTTTTAACACCATGTTTGCGGTGGTCGCTGTCCGGGCGGATATGAATATCCTACCACCAGCAAAGCTAGTAACATTCTGAGATATAATATTTATTATAGTAAGATTTTAAAGCTACCTTCTAAAAATGAACATTGTAGTGACGATATTGGTAAGTTGAGATGGGCCAGTTCTTGTGTTCGGTCTCAGTGTCATCTGTAAGTGGTAGTTATGTCATATGCGAGAGTCTGTCAAGGTAAGATATTTAAGCTGTCTCTTTCTGGCGCCAACCAGCTATTTGTTATGTAAACACTGTTTAAGTCCAATTTTAAGGATTATTTTTACGCACCTGATTGTTCTAATGCCAGCTTTCTAAGACTGAGGTCTGACCATGAGGGTCTTGGGTTCCATTATCAGGTCGGGCAAACACAATATTTTATTTGAGTTTTCGTTTCGAATTATCACACATGAACTGGAATTTGTGCTCGGTACGTAGGAGACCTCGCCTTCAATCATATCATGTGACTAAGAGAAGCTCTGGGATGTGGGAGCGTTAGTTGCCAACCCCATAGGGGACGTAGGGGTAAGCTCATGTTCTGTAACCAAAATAATTTTATTTTCAGAGTCAACAGTGGATGATTTCACTACCGCAAGTGCGATAACACAGCCCCCCGCCGATGTAAGTCGTTAATTTTTGGATTTCGTGACCGATCCGTTATAATTTCCTTCCGACGATTGTTATAATATGGTAGGTTCCTATGTTGAATATTATACATTATTTTATATGCAACAGAAAATAATTCGAAAAATAAAGCCCTTTGTTAAAACACAATCAAAATCGGTCCAAATTGATTTTAAATATTGGTATAACCAAAGGTGGGCGTAGTGGGGACATCTCACTATCTCGCTCGCACGCGTGCCACGGTAATGTCAAAATTTGAGTCGTCTCTTATTTAACAAGTGCTCCCTCCATTGGATTTGAATGACTACTAATTTATTTTTTGGACGGATTAATGAAATTCTTTCAGCAATAAGTTTTGGGTAACGTAACTTATAGACGTTTTTACTTCACCCGGTTATGATATCATCTGTAATAACATAATAAACATTTCATGTGTTTCAGACGTCAAGCTAGCGTTTTTTTATTTTGTTGGAACGTTTATGTTACAGAAACAAGCAGAGGAAGAATCTGAGGAGGAAGTAGAGATCGAGGAAGAAATTGAAGTGGAGGAGATTGAGGAAGAAATGGAAGACGAGGAAATTGAAGAGATCGAGGAAGACGAAGAAAATGAACCTGTGGAAGCGAAAGAACAAGTACAGGTAAATGAGCCAGTTAAAGTAGATGAGGTAAAAGTAACAGAGCCAGTTCAGCTTGACGAACCAGAACAACATGAGACAGTAGAAGAAACAGTTACAGAAGAAGAGGAGATTGAGGAACATGAAGAGAAAGATGATGAACCAGTTAAAGTAAATGAGCAAGTCAAAGTCACTGAACCGGCAAAATTAACGAAACCAGTCAAAACAGAGAAGTCTGTTGTAACAGATTCAGACGAACAGAATGTAGCGAAAGATGATGAGGAATGAACTGATAGGACGTAACTTGTAGTGAGAAAACAATAAACGTGGTTCTGTAAAGTAGTTCTTGAAAAATAAAGTGGTTTTAAAATACGTAATTTGTTCAAAATCTAATCTAGGTTTGTCTTTTTACTCAAAAATATAGATGAAATGATTCACTAATGATTTAATACAGTTATGATACTACTTACAATAACAATACTCCTAAATAGTTTTCACTGACAATTTTACAGGCCTGTTCCACAATATACGAACCACCAATTAGCGAATAAGACAACTATTTTAAATATACATATGTTACTCTAGTTTGTGTATTCGAACGTGTTATTTTATTTGGTAAGTAGCATTTACTCAAAGGTGGTAGAACAGGCTAAATCTGTTTAAAACACTTTGTTAGCTAACTTCACAGAACCACTAAATAATTATTTTATTATCTTTAACCTTATTTTTAAATATAACACATTTATTTTTGCATCAGTTCTATTTCCATATGCTTCTGCTATTCACTATTTTTTTATACAAAGTTTATTTTGACCTTTCGATTGTCCATTTAAGATGTATATTTTGTGCAAATGTCGTTGTTAAACGCTTGAGGAGTTTTGTAATATAGAATAAGGATTTATGTGTACACATGGACGTAGCTAGCAATTTTTGGAATAATATGTCTTGCCTTGGGGTTTTTTTGATCAAAGACAAAAAATCTGAATATTTTTAAACTTATACTATCTTCCCACTTCCTCTGAGTTTGTCTATTTATGTTCCGGATTGAAGTACATTGAAGCCAGTGAATTTTATTGTTATTAAGAGACTTCTTATATGTCGAAATGACGAACGCAGCGCGTTCAGTGATTCGAAGTGGTCTTGCTAGTGTTTATAAATAAGTTTATCATCAGACAAATACCCGCCGTTCTCATTAAAGTGAATAAAAGAAAATATACAATCGATGATGATTTAAAAATTACTTATGTCTGAAGTTGCGGCATTAATTTTTCTAGGGTAGATTTTAATGTGTCCCAAGTTTTCGTTAAGCTACGTCCATGAATATGAAACTACGAATTTAGCATTGCTCTCGGTGTTCGATGTTTTGTGCCAAATTTTCTTCATGCTTTTTAACTTTTAGCGATAGTTAATTGAGTATTAAGTTGTCTAGACACCCCTTCTTCATACCTCCTTTTTAAAAATCGTTATTTTATTGTCTTTGCCTCCACCGACGGAAACGACGTGAAATGACAGCTCGATGTTGCATTTCGTTCGGTGGATGAGTTTCAGAGTTGCCAGTTCCCCGTGAAATACACATTAACGCAGCTATGATTATTCTGGTATAATGGATGTTTATGGACAGTGGAGATCACTGACAACGACTCACTTGTACGTATGCGGGCTTTTTCAAATATCTTTGAATTTTAAAAACATTTTTAAAATATTCAAGTAAAACCAGAGTGGGGATTTTTAAATAACGACTAAGCATCATTTCGCTTACTACAACGGTGGCGTTTGTAATAACATCGGTGTGAAACACCATCGGTGTGAAATTACAAGGAGACAGTTTATAGCACGTCAAATGTAACAAAAAACTTGTTTACGAGACTGTCATGCAATTTGATACGATTAGTAGGTAATACCGTAAACATAGGGGACTTTGCATAAGCAATGCCTATCGCCAACGAGAAATTATGTCCGTGTTTATGGGGATTAATTTATGACAAAAATTTATTGTAATTTATTTGTCTTTAGCGAAATGTTATTGTGGCAAACCTTACTTCCAAATATGTAGCCAAATTTTTACAATGTTTTCCTATTATTAACTATTAATGTATGTATTATAGGTAATTAAATAAATATGGTATGCACGCTTGCAAAAAAAAATCTTTTCCTTATTATTTACGAAGGGTTACAGAGTATTTAAATTGAAAATAAATGTTTAGTAGGCAATAGTAAAAAGTTAATTACTTAAAAAAGTGACCAATAATAGATAATGTAGCAAAACCAGTCGAATTAATAATGAAATCAACAGTTTTTTTGCAAGCGATATAATATAATGCCCCAATCTCAATTGTTGTACTGGGTGTTAGTATAGAATGTAATTTTGCACTGGCGTGTAGTTTTATGCATTTAAGTTTATATCTTTGTGATTTGTTAAGAAAAACAATATTTATTTTGTTATTTTTTTTGCGAATTTGAACCCTTTTGACTTTCCAACATGTTGAAAGGCAAAACGTACGCTAAAGGGTGAAAAAATATTTATTTTTGTATGTTAATTAATTTATATTATTGTAAATTTGACTTTGGAATGTATAGACATTTATGATCAAAACTTTACTTTCTAATACATGGTAATCAGCATTCCTTGTCTTTGAATGTGTCACAGAAATCCAGATTTAAATGTCTATTTTTTGTATGTACTCAACATATCCGATATTTATTGCTTGTTTTAGTTCTAATAAAGTAACAGTCAAAAATGGTTTTATTTATTTGCATTCTATTTAAAATTAATTCAACTCATTTGTGCTCATGGTCCTTAGTTCCCAAAGTGGTCCAGGTGGACCCCCAGGGGTCCACGGGAGACTCGACGGGGGTCTACGTTGGTGTGACAAAAAAATAGGGGTTCACAATTCGTAAGCGGGGACCACGAACATTTATCTGCTTTCGATAGTAAAGAACTAAAATGTTGGCTTGCCTTCACCTTGATAGATGTGTATAAGGTGTAGGCAGATAATATTTGAAGTATCCTTTTCTCGAGATTTGGGAATATGATCGAAATGTAGCTGTAGGGGTCCACCGAAACCAGCAACATTTTGAAAGTGGTCTGTGAGAAAAAAAAAAAGTGTGCGTCTCGGGACGCTCGACAGAAGTGATAACTTAAACTAATGTGGGTTAAAGTGAGAGCGGAGGAGCCTGCCTACTACTGCCGTATGCGTGAGAGAAAGGGAAGCCAGAGTTGCGCCGTAACGCGTTACGTTACGAAGTCCGGTCAAAGTCATGTCAAAGCCCTGTCAAACTTCTGTCAAAGTCCGGTCAAAGTCCTGTCAAAGTCCGGTCAAATTCCGGTCAAAGTCCGGTTAAAGTCCGGTCGATGTCCTGTCAAAGTCCAGTAAAAATCCGGTCAAAGTCCGGTCGAAGTCCTGTCAAAGTCCAGTCAAAATCCGGTCAAAGTCCGGTCGAAGTCCGGTCAAAGTCCTGTAAAAGTGCGGTCAAAGTGCAGTCAAAGTCCTGTCAAAGTCCGGTCAAGGCCCTATAAAAGTCCTATCAAAGTCCGGTCGAAGTCCGGTTAAAGTCCGGTTAAAGTCCGGTCAAAGTCCGGACAAATACCGGTCGAAGTCCGGTTAAAGTCCGGTTAAAGTCCGGTCAAAGTCCGGCCAAATACCGGTCAAAGTCCGGTTAAAGTCCGGTCGAAGTCCTGTCAAAGTCCAGTAAAAATCCGGTCAAAGTCCGGTCGATGTCCTGTCAAAGTCCAGTCAAAATCTGGTCAAAGCCCGGTCGAAGTCCGGTCAAAGTCCTGTAAAAGTCCGGTCAAAGTGCAGTCAAAGTCCGGTCAAGGCCCTATCAAAGTCCGGTCGAAGTCCGGTTAAAGTCCGGTCAAAGTCCGGCCAAATACCGGTCAAAGTCCTGTCAAAATCCGGTCAAAGTCCGGTCGAAGTCCGGTCGAAGTCCGGTCAAATACCAGTCAAAGTCCTGTCAAAATCCGATGAAAGACCAGTCAAAGCCCTGTCAAAATTCCGGTCAAATACCGGTCAAAGTCCTGCCAAAATCCGGTTACAGTCCAGTCAAAGTAATGTCAGTCTTGTCAAAATCCGGTCAAAGCCCGGTCAAAATCCGGTCAAAGTCCGGTCGAAGTCCGGTTAAAGTCCAGTCAAAATCCGGTCAAAGTCCGGTCGAAGTCCGGTTAAAGTCCAGTCGAAATCTGGTCAAAGTCCGGTCAAATACCAGTCAAAGTCCTGCCAAAATCCGGTTAAAGTCCAGTCAAAGTAATGTCAGTCTTGTCAAAATCCGGTCAAAGCCCGGTCAAAGTCCTATTAAAGTCCGGTTAAAGTCCTGTCGAAATCCGGTCAAATACCGGTCAAAAACCTGTCAAAATCCGGTCAAAGTGCAGTCAAAGTCCGGTCAAGGCCCTATCAAAGTCCGGTCGAAGTCCGGTTAAAGTCCGGTCAAAGTCCGGCCAAATACCGGTCAAAGTCCTGTCAAAATCCGGTCAAAGTCCGGTCGAAGTCCGGTCGAAGTCCGGTCGAAGTCCGGTCAAATACCAGTCAAAGTCCTGTCAAAATCCGATGAAAGACCAGTCAAAGCCCTGTCAAAATTCCGGTCAAATACCGGTCAAAGTCCTGCCAAAATCCGGTTACAGTCCAGTCAAAGTAATGTCAGTCTTGTCAAAATCCGGTCAAAGCCCGGTCAAAGTCCTAACAAAGTCCAGTCGAAGTCCGGTTAAAGTCCAGTCAAAATCCGGTCAAAGTCCGGTCGAAGTCCGGTTAAAGTCCAGTCGAAATCTGGTCAAAGTCCGGTCAAATACCAGTCAAAGTCCTGCCAAAATCCGGTTAAAGTCCAGTCAAAGTAATGTCAGTCTTGTCAAAATCCGGTCAAAGCCCGGTCAAAGTCCTATTAAAGTCCGGTTAAAGTCCTGTCGAAATCCGGTCAAATACCGGTCAAAAACCTGTCAAAATCCGGTCAAAGTACTGTCAAAATCCGGTTAAAGTCCAGTCAAAGTGTTGTCAAAATCCGGTCAAAGCCCGGTCAAAGTCCGGTCGAAGTCCGGTTAAAGTCCTGTCGAAGTTTGTCATAATCCGGTCAAAGCCCTATCAAAGCCTGGTCGAAGTCCGGTTAAAGTCCGGTCAAAGTCCGGTCGAAGTCCGGTCAAATACTGGTCGAAGTCTGGCCAAAGACCTGTCAAAGTCCGGTCTAACACCGGTCATAGCCCGGTCAAAGTCCGGTTAAAGTCCGGTCAAAGTCCGGTTGAAGTCCGGTCAAAGTTCGGTTGAAGTCCGGTCAAAGTCCGGTCCAAGCTGACTGGTCATTGTGTGACGCCACCTGGGACTTCCGAAATTATCGATGTTCCAGGGAGGTCGGCTAACGCTGGCTGGTCGATGGACCGCTCGCGTTACGGAACGTTTCGGTTCACCCTCCCATAAGAAGTTATCACTTCAAAAAGTCTGGTAACCTCTGGTCTATAGAATACCCATTTTCTGTATCTATGGCATAGGAATACTGATGATGTAACTGCTACACAAATCAAAAGTACATGCTTACGTAGTAATTTCAAGACATGCGCTAATGAGTCGGATCTATCCGTAGGATGTCTTTCTAGTTCCCTATAATGGACAGGTACCTCATGATTCTGGAGATATGGAAGCGCCTTATTAGTTTACTATTGCAGTAAGACTGAAACTTATTTTTTAAAATTCGATGTACTTAAAAGAGATGGCTGGACTTGTGCGCAATTTAGCAATAGAGGTTGTTTTTATTTTAAAATAAAAAACTTATGGCGTACAAAAATAAGTACACATTGCAGGTACTATATTATATTACTCTAACTTATCCCTTTGAGGATACAGGTGTAGGCTGTGTGTTATAAGCAAGTTGCATATATAGGAAACGCAGTAGGAATTTACCATCAGAAATCTAGTATTATGTGTTCCGTTTGACGTCTGAAGTCCATATTATGAGAGAGTACATCGCTTCCTTCCGTCGGTTTTCGGCTAGGTGTCGCTACTTTCCGTACGCTTCCGGCCTAAGCGCCCTCTGCTGGCCCTAGCTGTAAACTAATTTACACGAGACAAGCCACAATTTTGTTTCGTCTTTGTTGCGTCGTTTTTCAAACAGTCGTGACGGTTAGGTGATCTTAAGTATTAAGAATAATTAAATCTTCGATATTTCGAGAATAAAGTAGAAATTTCGATAAGATTTTTGAATATTTTGGTTTTCCGTACGCATTTATTCCAATATGGATAAAAATAGTGATAAGGGTGAAAAAAAAAAGTATCGCGTGTTCGGGTTCTTCAAGAAAACGGCCGGCCTCACCACCACCTACGGATTTGGATGGAGCATCCGAGGAGCATAGCGGTTCATCATTGTCATCAAGCAGTGACATAGCCCTCCGGCTCGTAAGTATAACAGCGGGAACGTAGCTTGGAAAGGAGGTTTGAAATTCTTTTTCAACAGCTGGTGAGTCATGTAAATAATATTTTGTGTGCGAATTTTATTGTCAAATTAATTCAATACCCCTCGTGTCATCGGCTTCTAGACATTTTCATTCTAGTACTATGAGTGTGGAGCCATCAGCTTCTTCTCAAATTCAAAATGAGGAGTTTTTGCGTCTACCCTCAGATACTAATACGTTTGATTATATTGCTAATTTAGATGTTACTATTAAAGACCCAGCGGTCTCTAAAGCGATTCCTGACCTTATAGCTTAAATTTCTTCCATACAACGATTTGACTCGCCGTAATGGAATGCAGTACGTTACTCAGATACCCAGAAAAATTACGTGGCATTTCCAACATTTACTGAGTTAAGAGTAAATGAAGAATTGAGACGGTTCGAAGATCCTTTCGCCCCACTGCGTTGGTTTCAAATGTAACGTAGTTTGGCAACGCTTTCAAATGCTTTTTTGGCTCAAAACGAATTGGTTAATATTGCTTTGCAAACTTTTATTGATTGGTCAGCAAAGTCGGATACTGCTATAAACTCATCTGCAATTTCCAATAAACTTAAAGATTTGGTCGGTAATGGCTCAGATTATAAATTTATATCTCAGGACAACGTCTTCGGTCCTTGTTAAAAGCTAGAATTCCCCCTTCGGTAGAATATATGTTCAATCCTGATGGCTAGGCTCATTTATTCAAAAGATTGGTGGTCGTTGGAATTGCAAAGCAAACCAATTCTGGACGGCCTAAAGCTAATTCTCCAGAGCCATCTATGTCTAAAAATTTCGAAAATACCATTTCAAAAAGAAAGGGTGGGCGAAAGGAGAAGTCGGGTAGTAGAACTAATCGTAGAGATAAATAGCTCGATATTCCCAAGCTTATTATCATCTGCCCATAAAACCGGAGCACAGGCGCTTTCTCCGATTCAATTACATGGGCCAGCTGCTGCAGATGCCTTCCTTTCGGTTTGGCAGCAGCTCCAAAGAGGTTCACAACAGTGACGCTCAGAGGTTTTACGATCCAAGGCTCTACGTGTCGTAGTATACCTCGACGATTTTTTGATTGCTCACCAATCACAGAGCACTCTCGCCACCCAAATAACCTTCGCACTTCACCTACTAGAAACTTTGGGTTGGTGCGTCAATCTAGAAAAATCCGTCATCATTATTGGATCGTCTCGCAGCCGCCAGTTGGGCCCTCAAGCATGCGCAACGTCTCTTAGGGTATGTTAACTTTGCGACCTTCATCACCCACCGGGGAAGGTTGCATTGCCGCACGCTGCAGAGACAGCATCACTCCAACAAGGACGGTCGAATTTCTAGGCATTCTAGGGGACACACAAACAAATACAAAGTCCCTGCCGTTAGACAAAGTAAACAACGTTTGCCAGTATTTAGTGGATCGTCTCACAGCCGGCAGTTGGACCCTAAAGCAGGCGCAACGCCTCTTAGGGTATGTCAACTTTCCGACCTTCATCACCCACTGGGGAAGGTTGCATTGCCGCACGCTGCAGAGACACAGCATCACTCCAACAAGGACGGTTGAATTTCTAGGCGTTCTAGAGGACACACAAACAAATATAAAGTCCCTGCCGTTAGACAAATTAAATAAAGTCTGCCAGTATTTAGTGGATCGTCTCACAGCCGGCAGTTGGACCCTCAAGCAGGCGCAACGCCTCTTAGGGTATGTCAACTCTGCGACCTTCATCACCCTCCGGGGAAGGTTGCATTGCCGCACGCTGCAGAGACACAGCAGTCAACTTCGCAAGTTTCCTCGCGCCAGCAAACCATTTTCGATGGAAGTGCGGCGCGAGATACAATGGTGGATAGACAATATCTCCCTGGGAACAGAGATTCACCCAAGTCCAAGACCAACAAACTATTTGATCACGGATGCCTCGGACATACGAATGGGGTGCTGTGCTAAACAACCAGAGAATTCAAGGTACCTGGGGACACCATCAAATAAACTGGCATTGCAACTTAAAGTAGATGTACGCTGTGTGTGCGGCTTTATCAGCCAAAGCCACAGCTCTAAAAGACTCGGAAGTCTTATTACAGAGCGACAACAAGACTGTGGTGGCCTATATAAAGAACCAGGACCAGATCACAAAAAACTATTGGACTTGACCATGAAACTACTGACACTGGTGGACGATCACATCACAACCTTACCACCTACCAGGAGTGTACAATACAGAGGCAGACCACTTGTCGAGAGATCTAAGCATCGCAGAATGGTACTTGGTAAGCGAGGCAACCGAAGAAATCTACAAACATTGGGGAACTCCGGTTATAGAACTGTTTGCCTCGCAGAACGCTCATGTCGTTCCCATTTGTTTCTCGAAACTTGTCAGACTCGAACGCTTGCTTTCACGACGCGTTCAGCAGGGGTTGGCATTACGATCTCGCTTGGATATTATTTAAACACATGGCTGCAATTGCGGCGAACAACTGACTTTATTACATATAAAAAGACAATTCAGATCTGGGATCATAGACAGTGGCAATTACTTGTAAACTTAGTACATAATATAGGTAATAGATGGCGTTCGTGTCCTTGATGTATTGTAACTTTTTAATAATCTCATCCACATCAAATGAAACTATAATTGCACAATATGCAACCATAAATAGTTATTTTTTTTACAAGTCCTAAGCTTTTAACACAGTTATGATGCTTTCTGGGACCGAGAGCTTCAGTAAGTACATCAGCCGGCAGGTCATCAGTTTGCAAATACTTTATAATAATATTTTTTTTTCTTTAACAGCATCTTTTAAAAAATAATGGAGATCAATATGTTTACTTCTTTTATGTAAAGAACAATTATCTACTAGCTTTTGTGCACTCTGACAATCATTATATAACACTATGGGGTACATGTGATTAGTAATTTCATATTGCAGAGCTTTGAGATTGCTTCTTTGCAAGCATCTGCCATAGACATGTACTCGGCCTCCATGCTTCATGCTGGAGAGAGTACTGTCCTCTGCTTTCTACTCTCCCATGAAATAGCTCCCCCTGACACAGTGCCGGATTTATATTTTTTGAGTTGAGTTTGCCACTTTATTTCCGCCGCCCCATGTAAACAGTTTATATATGTGTGTATGTAGGTTTCTAAAATACTTAATAATTTTCCATTTCCTTCCATAATACAAATATTAGGGAAGGCACTAAAGTTAAATAAACGAATGAGTTAGAAAGTTATTTATAAAATTATTAATTATTTAAAGATAATTAGTACTTTTATACTTAAATCGAGTGAGCGTCCTCTGAAATCTGCCGCCCCTATGAGACTGCCACCCATAGGCCGCGGCCTATACGGCCTATTAACAAATCCAGGACTGCCCTGATATAGTAAAACAGTAACCAGTATAGCCAGATCGAAATATTGACCCTGTCTATTGGCTAAAGAGGCTTTTAAACTTGACTCGTGACATCAGGGACTCTGTATTGAATTTGTTTCTTACAACCAAAGCACCTTACAAACCTGCCTCACCCACTATAATTGGTGACTGGGTGAAACGACTTCTGTCGGAAGCAGGAATAGAAGCCTCACCGAGCAGCTTTCGAGCAGCTGTATCTTCTTTGAATTGGATTAAAAACTATCCTATCAATGAAATATTTGCTAAATCGAATTGGATGCACGAACGTTCAACGTTCCGAAAATATTACCAAAGGCATATACTTGATTCTAATATTCCAAATAATTCGGAGAAATCGCTATCTCAATATGTTTCTGTACCTTGATTCTTAGTTAAAGTTTAAGTATATTGTTTTGCTGATTAACAAAACTATTTTTTGTTAAATGCAGTACATTTATCTAATGCACATCAAAGTAAATTATTGGTAATTCCATAATAGCTTCATTTAAATTTACACTACAGTAGATCACATTATTGCGTCTTTACATACAAGCCACCAGGAGATAACAAACAGATCTCTCATAATATGGACTTCAGACGTCAAACGGAACACATAATATAAGAATTTTACCTTCCAATAAAATTTGTATTATGTTTCCTAAGACGTCTGAAATCCAAGTGATGTCTTCCTGGTGAATATTACATCCATCAATGCATTATGAGCCCAACAATGACGAAACAAAATTGTGGCTTGTCTCGTGTAAATTAGTTTACAGCTAGGGCCAGCAGAGGGCGCTTAGGCCGGAAGCGTACGGAAAGTAGCGACACCTAGCCGAAAACCGACGGAAGGAAGCGATGTACTCTCTCATAATATGGACTTCAGACGTCTTAGGAAACATAATACAAATTTTATTGGAAGGTAAAATTCTTATATTATTGCTATTGTTTATGGCCAGGCGGCTTAACGAGCGATCATCGAGATGTAGCGATATAAAAAATGTTAATGTTGATCTATACTCCCTGGTAAACGAGAGGCCGTATGAGTTGGTACCACCACTGTGTCCATTTCTGCCGCCAAGCAGCAGTGTGAGCACTGTTGTGTTTTGGTTTGAAGGAAGCCAGTGAAATGACTGGGCAGTATGAGAGTAACAATATCTATGTATCACGGATAATTTATAAATATTCTATGTTACATTTAATAATTACATCACATGACGTCATTTAGCGCAAGGCGCCTACAGGCACTTTAGTAATCTGTGCAAAGTGAAAACATCAGTAAGTACAAAAAATTGGCTCTGGTTTACAGTATTTACATCTTCTATTATATTACCTATCCTCTGTGTGTGTGCCCGAATGTTTTTCCATTAACGTAGCCGAACATTTTTCCAATATTAACACCAGAATACTAGAACATTCGATGGGCCAACATAATGGCTACTTATTTTGTAAAAGTCACAATATTAAACCCATATCATACCCATTTTACATTTTTAACACAATTGCAACTAGATATTATTACAGAAGTTCCAGTATTCAGATGATACAGAGATATAATATAAAATAAAAAATGAAATTCATCTTCTTTACTGATTTTATTTCAACACTTAAACAAAATTATTAAATTATAGTTCATTTTATTTACATTCTACATTCATTGATGTTGATGATTGATGATTCACTCACTTGGAACCTGAGAACAAAAATACTTATTACAAAATCTGCACACACATTTATAAAAAAAAATCCTGACCAACTCATATATCACATGAATTGCCCAGGACTGACCCTGTGCCTAGTATGGCGATATGCTCACCCCTATCACATCATGGGATGTGGTTGCAGCCAAAGTTGTACTTCCGCTTAATCCTTTGAGGATACAAGAGTGAGTTTATGTATGTAACCTTTATCACCCAGCACAAAACCAAAGAGGATAAAATCTTGAATTTGTTGAAAGGGAATCAATCTCAAATTTTAATTTTATTTATTTCAATAAATATAAATTATCAGTAAACTATAAGACATAATAATGTATATCAACCAAACCTTATTTTTACAGTTGTCTAAATGAAAAGAAACTTCCAACAATCAACCGAGATTATTATTTATTTCTAGATTAAAAACTTATAAACAAACACACATTAGTTCAAATCAATGGTAAGAACCAATTTAGTATATGAATAGGACATATTTAACTGTATAACTATTTTATCTATCAAGATAATTTTCAGCCTAGATTTATCAATAACTACCTTGGTCAGATCAGTGTAATTACATTTATTGAGATTGAGTTAGTACATAAATAATAAATCTTAGCCTACATGATGAATAAAGATTTTGATTTGGAATAAACACATCTTACTCCACACTAGGTTAACCTGTATCATGGATAACTGAAACTACAAGATTTGTGGTCCAAAAACACCTCAGACCTATAGCAAATATTTGTGAATTACAAACTTTTGTCTCAGTGCAGTGAAATGTGGATTTCACTGTCGGCTATTCACCCAATACGTAACAGAGGCTGTCACAACTCACAATTCAAACATTTTTTTTATATTATGGGTCCATCACTCGATGATTTCGCCAATGTCGAAATTTAAAAAAATTATCACTTCAAACTCTGATAATAATGTTACACATACCTGTAGTGTAGTTCTTGAGTTCATCGAAGTTCTCGGTCATCGTCCAATCATGCCTTACAGACTGGATAGTTTTAGTTGCATGGGCCACTGGAGGAAAGAAATCCACGCCAGCGTCAATGCCCATCTTTTTTATGGCGGCCGATGCACCCAGTATAACGGCAGCAGGCACAGCAATCACACCAGACCTCATCCAAGCGCTGAATACGCAACCAGCGGCAGCTCCTCCCAAAAAGTAGTTTAATTTGTCGTTTTTCCCTCGGATGTTTTGCGCTACGTTAGTGGTCACGGTAAATGTGGCTGCCATGCCCACCAGCGGACCAATAATGTACATCATTCGACCTGCAGTGTTCACAAATCCTTTGGGGTGCGAGTACATTAGAACATCCATAGAAGCGGCCGCAAGACCCGTCAGTGCAGCATATTTGGATGTCACAAAGGTCTTCATAAAAATATCTTGTCCCTCGGGGGTATCGTAATATTTGTAATTTAACAATTGGCTCATTGTGATCGCTGTTGGACTTTTCTAAATAAAAGTTACACAACACAACCTCAAGAAAATAGCAGCTTCGGAAATGTCAAAAATGACTTTATTATGAATGTTACGAAGTGAGATAAGCAGTAAATAACGGTTAGTGGTTACTACTTAAATGCCATTAATGTACAGTCAACCTGGGTAACTTTAGCTTTCAATGTAACATTGACTCACTAACTTGTATTTGAACGTTTATTTTTTTCTCTGCTTACTGAATCACTGTATAACAATAAGTTGTTTAATCTATGAAGGTAAAAAGTGTTTTTGAACGAAACCTGCAGTGACATTTGACATTTGTCAAATATATATTTATTTCTCATCATTCAAAATTTTGGCGGTAAATAGAGTTAAAAATAAACTTGCTAAAAAGTTGTGTATAGCAGTTACTACAGAAGAACTACAGAAGGCGAGTTCAGTTTTATGTTGAAGAATCATATGTTTTTTATGTAATAACACTGAAATATCCCGCGATATTGATAGATTTTTTAAAAAATCTTTAATTAATCTTCGATCCGTTTTATTTTCAGACCATTTGGGGTAACATTAGCTCGGGGCGAGGACAGACAATGCGTGAAAATTTCAATTATGCAAAAAAGTTTTGAAGGGTGGAAGTGGCCATCAAAGCTTGACATATTTAATTGTCACCCCCAAAATATAGTTAGTCGATTTGGAGGATCTAAAATCACAAAACGAGGCGATTCTTATGCGATTGATAATCAATTTCTATACATGGTATGGGGGAATTGAGAGCCGATATTATGTTTCTTCTTTATATGTGATTGAGTTTGTTTTATTATTTTTTATTATTTTAGGCATTGCTCAATGATTATAAGTACATCAAAACCTGATTAATACAATAATAACTTGATTTAAGAGGTCCATTATATAGAAGTTGATTTCGATAAACCAGGCAGTTTAATATTGTATTAATATGGCAACCCTACGTTGCCACTAAAAAGGAGATAGTGATTTATACGAAATGTATTTTTTTTATCAATATGACAAGCTAATCTTACCAAGGAGTAAAAAAAACTACATAAATTAGAGATTTTTTTCATCAACTCCTCATACTTATTAATGTTACCCAAATGTCAGTGTAACTTTGGCTCACCAAATTTTTGGTAATTTAAGGGTCTTTTATTTATCGTTTTGATAAATTACACAGAAATTTAGATTATAAAGGCCAATATCCCACTAGAAACACTCATTTATGACAAATAACAATAAAAGTAAATCCGTACTACTATGAATTACCTCTAAAGTGAGCCAAAATTACCCAGGTTGACTGTATCTATTTACATACATATGTACATATTGTATATTATTAATAAATTATAAATATGTAACATTAAAATATGAAATAAATATAAGGTACATACCTATTCTACATTCTTTAAAAAAGTGTTTTAACTCAGTCTATTTTTAATAAGTGTAAGAACCACGCTGTAGAGGGTAGACAGTCATTTAATTTATGAACGGTTCGGTTCGACCGAGTTTTTACCACTTTTTCACAAAAAACAGACGAGATGTAGTAGCTTACCTATGATGTTTCGTACGGTGAGTAAGATATCGGCAGGCGCAAAATTTCATCCTCTTCCCAATCCATTTCCCACAGGGTCAGCAACGCGACCATGCTACGTTAAATATTTAGGATGTTCATGGGTGGTGGATGTTTCTTGTCATTAGGTGACCCACTTGCTCGTTTGCCTGCTCTTCTATAGCACTTAAATGTTATATAGGTAATAGGTAGTAATAAATAAAAATAATCTTTATACTATTTAACTTTACTATGTATTATAACTATTAAAAATTTATTATATTTTATTTTTAAAATTTATTTTAATTTAAACACAAAAACATTTACGAGGAGCCTCTGGCGATATGAGAGACAAATAATAAAATAGTGAAATACCTAGTTTATTAGCGTGAGTCAAGTCAGTAATAAGGGTGAGTGGGTATGTTATGAAAATTAAATTGTAAAACGATGAGTTGTGGCGTTTGAGTATGTGTGTCCATGTGATCCCAATAAAATGTCAAATTAAAATGTAAATTCAAACTAATTTATTGGGATTTTAGTCAAAATAATCGAATAATATGATCCTTTGCCCGCGTTATAATAAAGTACTCTGTGGTATTCGTCAATAAAATAATTATAGCGATATTTATACACGCACTGAATTCACGTTCACAGGACTCTGCTTCTACATCTATGAGGATGCATTTAAAATTTTATATATTTTTATTTTTAAAAACTTCATGTAATTTATGTATAAGTGGTACATACTTTTCATAATGTATTTTTTAACACTTAATAGGAAGAAGTTTTTTCTAGTTGTTCTCTTTCTTTATTTGAACGTATCTGTTTCATATACCTAGGCTGCAGGCATTTCCTAGCCGTCAATCCGTCATTACTCATTTATGTCAAAAGTATCAAAAATGGCGGCGGACGGTGACGAAGTGATTAGTGATCAAGAAAAAGTGAGAATTGTCTCGGATTTCATTTTACATTCACCACCAGGAGAGTTTAACGAGGTGTTTAATGATGTGAGAGTTCTTCTTAATAATGACACTCTCCTAAAGGAGGGCGCCAGCGGGGCTTTCGCACAGTACAACAAGGACCAACTCACGCCCGTGTGTCTCGAAGGCTCCAAGTTGCATACACTCATCACTGACTATAACGAGCTCGGCGGTGGCAGGTTTTTCGACCCTCGTTCGAAGCGCTCCTTCAAGTATGACCATCTACGCAAGGAAGCGTCCGAGTACGAACCGTATGAGCCGGACCAGGGTGAGTCGTGGCGCGCGGCTCTCGATGAGGAGCTGACGGCGTACGTGGGTGCGCACTACAAACACGGCGCCAGCTTGGTGGTGGGACGCGCGATGGAAGGCGGTGTGGTGCAGCTGGTGGCGTGTATCGAGGACCATCAGTTCCAGCCGAAGAACTACTGGAACGGTCGGTGGAGGTCGGTATGGTCTCTGATGGTGGGCGGGGGCGCGACTGAACTGCGCGGCACGCTGCGGGTGCAGGTGCACTACTACGAGGACGGGAACGTGCAGCTGGTGAGCTCGAAGGAGGTGCGCGTGCCGTTCGCCGCGGCCAGTGAAGCGGCCACCGCCAAGGAGTTCGTGCGTCAGGTCCGGGAAGCAGAGAACACGTACCAGACTGCCATCTCCGACAACTACAAGACCATGAGCGACACCACGTTCAAGGCGCTGCGACGACAGCTGCCCGTGACTCGGAGCAAGATCGACTGGGCGCGGCTCGTGTCCTACACCATCGGGAAGGAGCTGAAGAGCCAATGATGTCCCGCCGCTGCGCTCTGAGCCGCAGCGGCCGCTCCATGCCTCTGTATATATATTCGCGTAAGAGTAAAACTTTGTTCAAATGTTTATGTGCGCCAGAAGCGTGCCCCCGCGCTTCACACGCGTATTTATCTATGAATATATAGAGAAATGGCTATTGTAACTGTTAAATTTAATTGCATTTTGTTACTGTCAGATGAGGATGGATTATAGTGTAGCGAGGTGGTACAGTGGCCGGCGGCGGCGCCTCGCGGCACCGGGGGTGGGGTGGGGTGAGAGAGATGCGTCGGTTCAACGAGTTTTGTCCATTTTAATTGTTAGCTATGAGTACATTATATTGCATGACGTTGTACTTAGGTGTGGACCCGTTTTAGACTTCTCTAGGTCTAGATGTCTACGACACAGAGTCGTAATTGATTTGTGATTAATTTATTCGCTTTTTTATGAATGATTGTTGTGTGAGCAATATGGTTGAACCGTAGCTTAAGCTTTGTCTAAATAATTTCAGTAAGCATGTCAATTACAATGGAAATGTAAATCTGAAGCTAAGCAGAAATAAAATTAATTTCTCTCGCTTGAACACAGAGTTATTCCATCCATTTCAATATTTATTTAATCAGTATTATGAATATTGCTTGCATAACAGTGAACAAGTAAGTACGGTACGGGAAATATGTATGCAAAGTTCTGTAATGGTGCATTTAAGTGTAATTAATAAAAATTGTCCACATAGCTTTAAATGCTGTGTACATGTGTATAGAGCTAAATATAAACATTTCAATTTACGAATGAGGAATGCATTGCTCTATTGTACCTACCGTAATACACAGAGGAAGGAACAATGTTAGATTTATCGTCAACAATTGAAAAGCATAAATATTTCTTTTTATACCTATATAAAGCGTACTACATTTATTTTGTAATTATTATCCAATTATTTTAATAAACAACATAAATGGATATAAACACCCATATTCTGTAATGTACGATTGAATTCATTTGAATAAAAATATATATTAAAATGTTGCTAAGTTCTGTTTCCTTCTAACCTATTCGTTAACAGGAAAATTAAATTGGTTATAGCTGTACACAAACATCCTATTTGTTGAAAAATCTTATGTTGCGTGATGCTTCAAATATCTTCCTGATGTTTTGATATCCGTAATCAAATTGAATTTTTCATTATGGCTTAAAATGTAATCTAAATGTTTCTCCATTTTAAATTTTATGAACTTTTACATAATTTGCTATTTATTATATTGACACCCAGTTCCTGAAAGGCTGATCAATCAATATTCAACCAACAGGAACTTTTTGCTGGTATTCTTATATTATATTCATATCTGTCCGGATACAGGCCGTCGTGCCTGGTGACCACCAATAAATTCATTGGTCGTCGGTGGTTGCTGGTTTTTTGGATTGCATTACGCTTTTCATCAGGTGTAGGCAGTCACTTTGCCGTGCTCGGATAAAAAAACTGATTTTAACAGTACTGTCAAATCAACTCGAGTTTCTGAAACGTGATCAAAAAAAATAATCAAAATCGGTCTAAGTTTGTCCGAGTTCTGCGTGAACATACTTAAGTACACGAAAATTTTTAATATAAGCAGCCATTTTGGGAACCCGCTTTTTAAGTCGGTTTGAAAGTGTGAAATCTTTCGTTTCGGCATGGGATTTTTGTATATAGGTATTATCGGGTAAGACGACTTATGAGTCATAGGGGCTTGCAGTCACCGGGCAACGGTAGTCGGTAGGTACTGCCCACATTACTAAAATAGTTATCTAGGTATTTAAAACCACAATCCTATTTACCACTCGAAGATTAACGAGTAAGTAACTAGCCAGTTTACTACAATTTTTTATCTTTTATTATACATACATGAGTACTTACCAGTAAGCGATAAGTGTATCAATCATAATAATTTATTCCACACGACGCTATTCGTTTGATTGTATTTGTGTGTTGTGTTTAGTGTTATCTCTGTCTATTTTGCATAATAAAATTGTCTTAGCCACGATTACCCAATAAAAATTGGGAAGGTCAGTGGGGATCGGGAGGTGGGTGGATGGGGCCACTTGCACCTCTATTACATGAAAGAAAACACAAAAAAAGAATAAGAAACACTTTTTTTTTATTATTTAAGCCAGTATCTTTACATAGTATAAAATGAAGTCGCTACCGCTGTATGTTCGCTTAGATCTTTTAAACTATTCAACGGATTTTAATGCAGTTTTCAGCAATAGATAGAGTGATTCATAAGGATGGTATATACGTATATCACGCTATGACTCCTCAGGGTAGTAACATGCAGGTGAAACCGCGAGGGACAGCTAGTAGGTATAGTATAATTCGGATTATTACTTACATACTTATGATGCAGAACCCTTTATCATTTAAAGTCCTGAGTTGTATCGCAACTGTTTCTCAGGACAGCGACTTACACTTCTCGTCATAAAGTCACCATAAAACAATTCGGGCGAATAAGTCTTTACGGTACATTTTTCATATTACCATCAATAGAAAGTTCACAGACTTGTTGTTAAGAGTCGCGTGCCAGTTTAGATAATTTGCAAACCTGTACAATTATTTCTAGATTACAATCATAGACTAGGTGATGTTTTGTTCAAGTTTTAAGAAACCGCGGGAGTACGTCGCTCGCAAACGCCTTTTAGATTTTCCAGGGTTACAATCGCGCGGAAGGGTCCGAAAGCGCTGGCTTGATGTATTAGAGACATGAAAGCTAATGTTCTCACTGACATGCTTAAGGCCGGGCAAATTGGAAGCATCTAAATAGGAAAGCGAACTCAAAGATAAGACTAGGTTAGCTACTGGCTGACATATACCTGCGGTTTCTCAAAGGCTGATCAAATCAATATTCAACTAACAGTTGATTTTGACAGCGATGTCAAAGCAATTCGAGTATCTGAAACATTTAGTGAAACATTTATTAATTTCTGATCTTATTTGCGAACAATAGTTTTTTAGTAATTGACACACCATTTGACGATAGATAAATAAATACACCTAACAGTTCCACACATAGTCCTGACCCCACAGTAATATACGAGTCTTGTGTCGTGGGTATCAGGAACTACGAGAGACTTTCGGTCTCAACACCCAGACCCCGAAACAAATATTTGTGGATCACACAAACATTTGTCTCGGTGCGGGGATTGAACCCGCGTCCTCGCTTCACAGACGGCTTCACGTCCGCTACGCCACGGAGGCTGGATTTATCTATGAATCTTTCAGGAACACATAATAGCGTTTCACATACGATTTTTCATATTAATTTGAAAACCTTGTTAACTATCAGGTGTTGACAAAAAAAGCGTCGTCAAAAGCGTTGACGACGCTTCTAGCAACTCAATTTTGATTTGACATGAGATTTTACAAATTATTAGTTAATTTTTAACACGCTTTTATTACATTGATCTGCCTTTCAGAAATCCAGCGCTAGTCGTAGTAAACGAATGGACCGAGTAGCCTGGCTCAGCCTCATATTCCCGTTGTCTACATCTCAGAATCTATGAGTGTATCAACCGGGAGAAATTATTTACAATCTGGCCCATCCGTAAATCTGCCTCTGTATGCTCGGCTAGGTATACATTGTTAATTATCCGTACTGTCACTGGAAACTATTCAGGAAACCGACGTAAAGTATGAGTACTGTTGCGTTTCGAACGTTGAGATATCCGGAGGTCCAAATTCTCCCTTTGTCTTTCTAATCCCATTCCTATAGGGCAGGTAACGTGTTGATTCTTTTGGTATTGTGGACGTTCGTGGGCGATGGAATCACTTACCATCAGGTGACTCACTTGTTTGTTTTCCTACTATAAAAAAATATTGCAATAAAAATACCAACTTCATAATTCCCAGTAAATATTACGGATATGATAAGATTCGTAAAATTAGAACAGTCTGGCGATTTTGTTAATATCGTAATGAGGTCCCGGGAGATAAGGAACTGTTCGCCACGATAAAAATTCGTAGGTAGGTTCTACAGTATTTATTAAGCTACAATTAAAATTATGCGCTCCGTTAATCTTCTTTTACGAATTATTACGGCCAGCCAGTCATGGTCAGTCACTTAAAAAAAAAGTAATTTATAATTGGACGTGGTTACGAAAAAGGAACCAACCCCTATGTTCAAATGGAGATATTGATTTTGTTTTGCTAAATTCATTAATTTAAATTGGTTTTAATAATGATTTCTTACCTTTACGCGAATGTTACTCATTGAAATAAAACTAATTTAATCGGATTTTATCGCGGTTTTTATTAATTTTGATATTAATACCCTATTTTCTTGCAAAATCGTACATGGAATATATTTCAAGCCAGATTTTCCAAAAAACGAGATAAAATTAGTTTCAATCATTGAATGTAGTAAATCGAAATCAGTATCTCCATTTGAACTTGCTGTGGGTTCGTTCCTTTTTGCGTAACTAGGTCCAATTTAAGACCGTCTTTACCGAAATTTTTCGATTATTTTTATGAAAGAGGGGACAACAGTGCAAGCGATTTTGAGGTTGTTCCCTTTTTTCTGTTTGTGCGTGTATTTATCTGTGTGTAGCACGTAACGAATGGACCGATTTGAACGCGTTTTTGAAGTGATAACTTCTTATGGGAGGGTGAACCGAAACGTTCCGTAACGCGAGCGGCCCATCGACCAGCCAGCGTTAGCTGACCTCCCTGGAACATCGATTATTTCGAAGTCCCAGGTGGCGTCACACAGTGACCAGTCAGCTTGGACCGGACTCTGACCGGACTTCAACCGGAGTTTGACTGGACTTCAACCGGACTTTGACCGGGCTTTAACCGGACTTTGACCGGGCTATGGCCGGAGTTTGACCGGGCTTAGACCGGACTTCGACCGGTATTTGACCGGACTTCGACTGGACTTTGACCGGACTTTGACCGGACTATAACCGGACTTTGACAGGACTTTGATAGCGCATTGATCGGATTATGAGAAACTTCGACAGGACTTTAAGCGGACTTTAACCGGACTTCGACCGGGCTTTGACCGGATTATGACAAACTTCGACAGGACTTTAACCGGACTTCGACCGGGCTCTGACCGGGCTTTGACCGGATTATGACAAACTTCGACAGGACTTTAAGCGAACTTTAACCGGACTTCGACCGGGCTTTGACTGGGCTCTGATCGGGCTTTGACCGGATTTTGACAAGACTTTGACTGGACTTTAACCGGATTTTGGCAGGACTTTGACCGGTATTTGACCGGACTTTGACCGGTATTTGACCGGACTTTGAACGGATTTTGACAGGACTTTGACCGGTATTTGCCCGGACTTCGACCGGATTTTGACCGGACTTTGACCCGACTTTGATAGGGCTTTGATCGGATTTTGATAAACTTTGACAGGACTTTGACCGGACTTTAACCGGACTTCGACCGGGCTTTGACCGGATTATGACAAACTTCGACAGGACTTTAAGCGGACTTTGACCGGACTTCGACTGGACTTTGACCGGACTTTGACCGGACTATAACCGGACTTTGACAGGACTTTGATAGCGCATTGATCGGATTATGAGAAACTTCGACAGGACTTTAAGCGGACTTTAACCGGACTTCGACCGGGCTTTGACCGGATTATGACAAACTTCGACAGGACTTTAACCGGACTTCGACCGGGCTCTGACCGGGCTTTGACCGGATTATGACAAACTTCGACAGGACTTTAAGCGAACTTTAACCGGACTTCGACCGGGCTTTGACTGGGCTCTGATCGGGCTTTGACCGGATTTTGACAAGACTTTGACTGGACTTTAACCGGATTTTGGCAGGACTTTGACCGGTATTTGACCGGACTTTGACCGGTATTTGACCGGACTTTGAACGGATTTTGACAGGACTTTGACCGGTATTTGCCCGGACTTCGACCGGATTTTGACCGGACTTTGACCCGACTTTGATAGGGCTTTGATCGGATTTTGATAAACTTTGACAGGACTTTGACCGGACTTTAACCGGACTTCGACCGGGCTTTGACCGGATTATGACAAACTTCGACAGGACTTTAAGCGGACTTTAACCGGACTTCGACCGGTCTTTGACCGGACTTTAACCGGATTTTGGCAGGACTTTGCCGGTATTTGACCGGATTACGACTGGGCTTTAACCGGACTTTTACCCGACTTTTACCGGATTTTGATAAGACTGTCATTACTTTGACTGGATTTTAACCGGATTTTGGCAGGACTTTGACTGGTATTTGACCGGACTTTGACCGGATTTTGACAGGACTTTGACTGGTATTTGACCGGATTTCGACCGGACTTTGACCGGACTTTGACTGAATTTTGACAGCACTTTGACCGGTATTTGACCGGACTTTGCACGGACTTTAACCGGACTTCGACCGGACTTTCATAGGGCTTTGACCGGATTTTGACAAATTTTGACAGGACCTTGACCGGACTTTAACAGGACTTTGACCGGACCTTTACAGGACTTCGACCGGACTTTGACCGGATTTTGACAAGACTGACATTACTTTGACTGGACTTTAACCAGATTTTGGCAGGACTTTGACCGGATTTTGACAGGACTTTGACTGGTATTTGACCGGATTTTGACCGGACTTTGACCGGACTTTGACTGGACTTTGACCGGTATTTGACCGGACTTTAACCGGACTTCGACCGGACTTTGACCGGTATTTGACCGGACTTTAACCGGACTTCGACCGGACTTTGACAGGACCTTGACCGGACTTTGACAGGACTTTGACAGTACTTTGACCGGACTTCGACCGGACTTTGACCGGATTTTGACAAATTTTGATAGGACCTTGACCGGACTTTGACAGGACTTTGACCGGACTTTTACAGGACTTTTACAGGACTTTGACCGGACTTTGACCGGATTTTGACCGGACTTTGACAGGACTTCAACCGGACTTTGACCGGACTTTGACAGAAGTTTGACAGGGCTTTGACAAGACTTTGACCGGACTTCGTAACGTAACGCGTTACGGCGCCACTCTGCCTTCCCTTCCTCTCACGCATACGGCAGTAGTAGGCAGGCTCCTCCGCTCTCACTTTAACCCACATTAGTTTCAGTTATCACTTCTGTCGAGCGTCCCGGGACGCACACTTTTTTTTTTTTTCAATGCTGGTTTAATCGGGATTGTTCTTAGCTTAAAAGTTAGATGTGTCAGTCCTACTATATGAAAGACTTTTTTGTTTGTCAAAAACATGGCACAGTCCGTGGAGATAGATGTGTTTGCAGTGCTTGAAAGAAATAGGGCCAACGTTCCACACTATGCATTGTACAGCACGCATCGCAACATTTTCTTCCAACTTGTTTTTTCAAGTAATGAGCTCGCCAGAGCAAAATAATTGTTCTGTAGTAATGAGGTGACAGGCGACAAGTTTCACTATTCATTTCAATTAGTTACATTTGTTAAAAAAAAAAAATGCCACCAAACAATATTTGTTGCATAATATCAAGTTTCTGATATTTTTTTTTACTAGCCCTGTATTATACATGTCCCACTGCTGGGCACGGGCCTCCTCTATTGAATGAGAGGGGTTAGGCCTTAGTCCACCACGCTGGCCTAACTGGCTGGCAGACTTCACATAACTTCGAAAAATCTTATAGGGCTCTCAGGTATTTCGGTTTCCTCACGATGTTTCCTTCACCGTTAAAGCAAGCAACAACTAACAATGAATATACACGTAACTTAGAAAAGTCAGAAGTGTATGCACTTGTTTTAGTTTGTAGTTTCTGATTAATTAATTAAAAATGTTGTTTGTTTAGGCGCTTTAACCACAAAAGCAAAAGCCAGATTTAAATCACAAATATTTATTTCATATCATATAAAAACGTTTAATAATTTACTTATATCTATCGATAACTTTATATTCCGAGAACGGTGATCGACACCATTTTGCATACAATAGGCTATTTTGAGCACAATTATTAACAATGCAAGATGATGTCAATTGTCTCTGTCATAAATGCAATGTGAGGTTGAAAAAGGTTCTTTGACATTTAAGGTCTGTTCACTCAACATCCGTCTATATTTCGTTATAAAATATACAATACATAATATCATGGCTGTCAGTTGCTTTTTGAGGTGAAAACTTCTTTAGCAACGTTGAGCACTTTTCTTGGGATGGGTATAAAATGTTAAACTCGCGTCAGGACACTTTTATCATCCACCATAATAGATTTTGCATGCATTTTATATCCTTCAAATTCATCCTATCAAGGGGATTGTAAAAAAAAGAATCAGCCACACCGAAGCAGCGGCCATTTAAAAAAAATACATAATACATTTTGAGTATACTACTTAGATTGTATTGTTAGCAGCACCAAAAGTTTGTGTAATATTTCGGTTGAGGTGTAAAGGTGAAGTTAATTATAAGCTTGTAAAAATATATTTCAATATAGCATTTTATCTCAGTCTTCGTAGATTAAGTCACTCCAAACATGTCCTTATGATACTAAAAATTACCACCTAAGTCGACTTAGCCAAAATTATCCGGTCGGTGAAATATATCTTCTATAGTTACCGTAATTATAATTCAAAGGTACGTAGTACATGTCGGGATAGTAACCATGGAACATTCTGGAGTCTGGCCTGTGTGGTTGCATTTCTGGACTAACAAAAGTCTGTGGTTGCCTTTCTGAGGACCTGACGCTCTGTAGTTGCTTCTCGATGGATCTAAAATGCTGTGGTTGCCATTCTGGGTATCTTAAATTCTGTGGTTGCATCTTTGGAGACATAAGATTCTGTGGTTGCATGTTTGGAGATATAAAATTCGGTGATTGCATTTCAGGAGGCAAGAAATTCCGTGGTTGCATTCCCGGTGCCATAAAATTCTGTGGTGGGAGTACCACAGCTGGTATTGGTCCTTCAATTCCTGAAGGTACGTCTAGATCTTTCTCCGTGTCTATGACGTGAAAATCTGTTAGACTGGGATTGTCTATGCCCGCATTTTGGTCATTACTCTCGTCTCTGGTATTGATACTATGTGTATTTTTCGTATCGGATTCTTGTTTTTCTTCGTGGTTTTCTTTTATGGAAAAATCTGTTTGTTTATCTTTTGAATCTGTTTTCATGTCTCCTTCTGATTGTGTAATATAAATAGAGGCCTCATTTGATTCAGATTTTATTAAATCACCTTTTTCATCATTTTTACTTAGGATTGTATCATTGCTTAGTTCATATTTTGCTTCTATCTTATCAACGTCCTTACCATTTTTCGCACTATTTTCTTTTTTTAATTTATCTTTAACACTATCCAAAATAGCTTTGACTACATCATGGTTATCTTTCTCCATCATAGTGAGGTTTTCATACAAAGGATCATCAAGAGGGATTCCTTCTGGAATATCTTCGTAGGAGAACTCATGTGTTATCAGGATCTCAC
The DNA here is from genome assembly GCA_949126905.1 of Amorpha juglandis. Taxonomy (NCBI): domain Eukaryota; kingdom Metazoa; phylum Arthropoda; class Insecta; order Lepidoptera; family Sphingidae; genus Amorpha; species Amorpha juglandis. Next base: position 1,177,974 of record OX421383.1, read on the forward strand.
TGCTGTCGGTAAGAGATCTGGCCTTGGCGAAGAGGTTATCTGACGCGTTGTATTCGTTGGTTTCATGAGTTACTTTGGCTGGGCAATCTTCTGGGATTGTGTACACCTGGAAAGGATATTGTGTTAAATTTCTATTTACTGGGTGATTGCCTGGTTTCTTCTATAGGAGAATCCTTCTGTGTAGGTTAGGTTTTGTCTACCTGTCGTCAAGCAGCGCCGTGGTAAGCACTGTTCTGTGCCGGTTTGGTTTGTGTGCCAGTAAAATTACTGGGTATTATGAGACTAATGTCTCGGGATGACGAGCACGGTGCGATGCCATAAATTACTAACTGCTTTATAATTTAACTGCTTTATGCTTTAAAATTTGTTAATGGGTAGGCGTGGCGCCTATCACCAACGCGAGCAACGTGCTCTTCTCATCATAAAAAACAGACTGAATAAAATCATAAAACACATCATACCTGTGTATCGTTAACCACCGGCCGATAATAATCCTGGACCTTCACGTACGCGGGTTTGGTTCTCGCGTTGGGTCCGACCGCGTGTATGGTGTAACACTGGTGACCAGCCGGTCCGGCGCCTACGTGGCTACCATCCTTAGTGCCAAGGTAGAGTGTAGCTTTACCACCATTCGGAGTTAGTTCTATCCGACGTAGTACTGGAGAAGAGAGAAACACTAATACAAATATCTCAATTCATCTGTGCACGCCTTTCTATGTGTGTGTGTGTGCTGTAAACATGAAATTCATATTTGTGATGCAGAGACGCTTCAGCCGTCATCCTATCCCCACCTAATGGTTTATTTTTTATTCGGCCATGGCAAAGTGACTACACTACACCTGATAGTAAACGTAGTGCAGTCCAAAAAACCAGTGACCACCGACAAACAATGAGTTTATCAGTGGTCACCAAAATCATATCGACCTACATAAATGTTACCAAAGAGGGAAGAAGCCTAACGAGGAGCCTGCGACAGGACAGGCGGATGACCGATGCAGGCACAGTGATACAAGGATGTACCCCTATATCCGCCCCAACCAACTATCATATGTCGCAAGCCCCTCGGAGAACCGGATATACACTGGTTAATTCTAGAACGCGATCCAACACGTGATTTAACACTATGTGTATGGTGGTCGCTATCCGGACGGATATAAATATCCTAGGCTCAAATCCCCATCCCCTTCTCAATCCTTTAATCATCCCTTTCCTTGAAGCTCGGCAACGCGCCCATGACGTACTTCTGGTATGCGTACATGGGCGGTGGAGATCACTTATCATATGGTGATTCACTTGCTCGTCTGCATGGCATGTGGTATAAAAAATACTACTTACAAGTATCGCGTGTATTTAGTTGTGCGTACAGTAAAGCAGCGTCCGCGCCAAAACCACCCGGCAGGGTCACCTCCAACAGAGCCATCTCAGGGAACAAACTGGTCCAAACCACGCAAGTCTGGAATTTTACATAACAGACACTAGTTATTTTATTGTTATTAATCAGCCGTGGCAGATAAACGCCAAGAATGTCGCTTAAGGTGGTTTGGTCATGTTTTGAGGAAACCGCAGGAATACGTCGGTCGCAGGTGCCAGAGCCAGATCGTACCAGGGGTACGATCCCGTGGACGGCCCAAAAAGCGTTGGCTTGACTGACGTATTGGAGGGAGACATGAGAGTCAATTTTCTCACTTCAGAGGATCAAGATCGGGTGAAGTGGAAGCGTTCAAGTCGAAGGCGGACCCTGGCACTAAGCCGCCATAACGCTAGACAGAAAGAAATAAGAAGATTGTTATTGACAGCCTCGGCGGCGTAGCGGTCGAGTAGCCGGCTACGAAGCGAGAGGCCGTGGGTTCGATTACCGCATCGAGAAATGTTTGTGTGATCCACAAATGTTGGTTTCGGGTCTGGGTGTTATGGGACAGCAAGTCCAAGGCACAGTGGCCCTTGGCCACAGCAACGCGTGGCCAGGTCTGCTAGTTATTATTTAAATTTGTCTCTGATAATAATCTATTTAAATATAATATACAACGTGGTATATAATTTTTATTTTTATAACATATCTAAAATTAAATTTATTCTGAAGTTTTACTTCTGCCGTGTGCCTCATTACTACAGATTATGTTTTCTTTTCGAAGAAATGCTGAAACAAACTAATATTCAAAATATCACCAACCTCGATAATAGCAGCGCAGAAGCAGAAGGTACCGTTCGCGTCGCAGTTGAACGTGCCATCCGTGGTGACAGTCACTTGCGCCAGCAGTGACTTACCCTCCGCCCGCTGCGGTACCAGCGAGTGGTAGGAGCGAGTGGCCTGCACCAAAGCACAACCCGTGCCTGCAAGTCATTTATTTAACACTTATAAAGACGATTCACAGGTCTCCTCTAAGAATAGGAGGGTTTAGGTCAAAGGTTCCCAGACTTATTGAAGTGAAACTTCTTTAGAATCGTTATGATTTGAAAATTTGATGAAACGAAAAAGGCGTCACTAAAGAGGTTGGAAAGAAACAAGATCTTAAGTATGTTAATATATGAAATGTAATATTTCGCATTAAAATTTTAAATAATTTTTAAGCTTGGTAAAAGTATTATAAAAATAATAAACCTTTTAATTATTCAAATACCACTGATACTCTATTTTTATCTCATTCTCTTGTAGTCTACTTTTCTGAAGTTTCACTTCTGCCGTGTGCGAATTGCACACACACACACTTCTTTTTTCTTCATAGACCACTTTTAAAATGTAGCTGGTTCCGGTGGATCCCCTGCGGCGCTTTGCAAGTCTCGACACGTTGTACTGAATATGGAATATGCATTTTTTTACAAGTAACAGTCGCTGAGCTTCTTAAAATATTATCTGTCTACATTGATGAATTTAGTTCTTCACTATCGAAAGCAGATAAATTTTCGTGGTCCCCCACTTACGAGTTGTGAACCCCCATTTTTGGTCACGCCAACATAGACCCCTGTCTAGTCTCCCAATTTTTTTTTTTTTTTACTAGCCCTATATTATATACATCCCACTGCTGGGCACGGGCCTCCTCTACTGAATGAGAGGGATTAGGCCTTAGTCTACCACGCTGGCCTAATGCGGGTTGGCGGACTTCACATACCTTCGAAAATCTTATCGAGTTCTCAGGTATGCAGGTTTCCTCACGATGTTTCCTTCACCGATAAAGCAAGCGATAATTAACAATTAATATACACGTAACTTAGAAAAATCAGTGGTGTATGCTCTTGGGGCTGGTTTCGAACCTGCGACTATCGTCTCGACAGTCCATACCACTCCCGGCTGAGTTATCGCTGCTCCCGAATTACAAATAAAAAAAAACTGAATAGTTTCTACCACCGTCAGTATCTAAATACCTTCGACACCGACATGCAGCTTGTCCCCGGCGCCCATCCTCACCAGCTCGGGAACCTTGGCTCCATCTAGCAGCCGCGTGCTCCTGCTCACTCCGTTACTGTATGCAGTCACCGTCAGGTTGGCTCTTGGCTGGCTGGATGACCAGGCAATGAGAGCTTCCAGGGCTACTAGGGTATCCTGAAGAATATAAAAAGATTGATGGTTATGATGTTGCGTTTAAATTGAAAAATCTGTTAGGGTATCAAAATTTTCTATAAGAATTTCGGAGGTATGTGAAGTCTGCCAACCCATATTAGGTCAGCGTGGTAGTTGGAAGTTTACCTCATCATTAGCAGACGAAGCTCGAGAGTTTCTTTTATTTTTTTAGACCATAGGCCAGAAAACGAGCATGTGGCTTGCCTGATGGTAAGTGATCTCCAACGACCATGTACGCCCTTTAATACCAGAAAATCATAGGCGCGCTGTCAACCTTCAAGGAAAGGGATAATTTTGGGAGTGAGAAGGGGAGGAGGATTTGGGCGGCTCGTACAAACACTTGTCTTCTCCATTTTCCTTTATGGTTAAAGGAAAAGGAAAGACGCTTTAGAGATGTGGTGCTGGCGACGTGTTACGTATACCCTGGACACCTAGAAGAACAAACAAGTCACTTCTCGAACAACTGAGGATTTCTGAAGACTGTCTACCACTTGTTACGAAAGGAGCCTTCAGTACTTTGGGCACGTAGCTCGTAGGGATCCGTCCAGTCTTGAGCGACTCGTAATGGTTGGAAAGGTGGAGGGGATACGATGGCGAGGGCGCGTACCTAGCCGTTGGTCTGACCAAATAAAAACCATCACAGGGCTCTCAGTAACAACAGCAATGAGACATGCTAAGGACAGACAAACCTGGAAAGGAATCCAACAGATGCGAAGGAAATTTCAGGACGGACACGACCTTCAGAAATGAAGAGGACGACCAAGAAGAATATGTCAGTGGGTGGAGTCCATACCTGCGTGGCGACGAACCCGCCGGTGTCGGCGCGCTGAGCCGCCAGCCAGCGCAGCGCCCCGGCCGCGAGCTCGCGCGGGACTGACGCGGGGCTCTGGGCTATGTCAGTGGGTGGAGTGGTGGAGTGGTGGAGTGGTGGAGTGGTGGAGTACACACCTGCGTGGCGACGAACCCGCCGGTGTCGGCGCGCTGAGCCGCCAGCCAGCGCAGCGCCCCGGCCGCGAGCTCGCGCGGGACTGACGCGGGGCTCTGGGCTATGTCAGTGGGTGGAGTGGTGGAGTGGTGGAGTGGTGGAGTGGTGGAGTACACACCTGCGTGGCGACGAACCCGCCGGTGTCGGCGCGCTGAGCCGCCAGCCAGCGCAGCGCCCCGGCCGCGAGCTCGCGCGGGACTGACGCGGGGCTCTGGGCTATGTCAGTGGGTGGAGTGGTGGAGTGGTGGAGTGGTGGAGTGGTGGAGTACACACCTGCGTGGCGACGAACCCGCCGGTGTCGGCGCGCTGAGCCGCCAGCCAGCGCAGCGCCCCGGCCGCGAGCTCGCGCGGGACTGACGCGGGGCTCTGGGCTATGTCAGTGGGTGGAGTGGTGGAGTGGTGGAGTGGTGGAGTGGTGGAGTACACACCTGCGTGGCGACGAACCCGCCGGTGTCGGCGCGCTGAGCCGCCAGCCAGCGCAGCGCCCCGGCCGCGAGCTCGCGCGGGACTGACGCGGGGCTCTGGGCTATGTCAGTGGGTGGAGTGGTGGAGTGGTGGAGTGGTGGAGTGGTGGAGTACACACCTGCGTGGCGACGAACCCGCCGGTGTCGGCGCGCTGAGCCGCCAGCCAGCGCAGCGCCCCGGCCGCGAGCTCGCGCGGGACTGACGCGGGGCTCTGGGCTATGTCAGTGGGTGGAGTGGTGGAGTGGTGGAGTGGTGGAGTGGTGGAGTACACACCTGCGTGGCGACGAACCCGCCGGTGTCGGCGCGCTGAGCCGCCAGCCAGCGCAGCGCCCCGGCCGCGAGCTCGCGCGGGACTGACGCGGGGCTCTGGGCTATGTCAGTGGGTGGAGTGGTGGAGTGGTGGAGTGGTGGAGTGGTGGAGTACACACCTGCGTGGCGACGAACCCGCCGGTGTCGGCGCGCTGAGCCGCCAGCCAGCGCAGCGCCCCGGCCGCGAGCTCGCGCGGGACTGACGCGGGGCTCTGGGCTATGTCAGTGGGTGGAGTGGTGGAGTGGTGGAGTGGTGGAGTGGTGGAGTACACACCTGCGTGGCGACGAACCCGCCGGTGTCGGCGCGCTGAGCCGCCAGCCAGCGCAGCGCCCCGGCCGCGAGCTCGCGCGGGACTGACGCGGGGCTCTGGGCTATGTCAGTGGGTGGAGTGGTGGAGTGGTGGAGTGGTGGAGTGGTGGAGTACACACCTGCGTGGCGACGAACCCGCCGGTGTCGGCGCGCTGAGCCGCCAGCCAGCGCAGCGCCCCGGCCGCGAGCTCGCGCGGGACTGACGCGGGGCTCTGGGCTATGTCAGTGGGTGGAGTGGTGGAGTGGTGGAGTGGTGGAGTGGTGGAGTACACACCTGCGTGGCGACGAACCCGCCGGTGTCGGCGCGCTGAGCCGCCAGCCAGCGCAGCGCCCCGGCCGCGAGCTCGCGCGGGACTGACGCGGGGCTCTGGGCTATGTCAGTGGGTGGAGTGGTGGAGTGGTGGAGTGGTGGAGTGGTGGAGTACACACCTGCGTGGCGACGAACCCGCCGGTGTCGGCGCGCTGAGCCGCCAGCCAGCGCAGCGCCCCGGCCGCGAGCTCGCGCGGGACTGACGCGGGGCTCTGGGCTATGTCAGTGGGTGGAGTGGTGGAGTGGTGGAGTGGTGGAGTGGTGGAGTGGTGGAGTACACACCTGCGTGGCGACGAACCCGCCGGTGTCGGCGCGCTGAGCCGCCAGCCAGCGCAGCGCCCCGGCCGCGAGCTCGCGCGGGACTGACGCGGGGCTCTGGGCTATGTCAGTGGGTGGAGTGGTGGAGTGGTGGAGTGGTGGAGTGGTGGAGTACACACCTGCGTGGCGACGAACCCGCCGGTGTCGGCGCGCTGAGCCGCCAGCCAGCGCAGCGCCCCGGCCGCGAGCTCGCGCGGGACTGACGCGGGGCTCTGGGCTATGTCAGTGGGTGGAGTGGTGGAGTGGTGGAGTGGTGGAGTGGTGGAGTACACACCTGCGTGGCGACGAACCCGCCGGTGTCGGCGCGCTGAGCCGCCAGCCAGCGCAGCGCCCCGGCCGCGAGCTCGCGCGGGACTGACGCGGGGCTCTGGGCTATGTCAGTGGGTGGAGTGGTGGAGTGGTGGAGTGGTGGAGTGGTGGAGTACACACCTGCGTGGCGACGAACCCGCCGGTGTCGGCGCGCTGAGCCGCCAGCCAGCGCAGCGCCCCGGCCGCGAGCTCGCGCGGGACTGACGCGGGGCTCTGGGCTATGTCAGTGGGTGGAGTGGTGGAGTGGTGGAGTGGTGGAGTACACACCTGCGTGGCGACGAACCCGCCGGTGTCGGCGCGCTGAGCCGCCAGCCAGCGCAGCGCCCCGGCCGCGAGCTCGCGCGGGACTGACGCGGGGCTCTGGGCTATGTCAGTGGGTGGAGTGGTGGAGTGGTGGAGTGGTGGAGTGGTGGAGTACACACCTGCGTGGCGACGAACCCGCCGGTGTCGGCGCGCTGAGCCGCCAGCCAGCGCAGCGCCCCGGCCGCGAGCTCGCGCGGGACTGACGCGGGGCTCTGGGCTATGTCAGTGGGTGGAGTGGTGGAGTGGTGGAGTGGTGGAGTACACACCTGCGTGGCGACGAACCCGCCGGTGTCGGCGCGCTGAGCCGCCAGCCAGCGCAGCGCCCCGGCCGCGAGCTCGCGCGGGACTGACGCGGGGCTCTGGGCTATGTCAGTGGGTGGAGTGGTGGAGTGGTGGAGTGGTGGAGTGGTGGAGTACACACCTGCGTGGCGACGAACCCGCCGGTGTCGGCGCGCTGAGCCGCCAGCCAGCGCAGCGCCCCGGCCGCGAGCTCGCGCGGGACTGACGCGGGGCTCTGGGCTATGTCAGTGGGTGGAGTGGTGGAGTGGTGGAGTGGTGGAGTACACACCTGCGTGGCGACGAACCCGCCGGTGTCGGCGCGCTGAGCCGCCAGCCAGCGCAGCGCCCCGGCCGCGAGCTCGCGCGGGACTGACGCGGGGCTCTGGGCTATGTCAGTGGGTGGAGTGGTGGAGTGGTGGAGTGGTGGAGTGGTGGAGTACACACCTGCGTGGCGACGAACCCGCCGGTGTCGGCGCGCTGAGCCGCCAGCCAGCGCAGCGCCCCGGCCGCGAGCTCGCGCGGGACTGACGCGGGGCTCTGGGCCATGGCCAGCAGGGCGTAGCTCGTCGCCTCCACTGATGTCGATAAACTGCCTGCAACAATATTTTTGAAGTGATAACTTCTTATGGGAGGGTGAACCGAAACGTTCCGTAACGCGAGCGGCGGCGAGCGGAAGGTTCCAGAATATTCGACAACCTTCCGTGAGACGTCACGCGGGCCAGTTGACCAGCCAGCGCTAGCCGACTTCCCTGGAATTTCGTTAATTTTGAAGTCCCAGGTGGCGTCACACAGTGACGAGTCGGATTGGACTGGACTTTCACAGGACTGTGTTCGTTTTTTTTTTTATGGCGAATAGATATGTTACTGTAATTTTGTTTTTGATATTGATAAAAAAATGACGATCGATAAAGAAATATGTACTTATAATTTGGAACATGGTGCCGTAAAAAAAGTACCAGGTTCGCATAAACGCGAAGAGAGTAGAATGTCCTCTTTTCATGGCGAGTAGCCGTAATTAATAAACAAATGAGGATTAGGACAAAAAAAACTTTAGGTTTTTTCTTATTTAGAAAATGTTGCCGTAAAAAGTACCAGGCTCGCATAAACGCGAAGAGAGTAGAATGTACTTTTATCATGTCGAGTGGGTTTTATCATGTTGCCGTAATTTTGTATTCTGGCATCTTGTTTGGTAAGTTTTCACTTTTGTCGGCACTCCCAGAGTGCAACCCGTATTTTTTTTGCCATCAGAGCACGACATAGTTACTGCACTACACCTGATGGTAAGCATAATGCAGTTAAAAAAAACCAGCGACCACCGACAAATAATGAGTTTATCGGTAGTCACCAGAGTCGTGCCAGCCTGTATGAATACTTCTTCTCTCTTTGGAGGGGAAAAGCAAATCGAGGGGCCTCCGATAGGGCAGGCGGATGACCGATGCAGGCACAGTAAATTAGTAATACAAGAGTATACCCCTATGCCCGCCCCAATCAACCATCAAGTCGTGTCGCAATACCCTCGGAAGAACCAAATATACACTGGCTTATCTTGGAACGCGATCCACATAAGGCGTGTGAATCACTATGACAGGTTTTAACACCATGCGTACGGTGATCGCTATCCGGGCGGATATGAATATCCTACCAGCTGCAAAAAAGCATTTCTTTTACTTTCCACTGTAACTTTCTTGTGACTAAAGTGTAAGTAAAGAACATATACGCACTCATGTCTGTAATCCAGGAGTGGGCAGAAGTTTAACCTATATACTAACATTTCGCCAAAGATAATTCCATCTCATGATGGGATAGGGGGCGAGCCTATCGCCATACCGCTTACAATTTAGACTCCGAGCTGATATTTAGCATTTCGTGATAGAAAAACCCAATATCACTTTTACCCGACCCGGGGATGGAACCCGAGTTTCACCACAGCAGTCCTGTGCAGTAAGTACAGTACAATCCAAATATAATGACGATCGTCAATAGACATGGTGTCGGCGGTCAGCAGAATTGTGCGGGCCTGAAATTAATTATTCGCTAGATTGGGTCTTAGAGCGACAAGGCCTCACAACACGGCATTATGCTTGGCGAAACTGAACTACTGTAAGCCAGGACCTAAAATAGCATATATTTTAATACAGCAGTGAAGCTCCACGAATCTCTGTGATTACTGAACCACAAACAATTCTGGCTTTCCAGTGACTACACTGCATTTGTTAGTATGTATTCACAATGCAGTTGAAACATCGTATCTATATCGTGAATGTTTATATTCAAACATCGTCCATAGATTACAAACCATATTTCACGAAGCAATACTCACTAGTCTCCCACCAAACATAATCACCACTCCTCCTGGCCATGCTCATCAACTCCATTACTTCCTTCAGCTCCTCGTCTTTCTCCAACCCGCCTCCCACCAACCGCCTCATCTCCCACAAAAGACTCGCCTCGTTTGTCCGCCTCAATTCATCTTCATACCTTTTGAGCCTCATGAAGGCATACGCCAGTAAGGCATGGGCATACACTCTGTTAGGGTTTTTCGTCTTCATTGGAGGGAGGGCTCGGAGGCATGCGAGGGAATTTTTGAGGACTCGATAGGGGAGGGGAGAGGAACTTTCCACTAAAGAGGTTATGACGTAAGCTGTTAGCGCTACACTCGCTATTTCACCCTCCTCAGTGAGACCACCCTGAAAGGAAAAATGGAAAACTTTTATAAATAAAATATAATAAGTACTGTTATAAAATATACGGGGTGGTATGAAAAGATACGTTGAAGGTTTATCAAAATGCTGAAACGAATGAATTCTGTCACTCTCACTCCTGATAATAATATATTGGTCATTATATAAGTATAAGATGATGATGAGTAAGTATCCAATAGATGGCGCATACTGTATTCAATAGTTTACTATAATATAATTTAGCATATACCTTAGCCACAGTAATGCGTGGCCGGATCTACTAGATCATGCTAGACTCAATAAATATTGTTTTAATTTGATTTAAGTACAAACAAAATTTTGTCAGTTTCCCAAATAAATACCTTAAGTTCCCTATGGAAGACGTGCCCCTCGTTCCTGAAGCATCCGTTCTCCATCTGTTGGCTGATGAGCCATCGTTCAGCGCGGTCCACTGCGGGTGGCGCGGGTAATGAAGGCCACAGCGCCTGCATTACATGATTTATGAGATATGTAACCGTTTTTAGGTGGTAGAGTCACGCTGAAGACAGTATTAAAATATGAGATACCCGGCGCGACTGGCTTGATACCAGTGTTTCACAAAAAACTGACGTGAACCGATAATAAACCACCGAATCTGAATGCACTCATAGCTTCTGAAAACCTCAAACTGAGTGTGGAAATAATCGATACTAACAACAACAGCAAAGGTAAATTGAAGATCAGAAACGTTATTTTTGAAGTGATAACTTCTTATGGGAGGGTGAACCGAAACGTTCCGTAACGCGAGCGGCGGCGAGCGGAAGGTTCCAGAATATTCGAGAACCTTCCGTGAGACGTCACGCGGGCCAATTGACCAGCCAGCGCTAGCCGACTTCCCTGGAACTTCGATAATTTCGAAGTCCCAGGTGGCGTCACACAGTGACCAGTCGGATTGGACCGGACTTTCCCAGGATTTTGACAGGACTTTGACCGGACTGTGTTCGTTTTTTTTATGGCGAATAGACATGTTACCGTAATTTTGTTTCTTGATAATAAAATGACGATATTTTACTTATTTTATAGTAATTTGGAAAAAAGTACCAGGTTCGCATAAACGCGAAGAGAGTAGAATGTCCATTTTCATGGCGATTAGCCGTAATTAATTAACAAATGAGGATTTGGACAAAGAAAAACTTTTTAGGTTTTTTCTTATTTGGAACATGTTGCCGTAAAAAGTACCAGGCTCGCATAAACGCGAAGAGAGTAGAATGTACTTTTATCATGTCGAGTGGACATGTTGCCGTAATTTTGTATTCTAGCATGTTGTTTGGTAAGTTTTCACTTCTGTCGGCACTCCCGGAGTGCAACCCGTATTTTTTTTTTTTTATAGAATTGTAAGCTAGTTACAGAAATATTCTTAATTAAGTCTTTGAGGGATAGTTTAGTTCTAAAAAATGGCTAACGAATATTTAAATGTTTTTTGAGTGGTAGAGCTACTTGTATTTCGAATATCTCATTCACCGCACGAAATGCAACAACAAGCTGTTACTTCACGTAGATTTTCTGTAAGACCGTGGTTATAACTGAGTCAAGTGGTCCTAATCATGCTGTAGACAAATCTGACTACAGCGCGTCCATTTAAAACACTACACATTCTTAATTCCTAATATAGTACATACCTGATGTGCTCTCCTCATATATCTGACGACGAAAGCCGTGAGCCAAGTGGAAGGCATCAGATCTGACGAACCGAATGCACTGAAACCACCCCCTGGATGCAGGTATTGGAGTTGACGGGTGAACCCTGGGTATAAAATATTTTTTTAGCCGACTATACGAAGGAACATATAAGCGTTGGACGTCTTTCTACAAGGTGACGACGTGACAAGGACAGACGACCTGATAAAAGTCGCAGGAAGTCGTTGGATGCAGGCCGCTTCTAACAGGTCGGCCTGGAAATTTTTGGGGGAGGCCTATGTTCAGCAGTGGACGTCCTGTGGCTGATGATGATGATACGAAGGTAGGAGGATTATTTTTTAATCCGACGACACGAATGCAAGGAGGTAGATGTTGCCGAGTGTGTGTATGTAAGTATATGGGTCTTTTTGAAGTTATACTTCTTTAGGCGCGTTATGAAAAAATGATGAGAGTGAAATTTTAAGATGCGCGCGCACCTGTGACACAAAAAATTAACAGTATGAAGTTAGGCGCGTTAAGAAAAAATGATGAGAGTGAAAGTAGCCGTAATTAATAAACAAATGACGATTTGGACAAAGAAAAACTCTTTAGGTTTTTTCTTATTCGGAACATGTTGCCGTAAAAAGTACCAGGCTCGCATAAACGCGAAGAGAGTAGAATGTACTTCTATCATGTCGAGTGGATATGTTGATATAAATTAAAATACTTTTATTTAATATAATTAACACTAAATATTATTAAATTATTAATGTTACGATATTTCATCGTTGTTGTGAAGACTTGAGAATAAATTACACTTGTCTTTGGCGAAATGCATAACAATGCGAAGCTTAAGAGTGTTGTTACAAAGACTTGGCTGTATGAGCTACAATACCTTTGCCTATTAAAAACCCGAATTTGAACCAAAAATTATAATACCGAGGACTATGACGGAAGTGAATACTTTTTAAATTGTTTTCGAAATTAATAAGTGTCCGTTCTATTGAAACTATGAATCAACACGCATGAAACATTTACTATAATAATAATTATAATGTACATTATAAATAATAATTATTATTATAGTAAATGTTTCATGCGTGTTGATTCATAGGCCATTTTTGACAATGTCCTTTATAATTTATATATGTGCTAATAAATTATATTCAGTAGTGATTTAAATTGAATATTTTGATTGATATTACTTACTATTTGTGAATATTAGTGAAAAAAATTGTGCTTATATACTTTTTCAAGTGCTCCAATATAATTGAGGTTAACTATCCGTATGTATTATTATATTCAGTAGTGATTTAAATTGAATATTTTGATTGATATTACTTACTATTTGTGAATATTAGTGAAAAAAATTGTGCTTATATACTTTTTCAAGTGCTCCAATATAATTGAGGTTAACTATCCGTATGTATTATTTATTGATATAAATTAAAATACTTTTATTTAATATAATTAACACTAAATATTATTAAATTATTAATGTTAAATACTTATTATTGGTTATTTAATATTCACAAAATAAAGAAATAAATTTAATAAAACATTTAATAAAAAGTTTGTGATAAAAATTAAAATTGAACATCAAATAATAATATTAATTTTTAATATTTGCTATTAAATTGAATAAATAACAAAGAAGTATAACTTCTCACGCGCGTACATAAGCACACGCACCCATTTTTTTTTATTAATCGTACCTCTAGCGACGTGTTCCCTGGCGGAGGAGGAGGCTGCGGCGCGCGGGTCCAGCTGCGCCAGCGCCAGCAGGTTGGTGGCCACCCGCGCCATGTTCTGCTCCCCACATCCTCGCGGGAGCGTCACCAACGAGTCTGCGTCCTAGAGTTACATAAAGCACATCATTCTCACGCCTAGATCCTGAAGAGTACGACCCTGGCCCCCTTTTCCTTCTGTGTTTAAGTTCTACAGGGTTATTTTTAAAACACCAGCAACCTCGCAGGGGTAGATTCCTAAGGTTATAAGCTACTACTTTTGTTCTACGACTTTTGATAATTTGTTAGATTTTATTTTCATACAAAAATAAGTATTCATTTAATTTCCGTCTTGAATGTTACCTACACGCATCGCAGATTACGTAAGCAAACACGCGAAGCGTGGGGAACCGGGCTAGCGTTGAAGGTCATCGCCCGACCCAGCTGAGCGGCGCCTTTGAGTCGCGCTCGCACGCCGAACGCTACGAAGAAAAATACGACACAACAAAAACTTGTAAAATCATTTTTTTTTAAATATATTGAGTTATATACAAACTCGTAGAACAAAAGTTGTTCCGTATGGGGTCAGCTATCTGGTCCTGCGAGGTTGCTGGTGTTTTAAAATTAACCCTGTATATGCGAACACTGGTTGCTGATCCGTTTTTTTTCCAGCATAGGCCGACAAACGAGCAAATGGGTCAGCTGATGGTAAGTGATCCTCACCGCCTATGTACGCCCACAATACTAGAAAAGTCATGGGGTTGTAGGGATTGGGAACGAAAGGGGGATTTAGGCCTCCGGATATCTCACTCACTGTACGAAACGCAGCAGCAAGCCGCTACTTTACGTCAGTTTTCTGTGAGACAGTGGTAACGAACCGGTCGAGCCAGCCCATTCATACGAACTGTACGGACTCCGAGGCATAAGTTGTGAAGTCTCATGATTCCCAGTAATTTCACTGGCTTCAATCTTCTTCAAACCGAAACACGACAGTGCTTAAACACTGCTGCTTGGCGGCATAAATAAGCACAGCGGTGGTACCAAGCCAGACGGACTCGTATAGGAAAGACCTACCACCTTGTGCGATGATCAATTATCCCACTTGCTTATTTGCTATATAAATAAACTCGCCGAATTGAGAACTTCATCCTTATTTTAATCGGTTAAAAATACCGATTAATATCGAGTATGTAGTGAATCCTCTTGGGAAATGTCCTAGCTATAGAATTTCCGTAAAGAAATCAATAAAATAAGCCACTGTAATCTGTAATCCACGAGTCCGGATGCTCTTCCTTGGATCTCTTGAGATATCAACCAACTTACAGCATACAATGGCCCCGCGGCGTCACTTGTCGTCCACAGAGTCAAGGACTCGGTCCCGGGGACAGTAGGAACTGGTGGCCATGTCCACGACACTTCCGACTTTCTGAAGTCTCGGCTACCTGACGATACAATATTTTTTTTTTTTTTTTTTTTTTTTTTTTTATCCTGGCTCGGCAAAATGACTACGCCACACCTGATGGTAAGTGTAACGCAATCCAGGAATAGTGTCGACCAAAGACAAACAGTGTGTCTATCGTTGGTCGGCACAATCATGCCGGCCTGCCTAACTGCTTCTTCACACTCCGTTTAAAGGACCCAATATTATAGGAAGGAGGGAATACGTGTGCCGGCAAACTATTCCACAGCTTAATGGTCCGGCAGAAGTACGAATTTGCGAACTTTTTAGTTCGAGCCGAGATGGAGGAGACCACGAAGCTGTGGCTCCGCAAGCCAGCACGCGTGGTTCTGTTAAGGAAAGGCGAGGATGGGATAAGGTCAAACAATTCTTCGGAGCATTCACCGTGATACAGACGGTACAAGACGCTCAGTGAGGCAATGTCCCTCCGCAATTGTAGCGGTTCTAAGTGTCTTGTAACGTCTGCACCATTCACAACGCGGACAGCCCGACGCTGCAATCCGTCCAAGGCATCGAGTAAGTATTGGGCGGAACCGTCCCAAAGGTGCGAACAGTACTCCACACCCGGCCGCGCTTGCGCTTTGTATAAGCGGTAAAGCTGACCGGGAGTAAAAAACCGACGCACCCTGTTCAGGATTCCGACCCTGCGTGAAGTGGCGGATATTACGCCCTCGATGTGGTTCCTTGGATTCAGATTGCAGCAAATATCCATAACAAGGATATTAAGGCTATTCCGCATTGCGAGCGGGATACCCCGAAGATTGGGGAGGGGAGAGAACGGGGATTTCTTGCACGTGAACGCGCACACCTGTGTTTTCTTGGCATTGAACTCAACCAGATTCCTTGCACCCCATTCCGAAATGAGATCCAAGGTCCGGTTAAGCTCAATGACGAGATTCTCTCGCTCGCTCTCAGTGACTTCCCGGCTACCTGGAGGCTTACTGCAGTAACGCCCATGCACTGTGCTGTCATCTGCATAGCAATGAATGTTACCGAGTGGTAACATATCATTGATATGCAGAATAAACAAGGTGGGCGAAAGCACAGAGCCTTGTGGGACTCCGGCATTAACTGTCATGAGCCGTGAAGCATGTCCTTCGACAAGGACACGCATTCTGCGCTCATGCAGAAAGCCGGAGATCCACGTGCACAGGTTGTCGGGGAGCCCATATGCCGGAAGCTTGGAGAGAAGACCACGGTGCCAGACCCTATCAAATGCCTTAGCAATGTCGAGACTTACGGCTAGAGCCTCGCCATGCTTATCAACCGCCTCACCCCAGCGATGTAGCATGTACGCTAAAAGATCACCCGTTGATCGTTTCGACCGAAAGCCGTATTGTCGGTCACTGATCAGCGAGTGATCCTCCAGGTAGCGGATCAACTGTGTATTTATGATCCGCTCCATTACTTTGCACATCACTGAGGTTATGGCGATTGGACGGTAGTTGTTAGGGTCCGACCGATCACCTTTTTTTGGGATCGGTTGCACATTGGCCTCTCTCCAAGATTGGGGCACAATACCCGAGAGGAAGGAAGAGCGGTATAGGCGCGTCAGCACAGGAGACAACTCGGCTGCGCACATTTTAAGGACCACCGCGGGGATACCATCCGGACCACTAGCCTTGCGGACGTCGAGGAACCGTAATTCACGCCGCACATCACAATGCCTGATACGAACATCCGGCATGGAGTGTCCGCAATCAGGCATTGTGGGCGGCGGTGCATCACCATCCTCGAGCCGCGAATTAGCCGCAAAGAGTTCCGCTAATAGAGTGGCTTTCTCTTGCGGCCTGTGGGCCAGAGATCCATCCGGATATCTCAGCGGTGGCAACATGTTTATATGTATATATAAGGGATTATTATATATGTATATATAATAATCACGTACATTATATATGTATATATAATGTACGTGCCAATATAAGGGATTATTATAATAAGGCAACATGTTTGTGCTAGACTCACATATCGGGGAAGTACCCAATGTCGTCGAAAACAATTCAAATTTTATTTTGTTTCAACTGAACTGATAAATTTGCACCGTGGCTTAGTGTCTTTTGGCACATTATTAGTATTTAAAAAACGTTGACATTTTTAATATTAAATAAATATATTTCACTTTTATTATCATTCTATTTCCTCAAAAGGCCAATCCGTGAATTTCTGTACATTACACTCGCATAATGGATACCCATAACTTCAAATAATCAGAACTGCGAACCATGGATGGCTGGGATATGTTTCTTTTCCCGCCAGTACTGGATCTACATTTTCAAAGAGAATCCCCCTACAGGCTACAAATCTCCCGCCATGTAGGCAAAATTTTTACCAAAAAATTGGCTATATGGCCCAGCGTCCCCCACCATTCGTGCCCCCCTAGATCCGGGCCTGCTCCTCCCTAAGCTATCGTGGCTGTAATAATAATATTATACCCACGACACAAGACTCGTATCTTACTGTGGGGTCAGGACTATGTATGTGACTGTTGGGTGTATTTATTTATTTATTTATTATTACATATTGAGTATATTACCAGTTCCGCAGAGTAGAATCGACTTGTGCTCTTTGACCGGCACTCCTTCTGGGTCGATTGTGATCTGAATGGCCACTTCGTCACTGTAAACAAACAAACACACTCATGCCTGTAAAAGGGTAGTTACTTATGTTGAATATTATACATTACTAGCTGTCCCTCGCGGTTTCACCTGCATGTTACTGCCCTGCTCCCATGGGTCATAGCGTGATATACATATAAACCTTCCTCATGAATCACTCTATCTATTGCTGAAAACTGCATTAAAATCCGTTGAATAGTATAAAAGATCTAAGCCACAGTAAAGGTATAGTATTCTAAGCGAACGGACAGCGGAAGCGACTTCATTTTATTATACTATGTAAAGATTTTATACACAGTATAAATTATTATGAAAAGAAAACCCCCTTTCTTAAAACACAGTCAAAATTGGCTTAAAAATGAGCCCGCAATTATGATTTTAAATATTGGTATGAGCGACGGTGGGTGCGTAGTAGGGATATCTCACTATCTCGCTCGCACGTGTGCACCGTAATGGCCATTTTAAACTGTGACGTCAAAGTTTGTTTCGTCTGTTATTTGATATCAGATTTGAAAGGCTGATTTTTTTTTTTTTTTTTTTTATGGCATAGGCCGGCAAACGAGCAAGTGGGTCACCTGATGGTAAGTGATCTCCACCGCCCATGAACGCCCACCACCAGAAGAATCATGGGCGCGTTGCCGACCATAAAGGAAAGGGATAATTAGGGATAGGGAAGGGGAGGGGATTTGGGCTTCCGGATATCTCACTCACCGTACGAAACGCAGCAGCAAGCCGCTACTTTACGTCGGTTTTCTGTGAGACAGTGGTAATGACCCGGGCGAGCCAGCCCATTCATGCTGTAGACAAAACTGTCTACAGCGTGGCTCTACCACTCAAAATGATAATTTGATTTTTTGTCGACGGATTAATTATTTTTTCTGTAGTTGGTTTTGGGTATCGTAACTTATTTATTGAAATAAAGTTAAGTCAATTACCCTATTCCCTAAGGGGAAGGCACAGTTGTAACCAGTACACCTACATTTTCGAGCTTATTTCCGACCCATTCTGTGATAGGGCGCGAGCCTATCGCTATACCGTGCACAATTCCAGACTCCGACCTGATACTGAGCATTTCGTGAAAAAACCGACTATCACTTTACCCAACTCGGGATCGAATTCGAGACCTCAGCACAACATTTGTACTCCGTACGCAATACAACTGAAAGAAAATAAAGAAACAAACTGCACCCCCGAGTGCCATAAAAATTGAGTCCAGTTTAGGCTACTCGCAACTCTCTTTAAGTACCCTAAGATACAGGCATGACTTAGTTTGGGGACCCCTGTTAATTTCGTAATGCTCTTTTCAGATATGCCAATGTTTGTTAACATAAGTCTTGTTTGTAGATTTCGTGTTGTGGTCTAAGATCCCGCGGAACATTGACCTTCACCCATCTGTTTACCGGATGAAACATATATTTTCGGGTATAAAATGTGTTGCTGATCACATTCCAATAGGGTTGCCTAAAAGAATATGGTCAAGGATATGATTAATTAAAATTTGAAAAAAATATTTTTTTTAATAATTTCACTGATCTGTTTACCAAAAAAATGAACCTTCAATGAAAAGTGTACAATGTATACTACCTGAAAAAGATAGGTTGCCTACCTTTTTCTGGGCACTACTACCGGGTTGCCGTGTGCAAAGAGGTAACAAAATAGTGGTAATTGCGCTCATCTGCTTTCCGCTTCAAAAGTATATTAAAATGAAGGAAATTTCATTGCGAATTCAGTAATATAGGGTTGCCTATGAAAATCTGTTCATGGATAAGGGTTGCCTGGCTTTGAAATCCGAAAATCGGAGCAAGTTAGAGATGAGTTTGTTTCGCCAGGTCTTCTCAGGAAGGGTCGCCTTTGGATCTGGTGGTAGTTTTAAAACAACAATCTGGAGATACACATGATACGTATTAATCTGCCTTATAACTAATTATATATTATTATATAAAAGGCTTTGTATTTCCGCAAATAATTTGGATTGAAAGACCGGACCAAAAACAAGTCCACTGAATTTGTCTAGCTGGATCATCTCAGGGCTGGGTCGCGCCGCGTTGCATCCAGGGGTAAAGGAAGCCCACTTGAGTTTGTTTTGCCGGGTCTGCTCAAGAGGGGTCTTTTTTGGATCCGGTGGTAGTTTTAAAACACGTGCCGTTTCGATAATGCCTATTTTTTTTTTTTTTTTTTTATCATGGCTCGGCAAAGTGACTACGCTACACCTGATGGTAAGTGTAGCGCAATCCAAGAATAGTGTCGACCAACGATAAACAATGTGTCCATCGTAGGTCGGTAAGTTCATGCCGGCCTGCCAAAGGGCCAAGGGGGAGGGGAAGGTAAAAGGGTTAGGATCAGGGGGCAAGCCTCATGGGGAGAACCGGATATACACTGGCTGACCCTGGAACGCGACCCACACAAGGTGGGCCACTATGGCAGGTTTTAGCACCAATGTACGGTGGTCGCTATCCGGTCGGATACAAGTATCCTCCCACCAGCAAAAGCCTATGGTCCATATGGACGACCCTCCCCAATATATAACGATTCTGGACTATTCCATAGTAAAATATGGAAAAATAATAATAATAAATAGATTTAGTGTAATTGCCGAGTGTATTTTGAAGATGCTATGTATGTATGTATACATTGGTTGATACTGATTTCTATATATAAGTTTCTTTTACTTTTGTACTGACTTCTCATAAGCGCTATTTCAATTGCCTACATGATTAATAAACGATTTCATTTCATTTCATGAACGAGAGAGAAGCATTGCGCGTACTATGTGATGCAATAGAGGAGGGCGCAGTTCATCAGATGCGTGCTATGAATCTGTACAATGGAAGAGAGTGCGCATGCGTAGTGGAATAGTCCAGAATAGTTATATATTGGGGAGGGTCGTCGATATGGACCATAGGCATTATCGAAACGGCACGTGTTTTAAAACTACCACCGGATCCAAAAAAGACCCCTCTTGAGCAGACCCGGCAAAACAAACTCAAGTAGGCTTCCTTTACCCCTGGATGCAACGCGGCGCGACCCAGCCCTAAGATGATCCAGCTAGACAAATTCAGTGGACTTGTTTTTGGTCCGGTCTTTCAATCTAAATTATTTGCGGAAATAAAAAGCCTTTTATATAATCATATATAATTAGTTATAAGGCAGATTAATACGTATCATGTGTATCTCCAGATTGTTGTTTTAAAACTACCACCAGATCCAAAGGCGACCCTTCCTGAGAAGACCTGGCGCAACAAACTCATTTCTAAATTGCTCCGATTTTCGGATTTCAAAGCCAGGCAACCCTTATTCATGAACAGATTTTCATAGGCAACCCTATATTACTGAATTCGCAATGAAATTTCCTTCATTTTAATATACTTTTGAAGCGGAAAGCAGATGAGCGCAATTACCACTTTTTTGTTACCTCTTTGCACACGGCAACCCGATAGTAGTGCCCAGAAAAAGGTAGGCAACCTATCTTTTTCAGGTAGTATACATTGTACACTTTTCATTGAAGGTTCATTTTTTTAGTAAACAGATCAGTGAAATTATAAAAAAAATTTTTTTTTCAAATTTTAATTAATCATATCCTTGACCATATTCTTTTAGGCAACCCTATTGGTAAGTGATCAGCAACACATTTTATACCCGAAAATATATGTTTCATCCGGTAAACAGATGGGTGAAGGTCGTTGTTAGGTGGGATCTCCTACTATTGTTTTTCCCGTGCAATACATAAACGTATAAATCTATACTTATAAAATAACATGTCCTGACTGACTGACTGATTCATCATCGCCAAGCGCAAACTATCAAGGCTACAAGCATGAAATTCGGACTGTATAACACGCAGAAGTTAACTAGGCACCTCGGTGTAATGACGTCATAGGAATGTACTAACTGCATAAAAAATTCAAGTACCCTTATAAGACCCATCGATACAAGTTATTGTGACTGCGAATGTGGATGGGCACGTTTTCAAGAGAAGTTCACGGGCGCGGGTTCGCGTGCGTACCTACTAAATTGGTTACTAAAATATGTTTTGTCTCATTCTCACTCTGACAGATGACAAATGTGTGACTGACGCTAAACATATAATAATTAATCAATAGATACCTATTCAGCGTTTATCAAGAAGGGGGTTAAATGTAGGTATATTTTTTGGTAACAGTTCTATATCCATAAAAATAACAATAATAACAACGAAAAAAACACGAAGGAGGCGCGTGCGTAACGGTAGTACAGTAGAATCCCGATTATCCGGATCAATTAAAACCAGGGGTATTCCGGATAATCGAAAATCCGGATAATCGATTTCAAAGTCAAATAAAACAATAATCAATTTTTAATAATTTTTTTGTTATAGAAAGGGACATACATATAAAAAAAATCGAGTAGCCTATGTAATGTAAAATGTTGGTTGGAAATAATTTGTGATTAATCTTTGACGTAATGAATCACATTTTACAAGGTGGTAGGTCCCTCGTATGCGAGAGGCCGCCTGGGTTGGTACCGCCGCTTTGTCTATTTTTGCCGCCAAACAACAGGGTATAAGCACTGTTGTGTTTCGGTTTAAAGGATACTGAAGCCAGAGAAATTACTGGACATTATGAGACTTAAGATTTTATGTCTTGGAATAACGAGCCCAGTTCAGCGCCATACAGTGCTTTGTAATTCAAAGTTATGTGTGGTGTTGCTTCTGTTTATGGGCAGCCGTGGCGCTTACCATCAGACGAGCGCCTTGCTAGTCTCGTCATTCAAATAAAAAAAAAAAAAAATCATTGCGGCCAAGTCCCTGATACGCTTCATTTGTAATAACTGTATGGGATCCGATTCGTCCTGTCTTTCAAACCATTTAAAAGCGACATCTAGAGCTCCAATAGCTTCTGCGTGAGATGGAACTTGACATACATCACCAGTTTCAGTCTCTTCTTCATCTTCTTTTTCGTTACTTTTCAAATCTGTTTCTGTTAATGAGTTCTTCATCAGTTAAAATGCGGGATTCAAGGCTATCATTGAGAGATAACACTGCTCTTTTTCGCTTAGACATTATACATTTCTAACGCAAAACGTAAACACAAATGTTAAATATAACTGCTAGCTGTCCCGCGCGGCTCCGCCCGCGTGATCTGTATTTTCCGGGATAAAAGTAGCCTAACAGTGGCGCCATCTGTCAGCAATGTGTCACGCACCGACGCCATCTACTTAAAATATTGGTTTGTAGTACATGCTATGTATCAGAGATGGCGCTGTATTTAAAAAATGATTTTCCCTATTTTCCCGCTTTTCTATTGAAATTTTTCCTAGATTTTCGTTGCTATAAACCTCACGGAGCCCGAGACCTTTCCAACGAATGCAAAACCGTGGAAATCGGTTCGTGCGTTCTGGAGTTATATCGTCAGGAAGGAAAACCCGACTTATTTTTATATAATAGATTAGTTGGACGCTTTCAAATAAAATGAAACAATAGCAAACTCTATCGCGCATACAAATGAGAGCAGTACTTACACGTCGTAGGCGAGAAAAAAACTCGTCGTAAAATGTCTTGTTGCGCCGTCAAATCATTTCTAAGTCGGTAATTAGAGCTGTGAAGAATGAGTCCGGATAATCGGATATCCGGATAATCGAGGTCCGGATAATCGGGATTCTACTGTATTTAATTTACTGACCGTAATGAGGCATCGATGGCGAGAGCGGTAGGCGGTGGGGTGTGGTGGGAGGGGACGCGCATTCCACTGAGGTGCCAAGTTGATTTCTGTGTGTTATATATTCATTTTGTTATGTAGGCACCCACTAAGAAAGGATTTTAGAAAATTCCACCCCAAAGGGGTCATAATAGGGGATAATAATATGTATGAAAGTCCGTCATTTTGAAAGTTACGTAAACAAAATTTTGTATTTCGGTTATTGACGTAAAATAAATAAATACGTGTTTCAGGAATTTTGGACATTTTACTTAATAAGGTATGAAAAAGGGGGTGAAAGTAAATGCGAAAGTGAGTTTGTTTGTTACGCTTTCACGTCTAAATCACTGAACCGATTTTGATGAATTTATCTACAGAGACAGATGGGATCCTGGTGACGGTTACAGGCTACTTTTATCCCGGAAAATGCTATTCACGCGGGCGGAGCCGCGAGCAAAAGCTAGTAAACGTATATCGCTGATGAAGTACCAATACCTCCTAACTGACAATTTAGTCCAAAATTACTTTTTTATTACAATAGACTTAAACATAAACCACATCCCTTAGTAACTAATAAAAAGGTAATGTATTGGAAACTATATACTATCAGTAGTTGATCAAAAAAATAAAACATTATTTTAAACAGTTTTTGTAAAAGAAAACCTTATTTTAAACAGTCTGGTGTAAAATTAGATTCTCAACACTTAGGAGGTATTGGTACTTTATCGACGATATTACAGTTTACCTGACGTTCCTGGCAGTGTTGGTCCCGCAGAGTCCGTCATGAGCCGCGACTGCCCGGACGTTGAGTCTTCCCTTGCCAGCGAGGCGGGCCCTCACCTCGGCGCGACGAGCGACGGACGCGCGCGCTGGAACACACACCGTCTCCACCTTCTGCGCCGGACCTTCGAGGTGCTGGTCCGTTAGGATCAGGATTTGGACCTGTCCAATAGTACCGTATAATTATATCACCAGTTTTATACATCTGAAGTGGCCAAAAACGAAATTAAAATTCTAAAACAACCAACTTAATAATGATAAACTAGACTTTACCCGCGGTTCCACCTGGGTGTGCGGCCTTTTGGGAGGTACAAAGTTGTCTATGTCCTAATGCAGTCTATGGTCTAACTGTGTGCCAAATTTCATTCAAAACCGTTCAGCCGTTCAGGCGTGATTGATTAATAAACATCAAAACTCACAAAGATCCAAACTTTCACATTAATAACAGTAGTAGGATAGACAGAAAAAAATATGGGTGCGTGTACTTATGTACGCGCGTGAGAAGTTATACTTCTTTGGCATCATTAAATAACCAATAATAAGTATTTAACATTAATAATTTAATAATATTTAGTGTTAATTATATTAAATAAAAGTATTTTAATTTATATCAACATATCCACTCGACATGATAGAAGTACATTCTACTCTCTTCGCGTTTATGCGAGCCTGGTACTTTTTACGGCAACATGTTCCGAATAAGAAAAAACCTAAAGAGTTTTTCTTTGTCCAAATCGTCATTTGTTTATTAATTACGGCTACTCGCCATGAAAAATGGACATTCTACTCTCTTCGCGTTTATGCGAACCTGGTACTTTTTTACGGCACCATGTTCCAAATTATAAAATAAAAACCGCATCTATATATAATTATATATATATATATACAGGGTGTCCAGTAATTAATGGATAACCTTGAAATGTCTTATAGCAGAACGAATGGCCGTTCAGAGAAAAATACGAAAAAAAATATAACATAAGTAGTACCTGAGGTACGTATTTTTTTTTAAAAAGTCGTAATTTTTTTGGTTTATTTTACTTTCTTGGACACTACGACCAGAAATGAAGGAAATCCATCGGTTTTTTGTTGTTTTATTATTATACACTAACTATACTAATAGATAGATAGTCAATAGTATGACAAGCTATTGCACTTTTAAAAAAAAATAAACATTCAAAACCATTTCTTTAGAAAAATTAGCAAAATTTTATTTTTAAACTAAGTTTAAACCTCTTGGGTATAAAAAAAATGTATGAATACATGAGTGACCAAAATTTTTTAAATAATGTCGGTTTTAAGTAGATTTTATAATGGTATAATTCATTATTGTATCTACTGTAAATAGCGATTTATTGCTATTAATGTAAGAAAGGAGCTAATTTGACCAAATAACAAAAACAATATAATATGAGATACTTTTTAAAATAAAATTGTACTTGTCTAATGAGGTTTATTAAAACTAAGATTTGATGTTGATAAAAGATAAAAATAGCTTATTTAAACAAATTGAAACCAAATTATCAGAAATAAATTAACTTAAATTTAATACTCATAATGTTTAAAATGGTTACTTCATAAGCGTAAAATGTGTCATATGATCTCCATATTTGCTTCCTGCGCGCACGCCATTCCCCCCGTTTTTTGTGTTATGTTAGAAAAGTAGGATCTGAGTTGGCTATGTGCGAGTGAAAGGAACTTAAAGTAAATAAAATCCAACCTTGTCCATCCAACCCAATGGACAACCCAATGGACAAATAATTGGCCCATTTTAATTACCGGGACTCTAACTGGGCAAAGTTATTTGGAATTTCTTCAAAATGATCTGCCGACTTTATTAGAGAAGGAGTATCCGAGGAGCTAAGGGAATCGCATTGGTTGCAAAATTACGGCTGCCCTGCGCATTATGCTGTGTCTATTCGGGAATATTTCAATACAGGGTTGGATTGGTTGGGTTGGTTGGTTGACAGGGTTGGATTTTTTTACTTTAAGTTCCTTTCACTCGCACATAGCCAACTCAGACCATTCTTGTCTAACATAACACAAAAAAACGGGGGGAATGGCGTGCGCGCAGGAAGCAAATATGGAGATAATATGACACATTTTACGCTTATGAAATAACCATTTTAAACATTATGAGTATTAAATTTAAGTTAATTTGGTTTCAATTTGTTTCAATAAGCCATTTTTATCTTTTATCAACATCAAATCTTAGTTTTAATAAACCTCATTAGACAAGTACAATTTTATTTTAAAAAGTATCTCATATTATATTGTTTTTGTTATTTGGTCAAATTAGCTCCTTTCTTACATTAATAGCAATAAATCGCTATTTACAGTAGATACAATAATGAATTATACCATTATAAAATCTACTTAACACCGACATTATTTAAAAAAATTTGGTCACTCATGTATTCATACATTTTTTTTATACCCAAGAGGTTTAAACTTAGTTTAAAAATAAAATTTTGCTAATTTTTCTGAAGAAATGGTTTTGAATGTTTATTTTTTTTTAAAGTGCAATAGCTTGTCATACTATTGACTATCTATCTATTAGTATAGTTAGTGTATAATAATAAAACAACAAAAAACCGATGGATTTCCTTCATTTCTGGTCGTAGTGTCCAAGAAAGTAAAATAAACCAAAAAAATTACGACTTTTTAAAAAAAAATACGTACCTCAGGTACTACTTATGTTATATTTTTTTTCGTATTTTTCTCTGAACGGCCATTCGTTCTGCTATTAGACATTTCAAGGTTATCCATTAATTACTGGACACCCTGTATATATATATATATATATATATATATATATATATATATATATATATATATATATATATATATATATATATATATATATATATATATATATATATATATATATATTTATATTTATTTATTTATATTTATTTATTTATTTTTTTATTTCACTCTCATCATTTTTTCATAACGCGCCTAACTTCATACTGCTCTCGCGCCTAACTTCATACTGCTCTCGCGCCTAACTTCATACTGTTAATTTTTTGTGTCACAGGTGCGCGCGCATCTTAAAATTTCACTCTCATCATTTTTTCATAATGCGCCTAAAGAAGTATAACTTCAATAAATAATTTGACAAGATTTTTTATTTGATTGAATGACGAGACGAGCAAGGCGCTCGCCTGATGGTAAGCGCCACGCCTGTCTATAAACAGAATCAACACCACACTGAACTTTGAATTACAAAGCACTGCATAACACTGAACTGCACTCGTCACCCCGAGACATGAGATGTTAAGTATCATAATACCCAATATCATCTACACATTCAAATTGCATCTACACATATCTAGAAAGATTTGTATTTTTGTATGTAGCGAATAAACTTAAAAACTACTGGACCGATTTCACAAATTCTTTCCCCATTGGCAGCCTACATTATCCCTGATGAACATAGGCTACTTTTTATCCCGGAAAAGCCTGAAATGCTAGTTACATATAATTTGTAAATTTTCAACTTACGCTAAGAGGTTCGTAGAGGTAATTAAACAGTCTGAAGCGCACGATAGTGGAGTCGCCGCGGCGGAGTCGTCTCGGACTGTCCGCGTGGATGAAGAACTCGCGGAATACCTGTTACATTAGCATTTTTAACCAAACACAAAGCCTCCTTGACAGCCTCCGTGGCGCAGCGGACGAGTAGCCGGCTGTGAAGCAAGAGGCCGCGGGTTCAATCCCCGCACCGAGACAAATGGACGTGTGATCCACAAATATTTGTTTCGGGGTCTGGATGTTGTGAGACCAAAAGTCTCTCGTAGTTCCTGACACACAAAAGACTCGTATCTTATTGTGGGGCAGGACTATGTATGTGACTGTTGGGTGTATTTATTTATTTAAAGCAAGGACCAAAAAGAAGCATGCTTTTATCTGAGAACAAAAAAGGGAATAACAATATCAGCTTAGCATTATAGCGTCCCACTGCTGGGCACAGGGATTCTCTTCGAATAAGAGGGGTTAGAACTTGGTCCACCATGCTGCACTAATGCTGGTTGGTAGACTTCACATACCTTCGATTTAGAAGGTATGTGAAGTCTGAAGTGTGGAGGAAATCTGCATACCTGAGAATTTTCTCAGGTATGCAGATTTCCTCACGATGTTTCCTTCAAAGTTAAAGCAACCGATTTTTAACCATGAATACACACGTAACGTAAAAATAAGAGGTGTATGCTCTTGGAGTCGGGTTTGAACCTACGACTGTCGTCTTGGACTGCATATCATGGAGGCGATAGGGTGGAATAGTTGCACCTCTTTCTACCCTTTCGGGGACACAGGCGTCAACTTAAACGTAAAAAACTTACTTGTAAAACCGCAGGCGACGATATGGCTACACCGTTCTTGGAAACACACAACACACCGGCTTCGAACCTGGTGATGGAGTCAGGAGTGCGAGCGTTGGCGACCGCCGTGCCGTTCATACCCACCGCTAGGAGGCGCCAGAGCCATGCCTGGTTGGAACATAAAAAAGGTGATGGAATATTTATCTTGGTCAGACATCAATCTAAGAAGACGATGAAGTTCTTCAATCTGTATGAAAACAAACAAACTTCAAACTGAAAGATAGCAATGCTTACACATCGTTGCTTGGTGGCAGAAATAAACAAAGCGATGGTACCAACCCAGACGACCTCTCACAGACGAAGGACCTAACATTTTGTAAAATATATATGTTTATTTTATAGACATATATACACAGCCTGCTCATAAATAGAAGCAACACCACACAGAACTTTGAATTACAAAGCAAGGCATGGAATTGAACTGCGCTCGTCACCCCGAGATATAAATGTCATAAGTTCTGCCTTTATAGTACTGCCGTCATAACTAAGAATGCAGTAATCGCAAAATGGCGGTTACGAGATAAACGCAAAAAACATATTTCATATCACCTGAGCAAGATGTTCGTATTTTATTGGTCATAATATATATCTAAAAATTCGGAAAAAAATCAAGCTTTTACAAGATAATTTTCCTTTATTTAATTTACTAATATATGCAATTATAATACGTATTACTGCGTTTTGGTTTAGTATCAGGTCGTTTCCGAGTCACAGGATACTAAAACTAAATGCAGCATTTGCGCGTATTACTGCATTTTGTCTTAGCACAAGCACTTACTGCATTATTTTTTAATAATTATAGCCATAATTATATGCTCGGAACTAAGTTGGAGTGTACTGTGTCTTCTCAAGGACTTATACGGGTTACAGGTTAAGTCGACCTAGATCTATTTTGTTTTTATACCCAAGTGGTAGGTTTCATGGTTAAGGACTATTATTTTTTACTACTTCCCGGAAGCATTATATCAAGGTTTTTTTCTAAGAATTGTGATATCACCCTAGCTTGTTATACCTTATTGGATAGCTAAAGAAACGTAGATACTATTTAGCGCATTTGCAGCATGGCAGTCATAGACTTGAAATATTTGTACAAGAACAAAAAGTTTTTACAAATTAATTTCTTTTTTTAAACTATCAATCGTCCATTGCGACCCAGTTGGGAAATTTACATGTGGTTTTTGTATTGAAAGTAATGAACAAACTTATTTACTATACAAAAATCGCATAAACAAATAAATTTGAGACACAAAACACAAAATAAAGAAGAGAATAGGCAAAAAATCGGTACTTTTTTTACGAAAATCTTCAAAGTCGAATATTTTGAGAACGTTAGGTTTGGGATAGGGTGTTTCATAGTAAAATCATTCAGGAATGATGGAAACTATAATCTCTTAACGGATCTAGGTCAACTTAACCTGTAACCCAGTGGGTAATGTTTAATACTGCGTTTTTTCTTATCAATGAAGCAGTTTTTATGCAAGTACGGCGAAAATCATTACATAAAAAACATACTTCGAGTGAATTTTTTTATGAAAATATATTTTTCTCATGTACATGAACCTCTAGGGATGCCATTTCTGGAAAAAAGTGAAAATCACAAAAATGTCGATTACTGCATTCTTCGTTATCAGGGCAGAGTAGTAGGGCCACGCTGTCGACAGTTTTGTCTACAACATGAATAGACCGGCTCGACCGGGTTGTTACCACTGTTTTAGGACACCGATGTGAAGTTACAGCTTGTGTTTTGTACGGTGAGTGAGATATCCGGTGACCCAAATATCCCTTCCCCTTTCCAATCGCTTAATTATACTTTTCGTTTAAGGTTGGATTTAGGTAATGATAGAGTGGCGTCTATTACCTAAGATGAGGATGGACAATTATAGACAAGTGTTGATTCACATGGTTTAATCGCGACTGTATATTAAGAACTAACTAAGAACTAATTAAGAACTACTTATCCGCGGCGCAGCCGCTACTATATGTATCTAGAAATCTTACATACTAAGCAAATATTGCATTCGTCACTCGCACACGCTTCACGCTAACTAGGTTACATGTGTCTCTACATTGGACATAGGTTCATTCTGATATTGTTAATGTTCATGGGCGGTGCAGATCACTTACCATCAGATGACTCATTACCTTTGCCGTCTTCTGCTATAAGCAGTAGAATGGTGGAATCAATCCAGAAAGCTTATACAATAGACCTACCTATTTATGCACCCTGCACCAGTTCATAGCATGACAACAATTTGCTTGACATTCAAATGACCTTATTCACTAAAGTAAGTACTCTATGTAACTATATCCATTTAAAATATGATATTCTTGTTTTGACTAAAGTTCTTAATATCAAAACATATTGACAGAATATGAGCTGACCACTGAGTTTTGCAGTTGGTTTTTTTATCATCATAATTCTTAGAACTAAGCATTCATTGTCAACTGATGAACGGTATAAATAAGGACATTTGTTTAATTATATTCAGTAGGAAATAAAGCTTCATTGTGGAGATTAGTATTCTTTAAAAAACCTCCAGGCCCTCCCGCGTAACTTATCTACCTAGTATTCAACAATTGTATCTTGACGGTTGCTAGCATAACGCTGGTCTTACCTCAGAGAAGTCACTCCTGGGCACGTTGGTATCATCCATAAGTGCCTGTGGTGGCGGCATACAGTGTCTGATGCTGGACACCTCTCCCCCGAGGACCCTGACTCCAGCAGTCGCCAGCCACGTGTTCATCAGCTCGCGACTGTTGCTCGGGGATTCCAACGTGTCCGTGGCTGAAGATTAACACCCAACAGTCACACACAAAGTCCTGACCCCACAGTAAGATACGGGTCTTGTGTCGTGGGTGTCAGGAACTACGAGAGACTTTCGGTCTCAACACCCAGACCCCTAAACAAATATTTGTACGCTTACTATCTGGCGAGCGCCTTGCTCGTCTTGTCATTCAATCAAATAAAAAAAAAGTTGTTATAAAAAAACACACTTACTCAAAAAGCATTCCCCAGCCGCATCATACTCGGTAAGGTTTCTGTGGCTGTCTATAAGTCTTCGGAGGCTTTTCATCAGCTCCTCGTGGACATTCGCAGGTGGTTGCACCCATTTAGCAGCCGTGTCGAGGACTGTGAGGGTGCAGAGTGCTGGACCTGGAGTACTCACTTGGAGGGATGCCATGGACCCTGGGAGGGCTTGGCGAGAGAGCCAGGCCGCTTCAACCTGTGAAGTATTGAAGATGGCGGTAGGATATTCATATCCGCACGGATAGCGACCACCGTACACATGGTGTTAAAACCTGCCATAGTGATCCACACACCTTGTGTGGATCGCGTTCTAGGATCAGCCAGCGTATATCCGGTTCTCCCGAGGGGCTTGCGACATGACTTGATGGTTGGTTGGGGCGGGTATAGGGGTACATCCTTGTATTTCTGTGCCTGTATCAGTCATCCGTCTGTCCTGTCGCAGGCCCCTCGACTTGCTTCTTTCCTCTCCAAAGGAGGAAGAAGCATTTATACAAGCCGGCATTACTCTGGTGACCTCCGATAAACTCATTGTTTGTCGGTGGTCGCTGGTTTTTTGGAGTGCACTACGCTTACCATCAGGTGTAGTGCAGTCACTTTGCCCTGCTCGGGTAAAAAAAAGATAGACTTATGTTACTGGGGTTTTGTCAGCCAAATTCAGTAGTAGAGCTTCAAGCCATTTGTAATTGTTTTTGTATGTTAGTGTGTAAGCGCTGTTGTGTTTCGGTTTGAAGGACATTGAAGCCAGTGGAAATTACTGGGCATATGAGACTTAACATCTTGTGTCGGGGTGAGGAGCGCATTTCATTGCCATGCAGTGCTTTGTAATTCAAAGTTATGTTTGGTGTTACTTCTGTTTATGGCCAGGCGCTTACCATCAGCCGAGCGCATTGCTCGTCTCGTCATTCAATCAAATAAAAAAACATACCTTATTAACAAAGCATTCCTCCATCTCAAAATGCTTGCTGGCGCTGACCATCTGACCGTTATAATAGAAGTATGCTACTAAATGACTGTCCGGACACATCTGGTGCGTCACTTTGATCGGCAACATGACGCGCAACAAATGCCTGTCCAACAACGCGTCGCTGTCGTTCTGCGGGACATTGGGTCCAACGTTGCGATCCAAGTTGGCCACACATTTGCTGTTCCTCGGAGCGGTTTGGACTTGGTTGGCCGAGTTGGCGATTGGACATTGGGTCGTGGCTCCCCATCGGTATATGATGCCACCTCGAGTTATTACCTGAAAGTTGATTTTAGTGTTAGTGAATAAATATCGTGAGGAGACCTGCATACATGAGAAGTTCTTCATAAGGATATTGAAAGTATTTGAAGTCTATCACCTCGCATGGTGGACTAAGGCTTAACCCCTGTCATTAGTAGAGGATTCCCGCACCGAGAGAAATGTTTGTGTGATCCATAAATATTTTTTTCGGGTCTGGGTGTTGTGGGACCGCAAGTCCCTCGTAGTGCCTGGTATCCATGACGCTTCTTAATCAAGTGTGGGGTCAGAATTTGTGTGTGAGTGTTGGGCGTATTTATTTATTTTTAAGAGAAGAACTTAAGGGTTGTGAAATCCTCCTCTCTGACATATCTCAATGGAGTACACCGCGACATATAGTATAAAATGAAGTCGCTATCGCTGTCTTCGCTTAGATCTTTTAAACTATTCAACGAATTTTAATTCAGTTTTCAGCAAAAGATAGAGTGATTTATGAGGAAGATTTATATGTATAATAGAATGATGGCTGCCTGAATTTTGTTGATGTACAGTGGCTAACTCTGGAATACTCATCACCAGAAAGAGTCAGCAGACTGTTTGATTCCTTCACAAAGTGTATGATGATCGCGTTCCAGTAGTTTGGGCATCCAAAAATCTTATTTACTGTAGAAAACGCAACAGTAAGCTGCCACTTCAAGTTGTTTTTGTAAGACAGTGGTCCTGTCTAATATCTGAAACTAGTCGAGCCGGCCAATTATGGTAGCTCTACCCCTGCCTAAAAATTTGTTTCCTTACCACAAAATGCACAGTAACAGCAGTGGTGACATTCGGCAGATGAAGGTAAAGTGGCACGAAGGTCCTCGCGACCCTGGATTCAGCCTTCAGTGGTCCAAGTGCAGCGTGGACTAGACTTGACTTTTGTACCGGCAGGGTCAGAGGTACAGCCGTCGTGGATGTATCGTTTGAAAGATTAGCCTGAGGATAAATACATCATCATCGTCATCATCATCATCAGCCACAGGACGTCCACTGCTGAACATAGGCCTCCCCCAAAGATTTCAGACCGCCCTGTTGGAAGCGGCCTGCATCCAGCGACTTCCTACGACCTTTATCAGGTCGTCTGTCCACAAATATATACACTGTTAAATTTTAAATGGGTATATATTGGCTGATCCCGGAACACAATTTGCCTGAACGAGCCACTACAGTGGGGTTTTCATCATGTGTACGGTGGTCGGTATCGGTACAAAAATTTCAGGTACCACCAGCAAAGCATGTATCCTCCAACCAGAACATATCTTGTAAACAAATAAAGTAAAAATTTAGCCCAAGAATACACCAAGATACATCGTAAGGATTGGCATACCTTAGACTTCTCCATAACAAATTTGAAGATCTGTGAAATCTACCCCCAATGGATGGATTATGGTCTCATAAGTAGAGAAGGCAATCAGCATTAGGACCTTTATCATACAGAGCTGGTATAATTATTTATTCAATGGCTTGTTAAAACGGAACACATAAGTAACATTATTCTTCATTTGCCTTACTTCAAACCTATAGAATGTAGCATCATCGTCTCCTGGTGGGAACATGGCTGCAGCCACTCCGTTCTGATCAGTATCAGCTGTAGTGCACGACACACCACCACGACGAGTCTTCTCCTCGGGGTGTCGGCAGACAACTATCCTCTCCTTCGACGCTGGCTTGTCGTCCCACCGAGTTGCTTTTACCTGGTTAATGGTAACAAGTCAATCATATATATAAAACTCTTCCGTTACTGAGTGACTGACTGACGGACAACGCACAGCCGAAACTACTGAGCGTAGAAAGATGAAATTTGGTATGAAGGTTTCTCAGGGAGTGTAGGGGAGCACAAAGAGAGGATTTTTGGAAATTCCATTTCTAAGGGGGTGAAATAGGGGTCGCAAGTTTGTATGAAACTTCGTCAATTTTATAGATGGACACATGAAATAAGGGATAAAAGGTTGTATAAAAGTAAGCCTTTCACGCGGCCGGAGCCGCGAGCAATTGCTAGTAATTAATAATAATGTGATTTTATGACAAAGTGGTAGAACCATGTGGTTTTATCTACGGCATGAATGGGCCGGCTCGACCGGGTTGTTATCACTGTCTCACAGAAAATAGACGTGTTAGATCCGGCTGTTGAATTTCATACGGTAAATGAGATATCTGAATGTCCAAATCTAACATTCTAATTCCCAAGTCCCATTTCATTAAAGGTAGGTAACGTATCCATGTTTATTTTGGTATAACGGATGATATCACTTCCAACCAGCTGACCTGCTTGTTTGCAGAGTATCTGCTAAAAAAACGATAGTGATACCCTCGGAACCATCAATGATCACTTCCAATCAGGTGACCCGCTTATTTGTATACTCTGCTAAAAAGTCTCAGTGATACCCACGGAAGTATCAATCTTAGTGTGGAAGATGATTATATTATAAAATAACTTACCTTTAACTTGTGAGGTAGCCCTGGGGATATGACGGCTCTATGCTTAGTGAGGAACTCGAGAGTTATAGCCTTGTCTACAACCCGCGACACTACTGTAGTATTCTGCCAGATCCTGGTGCCATCCTCCTTTAATCAAATAAATTAAATTTCAATTAATTAGGTCAAATATTTATAGTAGTTCAAAATCTATCAAAGATACGAGATTTGGAATGCAGGCACCACCAGATGTTGTGATGTCACTTTGCAGGGTTAGATCCATACAGATGACCACTGGGCCGATTCCCTAACACAACACCCTATACCGTAATAATTACTAAACAAAACCCCACGGTGGTCTTCTGCGGCGCATGGGTTATGGAGGATAAAAGCGTCCCAGCCTCTGGGCTGATTTCCTAACACAACACTCTATACCGTAGTATTTAATAACTAAAACCATTCATGGGTTACCGAGGCGAGAACCGTCCCACCTTTTGCCGGAACCGTCCTTGCACATGCAAGGCTCACCACCTTGTAAAGGATAGTGGCCTATCCCGCCCACACACCCACCACAGTAACTCCTGTGCACCAGGATCAGTGGCACGCATTTTGTCGACACCGAGCAGTGAAGCTCGGCGAGTCTCTGGGATGCCTAAATGTCTTTGTCCCGTAATGCCCACTGACATTTTTTTTTTATAGCATAGGCCGGCAAACGAGCAAGTGGGTCACCTGATGGTAAGTGATCTCCACCGCCCATGTACGCCCACCACCAGAAGTTCATGGGCGCGTTGCTGACCTTAAAGGAAAGGGATAATTAGGGATCGGGAAGGGGAGGGGATTTGGGCTTCCGGTTATCTCACTCAACGTACGAAACGCAGCAGCGAGCCGCTACTTAACGTCGGTTTTCTGTGAGACAGCGGCAACGATCCGGTCGAGCCAGCCCATTCATGCTGTGGACAAAACGCTGTCTACATCGTGGCTCTACCACTCATAACCACCCACTGACCTGGAATGAGAAGTCAGCTACGATGACGTCAGGCGGGTTGTCTCCATGCAGCCCGACCCGTCGCGCGGCGGCGGCGTGCCGGTGACACGCTCGAGGCGCGCGCAGCTTCACCGCGGTCCTGATCCCCGTCACCGTACCTGTTCCGGTACCTGTGCCCGCACTGTCCGCACTACCCGCGCCGCGCAGCCGGATCACAAGCATACCCTCCACTGCCTCCGTCCACGGGTACCTGACGGCAAGCAAAGAGTTTCAACGGATTTCAAAAAGAAGGAGCTTCTCTCTTCGTCTATATAAAAGGTGTAACGGAAAAGCTTCCTAAAAGTAAGGAAATGGTATTACGGACCTGATGCCAGTATACAAATTGAGTGGTAGAGCCACGCTGTAGTCAGTTTTGACAGCATGAATAGGCTGGCTCGCCCGGGTCATTACCACCGTCTCACAGAAAACCGACGTAAAGTAGCGGCTTGCTGCTGCGTTTCGTACGGTGAGTGAGATATCCGGAAGCCCAAATCCCCTCCCCTTCCCTATCCCTAATTATCCCTTTCCTTTATGGTCGGCAACGCGCCCATGATTCTTCTGGTGGTGGGCGTACATGGGCCGTGGAGATCACTTACCATCAGGTGACCCACATGCTCGTTTGCCGGCCTATGCCATAAAAAAACGCAAAATGAAACTACATATTTTTTTACAACTGTGATGCTGTTTAGGTATACAAATACAACGGTAATTCATATGACATCGTTAAAATAATCATGTTTTATAAATAGTATGGTAGTAATAATAAAATCAGCTGACGCTCAGGGTTAACGGCCGTCAGTTATGCGCGTCCGCGTTAATATAATAGTTAGATTTAATTACAACGTGGTTACTTTTTAATGTTACATGATTTGATAATGCAAAAGTTAGTATAATCTAAATTGGAACGTTACCTGTTTTCAAATCTATTCTAATTTTAAATCCCCCATCCATTTCCCAGCATAGATTTTCGATGAATTCGCCAATGTCGAGTATTATATATAGCAACTAGCTTTTGCTCGCGGCTCCGCCCACGTGATCAAATAAACAAACAAACAATCAAACTCTACAGCTTTATAATATTAGTATAGATTTGATTTTGATTTGACAACGGAAGCCTTCAAATAATATTATTTTGGTAGCTTAGCAACGGAAGCCTTCAAATATGAATAATTTTCCCCGTTTTTGCAACATTTTTCACTGATGCTTCGCTTCTAATGGTCGCAGCGTAATGTTATATATCCTATAGCCTTCCTCGATAAATGGACTATCCAACACAAAAAGAATTTTTCAATTCGAACCAGTAATTCCTGAGATTAGCGCGTTCAAACAAACAAACAAACAAACAAACAAACAATCAAACTCTACAGCTTTATTATTAGTATAGATATTAACAAAAATAAAGATCAAAACGTAGACTGCTGGTGGTAGGATATTCTTATCCACCCGGATAGCGACCACCGTACACATGGTGTTAAAACCTGCCATAGTGATCCACACGCCTTGTGTGGATCGCGTTCTAGGATCAGCTAGTGTATATTCGGTTCTCCCGAAGGGCTTGCGACATGACTCGATGGTTGATAGGAGTGGATATAGAGGTACATCCTTGTATTACTGTGCCTGCATCGGTCATCCACCCGTCCTGTCGCAGCCCCTCGATTTGCTTCTTTCCTCTCCGAAGAGGGAAGAAGCATTTATACAGGCCGGCATGACTCTGGTGACAACCGATAAACTCATTATTTCTTGATATTCGCTGTTTTTTGGATTGCACTACGCTTACCATCAGGTACAGTGCAGTCACTTTTTCATGCCCAGATAAAAAAATCCATATTTTTTCTTACAAAAATAGGATTGTACATTACCTGACACAAACAGTCCACACCAGTCTCTCGCTGGTCCTGAGCACACGCGGCGCGTGGCGCACGCTCAGCTGGAACGGGGGCAGGTCGTAGTCACCCACCCAGAATGACGTGGAACCCTGTAAGTATCAAAAAAGTCAGAGCTCCGAATATAGACAGTATTGTCTACAGCTTAATATACCTGCCATTTGAATCGAAAAAGTTGGCAATTTTATTGTTTGAAATACTAAAGTCAACGTGTTTTGGCAAAATGCCGACTTAAGTAGTAGTCACGCATTTGATACTTTTACTTACAGAATGAAAGGGATTCCACTACTGGATTGCATATCATACCACTATCTAATAGAAAACTGACGTAAGAATTAAATTGCTGTGCATTTCATATAATGAGTCAGATATCCAGAAACCAAAATCCCCTTTTCCTTCTTAATTCCTTTTTTCCCCCTTTTCTTCAAAGTTGGTAAACGCGTCTCTAATTCTTATGGTATTGTGGACGTTTATGGGTGGTGGCGATCCAAATGCTCGTTTCCGGCCTTCTGCTTAAAACGACCACGGACAAAGGTCGACAACGTACCAAAGATATCTGGTATTCTAGATGTTCAGGCAACGGAGATCATTCGATATCAGATGCAGTGAGTTAACAATGAATACCTTAACTCAATTAACTGTATTGAGTCCATGTCAAAGCGTATCTTGATAGTTGGTATCGAATCTACGACTTGCGTTTCTTCAGGCAGTTTTACTCTCGTTAAGTTATCTTAACGATATGTAAATTAATTCGTATCCCCTATAAAGAAAGTGCACTTCACCTGTGATCCATCAGCAAGACTGGCTCTCACAGTCCAGCGTCCCGGAGGTGCCAGCTCGTCCAAATCGTACTGGAGTTGGGCGATGCCCAGTCGGGTTCGGATCCTCGACCACTGCGTCACCCGGGACCCCTCCCATGCGCCGCGAGCTGCCTCCACCCATACTTCGTCGATCTGGAAATATAATTAGAATGAAAAAAAAACACCGTTCTCTCAGCGGGGAGTGGCTCGGACTGTTAAGACGAAAGTCACTGGTTTGAAATCATCCCTAAGAGCATGCTCGTCTAACTTTCTGAGTTACGCCTGACCATAAAGTAACAGAAGTAACACTGAACTTTGTCTCTCAATAGACAAACATCTTATGTCTCGGGGTGACGAGCGCAGTTCAGTGCTATGCAGTGCTTTGTAATTCAATTATGTGCGGGGTTGCTTCTGTTTATGGGCAGGCGTGGCGCTTACCATCAGGCGAGCGCCTTGCTCGTCGTTATTCATCAAATAAAAAAAATGTTTTAAATAATATTTTTATGTCTGTGTTACGTGCGATGTCGGTATATATGAATGGAGATTATAAATATGTGAGACTAATTTTAAAGAATTGAAGTTCTGTTTATTACTCGGAAACATTCTGACGATAAATAATATTGTGATATCTTCAAATTATGCGTCTCGAAATAGCACTGCATACTGTTAGTGTGTTCGATAACCCCGCATTTATAGATAATCCTCGTTTCTTTTTACTAAACTCTGCCAAAATTTAATATTATCCACAATTTAAAGAAGCCTCATTAGTTTAGTGGCTATGTACTAAGCTGGTGAATCGCTATTCGACTCCCAGGTCAGCTAATTAAAATTTCTGTTTGAGTTTTCTAGATTCGAAAATGTATACATGAATTGCCTGGGATGTGGCCGGAATTGTCGTTCTCGAATAGGACTTTTAAGTAGTGTACACGTAAGTGTCGCCTAGACGCTGCTTAAACCATCATTCGAAGATGATAAAAGGCCAGAAATTGTGCCAGATATGGCCATAGGGTCGCCACCTATTACATCATGGAAAAGGAAGAAACTTGGCAAAACGTGGGTGCAGCACTGGTTGCACTTCTGTTGACCGACGTATCAGGGAAGTATCTGAGGTAGAGCCACGCTGTATACAGTTTTGTCTACAGCATGAGTGGGACGGCTCGACCGGGTCGTGACCACTGTCTCACAGAAAACCGCCGTAAAGCAGCGGTTTGCTTCTGCGTTTCGTACGATGAGTGAGATATCCGGAGTCCCAAATCCCCTCCCCTTCCCAATATAAGGTATAATCATTCCTTTCCTTTAAGGTCGACAACGCGCCTATGATTCTTCTGGTACATAGATGGAGATCGCTTACCATCAGGTGACCCACTTGCTCGTTTGCTGGCCTATGATATAAAAAAGGAAACCGTCCCATACAAGCCGGAAGAACGCCTGTCCTTAGTAAGAAATAAATACAAATAAAAAAAATGGATTCCTAAAGGACGCCCGTTCTCAGAAAGAACGAAAGACAATTTTAATTTTTCGTTTTTAGTATCATGCAAATAATTATATGAGCTTAAAAGCCAATTACTTCAAATTCGCAAATAGACACATCAGCAATGCTTGTTTGTATACGGATACAAAACGGTACGTGTAAATAAGAATTTTGCATGCTCATGGCAAAATCTGTGTTAGTGGTACAGCGGGTGTGTAGCGAGTAACTCGCGAACTCAGCTGTTTGCTAAACTGTCTGTAAGGCAAATATATGTATTAAATAAAGTTATATGTCGGAAATTAACTGTAGTGTTTTCGACTTTCTAAATCCAAGGTGGTAGGTCCATCATATAGAGAGGCCGTCTGGGTTGGTACCACCGCTTTGTCTATTTCTGCCGCCAAGCAACAGTGTGTAAGCACTGTTGTTTTTGAGACGAGCCAAGCGCTCGCCTGATGGTAAGCGCCGCGGCTGACCATAAACAGAAGCAACACCACATAGAACTTTGAATTATAAAGCACTGCATAGCATTGAACTGCGCTCGTCACCCCGAGACATAAGATGTTAAGTCTCACAATGCCCAGTTATTTCACTGGCTTCAATGTCCTTCAAACCGAAACACAACACTGCATACACACTGTTGCTTGGCGGCAGAAATACATTTTACCCGATCTTAAGCATCCAGTGGGACCATAAAGTCATAAAATCTAGCGACAAGATTTTGGAATGCGTGCAGTAAATCATGCAGCAAAAGACGAAGGCAGCATTTCTAAACATCGGTCTTTGGGCTCTCTTGTCTCGCCTCGCGCGATTCGTAGGATTATTCTTCTTATAACCTCTTGGTTAACGCGTGGAGCGAGATTTAGACATTTAACAAAATAACCGATTATAGAAAACACCGCAACAAGCACGCAGTTGTGTGCCGCGGACCGGTAAAAACGGGTTTTGGCGGACAATCGTTTATATTATGTATATCGGATACATAAAGGGTTCTTGATGTACAGTTATGGTAAACATTTAACGTGTTTCAGTATGTTCACGCTTCGATTCTTGTTGGCTAACAAAGGGTGATTTAGTCAGTTTTTTATGGCAGAGGCCGACAAACTAGCAAATCGGTCACCTGATGGTAAGTGATCTCCATCGCCCATGTACGCCCACAATGTTAGAAGAATCATAGGTACGTTGCCGACCTTAAAGGGAAGGGATTAGGAAGGGGAGAAGGTTTTGGGGCTTCGGATATCTCACTCACCGTACAAAACGCAACAGAAAGCCGTAACTTTACGTGCGTCGGTTTTCTGTGAGACAGTGGTAACTACCCTGCCTAGCCGGTCTATCCATGCTGTAAACAAAACTGTCTACAGCGTGGTTCTACCATTCAATTCAAAATCAATTTACAAGGTGGTAAGTCCATCGTATGTGAGAGGCCGTCTGGTTTGGTACCATCGCTTTGTCTATTTCTGCCGGTTATCAACAGTGTGCAAGCACTGTTGTGTTTCAGTTTGAAAGACATTGAAGGCAGTGAAATTCACATCATGACACAACATCTTATGTCTCAGGGTGACGTGCGCAGTTCAGTGCCATGCAGTACTTTGTAATTCAACGTTCTGTGTGGTGTAGTTCTGTTTATGAGCAGGCGTAGCGCTTATCATCAGGCGAGCGTCTTGCTCTTCTCATCATTCAATAAAGCAATAACACTTACGATCCCGTGCGATGGTGTGAGGTCCGCCTTGAACGCGAGCACCCTCAACCGCAGCGTGTCACCGGGCCGGTACCGCGCCCGCTCCGTGTGGACCAGCAACACCCGACCGCTGGATATGCGAACAGATAGACGACGCTCCCACGAACACTGGGCTTCTGGGTACCTGCAATATAAATAAGTTTTTTTATCCTGGCTTGGCGAAGTGACTACGCTACACCTGATGGTAAGTGTAGCGCAATCCAAGAATAGTGTCGACCAATAATGTGTCCATCGTAGGTCGGCAAGATCATGCCGGCCTGCCAAAGGGCCAAGGGGGAGGGGAAGGAAAAGGAATGGGAAAAGGGTTAGGATCAGGGGGCAAGCCCCCTTGGGAGAACCGTGAGTGTTTTGAGTGGTAGAGCCACGTTGTAGAGAGTTTTGTCTATAGCATGAATGGGCTGGCTCGACCGGGTCGTTACCACTGTCTCACAGAAAACCGACGTAAAGTAGCGGCTTGCTGCTGCGTTTCGTACGGTGAGTGAGATATCCGGAAGCCCAAATCCCCTCCCCTTACCAATCCCTAATTATACCTTTCCTTTAAGGTCGGCAACGCGCACATGATTCTTCTGGTATTGTGGGCGTACATGGGCGGTGGAGATCACTTACCATCAGGTGACCCACTTGCTCGTTTGCCGGCCTATGCTATAAAAAAAAATACACCCAACAGTCACACACATAGTCCTTACCCCACAGTAAGATACGAGTCTTGTGTCGTGGGTATCAGGAACTACGAGACTTTCGGCCTCACAACACCCACAACCCGAAACAAATGTTTGTAGATCACACAAACATTTGTATCGGTGCGGGGATTAAACCCGCGACCTCTCGCTTCACAGCCGGCTACTCGCAAGCTGCGCCACGGAGGCTGTCAAACTTACAATCTTCTTTACATAGTATAAAATGAAGTCGCTCCTGCTGTCTGTTCGCTTAGATCTTTTAAACTATACAACGGGTTTTAATGCAGTTGTCAGCAATAGATAGTGATTCATGAGGAAGGTTTATATGTATAGCACGCTATGACCTATGGGAACAGGGCAGTAACATTAAGGACAGCTAGTAATAAATACATAGAAAATATTAAGGCTGGTTAAATATTGAGAGTGGTAAGGCCTTAGTCCACCACGCTGGTCTAATGCAGGTTGGCATAATTCCCGTACCTTCGAAATTTTTATGACTTCTCGGGTATGGCCTATGTAAGTGAGTGGAGAAAGACAATGGTATTTGTTAAAAATATTGTATTATCTATATTCTATGCTACTCGCGTGCCACACCATAATCACAATAGCATGATGTTATTTAACCTTGATTACAACAATTATTTGTTCTAAGAAATTATTACTCAATCATTATTAATTGCTGATTGTTGTTTTTACGCCCTCATTTACGAACTGAGCACTGATTTTCCTGTAGACTAATTGAAGTGAATATTGAAGTATTCTGCATTATTTTATAGAACTTAGTGGTGGCCTTGTGCTGTAAACAGTTTTGTTTACAGCATGAATGGGCCGGCTCGACTGGGTTTTTACCTATGTTTCACAGAAAACCGACGTGAAGTAGCAGTTTGCTGATGCGTTTCGTACGGTCAGTAAGATATCTGGAGGCCCATATCTCACCCCCCTTCCAAATTTCTTCTTTTCCCCTTTCTGTTAAGGTCAGCGACGCATCCATGATTCCTTAAGTCAAGTGGACATTCATGGGCGGTGGAAATCAGCTACAATCAGGTGACACATGTTTACCGGCGTCTGCTATGTAAAACAAAATTAAAACCATAGTAATCCATCAAATCCAAAGTGACTGCACAA
The DNA here is from genome assembly GCA_949126905.1 of Amorpha juglandis. NCBI lineage: Eukaryota > Metazoa > Arthropoda > Insecta > Lepidoptera > Sphingidae > Amorpha > Amorpha juglandis. Next base: position 1,221,500 of record OX421383.1, read on the forward strand.
CACCTGAAGCAAGCGTAGTGCAGTCCAAAAAATCAGCGACCACCGACAAGCAATGAATGAAAACGCTATTCCTTTGTTGTTTACTTGTCATTATTGAAACGTTAGCCCGCAATGTAAAGCGCACAATGCTAAAGTCGGGGTCAATTACCCGCACGCATTACCGCACTCCAATACACAGTAGGGACATCACACCGAGTACCGCGCCACACAGCTGATTCCCAGCGTCAGCTGATTTTTATATTGATTTACATTACATTTAGGAAAACTCGGTTTTAATTCGAATTATTTTTTGAATGTCCTTTTGTTTATTGGTCCAAACAAGACCATGCATGAAAGATAAAAAATATTTGACGACTTATTTTGTGCTTTTTCAGTGGTATTATAACCACAAGCACCATCCCAATCACATAATTATCCCTTTCCTTTAAGGTCGGCAACACGTCCATGTTTCTTCTGGTATTGTGGGCGTACATAGGCGGTTATTGTTAACCAACAGATGACCCACTAGCTCGTGTGCTGGCCTATGCTATAAAAAAATCCTTGATATCGGAAGCATTCCCCATACATCCATACGAAAAAAGTGTAAGTAATAAGGTTCTCATTATGACGAGAGTAGATATCAGAAATTTAGAAATCATACAGAAAGTAGTTTAAGTTGTTAAGGCGAAGTTGGTGTTCACTATTTTCAACGTGCGCTATAGGTTTTAATTGTCTTACCTCAAATTGACGATCAGTTCAGCTTTGGTGTTAGGAAGAAGCGGGACGGAGATGTCCACACAACCGCCATCACCTAAAAAGTACAAGCACATTAATCTCTCAAGTCTGACATTGTGACCTAACCAACTCGCTGATTATTTCTTTAATGCATTTTTACTTATTATTAATGTTTTTGGCGGGAGAGTTTTGATATTTTTTATTTCTGAATGGATAGCGACTACAATACATAATATATTTTTTTGTCCAACACAGGCAGTATAAACATATTTATGAGTGGTAGAGCCACGCTGTACACAATTTTGTCTGCAGCATGAATGGACTGGCTTGACCGGGCCTTTACCGCTGTCTCACAGAAAACCGACGTAAAGTAGCGGCTTGCTGCTGCGTTTCGTACCGTAAGTGAAATATCCGGAGGCCAAATCCCACTTCCCTTCCCAATCCCTTAATTATCCCTTCCCTTTAATGGATAATTAAGGGATTGGGAAGGGGAAGTGGATTTAGGTCTCCGGATGTCTCACTCACCGTATGAAACACATCAGAAAGCGGCTACTTTATGTCGATTTCCTGTGGGATAGTGGTAACGACCCGGTTGAGCCGGGCCATTCATACTGTAGACAAAAGTGTCTACAGCGTAGGTCTACCATTCAAAAAATATAATCACTATGCATCATAGTTAGGATGCAGTAATTATAAGACTTTTATGATCTTATCCAGAAGAAATCCCGGACCATCTTTATAATGTACCTGCAGGTAAATCCCTAGAGGCGGTCACGGTCTGGTCTTCAGTTTCCAGCGTGAGGTGGAAATGCGCCGGTCCCTCGGGGTAGAACCTGGACACACAGGCCCTGTTCGTCCCACCTGCAGTGAGCACTCCCGGAGCCAGGAATATATGGTTCTTATCCGTGCACGGGTTACTGGAAAGATAAAAAAGTTAAATTGAGGATATCACATATGCGCTACCAGATAGCTGACTAAAATATCAATACAATTCTATAAGAAAATTATTAAGTCAGTTCAGTCCACCCCGTGACCACGAAGGCTGAAAAGCATTCGAAACGGCGCGGACCAAAATTAAAATAAAAAGCCGCGATAAAATCCGTTTAAATTAGTTTTATTTCAATGTGTAACATTCGCGTAAATGTAATGGTGCTGCCACACCGGTGTTAGAAAATGTTATATAACATTTTATAACAGCGGTGTGGCAGCATCATTTAGTAAACATTTCTTAACAATTTGTAACATTTCTTAACATTTTATAACCGCGGGCGGCGGTACTTTTGAGAGCGGCGCCGTCAAAGAAGCCGTCTAAGAAGCCGTCAAAGAAGGGCCGATGTCATGATTTCAAATGTTATAGAATGTTAGAAAATGTTAAAAAATGTTAGAAAATGTTAAAAAATGTTAGAAAATGTTTTTGTTAACATTTTATAACATCGGTGTGGGTGGCAGCACCATAAGAAGTCATTATAAAATTATTTATTTGAGGGTTACATACTGAGTTTACAATGGTAAATTACATTATTGTTAAGGTATACATGTTTATAATATGTATATGATTGCAACTCTAGAACTTGTAACCACAGCATGTGCCAAGTACAATACACGATACAATACATAAACGTCTTTAATCATACTACAAGATGGAAGGTTCAACAAACAAACCACAAATCCAACCATTACCGACAACTGGCAAACAACATAAACGCAGCATGTGAGCACGCAGTAAACAATGATATACTACAAAGCGGTTGGTAGATGTATATTTTAATCATGTCAAATGGGATATTAATTAAAATTTGAATTCAAATTTTGAATTTAGAGTTAGGTCGCGGCATCAACAGCATTATTCCGTGTTCTCTTTTTGAATGTATAGAGTATAGATTCTTTAATCATTGATAGAGAGAGCCATTAAATATGTCGAGGCTATATATTTTTTTATGATTTGGTTATACAGACAAGATAGTCGAGGTATAGGCGAATGTTTTCCCAAGTTAGTCCTTAGCGACAGTAGAATAAAGGGTGTTAAAATTGAAACGTCTATTATTCGTGTCACATTTAAAGTTAAATTAATCAATTAATACTTTCAATGGTCACGCACATAAACCTGAGCCACATTGTAGACAGTATTGTCTCAAGCATGAATGGGCTGCTCAACCGGGTTGTTACCACTGTCTCTCAGGAAAGCGACATAAAATAGCAGTTTGCTATGGGTGGTATATCTGGAAATAATAATCCTCCTCCCTTTCCCAATTCCTTAATTACCCTTTTCCTTGGCCGGCAACGCATCCAGGATTTCCGGGGAATTGTGGATGGTCATGGTCAGTGGATATCACTAACCATAACTCGTTTGCCACTGCTTAAAAAAAATAAATTAAAAAGTTACAACTCGAAGCTAGGAGCGAGGGAGTTTTGGCGGGAATTCTGACAGTGCAGTTCATCGCTTATTTTAATTTATTTTATAAACTAGTTTAGAGTTGTGTTTGTTGTATAAAAGTGGTGTGGATTTGTTCAATAAACATTGACGGTGATGAACAGTGTATGGAAACATTGAAATAAGTGAATTAAGTATAGTACTGAAAAGAGTTATCACCAAAACTCCGACAAGACCTAGAAATCGACCGCACCCGTGTTTCATCGTTCTTGTAAAAATTACTTGAAAATAAATTATACTTGACACTGGCTAAATGCATAATACTGCGAAAGCCATAAATAAAAAAAAGAAGAAGCTAGGAGCGAAAATCTCCATGTTTATACGAAGCCCAACTTGACTAGGACTGAATTAACTATGTCTCATCACCGATCGGTTGGTACACTGGATTCCATACATTCCAAGGCGTAGAAACTGCAAGCGAAGTTTATAAATGGATGCAAATACGCAATAATATTTCAACCCACAACAAGTAAAAATTGAGACATTGATTTTATTATGCGAAATTAATTGGATTTAAGTTACATTCCGTATATAATAAATAAAATCTTTAATGGATCATTTCCGATGTACAATTATGCAATATAAAACTTTAAGTTATTGATTTAAGTTAATGAATTTTAAAAATATTATCTAAATTTTTACTTGATGTGGGTTGAAAAGTTATAATGCATATTTGCATCCAAATATCGATATATGTAGTTTGTTGTGTTAAATTTCAGCGTTACAAACTAATCAAAAATCTAGTATTGAACCAAATTAAAAAAAGGAAGAGGTTCTCAATTCGGCGAGTTTTTTATGGTATATTTTTTTGTTTTTGAAGTGATAACTTCTTATGGGAGGGTAAACCGATTCGTTCCGTAACGCGAGCGTTCGAGAACCTTCCGTGAGACGTCACGCGGGCCAGTTGACCAGCCAGCGTTAGCCGACCTCCCTGGAACTTCGATGATTTTGAAGTCCCAGGTGGCGTCACACAGTGACCAGTCGGCTTTGACCGGACTTTGAAAGGACTTTGACCGGACTGGAGTGCAGTGCAGTGCAGTGCAGAGCAACCCAAAGAAGTGATAACTTCTTATGGGAGGGTAAACCGCTTCGTAACGTAACGCGTTACGGCCCCACTCTGTCTGGCTTCCCTTTCTCTCACGCATACGGCGGCAGTAGGCAGGCTCCTTCTCTCTCACTTTAACCCACATTAGTTTGGCTGCGATGGGACCACCCCATATGAAAAAATTGTTAAAACTTGATGATGAAGTACGGAGTAATGGTGCTGCCACACCGGTGTTATAAAATGTTTACAAACATTTTCTAACATTAAACATTTACTAACATTGTGATAAAATGTATCAAATTTTTGTTAACAAATGTTTAATAATGTTTTGTCACACACATAGTCCACAGTAAGGTACGATTCTTGTGTCGTGGGTATCAGGAACTACGAAAGACTTCTTGGTGTCACAACACCCAGACCCTAAACAGGATCAGACAAATGTTTGCTCGGTGCGGGAATCGAACCCAAGGCCTCACGTTTCACAGTCGGCTACTCGCACACAACGCCACGGAGGCTGTTTGTTTGTGGTCACTGATTTTATGGACTGCAATGCGCTTACCATCAAGTGTAGTGCAGTCACTTTACCGTGTTAAAAAAAATGCAGGTATAAACAAAGCTAAACACGCGCCGCGCCGAGTTAAGCACCTCCACCATTTTGAAGTCGGTTAACATAATGATTCTGTACCAACCTTATAACATTCTGCGCTGCTAAACTCACATTAAGATTAGATGCAACAGGAGTAGTAGCAAATAAACAGAAAATACATATAATGTTATACATTTTTACACTCATATTTTTATTATTCACTTTATTCATTATCAAAATAAAAACAACCCATTGTTACAGATTAAAAATCGTTTTTATTTATACTTAGAAAATATATTTTTATCTGTGCGCATTGCAGTTTATTGTTTTAATTTGTACATTCTTCACTTTTGAATAAAGAATTCAGTGCCTAACTCGTTCATTCAATACAATCTTCATGAGTTATTAATCACCTTAAACAATCGCACACGAAATTGTTTGTTGGGAAGGACTACGTAATTCTATTCGTTTATTTTATAACGGAAACGGAACCGGTGTGTACCGTCCAGTGAGATGCGCGCGCGTCGCCAACTGATCCGGCGTACTCGCGAAAGGTCGGCCATTGGATGTTACGCGCGGGCAGATGTGGGCAACAGTTTTTGTGAAGTGTAAAGTCGCGGTCATACACAGATTAAAGTTGTTTAAAAAACATGATACAAAATAGCCTTATTGTAAATGGAACAACTGCAGATTGGATAGACATTTTCATTAACTGGATTTTTATCCATGATGTGTGTGTTACTCTGAGCATTAAACTGGCTTCAACGCAGCTACACTTACAGAATCAGAACTTACGTCTGTTTTTTTTTTATCCTGACTCGGCAAAGTGATTACACTACGCCTGATGGTAATTGTAGCGCAATCCAAGAATAGTGTCGACCAACGATAACCAATGTGTCCATCGTAGGTCGGCAATATTATGCCGGCCTGCCAAAGGGCCAAGGGGGAGGGGAAGGAAACAGGAATGGGAAAAGGGTTAGGATCAGGGGGCAAGCCCCCCGGGGAGAACCGGATATACACTGGCTGACCCTGGCACGCGACCCACACAAGGTGGGCCACTTTGGTAGGATTTAGCACCAGTGTACGGTGGTCGCTATCCGGTCGGATACAAGTATCCTCCCACCAGCGAAATTTTTAAGACTGACCAGCCACAACTAAAAATCTTAATATGTAATCTGACTCAAAACTGCAGCCAAACAGAGGGTTCGCTACATCAAACAATCGCCTCTATAATTAGTAATAAGTTCTCCGTTACTTAAAACCTAAACCTTAAAAAAACCCCTTGATATTGGTACTCCATCATCACACCCTAATCACCATCAGTAGGTATCTACTCTTCAAAACTTATTGCAGAAGTACGAGCACGATATATTAACTATCGAAAAAATGGAAGCTGCAAACTTGGCTTGGTAGGTCAATCTTACGTAGTTAAAACAGCCTTATTAGAATCTTATCTTTTAAATTAAAAAAAAGTATCCAAATCGGACCATTCGTTTTCAAATTGGGCGTAATCGCCCTCTTGTGGGCGCTGGAGGCTTTGAGTAGGGCGGTAAAGGGTCTGTGTATGTAAGTATTCTCTCAGAAAAAGGATGACTCATAGGACTAGGTATATTTAAAATAAAGTAATTTCCGGGGGCTATCCAGGGGCGCAGCGCTAGAAAATGATTGATTCTCAAAGTGGACAGTAGACGAAATAAGTTTGAGAACCTATGGTTCAGGAGCTATGACACGACACGGACGCACACAGGAAAAGAGATCTAACTAAAATACCCCTTTTTGTCGATGGTTGACTACGAACGTGTTCTAGCCGTCACGTCACGGCCTGGAGCACAGTTTTGAATAGACCAATATGATTTGTGTATTGTACATCATTTGTGATCACGGCTTTACGTTCTAAGAACCATGTCAGCGTCCCGTTTTTATTGCTTTATTAAATATGTTACAGTGTGATTTTATGACCGCATGTACGAATTAAGTTTTTGCTCCACTTAAGTGGCTAACATTGTAACATAATGTAGTTTTTATTGTGTTCATCAAGTGAAACAACTTTAGTCAGCATCCGGCGACTCATAGCGATAATGTTATAACATTCAGTATTAATCATCATTATTTTCATGAATAATGACTTAATATGTAAGATAATGTTGATAGCGCAAACAAAAACTTCTCATTCGTCACTGGAGGAAAGTGTATCCGTTCTACCCAGAGTCACGTACCGCCGCTTACCCGATGGCAAGTTCCTCACCTGTAAACACCACCCAGAACTATAACGTACAAAGCACTGCATGACACTGAACTGCGCACCTCACCCTGAGACATAACATGTTAAGTCTCGTAATATTCAGTAATTTCACTGGCTTCAATGTCCTTTACATTGAAACACAACCACGTTGTAGTATGTACGCCCACAATACTAGAAAAATTATGGGCGCGTTGCTGACCTTAATGGAAAGGGATAAATAGGGATTGGGAAGGGGAGGAGGATTTGGGCCTCCGGATATCTCACTCACCGTATGACACGCAGTGCAATCCTACTACTACTTTACGTCAGTATTCTGTGAGGCAGTTGTAACGACCCGGTAGAGCCGACCCATTCAGGCTGTAGACAAAACTGTCTACAGCGTGGCTCTACCACTGGAATACCTCATTTATTCTTATTAAAAATAATGATGTCATCGCACCAAATGTTATGGACACGCGGCTAGGTTAATAGGTCGACCGTCGACCGCGTCAATGGAACAATCGTTGTTATAAAACATTAATAATTCTGCTTTTGACCGCGTTGACGCTGCGTCGCGTCGCACGTCGCCTGTAATTCTCATGTTGCTAATTACTTAATTATTAGACGATTTATTTTATAATACAAACATTTTCTGATGCAAGGACTTGACTGGATACATAGTTCCGACCACCATAGAGTTAAGAGACCTCTGCAATTAGTCGGTCTGTACTTTATTACCAGAGGACGGCAATAATAGGAGGTAGGATATTCATATTCGCCCCGATAACGACCACCGCACACATGGTGTTTAATCCTACCATCGTAACCCACCAACTTTGTATGGATCGCGTTCCAGGATCAGCCAGGGTATAGGTTCTCCTGAGGGGCTTGCGACATGACTTGATGATGGTTGGATCGGGTATCTGGGTACATCCTTGTATCCCTGTGCCTGCATCGGTCATCCGCCTGACCTGTTGCAGGACTCTCAATTTGTTTCTTCCGTCTTCGGAATAGGAAGAAGTATTTAGGTATACAGGCCGGCATGACTCTGGTGACCACCTATAAACGCATTGTTTGTCAGTGGTTTTTGCACTACGCTTACCATCAGGTGTAGTGCAGTCATTTCGCCGTGCTCGGATAAAAAATTAATATAAAGTTTCTATTGGAAAAAATATTATTAATTAAGTAATAGTTTTTTATTGTGTTCTTTTTTATCATTAGATGGAGAAACCGATGAGGTCATAGGTTTAAATCCCAGATTATGCGAAACCTTTGTGTTTAGGTGAGCTAGGTTCAATTTGATAAATCACTTATACATAAATTAGTGTGGATTAATTCCACCCGGTATGGAGGTGTGCTCGCCCCCAATTCGTGCCATGCCACACGTCTTGTGTGGATTGCGTTCCAGGATCAGCCAGTGTATATCCGCTTCTCCCAAGGGGCTTGCGACATGACTTGATGGTTGATTGGTGTGGGTATACGGATACACCCTTGTATTAGGTACTGCCTGCATCGGTCATCCGCCTGACCTGTTGCAGAACTCTCGATTTGCTACTTCCCTCTTCAGAGTAGGAAGAAGCACTTATACAGGCCGGCATGATTCTGGTGACCACGGATAAACTCATTGTTTGTCGGTGGTCGCTGGTTTTTTGGACTGCACTACGCTTACCATAAGGTGTAGTGCAGTCGCTTTGCCGTGCTCGGATAAAAGAAAAAAATCATGGGCCGGAAATAAGGTCTACAAAACGTGAGTACCCCATTTGCATCTCTGCCTATCCTTTCGAAGATTTTTTTTATCCTGGCTCGGCAAAGTGACTACGCTACACTTGATGGTAAGTGGAGCGCAATCCAGGAATAGTGTCGACCAACGATAAACAATGTGTCCATCGTAGGTCGGCAAGATCATGCCGTCCTACCAAAGGGCCAAGTGGGAGGGGAAGGAAAAAGGGTTAGGATCAGGGGGCAAGCCCCCTGGGGAGAACCGGATATACACTGGCTGACCCTGGAACGCGACCCACACAAGGTGGGCCGCTATGGCAGGTTTTAGCACCAGTGTACGGTGGTCGCTATCCGGTCGGATACAAGTATCCTCCCACCAGCAAAGATACAAGCGTCAGCTTATGTATGTATATTTTACTAAGTCTGGAAACTTTCAATTACACTTTATGTTAACGTTTTTAAAATTACCATAAGTAAAGACACGCTTTCACATTTTTATGTAAGTATTTAAATTGCATAATTATCAAATTCAATTACTCGTACCAATCAGTGTTTCGCTTATTTTGTTATTTACATTCCAAATTACTTGAATTGGTTAGAACCGGTTGATTATTACTTGTACCTACAACTACATATTATACAAGAGAATACAAGAGAAGACAACAAAATTGATAGGAAAAATAAATTAACGGCGATCTGAGGTCGGGAAGTGGGAAGGGGGGGGATTTTAAGGGTAAAAAACGGTTTATCTCGATTTCCGGAAAAACTACAAGTCCTATGGAAAAAATTTAAATCGCAAAGTTGTAGGTAATAAAAAGATCTACAACTTTTGTATACATACTTTTTTCACATAACCTCAAAATTTATGTTAAAAATTCAAAAAACCAAGTTTTTAGTTTTTTATTTTTATCTTTTAGAAAACATAATTTTTTTTCACGAAATTTGGTGAAAACTTACCTTTTTGTATCCCAAATACACTGTAATTTTTTTGATCTAAAATATTCATTGTTTCACCTTATTTTGACTTAATATCGAAAAAGCAGCCTAATTTTCAAACGAAAAATCTCACGTCAAAATATCAGCTTTTTTAAAAAAGTCGGTTTGATTTTTGTTCATTGAAACCTCTACTTTCTGATGGTGTAAAAAAATATATACACTACTATGGTAAATGTGCTCAGAAAATGTAAAGTTATAATTTAATATTTAATAAGACATATCTACAATATTTTGAGAAAGTTGTAGAATCTTCTTTAAATTATATGCGTAGATGCCTCTTTATTGTTATTTTAATATAACTTATATACCTGAGTGATCTACGGAAAATTTTAGCCCATCATAAAGAAGTAGGGAAGGGGCTAGGTGGGTCTGGGCCTTACTACCTGTTATTTAGTAGTTCGTTTCTTTGCATTTTCTGAGCACATTTACCATAGTAATGTATATATTTTTTTACACCATCAGAAAGTAGAGAATTCAATAAACAAGAAGCCAACAGACTTTTTTAAAAAAGCTCATATTTTGACGTGAGAATTTTCGTTTGAAAATTAGGCTGCTTTTTCGATATTAAGTCAAAATAAGGTGCAAAAATAAATATTTTAAATAAAATAAATTACAGTGTATTTGGGATACAAAAAGGTAAGTTTTCACCAAATTTCGTGAAAAAAAATGATTTATTATAATAGATAAAAATAAAAACAAAAAACTTGGTTATTTGAATTTTTCACATATATTTTGAGGTTATGTGAAGAGAGTGTGTATACAAAAGTTGTAGATCTTTTTATTACCTACCACTTTGCGATTTAAATTTTTTCCATAGGACTTGTAGTTTTTCCGGAAATCGAGATAAACCGTTTTTTACCCTTAAAAGCCCCCCCCTTCCCACTTCCCGACCTCAGATCGCCGTTAATTTATTTTTCCTATCAATTTTGTTGTATTCTCTTCCTTTTACAATGGGTTTGATTCTACTATAAATTTGTTTCTATTTTTACCATTTTCAACCGGATAATCACCGGTCTAAATTTGTATTTGCGTCTTCAATATATCGCAAAATTTTATTATATGTGCCTTACCAATAATCAACGATAAACTAATATGCCATGATTATGTTGCTATTCTCTACCTTTTAACGATTATCTTTTTTATTATAGTAGAGATAAAATGCAGTGATAGCCGCGAGCAGGGGGGTGGTATTTCTGATACGGAAATACGTTTCAAAGCTCAGCCTTCAGGACGAACACAGCTCCAACTTCGAAGTTACCTTTATACTTGAAAATTCCCTATAAGAATTTCGAAAGTATGTGATGTCTACCAATAAGCATTAGGCCAGCGTGATGAATTAAAAAAGGAATCCCATAGGACTATAAGGAGGAACATACCTCGCAGGAAGTTCTATTGGAAAATACAATTTCCTCAAAAAAAAACTCAACTCAACTCTTGCTTTTTTGGCGTCAATAGATATGGCAATTGGCTCGCAGCCTATTATGGTGCTGCCACACCGATGTTATAAAATGTTATAAAATGTTTACAAACATTTATTAAACATTTGTTAACAAACATTTGATACATTTTATCACAATGTTAGATAATGTTAGTATTTTATAACACCGGTGTGGCAGCACCATTACACATCATGGGACGGAAATATGCTCCAAAACATGGATGCAATAGTCTCGCCTGTGCCTGCGTCTTCGAAGACATTTATTATGTCTTCGAAGACGCAGGCATAGGCGAGACTATTGCATCATTTTTGTTGTATTCTCTTCCTTTTACAATGGGTTTAATTCTACTATAATTTATTTATGTTTAAAAATGGATAATCACCGGTCTAATTGGTAATAAATTAGTTTAGATAACATTTTACTATAGCGCCATCTATTTTTGAAAGAAAGTATTATTTGTTACGTTGGTATAGTAGTGTACGACTTTAGTAGTTAAGCATATAGTTTACACAAATAGCGCTAGATGGCACTCATTCGGAATTTAAATTATCGCATTTACATAGGAAATAAATACTAACCAAATAAATTATATTGTTTAAGTGAGTGCTGAATATATTAATGACATTATATTTCTTAAGTTGGAAGCCGTATCATCTCCATCAGTAATGAAACTTAATCATAATATATAGCAGCAACATTCCAATAAAGGGCAAAAATAGTATTTAGCTGCATTAAAAATTTTGTTGTATAATAGAGACACCTATGTATAGACTACAAAACCTCCCACTGAAAATGAAATCTATGTAATACGAAATATTTTGGCGTGTATTATATTATTTCATTCTATCACCGAGGTTCAAGCCGAACGTGAAACGTGTTTTCTACAATAAAGAAATATTCTTTACAGAACGAGAACGTTGGTATGGATTCGACTAATCCTCCACTAGTATTCAAACATGTCATACGCTTTGACGTGTTAAGTATTCTATTTTATTTTGTGGCAGTTCAAATAGAGCGTGAAAATGGTGTTTATTTATACATACGTACTTACGCCTGTAATCCCCAAAGGGGTAGGCAGAGGTGTAACCTGCACAACCATAATTCGGCGAGTCTATTTTTTTTATCCGATCACGGCAAAGTGACTGCACTACACCTGATGGTAAGCGTAATGCTGTCCAAAAAACTAGCGACCACCTACAAACAGTGAGTTTATCGGTGGTCATCAGTCATGCCAGCCTGTATAAATGCTTCTTCCCTCTTTGGAGAGGGAAGAAGCAAATCGAGGGTCCTGCGACAGAACAGGCGGATGACCGATGCAGCCATATGAACTCTAATTAACCACCCAATTGAGGCTATAAGCACATAACTTCCCCATAATTTCAAAGTAAACAAACAAAATGGGCAGTTTAAAAAGCGAATTTAGTTGGCGGGACAATTAAAAATTGAGAAATTCTCGGCGCTGGCAACACTCCAGGCGTCGACTAACGCCCAGCAGGGACCAAATAAAAATTAATTTTCATTGCTCTGCATTTTCACTTCGCTTAATAATTGTCGGTGTTTCCGGCAAGTGCTTATAACGATACAGTTGGAAATAAATTATTTACAATGCAAGCTAATTATTTTGTGATTGAAATTTCTTACTGGAGTATAAGGGGGCCAACTCTTAGAACCAAAGCCAATCTAACCTCGCGAGGAAATACTGAAACTTGGTTCCTGTTGTGGGTTGTGTCAAACGGTGGTTCGCCCCACGTAATACCAAATCCACTGTCTTCTCTTGATGAAAAGGCGGACCCTGGCCACGTGAGGCAGAAATAGGTACTGTAGATTTATAGTCAGTGTTAGAATTGTTTTTTTTTTATATAGCATAGGCCGGTAAAAGAGCAAGTGGGTCACCTGATAGTAAGTGATCTCCACCGCCCATGTACGCCCACAATACTAGAAAAATCATGGGCGCCTTGGCGACCTTAATGGAAAGGGATAATTAAGGGATTGGGAAAGAGAGGGGTCTGGGCCTCCGAATAGTACCAGCCCTGGATTAAATGCTTGTAAACGCCTGGACAAGTTTAGATGAAATTTGGCACATTAGACCATTCTCTAGTACCTATATAAATAAATATCGCTGAATATGACTCACCCGCGTTTCCTCGAATCCTGCCATGAAATATTTTGTTCAATCCGTCGTATCCCAGCGAAGAGGGTTCCAGGAAATTGTTTCTAGCCGGAGTGCACGCGTTTGTTACAGGTCATTGAGCGTCGCTGTGCACTTGTGAGGGGCACAGTTGCGTCCTTTCAACGCCGACAAAACGTGAGGTCTTATAAAATATACTACTTTATGGAGATAAATAGGTCTAACTTAGTAATAAAATCACCCAACAGTCACGCATAGTCCTGACTCCACACTAGGTTAAAACTGTATCGTGGGTATCAGAAACTACGAGGGACTTGCGTTCCCACAACACTCAGACCCGAAACCAACATTTGTAGGTCACACAAACATTTGTCTCGGTGCGGGAATCGAACACACGGCCTCTCGCTTCATAGCCGGCTACTGATTCTTTAATCTTAGCGGCTACTCGCTGTAAAGTATGAAATAATAATATTTTTAAGGTATGCTGGTACGTGCTGCTCGCTTACTCTGGAGGATAGAATTCGTAATCAAGTCATCCGGCAGAGCATCAATGTAATCGATATTGCTTACAAAAATATCACGCTGAAGTGGAAGGGGGCCGGTCATGTCTGCAGACGTACAGGTGGTCGGCAGCGTAGATAGGTGCTGGAGTGGAGACCGCGCTTAGGCAGATGTGATCGCTGGTGGTAGGATATTCATATGCGCCAGGATGGTGACCACCATACATGGTGGTCACCATCACCACCACCACATATGGTGTTAAACAACGCAAACAACCATCAAGTCATGTCGCAGGCCCCTCGGGAGAACTGGATTTACACTGGCTGATCCTGGAACGCAATCCACACAAGGTGTGTGGGCCACTATGGCAGGCTTTAACACCATGTGTACGGTGGTCGCTATCCGGGCGGATATGAATATCCTACCACCAGCGAAACGTCAAATTTACGTCCAACAGTGGACGGCAACATGCTGAGATGATGATGATGATGATATTGGTACGTGTTTGCTATGTTAGAAATATCATGGCTGCAGATATGAATGGAGCTGTGACAACGGTGGTAGGTCCCTCGTATGCGAGAGGCCGTCTGGGTTGGTACCACCGTTTTCTCTATTTGTGTAGCCAAGCTACAGTGTGTTTCGTTGTTGTGTTTCGGTTTGAAGGCCATTGTAGCCAGTGAAATTACTGGGAATTGTGTGAGAGAGAGAGAGAGAGAGATCTTATGCCTCGGGGTGACGAGCTCAGTTCAGTGCCACGCAGTGCTTTGTAATTCAAAGTTCTGTGTGGTTTTGCTTCTGTTTATAGGCGTGGCGTTACCATCAGGCGAGGGCTTTGATCAACTCGTCATTCAATCAAATAAAAAAACCTCGAGACCGTATTAAGAGCACGCGTGTGGGTTTGTTCAGGATTTCACTTCATATGGGTAAGAAGTAAGTAATCTTGCGTCTATGTATGTAGTACAACGTATAGTCGGTGTAGGAGTGAATTTTTCGCTTGACGGCCCGTCCCGCCGCGCGGGGACCCCTGCACGACAGACAGGGCTGCCTTGTGAATTGTGTACGGCTTTAACAGATGGGCTATTTATTTATTTCCTCACCCGATTTGCTATAGTCGTTGTTACAAATGTATTTAAAATTAATAGTGGCTGAGATAAAAAAAGACGTGTGGCACTCGGAGACTGCGGCGGTAAAGCTATTGTATAGCATTTTTTATCAACTTATGTAATTATAATTATTTATTTATTTTATTTATGCAGTATTTTTTCCATTGTTTTTAATTTTAATTTTGTGGGTCAAGGTTTGTGTCAAGGTCAAGGTCGGGGTAAAGGTTAAGGTCGGGGTCAAGGTCAAGGTCAGAGTCAAGGTAAAAATTGGGGTCAAGGTCGGGGTCGAGGTCAAGGTTGGAGTCAAGGTATAAATTGGCGTCAAGGTCAAGGTTGGGGTCAAGGTCAAGGTCGGGTCAAGGGCAAAATCGGGATCAAGGTCACGGTTGGGGTCAAGGTCACGGTCTGGGTTCAAGGTCAAAGTCTTGTGAAAGTCCGGTCCAAGCTGACTGGTCACTCTGTGACGCCATCTGGGACTTCGAAGTTATCGATGTTTCAGGGAGGTCAGCTAACGCTGGCTGGTCGGAGGGGGTGTTAGGTTTTTTCGTTACGAAATTTCTGGATTCGGTCTCGCCGCAAGGCCCGCGATGAAATCTATACAATAGCTTAAAAACACAGTCGAGTTTTCTGTTTTTGTTTTTTTTTTTAAATTACGCCCAATAGTCACACGCTTAGCCCTGTCAGTAATCTCCATTATCTTGTGTCGTGGGTATCAATAGCTACGAGACACTTTCGGTGTCACAAAAACTAGAGCCACCTGTCTTAGTGTAATGTTAAAATCCGGCTACAAAAAATCGCAGACTGTAAACTTGGAATTGTACCTTTACCATACGAGTACATTTTATGCTATTTTATAGCAAATGACAAAAGACGTGTAAGTGAGTCAACTGAATACGGCTTCTTATAATAGTTTCTGTTATATTATCGCTTTTGTCATACGACGAACTCTCACCTTATAAGTTGGACTTTTCAATCGCTTTCCAATCTGACCCAAAATTTGTATTAAATGTCATACTCTTTACTTTAAAATGAACAAAACAAGGTAATTGCCCTTCGTATGCGAAACGCCGTCTGGGTTGGTACTACCGCTTTGTCTATGTCTGCCGCCAAGCAACACTGTAAGCACTGTTGTGTTTCGGTTTGAAGCCAGTGAAATTACTGGGCATTATGAGACAACATATTATGTCTGTGACGAGCGCAGTTCAGTGTCATGCAGCGCTATGTAATTCAAAGGTCTGTGTGGTGTTGCTTCTGTTTATGGGTGGGCGTGGCGCTTACTTTAGGCGCCTTGCGTCATTCAATCATATAAAAAATAATAGTTAAAAAAACTAAAAAACACGCTTTTATAGAAAGTCTAACTAAAAAATAGAAAATAAATTTGAAGAAAACAATGTATTTTATTGTAAAAAAAGCGTGGGGTGCATGGTATCAATAGTTATAATTATTGTATTGACAGATATGAGTAGAAGGATTATCATTAAGATAGTATCTTAAAAAGCACCCCACGCTTTTTTTTACAATAAAATACATTGTTTTCTTCAAATTTATTTTCTATTTTTTAGTTAGACTTTCTATAAAAGCGTGTTTTTTAGTTTTTTTAACTATTATTTATTTTTATTTTTTTAGTTAAAATATAAATATTTTGTAGTCGGTTGAGGTCCGAATATCAAAAAAGCGTCATCTATTGACGCTCTTAGATACTATTACATTTCCTATAATTAGCAAAGGTCCAGAGAGTATAATTTCAATTGACGCAAATTGACAATCTATTGGCGCATTCTTATGCGTCGTGTAGATGTCGCTAAACTAAACTACACAACAATTATTTATAATTACTAATCACAATTTGCAATACTTTTTTTATATATATATATATATATATATATATATATATATATATATATATATATATATATATATATATATATAATATTGCATTGTCATCGGTCCTTGATAAGTATGCCAAATTTCAATTTAATCCGACGTTTTAAAGGAGGTCAAAATCACGTTCAAAGACAAGTTACAGACAAACCTACCCACCTACCAACGTACCAACATACCAACATACAAACATACCAACATACATACGTCTGAAGCTAATAAAAGCGTGTTAAAAATGAAATCATTTGCTCTTCGCAAGCCCTGTGTCGGAACGTCTGCATCATATTATGCGAGGGGAGTAATTCGATTTTCCCATGTTCGCACACGGCGCGGTCGTATGGCCGCACCAAATACTTTTTAATAAAAAAAACTTCGCCAAACAGATCCGTGACTATTCAACACTTTTTTGTTTGTGGATGACAGTTGACGATTTATTTTTGGAGTGGTTTGTATTGTAGTATAATGGTCGTTTTTTATGGATATAAATACACCCAACAGTCATACACATAGTCCTAACTCCATATTAGGTTAAACCTGTATCGTGGGTATCAGAAACTACGAGGGACAAGCGGTCCTATAACAGCCATACGTACCTGAAACACGTTTAGTGCATCACACAAATATTTAAAACATTTAAAAAACCTAGCTGATAGTTTTAATCTATCTATACTTATAAAATAACATGTCCTGACTGACTGACTGATTCATCATCGCCGAGCGCAAACTATCAACGCTACAAGCATGAAATTCGGACTGTATATTCATTTTGTTATGTAGGCACCCACTAAGAAAGGATTTTAGAAAATTCCACCCCAAAGGGGTCAAAATAGGGGATGATAATATGTATGAAAGTCCGTCATTTTGAAAATTACATAAACAAAATTTTGTATTTCGGTTATTGATGTAAAACAAATTAATACGTGTTTCAGGAAGTTTGAAAATTTTAGTTAATAAGAGATGAAAAGGGGGGTGAAAGTTAATGCGAAAATGAGTTTGTTTGTTACCCTTTCACGCCTAAATCACTGAACCGATTTTGATGAATTTATCTACAGGGATAGATGGGACCCTGGAGACGGTTACAGGCTACTTTTATCCCGGCAAATGCTGTTCACGCTGGCGGAGCCGCGAGCGAAAGCTAGTTTAAGATAAAAATAGAAATATAATGAAATATAAATGTGGTTTAAATTTGATGATGGATTATGAGGGAAATGATAAATTGCAGAACAGAAAACAGCACTCCGTGTTTCCGGTTGATTGATGTATGTAACTAAGTTAAAAAACTTTAATAATAATTATTATTTGTTATCCAAAAACACATCTTTACAAATGTTTACCTACACGGCCGCCGCACTAGGTGAATCTTTATATCCTTAATATGACGACTGCTTTTTAAACTCCCCTTAATTGAGATGTCAGTTAATGCCCGGATCGTCATGTCACCCGGATATTGCCAGGTTAAACGTACCCGGATAATAATTACCCGGAACTCCTCCGAATAACGCGCTGAGAGGATCACTTGTATGGAGTTTTAAACACAGGTAATTTTTCGGGTCGCCGTAACTTCGTTTGGTGAGTTTTATATATAAAGTTGTTTACGTACTAGCCTTTGCTTGTGACTTCGCCCGCGTGTTGTAAAATTTGGCCAAAAAATAAAGATTTTTTTAAAGGTGCCTACAATATTTTTTTTAGCGAAGTATTTTTTTTTGTTAAATTGTTGTCAAGAATATAAGCTTAGAATTCTAAGTTGTCAAGTTTCTGCATTTAAAATACTATATTAGGGTTACATTATATTAGACTTTTTGTTTATTGTTTATCCCAGATATACAAATTTAAATGTGGGTGTCACCTACGTTGTTTAAATACACATAAAAGTAGTATATTAAATATATTATTAA
Source organism: Amorpha juglandis (assembly GCA_949126905.1). Taxonomy (NCBI): domain Eukaryota; kingdom Metazoa; phylum Arthropoda; class Insecta; order Lepidoptera; family Sphingidae; genus Amorpha; species Amorpha juglandis. The sequence goes on from OX421383.1 coordinate 1,240,159, forward strand.
CATAGCCGGGTAACGGGGAATCCCGGGACGTGATTTCTTCCCGGGATAGCGGGAATGCGGTACCAACGGACTTTCGCATACGAGATACCAACCTACAACCCAGTAACAAAACTGTTTACAGCGTGGCTTTGCACCAGGCGTTATCATCAGTGTAATTGGAACAGTCTTTTTAGGGTTCCAAAGTTTGTCAATGAAATCTTTTCTCAGCCTATCATCTAAAGCAGGGGTTCCCAGACTTTTTTCTCATAGACCACTTTCAAAATTTAACTGGTTCTGATGGACCCCCTGCAGCATTTCTACCATATTCCAAAAACTCGACAAAAATGTGAACATTAGATATAACTAGCTTTTGCTCGCGGCTCCGCCCGCGTGATCTGCTTTTACCGGTATAAAAAGTATCCTATCACCCAAGTCAGCTCATACCCTGCCTGTATACCAAATTTCATCAAAATTCGTTCAGTAGTTTCAGCGTGATTGACGGACAAACATCCAAACAAACAAACTTTCACATTTATAATATTAGTAGGATTATGGAAACGTTGCGGCTGAGTTCCAATCACGAATTAATTAAAGTGAGAATTGATTGGTTAATTAATTTATTTATTGTGTTGTGAGTCGATGTCAATAAAGTAAAGTTAGCCAATCAAAAAAGTGATTCCATCCAACAACAACTCGAGACGTTGCATTGTACTGAATATGGAATATCCAAGTTTTTACAAGTAACAGTCGCTTCTTAAAATATTATCTGCCTACATTGATAGGTGAAGTCAAGCCAACGTTTTAGTTCTTCACTATCGAAAGCAGATAAATTTTCGTGGTCCCCCGCTTACGAATAGTGAACCCCCAATTTTTTGTCACGCCAACGTAGACCCCTGTCGAGTCTCCCGTGACCCCTGTGCCTTGGACCACTTTAGGAAAAAAGGGACTAAAGGATCATTCAGAAAGCCTGCCAAGTTTGATTGATGCTACGGAATCCTGCACGATTCCAATTCGCACTTAGTTGTTTTTTTTTAGAATACGATAGTACCAAATTAGTATCCGAGCCAAACGCGCTGTTTTGTATGATAATGAAATGAATTGGGAAAGCGAGGGTAGATAGGAAATCGGCACAATTCGGTCGAGAATCCTAACTAGCAAGCGCTCCGTAATGCTGATTATCTCTTTACGTGCCCTAATGAGATTTTTCGTGTTGGTATTTTGTGAACATCTAGGCTTATGACATATCTATACAACTGGCTACAGAAAGCTGTGTTCATATTTGGATGAAAATATGTAATAATATTTCAACCCACACATCAAGTAAAAATTTATATATTCACTAGCTTTTGCTCGCGGCTCCGCCCGCGTGATCTGCTTTTTCCGAGATAAAAAATAGCCTATGTCGTATTCTGATGTATAAGCCATATTGTTGTAAAGTTTCATTAATATCCATTCAGTAGTTTTTACGTGAAAGAGTAACAAACATACATCCATCCATCCATACTTACAAACTTTCGCGTTTATAATATTAGTAGGATTTTATTTTGCTAAATTAATCATTATATCATTGGGATAGGTCCGTAAAAATGATGTTAGGTGATACGTCCCTCGTATGCGAGAGGCCGTTTGGGTTGGTGCCACCGCTTTGTCTATTTCTGCCGCCAAGTAACGGTGTGTAAGCACTGTTGTGTTCCGGTTTGAAGGAAATTTAAGCCAGTGAAATTACTGGGCATTATGAGACTTAACATCTTGTCTCGGGTTGACGAGCGCAGTTCAGTGCCATACTGACGAGGCGTGGCGCTTACCATCAGGCGAGCATCTTGCTGGTCTCGTCATTTAATCAAATAAAAAAACATGTCAAGAGCGGTGCGGATCTAGTCAGACCAACGTATTGGGTTGCGTCCACGAGGCCTTTTCTCATCTAATATGTAAGGGAAATAAGTTAGGCAAGTGTCGTCACATTAGTTGCACTTCTACCCACCCCTCCAATACAGCGTGAGTTTATAAAAATATGTGTGATTATAGCCTATCATAATACAAATTAGTAGACATCGAGACCTCTAAGTTTGTATCTATTTAATTAAATCCTCACCTGAACATCTGCTAGGCAATCAGAGAGAGGCCTAATTGCCGAAACCGAGTCGACCGCCCGCTGATTAGTGTCCTGGTGAACTCGATTTCATCTCGCCTGCTGACCACAGTAGTGGCTACATTTAAGAAAATATTTACTCGGTTAAAGCAGCTCAACATTTTGCTCACTGTCGAACAAATATTCTCTGATATTATGGATTGAAAATTTTCATTTATTTGGAAGTGGTCGAGCCACCGTGTATACAGTTTTCCGAGCACGGCAAAGTGACTGCACTAAACTTGATGGTAAGCGTAGTGCAGTCCTAAAAACCAGCGACCACTAACAAGCAATGAGTTTATCGATGGTCACCAGAATCATGCAATCACACTCACTATACGAAACGCAGCAGCAAGCCGCTACTTTATGTCGGTTTTTTCTAAGACAATGGTAACGACCCGGTCGAGCCAACCTATTCATATTGTAGTAAAACTGTCTACAGTGTGACTCTACCACTCAAAATTAAGTCAAGTTAGGAAACTATTATAAATATTCGATAAAAATACGTCAATGTATTAGGGTTCGCAGATCAAATACCATAAAAAAGTAAAAGATATTATTTTCCTTGCATGTATTTCTTCTTCTAACGTTACGAGTCGAGTATTATGTGCAACCAAGATACTTTTGATATAAATAAGTTTCACAGCCAAACCACGCTAGAACACTGATCATGTATTAGTAAATAGAGCAAAATATTAATAGTAAAATGGTGGATATATCTTTCAGAGACAAAATAAAAAGCGGCTGAGCCATGCTGTGGAATGTTTTGTCTACGGCATGATTGAGTCGGAATGGGTCGGCTTGATCGGGTCGTTACCACTGTCTCGCAGAAAAGCGATGTAATGTAGCGGCTGGTATGTTGAGTGAAATATCCACAATGCCACCGCCCTTCTCCCAATCCCCTAATTATCCCTTTCCGTTAAGGTCGGCAATGCGCCTATAATTCTTCTAGTATTATAGGCGTACATGGGCGGTGGAGATCACTTCCCATCAGGTGACCCACTTTCTCGTTTGCCGGTCTATGCTAAAAACCCTTTCCGCTATACCTCAGTTTCGAATTTAGCACATTAAAATCCCAAAATTGTTTAATTGTGGTCGAGCAATGCGAGAGGCCAGCCGTGGTTTGTTGACCACTGCACTACACACATACAATACAATACATTGTCATTAAATAGTTTACTATAATTACGTGACTTCTGCAGTCCGAACTTAAAATATAGTGCAGTCCACATTAGGTTATATAGAGTATGTTACCAAGACGGTCTTTAATTATAGATTAAATCTTGTTATAACAGCAATACGCTTACTTTAAGGACGTCATTGTACGGAAAATCAAAGTAAGATTATAATAATACTGTGATGTGATGTGATGTGTTAAATAATTAACATAAATTAATTAACCAACGAATTTTAATACGCAAATGCAAAAAAATTATATACTGGATTGATACACCACGCTGTTTATGTCAAATTTTCCGAAGGCTTCGTTGTACGCAGGCGCATAGACACGTGATAGCATACTTGTAATCTATCTCGTTCTCTCGCAGGCTAAATCCTATTTATCAATATGTTTGTCTCTTTTTACTGTGGCTTTTTCGTTTCATCGAATTGTCAAATCACAACGGTGCTAAAGTAGTTACACTTCAAACACAACTTTAAAAAGATCTACCGCAAAGTTCACGTATTGGCGTTTAAGCGCCTATCATCCTCCTGTGCAAATATTAAGAGAAAAAAAGTTGAAATTGTCCCTCTTCGCACCACCCTGTATATACCGTATAGTACGTACTACCTACAAGCATAGAGGCAAGTCCAGCCATTATCTGTGGTCGGTGTTCCTGCGCGTTGTAAGCTCGTGTTTGTCGGCTCGATTCGCGCAGAACACCATGTATATCCGTTATTTTGGGACATTCTGTCTGTTTATTAACCTAACCTTTAAAACCCTCGAAGTCGTTTGTAAAAACAAATGTTACTTTTAATCAGCTAAACAGATTTGCATCAGACATAGTTAAGTACCGTTTCGATTAAACTAGGTTACAAACAAAAAAATGCTTTCAAATCGATCCATTAATTCAGGCCCAACGATGCCACAGACAGATGCAAAGACACACAAATTCACAGACATACAAAAGGTTGATGTAGTCGGCAATCGCCATTTCTTTATATTTTATAGGTCTGCAACGTACTGGTATTGTCTATGGAGAGTGGAGATCACTTATCATGAGGAGACACGCTAGTTCATTTGCTTGCTTTCTGCTATAAAATATATTATGAGGAGCCTCGATGAAGGTAATTAAATATTTTAGAGCTCAGGAAAGTGTTAAGTTGAATAATGGCGACGAAATTGCGACAGTAAAATGTTATTTAATGGATTTATGTCTAAAATATCTATGTCTCTGAGTGATAGAGCTATGCCGTAGACAGATTTGTTTACAGCATGAATGGGCCGGCTTGACCGGTTCTTTACCACTGTCTCACAGAAAAATGACAAAAAGTAGCGGCTTGCTGCTGCGTTTCGTACGGTGAGTGAGATATCCGGAGGCCCAAATCCTCTTCCCCTTCTCAATCTTCAATTATCCCTTTTCTTTATGGTCGGCAACGCGCTCATGTTTCTTCTGGTATTGTGGGCGTACATGAGCGGTGGAGATCACTTACCTTGAGTTGACCCATTTGCTCGATAGTCGGTTTCTGCCATAAAAAAAATATCCGTTGCAATTTCCATGATGGTCACCTTACAGTACAGTTCAGTTTCCTGTGATGATAATTTAAACGCTTAATCACCGCGAAGTCGGGCTAACTTTATCGGTAAGTCTGTAACTACACCAGCACAACAAAGATTACTAACCTAAAGACACGTTAGGTGTACTTGGTTAACCCCAGATGAAAAAGAGTGGTGTTATAAGGTTGACTTTAAGTAATGAAAGTTTATCGATTTAGATAAAAATGAATCTACTTTCTTTCTTATTTGAACTAAATAAAAACAACGTACGGAAGAAGAAGCATTTATACAGGCCGGCATGATTCTGATGACCACTGATAAACTCATTGCTTGTCGGTGGTCGCTATCTTTTTGGAATTAACTGCGCTTACCATCAGTTGTAGCGCAGTCACTTTGCCGTTCTTGGATAAAAAAATCATTGTGATTGAATATAAAGCCGCGGCGTGTTACTTTTACAATGATCTTAAAAAATGTTAATAATAAACATCGTTAAAAACGCTGTATATTGGTCGTGCGAAACCTCCATTCCAATAGGTTTTTACATACTGCAAATCTTCAAGGTTATAGGCGTGGAGTTCAGTCTTTTGACGAGACTTTTTATCGTGAAAAAGAAGTTTTTTAGCACAGACGGACAAACGAGCAAGTGGGTCTCCTGATGGTAAGTGATCTCCACCGCCCATGTACGCTTACAATACCAAAAGAATCATGGGCGCGTTGCCGACCTTAAAGGAAAAGAATAATTAAGGGATTGGGAAAAGGAGGGGCATTTGCGAAACACAGTAGCAAGCCGCTACTTTATTGATTCAAGGTTATAAAACAAAATGGAATATTAAGAAACAAATACACGCGTCGTATTAAGAACCTCCCCCATGTTTTCGTTGGTTTTTACGCCTAAAGAAAAACCATTTACCTTATAAATATGTCGCGTAAAAACTAATTTAACGTAGCTAAAGTGGTAAATAGATACCCGACTTGTAATCCTGCCTAACGATGCGTAAATCTTCTATCAATACTAAATTTCGTTCGCAGAGAGAAAAAGGCAGCCAGACGAATCCAATTTTAAGATGGCCCGTGAAACGAGGCGGAGTCCACTTTGTACCGAATGATTTTATACCCTTCTCATTAACATCTTTTTTATCTTGGTAAAATAAAAAATCCATAAATTACAAGGTGGCAGGTCCCTCGTATGCGAGAGGCCGTCTGGGTTGGTACCACCGCTTTGTCTAGTTGTGCTCGCCAAGCAACAGTGTATAAGCATAGTTGTGTTTCGGCTTGAAGGACATTGAAGCCAGCGAAATTACTGGGCATTTTGAGACTTAACATCTTATGTCTTGGGGTGACGAGCGAAGTTCAGTGCCATGCAGTGCTTTGTAATTCAAAGTTCTGTGCGGTGTTGCTTTTGTTTATGGGCAGGCGTGGCGCTTACCATCAGGCGAGAAATAAGATGTTAAGTCTCATAATGCCCAGTAATTTCACTGGCTTCAATGTCCTTCAAACCGAAACACAACATTGCCTACACACTGTTGCTTGGCGGTAGAAATAGACAAAACGGTGGTACCAACCCAGACAGCCTCTCGCATACGAGGGACCTACCACCTTGTATGCAGTTGGTTAAAAACGGCTACAAGCGGTATACACCCCGGATCCAAAGCGTGGAAACGTTCATTTCGCATTATTGAAATAATCATAAATTAAATAACGGATCGCCGCGGCGGGTACATTATACGTTTATGGCGGGAATCAAGAAAAAACATTTTTAATTCAACTAATGTAATCGATTCAGGCGCGGACGTTTTGTATTAACTCGCTGATGAATTGTCTTTATAAAAAGAATAATCTATTCGGATTTGGATGTCGTTATCGAACTCAATTTTAAAGTAATCGATTTAAATATCGATTAGGATATTGGATTTGCGCCGAAGTCTATATTTATTTAGGCTCTATTTCACAATGTTTGAGTTTTTTTATGGCATAGGCCGGCAAATGAGCAAGTGGGTCACCTGGTAAGTGATCTCCATCGCCCATGTACACAATATCAGAAGAATCATGGGCGCGTTGCGGACCTTAAAGACAAGGGATAATTATGGGATTGGCAAGGGGAAGGGATTTGGGGCTTCGGATATCGCACTCACCGTACGAAACGTAGCAGCAAGCCGCTACTTTACGTCGGTCTTTTAAGAGACAGTGGTAACGACCCGGACGACCCAGCCCATTAATGCTGTAGACAAAGTTGTTTACAGCGTGGCTCTACCACTCATAAATTTCCTCTTAAGTCTTATAATGCCCAGTAATTTTACCGGCTACATTGTCCTTCATACCTGAAACAACGAGGCTTACACGCTGCTGCTTGGTGACAGAAATAGACAAAGTATCAGAATTATGTGTGTGCCTGTTGGGTGTATTTATTTATTTAAACCATTTCCATTTGGTTAGCAATTAAACTTTACTCATAAAAGTTTACCGTCGACGCCATTTCTGCAAATTAACTCCTTCGGATGAATAATGAGCGTGGCGGGCTATTGGCCAGGTGTTTTGCAATTAGATTCTTTAATTTAAGGATCCGTACCCAAGGGAAGCAGCGGAAACCTAAACTTTTTTTTTTTTTTTTATCCTGGCTCGGCAAAATGACTACGCCACACCTGATGGTAAGTGTAGCGCAATCCAGGAATAGTGTCGACCAAAGACAAACAGTGTGTCTATCGTAACTTACGCTGTACTGCCTGTATGTATGACGGTGCTTACTTTAAAGGGTTTTTTGAACTGTAATATATAGCTTGCTGATTTTTAGGTAATATGTGTTATCATGAATTTCTTAGCCTTAATTATACTGCCTCAGTGGCATAATTTTATTGCGTACGCGGTACAATTGCTGTGCTGAGGTCTCGGGTTCGATCTCTGGGTCGGATAAAGTCGGTCGGCCCGGCCATCGTTACCACTGTCTCACAGAAAACCAACGTAAAATAGCGGCTTCCTGCTGTGTTTCTTACGATGAGTGTGATATCCGGAGACCCAAATCACCCCCAAATCCCGTAATTATCGCTTTCCTTTAAGTTCGCCTATGTTTCTCTCTCGTATGCGCCCATGTTTCTTCTGGTATTGTTGGGGTTTATGGGCCGTGAATATCACTTACTTGCTGGTGGTAAGATATTTTTATCCGCCCGGATAGCGACCACTGTGCACATGGTGTTAAAACCTGCCATAGTGACCAATCTCTCTTATGTGGATCGTATTCCAGGAGGTGTCCAGATCTTTATCTGATCCTCTCGGGGGGTTGCGACATGATATGATGGTTGGATGGGTCAGGTATAGGAGTACATCCTTGTATCCCTGTGCCTGTATTGCTCATCCGCTTGTCCTGTCGCAGGCCCTTCGATCTTCCTTCTTCGGAGTGTGAAGAAGCATTTATGAAAGCCGGCATGATTCTAGTGACCACCGATAAACCTATGATTGTCGCTGTCGCTGGTATTTTTGGTCTGCACTGCGTTTACCATCAGGTGTAGTGCAGTAGCAGTCGTTGCAGACCCTTATACTCGTTTGTCGGCCTAAGCTATATATAAAAAAGTTTACTTAGATACGTATTTGAATTCGTCAAGTCGCAGGTTACAGCTGCCTCGACGCAAGATGTCAGTCTCTATTCACATTAATCATGTCACGCGTCGGTCTGTGCTTCGGGGACATTAAGTAATGTATGTGCGAGACAGCCAGCTTTACATCTGTAAACTTTATTCTGTTTGTACAATATAAATAATGGTGCGTTAAAGGAGATAAATTATTATTAGCGGAGTAGTTTTTATGGTCACGGCAGGATGGCTGGATCAAGTGGTAGGTAATGTTATAAATTTTTTGCAGGTGCTAGGATATTCATATCCGCCCGGATTGCTAACACTGTACACATGGTGTTAAAATCTATCATAGTAATCAACACGCGTTATGTATCGCGTTCCATGATCAGCCAATGTATTTCAGGTTATCCCAAGAGGCTTGCAACATGACTTGATAGTTGGTTGGGGCTGGTATATTCTTATATCCCTATGCCTGCATCGGACATCCGCATGTCCCGTCGCAGGTCCCTCGATTTCCTTCTTCCCTCTCCGAAGAAGGACGAAGCATTTATACATGCCGGCATGACTCTGGTGATCACCGATAAACTCATTGTTTGCCGGTGGTCGCTGGTTTTTTGGACTGCACTACGCCTACCATCAGGTGTAGTGCATACACTTTGCCGTATACGGTAAAAAAAATAAGAAAAAAAACTACCATTAAAATCGGTCCACATTTCGAGTTATGCATGTATATAGTGAAAAAAACACTTCCACCGAAGAAACGAGAACTTCCAAAAAGAGGGGCTTTTTGGAAGTCTGTGAACAATACAGGAACATATTACTAACAAATAGACATTTAGACAGAATATTTATCTCGGAATGTGTGAAGTAAAAGCCAAACAAAAACTAATATAGAAATGAAGTAAGCTCAGTTGCGTGTTTGGCAAATGTTTGTAAGTGAGTTTGGCAAATTGACGGACAAACATGTTGGAAATGCGAGGTCATACAGAGCTGTAACGGTTAATTGAGCCGTGCCGAAGCTTTGCTTAGTTTTATCCGACTGCACGAAGAAAAGAGAGCCATCTCTTCAGGGTATATATAATATTTCTGAGTAGTAGAGCCACGCTGTCGATAGTTTTGTCTACCGCATGAATGTTTCACAGAAAACCGACGTAAAGTAGCAACTTACTGCTGCGTATCGTACGGTGAATGAGATATCGGGAGGTCCAAACCCCCAACCCCCTCCCGACCCTCTCCTTCACAATCTCTTATTATCCCTTTCCTTTAAGGTCAGCAACACAATATGATTCTTTGGGTATGGTGGGCGTAAATAGGCGTTGGAGATCACTTACCATCAGGTAACCCACTTGCTCGTTTGTCGGTCTTTGCTATAAAAAAGACAATATCTTATGTCTTGGGGTAATGTTAGTGTAATTCACCAATACCTATGGTAGGTTTTAACATCATGTCTGCGGTGGTCGCTATACAAGTGTATGGCAAACGTGATTTGTTTAAAAACACCTGACAACATCATTTGTTTGACAAAAGCACTGATATAAAAACAGACGGTACACGATTACACAGCGGGGTCAGGTCGCGGCAGACGCCATTGACGCAGCTATGAAAGGCCCTCAATGAAAAGGTTCTTTAACCGACAGAGGGCCCTATCTCAGTCATCAATGCACCCATTTGACGCGATGTTTGCTCTGCCGAGGTGTTTTATGTTGATGTCTACTCGAGACAACTTGATAGTTTGTGTCTGAAATTGAGGTAGATTTCACGGAACATACACCTTTTTTTCCGAGCACAAAGTAACCGCACTACGCCTGATGGTAAGCGTGGTGCAGTCTAAAAAACTAGCGATCACCGACAAACAATGTGTTCATCGATGGTCACCAGAATTATGCCAGCCTTTATATATGCTTCTTCACTGTTCGGAGAAAGAAGAAGCAAATCGAGGAACCTGCGACAGGACAGGCGGATGACCGATGCAGACATATTAATACAAGGATGTAGCCTTATACCCACCCCAACCAGCCATCAAGTCATGTCGCAAGCCCTTCGAGAGAACCGGATACACACTGGCTGATCCTGGAGCGCGATTCACACAAGGCATGTGTATCACTACGGCAGGTTTTAACACCATGTGTACGATGGTCGCTATCCGGGCGGATATGAATATCCTAACACCAGCAAATGAAAAATGTAGAATGAAATGAAACTCCCACTCATGTATATCTTAACGACATATTTCTTTATATTATCATAATCGTCCATCTAGTATCTGTTCTATGTAAATTACATTTCTATTAATCGAGCGAACCGCTTAAACCTAAATCATTCCCAGGGCGAGTCGTAAACCGGGTTATCGGACCGCTATTGATTCTGTGTAGAGATGTTAATGAACGAAATGACTGAAAGACCGAACTTCGTCAGATTAGTTCAGAAATGTTTATTATTTTTGTTGACTGACCAATGGGGATTTTTTTAGTTGAATGACGAGACGAGCAAGTCGCTTGTCTGATGGTAAGCGCAACGCTTGCCCATAAACAGAAGCAACACCACACAATCTTTGAATTATAAAGCGCTGCATAGCACTGAACTGCGCTCGTCACCCCGTGATATAAGATGTTAAGGCTCATAGTGACCAGTAATTTCACTGCCTTCAATGTCCTTCAAACCGAAACACGACAGTGCTTACACAGTGTTGCTTGGCGGCAGAAAAGTTGAGTGGTCAATTTTAATTGATTATGACAAAATTTTACCGGTCAGTTTCGGTTTTTGGTAACCAGGTTGTCATTTAACATCACTAGTTCTATCGGATGAAAACGCTCTGTCCGGTCAAAGGAACGGTAATCACTTTAAAATTATTCCCTTTTCCGGGTCATTCGTCCCGGATTAGGAAAAATTGTGGATTCGCACGTAATCCTATGGTTTATTGAATGGGTTTGTTATCTTCGGGTCACGAGGCGTTAGTTATATATTTAATTTTATATCTCGAAATTTATAAAATTAAGCCCGGATTTTCTTTCTGCCTTTCTTCTTCGGGTCGTCATCATTAGGCAGCTAGTGAAAGGTTGGTAGGTTAGCTAGGCTAGGGATTCTGATATTCTTGTCAGTAAGGTCCACGACACATCTCCTTACCTTTAAAAACCTTACAGATTATTGTTAATTTGCCCTACTCCCTCCTGACCTTATCCCGATTGCCATATCCTCAATCCAAGTCCGTGAATGCCTACATCTAAGGATCCCCTCCCTACTCCTATGCTAGGTGTGCCTTTTTCTGCCAGCCTGTAGCTCGGCGGTTATTCCAAAGTTCCCTTAATCTTAATCTACAGCTGAATCCACAACGAATACTACATTATGTAGGTGTATGAAATTACTAGCTTTTGCTCGCGGCTCCACCCGCGTGAACGTTTAAAATTGACAAAGTTTCATACAAACTTTCATCCCCTATTTTATCCCCTTGGGGGTAGAATTTATCAAAATCCTTTCTTAGCGGATGCATACGTTATAACATCTACCTGCATGCCGAATTTCAGCCCGATCCCTCCAGTGGTTTGGGCTGTGCGTTGATAGATCACTATGTCAATCAGACACCTTTGAGTTTTATATATTTAGATATGCGTGCTTGTTTTCCTACCTGGCGATACTCGGTTTAGTACTAAGTTCTTGTGAGGCAAATCTTCCTCTATCATCGAACCAGAGCATTTTGTGGACAACCAGGACTGTAATACTGGTACGATTTGACAGATTTGCGGCTGACGTGTTCCTGTGGTTTCCACAAAACGTGACCAATTAGGGGCTTTCTGATTTAGGTGTAAACAAAAATGTCATCTATACACACGCTGGCTTTGTCATTTTGCCGTGCCAGTTAAAATATAAATAAAACTCGGTGCAAATATTTCCTGAACTATACATTAATTAGAATGTTTTCAAACAGCCGTTTCCTATTTAATAATATACCTGTGTATTTTTAATTTCCGGTAACCGGAACCTTTGAATTTGTTAAGCAATAATAAAGTCGAAAACGAAAAGGCCTTTAGGCGATAATTCTATTGTACCGAGTGGCGTAATAAAAAATTATATATATATAACATTATGATTCTATTTTTATTTTAGGTTAAAATATTTTACTCAAAATTGGTTCGACCACCGTACACATGGTGTTAAAACATGCCGCAGTGATACACACGCCTTGTGTGGATCGTGTTGCAGGATCAGCCAGTGTTTATCCGATTTTCCCGAGGGGCTTGCGACATGACTTGGGGCGGGTATAGGGGTACATCCTTCCATCCTGTGCCTGCATCAATCATCTGCCTGTCTTGTCGCAGGCCTTTCGATTTGCTTGTTCCCTCTCCGAAAACGGAAGAAACATTCATACAGGCCGGCATGACTCTGGTGACTACCGATAAACTCATTGTTTGTTTTTGGACTGCACTACGCTTACCATCAAGTCTAGTGCAGTCACTTTGCCGTGCTCGAAACAAAAAAGCGGTAGTACAAACCCAGACGGCCTCTCGTATACGAGGGACCTAGCAATCATTGTGGGCGTTTTCAGACCTCTCATACATGACATTAAAACTGAGTTACAAGACGTTTAGAAGTATTAGGGTCCCTATAAAATAGATTCAAGATAATAAAGGGAAAAAGGCCGGAATATATTTGATGGCAAGGACATTTAACGATTCTGATAAACATATTTTCCGAAAACGTGAAGCCTTTGATAGATATAAAAAGGAAAATTAAGGGATAACCGCCAACGATTGTGTTAGTTTATTGTGTGTTCAAGTAACCTTACCTTAATATCTTTATCCGATTAAATATATTAGTTACATGACTTTTTATATCCTTTTTATATATACCAGCAAGCCACCAAGCAACAGTGTGTAAGCGCTGTTGTGTTTCGGTTTGAAGGACATTGAAGGCAGTTAAATTACTGGGCATTATGAGACTTATCATCTCATGTCTTGAGGTGACGAGCGCAGTTCAGTGCCATGCAGGGCAGGGCTTTATATATTAAAGTTATGTGTGGTGTTGTATATGTTTATGTAGTTGTTTGGGGCGGATATAGGGGTACATGCTTTTATCCCTGTATCTGCATCGGTCATCCACCTGTCCTGTCGCAGATATGCCGCTATATTTGCCGCTTGCCTCTTCGGTGTGTGAAGTAGCGTTTAAAAGGCCGGCATGATTCTGGTGATCACTGATAAATTCATTGCTTGTTGGTGGTCACTGTTTTTTCGACTGCACTGCGCTTACCATCAGGCAAGCATCCTACTCATTTCTTATTCAAGTAAGTAAAAAAAACACAGACCATGGCGATAAAAATACTCGAGAATAAACTTGCGTGTTTTATACACTGCACAGTAAGAAGTCCGCCATCTTGACTATTAAATTTTACGCCCACACTAATCCTAAAATTATATTACGTATGCCGGTAACCGGAATCCGCTGATTCGGTATTTCCGAACTTAACTACTTACTGTATGTTTCGGGTTATATCGCTTTTACCACCCTACAGTAACTGGGACTTAATCTAATTGCCGTTTAACCGTACGGTTAAATTGCTGCATTATTTCACTTTAATCTGTTAACATTTTGTAGGTCAGCATGATTTATATCGAGTTACTGTAATTATTTTCATGAAATGCAGATGGCGCTGTAATAAATTTAAATTATGACAATCTTCGTTCGTCGACGATTGCTGCCGTAAAGTACGTATTAATGTGTGTATCTGTTGTGTTTTGGTTTGAAGGACATTGAAGGCAATGAAATTACTGGGCATTATGAGACTTAACAACTTATGTCTCGTGGTCGCGTGGTCCAGTGCCAAGCGATGTTTTGTAATTCAAAGTTTTGTGTGACGTGGTGTTTACCATCACGCGAGCGACTTGCTCGGCTCGTCATTTAATTAAATAATATTGCCTGGAGTCTGGAATTGTGCCCGGTATGGTGATGGATACCCCGGGGACTACAGTATGTTCTACTATGAAGTGGGTTATATTTTTTTTGCTGAACGTTTTTTTTAATCGTGTTTATAGTTTTAATTAAACTTATTTTTATCTTATGAACCATTCCTTAAGGGTACAAGGGTGAGGATCCCAATGTTTAACTTGGTAAATTCATTAACGGAATCTCAGATATCGTCCTCCGTGATTTAGAGCCAGTGCGAAAGTTTCCAATTCAATTTCTTAGGAAACACATAAATCAAAGGGTCTTTATAGAGTTGAATTAATAAAGCATGGTGGTGAGAATTCGCGTTTATGAAAATGTATTACGACTTGTTATGCTGGTGGTAGGATATTCAAATCCACCCGGATGGCGACCACCGTGCACTACAAGGTGGTAGGTCCTTCGTACGCGAGAGGCCGTCTGGGTTGGTACCACCGCTTTGTCTATTTCTGCCGCCAAGCAACAGTGTGTAAGCACTGTTGTGTTTCGGTTTGAAGGATATTGAAGCCACTTCAAGGTTTGGACCAGTTATCGTCCACTTAAAAAAATACTGTTTTAAAAGACTCCATATTGTAGGAAGAAAGGAACAAGTGTGCTGACAAACTATTTCACAAATTAACGTTCTGACATGTTATTTATTGAGTGGTATAGCCACGCTGTAGACAGTTTTGTCTACAGCATGAATGGGCCGGCTCGACCGGGTCGTTACCACTGTCTCACAGAAAACCGACGTAAAGTAGCGGCTTGCTGCTGCGTTTCGTACGGTGAGTGTGATATCCGGAGGCCCAAATCCCCCTCCCCTTCCCAATTCCTTAATTATCCCTTCCCTTTAAGGTCGTCAACGCGTCTATGATTCTTCTAGTATTGTGTTTAAATGGGCGGTGGAGATCACTTACCATTAGGTGACCCACTTGCTCGTTTGCAGTTCTATGCTATAAAAAACATGCCTTTTTTATCCTGGCTCGGCAAAGTGACTACGCTACACCTGATGGTAAGTGTAGCGCAATCCAAGAATAGTGTCGACCAACGATAAACAATGTGTCCATCGTAGGTCGGCAAGATCATGCCGGCCTGCCAAAGGGCCAAGGGGGAGGGGAAGGAAAAGGGATGGGAAAAGGGTTAGGATCAGGGGGCAAGCCCCTTGGGGAGAACCGGATATACACTGGCTGACCCTGGAACGCGACCCACACAAGGTGGGCTACTATGGCAGGTTTTAGCACCAGTGTACGGTGGTTGCTATCCGGTCGGATACAAGTATCCTCCCACCAGCAAATGCCTTTATATTTGGCATCAAATGCAGTGTCATCTATAAAAAATAATCTGGTAAACACATACTTAGCAGAAATGGGTCACATGTACAGCGTAATCCGGAAGATGCCTTTGGACCCGGTTCTGACGCAGGTGTTCACGGGCCATGGGGGATTCTCTGAGTACTTGAATCGCTTCAAGTGCAAGGAGAGCCCCTCATGTATCTGCGACCCGGCAGCTATAGAGGATGTCGCACACGTGTTGACCGAGTGCCCAGTATTTCTGTATCAACGTCTGAAAGCTGAGCACGAAATTGATATTAAAATTTGTAAAGAGAACCTAGGCAGATTACTGGAGACCGGTGCAGTAAGACGTAAATTTTTGAGCTATTGTAAGGATATAGCATGTAAAGTGTTGTTGAGAAATAGATAGCCGGGGCAACTATGCTTCCTAATATGATATTATGAGAACTTAATTGCCAAGGAAAGTGTGTTCTTAGAGAAGGAGACATGCTATATCCTAATAATTGTGTAAAAACTGTGTTTTAGTAATAAGTATGCACTGTGACTGTTTAAGCTTCCTTTCTAAGAATGTGTTTTTATTGGCATACTTATAATGATTTTATAATTTGTTTTACTGTGTAGTTGTCGGACGAATGATTTTTCAGGACAGTACAGAGACACTGACAATCACAAGATGTGTGATCTGTTTTTACAATTGTATGTTTTTATTGTGTAAAATTAAATTTTTAATGTCTCTGTACTCTTTATAGCCGTATTAATGCAGACAAACACTATAATGTGTGCATTTCTTTAATTTTTTGTAGTAACAACAATTTACATAAGTATATGTAAATTGTATATACTTTTTTACTCTTGCATTACTACGGGGTTTTTATAATAAAAAAAGTTGAGAATTTACAGATGGGTAAAAACTCTGAAAAATAATATCAGAGGGACGAGAGTGGGGCATAGAGCCCCACAAAAAAAAAAGAAAAAAAAAAAAATGGGTCACATGAGTTTGTTGTAGGGATATACGGGGTAACATTTCGACCAGAGGGGCTGGCAGGAACCACTTACTAGTTTGTAGTTGAATCAGGAGCATTAGCTTTTGTATGAAAACTAGAGAAAAATGGAAATTTCAAACAATTTTTTGACGTTTTGATTGGTAAAAAATTTGATGCGAAGCCCTTCTATATCTAAGTTTTTGATTTATAATCATTAACCGACTTTAAAAAAAGAGGAGGTTCTCAAGCTAGTTTTTTTTGCTTTTTTGTGTATGTACATCTATTTCTAGTATAGTTGACACTGAAAATAAAAAAAAACAAAAAACGTTTTAACAAAACTGAAAAACCGAATTTAAAAAATAACACTGAAAATTCAAAAATAACATTTTGTATAGGTTTCTTTGGAGTCGGCCCGTGTCGCTAGTGATCAAATGGACTACAAAGAGACTTAAAGTAATTGTTATATCTTATATATAAAAATAAGTCGGGTTTTCCTTCCTGACGATATAACTCCAGAACGCACGAACCGATTTCCACGGTTTTGCATTCGTTGGAAAGGTCTCGGGCTCCGTGAGGTTTATAGCAACGAAAATCTAGGAAAAATTTCAATAGAAAAGCGGGAAAATAGGGAAAATCATTTTTTAAATACAGCGCCATCTCTGATACATAGCATGTACTACAAACCAATATTTTAAGTAGAGAAATGTTACATAAAACGAAGCCATCTGGTGGCGAAACGGAGTTCGCCGGGTGTGCTAGTTAGTTATAATTAAGTCTTAACCAAATTGTTATGGAACAACATCGAAGCCAACTCTATCGAATCAAAATTTCCAACAAGATCGTTTCATAATTGGCGAAGAAATCCATATATAAAAAATTAAAAACTAACATACTAAAACATAACCCTTCCTTGGCAGTCGGGTAAAAAAAGGAAAATCGCCGCGTGCCCGGCCATTATAAACCACTGTATTTTTTCTTTATCACGTCCTCATCTACGTACATTGATGGCGGCGTGATAGTCGAGGCTAACCCGGCCATAGCGGCTGTGGGGCGACCATTATTGGAACAAACATTGGACGGACACGTCATCTTTATCACTGCTGTTCTATTTATTGCTTTTTTGAGTTTTCTAAACTAATATTATAAAGAGGAAACATTTGTAATTTTTTTTATAGCTTAGGCCGGCAAACGTGCAAGTGGGTCACCTGATGGTAAGTGATCTCCACCGCCCATGTACGCCCGCCACCAGAAGGATCATGGGTGCGTTGCCGACCTTAAAGGAAAGGGATAATTAGGGATTGGGACGGGGAGGGGATTTGGGCTTCCGGATATCTCACTCACCGTACGAAACGCAGCAGCAAGCCGCTACTTTACGTCGGTTTTCTGTGAGACAGTGGTAAAGACCCGGTCGAGCCAGCCCATTCATGCTGTAGACAAAACTGTCTACAACGTGTACCACTCAAAAGTATTTTATGTATTTTTGTATATGTAACGAATAAACTTAAAACTACTGGACCAATTTGAAAAATTCTTTCACCATTCGAATCCTACGTTATCTCTGATGAACATAGGCTACTTTTTATCCCGGAAAATGTAGATCACGCGGGCGGAGCCACGAGGAAAAGTTAGTTAAGTATAAAAGAAAACCCGAGTGTCTATTGCGAGATTTTTCTGTAGCTGTTACGTTGTTCGTGTACGAGAAATATATATGAAGTGTTTCCAATACAAGGTGGTAGGTCCCTTGTATGCGAGAGGTCGTCTGGGTTGGTACCACCGTTTTGTCTATTTCTGCCGCCAAGCAACTGTGTGTAGATACTGTTGTGTTTCGGTTTGATGGATATCAAAGCCAGTGATATTACTGGCCATTATGAGACTTAACATCTTATGTCTCGGGATGACGAGCACAGTTCAGTGCCATGCAGTGCTTTGTAATTCAATGTTCTGTGTGGTGTTGCTTCTGTTTATGGGCAGGCTTGGCGCTTACTATCAGGCGAGTGCTTGGCTCGTCTCGTCATTCAATCTAGTAATAAAAAAAAGGTACCAGCTTCTTGGCGCTGTCTGTCTGCATACTCTCTTATCCCCTGTCGGCAAACCTCCAAGTAGGATGCGGGATCACTAGACTTGGCTTTTCGTGGTAGCCTCCACCCTGAGGCAATGGCGTGATGGTGCCAGATTTTTTTTTTTTATAGCATAGTCCGGCAAACGAGCAAGTGGGTCACCTGATGGTAAGTGATCTTCACCGCCCATGTACGCCCACCACCAGAAGAATCATGGGCGCGTTGCCGACCTTAAAGGAAAGGGATAATTAGGGATTGGGAAGGGGAGGGGATTTGGGCTTCCGGATATCTCACTCACCGTACGAAACGCAGCAGCAAGCCGCTACTTTACGTCGGTTTTCTGTGAGACAGTGGTAACGACCCGGTTGAGCCAGCCCATTCATGCTGTAGACAAAACTGTCTACAGCGTGGCTCTACCACTCAAAAACTTCTCACTCACTCACTCTTTGTTTTTATTAAAACACATTTTGCTGCTATGGCGGCGAACAACAACTAACTTTATTAAATATAAGAGACAATACAGAACTGGGATCATAGACAATGGCAATTAGGAATTATTTGTAAACTTAATTTAAAGGTACATAATATACCCAATAGATGGCGTTAGTTTCTTTGATGTATATAACTATTTTTTATAATCTCAACAGTTTTAAAATATAAAATGTCCTGTAAAACAACAATTTGTTAGCACAGAGTCGCGTGAGTGGTCGCCATTCTAGTAGACTTGCAATTAGACGGAGGGTAGGCGTGAGAAATAATACTTGATGGAATCTGACCCTGTTTCGTATGTAGAGAAGTTTATTTGAACTTCTCAGTGGATTGATGTTGAATTCTATAGCTATGCTTCAATCTCCTTAAAACCGATACACAACAGTAAAAAAGCCAAGGCTAGTGATCCCGCATCCTACTTGGAGGGTTGCCGTCGGGGCATAAGAGAGTATGCAAGCAGACAACACCAAGCAGCCGGTACTTATTTTATTATTTGATTGAATGATGAGACGAGCCAAGCACTCGCCTGATGGTAAGCCTGCCCATAAACAGAAGCAACACCACACAGAACTTTGAATTACAAAGCACGACACGGCACTGAACTGTACTCGTAATATAAGGTGTTAAGTCTCATAATGCCCGGTAATTTCACTGACTTCAATGTGTTTCAAACCGAAACACAACAGTACTTACACAATGCTGCTTGGGGGCAGAAATAGACAAAGTGGTGGTACCAACCCAGACGGCCTCTCGCATATGATGGACCTACCACCTTGTGAGGTGTATGTAACGACTCACAGATATGACAACACCTTTCACTACCTTCTATTAACACATTGTATCTTTAAATAGTATAAAATCAAGTCACTCCCGCTGTCTGTTCGCTTCGATCTTTAAACTATTCAACGGATTTTAATGCAGTTTTCAGCAATAGATAGAGTGATTTATGAAGAAGGTTTATATGTATGTATATCACGCTATGACCCATGGGAGCAGGGCAGTAACATGCAGGCGAAACCGCGAGGAACAGCTAGTATATTTATGTAAAATAAAACCTTTTTGAAATAAAGCGCACTTTAAAATTTTTTGTAACAGCGTTCAAATTTCGAAGTTCGGTTCTCAACACTTTTCATGTACTAACAATAACTTTCCCTAACAAATATTCTATCTCAGACCATTTGAGCGTACTTTGATAATGAAACAAAGAAAACTTTTCGCCTCTCGTCCAAGTCGTTTGTGATTAATAGTTGTCTCATTTAATTTTGACCATCACTGTCTTGAGTTGTGTGGTGTAAAGTACAAGAGATGGTAGTAATATCTTACCTTTTACTTACCCGAAGCCAGAAGATGAGTGGTAGAGCCAAGCTGTAGATAGTTTAGTTTTTTTTATTATTTGATTGCATGACGAGACGAGCATGGTAAGCGTCACGCCTGCCCACAAACAGAAGCAACATCACACAGAACTTTGAATTACAAAGCACTGCATGACACAGAACTGCGCCCGTTACTCCGAGGCATAAGATGTTAAGTCTCATAATATACAGTAATTTCATTGGCTTCAATGGTGGCTCCAATAGTCTACAACATGAATGGGCTGGCTCGACCGGGTCGTTACTACTGTCTCACAGAAACCCGTTATAAAGTAGCGGCTTGCTTTTCGTACGGTGAGTGAGATATCCGGAGGCCCAAAGCCTCCCCCTCTTCCCAATCCCTAAATATCCCATTCCTTTAAGGTTGGCAACGCGCCCATGATTCTTCTGGTATTGCGGGCGTACATTGGCGGTGGAGATCACTTTCCATCAGGTGAACCACTTGCTCGTTTGCTATCAAGCATAGCAGTGTTATATCAATCAAAAGCGAGACGCTGTTAACTTAAGCATGCACAGGCATACCGCAGCCTGTAATCCAGTAAGTTGTTTTTGTACGGTCCTCAAGGGCTCATAGCAGTGGATATTTCAGTAGTTCTCATCTAAATCGCGGCTCACGGTCCGCACTTAACTCGATAGAGTAGTTATTTGCAAATGTTTTCCGGGTTTTAGTGCCTTTGTTACAGGAATTCTTAGGGTGGAGGTCCATTTATTCGCCCCGCACGAGCTGCACGCGCCGCGTCTCAATTACCGATTTTTGTGTCTAGGTATTTGAAAATACACGCAACGTCGCGGTTATCTTCTGTGTAAGAATGGCGTTCCAGTTAAATGCTGAAATAAAGAATGAAAATAAATTTATTTCCGGCCATATAGAGCGAAAAAAATAACAACGGGTTGCACTTCGGGAGTGCCGGCCGAAGTGAAAACTTGAATATTAAAGTTGTGCATTCTTGAATATTTTTAGGGCATAATTTCGCACGTTTTTTTTTATGTTTCTTTAAAAACGATGCCGCCGCCGCCGAGCAGCAGTGAGTAAGAAATATTGTGTTTAGGTTTAAAGAACATTAAAACGGTCAAATTATTGGGCATTATGAGGCTTAACATCCTATAGCTTAGGTGACGAACGCAGTCCAGTGTTAAGCAGTGCTTTGTGTTAAAACTCTGTTGTATTGATTCTGTTTATAGACTTAAACAAAAAACAGTAACATCGATTCATAAAAAAAAACAATCATAATCCGAAAGCTGAGAGAAACCATCATATGGCCTTAACAACAATAAAAGTATTCGATGGCGGGACAAAAACAATATCCGACCCTGTAACGATGTAGATCGTCCAGAAATGGCCGGGCGCGGACTATAATGGCCCAATACGATGGTCCGTTATATGCGACCCCTCCACGTCACCGCACAACCCCACACTAGCTATCAGCGCAATGTGACACAACATAGAAAGTGTAACAAGCGATAGTCTTGCGGCGACTGGGATGGACTATTGAATGATAAAATGGAAGTATTTTTTATTTTTTGTTATTTGATTGAATGACGAGACGAGCAGGCCGCTCGCCTGATGGTAAGCGCCACGCCTGCTCATAAACAGAAGCAACACCACAGAGAACTTTTAATTACAAAGCACTGAATGATACTGAACTGCGCTGGTCACTTAAATACATAAGATGTTAAGTCTCACAATGCCCAGTAATTTCACTGGCTTTAATATCCTGCAAACCAAAACACAATAGTGCTCATACACTGTTGCTTGGCGGTAGAAATAGGCAAAACGGTGGTACCAACCCAGACGGCCTTTTGCATACAAAGGACCTACCACCTTGTGAAGTGGCGGATGCTTTTTCAGCTTTAAAGGTACTCACTGAATTTTTATAGTTACGTGTGTATTTCGAGGTCTTACGTCCGCTTTGTATGCAATAGGGTATTTATCCTACTTCCTACTAATATTATAAACGCGAAAGTTTGTAAGTATGGATGGATGGATGGATGTATGTTACTCTTTCACGTAAAAACTACTGAATGGATTTTAATGAAATTTTACAATAATTCAAATTCAAATTCAAATTCAAATCATTTATTCTGCAAATTGGATCATATATATCACTTTTACATGTCAAAATTCTTTACACTAGTTTATTTTATTTTTTTCTTTTATCGGCATTTCGTGGCTAGCCATGAGAAGAAATGCCGAAACAAACTCATGGGTTATGGCCTCTTTTAATGTCCAGACATTGACTTTCTATTAAATATATAATATTAATAAAATTAACAATTTTAAAAATTATTTTTTCTTAAAAAATATTAAAAATGTCAACGATATAAGCCTTAAATACTAGTAATGCGCCAATAGGGCAGTCAAGTATAATAAATTATTATATTTTCACATAGTACAATATATTAGAGGACTATGGACAGCCATATTTTGTATGGAGTGAGCGGCTCAATTCCAAGCCGTTTTGTCTTCCAAATAATCTATAACATTATAGTAACCTTTTCGGCAAAGGTTCTGTTTAATATAAACTTTAAATTTATTTAGACTTAATTGTTGAATATGGCTAGGAATTTTATTGTAGAAACGTATACTTTGACATTTAAATGATTTACTAATTTTTTGAAGTCTGGTCTTGGGCAATATCAGTTTATTCTTATTTCTAGTATTTAACATATGAATGTCGCTGGTTTTTGTAAAAACATTAATATTTTTTTTAACATATATTAGGTTCTCATATATGTATTGAGAAGCGACAGTCAAAATATTTATTTCTTTGAATAAATCTTTTAGAGATTGCCCACGTTTCAGATTGAAAATAGCTCGAATAGCTCTTTTCTGCAGCACAAAAATAGTTTGAATGTCGGCAGCATTTCCCCATAATAGAATGCCATACGACATTACACTATGAAAATAACTAAAATAAACTAATCGCGCTGTTTCTACATCAGTTAGCTGGCGAATTTTGTAGACTGCGTAAGCTGCAGAGGTGAGCCTTTTCGACAACTGGTTTATATGTGGTCCCCATTGAAGCTTAGAGTCTAAAGTTATACCCAAGAACTTGGTGGTGTCCACAAGATCCAATTCTTCTCCATTTAAACTAACGCAGGTCTTAATAGTTCTAACGTTAGGTGTCAAAAATCTAACGCATTTAGTTTTTTTCTCGTTTAAAAGTAAGTTATTAACATTAAACCAGTTCACTACTTTTAAGAGAGTATTATTTACATCGTCAGTAACAGGTTGCTGTCGTTTGAGTTTAAATAAAAGTGAAGTATCATCTGCAAATAACACTATCTGTTGATTGTCGTTAATAACATGAGGCAAATCATTTATATAAACGAGAAATAGAAATGGCCCAAGTATGGAACCCTGCGGAACACCCATTGTTACTACAGATCCCGAGGATCTCTGGCCATTTATATCAACTTTCTGAATCCTATTATCCAAATAAGAAATAACAAGATCCAGAGCAGTATTCCTAATTCCATAGTGATGTAACTTCCTGACCAATGTATCATGAGAAACGCAATCGAATGCCTTTGACAGGTCACAAAAAATGCCTAAGGCATCGTGGAAATTGTCCCAGGCGTTAAAAATATTTTCTAAAAGTTCAACCCCAGCATCGGTGGTTGAACGACCCCTTGTAAAACCAAATTGTTTCTTGTGTAACAAATTATTTATGCTAAAATGTGTCTGCATTTGATCAAGTAGTAATTTTTCAAATATTTTACTAAATATGGGTAGCACTGAAATTGGTCTAAAGTTAGTGGGGTCAGATGTGCTACCTGATTTAAACAAAGGTATAATTTTACTACTTTTCATTAAGTCAGGAAATACGCCACAGTCGATACATTTATTAAAAATTATGGCTAATTCAGGTGCTACTATGGTAATTATAGATTTCGTAAGCTCGACCGAGTTACCCCAAAGATCGGCTGTTCTTTTAACATTTAGGGTATTAAATGTTCTTATAATATTTGTGTCATTTATATAATGAAATTTAAATATATTATTGCAACAATTTAACTTCTCTTTCAATAATGATTCAGCAATAGTAGGGGACGAATTCAAAGATTTTGTTGTAGAGATTGGAATGTCAGTAAAGAATTTTTCAAAAGCAGTAGCTACTTCAGCATCTGACGTGACAATTTTATTTTCAATAGAAAGGCTATAGTCCTTCGTTAGAAGTTTAACTTTTCCAGTCTCCTTATTGATTAAGTCCCAAGTCGTTTTAATTTTATTACTACTATTTTTTATTTTAAAACTTATATAATTACACTTTGCTACTTTACAAATTTTTTTAAATAATTTGGAGTATTTTTTTACATACTGACAAAACTTTTCACTCTTATTATAGTGTGTAATATAGCTTATACATCAGAATACGACATAGGCTACTATGTTTTTCCTAAAACAAACCCCGGAAGGCTTTAAACAGGGGATGAAAGTTTGTATGAAAAATCTAAACCGCAGAACCGATTTCAATGAATTTTGACACAAACATAGTTGATGACCCAGAGTATTTTTTTCTTTAAATTTCAACCCCTAATGGGCCCAAATAGGGGATGGAAGTTTGTATATCGCGGGCATAGCTAGTTTTTAATATTTTAATCGATAAGCACTGACAGACACAATAAGTACAGATGCACTGCTGTGGTAGGATATTCATATCCGCCCGGATAGCGACCACCGATCACATGGTGTTAAAATCTGCCATAAAAACCCCACACACCTTGTGTGGATCCCATTCCAGGTTCAGCCAGTGTAGGTTCTCCCGAAGGGCTTGCGACATGACTTGATAGTTGTTTGGGGCGGATATAGGGTACATCCTTGTATCCTTGTGCCTGCATCGGTCATCCATCTGTCCTGTCGCAGGCCCCTCGATTGATACTACATCAATTACAAGTGTCAGAGTCATGCTGTAGACAGTTTTGTGTACAGCATGAATGGGTCGGATTGACCGGGTTGTCGCCACTATCTCACAATAGACTGACGTGATGTATTGAGTTATGGTCAATTGACCGTAACTTAGTGTCACAATGTATGTATCGCACAGCCAGTCTAAGAATACATTGAAGCGTTTGTTCTCAAATAATTTATAGTACAAGATCCCGGGGAACATTGACCTTCACCCATCTGTTTACCGGATCAAAATAACATTTTAGGGTATAAAATGTGTTGCTGAACACATACCAATAGGGTTGCCTAAAAAAATATGGTCAAGGATATGATTAATTTACATTTTAAAAAAATATTTTTTTTTTATAATTTCCCTGACTTACTTACCAAAAAAATTTAACCTTCAATGAAAAGTGTACAATGTATACTATCTGCAAAAAATAGGTTGCCTACCTTTTTCTGGCCACTACTACCTGGTTGCCGTGTGCAAACAACTAAACTAAAAAGTGGTAATTGCGCTCATCTAGCTCCTTGCTTTTGCAGGTAGTATACTTGTAAGTTTTCATTGAAGGTTCATTTATTTGGTGAGCAAGTCAGTGAAATAATATCTTCTTTTTTTTTTTTTAAAATTCGCAAATCCTATCCTTGACCATATTTTTTTAGGCAACCCTATTTGTATGTGTTCAGCAGCACCTTTTATACCCTAAAATATTATTTTGATCCGGTAAACAGATGGGTGAAGGTCAATGTTCCGCGGGATCTTAGACCATTAGAAAATACTTCAATTATTCTATTCCATTTTCAAATTTTCTTCTAAGTATTCCTATTTCATACTTTTTTATTCATTTTTTTCAGTAATCCCGTAGTAAAACACAATTTTTGTTATTTTCTACCCGTATGTTTGTACCAAAGCGTGTGTTTTACGATCATCCGTCGTCGGAGGAATGTTATTAAGTCGCTAATACTCTTCATAGAAGCGAATAACAATGCACTGCTTTATACTTGGTCCGAGCTATTCTACTACGGGTCAGCGCTATGTATTATTATATATACTAGACTTAATACGCGGTTCCGCCCGCGTTAATAGTTTCCTGAATAAAAAATATGGTGGTAAGTTTGGTACAAATATGGATCAGGCATTAGAAAAAATTACATCCCATTAAAATTTACATAAAACAGAGGCCAACGATCGGTAGTGGTGAAAGATCAACGTGTAAATATACGTAATGAAGATAATCTAAATAAATACATAAAAAAGTGTGTGTGGGCAATTCATACACGGCAGAAGTGAAACTTTAGAAAAGTAGCCTACAAGAGAATGAGGTAAACAAAGAGGAGACGAGGAGTACAGAAAACACTGTATACTTGTAGTCTATCTCATTCTCTCGCAGGCTCTATCTCCGTTCCATGATGTGATAGAGGGCGAGCCTTATCACCATACTGGGCACAATTGCAGACTCCGGGCTGATACCGAGCAATTCGTCATAGAAAAACCCAATATAACTTTTCTCCGACTCAGGAATCGAAACCAAGACCTCAGCATAGCAGTCGTACCGTCTACGAAATGCAACTGCGCCACCGAGGCAGTCCTTTTAAAGTAGGTTGAAAATATACTAAAAAATACGTCAAACTTGCAGCAGCAAGCAAGCTAACGTAATGATGATTTCAGATGTCGATCAAAAACTTTGCTGGTTTAGTTTCTAGAACAGTGTTTCCCAACGTGGGGCCCACGCACAGGGGTGCAATTTGATAGTTAAGGGGGGCAATTTAAAAATGGACTCAACACGACTTTAACCCTTTCGCTTTTGGTTATTTAAATGCAATGCTCGATATCGGTGACAAATTTAACAAAAAAAATATTAAGGTGGGGCATGACCTAAAAAAGGTTGGGAAACACTGTTCTAGAAGGACATATCACAGGTGGGAGCCAAGGACCGTAAAAATGCAATTTTCAGTGAGTACATTTTTGCACAAACGTCCCATTCAATTTTACTGTTAAGTAGTGCTGAACTTTATACCCAAATCATATTTACACGGTGGTAGGCCCCTCGTATGCAAGAAGCCGTCTGGGTTGGTTTGCCTATTTTTGCCGCCAAACAGTGTGTAAGTACTGTTGTGTTTCGGTTTGAAGAACATTGAAGCCAGTGAAATTACTAGGGATTATAATTAAGTTATGTGTGCTTCTGTTTATGGGCAGGCGTGGCGCTTACCATCAGGCGAGCGCCTTGCTCGTCTCGTCATTCAATAAATTAAAAAAATATATTAAATATTTTTGGTTGGCGGTTGGTACCACCGTCTTGTCTATATTTGTGTAAGCACTGTTGAGTTTGAAGGAAATTGACGTCGGTGAAATTACTAAGTATTATGAGACTTAACATCTTGTGAATCGGGATGACTGGCATAATCAAGTGACATAACAAACTTCACAGTCGTATTTGCTTCCATAAAAAGTTTTATACAAAACTCAACACCTACCCCAATATTCAACAACAATAATTTTATCTCTGCTACATTTGATGTTAGCGAATGTAAATGGAGCTAAAATATTATGCGAGATCATGTATTGGCCGTGCCTTGTCTATACGCGTCATTTAAATGCACCATTATATTGACAGTGATATTCGAAACGGTTTGGTTTTGAAGCACTTTGAGTATATTGCCACTTAAATTCTCATTTAAATTTAAGAGAATTCATTTAATTATGTTGCTAAGGTTCATGTGATCAGTTAAGTCTGAATGGTACAGTTGGAAGGCGAAAATCTCAATGATCTCAGATCATGTCGGATAGAGTTGCTCTAATTCAAATAAATAATACTTCAATACGTCATGTAGTGCAAATATTGTAAATCAGTTTAGAAAAGAGCAGGGTTAGAGTTACTTGCCCGTTTTTCTTTAACGAAACAGTGTCCCGAACGAAAAATTGACTGAATCTATGATATTTGACGTTTTAATGAATAAATATTTGGTTTTGATTTTGAACAAGCAAGCGATAACTAACAATGAATACATTTCGAAGAGTCAGAGATGTGTGTGTGCCCTCGGGAGACTAGATTTGAACCCGCGACTAACATAATATTTAAATGTTTATTTTGCATGCATAAATAATTTTAAACTAACTCCTGAAATGTTTAATAAGTTGGTGAAAACTTTGGCGTTTAATAAGTACTTACTAATATGATTTACATTTTAAATATAACAAGGCTCTAAATTTCAATAATTAAAGTGGAGTAGATTATACAAGGTGGTAGGTCCCTCGTATGCGAGAGGTCGTCTGGGTTGGTACTACCGCGCCCTCTATTTCTGCAGCCAAGCAACAGTGTGTAAGCACTGTTGCGTTTCGGTTTGTAGGAAATTGAAGCCAGTGAAATTACTGGGCATTATGAGACTCAGTATCTTTGGTCTCAGGGTGACGAGCGCAGTTCAGTGCCATGCAGTGCTTTGTAATTCAAAGTTCTGTGTGCTGTTTCTTCTGTTTATGGGCAGGCGTGGCGCTTATCATCAGTCGAGTGCCTTGCTCGTCTCGTTATTCAATCAAATAAAAAAAAGTAGGATGTTAAACCAATGGGGACTAACCAGGTTAGCATTCAGTAGGAGATTACCTTAAGGTTAAATCCTAAAAAGTATGTACATTTATAATAATTTTAAATTCCTAATACTGCTACTAGTTTTTCATACTTACATCACACCGAAGTCATCCATTGAGGCACAGTAATAGCATAGTTTAACATTAATGTAACCGTTTAGCGCAATGTAATAGTGGCCATGAATAATCACGTGGTCGTGAGTAATGTTCACGCCAAGATGGCGTCCATCAAAATGACATTTAATAGGTTGCGGCGGCCCGCCATTGGTCAGCTGTCGACGCAGCCCGGCGACGTCCCGGTATGTCCGGCATGTCACTGCGTCTTAACTAATTGAGGGTAGGCAGTATATTTTCATTACGTAATGTATTCATTTAATTATTAGGTAAGAATATATAACTATTGTATAAAGTTTTGCTAAAGGTAGGATATTCATATCCGCCCGGAGAGTGACCACCGTACATATGGTGTTTAAATCTGCCATAGTGATTCAAACACCTGTTAGATATTAAGGATCCAGAATAATTATAGTAAACATTTTGATAGAAAAATAGCAATTGTATTGACCTGTGAGAGGTTGGAATGAATCGAGAACAGATATCTGTAAACTGTATTACTTCACATTATAACTTATTAAATATCTAATTGAATCTACATATTTATCTTTAAGCGTTATTCAAATTTTGAAAATATTTTAATCCATATTCATCATTGTAAAACTAATATTCCAAGTATGTATACCCATTCGAAGAATACTGTCATAAGTGTACACTATGAAAGGCAAGTAGTCAGTCAAAGTCACTAAACCCAAATTGCCTTATTCGGAATGACAGAAAGTTTTTGCAACTTGTCGACAAATTGCTGACAAACGACGAGCTTTTTTCTCGGACAATGAAAAGCTCCCTAGATAGATGTAATAAAGCGCTTAACCAATAACTGTTATTCGATATTTCACATGAAACAGCGTACGATCTATAGAAAAACTCGAACAAACATCAAATAAATCGACTACGCTTTCCCATTTCTAAGACAGTCGTATATCTGTTTCTTGAGCAATGACAAACACGATACTTTAACCGACCTAACAAATGTAGGAGTTTCGCAATCGCTGGGATTAATAGAATTTTTGACAAAAAGAGTACGTGTGTGTGCGTGCGTGTGTGTGTGTGGCATCGTAGCGATAAATGGACCGATTTTTTTTTATTAGCATAGGCCGGCAAACGAGCAAGTAAGCAATGCCCAATGCAAGCAATACCCGAAAACCATATTGATTTAAAAAAGTTTTGAAACAAATAAACCGTATTTGAGTGGTAGAGCCACGCTGTAGACAATTTTGTCTACAGCATGAATGGGCTGGCTCGACTTGGTCGTTACCACTGTCTCACAAAAAACTGACGTAAAGTAGCGGCTTGCTGGTGTGTTTCGTACGGTGAGAGAGATATCCGGAAGCCCAAATCCCCTTCGCTTCCCAATCCCTAATTATCCCTTTCCTTTAAGGTCGGCAACGCGGCCCATGATTCTTCTAGTGGTGGGCGTACATAAGCGGTGGAGATTACTTACCACCAGGTGACCCACTTGCTCGTTTGCCGATCTATGCTATAAAATAAACGTGTCATAGCACTAACAATACCATGCTGACAAAAGTAGATAGTATAGTGAAGATTGAAGTGTATTGTATCAAATCTACAGGGACGTATAGCGTTGAAATCCGCCGCGGCGACACTGACAGAGAGCACTCCATTTCATAGATAGATAGTTAGCGTTGCCGTACGATGTGATGTAGTGTACAGATTTTTGAAGTGAAAACTTCTTTAGCTGCGTTGAGCAGTTTGGTAGGGGAAAATCTTATTGGTTCGCGTCACCGACATACTAATGTTAATTTACACCTATAACACATATATAATACTAGCCCTGTATTATACACGTCCAACTGCTGGGCACGGGCTCTACTGAATGAGAGCGGTTAGGCCTTAGTCCATTAAGCTTGCCTAATGCGGGTTGGTAGACATCATACTTTCGAAAAACCTTATCGAGTTCTGAGGCATGCAGGTTTCCTCACGATTAAAATTAATAAACCTGACCGTTTGCTGTGCGCTTTAGACGCTTTTTAATGGATAATAGCATTTTAATCGTATTTTAAGTTAAGTGAAAATTCGGCATCCCCGTCTATATTTTACGGTAAGCGAGGATTCAGGATCCCAGAGAATTTTCCCCATGTAAAAAGGTACGTGTGGTAGAACCGGGTTGGAACTCCTGTCTCTCAAAATATGGCTGTTGCGTTTCATTCGGTGAGATTTACGGAGGCGCAAACTCCATTCCCTCTCTTTAAACTCGGCGACGCATTGGCTGCAAGGTCTGCAAGTAAAGATTACTTAACGCACTTGCACTTTGAATTTGCTATGATAAAACAAAAAAAAAAGATAAGTATGTGTTACCTCATAAAATGATTTCTCTACTAGCATTGGTAGGGAGCTCGGTAACAATGTAGTAGAATGGGCGGCGCTAAATGAAGTATTTGTAGACGCGCCACGGAGGAGCAGTCGGGCGACGTATCACCGCCGTCTGTCATCGACGTGAGCTGCATTCGTCCTGGTTACGATATAAACTTTCCATGGTCGCGTCAAGCGATAAACGCGAGCGTCAGTTACGCTGTGGACCCCTGTAAACATGGACGTTTGTTAATCATCACACTTGACGATTGAAAGGGCAAACTTTGACACATATTATGTCTTTTTTGTTTTAAAGAAGCAAACAAGTAAGGGGGTCACCTGATAGTATGCGATCTTCACCGCCTATGAACATACTGTACAATGGATATCTCAATCACCGTAGTTTTCTGTAAGACAGTTGTAACCCGGTTGAGCTGTGGTAAGGTATATATGAGAGACCGGAGGCAGAGATTTAAGTAATTAGAGAAACCTCCAATTAGATATTAAGTATAAAAATGCTGTTGCCACGAGTTTATAGGAAGAGAAAGTTGTTTTGTTTAGTTACAATAGTGATGGGTAATGCTTACAATTAAATAGTGATGACCATATTGTTATTCAATAAGCAGACCAATTCATAATGTAGACAAAACTGTTTACAGCGTTAGGTAGCGAAGGGAATATGGGTCTCAGCTTGGCTCTACCACTATTTTTTTTATCCGAGCACGGCAAAGTGACTGCACTGCACCTAATGGTAAACGTAGTGCAGTCCAAAAATCCAGACCAACAAACAATGAGATTATTGGTGGTCACCAGAGTCAGGCCTGTATAAATGCTTTTTCCCTCTTCGGAAAGGAAAAAAGCAAATCTACGGGCCTGCGATAGGACAGGCGGATGACCGACGCAGGCACAGTAATACAAGGATGTACCCCTATATAAAATTTGGAACAACATACCCCCGCCAATTAGGCAATCTAGTAGTCTTTACACCTTTAGGACACGTCTTCGTAGATTTCTACTTGAATCCCAACAAGAACTGGGTGACGTCAACGTGGATTTATCCATCATATTATAAATGAGTATTGAGAAGCAAATTGATTGATGATTTTAGCCTACGTAGCAATCTTTTGACATTTGAGATACCTGACTTGCTTCGTGGCAATCGCCATAGATTACATATACACACACACATACCGTTTATCCTTTTTACCTTACTGATAAGGCAAAGGACTTCTTACTATACGGCCTCATTGTCTTACTTATTATATATATATATAGTTAGTTTTTTTTTTTTCCTTTGATATGTACTATTTATGTATTTATTCTGTTACTTTTTTTTTTCTAAATGTCGACACACACACAAACGCACACACACACAGTACACGTAATATGTACATATGTATGTATATGTGTATGTATATATACATATATATATATATATATTTATATGTATATGTATGTATGTGTGTATATATGTATATGTGTGTGTATATATATATATATATATATATATCATTGTTATTATTATTTTGTTTTGCGTATGACTTGTTTTAGTTTTATTTTTTATTTTTTTATTTTCCTATTTTTGAGTGACGTTTCTCTAGGCCAGGGTCTGGATGAAAATCAGCGCCAAGCAATTTATTGTTTGGCATTATGCTGATCCAGATCCTCTTGGCACTGTTGCGGTGGGACATATACCGTACACGCTTGTGTTTTGATTGTTTTTGTTTTATTGCTTATTGTTTTGAAATGTACTTATATTGTTAAAACTTTAACCACCCAATGGTTGCCAATAAATGTTTTCTTTCTTTCTTTCTTTCTTTCTTACCCGCCCCTATCAACCATCAAGTCATGTCGCAAGTCCCTCGGAAGAACCGAATATACACTAGCTGATCCTGGAACGCGATTCACTTAAGGTGTGTGCGTCATTATGGCAGATACACCATGTATTTGTCTATGATAGGTGAAATACAATAATAAACGAAAGAATAATTCCATCTACCATACAAACAAAATATCGACCTTCAAACATTCTATGTCTGGATAAATAAGAACGGTTTCTTTCCCTTAAATTCAGTAATCTAGTGTAACGGTGTACATAACAGCTGTTTATGCGCTACGAATCAGTTGATATTCGTACATTTTCCACGATATTCCGAAAATATCCCCTTAAGGGAGGTCACAGAAGTCGATTTCCTATGTAGAATAGAAACGAATAAGCATTCATGTTGACGGAGGCCATGTTAGGTAGAGCATATAGAAGCGACGCGGTGGCGGGATTTAATTCTTAATTTTGGCATAGATGGCGTTTTTTTAGTAAAAAATAATGAAACTCAGTAGTCACACATGGCTCTGACTCCACAGTAAGAGACGAGTCTTGTGTCGTAGTTATCAGGAACTACAAGATACTTTCGGTCTCACAACACCCAGACCCGATATTTGTGGATCACACAAATATTTGTCTCGGTGCAGAGATCGAATCTGCGGTCTCTCGTGTCACAGCCAGCTACTCGCCAGCTTTACCACGGAGCCAAGTTTTTTTGTAGTTTCTATAAGTAAGAGATCCACGTTATGGACATTTTTGTTTACAGCATGAATGGGCCAGCTCAACCGAGTAATTACCACTGTCTCACAGAAAACCTACAAGAAATGTCAGCTCGGTACATTTTGTACGGTGAATGAGTTTTCATTATGACCAAAAAGGAAGGAAGGAGCTCTTCCTAAAAATATTTTTTTAAGGTTAGCAATGCATTCCAGATTCAGTGTTAATTTATCATGGATCTTACTTAAGGTGACTCACTTGCTCGTTTGCTGTTTTCTCCTAAAACAAAAATATATATCGTCCTCTCCGCTCATCACCATGCCCTTCACACATGTTTAGTAACGTCGTCGCTCGGTAAATGCGTGTGGGAATTTCCTTTTCTAGTCCAGCTGTCGGGACTCGGCCCGCGTTCCATACGACATAATGTCGCATGGTTGTCATAAGTTTTTGTCTAGTTCTCACACCCCGACTCTCGAGGGATAAAACTGACGGTACAATAGTTTTTCAATTGCTTATCTTTTATTGATAAGTTCTTAACATGACCTACTTCTAGTTTGGATTGCTTTTGTTTCGTTGGGAAATTATTTGCTCAAGTTTAGAAAGTCGGAGAGGAAAGAAAGATATTTTCGCGTTAATGACGAGGTGATCAGGTCTTCTGGCATCCTGAAGCCTTGGCCTATCTTTAAACAACACTTCATATAACTTTGAATTACTATGTATTTCATGAGACTGTAGCATGCATGAGAGAGATATTAAGTCTCATAATGTCTTAATGTCCTTCAAACCAGGTTTTAACTGACTCCTGTAGACTGCTGTTTAGCTGCAGAAATAGACATAGCAGTAGTACCGACCAGACTGCCTCTCGCATACGAGAGACCTATCATCCAGTAAGCCTATTTTTGCTTTGAGTCTTTTCTCTTCATCTCGATCTTTTTTTTATTCCTGGTGTTATACAACCTTGATGCCTGGATACCTTTTTAATCAAACACTTTCACTTCAACCTGTCTTAACCAACCTTCCTAGTGGGATTATGTCGATTATATAAAATAAATCCATTCGGAATCAAAACTGTGCACCGGGAAATCACAATAAAAATACCGCGAACAATAGATGGCGGAAAACAAAAAAGTGAAAATAAATAACTTTATCACACCAGTTTCAATCGAACGGATTTGTTGACAGCAACTACGAATGATTTTTTTCACACTTTCCATTGCTGACCACGGGCTTTGGATAAACCTGAGCCCATCGTGTTTTTCTAGGATACCGTAACCAAAGGCACCAACGAAAGCTTATTAAAGAGGCTAACTCGTCCGTCTGTTTGTCTGTCTCTCTGCCTAATCTTCTTTTTTACTTCGACAAAGTGACTAGACTACACCTGATGGTAAGCGCAGTGCAGTCCAATACAACCAACGACCACCGACAAATAATGAGTTTATCGGTGGTCACCATAACTATGCCGGCCTGTGTAGGCTCTGCTTAGTCACACTCCGAAAATGGAAGAAGAAAATCGCGGGGCCTGCGACAGAACAGGTGGATGACCAATACAGGCACAGGGATACAACGATGTACCCATATACCCGGCCCAACCAACCATAAAGTCATGTCGCAAGACTCTCGGGAAAACCGGATATACGCTAAAACGTTCTATTTTTAAACAGTAATAGGTAGCCGGATGTAATTGTCACAGAATATGTTATTATTACGGATTAATTAACTGATAACATCGGGCGCGAGGCCGTTTCATACTTGACCGGTTTTTTATACTTGCACGAGACATTAAAGACATACTGGATTTGATGGTAAGAAATACTAAGTTTTTGGAAACAATGGTACCATCCTATCGACCTGGCAGACAAACAAAACTATTTACAGCGTAACTCTACCATTAAATTGATAATTGCCACAAATCCTAAACCTTACCTCATACAAAGACGTTTCGAGAATTTGTGTAAGAGGTTCCCATGGGAACGAGAAGCGACGTCGTAGTTCGGACTCGATTTGTCTTCATTTGTGGCTCTGCTGCAGTCGAAATAATTAACTCTACTTTGTCACCGGTGATGGACGTTTTCCTTTCATTAATAGCGGGTTCATATGATTCGATTTTGGTTGATCGAATGGCTTGAATCAACAAAAGCTGTATTTTGTTGATCAATTCCATTGTGTCTGTTCAGACAGTTTAATTAGCATGGAATTTTGTAGTTTAACAAGTAAAATTGAACCGTGTGAATCCGCTATAACTGTGTTCATGTTCCACGGTTTTTTTTTATCCGAGCACGGAGAAGTGACCTTACTACACCAATATCATCAATAAGCGTAGTGCAGTCCCAAAAAACTAGCGACCACCGACAAACAATGAGTTTATCGGTGGTCATCAGAATCATGCTGGCCTGTATAAATGCTTCTTGCCGGAGAGGGAAGAAGCAAACCTAGGGGCCTGCGACAGTATAGGCGGATGATCGATGCAAGCACAGGAACACAGAATGTACCCTATCTATACCCGCCCCAACCAACAATCAAGTCACGACGAAAGCCCTCAGGAGAACCGGATATACACTGGCTGATCCTGGAACGCGATCTACATAAGATGTGTAGGTCAATATGGCAGGTTTTAACACCATGTGAACGGTGGTCGCTATCCGGGTGGATATGAATATCCTACCACCAGCAACAACAGTAAGTTCAGAGTAGCATAATTCTGTCTGTCGACGGATGTAATGTGTTTTGACGTTAGACATTATATTTGGTCCAGCGTAATCATGATACCAACATAAAAATGGAGTTCAAATGACGGCCGGTGTAGGCTTCATTAAAAGTTTCTCAAACTCATCGGTGAGTAAACAAGAGTTCTTCTAAAGGGCTATTGGTAATAGCACTTGCCAAGTTTACTGATTATAAACGGGCATAGAAATGGTAAAAAAGAATTCTAGATGATGAATTAGGAAAGTTTTTTTTATTGTATTCGAAAAATCACACATGAATTGGATGGAAATTTGCGCGGGGTATGGCGATAGGCATATCATAATAATCTTATCTGCGCGGATAGCGGCTACCGTACACATGGTGTTAAAACCTACCATAGTGATCCACATGTCTTGGATCGCGTTCCAGGATCAGGCAGTATACATCTGGTTCTCCCGAGGCGCTTGCGACATGACTTGATGGTTGGTTGGGGCGGGTATAGGGGTACGTCCTGTATTACTGTCCCTGCATCGGTCATCCGCCTGTCCTGTCGAAGAAGCAGTTATACAGGCCGAAATAACTCTGGTGACCATCGATAAACTCATTGTCGGTCGCTGGTTTTTTGGACTGCACTACGATTACCATCAAGTGTAGTGCAGTCACTTTAGCGTGCTCGGATAAAAAATAGACTTTCCCTCAATTAAATCCTGAGATGGAAATAAGCTTGACAAAATGTGGGTGCAACATTAGTTGTACCTCTGCTTTGACCTACGGTGATAAAGGCATGAACGTACATTTTATATGACGAAGGAATATATAATTTAAGGAAATAGATTATCCGACCTTTATACCCGCCGCAGTATTTCTTGTAAGCCAAGATCGACATTGGATAACATTTTTCGACATTGAACAGTGAAGCTCGGCGAGTCTCTGGGAACGCAAAACTGTGTTTATCCCGCAA
This sequence comes from Amorpha juglandis, assembly GCA_949126905.1. Classification (NCBI taxonomy): domain Eukaryota; kingdom Metazoa; phylum Arthropoda; class Insecta; order Lepidoptera; family Sphingidae; genus Amorpha; species Amorpha juglandis. The sequence goes on from OX421383.1 coordinate 1,277,732, forward strand.
TGAAAAATTCAAATAGGGAGAAGTTGGATAAATTAAATAATAAATGTTGTTTGTGACGGACTCACAACACCCAGACAACAAATATTTGTGGATCATCACACAAACATTTATCTCGGTGCGGGAATCGAACTCACGGCCTCTCCTTTCATAGTCGGCTACTCGCCCCTGGACCACGGGGTCTGTGATTTAAAATTGTCTTCTTCTGTAGCAATGCATCTCCTGCTAATAATAATAATTAAAAAGATATGAACCTCACTTATAAGGAAATTTTAAATTGGACTTATTTACGCAATCAGGAACCAACCGACAGCAAGTTCAAATGATAAATTCAATAATTTAAACTAATTTTCTCTCGTAGTTTTTTTGAAAGTGAGACATGAAATATATTCCATATATGTTTCTGCAAAAAAAAAAATACAGTATTAAATAAATTTAAATTAATGAATTTAGCAAAACAAAATTAGTATTTCCATTTGAACTTGCATTGAAGGAGGTGGATGTAAAGCACCACGTGTGCTATTTAATGGGTCCTATCATGCGAGTAGTTGAATTTGATTACATAACAAGTATGTCAAAAAGTCGGAAAGTTTGGAAATTCTTCCTAATCTCCGGAAGATACATAGATCAAATGAAATACCGTTACATACAGTTGTGTTCCATAAAAGAAAGAATAATTTAATCATAGACAATACGCCGTGACGTGTCTGGAAAATGAGATATATGAGATTTCAGGACAAAAAAGAAAAGAAACTTACATTCAAGATTTATTTCACAAATGGACCGACTTAATTTATGAAAATTATAAAGGTTCAAATTTTAGACTTCTTTTTGGAAGATTTATTTTATTTTTTAATTAAGTAAGGCTTAATTGTGGCGGTTTAATTCAAGAGCGTTTATTTTTACCCTTTTTACACAACTTTACACTTGACCTCTTTGGATATATGTTTACTAATGAGAGGAATATATCATAGCACGCTGGCTTAATTCGGGTTATTACTTTATTAGCTATATCTTATCTATTTATGAGGGGTAGAGCCAAGCTGTAGATAGTTTTGTCTACAGCTTGAATGGGCTGGCTCAACCGGGTCGTTACCACTGTATCACAGAAAACCGACGTAAAATAGCGGCTTGCTGCTGCGTTTCGTACGGTGACTGAGATATCCGGAGGCCCAAATCCCCGTCCCCTTCCCAATCCGTAATTATCCCTTGGCAACGCGCCCATGATTCTTCTGGTATTGTAATGTACAATGTACGCCACATTGGCGGTGGAGATCACTTACCATCAGGTGACCACAAATTTCATAATGTTTTTCTTATTTCGCTATTTATATATGTAAGACACACGCACACCCGCCCACACACCCGTCACTGTAACTCCTGTGCACCAGGATCAGTGGCACGCATTTTTGTCGACACCGAGCAGTGAAGCTCGGCGAGTCTCTAGAAATGCATATTTATATATTTGACAAATAATCTTCTGGCATTACAGGCGTAAGTGCGTATTGATATTCCAGATTTGAATTTCTCGCAGTAGCATAAACCGTTGCCGAATCCAATACGTAGTATTCAGTTGTGAATTCGGACTTAAGGCAAAAGTTTTAATGAAGCAATAAACGGTTACAATAGCTGTGTTCCCAAACGTACGGTATAACTTTAGTCGATATTATCAAAGTTTCACTTAAGGTGCCATTTGTGAGAATAATTGTAGACTTACACGTACATTACGGATATTGTTTGATTGGTATCGCTAGTTTAAGCTACATAACCAACTTTCTAAAAGGAAGGTATCTAATACATTTGGCGGTAGGATATTCACATCCAGCCGTATAGCGACCACCGTACACATGGTGTTAAAACCTGCCATAGTGACCCATACGCCTTGTGGATCGCATTCCAGGATCAGCTAGAGTATATCCGGTTCACCGGATAGGCTTGCGACATGACTTGATGGCTGGTGCCTGCATCAGTCATTCGTCTGTCCTGTCGCAGGCCCTTCGATTTGCTTCTTTCATCTTCGGTGTGAAATGTGTGAAGAAGCATTTATACTGGCCGGTATGATTCTGGTGACCACCGATAAACTTATTGTTTGTCGGTGGTCGCTGATCTTTTCTAAAGTCGGTTATAAAACAGCTGCTTTAGGTAATAATAGTTTGGGTTCTATTACCTAAAGTGAAGATTGGACAATTATAGACAAGTGTTGAGTAACATGATTTAATCGCGACTCCGTATATGGAACTACTTACTGACGGGCGCAGCCGCCTTCTATATTATACTAGAAATACTACATACTAAGCATATATTATATTGCATTCGTCACTCACGCATGCTTCACGCTAACACAAACATAACCTACTTTCATGTGTGTCCCTACAGCTCTATGCTACTAAATAAGAGTGTGAGCTTCCTTCCTTTCCTTCTGGAGTGGCTCATCCATCCATACGGGCATCAAGTAATCAAATTATCTATGGTAGAGTTTGTGGGCGTCGCTTTACCTAAGAACTAAAACGGCAGGTGTTTGGGATTAACAAGTTTAGATAAGATAAGCTATAATAAGTCTTTATTTAGAACTAACAGAGATTATCTCGCGTTTTTGACAGTTAACAAGAATTATGAGTTAAGTTTGTGTGAAATATAATGTACTAGTTTTTGCCCGCAGCTTCGCTTGCGTGGTGACGTTTAACGATAGCTTAGAGTACTATGTCCTTAATATTTCATGGTTGTAGGTCCCTCGTATGCGAGAGGCTGTCTGAGTTGGTACCACCGCTTTGTCTATTTCTGCCGCCAATAAACGATGTGTAAAGACTGTTGTGTTTCGGTTTGAAGGACATTGACGCCAGTGAAACTACTGGGCATTATGAAACTTAACATCTAATGTCTCGGGGTATCGAGCGCAGTTCAATGCCATGCAGTGCTTTGTAATTCAAGGTTCTGTGCGGTGTTGCTTCTGTTTATATGCAGGCGTGGCGCTTACCATCAGTAAGATAACATCATAAGGGGGATTTGGGCCTCGACATATCTTACTGATCATACGAAACGTAGCAGTTAGTCGCTACTTTATTTTATAAGTGCAAATGTATAAAGAAGCCAAATAGAAAATAAATGAATACGATGTATGCAAAAATTGTGTGGCTGAATGATTAATTGTGTAACCCTTTTCAACAACAGCTCGGTAACAAATAGCAGGTTAAAGAAGGGTAATTAAGGGTACATGAACCCTTTAAAACATGTCGCATTGTGGACAAATTGTAGGCTGTGGAATTTTTTATAAGACTATGTCACTGTGAGGATTGCATGCGATATTGATTGCTTATAGAGTTCGTGTGGTGCATAAAACCAAATGAAATTAATACAATGTTTAATACATAATTGGCTCTTTTACACAACACAAGGTGGTAGGCCCCTTGTATACGAGAGGCCGTTTTCGTTGGTACCACCACTTTGTCTATTTCTGCCGCCAAGCAACAGTTTGTAAGCACTGTTGTGTTTCGGTTTGAAGGATATCTAAGCCAGTGAAATTACTGGGCATTATGAGACTTAACATCTTATGTCTCGGGGTAACGAACGCAGTTCAGTGGCATGCAGTGCTTTATAACTCAAAGTTCTGTGTGGTGTTGCTTCTGTTTATGGGTAGGCGTGGCGCTTACCATCAGGCGAGCGCCTATCTCGCCTCGTCATTCAATCAAATAAAAAATAGCGTGTAATTAAAGCGATGGTAGTAAAATCGAACCGTATGATCACAATTTGAGTGTATAATAGCAACGCTATATCTAATCTGAGATCATTTTTACTATCATTCTCGAAAGGAATTTCTGGCTCGCATGTAGTTTAGACTATGTTACTACTGGCTAAGTCATCTTAAGTCTCCATAAAAGTGTTATTTAAACTGACATCATAAGAAAAATTGCATTTGATGTAACTTTGATAGAAAAAAAAATAAGAGTATCAAATCAAAATCCTTATTCATCATGTAGGTTAGCCTAAGTAAGCCTAAGCGCTTATGACAGGTTAAGTAGAGAAAATTTAAGTCATTAATAAGACTAACTTAAGATTATGGGAACTTTGGAATAACGGTAGGCAGCGGCTTGGCTGTGCCCCTGGCATTGCCGATGTCCATGAGCGGCGGTGACCGCTTACCATCAGGCGGGCCGCTTGCTCGTCTGCCTATCAAGGCAATAAAAAAAAAAAAAAAAAAAAAAAACCGCCACGCTATAAGCTGGCAGGAAAGGGTACAAAAAGTAAGCAAGATTATTTGTGGATCACACTAACAATTGTCTCTTTATGGGACCCGAACCGGTGGCCTCTCGCTTCACAGACAGCTACTTGCCCACAGCGCCACGATGGTTGTCTAAATAAATCAATTTGTTATTATATCAATTTTATTTTAACTATTAAACTGTCCAGATCTGGTTCCGATATTGCTCATTCCTACTATATATGATACTTTTTAACTATGTCGGTTTAACCGACTTGGATATTGGCATTTCACCTCGCTTTGTTCATCATAAAAGTTTTTTGGCAACACTAATGCTGGGTTGCACCAACTTACTTTAGCAATGACAAAAATGTTGAAGTACCGGTTAAGCAAAACATGAGTTAAACAATTTGACAAATGTTAGATGACGTCATTACTTTAGCTGTTAACCGAAACCTCCCTAAATTCGCTAGTTAAAGCTATTGTTTAAGTTAAATAGCTATCTGATGGTTCAATTATAACCACCAAACCTATATATCTTCTAAAGCGTCTGTGCTCCAAATTAATATCATGTCCCTGCTTCTAGAATTAATCGAGGAATCTAATAGTATCGGAATACAATGGTGCAACACATTCCGCAGTCAATGTTAAAGTCAGCGTTACTGTTATCGTCAAATTTGACATAAACCTTAACTATAACAGCTGTTATGGTGCAATCCAGCCTAAGCGCGATGGTGTACCTTCTAATCCAAATTTATTGAAGCCGTGGCGTGGACTCGGTTTAGTTAGAAAATGTAACACAGATATTTTCTATTTACGAAAGAAATATTTAGTTCAGGACATAGTTGACTTGACATGTGGCTTGTTGGTATTTTTGTACCGACAATAATTTATTGCTAGGCGTTAGTAATTGTAGCGTAAAATACCATTTTGCTTATGTTAGAAGCAAAGCTAGTGGGAGGTTACTTGCTATTTTTCCGAATGGATAACTACCATTGTATACATATTGGGGCATAACATATGCAACATGAGATAAGTATTGAGTGGTAGAGCCTATCTGTAAACAGTTTTGTCTTCAGCATGATTGGAACGGCCCGACCGGGCCGTTATCACTGTCTCGCAGAAAACCCACGTAAAGTAAAGACTTGTTGCTGCATTTCGTACGGTAAGTACGGGGTTTATAGCATAGGCCAGCAAACGAGCAAGTGGGTTACCTGATGGTAAGTGATCTCCACCGCCCATGTACGCTCACAATACCAGAAGAATCATGTGCGCGTTGCCAATCTTAAAGGAAAGTAATATTTAAGTAATTAGGAAGGGGTAGGGGATTTGAGCCTCCGGATATCTCACTCACTGTACGATATGCAGCAGCAAGCCGTTACTTTACGTCGGTTTTCTGTGAGACAGTGATAACGACCAGGTCGAGCTCATCCCTTTCATGTAGACAAAACTGTCTACAACTTGGCTCTACCACTCATGCTGCTGTTGTTATCACCCATACTTATGTGCAGGCATGAGGCGAACTACTTGTTATTTTTTAAGACCATCCATCCAGACCATCACCTAAATGATCGCGCTTCGATATTTTACTAATTAAATTACGATTTAGGGCTTTGTTATTAATTACCAAGAGATTGTTACGTATCAGTTACTTCGCTTGGTAAGACAGCGATTAGCATTAATTACCTTCGGATTTATTTCGGTCATAATCTTGTTTTAAACTTAAATTCAAACGATCCTTATAATATTATTAAATATAGAGTTTCACAATGCCTAAATGTTTCTTATTAAATAAAATGTAGAGGTATAGTGGTACCAACCCAGACGGCCGCCCGCATACGAGGGACCTACCCAGCTGACGTGGTGATCTTTTATGGGCAGCCGCGACTTTACCATCAGAGGAGCGACTTGCTCGTTCCGTAATTGGACTATAAAAAAGGTCACTACTGTGCCAGGAAAAGAAAATCAACAACGGATTTCACACAAAACTATCAAGTGGACAATATCAATATTTCATCTCTGTACCACCATTAGTCAAGATTTTTTCATTATACAAAAATAATCCCAGGATATATTATGAGTGATCGGCTTCCATTGTGAATAATGTACAGTACGGCCAAATTTATGGACAGTGTTACCGGATTATTGAAATTTAATATCAACCTTCAGTGGTGGATGGACGTAATATCAATATGATATTCTTAGATTAAGTAGGCTCAGATTTGGAGGTGATTTCTATGTTTTTGCTGGTGGTAGGATATCCTTATTCACCCGGATAGCGAAGCAATGAGATTATCAGTGGTCACCAGAATAATGCCGGCCTCTAAATATGCTTCTTCACACTCCAAAGACGGAAGATGCAAATCGAGGGGCCTGCGACAGGAAAGGCGGATGAGCAATGCAGGCACAGGGATACAAGAACGTACCCTATACCCAACCAACCAACCATCAAGTCATGTCGCAAAACCCTCGGAAGAGCCGGATATACACTGACTGATTGTGAAACGCGATCCACACAAGATATGTGAGCCACTATCGCAGGTTTTAACACCATGTGTACGGTGGACGTTATCCAGGTGGATATAAATATCCTCCCACCAGCAAATTTAAAAGAATTCACTGGCAAACTGCTCGAAATTCAACAAAAAGCTAGCAAATATGATTCGTTCGAAATCAAGAAATAACATTGTTTTATATAATAATAAAACCTTAATACGAACAAACATAAAACACCCTCAGAACATCACAATAAAATGCAATGAAACCTTTTACCATATAATCTTTATCTGCTTTGCCTGTTAGGTTGTTGCCCCTTGCCACGCTGTAGAAACAATGAATATAATACCATAATACCCTGATGTTAAGGTTTAATATCATGTATCCCATGAAGGTCCGTGTCTGAAACCTATAGCCAGAAGCGATAAGATTTGAAGGAAGTTACACGTACTCCTTACACGAAAGCCGTGGTCGAATCGGCCTTGCTGTCTTTATAATCTAGACGCCATTGGAGGCTATTTTTTTTGGAGCATGTCAAATTGACTGCACTACACCTGATGGTAAGAGCAGTGAAGTAAAAAAATCAGCGACCTAACGTGAAATGTTGGCAGTTGATGCCTTTTATGTTGTAAGCACCAAGGAAGGATTTTTGGAATTTTCACCCCTAAAGGGTTTGAAGTAAGTGGTGAATATTTGTATAGAAGTAAGATGGTGCAGAATTTCATGCGAGCTGAGCTGCGAGCAAATGCTATTCTCATTATTCCCAGTAATTTCACTAGCTTCGATGTTCTTCAAATTGGAACATGACTGTGCTTACTCTTGTTTGGCGACAGGAATAGATACAATGTCGATCCCTACATGGACTCTATATCTATATAGTATACGAGGGACCTAGCAAAAGCATGAGATTGGGTTGGGATTTGTACCCTGATACGACAATTTGTGGTTAAGCTTCAATCAATCTCTCTGAACGCATGAAATAGCAAAACTGTTACTTCACGCCAGTTTTTTGTATAACATTGGTACTATGGTGAAGTCGGCCCGTTCATTCTATAAAAAAACCAGCTGATTTTTTTGTTTTAACTTAGTTAATATTTATATGATTTAACAGTCATATTGCCCTACAGATATAATAATAAATTTTTGAGTATCATCAAATCGAAATATTCTATCCTTGCTACCTCTGTTAGCTACCACAATAGAGAATTTTCGCAAAGGGAATTGTTGGGCGTCTCATCGAAACGAAGCTACTCACGGAAAATTAGCTTGATAGTAATCAAGTGGAAAAATGGTCCAGGGAACCCTGACTAATATATTTTTATTTTGTGAAAACATCAGTCGGCGTTAAGCGGATGGTGACAATTTTTTTTTACGTAAACGTGTGTGGTTGCTAAGTGCTCACAGCTACTGATAATATAACAAAAAAAAATCGAGCAAACAATATCAACGTAAAAACTCACCAAGGTAAGAAACAATCAACTTACAAAACCACTCATCCCAAAAACCATCAAAAGCTAAACCAAAGTACTTGAAACATTAATCCAACGATGAGTTAAGAATTCATTAATAATTATTAAAATTAGGCCTGCAATAATGGCTTTGCGTTAAGGCAGGTCGCTAACTCAAAATCGCGTCTTAACAAAATATGTTCATGTTTTTTGAGTGGTAGAGCCACGCCGTAGACAGTTTAGTCTACAACGTGAATGGGTTTAGTCTACAAAATGAATTACCACTATCTCACAGAAAACCAACATAAAGTAGCGGTTTGCTGCTGCGTTTCGTATGGTGAGTAAGATATCCGGAGGCCCAAATTCCCCTCTTGTTATGCATCTTCATACTCCGAAGACGGAAGTAGTAAATCGAGGGGCCAGCGACAGGACAGATGGACGACCGATGCAGGCACAGGGATACAAGAGTGTACCCCTAAACCAACTAACCAACTATCAAGTCCTATCGCAAGCGCCTTTGGGAGAACCGGATATACATTGGCTGATCCTGGAACTCGCTCCACACAAGGCTGTGGCTCTACTGTGGCAGGTTTTAACACCATGTGTATCGTGTCGCTATCCCGGGCGGATATGAATATCCTACCACCAGCAAAACACATTGAACTCATTGCACCATCGTGTTCCAGTTTTAAGGTCATGAGAAAGTAATGCAATTATTGGATAAAGCATCATTAAATCGCAATCAAACCCGTCCATTTGTTTATAATGTAATACTCCTCTCTTTTTTTGGGGCTAAAGATACACCCAAATTGAGGACTTTCGCCTTTTCTAAAAAACAACAATAAAAAATTATATGATCTAGTTATTTGATTTGATGTATGTTTCACTTTTGATTCTGTTAATGGACGGCCTAACATTTTGGCTCTCGTAAAACATTCGGCTAAAGTAGCTAAAGAAGTGTTAGAAGTACTTTAAATTTGGACATGAAGCATTACAGGAGCCGCGCTTTGAACGGAAGAGTGAAATCATGATTTCATAATAAGTAGCTCATTATTTCGGCAAGAATGTAGCTTTAAATTTTTTTATGGCAAAGGCAGGTTAACGATCAATTTGATTAGCTGATGGTAAGTGATCTCCATCGGTAATGAACATCTACAATATGAGAAGAATCATGGGAATCCGACTCTAAAGGAGAGAAATGGGGGTTAGAAAGAGGGGAGAAATAGATCTTCCGGAATTCAAAATTAAGAAAGAAAGAAAAGATTTTTGGAGCAAAACACATAATAAAAACATTAAACTTAAATAATAAGTTGTTCCAACAATGTGTTCCCTTATTCAACTACCTGCTACAGTACTGCAGCGGTGATTTTCAATAAGGGACTCAGAATGATGTGCGGACGTCGAGCTGCACAACATGTTGGAAACATAGTAAAATATAATATAAATACACCAGCGAAGAGAAAAAACAAATAAAAATATAACAATAATAACACTGAAAATATAACTATAATACAAAACAAATAAAATAATAAACAACAGTAACCTGCCACTTCAGGTCAATTTCCCGAGACAGACTCACCGTTCTGGACTGGAAGCTAGCCTGCTAGCTTGTGATAACTTTGTTGTTTGACGTACTATCTTGGCTGCGACTAGCGAAGTAAACCTGTTTCACAGCAAAACAACGCGAAATCGCAGCTTTCTGTTAAGCACTTGGATGTTACGGCTCAAATCCCTCTTCTCTTCCAAATCCTCATGTCTTTCCTTTATGGTCGGAAACACATCCATTATTCTTCTGATATACGTGATCACGTTACATCAGACCGAACACTGCTATGAAGAAAATAAATGACTTCAAATGTTTTATGATATTATATATTTACTGATTTAAGGCCTCATCTCAGGCCCAAATCTACCCCCACCTACGTACCTATGTATCTACGTACGTAGGTACACTTTGCTGAATAACAGGAGGAAATAGTGAAACTAGCTCCCCGTTGCGGTTGTAGGGGTCAGGCGGCGGGTTGCTCCACATAATAAATAGTCGACCGTCAAACCATGATGGGAAGGATGGAGCTGAACCGTAGAACCGAACTTGCCACGACATCGTCAAGACCTCTCAAAGCAACAAGTTTTGCAACGCTGTTGTAGTGAAAGTTTTCAAAAGTTCGCTGATGGTGTAAGGTAGCGACAATGAGCGAGTTGTGCCATTCACAAACTATGTTTTTGATGCCAACGTTGTTCTAGAACTTGTGGGCACTTGGGCACTCTTGAACATTTGGGCAACTGGTCGATCGTAGCAGTTGGGCCAGTCGATCGCAACACATATACATCTAGTAGGCAAGGCGGCCTTCTAGATGTATATCAGTCGAATTTTATCACCTAGAAAAGAATTGGCGATTAATCTAATTTTTGCCAACCTGGATGTTAAGCGATCTCCACCACCCATGAACATCCACGAGATCAGAAGAATCATAGAAATTTTGGCGACCTTACAAAAAGACTACGGTGTTTTTTATAGCAGACGCCAGCAAACGACAAGTAGGTCACCTGATGGTAAGTGATTTCCAAACACCCATGAACAGCTACAATACCAGACAAATCATGGATGCCTTGCGACCTACAAGGAAAGGGATAATTAAGGGATTGGGAACTTATTAATTAAATTTTAACAACTTATTAATATACGAACTAACTATGGAAAGAAAACTATATTGTTTGAAGGGGTTCAGCTTTACAATACATTACATAATGATATTAAAGCATTAAATAATATAAAAATACTAGCGGACCCGGCCACGCGTTGCTGTGCCTAAGGTATATGTTAAATTATATTGTAGTAAACCATTCAATGCAGTATGCGCCATCTATTGGATACTTACTCAATTCAGCCGATAAGTTATAGTTCAGTCCGGTCCCCAGTCCAGTCCGGTGCCCTGTCCAGTCCGGTCCCCAGTCTAGTCCGGTCCCCAGTCCTGTCGGGTCCCCAGTCCGGTGCCCAGTCCAGTCCGGTCCCCAGTCCTGTCGGGTCCCCAGTCCGGTGCCCAGTCCGGTCCCCAATCCAGTCCGGCCCCAGTCCAGTCCGGTCCCCAGTCTAGTCCGGTCCCCAGTCCAGTCAAGTCCCCAGTCCAGTCAGGTCTCCAGTCCAGTCAGGTCTCCAGTCCAGTCCGATCCCCAGTCCTGTCCGGTCCCCAGTCCGACCCCTAGTCCAGTCCGGTCCCAGGTCCGGTCCGGTCCCCAGTCCTGTCCGGTCCCCAGTCTTGTCCGGTCCCCAGTCTAGTTCGGTCCCCAGTCCAGTCCGATCCCCATTTCAGTCCGGGTCCCCAGTCCAAACCGGTCCCCAGTTCAGTCCGGGTCCCCAGTCTAATCCGGTCCCCAGTCCTCTCCGGTCTTCAGTCCAGTCCTATCCAGTCTCCAGTCGTGTCCGGCTCCAGTCCCAGGCCTCAGTCCGGTCCGGTCCCGTCCTGTCAGGTCCCCAGTCCGGTACCCAGTCATGTCCGGTCCCCAGTCCAGTCCGGCTCCAGTCTGGTCCCCAGGCAAGTCCGGTCCCCAGTCCAGTCCGGTCTCCAGTCCAGTCCGGTCCCCAATCCAGTCAAGCCCCCAGTCCAGTCTGGTCCCCAGTCCGGCCCCAGTCCGGACCCCAGTCCAGCCCAGTCCAGTCCAGTCCACTCCACTCCAGTCCAGTCCAGTCAGACGCGAAACCACAAGTTTAGCCTCTACCAAAAAGTGCTCAACACGGCTAAAAAATCATTCCAAAATCAACAACTACTAATAAATTAAAAATTAATTAAAAAAACATTGTCCAGCGGACAAAATTGTGAATCTAAACCATTCTCAGATCCCCTTGAACACACACAAAAAATTTCATCAAAATCGGTCCAGTCGTTTAAGAGAAGTTCAGTGACATACACACTCACAGAAGAATTATATATATAAAGATTTAAAAGTAAACTTAAGAAATATGTATGTACACTGTAATAATAATATACTATACTATCTGGGTGTAAGGGGGTCCAACCACCATCTTCCGGACCCCAAGCCAACCTCACCTGCCCGTGGTGCACCCTGCTGGTCAACGGACGAGGCTCTGGCGACCGGCTGATGGCGGTATAACCATCGTATTAATGGCGTAGCTAAATGCAACAGGCTGATGATGGGCAGCAGCATCTTCAGCGCAAGAAGCTACGCCTCTGCGCTCGCCAACCCGCCTGCCAAGCGTGGCGAGTAATGGCAAAACCCCCCCAATGAAATTACAGACCAAAACCAGGCCCCCAGTCCCCGGCAGCCCCACTATTCCTAGTTCTGGTAGCAGCTACGGTAACGGCGGGGCAGGGGGTGCTAAGAATCCCCGGGTAAGATCCCGCTACCACCCCCGACGACAACTGGCCCTGGTAACACACAACATTCGCACTTTGAGGACTGACGAGAAGATCCTTGAGCTGGAAGAAGAAATGAGTAGGTTACGATGGGACATCTTGGGATTATCAGAAGTCCGAAGGAACGGGGAGGACACGATAATCCTCAAGTCTGGTAACCTACTCTACTACCGGGGTGGCGATCAACAGTCTCGAGGTGGTGTCGGATTTCTCGTCCACAAGTCCCTCGTTAACAACATCGTCGCCATCGAAAGTGTGTCGAGCAGGGTAGTATACCTTATACTCAGAATATGTGAGAGATATTCATTAAAGGTCATACAGGTATATGCGCCGACCTCGACACACCCAGATGAGGAAGTAGAGGAGATGTATGACGACATTAGTCGGGCCATACACACCTCCGAAACCTACTTCAATGTTGTTATGGGGGATTTCAACGCAAAACTGGGCAAGAGAAGAGAGGAGGAGCTGAGAGTGGGGCAATTTGGATATGGGCAACGAAACCCCAGGGGACAAAGGCTGGCCGATTTCCTGGAGAAAGAGGGACTGTTCGCAATGAACTCTTTCTTTCAGAAGCCGCCTCACAGGAAATGGACCTGGATGAGCCCGGATGGTTCTACAAGGAACGAGATAGACTTCATCTTGACGACGAAGAGACGGATACTCAATGATGTCTCTGTGATCAACAGGGTGAAAACCGGAAGTGATCACCGAATGGTAAGGGGCACATTGAGTATCGACGTCAAGGTAGAAAGACGTCGCTTGATGAAGTCTACGCTCCGCCCTACTCGCGCCCATATTCAAAACCCCGAGAGCTTTCAGCTTGAATTAGCAAACCGCTTCTCTTGCCTAGATAGCTGCGTAACTGTGGACGAAATCAACGACGGGTTGGTAGAAGCTGTCCACACGGTGGGTTCTAAATTCTTTAGACCCCGTCATAAAAATCGACCTCAGAAACTCTCGGTCTCGACGCTCGAGCTCATGGCCGAACGTCGATCTATGGCGCTGCAGTCTTCCGATGACGCTGAGGCATATCGGCAGCTCAATAGACGAATATGGACATCCTTGCGACACGACGTCCGTGCTCACAACACTGCGAGCATAAAGGAGACGATCGAGCAGAACAAAGGCTCCAAAGTGTTTGCTAAGGACCTGTCTATTGGGCACAGCCGAATGACAAAGCTGAAAACGGAAGATGGCAGTGTAGCATCGACCAAGGCAGAGGTGTTGAGAGAGATCGAGAGCTTCTACGGACAGCTTTATACCTCGGTTGCCAAACCCGTTACCTGCTCGGCTGACCCAAGAGCCGAGCTGGTTCGGCACTACAGCGAAGACATCCCGGACATCAGCTTGTGCGAGATTCGGATGGCCCTCGGACAGCTTAAAAACAACAAGGCGCCGGGCGAGGACGGAATTACTGCAGAGCTTCTGAAAGCGGGCGGATCGCCGGTACTAAAAGTCCTTCAGAGACTTTTTAATTCTGTTCTGCTCGAGGGCGTAACGCCTGAGGCATGGAACAGGAGTGCGGTGGTACTGTTCTTCAAGAAAGGCGACAATACCTTGTTGAAGAATTACAGGCCCATCTCGCTCCTGAGCCATGTGTATAAGTTGTTTTCGAGAGTTATCACGAATCGTCTCGAGCGCAAGTTAGATGACTTCCAGCCTCCCGAACAAGCCGGTTTCCGAAAAGGTTATAGTACCACAGACCACATTCATACGCTGCGGCAAGTTATACAGAAAACCGAGGAGTATAACTTGCCACTTTGCTTAGCGTTTGTGGACTATGAGAAAGCCTTTGATTCGATCGAGACCTGGGCGGTGCTGCAGGCTCTCCAGCGGTGCCGCATCGACTATCGGTATATCGAAGTGTTGAGGTGCTTGTACAACAACGCCACCATGTCGGTCCGAGTACAAGAACAGAGTACGAAGGCTATTCCACTACAGAGAGGCGTGAGACAGGGAGATGTTATTTCTCCTAAACTCTTCACTGCCGCGCTGGAAGATGCCTTCAAGCTCTTGAACTGGAAAGGATTCGGCATCAACATAAATGGCGAGTACATGACTCACCTCCGCTTTGCTGACGATATCGTGGTCCTTGCGGAATCGCTGGAAGACCTGAGTACAATGCTCGAAGACCTCAACAGAGTTTCTCAACGGGTGGGCCTCAGGATGAACATGGACAAGACGAAGGTCATGTCGAATGTCCATGTTGTGCCCACCCCGATTACTGTTGGAAGCTCATCTCTCGAAGTTGTCGACGAATATGTCTATCTAGGACAAGTAGTCCAACTAGGCAGGTCCAACTTCGAGAGAGAGGTCAATCGTCGAATCCAGCTCGGCTGGGCAGCGTTCGGGAAACTTGGCAAGGTCTTCTCGTCCAAAATACCTCAGTGCCTGAAGACCAAAGTCTTCGACCAATGTGTGTTACCAGTGATGACATACGGCACTGAGACGTGGCCTCTGAATATGGGCCGTATAAGACGGCTCACAGTCACTCAGCGAGCTATGGAGAGAGCTATGCTCGGTGTTTCTCTACGTGATCAAATCAGAAATGAGGAGATCCGTAGAAGAACGAAAGTCACCGACATAGCCCAGCGGATTAGCAGGCTGAAGTGGCAGTGGGCAGGCCACATAGCTCGCAGAAGCGATAACCGATGGGGCAGAAAGGTTCTGGAATGGAGGCCACGTACTGGCAAGCGCAGCGTTGGACGTCCACCTACAAGGTGGACAGACGACCTGATAAAGGTCGCAGGATGTCGCTGGATGCAGGCCGCTTCCAACAGGTCGGTCTGGAAATCTTTGGGGGAGGCCTATGTTCAGCAGTGGACGTCTTGTGGCTGATGATGATGATGATGATGATACTATCTGTACTTCACTAACCAACTGTTTGGATGTAAAAATAAATTTAGCAAATAAGAAAATTTTCTGTGTATTTTTCATTGTAAGTAAACTGTAAGTTTTTATGAGAATAAATTCTTTAAACCTAAGGGTTTGGGAAGAGGAGGGGGATTTGGACCTCTGGATATCTTACTCACCATACGAAACGCAACAGCAAGCTGGTATTTCACGTCGATTTTCTTTGAGACACCCCATTCATGCTGTAGACAAAATTATATGAGGCGTGACTACCACTTTATAAATTGAATTGGGAGGAAGGAGAGGATTTGGGTCTCCAGAAATCTTACTATACGAAATGCAACAACATGCTACCATTTTGCATTGGCTGTGAAACTTTGCTTTAGTTAACCAGCCCAGTCATGCTGCAGACGAAACTATGTATAGCGTGATTCTGTTACGTAAACTCAAAAGCAATATTTACTTGAAGGTAACAAGCTCATAACACACGCCCCTACCGCATAATACCGGCGTAGACCGACATTGCCTTGTTCAATGCGGGCATCCATCAGTTTTGCTTTATGACGGATTTGCATTTAAAGCGGTCCTGCTATCTGTAGAATGAATGCGTCGGAACTTGAGGAGTAGGATAATAAGATTATCTTTGAAAAAACGTTGGCATGTTTCGTTGGTTTTTGTCACGGAAATTGAGAATTAAAGCTGGTTGTATTCTATGTTTTAGTAGAGCAGGACTTTATGCATTTTTTTCTAAAAATCCGTACATAAACGGCGCCAACGGCACTCTATAATAAGCCTGTGCCGTCCTTCTGTCTGTCCTATGTTTAAAGCCGACTGATGTTTTTACAAAACAAAAATATATGTTTTTATTCCAGATATGCTAGCAAATAATATAATATAGGAATAGTAAAAATTTAAAGGTGGTGGTACGGAATCCTTGGTGCATGAGCCCGTATCACACTTGGCCAGTTTTTTATTAGATCACTTATCATCAGGTGATCCACTTGCTCGTTTGCCGGCCTATGCTATAAAAAAGTACGATACTTAATACACTTATTTCAATGTTCACTCATCATCACCGACAATGTTTGTCGCACAAATCTACACCACTTTTATATAACAAATACAACTTTAAACTAGTTTTTGTAGTAAATTAAAATAAGCGATGAACCGCAGTGTCAGAATTCCCGCAAAAAACTCTCATTTGCTCTCAATCCATGTTATCTATTGTTTAAAAACTGATAAAATTTATTTATGAATATTGATTACAAAATGTTTATAAAACAACCAGAGATAATTATTATATCAGAAGACTGGTACCGTATTTACTTTGTATAAGCATATTTAAACGAATAAAAATGATGAAATAAAACTAGTTTAAACGGATTTTGTCGCGGTTGTTTTATTGAATACTAGCTTTTGCTCGCGGCCCTGTCCGCATGTAATTTTGTATTAGATCCCACGGGAACGGTGGGATCTGAATACATTACATTGTAAGTTTTATGCTAAACTAGCTTTGGTCGCGGCACCGCCCGCGTGAACAGCATTTTCCGGGATAAAAGTAGCCTGTAACCGTCTCCAGGGTCCCATCTATCCCTGTAGATAAATTCATCAAAATCGGTTTAGTGATTTAGGCGCGAAAGCGTAACAAACAAACTCACTTTCGCATTAACTTTCACCCCCCTTTTCATCTCTTATTATCTAAAATTTTCAAAATTCCTGAAACACGTGTTTATTTGTTAAACGTCAATAACCGAAATACAAAATTTTGTTTATGTAACTTTCAAAATGACGGACTTTCATACATATCATCATCCCCTATTTTGACCCCTTTGGGGTGGAATTTTCTAAAATCCTTTCTTAGTGGGTGCCTACATAACAAAATGAATATACAGTCCGAATTTCATGCTTGTAGCCTTGATAGTTTACGCTCGGCGATGATGAATCAGTCAGTCAGTCAGGACATGTTATTTTATAAATATAGATAGATAATATGCTTATGTGTCAAATTTCATCCCAGTTCATTCAGCCGTAAATTATGATAGACCAAGAGTGATAAAAGTATTTCACCATCAAAAAGCTTTCATTCAAACTTTAATTTATTTATTTAACACTTTATACACAACGAGTATAAAGACGGACTTAATGCTATAAGCATCATTAATCCCCTATTTGGGCCCTTTAGGGGTTGAAATTTAAAGAAAAAATACCCTATATTTAACTCTGGGTCATTAACTACATTTGTGCCAAAATTCATTAAATTCGGTTGAGCGGTTTAGGTTTTTCATACAAACTTCCATCCCCTTTTTAAACCCTTCAGGGGTTGATTTTTGAAAAACATAGTAGCCTATGTCCTATTCTGATAAATAAGCTATATTATTGTAAAGCTTCACTTAAATCCATTCTGTGGTTTTTACGTGATATAGTAACAAACATACATCCATACTTACAAACTTTCGCGTTTATAATATTAGTAGCATTGGGCTCGACGTTTCGAAAGTTTTTCAGCTTTCTTTAAGTTTATATACAAATCACCGAAGGAGTAAGCTGAGGTGTAACACGTACCATGATGTAATAGAGGGCGAACCCATCGCCACACCGGGCACAATTCCAAACTTCGGGCTAATATTATGTATTCGTGATAGAAAATCCAGTATAACTTTTACTTGACCAGTCCCAGACTCAAACCTGAGACCTCAGCACAGCTGTCGTACCATGTACGCATTACAACTGCGCCACCGAGGCAGCATTAGAAGATTAAGGCAGGATTGCACCATCTTACTTTAGTAATGACAAACATGTTAAAGTACCAGTTAAGCAAAACATGAGATGCACCATTTGACAAAAGTTAGATGACTTCACCACTTTAGCTGTTAACCGTAACCGCCCAAGATTCGCTAATTAAAGCATTTTTTTAAGTTAAATAGCTGTCAAATGGTTCAATTATAACCTCTAAAACGATATATCTCGTAAAGTGTATGTGCTCCAAAATAATATAATGTTCATGCTTCTAGAATTAATCGAGGAGTCAAGCAGTATCGGAATAGGATGTTGCAACACATTCCGTAGTCAATGTTAAAGTCACCGTCACTGTCATCGTAAAATTGGACATAAATCTTAACTATAACAGCTATTATGGTGCAATCCAGCCTAAAAGTAAAAAACACAATCTTAATTAATCACATAATACAAAAAGAAACCATTTTCTTTGTAAATGAATACGAAATGTTATGCTATATTACTCAGGAAATAAAGTTTTTTGCTAATTAAAACATTTTTTAAAATATGCGTTTTTTGCGTGGGGATTTTCCGTTATTAAATTATAGTTATAAACTTGAGATCAAGATTACAGAAATAAACTTTTGCGTCACATATATTCACGTTGTTATAATTACTGACTTTGTGTAGTAAAAATGTCGTTGAATGAACGAATACGACAAACAAGGTAATATCTGCTTAGTATCTGTCGTGGTGTTCACAAGAATCACACGTCAAGGGATTAACAATGAAGGTGTTGATAATAATAACGACGTGCATAGGATGCTGTGCTGGTGTTATATATCATTTAAATGGTGAGTTTTTTTTTCTTTTTTTGAGTTAATTATGAGGAGACCGCAGGAGTATGTCGGTGCCTGTGCCAGATCGTGGTAAGGTTCCGGGGATGACTTAAAGCAGAGGTTCCCTGACTTTTTTTGCTTATATACTTTCAAAATTTAGCTGGTTCCGGCGGACTCCCTGCAACTACATTTCTACCATATTCCCAAAACTCGGCAAAAAATATGAAGACTAGATCGATTAGATTAGACCCCCGTCGAGTCTCCCCTGGACCGCTGGGGGTCCACCTGGACCACTTCGGGAACTAAGGACTTAAGGAGTGGAAGCCTGACGTATCAGAGAAGAAAAGATCAGGACGAAAGAAGGGAAGAAGCCAATGATCTGATGACGGAGGAATTTTATTATCCGGCGAAGTGAAATGTTATATGGCAGGTTTCAATAATCAATCTTAGTTTGATTCTCCTGATAGATAAATAAGCCAGTCAGAAGACAGTTTGAAGGCCACGCGAACCAATCGATCTAAGATCATTTAATGGGATCGGCTATTAGTATGAAAGCGGACCCCAGCAACATCCTGATGTATCGCCAGATATGGCATTCCAATGAATGAAGACTTTAAAGTAATAGGGATTTAGAGGGAGTTTTAGACCTCCAAAAATATCACTCACTGTATGAAAGCAACAAGCCGCCGCCCCGGTTCACGTCGATTTTTTCGAGACGAACTGTAATATTTGATTGGTTTATTTGGTGTTTGACCTTGATGAAGCCGGCTCATTCATACTATAGATAATAATGTATACAGAGCAGCTACGCTTAACAACAAATAAATTTGATAAGAAGTAGTGATTATTTATAAATAACATATACATAACATAACTGTTTATTGTGCACCAATAATTAAAGTGAACGACGTGCGTTGCCATTTAATTTTGAATCTAATGGTATTCAATACAAAGTTGAGTGATACGAAAATACATTGAGTGTGTCATTTTAAGGTTAAGAACGGTTTAAATGAGAATGGATGAACAAGTCTAATGGCGGTGTTTATAATTAGATCGTAAAACCAATGGTACTGAGTTCAATAGTCAGATCAGGTAATCAAAATGTATGTTTTTCAACCCACGATAGAAATCGGAGGTGTTTCTCAATTCGAAGTGTTTTTGAAGTAATACTTCTTTAGCACCATTGTGATTTGAAAATTCGATGAAACGAGAAAGCGACAGTAAAAAGAGACAAACATATTTATAAATTGGATTTAGCCTGCGAGAGAATGAGATTGTACACACACTTTTATTTTTATCTTTTTTTTGGGACAGATTTGAATGATTATTTTTTCTTTCGAACAAGTACAACTCAATGTTGGTCCTATTTTAATTTCAAGAGGAAAATCCACCCCTAAAGGAGTGAAATCGGGGATTTGAAGATTCTATCATTAAAATTGTAACATAAGAAAACTTTTTACGAAAACATAAAACCGACTCAAAAAATATTTAAACAATTTATTTTATTTTTTCATTCGGTTTTATTTTTACTTTTCTCGTCGTTTGTACTATCGAAGAATCATGTTTTTTTTTCAAATCTGTCATTATCGCCAATCGCTATAGGCTCCTCTCCTATCACATTATGAGAAGGAAAAAAAACTGGTGAATCGTGGTTGAACTAATTGCTACTTTGTTTACCATTTTGGTGCTATGGGAGCATATTATGTATTAAGTAAAAAATAAAAAAAATATGTTTATAGTATCTATGCTGCTACTAAGACTATGAGGTAAAGTAGGATTTTACTCTTTGACAGTCTCCGTGGCGCAGTGGGCGAGAAGCGAGAGGCCGTGGATTCGATTCCCGCATCAAGACACATGTTTGTATGATCCACAAATTTTTGTCTCGGGTCTGAGTGGTATAGGACCGCAAGTTCCTCCTAGTTCCTGATACCTACGATACAGGTTAACCTAGTGTGGGGTCAGGACTATGTTTGTGACTGTTGGATGTATTTATTAATAATTATATCATTTTAGATACCGAATTTGATCGGATGCCTAACTTGATCCGCCTGGATCCTTACGAGAAATGTTTTCGAGAACCTGAAGCCGTCTACTGCACTGTTCGGTTTGCCCTGGTCTCCGACACTCCTAGTCCATTACTGAACATGATAAAGGTAAAATTATAAAGCAATTTTTTAACCCTCGACGCAAATAACAGGTTTGTTTGTTTATCTATGTTTTTTGTAGCATAGACAGGCAAACGAGCAAGTGGGTCACCTGATGGTAAGTGATCTCCACCGACCATGTACACCAACAATACTAGAAGAATCATAGGCGCGTTGTCGAGCTAAAAAGGAAGGGATAATTAGGGATTGGGAAGGGCCGGGGGATTTGAGCCTCCGGATATCTCACTCACCGTACGAAACGCAGCAGCAAGCCGCTACTTTACGTCGGTTTTTTATGAGACAGTGGTAACGATCTGGTCGATCCGGCTCATTCATGCTGTAGACAAAACTGTCTACAGCGTGGTTCTATTCATAATAAAATCTATGCGCAAATTTTCCAATTATATATTTTAACTAGTCCTTTTATGTACAGGAAGCGATAAGAATCTTTACAAGAATTACAACTATTATGCATTTTGAGAAAATCACATTTGTTTTATTGTAGATGCATATCTACCTACCTTTTGAGGATAAGGACGTATGTCTTACATGTGAAAAATAAGTATTTATCACAAACTAAGATCAGATATATAATACGTTGTGACCTTTAATACTAAATTACCGTGGTGTCTTGCATTGTAATTGGCAAGGATTATCATTTAACTCGGTTTAATATCTATATAGGAACAGTTTATTACCGTTTTAATTGAGGCTCTTTGACCCATATGGATCTATTAAGTCTTACTCTAGCAATTAATCTTATAACAATTTCATATTCTCACCTGAACCCCCTGACATCACTTAGGAAATGATGTATTAATAATAATAATAATCATTTATTTCAGACAATCCATGTCCATTATTATGTTTACAAATTATGAAAACAATACAAATTATAAAATAAATATAAAATTTAAATAATACATATAAAAAAACTTTTTCTGTGTCCCACTAATGTGAGCATGCAACCAATTCATGAAAAATTAATAACTTGGGCAGTCAGCAAAAGCTCTCAAAATTGCATTATTTGAAGCCCCTAATCTAGATCAAAACGACGCTATACGAGATCGGGTAATAGCATAGAAATCTGAAACTCTAGCCGCAGAGAACATATTCGAGGCACTACAAAATCATACTTTTTTCATCAAAATTCGAAAGGCATTGTTGTATTGCACACTGCAAATATTATAAGATCTTTTAATTTTTTTTTTTTATCCTGGCTTGACAAAATGACTACGCTACACCTGATGGTAAGTGTAGCGTAATCCAAGAATAGTGTCGACCAACGATAAACAATGTGTCCATCGTAGGTCGGCAAGATCATGCCGGCCTGCCAAAGGGCTAAGGGGGAGGTAAGGAAAAGGGATGGGAAAAGGGTTAGGATCAGGGAGCAAGCCCCCTGGGGAGAACCAGATATACACTGGCTGACCCTGGAACGCGACCCACACAAGGTGGACCACTATGGCAGGTTTTAGCACCAGTGTACGGTGGTCGCTATCCGGTCGGATACAAGTATCCTCCCACCAGCAAAGTAATTAAAGTTGACCAGAGCTGACATGTGTAACATTTTGGAATATGTAGTAAATAAAGTGAGCTTAACCTGTTCACTACATCTGCAAAACTGCGCTTCAGCATGTTACGTCTTACAGCCAAGGTCTTTCTGTCCCACTGCATCCATGATGTCTTTTAGATCCTCCGTGAGGATGTGTCTATTATTATCCTGTCACGACAAAGTGACTACACTGGATCTCGCGTTAAGAACAGTGTACAAAGTGTGTTTTATTGGGTGGTAGAGCCACGCTGTATTACCAGGCTGATCCTCGCATAAACACATTTTGTGTAATCCACAAATTTTTACAAGGTTATAGGTCCCTCGTATTCGACAGGTCGCTGTGTTGGTACCACCGATTTGTCTATTTCTGCCGGTATAAGCAATGATTGTTTCGCTTTGAAGGACATTGAAGCTAATTAAATTACTGGGCATTATGAGACTTAACATTTTATTTCTCGGAATACGAGCCCAGTTCGGTGTCATGCAGTGCTTTGTAATTCAAAGTTCTGTGTGGTGTTGCTTCTGGTTATGGGCAGGCGTGGCCTTTACCACCAGCCGAGCGCCTTGCTCGTCTCGACATTCAATTAATTAAAAAAAATCGACATCCATTCTATAAAAAAACAAATATTGGTTCTAGTCTGGATGATGTGGGACCGTAAGTCCCTCATGGTTTATATGACAAAAGGTTTATGTAAGGTCAGGACTTGTGTAACTATTGAAGGTATTTTTTTTTCAGGAATACACAGACCACACACCCACACATTTCAATCATACTCGTATACTCCATGGTCTTTGTATGAAAAAGCGATGCAAAGAATTTATAACAAATTCGTCAGCAGACATAAAAGGCCAGCTTGAAGCTTGTTTGAACAAGACAATGTGGGAAGAATACCAACTGAAGACCAAAGTCATTGGAGAGTTATCATGTAGTAATGAAGAGAGAGTGGTCGATACAAAAGACCTGACGGTTGCTGGGTTCATTTTGGTTTTACTGATGCTGAATATGGTTGGAACTTTGTACGATGTTATTCTTACGACCGGGAAAAATAATGATGGTAATTTATTATTTTTGATTTTTTTATTTCTTTTTAAAGTGAAAACTTCTTTAGCAGCGTTGAGCACTTCTCTTGGGATGGGTATAAAATGTTAAACTCGCGTCAGGACACGTGACCTGATCGAAAATTTGTAAGACAGAGAATAGACCACCGCGCCGGCGCATCGTAGGAGAGGAAGTAATATCCCCCTCTCTCGC
Source organism: Amorpha juglandis (assembly GCA_949126905.1). Taxonomy (NCBI): domain Eukaryota; kingdom Metazoa; phylum Arthropoda; class Insecta; order Lepidoptera; family Sphingidae; genus Amorpha; species Amorpha juglandis. The sequence continues at coordinate 1,301,599 of OX421383.1, forward strand.
GCATCCTCGGAAGGTAACTGCTGATGGCTCAACCGTCTGTATACTTGTAAAATTCGTTTATATAAAGTGTTTAAAATATGGAAATTGAACAAAGTGCATCTATTAATGACAAAAGTGACGAACAAGCACAACGTTAATGTTCAAGTTTTCACTTCTGACGGCACTCTGGTGCGGGTTGCACGGTTAGATGCGGGATTTTTTTCCTTAGTTATTCTGACACGGCACTAGATTAAGGCATACGATTCTTTTTCAAAGTGTACGACGCTGCCACGTAAACAAAAGATTTCTGTTATTCTCGTCTATATCATGCGATACTCGCTGGTGAACTGAGACCACGCTGTAGACATTTTTGTCAACAGCATGAATGGACCGGTTCGGCCGGGTTGTTTTTTATTATTTCATTGAATGACAAGACGAATAAGTCGCTCGCCTGATGGTAAGCGCCATGCCTACCCATAAACAGAAGCAACACCACCTTACAATGCACTGCATGGCATTGAAATGCGCTCGTCACCCAGAGCCATAAGTTAAGTTTCAAAATTCCCAGTAATTTTAATAGCTTCAATGTCCATCAAACCCTAACACAACATTACTGACACACTATTGTTTGACGGCAGTAATAGACAAAACGGTGGTACCAACCCAAACGGCCTCTCGCATACGAGGGATCTACCTTGTAAAAACCTCCTTATGTTACCACTGTCTCATAGAGAATCCACGTAAAATAGTAGTTTGCTGTTCTGTCTCGTACGATGCTTGAACTGATATCCGGAGGATCGAATGCCCCCCCCTTTGAACCTCTTTCTTTTCAATTCTCCAACGTATCCTGCTTTAAAATTCAAAGTTGTGTGTGTTGAAAATGAAAAATAAGTAATAACAAGCAATAAGCTACCGGCAGAAAATAATGCTAATGTAACATTTTCAGCAGGTATAAAGTTCCTTGTATGTTTCTCAATCAGAAGAAACTTTAGAAAGCTGATAAGTGATCCCTCAAAGGGATCCGAACCCCGTCTGCATCAATTGAAAGGTCTTAATGGATTCAGGTAAGCCTTTCTGTTTTGGATTCCATTCTTTTAATAGAAAGTTTCATAAGTTTTGCAGCATGACTCTTAGGCTGTTGTGGGTATCAGGAACTACGATAGTCGTTTGGTCTGTCAACACACAAACCCGAAACAAATATTTGTGGATCACACAAACATTTGTGCCGGTGCGGGGATCGAACCCTCGGACTCTCGTACGCCACGCAAGCTGTCAAATATGTCAGTAATTCCTTTTCAGATCAAAAAAGTTATTCAGTAAATACGGTGAGGGTGAATATACATATAAATATTCCGGGAAATTTTACCAAATGATAGTAAAAACTTAATCTCAATCTGATTGACAGTTTAGAAGAACTAAGCGAAAAACAGACAGACGCGAAGAGCGCCTTTGTCTTAAAAAAAATATTAAAATACACAAATTAATAAATCGATTTCTTTTCAGAACTATATCTATATCGTTGGTCATTCTAGCACATTCACTAGTCCCAACTCTATTCGTGGATAATTCTCATTATCTTGAAAAGGTACGCTTATTTAAAGTATGATAAACCTTGTAGTTCAGTTCTCGATGAAAGCGGGCAAAATACAGTCATTAACTGTTAGAGGCTAATGACTTGTATTAGGGTTTCATGACAGGCCGGCAAAGATGCAGGACGTAAGGTAAGTGATGGTATGTGAGTAAGTGATCATGACGACCTATGGTAAGTGATCTCCATCGTCAATAATACCAAAAGAATCATAGATGCGTTATCGGCCTTTAAGAATGGAATGGACGTGGATTGAAGAAAATGAAGAGGGGATTGGAGAAAGATGAAAAAGAAAGGAATGGATTCCAAAACTCTGGAAGAGGGACAAGGCGGTTTGAGCCTCTAGAAATCTGGACCAGCGTACAAAACGCTACAGCAATCTGCCACGTAACGTTCGGTAAGGTAGAACTATTTTCTTCGTCAAATCTAATATTCACCTATAGGTAGAACTGGATATAACGTGTTGGTTCTCTTTTCTAACTTTATATTTTTTGTTTCAGTTGTACTTGAATCCGTTTGTTCAAATACTTGTAAATGGGACTCTTATAATGCAGATATTCTTTATAATGGCCGGGTTTCTGCTGGTATACAACTTATGTTTGTATGTAGAGAAACATGAATGTAACTGGAAGCTGCTCTTGAAAGGATCTCTTATGAGATGGTTAAGGTAATATTAACCAAATTATAAGAAATTCGTCTATTTTTCAAACACAATAAAATTATGGCTTTAATAATTTTTATTGAATTAACAAAACGCCTTTAGCTTTTGTTCATTCAAGTCAGTTGATCAACTAAAATTGAACCGTATGAATCAGCTATTAGATTAAAAACATCACATTCTACCTAATAACAGATAATTTCGATTTAGACTAACTCCAGCGTATTCAGTGGTTCTGGCATTCACGGCAACTTGGATAAGGCATTTGGGTTCTGGACCTTTGTGGAATGTAAGTATAATAATATTAAATTATACATCGTATATTGCCATAACTACTACGTAGATTAATGGCAGGATACTATGATATGCTTAATTTCTATTAGTGATATTGTTCTGCAAAATTTTAATTATTTGTAAATTCAGTGCAGACCAATATAATGTCCACCAACGAGAGGCGTTGCATCTCTCGATGCTCGTCAGAATCACGCTGGCCTGTCTAACTGGGTGTACATTACCTAACCTGAAACATGATGTTCAGAACGATGGAGTGTCATTCTTATTATGGGGCTGAAACTATATGACGCACTTAATGTTGACGATAATAATAGCTCCTTGTTTCAGATAATGATCAATTCAGAGTCATTAAGCTGTCGTGAGTACTGGTGGTGGCATCTGATTTATCTCAACAATTATCACGACAAGTCTACCTGTATGATACAGGCTTGGTAAGTAATACTGGACTGATGAGATGAAGGAACATGTGGGAAACGGCTGGATGAGGAAGGCGGTGCATCGCCAAGAGGGCACGATCTTAGCAAAGCCTATATATAGTGGATGTTTGAATAGATACATAATATGAATAACATCAGCACTGTTTTTTAAACTATCTCATTGCTGAGAACAGGCTTCCTCTGCCAATAAAAGGCATTCAAGCAGCCATATTGACCTATTGCTGGTTGGTAGCCTTCTTATACGTTTCTATTAAATTATTATGGAAGCACTGCAGACTTTCTTGCAATGTTTTTTTCCCGTTTAAAACGATTTGATTTAACTTTTAAAAATTAGCATTTTCATTAACATTCATTATAGTTATGTTACTCTAACAGGTATCTGGGCGCCGATATGCAGTTGTTCTGCGTTGGTATCACAATCTTCGTACTCTGCCGAAGTAAAACGAGCAGGATAATCACTTTATCAGTATTATTTATAATAGGAGTCATTATACCAACACTGCATACATATTATCAAGATTTAGATGGAGCATTGATGATGACCCCTGAGTAAGTTATTTAAATTGGAAGGCAAAAGGTCACATAGAGCTGCCTTTACTGTGTTTTTGTAAATCAACCCAAATTTAATTATAATGTAATCTTAAACAGGACTGCTCGTGGATTTTTCATCACCGACAAAACATTCAATCACGCCTACAAACGAGGTCACACAAACTTGCTTGGATGTGTCACCGGCATGACCTTAGGCTACCTTCTTTATTATTGGAAAGATACCGGTATTGACCTTGGAAAATATAAGGTAAATTTTCTAAGGGTCCTAATCACAAGAGAAAGAACTGTCTGTAGTTTGTGATTAATTCATTAATTAAAAATAAACTACAAATATCTGATGGTGTACCATAGTGCGATTTTTCCAAATGAGGGTAGCTATCCAGTAGTATTTTTATCAAGAATCAAACTGACACTATGTGAATATTTATTATTAACGTACAACTTCCTGTTTGATTAATTTAACGAGATAAAGACAGATTCGCAATTCCTGAGAATCGCCGAGCTTCAAGGGTCGGTGCCAATAAAATATAAGCCACTATAGATCCTGGCTTACTGGAGTTACAGTAGCTGGTGTGTGGGCGGGATAGTCTCTTATATCAGATATCCTCGCACAAGCAAAATAGTATTATCTTTTTACAGAAATATCGTCTGCTGTATTGGTGTACGTTTCCATTACTGATAGCCACAATATACTCTGGTAGCATATTCTACTCAGATCGTTCAAGATACCCTCTCCTCTTCAGAATATTTTATTCAGTATTGGTAAAACTAGTGTTTTGTCTCTTATTAGCAGTTGTAATTTTGGGTGTGGTTCTAAAATTTGAAAGTAAGTATTTTTTCTGCATATTGTTTATGTCTTGTCTTTATTATTTATTAAAGCTGCGATAGCTCAGCAGGGAGTGCCGAAACGAAAGTCGCGGGTTTGAAACCAGTCTCAAGAGCACGAACCAATTGTTAACTATCGCTTGCTTTAACGGTGAAGGAGACATCGTGAGAAATTTTGAAGGTACGTTAAGTCTACCTCTCTATTCTGGTGGTAGAATATTCATATCCGCCCGGATAACGACCACCGTACACATAGTGTCAAATCTTGCCATAATGATCGTTGATGACCTTGTGGGGGCCGCGTTCCAGGGGTGTTTGGATAAAAAAAGAAAGCAAGTTGCTGGTGTATGATCTTAGCTACTAGGTTATGTCTATGCAAGTATAGTAGTATATGTATAGTACTCTTTTTTTTAAAAGGATTTTTTTTATATTTTTAAATATTAGTTACAAACAAAACATTTAAAAAAACGTTACCCTCTAATGGCAACGCCCAAGACCCAAGCCACCGGTGGTTAGGACCCAAGAGAGAAAAACCTCCTCACAATGCGTGCCGTGTCCAATAACACCGCCTTCTGTAATTGGCTTTTGACCCAACGACCAATTGAGAGCCTTTGAAGATGCTGGTCGAGGCCTCGACCAAGTGTTGTAGTATTTTTATTAATATTATTTAAATCGCAGTCACAGCTTAGCATAAATGGTAGGGACTGTAGAAACGCGAAGACCTCCGATTTGAACTCAGAGCACTCACCTCTGAGGTTGAGGCACAGCTAGGAAAAGGCGAGAGCAGGGGACCATAAAGCGAGCGATCTGTTCGTCTCGTCATGAACTCCTCTTCTTCCAACTGCCCGAATCCCCCTCGCAATGGAGTCGGTGCAACATGTTTTTAACACATCTTACAGAAAGATTTGGCTCAGTTGCGACCGGCTGCTTGCCTGACGTCAGTTTCTCAGGGGAAAAATCATAAACTCATATCGTCATAAATGTCTAAAAAATATTACAGATGTATACCGCAGTATACTAGAATGGAATGGCTGGACAGTTCCTAGCAAATTGAGTTACTGTACATATTTACTGCACATGGGCATCCTCAGATATATAATTGGTATTCAAACCAGTGTTGGAAAGGCTACTTTAATGAATCAAGTAAGTCAAGTTAATTTATGTTTTGATATTTTTTTTTTACTTGAAACCACTCAAGGCAGTACAAAAATTAAAATTTAGCACTTCAGTCGCGGTTTCCACAACCTGTGCTTATTTCAGAATACAATTGTTATGATAATGTTGTTAAAGTGGAAGTGAGGTTGACCCTACATCTAAAATGTTGGTGGTTCACTTACACCCTTGTTGGTGACCTACTCACGCTCCTTTAATAGAATAGCAAGAAGATAAATAAATATTAAAAGCTCGAAAATCATTATTATTTTGATAATATATGTTCCTGTGTTTGATTTGATTGTGTTCATACTAGAGAAATAATCCTGGAATAGATTGACGTATAGGAGGAAAATATTAGAAGCAATAGGAAGAAAAAAGAAAGAAAGACAATTTATAAGTCATAGATCACAATTATTTTACAGTAAAAACCATTGATAGTTTTGGTATTTGCGCGTCATGACTGTGACAGGTAGGTGACCACTCAGCATACTGTTCTGCTACAGTGCGTACCACAATACAGTGCTGATTTTCAGTGGTCACCTTAAATGGTGCCACCAAAAAGGGCACAGTGGAAACAATTAATTAGAAATACGGAGCACAGTACTATCAGTATAATGCCAAAATGAATGAATAATTAGGGCCGGTGATCACTTACAATCACGTTACTCAGTTGCTAGTTTACTTCCCCTGAAAAGCTATCTATAATTCAGTTTTGGATTTCCTCAGGTGAACTCTTACTTGGGTATTCTAATCATCTCGTTTGCCGCTTCTTATCCATTCTGGGTGTTAGTGGAAGCACCTTTTGCTCAACTAGTAAAAACCATATTCGCGAAGACTGAAGAATCTAGTGATGAAGAGGAAAAGAGAGAACCGAAATTGGAAATAATAGAAGATAAATTATAAATTAAAAAATATATGTTATTTTTCGCTGTTTAATTACGCACCTGACTGAGACGAGTAGCAATACCACCAATCATCTTGTATTACAAAGTACTTTGTAATACAAAATGATTGGTATATGGTGGTATACGGTGATACAAAGTACTTTGTAATACTGCGCAACGCTCATTACTACTATACATTAGATAAGTCTCATAATTCTTGGTATTTTCATTGGCTTCAATAAGCTTTAAATTAAACACAAACGTGCTTACACACTACTGCTGGCAGCAGAATTAGATGAAGCCATTGTACACGCCCAAGTGGTATCGCACCACAACGTAGTGGTTAGATCCCGTAAAATATCTGGGACCAGTATTACAAACAAATTCTCAAGCTGGTGGTAGGATATTCATATCCGCCCAGATAGTGACCACCGTACATATGGTGGTAAAGTCTGTAATAGAGAATTTGTGTGGATCGCGTTCTAGGATCAGCCAGTATATATTTGGTTCTCACGAGGAGCTTGCGACATGGCTGGTTGGGGCGGATGAAAAGACTGTACATTTGACATGATTAAATAAGACTGTCAGACATCCCGCGTGTCTAGCTATTCCTCAAAGTACTTCAAAATACAGACAAAATGCATTCTTTATCAGAGCTGCAAAAGACTTTAATATGGCAGTAGAATCTTCAGACCTGGATTTATTTTATTCCAAACCAAATCATTTTAAAAAGAAATTTACTGAATCTTGGCAAGCGCAGCGCTGGACAGACGACCTGATAAAGGTCGTCTGTCCTTTATCGCTGGAAGTCGCTGGATGCAGACCGCTTTCAATAGGTTGGTCTGGATATCTTTGGCGGAGGCCTATGTTCAGCAGTGGACGTCTTGTGAAACATATTATACCTTATCTAACATTCATGGTGGAGGGAGATCAAAGAGAAATTACCCAATATTTATTGCATAAGCTAAGAAACGAATGAGTGGGTCATGTGATGGTAATTGATCTCCACCGCCCATGAACGTCCACAATATCAAAAGAATCATAGACGCGTTGCCGACCTTAAAGGAAAGTCATCATTAGGGATTGGGAAGAGGAGGGGATTTGGACCTCCGGATATCTCACTCAATGTACGAAACGCAGCAGCGAGCCGCTACTTAATGACGGTGTGCTGCGAGCAAATGAAGAACAAAAAAGAAAGAAAGCGTTTATTGGCAGGTATAAGGTAATACATTTATAATTTATGTATAAATATTTACCTAAATCCCACTGTAGATGGTATATGTCCTACCACGGCCGCGCCAAAATGCTGGGGTCACATTATTCCCAGTAATTTCACTGGCTTCGATGTTCTTCAAACTGGAATATGACTGTGCTTACCCTTGTTTAGCGACAGGAATAGATAGTGTTTATCCCTACATGGAATCTCTTGTAGGAGCGACCTAGTAAAGGCATGAGATTGTAATGGGATTTGTGCCCTGATACGACAATTTGTGGTAAAACTTCAATTAATCTCACCGAACGCATGAAATAGCAAAACTGTTACATACTTAACGCCAGTTTTTTGTATAACATTTGTACTCTGGTGAAGTCGGCCCGTTCATTCTATAAAGAAACCGGCCAAGTGTGAGGCGGGCTCATGCACCAAGGATTCCGTACCACCACCTTTAAATTTTTACTATTTCTATATTATATTATTTGCTAGCATATCTATATATATAAAAATGAATCGCTGTGCGTGTGTCTCGCAAAAACTCGAGACTGGCTGTACCGATTTGGCTAATTCTGATCTTGAAATATTTGTAGAACTTCAGGGAAGGTTTACCCGGTGAGAAAAAATGAGTAACATAAATAATAAGTAAAGGAAAACACTAAAAACGACAACTTAATTTTCCAGTACAAACTGTTCCTGGGTATGATAATAAGTAAAGGAAAACACTAAAAGCGACAACTTAATTTTCCAGTACAAACTGTTCCTGGGTATGAAACACTTGATGTCTTTTTGATGACAGGACAGGACAGGACTGGACAGGACAGGGCAGGACAGGACAGAAAGGGACATGACAGGGACAGGACAGGGACAGGGCAGGGACAGAACAGGATAGGACAGGACAGGACAGGACAGGGACAGAACAGGATAGGACAGGACAGGGGCAGGGATAGGGACAGGACAGGGACAGGATAGGACAGGACAGGACAGGCCAGGTACAGGACAGGACGGGGACAGGAACAGGTCAAGACAGGCCAGGACAGGGACAGGACAGGAAAGGATTAGGACAGGGACAGGACAGGGACAGGGCAGGGACAGGGCAGGGACAGGACAGGACAGGACAGGACAGGACAGGACAGGACAGGACAGGACAGGACAGGACAGGACAGGACAGGACAGGACAGGACAGGACAGGACAGGACAGGACAGGACAGGACAGGACAGGACAGGACAGGACAGGACAGGACAGGACAGGACAGGACAGGACAGGACAGGACAGGACAGGACAGGACAGGACAGGACAGGACAGGACAGGACAGGACAGGACAGGACAGGACAGGACAGGACAGGACAGGACAGGACAGGACAGGACAGGACAGGACAGGACAGGACAGGACAGGACAGGACAGGACAGGACAGGACAGGACAGGACAGGACAGGACAGGACAGGACAGGACAGGACAGGACAGGACAGGACAGGACAGGACAGGACAGGACAGGACAGGACAGGACAGGACAGGACAGGACAGGACAGGACAGGACAGGACAGGACAGGACAGGACAGGACAGGACAGGACAGGGACAGGACAGGACAGGACAGAACAGGGACAGGACAGGACAGGAGATGACAGGACAGGGCAGGGACAGGGACAGGGACAGGGACAGGACAGGGACAGGACTGTCCCACCGGGAGGAGGTGGAAGACGACCTGACTTAGGTCGTCGAAGTCAATTAAATGTGCGATGGGCTACCTCACGTGCAATGGTGCAGTACCTCAGTTAATTGCATTTAATGTAAATGAAACATTTGTATTAAGTTTTGACCACATTTTACACAAACATATGTAGGTGATACGAAGTTCACCGGGTCATCTAGTCTGGAATAAAAACATATATTTTTTCGAAATAAAACTAATTTAAACGGATTTTATCGCGGTTTTTTTTTTTATTTTTATTTTTATTATGGTCCCGACGCGACGTTTCGAAAGCTTTTCAGCCTTCGTGGTCACGGGGTAAAAATAAAAAAAATAGACATAAGGATGGCACAGACTTATTACAGAGTGCCGTTGGCGCCGTTTATGTACGGTTTTTTAGAAAAAATGCATCCTGCTCTGACATCCTGCGCAAGTCCTGCTCTACTACAATATAGAATACAACCAGCTTTAATTCTCAATTTCCGTGACAAAAACCAACGAAACATGCCAACGTTTTTTCCAAGATAATCTTATTATCCTACTCCTCAAGTTCCGACGCATTCATTCTACAGATAGCGGGACCGCTTTAAATGCAAATCCGTCATAAAGCAAAACTGATGGATGCCCGCATTGAACAAGGCAATGTCGGTCTACGCCGGTATTATGCGGTAGGGGCGTGTGTTATAAGCTTGTTACCTTCGAGTAAATATTGCTTTTGAGTTTACGTAACAGAGCCATGCTATAGATAGTTTCGTCTGCAGCATGACTGGGCTGGTTCGAATAAAGCGGTACCTGTTTCATAGAAATCCAGTGCTAAATGGTAGCATGTTATTACTTTTCGTATAGTAAGATTTCTGGAGACTCAAATCCTCTCCTCCCTCCCAATCCAATTTATAAAGAGGCAGACTTACGCTTTATATCATTTTGTCTACAGCATAAATGGCTATCTAAAAGAATATCGACGTGAAATAGCAGCTTGCTGTTGCGTTTCGTACGGTGAGTATCCGGAGACCCAAATCCCCTTCCTCTTCCTAATCTCTTAATTGTCTGGTCGGCCATGCATCTATGATTTATCTGGTATTGTAGCTGTTCATGGGTATTGGAGATCACTTACCATTAGGTGACCTACTTGTCGTTTGTTGGCCTCTGCCATAAAAAACACTGTAGTCTTTTTGTAAGGTCGCCAAAACTTCTATGATTCTTCTAATCTTGTGAATATTGTGGGTGTGGGTGGTGGAGATCACTTAACATCCAGGATGGCAAAAATTAGATTAATCGCCAACTCTTTTCCAGGTGATAAAATTCGACTGATATACATCTAGAAGGCCGCCTTGCCTACTAGATATATATGTGTTGCGATCGACTGGCCCATCTGCTACGATCGACCAGGTGCCCAAATGTTCAAGAGTGCCCAAGTGCCCACAAGTTCTAGAACAATGTTGGGATCAAAAACATAGTTTGTGAATAGCACAACTCGCTCATTGTCGCTACCTTACACCATCAGCGAACTTTTGAAAACTTTCACTATAACAGCGTTGCAAAACTTGTTGCTTTGAGAGGTCTTGACGACGTCGTGGCAAGTTCGATTCTACGGTTCAGCTCCATCCTTAACATCAAATGTAAAAATATTGAGACTATAATTAAATCTTTCTTTTTGCTTGTCGTTACCCGGCTTAATCCCAGGAACCGCCTTCCCATCTTGATTTGACGGTGGACTATGTATTATGGGGAGCGACCCGACGCTTGACCCCCACAACCGCAACGGGGAGGTTTCACTATTTCCTCCTTTTATGCAGCAGAGTGTACCTACGTACGTAGATCCATACGTACGTAGGTATTTGGGCCTGAGATGAGGATTTATCAGTAAATATCATAAAACATTTCAAGTCATGCTTAGGCAGTACTATAGGTAGATTAATAAGGTAACCTATTGTTGAAGCAACTTTAAGTTGAATGATGTATTTTGCTCCAATAATAAATGTCTAAATGTCTTTCTTAATTTTGAATTCAGGCAGCTCTATTTCTTCTCTCTTCCCAATTCACATTTTTACCCTTTAGAGTCGGTACCGCACCCATGATACTTCTTATATTGTAGATATTCCTTACCGGTGGAGATCACTTACCATCAGCTAATACACTTGATCGTTTACCTGCCTCTGCCATAAAAAAGGTTTAAAGCTACATCCTTGCCGAAATGATGAAATACTCATTACGAAATCATAATTTCACTCTTCCGTTAAAAGCGCGGCTCCTGTAATGCTCCATGTCCGAATTTAAAGTACTTCTAAAACTCCTTTAGCTACTTGGCCGAATGTTTTACGAGAGCCAAAATGTTAGGCCGTCCATTAACAGAATCAAAAGCGAAGCATACATCAAATCAAATTACTTTATCCTTTAAATTTTTGTTATTGTTTTTTATAAAAGGCGAAAGTCCTCAATTTGGGTGTCAATCTTTAGCCACGAAAAAAGAGAGGAGTATTATATTATAAACAAATGGACGGGTTTGATTGCGATTTTAATGATGCTTTATCCAATGATTGCATTACTTTCCCATGACCTTAAAACTGGAACACGACGGTGCAATGAGTTCAATGTGTTTTGCTGTTGGTAGGATATTCATATCTGACCGGGATAGCGACACGATACACATAGTGTTAAAACCTGCCACAGTGACTCACACACCTTGTGTTTCAGGATCAGCCAATGTATATCAGGTTCTCCAAAGGCGCTTGCGATAGGACTTGATAGTTGGTTGGTTGGTTTAGGGATACACTCTTGTATCCCTGTGCATTGGTCATCCACCTGTCCTGTCGCAGGCCCCTCGATTTACTACTTTCCTCTTCGAAGTTTGAAGAAGCATAAACAGGAGGGAAATTTGGGCCTCCAGATATCTTGCTCACCGTACGAAACGTAGCAGCAAGCGGCAAGCCGCTATTTTACGTCGGTTTTCTGTGAGACAGTGGTAACGACGGGGTCGAGCCGGCCCATTCACGTTGTAGACTAAACTGTCTACAGCGTGGCTCTACCACTCAAAAAACATGAACATTTGTTAATCCGCGATATTGAGTTAGCGACCTGCCTTAACGCAAAGCCATTATTGCAGGCCTAATTTTAATAATTATTAATGAATTCTTAACTCATTGTTGGATTAATGTTTCAAGTACTTTGGTTTAGCTTTTGATGGTTTTTAGGGATGAGTGGTTTTGGAAATTGATTATTTCTTACCTTGGTGAGTTTCTACGTTGATATTATTAGCTTGAATTTTTTTTTATTATACCATAGGACGGCATCATCCGTCGACGAGTACATCCGCGGCAGCCTTGATGTCCGCGACGTGGCTGATAAACTCCAAGAATTTCGCTTAAGGTGGTTTGGCCATGTTTTGAGGAAACCACAGGAGTACGTCGGTCGCAGGTGCCTGAGCCAGATCGTACCAGGGGTACGATCACATGGACGGCCCAAAAAGCGTTGGCTTGACATATTAGAGGGAGACATGAGAGCCAAGTGGAGGCGTTTAAGTAGGAAGGCGGACCCTGGCACTAAGCCGGGATAACGCAAGGCAGAAAGAAAGATAGCATAGGACGGAAAACGAGTAAGTCAGTCACCTGATCGTAAGTGATCTCCACAATAATGATCATGTACGCCCACAATACCAGAAGAATCATGGGCGCATTGCCCACCTTATAGGTAAAGACGAATTAAGACATTGGGAAAAGGGCTTTGGGCCTCCGAATATCTTACTCATCGTACGAAACGCAGCAACAGACCACTACTATAGTCGGTTTTTTGTTAGTTTTTTGACGAGTTTTCATAAGATTTTAATCAAAATTATATGGGAACAGAAGCCAAACTATCGAATCGATTTTCTGACAAAATCGGTCCATAATTGGCGGAAAAATCGATGAAATTACATAAAAAAAGGAACAACAAAAAATACTCGCTGAATTGAGAACCTCCTCCTTTTTAATCTCCGTTCACCAACAATGAAAATTGAATCCACTAGCAATGAAAATACGTCACAATAAAGCGCAGCGCAGAATGCAGACGTAAACAATAACATGATAGTAGAACACATGTAGGTACGAAAGGAAATAAATACAAAAGATTTTATACACAACCAGGTAACATACGTCCAGTGTTAACTTACTAAAGGCCGCGGCGATACACGGATTCAATTTTTATTATACGATAAAAAAAATAAGAATAGAAAATAAAGTTAAAATTGTAGAAATGAAATGTAACATGTAAGAGATGTCACAAGAAACGGAACGTCACTTGTAACTGTCAAGTAATTTGTACACGGACACGTAACAAGAGATAGGAGTTTTGGCGGGAATTCTGACAGTGCAGTTCATCGCTTATTTTAATTTAATTCATAAATTAGTTTAGAGTTTCTTGTATAAAAGTGGTGTGGATTTGTTCAATAAACATTGATGGTGATGAACAGTGTATGGAAACATTGAAATAAATTAATTAAGCATCGTACTGAAAAGAGTTAACACCAAAACTCTGGCAAGACCTTGAAATCGACCGCACCCGAGTTTCATCGTTCTTGTAAAAATTACTTGAGAATAAATTATACGTCTTGACATTGGAAAAATGCATAACAATGCGAAGTCATAAATAAAAAAGAAGAAGAATAAGAGATAGTTTTAAAAATAAATGTAACTTAGATTTATGTAAAACATAAATCATACAAACATAAATATGTAAAACATCAGAGACCTCAACAAGTGGTTTTATTAACGAGAAACATTAATACACAAATAAACTACGAACAAAGTAAACTCTACTTCGGTTTAACAGCGGATATTTAATTTAGGCTTTCAGCTCAAAATATAATCTTTTCAACCGAAGTAGAGTTTACTTTGTTCATAGTTTATTTTAATATTGTTTTCTATTTTCAATTATGTTTCGGTCTTTTTAGTGCATTATTTTCGTATTAGTCGGGATTTTTAATTATTTTATTATTTTTTGTATTTTAGATTTTTTAATGTCCCAGCACACTCTTATGAACAAAAACTGTGTTAGTTATAAAAGTCTGGCAAAATGTAGGCTGATTGATTGCATGCCAAATGAAACAGACAAATGAAAATTATAATTTACGTAAGTGGTTCAATTCTTCAAGAGAATTTTGCTCGTGTGGTTTATTTATTAACTTTCTAAGATCTAGCGAACTAATCGCTAGACCTGAGAGTGATCTAATTCGGGGCGACGTAAGCCTGACCTTTCGCGAAAAGATAACTGCTTAAGTCAATAACAACCCGGTCTTATAATGAACGTTTTATATTATACTATATTGTGATTTGAAAATTTGATGAAACGAAAAAGCAACAATAAAAAGAGAAACATATTCATAAATAGGATTTAGCCTGCGAGAAAATGAGATAGATTACAAGTATATGTTTGTACATATGCTATCGTGTGTCTTTGCGCCTGTGTACAACGAAGCCTTTGGAAAATGTGTCATAAACAACGTGGTGTATCATTCACGTGTTTTATTTTTTGCATTTGCGTATTAAATTCTTTGATTGGTTAATTTATGTTAATTATTCTAAAGTTTCACTTCTACCGTATGTTTTATTTGAAAAGTGGTTTAAACGAAATGGTTCTTAGTTATGATTGACGAAAATTTTAGCCATTTACATGAATAACATTACAGATATTTTTCTAATTGATTTCGAGAATTTTTAACGTTCAACCCAATTCAACATATCCAGTTCAAACTTAACTCCTGCAAAGTATTCATAGGAATATGAAGTCGTTTAAAAAGTACAATTTTTATTCTAGCTACAGACGGACAAACACATTGCGTTTCTATATCAACGACAACATGAAAAATAAAATGAAGTTCTATTGTTAACAGTTCCTATAATAGAATCACGTGAGCCACGGATTTCAAACCGTTTTACTTTATATGAGTACAGATACTCGCTGTTTCTGATGTAGTTTCTATAAAGAAGGTGGACGGCAAACAAGCAAGTGGGTCACCTGGTGTTGAGTGATGACCGCTGCCTACAGACATGGAATACCAGAGAAATCATGGATGCATTGCCGATTTTTGAGGAAAGGGGAAGTTAGAAACGACCAGAACCTGTGGTAATCTCACGTACCAAATTAATGACTTAAGTTATGAACCACAACCTTATTAACATAAGGTGGTAGGTGCCTCGTATGCGAGAGGCCTTCTGGGTTGGTACCACCGCTTATCTATTTCTGCCGCCAAGCGACCCTATGTAAGCACCATTATGTTTCGGTTTGAAGGACATTGAAGCCAGTGAAATTACTGGGCATTGTGAGACTTAATATCTTATGTTTCGGGGTGACGAGCGCAGTTCAGTTCCATGCTGTACTTTGTAACTCAACGTTCTGTATGGTGTTGCTTCTATTTATGGATAGGCGTATCGCTTACCATCGCGAGCGACTTGCTTATCTCGGAATTCTTGCCGGACTATTCATGCTGTATACCAAACTGTCTACAGCATGGCTATACTACTAACAAACTATCACTTACCACTGTTTCACAGAAAGTTATTTTTTTGCCCAAATGCCCCGCCCTTAATTATACCTTTTCGTTAGGTCGGCGATGCATCCATGTTTCTTCAGGTGTTATGGGTGTCCATGGGTGGTGGTGATCACTTACCATCAGTTGACCCACTTGCACGTTTGTTTACCTCTGCCATAAAAAATCTGTAATTTGAAAATGGCTGCGCCAGTCTTCCTATATTGCATAAGAAAGAATAATACCAGATGACAACAGATTTCAAATAAAAAGTCATATTCAAATCGGACCATGCGATATACTTTTATATATTTGATTGTATTGTCATCGGTCTCGTATGAGAAAAGAAAATGGGGCTTAAAGTACGCCATTACTAGACAATCGGGAAAATTTGGATGCCTGAATTACGCCTACATTGTCTGAATTGTAAAGCCTTGTATTAAAATACAAGATACAACAATTTGTCCTCAGTGTGAGGTCTATAAAAGGTATTCATGTACCCTTAATTACCCTTCTTAAACCTGCTATTTGTTCCCAAGCTGTTGTTGAAAAGGGTTACATACAATTAATCATTTGGCCACACAAATTTGGGCACATTGTGTTCATTGGTTTCTAGCTTTTTGTATATTTACATTTCAAAGTATTTAATAAAATGCTTCTCGTATCCTAGCACGGCAAAGCGACTGCACGACACCTGATGGTAAGCGTAGTGCAGTCCAAAAAACTGGCGACCACCGATAAAAATGAGTTTATCCGTGGTCACCAGAATCATGCCAGCCGTATAAATGCACTCTACACTCCAAAGAGGAAAGAAGCAAATCGAGGGGTCTGAGATAGGACAGGCGGATAACCGATGCAGGCACAGGGATTCAAGGATGTATCCCTACATCCGCCATTAAGCCATGTCGCAAGCTCCTCGTGAAAACCAAATATACCCTGGCTGATCCACAGAACGCGATTCACACAAGGTTTCTATAGCAGACTTTACCACCATGTGTACGGTGGTCACTATCTGGGCGGATATGAATATCCTACCACCAGCTTGAGAATTTGTTTGTAATACTAGTCTCAGCTTCCTATTTTACGGGATCTCACCACTAAGTTGTGGCGCGATACTTGGACAGGTACAATGGCTTCATCTGCTGCCAAGCAGTAGTGTGTAAGCACTGTTGTGTTTAGTTTGAAACTTATCGAAGCCAATGAAATTACAGGGCATTATGAGACTTATTTAATGTATAGGGGCGATGAGCGCTGCGCAGTATTACAAAGTACTTTGTAATACAAAATGATTGGTGGTATTGCTAATGGTCTCAGTCAGGTGCGTAATTAAACAGCGAAAAATAACATATATTTTTTAATTTATAATTTATCTTCTATTATTTCCAATTTCGGTTCTCTCTTTTCCTCTTCATCACTAGATTCTTCAGTCTTCGCGAATATGGTTTTTACCAGTTGAGCAAAAGGTGCTTCCACTAACAACCAGAGTGGATAAGAAGCAGTAAACGAGATGGTTAGAATACCCAAGTAAGAGTTCACCTGATGAAATCCAAAACTGAATTATAGATAACTTTTCAGGGGAAGTAAACTAGCAACTGAGTAACGTGATTGTAAGTGATCACCGGCCCTAATATTCATTCATTTTGGCATTATACTGAGAGTACTGTGCTCCGTACTTCTAATTAATTGTTTCCACTGTGCCCTTTTTGTGCCACAATTTAAGGTGACCACTGAAAATCAGCACTGTATTGTGGTACGCACCATAGCAGAACAGTATGCTGAGTGGTCACCTACCTGTCACAGTCATGACGCGCAAATACCAAAACTATCAATGGTTTTTTACTGTAAAGTAATTGTGATCTGTGACTTATAAATTTTATTGTCTTTCTTTCTTTTTTCTTTCTATTGCTTCTAATATTTTCCTCTTATGCGTCAAACTATTGCCGTTTCCAGGATTATATCTCTAGTATGATCTAACACAAGCAATTAAGACAGGAACACATTATCAAAATAATTATGATTTTTAAGCTTCTAATATTTATTTATCTTATTCCTATTATATTATAGGAGCGTGAGTGGTTCACCAACAAAAGTGTAAGTGAACCACCAACGTTTTAGGTGTAGGATCAACCTCACCTCCACTTATCATTATCATAACAATTGTATTCTGAAACAGGCAAAGATTGTGGAAACCGCGACTGAAGTGCTAAATTTTAAAAGTTCGCCCAGAGTGGTTTCAAGTAAAAAAAATATCAAAACATAAATTAACTTTACTTACTTGATTCATTATAGTAATCTTTCCAGCACTGGTTTGAATGCCAATTATATATCTGAGGATGGCCATGTGCAGTAAATATGCACAGTAACTCAATCTGCTAGGAACTGTCCAGCCATTCCATTCTAGTATACTGCGGTATACATCTGTAATATTTTTTAGACTTTTATGACGATATTAGTTTATGTTTTCTCCCCAGAGAGGTTGACGTCAGGCAAGAGGCCGGTCGCAAAAACTACAAGCTAAATTTTTCTGTAACGTGTTAAAAATAAGTTGCGCCTACTCGATTGCGAGAAGGTTTCGGGCAGTTGGAAGAAGAGGAGTTTATGACGAGACGAACAGATCACTCGCTATATGGTCCGCTGCCCTCACCTTTTCTTAAGTGGGCCTCAACCTCAGAGGTCCATGCTCTGAGATCAAATCCGAGATCTTCGTGTTTCTACAGACCCTACCATTTCTGATAAGCCGTGACTGCGATTTAAATAATATTAATAATAATACTACTACACTTGCATAGACATAACCTGGTAGCTAAGATTATTCACCAGCAACTTGCTTTTCTTTTTTTTATCCAGGCACGGCAAAGTGACTACATTACACCTGATGGTAAGCATAGTGCAGTCCAAAAAACCAGTGATCACCACCAAATAATGAGTTTATCGGTGGCCACCAGAATCATGCCATACTGTATAAATGAAGCCTGCCTCTTCGGAGAGGGAAGAAGCAAATCTAGGGGCCTGCGACAGGATAGGCGGATGAACGATGCAGGCACAGTGATACAACAATGCACCCCTATACCCGCCCCAACCAACCATTAAGTCATATCACAAGACCCTTGGGAGAACCGGATATATACTGGCTGATACTGGAACGCGTTCCCCACAAGGTGTGTGGATCACTATGGCAGGTTTTTAAACCATGTGTACGCTGGTTGCTGACAGGGCGGATATCAATATCCTTCCACCAGCATAGAGAGGTAGACTTAAAATACCTTCGATATTCCTAACAATATTACCTTCACTGTTAAAGCAAGCGATGATTAACAATTAGTATACACGCAACTTGGAAACGTCAGGGGTGCATGCTCTTGAGATTGGTTTCAAACCCGCGACTTTCATTTCGACAGTCCATTGCACTCCCCGCTGAGCTATCGCAGCTTTAATAAATAATAAAGACAAGATATAAATAATATGCAGAAAAAATACTTACTTTCAAATTTTAGAACCACACCTAAAATTCCAACGGCTAATAACAGACAAAATACTAGTTTTACCAATGCTGAATAAAATGTTCTAAAGAGGAGAGGGCATCTTGAACGATCTGCGTAGAATATGCTACCAGAGTATATTGTAACTATCAGTAATGGAAACGTACACCAATACAGCAGACGATATTTCTGTAAAAAGATGATACTGTTTTAATAATGCGAAGATACCTGATATGAGAGAATAACCCGCCCATATAACAACTACTGTAACTCCAGTAAGCCAGGATATATAGTGGCACATATTTTATTGGCACCGACCCTTGAAGCTCGGCGAGTCTCAGGAATTGCAAAGCTGTCTTTATCTCGCTAAATTAATCAAACAGTAAGTTGTAGGTGAATAATAAATATTCACGTAGTGTCAATTTGATTCTTGATAAAAATACTACTGGATAGCTACCCTCATTTGGAAAAATCGCACTGTGGTGTCTTATTGCAGTAAACTGTATCCAGGGATCCGCTGGTCAGTTAAATGTCTACCAGGACTCGTAGGATGTCTACATTCAGTTAGATAGGACGATGTATTGTATGTGCCGATAATGTCGAGCAATGCAACATTTCCCGTTTATCGACATTAAATTTTGAATGCACTGTATTCCATCAGATATTTGTAGTTTATTTTAAACTAGCTTTTGCTCGCGGCTCCGCCCGGGTGAACAGCATTTTCCGGGATAAAAGTAGCCTGTAACCGTTTCCAGGATCCCATCTATCCCTGTAGATAAATTCATCAAAATCGTTTCAGTGATTTAGGCGTGAAAGTGTAACAAACAAACTCACTTTCGCATTAATTTTCACCCCCCTTTTAATCTCTTATTAACTAAAATTTCCAAAATTCCTTACACACGTATTTATTTGTTTTACGTCAATAACCGAAATACAAAATTTTGTTTACGTAACTTTCAAAATGACGGACTTTAATACATATTATCATCCCCTATTTTGACCCCTTTGGGGTGGAATTTTCCAAAATCCTTTCTTAGTGGGTGCCTACATAACAAAATGAATATACAGTCCGAATTTCATGCTTGTAGCCTTGATAGTTTGCGCTCGGCGATGATGAATCAGTCAGTCAGTCAGGACATGTTATTTTATAAGTATAGATCAAAGTTCAATCACAAACTACAGACAGATCTATCTCTTGTAATTAGAAGCCTTAGAAAATTTACCTTATATTTTCCAAGGTCAATGCCGGTATCTTTCCAATAATAAAGAAGGTAGCCTAAGGTCATGCCGGTGACACATCCAAGCAAGTTTGTGTGACCTCGTTTGTAGACGTGATTGAATGTTTTGTCGGTGATGAAAAATCCACGAGCAGTCCTGTTTAAGATTACATTATAATTAAATTTGGGTTGATTTACAATAACACAGTAAAGGCAGCTCTATGTGACCTTTTGCCTTCCAATTTAAATAACTTACTCAGGGGTCATCATCAATGCTCCATCTAAATCTTGATAATATGTATGCAGTGTTGGTATAATGACTCCTATTATGAATAGTACTGATAAAGCGATTATCCTGCTCGTTTTGCTTCGGCAGAGTACGAAGATTGTGATACCAACGCAGAACAACTGCATATCGGCGCCCAGATACCTGTTAGATTAACATAACTCTATAATGAATGTTAATGAAAATGCTAATTTTTAAAAGTTAAATCTAATCTTTTTAAACGGGAAGAAAACATTGCAAGAAATTCTGCACTCCTTCCTTAAGTATTTGGTAGAAATGTATAAGAAGCCAGTAATAGATCAATATGGATGCTTCAATGCCTTTTATTGGCAGAGGAAGCCTGTTCTCAGCAATGAGATAGTTTCAAAAACAGTGCTGATGTTATTCATATTATGTATCTATTCAAACATCCACTATACATAGGCTTTGCTAAGATCGTGCCCTCTTGGCCATCCACCGCCTTCCTCATGCAGCCGTTTCCCACATCTTCCTTCATCTCATCAGTCCAGTATTACTTACCAAGCCTGTATCATACAGGTAGACTTGTCGTGATAATTGTTGAGATAAATCAGATGCCACCACCAGTACTCACGGCAGCTTAATGACTCTGAATTGATCATTATCTGAAACAAGGAGCTATTATTATAGTCAACATTAAGTGCGTCATATAGTTTGAGCCCCATAATAAGAATGACACTCCATCGTTCTGACCATCACGTCAGGTCAGCTGTGTACACTCAGTTAGAGAGGCCAGCGTGATTCTGACGAGCATCGAGAGATGCAACGCCTCTCGTTAGTGGACATTATATTGGTCTGCACTGAATTTACAATTAATTACAATTTTGCAGAACAATATCACTAATAGAAATTAAGCATATCATCGTATCCTGCCATTAATCTATGTAGTAGTTATGGCAACATGTTTTATATTATGTGGTTTCTTGTTTACTATAATTTCATTCAAATTTTTATGTGAGCTACAAAATGTTGTTTCGAGTCTGGGTGATGTGTGTCGGCAAGTCTGTCATAGTTCCTGATATCCACGATACATTTGGATCTTTGTGTAAGATCAGGACTTATTACGTGGCTGTTCCTTAGTAAAGTACTCAAACAATTTAATATTATTATACTTACATTCCATAAAGGTCCAGAACCCAAATGCCTTATCCAAGTTGCCGTGAATGCCAGAACTACTGCATACGCTGGAGTTAATCTAAATCGAAATAATCTGTTATTAGGTATAATGTGATGTTTTTAATCCTTATTCATTAAGCGTTGGCACTCTAAGTCTGAAAGTTGTAAATTTTTAGTTTTAAATAATTTGTTGATGTACATGACTCTTGTCCAGATTAAAATAAAATAAAATAAATCCTATTAGATTAAAAATACGGATTCATCCGCTTCAATTTTAGTTGATCAACTGATTTGAATCAACAAAAACTAAAGGCGTTTTGTTAATTCAATAAATAAATATTAAAGCCATCATTTTATTGTGTTTGCAAAATAGGAAAATTTTCTTATAATTTGGTTAATATTACCTCAACCATCTTATAAGAGATCCTTTCAAGAGCAGCTTCCAGTTACATTCATGTTTCTCTACATACAAACATAAGTTATATACCAGCAGAAACCCGGCCATTATAAAGAATATCTGCATTATAAGAGTCCCATTTAAAAGTATTTGAATAAACGGATTCAAGCACAACTGTAACAAAATATATAAAGGTAGAGAAGAGTACAAACACGTTGTAACCAGTTCTATCTACAGCATGAACATAAGATTCACGAAGAAAATAGTTCTGCCTTACATAATATATTCAACGTTATGTGGCAGATTGTTGTAGCGTTTTATACGCAGGCCCAGATTTCTAGAGGCTCCAACCGCCTTGCCCCTCTTCCAGAGGTTCGGAATCCATTCCTTTCTCTTTCTTCTTTCTCCAATCCCCTCTTCATTTTCTTCAATCTACGTCCATTCCATTTCTTAAAGGCTGATAACGCAACTATGATTCTTTTGGTATGGACGATGGAGATCACTTACCATACTTACGTCCTGCATCTTCGCCGGCCTCTTAAGAAACCCTAATACAAGTCACTAGCCTCTAACAGTGAATGACTGTATTTTGCCCGCTTCCATAGAGACTTGAACTACAAGGTTTATCATACTTAGAATTATTATTATTATTTATCATAGATATACACACTGTTTGTCTGCGCTACACTTACCATCAGGTGTGGCGTAGTCATTTTGCCGAGCCAGGATTAAAAAAAAAATACTTTAAATAAGCGTACCTTTTCAAGATAATGAGAATTATCCACGAATAGAGTTGGGCCTAGTGAATGTGCTAGAATGACGAACGTTATAAATATGGTTCTGAAAAGTAATTGATTTAGTTAATAATATAGTAATTTGTGTATTTTAATAATTTTTTTAAGACAAAGTCGCTCTTCGCGTCTGTCTGTTTTTCGCTTAGTTCTTCTAAACTTTCAATCAGATTTAGATGAAGTTTTTACTATCATTTGGTAAAATTTCCCGGAATATTTATATGTATATTCACCCTCACCGTATTTACTGAATAACTTCTTTGATCTGAAAAGGAATTACTGACATATTTGACAGCTTGCGTGGCGTATGAGAGACCGAGGGTTTGATCCCCGCACCGGCACAAATGTTTGTGTGATCCACAAATATTTGTTTCGGGTTTGTGTGTTGAGAGACCAAACGACTATCGTAGTTCCTGATACCCACTACAGCCTAAGCGTCATGCTGCAAAACGTATGAAGCTTTCTATTAAAAGAATGGAATCCAAAACAGAAAGGCTTACCTGAATCCATTAAGACCTTTCAATTGATGCAGTCGGGGTTCGGATCCGTTTAAGGGATCACTTATCAGCTTCCTAAAGTTTCTTCTGATTGAGAAACATACAAGGAACTTTATACCTGCTGAAAATTTTACATTAGCATTATTTTTTGCCGGTAGCTTATTGCTTATTATAACTTATTTTTCATTTTCAACACACACAACTTTGAATTTTAAAGCAGGATACGTTGGAGATTTGAAAAGAAAGAGGTTCAAAGGGAGGGGGATTCGATGGGGGATTCGATCCTCCGGATATCAGTTCAAGCATCGTGCGAAACAGAACAGCAAACTACTATTTCACGTGGATTCTCTATGAGACAGTGGAAACATAAGGTTTTTATTTTTTCTGGGTTGGTACCACCGCTTTGTCTATTTCTGCCGCCAAGCAACAGTGTGTAAGTACTGACGTGTTCCTGCATTATGAAACTTAACATTAAGATGTCTCGGGGTGACGAGCGCAGTTCAGTGCCATGCAATCCTTTGTAATTCAAAGTTCTGAGTGGTGTTGCTTCTGTTTATGGGCAGGCGTGGCGCTTACCATCAAGGGAGCGACTTGCTCGTCTTGTCATTCAATGAAATAATAAAAGAAACAACCCGATCGAACCGGTCCATTCATGCTGTTGACAAAAATGTCTACAGCGTGGCCTCTCAGCTCACCAGCGAGTATTGCATGACATAGAAGAGAATAACAGAAATCTCTTGTTTACGTTGCAGCGCCGTACACTTTGAAAAAGAAACGTATGCCTTAATCTAGTGCCGGGCCAGAATAACTAAGAAAAAAACGGGTTGCACTCCGGGAGTGCCGTCAGAAGTGAAAACTTGAACATTAAGGTTGTGATTGTTCGTCTCTTTTTTCATTAACAGATGCACTTTGTTCAATTTCCATATTTTAAACACTTTAAATATACGAATTTTACAAGTATACAGACGGTCGAGCCATCAGCAGGCACCATCCATGGATGCGCGAGATCCATGGATATTACTTCCTCACCTACGTCGCGCCGGCGCGGTGGTCTACTCTCCCTTCGCCTTATGAATTTTCGATCAGGCCACGTGTCTTGACGCGAGTTTAACATTTTATACCCATCCCAAGAGAAGTTCTCAATGCTGCTAAAGAAGCGTTGCTTTTTCACTTTAAAAAGAAATAAGAAAAATCAAAAATAATAAATTACCATCATTATTTTTCCCGGTCGTAAGAATAACATCGTACAAAGTTCCAACCACATTCAGCATCAGTAAAACCAAAATGAACACAGCAACCGTCAGGTCTATTGTGTCGACCACTCTCTCTTCATTACTACATGATAACTCTCCAATGACTTTGGTCTTCAGTTGGTATTCTTCCCACATTGTCTTGTTCAAACAAGCTTCAAGTTGGTCCTTTATGTCTGCTGACGTGTTTGTTATAAATTCTTTGCATCGCTTTTTCATACAAAGACCATGGAGTATACGAGTGTGATTGAAATGTGTGGGTGTGTGGTCTGTGTATTCCTGAAAAAAAATACCTTCAACAGTTACACAAGTCCTGCCCTTACATAAACCTTTTGTCATATAAACCATGAGGGACTTATGTTCCCATAGCATCCAGACTAGAACCAATATTTGTTTTTGTATTTGATTGAATGACGAGACGAGCAAGGCGCTCGCCTGATGGTAAATGCCACGCCTGCCCAGAAACAGAAGCAACACCACACAGAACATTGAATTACAAAGCACTGCATGGCACTGAACTGCGCTCGTCACCCCGAGACATAAGACGTTAACTCTCCATAATGCCCAGTAATTTTACTGGCTTCAATGTTCTTCAAATCGAAACACAACATTGATTAGACACTCTTGCTTGGCGAAAGAAATAGACAAAGCGGTGGTACCAACCCAGACGGCCTCTCGCATACGAGGGACCTACCACCTTGTAAAAATTGGTGTGTGTCGTGGGACACCAGGTAGGAACGAAGTTCCTTCGGCTAATGTACAATCGACACAAATTGCAAAAAATTCAAATTATCAACTAAAATAACAAAATATGTCTCTTTATTTTTGTTTGACAACATAAAATTACATAGAAATAGAATAGAAAAATAGAAATAAAAAAAGACGTGTGGCGCTCGGAGACTGCCGCGGTAAAGCTATTGTATAGCATTTTTTATCAACTTATGTAATTATAAATAATAACGAGCTAGCGTAATCTTTTAAAAATCGAAGGAGTATTTTTATAACTGGCTGAATGAATTTCATTTTAAATATGTCTCTTTATTTTTGTTTGACAACATAAAATTACATAGAAATGACTGACATTAAAATTGACACATTGACTGTCGCGCCTGCGCACGTCTCATTTAACGCTTTTATTCCACGCATTTTTTCCACGCATTTTTCTTACGGTTTTACTATCACATTTTTTTCAGTTCGGTCACGCAGCGAAATCCCTATCCCCTCCAAGCCTGCCGTAAGGAACTTCGTTCCAAAAATTGTGGATTACACAAAATCTATATGTGCGAGGATCAGCCTGGTAATACAGCGTGGTTTTACCACTCAATAAAACGCACTTCGTACATTGTACATAACGCCAGATACATATAAGTCACTTTGCCGGATAATAGTAACAAGACAGGATAACAATAGATCATTTTCTAAGAGATGTCAGGGGGGTCTGGTGAGAATATGAAATTGTTATAAGATTAATTGCTAGAGTAAGACTTAATAAACCCGTATGGGTCAAAGAGCCTCAATTAAAACCGTAATAAACAGTTCCTATATAGATATTAAACCACATTAAATGATAATTCTTACCAATTACAATGCAAGACACCACGGTATTTTACTATTGAAGGTCACAACGTATATTTATCTCAGTTCGTGTTAATTACTTATTTTTCAAACGTAAGATCACGCCTATGACCACAAAAGGTAGGTAGATATGCAACTACAATAAACCAATTTGATTTTCTCAAAATTCATAATAATTTCTTAGAAAGATAAGAATTATCGCTTTCTTTACATAAAAGGACAAGTTAAAATATATAATTGGCAATATTCAATTTTGCGCATAGATTTTATAATTTATGAATATAGCCACGCTGTAGACAGTTTTGTCTACAGCATGAATGGGCTGGCTCGATCAGGTCGTTACCACTGTGTCACAGAAAACCGACGTAAAGTAGCGGCTTGCTGCTGCGTTTCGTATGGTGAGTGTAACCAAGAACCCGGAAGCTCAAAACCCCCTCCCCTTTCCAATTCCAATTATGATTTTTCTGGTACACCCAGTTCATGGGCGGTGGATATCACTTATCATCAGGTGACCCACTTGCTCGTTTGTTGGTCTATGCTACAAAAAAACATAGATAAACAAACAAACCTGTTATTTGCGTCGAGGTTTTAAAAATTGCTTTATAATTTTACCTTAATCATGTTCAGTAACGGACTAGGAGTGTCGGAGACCAGGGCAAACCGAACAGTGCAGTACACTGCACCAGGTTCTCGAAAACATTCCTCGTAAGGATCCAGGCGGATCAAGTTAGGCATCCGATCAAATTCGGTATCTGAAATGATATAATTATAAATAAATACATCTAACAGTCACTATCATAGTCCTTACGCCACACTAGGTTAATATGTATCGTGGGTATCAGGAACTAGGAGGGACTTGCGGTCCCACACCACTCAGACCCGAGATAAAAATTTGTGGATCATAGAAACATTTGTCTTGATACGGGAAGCGAATCCACGGCCTCTCGCTTCTCGCCCACTGCGCCACGGAGACTGTCTAAGAGTAAATCCTACTTTACCTCATAGTCTTAGTAGCAGCATAGATACTATAAACATATTTTTTAAATTTTTTACTTAATACATAATATGCTCCCATAGCACCAAAATGGTAAACAAAGTAGCAATATGTGCAACCACGATTCACCAGTTTTTTTTCCTTCTCATAATGTGATAGGAGGGGAGCCTATAGCGATTGGCGATAATGACAGATTTGAAAAAAAACATGATTCTTCGATAGTACAAACGACGAGAAAAGTAAAAATAAAACCGAATCAAAAAATAAAATAAATTGTTTAGATATTTTTTGAGCCGGTTTTATGTTTTCTTAAAAAGTTTTCTTATCCTCGGCGCGGCGGTTTGTTGCTTTCATACAGTGAGTGAGATTTTCGGAGACCTAAAACCCCCTCCAAATCCCTAATACTTCAAGGTCTTCATTCATTATTGGAATGCCATATCTGACGATATATCAGGATGTTGCTGGGGTCCGCACTAATAGCCGATCCCATTAAATGATCTTAGATCGATTGGTTCGCGCGGCCTCCAAACTGTCTTCTGACTGGCTTATTGATCTATCAGGAGAATCAAACTAAGATTGATTATTGAAACCTGCTGTATGAAATTTCACTTCGCCGGATAATAAAATTCCTCCGTCATCAGATCATTGGCTTCTTCCCTTCTTTCGTCCTGATCTTTTCTTCTCTGATACGTCAGGCTTCCACTCCTTAAGTCCTTAGTTCCCGAAGTGGTCCAGGTGGACCCCCAGCGGTCCAGGGGAGACTCGATGGGGGTCTAATCTAATCGATCTAATCTTCACAATTTGTGTCGAACTTTGGGAATATGGTAGAAATGTAGTTACAGGAGGTCCATTGGAACCAGCTAAATTTTGAAAGTATATACTAGTAAAAAAAAGTCAGGGAACCTCTGCTTTAAGTCATCCCGGAACCTTACCACGATCTGGCACAGGCACCGACATACTCCTGCGGTCTCCTCATAATTAACTCAAAAAAAAAAATCTTACCATTCAAATGATATATAACACCAGCACAGCATCCTATGCACGTCGCTATAATTATCAACACCTTCATTATTAAGCCCTTGACGTGTGACTCTTGTGAACACCACGACAGATACTAAGCAGATATTACCTTGTTTGTCGTATTAGTTCATTCAACCATATTTTTAATACACCAACTCAGTAATTATACCAGCGTGAATATATGTGACGCAAAAGTTTATTTCCGTAATCTTGATCTCAAGTTTATAAATATAATTTAATAATAGAAAATACCCACGCATGATACGCATATTTTAAAAATTTGTGTTAATTAGCAAAACCTTTACTTCCTGAGTAATATAATTTAAATAATGAGTAATATAAGTTAAATTACAAAAAAAAAGCGATTCTCAGTTATTTTTTACTTCGTGGAAGTACTTACTTTTTAATCGACGAAAAAACGGAGGAGGTTCTGAATTCGACACATATATTTTTATTTCATCATTTTTATTCGTTTAAATATGCTTATACAAAGTGAATACAGTAGCAGTCTTCTGATATAATAATTATCTCTGGTTGTTTTAAACATTTTGTAATCAATATTCATAAATATATTTTATCAGTTTTTAAGGCTTTAACCTTATATGGATTGACCCACAGGTCAATCCATATAAAATCGTCTGAAACTAAAAAAAAAAAATCCCGATTAATTTTAGATTTTGGTGTAACTTTGAGAAACTCTACTCTAGGGTCCCAAAGAACAAAATTTACACGAGTTTGATTTTTACAAGCGCTTGTTTCCGCCTATTTAAATAGTTATGCACCCCGCTCCCGCTCATGACATTATAACCGCATGCTAATGTGATGTAACCTTATTTACTATAAGAAGGACATTACAATTGCTGACACAGGTACTCAGATGTAATTCTATCTATTTGTAATATGATATTCTTGTTTTGTCTAAAGCTCTTAATATAAAATTATGTTGACTATAAAAAGTGCTAGCCTGGCGTCTAGACGGTGATCTTGTTATGATCATAATGCGTAGATCTAAGCATTCATTGTCAACAGATGAACAGGTATAAATAAGGAAATTTGTCAATTGTAATTCAGTTCGCAATAAAGCTTCATTGTGAAGACTTGTCTTTTTTTAAAAAAACCTCCGGGCGCTCCCGCGTAACTTATCTGGCGCAGCCGGTAGGATATCCGCGACTGTAAGCTCTGTCTGCGAGTACACAAGCATCGGTCTTGCGGCATAGCTCCGGGTATCCTCGAACCAAATAAATTCGATAAACGGCGGGAACCGAAGTCAGCTTTACGAGAAGGCATGGGATCGAGCGGATTGTAAGTAGACCTCTTTACATTTCCTGTCTCATCCTTGCTATTTTTCCTGTGGTTGATTTTGTACGACACAATTTTAAAAAAAAAGGTGAACTCCGTAACTTTTGAACAAAAATAGTCGAAAGTTATTTGACTTCTGCACAAAAATAGGCAGGCTAATTTTAAGAAATAAGAATTTTTGATTGAAATATTTGAATTTTTTTATTGAAATATTTGAAGTTTGATATATTAATAGAGAGTTTTAATTTACTTACTTGTGTTAAATGTGTTTACTTGTGTTAATTTTTATTTTTAATTTACTGTGTGTATAACTGTGTGTTAATTTTTATTTTCATTTTATTTACTGTGTGTTATATATACGTGTGAAAATATGTCGCGCAACGGTGAATTTCAGATGATTCCCAAAGATTTTATATGCTTAATTCCAAAATTCGATGGAGATCAAAGTATATTAAACTTATTCATAAGAAAAAGTGAATATATTTTGAGAAATTTTGGTGAAGTAAATAATCCTGTACAATCCACATACGTTTTTCAGTGCATTAGTAGTAGATTGTGTGGTAGAGCCGCAGGCTTATTGAGTGAACGCGAAGACATAACCACATGGGAACAGCTCAGATCTGTTCTCATCCAACATTTTGGAGATCCTAGATCTGAAGAGTGCGTAGCCATTGAACTAGAAAATTTAAAAATCAATTCTGGCGAAAGCTACTTACAATTTTGCAATCGCATCCAACAAATACGCAGCACTCTTCTTTCTAAGATAAACCTTTTATTAGATGAAAATATTAAAGCAGCAAAAATGATAATTTATAATAATTTGTCTCTGAACGTGTTCATGTACAACCTTACAGAAGATTTAATTCGAATTGTAAGATTGAAAGATTGCACAAGTCTTGAAAGCGCACTTAGTGTTGTAATGGAAGAAGTAAACTTCCAAATACAATACAATGCCAAAAATAAAAATAGAGGTACTGTAAAGCCACCTCAGCATTCTTACCCACCTAACTCTACTAATTCAGATGTGAATAAAGCTCATTTCCAGCCGACATTTAGACCAAACCCTTTAAATAATTTAAATCAACAATTTAAATTTGGAATGCCAAATCAATTATCCAATAATTTCAGGCCTGTTAATTCAAATGGATTTAAATTTGGTCTTCCAAATCAGGGCTTTAATTTCAAACCGAATTATTCACAGCCCCAAAACAATTTTAAATTTGGTTTACCGAATCAACAAGGGTTTAGACCAAATGTCAACCATCCCCAAAACAATTTTAAGTTTGGCATAGTGCCCCAACAGGGATATAGACCCCAATTTAATAATACTCAAATGAGACCGTTTAACAATGCACCAAACCAACAGTTTAAGTTTGGTATTCCATATCAAAGCCTACCTCAACGTAATATACAAGACACTGATGTATCTATGCGTACTGCCCGTCCCCTAAGACAAAATATGATCAAGCATGAATCGGATAACGATCATAATAATTTATTTCACTCAGATAACTATGCTGAGATAATGCAGGACTCCGACGATCAGAACAATGATATCCCGAATGTCAATTTTTCTGATAATAACGAACAGATTGATTTCGAAAATTTTTATTCCGAAAACATGAATCCCACAGATGAGGAACATTTAGACGAATCCGAAAATTTTCGGATAGTGGCCTCGAAGACCGACCATCCGAAATAATACAGATTAACTGTAATAGAATTAATAAATTACCTCATATCTACATACCCGAAATTGACGCGAATTTAATGATAGACACTGGTAGTACTCGAAGTTTTATCAGCCCAGCCAAAGCTGATAAATATTTTTCCAATTATAAATATTACGAGCCGTTTGAAGTTATTAGTACTCATGCTCGTAGTTCACATAATGAAATAATTTTTATACCACTTTTGAAAACTTTCCGAAGTACTCAACAACATAAATTTTATGTATACGATGTCGATAGTCGTTATGATGGTTTAATCGGATCGGACTTATTAAAGATGTTAGACGCAACAATTGATATGAAAAATCAGATATTGCATACACGTGATACAGAGATACCAATAGTATACAGTCCTCCATACGAAGTTACTTTAGAACCCCGCACCAAAACACGCATCAAAGTACCCACCAGCGTAAAAAATGGTGATGCAATTATTAACTTCAAAGATTTTGGTGATAACGTACGTATGCCCAATGCCATAGTTACATGCATTGATTCATATGCCACTACGATAATTCAAAACGCTTCCCAAAATAGAGTGACAATAAAATTTTGCGAACCACTGCCTACGACTACATTCATTAACAACATTTGCGAAACAAATTTTACATCTGATGAGAGTTTAAGCAATTTCGAAATTGATGAATTACTTAAACAAAATCTTTCCAAATTACGCTGGAATCACGCAAATACAGAGGAACGAAAGGCTTTAGAAAAGCTCTGTTTCGAATACAGGGACATATTTTATTGTGACAAGTTGCCCCTTTCATTTAGTAACCAAGTTAAACATCAAATTAGGACAAAGAATGAAGATCCTATTTATGTTCGACCATATCGACTTCCACCCTCACAAAATATAGAAATACAGAAACAGGTTGATAAATTATTAAAAGATAACGTCATACAAGAATCGTTTTCACCGTGGAGTGCCCCCGTTCATATAATCCCAAAGAAATTAGACGCTTCAGGTGAACAAAAATTTAGGATGGTAATAGATTACCGACGTTTGAACGACTTAACTACTGACGATAGATACCCAATGCCTAACATTAACGATTTATTTGACAAGTTAGGAAAGTCAACTTACTTCAGTACATTGGATTTAGCAAGTGGGTATCATCAAATTGAAGTAGAGGAACATGATAGACCCAAAACAGCTTTCACTACACCCGCAGGTCATTACGAATTTAGTCGCATGCCTTTTGGACTTAAAACTGCACCTGCAACATTTCAACGCGCAATGGATAACGTGTTGAGAGGATTGCAAGGGATACATTGTCTCGTTTACTTAGATGACATAATAATTTATTCAAATAGTTTACAGGAACACATAGAAAAACTTAGAAAAGTTTTTGACAGACTCAGACAGACCAATCTCAAAATGACTTTGGACAAATGCGAATTCTTACGTAAAGAAGTTTTATACTTAGGGCACAAGATTACCAAAAACGGTTTAGAACCAAATGACGATAAAATTAAAGCAGTATTGGATTTCCCACTTCCACGAACATCCACAGAAATTAAAAGTTTTCTAGGTTTGATCGGTTACTATCGAAAATTTATTAAGGATTTTGCCAAGGTTACACAGCCTCTTACATCTTGTCTTAAAAAGAAAAATAAAATAGAAATCACTCAAACATACATTGATGCTTTTCAGAAATGCAAAGAATTACTTGTTAATTCCCCTATACTTCAATTTCCGGACTTTTCCAAAGAATTTATTCTGACTACTGATGCATCGAATTTCGCTTTAGGTGCTGTCCTTTCACAAGGAACAGTTGGTAATGATAAGCCCATTGCATATGCAAGTCGTACATTAAACGACGCCGAGACACGTTATAGTACAACGGAAAAAGAATTACTAGCCATAGTGTGGGCAGTCAAGCACTTCCGTCCTTATTTATATGGACGCAAGTTTAAAATATATACTGACCACCGACCTTTAGCATGGTTAAATTCACTTAAAGAACCTGGAAGCAAATTGACTAGATGGAAATTAAAATTGCCTGAATTTGATTTCGACATTATATACAAGAACGGAAAACAAAATAGTAATGCAGATGCTCTTTCACGTATAAGATTGAATGTACTTACCAAGAAAAGCGGTAATACATCAATGAAAGTTAATATAGATGATACTGAATCAATCGTGATATCAGACTCATCTGAAACATTATCTGCTCCTTCAATTTCAGAAGAAACTATGAGTTATCCAGTTCGTTCTCCCTCATCTAGTACAATAACAGCTAGTTCATTACCGGAAACAGTTCATTCTGCTGACGATATTGACACTAACGGTATTCCTATTCTTGATGAAGCCATAGATACGAAACCGAACCAAATACTTGTTTTTACTTGGAATAGAAATCAAACATCAGTGAAAGATTTGTCACGTGATAAACAGAAAGTTTTAGAAGTTCATTTACCTTCAAATAATCCCGAACTTGTTAAACGATTCCTTTTAGAATATTGTATCCTAATGGATACATAGGGGTCAGAAGGCGACCTCGCGTGTTTGAATATATGTGCCACTCACCTGTGCACACCACCTTGCTTCCGAAGCCGCCTCCTTCTGGTCGTATTGCTGTCGGCCGCCCGAAGAAACCGTCACCGGCTTTTGAGTTTGATGGAGACCGAGTCGTGGGAGCTTAAGGACATTCCCATATCCGGCGGTAGGATATAAACCCGCGCGTCGTGGCGCGTGCGCTTGACCGTAGTTCCAGCGCGAGAGAACGTGTGGTAGCGAGTGTCCCGGTATGACGAATGGACGAATCGAATGCTTCGTTCGGGGGAGCACAGCCCCGCTGATTCGCGAATGCTTGTGCGGTTGGTAGCACCGTGTACGATCCTTGAATAACGATCGTTGCAAATATACCAACCACGCGAGATCATTTTATAATGATTCGAAAAGTTGCTGGTTACGAAACATTCCGCCCACCAAAATACATTAATGTATTTTCGATTAATATGAAAGAAATAAACTAACTAACCTAACAAAGGCACATGATTATTAACCTAAGTCCGATAAATGAAAATTCCATTGTTAAGTTAGTCGTTTCGAGTTGGGAAAGAAACGAGGTTTGACCAGAGGCCTCGTGTGGCACGAGCCTTTAGTCAAACATCTCGCGGCGATACGGACATTACCGTCAGGACTCGGATACAGTCCTTCAACACAAGCCAGCGGCCAATGCGAAGGAATCGGATTATGCGTTTATTAGAATTACTGATCCGAGGCCTGACGGCTTTAAATTTGAAAGTGTTTATATATCCCACACTCCACCGAAGTGGGGACTTGAAAGCGGATTGAACCGAAGTTCAATCTTACTGGTATGAGTAGTACCTCGCACATACTTCGTTAATAGTGCATTAGCACCGGCGTAATTTGTCTCGCAATCATAATGAAGAACGCCGACGCGTCCGCGTCTCCCGGAGAACCGACGCAAAGCAGCGAGAAACGCAACCGATGAACGATCCGAGACGGTCTCGAGAAGTACGGCACGAGTCGCGAGACAAACGAACAAACCTAAGTAAGCTTTTGTGATCTCCTCACCTCGATGCCTACCGATTTGGATACGAAAAGGGCCGCCGTAGTCGGTCCCTACAATAGAAAATGGTTTAACGTAATTTACACGAGTGGCCGACAGGTCACTCATGAACGGTTCAAGTAATGATGGATACGTTTCATAGTACGATACACGCGGAGAGTGACAGTTGCGAGTCAACCTAGATGCACGCGGAAGCAGAGCGCGGTGCTTGGGTTCGAACCCGCGACAGGATGTCGCACGGCGACCGCCCACCCTGAGAATCCCCTGCGTAACGAGAAATGGGTTCGACTTACGCAGTGGATTTGATGGTTCTCGTTTTTCCCGCACCTGTCGAATCTCGGTTGTTAAGAACGTTTGTCGAGTGTACTTGGAGACGATCACTAACGCGGCATGAAGCTCAACATGATTTAAGAAACGATTTGTAGAACGAATTTGCCTATGCCGTAAGAATTTGATGAATTTTGACCACCAACCAATGAGGCGTTGAATTCTCCGAAATGAAGAGTACCGTATGAACAAACGAAATCAACGACGGGTTGGTAGAAGCTGTCCACACGGTGGGTTCTAAATTCTTTAGACCCCGTCGTAAAAATCGACCTCAGAAACTCTCGATCTCGACGCTCGAGCTCATGGCCGAACGTCGATCTATGGCGCTGCAGTCTTCCGATGACGCTGAGGCATATCGGCAGCTCAATAGACGAATATGGACATCCTTGCGACACGACGTCCGTGCTCACAACACTGCGAGCATAAAGGAGACGATCGAGCAGAACAAAGGCTCCAAAGTGTTTGCTAAGGACCTGTCTATTGGGCACAGCCGAATGACAAAGCTGAAGACGGAAGATGGCAGTGTAGCATCGACCAAGGCAGAGGTGTTGAGAGAGATCGAGAGCTTCTACGGACAGCTTTATACCTCGGTTGCCAAACCCGTTACCTGCTCGGCTGACCCAAGAGCCGAGCTGGTTCGGCACTACAGCGAAGACATCCCGGACATCAGCTTGTGCGAGATTCGGATGGCCCTCGGACAGCTTAAAAACAACAAGGCGCCGGGCGAGGACGGAATTACTGCAGAGCTTCTGAAAGCGGGCGGATCGCCGGTACTAAAAGTCCTTCAGAGACTTTTTAATTCTGTTCTGCTCGAGGGCGTAACGCCTGAGGCATGGAACAGGAGTGCGGTGGTACTGTTCTTCAAGAAAGGCGACAATACCTTGTTGAAGAATTACAGGCCCATCTCGCTCCTGAGCCATGTGTATAAGTTGTTTTCGAGAGTTATCACGAATCGTCTCGAGCGCAAGTTAGATGACTTCCAGCCTCCCGAACAAGCCGGTTTCCGAAAAGGTTATAGTACCATAGACCACATTCATACGCTGCGGCAAGTTATACAGAAAACCGAGGAGTATAACTTGCCACTTTGCTTAGCGTTTGTGGACTATGAGAAAGCCTTTGATTCGATCGAGACCTGGGCGGTGCTGCAGGCTCTCCAGCGGTGCCGCATCGACTATCGGTATATCGAAGTGTTGAGGTGCTTGTACAACAACGCCACCATGTCGGTCCGAGTACAAGAACAGAGTACGAAGGCTATTCCACTACAGAGAGGCGTGAGACAGGGAGATGTTATTTCTCCTAAACTCTTTACTGCCGCGCTGGAAGATGCCTTCAAGCTCTTGAACTGGAAAGGATTCGGCATCAACATAAATGGCGAGTACATGACTCACCTCCGCTTTGCCGACGATATCGTGGTCCTTGCGGAATCGCTGGAAGACCTGAGTACAATGCTCGAAGACCTCAACAGAGTTTCTCAACGGGTGGGCCTCAGGATGAACATGGACAAGACGAAGGTCATGTCGAATGTCCATGTTGTGCCCACCCCGATTACTGTTGGAAGCTCATCTCTCGAAGTTGTCGACGAATATGTCTATCTAGGACAAGTAGTCCAACTAGGCAGGTCCAACTTCGAGAGAGAGGTCAATCGTCGAATCCAGCTCGGGTGGGCAGCGTTCGGGAAACTTGGCAAGGTCTTCTCGTCCAAAATACCTCAGTGCCTGAAGACCAAAGTCTTCGACCAATGTGTGTTACCAGTGATGACATACGGCACTGAGACGTGGCCTCTGAATATGGGCCGTATAAGACGGCTCACAGTCACTCAGCGAGCTATGGAGAGAGCTATGCTCGGTGTTTCTCTACGTGATCAAATCAGAAATGAGGAGATCCGTAGAAGAACGAAAGTCACCGACATAGCCCAGCGGATTAGCAGGCTGAAGTGGCAGTGGGCAGGCCACATAGCTCGCAGAACCGATAACCGATGGGGCAGAAAGGTTCTGGAATGGAGGCCACGTACTGGCAAGCGCAGCGTTGGACGTCCACCTACAAGGTGGACAGACGACCTGATAAAGGTCGCAGGATGTCGCTGGATGCAGGCCGCTTCCAACAGGTCGGTCTGGAAATCTTTGGGGGAGGCCTATGTTCAGCAGTGGACGTCTTGTGGCTGATGATGATGATGTATGAACAAAACGTCGAAAAACAAATTCTTCGCATCATCGGAAGTCAAAATTAAAGCGGAACTACAATTGAGCGATCGACCCTGGGGAAAGCGAAGCCAGGCGGGTCCCGCCCACCATAAACTACTGTGGACTCGATCGGAAGGTGACTCACCATGAGAAGCGGCGTCTGCTGACCCTTCTGAAGCCGGGTCGCACCATGGAGGGCGTGCCTCCATGGATGGTAAACACCTCAAGACTTGGTCGCGAGATCGAGGAAATGTACTCGCTTGCTCTTCATTGCTGAAGAGCAAGGACACAACGTCTTGATCGGTGGAAACCTCGGCTGGGACGGTGAGAGGCGCTGACGAAACGACGCTTGGTTCCTCCACTTCACACAATTTCTCCAAATCGTGATGAAGTGGGGGTTCCTCGCACACGAAGAATGAATGTGGATTAGACTCAGCGCATCCCACATTCCCGACCAGTAACCAACCAAACACCGACTTAAGAGCCGACGGTTGGTTGGGAGCACCTCGAACGGTTCCCGGCAACAGAAGAGAAGCGAAACACTCCGCACCGATCAGAAGATCGATGGGACCAGGAATGTGACAGTTTGGGTCCGCTAACTGCAATTCGCGAATATGATGCCACGAGGAGGTATCGATCCGGATTGATGGCATCTTACCACAAATGCGCGGCAAGGTCAAGGCTTTGATGTTGAAGAAAAGTTCGTTGTTACATCCAACATCAATAGGTACAATACCTGACACGGGAGCTGACGAATGACCTACTACACTTACCTTATGTGACGTTGGAACACTAGTGAGGCCCAATCGATGAACGGCATTCTCGGTTATGAAGTGACCTTGACTACCCGAGTCAATCACAGCTCGAAATGATTGAAAATGTCCGAACGAGTCACGAATTTGAACAATAGCGGTCGACAACAAAACGAAAGAATGTTCACGCATACTAGTCAACGCGCGAACCGGATTATCCGGTTTTTCAATATCCGGAACATCGACTGTCGAAGAGATGGACGCAGTTTCTCCGTGAAGAAGTGTGTGATGGCGTTGATGGCATTGGTGACAGCTGAATAGCGATCTGCAATCCTTCACGCTGTGATACGGTTTTAAGCAGTTGAAGCACCAGCGATGTTTTCGCGCATGCTCACTACGTTCCGCAATCGAAAGTTGTACGAATGGACTACACTTATTTATCGCGTGGTCACCTGAACAAAATGAACACTTGACGGATATAGCAACGGGTGTCTTTGAAGATGGCGGAAGAGGCTTCTCCTTAGAGGCGGATTTCTCGGTGTTACTAGAAAGAAACACGGTTGTTTTCTTCGGAACCTTTGAATTACTTGATGGTAAGAATTTCATCGGTTTCGATTTGTCCGAAGATTTTTCGATACCACTAGTTCCCTGACCACTCGATGAAAAATGGTTATCGCGAATTAAAGCATCAGCTCTGTTGAACAAGAAGGTTTTCAGCGTCTTGTACTGCGGTAGTTCAGTAGCCTCCCGTTTTTGTTCAAAAGAGCGCCGAGTCTGGGTATCTAATTTCGACAAAATTAAATAGCATAATACGAAGTCCCACTCATGAGTAGGAAGGTCGAGACTGGACAATACGTTTAAATTTTCATTAACTAAGTCTAAATTTC
Organism: Amorpha juglandis; assembly: GCA_949126905.1. Taxonomy (NCBI): domain Eukaryota; kingdom Metazoa; phylum Arthropoda; class Insecta; order Lepidoptera; family Sphingidae; genus Amorpha; species Amorpha juglandis. The sequence goes on from OX421383.1 coordinate 1,340,733, forward strand.
GACGAAACTCGACAGGTGACAGGGATTGCAAATTTATATTTAATATTTCTTTCCAGCACGTAAAGGCCAACTCTCGCTTATCTCGATATCGATTTACCAATGCCTCGTATGCACCACGGTAATATTTACCTTGAATGGGATACGATCGAATAACGCCCAATGCATCCCCACTAAGACAAGTTTCGAGATACTGCATACGCTTCGTGTCCGAAAGTGATTCATTATTATGAATCAATGAATTAAATAAATCAAAGAATTTTGGCCACTCTTTTATTTCCCCGGAAAAAGACGGTAGGTTGATTTTCGGTAACTTGACGTCAGATTCCGACGACGCATTCGCATTTTTATCGCACGGTTCCGCATTAGATTCGGGAAATAATTTTCTATGGATTGCCAAAATCTCAAAAAGAATATCATCGAACTCGCTACGTATCTCATCCTCTTGTTCATAGTCATCATCGTCGATAACACATAATAAGTTTGAATGAGCGGTTTCAAAACTATCAATGAATTTAGGTAAGGCAGAGAATTGAACACTAAATAAATCCAACACTGATTCATCATGTTTAGCTAATTTAGCAACTTCTAGAAGTTTCTTCAATCGGTTCAAAGGGAGGGTGCGCTTCCGACGAAGCACAGGCAACTCCTGACTACTCGGGCGATCTAAGTCCGACTTAGTTACACTCACTTTCCGCTTGGTCGTGCGCACGCCCCGATACGACATTCTAAACGATTACCAAAATTACTAACAAAGTGTTAGAATTAAACACACCTTACACTCACTGCCTACCCCGCTACGAATAGAAGCGTTATATGCGATGTCGAGTCGCAATACGCGCGAGTTGTGGCGGGTGGACTTGCTAACGAGTGAGCCAAGTTACGCACCTAAAGTATGTAATTCACGATTCAAATGAGTCAAAACAAAGTCTATAATATAAATTATAGACCTCCGAGACTTGTTACAATACACACACTTTATACTCACTGTCTACCCTTACGAGCTGAAGCGTGTTGCACAAAACGTGTATGAACTGCCACACCAATAAAAATGTACAAGTTTCGACACAACGTGAAATAAACCGATGTATTATATATATAATTTACACTCTTTCGAGCATTCTTTGAATGAATACCTATTTGGCCAGGTAGCAACTAATGAACGAACAATGGGTCAAGGATGATTCATGCATTTGCAACTAAGTATGAATGTATTTTATGCCGCTTAGTTTTTTATGTGTAGGCACTTCAATATATTTGTTTTAATAAACCGTTACGAAATGACTTTGAGTGCAGAAGTTTGCCAACTTGTATTACGAATGTAAATGTGTGAGAAACTGAAACCAAACGAACATCAGCGTATTTAAATGAATTTGATGGACGTAGGCAATCGAGACGAATAGATCACAAAAACAAACGTTACGTTAACAAATCAGCTTTGCACGAAATGAAACGTTGCGGCGTTTACGACCGCGTCATTTCACGACTACCCACATCTACGCGGAAAGGCGAGACGCGTCGGCGCACTCAACTACGCAATCGAATTTAACTACGATTTAAATGTTTCACCACAACTAACGGTAATAACGATATAGCCACTCAACCAATCAAATTTTCAATCTCGCCACGTGGTGGCAGGAATTGTATTTTGCAAAGTAACTATGTTGAACACGAATTTTATTACGTAAATCACCGGGAAACACTACGAATTAACAGTTTATGCAAACAATCATGTGCCTTCTCGATTCTTATTTGAACAGCATCAATATGTATGGTACCATCCACGTGTCATGGCGGTCGGAAATGTTTCGAATTTGTCGAATTTACTCAGCGTTCGGAATAGCGAAACAAAATGTTTGCTATTCCCGGGTTTTCGGCACCAAAATATGTATCCTAATGGATACATAGGGGTCAGAAGGCGACCTCGCGTGTTTGAATATATGTGCCACTCACCTGTGCACACCACCTTGCTTCCGAAGCCGCCTCCTTCTGGTCGTATTGCTGTCGGCCGCCCGAAGAAACCGTCACCGGCTTTTGAGTTTGATGGAGACCGAGTCGTGGGAGCTTAAGGACATTCCCATATCCGGCGGTAGGATATAAACCCGCGCGTCGTGGCGCGTGCGCTTGACCGTAGTTCCAGCGCGAGAGAACGTGTGGTAGCGAGTGTCCCGGTATGACGAATGGACGAATCGAATGCTTCGTTCGGGGGAGCACAGCCCCGCTGATTCGCGAATGCTTGTGCGGTTGGTAGCACCGTGTACGATCCTTGAATAACGATCGTTGCAAATATACCAACCACGCGAGATCATTTTATAATGATTCGAAAAGTTGCTGGTTACGAAACAAATATATTAAACCGAAAGTTAAATATTTCTTTTATTTCGAAGACCAAGTACACCGAAACCAATTTACAGATGCGGTTATTAAACTGTTCAAAAAAGATACTGTTCATTTTTATGAATGTACTAAAAGGGTAATATATGTGGAAAATGAAGATGAACAACGTTCGATTGTACTAAAGTATCACCATGGTACAACATGCCATCGTGGTATAAAAGAAACAATAATGAAACTGAAACGCAACTACTATTGGAAAAATATGGATATAGTAGTCTCTACCATTATTAATGCTTGTGAAACTTGTAAAGCATTAAAATATGACCGTAAACCTTTAAAGCCACAATTACAGTTGACTCAAACCCAATCAAAACCTTTTTCCGAATTATTTATGGATTTATTTTCTATAGAAGGGAAATACTTCCTTACTATAGTGGATGCGTTCAGTAAATTAGGTCAAGCATTTGAAGTACCCAACCGTTCTACACCTGAGGTAGTTCGTGCACTGATTAAATTCTTTTCATTTTATGGTGTCCCATCCAAAATAAATACTGACCCTGGTTCCGAATTCAAGAATACTTTGTTGAAAGAAACATTACAATTTTATAAGATAGATCTTCACATAGGTACTCCGCACAACCCTAACTCCATGGGTTTAATTGAACGTTTTCATTCTACCATTTTAGAAATATATCGTATCGCGAAATACGAACATAAGATAACAGATGCCGCTAACATTATGACATACGCAGTTATGTCTTATAATCAGACTATACACTCAGCAACCGGTCTTACACCTTTTGAAGTTGTATTCGGACATACTGATTCTAACAGTATGTTTGATGTTGACTTTAACAGACAGTATACCCAACAATTAGTAGCAGATCACATGAAACGTACAAAATATCTTTATAAATATCTAACAGATAAATTAATAGCTAACAAAGAAAAGGTGATAGACAAACGCGGCGGTGAAACCTCCTTTGATATACAAGAAGGTGACACAGTTTTCATAAAAGGTGTTAATACGAGGCGAAGTAAAGATAAACCTCGCTTCCAAAAAGCACAAGTCACTGGTGAAATTAACAGGAATACATGTCCTGTTAAAATAAAACATCGAGATACAACTGTACCTATTAAGGACGTAAAACGACCTTCACAGGTACCTCCTCGAGTTAGTGCTGCTGATGACCAGTACGCACGCCCTTCAACTTCAAAGGATTGAGAAAAATCCAAGGGTGCTGGTCGTGAAGCAAGGCGAAGCTAGCGTAAGTTATGATAAATGGACTATAATTAAGACTATAGATTTAAGTATCACAAAAGAGGAATTAGAAATTAACATCAATAGATATGCTAATTTAAATGATCATGTTGGAAAATATTTTAAGAATAGACCACCTAACCATCAATTACTTAATATAAAGCTTCAAATAAATTATATAATGAACTCTACAATTGAAAAATTTAAGCAATTAGCTCCTCAAGTTAGAATTAAACGTGGAATTCTGAATCCTTTAGGATTTATAATTAAAATTATTACTGGCAATTTAGATTATGATGACGCTATCAAATATGAAAATTTAATTAAGGCTGTACAAACACGTCAAGATAAATTAAGTAAAAAGGTAACTTTGATATCAGAAATGTCTGAATCACTTTTGAAAATAAATAACTCGACAACCAATAATTTTATTAACATAGATAAAGAATTATGGGAAATGAGAAAATTAATAAACCAGAGTAATGTTAATATAACAATTCATAACTTTATTAATATTTATAATTTATTTTTGCACAATTTCCAATTATTGTACATTCGGTTGGAAGAGATTGAAACTTGTATTACTTTTAGTAAATTAAAAACTTTACACCAGTCACTTTTAAATTCTGACGAATTATTAATTTTGTTAAAAGAAATAGAGAAATCTAATAAACTCATTTACCCAATTAGCTATGATAATTTAATTAAGTTAGAATTATGTATTAAGATAAAAGTTTATTCAAAAGGAAGTCAAATAACATTCATTTTGGACATACCTATAATTAAAGATGAAATATACATTTATTACAAAATCATTCCAATACCCATCACCAATTCCTTTGGTAAAACAGTTATCATAATCCCAAAATATCCCTACCTCCTAGTAAGAGGGTCAAATATGGTCTCGCTCTCCCAGCCGTGCAGCGAACTCTATGAGGCGACGTTCCTATGTTATGAAGATGATACTCAATTACCATTAGAAGACACATGTATAACATCATTGATGAAATTTTCGCACAACACCAGTTCTTGTCAACCCATACCAGTTGAAATAAACTCTATAAAAATAGAGCCAATAGAGAAACGAAGATGGATTCTCTACAGCAAAGCGGAAACTATATTTACAAAAAGCTGTCATAATGAAATGACAAAAGAAAGCATAAAAGGGACTTACCTCCTCACACTTGACGATCACTGTGACGCCAAAATAGACAACGTTACCCTGAAATCCCACTATGCGGGAATTAGCACAATGGACATCAGAAAACTGCCAATTATTGATCTTCCAGAAATAACGACTATAGAGCCACAAACAGGATGGAAACCAATAAATTTGGATGCTGCTGAGTTGAAAAATCTACAGAATCTAAATGAATTGTTGAAGAGCAGTGAAAGTGAAGTGGAAATTCGTGAAAAAGGCATTTTTGTGAAAAGTGTTAGCGCAGCTACTCTGTTATTATATGTAATCATATTTCTGTTCCTTTTTGTGTGTATAGGGTATAAGTATAACTTTTTAAAATATATTGTGTGTCGAAATAATCAGAGAATTATACATCCCTCTGATAATTTCGAAGCTATGGGGGGAGGAGTTATGCACCCCGCTCCCGCTCATGACATTATAACCGCATGCTAATGTGATGTAACCTTATTTACTATAAGAAGGACATTACAATTGCTGACACAGGTACTCAGATGTAATTCTATCTATTTGTAATATGATATTCTTGTTTTGTCTAAAGCTCTTAATATAAAATTATGTTGACTATAAAAAGTGCTAGCCTGGCGTCTAGACGGTGATCTTGTTATGATCATAATGCGTAGATCTAAGCATTCATTGTCAACAGATGAACAGGTATAAATAAGGAAATTTGTCAATTGTAATTCAGTTCGCAATAAAGCTTCATTGTGAAGACTTGTCTTTTTTTAAAAAAACCTCCGGGCGCTCCCGCGTAACTTATCTAAATATAGACTTTTAAAAATCGATATTTTTAAACCTTATCAACTTTTGCTGTGAATTTTTTCTGTTTGAAGCTATCTGCATGATCAAGACGGAATTCACAGTGGGAAAGATAGTAGTTTAAGTGTAAATGAGGATAGTTGGCTCGGACGATCCCTTTGAATAATAGCATCATGCTGAAAATGAGTGTTTTTTAGTCATTTTTCGTGAATTTTAATCGACTCTAGCGTCTTAACCGTTGAGAATTAAAAACTCATGCTCCGCGGGAATTAAGTATACATATCATAGACAAAATTCAGCCACAAGTTGACTTGAACAGCCCACTCTTCATAGAAAAAAACTTTACTTCAAATTTTTGAATTTTAAAAAATCCCAGTTTTAAGGTTATGAAACGAACGTGTTGACTGCGAGATAAAAATCTGATACTCACAGAATCTACTATTTTTACCTTCAACTTAAAATTACTACATCACTTGTTTTGTTATTTTCATGTTTGCTTGTGTTGCGTATTGAAGGACATTGCAGCCAGTGAAATTACTGGGCGTCATGACTTAACATCTTTGTCTCAGGGTGAAAAGCGCAGTTCAGTGTCATGTAGTGCTTTGTAATTCAAAGTTATGTGTGGTGTTGCTTCTGTTTATGGGCAGGCGTGGCGCTTACCATCAGGCGAGCGCCTCGCTCGTTTAGTCATTCAATTCATCATACACAAAGGATCCGGTGCGGATTCTACGTCACCACTTGTCACATATTATATGCACTCGTACAGGCGAGGGCTTTGAACCTTGGCTTTGTATTATTTTTGACAACTTTAGCCGTCGGATGGAAAAATTTGGTATATTATTTAAGGCAAACCAGTACATCGCATAGACATCAAACAGTCAATCGTGACCTCGTACTTGTAACTTCAAATAACCAGTTTTGTATGTTTTTTTTTTATATCATAAACCGGCAAACGAGCAAGTGTATCACCTGATGGTAAGTGGTAGAGCCACGCTGTAGACAGTTTTGTCTACAGCATGAATGGGCTAGCTCGACTGCATCGTTACCACTGTCTCACAGACAACCAACGTAAAGTAGTGGCTTGCTGCTGCGTTTCGTACGGTGAGTGAGATAACCGGAAGCCCAAATCCCCTCCCCTTCCCAATCCCTAATTATCCCTTTCCTTTAAGGTCGGCAACGCGCCCATGACTGTTCTGGTGGTGGGCGTACATAGGCGGTGGAGTTCATTTACCATCAGGTGACCCACTTGCTCGTTTGCCGCCCTAAGCTAAAAAAAAAAAGTGGTCTCCACCGCCCACAATATTAGAAGAATCATAGGCACGATGCCGATCTTAAAGGGAAGGGATAATTAAGGGATTGGGATGGGGAAGGGGATTTGGGCCTCCGGATATCTCACTCACCGTACGAAACGCAGCAGCAAGCCACTACTTTACGTCGGATTTCTGTGATGTCTCGGATTTCAATGGTTACGACCCGGTCGAGCCGGCCCATTAATGTAGTAGACAAAACTGTCTACAGCGTGGCTCTACCACTCAATTAATCTATAATAAGTAGCATTACTTGTTAATAATTGCTTGCTTTAACGGTGAAGGAAATATCAGGCGAACGCCTTGCTCGTCTCGTCATTCAGTCAAATAAAATAATTGTGGATAGAGTTTTATTAGAAAACTAGATGACCCGGTGAACTTCGTATCACCTACATAATATATTTGTGTAAAATGTGGTCAAAACTTAATACAAATGTTTTATTTACATTAAATGCAATTATGTGAGGTACTGCGCCATTGCACGTGAGGTAGCCCGTTGCACATTTAATTGACTTCGACGACCTAAGTCAGGTCGTCTCCCACCTCCCTCTGGTTGGACAGTCCTGTCCCCGTCCCGTCCCCGTCCTGTCCCCGTCCTGTCCGCGTCCCGTCCCCGTCCTGTCCCCGTCCCGCCTCCTGTCCCTGTCCTGTCCTGTCTCACTGTCCTGTCTCACTGTCCTGTCTCTCTGTCATGTCTCTCTGTCCTGTCTCACTGTCCTGTCTCACTGTCCTGTCTCACTGTCCTGTCTCACTGGCCTGTCTCACTGTCCTGTCTCACTGTCCTGTCTCAATGTCCTGTCTCACTGTCCTGTCTCACTGTCCTGTCTCACTGTCCTGTCTCACTGTCCTGTCTCACTGTCCTGTCTCACTGTCCTGTCTCACTGTCCGGTCTCACTGTCCTCTCACTGTCCTGTCTCACTGTCCTGTCTCACTGTCCTGTCTCACTGTCCTGTCTCACTGTCCTGTCTCACTGTCCTGTCTCACTGTCCTGTCTCACTGTCCTGTCTCACTGTCCTGTCTCACTGTCCTGTCTCACTGTCCTGTCTCACTGTCCTGTCTCACTGTCCTGTCTCACTGTCCTGTCTCACTGTCCTGTCTCACTGTCCTGTCTCACTGTCCTGTCTCACTGTCCTGTCTCACTGTCCTGTCTCACTGTCCTGTCTCACTGTCATGTCTCACTGTCCTGTCTCACTGTCCTGTCTCACTGTCCTGTCTCTCTGTCCTGTCTCTCTGTCCTGTTTCACTGTCCTGTCTCACTGTCCTGTCTCACTGTCCTGTCTCACTGTCCTGTCTCACTGTCCTGTCTCACTGTCCTGTCTCACTGTCCTGTCTCACTGTCCTGTCTCACTTTCCTGTCTCACTGTCCTGTCTCACTGTCCTGTCCCTGTCCTGTCCCTGTCCAGTCTAGACGCTATACGACCCGTCATCACGGCAAGCTTCGCAACGACAACCATCCGGTTTATACTAAAACATTCCAAAATCAACAACTACTAATAAATTAAAAATTAATAAAATAAACATTGTCCAGCGGACAAAATTGTGAATCTAAACCATTCTCAGATCCCCTTGAACACACACAAAAAATTTCATCAAAATCTGTCCAGTCGTTTAAGAGAAGTTCAGGAACATACACACTCACAGAAGAATTATATATATAAAGATAATATTCGATAAAGTTTAGCATTGATGTGTAAGTTGTTTAGTTTTTCGCGCGGGCCGGGTATCCCCCGAAACAGGTCACAAGACAGACCACCCCCGACGCCCCTCTCCCTAGCTACCCTACTGAGCCCACATCACTTCCCGTTAAACTATCGCCCACAGATGTATAACTATAGGGTGTATTCATTTTAATTTCGTTTATATATTTTAAAAATATGTAAACGACACGATTCAAAAAAATAAACAAGTCTTACAAAAATAACCATTAAAATAAATCACAACAAAAATAACTCTAGTTTAATCTAAAAATACTGGCATTATTCTAAAAGCCACACTTTTCCATTATTTAAAACAAACATAGCGTGTTAGAGCCCCATAACATTATTTGGATTAGTGACTTTATTTCACCATGACAAGCCTACGGGCACGATAATTGGGACACCAGACATAGAAACAAATAGACAACGCTATGGCTTCAATATGTATTAAAAATCATGGTTGGCAACTAGGTGTTTATAAATGAAGACGATAGTCGAGCAAGTGTGTTACGTGTAGGCTCAGTATGAATGATAGTTTTCGTTTCCTCTCCATACATCAAGTAGCAGTAGCCACTAGTGGGAACTATGATGAATTAAAATTGATTACATGATGTGGCCTAAAATGTAGCACGCTTGCCTAGCAAACACCGATTCACTCGCGAATTGAAGACACCCAGATTATATTTATCGGGGATTAAAGAGATGGTTCCACAATGCCACCTTTGGTCACTATATTTTTTATCTCTGTGCCAGCATCTGTCACCCGTCTGTCCTATCTTAGGCCCCTCGATTTGTTTGTTCTCATCGGATAGTGAAGGGTTTATACAGGCCTTATGATTCAGGTATAAACTCCTAGAACACCTATAAATTGTTTATTGGTGGTAGCAATTTTTTTTTCTGTACTGCGCTTATCATGAGGAGCAGTGCAGTCACTTTGTCATGCTCGGATAACAAAAAAATAAATATTTATTGCAACCTCAATTAAAACCAATTTTGCCGTTTTCACATTCCGGTTTCTATTTATATATTTTTTTGGAAGTAGTGTACAAGTTCAAGCAAATAACGTTACACTTGCGTCATCTATTAGAATATCGATCTATGTTTATGAATATTATGATCCGATAACGAGTGGCTAATTCCGTGGGTGTTTTATTGTCACAAATTTTGATGTTTTCACTCAGTTATAATAACTCGTGGTTAATTAATTGTATGGTTTAATGTTATCTGATTTTTAAGTTGTGCGTGTAACGTTTGATAGAAGGCAAGGACCATAGCCAATTAAACCTACAATACGCTTCATGTCGTAAAACCAGACAACCCAACATAACCTTTACGCCTTTCCCCGGGGTGGGGCGGTGGCGATAAATTAACACGCGATAGAAGAAAGATTCCAGTTATTTTTATTTGATTGAATGACGAGACGAGCAAGGCGCTCGGCTTATGGTAAACGCTACGCATGCTCATAAACAGAAGCAACACCACACAGAACTTTGAATTACAAAGCATTTTCAATTTTTTATAATTATTTAATTAAATGTAAAAACTGTGGCGCATTTAGGATTGTTGGTCTATACAATAAAGTTGGTTTACACAATTGTCGAAATTATATTTTCATTCGTTTTAGATGATAATCTCTCCCATTAAACCTTTTTATAGATATAAAGGGTTGATAATAGAATTGGTAGAACGGTAAATTATTTGATTATATTATAGTAGATTGTAATCCTAGTAATATAAAATACTTATGCCGATAAATGTGACTTTTAAATTCAGTCGCATAACTATTTAACCTTTGATTCAAAAATGTTAACAAAATAAATTCAAATTAAAAATAATTTATTATGTAATACGCCCCAAAGGGCACTTTTATACATTATTATCTATCTATTAAAAATTCTACCAGTGCTTCGAAAAAGCCCACTGACCTGAGAAGAAGCACCAAGAAACTCAGCTAGGTCTTGTTGCCACGTTGTGGAAAGTTTTGTCTAGAGCATGAACGGGCCAGCTCGACCGGGTCGTTACCACTGTCTCACAGAAAACCGACGTAAAGTAGCGGCTTGCTTCTACGTTTCATACGGTGAGTGACATATCCGGAGGCCCAAATCTCCCTGCTTTTCCCAATCCCTTAATTATGCCTTAAAGGTCGGCAGCGCGCCTATGATTCTTCTAGAATTGTAGGCGTACATGGGCGGTGGAGATCACTTACCATCAGGTGACCCACTTGCTCGTATTTTTACTATAGCATAGGCCGGCAAACGATTAAAAAAACTTACATCTCAAAAGTTATTCTTGTCGTTCAGTCACGTTTCAGTTGGCGAGTGCGAACAAACACAACTGACCATTCAACTTAAGGGTTCGCGGAACAAGAAAGAATCCTCGAAGTTTCCATCTGGGACTTGGCAGATGTTGGGCAAAGAAAAATTGTAACTTGACGTGAAAAACCCCGCATACGTGTTTCGAGTTTTGTTACTGTCAGTTTTGCGACGGAATTTGGTGTTTTATTGTCTACCTACGTTTCTATTTTGAAGTGATTTTTTTTTAGAATCGTTGTGATTTGAAACTCGATGAAACGAAAATGCATCACACCAAAGACAATCATATTCATAAATAGGATTAAAGAGAATGAGATAGATTACAAGTGTGTTATCACGTGTCTTTGCGCCGGCGTACAACGAAGCCTTCGGAAAATGTGTGAAATAAACAACGTGATGTATCATTCACGTGTTTATTTTTTTTGCATTTGCGTATTAAAATTCGTTGGTTAATTTATTTATGTTAATTATTCTGAAGTTTTACATCTGCTGCTGAACGGCAGACACACATTTTTTTTCTTTCTTTAACTCGCGCCTGTAAACCCCGAAGGGTAAGGCAGAGGTGTAACCAGTACATCCACATTATGCCGAGCTTAATTCCGTCTCATGATGTGATAGGGGGCGAGCCTACCACTATACCGGTGCTATACCGCTATTGCTGGTGGGAGGATACTTGTATCCGACCGGATAGCGACCACCGTACACTGGTGCTAAAACCTGCCATAGTGGCCCACCTTGTGTGGGTCGCGTTCCAGGGTCAGCCATTGTATATCCGGTTCTCACCAGGGGGCTTGCCCTCTGATCCTTACCCTTTTCCCACCCCTTTTTCCTTCCCCTACCCTATATATTGTTTATCGTTGGTCGACACTATCCTTGGATTGCGCTACACTTACCATCAGGTGTAGCGTAGTCAATTTGCCGAGACAGGATAAAAAAAAAAAAACCGGGTACTATTCCAGACTCCGGGCTGATAACTAAGCATTTCGTAATAGAAAAACCTAGAGTCACTTTTACTCGGCCCGGGGGTCGAACCGGAGACCATAGCACAACAGTCGTAACGCGTGCGCAATACACGCCACCGTGGCTGTCAGGATATTATAAAGTTTAATTATAACTTTAAAAAGACCGGTTAAGTGTTCTTCGGACTCACGTATCGAGTTATTTACGATAATAATTCTTATTAATTAAATTAGGAAAAAAATATGATAATGTAATTGCCGAGTGTATTTTGATGATGCTATGTATGTATACATTAGATAATACTAATTTCTATATATAAGTTTCTTTTACTTTTGTACTGAGTTGTCATAAGCGCTATTTCAATTGCCTACATGATTAATATACGATTTCATTTCATTCAATAAAAAAGTTTTACTGAAAACATCCAGTCAGTAAATTTATATTAATATTTGTCGTAAAAAAAAACCTTAAAAATACTTTATCGCAAAGTGTTTGTATTGGCCCTTTAGTATTTTTGCCATTCCAGTGACGATAATATTTTTTATTTTATTTAATTGAATGACGAGACGAGCAAGGCGCTTGATGGTAAGCGCCACTTAGATACACTGCCTATAAATAGAAGCAACACCACACAGAACTTTGAATTACAAAACACTGCATGACACTAAACTGCGCTCGTCACCCCGAGACATAAGATGTTAAGTCTCATAATGCCTAGTAATTTCACTGGCTTTAATATATTCAAACCGAAACACAACAGTGCTTAGACACTTTTGGTTGACGGCAGAAATAGAGGGCGCGGTGGTACCAACCCAGACAGCCTCTCGCATACGAGGGACCTACCACCTTGTATATGTGACGAGGTGTGTTGTCTATATGCCATGCCTCCCTTTGACCTAGTTGCATGTCTTTTACTACGACATGGCTGGGACGCTTTGCAAGCGAGCATACTTGACCTGATTTACCCGCTTTGTGGATGTCTTTACCTATTACTTCTCGTGTTACTTTTGATTTGATAGAAGGTAGACTTTGAGATGCATGACACGGTAAACGGTAAGGTCGCTCGTATGCGAGAGGCCGTCTGGCTTGGTACCACCGCTTTGTTTTTTTTTCCGCCAAGGAACAGTGTGTAAGCACTGTCGTGTTTCAGTTTGAACGACATTGAAGCCAGTGAAATTACTGGGCATTATGAGACTTAACTTAATTCTTATGTTTCGGGGTGACGAGCGCAGTTCAGTGCCATGCAGTGCTTTGTAATTGAAAGTTCTGGGTGGTGTTGCTTTTGTTTATGGGCAGGCGTGGCGCCTACCATCAGGCGAGCGCCTCGTGCTCGTCTCGTCATTCAATCATATAAAAAAAGGTAGGTTGCTGCTAAACCAATGGGGAGTAACTAGATTACCTCCTCCTTTTTACAGTTGGTTGGGAAATCTTCTTAGTTAGAAAATCTCAGATAGTTAAAACACAAACTGTAAGTATTCAACTTTGCCTGTGTTTTTATTAAATAATTTCCCCTAGGCGAAAAAAGACATATTCGATGAAAAGTTTCCGCCACTGAAGTTGCCGCTGTGACGTTTTATGGGGGAATTTTAATATTAAGATACATCGCTTTGGTGTAGGGTTGTAATATGAACTGAAGGTTCAGGGTTAGTTCAGGGTTCGATGATATTTAGCGGCCTTTTAGTTGTTGAGTTGAGTTGAGTGTTGAGTCTCTCGTAGTTCCTGATATCCATGATACAAGTTAACCTAGTGTGGGGTCAGGACTATGTGTGACTGTTGGGTGTTTTGTTTATAGCATATATCGGCATACGAGCAAATGGGTCACCTGATGGTTAGTGATCTCCACCGCCCATATACGCCTACAATACTAGAAGAATGCAGGCGAGGTTGTCTTTGGACCTAAGATATTAGTGGCTAACTTACACTTAAACAAAAATAATAAAGCGTTTGATTAAACAAATATTTTAATGTCAAATATAAATAACGAATGTAAAAATACGTTTGTAAGTAACGGTCTCTCCACACGCAGTAAGCCACTCGCCCTTATCGAGCCACATAAACTGACCGCGTGTACAACACTTTTGAAGATTAAACTTATAAATTTCACACTTAATACCGATTAGGATTGTGTTGGTTAATGCTGGAGCCAAATATGTTCGGGTCACGAACCCATTCACGAGGGTACAGACATTTTTTTTACTAGCCCTGCTGGGCACGGGCCTCCTCTATTAAATGAGAGGGATTAGGCCTTAAGTCTACCTCGCTGGCCTAATGCGGGTTGGCAGACTTCACAGACATATTGTATAGCCACATTGGTTGGTTGCAACGTAATTAATTTGAAAAAAAAAAACCGGTAAAATCCTGGTTTCGGGCAATTGATGTTTTTATATAGACCGGTAAACCTGCAAGTGGGTTACCTGATTGTAAGTGATGACCACCCATGTACATTGACAATATCAGAAGAATCACTTACCATCAGGTGATCCACTTGCTCGTTTGCCGTCCTATATTATAAAAAAATTAAAATTTAATTCCATATAAATGTCTATTTATATCTATATCTATGTTTATAAATTTTGTTATTGTTACATTTTGTTGTATTAATATCTACTAGCGACATAAAATATAATGTATGTAAGATTGTTCTTTTATCTATTCTGTAATTAACTTGAATAACTATTTTTAGTCTGTGAAAAACCCTCGTATATTTAATAAGTTTGTTTAACCACCGCTTGTTAGAGTGACGTCTAAAATACCTTTATTGAAATAATCTGGGTCTGCGTGTAAGAAATCTTATCGTCGGAGTTAATTTTAGTAAGTATTGTAGCGTATTGTAGTGTGTTCCTTGGAGTCTTTGATGATTAGATTATAAAAAACATACTGACGCAGACAATATAGTGCAGTCTACTCAAACAAAAATATATATACACGGTTATTTTTAAAACACTGACAACCTCGCAGGAGTAGATTCCTAAGGTCATTTGCTACTACTTTTGTTCTACGACTTTTCATAATTTGTTAGATTTTATTCTCATACAAAAATAATTATGAATTTAATTTCCGTCTTGAATTTTACCTACGCGCAGATTACGTAATACACGCGGGCGCGCGCGTCAGTTCAATGACCGGCCGCGCCGTGTCGATCGATAATACCTACACGTAGACGTACGAACACAAACACTATATAACAAAAACTTGTAAAATCATTTTTTTTCTTATGTATTGAGTTATGTCCAAACTCGTAGAACAAAAGTTGTTCCTTATGGGGTCAGCTATATGGCCCTGCGAGGTTGTCAGTGTTTTAAAAATAACCCTGTATAACTAGCATTCACTCGCGGCTCCACCCGCATGAAATTCTGCACCGTTCTATTATCGATATCGCCTATGTTCATCAGGGGTAATGGTGAACGAATTTATCAAATCGGTCCAGTAGTTTCAGTGCCTATTTAATGCAAACAAACAATCAAATCTTTCCTATAATATTACTTTGGATAACTGTATATACAAAGTGGTAGGTCCCCTGTATGCGAGAGGCCGTCTGGGTTGGTACCACCGATTTGTCTATTACCCCCAAGCAACAGTGCGTAAGTACTAATGCGTTTTGGTTTGAAAGGCATTGGAGCCATGGAAATTACTGGGCATTATGAGAGTTAACATCTTATGTCTCGGGGTGACGAGACGAGCAAGGCGCTCGTCTGATAAGCGCCACACCTGTCCATAAACAGAAGCAACACCACACAGAAATTTGAATTACAAAGCACTGTATGGTACTGAACTGCGCTCGTCACCCTGAGACATAAGATGTCGACTCTCATATATACTGCACTAGCTTTTGTTCGCGGCTCCGCCCGCGTGAACGTTTAAAATTGACAAAGTTTCATACAAACTTTCATCCCCTATTTTATCCCCTTGGGGGTAGAATTTATCAAAATCCTTTTTTAGCGGATGCCTACGTCATAACATCTATCTGCATGCCAAATTTCAGCCCAATCCCTCCAGTGGTTTGGGCTGTGCGTTGATAGATCACTATGTCAGTCAGTCACCTTTGAGTTTTATACAGGGTTAATTTTAAAACACCAGCAACCTCGCAGGACCAGATAGCTGACCCCATACGGAACAACTTTTGTTCTACGAGTTTGGATATAACTCAATATATTAAAAAAAAATGATTTTACATGTTTTTGTTGTGTCGTGTTTTTCTTCGTAGGCTGCGGCGCGGCGCGGCTTGCGCGCACGATATCAAAGGCGGCCGGTCAGCTGCTCGGGCGACCGAGGTCAAAGGCGCTAGCCCGGTTCCCCACGCTTCGCGTGTTTGTTTACGTAATCTGCGATGCGCGTTGTAACATTCAAGACGGAAATTAAATGAATACTTATTTTTGTATGAAAATAAAATCTAACAAATTATCAAAAGTCGTAGAACAAAAGTAGTAGCTTATAACCTTAGGAATCTACCCCTGCGAGATTGCTGGTGTTTTAAAAATAACCCTGTATATTTAGATTTACGCTAAAACACAATCTCAGACTTTATAAACGACCGAATGCATGTCATAAAAACCTAAAAGAGAACTTTTGAACAAGCAAGTCGATATAAACGGTTTAATGAATAAATATCCGTACAAACAAGTCCCTACGTTGCCGGTGTGACCCGGGTAAGTTTTAATGAACCGGTAAAGGGCCGACTCCTCGTATATCCGGTTTTGTAACGAACACAGTCGCGTCGTCGGCGCGTTGTGAATTTGAAATTTAATATCGTTGTTAACCATGCTGTTTTACCTTCTGTAGGTTTTACTTAAAAAATACTTTTTGGAAGTAATAGTTTTTCGAGTGGTAGAGCCACGCTTTATGTAGTTGTGTCTACAGCATGAATGGGTCGGCTCGATCGGCTTGTTTCACAGGAAACCGGCGTAAAGTAGCGGCTTGCTGCTGCGTTTCGTACGGTGAGTGAGATATCCGGTGGCCCGAATTCCCCGTCATCCCCTCATCCCCAGCAAGTCGCTCGCCTGATGGTAAGCGCCACGCCTGCCCATAAACAGAAGCAACACCACAAAGAACTATAAATTACATGTATGGCACTGAACTGCGCTTGTCACCCCGATACACAAGATGTTAAGTGTCATAATGCCCAGTAATGTCACTGGCTACAATGTCCTTCAAACCGAAACACAACAGTATTTACACACTGTTGCTTGGTGGCAGATATAGACAAAGCGATGGTACCCACCCACATGGCATAAATATACTAAATAAAACCATATAAAGTCCATTTAAATTAGTTTTATTTTAATAAATTACTGATTATTTTTTTTGCACTTAATAACGTTTCAGAAACTCGAATTGATTTGACAGTGCTGTCAAAATCAAAGTTCTGTTAATCAAAAGTTGGTTTGATCAGCCTTTAAGATACCTTTAAGATATAGAGATATAGATAGGATAAATACAACAGAAAAACATACAGTCGAAAAAAAAACAGTACCAATAACACGCCATTTATTTTTCATACAATATAAATCCATACAATCTTATTTCAAAAGCCATTCGCGCATTACATTTCCCTAATATGTGATTCAGTAACATGGAAAACATTTTTACGCGCTTTTTTGTGTAATGTAATGTTGCGAAATCGGTTAATAAACTCAAGAGTGTACCAATGATGGTATTTAGGACTTCTTAATAATTATGATTAAATATGTCTTCCATGAATATTACACCAAACTAAGTAAGTTAAGCAACGTCAGTTTTATAACATGTATAAATAAGTTTTTCTGCAATTAACTGGATCATTCTAATAAAGGACTCAGAACCAACAACATCATGTTTTAATTACAAGACACAATCATCAATTATTACATGGCGACCCTGCCAGCGGTATCCATTATGGGATACCACATGGCCATGGCCACCATGGCCACTTATTTTGAAGACGATTAATTAGAAGAAAAAAAAATCAAGCCAAGAAAACTTAGAAGAAAAATCAGAAGAAAAAACATTTAAAAAAATCAATACATCATGGAAAATACAACGCCAACGGAGCAGCTTTCGGCCACGACAACGCAATACCATACAGAGCGTTTCGAGGTTCTTTGGAAATTATCAAGAAAGAAGAAAGAAGGTTTGGAGGAGTCCAGGGTATAGCCCGGCCCAACCACACAACTACAGCATGAATCAGCAGCAGCGATGCCGTACAAGCTCCACATCTGCGCCAGCTCCGCTCGCCCCTAAGCCATCATCAACAGCCATCTTGATCGTCAACGCGCTCCTTACCAACAAAGTTTGAAGTAAGAGTAAAAGTATGTAATTTTCAATTTTTTTTTTTTAATGTTCAATATCTATTTTAATTAACTTTCATAATTTTGTTAACGAAATATTTTGTGAATTTTTTGTTGTGTTTAAGAATATGTCATAACGGTATCTTAGGAGATATTTTTTTTTTTTTTAAACGTTATGAAGCAATTATTAAGGATAGTTAATAAGGATAATATAATAATAAGGATAGTTATTACAACTTAATAAGAATAATTAAAATATTTGCATTGAAATAAGTTGTAATGATGAGTAACAGACATTCGATACCGCCTCGGTGCGATGTTATAAGATTTATGTAGGTCATGGAATAACATTGAATGGCATTTTTCATGACGAAAGCAAAATTGAGACGCCAGTGTCCAGTGTCATCGAACTCGGGTGACGTAAAGCGATACTTAGCGTTCGCTAATTATTATAAACGGTTTATACTTATATGTTAGGAGACGAATTTTTTTTTTTCAATTGCGAACCGACGCTTGTAAATTAGGATTAGGATTTTAGGATTAGACACGATTTTGTCTAATAGTAATGGTCACGTAGTTGCTTATGCGAGCCGTAACTTATCGCCCGCAGAAAGTAGATATCCGATAATAGATTTAGAATTACTAGCTATCGTATGGGCAGTAAGGCATTTTAGACCGTATCTGTATGGCAGAAGGTTTAAAATCTTTACAGATCATAAGCCATTAGTATACTTATTTAGTTTAAAGGATCCTTCCAGTAGACTAACTAAGTTTCGACTATACCTTGAAGAATATGATTTTGAGATCGTGCACATCCCGGGTCGGAATAATGCAGCTGCAGACGCATTAAGCCGACTCCCGGTATCAATGACGTGTGACGATTTAAAATCTATTGGAGAACAAGTAGTTTCTGTATTGACGAGAGCACAAACTAAACGTGTGAAATCTCAGAAATACATAACTGATAACAATGATTTGACAGAACAGATTTCTACCAGTAGCAGGTCTGATCAGCCTGAAACTGTAGAAATTCTGAAAAAACCCAATGATGTGATAGAATTAATTTTTATTAATGACAAAGATTTTAAGAATTTGATTTGTCGTAACTCGAATAGAGGATACTGCACGTATGTACCTTCGCGAGGTACTATTTTCCTAAATACTCGATCGTTATCTACCCCGACGGAGTTAGCGAGAGATTTAGGATTGATGTGCGAAAAAGAAAATATTAATGAAATATTGATTATAAAGAATAGGCAAAATGCAACAAATATAAAAGTACTTGCAAGTCATATGAAAAAGTTGCATATAAAGGTACCTAAAATTTTAATTACAACCGATGTTGTAAGAATTAGTGATCACGAGGATAAAATAATCATATTAAATGATTTTCATTTGTTACCCACAAGCGGACACGCAGGGATAAACAGAATGATAAGCAATTTAAAAAAATATTATTACTGGCCAGGTATGACGAATGATGTAATAAACTACGTTAAAAAATGCAAACAATGTCAACATAATAAATTTACTAATCGCATCGTAAAAGAGCCGATGGTAGTAACAAATACTGCAAGCTCAGCGTTTGAACGTGTAGCGTTAGATATTATGGGTCCATTACCGACCGATTGCAACAATAACAAATACATTTTAACATTACAATGTGACTTATCTAAATTCATAGAGGCCTACGCCTTGCAAAGTAAAGATTCAGACTCAGTGGCGAGAGTATTCGTCTCTAATTTCATATTGAGATACGGAGTGCCCAAAGAAATCATTACAGACAAAGGTACAGAGTTTATGTCTAGTATTATAGAAAATGTGTGTAAAATATTAAAAATCGAACATCTAAATTCGACACCTTATCATCATGAAACGATAGGTTCTTTAGAAAATAATCACAAGCATTTAGGATCATATCTTCGAATTCAGTGTGATAGGAATAATATTGATTGGAGTGATTGGTTACCTTTTTGGTCATTTTCTTATAATACTACAGTGCACTCAGAGACGAAATACACACCATTTGAATTAGTATTTGGAAAATGTTGTAAATTGCCCTCAGACTTTGGAATTTCAGTTGAACCTTTGTATAATTATAATGATTATCCAAAAGAAATGAAATATCGTTTACAGCGAGCCCAGTATGATGCCAAGCAGAATTTGTTACAAAGTAAATTAAAACGAAAATTAATGTATGATAAGAAAACTTACTGCGTAACTTATAAAAAGGGTGACCTTATTCTTATAAAAAATCAAACTGGAACTAAACTTGAAAATATCTATAACGGCCCCTACGAAGTTATTGAGGAAGTTTCACCTAATGTTAAGATTTTAAAGGATAATAAAGAATATGTTATACATAAGAATAATACTAAGAGATATTTTAGTTAATATTAAGTACTTTTATTGTATGTTTTATAAATGTTTGGTTATCTTTGTTACTCAAAAATATGTGAAGTTAAATTCTAAACTTAGTAACAGTTTGTAATAGTTTTGAATTTTTTCTTAATTTTTTCTTAAAAAATTCTCTTTCCTTAAATGGGGAAGGGTAGCAGGCCCTTTTTCGGGGGAGTTGTAATGTAATGTTGCGAAATCGGTTAATAAACTCAAGAGTGTACCAATGATGGTATTTAGGACTTCTTAATAATTATGATTAAATATGTCTTCCATGAATATTACACCAAACTAAGTAAGTTAAGCAACGTCAGTTTTATAACATGTATAAATAAGTTTTTCTGCAATTAACTGGATCATTCTAATAAAGGACTCAGAACAACAACAAGTCATGTATTAATTCAAACTATTTTATTACATTTGTTAAGTGGTACAGGTGTCGGCTATAAAAAAATTGAATAAGTAAAATGATGAAATAAGGAACACACGAGAGTGAATGCTTTTACATTTTTACTGAATTAAAAGAGGAGCTTCAGTATGCAATCTATATGTATGTATATTAATTTTCGATTTTCTCAAAAGATAATCAATCGATTATGGCGGATATTTTTTTTTATTTATTAAATGACGAGATGAACAACGCGTGGCCGGGTCTGCTAGTTAAGTATATTTTATACCTTATTTTTATAGCATAGGCCGGCAAACGAGCAAGTGGGTCACCTGATGTTAAGTGATCTCCACTGCCCATGTACGTCCACCACCAGAACAATCATGGGCGCGTTGCCGTCCTTAAAGGAAAGGGATAATTAGGAATTGGGAAGGGGAGGGGATTTGGGCTTCCGGATATCTCACTCACCGTACGAAACGCAGCAGCAAGTCGCTACTTTACGTCGGTTTTTTGTGAGACAGTGGTAACGACCCGGTCGAGCCAGCCTATTCATGCTGTAGACAAAACTGTCTACAGCGTGGCTCTACCATTTAAGTCCTTAGTTCTCAAAGTGGTTCAGGTGGACTCCCAGGGGTCCACTGGAGACTCAACGGGAGTCTACGTTGGCGTGACAAAAAATGAGGGTTCACAATTCGTAAGCGGACGGCTAGGAAAATTTATCTGCTTTCGATAGTCAAGAACTAAAATGTTGCTTTGACTTCACCTATCAATGTAGGCAGATAATATTTTAAGAATGTTTTTTGTCATGATTTGGGAATATGGTAGAAATGTAGCTGCAAGGGGTCCACCGGAACTATCAAAATTTTGAAAGTGGTCTATGAAGAAAAAGTCTGGAAACCTCTGATTTAAGTGCAGGTTGGAGGGGCAATATTAGTGTAATGTCAGTGTCGAGTCCACGAACTGGTTGTAAATGGGGTAGGAGGGGGGAGGAGCCCGTAGCGTCAGTCACGGCACTCGCACCTGATATATCGACGTGGAAGTAGAGCTTGTCGTAAATTTAGAGGTTACACTGTGGAGCGATGGCGTGTGGGCTATGTGACGAGAGAGAGGTTTCAGTGTTTTTGTTATTGCCTTAATAGGTAATCGGTTACCGCCGCTCATGGATATCAGCAATGCCAAGGGGCACGGCCAAGTCGCTGCCTATGGCTGAACGAATACTCTATTTTTTTTTTACTAGCCCTGTATTTTATACGTCCCACTGCTGGGCACGGGCCTCCTCTACTGAATGAGAGGGATTAGGCCTTAGTCCACCACGCTGGCTTAATGCGGGTTGGCAGACTTCACATACCTTCGAAAAATCTTATCGAGGTCTCAGTATACTATATTTAAAAAATTTAAAATAGCGACCAGCAAGTAAGCAAGTGGATTACCTGATGTTAAGTAGTTTCCATTGCTCATGAACATCATACTGTGGTGGTACACATTGCCCAAACCGCATAGCTGTCATCACAACGTCAACAGATCTTGAATCAATCAATGAACACAAGGTGGTAGGTCCCTCGTATGCAAGAGGCCGTCTGGGTTGGTACCACCGATGCTATTTCTACCGCCAAGCAACAGTGTATAACTGTTGTGTTTCGGTTTGCAGGACATTAAAGCCAGTGAAATTACTGGGCATTATGAGACTTAACATCTTTTCTCGGTGTGACAAGCGCAGTTCTGCGCCATGCTTTGTGAATTCAAAGTGTGGTGTTGCTTCTGTTTATGGGCAAGCGTGGCGCCTGCAATCAGGCTAGCGCCTTGTTTGTCTCGTCATTCAATCGAATAAAAAAAAACATCATTTTGTCAAGCATTAGAAAGAGTATGAAATATCACGCGCTTCTCTTATACCTTGTGTCACAGTGCACAGAACATTAGTAAGACTAGTTTACGACTAACATGACCTGAGCACTGCTCTTGGATGTAAAACAAGACAGTGCTTAATGTTAGATATACACATTGTATTTATGTTCTCTATATTTTGTGCTGTATATTCCTGTGGTTGATATTTACTTGTGGTATGATTCTTTTTGCGGTACCCAGCGACGTTAACGGAGTATTTCATGGACATATTTCATAAGGTGGTTGGTCTCTCGTATGCGAGGAGCCGTCTGAGTTGGTACCACCGCTTTGCAAGCAATAGTGTGGAAGCATTGTTTTGTTTCGGTTTGAAGGACATTGAAGCCAGTGAAATTACTGAAAATTATAAGACTGTTATGTCTCGGAGTGACGGGCGCAGTTCAGTGCCATGTAGTGCTTTGTAATTGAAATTTCTGTGTGGTGTTTCTTCTGTTTATGGGCAGGCGTGGCGCTTACGTACTTGCTCGTCTCGTCATTCAGTTAAATGAAAAAAAGTGCGGCAATTCGATTGCTACTGTGTCAGGCAATTCTTTGTCTGTCTATCCGTATGTTACAGCCATTTTACTCGTAGACTATTAGAGCTATATGTATGAAATATGGATCACAGGTGTATTCCATGAACCGCTCTGCAAAAGTGAAGTGAAATGAAAAAAAATAGTATCGCTCTCCATACATGTGACTGATACCAGTCCATGTGACTCCATACATGTGACTGAT
Source organism: Amorpha juglandis (assembly GCA_949126905.1). Taxonomy (NCBI): domain Eukaryota; kingdom Metazoa; phylum Arthropoda; class Insecta; order Lepidoptera; family Sphingidae; genus Amorpha; species Amorpha juglandis. The sequence continues at coordinate 1,364,225 of OX421383.1, forward strand.
ATATAGAATATTCTTTTTTTTAACAGGATAGACCGGCAAACGAGCAAGTGTGTCACCTGATATTAAGTGATCTCCACTGCCCATAATACTAGAAGAATCATAGGCGCGTTGCCGGGAAGGGATTATTAAGGGATTGGGAAGGGTAGCGGGGTTTGGGCCTCCAGATATCTCACTCACTCATCATACAAAATAAAGCAGCAAGCTGCTACTTTACGTCGGTTTTCTATGATACAATGGTAACAATCCGTTCAAGCCGGTCCATTTATGCGGTAGACAAAACTGTCTACAGCGTGGCTCTACCACCCGTCTATTCTTCCTTACTATGTAAATGTCTCGTGTTAAATTGACTGTGTATCTTAAGGCAATAAATAAATAAACAGGTAATTAACAAAACAAACTCCAGGGCTGTGCGAATGAAAAGGCGATAAAGGACCCGCATAAAACCCGTCAAAGTCCGTCCTTCAACATTAAGGCTGGATTGCACCATAATAGTAGTTATAGTTAAGGTTTATGTGAAATTTGAGTAATGCTGACTTTAACACAGACTGCGCAATGTGTTGCACCATCGTATTCCGATACTATTAGATTCCTCGATTAATTCTAGAAACAGGGACATGATATTATTTTGGAACACAGACACTTTGGGTGATATATCGGTTTGGAGGCTATAATTGAATTGTCTGTCAGATATTTAACTTAAACAATAGCTTTAACTAGCGAATCTTGGGCGGTTACGGTTAACAGCTTAAGTTATGACGTCATCTAACATTTATCAAAATAAAAATAAAATCATTTATTGATTCAATAAAATGTCAAACATCGTTTAGATTCAGTCAAATTTTAACTCTACCGCCATTCCGGAATGCTGTTTCGTTAAAGAAGAACGGACAAGAAACTCTAACGTTGCTCTTTTCTAAACTTATTTACAATATTTGCACTACATTGAAGTATTATTTGAATTAGAGCAGCTAAATTTATGTCAATGAGGAACGTTATAAAGTAAAATAATTCGATTATAATAGTTTTAGTGCATACCAATTAGTGCAACTCACATTTGCTTAACCGTTACTTCAACATGTTTGTCATTGCTAACGTAAGTTGGTGTAACCCAGCTTAAAAGGAGTAACTTTTGTATAATTCCGACGAATGTTAAACTTTCAGATCTCACTCTGAAAGGGTGTCACCGGGAAAATGATTATTCTAGTGTATTTTTTTATCGCCGGTATAAATTACGTTTTCTTTGGCTCCCTTCCTTAAAGCTCTCATAATAACGCCTTAAGGACAGAATGTCTTATTGAAAGGGGATTATTTTGCGTCGACTTTCCGTTAAACGGATTTTTTAATGCCGTATTTAGATGTAGAGAGACTTCGAGTGGTAGAGCTACGCTGTAGACAGTTTTTTCTATAGCATGAATGGGCCGGCTCTACCAGGTCGTTACTACTGTCTCACAGAAAAAGTGTGATATCCGGAGGCCCAAATCCCCCTCCTCTTCCCTAATTATCTCTTTTCTTTAATATCAGAAACGCGCCGATGATTCTTCTGGTATTGTGGGCGTACATGGGCGGAGAAGATCACTTACGGTTTGTAAGTATTGTTAGTACCATTGCTTTTTACGAACGCTATTTTACTGACAAAAAAATATTTTCTTAATTCGACGAATTATACAGTTCACTCGAAATAATAAAAAAAACTAAACGAACTTTTTTTTATTGTCTTGAAAGGCAGACGAGCAAGTGGCCCGTCTGATGGTAAGCGGTTACCGCTGCTCATGGGCATTGGCAATACCAGAGACACAACCAAGCCGCTGCCTAATACCTGCTGCCGAACGAATTAAATAAAATAAACGCTTAAATACCTGTAAACTGAAGGGTATAATGCCACATTATTGGTTTATCTGCTATAGCGCGTCTTGGTTCTTCAATTTAACGGTAACGGGTATCAGAAGACAAAGACAATGTAATAATCTAAAAGCGAATTAATGTTACATATTATTATGGCAATTATCATTAATATTGAATGAAGGAATTTTATACAAAAGTATAGGCGACTGTTTCAAAACAAAGTGGATATAATTGTCTTCTCGTAAATAAAATGTTATGTATCTTTGTTTGTTCTATAAGTGTGCCGATAACATTTTTTTGAAGTGAAAACTTCTTTAGCCGCGTTGAGCACTTTTTTGGAGCGGAGTGGCGTGAAGTGGAGTGGAGTAGAGCGGAGCGGAGTGGAGCGGAGTGGAGCGGAGCGGAGTGGAGCGGAGTGGAGCGAAGTGGAGCGGTGTGGAGCGGAGTGGAGCAGAGTGGAGCAGAGTGGAGCGGAGTGAAGCAGAGTGGAGCAGAGTGGAGCGGAGTGGAGCGGAGTGGAGTGCGGTGCAGTCGAGTGCAGTGCTGGCTAAGATATTAGTGGCGGACTAACAATCCACTACAGCTACAGAATATAATTTAACATAACTCCCAAGTAGCAATATGTCGGTGTCAAGTGCAGCGTATAATGTATAGGGTGTTGACATACCTACAGCTACAGGGTGTTGTGGGACAGTGAGGACGTGGCTGTATTACGTGTCACGTACATATGATGACGACTGCGATCGCAATGATTTATTGCCACGAATTAGATCGTCTCTTTATTTCGACGCAATGAATTTAAGTAACTGAGTAAACGGTAATAATTAAAAAACAGGACGTGTGAACGCTTATGAATGATACATCGCTACAATAAATAGTAATAATAAATAAACACACCCCACAGTCATACACATTGTCATGACTCCACACTAGGTTAAAATTGTATTGTTGGTATCAGGAACTACGAGGGACTTGCGGTCCCACAACACCCAGGCCGGAAACTAAAAATCGTGAAAAAATCGTGTCACACAAAAATTTGTCTCTTAGCGGGAATTGAATCCAGGGCCTTTCTCGCAGCCGGCTACTCTCCCACTGCGCCACGGAGGCTGTAAAAATACTTTAGCGGTTACTTTAGCGATCCATTCTCGTTATATAAAGTATTTCTCATCGGGTTTGTTTTTTTAATTGAATGAGGAGTCGAGCAAGTCGCTCGCCTGATGGTAAGTGCCAGGCCTGCTTATAATCAGAAGCAACACCACACAGAACTTTGAATTACAAAGCACTGCATGGCACTGAACTGCGCTCATCACCCTGAGACATAAGATCTCATAATGCCCAGTAATTTCACTGGTTTCAATGTTCAAACTGAAACACAACATTGCTTATACACTGTTGCTTAGCGGCAGAAATATACAAAGCGAAGGTATCAGCCCAGACGGCCTCTCGCATACTAGAGACCTACCACCTTGTGAAAATGCCATCTAAGTGTCATGGAAACCACTTCATCCTCACAAATAATACTTCTGTAGTATGTCGCTCGTAAATATATGTCTCTTTTTATTTGCATTTCAATAAACATCCTAACATCATCATCAATGTCCATCGATTGACTTAGTCTCTACGAATTCAACACGTAATGGGTCAATTGAAAGTATAAAATACGCAAGTATACGCTCGCTAGATTAAAACGACGGTTGACACGACACGAGTATTACAGTGTTCGCAACGGAGTAAAATGTTCATTGTACTATTCGAATGGATGAGGGAAGGGGCTGGCAGGATTTAATAAAGTAGATGCATGTTTTTTGGTAGTGGAATATTCATATCCGGCTGGATAACGACCACCGTACACATGGTGTTAAAACCTCACATAGTGATCCGCACGCCTTGTGTAAATTGTGTTCCAAGATTAGGCAGTGTAAATCCAGTTCTTTTTTTATCCTGGCTCGGCAAAATGACTACACTTGATGGTAAGTGTAGCGCAATCCAGAAATAGTGTCGACCAACGACAAACAGTGTGTATATCGTTGGTCAGCACGATCATGCCGGCCTGCCTAAATGCGTCTTCACACTCCGTTTAAAGGACCTAATACATATTACATTATAGGAAGGAGGGAACACGTGTGCCGGCAAACTATTCCACAGCTTAATGGTCCGGCGGAAGTAAGACTGCGAACTTTTTAGTTCGAGCCGAGATGGAGGAGACCGGTTCTCCCAAGGGGCTTGCGATATGACTTGATGGTTGATTGGGGGCTATAGGGGTACATCCTTGTATCACTGTGCCTGTATAGGTCATCCGGCTGCCCTGTCGCACGGTAAAGGGTTTAATCATAGTTTCATTACAATTGTATTAAGCATCCCTAAATCCTACTTCATTAGAATTAACAGCGGGTTAATCGACTATGTGCGTAATTAGATTATCGATAGTAGTTCATTATTGTATTATGCGATTCGATCATCACTATTCACGGAATTCGGTAGGTTTTTTTTATTAGATTGAATGACGAGACGAGCAGGGCGCTCGCCTGATGGTAAGCGCCACGCCTGCCCATATACAGAAGCAACACCACACAGAACTTTAAATTACAAAGCAATGCATGGCACTAAACTGCGATCGTCACCCCGAGACATAAGATGTTAAGTCTCATAATGCCCAGCACATAACACAACCGTGTTTACACACTGTTGCTTGGCGGCAGAAATAGACAAAGCGGTGGCTACCCAGACGGCTTCTCACATACGAGGGACATACTCACATACGCCAGGCTGTCAGATAGTTATTTATTGATTATCTTTAGAATTAAGCTTAGTAATAACGATGATTCAATAATTACCCGATGTACCAACAAAGACTTAGCTCAGGGAGACCCTCTGTCGCCTATAATTTTTAATTTAATAACCCACAGCTTAGGCCGATTGCCTCTTAATGTAGTATTGTCGCAATATGCAGACGATTTTGTTCTGTATATTAGAGACAAAGATATTTCTAAAAGTGAAATGTATATGCAAAGAGCACTCGACTCCATAATTTCGTTGTTGGGTGAACTTGGGTTAGAATTATCACCTAGTAAATCAAAATTCTGCCTCTTTAGTAGAGGACGAAGAAGAATATTACCCACATTAAAGGTAATGGGTTGCAATTTAGCCTTTGCAGAATATATCAGATACTTAGGTTTATGGCTAGATAGAAGTCTGCGTTGGGGCAAACACATAAATGTGATAATTGAAAAATGTTCAAAGCTTTTAAATATATTAAAAATACTTGCTGGTAGCTCCTTTGGAATACATACAATTCATATGCGCAGATTATACATTGCAATAATCAGAAGCCGAATGGATTATAGCTGTTTCATTTATGATTGCAGTGCGAAAACACACACTGCAAAGCTGGATAAAATACAAAATCAAGCTCTAAGATTAATCGGCGGTTTTATTAAAAGTACACCGATTCACGTTATGGAAAGCGAGCTAAATATAATACCGCTATCATTAAGAAGGCAATATCTAGCATATAAATATAGCTTGAAATTAATATCTTGGTCTAATAATGTAACTGCTACTTGGATTTCCGAGTTAAGTGCTCTTTGTAACTTAAGTTATTGGAAAAACAAAAGAATACCTTTACTCATTAAAACTTACAAGGATGTGAGTCAAAGTAAGGTTATTTCTAATGATATTCTTAGTATGTTTAACTTAGACACATGGGTGACAAGTATTGATATTAAAAAATATATTTGTGTAAATCTTGAAAGTATCCCATATTCCAAAAAATGTTTTGAGCCCAATATCTTAGTGAACAGTGTTATCGCAGAAATAAACGAGAAATATAATGGATGGCACAGTATATTTACAGATGGATCTAAAGGTAATCATGGTCTAGGAGCTGGATTTTATGACAAAAATTTACAATGTAAAGTAGGTTTCAAAATTAATTGTGATGTTTCAATAATGTCGCTGGAACTCATTGCAATTTATCAGGCCTTATCTTACGGAATTAATCTTAATCTGGATAAAGTTGTTATCTTTTCAGACAGTAAGAGTGCCTTGCAACATGTGGCTCGATGTGCCTCTGGCCTCAGAGGGGCATCGATAGCCTATGACATCCTTAAAAGTATTATTACGTTTAGCAAAAGGAATAAAGACTTAAAATTGCAATGGGTTCCAGCCCACATTGGCCTAAAGGGAAACGAGGTAGCTGACTGTATAGCTAAGTTAGCAGCGAAAGATGGCAGATTAATTAACTACTCTCCAGACCATTGGGAATTAATACCTAAATTTAAACATATATGCTCAGATGACTGGAACAAAACATTTATTATGAAATCTGTAGATAAAGGCATATGGTATAAGAGGATACAGGGTGAGCTTCCTCGCGTACCCTGGTTTGATCACACTAACCTAAGCAGGAATTACGTTAAGCTAGCCTTAAGACTAAGATCCGGGCACTATCCATCAGCAAAGTTTGCGTACTTAATGAAAAAAACTAATTCACCAAATTGTATAAGTTGCAACAAAATTGAAGACGTACAACATTTGCTGATGGAATGTGTCCGGAATAAAGACGAGCGCGAGTCGCTGGTGAAGGAATTTAAGTTAAATAGGTTGGATGTAGGATTAATTCAGGAAGTTTTATCAAAACCATTGTCGGAGATAGCAAAAAAATTGTGTCGTTTAGCAACAATTGTTCACCAGTGACTCATCCGGCTAAAATAATGTATGTTATGAGTTAAAATAGTTGTTGTTTTTTGTATTGTAATAAGGTATGATGGGGTTGGCATGTCCATGACAAAAACCCCTAAATAAATAAAACCAGATTAAAAAAAAAAAATCTTCAGGCCATGGGTGACGGCTTCATACCATCAGGTGACCAAATCGATCATTTGCCGGCCAACGCTAAAAATTCTACTTAGTCTTACTAATTTTATTGAGCAAGGAAAAAGTTCGCCAGTTAAAAGTTTTCACCCTCCCCAACTATAAAGTTGGGAACTTTTATTTTCCTTAAACATTGTTCATCAATCTGTGTTACTTTAGATATTTTGTCTTAAGAACTTTGAAGGCAGTCTCAAATTCGGCATTCACCAAAAATTATTAAACTTTTTGACAAAAAATAAAACCGATTCATAATCTAAAAAAATAGTTCTAAACAATTTGGTGTCTTCGGTAATGCATTTTAATAGTTGAGGATTGTTATCACCAAATGCCTTTTTAGTTTTATTTAAGCTTTTTAGTTTGCTTGTTTTTATTTTTTGTTAATTTTTTTTTTATTATTTTTAGTCTTTCACTATTCTATAATCATCATCATCGGAGCATAAAAGATGATGTTTCTTTCTTCTCCGTTTCCATCCCCTTAGAGATGGAATTTCTTTTTAAAATAAAATTGGGACTAACTTTGAGTACTTGTTCGATTCATAAATAAATACACCCAGCAGTCACACATATAGTTCTGACCCCACACTAAGTTAAACCTGTATCGTGGATATCAGGAACTACGAGCCGCAACCCAGACTAGAGATATCCGGAGGAGTAAATTCCCCTCCCCCTTCCAATCCCTTAATTATCGCTTCCCTTTAAAGTCGGCAACGCGCCTATGATTCTTCTAGAATTGTGGGTGTACATAGGCGGTGATCACTTACCATCAGTGGGCCAACTTGCTAGTTTGCCAGCCTATGCTATAAAAATACTATGAATAAATTATCATAGGTGCTGTTGACTGATTCACATTTTGTTGGTAGAATATTTTTGGGATTGACGTGTTTTTAATTAAAATCCCATGGAAATCTAGACGAGGTAGGCGGTAATCCTGCAGTCTGTGTCGGCGTCATGTGCGGATCTACGCTCTATATAGGTTCAGGATTATTTCACATTCTATTAAAATTGTTGGATCTATGTCACCAACTAGGATTTTTAAAGCTTAGACCGGCAAACGAGAAAATGAATCACCTGATGGTAAGTGATCTCCACAGCCCATGGTATTACTTGACAAATATTGGTACAGTTTTGACGGAACCTATATTTTTTTGTAACATTTTATAGATTAATAAATATTTCGTATTTGAATTAAATATAGTTAGGTGTTAATTTTTATTAATCGATGCGAACGGTGTTTATAAAATTGTCGTCTGGTAGATACGCCTAAAATAATGTATAAAAGAGAGGCGTACGACTTGACAGATACAGTTCGCATTCCGTCATCGTGCAGTAAGGACCTTAGTCCCAGTCGTGGTCGTTATTATAGTAGCCAGCCTTCTGCTTGGCTGACCGTTACAGTAGTAGTAATTCTAACATAGTTAATCATACTGAGCGTGTGTACAAGTGCAATTAAAGTAAGGCCTACAATTTGTTATTCCTGACACGAGTTTGTTCTTCGTGAGTAAAATAAATTGGTTTGAAAGTGATCATTTTATTTGGGTCTTATTAAGTCATCTCACATTAAATTCCTAAATATATAAGCAGTTTATAGAGTCGGTGACAGAGAGCTGCGTAGAGCGAAGCGCGCGTGAGCTCTCCCTGCGAGGGGTTAGCGACGCAACCGATAATACCTTGATGAAACAACTTTAAACAAGACCGCTTACATAGATAGCTTAGATAAAAAACTACACATACTCGGTATTTCGTTAAAAATTTACTGCGAATATTAGAAATTGGTTCTTAAAAATGTACGTATACGAAATACAATATTTGGATTTTCAATATAAATACAATTTCAAATCAAATATAATTTGATCTTTACGTGGATTATTTGTGGTAGAGTCACACTGTAAACAGTTTGTCTAAAGTATCAATGGGCCGGCTCGACCGGTTGTTACCACTGATTCTCAGAAAACTGATGTAAAGTAGCGGCTTTCTCCACGGCACGGCGGCTTACGTCCATTTCCCTCCATAGCAAAGCGGCAGAAATAATGAATTGAACAGGCATTAACCTCAAGTGTAAGGAGGACAACTAGGAAGCCAGATGTAAAGCACGATGTATGTCATTCAGGCTAGTAAAAAACCTACAAGCCTACAATTTACGGAGGCCTGAAATCATAACTCTTGCGTTCATAGATGTTAGGAGGGAAATAATAGAATAGAATAAATATAAAATAATACTGCTATCCAATAACATGCCGGTCAGTCACCTCCTTTGCGGACAAAACGTGAATGCAAAATGCAATTTTGCGGCCAGCTGTGTGGAGTTCCACCAGTACTTTCGACCACAGCGCGAACGACAAATTGTTGCCGCAGGGTGAGGCTAAATAGCGGCTTTTCATCTCCAATGCCAAGAATTTATATCTTATATTAGTGTCACGATATGTTGCAAGCCGAGCGTACAAACCGCTGTACGTGATCGGAAACAAAAATAAACCCACCCGATCCCATACGCCGGTGTCGTATTCACGTGGGAGTCGACTCAATTTAATCAGAAGTTCCTGTTCCCTGTACTGACAGAGTCAATTTTTTTTTTATAGCATGGATCGGCAAACGAGCAAGTGGGATAAGTGGTAAGTGATCTCCACCGCCAATGTACGCCTACAATACTAGAAGAATCATAGGCGCGTTGCCGACCTTTAAAGAAAGGGATAATTAGGGGAATGGGAAGGGGCTCTTCGGCCTTTGGATATCTCACGGATATCTCATACTCACCGTACGAAACGCAGTAGCAAGTCGCTACTTTACGTCGGTTTTCTATGACATACTTTTGTGACATTGACTCATGACAGCATATCTTCAGTTTTTTTTCAGGTTTCGAATGTGTCTGACTATTGAAATCTATTGACAGTAAAATAAGTCTTTATTTTATTTAATTGAATGACCAGACGAGCAAGTTGCTCGCCTGATGGTAAACGCCACATCTGCCCATAAATAGAAGCAATACCACACAGAACTTTGAATTACAAAGCACTGCATGGCACTGAACTGCGCTCGTCACCCCGAGACATAAGATGTTAAGACTCACAATGCCCAGTAATTTCACTGGAAACTTAACAGTGCTTACAAACTGTTATACAACTTATATAACTATTACATTAAACAATCGAATTTAATTCATAGTTATGTCCTTTCTATATTATTACTCCCAAACCGCTTATTAAAATACCATTTGTAATATATAAACATGAATTTCGTATAAAGTGGACGTCGGCCAATGAGGTCACATTATACAAATTAGGCTGTACGACGACGAGACCTTTGCCGACCTTTGTGGCGGTGAAGTTTAAAAAAACAACCTTTGTGTAGGGTTGTATGGTTTTGTATCGATAAATTCTGAATAGTGTTTTTGAAAATAATTTTATTTTATATTTTTTTCAGTATTAGTATACTATAATTTTATAGGTATTAAGCATCGATATATAAAAAAGGAGGATAGAACGCTACTAATATCGTCAGTGATGCAGGTTTATGATATATGTGTGCGAAAGTTGAGGGATACCAGATAAATGAAAATTTTCCCCAGTTTTAACCAACTCCTAAGAGGAGGTATTATATTCGGCCCGTGTTTATTGGAATAAAGTATGTAGATAGTAATTAAGTACTTAGTTCAAACAATTAATTGTTTCGTGTAATAATGGGGTAGGTATATAAAAAATTAAAAAATAAGTTAAAAGTCTTTAAAATTATTTAATTTTCTATACACATGCCTCTTACTTTGCACGGACCGTTCAATACTTTCTAATTTAGAAATGTGGTGGAAACGAATGCTCAAATATTTTGTAAGATATATTTAATTAAATTGATCTTATGTTCGGCGCCTGCCAGAGTGTGTTCTAGTTCCAAATTAAAAAAAATATTATTATTCGCTATAAAAGAATCCAATATTTTTTATATTATGTACGTATGTTGTTTTTCATTAGAAATTATAATGTTTTCTTTTATGAGCCTCCTGGCTGCCATCTCGCAAATGCGACATACTTTGTATAAATCTTCAGCCGGGAAATGTAGGCCCCCTTTAGATTAGACAGAGACACAGCACGCATTGTGAGAAGGTTTCTCTCTCTTAGGTTCTAACCGCCGCGCCGGTGGCTTGGGTCATAGGCCTCGTCATTGGAGGGTTATGATATTTATTTTTAAATGTTTTGTTTTTTTTTGTGACTAATATTTAAAAATGTAAAAAATCCTTTTAAAGAAATTATGATTATTATTTTTAATTATTATTTTCAATTATTATTATTTTTAATTATTATTTATAATAATTATTATTTTTAAATAAAGAGTACTGTACAAAACACAGTTTAAAATGCACTGAAAAAAAAAAGTCAGGGGCTTGTGCCGCTGCCGCACAACACAAATTTTACCGAATCCAAAAACACCACTGGAAATTAATGTTATTATTTACTTATCAATGAGTTTCTGAAGATATATTTTATGTTTTGGTAATCTCGATGATATGAAGCCGGTTAAGCTTTAAAAAAGGAGGTTCTCAATTCGGCGAGTTATTTTTTAATTTATTTGTTTGTTTCAGGAGTTTAATATCTTCTTTACTCCATATTCCGTTATCAGATTTTAAGAAAATCTATATGCAGTAGCGTAGCTAGGACCGGAGGGGGGGGGGAGGGCACTGCACCCCGGTTGTCACCGGTTTTGGGAAGACACTCGACCTGATATAACTACCACTACACACACCACTGTATATAGGAGACCGCATAGTACCTAAACTTTATCGAACATCAACATATTTCAAATTCGGTCCATATTTGACGGGGAAATTTATGTCCATACATTAAAGATAAAATATAAGCTTAATTGACAACCTCCTCCAGTTTTAAAGTCGGTTAGTAATGTTTGAACTAATGTTCTTAATCACAACGGAATACTCACACTTTGGAAAAAAATACCTCATTTATTTTCTGGCAACACATGCACGTGTAGTTGACGTTTTGTGTTCCGAATATTACATAAATATTTTTACCAAAAACATTATAAAAGTGATTATAAATTCGTATCATACCTGTGATAAGTAATTCCTTGATATTTCTTTTTCGATGTGGAATTGTTTTTACAGTGTTTTATAACACATGTCGGCATTATTATAACACTAGTTGGAATGAACATTTCACAAGGCGGTCGTGTCGCGTAATGGCGGGAAATGGTGTACTATGATGAGAGTGTGTGCGTGTGGCCCCTATACGTACAGAATTCTGGCACACTATAGGTCACTTCACTTTCGATGTATGGGAAGTGGCGTCCCCCTTTTTTTATATGTCGATGGTATTAAGATATATTTATAAATATATAAATGAGATATATTCTTTTAGTATGTACCGAACAAGACTAAAATAAAAATCAACTAAAAAAATGTGTAAATTCACTTTAAAGCATAATCATATATTACTCTTTTAATAGTATTAATTAATAATTGCATTTAATATCAATTAGTTATCACCTTTCCCTAGTTTTATCGGGATAAATATGTCCTAATACAGGATAGTCGGATGACCGATGCAGTCACAGGGATACAAGGGTATACCCTTATACCCGCCGCAACCAACCATCAAGTCCTTTAGCAAACCCCTCGGGACAACCGGAACGAATAACCTACTATTCCGATATTTCCAACGAACTCAAAGTACTACAAAACGCAAGTATCGATATGTCACCTGAAACATTATTGTCACATCACTGGCTCTGTTGTGCTCTCAAGCGAACTAGGCGAAGAGTTGACTGGAATATATTTTCGCAAAAAAAGTATTACAATACTTCTCTCAAATAATACATAGTAGAAAAAAAGTTTGAACATTATTTTACTTGTTTGTGACGCATATATGGCACTCATTTTGTTTATACATGTGAAATTACATGTTGTGATAATTGGATAAAGTTAAGCAAAAAGGAACCAACCCACAGCAAGTTCAAATGAACTAATTTTGTTTTACTAAATTCGATAATTTAAACTAATTTTATCTCGTTGTTTTTTTTAGAAAATCGGACATGAAATGTATTCAATATACGATTTTGTAAAAAAATACCGTATGTATTAAAATCAATTTAAATTAATGAATTTCGCAAACAAACACTGTATCCACATTTAAACTCGCTGTGAGTTGGTTCCTTTTTGCGCAACTAGGTCAGATTTATTATCGCCTAGACCAGTGTTTACCAACGCGGGGCCCACGCCCACAAGGGGGCAATTTGAAAGTTAAGTGGGGCAATTTAAAAATGGACTCGACCCGACTTTAACCCTATCGCTTTGGGTTATTTAAATGCAATGCTAGATATCGGTGAAAAATTTAACAAAAAAATGTTAAGGTGGGGCATGACCTAAAAAAGGTTGAGAAACACTGGCCTAGGCCAATCCTTTCAGTTATATAATAATGTACTCTGTGGCCAATCCGCTGGATTTAGTAGGCTGAAATTTTAACAGTGTATGCCTATATTAACACACTAAAATAACAAAGAAAGCCTTTTTTATATTTCAAATATCAAAGGATGGGACAACTCGCAGAAAACCAACTTGAAGTAGGTGCTTGCTGCTGCGTTTCGTACGGTGAGTGAGATATCTAGAGGCCCAAATCTCCCTTCCCTTCTCAATCTCTTAATTATACCTTTTCCTTTAATTCTTCTTCCACAGTAGTAGAACTAAAATATTAAATAATGAGATTGGAAAATAAAAAATATATTTATCGATATATAGGACCTTAAATAAGAACGCTGAGGAGAATTTATGGCGAGCGAACTTGCGAGAGTAATGTATATAATGTATATTCTTTCCAGAATTATGCGAGGTCAGCGAACTTTGCTAACAATTCGATGGAAAGTAGCAAAGTGAGTGAATTAGAAATGACATTTATGCAAAATATACTGTCGAGGTTGTATTTTCATTTAGGGTTTACTTCAGTTGTATATGTACTAACTTGTTTTTTTATATTTATAGCCCTCATGGCGCAGTGGTCGAGTCTGTGAAGATGCCACGGATTCTATTCCCATACCGCAAATGTTTGTGTGATCCACAAATACGTGTTTCGAGTCTGCGTGTTATAGGACCGCAAGTCCCTCGTAGTTCCCGATACCCGCGATACACGTTTAACCAAGTGTATGGTCAGGACTATGTGTGTATTTATTTATTATTTCTGCTTATTATTATTTTGTACAGCAATAAATGTCTAATATATATAATAAATGTTTAATGCAAACAAACAATAAAATATTTCCTCTTTATAATATTAGTATGTATATGTATATAGATTTCATTCTACTTATATCACCTCTATCTGCTCCTTGGGGAGATATGCGTGAGCTTATGACCTTATGCACATAAATATCCACACAATGGGATTTAACAATAATTGAAACGGTGTTTTGCGATATTTTTTGTATTTAACCAAACAGAAAGTAATTTCTGCGTAGTTACAGCGACCAGTGGAAAAAAGTAAATGTAATTTCAGGTTTTCAAGGTTCCGCTGGTAAACAAGAAAACCTTTTTTACGCCAGGACCATACGAAAAATAAATAAATAAATACACCCAACAGTCACACACATAGTCCTAACCCAACAGTAAGATACAAGTCTTGTGTCGTGGGTATCAGGAACTACAAGAGACTTGTTGGTGGATGCTGGTATTTTGGACTGCACTACGCTTACCATCAGGTGTAGTGCAGTCGCTTTGCCGTGCTCGGATAAAAAAAAAGATACATTGCCGCCACAATCGCAGACTGCTACTGTACAGATTATAGTTTGTGATAAATAGCTACAGAACCTGGAATAAGATTGTCCGACTTGTATTGGTTGAGTAATTCACTATTCTAGCGCTTGTTTTTCCAGTTACCTTTGAATTCCCATGTGGTTATTTTTTTTACAACTATGTCGAGATTGTCCCTGTACAACGTTGCTGCCGTTTTTTAACCGACTTATGAAGAGGAGTAGGTTCTCATTTGTTTGTTTTTTTTTTGTTTTATCATATATTTATGAGGCTGCCTCGGTGGCTCAGTTGTTAAGCATACAATATATCAGCCATAATAAAACTTATTCTAAAACATTTTAAACATATAATTTTTTGGCCAGATACCTATTATATCTTAAAAGAACCGTATAAATTTAGGACAGACAGATATACCGAGTAGATTCTGTAATAGCTCTATGTTGGTAGCCTTTGGGGAGATAATAGTATTTCATAACAGAGGACGACAAGAGAAGGAGACTGTAAGTGACCTCCACGATTCATGATTATCCTTACTACCAGAAGAATCGAGGATTCGCTACCAACCTGAAAGGAAAGGAATGGGGATTCGGGTCTCCGGAAATATGAATCACCGTACACAACGCAACAGCAAGCTCGCGACGTCGGATTTCTGTGAAATAGTGGCTATTTCAGTCGAGCCTATTCATGCTGCAAATAAAATTGACTACAGCAATGCTCTAGTACTACTATATTATCTACAAGTTCATTTCCAGTTTTTGGAACGTAGTTCCTTATCGCGCGTTGCGAAAGGGGGCTAGACGGAAAAAATTGGTACGAAAAGTTGGCACGAAATTTTTGTCACGACATAATTCTCCGACCAAGAATAAATATAATATTAATTTGATATCTAGCACACAAAGTTAAAGTCGAAATTCCGTTAATAAAAGTAAAACTTATGACATATGGAAATGTAGACGTGGTTTGAAATTTGAATTTTTGATTATCGAACACGGCGCGGCGGTCCACCGTTTAGGCTGCGTTTAGACGACGCGAAAAATTTCGTGCGGCCGTTTACACGATCGCGCAGTCGCCGCGTGGTTGGAGCGTTGCGAAGTATTAAACATTATGGCTTAGTCAATAGAGTTTACATTAGTTTTTCGAGTGATTCGAGCGCGGCGGCCGCGCGGCCGCCGCGCGGCCACAACGCGGTGGGATTCCTTGTCATATAAATGCGCCCTTAGTAGCCAGTCACCAAATTACCTATCATAAAATATTTGAATGTTGGCTGCTTCCAGATTATACAGTGTCTAATATATAGTCTACGGGATGACTGTTTAATATTACGACTCACATCGAATGTTCTGGAACTCTCTAGAACGTTCGGTGTGACATCACGTAGACTGTAAGACCGGCCGGTGCTCGCCGATTTACGGGCTGGGCGACGTAGCAGCCGGTGTGCTCCCTTCGGACCCTCCGTCCCCCCCGAGATCGAGATCATTTTAGTCAAGCCCGAGAGGTGGTCAAGCGCGAGCAGTCCATAGATCAACGGAAGGTTCGAGAGAAATCGAGAACCTTCCGGGTGACGTCACGCGCGCCGATTGACCAGCCAACGCTAGCCGACCTCCCTGGAGCTTCGAGAATTATGGAAGTACCAGGTGTTCAAACCCGTTCCCCCTACCCCCACCCAATTTGTCCTCACCCCCCCTCGGCCTAAATCGGTAATTTTTGAGGCTAGAGGGTCGTGCGACGGCTTGTCGCAATCGGCTTATTGAGCCCGACACTTTGGCCCTAATAAAAATAAATTTCGACCCCCCAGTAAGAAAGATCTGTAAAAATATCTCTAAAAATTCAAATATCTCAGAAACTACAATAGATAGACAAATAAAATTTTATTAAAATTCCTTCACTAATTATTCGAAAGGAACTTCGTTCCATCCGGGTGTCCCTTGACACCTCTCAAGTTTTTTTTTGTTTATAGCATAGACCAGCAAGCGAGCTAGTTAGTCACTTGATAGTAAGTGATCTCCACTGCCCATATACGCCCACAATACCAGAAGAAACATAGGCGCATTGCCGACATTGAAGGAAAGGGATAAGGAAGGGGAGAGGGGATTTGGGCCTCCGAATATATGACTCACCATACGAAACGCAACAGCAAGCCGCTACTTTGCGTCGGCTTTCTGTGAGACGGTGGTAACGAGCCAGCCCATTCATGCTGTAGATAAAACTACCTATAGTGTGGCTTAACCACTCTAAAAATGATTCTGTTACTATTGTACTTTGTAAAATTTTACTTCCAATTAGCATTAATTAGCTAGACTCTGCAGACGAAGGTAATGTTTCACAAAATGACAAAGACATTCGAATGTAGGTCAACAGGGAATTGATTTTATGTAGGGGTTTCGTAAATGCATCTTTAAAGTCGCTTTCTCGTTCGTTAAATTGAAGTATACACTTCCTTTGAAACAAGACGTGAAGTTCAGAATGAAGCGGAATGGAATTGACAGCCTCTGCGGTAGGCGAGTAGGCAACTGTGAAGAGAGAAGCCGATTCGATTCCCGCAATGAGACAAATGTTTGTGTGATCCAAAAATGTTTCGGGTCAGGGTGTTTTTGGACTGCAAGTTTCTCGTAGTTCCTAATACACGCGATGCAGATTAATGTGGAGTCAGGAGTTCTATTATCGGAAGGAGGGAACACGTGTGCCGGCAAACTATTCCACAGTTTAATGATCGGGCAGAAGTAAGATTTAACGAATTTTTCAGTTCGAGCCGACACGTAGGAGACCACGAAGCTATGGCTCCGCAAGCCAGCACGCGTGGTTCTGTTAAGGAAAGGTGAGGACGGGATAAGGTCAAAAAATTCTTCAGAGCACGTACATTTCGGGCTTTGAAGTCGGTTTGTGAGTTATCCCTGTTTAGAGAAAGGCGTGGGCACTTCAATAGGTGAGCGACTTGTCTAGTCACCCAGTTTATACAACAAAAAGCCTAAGCTAAGCTCTCAAAGGTCAAGTTTTACTGCCATTTGCGTGGGTGTGTAGACTAAACAAAATCCTTGAGCCAAACAAGCAGGCATTATATTTTCACAGACAGGTTGAAAAAAGCCCTTGATTTAAAGCGGACGATTATAACTTGCGTTTTATTGTGTGGTCAGTATTATTAGGTTTATTTTTAATCAACTACATAAAAGGAGGAGGTTCTTAATTCGGCGTGATTTTTTTGTCTGCGTTTTTTGTGTATGTACATCGATTTCATCGTCGATTGTGGAACGATTAGAAAAAAAAATGTTCGATAGAGTTTAGCTGCGATATGGTCCCACAAAAATTAGGAATTGACTATGGAGGACGGAGTAAAAACAATTAAACTCAATGGACAACTGAGAAGTCAGAAATAACCTGCCTGTCTTGCTGCCGGTCAACTGAAGTTGCACAGACTCCAAAGAAACTTATAGAAACTGTTAGTTTTTTGAACATTTTAAAGCGCAAGAGCGGTGTATACTGTTTTGTCTATGGCATTAGTAGGCCCGCTCGACCCGCGTGATACTGTCTTAATTACAGACGCCGTCAAGTGCCAATTTAATATTGTGTTGCGTATGATGATTTTCGGAGTTCCAGGTTTTCTTTATCCGAGCACTGCAAAGTCACTACACTACACCTGACGGTAATCATAGCGCAGTCCAAAAAACCAGCGACCACCGGTGGTCACCAGAGTCATGCCGGCCTGTATAAATGCTTCTTCCCTCTTCGGCTCTCACTTTTCCAATCATTGTTCCTTTGGGTTTCATAAAGCATCTGTAATTATTCTGGTATGTATTGTGGGTATTGAGGAGTAGTGGAAATCACTTAAATTTAGCTGACCCACTTATTGTCAGACAAAGTCTGCTATAAATACTTTATATGAAATAAACACGAGAATTTTCGTAATTAAAATTCTTTCATTAGTCCATACGGCCGTATACATAATATTGTCTTCTAATCTCACAACAACACATTACGACTCACATGCACAATGCCTTATAGGCGGGATTATCAGCTCACTACACCCGTGAAAAAACACCGAAATACAAAAGGGGAGTGGATTTAGAATTTGCTTGGGGGTAAATATATTAATATATTGATTTATTTTTAAATTGGTGTGTATTTAGACGAAGTTAGAAGAGTATATTAAAAAAGAATCGCTGCATTGAGAACCTCATTCTTAAAGTCGGTTAATGAGTTACCCCTCTCTCTTGCTCCATTCAATTTTCTGTGCACTAATTCCCGTATACACATCATCTCAGCTTATTGCTGTCCACTGTTGGACGTAAGCGTCCCCGAGTGAGCGCCAACCATCCCGGTCTTGGGCAACCCAAGACTGGGATGGTTGGCGCTTTATGCTGGTGGGAGGATACTTGTATCCGACCGGATAGCGACCACCGTACACTGGTGCTAAAACCTGCCATAGTGGCCCACCTTACGTGGGCCGCGTTCAAGGGCCAGCCAATGTATATCCGGTTCTCCCCAGGGGGCTTGGCCCCTGATCCTAACCCTTTTCCCATCCCCTTTTCCTTTCCCTCCCCCTTGGCCCTTTGGCAGGCCGGCATGATCTTGCCGACCTACGATGGACACATTGTTTATCGTTGGTCGACACTATTCTTGGATTGCGCTACACTTACCATCAAGTGTAGCGTAGTCACTTTGCCGAGCCAGAATAAAAAAAAAATCCGCATCCATCAGTTACCTGCCATCTTTTTCAAGTCGTCGGTCCGTATACACAAACAACACTTAATTAAGTAAACTCTTTGCGAAGTGTCGAAATCAGTGTACGTGATTGGTCTCTTTATATTTTGGTACGTTTTTAGCGCCAAAAATTAACCAATGACGATTAGAGAAATCGCCACTGCGTTCGCTGTCACTATGAGGCCTCATAGTAAGGCTTATGAACACGGGAGTGATTTAAAATTGAGTGGCGTCGAGCGATATTTTTGTTTAGAAGTGAACTTCCGCTGTTAGTTATCTTCCATTTTTTATACAAATAGTAAACGACCTATCCCACTTACCACAAGGTGAGAGTCGTATGCGAGAGGCCGTCTGGGTTGGTACCACAGCTTTGTCTATTTCTGCTGCAAAGCAACAGTATGTAAGCACTGTTGTGTCTCGGTTTGAAGGACATTAAAGCCAGAGAAACTACTGGGCATTATGAGACTTAACATCTCATGTATCTGGGTGGCGAGCGCAGTTCAATGCCATGCAGTGCTTTGTAATTCAAAGTTCTGTATGATGTTGCTTCTGCTTATGGGCAGGCGTTTACCATCAGGCGAGCGCCTTGTTCATCTCATCATTGAAACAAATTTAAAAAAAGACATATAAGCAATTAATATAGCGCTTATGACAAGTAAGAACAAAAATTAAAGAAAGATATAGAAATCAGTATCAACTAATGTATACATAGCATAATCAAAATACATTCGGCAATTAGGCTAAATCTATTTATTTATCTATTATTCTGTTTAACTGTTATACCATGTGAATGGTTTACTGGCTTTTGTGTTACAAATCGTTTACCAAACGCATCAATTCAACTCGCACGTGAATACATGTAAGCTCTTGTACAACCTACCACCAGTTCAAATGTATTGTTACAAATACCAAATGGTCTTACTACGGCTATGACGTCACTATGTTTGTATAGTTGTATATCTCTGGTTAAACTTATGATAATCTCTGATTTATTATGTAATGTAATTATTATATTTTTTATAGCATAGAGCGGTGTACGAGCAAGTCGGTCACCAGAAGGTAATTGATCTCCACCGCCCGTGTACGCCCAAAATACTAGAATCATTGCCGACCTTAAAGGGAAGGGATAATTAGGGGATTGGGAAGGGGAGAAGGATTTGGGGCTCCGGATGTCTCACTCACTGTACGAAACGCAGCAGCAAACCCCTACTTTACGTCGGTTTTCTGTGTGACAGTGATAACGACCCGGTCGAGCCTATTCATGCTGTAGACAAAACTGTCTACAACTTGGATCTATCACTCATAAATTATTACAATCAAAGTAACTCTTATATCCCCATGCCCCTTACAGTAAATTCCAAATCCGTCCAAGAAGGGGCGAAGCCGATAGATTTATTAGAATAGAAAGCGGGTAGCCGAGTGGATGTGCTGATATGTAATTTATGAGCCGAAAAGTGGTTGCGGAATCTTCTTTCTGATAAGATGCGTTATACTTGGTCGACGAAGCGTGCTCTAATCGCCGAAAGGATTTATAAAGATAGAGCCTTAATGGACTTCGAATGGTTATTTGGATAGGCTTCCTTACGTATAAGAGGAGGTACCAAGGTGGTAGGTCCCTCGCATGCGAGACGCCGTCTGGGTTGGTACCACCGCTTTGTGCTCAATCATGTAGATAAAACTGGGGAGTGGTGGGTGGTGTTAGCCACGCTGTAAATAGTTTTGTCTGTAATGTCCGAATTTGGTGGTGGGAGGATACTTGTATCCGACCGGATAGCGACCACCGTACACTGGTGCTAAAACCTGCCATAGTAGCCCGCCTCGTGTGGGTCGCGTTCCAGGGTCAGCCAGTGTATATCCGGTTCTCCCCAGGGGGCTTGCCTCCTGATCTCAACCCATTTCCCATCCCTTTTTCCTTCCACTCCCCCTTGGCCCTTTGGCAGGCCGGCATGATCTTGCCGACCGACGATGGACACATTGTTTATCGTTGGTCGACACTATTCTTGGATTGCGCTACACTTACCATCAGGTTGTAGCGTAGTCCCTTTGCCGAGCCAGGATAAAAAAAAAAAAAAAAAAAATACTGAAACGCTACTTAGCTGTCTGACGGCTAACGGCTACTTATTTTCATACAATTTTGACAGCTAAGAGGGAATTAACTTGTTTAAAACGATCTTAAATACTCAAGTAGCGTTTCAGTATACGGGCGTTTATTTAGTAGTCTAGTAGTCTACAACATAAATGAGCCGGTCCGACCGGGTCGTTACTACTGTCTCGTACTGTGAGCGATATCCCCCTCCCTTTCCCAATCCCTTTCCTTTAAGGCAACGCGCCCATGACTCTTCTGGTATTGTTGATGTATATAGGAGGCGATCACTTACCATCAGGTGCCCTATTTGCTCACTTGCCAGCCGATGCTATAATAAAACTGGTTATGTAGAAATGTTGCTGAGTTGTACTTAAAATGACAAAATGTTTGCAATCGGTATCACCAATATACTCCCAGAAGGAATTTGATTTCTAGTCAGACACCTCAACCGTTCCATTCCTCTCCCAGCTGAACTATTTTTTTATTCTGGCTCGGCAAAGTGACTGCGCCACACCTGATGGTAAGCGTAGCGCAATCCAGAAATAGTGTCGACCAACGACAAACAGTATGTCTATCGTAGGTCGGCACGATCATGCCGGCCTGCCTAACTGCTTCTTCACACTCCGTTTAAAGGACCCAATATTATAGGAAGGAGGGAATTATTATTATAATATTGCTACATTTTCACTATACGTTTATCGTACCATATGATAAATTTCAAACAGATATTTCAATTACTGAGTTTCCAGTAGCAACAGCAGTACTTGTACGTCGCATACATTTCCTTACCATTTTAATATCCTTAACCCGTTTTGTGCTCGGTGGAGGTATTTTCCAGATATTTGAATACATACAATTCCATATTGAACTCCTATTTCCGGTTATATCCAGGATTCCTAGCGCTCGTGTGTGGAGTAAGTTATACGTGTTTAGTGTTTTTACACAGTTTTGTGTTTCTTCCCTCTCGGAGAGGGAAGAAGCAATTCGAGGGGCCTGCGACAGGACAGGCGCACAGTGATACAAGAATGTACCCCTATACACGCCCCAACCACCCATTAAGTCATGACGCAAGCCCTTCGGGATAACCGGATATATACTGGCAGATCCTGGAACGCAATTCATACAATGCGTGTGGATCACTATGGCAGGTTTTAACACCATGTGTACGGTGGCCGCTATCCGGGCGGACATGAATATCCTATCATCAACAAACAACTCACATCCTTAGTCCCTTTACCTGAAAGCCTCCAGTGCCCACAAGGGGACGTTATCGTCTACTTTAAGAAAGACTGCCCTAGACCAATTACGCAATACATTCCCTTAAGAAATTTTCAATAAAAAAAATACGTCTGAAATATATCGCGCGACTCTTTTGCTTTGCACCACTTGTAAGTAGATATATAAATATTCAGAACTTACGTACATATTTAAATGAATATTCAATAAACGTTGTGTGAGAAAGCTCAGAAATTTATTTATTTAAAGATACCATGTAGCAGCGATAGCTCAGCGGGGAGTGGTATGGACTGTCGAGACGAAAGTCGCAGGTTCGAAACCAACCCCAAGAGCATACACCTCTGACTTTTCTAAGTTACGTGTATATTAATTGTTAATTATCGCTTGCTTTAACGGTGAAGGAAACATCGTGAGGAAACCTGCATACCTGAGAACTCGATAAGATTTTCGAAGGTATGTGAAGTCTGCCAACCCGCATTAGGCCATAGTGGTGGACTAAGGCCTAACCCCTCTCATTCAGTAGAGGAGGTCCGTGCCCAGCAGTGGGACGTATATAATACAGGGCTAGTAAAAAAAAAGATACCATGTATAAAAGCTGTGAAGCGAGAGGCCGTGGGTTCGATCCCCGCACCGAGACAAATGTTTGTGTGTGTGTTGTTGTGAGACCGAAGGTCTCTCGTAGTTCCTGATAACTACGACAAAAGACTTGTATCTTACTGTGAGGTCAGGGCTATGTATGTGACTGGTGGGTGTAATTATTTATTTATGACACGTCATCGACATTCAAGTTTCATATTTTATAGTCTCCAGCGTGGCCAGCGAGGTGACCATTCGTTAAAAAAACCTTGTCTTTAACTTCCTCCTATAGTCCATCCGTTAAATCTTGTGTTTACAAGGTGGTAGGTCCCTCGTATGCGAGAGGCCGACTGGGTTGGACCACCGCGTCGTCTATTTCTGCCGTCAAGCAACAGTGTATAAGCACTGTTGTGTTTCGGTTTGAAGGACAAGCCAGTGAAATTACTGGGTATTATGAGACTTCACGTCTTATGTCTCGCCGTTAGTGCCATGCAGTGCTTTCTAATTTAAAGACCTATGTGGTGTTGCTTCTGTTTATGGGCAGGCTTGACGCTTACCATCAGGCGAGCGCCTTGCTCATCTCGTCATTTAATCAAATAAGAAAAAAAAATCTTGTAACAGTACAGATACTGATATCGAAGTTTATCTATTATCCAAACACATCTAAACGATTTCGATAGTTTATGATGTCTGGACAACAGCTGCCGATAGTAAGCTGTTCCCGGATTAAATCTCACTACCAAATGACGCACCGAATGCACATTTAAAATATCAAAATGAGATTTGGTCACAACTTTACTTTCGTGAAATTGAATTTCACCGCTTCCCGTACATCCATTGTTCTTTGAAATGAAACTAAACTGTGTAAACGATGTCCGTGGCGTAGAATTGAATTTGAGCTTTGTCTCCATTGGGTACAGTTGAAATTTGTTCACGTACCTTGCTAGTGGTAGTTTTAATCGGATTGCAGTTTTCGGTATGTATACATGTTTATTGTAGGGGACTATGTTGAGAATCTTCGAGACTTGTAGTTTGTTTTATTCGGTATTCATTTTGGAGTGTTTAAACTTTATAATACTTGGAAGTGTTTTTAATGGCATTTTTTTGGATTAAAATTTCATTATTTTTTTCATCAGAGCACGGCATAGTGACTGCACTACACCTGATGTTAGCAGTGCAGTCCAAATAACCAGCGACCACCGACAAACAATGAGTTTATCGATGTTCACCAGAATCCGTATAAATGCCAATCTGTATTCATGCTTCTTCATAATCTAAACAGGCAAGAAGCAAATCGAGGGGCCTGCGACCGGCAGATGACCAATACATGGATCGGGATACAAGAATGTTCCCCTAGCGCCTCGGGAGAATTGGATATACACTGGCTGATCCTGGAACGCGACCCACACAACGTGTGTGGATCACTATAGCAGGTTGTAACACCATGTGTACGGTCATCAATATCCGAGTAAATATTAATATCCTACTACCAGTCTTGGTCGCGTAACTTAAACTAGACCTTGAAAATAACAGTAAAGACAGGTCCCTTCAATCATTCAAAGCTATCTTCATTAACAATGTCTTAAGCCTTTATGAAAACGATGTAATTCGAGAAACTCAACAGCGATTTGTTTCAGCCAAACTTTAGGAGCTATTTCAACAGCCCTTAATATTTCAAACGGGTACTTCTTAAAAATTACATTGGGCGATACTTGAAGGCAGAGTTTTTAACACACTTTTATTAGATTCATACGTATGTTAATATGTAACGGAAACTTTGAACAGGATTTCGACCTTCTTCAAAACGTCGGATTAAATCGAAATTTGGCATACTTATCAAGGACCGATGACAATTCAGCCGTTACTTTACGTCGGTTTATAGTGAGACAGTAGTAACGACCCGGTCGAGCCGGCCCATTCTTGCTGTAGACAAAACTGTGTATAGCATGGTTCTACCATTCATAAAGTTAAAGGAAATGTAGGAGGATTGGACCTGTATATATGTTTGTGCGAACATAAATATTTTTTGAGTTAAAACTTATTTAAACGGATTTTATCGCGGTTATTTATTTTAATTTTAATCCCGACGTTTCGAAAGCTTTTTACCCCACACAGTGGACACACACAAGGTGGACAGTCCACACCGTGACCACGAAGGCTGAAAAGCTTCGAAACGTCGAGACCAAAATTATAATAAAAAACCGCGATAAAATCCGTTCAAATTAGTTTTATTTCAATGAGTAACATTCGCGTAAACGTAGGAAATCATTATGTAAATATTCATATTATTTTATTATGAATGGAGCTTTAAACGCGAAACTCTGAAACCACAACGCGATGTTGGTTTAATATTATAAGTGAACAGTAAACAAAGTTTATTAATCTCGCGATGAAAACGGGCCAAGCTTCAAGAATACTGATAATTTCTCGTACCCACAGAAAGTTTTTCGTTTTATTTGCCTTGAGTTAATGGTGGTTACGCCCGCATCCCGAATTTTTGTAGTTATATATAATTTCAGGTATTTATAGAGTAAATGTGTGGTTCAGTGACTATGCGGCCTTCCCAATTATGATAGATGGTTGGTATACAAATATATTACAAGGTGGTAGGTCCCCCGTAGAGGCCGTTTGGATTGGTACCACCGCTTTATCTATTTCTGCCGTCAAGCAACACTTGGCACTGCCTGTGTGAGCGGCCTTTTGCAGAATAAAATAGCCTATGTCCTTATCCAGGTCATGGTCTGCCTGTGTGCTAAATTTCATCCCAAACCGTTCAGCCGTTGAAGCATGATTGGCTATCAAACATCCAGATTCACAAACATCTAAATTTTCACATTTCTTTTTGTAGCATAGACCGACAAACGAGCATCTGGGTCATCTGATGGTACGTGATCTCCACCGCCCATATACGCTTAAAATACTAGAAGAATCATAGGCGCGTTGCCGACCTTAAAGGGAAGGGATAATTAAGGGATTGGGAGGGGGATTTGGGCCTCCCGATATCTCTTTCACCGTACGAAACGCAGCAGCAAGCTGCTACTTTACATCGGCTTTCTGTGAGACAGTGGTAACGACCCGGTCAAGTTGGCCCATTCATGCAGTAGACAAAACTGCCTACAGCGTGGCTTTACCACACTCTTATAATAGCTACCATTCCATTACAATTTCCATATTTATAATAGTGGTAAGATATACGAACGAAGAAGAGTGTAATTAATGAGTATGAGAACCTCCTCCTTTTTTGAAGTCGGTTAAAAATATTTTTTCCCTTTCTCACAAAACATTACAAAAATATGAGGAAATTCTGTTTCCATACACACTTTAATGTCTTCCGAAATGGGTGGCTTAGCCACGTAAAGCCTTCTTATGGAAACATTTCTCATTTCGGAGAATTAAAAAGTAGCCAGTGTTTCGGGGGTAAGTATTACATTTTTAATTTGCCTTTGAGTGGTTCACGAAGCCCCCGCGTGGGTGAGAGAAATTTTTACCAACAAAATAATGTATGAAGTAATGGTTACGCCTGGCCGCAGATCGGCACGGAGTACAGAAAATGTTTTATGAAACACTAGCTGTCCGTCGCGGTTTCACCTGCATGTAACTGCCCTGCTCCCATGGGTCATAGCGTGATGTACATATAAACTTTCCTCGTGAATCGCTCTATCTATTGCTTTAAAATTGCATTAAAA
Source organism: Amorpha juglandis (assembly GCA_949126905.1). Classification (NCBI taxonomy): domain Eukaryota; kingdom Metazoa; phylum Arthropoda; class Insecta; order Lepidoptera; family Sphingidae; genus Amorpha; species Amorpha juglandis. The sequence goes on from OX421383.1 coordinate 1,390,959, forward strand.
TCCGTTGAATAGTTAGATCTCTAAGTGAACAGACAGCGGAAGCGACTTCATTTAATACTATGTAAAGAAAATGTAAATCAATGCTTAATATATAACAAAGTAGTCGCTATCTGCGTCTGTCTGTCTGTTGGTCCCCTATTTCTCTTTCAGTATCATTAAAAGAATTTATCCTGGCAGGTTTATAATGTTACAAGGTGGTAGATCCCTTGTATGCGAGAGGCCGTCTGGGTTGGTACCACCGCTTTGTCTATTTCTACCGCTAAGCAGCAGTGTGTAAGCACTGTTGTATTTCGGTTTGAAGGACATTGAAGCCAGTGAAATTCCTGGTCTAGATCATGTTCTGTCTGTGTATTAAATTTCATCCAAATTTATTCAGTAACAAACATCTAAACTTTCTCGTTTAAATATTACTAGGATTCCAATAATAGTAGGAATTAAGATACGATGAAAGTGAAGGTCCTTGGTGATTACTGAGCAGTAATACTACCCCCTGTTGGCAAGGGTTCAGGGGACAAGGTCGCTGCTATTTCCTGTATCCATCTTCGTATGTTATATAATAATGAATAAACACGCGCTTCTAATTGTTACGATTGCCTTTATTTGTGTCTACTAGAGATGTTATTCTTGCAAAGTCTAATTTAATAAAGTCGTTTGTAGCATCGCAATTTGACAGCCTCCGTGGCGCAGCGGGCGAGTAGCCGGCTGAGAAGCGAGAGGCCGCGGGTTCGATCCCCGCACCGAGACAAATGTTTGTGTGATCCACAAATATTTGTTTCGGGGTCTGGGTGTTGTGAGACCGAAAATCTCTCGTAGTTCCTGATATCCACGACACAAGACTCGTATCTTACTGTGGGGTCAGGACTATGTATGTGACTGTTGGGTGTATTTATTTATAAAAAAAAAAAAATACCTAGAAAAGTATTACAGCCCGCTGATTGGCTGATTACTCCAAACCCGTGGTGGTTGAAAAGAAAATGAACTCAATTACAATACTCTTTATAGTCTTCCTTTGAAGGCGCAACGTAATAAATCCGTTGTCGTGCTAAAGTTGTTTATGATAATAACTAGCAGACCCGGCCACGCGTTGCTGTGGCTAAGGTATATGTTAAATTATATTGTAGTAAACCATTCAATACAGTATGCGCCATCTAACTCAATTCAGCCGGTAAATTACCTTTTATCGCCATCTATTAGAATCTTATGGAACACATAATTAGACAGATAATTAAAACAAATGATTTGCAATAAAAAAATATTGCCACTATAAATTGAGATATAAACTATCTATCATCCTATCTCTCAAGTCACATCAAACAGCACACATTAGGAGTTAATCGCGAACAAACAACGTGACACGAAATGTTTATATAAAAAGTTTTATGAATTTAAACGAAGATTAAAAATTAACAAATACTTAAACGATAAAAGAAAAGTACAATATTATCTATTGCGAACTTTGTTAATAAAAATATTTTTTTGGAAATTACGGTGGCGCTATTTAAAGTAATTACAAGAGAATTATTAAACGGCAGATTTATTATTGGAACGTAGTTCCTTATCGCGCGTTGCGAAAGGGGGCTAGACGGAAAAAATTGGTACGAAAAGTTGGCTCGAAATTTTTGTCACGACATAATTCTCCGACCAAGAATAAATATAATATTAATTTGATATCTAGCACACAAAGTTAAAGTCGAAATTCCGTTAATAAAAGTAAAACTTATGACATATGGAAATGTAGACGTGGTTTGAAATTTGAATTTTTGACTATCGAACACGGCGCGGCGGTCCACCGTTTAGGCTGCGTTTAGACGACGCGAAAAATTTCGTGCGGCCGTTTACACGATCGCGCAGTCGCCGCGTGGTTGGAGCGTTGCGAAGTATTAAACATTATGGCTTAGTCAATAGAGTTTACATTAGTTTTTCGAGTGATTCGAGCGCGGCGGCCGCGCGGCCGCCGCGCGGCCACAACGCGGTGGGATTCCTTGTCATATAAATGCGCCCTTAGTAGCCAGTCACCAAATTACCTATCATAAAATATTTGAATGTTGGCTGCTTCCAGATTATACAGTGTCTAATATATAGTCTACGGGATGACTGTTTAATATTACGACTCACATCGAATGTTCTGGAACTCTCTAGAACGTTCGGTGTGACGTCACGTAGACTGTAAGACCGGCCGGTGCTCGCCGATTTACGGGCTGGGCGACGTAGCAGCCGGTGTGCTCCCTTCGGACCCTCCGTCCCCCCCGAGATCGAGATCATTTTAGTCAAGCCCGAGAGGTGGTCAAGCGCGAGCAGTCCATCGATCAACGGAAGGTTCGAGAGAAATCGAGAACCTTCCGGGTGACGTCACGCGCGCCGATTGACCAGCCAACGCTAGCCGACCTCCCTGGAGCTTCGAGAATTATGGAAGTACCAGGTGTTCAAACCCGTTCCCCCTACCCCCACCCAATTTGTCCTCACCCCCCCTCGGCCTAAATCGGTAATTTTTGAGGCTAGAGGGTCGTGCGATGGCTTGTCGCAATCGGCTTATTGAGCCCGACACTTTGGCCCCAATAAAAATAAATTTCGACCCCCCAGTAAGAAAGATCTGTAAAAATATCTCTAAAAATTCAAATATCTCAGAAACTACAATAGATAGACAAATAAAATTTTATTAAAATTCCTTCACTAATTAATCGAAAGGAACTTCGTTCCATCCGGGTGTCCCTTGACACCTCTCAAGTTTTATTCATATCACGTCGAAGTAAGTAGTCAATGCTTTTGCGGCGACAGATACAAAAAAAGGAAAATTGAGAACCTCTTGTTTTAAAGGATCTTAGGATTAGTACTACTATTATTCGAAAGTAACACTTAAGTACCAAAATAATCATATTATTATAGTGTAAAATAATGACAATTGCAAGGAATAAAAAGCTATTTTTTTTTTTATTTATTTATTTATTCTTTAAACACAGTCATAACAGGAAATACCCAATTCAACTGGTGGAATTAACACAAAATAACAATCATACAACAATATAACACAATTCAACTACATTGCATACTATAACTATTAACTATTTATAAAATAAAATTATTATAATTTATTTATATTAGTATTCATTAGAATGAATTACATCTATTCGTGAAGAAAAAGTGACAATCTTGGTGCAATTTTGCATAAAGTGCACTTGTCGCTATTGCTTGACTCACGTTCCGTTCCTTTAAAATGCAAAAATTCAAAAACAAAACATTCCATCGCGTCGCCTCAGATTTGTATAAGAAAATATCACAAGTTGGTCTCTCGACCAATCACAATCAAACGACACGAACATTCGTGTGGTGTTTTTACGCCACATTCTAAGCCCACCGGTCTCCTTGTCTCTTTGGCCTCTCTGGCCTTTACTATCCGTTGACAACTGTGCGTCGTGTGATCAGTAAAACCATGCACTCTAAGAAGCCGTTGCACTTACAGCTAATATTTTGATTTTTAATATAACACATCAAACAGATTTTGCAGTTTCTCTGAGAAAAGCGTAAAAATACAATAAACTAAAGAACATTGCTCATTATTGCTTAAAATGGCCTGATGATGTTACTGTTTATTCTATCAGAGTAATATACTGAAATTCAGTTGTATAGACCACACAGATCTACATCGCAGAAAACTGTACAGCATTTATTTTATCCGAGCACGGCAAAGCGAGCACTACACCTAATGATAAGCGTAGTGCAATCCAAAAAACCAGCGACCACCAACAAACAATGAGTTTATCAGTGGTTACCAGAATCATGCCGGATATGAATATCTTACCACCAGCGAGTAATACGCATAATCAAATCTGTAAAAGTTATGGCTTTCTACCAATAAATTAGTAATACTAACTGGCTATCTATCTATCTATCTATCAGACTGGTCACTTTCTTCAGTTTTATTAGGTTAACAGTAAAGAAGATGGTTAGGATTGTGACAACAGTCAACTGATGCAGCCAGTATTGTTGTTATATTATATTTTGTAGTGCATTCACTAGCAGGTGCGGTGTAGTCTCTTTGTTTTGCCACAATAAAGAGCAATCTAGGTGGTTGAATTTAGGGAATTAATTTGTAAAATCGCGATTATGGTGGTAACGCAGAAGGAGAGGAAGGAGAGAAGAGAGCGTAAGTTGAGCGGCACGACGCGCCACAAACTGTACTCGAACGGGCGATCCTTCACCAGCTGGAACAGCTTCTGGACCTCGGCGCGATCTCGCTCGTCTGAATAAAGAGTTTCACTTGTTTGAAAGAAATCAAGCAGCATTTGTTTTTGTTTTTATTATTTTGTTGAATGAGATGAGCAAGGCGCTCGCCTGATGGTAAGCGACACGCCTGTCCACAAACAGAAGCTACACCACACAGAACTTTAAATTAAAAAGCACTGCATGGCACTCCACTGCGAGACATAAGATGTTAAGTCTCATATTGCCCAGTAATTTTGCTGCTTTCAATGTCCTTCAAACCGAAACACAACAGTACTTACACACTATTGCTTGGCAGAAATAGATGGCACGGTGGTACCAACCCAGACGGCCTCTCCCAAACGAGGGACTTACCACCTTGTATGTACCAATGATAATATTTTATGAAACCGCATGCATGTCCACTTCTTATCATATCAATAAATAAGCTACTGGATCATCTGATAGTACTGGCCTCTACCGCTAATAAATGCGTACAATATCAGAATGGGTGCGTCGCCGAACTTAAAGGATCGTTCCTTTCCTTTGGATTGAGAAACGAATGGCGAAACATACTTTAAGGTTGTCAAGGCATTCGTGATTCATCTCTTTTTGTGGGAGGTCAGTGAAGATGACTTACAATTAGATAAACTATCTGGTCGTATGCTGTATAAAAAATAATTAGCGTTCACATATTATATCGTGAGGATATAAGAGAAGTTCTCTATAACAATTTTGTGGGTATGTGAATTCTGCCAACACGCATGAGGCCCACATGGTCGACTAAGGCCTAATCATTCGTAGAGGCCCATGCACAACATAAGGACGTATATCACACGGCTGATATTATTATAAATTAATTCACTTACTGTTACAAGCCATACGTCTCTCTAAGATGAGGGCCAGTATCTCCTGCACCTCCATAGTGACCATGTCTGATAGGATAGCCGTCAGTAGCAGCGGCGAGTAACCCAAAGCAGTATCAAATAACAACTTTAAAAAATCAGACGTAATCAAAACCTGCAACAACATTATAATATATGTTACTTATGCTTTACTCAGGTCTAAGGCCTAATCCCTCTCATTCAGTAGAGGAGGCCCGTGCCCAACAGTGGAACAAGTATAAAACAGGGCTAGTAAAAAAAATGTTTTACTCAGAACTTACGGCAGCTCTCAGAGCCGCCAATTTATTTAATCGTTTTTTAGAATTATTATGGTTACATTTATGGTTTCGACCGCTTCGTATCATGGAATGTAGCTTAGTGACTCGTAGGAACATTAGTTACAGTTCTGCCTATACCATCAAAGTTGAAAGTTTTATTTTGAATAATGGAAACAAAGTATACTGAATTGAAACTGAACTAAAAAATGAAACAGAACCAAGATGCGTTTCCTTTTTATGTTGGGGAGTTTTCATTTTCGTTCGAATTCCGTCATCAGATTTTAACCAAATTTATATAGAGCCATCCCTTGGGGAACACTCGACCGAATAATAAAAAAATTATAAAAACTGGTTGATATTTGACAAAGATATGGCTGAACATTATATAAAAAAATGGAGGTGACTTCGTAATTTTTCTCTATTAGAAAATGTTTTAATATTTCTGTACAGTGTCTGCCCTTGCAATTATAATGAAGTACCCATATAAATATTTTTGTTTAATTTAGCCATGATTTACTAACTTAAAAATCAAATCTAGATTGATAAATTTGCTTTATACGCCCTCTTAACTGCTGACGCGAAACCAAAAGTTTTACCAAAAAGTGGTCAACGCGGCTAAAGAAGTTATCACTTAAAAAACATTATAAATGAATTGAGAACTTCTTAAATTAGTTTGATAGTGCTTAATTTCTTACTTACACCGCTAGTGTTGTTTTCCCGTATAAGGTACAGATTGCACAGAATCACAATAATGGAAAATATAGACGAAAACACGACGAAAACTAATACCTGAAAATAAGATGTTTTAATTAAATACGAGTAACAGTCGATCGTAAAAACTACAAGCAAGTACTTACTGTAATATATTGTGTTAAAAAGGATATTGCGCCCACCCCACTGCGAGTGGGATAAGGGCAGGTGAAAGAAGATAATTTACTGGTAACTAATTACATATCTGGTACATACATTTTTGCTTTTATATTGCAGCATGTTTCTAATTCACAATTTACCTTCGTTCGTCAGTTCCGATTCCGCGAGAACACAGTAAACTTAAAAATTAAAAATAACGATCTTTTTGCGTCGAGTATTAAAATTGATAGATTTATTTTGGTGCGTGCACTAATCGAGGCAGGATTTAGAAAGACTACACATTAGACCAAGCAATGGTCTAATGTGTAGTCTTTTACAAGGAAGGGATGTGAGCATTTTATGCAGAGCTTGGGTATATTACCTGCAGCTTCATAGGATCGTCGGTCTTCTCTAAGCTGTCCATTATAGCTTCATACATTTGTATAAACTGTCGCGGATTCTGCCTGCCATGGTTTCTGCTCTCAAAAACATTGTTCTCCAGCATTTTCCGCATCAATCTCATGCGAGTGTACAGCAGAGCCAACAAGAATAACACTGGTAATCTCCCAAGTACAATAGCGCACCATGTGATCGAGCCCATGAAGTTATAGAACAATATCAATATTCCAAAATGATAATTTGATATCAAATATTGTATGAAGCTAATTAACCTCACAAAAAATAGCACACAAATATATCCGATGAGCCAAACGTGCATCGGTTTGTATGTGGTGATGTTTACGTTATCAACGAATGGGATCTTCTTGTAGTACTCTAGTAAGTACTTATTATTCTTGTACATGGAAATTAGCACATATAATATATATTCGGCTGTCGTCAAAGTGTATACTAACGATATTGGATAAAAAAAATTGATTATATGACATAATAAGATGACTATAGTTGCGCTGAAGATGAAGCAGTAGCACCTTGCTAGCCATCGTACACGCTGGGAGGCTTCGAACTCGTGGTAGAAACCGAAAACAAATCTAATGTACAGGTAGAAGTTGATGTTGAACACTAGCCGGTCAGTCATGTTGGTAGATTTAAGAGATTTGTAATAACTACGATTCAGTCACTTGAAAACTCTTCTGAACTATTGACGGAATTAATATGTGATGATGAGTGAGTTCAGCAGAGCGTCACTTTCCGCGAGCCACGACCGCGCGTTGTGTTGAACGAGTGCAAGTGTGACAGTGCATTAGTGGCTAATGAAATGTTTTACGTTAGCTTATGTAATGCAATGCAGGTTTAGGGTTCATCATTTTTTAACGCTTGACAAAAATGGGGTGTTTAAGTTTCACTCGTTTACCTGTATGTGGATATGTGTGTATGTGTCTATCTGCGGGATCCCATCATCTATATGATTAGATTTTAAAATGCGTTTTTTTTATTTGAAAGCTTGTTAGAAGTGGCTATTGACGATTTGTTCAGATCTTAAAAATGATGTTTTCCTGTCCGTTCCATCGATGACCGTACCAAACTGCCTTTATGACATCATAATGTGGAATTGTGGTAACATACAATATTGGATGAAGAGAGAATTTTTGAACTGGAAATTCTACTGGCCGCGCGAAACGCAATAACAAAGCTACTACTTGAAAGGTTTCTGTAAAGGTACCACCCTGGTACAGTAGTTATTCTGGCTGTAGAAAAAAAATATCTTGCATGCTGGGGCATTAAATATCGCTTATTTTTTTTATCCGAGCACGGTAAAGTGACTGATACTGATCAACACCTGATAGTAAGCGTAGTGCAGTCCAAACAATTTATCGATGGTCACCAGAATCATGCCTGCCTGTATAAATGCCTCTTCCCCCTTGGGGGAGGGAAGTAGCAAAGTCATGTCGCAAGCCCCTCGGGAGAACCGGATATACACTGACTGATCCTAGAACGCGATCCGCACAAAGCATGAGGCAGGTTTTAACACCATGTGTACGGTGGTTGCCATCCGGGCGGATATAAATGGCCTACCACCAGCTTATATTTGGATAGTTCATAATAAATATGCATGTCACGTCATTGCGAATTTGAATACCATTGCATAATGTATCATTGCATGTTCGCCAAACATTGTACAGAACCGTTGATTTCCATGGAAAACATGATTAGGTAGGTGGAAATAAGGTCATGCTATTTTTGATATCCACGTCAGTATATGAAAATGGATTAAAGTAAAAATCGATTTTAACTACATACATCGTTGAATAATATTACTATCTGAATGTAGAAGAATATTTGTAGCAAAAGGTTGGCGCAATCACGCAATCAGAGACAAGTTCACAAGGAGGTCCCTCGTAGGCGAGAGGCCGTCTGGGTTGGTATCACCGTTTTGTCTATTTCTGCTGTCAAGCAACAGTGTATAAGCACTGTTGTGTTGCGGGTTGAAGGACATTGAAGCCAAATTACTGGGCATTACGAGGCTTAATATCTTATGTTTCGGGGTGACGAGCGGAGTTCAGTGCTATGCAGTGCTTTGTAATTCAAAGTTCTGTATGGTGTTGCTTCTGTTTATCAGCAGGCGAGCGCCGTGCTCGTCTCGTCGTTTAATCGAATAAAAAAAAAGATTGAGTCATCATCATCATCATCATCAGCCACAGGACGTCCACTGCTGAACATAGGCCTCCACCAAAGATTTCCAGACCGACCTGTTGGAAGCGGCCTGCATCCATTTGAGTTGAGTTGAAAAAAAAATCCATTGAGTCACTTGATGGTAATTGATTTCCATCGCATAAGGCACACAAAATCAGAAGAATTTTGGAGTGGTAGAGCCACGCTGTAGACAGTTTAGTTTACAGCATGAATGGGCCGGGTCGAATAATTACCACTGCCTCACAGAAACCTGACGTAAAATAGCGGCTCGCTGCTACGTTTCGTACGGTGAGTGAGATATCTGGAGGCCTAAATCACCCTCCCGTTCTCAATTATCCCTTCTCTTTAAGGTCGGCAACGCGCCTATGATTCTTCTAGTATTGTAGGCGTACATGGGCGGTGGAGATTACTTACGATAGTTACGATAGGTGACCCCTTACTCGTCTGCCGGTCTGAAAAAAATAAAACTTGTTACGATCCTTACACACCTATGTGGCCTCCGTCACTCTCATTAAATGGATGTAAATTGCAGTAACATTTGAACCCACATCAAGTAAAAATATTATTACAATTATTATTTAATTTTAATGATTTCTTACGTTTATGCAAATATTACTCATTGAAATAAAATTTATTATTATTCATTTATTATTATTAAATATTATTATTACGAGTTATTTTATTTTGGTAAATTAATTAACTTAAAACAATAATTTAAAGTTCCATTTTGCATAATCGCTAATGGGAAATGTTTATTTTATGATTTTTAAGCTATTGTATAGATTTTATTGCGGGCCTTGAGCGGCGAGACCGAATACAGAAATTCCGTAACGAAAAAACCTAACACCTCCCTCCGAGCAGCCAGCGTTAGCTGACCTCCCTGGAACATCGATAATTTCGAAGTCCCAGGTGGCGTCACACAGTGACCAGTCAGCTTGGACCGGACTTTCACAAGACTTTGACCGGACTTTAACCCCGACCCGACCCTGACCTTGACCTTGACACCGACCTTGACCTCGACCTTGACCCGACCTTGACCCACAAAATTAAAATTAAAAACAAAGGAAAAAATACTGCATTAATAAAATAAATAAATAATTATAATTACATAAGTTGATAAAAAATGCTATACAATAGCTTTACCGCGGCAGTCTCCGAGTGCCACACGTCTTTTTTTTTATATAATACAAAATGTTACCTGTATAAATCTAATAAATTTAGCAAAATAAAATGAATATCTGAATTTTTACTTAGTGTGGGTTGATGTGTTATTGCATATTTCCATCAAAATATAGTTTACGGCTTGATTAATTCAAATTATTTAACAGCTGTTTTGGAACGCTCCGAAAATTTATGATCATGAATGTTCGATTGCCGTGTGATGTCAAATGTTTTTTACGAGTTGCCAGCCGTAAATATTGTTGAATGTATGGCTGTCGCATCAGTCGTTCGTTCATAAAACACTCACGGACCGATGATTAAGGCCGCTATACACATTGGGCCAAGGTAGTGGGCCAGCATGTTGGGTCAATATAATGATTTCCAAATGTTGCTACTCAATGGTGTACCAATCATTGTACTAACACTACTGTCTTTAACAATATACTGCATAAGACGCGAATGTGTGAACACACTTGGCGGAGCGCGCCAAGATCCATTGATGTGTGCTCGAAAAACCGACGACATTCAGTTGGCCGGCCAATGTTGGCGCCAACTGCCAACATACCGCCAAGTAGGTCTATACACGTTGGCCCAATGCGCTGGCCCTCCTTGGCCCAATTTGTATAGCAGCCTTAACGATGGCGAGCTGAGCGCACCCAGTCGTGTAATAAGTCGCAGTCGCACCAGAAAATATTAACTATAATTTTAAGTTGTAATTAAAATCGCTTTATGACCGTCGTTGTACAATTAATTAAACTTAAAATTTCTGTGATGGTAATTAAAAAACGGCTTAATATTTTTCTTCAAACATAGCAAAATCGTACCGAATAAACTAGCTTTCAAACAAATAAAACTGCATACAAATCCATTCGTTTAGGTAAGCATTACGGTACCATACACACACCTTTAGACAGACAAACAATTGACAATTATATTAAAAAGGCAGGACCCTTTTTGACGCCGGTTAAAAACAAATAAATAGTATTTTAAAAAAGTAGTTTAATAATAGTAATAAGTAATAGTATAAGCAGTTAAAAATAGTAGTTTTGCTTAATTTTTTTGCTTAGTATTTATTAATTGTTATTTATTATTACAATTAATAAATACTAAGCGTATAATACGTAATGAATAATACATATTATTCAATTGTTTTTTGTACCAGACTCAAAGAATGTTAAGGTTAGCTGTAACACTAATAACGTTTTTTGGAACTGAAATTAGTGCTCAGTATGGTGATAAGTTTTCTCCCTGTTACATAAGTTCAGTGGTCGCAGTGGTTCGTGGTTCGTGATACTAGATGCACCACCGCCTATATTTTCGGGGATACAGTCGTGAATATATCTTATGTTATGAAATACTTATACATACGCAATCAAGCCTTTAAACCCGAAGGGGTCGGCAGAGGTGTAACCAGTACACCACATTCCATCGAGCGTATTTCCGTCCCATGATGTGATAAGGGGCGAGTGAGCTGATACTGAGCATTTCGTGATAGAAAACCTAATATACTTTTAGCCAACCCGGGAATCGAACCCGAGACCTCAGCACAGCAGTCGTACCTCGTACGCGCTACCGACGCAGCCAGGCGAGTGAGTATTATAAAATAAAATCAAATAATCCACAAGAACCAATGAATGCCATTATGAAAGGCTTAAAACAAACATATTACGTTATAAAGCGATCGTATTCATTGGGAATTTAATGGTATACTTAACAAGTGTGTTCAAATTTATTATTAAATTCAAATTTAACCAGCCCGGTGAATAAAACGGGACTTTAAAAGGAATTCCACTCGAGATTACAAAGCAGAAAAGTAAGTTGTGGTGCGGCCACTAAACCGGGTGAAAACATCACACGAAATGAAAGCGTCTTGAAATGAAAAATGAGGTACGGGGAAATAGGAACATGCTATTTTTGATATCCACATCAGTATACGAAAATGGATTGAAGTAAATATCGATCGATACATCGTTGAATAAAATTACGATCTAAATATAGCAGGATATTTGTAGCAGAAGGTTGGCGCAATCACGCAATCAGAGACAAGTTTACAAGGAGGTAGGTCCTTCGTATGCGAGAGGCCGTCTGGGTTGGTACCATCACTTTATCTATTACTGCCACCAAACAACAGTGTGTAAGCACTGTTGTGTTTCGGTTTGAAGGACGTTGAAGCCAGTGAAATAACTGGGCGTTATGAGACTTAACATCTTATGTCTCGGGGTGACGACCACAATTCAGTGGCATGAAGTGCTTTGTAATTCAAAGTTCTGTATAGTGTCTTTTGTTTATTACCGTCAGAAATAAATGAAATAAAAAAAAATATCTATGATCATTAGCTGAGCGGGGAGTGGTGCGTTCTAGACGTAAGGCGCAGGTTCGAAACAAGCCCCAAGAGCATACACCTTTGACTTTCTAAGTTACGTGTACACTAATTATTGCTTGCTTTAACGGTGATGGAAACATCACGAAGAAACCTGCATACCTAAGAACTCGATAAGATTTTTCGAAGGTATGTGAAGTCTGCCAACCTGCATTAGGCCAGCGTGGTGGACTACGGCCTAATCCCTCTCATTCAGTAGAGGAGGCCCTCGCCCAGCAGTGGGACGTATATAATACAGGGCTAGTATTATTATTGTAATCATTAAGTTGCCATACCACCGACTCAAAACTGGTTGTGTAATCAATAAAACAGAATCAATAAAACGTAATTACTTATTGCCCGCCGCTTTGAAGGCCTCAACTATACACAGCAAGCGAGATTTTATCTAGTGTATTTATATGATCTGGCACACGGCCCGAACGGTTGAATTGCATCACTTCTGCCCCAGTTTTGGGACAATAATAATACATTTTAGTGAATTATGTCCTTATAATAAATACCCATCTTATTTGTCCAAGTTGGCATTGTGTGTCGAACAATAGCCATTTGCGTTGAAGAGTTATTTCCATAGTTCGTGAAAGGATTGTCTTTGTATGACACATTTTTGATTGAAAGTGTCATTGGTACTCAATAATAGTTTTTTTTTATCAAGGTTTTTTGAATAGCATAGGCCGGCAAACGAACAAGTGTGTCACCTGATGGTAAGTGATCTCCACCGCCCATGTACGCCTATAATACTAGAAGAATCATAGGCGCGTTGCCGACCTTAAAGGGAAAGGGATTACATATCATTATAATTTCATACGGAGTGAGATATCCGGAGGGTCAAATGTCCCTCCCCTACCCAATTACTTAATTATTCCTTCCCTCTAGGGTTGGAAAATGGTTAATGTTTCCGGTATTGATGTTTCTCATGATCAAGAACTTACACGGCTACCATAACACACAGACTTTCTATCGAATAGATAAACATAAACCATACAGCTTCGATGATTCAAGTCAGTTGATCAACCAAAAACAAACCGTGTGAACCCGCTAGAATTGGACGTGGAACGAAAACACGAGCAGATTAAATAAGAGCCATGAGCAGCGCAAACAGATTACCGCTGGAAACCGCTGAAATCCTGATATTACAATTACGAAGAAAACTTAGCTTCAACTCAGTTTTATAAGTTTCCAAGTTTTATGCTCAGTACGCAATGATAGTTCACCCTTCAAGAGTAAACTCGGTATTTAATCTTGAAGACGAGAGCTCTGTTCTGGTAACATAAAATATAATAGACTAGCTTTTCCTCGCGGCTCCGCCCGCGTGATCTGCTTTTCCGGGATAAAAAGTAGGCTATGTTCATCAGGGATAATGTAGGATTGTAATGGTGAAAGAATTTTTCAAAACGGTCCAGTAGTTCCTGAGATTGGCGCGTCCAAACAAACAAACAAATTCTTCAGCTTTATAATATTAGTATAGATTTGTACCATTTAACACAAGATAGGTTGCATAACACATTTGCTGGTGGTAGGGTATTTATATCTGCCCAGATAGCGACCACTTTACACATGGTGTTAAAACCTGCCATAGTGACCTACACGCCTTGTGTGGATCGCGTTCCAGGATCAGCCAGTGTATATCCGGTTCTCCCGAGGGGTTTGCAATGACTTGATGGTTGTTTAGGGTGGGTATAGAGGTACATCTTTGTATACCTATGCCTACATGGGTCATCCGCCTGTCCTGTCGCAGACCCCTCGATTTGTTTCATTCCTCTTCGAAATGTGAAGTAGCACTTGTGTAGTGTAGTGTGTGTTTTCTTTCTTAAACCTAATGAATTATTATCGATATTTATTATGTCGTAATTGCTAATTATAATATTAATTTTAAGTTATAAACTTAAAGAAATCGGAACTTAGTTTAATGTAGGAAATTGCTGTCAAAAACAATTTCGATTCTTAACATCACTTTGTTATTAAGGTTGAAGAAACAAAAGGGGTTCGGAATAAAGAATCATTATTATTATTTTATCAAGCAATTTCAATGGAAATTGGTAGGTTGGGTTTAGCAATTGTTTTAACTCCGACCAAAAGAGTGTCTTGTAAGTTTGATGGCTCGTCTGTGGCTCGAAACATATAAACAAATGAACTGATTAGGATATATTTTTTTATTTGAAAGCTAACCTTATCGACATTCTTAGCATTAAAATGGCGAAAAGTGAAAACATCTGAGTGAATATGTAACATAATGATTTCTTATGTTTACGCGAATATTACACATCACCATTATTAGCCACAGGACGTCCACTGCTCGTAGGCCTCCCCCAAAGATTTCCAGACCGACCTGTTGGAAGCAGCCTGCATGCAGCGACTTCCTGCGACCTTTATCAGGTCATCTGTCCACCTTGTAGGTGAACGTCTAACGCTGCGCTTGCCAGTACATGGCTACCATTCCAGAACCTTTCTGCCCCATCGATTATCGGTTCTGCGAGCTATATTACACATATTATTACACATTGAAATAAAACTAATTTAAACGGATTTTATCGTGTTTTTGGTCGAGTCCACCCCGTGACCACGAAGGCTGAAAATTCTTCAAAACCTCGGGATCAAAATTAACAAAAAACCGCGATAAAATCCGTTTAAATTAGTTTTACTTCTATGGATATGTAACATTTAGTCAAAGGTGGTGAAACAGGCGCTTGATCTAACTTAACCTAACCAAACCTGCCTTCTGATCTAAATCGTGTGTAAACCAACGCGCAATACATAATTAGTTGGAATAATCCGTGTCATTAGTCCGGCCGCGCACGGAGCGTGTGGACTGCCCGCCCGAGCGTAGGCTCGCCGCACACCCACCGGCCGTAATTAATCAATATATCGGCTGATTAATTGGCGCGACCGCGGATGAAAATCGCTTGGATACTAGCCGTGTCCGATCAGAATCGGTAATCGAGTTGGATGCGGTTGGTTGACATTAGCCCTTTATTAAATTGCAAATTTCATTTATTTACTTAGGTTTGCAGAAATAGCTAAGATTTCTTTTCTTCTTTCAACTACACCTGATGGTAAGCGCAGTGCAGTCCAAAAAATCCAGTGACCACAAGCAAATAATGAGTTTATCGGTGGTCACCAGCATGGTGGCCTATACCCTTATACCCGCCCCAAACAACCATCAAGTCATGTTGAAAGCCTCTGGGGAGAACCGGATATAAATACTGGCTGATCTTGGAATGCGATCCACACAAAGCGTGTAGATCACTATGGCAGATCTGGTGTTCTGGCTCAAAAGGCATTGAAGACTTTAAAATCGCTAGGTATTATGAGACTTAACGCAGTCTGTGTAACAAACGCAATGCAGTGCCATGTAGGTTAATCAAGGTATTAGATGGCACTGCAATTACAAATACTGGTGTTTGTCTTGGAGCGAACAATTTTCTCATCGCATCATTCAAATGCGTAGAAAAGTGGTTTGGAAATCAGATTAGGTGACAATCAATAACTAACCATTAATCTCTGTCATTTTTAACAGTCATGAGACGCATACGATGAGGTAAGCACCTATGTAGCACACACCGTTGAAAAGAACACCCAGTAATTATATGTTTTGCTGGTGGTAGGATATTCAAATCCGCCCGGATAGCGACCACCGTACACGTGGTGTTAAAACCTGCCATAGTGAATAAACAAAACTACTCAACTTTAGTTTAGCTTTCGCAAAATAGTTTATTTTTTGTATTTTTATCGGGTGTATATAAAATAATGTATAAAAATAAACATAGTCAACTACTCTATTTTAGTATGAAATATAATACAATTACTTAGCCATTTAACTACATGTACTATAATTTTTCTGCGACATAAAACCATCGTATTTGTTTGATGCACTATCCATCTATATAGCTGAACGTAAATTTATCGTCACATAGACAGACAGACAGATGTATTGTCGCGTCGACTCCGATCCTACATTCCGTGGAACTATGGCCCGTATATACACTTGTTGTTTTTTTATCTAGTGCCAATTTGTCTTCCATTATTGTCTTTAAATGAAGTATGAATATTCTATACTATTTAGAATTTTGTAGCTATCTCTCACTGTTTCACCGTAGGCGTGTTATTGCCCTGCTCCTATGTATCATAACGTGATACACAAACATATTCTATAACTATTCTATAAAATAACTTTGACATCCCATAACTGAAGTTATAACTGAACTGAACTGAAGTTATGTTGATAGATTTATAGATAGAGGTTAGGTTGTATGGGTCAGGATAAGACTGGCCGAGATAATCCAGTGAAGTACAGTTAAACTTGGCAGTTGGCAGAAACTATCGCGTCCGGCGGGTCGTTGTTGTTTCTAACTTCAATACATCGCTGGACGAGGGGAAATTCTATAACTGCGCAGCTCCATTGTATCATGGAGGTAAACATTTCTAAATAACAAAAACGATAAAAGTCTTTATTTCTGTCATCACATTTAAAGTACATTCACAAAAAAACATCACAAGGTGGTAGATTCCTCATATGCGAGTGGCCGTCTGGGATGGTACCAGTGCTTTGTCTAGTTCTGCCGCCAAACAACAGTGTGTAAGCACTGTTGTGTTTCGGTTTGAAGGACATTGAAGCCAGTGAAATTACTGGGCATTATGAGACTTAACATCTTATGTCTCGAGGTGACGAGCGCAGTCCAGTGCCATGCAGTGCTTTGTAATTCAAAGTTCTGTGTGGTGTTGCTTCTGTTTATGGGAGGCGTTGCGCTTATCATCAGGCGAGCCACTTGTTCTTCTCGGCATTCAATAAAATAAAATAAAAAATCTAAGACCCAATATATCAGTAACATGTAAATAAATGTTACTAAGCCAACGTTTCACAATAGGCTACTCGCTTACTACGCCACGGAGTCGAAAATTCCCGTACAAACTGCGTCAATGGACACGCGGCTTCGTCAAGCATCCGATGTAGTTATGTACATTGTAGTTGTGCATTGGAACTAGATAAATGTGATACCGGATGGCGGTATTCAATTTACTACCTGCTTGTTCTTGAATAACTTTTGGTTGTTTCAAATACCATTAGGAGATTATCGTAGCTAATTAAAGACATAGTATAATTTTGATGTCTGTAAGTATTGCTGTGTTCTGGTTTGAAAGACATTGAATCCGGCGATCTTAGAGCTATAGAAAAGCAGCCAACTACGAGTCGACCTCGGACATCGAGGATTCCGTATTCACAGTTGATGATTGCTCCCACTTGAGCCGTTGGTATCAAGGTTGTTATCTAATGCGCGGGGACTTTTGAGCCCCCCTTTCCCATCTGGAGATAGGTCTGCACTAAGAGCAGTTTCAGCAAACAGGTCACATGATAGTAAGTTACCTCCACCGTCCATGTACACCAGAAGAGTCATAGATAGCCGTCCTTAAAGAGAGTCCTAAAAAACTCTCTCTAAATCTTTTATAATCATAAAGGGATCAGCAATGGGAGCGGGGATTTGGGCATTCGGATATCTCAGTCACCACAAAACAGCAAGCTGTTACTTTACTTCGGTTTCCTTTGAGGCAGTGGTTGAGCCGCCCCATTAATTCTGTAGACAAAACTGTCAGCAACTACCCAATCCAACCTAAATATAGACAGTCAAAAATAATGTCTACGTAAATTAAACAGGCGGTAAGCAACAAAATCAATTCTTAAAATAAGAGTTAATAAACGACATCGCGTTCGTCCCACGGGAGCCACGCGTGGAATTTAAATTGTTCGCCCAAACGTATATAGATATGGTGCATTTGTCTGTCTGTCCGCTTTATTAGTGCACGCCAGATTTACGAGTGCTGAGTAAACAAGTTATTTTCGAGTTTATATGTTTTCGTTTAAGGGTGTGCATGCGATGTTCGGAAAAACTATTTTAGTAAAATTACAACATTACATAATCCGCTTGTCTATTTTAATAAAAATGTAAATTAAAAATCCACTTCTGTTTCATAAAAACATGCTCTCAACCATCACGCTTATTAACGTAAACGTTATAAGCCCTTAAAATTCATGTAGAATTCTCATACATTTCAATGATTTTTTAACATAACTTTCAATTTATAACCGACTTTAAAAGGAAGATTGTCAATTCATCTATATTTTTTTTTGTTAAGTATGTTACTTAATACCTGCGCCAAATGTGGACCGATTTTATTGATTACTAGCTTTTCCTCGCGGCTCCGCACGCGTGATCTGCTTTTTTCGGCATAAAAAGTATGTTTATTTGGGATAATGTAGGATTCTAATGGTGGAAGAATTTTTCAAATCGGTCCAGTAGTTTTAAAGTTAATTCGTTACATACAAAAATACAAATATTTCTTCTTTATAAATTGACAATAATGCATTAGTTCCGACCAAATTTGATTACCATAGCAACGGAAGCCTTCAAATATAAATAATTTTCCTCGTTTTGCAACATTTTTCACTGATGCTTCGCTCCTAATGGTCGCAGGGTAATGTTATATAGACTAAAGCCTTCCTCGATAAATGGACTATCCAACACAAAAAGAATTTTTCAATTCGAACCAGTACTTCCTGAGATTAGCGCGTTCAAACAAACAAACAAACAAACAATCAAACTCTACAGCTTTATTATTAGTATAGATTATGTGTTTGACAGGTATTCTCCGAGACTTTTCCCATATAAATTTGGTTATAATCTGACGAGGTAGTAATAAATAATAAATACTAGCCCTGTATTATATATGTCCCACTGCTGGGCACGGGGGCCTCCTCTACTGAATGAGCGAGATTAGGCCTTACTCCACCACGCTGGCCTAATGCGGATTGGCAGACTTCACATACCTTCGAAAATTCTTATCGAGTTCTCAGGTATGCAGGTTCCTCACGATGTTGCCTTAACCGTTAAAGCAAGTAATAATTAACATTGAAATAAAACTAATTTAAACGGATTTTATCGCGGTTTTTATTAATTTTGATCCCGACGTTTCGAAGACGTTTCAGCCTTCGTGGTCACGGGGGGGACACTATATTAATTAACAATTAATATACACGTAACTTAGAAAAGTCAGAGGAGCATGCTCTTTGGCTGGTTTTGAACCTGCGACTTTCGTCTCGACAGTCCGTACCACTCCCCGCTAAGCTATCACTTTGTCTCCTAAACATTCATTAATTTAACGATGTATTTACTTACTCTGTCTAACTTAATAAGATTTATAAATGCTTTATTAGTTTAGGTTTATGTCTAAAAGAGTCAATAATAAAAGCCAGACTTCTTTAGATTAATGTCTGTCGGTAATCCAATTCTTTTATTACTATGTTCCTTTTGATAGCTTAAGTTTTAATACTATTTTCTAGAGAAACATCTATTGTGTAACTTTAAGTAAAGCTTACAATATTTCGGCTTTACTGAAACTGTGTTTAATTCTCTAAGTAAAAACGTCGTGTCTTCTTAAAGAAAAATAAAATTACTATTTGTTATAATTCTGGCGTCCGTTACGCCCGTTTTTTTATCCGAGGACGGCAAAGTCTTACTTGATGGTAAGCGCAGTGCAATTCAAAAAACCAGCCACCTACAAACAATTATTTTATTGGTGGTCACGAGAGTCATGCCGGCCTGTATAAATACTTCTCAACACTCCGAAGCGGGAAGAAGCAAATCGAGCTGTGGATCACTGTGGCAGGTTTTAACACCATGTGTACGGTGGTCGCTCTCCGGGCGGATATGAATATCCTACCACGAGCAATCGTTTACGGTTTGAAGGTCATTGAAGCCAGTGAAATTACTAGGCATGTGAGACTTAAATAGTACATGTTAAAAACGCAGTGTTATGCAGTACTTTGTAATTCAATGTACAGTTCGCTTCTGTTTATGGGCAGGCGTGCCAACCATCAACCAACTGCTCGTTGCGAGTTCTAAAAAACATGTATTTAATCATAAAGTCTTCAGTTATAATTGCTAATTCTCTGAAATATATTGCGATGTTAAACTATCCGAGCTTATCTTAAGACTTAAATCACTTTATCAATAGGGTGGACAGGCGAAGTTGATTTACTGTTTTCAGATGTCGAAGTAATATCGGAGCACTTATTTTTAGGATTCAAATTTAAAGTCCACTCATTTAAGCTCTGTTTTGAGGTATAGCTCTATATTAGCTGGTGGGAGGATACTTGTATCTGACCGGATAGCGACCACCGTATACTTGTGCTAAAACCTGCCATAGTGGCCCACCTTGTGTGGGTCGCGTTCCAGTTTTTTCAGTTTTTCCTTCCCCTCCCCCTTGGCCCTTTGGCAGGCCGGCATGATCTTGCCGACCTACGATGGACACATTGTTTATCGTTGGTCGACACTATTCTTGGATTGCGCTCACTTACCATCAGGTGTAGCGTAGTCACTTTGCCGATCCAAGATATAAAAAAAAAAATGCGACCGAGACAGGGGGGACAGAGACATGTGACGCGAGTACAATAGCGACACATATACTTTGTATGAAATTGTATGGAAACTAGTGCTATTTTGCTGTGGTGTTGAGTAAAAAGTGGTATTGGGTTTTTCTATCACGAAGTGCATCAGTCCGGAGTTTGGAATTATGCCCGATGTGGTGATAGGCTTATCCCCTATTACATCATAGGACGGAAATAAGCTCGGCGAATTGTGGGTGTACTGGTTATACCACTGGCTTAGCCTCCAGGGATTTTAGGTGTGAGTGCGTATATGTATGGAAATGATCGTGCGTGGCGTAACTCAAAACAGGCTATAGACATTTAACTAGCTATCCTTCGTTGTTTTTTCACCTGCTTGCATATTATTGCACCGATCCCTTGGGTCGTAGTATGATGTATGTACAAATCAACGTCTCGACAAAAAAATATTTGGTGTGAATATGACCTCAAATTTTACAAAGGCGTTCGTTTCCCAATTGGTAACATATTACTTCAATAGTTCTGGACGATCAAAAGTTTCCAATTATAGTTTTCTTTTATTCGAGCACGGCAAAGTGACTGCACTACACCTAATGTTTAGCGTAGTGCAGTCCAAAAAAACTAGCGACCACCGACAAAGCATTTAGCCCGGCATAATTCTGGTGACCACCGATAAACTCATTGTTTGTCGATAGTCGCTGATTTTAATGGACTGCACTGCGCTTGCCATTAGGTCTAGTGTAGGCACATATACATACAATATCACGTCAAAATTGAGAGCTTCATCCAATTTTTTCCTCTGTAAATAAGAATAAAATTGTTTTTTACGGTTCAGGGTTTGACCCGCTGCCGTCCACCAAATAGCAACGTATTAAAATATATGTTACATTATATTAGAAATTTTTATTTTGTAGAGGCGATACTATATTCGCTAGTTAAATAAATGAATATGTCGCAAGGGAGTGAGGTGTCGGGTAAAGTTATTGACTGTGCGCGGAGTTTTTGTCTGATCCATCAATCAGTGTCAGGGGATCCTCCGAAAGGGTTTACTGAACACCAGACACTATCCAAATAGTCACTTTATTACTTCGCACTTTAGATTAAATATGCAGTAATAAACAGAAGAGCAGCGATAGCTCAGCGGGGAGTGGTATGGACTGTCGAGACGAAAGTCGCAGGTTCGAGACCAGCCCCAAGGGCATACACCACTGACTTCTCTAAGTTACGTGTATATTAATTGTTAATTATCGCTTGCTTTAACGGTGAAGGAAACATCGTGAGGAAACCTGCATACCTGAGAACTCGATAAGATTTTTCGATGGTATGTGAAGTCTGCCAACCTGCATTAGGCCAGCGTGGTGGACTAAGGCCTAATCCCTCTGATTCAGTAGAGGAGGCCCGTGCCCAGCAGTGGGACGTATATAATACAGGGCTAGTAAAAAAAAAATAAAAAAAAAAATAAACAGAAGAAACATATTAAGTAATTACAAAACTTAGTAATAAATATTAGGTCCTTACATATGAAATTGGCGTTTTTCGTACTGGCCACTTTAATCACAAATTTCTCCTCTTTGGTAAGGAATTTCAAATTCAAATTTGTACAGCTATAGACTCATGTATTTGTGCTTCGATGATCGTCATTCATTTGTTTTTTTTCTTCTGTTTCTTTCTGTTTGCGTCACTCATTTTACAAAATGGAAAACTTAAAATATCGCATTATTTACGAGTACGAGTTCCGCCGTGGCACTAGTGCTGCGGAAACAACTCGAAGGGTGAATGATGTGTATGGCGGTCGTGTTGCAAAATAAAACACAGTTCGTTTTTGGTTCCAACGTTTTCGTTCTGGAAATTTCGACCTGCAGAACAAGCCCCGTGGACGGCCTGAGACTCAAGTTGATAATGAAGAGTTGAAGGCTATTGTGGAAGCGGATCCATCGCAAACCACGTCCGAGTTAGCTGCAGGCTGCGATGTTAGTGATAAAACTGTTTTAATTCACTTGAAGCAAATTGGGAAGATTAAAAAGCTTGAAAGGTGGGTACCTCACGAATTGACTGAAGCAAACCGGCAAACGCGCGTCGACTGCTGCGTTACATTACTAAACCGGCACAATAATGAAGGTATTTTAAACCGAATCATTACCTGTGATGAAAAATGGGTTCTTAACGATAATCGGAAGCGCTCAGCGCAATGGTTGGATCCTGGCCAGCCAGCCAAATCCTGCTCCAAGCGAAAATTAACCCCAAGAAAGTTACTTGTAAGCGTTTGGTGGACTAGTGCCGGTATTGTTCATTACAGTTTTCTCAAATCTGGCCAGACTATTACGGCTGATGTCTATTGTCAGCAATTGCAAACCATGATGGAAAAGCTAGCGGCTAAACAACCTAGGCTGGTCAATCGCTCCACGCCACTGCTGCTTCACGACAACGCTAGACCACACACTGCGCAACAGACGGCTACTAAATTAGAAGAGCTTCAATTGGAAAGTCTAAGACATCCTCCGTACTCCCCGGACCTTGCTCCAACAGATTACCATTTTTTTCGAAATTTGAATAACTTCTTGCAAGGGAAAAAATTCAACTCCGATGGGGCAGTCCAAATAGCCTTCAAAGATTTTATTGATTCCCGTCCGACTGGTTTTTTTAGTAAAGGGATCAATGAACTACCTATGAGATGGCAAAAGTGCATAGAAAATAACGGTTCATACTTTGATTAATTAAATATATTATATTAAAAAATATTCGACTTTTTGTTCCTCCCATACAAAACGCCAATTTCATATGTAAGGACCTAATATAAGCTCTGGAATGAACTCCCTGCCTCGGTGTTTCCTGAGCGCTATGACATGTCCTTCTTTAAACGAGGCTTAAAAAGAGTATCCCTTTAGTAGTATGCAGCGGCTTGGCTGTGCCCCTGGCATTGCTGATGTTCATGAGCGGCGGTGACCGCTTACCATCAGGCGGGCCGCTTGCACGACTGCCTATCAAGTCAATAAAAAAAAATACCGAGTAGGCAACACTATTGCAAACAAATTACAATAGATACAATGAAGGTGACAATATGGATCGCGCGTTGTTCATGCTAAGATGCTGGGCTTGTCTCTACATAGTAATTGCTATATCAAAGTACAACAGCTATACCTATGTAATATTTAGTCCATAGGTGAGAAACAAAACATTTATTGGGTAAGAAGCCAGGTAAATACGGGAAAGAGCACGACAATGTCTTTTTGGGCGTTAAAGTTCTATTTCGATTTTTCGATCGATTTTTCAATCCCATTTTGTTTTAGTTTGACAATCAAGTCAAAAATTCAAAATCAAATCAAATTGAATTTCAATGCGCTGCATGGCACTGAACTGAGCTCGTCACCCTGAGACATAAGATGTTCAATTATCATAATGATCAGTAATTTCACTGGCTTAAATGTCCTTTAAACCGAAACACAACAGTAATTAAGTAAGTAATTATACTAGTGAATACATAGCTTACTTTAAGAAGTCAGCGTTTATGCCATGAGGCTGGAATAGGATCTATGATCTCAACTTCTTTGCAAAAATGGGTTACGAATAAAAAAAAGGGTGTGTTTGCAATACACACACGGCAGAAGTATAATTTCAGAATTATCAAAATAAATTAATTAACCAACGAATTTTAAGAAGCAAATGCAAAAAATAATACACGTGAATAATACACCACGTTGTTCTTGACACATTTTCCAAAGGCTTCGTTGTACGCAGGCGCAAAGACAATTGATAGCATAGTTGTAATCTATCTCATTCTCTCGCAGGCTAAATCCTATGTATGAATGTCTGTCTCTTTGTCGTGACGCATTTTTGTTTCATTGAGTTTCAAATCACAACGATTCTAAAGAAGTTACACTGGAAAAAATCATTATCTTCGAGTTTATGTGCAGTCCAGTAAGAACTTTAATAAAGTGAATCAATAAACCAATAATAAATGTGGACATTATTTAATGCTGATCAACCGAACACGTATTGAAGGTATAAATTAAACTCGCCCGTCTATATCTCTTGGTAATTAATCTATGACAGAGAGGCGCGTGCGCAGCGTGGCGCGGACCGCGGTGCAATGCCGTCTCGACAGATTGCTGTAATTTACTATACTTTATTCGTCTTTATGTCGCCTTTGACTTTATCGAAAAATTTAACTCAGCAATTGATACTAATATTTCAATTTATACTAATAATTAAATACATAATTATAGGAAATATGAACAATATAACATTTATTTTCAAGTAAATTGTGAATGGTAGGCTAAGTCGGGCAAAATTATTTATCACCATCATCATGACATTATATCACCTGATAATACGAATTCTCTTACATACATACACACTCACGTCTGTAGTCACCGAAAGGGTAGACAGGTTATTTCCGTCCCGTGATGTGATAGGGAGTGAGCCTATGGCCACACCGGGCACAAATTCCAGACTTATACTGATATTTCGTGATAGGAAAATCCATCATCACTTTTACCCGACCTGGGGATCGAACCGGAGACCTCAGCACAACAGTCGCACCACATACGCAATATCCTTGCACCATAGGGGCAGTGAATTCTCATAATGACTAAATTTATTTAATAATAAATGTATTCATTATTTAACGCCATTGTATCCAATATGTGCGTCGTTTCAATCACTGTGATTAATCCACGCCAGAGATGCGCATGCGGCGGCGCTGCCTCGACATAATGTCGTTATTTATGTCTACAACGTTCGTCTTTGTCTCGTGTTCGACTTTATTGGAACTAATTTTTAAAGGAGCTATTTTCGCAGCCACGTGAAGTGGTTTTTAGAAGAGGATTTTAAAAGCAAAACAGTTCTATTTTGTACACTTGCTTTGTTGTTTTAAATTATGCATTTTATGGTGGACAACATTATAATGAAACATTCGACTTAGATACATTATTAGATTATTATTGGAACACAGCTAAAAACGTTATAGCGGCCTTAAACGACCCATATGAGTTCTTTTGGTAAGGTGAAAAAGTACTTTAAAAAAATTGGTGTGTGTCGTGGGACACCAGGTAGGAACGCAGTTCCTTCGGCTAATGTAGAATCGACAGAAATTGCAAAAAAATCAAATTATCAACTAAAATAACAAAATATGTCTCTTTATTTTTGTTTGACAACATAAAATTACATAGAAATAGAATAGAAAAATAGAAATAAAAAAAAGACGTGTGGCGCTCGGAGACTGCCGCGGTAAAGCTATTGTATACCCATTTTTTATCAATTTATGTAATTATAAATAATAACGAGCTAGCGTAATCTTTTAAAAATCGAAGGAGTATTTTTATATACTTCAATTATAACTGGCTGAATGAATTTCATTTTAAATATGTCTCTTTATTTTTGTTTGACAACATAAAATTACATAGAAATGACTGACATTAAAATTGACACATTGACTGTCGCGCCTGCGCACGTCTCATTTAACGCTTTTATTCCACGCATTTTTCTTACGGTTTTACTATCACATTTTTTTCAGTTCGGTCACGCAGCGAAATCCCTATCCCCTCCAAGCCTGCCGTAAGGAACTTCGTTCCAAAAAAATGTACAAGGTGGCTCTGAAATTGTTAGGGTTATATCGATCCGTAATATTATTTTTCTCTTTTGTTTAAAATCGCGTTTTTTCAGAAATGACGCTTGGAGATAGATACATTTGAAAAGAAAAAATCTTGTTCAGATACAAAATATTACAGACAGAACTATATATTTATAATATGAATATAGATTTGCAAATTACTATTTTAATATAGAAAATCGAATAATAGGCCTACCTTAGTGTGGAGAAATAAAGATTGAATATTTTTTTATTAACCTGTTCTCATGTAGGATACAATATAATAGCGTTAATTAATTGCACATTAAATCCTAATGAATAGACGTGCCGCCCTTTGATTACTGGTTTGTTATTAGTAGGATAAGAAAGACGTACATTTATAATACACTACGTCACGCAACATTTCATTTCTGAATCTCACTGAAGGATCACCACGCATCGCATGGCAGGATGATATTTCTTAATAATGGTGGTGATAGGATATTCATATCCGCTCGGATAGCGACCACTATAGCCATGGTGTTAAAGTCTGCCATAGTAACCCATACACCTTATGAGGATCGCGTTCCGGGATCAGCCAGTGTATATCTGGTTCTTTCGAGGCGACATGGCTTGATGGTTGGTTGGGGCTGGTATAGTGGTACATCATTGTATCATTGTGCCCGTATCGGTCATTCACTTGTCCTGTCGCAGGCTCCTAAATTTGCTTCTTCCCTCTTCGGAGAGTGAAAAAACATTAATACAAGCCGGCATAATTCTGGTGACAACCGATAAATTGATTACCATCAAGTGTAGTTCAGTTACTGCTGTGGTCAGATAAAAAAAAATATAATTGTACAACCACTTCAATAATCACACAAATCTCCATTTATATATACTTCAATCATCAATAGAGCAAAAAGTTACACGATCCGCCACTTCGTTTGCCTCTTCAAATGCTTCATGTGGCGTTACTTGGCGTGTGCAAACCGTACCCCGTTGTGAATAAAACACGCTGTATAAATTAGTGACAGTAGGGAATAAGTGCGAACACGCCTCGAGCGTAACGAGTGAAGACTTTCCTGTCAATTATAATGACAATTTAATTTTCGTTTGGGAGACACGTCGCTTCGTACATCAACCGTCATGCACGCTGAGTGCTGGCCATAGACTAAGAGGTTAATGTGCGTAGATGAGACATATCTATATTTCATCTTATGATAATTCGATGCACCGAGGCGTGGTATGATATGGATAAGAAGTCTAGACGGGTATATTACGTGACGAAGCGATCTGGGACGCAACTTATAATACTGAAGAAGATTAGCGTCACTTTGGCAATATGGTGAGATATAGTGGTTAAGAACCGGGAAGTGCTCGGGTTTAATAGCCACGGAATGACATGACGAGCTTTTCTCTCATCTGATGGTAAACATGACCATGCCCATAAATAGTAGCAATAATACTCAGAACTTTGTATACAAAGTACTGTATGGTACAGCACAACGCTACTACAACTGTCGAACTTAATTACTTAACTTACCCTTCATGCTGTAGATAAAACTATTTAAAGCGTGACTTTAACACTTAAAACTCTTTATATTTAAATTATTGTTAGGCCAGTTTACATGAATAAATAGATGATTATTTAAGCATCATACCACGTGAATGGTTTTTTTGTTAAAAATCATTTACTAGACGCATCGATTCGCGCATGGCCTTATACGTCTTTCTTCAACCCATTGCCTATCCGAATGGATGGATCAAATTTCTGGCTCTATTTTAAACTTAATACTTGTATAGTATCAATTATTTTCAACCATTACGTGCTAAAATCGCGATTTCCCTCCTAAATTCAAATAGAAGCCAAACAGCAGGCAATAGTAATACCCAAATATGAAACATGACGGCTCTGCATATATACCTTCATCCCCAACTTGTCCGTGCACGGAACATTCATCCGCGTACTTTCATTCACTATTTATCTGGACAAATAATTTTCAACTCTACCCCCCCATGTATAAGGATGGTTTTATACAGTGCTGCAGCAGGTTCAGGGTTTAATACATTGTGGCGTTTAGTATGAGGCGTTAATTAAGACACAAGATTTAGTGGGGGCCGGCTCTGAGGTTTTCAGTACATTTTGCAGCAATACGTTTCAAATGGAGGCTTAAGGTTGGTTATGAGTTTATGAACTGTTTTGGTAATAGCTTCGGTTTCCTCGTTTATTGTGGATTTAAATTTTCCATAGTGTATTCAGGAAAACATTTACAAGTCCCTCGTATGAGTGGTAGAACCACGCTGTTGACAGTTATGTCTACAGCATGATTGGGCCGGCTCAAGCGGGTCATTACCACTGTCTCACAGAAAACCGACGTAAAGTAGCGGCTTGCTGCTGCGTTTCGTACGGTGAGTGAGATATCCGGAGGCCCAAATACGAGGGGTATTTGACCCTCCGGATATCTCACTCCCCTTCCCAATCCCTAATTATCCCTTTCCTTCAAGGTCGGCAACGCGTCCATAATTCATTTGGTATTGTGGGCATACATGGAAGGTGGAGATCACCTACCATCAGGTGACCCACTTGCTCGTTTGCCGATCTATGCTATAAAAAAAATGCGAGATGCCGTCTGGGTTGGTACCATCGCTTTGTCTATTTCAATTCAGCATTATGAAATTTGGGTCTTTTATCACTGATTTTTTATTCAAAGTATAATAAGACCAATTTAGAACTCACGGTAGAAGGTTCGATTCTCACGTCGAAGGTAACAATATTTTAGAGGAAAATATTGGGGGTACGGTATACTTATTTCTTGTATAGGGCGTAATTATCTATGGTACCGCTAAACCTGATGATGCAGGCAGAGCTGCAGTCAATAGCTAGTGTACTATAATTGGATGGTAATAACGAATCAAGTATGATTAAGCCGATACATCAACGTCTGCCAAGTCCGAGTTGGTTGATGAATTGTACGCTGTGTATAAATATGTACTTTTCGTGGATAAATATTAATACTAAGGTATATATGACAGTATGTATGACAGCCTTCGTGGCGCAGTGGGCGATTAGATGACTGTGAAACGTGAGGCCGTGGGTTCGATTCCAGCACTGAGCAAATACTTGTTTCGGGTCTGGGTGTCGTGAGACCAAAAAGTCTCTCGTAGTTCCTGATACCCACGACACAAGACTCGTATCTTACTGTGGGGTCAGGACTGTGTGTGTGACTGTTGGGTGTTATTTCTTTAAAGATTTGTTGTCTTCAAAGATTCAAAGATTTGTAATGTGATGTCGTAACAAATATATTTTTACCCGTGCGAAGCCGGCGCGGGTCGCTAGTATATAATATAGGTATAATATTGAGATACGTAAACGCCTAAATGTAGAGATTAGATAGAGCTTTTGTCTCTGTCGGCACTTTAATCGTTACAATTAAGGCATGGTACCTTCTAATTTATACACTACCCCGCGGGAAATGTAGTCAATAGCGAATCGACAAGATTTGGTCCAAGTAATCACGGTTAATTCTGGAATTAAACGTGATTTCACAGGGTGGTAGGTCCCTCGTATGCGGGAGGCCGTCTGGGTTGGTACCACCGCTTTACCTATTTCTGCCGTCAAGCAACAGTGTATAAGTACTGTTGTGTTTCGGTTTGAAGGACATTGAAGTCAGTGAAATTACTGGGCATTATGAGCCGCCGAGCACAGTTCAGTGCGTTGCAGTGCTTTGTAATTCAAAGTTCTGTGTGATGTTGCTTCCGTTTTTGGGAAGGCTTGGCACTTACTATCAGGTCAGCAACTTGCTCGTCTCGTCATTCAATTAAATAAAAAAAATAATAAATAACGTTTTTATCGCTACAATACAATACTTTGGCTAGAGCGATTGGTGCATTCACACGTTCGCATGAGGTCATTGCTCGCCACGACCTCTTTGCTTCGTCATAGTCGAGTAAAACCTTAGATAGATTCTTTAATCTTAGAGTATAACAGTCAATAATCAAAATCTTTATTAATCATGTAGGCTAAGAAAGCGCTTATGGCAGGTCAAGTACAGAACATTTGTCATTAATAAAACAATTAAGTGAACTTTGGAATAACCGCCGCGCTATAGGCTGGCAGGAAAAGGCACACCAACAAGCATGGGAAAAAGGAGGGCATCCTTAAATGAAGGAATTCACGGACTAGGAGGATATGGAAATCGGGACAAGGGCAAGAAGGAGTAGGGTAAATTAACAAAAAATCTGTAAGGGTTTAAAAGGTAAGGAGATGTGTCGTGGACCTTACTGGCAGGAATATCCCTAGCCTAACTAACCTACCAACCTTTCTCTAGCTGCCTACTGATGACGAACAGTCAAACTCAACCCGCTCTCCCGCCATCACTTGAGCCACATCTCTTGCCGAGTACAAATCCTTGTCTGATAAAATAGTCTCCGAGTAATATTCTACTGACAAGTGGATACGCGTGTTGCCCTATTAGATAAGTAACTATGGTTAATTACATACACACTAATGTAATATTAATGAGATTCAAGGATTCTCGGAATTAATTATTTTCCACCTTGTTTATTTAAGATAGACTTTCCATAGTGGGGTTATGAGGGTGGGTGATGATGCGACTGCGCGTTAGTACTTATTAAGTTAATCTATAAATGCTCGTAAGCGGGTTATTTTTAAGGCAAATCTTAGCAATTGTTCCTCGAGTTGATGTCTATATCGCCTGATGGTAGGCGCCACGCCTGCTCATAAACAGAAGCAACACCACACAGAACTTTGAATTATAAAGCACTGTATGGCACTAAACTGCGCTCGTCACCGCGAGACATAAGATGTTTAGTCTTATAATGCCCAGTAATTTCGCTGGCTTCAGTATCCTTCAAACCGAAACACAATAGTACTTACACAGTACACACTGTTGCTTGGCGATAGAAATAGACAAAGCGGTGGTACCAACCCAGACGGCCTCTCGCATATGAGGGACCTACCACCTTGTAAGTCCGGTGATATTGCAGATATACTAGGCAACTGTATGTACCAGACTCAGAATGAAATAGTAAGAGATTATAATGTTTATTTTCTGTGAGACAGTGGCAACGACTCGGTCGAGCTGGCCTACTCGTGCGCAACGCCAACTCTCAATCTTTATTCCTTTCCTTTAAGTTTGGCTACGCTGGATGCGTTTCTTCTGGTATTGGGGGTGTTTATGAGCAGTGGAGTTCAGTTATCATTAGATGAACCACAAGAGCATTTCTAATATTGTTTTCCGAAATATTTGGTTCGGGGTCTGGGTGTTGTGAGACCGAAAGTCTCTCGTAGTTCCTGATACCCACGACATAAGACTCGTATCTTACTGTGGGGTCCTGGCTATGTGTGGGACTGTTGGGTGTGTTTATTATTACTATTTCTTCTGCTTCACAAATAATCAGCTTTTTGAGTGGTAGAGCCACGCTGTAGACAGTTTTGTCTACGGCATGAATGGGCTGGCTCGACCGGGTCATTACCACTGTCTCACAGAAAACCGACGTAAAGTAGCGGCTTGCTGCTGCGTTTCGTACGGTGAGTGAGATATCCGGAAGCCCAAATCCCCTCCCCTTCCCTATCCCTAATTATCCCTTTCCTTTATGGTCGGCAACGCGCCCATGATTCTTCTGGTGGTGGGCGTACATGGGCGGTGGAGATAACTTACCATCAGGTGACCCACTTGCTCGTTTGCCGGCCTATGCCAATAAAATAAAAAAAAACAAAATAATATGACAGTAACATAATATGAGATTGGTACACGAAGTAAAATTTCCTTACTACATAAATGTAAAACGATAATTCAGCATTATTAGCGCTTTGATTCCGCTGGGCAGATTGAATGGAGTCGACAGAGATGACGAGGGTACACGTCACTCCACTTCATAAGGATATAATGAGAGTTGAAATTTTATGGAAATCAAGAACTTGAGCATTTAATGATACTGTAGCCTATTCTATACACTATTATATACACTTAAATAAACACATGTATATATTTATAAAATACACAATTAAAATTATATTTACATATTTATATTTCATATATTTAAAATCTATGTATTTATTATAACTATGTATTTATCTACATACTTATTTAACTATGTACTTATCTATCTAATCTTCTCATAACTATCTACAATAATTTAATTATTTCACAATGTCTCGTGCATTGGGAACACACCGCTGCGTCGGCCCGGCCGAGCCGCCAACCGGTTTGGCAAGCGGTGGCAAGGCGCGCGGACGGGTTAACTGGCCGGCCGCCGCGCTGCACCAGTCGGAACACAAACTCTCTCGCGCTACCCGTGTCGTCCGCTACCATACGCTACGATTACGCTTATCAGCTGTTGAACCTATCTTTGCTATTATTTCTACTCTTGCTCATATCGTGTACTGTCGCTATCGCTATTTCTACTCCTTCAATTTCTATGGACTATTGTTTCTTCTGTGTGGACTTGTGTAATAAACTTTCTCGTTCTTCTTGCATCTGTTATTTCTTCTACATCTTCATCTACACTACCTTCACCTCACCACCATAATACATTTGTTTTATGTTTATATATGTTTTATATATTTGAAGAAAATATGTGATAATAGTTTTTTTTTACTAGCCCTGTATTATACATGTCCCACTGCTGGGCACGGGCCCCCTCTACTGAATGAGAGGGATTAGGCCTTAGTCCACCACGCTGGCCTAATGCGGGTTGGTAGACTTCACATACCTTCGAAATTCTTGTGAAGAACTTCTCGGGTATGCAGGTTTCCTCACGATGTTTCCTTCACCGTTAAAGCAAGCGATAATTAACAATTAATATACACGTAACTTAGAAATGTCAGAGGTGTATGCTCTTGGGGCTGGTTTCGAACCTGCGACTTTCGTCTCGACACTCCGTACCACTCCCCGCTGAGCTGATAATAG
Organism: Amorpha juglandis; assembly: GCA_949126905.1. Taxonomy (NCBI): domain Eukaryota; kingdom Metazoa; phylum Arthropoda; class Insecta; order Lepidoptera; family Sphingidae; genus Amorpha; species Amorpha juglandis. The sequence goes on from OX421383.1 coordinate 1,424,193, forward strand.
TAATAGTGATAAAAGCTGCATACTTGAGAGGTTTCCAAATTATCCCAGCACGGTAACCTGAATGCACTGACAAGAGGCTTAGGTCTTACTTAGTTCACCGTATTGGCCTAATGTACGCTCCACATACCTTTGATATTATTCTTATGGAGAAATCGAGTGGTAGACCCTCCCTGTAAACAGTTTTGTCTACAGCATGAATGGGCCGGCTCGACCGGGTCGTTACCACGGTCTCACACAAAACTAACTTAAAGTAGCGGCTTGGTGCTGCGTTTCGTACAGTGAGTGAGATATCTAGAGGCCCAAATCCCCCTCTCCTTCTTAATCCCTAATTATCCCTTTTCATTAAAGTCGGCAACGAGCTCATGATTCTTCTGGTATTGTGGGCGTACATGGGTGGTGGAAATAACTTATCATCAGGTGACCCACTTGCTCGTTCGCCGACCTATGCTATAAAAAAAAATCTCTGGTATTCAATTTCGTGACGATGTTTTTTTTCACCTTTAAAGCGAGCAATCAACCAATGGAGTAACACGTGTTATTTTGTAAAATTACACTTGTATTTTTGTGATTGAATATGGAATTCAGAATGGAAGGTTAATACGTTGTGAGGATTATGCTGATACTAGCTTTTGCTATATATAAAATAAATAATAAATATAAAAAGTAGCCTATGTCTTATTCTGATGTATAAGCTATATTATTGTAAAGTTTCATTGAAATCGCTTCAGTAGTTTTTAAGTGAAAGAGTAACAAACATACATCCATCCATCCATACTTACAAACTTTCTCGTTTATAATATGAGTAGGATAATTTTTCCGAGATTGGCTGACGTCCAGCAAGCAGTCGATCGTAAAAACTAAACCAAATTTCCTTCACAATTAAGCCCTCTTGCAACATCTTTCCATATTATAAAATTAAGTCACCGCTGTCTGTTCGCTTAATTCTTTTAAACTATTCAATGGATTTTAATGCAGTTTTCAGCAATAGATAGAGCGATTCATGCATGGAAGGTTTATACCCATGGGTCGCAATGACCCATAGGAGCAGGGCAGTAACATGCATGTGAAACCGCGAGGGACAGCTAGTAGTGTATAAATTGTTAGAAATGAATAATGATGAGGACTATACATTAAAGTTATTGAAATTTCCATATTTGCACAATTTGTAACAACTTTACTTAAAGCAATACCTTGTTGAAGTATCTTATATTAGACAACTTTGTTTCTGACTTTACTACACTCATGAGATGATGCAGAGCTAGAGCAAGTTTAAGACTTGCACTTACTATGGATAGTGTGTATCTCTTTGGCATATTTAATTTAATCCTTATGTGTATATAGAAATATAAGAACATAGTAAACATTATTTTGCACTACTGTATTTTTTTATCTGAGCACGGCAAAGTGACTGCACTACACCTGATGCTAAGCGCAGTGCAGTCGAAAAAACCAGCGACTACCGAAACACCAACCACCAAACACCAAACAATGAGTTTATCTGTGGTCACCCGAATCATAGCGCCCTGTTTAAATATTTTTTTGTACTCCGACGGATTTGGACTTTTCCTGTGGTAACAACAGAGTCGAGCTAGCAAATTCATACTGTAGATAAAACTATCTTCAGGGTGGATCTACTATTTAAATAGTGTACATAAAAATACACATAAAAAATATCCAAACGATTTTCAAAATTAAATTTTGTATCAAACTTCACAGAACTGAACGCGATACAAAATTGTAGGTTAACTGCAAATGGCTTTGTTAATGTTGGTGAAATGTAAATAATACCAGAAGCAGCGGATAGTCTGTTCGCACGGAATCGAATTCAGGGTTGGTCCATTATCTGCTTTCAGACTGAAGTGTAACTTGATCGCTGGCATTGGCGTTGTATAAAAAAAACTAAAAAAACACGCTTTTATAGAAAATCTAACTAAAAAATAGAAAATAAATGTGAAAAAATAATGTATTTTATTGTAAAAAAAAGCGTGGGGTGCATGGTGTGAATAGTTATAAATATTTTATTGACAGATATGAGTAGAAGGATCATCATTTTGGTAATATCTTAAAAAGCACCCCACGCTTTTTTAACAATAAAATACATTTTTTTCTTCAAATTTATTAAAATTGATTTGTTCGCTTTTATTGTTTGCTAAGAAATCCACCATATATATGTTAAGTGAAATATCAGCCGGCTCGCTTTAACAGATTAGAGATAAGAATATGACAGGCAGAAGGAATAGATCTGTAATAGGTTCTGTTGGTAGCCTTTAGGTAGGGCATCCTAAAACGTATGGAATCCTCATTAAGCCAGCACATTATGCCCACCAATTCACCCACACCTTGACTCTCCAATTTGTTTGTTTTTCAGCCATTTGCTAAAAAAATAGTTTATTTGTCTATGCTCGGCACGGTGAGCACCCTGGCCATAGAGCTGCAACTTTGGCATTCAAAGAGTTTTGAACGAATGAGCTGATTCCGAAAAGTGTTTTGAAATTGCTTTCCACAACTTTACCATTTTGTAGCTATTTTCTATTTGAGTTTATCTACGCGGTCGTGATGGTTATTCAAATTGCTCGAGCGATAATATACAATTGTTAGCGCATTTTGTATTGAATAAAGGAGGTCAATTTTGTGGCTTATTCCTATACAATTGAGTATACAATCATTTTATTGTCTAGTGATTTGCCAAGTCATCCGAATGATTTGGGCAATTACTAGTGTTTTTTATATTAGGCTGAATGATGCAATGAGCAATTAGTCATTCCTGACGGTCAGCGTCACGCGTGCTCAAACAGAAGTAAACCCTCACAGAGCCTGGAATACCAGACCACTACATGGCATTTGAGTGCGCTCTTCACCCCTAAACATTAGATGACTGGCTTCAATGCTGAAATATAACAGTACTTACACACAACTTTTTGGTTGCATCCTTGTGGCCCTTCACATACTGGGAATTTAACGCCTATGAATGTTAATAGTGGTAGATATATATTTTTTAATCGTGTCTTTTGTGATGTACGAAATACATTTTTTTTCTTTCTTCCAAACAACAATGGCTCAACGGTGAGTGGTATGGAGTGGTCAAGACAAAAGTCGCAGTTTTGAAACAAGCTACCAAGTACAGTGTAGTCCAAATGATGACCGGATTCCCTCTTCGGATAGGAAAGAAGCAAAATGAGGGGCCTGCGTCAGGACAGGCAGGTGACCGGTGCAGGCACAGGGATACAAGGATGTACCCTATACCCGCTCCAAACAACCATCAAGTCATGTCGCAAGCCCCTCGGGAGATCCGTATATATGCTGGCTGATCCTGGAACGCGATCTACACAAGGTGTGTGGGTCACTATAGCAGGTTTGAACACCATGTGTACGGTAGTCGCTATCCAAGTGGATATGAATATCCTACCACCAGCAAATCTATAATCCCTGCTCACCCCTTCGGAGAGACACACGTAAGTAAATAAATAAAACCCATAACCCATTAAATGGAAATGTTTTCCTCAGATTCCTCAAACTACGCAACGTTCTGAAATCACAACACAAAACGATTTTATTTTCCTTGCGTTCCGAAACTTTGTTTTCACAAATTGCGTAACTTGTTTAGCTGGAGTCTAATGTTTTTATTGTACAAAAAACTGTTACTTGGTGGGAGGCTGAAACAGAACACTTTGTATGGACTGGAACTTTCCAGAAACTTATCAGGCTAAACCTTCATTTAGTTTTAAATTGCGCGTTCAGTTTTGTAGCGCTATAAGTAGTAGTTTGTAAGTGGTACGCCGCAGACAGTTTTATCTACACCATGATTGGGCCGATTTGACTGCATCGTTACCAGTGTCTTACAGAAAATCAATGTAAAACTTGCTGCGTTTCGTACGGTGAGTGAGATATCCAAAGGTCCACACCCCCTCCACTTCTCAATCCCTTATTTATGCCTTTCCTTTAAGGTCGCCAACGCACCCATGATTCTTCTGGTATTGTGGGCGTACATGCGTGATGGAGTACTTACAATCAGATTATCTATACTAATATAATAAAGCTGTAGAGTTTGATTGTTTGTTTGTTTGAACGCGCTAATCTCAGGAACTACTGGTTCGAATTGAAAAATTATTTTTGTGTTGGATAGTCCATTTATCGAGGAAGGCTTTAGGCTATATAATATTACGCTGCGACCATTAGAAGCGAAGTATCAGTGAAAAATGTTGCAAAAACGGGGAAAATTATTCATATTTGAAGGCTTCCGTTGCTAAGCTACCCAAATAATATTATTTGAAGGCTTCCGTTGCTAAGCTACCCAAATCTATACTAATATTATAAAGCTGCAGAATTTGATTGTTTGTTTGTTTGTTTGATCACGCGGGCGGAGCCGCGAGCAAAAGCTAGTTCTTTATATAAACAATATTTTTTACACTGAATGTAGTTTCATTAAGTGATTGATCTGGTCGCAAATATCACATCTGTCTATATACACTGGCAACACAGCTCAGAAATTTAACCGAAATTAAAGGAATTTATTATAATTATGGCCAATAATTGCACTGGCTTTTCTGACCTTCCAAACACTGTTACTAGGTGGTAAAATTAGACGATGTACTAGTATTGCGAGCGGCAGTCTGGGTAGGTACCACTGATTTATCTATATCTGTCGCCAAGCAATAGCATGTAAGTACTATTGTGTTCCGATTTGACAGACATTGAAGCTAGTGAAATTACATGCCATTTTGAGAATCAACATCTCTTGCCTCGGGATAACGAGGGCAGTTCAATGACATGCAGTACTTCATAATTCAAAACTCCTTTCGTCATTCATCCTATTAAAAAAACAACTACAAGGAATATTGAAGTCAATAAATACCTACTATTATTATGTTCACGTTTCTTTGATTGCCTGACCTGAGTACCGAAACTAGATCCCCATTGCGTCACAGCAGTACGCTAAGATTAGATTAATGAGGCGATTGTAAATTATGCTAATGACTAGGCTTAATGTTACCGCAAGCACGCATCGCCTCTGCTCACGACATACACGCCGAGGGAATATTGCCCACATCTGTCGTCCATTGCGACTGATAATAGATCTTGTTTCAAATAGAACTGTTTGTTGAACAACAACTGAAGGACAAATACTATTAATATTAAGCTTAATCTACTTTATATTCAGATTTTTTACCCTTGGGATGAACTACAGGGGATAAGGAATGGGAACGGTATAGGAAGAGGAGGCAAGCTCTCTCGGGAGAACTGGATATACACTGGCTGACTCCGGAACGGGACCCACACACGGTAGGTCACTATGGCAGGTTTTAACACCAGTGTACAGTGGTCGCTATCCTGTCGGATACCAATATCCTCCCACCAGCTGTTCAGATAAATTCATTCACACCTTAAGGATTCAGCGGATCACTATGGCGGGTCTTAACACCGTGTATGGTGGTCACTATCTGGGTGGATACGAATATTCTACCATCAGCAAGGTAAGGGGATTGGGAGGGTATGGAATCAGGGAAATGAAAGGGATAGGAAGAGAGGGCAAGTCCCCTCGGGAGAACCGAATATACACTGGCTGACTCCGGAAAGCGACCCACATAAGGTGGCAGCCAGACCCGCCATAGTGTGGCACTATGGGTCTTAACACCGTGTACGGTGGTCGCTATCCGGTCGGATACGAATATCCTCCCACCAGCTATTCAGATAAATTCATTCACAAGTTAAGGATTTAGCCGTTAAATAAATTTTTATACTATTGTAGCGACCTCACAATACCACAATACTTGGCGGCGCAGCGCTCTGATGATGATGTTCATCGAGTTTGGCACCGCCCACACGGGCGAAAGTCAAAGCGGTGATAACTAACAGAAGTGTGGCGTAGCAAGACAACTGTTTTATAAACCTACTCCGAGTACAAAGGTATAATAAGTATAAAAGCAATCAACCTGAAATGAAAAATCCTTTGAACGAGCAAAGTGGAGAAGACCGCGTACCGTCTTCACCGATCCAGGCAATGAGACCACTCTGGGTATCCGATGTATGGAGGAATTTAGGCAAAAACAACACTCCACACGACCGATGTACCATCCTCGAGTACTTCGTCGCGTTCCCCGCCACACCGACCCTAGTACCGGCCCGTGAGCAGATGATGATGATTAGTTTAAAAATCCCCTAAAATCAATAATCGCAGATGCCTTTGCCCTCTTCCAGCGTCCTGAGCCGAGGTTCGTATCCCACATGGGGTACCCTCAGCGTGGTTGCTTGAATGTAAGGGTAGAGAGCGCCTAAACCGTTCACCCAAAAGTCCGGTGAAGCTGAATACAGCCAACTAGCGTTGGTCTATCGCGTTACTCAAAAAAAAGTCCAGACTGAATTTGACTTTGGTTTCGATCCTTTGGTACCTAAACTATAAAATACGTATTTCAGCGAGCAGTGGTGTTAGAGTTAAAGCAGGGTTTAGATGTTACTTAACCGTAATAGCATTAATCTACCTCATTGAATAACAGCACAGCCTCGAGCTCAGTGTTGCTATCTTATAATCTGGATTTCCGGAAATAATAAATAAATACACCCAACAGTCACACACATAGTCCAGATCCCTGAGTAAGGTAAGAGTCTTGTGTCGTGGGTATCAGGAGCTATGAGAAACTTTCGATCTTACAACACCCAGACCCCGTAACAAATATATGTGTATCATACAAACATTTATCTCGGTGTGGGGATCGAACCCGCGTCTTCTCGCTTCAATAATATATGTAATAATAAGTTTTATGATTTTAAATCTTCCGAAGCCATTTCGCAGTCTGATTGGCTGTTATTCGTTATGTCGTTTCCAATTTTTCTTCGTACCTGTATCAGACCTCACAATATAAAACCCCTGAAGTAACCGATCGATTACAAAAATAATATTTGAAATTTTTGTGAATTCGGTTTTCCATACGGCATAACTTACCGAAAATACGCATCGCATTAAGACCCTCGTCATTTTTTGGAAAATATGTTTATGCGAAATATGTTTATTATTTATTTTCTTTAGCACACTATTGATATACCTCTCTTTTGCCAGCGTTCCATCCCAAGGTTGTCTGGAAGAGATCGCTTTTAGCGATAAGACCGCCGATCGTTACACATATGTTTGTTTTTCTTTCCTTTTGTTATTCTATATTCTATATGAGTACAATAAAGAGTTATAAATCAATTCCAGAATATTCAAATGTTTTTTATTCAATACAAATTCGTACGCTGAGAGAAAAAAGGTCAATTTTCTCATAGGAAATTAAATTATTCCAGGAAAAACGTTGATAGTTAATTAGTTTTCTGGAATAATTTCAATTTAAATTTATTTTGAGGAATGTTATGGTATTTATGTAGATACTTTATAAATATAAAATACGTCCCTAACTCAACCTACTGTTTTCTAACCGAAGACAAAAAGACGGAGGAAGTTCTCGATTCGTCTGTATATACAACTCGTTACAGAAAGGTGTGAACAAATTTAAACAAAAACTTTAAGACTCTTCCGATATTTTGGGCGTACATGGGCAGTAGAGATTACTTTCCATCAGGTGACACACTTGCATGTTTACCGGTCTATGCTGTAAAAAAATAGCATTCTGCACTCCCCAATGGATACTTTATGTATGCCAATCAATCAATCCACAAATATTTGTTTGTGTGATCCACAAATATTTGTTTCGTCGTCTGGGTGTTGTGAGACCAAAAGGCTCTGGTAGTTCCTGATGCCCACGACACAAGACTCGTATCCCACTCTGAGGTCAGGAATATGTGGGTGTTTTGGGTTTATTTATTATTTATACATTTATTTTATCTTCACGTATTAAAAAATATAATTATTATAAAATAAAGAAAACCACCAAAAATCTACCTTTTGTTTGCTTTTAAGTTGGTTTACAAATCCAAAATTAACTAAAAATTCCCAGAATCCTAGTTTTTACGATAGCTCGCCACACCGACCTTTGGCTCTGAGTTATAGCCTAGAGTTCAGTCGACCTGCACCATACAACATATACTTACGTCCTGTACTAATTCAATACTACTGGTTCACTATTTATGATGTGTGGTTTGAGAGGAGTTAGCTACAAATTATACCGTTATTTGTACCACCTCTATATTGTGAGGTCTCTCGTATGCGAGTGTTTCTTCTTCTTTCACCTTTACAACAGTCACTTAGCCGTGCTCAAATATAACCCTGCAACGAACTAAAGCTGAAAGAAGATTAGGGAGGAGTTGGAAATATTAATTTTCCACTTCCCTCCATAGCAAAGCGGGAGACAAAATAATGAACTCAACTCTCAACGAAAGGCACACAATTTATTTTTCATACATATCAAAGTTATACCAAAATTGACAGCCTCCGTGGCGCAGTGGGCGAGTAGCCGACTGTGAAACGTGAGGCCGTGGGTTCGATTCCCGCACCGAGCAAACATTTGTCTGATCCACAAATATTTGTTTCGGGGTCTGGGTGTTGTGAGACCAAAAGTCTCTCGTAGTTCCTGATACCCACGACACAAGACTCGTATCTTACTGTGGGGTCAGGACTATGTGTGTGACTGTTGGGTGTTATTTATTTATTAAAAATCATCAATTTTGCTGATCCAGTTGCCATCAAACAAAGACTAGCAGCACACATTGAGCACACCATTAGTAAATTGTTATTGGATCGATACTGTCTCGACATATAATAAAAGTATACCGACCGATTACCCTCGCGACACCATCGAATATTCGAGAGCTGGACATGCTACGACTTCCAGTTTGTATAATATGGAGTCTTTCTTTCTGCCTTGCGTTATCCCGGCTTAGTGCCAGGGTCCGCCTTCCTACTCAAACGCTTCCACTTGGCCCGATCTTGAGTATCCTCTATAGTGAGACCATTGGCTCTTATGTCTTCCTCCAATACGTCAAGCCAACGCTTTTTGGACCGTACACAATTTTTTTTGTATAATATGGAGTATTTAAAAAAAACTGTCACATGAGCAAGTGGGTCAGCGATGGTAACTGGTTCATGGTCCATTCTATTCAGTCCACCCCGTGACCACGAAGGCTGAAAAGCTTTCGAAACGTCGGGACAAAAATAAATTAAAAAACCGCCATAAAATCCATTTAAATTAGTTTTATTACAAGATGGAGCCGAAATTAAAAAAAAATTTGAAAATTTTAACATTTTTGTTGCTGGTAATAATATATTAGTGTACTCAGTTACGTATTTTTTCAAAACAGCCGCCACTCCTAGGTTGTGGATATATATACTCCTATATATCTTTACAACCCCCTTAATATGAATATTTTTTAAATTAAAAGGCATAATTAATCCAACACGTCCAGCTTGTTTTATAAAATCTCCTTTGATTGTCATTTAAACATCGCCAAGAGCGGTAAAGTGAATCGTACAATATTTATTGTCTAATTGTATATTTGTGATCCTTGTGTATAATATGGAATAATGTTATTAACATTTCTTCTTCTTCTTGATCGTCCTCTTCATTTCTGAAGGTCGTGTCCGCCCTGAAATTTCCTTCCCATCTGTTGGATTATTTCTTTCATTATTAATATTTACTTCAATAATAAACATTTTTTGGATTTTTTTTTCTACTTAGATACTTAATAAATATTCCCAGCTCTTACACTACGCCGAATCCATCCTGACATACGATAAATCAACGTCCAAATAACTTTGTTCTTGTTATCCTTACGCATCGAGTGCGTCCCGCGTGAAATTTCCCCCACGAGAGGGAGAGGGATCATTTAACGCCACCATGCTGAGGTCATGGTTGATAAAAGTTTTGATCGAGCTTTTAATTGTCTGTCATTTTGGTGGGGTTTATAATAACGTTAAAGTCAGTTGCGAACTTTCATGGGTCAGTAGAAACACTTTTTTTGTTTTAAACTAGCTTTTCCTGCCCGTCATCACTCGGGTGAATTTCAGGTCTCTATCTCCAATTGTCTCGCCTTCACGTTATGATTTGAAGGTAGATTTGATATTATGTGCGGCGACTCCCAAAACATTAAGTACAAGCAAAATTACTTACAAAGTTGTATTTCTCTCTTACAGAAGTCTCAAAGATTAAACAGCGATATCACAGTGAATTGACCATTGCGACCAGATAATGCCTCAAACTTTATAACAAATTGAATTTAATTACAAAGAAAAGGTGGGAATTAATAATTTGAAATGACTTTAAAGAATGTTTTAATTCGACAAGTTTAAATACTTGCAGGCCGCTTCCAACAGGTCGGTCTGGAAATCTTTGGGAGAGGCCTATGTTCAGCAGTGGACGTCTTGTGGCTGATGATGATGATGATGATGAAATACTTTCTGCTTATAAATGTTTGTACATTTATTTCTTTACCAATTACTTTATCTAACATGTTCAAACATCATGGCATCATGAGACTTAACATCTTATGTCTCGGGGTGACGTTCAGTTCAGAGCCATGCAGTGCTTTGTAGTTCAAATTTCTGTGTGGAGTTACTTCTGTTTATGGGCAGGCGTATATGGGTACTTACCATCAGCGCCTTGTTGGTCTCGTCATTTTATTATATAAAAAAGTAATTCAGTCAGGACAAGTAATTGTATATGTATAGATAAATTATTGCCATAAGTCACCAGGAAAAACTGACAAGCTTAAGTGTCAGTGTGGTTTACAACCAGCCGGAGTGATCAGTATAGTAAATGGCTACTAATTGATAAGATAAAACGCGCTGTTAACTGGCCGAAATGCTGTCAGATTGATGGCCTTCCATCAGAAGGCGGAAAATGGACAATTATTTCGTCTCGAGTTTCATCTTTGAAGCGTTAATGGCATCTTGCTTTGGAAAGATGAAATGCAATTTATTATATCTACACTAATATTACAAAGAGGAAAGATTTGTGTTTTTGTATGTAAGGAATAAACTTAAAACTACTGGACCGATTTGAAAAAATCTTTCACCATTAGAATGCTACATTATCCCTGATGAACATAGGCTAGTTTTTATCCCGGAAAAAGATAACGCGGGCGGAGCGGAGGAAAAGCTAGTAAAATATAAAACTGCAAAACAACTTTTTTATCCTGGCTCGGCAAAGTGACTACGCCACACCTAATGGTAAGTGTAGCGCAATCCAAAATTGTGTCGACCAACGACAGACGATGTGTCTATCGTAGGTCGACAAGATTATGCCGGCCTGCCTAATTGCTTCTTCAGCTTTTGCTTAAAGTATCACATATTATAGGAAGGAGGAAACACGTGTGCCGGCAAAGTATTCCACAGCCTAATAGTCCGGCAGAAGTAAAATTTTATTATTTAAATTATCATGATATTAACATTAGGTCGGAAACAGGTCCATTATTCGCGGTCGTTAGAATACTTACACATTTTTTTTATTTTATAGCATAGGCCGGCAAACGAGCAAGTGGGTCACTTTTTCAATCCTTTAACTATCCCTTTTCTTTAAGGTCGGCAACATGCTCATGATTCTTTTAGTATTGTGGGCGTACATGGGCAGTGGAGATCACTTACCATCAGATGAACCATTTGCTCGTTTGCCGGTTTATGCTATAAAAAAATCTTTTTTTGTTCGTGCGTAGGTATCTAAGAAGGTGTTTAAGAATGTTTGCCGTTGTCTATGATATATAAATAATTGTTTTTCTTTCTATCGTTCTACACCGTTCTCTATCACAAGTAAATATATTCAATGTAGTAACTTACTATTCTTCCGTTTTTGAGTAAAACTGAACTTGGGTAATCATTTATGCTAGTCAGTTTTATTTTCTTCAAAGATTTAATATTCGTCCACGATGAAAGCAAAGCGTTTAAGGTCAGCGCAGTCCCGGTGGAAAATTACCACTTTTATATAACGTATTTAAATTTGTATGCCTGAAATTGAACCGTGAAAGGAGATTTGACTCCTCTCAGTTAGAAGATAACTGCCCTTATCCTACAGTGGGGTCGGCACAATGTTACACACATTACAGAAATATTTGGCTAATAGTTTTTATGACCGCTTGCCCGACGTAAAATCCTCTGGAGGAGCGGGATTTGGACCTCCGGATATCTTACTCCCCGTACCCAACGCAACAGTAAGCCGCTACTTTATGTCGATTTTCTGTGAGACAGTGATAACAATCCGGCCGATTGCCATTTATGCTGTAGATAAAATTGTCTACGGCGTGGCTCTACTTCTCAAAAACAGTGAAACTTTCAGTAGAAAGGCGCAAATGCTCGCTTTTCCGCTCTGTTTGCGCTGACCCTTTGTGAAGATAAAGCGATGCATTGCGCCCGCAGAGGTAACGGTTCGCGAAAATTAACTCCTCCCCAGCGATAAGCCCGGTTAGCTCGTTAGCGGCGCTTTTGGTGGATTTACTGGCATTTACGATTTTTGAAGAATTTAAGTTTTTGATTTTATAATTTCATATTAGATTTTCTAAACTCATTCTCCGAAGAGGGAAGAATAATTTATACAGGCCGGCATAATTCTGGTCACCACCGATAAAGTCATTGTTTGTTGGTGGTCGCTAGTTTTTTGGACTGTACTGCGCTTACCATCAGGTACAGTACAGTCCAGTTACAGTACAGTACAGTAGTAGTGTACAGTCACTTTGCCGTGCTCGGATAAAATAAAATATACAACCAACAGTTACACCCATAGTCCTCACCCCACACTAGGTTAAAACGGTATCGTGGGTATCAGTAACTTCGAGCGACTTGCGTCCCAAAACACCCAGACCCGATACAAATATCTGTGGATCACACAAACATTTATCTTGGTGCGGGAATCGAACCCACGGCCTCTCACTTCGTAGCCGGCTACTTGCCTACTTCTCCACGGAGGCTGTCATACAAAGCATTTCTTTGGTGCAAAGTCTCTGCACATACGAGTGAAGCCAGAATCTAGCCACAAGCATTCTTTAATGTAAATTTTTTAAATAAAATTTCAATAGATCTGTCACAATGCACACACAATATAATAGAATACCGATATCGTTGTTTGAATACCGATTTTACTCCGCAAATATTTCTCTCCATACACATTAAATACTTAATGATTTCTTACGTTTACGCGAATGTTACTCATTGAAATAAAACTAATTTAAACGGATTTTATCGCGGTTTTTTATTTTAATTATGATCCCGACGTTTCGAAGACTTTTCAGCCTTCGTGGTCACGGGGAGGACTGAGGTGTAGGTTGTCCAAAAATGTTAATGTTACAGTATCTACCTTCAATTTACAATTATAAAAATCTTTATGGTTTGGTCCGATCTACGCAGAAGGAGCTCACAGTGTCTTGAGGTCTGGCAATTGGTCTTTTGGGTTCCGATTTAATTAAATGTATAACCGGATCCCAGGCTTGTGCTAGCTTCCAACCATCTTCTCTATTGAAAGGGGAATGCCCATAAAATGCCTGGAAATGGACAGAAACTTCAAATAGTCATATAATCTATTTAGATTAAAATAAGAATAATTGTATTATTCTCAAGTTTTACACACTAGGGGGAGAGTATTATAATTATTATTATAGTATTTAATTTGATTGTCGTAAATGTACATGAATGTCGAATTTGACATTAGTAAATACAAATCGTATTTGACAGATAGTTTTTCTGTTTAAGTTATTCGTAAGTACCAAACTTTTTACTTCCGATTCGACGTCCGCTCCAATATAATACCTCATTGTTTTATCTATGAATTATGATGTATCCTTAACCTATTTAAATTACCGATATTTGCACTTGTCAGATCCCAATTTCAACACGTAAAATATATTTTTGGCAAAATGTTTTTAACCAGCTTCCTCCAAGTTTTTGGATAGACATTTCAATTGTAATAGATTTACTTTGATTTTAACTACAAATTGGTGTATAATTAATTTTTGTTCATCTTAGGCATTTTTTTGTATGGAAGGTGGGCATTCCCCTTTGGATGTTTTTTAATTTCAATAGCCTCACGAATCATCCTAGGTAGGAATCGGTGTTCTTTAGCAAGGATTTGTGGTTTGTCGAATCTAAGATAATGATTAGAGCCTCCCTCAGAATGTTCAGCAACTGCAGACTTCGTAGAGCGTCGGTGTTTAACATCAGCTATGTGTTCTTTTACGCGGGTCCCTATGTTTCTTTTGGTTTGACCGATATAGGAGAGGCCACAGTCACAGTCGATTTTGTATACTCCCTGTTCCTGTAGAGGTATATGGCACTTGACAGGTGATAAAAATTGACTAATCTTCTTGGGCGGCTTGAAGTAAGTTTTAATTGAAGCAACGCTTCAGTATGTAGCCAATCTTGTCTGTGACTCCTCTTACAAAAGGTAACACAACAGGTACACGTTCAACTGTGGCTGGTTTCACTCGGTTTCTGTGACGACGGCGTGGAATTTGGAGCTTGTTGTCTCGCAGTACTTGCTTGACATGTTGCAGCTCGGCAGCCAGATGTTCCTCGTCACAGATTCCTTGTGCTCTCTGAAACAAAGATTTACCCACGGTAGCTAACTGTTTTGGATGGTGGTGAGATTGACCATTCAGGTATTTATCTGTATGGGTCATTTTCCTGTATACAGTATGGCCTAAAGACTGATCAGGATTACGAATAACTAAAACATCTAAGAAAGGAAGAGATTTATTTTGTTCTAACTCCACAGTGAATTGTATTTTATTGTTGATGGAGTTAAGATGATCTAAAAATGCAGATACTTTGTCAGATGGTAAAATTGTGAATGTATCATCTACGTACCGTTTGTAAAACCTGGGAGTGACGGGGGCTGTGCTTAGGGCTGTCTCCTCGAAGTCCTCCATGAAAATGTCGGCGACTACTGGAGACACAGGTGAGCCCATAGCTACTCCATCCACTTGTACATAAAATTGATTCATCCACAACATATAGCCAGATGTGAGGCAATGTTTGAGTAATTCTGCATATTCTATGGGCATGTTATTATCTGCTAACTTCTTAGATACAATTTCGATGCAGTCTTGTACGGGTAAGCTTGTGAAACGTCGGGATCATAATTAAAATAAAAAACCGCGATAAAATCCGTTTAAATTAGTTTTATTTCAATGACATTAAATACTTGTCAATATAATTCTGCAAATAATAAATATATTTACTATTGTTGTTATTTGAATTTAAAACTACATTTACAAGTTATTTTCCAGGCGGTCCTGGAGATTTTGTCAAAATATTGAGTATGTTTGATAGAATATTTGAGGTTATGTGAAAAAGTCTAAATACAAAAGTTGTAGATCTTAATATTACCTACAACTTTGCCATTTAACTTTTTTCCATAGGACTTGTAGTTTTGCTGGAAATCGAGATAAACCGTTTTTTACCCTTAAAAACTCGCCCCCTTCCACTTGCCGACCTCAGATTGCCCGTAAATTATTTTTCCTTTAATTTTTGTTATATTTTCGTCATATTGCAATGGATTTCATCCTACTATTATTATTTTTTCAATTTTTACCATTCTCAAAGGCTTCAGCCTTGGTCTATTCCTAAAACCTTCCACACTTACTTGCTGGTGGGAGGATATTTGTATCCGACCGGATAGCGACCACCGTACACTGGTGTTAAAACCTGCCATAATGACCCAGCTTGTGTGAGTCGCGTTCCAGGGTCAGCCAGTGTATATCCAGTTCTCCCGAGGGGTTTGCGACATTACTTGATGGTTGGTTGGGGCGCGTACCCCACAAATACAATAATACTAGAATGTACCCCACATTCTTGTATTATTTTGCCTGCATCGGTCATCCGCCTGTCCTGTCGCAGGCCCCTCGATTTGCTTCTTCCCTCTCAGAATAGGGAAGAAGCATTTATACAGGCCGGCATTATCCTGGTGACCACCGATAAACTAATTGTTTATCGGTGGTCGCTGGTTTTTTGGACTGCACTACGCTTACCATCAGGTGTAGTGCAGTCACTTTGCCGTGCTCGAATAAAAAAAAATACTATCGTCTAATATTCATTAACTCCTCTACCTTCTTCCATAAATTCAAACATATCCCAAAATAGCATACACACGATATCACGCAGACCAGGTTTAAATACTAAATTAAAACAACAATAGCATTGTTACTGAACAAATAATGAAGTAACATACAATAGAAAGAGCCGAATAATTTATGCGCCGCGCGCTTGTACCCATTGAATTACAAACGAAAATTATAAAGCTTGGCATGCGTAGGTGATAGAGATTTGGTACACACCAGGTGAGGGTACACGGACAATAATTTGATTTAAATGTTATTAAAGTAACGCCGTATGGAGTACAAGGTAAATGTACCGGATAATAAGTAATGACCACGATCAATACATTAGATAAGCTCACACCTGGAGATACAGAAGATAAGGAGTAAGCAGAAATGAAACTAGTGTATCCATGGTTCGCCAAGGTTATTTCTGACGATGTGATAAGAAGCGAGCCTTTTGCCATACCTGACCCAATTACGCAACTTGAGTAAGTCAAACATGATTTTTTAAATTTAAAGCTGTAACTACCTGACTTAGGATATATATGTCTTTCAAACTAAGTATGCATTAAAATAAATGAATAAAATACTATCATCATCTGTAAGATAACCTTTGATCGAAACCTATTCGATAATAGCAAACAAGATATATTTGCTATTAGATAACAAGAAGATGAAATTTGCCTATGACTTTGTTACAGCAGTAGTTCAAGGTTAACCGGGTAAAATACTCCCGATAAAATTTGCTTTCAATTAAAAAACCTGCATCCAAATCGGTCTATTTGCTCTGGTGCTACAATACCACTAACAAACAAACGGGTCTATCTAATCATCATCGTCATCATCATCAGCCACTGGAAGTCCACTGCTAAACATAGGCCTCCCCAAAGATTTCCAGACCGACCTGTTGGAAGCGGCCTGTATCCAGCGACTTCCTGCGACCTACAATTTATCAGGTCATCTATCCACACAAATACCACACTAATTTTTATCGGGGTCTAAAAATTCTGGCTCCAATTTTAGTGGCGTCAGGTAGCGTGTGCAAAGTGTACCTACATCTTTGCTTTGTAAATTTATATGGAACACTTGAGGTGGAAAATGTAAAGGCAAAGTAAATTTTGTCTTTGATGTCATACATGGCATACAATTTTGGTGTTTGTCATAATACCTCTGAGTTTGAGTTTACACACTGGAATTTCTTGACACGCTATTTCCCGTTTTCTATGACACCCTTTGGTTTTAAGTGCCAAATAAGTAATCATAGCTACATGAACATGTCGTGTGATGAAATGGTTGGATTTGTTTTTTTTTATTTCATTGAATGACGAGACGAGCAAGGCGCTCGCCTAATGGTAAGCGCTACGCCTGCCCATAAACAGAAGCAACACCACACAGAACTTTGAATTACAAAGAACTGCATGGCACTAAATTGCGCTCGTCACCCCGAGACATAAGATGTTAAGTCTCATAGTGCAATTGCGGTAGTACCAACCCAGACGGCTTCTCGCATATGAGGAACCTATCACCTTTCTAAATACTCGTAGTTGTATTTGCTAAAGCAATGAGTTGGAAAAGAAAAGATTATAAAAATTGCATCTTGCTGGATTATTTTCTGAGAACTATAGCTCAGTAATACTGCCAGTGATATCAATGCTGCGATGTAATTGTGCGACACGCCGCTATCTAACCCGTTTGACATCGAACTTTTCGTCACTGTGTAACCAATTGGAAAATTTTGAACGCCTTTGTAAAATTTGAGATCATATTCCCACCAAATATTTGTTTTGTCGTGAGATTTATTCATAGCTTTTTTTTATTTTTTTATCCGAGTACGGCTGACGGTGACTGCCCTACACCTGATGGTTATCACAGTGCAGTCCAAAAAACTAGCGACCACCAACAAACAATGGGTTCATCGGTGGTCACCATAATCATGTCGGCCTTTATAAATGCTTCATCCTGCTCCGGAGAGAGAAACAAATCAAAGGGCATGCGACAGGACAGGCGAATAACCGACGCAGGCACAGGGATACAAGTACGTACTCCTATACACGCCCCAATCCTCCATCAAGTCATATCGCAAGCCCCTCGGGAGAACTGGATATACGATGGCTGATCCTGGAACGCGATCCACACAAAGTGTGTGGATCACTATGGCAGGTTTTAACACCATGTGTACAGTGGTCGCTATCCGGGCGGATATGTATATCCTACCACCAGCAAAAATACCAAAGCTATATTACGACCCATGGGAGCGGAGCAGTAGCATGCAAGTGCAAGAAACCTTAAGGGACAGGTAGTGATTATTTTTAACTTTACTTTCAACCTATTCAATTGGTGAATAACCGTCTAAAATTTATACGTGAACAATACAAGGATTAAATAAGAATATACACACGCTTACAAAATTTCCTAGAACAGTTGACCCGTGAAAGGGTTGAACGCAAATTATGGGATTGACAGAACAAAAGTGTAATAATTAAAACATCCCTTTTTAATCTGGGGACGAGAAGCACCACAAATGACAGTTCAGATTGAATAAAACATGGGTATATCAGAAATATACATTAATCTGGTTACCACGAACAAGGATTTGAGGAAAGCACAAGAGTTTTTTTTTTAATCAGAAATTGTCAAAGTGGAAGTGGGTTACCTGATAGTAAGTTCCCACTGCCCATGGATTCGAGTGGTACAGACAGTTTTGTCTACAGTATGAATGGGCCGGCTCGATCGGGTCGTTACCACTGTTTCACAGAAAACCGACGTAAATTAGCGGCTTGCTGCTGCGTTTCATACCGTGAGTGAGATACCCGAAGGCCCAAATCCCCCTCCTCTTCCCAATCCCTAATTATCGAGACGAGCAAGGTGTTCGCCTGATGCTAAGCGCCACGCCTGCTCATAAACAGAAGCAACACCACACAGAACTTTGAATTATAAAACATTGCATAGCACTGAATTGCGCTCGTCACCCCCGGGACATAAGATGTTAAGTCTCACAATGCCCAGTAATTTCACTGGCTTCTATGTCCTTCAAGTCGAAACACAACAGTGTTTAGACACTGTTCTTGGCGGCAGAAATAGATGAAACGGTGGTATCAACCCAGACGGCCTCTCGCATACGAGGCACCTACCTTGTAATTTGTGTGGAGATCAAACCTGAAGGTAAGGCTATTGCAGCTTCAGTCAGAAATATCGTATAAATTGTACGAGCAATAATATTTTCCATAACATGTAATGCTATTTTACTAACATTTGTTTACGAGTGGTATAAAATGCTTAAAACTGCTGATGAGTGTTTCGCTAACAAAAATTGGACACGGCCAACATTAATCCGGGCAAACATTCTCATGTCGGCCGTGGACGCTGGCCCGTATGCAAATGAAGTTATGTTTCACTGTTGAATAAGCGGAAGGATGAGCGAAGCTGTGAAAAGAGACTATTAATTTGAGTCTACACATTTTGCTGGTGGTAGGATGTCCTAATCCGGATAGCGACCACCGTACACATGGTGTTAAAATGTGAAATCAATGTACATACAAACACTCGTCGAATTGAGAACCTTCTTTTTTAAAGTCGTTAAAAAAATACATTTTTTTTACTAGAAAGAAAGAAGAAAGAAAGAAAGAAATTAAATTTATTTGAAACAAACACAAAATACACATGTATAAAATGAAACGGACAAAAAAACACTTAAAACTATGTTCGTTTCAAAAAGGCTCCAAACTCAGCATTAGGCTGGCAGTACAGCCAGCGCTGATCTTCCGTTGGGCCGTTTGTGTGACTGTCACGGAAGACAAAAAACTCTTTGTAACATAAAATAATTAATATAAAAATAAAAATAAAACTTAAACGTTTTAACCAAATTATTACCTATATAAAACAAACAATTAATAAAATATGCAAAAATTTCATTTGCCAGTGGTACTACAGAGGTTGACTACCTCTGGCTACACCTTAAAGCCCTGTCTGTCAGATTGGCGTCTCCCGAAAAGAGTATAGCAAAATGAACTCTTTGTACATTATACAAGCTGAAGAACAGGAGAAACAAAAAGGGCTCTGTGTAAAGAAAAATAATAATTACAAATGCACATACAAGGGCGGTTGTGTAGACCTCTGTATACCCATTGTCCAAGAAACGTAAGATGAATATAAGTAGGAGCAAAAGTGATATAATAATACATATTATAATAGAACATTTGTATAAAAGTAGATAATAGAGCTACACAATTTTAAAAACAATCATGATTATATTTTATATAGCACTGGTGTCATGTTTAAGAAGTCCCTGAGCTACTTGATGGTCAAATATAAAGTTTTTCAGCTTTAACTTAAAACCACCAATATTTTGCAGGTTTCTGATTGGCGGAGGAATATTGTTCCAACATTTAGTAGCTGTGTACCGAAAACTACCTCTAAATGCGGCAGAACTATGTCTGTGAGTGTAGAGCTGGTTTGCACACTGCCGAGGCTTACGTGAGGTGTGACTGGATGCCCAGGACAATTTGCTATGAAGACAGCCAGGTGTTTTATGTTTCAAGACTCCAAAAAGAAGACAGGCAAGATGTAGTTTACGCCTATGTCGCATTTTCAAAATGTTGTGTGTGTTAAGATACGGGGTGACATGGGCTCTCAATGGAATCTTGAAACATACTAGCCCTGTATTATACGTGTCCCACTGCTGGGCACGGGCTTCCTCTACTGAATGAGAGGGATTAGGCCTTAGTCCACCACGCTGGCCTTATGCAGGTTGGTAGATTTCACATACCTTCGAAAAATCTTATCGATTTCTCAGGTATGCAGGTTTCCTCAAGATGTTACCTTCACTGTTAAAGCAAGTGATAATTAACAATTAATCTACACATAACTTAGAAAAGTCAGTGGTGTATGCTCTTGGGGCTTGTTTCGAACCTGCGACTTTCGTCTCGACAGTCCATACCACTCCCCGCTGAGGTATCGCTGCTTTTTATTGTGAATTACAGCTGAGTTGCGATGTACGATGGGCCATGAGGTTGACAAGGTGTGTATTTCAATATCATCGTTAATGTGTTTAATTTCAGTTCTTCTGATCCAGTGGAAACGCACCCTTTTAATGATCCCCTACATAAACATTTACACTTCACAACGCGGAAACTTCAAGTATAATAGGATTATAAGTTTGGTGCCTGTAGCCTGTTCAGTTATTTATTTATACATAGGCTGTCAAATGAGCAAGTGGGTCACCTAATGGTAAGTGATCTCCACATATCAGAAGAATTAAGAGATTGAGAAGGGGAGCGGGATTTGGGCCTCCGGGATATGTCACGCGATATTTAGACGCTACTTTACGTCGGTTTTCTGTGTGACACGTAAAGACCCGATCGAGCCGGCCCATTCATGGTGTAGGGAAATCTATGTTAGATTAGCAGATGTTCAACCGTCTTCAAAAAGGAGGTTCCAAATAATAAGTTGTAAACTATATCCGCTAAATATGGATCGATAATGATAATTATTTTCACAGTCAACCTTATTGTTTTATTATGTGGACATTGACAGCCTCCGTGGCGCAGCGGGCGAGTAGCCGGCTGTGACGCGAGAGGCCGCGGGTTCGATCCCCGCACCGAGACAAATGTTTGTGTGATTCACAAATATTTGTTTCGGGGTCTGGGTGTTGTGAGACCGAAAGTCTCTCGTAGTTCCTGATACCCACGACACAAGACTCGTATCTTACTGTGCGGTTAGCACTATATATGTGACTGTTGGGTGTATTTATTTATTTATGTATATACATATTTATGTATGTGAGTTACACCTGGGAGTCACATATACAGTGTACTAGTTAAAAACCAGCGTCAGGTATTTAATTGCTTGGCTAATGATAAAATAAAATCCCATTCAGCACTACCACGAGACACACGCTGACGATGTCTTAACGTTGTTTTTTGTTGTTTAAATGTTTTTTTATAAATGTATATTTTTGTTTTCGTTTGCATTTCACTTGTTTTTTAGCTAATTAGTTGTTGTGTCTTTGTATTTATGCTGAAATAAATGTTTCTTTCTTTTTTTTAGTATACATCGAATTAACCTCAAAGACAATCCCTTAATTATACTGGTTGAGATTTGCCAACGGAATACGGGGAAAAATATAAAATATGCTGGATTCATGGTTTGCTGGTGGGAGGATACTTGTATCCGACCCGATAGCGACCACCGTACACTGGTGCTAAAACCTGCCATAGTGGCTCACCTTATGTGGGTCGTGTTCCAGGGTCAGCCAGTGTATATCCGGTTCTCCCCAGGGGGCTTGCCCCCTGATCCTCACCCTTTTCCCATCCCTTTTTCCTTCCCCTCCCCCTTGACCCTTTGGCAGGCCGGCATGATCTTGCCGACCAACGATGGACACATGGTTTATCGTTGGTCGACACTATTCTTGGATTGCGCTACACTTACCATCAGGTGTAGCATAGTCACTTTGCCGAGCCAGGATAAAAAAAAAAAAAAAAAAAAAAAGGAAATAGCACGATTAATTGTAAATAAAATTGTGGGTACCGTCTGTTATTTTGTTAACTGAGCATATCAGTCTGTACGAAGCCGTAGTCGAGATTAGAGGTGTAATGCTAAAATTATGACAGGCAACAAATTTGTATTGACGTAACATATTCATTATTTAGTGTAAAATGTATTTATTTCCGACACATTTTATAACACCTCATGCCGGTTTCCCATAGGGGTGAGAGAGATGGAGAGCAAAAAAAAATTAAATGAATTTAATTAAAATTATCTCTATACATTATTTCATAAAGATGTTTTTTTGTCGAACGCCATAGCTTCTATAATTCGTGATCAAATTTAATGATTCATATACCATTTTAAAGCTTATGTTTGTCGCTGTTGACAAAAAAGCCAAATGTTTTAAAATCATAGGTTTTGCTATATAAAGATGTAAACATTACCAGTGATACATCTGCTGACAGTATAAACAACTAATTTGTTGTATTATTAATTTAAGACTATTTCATTATATTACGTAACCTCACGCCTGTAACCCCGAAGGGGTAGGCGTAGGTGTGACCAGTATACCCACATTTCACCGAGCGTATTTCCATCCCCTATCAGGGGGTGAGCCTATCGCCATACCACAATTCAAGACACCGGACTGTACTGAGCATTTCGTGGTAAAAAGCCCATTATCACTTTACCTCACCTGGGGATCGAACCTGAGACCTCAGTTCAACAGTCGTACCTCTTACGCAATACAACTGCGCCACTAAGGCTACTATCGGTACTAAGTATTCGCACAGGTCACCTAATTTATTTATAATTTTCTTCCTGTTACTATTATTAACTTACTAACGAGTACTACTAATTGTAAAAGGAAAGAAACTTAATAATCAACGCGGAAAGATAGCAGGTAGAAAGTTATTAAGGCAATAAAATGAGTGCCTCACTCGGCTGCAGTTTGCAAGAACTTCTGGTACACCTGGAAGAGTTTATCGGTGTAGTTTTACTTGTAAAATGGCTTCCGTTTTATTGAAATGAAATGAACATCTTACTGTTTTATTATGGATATTTTTTGGATCCTTGGAATGAACTACAGGCCCCTCGATTTGACCCCTCTCCGAAGAGTGAAGAATAATTTATAGAGGCCGGCATGATTCTGGTGACCACCGCTAAACTCATTGTTTGTCGGTGGTCGTTGGTTTTTTTGGACTACACTTTGCTTCAAGTGTGCTGTCACTTTGCCGTGCTCGAATAAAAAATGTTAAGCTAAGATAAAAATAAACCCTCAAACGAAAGTTAATGATAAAACGTTTCTGAAATCCTGAAGGTTGCCATTATTCTTTTGTGTGAAGAGAAAAATACATGTTTTTATTTACAAAATAACAGGAGATTAAAGTGAAATATAATACCTTTTATATAGTAAATAAAACACTATGAGCTTATACAAAGGCTTTTTATAGCATTAGCTGACCAACGAGCTAGTGGGTCACCTGATGGTAAGTGATCTCCACCGTCCATGTACGCCCACAATACTAGAAGAATCGTGGACTCGTTGACGACAAGAAAAGGGATAATTAGAGATTGGGAAGGGGAGGGGAACCGTACGAAACGCAGCAGTAAGCCGCTAATTTACGTCGGGTTTCTGTAAAACAGTGGTAACGACCCGATCGAGCCGGCCCATTCATTTTGTAAACAAAACTGTCTACAGCGTGGCTCTAGCACTCATAACTCAAAGTTTAACAAAATAAAATCCTATTTTACATACAAATATCGTATTTAATTGCGTTTGTCGTCAGACATTGCCATAAAGCAGGAATAAACAGCTCAAATAATGCTCGCTCTGCAACTGCTCTGCTCTATATGCAGCGGTTTGAGGTATTTTCTAAAGTGCCGAGCGAAGCTTTTCAGTTGTTTAGCACCTGTGTTGTGGTTTTGTACTTGTTTGAATCGGGTGTTTTGTGTAATGGCCTGTTTGTGGGAACCATTGTGTTGACATTAATCTGATTTTGCGTTGAAAAAGATGGTTGTAAAAGTAGATTCAGTATTAAGATTTTTTTTTTATTTTATTGAATGACGAGACGAGCAAGGTCGCTTGATGGTAAGCGCCACGCCTGCCCATAAACAGAAGCAACACCACACAGAACATTGAATTACAAAGCACTGAACTGCGCTCGTCAGCCCGAGATATAAGATGTTAAGTATCATAATGCCCAATAATTTCACAAGCTTCAATGTCCTTCAAATCGAAACACAACAGTGTTTACACACTGTTACTTGGTAGCAGAAATAGACAAAGCGGTAGTACCAACCCAGACGACCTCTCGCATACATGCAACCTACCACCTAGTGGTTAAATAAAACACAACTGTTAACATTATTGACAGTTTCTCACTCATCGTGAAACAATGCAGCCGAATATCCCACCAATGTTTATCAATAAACTGTTCGTGGAACAAAAAAGGCAAACACAAGCACAACGAGTCTTTTATCAGCATTTATATGATGTCGGTAAATCTGCCTCTGCGGAGTTTCGTAATATTACGCGCGTGTCGATCGGAATTTACTTTATAAAAGGGCATGTTATTTATATTTTCTGATTACTTTTTTGTTGGAATAAGGATTGAGTCATTATGGTAATTTTTTTGGGAATACGCGGAATTTGTCGGTGTAGGGATTAAGTTGGGCTAAATATTTATTTATTATTGTAACAGTGGCCACATAGCTCGCAGAATTAATAGCCGATGGGGTAGAAAAGGTCTGGAATGGAAGCCACGTACTGTTACTGTTGGAAGCTTATCTCTCGAATTTGTCAACGAATATGTTTATCTAGGACGAGTAGTTCAACTAGGCAGGTCCAAATTCGAGAGAGAGGTCAATCGTCGAATCCAGCTCGGCTGGGCAGCGTTCGGGAAACTTGGCAAGGTCTTCTCGTCCAAAATACCTCAGTGCCTGAAGACCAAAGTCTTCGATCAATGTGTGTTACCAGTGATGACATACGGCACTGAGGCGTGGCCTCTGAATATGGGTAGTATAAGACGGCTCACAGTCACTCAGCGAGCTATGGAGAGGGCTATGCTCGGTGTTTCTCTACGTGATCAAATCAGAAATTAAGAGATCTGTAGAAAGACGAAAGTCACCGACATAGTCCAGTGGATTAGCAAGCTGAAGTGGCAGTGGGCAGGCCATATAGCTCCAAAACCGATAACCGGTGGGGCAAAAAGGTTCTGGAATGGAGATCACGTACTGGCAAGCGCAGCGTTGGACATCCGCCTACAAGGCGGACAGACGACCTGGTAAAGGTCGCAGGAAGTCGCTGGATGCAGGCCGCTTCCAACAGGTCGGCCTGAAAATCTTTGGGGGAGACCTATGTTCAGAAGTGGGCGTCTTATGGCTGATGATGATGATGATGATGAAAGTAAAGAAATTAATAAATTGAAAATAATAAAGGTAGACTAGCTCATCCAAAAAGGGTTAGAACACTCGAATATATTAGGAAAAATATTTATCTATAAAATCAATAAAAGAATAGGCGAACCCAAAAATGGGTTAGGATGTATTATTGTGTAAAGTACAAAAAAAAAGTTGACCAATAGGGTCCTTAACTAAGTTTGAGGGAACGAAAGTGGGGCATAGAGCCCCACGCGTAAAAAAACAATATTAGTGGATCGCACACACATTGGTCTCGTTGCGGGAACTCTCGCTTCATAACCGGCTCGTCCGCTGCGCCACGGACGCTATCATATGAAGAACAGGAGCTTCCCCCGGGAGCCCTAGGGCATTAAGTCACTACACTCCTATAGCCCACCACAAGCTGGCCTGCGGTTCATTTATTATTATGATTAATTATTTATTAAAATTATGCAGAATTTATTGAGAGTAAAATTGAGTTGTATTTTTAAATTAGCTGTTTTAGATTTTTTTTTTATAGCAAAGGTCGGCAAACGAGCAAGTGGGTCACCTGATGGTAGGTGATCTCCACCGCCCATATAAGCCCACCAGAAGAATCATGGGCGTGTTGCCAACCTTAAAGGAAAGGGTTAATTACGGATTGGGAAGGGGAGGGGATTTGGGCATTCTATTGCATTTGTATCATTACGGGAATTAGCACTTGGCCTAATGCTTGTTGGTAGTAAAATCCGGCAAACCATAATATAAGCTGATATAGAGGCACTCATAGCTAATAGATCAATTATCGGTAAATTATTAGCGAGCTAAGCAACGCCTGTCGCGGTCAATATATGGAGGGGTGACCGCTTAGTCGTATTTTAGCTGAGCGTTCTTGAAGTGGTAGAGCCACGTTGTAGATAGTTCTGTCTCCAGCACGAATGGAGGGACCGGGTCGCCACTGTCTCACAGAAAACCGACGTAAAGTAGCGGCTTGCTGCTGCGTTTTGTACGGTGAGTGAGATATCCGGAGACCCAAATCCCTCTCCCCTGCCCAATCCTTTAGTTATCCCTTTCCTTTAAGGTCGGCAACGCGCCTATGATTCTTTTAGGGTTGTGGGCGTACATGGGTGGTGAAAATCACTTACCATCAGGTGCCCCATTTGCTCGTTTACCAGTCTATGCTATAGAAAAAAGCGTTTCCGTGCTTCGAAGGGCACTAAAAAAACTGGTCCTGAGTCTTATTAACCAACAGCAGTCGTTAAGCTAGGTCAGTGGGAGCAAGACTGGCAAACTGACACAACAAAACAACACTTAGACTGACAACTAAAACTTAGACACTAGATTGGCCATTAACCATTAGAGCTGATAATCTGAAAATGTTATGTTCAAAAAGTTATAAATAAAAACAAAGCGAAGCAAAGCGGATTCTCTATAACAGAACATTTCGTGCTAACAACACGCTTTATATAATTAATAATAACACGAACTACATACATTCCGGGATTCATGGAAATCAAATATAACTAGTTGGGAACGGGAGATTTCCGTCATAATTATGTTTGTACAGTAAACATTTATGTGTATTCTCAAAATATTACAAGACTTTTTTTAATAAGAAGGTAGAAAATAGCAGCTATACTTCAGCGCGGATCGGTACAGACTGCAATAACAAAAATCGCTGGTCCATTACCAGCTTCAGGAGTTTAAGGATAAAAAATTGGCTTTAAATTTAAAACAGCGTAATATAGCTTCGTATTAATTATAAATCAACTAATGTCAGAACTGCGATAGCTCAGTGGGGCATGGTGTGGACTATAGAGATAAAATTGGATATTCAAAACCAGCCCCAAGAGCCTTTCCTCTGACTTTCCAAAGTTACGTGCTGCATTTCATACGGCGAGTGAGATATTCGGAGGCCCAAATCCCTCTTCCTAATCCCTTAATTATCCCTTTTTCTTTAAGGTCGACAACGCGTCTATGAATCTTCTGGTATTGTAGGCGCTCATGGGCGGTGAAGATTACTTACCATCAGGTGACCCACTTGCTTGTTTGCTGATCTATGCTAAAAAGAAATAAAAACTAAATTAAAATCTGTCCATACAATTACACTGTGATGCTACAAACACAACATCAGACTGACCAAAGGAACAAACTTATCACACTCCTCTTTTTGTCGGTTAAAATGGGCAATATAAGCGAATTTCATCACAAAATCCATTCAGCAGTACGTCACTCCGGGGTGAAATTTTAAACTCCATAATATTCACGCTAACGCCACTGGGTGAGACGACCTGACAGGCGTCTCAGCATTTATGCCAGCTATGCACTTTCCACGAATTTCCTTGCATTTTTCCTCGCCAATTACTTGCCTTGTGAATTCTATTTTCATACTAAGTTTTGCGCGCAGCTCCATCTGCGTTTAAGGTTTGATATGGAGTTTTTTTATACAATGGTATGACGACACGAGCAAACCGCTCGCCTGATGGTAAGCACTACACCTCAAGCAGTATCATCACTTTCGTATTATAGCACGTGATACCAACTAATACTGTTGCAGACCTTATAGAAAATGACATACCCATTGTATTGGAAAAGAGAGGATTTTAGGACTTTACTCACCGCATGAAGCAAAGTCAGCAGCTAAATAAGTGGGACTACCTCTGTCGAACCGGCCCAAAAAGCTAAGCTGCGAAACTACCTAGTTATGCATCCTGCACCTGTTTGTGATGTAATAATAACTTGTTGACTAATATTTATGCAGGAGTTCTTCTTGTATTAAAGTTCATGGAAAATTCCATTCAAAAAAATATTGACAATAGATGACCTGAATACCTGTTTCGCAGGTGCGCTTGTTTTGACTAGATTTCCTAGAACTGAATACTCATGGTAAACAAGTGTAGGGTATATATAAGGATTATTGTACCATTTAATTCATTAAGAAATAAAGCTTCATTGCGAAGAGTTGTTTTATATTTTAAAAACCCCTGGATGGTCCCGTGCAACTTATCTACCTACAACATGGTGTTTAGAAACATAAACTCAATGATTCTTAATATGAGTAGTTTCTAGTCACTTACCTAACATATTATTTTTTTAACACAAATGAGCTTGTAATCCTCGAAGGGATAAGAGTTAGAACTCGTACACCCACATTTCACCGACATTTTTTCCGTGCCATGATATGATAGAGGGCGAGCCTGTTGCCATACAGGCCATTCCAGACTCCGTGCTGGTACTGAGGATTTCGTGATAGAAAAACCCATTATAACTACACCACCGAGGCAGTCTATTATAATATTAGTATTAAAATATAGTATTAGTAACCAGGCGTACGATCCCGTGGATGGCCCAAAAAGCGTTGGCTTGACGTATTGGAGGGGTCTCCCTCCATGTCTATGAGAGCCAATGGTCTCATTACAGAGGATGCTCAAGATCGGGCGAAGTGGAAGCGTTTAAGTCGGAAGGCGGACCCTGGCACATAAGCCGGGATAACGCTAGGCAGAAAGAAAAAGAAGTATATAGTAGTAATAGATCGGACAAACCACAAAAACTAATTATTTCAAATTGAAGGTAGCTAATGCAACATTAACATTTTGGGACAACATACACCTCAGTCCACCCCACGGCCACGAAGGTTGAAAGTCTTCGAAACGTCGGGATCAAAATTAAAATAAAGATCCACTTTGAAATAAAACAATTTTAAACTGATTTTATCGCGGTTTTTTATTTTAATTCGAAACGTCGGGATCGAGAAACGGCGATAAAATCCGTTTAAAATAGTTTTATTTCAATGTGACACATTCGCGTAAACGTAACAAATCATTATATAAAATAACGTGATAAAATCCGTTTAAATTAGTTTTATTTAAATATTAGTATTATTTTTTGTTCTAAAATTTCATGTTCTTAGCACGTAAAAATATGAAATATGAAATTTTCTTGCTGAAAACAAAGCCGTTTCATAAAGATTATCTTGGAGCGAGGTGTTAGTGAAATAAATGCGATACATAGATCACTAATCGTAAAGACGTGGTGTCTGTAAGTTTTTTTTATTCTGACTGGGCAAAATGACTACTCCACACCTGATGGTAAGAGTAATGCAGCCCAAAAAATGAGTTTATCGGTGGTCACCAGAATCATGCCGGCTTGTATAAATGCTTCTTCTTTCTTCGGAGAGGGAACAAGCAAATCGATTTGCGATTGCGATTGCTTCAGCGCGACGTTTCCGCACTGCTTTCCTACTCTTCTGAAATATCCAAAGGCCGCTCATTCCCCTCTATGTAGCCACGACCCTGCAAGTTGTATGCTCTGAAATCCAGCGTCTTATACTTTTAATAATCTGTGCGATATTACTCTTGAATCCAAAGCATCTGGTGCTAAATAATATATCGGTGCAGCGCAACTCCTCGAGGTTCTGAATAACTGTGCTTATTGAAATCAACAGATAAAAGCATTTGTTAACTTAGAAGTGATGATACAGCAGCAGAGACAGGTCGCGGATTCGAACGTAGTCCTTTGATATTTCGAAGTATTGTATGAAATAAAATAGTGTATTAATCGTGTAGGCAATTGAAATAGCGCTTATGACAAGTCAGTACAAAAGTAAAATAAACTTATATAGAAATCAGTATCAACTAATTGTATACATAGCATTATCGAAATACACTCGGCAATTACACTAAATACACTAAATCTATTTATTTATCTATCATTATTAATTTCCATATTTTTTATATGGAAACGTCCACAATTGTTATATATTCTGGGGGAACACGGAATATATTATCTGTAATTAATATCTTTGAAATCTGATGTTCATGCCTTACAAAGAAGCTTACTAAGGTTTCAGGAATATCACAATTCATCTGACAAAATAATTCCTATTAATTTACTACATAAAGCAGGCGATAAATTGTATGTCAAGGAATTTAAACACATGAGTGATAGAGCTACGCTGTAGACAGTTTGTCTACAGCATGAATGGACCGGCGCGACCGAGTCATTACCAATGTCTCACAGATAATCGACGTAAAGTAGCGGCTTACTGCTGTGTTTCGTACGATAAGTAAGATATCCGGAGACCCAAACCCCCTCCCCTTCCCAATCCTTAATTATCACTTCCATTTAAGGTCGGCAACGCGCCTATAATTTTTCTGGTATTGTGGTTGTACATGGTTGGTAGAGATCACTTAGCATCAGGTGACCCACTTGCTTGTTTGTCGTCCTATGCTATAAAAATACATAGCATCATCAAAATGCATACGGCAATTACATTAAATCTATTCATTTTGATAGAATTAGTTTAGAACATTGAAATTCACAAGCGAAGCCGCAAGCAATACCTTATATACAAATAAGCGATCATTTTCATTTAAGTTGCCGTAATAATAAACATAGTAACGCTTTATATAAAGCATAAATTGTACATAATAGATATAAAATACACAACGAAGATCTTTGCGACGTGACTTGGGTAAATATACTTGTTCTGTAACAAATCTTACCTTGGGATTTTTCCTTCGTTTGATGTACATTGCTGGCTAACTATAATCATAATTGGTAAGTACGGTACGGTACGAAACAAATATAAATGACGAGTGTGAACAGTACGGTTGAGAGAGGAAGGCCTCGGCGAACGTTCTTAGATCGTTCGATAATATTATTATATATGCATTATTATTGTTAAAACCCCACTTTAAAAAGATCTACCGTAAAGATCACGTATTGGCACCATAGTATTTTTGCCTAACCACTGACGATATGTATGTCACATACATATTTAATACCACTAACTCGTCAATGTACAGCAAACAAATCCGAGCAAACACGCAATATTTCAGGCCGACGTAATAATGTAGACATTGGGCCAAGAACTAAAAGTGTAGAGTGTTGATCCGCGTGCTATGAATAACAAACAGGCTTTATTGCAAAAATAAAATCTAGTTAAATTACTCGCCAGTTGAGGAGCTTAATTGGAACTGTGTTTGGCAATTGGCTGTGTTGAAATATGTTTCAAGGAGTTTGTCCTTATGGCTAAGAAAATCTCATTCCCTTCATTATCCCCATTGGCAGTTCACCAACACTTCTTCTAGCATTATGATTGTTCAAGGGCTTCGGGTACCCCATTCGCTCCTCTGCTTAACTTTTATTGTTGTGTTGTGTTTCGGTTTAAAGGACATTGAAAGTGAAAAGGAAATTTCTGGGCATTATGAGACCTAACATCATATGTTTCGGGGAGATGAACGCAGTTCAGTTCCATGCAGTGCTTTGTAATTAAAAGTTCTGTGTGGTGTTGTATCTGTTTATGGGCAGGCGTGGCGCTTAGCACCAGCGACTTGTTCGGCTCGTCATTCAATTAAATAAAATGACAAAATAATAAGGCGATTACCTATTAAAATATGTGGTATTCATGAAAGAGCGTCTAATTGCTATAACAAATTTATCCCAAATATTTTCAGATCGACCTTGTAACCAAATTCTTAGCTTCCAAATAACTGGGTGAGCCCTGGATTTTGGTTAATTTGAAAATGTGTGTATAATATTTGGTATGAGATCTATTTGAGTTACGTCATGTCTTAAGTGCTTTGAATTATTAGCATATAAATACATAAGCTAACGTGCCAGAAGGGGTAAGTAGAGGTGCAATTAGTGCACCAACGTTTCTTTAAGCTTACTTCTTCCTCATGATGTAATGTAATTTTATCCATGTACGAATTAGAAATTCCGAAAAAAAATGGTCAGTATTTTTTTTTATTTGGTTGAATGACGAAACAAGCAAGGCGCTCGCCTCATGGTAAGCGCCACGTCTGCCCATACACAGAAACAATACCACACAGAACTTTGAATTATAAACTGAACTGCGCTCGTCACCCCGAGACGTAAGATGTTAAATCTCATAATGCTTAGTAATTTCACTGCCTGCAATGTCCTTCAATACGAAACACAACAGTGCTTACACACTGTTGCTTGGCGGCAGAAATAAAGCGGTGGTACCAACCCAGACTGCCTCTCGCATACGAGGGACCTACCACCTTGTAAACTTCGATTTGATGTATTCGATTCTAACAAAATGTTATCGTTTTCAAAAACTATCAAACCATGAACTAACCTACAGAACTAGTTGAATGCTTTGAATAAGAGGGCCATGCGAGGGTCACCGGGTTACAGCCAAATTTAAGGAAGAAGTGCGTGGCTCAGTAAGTTTTCACGGTGTACCCCAGCCAGTTGTAACACTCGGTTTTATAGCCGATTTCTTTTTACGACAGGACAGGTAAGGCGATAAAATCTTTTAATTTTTGTAGTTAGAAAGTACTAAGCCTCCATGGCGCTGTGGGTGAGTAGCCAGTTGTGAAATGAGAGGCCGCAAATTCGATTACCGAAATAAATGTTTGTGTGATCAACGAATATCTGTTTCGGGTCTGTGCTCTCCCAATAGGGGCAATGTCAGGCAAGCGGCCGGTCGTAAAAAATACAAGCAAAATTTTTCTGTAACATATCTTGAAAAGCATGTTGCGCCGTCACTGCGAGTGGGATAAGGGGAGGTGGAAGAAGATTTAAATAGGATATTACCGAATCGTGTTTAATAACTACTGTAAGATCTCTTTTCTTTTTTTTATTCGAGCACGACAAAGTGACTGCACTACACCTGATGGTTAGCATAGTGCAGTCCAAAAAACTAGTGACCGCCGATAAACAACGAGTTTCTCACCAAAATCAATCTGGCCTGTATAAATGCTTCTTCCCTCTTCTTTTTTTTTTATAGCATAGGCCGGCAAACGAGCAAGTGGGTCACCTGATGGTAAGTGATCTCTACCGCCCATGTACGCCCACAATACCAGAAGAATCATGGACGCGTTGCCGACCTTAAAGGAAAGGGATAATTAGGGATTGGGAAGAGGAGGGGGATTTGGGCCTCCGGATATCTCACTCACCGTACGAAACGCAGCAGCAATCCGCTACTTTACGTCGGTTTTCTGTGAGAGAAAAGAAACAAATCGAGAAACTATCAAGTCATATCGCAAGCTCCTCGGGTGAACTGGATATACACTGGCTGATCCTGGAACGCGATCCACACAAGTTGTGCGGGTCATTATGGCAGTTTTTAACACCAGTGTACGGTGGTCGTTATCCGAGCGAATATGCCTAAGGCATTAAAGTCCGCCTGTATATCTTGTGTACAAACTTTTAATAAATAAATAAATAGTTTTAAACTGTGAGCTCCTCCTGCGTAGATCGGACCAACCCATAAAAAAAAATTATAATTGTAAACTGAAGCTAGATAATGTAACATTAACATTTTTGGACAACCTACACCTCAGTCCCCCCCGTGACCACGAAGGCTGAAAAGTCTTCGAAACGTCGGGATCAAAATTAATTAAAAACCGCGATAAAATCCGTTTAAATTAAAATAAGTATTGATCTATGACCTTACATCAAGTCGCAAAGCTGATGAATTTAGCAAATTATATACTTTACCGAGGAATTGTGAGGGATTCCTAGAATGTTATTAAAGCGTTGTATCTATAACATGTACAGCTGTTGGCGACGGAGCATTCTTGAGGACGGGCCATGGAACAAGCGACGAAATTAAGCATTATTAACCGACTTCAAATAAGGAGATTCTTTGTTCGATTGATTGGCTGTGACTGAGTATTTGAATTCAGAAAGAAAGTGTTTATTGGTAGGCGTTAGGTGGTAAATCTACTTTTTTTATAGCATAGGCTGGCAAACGAGCTGGCAAGTGGATGATCTGTTGGTAAGTGGTCTCGACCGACCATGTACGCCGACAATACCAGAAGAATCATGAGCGCGTTGCTGACTTTAAAGGATAGGCATAATTGTGGATTGGGAAAGCGACGGGGATTTGGGCCTCTGGATATCCAGTATGTGATAATAGGTTATCAAGGAAATTAAGGACGGCATGGGTGCACTTGTTGCACCACTGCTTACCTTTCGCATAATACCAGCATTTTCCGAGTGGTAGAGCCACTCTGTAGACAGTTTTGTCTACAGCATGATTGGGCTGCCTCGACCGGGTCGTTACCACTGTCTCACAGAAAACCGACGTAAAGTAGCGGCTCAGTGCTGCGCTTCGTACAGTGAGTGAGATAACCGGAAGCCCAAATCCCCTCCCCTTCCCAATCCCTAATTATCCCTTTCCTTTAAGGTTGGCAACGCGCTTATGATTCTTCTGGTGGTGGGCGTACATGGGTGGTGGAGATTACTTACCATCAGGTGACCCACTTGCTCGTTTGCCAGCCTATGCTATAAAAAAATGAGTTTATGTTATGTAAAATAACAAATATTATCAAAAGTGGCCAAATTAAAGCATGTTTCCAAGTTACATCACAAGGCATCAGCTGTTGAGAGCTGAACTAATATCCCACCAAATAAAATTTGTTCCGCGCCTCGTATTTTATAAAGATCGCGACGGCGGCACGGGGAAAGAACGTGGAATGTCGTGAATTTTAAATTTCAAACGTGTTGTGTAAAATTTATTTCAAATTTCACCCGAATGACATAACATTGGCACTATACGACTCAACAATGTCTGCATTTACCCCGTGCGTGCTAGCGTGTGTTTCTATTGCTAGATTGGTTTTTATGCAGATAAAAAATCATTGAAAGAATTAAAAATATCCAATTTTAATGATAATTATTGTTGTTAATAATAATTAACCAATAAATTGCAAAAAACCGCCTCAAATTTCTTTTTGTTTAGCTCATTCGTTATTTTGCTAATCTCTTTTTTAAAAATAGGTTCTATTATCCATTATTGTTAAATGGGTGCCATAGTGGCCCATCTTGTGTGGGTCGCGTTCCAGGGCCAGCCAGTGTATATCCGGTTCTCCCCAAGGGGCTTGCCCCCTGATCCTAACCTTTCTATCCCTTTTTCCTTCCCCTCCCCTTGGCCCTTTGGCAGACCGGCATGATCTTAAGCCGACCTACGATGGACACATTGTTTATCGTTGCTCGACACTATTCTTGGATTGCGCTACACTTACCATCAGGTGTAGCGAAGTCACTTTGCCGAGCCAGGATAAAAAAAAATGTTCATTCAAGGTTGACTGACTGTCTACAGCATGAATGGGCCGGCCCGACCGGTTCGTTCCCACTGTCTCACAGAAAATCGATGTAAAGTAACGGCTTGCTGCTGCGTTTCGTACGGTGAGTGAGATATCCGGAGACCCAAATCCCCCTACCTTCCCAACCCCTAAATATCCCTTTCCTTTAAGGTCGGCAACGTGCCCATGATTCGTCTGGTACTGTGAGCGTACATGGGCGGTCTAGATCAATTACCATCAGTTAACCCACTTGTTGGTTTGTCGGCCTAAGTTGTAAAAAATATATTTAAAAAATCAATAAAATGAAGTTACATCACTTTGCAACGTATGCTGGGTGCTGAGGCTTTCAATGGCTCCTGAACACAAAGTTTCATAACCAAGTGGAACAAATTAGCTTCTTCATCCTCATAATAGGGATATTGCTTCATAAATCATTTTGATACCAGGCGGTGGATATCTGATTAAAGCTTGAGACGTGTGCATCTTCTTTTAACGCCGCGTCGCTTGTTGTTGTTGTTAAAAAACGTTATATTTTACAATTTTTTTTATCCGACCACGGCAAAGTGACTGCACTACACTTGATGGTAAGCGTAGTGCAGTCCAAAAAAACTAGACAAACAATAAGTTATCGGTGGTCAAAATGTGGCCTGTAAAAATGCTTCTTCCCGGAGAAGGAGCAAAAGCAAATCGATGGGCCTGCGTCAGGACAGGCGGATGACTGATACAGGCACAGGGATACAAGGATGTACCCGATATCCCGAAGCCCAAATCACCTTCCACTACCCAATCCCTTATTATCCCTTACCTTTAAAGTTGGCACCGCGGCCATGATTCTTCTGGTATTGTGTGCGTACATGGGCGGTGGAGATCATTTACCAGGTAATCCACTTGCTCGTTTGCCGGACTATGCTATAAAAAGACTCATATTTATATAAAAACAAGCAGGACACTAGTAAAACTAGTCATACACAACAATTTCGATATTTACTTCGAAGTTTCTCGTAATTCCCTTACAAAAGTACGTTTAAATATTTGCGGGCCTTAATAATATTATGAAACACGCGTCGAGGCAAAAACTGTAAGCGGGAAGGCAAACTGTATGTTTGTTCAACGCAGCTGCCTTACCCTCCCACCTTCAGCCATTACTACTGTACACAAACCGCACTTACATTTAAAAAATAAATGTTGATGTAATGCTGGAAAAGTAGTGTTGGTTTCTGTTGCGACTTAGAGAGTATCATATTATATTTCTGTGAAAGTGAAATTTTCTCAAAGGTTTTTATTACCTAAATATCCAAACCACATAGAACTTAGAATTATAAAGCACTGCATGGCACTGAACTTTGTTTCACCGTCATCCCGAGACATAAGATGTTAAGTGCCATAATGCCCAGTAATTTCACTGGCTCCAATGTCCACCAAACCGAAACATAACAGTGCTTACACACTTGGTGACAAATAAACAGAAATAGACAAAGCGGTTGGTACCAACTCAGACGGCTTCTCGCATACGAGGGACCTACCACCTTGTAATAAAATTAAATAATTATCCAGAAAGTAAATTTATGTGAATTTTTATCGTAAAAGTTCGCGTATTGGCGTTTTAGTATTTTGTATGTCCATTGACGATATGTACAGTAAAACGGGGTGAATAGGGATGGTGGGGTGGATAGGGACGAAACTTGTGATGAGAATATTACGTATATGGATCCATTAAAATGTTAAGTCAAGCTTAATTATTGTCCAAAATGTATAGTAAGTTTTATTTTTTTATAGTACAGTACAGTTCATCCCAGTTTATATCTATAAATAAGCTAACCAGTTTTGTCCTTATTCACCCCTGCATCCCTATTCACCCCGTTTTACGGTACGATTTCTTTTCGAGTTAAAGTGGTTGGTACAGTCTCAAATCTGAACAATCAATATGAACAGGAGATCTTATGTGCTTAAAGCAGCACCCTCGGTGACAACGCGTTATTGGTTTTGCAAACGATGTTGGGTTTGAGCACTGTATATAAATATACTGGGATATTTCTTGTAGAGCAAAGAAAGCGAAGATTCAGTCACCAAGAGCTAAATTGCAAGTTGGCAAGGTAGGTTGTCTGCGAGAGGCCACCTGGGTTGTTAACACCGTTTTACCGAGTATTATGAGACTTAATAACTTATGTTTTGGGTTTACGAACGCAGTCTAGTGCCAAGCAGTGATTTGTAATTCAAAGTATGGATACCGACCACCGTGCACATGGGAAAAACCCCGCCTTCCTGTAACTTCAGGCCGGCATGATTCTGTCATCGAAGGACGTCGAAGGACGTAATGTCTCTTTACAGCCGACATTATGTTTGGACTGCTTTGTACTTATTTATTTATAATTCTTTATTGTACAATGGGAATAAAAATACATGTAAACAGTCAACGAAACCAAAGTACAATTGGCGGCCTTATCGCTCAAGGCAATCTATTCCAGGCAACCATGGGATGTAAATAAAAGAAGGAGTCAGAAAGGGTAGGGTACATAAAAGAAAAAACTACACATATATACACATTTAATTTCAATAATATATACTAAATAGATCGCTATTATAATTATACATAATACATATTATATACATAAATACAGTAATAATGAAATCGTAGGCACAACACACAAACAAACAGCTAGTGTATGTGTGTTGTAATATGATGAACCTGATGTACTTAACATCAGGTTCATTATATTCACTTGCCGTGCCAGGTGAAAAAAGTTCTGTATGGTGTTGCTTCTGTTTATGGACAGGCGGGAATTTACCATCAGATGAGCAACCTCATCTTTTCCATTTAGGCTAATTAAAAAGAACAACCTATAATATAAAAAAAAACTGTCGCTCAGCTACAGTGTGTAAGCACTGTTGTGTTTCGGTTTGAAAGATGACGCCAGTGAAATTACTGGACATTATCACCATCAACATTATTACCATCAAATGAGCGCCTTGCTCGGCTCGTTATTCAATTAAACAAAAAAAAAGAATCAATAGACCCTTAATATTGTACTAAGAATATTTCGTTGACTTCCAAAGTTAAAGGAAAATTACTAGCTTTTAAGGACAGCAGTACTATAGCTGCAGTGGGTAACCGCAGCACTTAACAAATTATTTGGAAGAGCAAAGGGGTCAGTTCTACATTCATCGTGATTACTGGGCCAATGATATTGACTGTTTTGGTGGTGTAGTTGTAATGCGTACGCTGTAGAACTGCTATGCTCAGGTCTCGGGTGCGATCCCCGGGTCAGGTAAAAGTGATACTGAGTTTTCAAGAAATGCTCAGTATGAGCTCGGAGTCTAGAATTGTGCCTGATATGGTGATAGGCTCGCTCCCTATCACAACATATGGAATTAGTTAGGCGAAATAAGGGTTTACTGGCTTCATCTCTGCCTACCACTTCGGGGATTACAGACATGAGTGCGTACGTTTGTATGTTGATGATAGGTCTCTGGTATAGGATAGTTCCTACCCAGACGGCCCAAGTCATGGGGCGTTTTTTTTACTATCTTGAATGACGAAAAGATCACTCGCTTGATGGTAAGCGAAACGCCTGCCCATTAACAGAAACAACAGCATGTATTACGTCGGGCGGGTTGTGAAGCGAGAGGCCGAGGGCTTGATCCCCGCTCCGAGACAAATGTTTGTGTGATCCGCAAATATTTATTTCGGGGTCTGGGTGTTGTGAGACCGAAAGTCTCTCGTATTTCCTGATACCCACGACACAAGACTCGTATCTTACTGTGGGGTCAGGGCTATGTATGTGACTGTTGGGTGTATTTATTTACTCTGTGAAATAGTGGTAGTAACACGGTCCAGCCGGCCCATTCATGCTGAAAACAAAACTGCCTACAGCGTGGTTCTACCATTTGTGTCTGCATCCAGCAATTGATAAAACAATGATACCAACGCAGATGAACACACAGTTCTAACACCTAGTGGAATAATTCCCGCCAACGCAACAAAAACAAATCAAGCCAAACATAATTAAAATAATACCAGCGTTGAAGCAGAACAAATATCCGAGACTAACGAGGCTGTCATAACAACGCGTCTCGGCTCATTTGTCTCTCGCGGAGCCTGTCAATTAATAAAAAAAACGCAATTATTCAATTTTTCTTCAAAAATTCTTTCGCCTGTCTTGCTTGAAGAAGGTAAGGGTCTTGCGTCTGGGGAATTTACTAAAGATATTAAGTTAACTTGATTAAATTTATTGGATTTGTTTTGTCCTTGACCTAGGTCTGTCAAAAATTTTAACTAAAATACTAGAAGACTCATAGGCGCATTGCCGACCTTAAAGGGTAGGGATAATTAAGGGATTGGAAAGGGGATTCGGATATCTCACTAAACTTACGAATCTCAGCAGCAATCCGCTACTTTACGTCAGTTTTTTGTGAGACAATGATATTAACCCGGTCCAGCAAACCCATTCATGCTGTAGACAAAACTGTCAACAGCGTGGCTCCATCACTTGTAATTCTGTCTGGCCATAGAACTACAACTGAATAACTCATGATACATTTGTACTTATCTGTTGAAGAGTTTTCCATTATTCCTCCCATATTCTTTCATCAAACCTTATATAAATTCATTCAAACCCATCCTTAAAGAAAATCCTATCAAATGCAAAAAAGGACTATCAGAATTGGTCTACATTTGACGGGTATATTGCGTAACATAACTGTATAAAAACATACAGAAAATTTATATTGGAACGAAGTTCCTTACGGCAGGCTTGGAGGGGATAGGGATTTCGCTGCGTGACCGAACTGAAAAAAATGTAATAGTAAAACCGTAAGAAAAATGCGTGGAATAAAAGCGTTAAATGAGACGTGCGCAGGCGCGACAGTCGCATAACCAGTTTGATATCTAGCACACAAAGTTAAAGTCGAAATTCCGTTAATAAAACAGGTGGGTGTGAAACTTATGACATTTGGAAATGTAGACGCGGTTTGAAATTTGAATTTGAATTTTTGATTATAGAACACGGCCGTCCACCGTTTAGTAGCCAGTCTAAGTCTAAGTTTTTAATTAGAGTTGTTACACTTCGGTAGTGTTTTGGGATGAAATATTACTGAATAAAAATTAGTGGTGTCGTGGGACACCAGGTAGGAACGAAGTTCCTTCGGCTAATGTAGAATCGACACAAATTGCAAAAAAAGTCGTGCTCAATTTTATGTAGGTTTTCTTGATTTTTGGAACGAAGTTCCTTACGGCAGGCTTGGAGGGGATAGGGATTTCGCTGCGTGACCGAACTGAAAAAAATGTGATAGTAAAACCGTAAGAAAAATGCGTGGAATAAAACCGTTAAATGAGACGTGCGCAGGCGCGACAGTCGCATAACCAGCCAGCGTTAGCTGACCTCCCTGGAACATCGATAATTTCGAAGTCCCAGGTGGCGTCACACAGTGACCAGTCCACTTGGACCGGACTTTCACAAGACTTTGACCTTGAACCCCGACCATGACCTTGACCTTGGCCCCGACCTTGACCTTGACCCCGATTTTTACCTTGACTCCGACCTTGACCTTGACCCCGACCTTGACCTTGATCCCGATTTTTACCTTGACTCCGACCTTGACCTTGACCCCGATTTTTACCTTGACTCCGACCTTGACCTTGATCCCGACCTTAACCTTTACCCCGATTTTTACCTTGACTCCGACCTTGACCTTGACCCCGACCTTGACCTTGATCCCGATTTTTACCTTGACTCCGACCTTGACCTTGACCCCGATTTTGACCTTGACCCCGATTTTTACCTTGACTCCGACCTTGACCTTGATCCCGACCTTAACCTTTACCCCGACCTTGACCTTGACCTTGACCCTCAAATTTAAAATGAAAAACAAGAAAAAAAAATACTGCATAAATAAAATAAATAAATAAAAATTGGTGTGTGTCGTGGGACACCAGGTAGGAACGAAGTTCCTTCGGCTAATGTAGAATCGACACAAATTGCAAAAAATTCAAATTATCAACTAAAATAACAAAATATGTCTCTTTATTTTTGTTTGACAACATAAAATTACATAGAAATAGAATAGAAAAATAGAAATAAAAAAAAGACGTGTGGCGCTCGGAGACTGCCGCGGTAAAGCTATTGTATAGCATTTTTTATCAACTTATGTAATTATAAATAATAACGAGCTAGCGTAATCTTTTAAAAATCGAAGGAGTATTTTTATATACTTCAATTATAACTGGGCTGAATGAATTTCATTTTAAATATGTCTCTTTATTTTTGTTTGACAACATAAAATTACATAGAAATGACTGACATTAAAATTGACACATTGACTGTCGCGCCTGCGCACGTCTCATTTAACGCTTTTATTCCACGCATTTTTTCCACGCATTTTTCTTACGGTTTTACTATCACATTTTTTTCAGTTCGGTCACGCAGCGAAATCCCTATCCCCTCCAAGCCTGCCGTAAGGAACTTCGTTCCAATTATAATTACATAAGTTGATAAAAAATGCTATACAATAGCTTTACCGCGGCAGTCTCCGAGTGCCACACATCTTTTTTTTATTTCTATTTCTATGTAATTTTATGTTGTCAAACAAAAATAAAGAGACATATTTTGTTATTTTAGTTGAAAATTTGAATTACGATGTTTTTTTATTGTAAGTAATTTATTATTTCCTAAAATACTGAATTTCCTAAATACTTTCTTGTACTTAAATAAAAACTAATCAGCAAAATTTAAGAGAAAAATCAAGAAAACCTACATAAAATTGAGCACGACTTTTTTTGCAATTTGTGTCGATTCTACATTAGCCGAAGGAACTTCGTTCCTACCTGGTGTCCCACGACACCACTAATTTTTTATTTATTTCTTTTAAGGCGTTTCAAAGGTCAATTCTCTACAAAGTACACTTAATTCCTCAATAACCTTCTGTAATTTAAATTTGCAATGCTTATGTATTAGCTTATATATACAGTTAATTCACCAATGCATGAACCGGTGGAATATCAATTTGAATTGATCCCGAGTTAAAACAATATTTTTTATTTTTATCTGATTAAATGACGAGACGAGCAAAGCGGTCACCTGATGGTACGTACCACGCCTGCCCATAAACAGAAGCAACACCACTCAGAACTTTCACTCGTCACCCCGAGACATAAGATGTTAAGTCTCTTAATGACCAGTTATTTCTGTGGCTTCAATGTCTTTCAAACCGCAACAACATAATGTCGACCGTCAAGAGATATTGGGTGCCTCGACGGTCGGCAGAATTACACCGACCTGAAGTTTACTGTCTGATCCCGGAACGCGTCTCGCCTGAATGAGCCACTATGGCGGATATTTCACCAATTTTTCACCTATTTATATCCTGACTCGGCAAAGTGACTACACTACACCTGATGTTAAGTGTAGCGTAATCCAGGAGTAGTATCGACCAACCACAAACAATGAGTCCATCGTAGGTCGGCAAGATCATGTCGGCCTGCCTAACTGCTTCTTCACACTCCGTTTAAAGGACCCCATATTAGAGGAAGGAAGGAAGACGTG
Organism: Amorpha juglandis; assembly: GCA_949126905.1. NCBI lineage: Eukaryota > Metazoa > Arthropoda > Insecta > Lepidoptera > Sphingidae > Amorpha > Amorpha juglandis. The sequence continues at coordinate 1,467,601 of OX421383.1, forward strand.
TGTCGGCAAACTATTCCACAGCTAAATGCTCGGGCAGAAGTACGATTTAACGAACTTTTTAATTCGAGCCGAGAATAAGCAACAGTATATAACCTTAGAAATTTCAGAGCATAGCCAACCTGTTGCCTTCCATAATTAACAAAAATACTAAATAACAGCGTGAAGTAGACAAATATACATTTATTTGTGTGGAATGAGCAAGTGTTGTTCCATCAGCTAGTCCGAAGCCTGTTTTATGTACTGTTTTATAGTATTCGTATGCGCCTACCGTAAGATACATTAATGCGAGGCCAAGAAAAAAGCGACTTCTCATTTTTAAGCTATTGTATAGATTTTATCGCGGGCTTTGCGGCGAGACCGAATCCAGAAATTTCGTAACGAAAAAACCTAACACCCCCCCCCTCCGACCAGCCAGCGTTAGCTGACCTCCCTGGAACATCGATAATTTCGAAGTCCTTGGAACGGACTTTCACAAGACTTTGACCTTGAACCCCGACCGTGACCTTGACCTCGACCTTGACCCCCCGATATTTACCTTGACCTTGACCCCGACCTTGACCTTGACCCCGAGTTTTAACTTGACTCCGGCCTTGACCTTGACCCCAATTTTCACCTTGACTCCGACCTTGACCTTGACCCCGACCTTAACCTTTACCACGACCTTGACCTTGACCCCCAAAATTAAAATTAAAAACAAAGGAAAAAAATACTGCATAAATAAACTAAATAAATAATTATAATTACATAAGTTGATAAAAAATGCTATACAATAGCTTTACCGCGGCAGTCTCCGAGGGCCACACGTCTTTTTTTTTCGTCTTCTTCTTTGTGATTGCTCCAAACAAGTAAGCGATAGCTCAGCGGGGAATGGTACGGACTGTTAAGACAAAGATCGCAGGTTGGAAACCAGCCCCAAGAGCATGCACCTCCAACTTTTAAGGTACATGTATTCATCATTCATTCATCATCAGCCACAAGACGTCCACTGCTGAACATAGGCCTCTCCCAAAGATTTCCAGACCGACCTGTTGGAAGCGGCCTGCATATAGGTACATGTATATTAATTGTTAATTATCTCTTGTTTTAATGATGAAGGAAGAGGTGCTTAGTGAGTTTTTTTTTATCCGAGCACGGCAAAGTGACTGCACTACACCTGATGGTGAGTGTAGTGCAGTCCAAAAACCAGAGAACCACAATGAGTTTATCGGTGATGAGCAGAGTCAAACCGGCCTGTATAAATGCTTCTTTTTTCTTAGGAGAAGAAAGAAGCAAATTGAGGGGTCTGCGACATGACATGCGGATGACCGATGCAAACACAGCAATACAAGGATGAACCCCTATACCTGTCCCAAACAACCAACAAGTCAAGTCGCAAGCCCCTCTGGAGAATCAGAAATATACTGGCTGATCCTGGAATCTGGATCATTATGGCAGGTTTTAATACCATGTGTACGGTGGTCGCTATCCAGGTAGATATGAATATCCTACTAGCAAACTGACTATAAGAATTTGGAAGGCATTTCGTATGCCTATTTGACGCATTTGGCCATTCGTGGAGGACAAACGATTCATCCCTCTCATCAAGTAAAGGAAGCCTGTGCCCGCGAGTGTGTGTTATACAAGGGTTGGTACTATAAAGTGAAAAAAAAAACAGTTTAATGTTTACTTATGGAAATTCAACAAACATTTTCAATCGAAATCTACAGTTCGTGCCCATAATAATCAATTGATAAATAGAGAATATTACATAGAAAATTTACAGGAAAAGATAAGAAAAGTCATAAATAACTGTGTCGAGTGCATTCTTATATCTAGCAAGAAGGGAAAAAAGGAAGGATTTCTGCACCCGATAGACAAAGGAGATGTACCACTATCAACCTATCACATTGATCATCTTGGACCACTTACATCGACACACAAGAATTACAAGTATATTCTCACTGTAGTCGATGCTTATACCAAGTTTACCTGGATTTACCCTGTAAAGACCTTAACCACGGAAGAAACATTAGAAAAACTACGTATACAACAACAGACTTTTGGTTCGCCGGAGAGAATTATCACTGATCGCAACGCCGCCTTTACTGCAAATGATTTCCAAGATTACTGTCAGAATGAAAATATTACGCATTATACGATTACAACAGGACAACCGAGAGGAAACGGTCAGGTCGAGAGGATCCATCAAATAATAATCGCTGTCCTCAGCAAGCTTAGTGCTGATGATCCTACAAAATGGTACCGAAGAGTATCCAATGTGCAACGCTGCCTAAATGGAACATACCAACGAAGTATCGGAATAACGCCATTCGAATTGCTATTTGGATTGAAAATAAGAGATAAAGATGATGAATTATTAAGACTGATAGAGGAAGAAAACATCAAAATTTTTAATGAGAAAAGACACGAACTTAGAGAGAAAGCAAAAGAATCTATTAAGAAGGTTCAAGAAGAAAACTTGAAAAGTTATAATAAAAAAAGAAAAGAAGCAGTTTCCTATGAAATTGGTGATTTAGTTGCAATAAAGAAGACGCAATTTTCGCAAGGTTCAAAGCTATTACCGAAGTTTTTGGGACCATATGAGGTCACGCAGAAAAAGCGGAACGATAGATACACTGTTAAAAAGGTGGGACACAGTGAAGGACCCATACACACAACAACTTCAGCAGATCTGATGAAACGGTGGGTGATGCTAGAAGATACAAATTCATCTGGGACAGATGAATGAGCAGGATGGCCGTGTGGATGTTTTATTTGTAATTTTATAATTTTAATGTTAGCAACATTGTAAAAAAAGTATCCTTTTGTCACCTGTAGTTAAAAAAAAAAAAGAATGAGGAATGTGAGATGTCAAAGACGGAAAAAATGGCCGGTTTGTGTTTATATCAATAATAAATGGAAGATTGCATTAATTCGTTTGAGTTCTGATCCCACATATATATATATATATATATATATATAGCTTGTTATTTCACGCCGGTTTACAGAGTAACAAAGGTCCCCGGTCGAGATGGCATATTCATGCTGTAAACGAATCTGCTATAGCGTGGGTTTACTTAGAAAATAAATAAATATACAAGTATTCATCGTTGAAACCAAGGAACCCTGAAGCTTGCAGACTACGCTAAGGATCCGGAAAGCAAGATAGGAATGTTAGAGGACTATCCGAGTCAATAACGAGCTCTTTCCGTGTATTTATACGCGTCAGAAATATTTCTAACTCCATATTTTCGCAAAAAGATTTAAAAGATTTTTAAATAGAAACACACGTTTCGACTTTTAGCTATTACTATTTAAGAACGTTCACTGTACAAATACGGTTTTAATTTATCTTTTACGCAAAAGTAGAAATTCACAATTTCTATAAGTCTTTTTGGAGTGCAATTTTAGTTTACCTACAGAGACACCGAGTCCAACGAGACCTGAAATTGTTATTTTTGACCTTTCAGTGTTATTTTTTTGTACTTTCATTTGTTAAAAATGTTTTATCAAAGCGAAATAATTGTTTCATGTTTTTATTAATACACCTTTGTTCTTGTGTTGCTTGACCAGTGTTTGTTTTTAATTTTGTTTTAGTTTAGGTAATATGCACTACGACGGGGCTGTGTTTATGCATAATGCAGTGACAGCGTGTAAGTGCGCGAGTAGTTGTAAAAAGAAAAGGCCGCAGGTTCGATTCCTGCACGAGAAAAATGTGTTTGCTGCAAATATTCTACAAATGCTATAAATGTGAAAGTTTTAATATTTGAGACTTTGGGTATTGGTGACTTTAGTCTCTACAAGTTACTGATACCCACGATACAAGGCTCGTCCCACTGCTAGGTACAGACCTCCTGTACAAGAGGTATTAATTTTATCTGAGCACAGCAAAGTGACTGTACTATACCTGATGGTAAGCGCGGAGCAAATTAAAAGAAATCCAGCGAACGTGGACAAACTATGAGTTTATCGGCGGTCACCAGAATCATGCCGGCCTATATAATTGCTTTTTTACTCTCCGAAAAGGGAAGAAGAGAATCGAGGGGCCTACGACAGAACAAGTGGATGATCGATGCAGGCACAGGGATACAAGGATGTTACCCTATACCCCAACCAACCATCAACTCGTGTCGCAAGTTGCTCGAGAGAACCGGAAATACATTGACTGATCCTAAAACGCGATCCACACAAGCGGTGTGGGTCACTATGGCAGGTTTGAATGAATGAATTAATAAATAACCTTGCCCCAACCAGGTTTAAAATTATTAATAAAATAATTATAATTTTTGATATAACGACATGAGTGTAATAATCATGTGTGAATGTACTCCGAGTTACGTGGCGAAAAAAATCAGTTTCCCTTTTATCAGAGATAATAAACTCTGATGTTATATCCATACAAGCACCATTATCACAAAACCATTACATAATCTGAGATAAATACATCAGATTCGATTTTCAAATAGGCTTTAAAATTTGTAATTAAACGCAAACACTACGCACACATAATTACATATGTGTAATTAATTAATTAAACGGGATCAAACGAATTGCTTTGGCGCAAGCGAGCGGAAAAAGGATAATCTAAAACGACGTACAAAGGTGCTGATTTGTTGGTGTGTGTAGCGATTAAGCCAGTACGAGGCCTACGGGCATATTTAGTGGTAGAGCCAAGCTGTAGACAGCTAAATGAGTAGACGTAAAATAGTGGCTTGCTGCTGCGTTTTGTACGGTGAGAGAGATATCCGGAGGCCTAAAGCCTCCTCCCCTTCTCAATCCTTAATCCCAAACAATCCCAATACTTATCCTTATCCCTTTTCTTTAAGACTGGCAACGCGCCCATGATTCTTCTGCTATTGTAGGCGTACATGGGCGGTGGACATCACTTACTATAAGGTGACTCACTTTTTAATATTCGTATGGAGAACATTGCTTCACTGATAAAGCCAACGATAATCAAAGGTAACGAGCAAGGAGCCGGCTGTCAAATGCATCAGCTACCCTCAGAAAAATAGTATATGAAATTTTACTGATAATTGGAGCTACTTACGCAAACAGAAACCATCCCACAGCCAGTTCATATTGAGATACTGACTTTGTTTTGCTAAATTCAATAAATTAAACTCATTTTTTCTCGTAGTTTTTTTTGAAAATCGGGCATGAAATATATTACCATTATGCAAAAAGATCAATTTAAATTAATGAATTTAGCAAAACAAAATGAGTATCTCCATTTAAACTTCCTGTTTACCAAGTAAGTTCAATTAAGATATCTGCACTATAGATTTTTTAATTCAGAAATCAATATTTCCGCTATCATCTCCGCTCCACCCATTACGAAGTCTTATCCCATATAACACATAAGGCGGGGGAGCATTTTCTTGTAGGCGTTGAGCGGCCATGAAAGTTAGGACGGCGGTTTTATTTCGCAAACAAAGTAATTCCTTTTTTCGTACGTGGGGGAAACTGTTAAGCTTCTAGTAAGGGGGGGGTATGCTTGCCCCACTAAAACGAAAGTTGCACACCTAGACTCAGTTGGATTGCTTACGTATTAAAACTGTGTCACTGAAGCAGTTAGGCCAAATCGTTATTATGGAGTTCAATAATAGAATACTGTACTTTTACATAATTTATACTTAACTGGCTCTCGCAGTTTTACCTGCATATTACTGCCCTTCTTCCATGGGTCATAGCGTGATATACATGTTAACCTTCCTCATGAATAACTCTATCTATTGCTGAAAACTGCATTAAAATCCGCTGAATAGTATAAAAGATCTAAGCGAACATACAGCGAAAGGGACTTCATTTTGTACTATGTAAAGATATATATTATATACTTATGATCGCTGGCGTTCCTCAACTATGCGTACGCGAAGTTTTCTTCCTACAGCATCGTTATGGAATCAGATTTTACGTGTGGTATTTCCAGACAAATACGACTTAGGAACCTTAACAAAAAGAGCCTACTCTTTCCTTGGCCGTGTTCACTTACCATCAAGTGGCCCGCTTGCTCAGTTCCCCCACTCTCTTAAAAAAAACTTTAAAAAATGCTTATTTTATACGAAAATAGCTGTTTAAATCTTACTCAAGATTGTGAAATAGAGCTTTAAAATGACACCACAAAACGTTAATAGAATAAAGTGACACCTCAAAAAGGGTTATTCAAATCACCAAGGATTATTGAAGCAGATTTAACAGCTTCCCGCTTGTGTAAGATTGAGCAGAATCCCGAGGCTTTCTTGTAATCCCGTGCTCAGGTCGTATTCGGTACACGCGTCTTATTACAATAATTGTAATCATGTACTTACAGTTGTGATCCTCGATGTTCACTGGTTGAAATTAGTTAATAAGGCGGTCTAATTAAGATGTTGGGTCATGTCAGGATACCGATGATGCTATTGAGCATTTCTTTATTTGATTGCCCAACGATAAAACGGAGGGGGTATAAGACGTGCTTAGTTTAGCTTGCGAGAGAATGAGATAGATTACAAGTATGCTATCACGTGTCTTTGCGCCTGCGTACAACGAAGTTTTCGGAAAATGTGTCATAAACAACGTGGTGTATCATTCAGAGGTGTGTTTTATTTTTTTGCATTTGCGTATTAAATTTCGTTGGTTAATTAATTTATGCTATTATTTAACACATCTGTGTTAATTTGACCAATAATTTTTATTTATATAAATTATGTAAAAACACACCCAGAGCCGAAAAAAATATTTATGGATCACACAAACATTTGTCCCAGTGCGGGAATCGAACCTGCGGCGTCTCACTTCACAAACGGCGACTCAGTCATTGCGCTATGGAGGCTGTGGGTTGTTAATCCAAAACCAACGCAAGAAGAATTTTTGTCCCTGAATAATAGATAGAATAATAATAGATAGTCCAGCCTGGGATTTTCTATTTGACTTACCCGCGTTCATTTTCCTTGTACTTCTTTAATTTTAACTCCATACCTTTGGGAGATCTCTTGATGCTTTTCATTTTCGTCGGAGTATGTGCTTTTATGTGTAAATGTTCTTTTTTTGGGAATCTCAGTTCTCCGCGGGTTTTTTACTGCACCGAGGCAAATTTGCTGGTGGTAGGATATTCATATCCGCCCGGATAGCGACCACCGTTCACATGGTATTAAAACCTGCCATAGTGTTTGGTTGGGGCGAGTATAGGGGTAAAAGGTGGAAAGTATAATTATTATTATTACATAATAATCACTATTGTGTTTCGGTTTGAAGGACATTCAATGTCCTGCAGGCCTTCAATGTTTAATGTGCCAGTGAAATTACTGGGCATTAGGAGGAAGGAAGCATTTATACAGGCTGGCATGACACTGGTGACCACCGATAAACTCATTGTTTGCCGGTGGTCGCTGGTTTCTTGGACTGCACTGCGTTTACCATCAGGTGTAGTGCAATCACTTTGCCTGGGAAAAAATAGTATTTGTGATTTTTTATAGCATAGGCCGGCAAAGCTCACTATACTCATACTAAATGAGCTGATAAAAAAATTAGATTCGCTACGCTCCCATCATATCATGGAACGGAAATCAGCTTTGCAAACCGTGGATGGACTAATTGGACCTGTGTCTACTGTTTTGGCATGCAGGCGCGAGCTTATAAAAAGAATGAGAATGAAATATTGTACGAGACGGGTTTTATAAAGAAGTTCATTCCAGTACAGCTTTTTCTCAAAGCTTACAATTAGCGCTCATAACTCGCCGAAAGACCCGTTTCTTTTCACACTTCTTCCGGGACTTTGCAAGTAATTACCAGGGAGTTTTGAAACATTTCTGATTTTTTTACATAAGCTCATGCTACAAAGGGGTTGGCAGAGGAGCAGTTCGTGCACTCACAAATTGTCGCGCTTAATTCTGTCCCATGATGTGATAGGCCCGCCTATCACCATACCTGTCAATGTATGTGGCACAAATCCCTCTTCCCAATTCCTTAATTATCCCTTCCCTTTAAGGTCGGCAACGCGCCTATGATTCTTTTAATATTGTATGCGTACATGGGCGGTGGAAATCACCTACCATACGATGACCCACTTGCTCGTTTGCCGGTCTATACTATAAAAAAATGACACCAAACCGAACCGAACTTAAAAACCAGCTTAATTAAGTCGATTTTTCTGTTTTTGTTAATCTTTTTTTATTTTTTAATATCCTATGCTCACTACAGCCCAAACCGTTGAGGAAAATATTCGAAATTTTGGAAGGAATTTGATTTTTATATACTGTAGGAATACTAAAGAAGGATTTCTCTAAATTAAACCCCTAAGGGGAGAAAGGTAGAGTTTTTGAGTAGTAGAGCCACGCTGTAGACAGTTTTGTCTACAGCATGAACGGGCTGACTCGACCGGGTCGTTACCACTGTCTCACAGAAAATCGACGTAAAGTAGCGGCTTGCTGCTGCGTTTCGTACGATGAGTGAGATACCCGGAAGCCCAAATCCCCCCCCCCCCTCCTAATCCCTAATTATCCCTTTCCTTTAGGGTCGGCAACGCGCCCATGATTCTTCTGGTAGTGGGCGTACATGGGTGGTGGAGATCACTTACCATCAGGTGACCCACTTGCTCGTTAGCCAGCCTATGCTATAAAAAAAAAAGAAAGGGGGTTGCTCAGTTTGTGTCGAAGTTAAAAATTGTTTACTCAAACTTCACGCCGGCGAAGCGGGGAGCAATAGCTTTATTACATTCCAATGAATATTAACCATACTACATAAAAACACATGTATAAGAGAACAGTGGTGGAATATACTATTGTTTTTCTATTCATTAGACCGCGATAATAACCGAGATTCACAATCAGTGGCGAAAATAATATTTGCTCATTATTACATTTTTTTTCCGAGCATGGCATTGTGACTCCACTACACCTGATGGCAAGCGAAGTGTAGTCCAAAAAAAACCAGCGCCGACCAACAAAATAACAAAGAATGAGTTCAAAGTTGAGTTCATGGGAGGTGGAGGTCGATTGCTGTCAGATGGCACTTCTTGCTCGTTTAATTGCCTCTGGCATAAAAAAAAACCGCCTAGAAAAAGGGACAGATAAAGACAGATAAAAATATCGTGTATCTCCGATATTTAAAAAAGATCTTGGATTTTCATCAACTATTTCGCAAGTTGAAATTCCAAGAGAAATTTGAAAAGGCAATTCCTTTCGCTAAGATAATTCTTGGAAAACACTCCTTCCAACTGGTCTCGCTGGATTTCGACGTAAATCACTTCTAATTGCGTTGGCAACTTTAATGCTCACTTTAATACGACAAACTATGAAAACTTCGTCTTAGCATTAATTATTTTTATACACTCCTTTCTAAATGCTTATTTGATGCTGGTAGGATTTATATCTGCCCGGATAGCGACCACCATATACATGGTGTTAGAACGTCGTCTGGGCCTCTCATTGAAAATCAGCGTTGCAGTATGGCTTAGGTCGTACTGCAACATTAAGCTGAATGGGAGGTACCTTTGCTGGCATGTATTAAATAATCATTAATAAGTTTTAGTTTAAGTTAAATAATTAATTATAATAGATTTTTTTTTCTTTTCTATGTCATTGTCTGTTATATGTGTGCCAGCAATAAATGTTTCTTTCTTTCTTTCTTTCTTTCTAACATGCCATAGTGTTCCACATACCTTGTGAGGATCGCGTTCCAGGATCAGCCAATGTTATTCGGTTCTCCCGAGGGGCTTGCGACAAGACTTAATGGTTGGTTGGGGCGAGTATAGGGGTAAATCCTTGTATCTTTCATCTTTGGGGTGTGAAGAAGCATATGTATAATGATGCATGCAGGCATGATTCTGGTGACCACCGATTAACTCATTGTTTGTCGATGGTCGCTGTTTTTTTTGTGGATTACACTGCGCTTAACATCAGGTGTACTGCAGTCACTTAGCCTTGCTCGTATAAAAAAAATGTTTTAAAATGGAAATACTATCTCAGTTTTTCCATTTCTATACTCTTTCTGTACTCTCTATATCTAAATATTATCTCACTGAAAATAGACATGAGATAGCAAATTACTATTGTGTTTCGTATGACAAGTGATTTTCGGAGGCCAAAACCCTCTTTCTTTTCTTAATTATCTCTTTCTTTTATTATCAGGTGACCTATTTATTCAGTTGCTGGCATATATCATCTCACCGGTAATAGGTTTCGAGTACTATTAAGTCGTGATTTCTGGCACGAAACCCTCGGTGACGATTTCAATTTGCACTTGGTCAACTTCTTGGAGTTCTACAGACAAAAGGTGTCAATAATGTCAGTTGGTCTAACATAATACTGGTATGATGTATGTAAAACTATTTTGTGTCTAGTCCAATAATAAAAAAAAAATCTTTCTTTTCTTTTCTTTCTTTCAATGGAATCTTATTGCTAAGCTTAAGCTGCCTGTCTGTCCTGGCTTAATAAAGTATACCTATCTTTTGACTGCGACAGGTAGCTACATAAATTTTCACAGAATAGTCGTCACTGGACAGGTATAAATACTAAAGCGCCTATACGCGAGCTTTATGGTAGAGCATTTAAAAGTTGTCTTTTTATGATAAAAAGTTATATAAATTTACCTACTGAATAACTTTCAGTGAAACTTATATCATATTATATCACATTTTATTCGTAATAAATATTATTTTTTATAGTAAAAACAACTTTTTAATGCTCTACCGTAAAGTTTACGGATAGGCGCTTTAGTATTTTCACCTTTACAGTCACGAATATAAAACAAAAAGAAAAAACATTAAGAACAATTCGTAAATTTAGGACCTCGAGTTCAATTTACACTGGGCTAGTTTTCATCAAAAACTAAAATTAATAAAGCGATACATTTATTTATTATGTATATTTTTATTTTAGTATAATAGACCAGAACTGTATACTAAATCAATAGACCCGTTACGATAAAATATGTCAATTTTCTGAAAACAGTCACTCGAATAAAGCTGTACCAGAGTTTTTACAGTCCAGGCGATGGCAGCGCCGCTCCGCTCATTCCCCCCGCAGTCGGGGAACGTGCGCCGCCGAAACGGTTGTGTCTGGCGCCGAGCGTATCTAGTGAAAAAACATCGATTTTCCTCTCTGTCTACCCACGTTGTGCTTGTGCGTGACTTGTGATTGTGTTTTTGTGTTGTGAGTGCACGTAATGGATGGTTGATATGTAAGTTTTGGTTTAATTTGATATTATTTAGCAGCAATAAGTTTGGTATTTCTTTTATTTAATGTTCGTATAATTTAAGGATATTTTACACGTTTTATAAAGTAAAATTAAACATGCCGGTATTTAATATACTTACCCAAAGAATGATGTTTAAAATGTTTACTAATTTACGAACATTTTATTTTAACCAATGAAAATTATAAAATTGCTATATGACATTATTATCAAATAAAACTGATAAAATTGACAAACCCCATGTATAAATCCCTTATGTGGTATATTAGAAATTTATATTTTTTATTTCATGGCCTTCAGATGACGATAATTTATCGGCAGGAAAAGGAAAACAATGCATAATATAGAAGTCTAATATAATATCAAAAATATATATTTTTTTGCTTTCAGTCACTTAAATTGCTTTACTGTGTCTAAATTAGTTTTTGTTTTTATTATACGGGATTGTACGTAGAGTTCGTTGAAATAAGAATACATTATAATATTTAACATTTTCTCTACATTACTTAACTCACAAAAAACGTTTACAAATAAAAAATATTATAAAATATCAAGAAAAAATGGAATAGTAAGACGTATTGTAGTGGTAGAGCCGCACTATAGACATTTTTTCCTATAAAATGAGTTACCCGGCTCAACCGGAGCATTACCATCATCTCATAAAAACCAACGTTAAGTTGTACTTCGTATGGTGAGTTATCCAGAGGCTCAAAACACCCTCTATTCCCCATTCGCTTTTAAGGTCAGCAATACGGCCATGATTCTGATATTGTGGGCGTTCAGAGGAGATCACTTACCACCAGGTAACCCATTTTATCGGTTGCCAGCCTGTGCTATAAAAAAAACCGACGAGGTAATATTTCCATACATGCTCTACCTAGTAGATTAATTTAAAGGACCTTATCAAAACTATAGCAATATTGTTAGACAGGAGCACTATTAATTAATATAGTTTAGGGTAGTTTCAAGTTTATTATATGCTTCCGTTAGTACACAACTGTGAAATTGTATACAGAATTTGCATATTGATATTAATGAAACACCTGATTCATATTTTGCGAAATTCCACATGATAAAGGGTGGAGGGGGAGGTGTTGAACTTTGTGTGTCATAATTTTATAAGTTTGGATGTTTATAAATCAATCACACTTTAATAATTGATACTTTTTGAGTGGTAGAGCCACGCTGTAGACAGTTTTGTCAACAGGATGAATGAGCCGGCTCGACCGGGTCGATACCACTGTCTCACAGAAAACCGACGTAATAGCGGCTTGCTGCTGCGTTTTGTACGCTGAGTGAGATATCCGGAGGCCGAAATCCCCTTCCCAATCCCTAATTATCCCTTTCTTTTAGGACGGCAAAGCACCCATGATGCTTCTGGTATTGTGGACGTACAATGGCAGAGGAGATCACTGACCATCAGGTGACCCACTTGCTTGTTATCCGGGCTATTGCTTACAAATAGTCGCATACAATTAGACCATAACATGAATTAGAATAAAGGTTATATTTTTTATCCCAGTAAAAGACATTCACACGGGCGGAGTCGTCGGCAAAAGCTAGTAATCTATTATAATAATAATACTAGCCCTGTATTATATACGTCCCATTGCTGGGCACGGGCCTCCTGTACTGAGTAAGAGGGATTAGGCCTTAGCCCACTACGCTGGCCTAATGCGGGTTGGCAGTCTTCACATACCTTCCAAAAATCTTATCCAATTCTCAGGTATGCAAGTTTCCTCACAATGTTGTTTTCGCCGTTAGTAATCGAAATTATTATAAATCAAAATGAAATGTTGTTTGAAATGAAATTGAGAACGGCTGGACCGATATTGGTGTTTTTTATCAAGTTCTTCATGATAATTTGAATAAGATTTTTATGGAAAAAAATTGCTCATAATTTTTCAAATCATGTCACTTTAAAAGTGCTTTTTCTATGAAAGTCTTGTATGGACTTGAGACCAGCTCACGAGTTGAACGATAGATATCGTAATTCTCTTGTTTTGTTAGTTATGGTTTAGGAAAGTTGTTACAAGGTGATGGGTCCCTCGTACGCGAGAGGCCGTCTAGGTTGGTACCAGCGCTTTGTCTATTTCTACCGCCAAATAACAGTGTGTGTGGTGTTGCTTCTGTTTATAGGCAACAATGGTACTTACCATCAGGTAGCGCCTTGTTCGTTTCGCCATTAAATTAAATAAAAAATAAAGTGGTACGGACTGCAGAGATGAAAGTCGCAGGTTCGAATCCAAACCTAAGATGATATACCTTTATAACACGCTTTCATTAAGCTTAAGTTACATGTGTATTGATTGTTCTCAACGTCCTAAGGAAATCTGCTTACCTTTGCTTTATATGTTCACCTTAAGAATCTCGAATACGAAGTCTGCCATTTCGCATTAAACGAGTGTTATGGACTATATACTCTATCGAACAGTTTATTTAACATTAAAAATAAATTAAACAAAGTCATTAAAAAATAAAAATTAAATTAAACAAGTTTGAGTCGGTACTGTAGTTTAGTGAAAGAATCATCAAAATAATCATAAATGTAGTGTTTGAAGTTTGAAACTCTCAACTATACTTCTAATGCAAAAAGAATCGTACATATCGGTATATATTTGGCGGAGTTATGTGTGGTTATACTTAAAAAAAAAGCGTCAAATGAGAACCCCTACAGTTTTTTCGTCGGTTAAAAATCGTCCTCAATTGGCAAAGGTATTGATATACACACATACAAAAGAAAAAAATAGAATCTCCTTTTTTTGAGGTGGGTAAAAAACAAAGATTTCTGAACCACGTAGTACGGTAAGTAGATTTAATATTTATACTCCTAATTTTAAAATTCTCGGCTGATGCACAGCCTATATATCCCGTACTAGCTTTTGCTTGCGGCTCCGCCCGCGTCAATAGCATTTTCCAGGATAAGAGTAGCCTGTAACCGTCTCCAGAGTCCCATCTGTCTCTGTAGATAAATTCATCAAAATTGGTTCAACGATTTAGACGTGAAAGGCGTGACAAACAAACTCACTTTCAGATTTACTTTCACTCCCTTTTTCATCCCTTATTAAATAAAATTTCCAAAATTCCTGAAACACGTATTTATTTCTTTTACGTCAATAACCGAAATACAAAATTTTGTTTACGTAACTTTCAAAATGACGGACTTTCATACATATTATTATCCCCTATTTTGACCCCTTTGGGGTGGAATTTTCTAAAATCCTTTCTTAGTGGGTGCCTACGTAACAAAATGAATATACAGTCCGAATTTCATGCTTGTAGCCTTGATAGTTTGCGCTCGGCGATGATGAATCAGTCAGTCAGTCAGGACATGTTATTTTATAAGTATAGAAGGGAGACAGACAGTCTGTCTCCCGGGAGACAGTTGCTTCCATCCCTGGAAAATATCCACTAGTAATCAAAAGGAGTTTTCCTCATACTTTTACCAAGAATCGTTTACAATGAAACCTTTGAAAATATCTCTCTAATTATATCCTAAGGATAAATTTGGGCAAATTAAAAGCTTTTGTTTCAAATGATTCGCATAAGGTCGTGGTAGAATAAAATATTTCTTAGAACTTTTAAAATATGATTTACTTTAATTAGGATTATTTCTCAGAAATTGTTTCATGATACAATGGTGGGGCAAGCTCTTAAGTCGATGTGGGTAAGGTAAATTTCGCGAGGCCCTCTTCTCCTTTTGTACATGCATCGACTAACTTTTGACAGCTACAATTCCGTTCAAGTGTAACAGCTCGCGTGATAGGACCCACTTAATGACATCCGTGGTGCTTTACTTCGGGCTTTTCTAGTTATAAATATCCTTACATTTGAGCTTAATACCACCTTAGTTTATTATTTTGTCTCCCGCTTTGCTGGAGGGTAGTGGACAATTAATATTTCCAATTCCTCCCTAATTTTCTATCTGATTAATTTCGTTGCGGGACATAGACATTTAGACATTCCCAGAGACTCGCCGAGCGTCACTGCTCGGTGTCAACAAAAATGCGTGCCACTGTTGATCCTGTTGCACAGGAGTTACAGTAGTGGATGTAGTAAAAAAGCTACAATTTCATTCATTGATTAAATTTGAAATGCCAATAATATTATCACTAGTCATCAAATCGAGCTCTTCAGCAGTAACAAGAAAATATATATCTGAGTCGGTTAGAGGCAAGATTAAGTAATAATAAGATGCCATCAGATTAATTATCCCAATACGAATAGTTTTGATGTTATAACAATATTTTTTCTGAAAAAGTACCTACTTAATATAGACAATAAAAAACATGGTTTATTAAAAAACGTTACATTATTTTTGGATATTATTTTTATGGAACAAATCGGCAAACGGGTAAGTGATCACCATCACCTGATGGTAAGTGACCTCCGTCGCTCATGAACATCCATATACGTAAAGAATCATGGACACCTTGCATATCTTAAGGGAAAAGTATAATTGTGGGATTGGGAAGGGGACGGGGGATTTGGGCTTTCGGATGTAATCTTTCTTACTTACTCTTTTTTACTTTGTTCATCTCAACATTACCTTAACGTTGACTGGGAGAAAATGCTTTTGGCATTAAGTCCGCCTTTAAACGTTGTATATAAAGTGTAAATAAATAAATTATTTAATTCATGTTTTAAACCTTATTATATTCAGGTAATATAATAAGGCTTTAAACATGAATTAATTGATAATCTACAATCGAGTTTATTCATTGGAGATATTAAGGTAATTATATAAATTTCTTATTAAATTATTATGTTTTGAATTAGACATCAAAGACCAAAATTAGGTGCTTACAATATATTCCATTTATTGCAAAGAACTTTGTTTCTAATAATTTATTAATTCTAGCATATGAGACTAATAAGTATTTTTAATCTACATTCATTCTCTACGTAATAAGTTTAATTAAGCTAATACCTATGTATGTACTTAGCATTTTCTTTGAGTCTGTCATCAAGATATTTTGTTCGTGTGTTATACACATAGCACTATCAGTTTTAATTATTCATTGTTATATAAACACTACACTACTTCAAAAGGTTTAGTTCTCTTTAGTTTTTGTATAACATTCTAAATATATGCCTCATTATTCGTATGTTTCCAGAGTCTATATTCTTAAGCTTTGATGATTTTTTCAATGATGTTGGTGACGAAATCCATTTTCAAATCCTTGTTTCGTATTTTAATGAAACTATGTCTCTTAAAAAAAACAGTCCCCTTGATTTGCTTCTTCCCTTTTCGGAGTGTGAAGAAGCATTTATACAGGCCGGCATGGTTCTGGTGACCATCGATAAACTCATAGTTTGTCGGTGGTCGCTGGTTTTTTGGGACTACACTGCGCTTACTATCAGGTGAAGTCCAGTCACTTTGCCGTTCTCGGAAAAAAAATAAACAAAAAAGGCCCCAAGTATTGAAGAATCAATACTCTCTACTCAATCGAGTCGTTAACTACATTGCCCCGGGGATGCTCAGTTTATTACATCAGTCGGCAATGTGATATCTTTCTATCTAATAACCAACAATTATATATGTAATTTACGACCATATTAAATGTTTTCTGATTAAAATTAAATCAACAGCTATATGTGCCTTATTAGAAACTGTTTAACCTCCGACAATAAGAGGGGTTGTTGGCATATGCGTCATAATAGTGAATGGATGCCGCTCCTGTGAATCTACTCAGACTGATGATATTATTTTTTTGTGTTAAGTGTTTTATGGTCATCTTCATTTTTTTTCATCGTGCTTAAAGAGGTCATGAATGTTAATTTCATTTAAATACATACACTAACGGTCTCACAAACTGCATCAATGTTCAAGACGCCTATGAAATAAACATTTTTACCAAGTATGACAGAAAACCGATGTAAAGTAGCGGCTTGCTGCTGCGTTTCGTACGGTGAGTGAGATATCCAGAGGCCCAAATCACCCTCCTCTTCCCAATCCCTATTTATCCCTTTCCTTTATGGTCGGCAACACGCATATTGTGGGCGTACATGGGCGGTGGAGATTACTTACAATTAGGTGACCCACTTGCTCGTTTGCCGGCCTATGCTATAAAAAAAGTATTCAAAATTTTTGTACAAATTTAAATTGAAACCTATAGTTTGGTTTGTTAACTTCATAACATTGTAGTATCTTTAAGTATGTTTGTATACTGGAAAGGACCATTAATTTTTTTGAACAAAATCTATAAATGAAACAAAAAATTGGTTTTTGTTTGTTTATTGAAAAATTGGTTTTTACAATAAATAAAAAGTAGAACTTTTAATTCTACTTTTTTATGTTCTACTTACAAACTAACAAACATACAAACTCACAGGCGTCACTTTCTCATTTATAATCTTAGTAAGAATACGGAAATCAGCCCTATATCACACCGTCCTATAGGTACTCAATTTTTTTAATAATATTTTTTTTGGGGGCGGAAGGCCTCTGCGAAAGTTCTTAGATTAAGTCGGAGATATTCTCGAGGCCAGGTCAGAAGTACCCTAAACCGACGTGCATGCATGAAGCATATAATGAGAGTGGAAGCCAAAGAGGTGTGTAAGGGTCGTAGCAGGTGGAAGTGTGTTGTCTCTGCCTACCCCTATAGGAAACAGGCGTGAGTCTATGTACGTATAGAAATTAAATTTTTCTAAACTGAAGCCTAAAAAAATTACCATTTATTATCTACTCATTGTATTCTGGGTCAAATATTCCCCACACATTGTGTTCACGTCTGTGAGGGATCTCTGACAACCCTTTGGCATTAAAATCTCGACATAAAAGGTCCGAGGGAAACTCGATGAGGGATTTGGCCGATTTTCCGCTCGCCTATTCAAAAACCACTTTGTGTTCTTGAAATCCTTACATACAGTTCAAGCGTGTGAATGTACTTGAGGATTGAGGTACGCGCTTGAAACGGAGAGACAGTGACGCGTGTCGCAAGTCAGGATATAGCGCGAGCTCTGTATATTGCTTTCTATTTTTTTAAGCATCAATCGGCAAACGAGCAAGTGGGTCGCATGATGGTAAGTGATCTACACCGCCCATGCACGCCTACAACACTAGAAGAATCATAGGCGCGTTGCTAGGGATAATTAAGGGATCGGGAAGGAGAGCGGCATTTGGGCCTCCGAATATCTCATTCACCATACGAAACGCAGCAGCAAGCCGCTACTTTACGTCCGTTTTCTGTTAAACAGTAGTAACGATCCGATCAAGCCGGCCCATTCATGCTGTAGATAAAACTGTCTACAGTGTGGCTCTACCACGATGAAACCGTACCTTTAAAATTGCAGTACAAAACCGTGTTATTATTGTCCTGAGACGCGGTCTCCTGTCTTGGTTGCATACATCAATAGTGGTCTTTCTTGATGCAGGTTTTAGTCGTAGATAGACTAAAGCGCGGAAGCTAAAAAAGTTGAATAAAAAATTGCGGATATTGACATTCGGGTTGACGACATAACCTCTTTTTAAATGTTTTTAATTGATATTATTAAAATTATTGAGCATTATGGCACAACTTATGTCTAGGGTTGACGAACGAATTCCAGTGCCATGCAGTTACTTCTTAATACGGAGATTTTATTGGTGTTGCTTTGGTTTATGCTAGGTATGTCGCTTACCATTGGACAAGCGTCTAGCTTGTTTTGTTACTAATGTTAAAGAATGTCTGTCTCCGTGGTGCATTAGACGAGTAGCTGGCTCAGAAATCAGATGTTTTATATACGATTTCCGCATTTGTATGATCTACAAATATTTGTTTTAGGTACGCTGTCGTAGGACCGTAAGTGTCTCGTAGTTCCTTACCCACTATACAAGCAAAATGTTCATGGAGTCATTTTTTATCCGGGCACGGCAAAGTTACTGCACTACACCAAGCACAGTGCAGTCCAAAAAACTAGTGACCACCAACAAACAATGAGTTTATCGGTGGTCATCAGAATCATGCCGGCCTGTATAAATACTTCTTCATACTCCGAAGTGGAAAGAAGCAAATTGAGGAGCCTGCGAAAGGACAGGCGGATGACCGATGCAGGCACATGGATACAAAAATGTACTCCTGTACCCGCCCCGAATAACTACCAGTCATGTCGCAAGCCCCTCGAGAGAACCAGATATACACTGGCTGATCCTGGAACGTAATCCACACAAGGCATGTAGGTCACTATGGCAAATTTTAACACCATGTGTACGGTGGTCGCTATCCGGGCGGAATATCATACCACCAGCAAATAATGATTCAACTCAAATAATAACAACAAAATGCTGAAATATGTAATTTTTTTAAGATGTTCTCCAGTGAGCAATAAAAAATCTCTAGAAAGGCCAGAGATATGTGCCACTGAGGTGTTGGACTGAACCAGCGACCCCTGTCTCGGCAGTCTCTCAGACTAGTACTGTCATTAAATACTTAATACAAAATGCAAATTTGTTGTTTTTAGATACCACAGTACAACAAACACATTAACAATGTATTAAAGCTCGCTGTTCGCAACACAGCCTAATCCTCAGGGTTTGAATAAGTTATGTTAACGGACCCTTTTTCGTGTGATGTGCCATTTTGTTTTCTACATACATCGGCGAGGATTTTTTTGTTGTGTAAAAATCACGCATCATGTTCTGTGATTTTTCTAAGCGATTTCTTTTTATCTATACTTATTAAATAACATGTCCTGACTGACTGATTGATTCATCATCGCCGAGCGCAAACTATCAAGGCTACAAGCATGAAATTCAGACTGTATATTCATTTTGTTATGTAGGCACACACTAAGAAAGAATATTAGAAAATTCCACCCCAAAGGGGTCAAAATAGGGGGTGATAATATGTATAAAAGTCCGTCATTTTGAAAGTTACATAAACAATATTGTATTGTATTTCGGTTATTGACGTAAAACAAATAAATACGTGTTTCAGAAATTTTTGAAATTTTATTTAATAAGGGATGAAAAAGGGGTGAAAGTAAATGCGAAAGTGAGTTTGTTTGTTACGCTTTCACGCCTAAATCACTGAACCGATTTTGATGAATTTATCTACAGAGACAGAAGGGATCCTGGAGACGGTTACAGGCTATTTTTATCCCGGAAAATGCTGTTCACGCGGGCGGAGCTGCGAGCAAAAGCTAGTTACAAAATATTTTAATTCATTGTTTTTAGATTATAGAGTAAATGTGGTATCCACTTTTAGAAAGTCATGCTGACCTTAAAGGAAAGGGACTGGTAAGGGGGGATTTGGGCTTCCGGATATCTCACTCACCGTACGAAACGCAGTAGCAAGCCACTAGTTTAGTTAGTTTTCAATGAGATAGTGGTAATGACCCAGTCGAGCCGGCCCATTCATGTTGTAGACAAAACTGTCTACAGTGTGGCTCTACCACTCATATTTTGTATATTATTTAATAAACCTGCTAAATATCATGAATATCAGGAATTACGAGGGACTTGCGCTCCTACAACACCCAGACCCGAAACAATCTGTGGATCACAAAAATATTTGTCTTAGTGCGTGAATCGAACTCACGGCCTCTCGTTTCGTAGCCAGCTGCTCGCACATAGCGCCACGCATGCTGTCAAAATGTGTATGTACTGGTTACATCTCTGCCTACCTTTTCGGGGATTGCAGGCATGAGTGACAGCATATTTTACTTAAAATAAAATATAACAAATTATCAAAAGTCGTAGAATAAAAGTTGTTCCTTACGGGGTTAGCTATCTAGTCCTGCGAGTTTGTTGGTGTTTTGAAATCAACCCTGTATATATATTTTTTTCATTTTCATAATTAACTGATCGTATTCATGTATATAAAACTGGGTGATGAAACCCTGTCATGATGATTCAGTCGCGTGCCGCGGGACTGCCTGGCGCTGCCGACGACGGTTGATTGATTACTAGCTGAACTAAATTATATAGTCTTTCAACAAAGGCTTCATTGTTTTAGAAAAATGTGTATTTTCCGCTTGGAGATTGCACGATTTGTTCAATTAATTCTTTTGTTGTAATGAATTAATTTCTTTTCGAGGGGCTTTCATGAATTTCGGTAGTGTATAATGATGTACGAATACTTTGACAGCAAAGGGGGTAATATATAAAATGGGTTCTGCGCTATGTAAGTAAATAAATGACAGTGGCGCGGAGGCTGTCATATGTATGTCATATACATCAAGTAGACCCCCTGAGGTCCACGGGAGAATCGACGGTGTGACAAGAAAATGGGGGTTCACAATTCGTAAGCGGGGCACCTCGATAATTTATCTGCTTTCGATAGTGAAGAACTGAAATATTTGGTTGACTTCACCTATCAATAGCAGATAATATTTTAAGAAGTCTGGGAACCTCTGATAGATTGACGTCATCGTATATGACGTGTATCTTTTTATTGTCGTTCGACACCCACCAGATTTAAACAACCTAAAACTTAAATATTTTTGAGGGGAATAATCATAAAATTCTTTCAATTGTGAATTATGGGCGATGAAGGTTATTAATTAAAAAACATTTTCTTTTATTTGATTTACGAGACGAGCAAGACGCTCGCCTTCCCATAAACAGATGCAACACCACATAGAATAATTACAAATCACTGAACTGCACTCGTCACCCCGCGATAAGATTTTAATTCTCATAATGCCCAGTAATTTCACTGGCTTTAATGTCTTTTAAACAGAAAAACATAATAGTGATTACACACTGTTACTTGGTGGCAGAAATAGACAAAACGGTGGTACTAACCCAGACGGCCTCTACATGCATTAAACCTAGAAATCTGAAAAGAAAATCTAAAACTTTAAAAGAGCAGTTGAATTTATAAAAACTACATTTAACAAAGTTACCGTAAACGTACAATTCGCCGGCAATAATCTGAATTTGAAATTAAACAAAGATTTTCACGGAGAATACATTTTAATATCGCAGCGGTTAGTCGACGTTTTCTTCCGGATTTTCTTGAAACGTACCGAAAAGATGTTTCAAATAATTTCCTTTATTCTTACATTTCAAATATCTGAAACGGCATCTCGGTGGATAATCATAAGCCCTTGATGTCATCATGTTTAGGCTATTCAAAAATGTTATGTTTTTCACCTGGTTTGGGTTCCAGATTCTGCGAATGGAATCTGTGAACCACGCCGTCTGTAAGTCCATCTGTTTGTAACTTAAAAAGGCTCTATTTTTAACCAAAAAGGGTAGACGGGAGAAGTCAAGAATAATATGCTTGTGGTAGGATAGCCATATCCGTCCGGATAGCGACCATCATACACGTGGTGTTCAAACCTGTAATAGTGACCCACAAATCTTGTGTGGATCGCGTTCCAGAATCAGTCAATGTATATCCGGTTCTTCCAAGGAGCTTGCGACATGACTTGATAGTTGGTTGGGGCGGGTATAGGGGGTACATCCTTGTATTCCTGTGCCTGCATCGGTCATCCACCTGTCCTCTTGCAGGCCGCTCGTTTTGCGTCTTCCGTCTTCGGAGTGTGAAGAAGCATTAATACAGCCCGGCATGATTCTGGTGACCACCGTTAAACTCATTGTTTGTCGGTGGTCGCTGGTTTTTTTGGACTGCACTGCGCTTGCCATCAGGTGTAGTGCAGTAACTTTGCCGTGATAGAAAAAAAATGCATATAAAATAATGTATAATATTCAAGATAGCAAACTAACCTATTGTGCCCGTATGGTTAGGCTTGCCCCTATCATGGGACGGGGATATGCCCGGCGAAATGTGGGTGTACTGGTTATACCTCTACCTACTCCCTCGGGGATTACACGCGTATGTGTATTATTTTCTTCCATATATTATTCGTAACCTACAACCACATAACAGGGGTTAACACGCCATTAGATGACCCACTTGCTCGTTTGTGTTTCGGCTATAATGGTTTTAAAATATCCCAGTTTTATTCCAGTTTTACAGTAATACTAGTTTTATTGAAATAAACGAGATACGGCCGTGAGTGGTGGACATTTTTGGCGACTCGCCCAATGTGCCACGTCATCTGCATGTCTGATACCGTACCCACTATCTACGCCACAGATATATGTCTAAATAGACATCACAAAGGCCCTATTCCCCCTCCCCGCCGCTTTCCGCAGGTCGTTTCTCCACCTTGATGCAGGGCGTCCGGCTTAGACGCAGTTTCCATTCAATAACCCGTATATCTCATCGGCTATCGGCTCTTCGTGATATATGGCTAGTTCACAGCAACGTCAGCTTGCTAATGGTTTTAAATCGGTAAATCGTGTACTAGAAGGAATTTGTACCGAGTCAATTTGTAAAATTTGACAACAATATTTTTTTCAACATACCTCTATTAGCTAAATTAAATTAGATCCAAATTAAAGAGACCAATTTGGTTGGCAAAGGCTTTGGAATTGATCACACACGTATTTTATCATATTTTAAAGGTACTTAAAAATATATTAGATACTTTTACTTTTCACCGTATTAACAGGCCAATATAACAGATGCGCTTTCATACCGTAAAATATTGTAAAAACGCAATTAAGTGATCTAAATTTTTCTCTATAAATTACTCTTGTGATCTTACAGCAGGTATTAAAAATGAGACACTATTGCTTTTATAAAGATTGGAGTACTAGCGATGTCTATTTAGATCTATATCTGTGATCTATATACGTTTTGTTTTATTATATTCCACGTCTAGATACCGCACCCGTGCCGTATGATTCGGTTCAGCTTTCGAAGGTTGGCTTGATTTACCAGGTTTATGAGAAAGAGTGCATCTCAAGCCAGGCCTCTAAATTATTATTATACTATAATATGTACTATACTATCATTAATAGTATTAACAGTCACACACATAATACAGTAAATACGACACTTTCGGTCACTCATTTTACTTTCGATCTTAGCACCCAGACACGAAAAAATATTTGTGGATAACACAAAAAAAATTCTCGGTGCGAGGACATTTGCATATTGCGAGATGTATGTTTTTTGTTTATAGCATAGACCGGGAAACGACAAGTGGTTCATCTGATGGTAAGCGATCTCCACCGCCCATGTACACCCACAATACCAGAAGAATATTGGGCGCGTTACCAACCTTAAAGGAAAGGGATAATTAAGGGTTGGGAAGGGAGGGGATTTAGGCCTCCAGAGATCACACTCATCGTACGAAACGCAGCAGCAAACCGCTACTTTACGTCAGTTTTCTGTGACACAGTGGTCACTACCCGGTCGAGCCGGTCCATTTGTGCTGTAGACAAAACTGTCGACAGCGTGGCTCTACAACTCAAAAATAGTATGTGCACACATGTGTGAGGTACAAGGCCAACTATAGGAATTTAATAATTTTTATTTTTTTACCGAAGACTGTACATCTAGTTATGTATGTAACCAAAGTTCTATCTATAAGCGCCCATATTAAACAAACTATTGTATAGAAAAATAACCATTTGCTATTTTAATTTAGTGATATTTTTAGACTAGAAATTCGAACTGCTTCATTGTTTTTATACAATTAAATCATAAGACGAGCAAGTTTCTCGCCTAATTGTAAGCTACGTATGTTCATATAAACAACTTAGAATTTTGAATGACAAAGCATTCTAAGGCTCTCGGAAAAATAACTTGAACGGGTTGAAGTTATTTTTAGAAGGTAGTAGTGGGCCTTCTTTGTCCTTCAATATTGAAGGGGTGTCCCTTCAACATTTGAACCCTAACTATTAATTATATATTGCGGGTCAAACCGCAAAACAAATTATATAAAAATTCCATAGGCAAAAGCGTATTATTTTTTATCGATCCAATCTAAAAATAAAAAAAGTAGTACGGTCCAAGTACCAACAACTTATGAACTTTACTTTGTATACCAAAATCCCTTGGGTTTCAAATTAATTCCGGGGCAAGGGTCGAGGGTGTGTTTGAATTCAATATCGTCTACGCGAAATTTGCGATAGAGAAGCCTACTTGGGTGTAAAGTGTGTATTTACAACATCAGGAGAGATTCTGTATAGATTATTTCTCTTCTAGAATTTTCTGTCGACTATTTTTAATGGCATCGCAATGTGAGCATTGGATGAGATGATAAGCACAACGCAATTCAAATATAATGTCAATAGAAGGAGCGAATGAGTGGTAGAGTCGCGTTGTAGATAGTTTTGTCTACAGCATGAATGGGCCGGCTCGACCGGGTCGTTACCACTGTTTCACAAAAAAATGACGTAAAGTAGCGCTTTGCTGCTACGTTTCGTACGGTGAGTGAGATATCCGGAGACCCAAATCCGCCTCCCTTTCCCAATGCCTTAATTATACCTTTCCTTTAAGGTCGGCAACGCGCCTGTGAATTGGGCCTCCGTAAAGCTCTGAAATATACGCTGTTACAATTTTATAGATTTCATATCACCAAAAAAAAAATTGTATATACGTCCTACTTTAAATAAATTTTAAGACTAAAGACTCTTTTAAATCCTTAGATTTAAGACCTTTTAAGTAATACCCGGGTAAATCGCCAACGAATTAGATCACGAGGTTGGATATAAAAGAAGCAATCACTTGAGTTTAAGCTCGAAGTGTTTTAGGCCTGATCAGAGTTTGTTTAATACAATTGAATAATGAGACGGGCAAGCCGGCCTAATGGTAAGCCATGCCTGCCAATGAACAGAAAATAGAAAGAAAGAAAGAAAACATTTATTGGCTGGTGTTAATTGGCAGATTTACAACCAGTAATGTAAACCTGTAACCATTTACGGTAGGAACTGTTCAATAATTTGATTTTTTATAGCATAGACCGGAAAACGAGCAAGTGGGCCATCTTGTTACATGTTACAGTCATGTTACAGAAATATTTGCCTTATAGTTTTTATAACCGCCCGCCTACCCCTCTGGAGAAAAACCGCACCTAGCTCCGAAACAAATATTTGTGGATCACAAAAACATTTGTCTCGATGCGGGAATCGAACCCGCGGCCTTTCGCTTCACAGACAGATAACTCACCCACATCACTACGGAGGCTGTCATGATCAGGTATTTATATATATACCATAAATGCGAATTATTTTTTTGTGTAATTTGAAAGCTATTATGAAAAACAAATTGATTTAAAACTTTAATATTTCAGTTATAAAAAAAATCTAGCAATTCTCAACTAGTTTGTAATAACTTATTTTTTTATTTGTAACTAAGTTTTTACAGTAACTTTGATGACTTTCAAATTATTTTAAACAGGATTCATTTAATTTGTCTGAGTGAATAATAAAGTAAGTTTTAACGCAACTTAAAAACTGACTTCAAAAAATGAGAGAATAGTCAAAAATAACAATTTCTATAAGTCTCTTTGGATTCGGTGCCTGTGTCGCTGCCGGTCAACTGAAATTTATTCCGACAAAACTGGTCTATAATTAGCGGACAAATCGATGTACATACATTCGCCGATTTTTTTTATTTGGTTGAATTACGAGACGAGCACGGCGCTCGCCTGATTTTAAGCGCCACGCCTGCCCATAAACAGAAGCAACACCACACAGAACTTTGAATTACCAAGCACTAAATAGCTCTGAATTACGCTCGTCACCCCCAGACATAAGAAGTTAAGTCTCATAATGCCCAGTAATTTCACTGGCTTCAATGTCCTTCAAACCGAAACAAATATATTGGAGGCAGAAATAGACAAAGCGGTGGTACCAACCCAGACGGCCTCTCGCATACGAGGGATCTACCACCTTATATTGTTATAATTAAGAACCGTCTCCTTTTATGAAGTAAAGTAGTTTAAAAAGCTACGAACGAAAATAAGCTGTGCTAAATGTGGCTAGTTGTTACACCTCTACCTACCCCTTGGGGGATTTAAGGCGTGAGTGTGTATGTACCACTCACAGTATAAATCTTTCATTTATACGACGGTAAATTGTCTAACAAAAACCCTTTTACGCAGGTAATAAACCGACACGCTAACGGGGTACGACCAAGATCGTAAAAAAAACGCCACACGCCACATCCCACGTGAACCAGTAAAATAAATTTAAATAAAATCATGTCAAAATGTAATTTAAAGCGTCGTGTGAAGTCTTATTCGCTTGAGTTGTGTTGCAAATAAAACGGAGTTTGTACGTCGAGTGTAGCCATAAGGTACTTTTTATGAGCCTTTATTTATTTATTTATTTGCTATATAAGGTAAATTTATATATGTATAGGTCTACTGCCTGTTCTCTAGACGGTCGACATTATATTTTGACTGTATTATACTTAACATCAGGCTAGTGTAGTCACTTTGCCGTGTCAGGAAAAAACATGTCTTCAAGCTGTGGAATAGTTTGCCGGCACACGTGTTCTATCTTTCCTATAATATGGGATCCTTTAAACGAAGTATGAAGAACCAGTTAGGCAGGCCGGCATGATCGTGCCGACCTACGATAGACACATTGTTTGTCGTTGGTCGACACTATTCTTGGATTACGCTACACTTACCATCAGGAAGGAATCTGGTTGAGTTCAATGCCAAGAAAACACAGGTGTGCGCGTTCACGTGCAAGAAATCCCCGTTCTCTCCCCTCCCCAATCTTCGGGGTATCCCGCTCGCAATGCGGAATAGCCTAAATATCCTGGGTATGGATATTTGCTGCAATCTGAATCCAAGGAACCACGTCGAGGGCGTAATATCCGCCACTTCACGCAGGGTCGGAATCCTGAACAGGGTGCGTCGGTTTTTTACTCCCGGTCAGCTTTACCGCTTATACAAAGCGCAAGCGCGGCCGGGTGTGGAGTACTGTTCGCACCTTTGGGACGGTTCCGCCAAATACTTACTCGATGCCTTGGACGGATTGCAGCGTCGGGCTGTCCGCATTGTAAATGATGCAGACGTTACAAGACACTTAGAACCGCTACAATTGCGGAGGGACATTGCCTCACTGAGCGTCTTGTACCGTCTGTATCACGGTGAATGCTCCGAAGAATTGTTTAACCTTATCCCATCCTCACCTTTCCTTAACAGAACCACGCGTGCTGGCTTGCGTTATCACAGCTTCGTGGTCTCCTCCATCTCGGCTCGAACTAAAAAGTTCGCAAATTCTTACTTCTGCCGGACCATTAAGCTGTGGAATAGCTCGCTAGCATATAAATCTGTAGTTAATATAATTTAAATACTGTAAATGTATTTTATACTGTCCCTGACCTTTACTCTACCGCAAGATAAATCCAATTTGTTAGTTTGAATCCTCCATGAATACCGAGTGAATTATTGGAAACCACTTTAAAGGCATACGTTTTAATATTAAATCAACCTATTTCTCCTCATATTGTAATGTTTGTTCAGTTCGTATATTCGGCTTCTGTCGGGAGCAATTAAATCGGCCTATATTCATACTATTATTAACTTCTGCTTCTGAAGTACTGATTAAATGTAGCTTCAAACGGATATTGTTTGAATTTACTTTGAGTTTAGTGTTTCGTATCGAACGCCTGCCAATGAAACTATATTATTAAGCTTAAAATTTAAATCCCGCTCCAAAACTGATAATAAACTACATAAAAAAATAATCAAATCGTTTATTAATCATGTAGGCAATTGAAATAGCGCTTATGACAAGTCAGTACAAAAGTAAAAGAAACTTATATATAGAAATCAGTATCAACTAATGTATACATACATACATAGCATCATCAAAACACACTCGGCAATTACACTAAATCTATTTATTATTATTATTACTCCATAATTTTACTATGGAATAGTCCAGAATCAATATATATTTTGGGTCGTCGATATGGACCATAGGCATTTTCGAAACGGCACGTGTTTTAAAACTACCACCGGATCCAAAAACGACCCATCTTGAGAAGACCCGGCGAAACAAACTCAAGTGGGCTTCCTTTACCGCTGGATTACTGATCAATATTTGATAGTCTTCTTCGTCTTCCACCTGGCCATATCCCACTCGCTGTGTGGTCGAGGTAACATGCTTTTAATACATGTTACAGGAAAAATTGGCTTGTAATTTCTACGACAGCCCGACAAGAGAAAATACCCATAAAGCCGAAACAAATATTAGTAGATCACTCAAAAATTTGTCACGATGCAGGAATCGAACCCGCGGCTATTCACTTCACAGCGGACTACTCGCCCATAGCACCACGTAGACTGTCAATCAATATTTGATATTACTGTTCAAAATTGTTTATTTATATTTTCGACTTAGTTTTTTAGTCGGTTTTATTTTAAGGGTGTTATGTTGACGCGTGGGGTTGAAACACACTTGTAGTAGTTGTATAACATTTATTAGTTATTAAGTACAGCTTTATAGTATAGACGTACGACAGTCGACATGTTCCGCTCAGTGCGGCAACCGGAAGAGAGAGGGGGACGACCACAGAGACTATAGCACAGACTATTAATTATTATTATAGATAATATCTATGATCGTAACATCTCCCTTTTTTACAAAAATACGAAGTGTTTCTTTACAGTATAAAATCGATATCTTTACATTGTAAGTATACAGCACTATTATAACGGTACATCACTATGCTATTAAAACTATTTGACATTTTGACATTAATGACATTTGACAGCAATAAAATAAAAACAATACATTTTTATTTCTAGTTTACAATAATTTTACAATGTTACAGTGAATACAGAATAACAGGAATAATTCAATCATCAACGAATCTCATGGGTTTCTTAATTGCTCGACCAAAGGAAGAGTATTTTGTTGGTGTTTGAACTGATGGTTGTTGCAGTGACTGTGTATTGCCATTATTACCATTTGAAACTGAATGTGACTGTGACTGGTGACTGTGTGGTGAATGTGTTGTGACTGGACTACAAGGAGGTGGTGAACCATACTTTGGCATTAAGATTTGTTGTCTATTACGACGGAAAGTACCATCTGGTGTTTCAATTTTGTATGAACGAGGTTCTGGACCGGACTGTGTAATAGTACCTGGTATCCACATACTATCTGGCATCTTTTTGAAGTATACTTTATCTCCTCTTTGTAAATTAGATAAATCTTTTGTATGCTGATTATAATAAACTTGTGTATGTGCATTGTGTTTTTTATTGTATATCCTTAACTTTTTGTAATCACAAACTTTAGGTTTGAGTGACTTTTCTAAGACAGGAATCTTAGTTCGCAAAGATCTTGACATTAGGAGTTGAGCAGGAGGACATAAACTATCTTTAGGTGTGTTTCTGTATAACAAAAGTGCTAGGTATGGATCTGTATTATCTGCTTGGCATTTTCTTAACATGTTT
Organism: Amorpha juglandis; assembly: GCA_949126905.1. NCBI lineage: Eukaryota > Metazoa > Arthropoda > Insecta > Lepidoptera > Sphingidae > Amorpha > Amorpha juglandis. The sequence goes on from OX421383.1 coordinate 1,497,967, forward strand.
TTAATAGTTCCTATAGTTCTTTCAATCATACCATTAGAACGACTAAGATAGGGACTGGATGTAATATGCTCTATTTGCCATAAAGACATAAAGTTTGAAAAATCTTTGGAATTGAAAGGTGGACCATTGTCAGATACAAGCATCTTTGGAATACCATGTCTAGCAAAAATTGATTTCAATTGTACAATTACATGACAACTTGAGGTACCTTTGTTTAGCAATGCAATTTCAACATATTTAGAAAAATAATCAACTACTATGAGGTATTTCTGTGAGTTAAAATCAAATAAGTCAACACCTACTTTATACCATGGAATCATTTTGTAATCATGGGGTTGTAGGGTTTCTTTAGAATTACTACGTCTGTAAGTAAGACAAATATGACACATGTTTACATACTTCTCAATGTCAGTATGTATATTAGACCAATATACAGAGTTTCTGGCAAGGCGTTGGCAACTTTGAATACCTTGGTGACCTTCATGTAAAAGGTGTAAGACATCATTTCTTAAGGACTTTGGGACAATAATACTAGAGTTTTTAAATACTACTCCATTCATGACATGAATCTCATTCTTAAGATGAAAATAGGGTTTGACAGAAGCTGGTACAGATTTCTTATGTTCTGGCCAACCATTGTGACAATATTGGATAATTAATGACAAGTCCTCATCCTTTGAAGTATGTTCTTGAAATTCTTTGAATTTAGTTGGACTAACCGATAGGGATTTCATGACTATATTTACATGCAAGTCAATGTCAGCATCTAAATCAGTTAATGACTCATCAGGCAAAGCTGCTCTTGATAGAGTATCTGCGACATAAAGATATTTTCCTGGTTTGTATCTGACATCAAGATCATAAGGCTGAAGCCTTAGCATGATACGTTGAAGACGAGGAGGTATATTATAGACTGGCTTATTGAACAGTGACACAATTGGTTTGTGATCTGTCTCGACAGTAATACAGTGTCCATAGACATATTGGTGAAATTTAGTACAACCAAATAAGATTGCTAGAAGTTCTTTTTCAATTTGGGAGTAAGACTGTTGACTTTGACTTAGGGATGCAGAGGCATAACCTATAGGTTGTTTTTCATGACTTATAACTGCACCCATTGCATTTTTTGAAGCATCTACTGACAGTTTTATGTCCTTATTAGGATCATAGTAGGTAAGTATTGGAGCTTTAGTAATCATGTCTTTTAGATTATTGAACTCTTTTTCATGTAAATCATTCCATATCCATGTAGTATCTTTAGACAAAAGTGTTCTGAGGTTAGATGTATTATGTGACAAGTTAGAAATGTAGGACCCTAGATAATTTATCATTCCTAAAAAACGTTGAAGTTCAGTTACAGTGGTGGGAGGTGGCATGTTACAAATAGCCTTTACTTTATTTTGGTCAACTCGCACACCATCTTTACTGAAAACATGACCTAAATATGTGACTTCATCTTGACAAATGTGTGACTTCTCTAAATTGAACTTTAGGTTAATTTCTCTAGCCCTAGACATGACTTTTTGTAGCCTATGATCATGCTCATGTTTTGTACTACCGTAAATTAGCAAGTCATCCATCATGACTTTCACACCGTCTATATCACTGAATCTTTTGCACATTTCTGCATGAAAAATCTCTGGCGCTGCATTTATCCCGAATGGAAGTCTTAGGAATCTGTATCGACCTTGTGGTGTAATGAAAGTACATAGCTTTGATGAGCTTTTATCTAACTTCAGCATCCAGAAACCTTTGTTTGCATCAAGTGTAGAGAAGTACTGAGCTCCTGACAGACAAGACTTAATTTCATCTATTGTTGGAAACTGATAATGAGGTCTCATTAAAGCCTTATTTAGTTTACGGGGGTCTATGCAGAGTCGCAGGGAACCATTCTTTTTAGATGTAAGTACTATAGAGCTAACCCAATCTGTAGGTTCTTCTACTTTTGTTATTATTTCATTTTGTTCTAATGTTTTAAGTTCTTTTTTCAGGTCATCAAGCAGACTGAATGGAATTCTACGGCAAGCATCTACAGACGGGACTGCATCAGGTTTAAGAGTTAAGTGACATTCAAAATCTTTTAGACATCCTATTCCTGTAAAAAGGTCTGAATTTTCTTTAATTACTTCTTTTTCAGGTAGACTAGGATCAAAACTGACTGAATGAAGTCTTCGGACTAAGTGCATTTCATCACAGCTATCGCGACCAATTATATTTTGACAAGGTATATCAAGAATGTGAAAACTAGTTTTGTACACTTTGTTATTGTGATTTACATTGAGAAAACATTTACCAACACTGGGCAAAATTTCTCCACTGAATGTAGACAACTTGTGAATACTCTTTTCTAGAATATGAGTTGCAAGACCAAGTTTTTTGAATGTATTAAATGACATAATGTTAGTGTCTGCCCCTGTGTCTAATAAAAAATCAATATATGTGTTGTTGACATTTAAATGTGTTTGATATGGATTTTTTACATTTATGTTGGAATTATTCAAAATATACAATAGACCTAGAAAATATGTTTCAGAATTTACATTTTCTTGTGATACATTTACATTACTCACTATTTTGGAACGGCAAACTGAAGCAAAATGATTAAGTTTCTTACAGTTGCGACATGTGACTCCATTGGCAGGACATTTGAAGCGATGGATCTGACCACAGCGATGGCAGGTTTCTGACCTGGGGTGTTGTGACTTCGACTGGTTACTCGACCTGGACTGACTCCTTGGACGTCTGTTACTTGAGCTGAAATGCTGATATTTTTGATTATTGTTTTTGACACTGGAATGTACCTTACTTATCACTATAGGTTCGTGAGACAATTTTTTAGCATCAATCTTCGTGTTGCGAATAGTTTTCGCGAGGTTTACAGCTTCATCAAACGTCTTCGGTTTTTCAATAAGTAGTTTTTGCCTTATGTATGCACCACTGTCGTTCAAGTTCCATGAGAAAATATCTTTCAGTAAATCGTCTGCCAACTTTTCAAAGTTACACAATAATGAAATATTCTTGAGATCTGTAGCGTATGTCTCAATATCTTCATCTGGCAGTTGCTTTCTGTTAAACAATTTATGACGTTGCATTGACGTATTGGCTTTTGGCGTGAAGTAGTCCTTAAATTTATCTAGTAGGTCTTTGAATGATATTTTTGCTATGTCGACATCAAAGGAATAGAAAATTTCGAGTGAATCTGGCGCCATTGCATTTAGAAGGATTGCGACTTTTCGCTGATCCGATTCATTATCGAGGCTATTTGCAGTCATATAGATCTGCATTGACGTGCTAAAATCTTTCCAAGACTTAGCAAGGTTCTCGCTAGGAATAAACCTTGGCATGTAACCGCATTGTAGAAATTGCGTTGTAGAATTTGAGGCAGCCATTTTGGACGCTGTACTGTCTGTGTGTTCGGATTTGTCTTCAATATCCTTACCCATATTAATTTCTTGACTTGTATTTCTCGAACTTCTGACACCATGTTATGTTGACGCGTGGGGTTGAAACACACTTGTAGTAGTTGTATAACATTTATTAGTTATTAAGTACAGCTTTATAGTATAGACGTACGACAGTCGACATGTTCCGCTCAGTGCGGCAACCGGAAGAGAGAGGGGGACGACCACAGAGACTATAGCACAGACTATTAATTATTATTATAGATAATATCTATGATCGTAACAAAGGGCACATCGCGAGTCCCCTCAACCGGTAAAAATTCAAAAGATGTATGTATGTGGATAATGTGAGAGAAGTGTCAGGGTTGTAGCTTGTGGGATTCGACAGTCTCTGCCTATCCTCATGAGGTCTGTATTAAAGTTTTTTTTTTTTTATTATCAATGAAATAATCATTACCATCGAGTCTTTGATCTCCGATTTCACCTCATTAGGAGTAGACATTTAATTGGCACCGACTTGGAGCTTTTGAATAAAAATAGAGGATTTGAATAAAAATAGAATGCCCAAAATCAGATACTCTGAAAAGATATGCGTATTCATACGAAAATACGCGTTTAATTGGGTACTTTTACCGTTGTTTTCGTCGGTTGAGAATTCCAAAATTAACACCAATTCCTTACATAAATGATACAAGAATAAATGAAAAAAGTAGTAAGTCTTTTAGGAGTCGGTGCGATTTTAATTTAACACTAACACCGGCTCCGAAAAGACCTCTATTGCTCTATATTTCATGTAATTTCTTATTTTTTAGTGTAAATCTTTATAATGATTTTTTTACGTTTACGCGAATGTTACGCATTGAAATAATTTTAACGGATTTTATCGCGGTTTTTTACTTTAATTTAGGTCCCGACGTTTCGCAAGCTTTCAGCATTCGTGGTCACGGGATGGACTGAGGTGTAAGTTGTCCCGAAATGTTAATGTTTTATTATCTATCTGCAGATTAAAATTATTAAGTTTTGTTGCTTGTCCGATCGACACAGAAGGAGCTCATGGTGTCTTGAGGTCTGGCGGTTGGTCTTTTGGGTTCCGATTTTATTAAGTGTATAATCGGATCCCAGGCACAAGCCTGGCAAACTAGTACAAACTAGCTTCCGAAAAATACTGCGATAAAATCCGTTTAAATCAGTTTTTTTAATATAAATGTTCATTCGTTTACGTCAGATTTCAACAAAGATCTCATTTCGATTCTCAGGCATCGATTCTACAGATTAGCCAATCCGAATAAAGTATATAGATCACATTATTTTTATATAATTGAATGACGAGACGAGCAATTCTCGCCTGATGCTAAGCACCACGCCTGCCTATAAACAGAAGCAACACCACACAGAAATTTGAATTACAAATTTATTGAGTGGTAGAGCCGCGCTGTAGACAGTTTTGTCTACAGCATGAATGGGCTGGCTCGACCGGATCGTTACCACTGTCTCACAGAAAACCGACATAAAGTAGCGGCTTGCTGCTGCGTTCCGTAAGGTGAGTGAGATAACCGGAAGCCCGAATCCCCTCCCCTTCCCAATCCCTAATTATCCCTTTCCTTTCAGGTCGGCAACGCGCCCATGACTCTTCTGGTGGTGGGCGTACATGGGCGGTGCAGATCACTTACCATCAGGTGACTCACTTGCTCGTTTGCCGGCCTATGCTATAAAAAAAAGCATTGCAAGCAAATAATAAAAACATGGAACTTAATAAGTTTAGCAAACCATGAATGTATGTGCATGCTGGTAGTAGGATATTCATATCCGCTCGAATAGCGACCACCGTACACATTGTTAAAATCTGCCATGGTGATCCACACACCTCGTGTGGATCCCGTTCCAGGATCAGCCAGTGTATATCCGGTTTTCCCGAAGGGCTTGCGACATGACTTGATGGTTGTTTGGGGCGGGTATAGGGGTACATTCTTGTATCCCTGTGCCTGCATCAGTCATCCGCCTGTCTTGTCGCAAGCCCCTCGATTTGCTTCTTCCCTCCGGAGTGTGAAGAGCATTTATATAGGCCAGTATGATTCTGGTAACCACCGATAAAGTCATTGTTTGTTGGTGGTCACTGTTTTTTTGGACTGCACTGCGCTTACCATCAGGTGTAGTGCAGTCACTTTGCCGTGCCCGGATAAAAAAACATGTTCTACTTTTCCCCCTGCCTGTCCTTTCAGGGATACAAGCGAGAGAGCATAATATGTTATAAGCAACGCGTGCAATATAAATCGAACAGCCATTCCTGACTTCATAATCGAACTTTATACAGCCAAAAACAATTCTCATAAAGCAAAGGATTGAGAAAAACAGCAAGAAGAACAATGTACAGGCTCGTTTAACGTTACATAAACGTCTAAATAGCGAATGAAGGTTTTTTCTTACGCGCTGCGTACAATGTGTAGATTGGATTCGGTTCATTTTCTGCGTCGTTTGACTGCTGTTACATACAAGAATTTATACGTTGTACGTACTAATATCTTGTTTGCTGTATTTGTGCTAGGGATGGCGGATTTTTTATAGCAGAGTTCAGAAAACAAGCTCATTCCGTGGCGCATTGGGCGAGTCACCGGCTGTGAGACAGAACCACCAATACTAATGTTTGTGTGACTGACAAACATCTGTTTCGGGCGTGTTTCTTTTCTAGAGGGTTGAAGTCAAACAGGCAGATGGTTGTAAAAACTATAAGCCACAAAGTGCTACAAAGCATTATATAAAAGGCCGATTATTATATGGTCCACCTGTGCCATACTTCATTAAAATCCGTTCAGCCATTAAGGATTTTTTATAGCATAGACCGGCAAACGAGCAATTGGGTAACCTAATGGTAAGTGATCTCCACCGCCCATGTACGCCGACAACACTAGAAGAATCATAGTCACGTTGCCGACCTTAAAGGGAAGGGATAATTAAGGGATGGGGAAAGGGAGGGGGATTTAGGGCTCCGAATATTTCATTCACCGTACTAAACGCAGCATCAAGCAGCTACTGGGATGTTGATTTCAAAATGATTTTCTTTTTAAATTCCACCATCATAGCTTTTTGCTGGTGGGAGGATACTTGTGTCCGACCGGATAGCGACCACCACACACTAAAACCTGCCATAGTGGCCCACCTTGTGTGGGTCGCGTTCCAGGGTCAGCCAGTGTATATCCGGTTCTCCCCAGGGGGCTTGCCCCCTGATCCTCACCCTTTTCCCATCCCTTTATCCTTCCCCTCCCTCTTGGCCCTTAGGTAGGCCGGCATGATCTTGCCGACCAACGATGGACACATTGTTTATCGTTGGTCGACAATATTCTTGGATTGCGCTACACTTACCATCAGGTGTAGCGTAGTCACTTTGCCGAGCCAGGATAAAAAAAAAAAAAAAATAATAATAGCACTTCATGTCAATCTTTCGTATCTCAGTGTTACCACTCCAGTTATTGTTTATTAACAATAACCGGATCTACAACAATAGACAATACAATCAATAGATATCTATAGATCTCTATGGCTCTACCACTAACTGCTCATAAAGTTGTGACTCCTATTTAATGAAGTAGCATAGTCGGCTAACGCACATATTATTTTAATGCCAGGCGGTGCCAACCCTAGTACCTACTATGTGCGTGATGGCCCAAATTTCATGGTAAACTTTTCTAATATTTCCCGCTGAAAATTATTTCTTTTCGTTCGTAATGAAAACAATGTTTTTGTTGCTTCGTTACCAGTTTTTGAGGAAAGTACAATATTAACTCCATATATCAAAGTTTCACGTTGGAGTTAAGTCAACAGTTAATTTAATTTCGTATATTACTTGTTTGATGTGCTTGCTTGAGCGTGGTCGTTGGGACCTTTATTTTTAGTTATAATCATACGTATAAATACACTCACGTCTGTATCCCATGGGTATAGGCAGAGTCGAAGGAGTGTTATAAGTTGCGATCCTGCCACACATTTTTTGTCTCTTCCACATACATTTTTGTCGGTTGGGGATATTATGTGATTTAGCTTTTTCGTTCGTGATATATGGTATACGTTAGATACGACCTTTTTAGAAATGTAATTATTTGGAAGGTATGTAAAGTGTAGTGTCAGTGGGGCCCCGCTATCTTAGGCCCAAAGCCAATCCCACCTACATGTGGTACACTCCGCTGATCAATGGACAAGTCAATGGCAAAAGGTGATTCTCGATGCGGGCTTTGGAGTTAAGATGACGGGCCGCCCCATATAATACCAAATCCACCGTCAAATTATAATAGAAAGGTAGATCCTGGCATTGAGCTTTTTAAAGGTATTTTGGTAGGAAGGTTTTTTGAGTAGTAGAAGTGGAGTAGTAAAGGAAAGATTTAATTATGGAATTGAGAAGCTGCTACGTTACATCCAGTTTCAGTGAGAAAGTGGTAGCGACCCGGTCGAGCGATCCATGCTGTAGACAAAAGTGTCTATAGCGTGGCTCTACCACTCTATAGTCTTATATTAGTTTTCTTATATACTCTCGAATACCATAGCAAGTACTTTCATCCCCATAAATATTTCCTCGCGGCTCCATAGCTGGCGGGTCGCGACCTTATTGGCGTGCCACGGACTGCGCAACCCCTAGGGTATTTTCGGCGAGCTCGGAATTTAATATAACACACCCTTTATTAGGTTCGTGTTATTTAAACAGTGTTTGTTCCATTTTTATTCATATTCTAATATGGATGGTTATACTGGTAACATAATAGCTGTATGATTTTAACCCTCGGTAAAAAGAGGGTTTGATAGCACAGGCCAAGTAATGAATAAGTGGGTAACTGATGGTAAGTGATCTCCATCACCCATGCAGTAATTTCAATGACTTAAATGTTCTTAAAAACGAAACATAACAGTGCTTACATATTGCTGCTTGGCTGCAGATAGAGACAAAGTGGTGGTATCAACCCAGACGGCCTCTCGCATTAAAGGAAATAGATTAGTAAGAGATCGAGAAAAGGAAGGGGGTTTGGGCCTCCAGATATCTCACTCACTGCACGAAATGTAACAACAAGCTTCTACTTTAGGTCAATTAGCTGTGAGACAATGGTTAAAACCCAGTCAAGCCAACCCATTTATGCTATAAACAAAACGGTCTTCAGCGTGGCTCTACCACTCAAGCAAGACCACTAGCAACCTATCATTCAAGAACTATTAATAAAGAGTAGCGTGACTCTCATGGTCTAAGATCCCGCGGAACATTGACCTTCACCTATCTGTTTACCGGATGAAAATAATATTTTAGGGTATAAAAGGGGTTGCTGAACACATACAAATAGGGTTGCCTAAAAAAATATGGTCAAGGATAGGTTTTGCGAATTTAAAAAAAAAAACAAGAAGATATTATTTCACTGACTTGCTCACCAAATAAATTAACCTTCAATGAAAACCTACAATGTATACTACCTGCAAAAGCTAGGAGCTAGATGAGCGCAATTACCACTTTTTAGTTACCTGTTTGCACACGGCAACCAGGTAGTAGTACTCCAGTCATTTTAGTAGTTTCACCTCGGAATTCGAGATACCCGGCTGTAACTCTGTAAATACTTGTGTATTGACACCCTAAAAGTTGTCTCAAAACCTACATATGGTAGGGTGTGCGCAACTATTAAATTTCAAGGTCAAAGGTCACAAAAATAGCTTTTTTTGTAAATATCTCATTTCCTATGGGTTTTTTGCTATTTATATCCATTATCAATATTATAGAATACAAAATTCTCTACAAATTTTGTTTAAAACTTTTTTTCATACGGTGAACCGTTTTCGAGATAGAGGGCGGAGAGCGCGCGGTCACAAGTCCGTCATTTTGAAAGTTACATAAACGAAATTTTGTATTTCGGTTATTGACGTAAAATAAATAAATACGTGTTTCAGGAATTTTGGAAATTTTGTTTATTAAGGGATGAAAAAGGGGGTGAAAGTTTTCACGCTGTCACGCCTAAATCACTAAACCGATTTTGATGAATTTATCTACAGAGACAGATGGAGCCCTGCAGACGGTTACAGGCTACTTTTATCCCGGAAAATGCTGTTCACGCGGGCGGAGCCGCGAGCAAAAGCTAGTATAACATAATAGTTAATAAAAATTGACAAATATTTATAATCATTGATTTATGGATAGTTCATCAACTATATATGGCGCGTTTTCGACCGGAGGCACCGTTTGACCTGAACTGATCCTGTGACCGCGCGTTCTCCGCCCTCTATCTCGAAAACGGTTCACCCTATGAAAAAAAGTTTTAAACAAAATTTGTAGAAAATTTTGTATTCTACAATATTGATAATAGATACAAATAGCAAAAAACCCATAGGAAATGAGATATTTACGAAAAAAGCGATTTTTGTGACCTTTGACCTTGAAATTTAATAGTTGCGCACACCCTACCATATGTAGGTTTTGAGACAACTTTTAGGGTGTCAATACACAAGTATTTACAGAGTTACAGCCGGGTATCTCGAATTCCGAGATTCTTACCTAATTTAACCTAAAATGACTGGACTATAGTGGCCAGAAAAAGGTAGGCAACCTATTTTTTGCAGATAGTATACATTGTACACTTTTCATTGAAGGTTAAATTTTTTTGGTAAGCAAGTCAGGGAAATTATAAAAAAAAAATTTTTTTTAAATGTTAATTAATCATATCCTTGACCATATTTTTTTAGGCAACCCTATTGGTATGTGTTAAGCAACACATTTTATACCTTAAAATGTTATTTTGATCCGGTAAACAGATGGGTGAAGGTCAATGTTCCCCGGGATCTTGTACTATCACTTATAAATGATATTATTTGTGATAATTTTAAAATTACACGCAATAGAATGTTCGCTCGAAGAGTATAGATGCACATGATATGCGAAAGAAATTATAATGCTACATGATTTGACAACAATCCTGTCTGGCAACTTGTTCAAGCAATTTGAATATTGCGACCAGCAATTGGGTAACAATACATTGGCAAAGCTAATCAGAGATGGATCTAGAAGGGGTATTACGATGGCCCCCAACTTCATAAATATTACAGATTACAGCAGCTGAGTCGTGCTGTAGTTTTTACTGTCTGCAGCACGGTACTGCTGTCACACAGAAAAAAGTTGTCGACTTACAGACATTTTGTAATGAGAGATATTTTTGGACAAATAGTGAGCTGAGTGGTAGAGCCACGCTGTAGACAGTTTTGTCTACAGCATGAATGGGCTGGCTCGACCGGGTCGTTACCACTGTCTCACAGAAAACCGACGTAAAGTAGCGGCTTACTGCTGCGTTTCGTACGGTGAGTGAGATATCCGGAAGCCCAAATCCCCTCCCCTTCCCAATCCCTAATTATCCCTTTCCTTTAAGGTCGACAACGCGCCCATCATTCTTCTGGTGGTGGGCGTACATGGGCGGTGGAGATCACTTACCATCAGGTGACCCACTTGCTCGTTTGCCGGCCTATGCTATAAAAAAACAAACTAAAACCCACATATCCCATCTTTAATGATGATAGAGTTACGCTGTAGACTATGGTATGAATTATGCGGTTTGACTGGCCTATTACCACTGCCTCACAGAAAACTGACTTAACGTAGCATATAACTGATGCGTTTCATATGGTATTCTGAGTCCCAGATTCCATCAGATTCTCATCTTCGCAGTCCCTTAATTATCCATTTCCTTTAAGGTTAGCAAAGTATCCATGATTCTTATGGTTTTGCTGATGTTCATGGGCGTTGGAGATTACAGATGACCCACTTGTTTTTTGGTGGACTTTGCTTTAAAAAGTTAGTAGTGCATCCACGATTCTTGTTATTGCTGGTTTGCACGGAAGAAGATCATTAACCATTAAATGACCCATTAACACGTTGGCTGTTAGTTTATAAAAAAAATGATGTTTCCCTCCTTGTTTTACCGACCAATAAATCTCCCCTTCCCTCCCACTTGCAGGGCGGCGCAACATGCTTTTTAAAGCATATTACAGGAAGATTTGGCTTGTAGTTTTTACGACCTAGTTATGCACCCCGCTCCCGCTCATGACATTATAACCACTTGCTGACGATTACACGTGAAACGTGTATGACCTTATTTACTAAAGTAAGGACTCTATGTAACTCTATCCATTTAAAATATGGTAATATTGTTTTGACTAAAGTTCTTGCAACTAAATCATAACATATTGACAGAATATGAGCTGACCACTGACACCACTGACTCTTTGCAGGTGGTCTTGTTATGATCATAATTCTTAGAACTAAGCATTCATTGTCAACAGATGAACGGTATAAATAAGGAAATTTGTCTAATTTTATCCAGTACGAAATAAAGCTTCATTGTGAAGACTAGTATTCTTTTAAAAACCTCCGGGCACTCCCAAGTAACTTATCTAACTACCTGACCATCACCGAACAAAAATCTCTCCACTCGCCCAAAACCTGGCTCCATGCCTGTACTGCAATTCAAAACACAATACAACAACTAAAATGATCCAGCCTTTTAAGAGAGCTGATTTGAACTGAATAAGTGAGTCGACTCTTGACCTGACCCGACTATCGAGGAATAATAGCGAATCAAAAGTCAGTACAATAGAACCTAATCGAATTGTTTTTCTTTTGTAAGTTTTCATTTGGTCTGAGAAATCAATTGAAATGGAAATTCATTTGCAAAGAATTGTTCTGGAAGCATTTTGATATATGTTTAGACATATTTAATATCACGCGTGTATACCCAAAACGATAGGCAGGTGTGCAATTGGTACACCCACTACTCGACTAGCCAGACTTATTTCCGTCCCTAGATGTGATAGGTTTTGAGGTTATGAGCAAACCAGGCACAATTCTAATATAGGGGAATGTAAGTGTTTTTTTAAAATAGACAAACTGTATATGATTGTCCAAGGTGGAAATTTAATTCAGTAACTGCACTGGCTTCAAATTCTAAACGAAAATTTAGATACCCTTTGATGTGAGCACGATAGACAGAGACTGCGACACAAGACGTCAGCTGCACGTCCGCTTTGTATGGAGTTGTATAATTGACTCACAATTGCATGCAACGCACAAAAACACTTTCAGTTTTTCACAAAATAAAATAGTTTAGGGCAATTCTTCCCTCTTCGAAGCTGGAAGAAGCATTTATACCAGCCGAGACTCTGGTGACCACCGATAAACTATTAGTTTGTCAGTGGTCGCTGGTTTTTTTGGACTGCACTACGCTTTCAATCAGATGTGGCGTCACTTCGCCGTGCTCGGATAAAAAAAAACTTCGGTACCCATCAAACCGTATAGGCTATAAATAAATATTGATATTAGCATTTACTGAATTATTTTGGCACAGCCCTAAGCAAATTCTTTTGTGATCATTGTAAAAAAAAGCACTCAACTCTCTTTTCCATTACAATAATTTCATTTCGGTGTAAACTTGGTAATAGCCATGTTTTAGGGGAAACGAGTTTTTATTTGCAAAATTATTTTTCTTTCTCCCGAGAGATTGAGTCTGGAAGTGTTTTTACACAATCCAATATTTGATTATAATCTTGTTTGTACTCGGAAATCTAATTTGGGCCATATTTTTTTTCCTAACTTGTGTAATTGAGGTTTTAATGAACAAGTGCGTCATATAGGAGGTGAAGGAAGTATTATTATCGATTCGAAGGACATTGAAGCCAGTGAAATTACTAGGCATCATGAGACTTAACATGTCTCGGGGTGAAGAGCCCAGTTCAGTGTCATGCAGTGCTTTGTAATTCAAAGTTCTGTGTGGTGTTGCTTATGTTTATGGGTAGGCGTGGCGCTTACCATCAGGCGAACGCATTGCTTGTCTCGTCATTCAATTAAATAAAAAGAATATTAAATTAAATTCATCCGTGGTGTGCTATAAGGGCGTCAGTTTTTAATCACTGCTTAATTAAAACATTGTTTTCATGACTTTTATTGTTTTCTCCACTTTAAAAATCGCGTGGACAAAGAAAGGCTACTAAAGTGTGTTTAACTAATCAATGCTTAAATAACGTTTATAAGTAAGGCCAACATTATTTCTATTCTTAAGAATGCAAAAAATAATAAACATTGTCTAATAAAATGTTTTTAAGCAGTTCCCATATTTTTTAAAGTTCTCAACGTACACGCGGCAGTTACAAAAAAGCAGTAACAATAAGGTATTTAACTTTTATGCAAGCTAACTTTTATGTTGTCTTCGCAAATGCTCACATTATCTTTGTATCTTTTGTAATGTTCTTTTTTCCCCTGGCTCGGCAAAGTGACTACGCTACACCTGATGGTAAGCGCAGTGCAGTCCAAAAAAACTAACGACCACTAACAAACAATAAGTTTATCGGTGATCACCAGAGTCAAGCCGGCTTGTATATATGCTTCTTCCCTTCATACCGGCCTGTAAAAATCGAGGGCCTGCGACAGCACAGGCGGATGATCGATGCAGGCACAGTGATACAAAGGTGGACCCCTATACCCGCCCCAATCAACCATCAAATCATGTGGCAAGCCCTTAGGGGAGAACCGGATATATACTGGCTGATCCTGGACCGCAATCTTCACAAGTTGTGTGGATCACTAATAGTGTAGTCACTTTGCCGTGCTCGGATAAAAAAATGTATAAAGTCGATATGAAGCCGCCCTACGGTCACAATAAAGAAAGTAATTTATAAGGTTGATACGAAAAAGAGAACTGTAATCAAAGAGACGAGCCTAATTGCCTTTTCATCATTTTCTGATATTCAACACATCGAACCGAGCCGAGTGCTCATCAAATAATAAGCGAAAAAGACTAGACGGCCCAAAGACAATTCGGTTGGAGATTTATCGATACCCTTTTAACTCGAATACAGCAAGAATTGGCTTTTATTTAATTTTATTTTCGCCCGTCCCCTCGGGCCGACATTGGGATTTTCAGATGGAAAATTGGGTTTTAGCGACTACTGAAAATGCATTTGCCGTATCTAATTAAATTAGTTCTGGGTGTGTTTGTTTTGATTCCAATTTGGAATTGGCTTTTCGCTGTTTTAATATTTAATTGTTTATGAATCTGCATTTGAAATCATTTAATATTGCGACTCTAGCTCGTGTTAAATGAGAGTTGATAGTTTTCACATCGTTTATTTTGTAAAACAGATTATTAAATATCGCTTTTGTTTGTTAATTAAATTATTTCCAAGCTAAATGACATTGCCAACCTAACTCCGAGATAGGTAAAAACATTAGTCTAAAAATCCAGATAATGATTTTACAAAATTATGTGAGTGTAATGTAGGAAAATTATCTGATATGGTCGTTGAGGAAAGAGCCATATCCTTATGTAGACCTGGCCTATCAGAAAGTTGAAGTATGTTTATATAGGATATAATATGTTTTATCCTGGCAAAGATACTGTATTAGACTTGATGGTAAGTAGAATGCAATTCAAAAAAAATGTCGACCGTTGAGAGGCATAGAGCCCCTCGAGAGTCTGCAGAATGCCGGCTTGATTTTTTTGTATATGCACAGGCTGACCCTGGCCACTAAGGCGTTGCACCACGTGCACGGTGATTCGAGTCGAGTCGGTGAAAAATGTGTTTCAGTGTGCCTAGTATGAGTTTTTCTTCAGATTTACGAGGACGTATGTCCCTCGTATGCGAGAGGCCGTCTTGGTTGTTACCACTGCGTTATCTATTTCTGCGCCAAGCAGCAGTGTGTAAGCACTGTTATGTTTCGGTTGGAAGGACATTGAAGCCAGTGAAATTATTGGGCATTATGAGACTTAACATCTTGTGTCTCTGGGTGACGAGCGCAGTTCAGTGCCATGCAATCAAATCAAATCAAATCAAATCATTTATTGAATCAGTAAAATGTCAAACATCATTTAGATTCAGTCAAATTTTAACTCTACCGCCAGTTCGGAAAGCTGGTTCGTTAGAGAAGAACGGGCAAGAAACTCTAACGTTGCTCTTTTCTAAACTAATTACAATATATATTAGCACTACATACATTGAAGTATTATTTATTTGAGTTAGAGCAGCTCAATTTATGCCAATGAGGAGCGTCATAAAGTAAAATAATTAGCATAATATAATAGTTTTTTGTGCATGATCTTCAAGAACTATATGAATAAATCAACTAAAGACGCAATAAGAGCTTGAGCAGACCAGTCCACACAAGCAGCACCCGTTCACGAGCATGACGCATGTGCCAGCCATCGGCCTCCTCAACCATGTTACAGGGAAGTGACCGACCCGGCACACGACGCCGCCGCAAGCACAGACATTAAAGCGAGCATGACATACCCAAACTGCTTACAATTAGCGTATATAGTAACGTACTCATATATTTATTATAAGCTATTCCCATGCCTTAAGATCTTCCAAATATTCCGAGATTTTATAATATGCTTTATTGCATAACTTTCGCTTAATAGTGGCTTTAAATTGCATGATATTAAGCTCTTTAATATGATTTGGAAGTTTATTGTAAAAGCGTATACAGAGCCCTTTAAAAGAGTTGCCGATTTTGTGGAGTCTAGTTTTATGACATACAAGGTTATTTTTATTCCTAGTATTTATGCCATGAGTATCACTAATTTTAGTAAATTGCTCTATATTCTTATGAACATACATTAGGTTAGTGAAGATGAATTGTGATGCTACTGTCATTATATGCATGCATGTGAACAAAATCTCGCAATAGGTACACTAGTAACCATCTCCCACCAGTTTTTTTTTCGCGAATAACAATTGTTTTCAAATTCACCGGACATTCGAGTGAGCGCTTTAGGCGCTCTCAACCCTTATCCCACCAGTAAATGTATTACACATATACATACTCATTCGGAATGTGAATTCTACAGTATTATGTATAATTTCAGTGTTCTTTAGACAGTTTTATGTACAAAGTGATGGGGCCGGCATGTCTTTGTGGTAAAACGCCCCAAAATAAAATTTGAATAAAAAAAAATGTACAAAGTGTATCTATACGGTGTCTTTAAAAATAAGTCACGTTACAAATACTAATAGCAATTTAGGGTTACTGAATTATTTGTCAAATTATCGCAAGATACGTCACAATCCCGGTATAACGGGGGCGCGCCGATAAAGTTTTCATCGGGTATAACCATTCATTTGTCTTTGCC
This sequence comes from Amorpha juglandis, assembly GCA_949126905.1. Lineage (NCBI taxonomy): Eukaryota > Metazoa > Arthropoda > Insecta > Lepidoptera > Sphingidae > Amorpha > Amorpha juglandis. The sequence continues at coordinate 1,514,495 of OX421383.1, forward strand.
ATCGCCTCCTCGCCACCTACTGGGCAGGACTGTACTCAGAAGAGGAAAGGCGAAATAATTTAAATCCGTAGCCTCGTATATTATTTACTTTAATTTAAATTTAGAATGGATTCTATTTGCCTTTTTTATTTGTTTAAATTATTTTATTGTATTAGGGCGGAAAGGTTCTGGAATGGAGGCTACGTACTGGCAAGCGCAGCGTTGGACGTCCACCTACAAGGTGGACAGACGAACGGATAAAGGTCGCAGAAAGTCGCTGGATGCAAGCCGCTTCCAACAGGTCGGTCTGGAAATCTTTGGGGGAGACCATGTTCAGCAGTGGACGTCTTGTGGCTGATGATGATGATGATGATGATGATGCTATTGTTCATTGTTCTTTAAATTTCCTAAAAAAAATTGTATCTTTATATTAATGCATGAAGAGAAAAAATTTAACCCTTTTTAAGAATATTGCGCTCATGGATTTAAAGGTTTATAATAATATTGGGAGGGAATACAGAAAACTACTTATATTTAATATCTGTAACAAATACATTAATTTAAATTAAATTAAATATTCATTGTTTTCAATGCCAATATCATAATGTCAATTTATCTCGCAACTGACGTTATCGAAAAAAGTATAAACATAAATGTAAAATTTTGACCACCAAGCGGCCACTAGTAACATAAATTAACAAGACCTAGTAAACATTTCTCATATTAGTACATATTTTACAAGGGGGGCGAGGGGCCCTCACTTCTTAACTTCACACCACCCTGTCTTTCCTCATCGTTTCTCCATAAACTTTGGAGATAGCCGTTTTTACGTCCGCCCAATTTACTAGAAACAAAAACGATTCCCTATCGCCCCTATCAGTCCGTCAGCTAGGAAAACCATCCGTTTTAAGACTTTGACCTTTTCAACATTGCGTTTTCATTTTTTGTTTATTATCACATTCGTTTATGTTTCTCTAGGTTTAAATGTCGCTGTAATAGCTTCTGTTGGAAATTGGGTTGGAGATACATCTTTAGATATACAACTAAAGTGTCCTTTATATTGCAATGCGGGACTTGAGTCGTAACTTTTTTCTATCCGAATACGGCAAAGTGACTCCATTACACCTGACAAGAAGCAAATCGAGGGGCCTGCGACAGGACAGGCGGATGCTGGCACAGAGATTCAAGGATGCACCTCTATACCCGCTCCAACCAACCATCAAGTCATGTCTCTAGCCTCTCGGGAAAACCGGATATACACTGGTTGATCCTTGAACGCCATCCATACAAGGTGTGTGTGGATCACTATGGCAGGTTTTAACACCATGCGGTCGCTATCCGGGCGGATATGAATATCCTACCACCAGCAAAAACAACAAAAATATATCGGCGACTATATATGTTACAAGGATATGTTGTTTTTAGAGTTAATGGCACGGTCGATCGCCTGAAGGTAAGCATCGCGCCTCCAGTAAACACCATCCGGAGTTCCAAATCACCCTCCTCTTCTCAATCACTGAATTATTATCTTCCTTTAAGATCGGCAACGCGTCCATTCTTCTGGTATTGTGGTCGTACATGGGCGATGGAGACCATTAACATCAGGTGACCCATTTCCTCGTTTGCCTGCCTGTGCTGTAAAAAAAACTCATGTACTGTACTATATCTGTTTAAGGTATAATTATTGTTGCAGACAACCTTAACCTTAGCTTATAAGCATCTTAGTAAAACCAGCTTTCAAATAAAAAAACCGCACTCAAATAGGTTAATTCGTGATTCAATGCCACAGATTGATTAGACTGTAGGGATTACAGTCCCGCAGAGCGGTATCCCGCAATCCCGTGAAATCCCGCATCATTTGCAAGCCTCCGGGATCCCGCACTATCTTAACGCAAGTAATTGACGAATCGTGAAAAATCTTCTTAAATCTTCCACTCTTTGCAACACAATTATTGATGTAGTTTGTTTTTAATGATCAGTAATAGCTCAACGCGGAGTACGGACTGTCGAGACGATAGTCGCAGGTTCGAAACCAACCCCAAGAGCATGCTCCTCTGATTTTTCTAAATTACGTGTTAATATTGTTAATTATCGCTTACTTTCACGATGAAGGAAAAATCGTGAAGAATCCTGTATACCTGAGAATTCATAAGAATTTCAAAAATATGTGAAGTATGCCAACCTGCATTAGGCCAAATCGAATTAAAAAAATATTTGTTAAAAAAAATAAGCGATTATCGAAATTAGCCCTATAATCCAGCGAACAACCTGCTCATTTCGCAATTGAAGTTAATAAAAAAAATAACATGAACTATAAAATACTTATTTATGCTATATCCCACTTGAAAACATTTCGCAATCATTTGACAGACAGAGACAGGGTTTACGCTTTAAAAACATCTTGAAAACACTTCGAAAATAGTTATTGACAGACAGAGATAGCGTTATTAAAAAAACATTAAAAATACGTTGAAAAAGAAATGTATTGGAAATTCTAATACATATATATGCTAGTGAAAACCACTCAATCCGACCACAGGTTACAGACATCACGTTCGATAGTTTATTAAGAATTCATGGCGAATCGATGCTGCGAACTCGTGGATGGGATTTCTTATGAACCCAATTCAATAGGCACAGTTGATTTTCGGTGGAGTTTATTCGCATAATCTTGTTTACATAGGCTGTAGGACTCGTCGGACTAATGGCTGCGATCTTAGGACGAATGTAATTATGTTATTTATATTTGGCGGTGGATTATGAACCTCTGTGGAGACAGTTTTATTTCTATGTTGATTTTTCGTGTTATACTTGATACCTATTATTGGAATCAAAACAGTCGTATGATAGGACCGATTTAATGAAATCCGTGGTGCTTTATGTAGCAAATATCTGTAGATCACACAAACATTTGTCTCGGGGTGGGGATTGAGCCTCCGCTTACAGCTAGCTATTCGCATACTACACGATGGAGGCCTTGACGACGTCGAATAAAATTTCTTTATTACTACTATTCGAATAACTAAGTGAATAAACTCAAAATAACATAAATAATAATAAAATGGCAGTCATAGGGACTGCCGATAGAAGTGAAAACTTATAACTTAAATATTTATTTAGTACTGATTCTCAACTCAACTCCACTCAACACAACTCTAAACTCAACTCTAAACTAAACTCTAAACTAAAACACTAAACTAAACTCTAAACTAAACTCTGAACTCAACTCTAAACTAAACCCTAAACTAAACACTAAACTCAACTCTAAACTAAACACGACTCAAGTCGAACAACTAAACTAAACCCAACGACTGTGTGACTTTCACCCATCCAAAAAGCGTCTAACGCGCATAACACGAGGTCAGGTAAATGTATAAGAGTATGAATTAACATTAGCATGTTGCTAACGCGAAACCACGAGTTTACTTACCCACTACCAAAAAGTTCTCAACGCGGCTAAAGAAGATTTCACCACAAAAATAGACATTAAAACGATTACTTTAAACAATTTATGTAGAGTAGTCGCTATCTACAAGAATTAAAATATTTTTTCATAACCTAGCAAGTGGGACACCGGTTCGGGTCTCCGCCTATAAACACTCGCAATACCAGGATAATAATGGACGCTTTGCCGACCTTAAAGGGAAAGGATAATTAAGGGATTGGGAAAGGGATTGTATACGGCGTTTCTCTATCACTTAAATATAATCACAGACCGTTGAAACAATTAACATTAAGCGTTCTTCTAACATTGTTTATCCGAGATTAATTCCCCAGTATATGAAGAAGACCTCATACGGCTGTAAAAAAATATTTCTGCACATGTTTAATAGCTTGTTGCGCTGATTCGAAGACTGGGCTTATGAAATGCCTAACTTAGGAATCAAATCCGGTTTAAAGGCTACATTCATGTTTCATGCTGATACAATCCTGAATTACACATATCGGGCATCGTTATACATACCGGGCACTTATTATTATTTTTTTAATTTGATTGCATAACGAGACGAGCAAGGCGCTCGCCTGATGGTAAGCACCACTCCTGACGATGAACAGAAACAACACCACACAGAACTTTGAATTACAAACCCTCTGAATTTAGCTCGTCACCCCGAGACATACGAAGGCCCAGTAATTTAATTTGTTTCAATGTTCTTGAAACCGAATTACAACAGTGCTTACACACTGTTGCTTGGCGGCATAAATATACAAAGTGGTAGTACCACCCCAGACGGCCATTGATTTCAATAGTTACAGAATTCAAGTCCACTATCCTATTATACCTACCTACCGGCCTGAGGATAAAATTAAATACAAATAGATAAAAATAATTAACGAAGGTCTAAAAACGCTATTAAAACTAAGCATCAATATCGGGTGCTAAGAAGAGGTTAACATTAAACAGGCCAGGGAACATTATGGCCAACATTAATGTTTATGATGAACGAGCCATTTGGTTTAACGGCTTTTTTCTCGGCCATAGACTGGCTGTTTAGGACAATAGCTAATGAACTCGAATTTACTTGGTCAATACAATTATTTTTTAATCCTGGCTCGGCATAGGCTACGCTTCATCTGATGGTAAGTGTAGCGTAATCCAAGAATAGTGTCGACCAACGACAGACGATGTGTCTATCGTAGGTCGGCAAGGTCATGTCGGCCTGCCTAACTGCTTCTTCACACTCCGTTTAAAGGACCCAATATTATAGGAAGGAGGGACGTGTGACGGCAAACTATTCCACAGCTTAATGGTCAATTCTTAATTATTCTATACTAGCTTTTGCTCGCGGCTCCGCCCGCGTGATCTGCTTTTTTCGGAATAAAAAGTCAGCTCATACCCTGTCTATATACCAAATTTCATCAAATCCGTTCAGTAGTTTCAGCGTGATTGACGGACAAACATCCAAACAAACAAACTTTCACATTTATAATATTAGTAGGATGACAGGCACTGCAACCGACACCGGCACTAATTTCGCAACAGGCCTACTATACTTTTTCCATGTAAGAAATTTATAATATACTAACAAACTTCGTTCTAACTAACCTTTCGCGGTTTAACCCGCTTGATACTGCTGCTCTGCTCTCTTGGGTCATAGCATAATGTTATATAGTTATGATGTTTTCATTCATACATTTTTTAATTCGTACTCTGTCATCAGTTCTTAAACAAATCTTTATAGGACCACAGCGCTGCTGAACTCTATCGAAAAAGAATAGAAGAGAATAGAAATAAGAAAATAAGATCAATTCACTCTGCGGAGAAATCTACGTACATACATAAAAAAAGACCACCAATCGAGAGAGTCCTCTTTTGAAGTCGGTTAAGATAAAAATACACATGGCTCGAGACTGAGCACTTAATGGTATTCCTTAATCTCGTTATGGTAAAGTAATTCATATTTTTGGCACATGCCCGACATCATAAAAGCATCCTACGTTGGAAAATGAAAGAGGCTTGCTTATAACCAAGTGCTCTGTACATTTATGCAAATATGAAGGATGTAATAAAGTGGTTTTTTATAGCAGATGGCGGCAAACGATGGGTCACCAGATGGAGGGATCTTTACTGCCCATGAACAGCTATTATACAGGAAGTATCATGACCATGGAGCCGACTTTAAAGAACAAAGATTTAAATAAATATTACACTTATCGAGCTACAATGAGCTACTTTACATCAGCGTTTTGTGAGACAATGGTAACTAACAGTTATGCTGGTGATAGGATAGTCATATCCACTCGGATAGCGACCACCGTACACATGGTATTAAAACCTGCCATAGTGATCCACACACCTTGTGTGGATTGTGTTCCGCCACTGTATACCTGGTTCTCTCGAAGGGCTTGCGACATGACTTGATGGTTGGTTGGGGCGGGTATAGGGGTACATCCTTGTATCTATGTTCCTGCATCGGTCATCCGCCTATCCTGTCGCACATTTTGCTTCTTCCCTCTTCAGAGTGTGAAGAAACATTTATACGGGCTGGCATGATTCTAGTGATCATTGATAAACTCATTGTTTGTTGATGGTCGCTGATTTTTTTGGACTGCGATATGCGATAAAATAAACTTAAGTGTCTACAGCGTGGCTCAACCACTCATGTTAGCTTAACATCAAGCAAGCAATCTCATCTTGTTATTAATCATAAAAAATACCTTTATTGCTGACTGTAAAATTGTTACCATATTATAGTTGGTCACTTAACCAAAACCAACATAACCCAGACTTGCAAGTCATTGGAAAAATGTTTTTAATGTCCATTTGACAGTCGATTTAGTGCCGTCCTTCGTCGAGACCTAAATATGTCTAAGAAATAGGTGACCTAAATCTGAACTGTCCTTTGTCATGGCTTACCCTTTGCAAGTGGAGCGTGAAGTGAAAACTTGTGATTTTATCGAACCTTGATATTAAAAGGTTTTTTCAGGGTCTTGTATATTGTAGTGCTTATATAAAACCGAGCATTTTGCGGAATATATTTACTTATGTATCGGTTGCTTTTTAATGCTTTTTATTCGACAGCCCCCGTGGCGCAGCGGGCGAGTAGCCAGCTATGAAACGAGAGGCCACGGGTTCGATCCCCACACCGAGATAAATGTTTGTGTGATCCACAAATATTTGTTTCGGGGTCTGGGTTTTGTGAGACCGAAAGTCTCTCGTAGTTCCTGATACCTACGACACAAGACTCGTATCTTACTGTGGGGTCAGGACTATGTATGTGACTGTTGGGTGTATTTATTTATTTAATGTGGTAGAGACACGTTGTTGACGCTTTTATATACATCATGAATGAGCCGAATTGACCGGGTTACCAATGTCTCACAGAAAATGAACGTCTACTAACAGCTTGCTATTTCATTCCGTACGAATGAAATATCCGGAGACCTAAATCCCATCTGCCTTTCTTAATACATTTATTGTTGCGCAGTAGAAGCGCTAAACTAAGCGTGGACGTCGGCGACATCACTTTGGAAAACTTTTACTTGCAGAACTATTACTAATTCGTATAAAAGTTGCAGCAGTTGCGGCGGTGAAGGAAACATCATGAGGAAACCTACGTACCTTAGAATTTCGAAGGTATTTGAATTTGAATTTGTATGTGAAGTCTGCCAACCCACATTAGGCCAGCGTGGTGGACTAAGGCCTAAACCTTCTCATTTAGCAAAGGAGACCCATGTCTAGCAGTGGAACGTGTATACACAAGGCTAGTATTATTATCATAAAAGTTACGACATGTAGATTTTGCAAACCGATAAAATGAACCCAAACATATATTTCAAACTCAGAACGCCACTAAAAGTTCAGTTACAGAGCGAACACAATCCATCCCCGCATCGTAACGGAAACGGGGCTCTTTGATGAGTCCGCCATTTTGTTGTGCACCGGAATCATGTAATGGCCGCCGCCGACCTTTGTCTGCTTAGCGACATGTTAATGGCTTGAGAAGATGTAAATGGGATAGGAGAATGAAAATGAGGCGTTTATGCCATTGTTGGATATCTTGTATGGCTATTTAGGATAATAGCAGCCTTATAATGTGTTATTGCTGCTCACAGGCCTCTTTAACTAATGACATGCTAAAGTCACTACGTTGGCTTATTGAATGTTAGATTGAATATTAGGGCAAATGTAAACTACTTTACACATTGCGTAAACATATTCTAAACGTCACACCTGCCCATAAACATAGCACCGTTCGCAGCCTAAAGCCAACGTTTTACAAGGTGGAAGGTCCCTCGTATGCGAGAGGCCGTCTGGGTTGGTACCACCGCTGTGTCTATTTCTCCAAGCAACAGTGTGTAAGCCAGTGAAATTACTCAGCATTATGAGACAACAACTTATGTCTCTGGGTGACGAGCGCAGTTCAGTGCCATGCAGTGCTTTGTAATTCAACGTTCTGTGTGATGTTGCTTCTATTTATGGGCAGGCATGGCGCTTACCATCAGTCTTTCAAACAAATAAAAAAAAACTTTCACTGTTTTAATAAACATAGAACGCAATGTGAATGTTTGATCCTGGATGAACACTCAAATCACATTTTATCCAGACCCTTCTGTGATTCTCCAAGGGGAACGCCGTAAAGATCCAAACAGAGTACCACGCGTCCTACTTCGAGTAAAATATTGCTCGTACCGATAGGGTCTACGTAAGTAAAGTGTCACTTTGTTGATCAGTTTTTTATGGCATACGGCAAACGAGGAAGTGGGTCACCTGATGGTAAGTGATCTCCAACGCCCAAGCAAGTCCATAGGAATAGAAGAATCATAGGCGCGTTGCCGAGCTTAAAGAGCTTAAGGGGTTGGAAAGGAGAGGGGGATTTGGGCCTCCGGTCATCGCGCACTGTACGAAACGTAGCCGCAATCCGCTACTTTACGTCGGTTTTCTGTGAGACAGTGGTAACGACCCGGTCGAGCCGGCTCATTCATGCTTTAGACAAAACTGTCTACCTACCTGCTCTACCACTCAAACTTATTTTAGGTTAGTCAGTGAAAAGACGCAATAGTGGCTCGTTTAGTCTAGTTCCATATTAGCCAGCTACTTAGTAAATTCAAGCCGGCATAATAGGGCAGTTGACTTGATCTTTTTATTATTTAAATCCATTAGCTACGTTATCCAATACCTATTGAAGTAGAAATTTTATAAATCCGTCACAAAATAAATAAGTTAGAAGCCATTCAATTCTGATTCATTAAATTCTTCAATTCTCTTGTCAAATAAAGACGACGCACTTTGATGTCACCGTGTAAAATGTCTATTACGGTGCGCGCGTGCGAATGAGATAGTGAGATGTCCCCACTACACGCCTACCTCTGCTCATACCAATATTTAAAATTGAAATAAAACTAATTTAAACGGATTTTATTGCGGTTTTTTATTTAATTCGATTTATTTCAAGTAACATTCGCGTAAACTTAAGAAATCAATATTTAAAATTCTAATTGCGGCCTCGTTTTTGAACCGATTTCCATAGTGTTTTCACAAAAGTGTTTATTTTCGTGTTATTTTCTACTGCGTCTAGAATAATGTATAAAATTCAGTACCTTACTACCCTACTCCGTCCGTAACTACCCTATTCCGTCGACCGTCAGGGGATCAAATACCATGAGAGACAATCACAGTTTATGTTTGAGGTTTTGTTTAGAAAAATCACACACTAGTCTCCCGGGATATCGCCAGGCAGAAACAATGAACTGATGTTACGCGATTAATCCACTGTCATGCATTGCTGTGCAATTAAAATTTCTGAACAGTGTTGTTACGATTTATGAGCAGGCTTAACATCATGCGAGCGACCTGCTCCCCTCGTCAACAAATTGTGAAAATCCTTTGTGCAAATCTTGCTTAACAAAGTCTCGAAATGAATCTGCAATTCTTAAACATGAATATGTTTAAAAACCATTTCAACGCTATGTAAAATGTTAATCAGCATATTCATGAATAAATATTTATAAGAAGTCTGTATTAAAACACTGAAATATTCATCTGTATTTGGGTTAAGAGAAACGTTGTGGTAGAAATAGTTTGTACTCACTCAATGATGAAGTTTATTTCACTGTTTAAGTGTTCTGCTCTTTATACGAAATGAAATAAATTGAAATAGTATGTTAATCATGTAGGCAATTGAAATAGCACTCATAACAAGTCAGTACAAAAGTAAAAGAGACTTATATGTAGAAATCAGTATTAACTACTGTACACATAGCATCTTGTTGATGCTATACACTCGGAAACTACAATAAATCTATTTATTTATCTATTATTATGTAATGTAATGGTCTTTATATTCCGGCAACGTTAGTCAAACTTGTTCGCAGGGCTTTGCGGGTTTTTTTATTACATAAATGACGAAACTACCAGGTCGATCGCCTGATGATAAGCGCAACGCCTGTCCATAAACATAAGCAAAACCAGATCTTTGACTTACGAGCATTGCACGGTATTGGACTGCGCCCGTTAACCTGAGATCTAAGATGTTGCCTCATAATGTATAGTATTTTCACTGGTTTCAATGTCCTTCAAACTGAAACACAACAATGCTTACACACTGCTGCTCGGCGGCAGGAAAAGACAAAACACTGGTCCAACCCATACGGCCTCTCGCATACGAAGAACCTACCACCTAGTAATCCTGCCAAGACTGTGCTAGTCTGACTCGGGCAGCGAAGGTTCTGTACCTCATTTAACTTTTTTTTTCCGAGGATGGCTAAGTGACTGCATTTCACTTGATGTTAAAAGCATTGTAGTCCAAAAAAACCAGCGACCACCGACAAACAATACGTTTGTTACTGGTCACCAGAATCATGCCGGTCTGTATAAATGCTTCTTCGCACTCCGGAGAGGGAAGAAGCAAATCGAGGGACTTACTACAGAAAGGTGGATAACCGATGCAGGCACAGAAATACAAGGATATTCCCCTATACCCGCCCTAACCAACCATCAAGTCATATCGTAAGCCCCTCGGGAGAACCGGATATACACTGGCTGATCCTAGAACGTGATCTAGACAAGGGTCACTATGGAAGGTTTTAACACCACAGTACGGTGGTCGCTATCCGGGCAGATATGAATATCCTACCACCAGCAACTTGTTAGAATATACACTGTATTATAGATCGAACTTTATAGTTAACACAAAAAACAATCCAAATTATCACGAAATACTTGAAAGTGGGTGACCAACATTGAATATGAAACACGCTACATAGTTTAAATAAATTACATTTTAAATCAGACATTCACTGACGTGAGCAAAATATAAAAAGCTAGAGGCAAGGGCTTAAATTTTAAACTAATATTATCAAATAAATCGGCAATTTTTTATAAAAATTCTCATTATATTATTTTAATTTCGTATCGGTCGAGACACCCCAATGTATCTTAAAGGTGGACATTTTTATAGCATAGGCCGGCAAACCACAACCCATGTCAGGGTTCTCTCTAGACTGCTCTTTAATAACCAAGACAGAACTAGGACCGGACAGTAGACCAGCAGAGCTACCGCGTAATGAACTCTTGGACTATTGACTTAGACTGATCGCTTAGAACTAACTGAAACCGCTAATGGAGAGACCCTCATTTATAAAGAGCCTGTCGCTCCCACCAGACACACAACTGGTTTGTCAACCCTGCATGATTTGCACACGCAAATAATTATGAGGGTACACACCCTCATAATTACAATAAAAAGGAATCACTGCTAATATGATCACTATAGTTACCATTTACCCCCTACGGTACTGTATGGTACCTTTCCTTAAAGGCCGGCAACGCATTTGCAAGCCCTCCGGTGTTGCAGGTGTTCATGGGCGGCGGTGATCACTTTCCATCAGGTGAGCGTCCTGCCTGTTTGCCTCCCTTTTTCCATAAAAAAAATGTGATGTTTTCAACTCCTTTGGAATCAATCAGGCAAATTGCTTCCAAAATGTAATAAGATCCAGAAATAAATTCAAGCGGTCCAAAGAATAAGTGGTGTAATATATTTCTTTTTGAAAAATAGGAAACAATAAAGGTACCTGGCCGTGTCCGCGGGATCCGACAAATGGATGAGTGATCCTTGTCGTTTGTCATTTGAAAAAAAAACCCCGGTCTTATCTCGGGTGACCATGCTGGGGACGGACGCGAGACAGCCTTGCGGTTTTATGAATAGTATAAATTATTTCTTTTTAAAAATTACAGCTAATTTATTTGGTTAGCTTGGGAAATTTAGTATATTTTTATAGAACCGGCCGGCAAACGACGAAGTAGTTCACCTGGTGGTAAGCGTTATTGACCATAAATGAACACCCAATCTATCAAATATAAGCGGGAAGGGGAGGAGATATTGGATTTTCAGAGGTTTTTATCTTTTTATTTAGTTGAATAACAACTAGTCGCTCGCCTGAGTAAGCATCTTATGTTTCAGCCTCACACAACTGACTAGTGGGCACGCTCTGCCTATTATACCTCTAGTAGGTATAAGGCTATTGTTGTTTTGTTTGTTTTTTTGTTTGTCGCCATAAATGTATATATTGTAGTAGGTACTGTCATTACTGTAATTAGTGTGAGATACCGTAATAAATGTATTTTCTTTCTTTCTTTCAGTGCCATGCAGTGCTTTGTAATTCAAAGTTATGTGTAGTGTTGCTTCTGGGCAGGCGTGGCGCATGTTGCTCGTCTCGAAAAAACCGCATTGTGGTTAACTCATGGACACACGAGTCAATCGCCTCCGTCGCAAGACGAACGTCAGGGATACATACAAGCTTGATATGTGTGTAAAAAAGGTCCACTGAAATATACCGATTGCCACGCACCCTTCCAACAATCTTTTTTACCGAGCAAATTGATGGGAAGCCAGAGCGCTTTGCAATATTATTAACCGATCCCAAAAAAGGAAGTATACAATTCGGCCGTATTTTTGTGTAAAGAGATATTTTGGCCAAATAAAGACGTTTTTAATTCAGTAGGGTTGCGTCGGGGTTGATCCTGTATACATTTTTTGACAGCCCTCGTGGCGCAGCGGGCGAGTACACGGCTATAAAGCGAGGTTGCGGGTTCGATCCCCGCACCGAGACATTTGTGTGATCCACAATATTTGTTTCGAGGGCTGCGTGTTTGTGAGACCGAAAGTCACTCGTAGTTCCTGATACCGATGCCACAAGACTCGTATCTTACTGTGAGGTCAGGACTGTGTATGGGACTGTTGGGTGTATTTATTTATTTATTATTTAGTTAAGTTCTTATGATCGAGTACGATGGAAAAATGTGAAAATCTTCGTTAAGGTTTCGTGTAATAGCTCTATAATAAAAATAACTATAATTGGAACCTTAAACTAACTTAACTATTTGTAGTAAAAGATGCGAGAGGCTGTCTGGGTAGGTACCACCGCTTTGTCTATTTCTGCCGCCCAGCAGCAGTGATTACTAAAATACTGTAGTTGACGTTGCGCTAATAAGTGGTTTAATATTGCGAATTACTTGAAAATTTCTTGTTTAAAATTTTTAGCTGCATCATTCAAGGGCGGCGGTCTTAATGTGGTTAACGATCTGAAAAAATATTTGAAATTCATTCTTTCGGGCCAAATATTTTGCATATTTTAGTGACTGATCGATTAAGCGAGCTTGACCTTGAAAACTTATCTGGAAAATTTTCCAGAGGCATAAAAAAATAAAACAAAAAGAATTACGCATATCCATCGTTCAAATTGTGAATTATCTATTAAATTAATACAAAAATTCCATAAAAATACATACATGAACTCAAGCCTGTGTTCTCATAGGGGTAGGCAGAGACAGTGGACTTCCACCTGCTACGATCCTTACACACCTCTTTGGCGTCTTTCACTCTCATTTTATTCTTCGTGCATGCACGTCGGTTTAGAGTATGCACTGTGAGTGGGATAACATTTTTTGTAGCATAAGCCGGCAGATGAGCAAATGGGTCACCTGATGGTAAGTGATCTCCACCGCCCTACAATATGAGAAAAGTCATTGGCGCGTTACCGATCTTAAAGGGAAGGGATAATTAAGGGATTGGGAAAGGAAGGGGGATTCGGGGCCTTCAAATATCTCACTCGGCATAAAACGCAGCAGCAAGCCGCTACTTTAAGTCAGTTTTATCTGTGACAGTACGATGGACCTACAACCTAGATTTCCGAAATGTAATAGTCTTATTAGCTGCAGTACTTGTTTGCTCATCTCTAGCTATAAGATAACTATAAGTGAAGGCTTGTTATTGGCTATCAGTGCACTAGTTCATAGTTACTTAGATTTGTATAGCTGCAAGGCCGCGGACTCGAAGTCAGCGGCAAGCGGCGGAGGCGCGGGTGCGGCGCGTTCAAATGCAGAGATTTAAATAGACCCGGCCTCGAAAGCCGCGGCGCGGCGCGGGCGCGAGAAGCGACGCACGAGCGGCGCGCGCCCATCGAGCGGCAACTGCGCGTCTGCATTGACGTAGTGCTGTGTATTTTCAAAAATGCCCGCCGACGTGGTGGAGCAAATTATTTCAATGATTTTTATGTGGAACATCATATTCACATCAATTTCGTTCGCGAACAAACACTAATTTCTCATAGTACAACACTACCCCGCTCTAGCGCCGCGCCGCTGACTTCGAGACCGGGTCTCCGCCGCACCCGCGCCGCCGCCGCCGCCGCCCCGCACCCGCTGAGTTCGAGACCGTGGCCTAAGTCTTCCATACCTTAAATAAATAAATAATGACTGGAGATGTATTTATGACCTTTCAAACAATAAAGCTAAGCTCCGGTCACACTTGAACGGTTCTTTTATAGTTTTTCGAATAAATCCGTCAAATTATGGACGAAAGGTGACAAACAGAGGGCCGCGTCGCGTCGGCGTAAAGCCATTGTTTAACAGCCTTTAGCCGCGACTCTGTTCATGCGGAAGTATTGATATACCGGAGCTCGAACTCCACTCGACAGGAAAAATGCTTTGTTCACTTGTAAAACTGACACAAAATTTGTGAAGGGAAAATCTTTTTTCTTTTTATAGCATAGACCGGTAAACGACCACGTGAGTCAGCTGATGGTAAGTAATCTCAACAGCCCATACGCCTACAATACTAGAAGAATCATAGGCGCGTTGCCAACCTTAAAGGAAAGGTATAATTAAGGGATTGGGAAAGGGAGGGCAATTTTGGCCTCCGGATATATCGCTCACCGTACAAAACACAGCAGCAAGCCGATACTTTACGTCGGTTTTCCGTGTTATAGTGGTAACGACCCGGTCAAACCGGTCCATTCATGCTATACACAAAACGGTATACAGCGTGGCTCTACGTTGGTTAAAGACTTGCGACTGTATTTTGAATAGTGGTTGCTAGTGCCAGGGTACCAGATTCATGGTGAAAATCCCACCATAGTAGCTCATTCAGACAAAACGCATTCTAGTCAGCCATAGTATTTCCGGTAACTTCAAGCTGGGATAATTCTACCGACCGTCAAGATACGCAAAAAATCTCTTTACCGTGGACCATTAATATATTATGATCGAAGTGATTAATTATATTTGGAATTCATTCTATCTACTTAATTTCAGGTCCAGCGTAATAATTTTGACGTGCCAAGTTAAACCCTTCTTTCCTTCCGTCTAATCTTTATGAGTGGTAGAGCCACGCTGTCTACTGCAGGAATACTCCGAATCGACCAGGTCGTTATCACTGTCTGACAGAAAACCGATAAAATAAAGTAGCGGCTTGCTGCTGCTTTTCGTACGATGAGGGTGATATCCGGAGGGCCAAATCCCCTCCCCATCCCAATCCCTTATTATCCCTTTCCTTTAAGGTCGGCAACCCACCCATTCTTCTGCTAAGCGTAAATAGCCGGTGGAGATTTACTATCAGGTGACTTACCAGCTCTTTTGCCGGCCTATGCTATTAAAAAATACCAATAACAGAATACTGATACCGCTATAAATGCAGTAGCATTAATATACTGTTTTAATGAGGCTATTGGATTTCCAAGGCACGTACGCAGAGTCAGCATCATGAAATCCTGTACTGTTGGACCGTATCGTTCCCAATTTGATGGCAAATTGTTTGTTTGCAAACCGTATTATCGATATGGGCATAAAATTGACTACTAAATATTCGAGATAAAGGGCTATTTCGAATCATAATGTTATTGTTGACAGCCTTCGTGGCCGGCTGTGAAGCGAGAGGCCGCGGGTTCAATCCCCGTACCAAGACAACAATTTGGGTGATCCACAATATTTGTTTCGGGGTCTGGCTGTGTGAAAGTCTGTCGTAGTTCCTGATACCCACGACACAAGACTGGTATCTTACTGTGGGTTATGTGTGTGATTATTGGGTGTATTTATTTATTGTATTTTGTGATATGTGGCGACTAGTTCCGTTAATCAACCTCACGCCTGTTTCCGCGAAAGGGTAGCGATGTCATTAGTGCATGCCCGTTCACCGATTATCGTACCCACATTTGACAGAAATTCGGGCAAATGACGAGCGTTATTCGAAACAAATATGTTAAATTTTAGTTTTCGTGACCTGAGCATCGAATTTAGAACCTTATTTTAATTTCCATAATGCGCTACTATTTACTTATAAGTGACTTTTAATGTGATTATGAAATAATCTCACAGTTCAACAATTACCCACAGAAAAATCGGATTTTATTTTCCAAGAGTCATGAACGGATTTGAACGTTGACCTTAACCGTTAAAAGCAATGGCTTAACCCCAACTGGGGTCACATGACCCTTACGACAAAAGCACATTTATTTATTCGGGTTAAAAGTCCCTTAAAGGTTATTGGTCAAAAAGGTCCCTATTTGTGTAAGGAATTGTGTTTCGTGTGTCATATTGTAGCAAAATGATCCATTATGCATAGATAATTCCAATATTAAATACATCCAACAGTCACAAAGTCTTGACCCCACACTAGGTTTATGACAGCCTCCGTGGCGCAGCGGGAAAGGAGCCGGCTGTGAAGCGAGAGGCCACGGGGTCGATCCCCGCACCGAGACAAACGATTGTATGATCCACAAATATTTGTTACGGGGTCTGGGTGTTGTGAGACCGAAAGTCCCTCGTAGTTCCTGATACCCACGACACAAGACTCGTATCTTACTCTGGGGTCAGGACTATGTATGTGACTGTTGGATGTATTTATTTATTTAACCTGTATCGGGAACTATGTACTACTTGTGGTTCCACAACATCCAGACCCGAAAGAAATATTCATGGATCACGCAAACACCCGTACCCGACTGGATAGCGACCACCGTACACATGGTGAAAATACCCGCCATAGTGACTCATTCAAGCGTCCAGTAACTTCATGCAGGCAAATAAGGGTGTACCCCTATCTAATATAACCAACCTTCAAGTCATATCCCAAACCCCTCAGGGGAATTGGAAATACACTGGCTGATCGTGGAACGCGATTCACAAAAGAAGTGGAAGAAGTTAAGTTCTGTGTGGTTTTGCTTCTGTTTATGGGCAGACGTGGAGCTTATCATAAGGCGAGCGCCTTGCTCGTCTCGTCATTCAATCAAATAAAAAAAAGCTATTTCAATGTTTAAGGTTTTTTTTCTATCATGATTAACTGTTTAATTTTACGGTAAACTAACTGCACAAATAAAAACATATTTATAACACGACAGGAGGATGCAGGACATAATATCCAGTTTATAAATTAAATTGTTTATTCACTAGAACCTTCTATTGTCGCATATCCTGCCTTGCCCGCATGCATTGTGCATATGCAAATATCAGCGGCATGCACAATGCTCATCTGTTTTGTATAAGTTTAGACGCGGAATAATGGCTTTGGAGAGCCAGCACTGGGTTTGAAGGAGGCATTGTTTTATTTTTATAATGGCACTGCATCTGATGGTATAATGCAGTCTAAAAATGTAGATGAAAAGTCCGGTTTTAGAGAGCTATTTTCATGTAGATTTCAGTCAATAAGATGCATAAATATATACTGACATAGTGCGTAGCAGACATGTAACAACACAGATATAACAGTTTCTTTGAAGTGAAACTTCTTTAGAATCGTTGTGATTTGAAACTCGCTGAAACGAAAATACGTCACGACAAAGTCAAACATGCGAGAGTGATATAGGTTACAAGTATGCTATCACGTGTCTTTGCGCCTGCGTATAAAAAAGGCTTCGGAAAATGTGTCATAAACAACGTGATTATTCACGTGTTTTATTTTTTTGCATTTGTATATTAAAATTCGTTGGTTAATTAATTCATTTTGATAATTCTAAAGTTTCACTTCTCCGGTGTGTGAATTGCACACACATTTTTTTCATATTGGCTGTGTTTCTTACTAAATTTTTAACCGACTTTATAAATTCGCAATTCGGCTATTTTTTTCTTAAGTCCGTCGATTTTTCCACCACTTATGGACTGATATTTGTCGGAAAAATGATTCGATAGAATTTGGCTGCGATGTGGTCCCATATAAATTTTGTTAAGATCTAACGATGCAGTACGGAAAAAAAAAACACTCTTCAACGGACAACAGCTCGTCACGATTGTGTTATTGTATTGAAATTTACATACCATAGCTGTAACTAAATCTGAATATTGAATAACAAAATAAGTTTTAACAAAATTTAAAAACCGACTTCAAAAGATAACACTGAAAAGTTAAAAATAACAATTTCTATAGATCCTTTTGGAGTTGGTGCAATTCCAGTTGACCGGCAGCGACATAGGCAATAAATGTGATTTATACCAAACATAATGTGTTGTGATTAATTTAATAAATTGAAAAATTGAAATCAAAAGAAATACGGTAGTGTTTTTGTGATTCTTCTCAGTCCAGTAGGCATTTCAGATACACAAGTCGATCAATAACATGATGAGTCTTTTTGTATAGCATAGGCCGAAAGAAAAAAAAAGAAAAAAAGTAAACGAGTAAGTGGGTCACCTGATGGTAAGTGATCTCCACCGCCCATATACACCCACAATATCAGAAGAATCATGAGCGCATTGCCAACTTTAAAAGAAAGGGATAATTAGGCATTGGAAAGGGAAGGGGATTTGGGCATTTCCGGATTTTCTCATTCAACGCACTAAACGCATCAGCAAGCCGCTACCCTACGTCAGTTCTCGGTGAGGCAGTAACGACCCGGTCGAGCAGGCCCAATCATGCTGTGGACAAAACTGTCTACAGCATGGCTCTATCCAAGATGTGTATGTGTGTACCTAATATGAGTATTTTTTCATTTTTTTCTTTCTTTAAAAAATCAAATTCTAAGAATTGACTTCACTAACTACGATCTAAGAATAGACTTAGATTGAGTTAGAAGAATAGCCTTTCAATATTAAGGTATAAGTTTGCCACGCGATCCACCCCCGACTCTTTTCATGTTGTAGGTGTTTATGGACAGTTTATGGATGGCGGTGATTGCCCCCTCCACTATAAAAAAGTTCGTTAATCTTTTGTTGAAGTGATTTTTCACTATTAGTTCTTTTTTTTATTAGCCCTGTATTGGCACGGGTCTCCTCTACTGAATGAGAGGGATTAGACCTTAGTCCACCACGCTGGCCTAATGCGGGTTGGCAGACTTCACATACCTTCGAAAAATCTTATCAAGTTCTCAGGTATGCAGGTTTCCTCACGATGTTTCCATCACCGTTAGAGCAGGCGATAATTAACAATTAATATTCACGTAACTTAGAAAAGTCAGTGGTGTATGCTCTTGAGGCTGGTTTCGAACCTGCGACTATGGTCTCGACAGTCCATACCACTCCCCGCTGAGCTATCGCTGCTATAGTTCTTAATTTTTTTTTCAGGTACTGTCTCTATATGTAGCAGATGAGGTGAGTCAAGTAATTTTTTTATTAAAATTTACAATAATATTATGAGAGCATTTTATGTGATCATTTACCCATTTTCGCCATATAGCATGGTTTGAAGCCTTAAAATATCGGACACGCGAAATATTACACATATAGACGCATTTTTAGATTTGGTAGATATAGATACGATCAAGACTATACGTATTCCTTTTTATCCTGGCACAGCAAAGTTACTGTACTACACCTGATGGTAAGTGCAGTGCAGTCCAAATAACCAGCGACCAACAAACAGTGAGTTTATCGGTGGTCACCAGAATCATGCCGGCCTATATAAATGCTTCTTCACACTCCGAAGATGTACCCCTACACGCGCCCCCAAAAACAAGCAAGTCATCTCGCAAGCCCCTCGGGAGAACCAGATATACATTGGCTGATTATGGAACGCGGTCCACACAAGGTGTGTAGGTCACTATGGCAGGTTTTAACACCATGTGTACGGTGGCCTCTGTGCGGGCGGATTTGAATATTCTACCAGCAACAAAAATCCGAAATAATATTGAAACAAGTCAGTCTATACAAAACACAATCCTGAGGTCTCGTGATCCACAGCCAAATTCATGCTTTTAGAGAAATAGAACACGTCGAAAACATTTCAAATCTATATATATAAAAATGAATCGCTGTGCGTGTGTCTCGCCAAAACTCGAGACTGGCTGTACCGATTTGGCTAATTCTGATCTTGAAATATTTGTGGAAGTTCAGGGAAGGTTTACCCGGTGAGAAAAAATGAGTAACATAAATAATAAGTAAAGGAAAACACTAAAAACGACAACTTAATTTTCCAATACAAACTGTTCCTGGGTATGAAACATTTGACATCTTTTTGATGTGAAACATCTATAAGCGCAGGTATAAACCGGATTGTTGGCGTTGCGAAGCTTGCCGTTATGACGGGTCGCCACGCTATACTAGACAGGGCATGGACAGGACAGGACAGGAACAGAACAGGATAGTACAGGACAGGACAGGACAGGACAGGGACAGGGACAAGACAGGGACAGGACAGGGACAGGGACAAGACAGGGACAGGACAGGATAGGACAGGACAGGACAGGGACAGGGACAAGACAGGGACAGGACAGGGACAGAACTGGATAGGACAGGACAAGACAGGGACAGCGACAGGACAGGGACAGGACAGGGACAGGGCAGGGACAGGACAGGACAGGACAGAACAGGGGCAGGATAGGACCGGACAGGACAGGGACGGGACAGGACAGGACAGGATAGGACAGGACAGGGACAGGATAGGACAGGGACGGGACAGGACAGGACAGGACAGGGCAGGACAGGGACAGGACAGGACAGGACATGACAGGACATGACAGGACAGGACAGGACAGGACAGGACAGGGACAGGATATGGACAGGACAGGGATAGGATATGGACAGGACAGGACAGGACAGGACAGGACAGGGACAGGGACAAGACAGGGACAGGACAGGGACAGGACAGGGACAGAACAGGACAGGACAGGGACAGGGACAAGACAGGGACAGAACTGGATAGGACAGGACAAGACAGGGACAGTGACAGGACAGGGACAGGACAGGGACAGGGCAGGGACAGGAAAGGACAGGACAGGACAGGGGCAGGATAGGACCGGACAGGACAGGGACGGGACAGGACAGGACAGGACAGGACAGGACAGGACAGGGACAGGATAGGACAGGGACGGGACAGGACAGGACAGGACAGGACAGGACAGGACAGGACAGGGACAGGACAGGACAGGACAGGACAGGACTGGACAGGGACAGGGACAAGACAGGGACAGGACAGGGACAGAACTGGATAGGACAGGACAAGACAGGGACAGCGACAGGACAGGGACAGGACAGGGACAGGGCAGGGACAGGACAGGACAGGACAGAACAGGGGCAGGATAGGACCGGACAGGACAGGGACGGGACAGGACAGGACAGGACAGGACAGGACAGGATAGGACAGGACAGGGACAGGATAGGACAGGGCCGGGACCGGACAGGACAGGGACGGGACAGGACAGGACAGGACAGGACAGGACAGGACAGGACAGGATAGAACAGGACAGGGACAGGATAGGACAGGGACGGGACAGGACAGGACAGGACAGGACAGGACAGGGACAGGACAGGACAGGACAGGACAGGGACAGGACCAGGCAGGGACAGGAGAAGACAGGACAGGACAGGACAGGACAGGACAGGACAGGACAGGGACAGGACAGGACAGGACAGGACAGGGACAGGATATGGACAGGACAGGGATAGGATATGGACAGGACAGGACAGGACAGGACAGGACAGGACAGGACAGGGACAGGGACAAGACAGGGACAGGACAGGGATAGGATATGGACAGGACAGGACAGGGGCAGGACAGGGACAGGACCAGACAGGGACAGGAGAAGACAGGACAGGACAGGACAGAACAGGACAGGGACATGACAGGACAGGGCAGGACAGAACAGGGGCAGGATAGGACCGGACAGGACAGGGACGGGACAGGACAGGACAGGACAGGACAGGATAGGACAGGACAGGACAGGATAGGACAGGACAGGGACAGGATAGGACAGGGACGGGACAGGACAGGACAGGACAGGACAGGACAGGACAGGACAGGGACAGGACAGGACAGAACAGGACAGGACAGGACAGGACAGGGACAGGATATGGACAGGACAGGGATAGGATATGGACAGGACAGGACAGGGGCAGGACAGGGACAGGACCAGACAGGGACAGGAGAAGACAGGACAGGACAGGACAGGACAGGACAGGGACATGACAGGACAGGACAGGACAGGACAGGACAGGGACAGGATATGGACAGGACAGGGATAGGATATGGACAGGACAGGACAGGGGCAGGACAGGGACAGGACCAGACAGGGACAGGAGAAGACAGGACAGGACAGGACAGGGGCAGGACAGGGACAGGACAGGGACAGGACCAGACAGGGACAGGACAGGACATGGACAGGGACAGGACTGTCCCACCGGGGGGAGGTGGAAGGCGACCTGACTTAGGTCGTCGAAGTCAATAAAATGTGCGACGGGCTACCTCACGTGCAATGGTGCAGTACCTCACTTAATTGTATTTAATGTAAATGAAACTTTGTATTAAGTTTAGACCACATTTTACACAAATATTATGTAGGTGATACGAAGTTCACCGGGTCATCTAGTTTAATTAATAAATATTTCTTTGAATCCCAAGTTCCAAAACGTGACTTTTCAATAAATCGAGTACGAAACAAAGGGTCCCTCACAAAGAACCTACTTAAAGATTTTTAATTAAATTGCCAGCGCAAATATATCACGGTTTATTGTTTTTTAAACTAGGCCTCGGAAATCCACCCTCCGGAATAGAGTGGCCAGACAATACATTTTAATCAGCAGTGCTAAATTGCCTCGGAATTTTCTTTGTTTTGTGATTTCGAAGAAAAAATCGATATTAAAGGGGGTTTGTTTTGTTCAACCAGGGAACGTGTTTGAAAGATTTTCTTCTGAATATTGAATTTATAGTTATGTTTATAATAATGATATTGATAGTCAATAGACACTGGAAGGCTTTTCTTCTATATTTTCTTCTATGATCATACATTATAAGATAATGTATGTATTGTGATGACACCATCTGAATGCTATCCCTGTATACAATATAGCAGTGCACCAAGGACAGTCCTCGGTAATCTTTATATATAAAAAAATCGTGTCACGTTGTTTGTCCGCGATGAACTGCTAAACTACTGAATCAATTTTAATCAAATTTTGCAAACTTTATGCAGTTTGATCCAAATTGAGAGATAAGATAGTTTATATCTCAATTTATGGTAGAAATATTTTTTATTACAAATTATTAGTTATCATTATCTGTGAGTTCCATAAGACTCTAACAGATGGCGGTATAAGGTCATTTATCGGCTGGATTTACTAAGCATCTAATAGATGGCGCATACTGTATTGAAGAGCTTACTACCATATAATTTGACATATACCTTAGCCACAGCAACACGTGGCCGGGTTTGCTAGTAATAATATATGTGTATTTGTATTTTACTTCCCCGATATGTTGTAATAGATATTAATTAAAACAAAACAATATCGTCTGAACAAATATTCACTTAGATACACACTCCTTGTCAACTAGTAATTTATGTTATTGTGAAGAAAAACATGAACTCGGCTAGTTTGCAAGGATAGGAAGTTGTATGTAGGTCGAGGAACACGTATAAACATGGTAAACAGGAAGGACAAACACGCTTCCAAATTGGATAGCAGGCAGAAGTTACTGTAGTGTATGACTTGTGATTAAATATCTGTAAATGGATAAGCTGGTGGAAGGGTACTTGGTATTTATTTACCCGACTAGATAGCGACTACCGTACATGAGTGAGTGCTAGAGCCATGCTGTAGATAGTTTTGTCTATAGCATGAACGGGCTGGCTCGACCGGGTCATTACCACTATCTCACAGAAAACCGACGTAAAATAGCGACTTGCTGTTGCGTTTCGTACGGTGAGTGAGATATACGGAAGCCCAAATCCTCCTCCCCTTCCCAATCCCTTAATAATCCCTTCACTTTAAGATCGGCAACGCGCCTATGATTCTTCTAGTAGGCGTTCATGAGCGGTGGAGATCACTGACCATCACATGAACCACTTGCCCGTTTGCCAATCTATGCTATAAAAAGATAACCTTCTTTTTGTCGAGAGTTAAAACAAGACAACCTAACTTCATAACCAATTTCATCCACAAAACGTACAGCAATAATTCTTTAGCGCTAATAAGTTTTCATAGCCTGGTGTAATTCACACCGCGTAGAATGATTTCAGAGCATAATACGGGGGAGAGCGTCTGTGCCGGGGGCTTGAAAATCAAAGGCTTCGGCGGCGCTGCTTCAACGTAATTATGAGCCGCTTTGTTAAACGCCACGAGTTTGCTGGTACAGACAGCAATGTGGGAATATAGACATCTGTTTAGGGATAAATATGTACATTTTACATTAAAAATATTTGAATGTAGCGTTACATGGTCCAATAAAAAATGATTTGTCCATCAAATTAAAAAGAGATTTATCTGAGCACGACAAAGTGCACTTCACCTGATGGTAAGTGCACTGCAGTCCAAGAAATCCAGCAACCAATAAACAATGATAAACAATGAGTTTATCGGTGGTGTCTACTCTCACACACACTCCGAAAAACGAAAAATCAAATCGATGGGCCTACAACAGGACAAGTGAATAAACACAGGGATACGGGATCAAGTTCACATTTCGCCAAGCGTATTTCCGCCCCATGATGTAAAAGGGGTGAAACTATCGCTATATCGGCATAAATTCCAACTCTACTAATTCCTATATGATTATCGAATCTACAACACTTACACAAGTACAAGTGTGTTCAGTGTTGCCTGACCTGGAAGTTGAACCGAGGACCTCCCGGTTATCAGCATTACACGCTGTCACTAGCCCGATTGTCATACTGTTTAATACTGTACACATTTCTGGACTGAATTCGTTCAAAACTTTATTCGCAATGTGCGGTAGATCTTACTCCGACAAATTTAATTAAAATCTGTCGCGTAGAATCGACGCGGACGCCTCCATAGTCTAATATCCTAATGATGTTAAATTGAAAATCTTTTTTGGGACCCGTTAAAACTTTTGAATTAAATACGAATGGAATGCGATAGAAATATATGCCCTCTTTTATAATATTCGGAAGTAGTACGGACTGTGGAGACGGATGTCGCGGTTTCAAAACCAACCCCAATGCACACACCCCTGACTTTTCGAAGTTACGTATTCAGCTTATTAATTATTGCTTGCTTCAATGGTGATAGAAAAAATCGTGGGGACCTTACATACCTGACTATTCATGGCAAACAAGCAAGTAGGTCACCTGCATAGGCGCGTTGCTGACCTTAAAGCGAAGGGATAATTAAGGGATTGTGAAGGGGATTTGGGCCTCCGGATATCTCACTCACAGTACAGATATCGCCCCGGTAGGGGGCGAGCCTATCGCCATACCGGGCACAATTCCAGACTACAGGCTGAGCGTTTCGTGATAGAAAACCCAATATCACTTTTACCCGACCCGGGGATCGAACCCGAGACCTGAGCACAGGAGTCGTACCGCATACGCATTACAACTACGCCACCGAGGCAGTATCTTAGTCAGTTTCTTAGAATATGTTTAGTAATAAATATTAATAGATAGATAGATATAGACTCTTTATTGCACACCAATAATTAAAATTATACATTAAGGACCTTACAACTAAATCAAGCTACAAAAGGCGGTCTTATCGCTAATAGCGATCTCTACCAGACAACCTTGAAAATGTTATGGATTATTAAAATATAGCAGAAATGCAGGGGTGTAGATTCACAACAGAACTTATATATTATAAAGAAATAAAAACATATATAATCATATATATACAAATAAACATATATATAATACATACATACACACTTACATATAATACATATATAACATTAATATTATAATATATACTGATAAATAAAATTGATATGAGCTACTTAATGGATATAAGTACATTAATCTAGCGTAGACAAATAAAAGCTTTTCACTCGAGATTTAAAAATACTCAATGAAGGAGCTTGTCGTATAAATATCGGTAGCGAATTCCACAGGCGAACTGCCTGGACAGTAAATGAACTATCGAAGAAAGTACTGCAGTGTGAAGGAGTTTTAAGAGTCAAATTTTCTGATGACCTTAAAGTGCGCGAATGCGAGCTATGGAGAAACATAAAATTATCTTTAAGATAGTTAGTTTAATAAGTTAGTTTAATACTAACCCAACAATCACACACATAGTCCTGACCCCACACTAGGTTGAACCTGTATCGTCGGTATCAGGAACTACGAGAGACTTACGGCCCCACAACACCCAGACACGAAACCAATATTCGTGGATCACACAATCATTTGTCTCGGTTCGGAGCCCAACCCACGGCTTCATAGCCGGCTACTCAATCGCGGCGCCACGAAGACTGTCTATAAGGTAGTACTATTGAGTGGTAGAGCCACGCTGTAGACAGTTTTGTCTACAGCATGAATGGGCTGGCTCGACTGGGTCGTTACCACTGTCTCACAGAAAACCGACGTAAAGTAGCGGCTTGCTGCTGCGTTTCGTACGGTGAGTGAGATATCCGGAAGCCCAAATCCCCTCCCCTTCCCAATCCTTAATTATCCCTTTCCTTTAAGGTCGGCAACCCGCCCATAATTCTTATGGTAGTGGGCGTACATGGGCGCTGGAGATCACTTACCACCAGGTGACCCACTTGCTCGTTTGCAGGCCTATGCTATAAAAAAAAAAAAAAAAAAAAAAAGGCTGAAAGAGAAGCCGGGCGGAGACAGGCGTTTAAATTAGTTCATTTTTAGAAACTCTCTTCACGTTAACATCGTATTTTCATACGGTTTTACTCTAATAAAACGTTCGCAATAATTTAAAAGGGATTTGTTTATTTAAACGTGTGAATCGGCTGTAACATTCATTACGGCTCATTAATTATACAGTTGGTGATACATTTTGAATTCTACATAATGTGCACAGATAATCTAACGCAGGGCTGGCGATGAAATGATTTGATGTAATTGCCTAGTGTATTTTGATGATGCCATAATAATAATAAATGCACCCAACAGTCACACACATAGTCCTGGCTCCACAGTTAGATACGAGTCTTGTGTCGTGGATATCAGGAACTACGAGAGGCATTCGGTCTCACAACACCCAGATTCCGAGACAAATATTTGTGGATCACACAAACATTTGCCTCAGTGCGGGGATCGCACCCGCGGCCTCTCGCTTCACAGCCGGCTACCCGCGCGCTGCGGCACGGAGGCTGTCAAAATGATATACGTATGTTATGTATGCATTTAGTCAGTCACGTGCGTGCGCTCGACCGAAACGCCTTGCGCATGCAAGCGATACAATGACGTCAATAGAATAATTTACTGATAAATATTATGCATTATTGTATCTGCAACAGAATATAATATGAAAAAGAACCTTTTTTGTTAAAACACAATATAAATCGGGTAAAAAATGAGCCCGTAATTATGATTTTAAATATTGGTATGAGCAAAAGTGGGCGCGTGGTGGGGACATCAATCTATCTCGCTCACACGCGTGTACCGTAATGGCCATTTGCCACGGTGACGTCAAAGTTGACGTCGTCTGTTATTTGACAAGTGCCCCTTCTATCAGAGTTAAATGACTTCTAATTTATTTTTTCATGCACGGGTTAATGAAATTCTTACTACAATAAAATATTGCTCAAACTTGCATACTGATGATTCTTTAACTAAATATGGTTAAATAAAGTCTTTTTATCCAAAAATAAAACGGACTTAAAAAGTAAAATGCTGAAAATAAAACCATAAAATTTGTAGTCGGTGGTATCAATCCATTGGCTATAAAACTACTGTACCCTCAGGTTCGATCCCCGGGTCGCGTAAAAGTGATATTGGGTTTTTTAAATCACGTAATGCTCGGTATCAGCCCGGAGTTCGGAATCGTGCCCGGTATGGCGATACGCTCGCTCCCTATCACATCATGGGTCGGAAATACAGTGAAATGTACTGATTACACCTATGCCTACCCTTTCGGGATTACAGGCGTCACTGCGTATGTACCACCGACTCATATCACCGACTTTTGTTTTATATTAAATTTAGTTTTTTTAGTCCTTTTTTTTGACAAAAAGTTTTAGGCCAAGGTTTTGTTAACTACAAACTCATTTTCACACGCAGTGCAACCGGTCGCTATTATCTGTGTTTTATCATGACCTTATTCAACTTTAATTGTACCTGAGACGTGGCAGTTTATACTCGTGTTATTAATTGAACGTTGAATTTTATACCTTTGCGTTTCAAATGTGATAGTTTTAAAAATTAAATTAGCAGTTTGAGGAAAGCAGGATAAGGTACATTCAATAATTCTATAAGTAATATTTATAGTTTTCATTGTGATTATTGGCGTGATTTTTTTATACAATTGCTAAAGATAGAGATGCAATTTTGAAAAAACAAAATGAAATTAAATTTCGCAGGCTAGTGCAGATATGCGACATTAACCCTGGTTATAAATAGTGTAATTTGAAGGGAGTCATATTTACTTTGAAAGAATATTTAGGTGGGTACCTTTTTTTTTATTGAATGACGAGACGATATCGATAATATAACGGTGCAGAGTTGCAAGCGGGCGAAGCTGCGTGAAAATGATAGTCGAATTACAAAAATGTTATGAATTTGTGCTGGTTAACCAAGTGTGAAGGCAACATCGTGAGGAAACCTGCATACCTGAGAACTCGATAAGATTTTTCGAAGGTATGTGAAGTCTGCCAACCCGCATTGGGCCAGCGTGGTGGACTAAGGCCGAATCCCTCTCATTCAGTAGAGGAGGCCCGTACCCAGCAGTGGGACGTGTGTAATACAGGGCTAGTAAAATTTTTTTTTTTTTTTATAGCATAGGCCGGCAAACGAGCAAGTGGGTCACCTGATGGTAAGTGATCTCCACCGCCCATGTACGCCCACCACCAGAAGAGTCATGGGCGCGTTGCCGACCTTAAAGGAAAGGGATAATTAGGGATTGGGAAGGGGAGGGGATTTGGGCTTCCGGTTATCTCACTCACCGTACGAAACGCAGCAGCAAGCCGCTACTTTACGTCGGTTTTCTGTGAGACAGTGGTAACGATCCGGACGAGCCAGCCCATTCATGCTGTAGACAAAACTGTCTACAGCGTGGCTCTACCACTCAAATATATAATTATTTCATTTCATGCTGGTTAAGCGAGAGTTTCAAGGTGGTAGGACCCTCGTATGCGAGCGCCGTCTGGGTTGGTACCACCGCTTTGTTTATTTCTGCCGTCAAGCAACAGTGTGTAAGCACTGTTGTGTTTCGATTTGAAGGACATTGAAGCCTGTGAAATTACTGGACATTATGAGACTTAACATATTATGTCTTGGAGTGATGAGCGCAGTTCAGTGCCATGCAGTGCTTTATAACTCAAAGTTCTGTGTGGTGTTGATTCTGTTTATGGGCAGGCGTGGCGCTTACCATCTGGCAAGCGACTTGCTCGTCTCGACATTCAATTAAATAAAAAAAAAAGTTACAACTAACGATGGTGGCGTTAGTGCAACGCTAGTTTTACCTCTGTCCACCCCTTCGGTAAAGTTGACCTTATTTTCTATTATTTTTAATATTATTGTTATTTTTATTTCATGGTTAATAAACATAGCAATGGACGCAGCAGCGGCGGTGACAGGCGTGAACACATACCAAGCCGCATTTCATGTACTGGCGGCTCTTAATTTAACAGGATATCTATGGCCTCCTCAAGCATTTGTTCAAGGTTATTATTTATTATTATTTTTAGACGCCTCCGTGGCGAATAGCCGGTTGTATCTGAATAATATGTGTCATAATATAATAATATCTTAAATATGTAAATATATGAAATGCAATATTTTGCATTTAAAGTTATAAAAATAATAAAACTTTTAATTGTCCCAATATTCCTGATACTCTATATATATGTCATTCTCTTGTAGCTTATTTTTCTGAAGTTTCACTTCTGCCATATATTAATTAAAAAAAGTGTGTGTGTACAACACTTTTTTTCATAAAAATTATAAAGTTATGAAATGTTTACCAACCGCATTTTTAACGTAGTGCACTAAAGCCTAACCACTCACATTAGTTAAGTAGGCCCGTGCCCAGCAATGGGACTTAACATTATTTCGTCACTGGAAAGGTGAAAATATAAGAGCGTCAATACATGTACTTCACGGAAGAGCGTTTTAAAGTTATTTTTCACGATCATCATCATTATCCATCACCCTGAATTCCTCCCCTGCTGGTTTTTCCTGATTCCCCTGATTCTTTCCAAATTCGCACCACCCTAGACGGTCCTACGATAATAATTCATAATAATTATATTATGAAAAAAAAAAAACAATAAAATATAAGTTTTACTGAAAATTATCCAGTAGATAAAATTATATAATTTTTTATCTTAAAAAACAAATTTTAAACACTCTATCGTAGAGTTCACTAATTGACGCTTTAGTATTTTTTTTATCCGGGCACGGCAAAATTGCTGCACTAAATCTGCGTAATGCAGTCCACGAAAACCAGCGACCACCGACAAACAATGATTTTATCGGTCATCACCAGAATCATGCCGGCCTGTATAAATGCGACTCTTTTTTTTTTTTTATCCTGGCTCGGCAAAGTTACTACGCTACATCTGATGGCAAGTGTAGCGCAATCCAAGAATAGTGTCGACCAACGATAAACAATGTGTCCATCGTAGGTCGGCAATATCATGCCGGTCTGCCAAGGGGGAGGGGAAGGAAAAAGGGATGGGAAAAGGGATAGGATCAGGGGGCAAGCCCCCTGGGGAGAACCGGATATACACTGGCTGACCCTGGAACGCGACCCACAAAGGTGGGCCACTATGGCAGGTTTTAGCACCAGTGTACGGTGGTCGCTATCCGGTCGGATACAAGTATCCTCCCACCAGCAAACTCCACACTCCAAAGAGGGAAGAAGCAAATCCAGAGGCCTGCGAAACGGACGGACGGGCGGATTCGATGCAGGCACAGGAATACAAGGATGTATCTCTGTACCCTTCCCAACAAACCGTCAAGTCCTGTCGCAAGCTCCTCGGAAGAACCGGATATACACTGGCTGATCCTGGAACGTGATCAACACATGGTGTATGGATTACTATGGCAGGTTTTAACGCCATGAGTATGGTGGTCGCTATCCGGGCGGATATGATTCTACCACCAGCAAATATTTTTACCTTTCCAGGAACGATATAATGTAGTGATGATATTATTTTTTCGTTTCATATACTAGATGGCGCAACGTACGATTTCATAGTGGTAGGCGCAGGGTCAGCTGGATGTGTCATTGCCAATAGATTGACTGAGATCGAAGGAGTCAGTGTTCTACTTATAGAAGCTGGCGGGGACCCACCCATGGAGTCTGTTGTATGTATTTCATTCACTAAACTTCTCGATCTTTCTAAGTGGTAGAGCCACTATGTAGTTATGGGATATTAGTTTTTTTTTATCCTGGCTCGGCAAAGTGACTATGCTACAACTGATGGTAAGCGTAGTGCAATCCAGGAATAGTGTCGACCAACGATAAATAATGTGTCCATCGTAGGTCGGCAAGATCATGCCGGCCTGCCAAAGGGCCATGGGGGAAGGGAAGGAAAAGGGATGGGAAAAGGGTTAGGCTCAGGGGGCAAGCCCCCTGGGGAGAACCGGATATACACTAGCTGACCCTGGAACGCGACCCTCACAAGGTGGGCCACTATGGCAGGTTTTAGCACCAGTGTACGGTGGTCGCTATCCGGTCGGATACAACACCAGTAGTTTATGGGATTGTGAGTTTATTTATCACTTATTATCAGGTAATTGCTCGATTGCCGATTTTTGTTATAAATAAAAGCAATGTTTTAACAACAAATAGTAACTACTCAAAAATGTTGGTTTCATATTTTATTTTAGAAAAGTTTTTAACTGAAAAGTGATACAACAAAAAATTAGGAACAAAATTAAGAGTTCTGAAAATTCAGAGTTTGTATTTAATTGAGTCAAATAAGATCAGAAATGAAAACTAATAGAAACCGTGAATTGCTGACATAAAAAACACTTAATTGAAAACACAGTTTGTCAAAGTCATAACAGATATAACGATGTACATTGCTTCCGATTCTCATAAATTTTGTACATTAATGCCTTAAACGTTTCTTTACAATTCTAAAGATCCATGACCTCATTACAACATTTAGTCACTTTTTTCATTATATTCTATTATACATTTTAGTGTGTTATACACTAACCAACGAATGATGACGTAGTAATGCCAAATTATTTACACATATGTAGTTCAAATACATCATCTCGCTAGTCCCGTCATCCAATCAAATAAAAAAAAACTAAAAAGTTATTTTAAGATATACGAGTAAGATTTACCATTAGTGAGATTTTCGGGTAGTGGAGCCACGCTGTAGTTTTGTCTACAGCATAAATAGACTGGCTCGACCGGGCCGTTACCACTGTCTCACAGAAAACCGACGTGAAGTAGCAAAAATAAGCATAGTCGTATAAAAATCAGAAACGTTTACCTAAATTTGATTTATAATACATATTATGTTTATTAATGCAGTATTAATTGTAGAAATCAATTTTATCACCTGTTGTTTCTGGAAGCAAAAAAAATCAAATTACGGTAATAAAAATTACTTGACGGCTATTTTAAATCTCTTGGAGGTCCCAATACGGCCCTTATATCCACTTTCCCCCTTTTTTGCATGTTATTATGTTTAACACTCAATATTCAATAAAACAATATAATAATCTACAGCTTCCAGGTTTACCGGTTTTCTTGAAGAAATCTGAAAACGATTGGAACTACAACTCAGAGGTTGATGAAACAGGGCGCACGATGCAACACCTAAAAAACAAAAGAGTTGAATTGACTAGAGGAAAAATGCTTGGAGGCAGTAGCTCTATTAATTTTATGGCATATACTAGAGGGAATCCTCACGATTTTAACACATGGGCAGCCATAACCAAAGATCAAAGCTGGTTATGGAACGAAATCCTCCCATACTTCATAAAGAGCGAAAGACTGGAAGACCCAATAGTTCTGAAATCGTCATTTGGTACCTTCCATGGCACGCAAGGCTATATGGGTATATCAAAGGATTATAATAAAGAAGCTATCAACTATTTAAAATCTTTTGCAGAAATTGGTAACGATATTAAATTAGATACAAATTCTGGCTCACCATTAGGTTACGCTGAAGGAATGTTTACTATATCTGAAGGTACACGACAAAGTTCCGCATACTCTTTTCTATCGAAAATCAAACACCGGCCGAATCTACATGTTCTTAAAAATACATTGGTAACAAAAATTATTTTTGATAACAATAGGACTGCTATAGGGGTAGAGGCATTGCTGCGTAATAAACAATTAGTAAATTTATTCGTTACGAAAGAAGTAATTATATCAGCTGGTTCCTTTAATTCTCCGCAACTACTAATGTTATCCGGTGTTGGTCCAAGAAAGCATTTGACAAGCAAAGGTATAAATGTAATATCAAATTTGCCAGTCGGAGAAAACATGCAAGATCACATTAATGTACTTATAGTGCAAAAAATGGGTGAAGCGAAACCATTGATACCTAAAAGTCCGCTAGATTACCCATATCCTTCATTAATAGGATTCACAACATTGAACAAAAGACAAGAGTTTCCAGATTATGAAACTATGAGTTTCATTATGAGAAATCGTGATGATGGGTTCCTAATATTTTGTGCCTTTTTCTTTGCGTATGAAAACAAAATCTGCCAGGAGTTGTACGACCAGAATAAGGGTCGAGCAATGTTCTTTTCACTTGTGAGTCAATTATACCCTAAATCACGTGGGAAAGTTCTTCTCCGAAGTGTAGATCCTAGGGATCCTCCACTGATATACACTCAATACTACACAAACGATGAAGATTTAGAGGCTCATGTCAGGTTCGTTGAAGATTTTATCCAAGTTTCCAATACTTCTTTCTTCAGAAGCGTTGGTTCGGATTTATTAATACCTAAATCTTGTGGTTGTGGCGTACCTTTTGGGAAAAAGTTTTGGAGATGCTACGTGCTGTGTATGATGGTGTCCGGATATCACTATGCCGGGACTTGCGCCATGGGATCTGTGGTAGACTCGAATCTTCGAGTGTTTGGAGTTCACGGTCTTCGTGTAGCTGATGCTAGTGTAATGCCGACTATCCCTGGAGCGAATATTTGCGCACCAACAGTTATGATAGCGGAAAAAATATCTGATATATTAAAACGGGATTATTATGGGAAATAAGCAAATAAATAATCTTGAGTATGTGAACCGTGTTATTATTGATGAAACATTAACTAAGGAAGCAATTCATTGTATTGTGTATTAGGTACAAGGTAAAATTATTACGCATCATATAACATTACACGGAAATCTATTTGTATGCTAACAATAAATATGTAATAACAATAGGGTACTTGACTATGTTTAATTGTATACATTATTTCATATGTACTGGCCAATAATATAAAAAAGAAACTATTTTGCAAACAGAATTAAAATTGGGTGAAAAATAAGGCTGTATTTCATGTTTTAAATATGACAATAATACCGGCCCTATAATAGACACTGTCCAAATACTGGATACGGGCAAATTTTATTAATGAGAACGGTTAGACCTCGACACCATCACACTATTTTTTTTTCCTGGCTCGGCAAAGTGACTACGCTACACCTGATGGTAAGTGTAGCGCAATCCAAGAATAGTGTCGACCAACGATAAACAATGTGTCCATTGTAGGTCGGCAAGATCATGTCGGCCTGCCAAAGGGCCAAAGGGGAGGGAAAGGAAAAAGGGATGGGAAAAGGGTTAGGATCAGGGGGCAAGCCCCCTGGGGAGAACCGGATATACACTGGCTGACCCTGGAACGCGACCCACACGAGGTGGGCCACTATGGCAGATTTTAGCACCAGTGTACGGTGGTCGCTATCCGGTCGGATACAAGTATAGCAAACACATTGGTCTAATGTGGTTTGGTAGATGTCATATACATTCGAAATTTGAAATTCTCTGACATGCAGTTTTCCTCACAACGATGTGTTGCTTTCCCGTTATCGCGAGCAGTAATTAACAGTGAATATTAATGGTATGATAACCCGCGACATATCATTGTCTCGATAATCCGTTTTATTATTCACCAGGCTATCGCCACTAATCCAATATATTTTTTTACAAGCTTCAATGACAAAACGAACATGTTGCTCGCCTGATGGTTATCGGAAAGCCTGCCCATAAACAGAAACAACACCACACACAACTTCGAATTACAAAGCACTGCAAAGCACTGGACTGCGTTCGTCAACTCCAGACATTAGTTGTTGACAGCATCCGTGGTCCAGTGGGCGAATAGCCGGCTGTGAAGCGAGAGGCCGTGGGTTCGATTCCCGAACTGAGACAAATGTTTGTGTGATCCACAAATATTTTTTTCGGGTCTGGGTGTTGTGGGAGTCACTCGTAGTACCTGATACCCACGATACAGGTAAATCTAGTATGGGGTCAGGTCTATGCGTGTAACTGTTGGGTGAATTTATATAATTCTCGTAATGCCCAGTAATTTCTTTGACTTCAATGTCCTTCAAACTGAAACATAACCTTGCTCACAAACTACTGCTTAGGAGCAAAGTGTTGGTACCAGCCCAGCCGATCTCCTGCAAATGAGGGACATACCACTTTATAATATAACAATTAAAATAATAACTTTTTAACAAAATAAAATGCAATTTCAGTAGACCGGCAGCGACACAGGCACCGACTCCAAATAGACCTGCAATTGCGGTTGCAATGCGGCTTATTTATTTTTTGCTTTTCAGTTTTTTCGTCGGTTGATTTTTTTTATTAAAAAGTTATTATCTTCTATGTGAAATCAGTGAGTGAATACGCAATCACCCCTATTTTTCTAATCTAGGGTCAGAACTTTATTCTAAATTTTTATGAGACCAATTTCGAAGCACACCTTATCAATTAAAAAAGAATTATCAAAATTGGTCTACTCTGTAAAACAAAAAAGCGTCGTCTAACCTTAAAAAATATACGTGTAGAATTGAGTCCTCCAATTTTTTTTGTCGGATAAAAAGTAAAAACAGACACACAACCTCCTTTTTAAGTCCGTTAAAAAGAGCCAGTATGCATGCTAAATATGCTCACATTCCAAAAATACGCACCTCAATCACTAGTTTCGATAGCATATACAAGTTGAAGTAGCTGAGTGCTCTTGTTTGCACTTTCAATTCCGTATTATGCAGTTTCAGTTTTTCATTTGGCAGTCGTCGTGGTTTTCGGCTTTAATAGGCAGCGCGGTGTGAAATGCTAAGGCCGCAGGTCAGGGCCAGCAGAAGTTCAAGGGTTCTTGTTATATTTTTAAAACTGCTATTACTGATGTGGAGCTTGAAGTACTGGTGTATGAGGATGTTTTTAGGTCGCACAGAACTCTATCTTTTATCATAGTAGGTTGAAGAATATGATCGTGAACTTTTTGCTGGTGGTAGGATATTCATATCCGCCTCGATAGCAACCACTGTACACATGGTGTTAAAACCTGCCATAGTAACCCACACACCTTATGTGGATCGCGTTCCAGGACCAGCCAGTGTATATCCGGTTCCCCGGAGCGGCTTGCGACATGACTTGATGGTTGGTTGGGGAGAGTATGGGGGGTACATGATTGTATCCATGTGCCTACATTGGTCATCCGCATGTCATCTTGCAAGCACCTTGATTTACTTCTTCCCTCTTCGGACGGCATAGTTCTAGTGACCGTTCTGGTTGCCGGTGTTCACTGGTTTTTTTTTATTGCACTACACTTACCAACAGGTTAAAACCTGTCATAGTGACTCACACACCTTATGTTGCATATCCTTGTATCCCTGTGCCTGTATTGGTGATCCGTCTGTCCTATCACAAGCCCCTCGATTTGCTTCTTCCGTCTTCGGGGTGTAAAGAAGCATTAATACTGTGAAAATTTTCTGTGAGAAAGTGGTCGATGACCCAGCCGATCCGGCCCACTCATGCTGTATACCAAACTGGCCACTGCAAGGCCCTACCGCCCACAGAACATAAAGCTTGAAGGCTATGTATACAAATTATTTAGTTTAATTTCTTAATTTCCAGGATCGATATGGAGATTTGGATTGAAATGGGCTGTAAATTAAAATATCATAAATATTGGATAAACAAACAGTACACAACAAACAGTATTTCACAATACACACATGCTCTTGTAAATGCATAAACAGACACACTCATCATCAGCCACAGGACGTCCACTGCTGAACATAGGCCTCCCCCAAAGATTTCCTGACCGACCTGTTGAAAGCAGCTAGCATCCAGCGACTTCCTAATGAATAATACATACATAATATAATACAGAAAAGCCGCGCCAACCGGGGCGGGTCGCTAAGAAATAAAACCTGATAATATAATAAATAATACAAAAAACATTACTCAATTTATTCTATTCGTTAAGTCATTGAACTATGGAAATATGATTATAAAAGAACATCTTCTCTTTGATGTCGGTCAAAACTGAAACCATTATAAAAACTTATTTAGCGAATATGAATGTAATAAGCAATATCTGGCTCCGCTCAACAAAGACCTTAATTAAGATTTTTACGAACTTCAACTTTCACATCACGGGTTCGCCTTTGTTCCAAAATTGATCCTGCTTTTGTATATAATAAGTATGAAAACTTTCCAGTTGGGAGACTTGCTGAATAAATTTTAAAAAGTTTAGTAACCTTAGCGCCTGTTTCACCATCTATGAGTTAATGCTACGTACCAAATAAAATAAACATACATACTCACGCCTGTTATCGCCGAACGGGTAGGCAGAGATAGTCCGTACATCCATATTTCGCCATCCTATTCCCGTCCCATGATGTTAAAAGAGGCGTCTTTTTTATAGTATAGACTGGCAAACGCGCAAATATGTCACCTGATGGTATGTGATCTCCACCGCCTATGTACGCCCACAATACTAGAAGAATCATAGGCGCGTTGCGGACCTTAAAGGGAAGAGATAATTAAGGGATGGGGAAGGGGAGGGGGATTTAGGCCTTACGTCGGTTATTTACGTTGGTTACCTGTGAGACAGTGGTAACGATCCGTTCGAGCTGGCCCATTCATGCGATAGATAAAACTGTCTACAGCGTGGCTCTGCCACTCATAAAAAAGAGTCTATCGCAATACTAGACATAATTCCAAAGTCCGGGCTGATACTGAGCATTTCATGATAGAAAAACCCAATAATACTTTTATCCGAAGCCGAAGATCGAACTCGAGATCTCAGTAATGCGTACGCATTACAATATGTAATAATTAATATACATACCACACGCTTTTGACATAACTGAGCAAGCCCCACCTACGAATTGCGTGGTAAAATAAGGGTTAGCGGGAATTTTAATTATAATATTGTTAGAATATTTTTATTTTTATCTGTGTTGATGGTGTTTATAAAATTGTCATTGGGTAACACCACCTAAAATATGTATAAAAGAGGTGCACGACTTGACAGGGACACAGTTCGCATTCAGTCGTCGCACAGTGAAGACCTTAGTACCTATAGTGGTCGTTATTATAGAAGCCAGCCTTCTGCTTGGCTGACTGTTACAGTAGTTGTAATATTGTCGTAATTATTCATACTAAGTGTGTATTTAAGTGCATTTAAGTAAGGCCTGCAGTTTGTTATCCTGACACGAGTTTGTTCTTTGTGAGTAAAATAAATTAGTTTGAAAGTGGATCATGTTATTTATGTTCCTCCTTTTATTTTTAGTCATTTCTCATTAAATTTGTAAGATCAGAAGTGGGATAGGCTCCACAGCCTATCATCAACTTCTTGATACTTAATTTTTCAAGACATTACTTGATAGCAAATGCTAGAACTTTAAATGCACTTGTGTTGGTAATTGCGCGATATGTCTATAACTGTGCGATGAAATGCGACTGTCTACGAGGTATTTGGTGAGTCCGTTCCAATTTTATTATTTATCGCCAATAAAATTGTCATGTGGTGTGCTGGTTAGATCATTACGATGATCCATGGTGCAGCAGACCAGTGCCTTCAGTGTAAAATCATTGCATTGCTGAACTTGATGGTGTTCAGAAATGTAAATTAGTAATTATCTACCCGATAATTATTAACAAATCGTTGTACTGCTAAATTTGTTGGTGTTCAGAAATGTAAATTAGTAATTATCTACCCGATAATTATTAACAAATCTTTGTACTGCTAAATTTCTTGTTCAGAAATGTAAATTAGTAATTGTCTACCCGATAATTATTAACAAATCATTGTATTGCTGAATTTGATGGTGTTCAGAAATGTAAATTAATAATTATCTACCCGATTATAATTATTAACAATTCCATGTCTCATATAATTTGAAAATAACTTGTTGGCAGTAATAAATTTATTGTGAAACGTGTTAGTTTACTGCTTATAGATACGAAAAGTCTTACATATTGTGTTCAAGTCTAAAGACAGAATGCGCAACAGTTCATGGTTGTGTCTACACCTACGAAGTTATTAATTGTGTACCAATTGTTCGCAGAACTTATCTAGGACTGTAACGGATGAGTTCTACTGATGTGGCACCTGCGATGGCATTGAGTGCAAAATATTGGTGGGCAAGAGTTCCCGATCAACTAACACCGTGCCTACGGTGTGGTGGTGCACCTGTGCGGCGCACAGAGCAGCGTTGAGGGACGACTGTGACCAAACGCATTTACGAGTATTACGTATACGTCGGTAATTAGCAAAAGTTTGGTGAGTTCGCTCCAGTTTGTATAGTAGACTTTATGTACCAAACAATCACCGGTTGCACTGGTTTTGTATGCCTTGTCTCATGTAAATCTTGATGTGCACAAATATACTAGTCTTGAGTGGCACGGACTGTGGGCTGTACTAAAAGAGAGTATGGTTCATGGAGCAGGTATCGCGGGTGATGTCGGTGGGGCCCAAGCTGACTATAGACCGAGTTTAAAGCCTGAAGTGAGTCTTGAGGTTGACCCGCTGTAACCAATGTAAATTTTGATGCGCACGTGGTATTTGGTGTGGGAATATGACCTGAGTAAAGCTTACTTGTGATATGAAATGTCGTTGTGTGCGGCTGTTGTGCAAAGTGATATGTTTTGTGTTGTTCGGTACATTTGGTCGGTACATTTACATTTAGTCGGACGCATTTGTTCGTTACATTTGGTCGGTACATTTACATTTAGTCGGACACATTTGTTCGTTACATTTGGTCGGTACATTTGTTCATTACATTTTTTCGGTACATTTCTTCGGTACATTTGTTCGGTTTATAAAGTAACTGATATTTTAAAGTCTATGCGCGCTTGCCTACGAGCAGCTAACTATGGCATAAACCGGTACACGCGTGCTCGCAATTTCGCAGCTATGGCGTAAGTAGTATTAATGTTTGGGCCTGTGCTATGAATTAGTAAAAATGACAAATAAAATATTTGTCGGAAATCAAATGGCCTCTGTTATGTGGCAGTGTATGGGGAAGTGATGGAAGTTCTGATTATGTCATTCACGATGTACTGAAAATTTTATTTTTATTTGTGTTATGTCTGAAGCTACTAAAAGTTAAATCATTTGTTTTTATTACTTACAAGATCCTTGTCTGTAGTCGCTTGAATGCATGCTTGCGCCTATAGTACAGTTGGTCACTTCATTTGGTACAGTTCTTTTGAAACGATAAAAATATTAAGAAGTTATGCTTCAGACACACAAACCTGTATAACCATTTTCGATGCTCTCCGTGTGTGCTTTTCCTTATGATTACAGTAGCTCGAACTGTGCATATGTATGAATGTGCATGTGCAGAAATTCGAGGTGAGCCGGCTATAGGAGCTCGCTTTGTACATCTGGTTCTGGGCGCTGGTTATAGCGACGCGCAGCAGCCGTCTGCCAGCGTCAGGCAGCAGCCGTCTGCCAGCGTCGGGCAGCAGCCGTCTGCCAGCATCGGGCAGCAGCCGTCTGCCAGCGTCGGGCAGCAGCCGTCTGCCAGCGACGGGCAGCAGCCGTCTGCCAGCATCGGGCAGCAGCCG
The DNA here is from genome assembly GCA_949126905.1 of Amorpha juglandis. Taxonomy (NCBI): domain Eukaryota; kingdom Metazoa; phylum Arthropoda; class Insecta; order Lepidoptera; family Sphingidae; genus Amorpha; species Amorpha juglandis. The sequence continues at coordinate 1,555,531 of OX421383.1, forward strand.
TCTGCCAGCGTCGGGCATCAGCCCGCTGTACACCATGCTGAAGACATCTAAGGACTGATCCATGGTGAACCAATTCTCGCTTGTTTTATTTCTAAGAGTAAAATTAATGTCAAATCCCAAGCTAGGATTCATATTAAGCTTGAAACCTTCACAAAGACTATCACAGCAGTGATTATTTAAATTAGTCAGGATTGGTCGAAGCGGTGCATAAAACACTAGCTATTTATTTATGAAATTTTAGTACAAGAAAGTGTCGCTTGAGTATACCCACAGTACGATTTAAATAAAATGACCTCTGCAACGCAGCGGATAGCCATCATAATGTTGTGGAATGAGAGACTACGGGTTCGATTCCCGCGTCCAAAACAAATGTTTGTGTGTGACTGTTAGGTTTACTTGTTGCTGAAAATCGAGCTATGTGATACTGCCGTGTATTTTTTTGTTACCCAGGAGGTGCAAGATGCTCGTTGGGTACGTCACGCAGGCAGATGGAAGCTATGAAGGGCAACGACAGCGGTCTGATGAAGAATACGGCACAGCGTGCATGTTGCGGAGTGGCATTGAATAACGGCTCCGCCTAGAAATTAACTATTTGCATTGTATTCTTCTAAACTCATTGACACAGCTAGCTATCAATGTGTTCCTGGGTTTTCTTGCATCACTTCTTTTTTCCCGGCTATAGATAACACGTGGCATATGAAGTGATGAGGTAGGGCGTTTTGTGGGTGCTGTGTTCTGTAAATACCTAATGTGCTCGGGACGCGCACTTGTCAGGAGAGGCCGTGTTAGAATATTTTTATTTTTATCTGTGTTGATGGTGTTTATAAAATTGTCATTGGGTAACACCACCTAAAATATGTATAAAAGAGGTGCACGACTTGACAGGGACACAGTTCGCATTCAGTCGTCGCACAGTGAAGACCTTAGTACCTATAGTGGTCGTTATTATAGAAGCCAGCCTTCTGCTTGGCTGACTGTTACAGTAGTTGTAATATTGTCGTAATTATTCATACTAAGTGTGTATTTAAGTGCATTTAAGTAAGGCCTGCAGTTTGTTATCCTGACACGAGTTTGTTCTTTGTGAGTAAAATAAATTAGTTTGAAAGTGGATCATGTTATTTATGTTCCTCCTTTTATTTTTAGTCATTTCTCATTAAATTTGTAAGAATATAGTTATTACGGTTTTGACGTATTTATACAAAATGTAACAAAAACCCTGTCGGGCATTGTAGGCGGACGTCCAACTGACTGCGATATCAGTATAATTAAATAATGTTGGTGGTAAAATATTCATATCCGGCCGGATAGCGGCCACCACACACATGGTGTTAAAACTAGCCATAGTGACCCACACACTTTGTGTGGATCGCATTCCATGATCAGCCAGTGTATATCCGATTCTCCCGAGGGGTTTGCGACTCGACTTGAAGGTTGTTTGGGGTGGGTATAGGCGTACATCCTGGTATCTCTGTGCCTCCATCGGTCATCCGCCTGTCCTGTCGCTGGCCCCTCAATTTGCTTCTTTCCTCTTGAGTGTGGAGAAGCATTTATACAGGCCGGCATGATTCTGGTAAACACCGATAAACTCATTGTATGTCGGTGGTCGCTAGTTTTTTGGACTGCACTACGCTTACCATCGGGTGTAGTGCGATCACCTAGCCGTGCTCGGATAAAAAAAAATTGGTTGTCTGTAAAGTCGGTTTACTGACGATAGTTGAACGTGACAACGTCTTAAGAAAATACTGATGGAATGGTAGCATTTTTCAAAAGAAAATTTTAATTTCATTTGTTTAATAGATTTGTATGTATGTATATAGAGAAGGAGGTAATTGGAAATCACAATGAAATTGATCAAGATAGATTTATTTGTACGCATAAATACAATTATGTAATTTTTTTTTACAATTTAATAGTTTTTATAAGTATAAATGTGCGTTGAGCAATAGCAGCTGTCCACGCAGACGCATCGCTCACTCAAGTAGGAGAGAGATGGATGTCGAACGCTGCCGAACGCAAAGGCCGATTGTGCTTCTTTGTCGCTCGTTCCGCGCTCTCACTTGCACTTCAAGCCTTACATGGAACGCCTCAGAGCGAGGTAACGCCGCATGAGTCATGTTTTTCGTGCGTGCAACCGGCTCTATCGAATTATAAGACGTTGTCACGTCAAAAAGACATTGCGTCCCGGTCGACAAAATATGCTGGCTTAAAGTTACTGCAAAATACTGCAGCTTAATGCATATTTCTATTTAAACCTCTCCCGTGTTTACAATCGGAAAAAGTGACACGCATTCAAAACAGCAGCTCACCACAATTCACACACCTAAAAAACTAAATGGCAAACCAGAATGGCCGCAACACGCGCCTGTCATAAATTCGCGTGAAGTGGCTGGCGGATGACGGCGACAACGGGTTTTGACGCCATTCCATGATTGTTGACTGCCCTTTCACAATAATTAGATGCAATTTTAAACGGTAACCGCAGGAATTGCTTTGTGTGGACTGCGGTGTTAGACATTGCGCGTGAATATTTTAAACGAATGGTAGCTATGCGTGTATAATTAAATATAACATAAACTACCGAAATCAATTTTAATACCGGCATAATTCTGCCGACCGTTGAGGGAGCCAATGTCTCTTGACGGTCGAATTATGTTTGGACTGCACTGTACTTAACTTCAGGTCTAGTGTAGTCACTTTGCTGTGCCAAGATAAGAAAAGACTACGAACAGAATTAGGACTAACTTTTGTTCTGACAATTATATTTACGCGGCAGAGGAAACTGTATTTCGAAATATATCATCATCATAATCATCATCAGCCACATGACGTCCACTGTTGAACATAGGTTCATACAAATATTTCCAGACCGACCTGTTGGAAGCGGTCTGCATCCAGCGACTTCCTGCGACCTTTATCAAGTCGTCTGTCCACCTTGTAGGCGAAAGTCCAACGTTGCGCTTGCCAGTACGTAGCCTCCATTCCAGAACCTTCCAGCCCCATGGGTTATCGAAACATATAGACCATTGCATCTCTAGCAAAACCATAATTGTACGAATTTCAATTATTTCCAAACGCAGTGTCCACACAATGTAAGCGCGGGATAGTTTCTCTCCCAAACGCCGAGTAAGACAGCAATAATTCTTCGAGACCAGTTTAACCAGTACTTCTAAAGAAGTTTGTTAAAAATTAAGTATTTTTTCGATTTGTTTATTTTAAGTTTTCAAGAAGAATATGTATTACAATGAAATGTAACTTTGGTTTCTCGCATACGACGGACCTACCACCTAGTTAAAAGACGTTGGTGGAGAAAAAAACCATCGGAAAATTTTAAGTCAGATTAATGTGGTAGGATATTCATATGCGCCCGGATAGCGACCACCGTACATATCGAGTTAAAACCTACCATAGTAACCCACACACCTTGTGTGGATCACGTTCCAGGATCAGCCATTGCATATCCGGTTCTCCCGAGGAGCTGGCGACATGACTTGATGCTTAGTTATATAGAGGTACATGCTTGTATCCCTGTGCCTGCATCGGCCATCCGCATGTTCTGTCGCAGGTGCCTCGATTTACTTCTTCGCGTTTCCGAGTATGAGGAAGCATTTATATAGGCCGGCATGATTCTGGTGATCACCGGTAAACTCATTGTTTGTTGGTGGTCGATGGTTTTTTTTTTGGAATGCACTGGGCTTAGCATCAGGTTAAAACCTATCATAGTGACCCACACACCTTGTGTGGTACATCATTGTACCTGCATTGATGATCCAATTTGTGATAGGCCGATATGATTCTGGTGACCACCCATAAACTCAAGGTTTGTCAGTGGTTGTTGGTTTTTTTGGACCGCATTGCGCTGACCATCAGGTGTAATGCAGTCAATTTGCTTTACTCGGATAAAAAAGGATCTTATTGAAACAAGACATTTTTCACACTAATTATATAAAGTCCCTGAATCCCTTAAACCACTGCTACAGAAGTTAGTGTTCTCTTCCATTTAAAACTGGGACATAAACTAACATCATGTGCGTTAAACTTTACAACTGCAACAGACGTATTACTGCGGCATTTGCAATTCGACTATCAAATATTTTATTTCAGTTGGGAAATCCAGAGAGATTTAGACGGAATTACGCGATCACCCACCTCTATAAAGCACAAATTGCTTGTCGAGGCAATAAAGTTGACGAAAATACAAACGAAGATAACGATGGTAGCTTAGCTACTGCTGGAATAAAGTTTTATTGATTTGAAATTTTGTTTTGTTTGATGGTATTAGGGAAAATTCCGTAAAATGTCTGACAAACAACATTTTATGGAATTTATTTTATATACGCATTCATGTTTGTAATAAAGGTGTAGATGATAACAAGTATAATCACATTTTGCCGAGCTTATTTCCGTCTCATGGTGTGATAGACCATCCTCCATGCCATCTCGAGCACAATTTCGGACTCCGACCTGACCTTGTATATTATTATTATTAAGTATAATCGTGTCCAAACCTATTATACAAACGCTGGTTTCGTTTATTACGAATTCCCAGTTATTGAACATGTTCTGAATCAAATGAAGCGGATGAAATGAAAGCTTCACAGAACTACCATATTATATATGAACTGATAATTATATTGATGTTCATTTGTTTATAAAAGCCAGTTCAACAAGCAGATCGGCTTTCGACTTTGGTCAAAATTGCCTTTAAATGGATCGCTGCATATAATGACATACAATATAAAGTGATGCATGTCGATCTGGTCGTATTTGCTTTGCTGAAAATCAAGAGTTATAATATTTTTTTCTGGATTTATGAACACGGCAAAGTGACTGCACGACACCTGATGTTAAGCGCAGTGCCGTCCAGAATACCAGCGATAACGACAAACAATGAAGCAATGCATCCACGATTTTTCACTTAACACCAGATGCCCACTTCCTCGTTTGCCGAAATTAACTATTTTTGTTTGTTTTTAGAAGAACATCCGATGTATGCTTAGTAATAAGGTGCCCCTTGGGTGCGAAACCCTAACAACACATCCGAAACGCTCTATTTCAGAGTAAATGTGAAATTGATCAAGAGTTTCTTGAAAGAAACATTCCACTTTTACAATCGGGACGTCCAATTTATTAGCATGAATAATGCAAAAAAGCTCTGCCGCTGCCCGGCTCTGTGTTTCCATTCCTTATTATTTTAAGGGATCTCCAAGCGGACAAGTAGAACGGCCGGCGAGATATGGCGTTCGTTTTCGCTGATTCTAAGCGGGCTATGGATCAAGACATGAATGGAGACATGAAAGGACATTTTTAGGATTCTTTTACCAACAAACCGTACGCCCGCAATACTACAAGACTCAACTACTACTACTGTTATTATTATTACTACTATAAAAAAGTGAAATTACTGGGCATTATGCGACTCAACATGTTATGTCTCGACATGAAGAACGCAGTTCAGTGCCGTGCCTTCTGTTTAAGGGCAGGCGTGCCACTTATCGTCAGGCGAGCACCTAGCTCGTCTCGTCATTCAATTAAATAAAAAAATACAGTTGCTGAAACGGATAACTTAATGGTTGGGAAGGGAAGGGGGATTCGAGCTTCCGGTTGTCTCATTCACCGTACGAAACGCAACAGCAAGCCGTTACTTTACATCGGTTTTCTATGAGACAATGTTATCGACCCGGTCGCGCCCCCGGCCCTGGTTATAGACAAAACTCTTCAGCGTGGCTCTTTGACGCATAAAAAGGGATTTTGTTGGCTCGTTTAGGCAAGTCGAGGTCCGGGATCAGCCAGTGTATCCAGTAATCGGCCGGCATAATTCTGCCGATCGTCTAAGGACCACAATATCTTGACGGTCGATATTATATTTGGACTCCACTTAACATCAGATCCGAAGTAGTCACGGTGCCAGGACAAAAAAACTCAATTTTCTTCTGACTTGTTCCAACAGCGATAGGTTCACCGCTTGTCACGTACCGCTGTATAAATCACTTCCGAAAATTGGATCATCTCCATAAACGGCTAATGTTTAACGATGCTCTGGTAATTTCTGATTTTTGTATCTGGGAGCTTTGAAGCCAGCTTCATTTTATTATTTTTATAGAATAGACCTTCAAACGAGCAACTGAGTAACCTGATGGTAAGTGATCTCCACCGCCCATGTACGCCCAATACTAGAAGAATCATGGAGGGAGAGATAGCGACTTAATTTTTATAAAAATAGGTTTTTGTAAGTCATTATCGCATTTCAACTATTACGAACTATTAGGAGTCCGGAAACACATTCATGAATCTTCTGATACTATGGGTGTTTATGGGCGTCTATAGATACAAATGAATACCCACAATACCAGAAGACTCGCTTGCTCGTTTGCCGATATGTCCTATAACAGTTCCAAACGATTTTCCCTTTGTTCATAACTTTTCCTTAAACTGCTCCGCGGATGTATTTCGCTTCAGTCACGTTCTGACGAAGGGGTCGGCTCAACAACTGCTGACGTATGCTTGCCTTCTTTTAGATAAAATTTTAGTAAATTTCCGAAGCCGGGAATTTTATCTTAGACTAGCTTTTGCTCGCGGCTCCGCCCACGTGATCAAACAAACAATCAAACTCTACAGCTTTATAATATTAGTATAGATTTGGGTAGCTTAGCAACGAAAGCCTTCAAATAATATTATTTGGGTAGCTAAGCAACGGAAGCCTTCAAATATGAATAATTTTCCCCGTTTTTGCAACATTTTTCACTGATGCTTCGCTTCTAATGGTCGCAGCGTAATGTTATATATCCTAAAGCCTTCCTCGATAAATGGACTATTCAACACAAAAAGAATTTTTCAATTCGAACCAGTAGTTCCTGAGATTAGCGCGTTCAAACAAACAAACAAACAAACAATCAAACTCTACAGCTTTATTATTAGTATAGAATAGACATGATGGCAATAGGAGTTTATTAAAGTACTAGCTGTTGCCAGCCGTTCCACCCGCGTGGATGTTTTTTCTGGGATAAAAAGTAGCCTATGATCATCAAGAATAATGAAGGTTTCTAATGGTGAAAGAATTTTTTAAATTGTTTCAGTAGTTTCAGAGCCTATTCAATGCAGACAATCAAATCTTTCTTCTTTATAATATTAGCTTATAAATGAGTATTTTGAAGGTGTATTAGGCCAGGGTGATACCTAGCATTGGATCTCTCTTCGTGCTCTATCTATCGTCTGTTTTAATATGAGTTCTCTGATAAACTGTATGAGATGATTACATCATCTCTTTTATTACTTCCGCACCGCTTATCACAGATGGTAAGTTCATCCATTCTACCTAGAACCACCTACCTCCATTACAATGCGTTTCCAAAATGAATTTCTGCCACGCACTTACAGGCTCTGGAATGAACTTCCCATGGCGTTGTTTCTTCAGAATTATCGCATTCCTTTCTTCAAATTGAGGTTTAAAAATGTATTTCCACGATAGTGGTTTGGCTGTACCCCATGGTTTTGTTAATATCCATAGGCAACGGTAAACGGTAACTTGATGGTAAGCACTTACCATCAAATGGAGTATCAGCTTGTCTGCCTTCGAAGAGCAGTAAAATAACATGATTATAAAAGTGTGGGTTCAATTTAGAACACCTAATTTTCCTGAAGTCTGTTAAACATATACGAAACACATAACCTTAGCTAAATAAAATCGAGCATTTATTATTCAGAGCCACTTCCTCTACTACATCTTTTATCGAATATCACATAAATTTTTAAAGGTCCAATTTCCTAACACATTTATATCCACGCAATCGTTACATGAACTGCCTTCCTATATTTTAAAGGTGAGAGGGAATTCGGTTATCGCCGATGGCGAAAACGCTGTAGGAATATTTTAGTGAACTGTTGAAAGGCACTATTTTCAACCGATTTTAAATAGGAGGATGTTCTTAAGTCGTCTGGGTTTTTTGGCGTAAAAAAAAATACTTGGAACCTCTTCAAAATTCTTAATTAGGATTCTCAGATATGTAGGATTCCTCACGATGGTTTTCTTAATTTGAGAGAATGGTAACTAAAACCAAATACACACGTAACTTTGAGATTCAGAAGTGCGTCCCTGGGATGGAACCCGTGACCACTTAGACCAGAGACAAGTTTTGGGGATCACACAAATATTTGTATCGATGTGGAAATCGAACCCACTTCTCGTTTCAAAGCCAGCTTCTCGCCTGCTGTGTCAAGAAGGCTTAATTAATAGAAAGCTAACCGAATGTAGTCAAAACAACGTAAAAATAACACCAAAAATGTCCCAACCTTTTAAATATCAGCTTCAAAGAAAATTGACCTCTGAGAAGCTCAATTAATGCGGCCTTTAAGACTCTCAATCGCTGATCTCTTAATAACTATGAGCTTAAAAGCTATCATGGTAGATAGGCTCCGATGTCCTCTAATCGTTGCAAAGAGGGTAGCTTTTGAATATGCAGATTTTGACGGTGCCACAAAATAACGTACTCAGCGTGCCTATTGACTTAATGGTGAATGAAAATGGTGAGTTTAAAATTCTAACTTTACATTAGGTTTGTGATCAAAACGTTATTTTACGTTTGTGATTTTAAACATATTGTAAAACGCATTTTTGTATTTCGGTATGACAATATACTGGCCGCCATAATAGGGTAGAAATAAGCTGTGTGGATAAGGTTTTTTTTTTATTTGATTTAATGACGAGACGAGCAAGGCGCTAGCCTGATGGTAAGCCCACGCCTGCCCATAAACAGAAGCAACACCACACAGAACTTTGAATTATAAAGCACTGCATGACAATGATTTTTTTTACGGTGCACGCGTGTGGGCTAGATAGTGAGATGTCTCACCCATGCCTTTGCCTTTACTTTTGCTCATGCCAATATTTAACATCATAATTGGGGGTCACTTTTGAACTGATTTTGATTGTGTTTCAACAAAAGGGTTACTTTTTCGTATTATTCTCTAATGCATACAAAATAATGTTCAACATACTACATACTACCCTATTATACAATTATACACTGTGAAGTGAATGTCTTTTAAAAAAAACGAATTCTCTGGGCTATTTATTTTTATATCCACAGCTTATTCGTAGATACTACAGATGTTAGTAATCGCGTACTCAGCTTCTAATTATTGCTGTTATTACACTGATTATATTGTTTAGAATAAAACCAAAGTTTTTAAAGTCTGTGCTTTTACAACGAAGTAACGGCTTAGGTTATTAAACATGATTATACTTGTAAACCAAGAGAAGCTTTTAAAGCTTTATCGAACTAAACCTCTAAATATTTTTATTGCAGTATTTTAAGTATTAAAGCCAACTTACACAACGATCTTTAAATCATATTTAGCCACCTTTTACGAGTGGTAGAGCCACGCTGTAGACAGTAAAGTAGCGGCTTGCTGCTGCGTTTCGTATGGTGAGTGAGATATCCGGAGGACCAATCATTGGGCCATGCCAACATCCTTGCATCGCTGTCCCTTCATCGTTTACCCGTCTGTCCTATCGCAGGCCCCTCGATTTGCTTTTCCTCCTCTTGGGGGTGTGAAGATTCTGATTCTGGAGACCACCGATAAACTTATAGTTTAGTGTGCTAAAGTGCAGTACGGGTATAGTGCAGTCACTATGTCGTGCCCGGATAAAGAAGAGTAGGTTTCTGCACTATGTTTCTTTCACCGTTCAAGCAAGCTACGATTAACAATTATTATAAACGAAACTTAGAAATCCAAAGGTGCATTTGGAACCAGTTTCGACCCTGCGACTTTCGTCTCAGCAGTCACTCCCCACTGATATATCGCTGCGTATATTAAATGTTTACAACGCTCATAAAATTCCACGACATAAAGGCGATATACAAAAACCGAGCGTAATGAACGGGTAAAATATACCGCATTACGAGCCGTGGAATCATTTTTGTAACGGCTCGAGCCATTTGGCCTGTCCAATTACAAACCGTCCATTCGGTTCTCCCAAATTGACTATGGAATCGGCTATTACCCATGTAATGTGTGCCAATGCCACATATTTACTCGGCATCCTTGTACGAATTACAAATTGTGAAGTTGTATGTGGGTCACTAGATTTTATAATACCGTTTCGTTGGTTTTAAACAGTCCAATTCCAATTCCAAATAAATGATAGCTTAAAAAAAACTAAAAAACGCTTTTTTAGAAAATCCAACTAAAAATAAATTTTAATAAATTTAAAGAACAAAGTGTATTTTATTGTAAGTAAGCGTGTGGTGCTTTTTAAGATATCAAAATGATAATCCTTCTACTCATACCTGTCAATAAAATATTTATAACTCAGCATGCACCCCAGCCTTTTCTAGATAATGAATTGTCATCGGTTCTTGATAAGTATGCCAAATTTCGATTTAATCCGACGTTTTGAAGGAGGTCAAAATCATGTCCAAAGTTTCCGTTATATACTAATGCAAATGAAGCTAATGAGCGTGTTAAAAAAGCAAATTCTTAATTCGTCTGATTCTTGTTTATCCTGGCACGGCAAAGTGACCTGAGGCCCAAAGCCAAACTACGCACGTGGTACATTCTGTTGAAAAATGAACCACAAATGGCGAAACTTAATTCCCGTTGCAGATGTAGGATTCAGACGGCGGGCTTTTCTTATCCGAGCACGGCATTGTGACTGCACTATACTTGATGGTAAGGGCAGTATAGTCAAAAAAATCAGCGACCACAGACAAACAATGAGTTTATGGGCACCAGAATCATACAGCCTGTATAAATCCTCCTTCATACTCCGAAGAGGTAAGAAGCAAATCGAGGGGCCTGCGATAGGACATAACCGACAGGACAGATAAAGTGATCAACGTTATGAAGGAGTTAACCTTACAAGGGGTGTCAAAACAAAACAGCTGCCATGGTCAATAAAATAAAAAAAAAAGAAATAATTTATTTCCCAACACCAAAAACTTAAATAAACAAAATTATAAAAAAAATTAGTGGTGTCGTGGGACACCATGTAGGAACGAAGTTCCTTCGGCTAATGAAGAATCGACACAAATTGCAAAAAAAGTCGTGCTCAATTTTATGTAGGTACCTTGATTTTTCTCTTAAATTTTGCTGATTAGTTTTTATTTAAGTACAAGAAAGTATTTAGGAAATTCAGTATTTTAGGAAATAATAAATTACTTAAAATAAAAAAACATCGTAATTCAAATTATCAACTAAAATAACAAAATATGTCTCTTTATTTTTGTTTGACAACATAAAATTACATAGAAATAGAAAAATAGAAATAAAACAAATTATCTAATCACACACCCGAGTATAGTCTAAATATAACATACGCAATAAAATATAAAAATACATGACCCTATGTATAAATACCAATATAATTGGACAAAAATGGAAGCATAAAAAAGGGCAAGAGATAATATATCGCAAGACGAATAACGAGCTAGCGTAATCTTTTAAAAATCGAAGGAGATATAAAAATACTTCAACTATGGCTGAATGAATTTCATTTTAAAAAAGGAACTAACGCTGACTGGTTATGCGACTGTCGCGCATGCGCACGTCTCATTTAACGCTTTTATTCCACGCTGTTTTCTTACGGTTTTACTATCACATTTTTTTCAGTTCGGTCACGCAGCGAAATCCCTATCCCCTCCAAGCCTGCCGTAAGGAACTTCGTTCCAAAAAAAACAAAGACAATTGGTGGTGGTGTAGTTGTACTGTGTACGCGCACTACTCGCCCACTACACTACAGAGGCTGTTAACCAACCAGGTATCATATCCAACCACGTATTAATCTAACAGATTTTATTGCAATTTCATAAAATCTTTCTTCATACATAATATTATGAAGAAGTTACTGGTACGTAAGTTTATTAACGACCTTCGTAAATTATCTTCATTCTAAAATCCATTATCATCACTTCTAGTTAATTTAGTCGCCAGTTAGGTTAATGTAGTGCTGTGCTAATAACGTTCCAGCGCTCTGTATTTGAAGAGCTTTTCAATTTAGCGTCATTGGAGGTAATTTACCACCACCAAGTGTGTTAAAGATTTTTTTATCTGAGCACGGTTAAGTGACTGCACTACACCTGATAGCGTACTGTAAGCGTAGTGCAATCCAAAAAACAAGCAACGCCGATAAACAATGAGTTTATAGGTGGTAACCAGAGTCATGCCGGCCTGTATAAATGCTCTTTCCCTCTTCGGAGAAGGAAGAAGCAAATCGAGGGGCCTGTGACAGGACAGGCGGATGACCAATGCAGGCGCATAGTAATACAAGGATGTACTCCTATACCCGCCCTAACCAACCATCAAGTCATGTCGCAAGCCCCTCGGGAGAACCGAATATACACTGGCTGATCCTGGAACGTGATCCACACAAGACGTGTGGTTGGCACCACTATGACAGATTTTAACTCCATGGGTACGGTGGCCGCTATTCGGGCGGATATGAATATCCTACCATCAGCTGAAGTATGCAATATGCATATAATAGTGGCTACAAACGTGGAAATTGATTCTGTCTCTTAATAAAACGAGTATCGTAATAAAGCTTAGATACCGAGAAATTTGCTGGTGATAGAGTTCTGATATTTTTTTGCCAAAATTGATAGCAACCGATGTATACTTTATGGTGAAAAAACTGCCATAATAGTTTCGGTAAGTCGCGTTCCGGTGTCAGGCAGCTTGTCAACTTAAAGTCATGAAGCGCTTTGCTTTGAGACCCCGCAATATTTCGGCGTAATTTAAGATTTGGATTTTTTTGTTTTGTCACTGTAATAGGATACATAATATGACTGCGTAACATAACACCCGTTGATATTAGCGTAACAAGTACGTATGATAGCCACGCCTCTCACTGCCGCAAAACTTTACGGAACTGTGGACTTTTAAGCCCTCAGGATTGGCATTTAATTAACTAATACCATCGCCGATAACTTCAGCACCATATGTGATGACTTTCAATTTGGAAACTTCTACTTGATTAGGCTCTACCCATGGCCTATATAACGGTGTGTGTTCACCATCCGAACCGCCCGGATTAACTTAAGTAGTTTATGTACGAGATTTTGGCCGACTCGGTCCGCGCGAGTCTGCCGCTTGGATAATTTCAAATTTACGAGGAATCGTTTTGACCTTTAGTGTGTGAGGGACTATTGAATGTGTTCCTAGTACTGTCAGTCAATTTGCGAAATCATTCTTAGTATTATGCTCACACATAGTAAGTATTTGAAAGAGTCGAATTATAATGAATAGATACACCCAACAATTTTGATGCGTGGTAGAGCCACGCTCTAGACAGTTTTTTCTACAGTATAATTATTATAGCTCGACCAGGTCGTTACCACTGTATCACAGGAAACCTACTTAAAGTACAGGCTTGCTCCTGCGTTTTCTACTATGAGTGAGATATCCGGAGGCCCAAATCCCCCTTTCCCAATCCCATAATTATCCCTTCCCTTTAAGGTCGGCAACGCGTCTATGATTCTTCTAGTATTGTAGGCGTACATAGACGGTGGAAACCACTTACCATCTAACTGACAGACTACTCCTCATACGCAAATCCAAAACAAATATTTCTGGAACACAAAAACATTTGTGTCAGTACGGGCATCGAACCTGCGACTTCTCGTTTCACAGTCGGCCACTCGCCTACTGCGCCACGGAGATTATCAATACAATGTTGTTCACGTTTAACTACTTTCCTTTAACTAAATCCTCAAATTGGTTCCTTGAATTTTCTCAAGCGAACGCGTCTGTGGGAATTTTAGCAAGAAATAATTTGTCGGTGTTCGAAACTTCATACTTAGTTAACAAGAGCGGTATAAATAATTTGAAGCGTGGTTTGCCTCGTTATTTAATAAGCTTAACAGTAGTTATAAACGTTAAATAGATTCAAAGTTAAACTTTTTTTTTGTTTTGTAGGTGGCTCTTCTTTTTTCGTTATGACGGCTGGAGTTTGCGCTGTATTGTGCGGATTCCTATTTCTTAGGGCCGGCGCCCACTGACGGCATGGCACGGCATGGCACGGCAGGTCATGCTGCGGCATCCCGCGGCATCCCGTGGCATGCCGTGGCATCCTGCTGAATGCCCAGCCACTCTCTCTCTCTCGCGCACTGCGGCAATCCGTGGAATGAAACGGCATGACACGTCTGGCCGGAGCATCCCGCAGCGCGTCGCGTCATGCCATAGCATCCCGCGACACGTCGCGGCACTGTGGTATTGAAATAAAGTAACGTGAATTCTAAACTCGTGGCAATAAGATTCAAAATAACTTGATTAGTAATAAAATCCTTTGCCATGCCATGCCGTGCCATGCCGTCTATGAGCGCCGGCCCTTATGCACACTGCGCGATGTTATATGAGTTGCGTTGTATGTGGTCACGCTGCGCCTTCGGTGTCACTAAATGTATAGCGACTATTATATCTGTAGGTGAAAGGTGAAAGGCCTTAAGTCCGTTTTTAGCCGTTTTCATGTATTTACAGATTCCAATAAAAAAAACTCGAATTTATACAATGGTAAAAGACATTAAGTCCTAACGTCTTCTCATTTTGAAATAGCAAATATAATAAGATATTAAGTCCCTGATTGATTAAAAGTAAACAGTCGTGTTCTTTAATATTTTTCACCATTCAATTATTTTTGTTATTTGAATATAAATAAATAGAAATAATATAGATAAATAGATAAAATTGTTCAAGATTTTATCTGAAAACAATCCGACATTTACTTTTTTCTAGAGGCTCATTTTATTACTTACATGACGTTCACGTTATCAATAATCGAGTCTACTGTAAACTTTATAGATTGTGACTTAAGGTCTTTCACGTTTCACCTACAGATATTAACACGTCGATGACCACGTCGGGGTCACCAATTGTAGGTAGCTAGTATAGGGCGACTACGTATGTGGTGTAGTGTGCGTGTTCGAGAGAGGAATGAAACCAGTGAGTCTCGACTGACGACTAACAACTGACTCTATTATTTAAGCACAAATACATTTACATATTATAAATAGATGACGTGTGCATTTCATATATCATTTTCCCAAAATCCTGGCTCGGCAAAGTGACTACGCTACACCTGATGGCAAGTGTAGCGTAATCCAGGAATAGTGTCGACCAACGACAAACAATATGTCTATTGTTGGTCGGCAAGATGATGCCGGCCTGCCTAACTGCTTCTTCGCACTCCGTTTAAAGGACCCTATATTATATGAAGGAGGGAATACGTGTGCCGGCAAACTATTCCTCAGCTTAATGGTGCGGCAGAAGTACGATTTAGCTAAGTTTTTAGTTCGAGCCGAGATGGAGGAGATCACGAAGCTGTGGCTCCGCAAGCCAGCCAAACTATGCACGAAGACGATTTGTAGCTTTTTAAACCCCCGAACAATAAATTTAGTCCCTATAAATCTGTAACTGCCTCGGTGGCGCAGTTGTATTGCGTAGGCTGTACGATTATGCTGATGTCTCGGGTTCGATTCCCGGGTCAAATCATGTTGGGTTCTTCTATCATGAAATGCTCAGTATCGGCCCGGAGTTTGGAATTGTGCCCGGTATGGCGATAGGTTCTGCTGATGTTAGGATATTCATATCCATCCAGATAGCGACCACCGTACACATGGTGTTAAAACCTGCCATAGTGACCCACACGCCTTATGTGGATTGCGTTCCAGAATCAGCCAGTAATTATCCGGTTCTCCCGACAGGCTTGCGACATGACTTGATGGTTGGTTGGGGCGGGTATAAAGGTATATCCTTGTATTACTGTGCCTGTATCGGTCATCCACCAGTCCTGTCGTAGGCCCCTCGATTTGATTCTTCCCTCTCCGAAGAGGGAAGAAGCATTTATACAGACCTGCACGATTCTGGTGACCACCAATAAACTCATTGTTTGTCGGTGGTCGCTGGTTTTTCGGACTACGCTTACCATCAGTTGTAGTGCGGTCACTTTGCCGTGCTCGGATAAAAAAAATAATTCACATTAGGTACATACTAAAAATGCTTTTTTTGTCATCCAAAGACCCTTATTATTTAGAAAAACGTTTAATTTAAATCCTTCCCAACAAGCATTACAAAACATTATTTTTTAACAATAGTCCTTAACGTATCAAAAATAACTTTAGAAAAATGGAAAAAGATTCTCTTCAGATTTGAACAGTGTTTTCTTCCAGCGTCCCTCACTCATTCATCATGACATCTTACCCATGACTTTTTATGCCTCTTCGATAACCTTTGTAGGCTGATAACACGGTTTAAGGAAAATCCGGCGAAAAATATCCCCGTTTAGATGCGTCGGCTGAATGTTGGCTTTAATATATTGTGACATTTGCCTTTACTTTTCTTTAATAATCTCTTTTTGGATTTAAAAAATATGATATTGTCATAAGTTGCCATTTATGTAGACTTAAGATTAATCTACACTAATATTATAAAGAGGAAAGATTTGTATTTTTGTATGTAACGAATACACTTAAAAACTACTGGACCGATTTCAAAAAATCTTTTGCCATTAGAAAGCTACATTATCACTGAGTAACATAGGCTACTTTTTATTGCGGTAAAAGCAGATCAGGGATTATCAGATTAATAGCTAATAATTTATACTATTGCAGTATTTTAATTATTAAAAGCCTACTTACATCTTACTTAGCCACTTTTTACGAGTGGTGGAGCCACGCTGTAGACAGTTTTGTCTACAGCATAAATGGGCCTGATCGACCGGGTCATTACTGCTATTTCACAGAAAATCGACGTAAGTAGCAGTTTGATGCTGCATTACATACGGTGAGTGAGATACCCGGAGGCCCAAAGCCTCCTTCCCTTCCCAAGTCCTAATTAACCCCTTCCTTTAAGGCCGGCAACGCGTCCGTGATTCTTCTGCTATTGTATGCGTACAGTGGCGATGGAAATCACTTACGTTCAGGTGCCCAATTTGCTCGTTTGTAGGCCTATGCTATAAAAAAGCCTATCACAAGTTGCTAGACTAAATGGTCGACATTTAAAAAAAATGACTGCCTCGGTGGCACTTGTAATATGTACCTACACGGTATGACTGCTGTGCTGAAGTCTCAGGTTCGATCCCCGTGAATAAAAGTGATATTGGGTTTTTCTATGACGTTTTAATGAATCCAGAATCGGCGATAAGCTCGCCCCATCACGACATGGGAAATAAGCGCACGTGGGTTGACTATTTTAATTTCTGCTTACCCCTTGAGGATACAGAAGCTAGCTTATATTTATGGGTAACTCATACATATTAATACATCCCGCTTCATCTTCATTTCTGTCCCCTCCTCCCTCAGTATGGAAGGATCGATGATGTTTCTCTGTCCCTTACCCAATTTAAATGTAACGCCGCGCGTTGGTCCCAAGAGATACACAACCGCGACTAAAACGTTCGAGAAATGTTTTAGCAAATTGTTCTAAATGTTCTAACACAAGACACAACACAACACTGTACAGATGGTTCAAAATCCAAATAATATGTCACTTGGGCTGCGAAGCGAGAGGTCGTGGGCTCGATTCCCTCACCGAGACAAATCTCGCATACGAGGGACTTACCACATTGAAAATTAAAGAGATAAAGGTGTAATTACACGTTTCGCTAAGCTTATTTCATTTATTACATTTTCTGAGCACATTTACCATAGTAATGTATATATTTAAATACACCATCAGAAAGTAGAGATTTCAACAAACAAGAAACCCACCGACTTTTTTAAAAAAGCTTATATTTTGAGGTGAGAATTTTCGTTTAAAATTAGGGTGCTTTTTCGATATTAAGTCAAAATAAGGTGCAAAAATAAATATTTTAAATAAAAAAAAAATACAGTATGTTTGGGATACAAAAGGTAAGTTTTCACCAAATTGCTCGAAAAATTTGTAAAGGATAAAAATAAAAAACAAAAAACTTGGTTATTCGAATTTTTCACATAAATTTTGAGGTTATGGGAAAAAAGTGTGTGCACAAAAGTTGTAGATCTTTTTATTACCTACAACTTTGCGATTTCACTTTTTTCCATAGGACTTTTAGTTTTTCCGGAAATCGAGATAAACCGTTTTTTACCCTTAAAAAACGAAATAAAATGACTCATAATATACCAAACCAATATGGCGGCCGATAAAATCACGTTTAAAAAAGGTTTTTAATACTTATTCACTCTTCAAACCTTGATATATATAGACCACTATGACTAATTAAAACACCGATTTAAACTGTTTACAAGTAAATAAGTATTTTTTTGCTTGTAGTGGTAAGAAAAATAATTGAGTTTTTATTTATTTACTCTTGATGGAGATCAGAAAACCGTTCGGCTTACGAAGATCAAACGAAATGCTTTAGGGTTTTTAATAAATTGGTGGGCAATTCAAAATTAAACTTATGAAAATTCGGTAGTCAGTATGAAAAATAATCTTATCTAAAATATGGAAGCTTTAAGTAATAAGATGTTTACAACATCATAACTTCTCTGGCTGAATAAGACTGTGTTTGGGCCTCCGGAAATCTTACTCACCGTATTAAACACAATAACATCAAGATGCCACTTCATGCCAGTTTTCATTGTGACAGTGGTATCTCCCCGGTTAGACTCATTTATGCCGTAGACAAAACTGTCTACAGATTAGCTCTACTATTTAAAGAGAATCAGCCATTTATGAAAAAATGACAATCAGCCCCCTGTCCTGTACAATTTTTAATCTTAACTGGTGGTATTCATATCCGCCCGGATAGCGACCACCGTACACATGTTGGTAGAACCTGCCATAGTGATCCACACACCTCGTCTGGGTTGCGTTCAAGGATCAGCCAATGTATATCCCTTTCTCCCGATGGGCTTGCCATAGTACTTGATGGTTGGTTGGAGCAGGTATAGAGGTACATCTTTATATCCCTGTGACTGCATCGGTCACCCGCCTATCCTGTCGCAGACCCCTCGACTCGTTTCTTTTCTCTTCGAGTAAAGTATTTATACAGGTCGGCATGATTCTGATGACCACCGATAAACTTATTGTTTGTCAATGGTCACTGGTTTTTTGGACTACACTGCGCTTAACATCAGGTGTAGTGCAGTTACTTTGCCGTGCTCGAATATTAAACCCGCCGTTTTACCCCTACAATCCGCAATGAGAACCAAGTTTCGTCATTAGTTGTCCGTTAATCAGTAGAGTATACCACGTGCAGGTGAGGCTTTGGGCCTAAGGTGTCGATGGCTCACTTACACAACTCTGCATATACCGTCTATCGTATAATTTTCTTATATCGGTTTTCCACCATTTCAAGATTTAACCCTTCTCAAGCCCTTGAATTGTGTTCTCAAGTAATTTATAACAATTCGCAGCGGAGAGCCGGTCTGTCAGACTAATGTTGATGAATTATATGATTTTGTTGCAGTCCCTGAGTACCCAAGACTTGCCGCCTTGGCTGGAAACACGATGAGAGCATAATTACGCTTGGGTAAGTGATTTTAAACTTAATACGCTTTGTACGGATTGTGTAGAACAATTTCATGTGTTGGATGTGTTTACTAATGAAATAGGTCTTTCGTATACGAGAGGCCGTCTAGGTTGGTACCACCGCTTCGTCTTTTTCGGTTGCCAAGCACTAGTGTTTAGGCACTGTTGTGTTTCGGTTTGAAAGATATTGAAGCTAGTAAAATTACTGGGTATCAAGAGACTTAACTATGTCTCGTGGTGATGAACGCAGTCCAGTGCTTTGTAAATCATTGTTCTGTGTGGTTTTGCTCCTTTTTATGGGCAGGCGTGACGCTTTCCATCAGGCGAGCGACTAGCTCGTCTGGTCATTTAAGTTATAAATATATATAGAACTATTTATATTCTTTCCTCTTCGGAGAGGGAAGAAGCAAACCTAGGGGCATGCGACAGGACAGATGGATGACCGATGCAGCCACAGGGATACAAAGATGTACCCCTATACCCGCGCCAACCAACTATCAAATCATGTCACAAACCCTTGGGAGAACCGGATGTACATTGGCTGATCCACACAAGGTGTATGGGTCACTATATGTGTATTGTGGTCGCTATCCGGGCGGATATGTTTATGCTACCACCAACAAATCGCAGTGTATGTGACAGTGCTACGCAGGACACTTTTGTATATAACAAAAGCAGGCTCGACCGGGTTGTAACACCCAACAACGCTGTTTTACACTTCACATTAATTAAATGTTCATGTACATGCATTTTTTTATATTATTCACATGGCTACGCGTGATTGTTTAAATTTCTGGGTCACGAGTAGAAATTGGGTCACAGTGGTGTTGGGAAAGAATTAAAAGGGGTCTAATGTGGATCGAAGCTTATTAAAAGTTTAAAACGCTTAAAACTGTATGTTTCTGAACGTGTGAAGCTATTTCAATCACTTTGAGTCTAGTAGCACTTAGGTTGAGAAACCGTGAGTTCCGTTACCAGGTTCCCAGACCTTTGATTCGAAAATCACACATGAGTTGCCAGGATCGGAATTTGAACCCGGTAAGGCGATAGATATATAGGTATATATACATGCTCTCACGTCTGTAATCTCCGAAGGGATAGGCAGAGTAGTAGCCGAGTGAATCGGTTTTTTGATAGGCAAGCATGTTTCATCTTAGGCCTCAATGTCACTCACCATCAGGCAAGATAGTGGCCAAAGCCTATTTTATTTAAAAAAATCAAAAATAACCAGTTGAGTCACATTGTCCCGGCCTTATATGGCCTATAATGGGATAGGAGCGAGGTTATCGCCGAGTTATCGTTTTTTTTTTTTTTTTTTTTTTTTTTTTTCGGTGGTAGCCCAAAGTGATAAACGTATTTTTTCAAACTCTTATTATAATTTGAATATATTAAAACAAAGTGATTTTACAGACCTGTGTAATGCATATATGGCATTAATAGGCTACAACACCTGCCAGTAAGTGTTTTCCTTACAATAAACCACACATTGAAGACAGTACAAAGTTCGTTAAATCTATCACTGCACTAATTTTAAAAATACCACGAATACCATGGAAGCCATCGTTTCACAGTCACTGAATCAGATTGTGCAAACTTTCAATCACCAAATGGAGGCATTTGTAAAGCAGCTACCGAAGACAACTTCACCATCCGACACCTCAGCTGAGATGCTTACAACCAGCTTTAACACCTTTAGGGAATTCATGCTCAATTCCATGACGATTCTCCAGAGCCAAATCGAACTCTTGGCAAAGCAAGTGGATCAGCTGGAGATGCAGGGACGTCGTAAAATACTCCTGCTGCATGGCGTGCCTGAGGTACAAAAGGAGGACACATCTGCTGTGGTGGTGAACGCTATGGTGGATCGCTTTCAAATATCTGACTTTGCGGTGAATAATATCAACCGTTGCCACAGAATGGGACGCGCTGCTAATCCGGACCGCCCGCGCCCAATCTTGTTCAAGTTGCACGATGTGACCCTTCGTGACAAGATTTGGTCGGCTAAAACCAGGTTAAAAGGGTCGGGTATAACTGTATCCGAGTTCCTCACAAAGACGAGACACGATGTGTTCATGGCAGCGCGCCACAAATTCGGAGTCAACAGATGCTGGACGCGGGAGGGCTGCGTCTATGTTCTGGATGTTGAAGGAATACGGCATCGTGTTAGTTGTTCCAAAGAGTTGGATGCAATTCCCACAGTAGCGAAGCCGGCCTCTGCGACGACAAAGGACATTGCGGCGAAGCCAGCGACTGGCTCCTCTAAAACGCGACGAGCGGCGACGACAAAGAAGCTGAACTCATAGTGCCCCATATAATATTTAGTTGTACTTGCAGTATTTGACTGGCAGATTGAACTACTTTTATTATTAATAGCAACAATTATTATTATCTTATGAGGTACATACACGAACGTTTTATGACACTACTTAACCTATGTTTTCTATCGTAGTAGTTTCACCGTCGTTTCTAATTGTTTTTATTTTTATTGTATATTGTAGGGTACAATTTCAAATGTGTCAAAACATGTGTTCCATTGCCTTGATAACTGTTTCGGTACATTTCGAGCATGTTCAATTTTAAGTGTTAATACAAATTGAAATGTTATTAATAATGAAGTCGTATGTATATATTTATATAAACTTGTTTCTTATTCGTAGTATGTAAATACTTCTTTTAATTGTTACTTTTAGTCTTTAAATTTGTGTGGTTGTAATTTTATTTTTAATCAACTGCTGACCTGTAAACACCTGGTGGGTGAGCAAAACAAAAATATTCTATACTAATTAGTTAAATATTTTTTTGTTATTTTTAGTAATTTATATACCTATTTATCTTTTCTATTTATAGTATATATATGATATGTCTTTTAACAATAATGATAGTGAAAACAGTGAATATTTTTCTTGCTCTTCTTCCGATGATCTGAGTAAGAGCATTGACAGTTTTAGCAGTATACCTACTCTAACAGAATCCATTTCTTCGTTTACCAATGACGTCCCCAAAAATTTTAATGTACTACACATTAATGCCCAAAGTATTCCGGCACATTACTCCGATATGCTCGCATCATTAGATCATAAGAATGTCCATGCTATTTTAGTTTCTGAATCCTGGTTAAAACCTTGTCTCCCTTCCATTTCATACTCCTTGCCAGGATTTATATTAATACGTAATGACCGTACTGGGAAGGTGGGTGGCGGGGTTGCCATTTATCTCCGTGCACATATTCCTTTCTCCATCGTGACTATGTCAGCCCAACCGACTCCACCCAGTGCCGGTGAACACCTTTTTATTGAAGTTATCCTTTCGCACACTAAAATACTTCTCGGTGTTTACTACTGTCCGTCATTGCGTATCAATTTCTTTGCCTCCTTTGAAAAACTTTTAGAAGATACCATGAGTTCTTATGATCACACTATAGTAATGGGTGACTTTAATACT
Organism: Amorpha juglandis; assembly: GCA_949126905.1. Classification (NCBI taxonomy): domain Eukaryota; kingdom Metazoa; phylum Arthropoda; class Insecta; order Lepidoptera; family Sphingidae; genus Amorpha; species Amorpha juglandis. The sequence continues at coordinate 1,578,415 of OX421383.1, forward strand.
TGTTTACTAAAACAAGACTATCGATCAAACCTATTTAGCTCCATCGCGCGGGCTAGCAATTTGACTATCCTTCCTTTAAATGCTACTCATAATTTTCCTAACTCGGTACCATCTCTTCTTGATTTAATTCTTGTTTCTTCCGCTGACCATGTCCATAACCATGGTCAGTGTTCAGCGGAAGCCTTTTCCTATCACGACTTGATATTTCTTTCTTATAAAATTCGCCCGCCGAAATTTAAACCTAAAATACTCTTGCAACGCAATTTTAGTGCCATGAAAATGGAAAGTTTGCTCAAAGATGCTTCTGAACTTGATTGGTCAGCTGTTACTACTGCGGCATCTGTCGACGATATGGTTGATGGCTTTAATTACGTAATAACTGGTCTTTACGACATTCATGCACCTATACGGCCTGTTAAAATGAAACATGCTCCAGCACCTTGGCTCAATGATGAGATAAGGACTGCTATGCAGAGAAAGAATGTTGCAAAGGCTAAAGTTAAACGATGTTCATCAGACATTAACGTACAGAAGTACAATGAACGACGAAATCACTGCAATAGATTGTGTAGGGACGCACAACGCCGACATATTCATGCATCAGTAACAAATGAAGATCCTGCAAAAGTATGGAAATTTCTTAAATCACTGGGAGTTGGAAAGGCACGACAAAATAACATTCCCAAAGATTTGAACGTCGATTTATTAAATCAACATTTTTCCTCTCCTGTTTATTTTCTCGGACCTGCAAAGTCTAGTACATTGGATAATCTATTATCAGTGCCTGCTCCCGATTATCCTCCTTTTGTTTTTAGTCAATTTACTGATTGTGATGTTAAGAAGAGTATATTATCAATTTCGTCCAATGCAGTCGGTAGCGACAAAATTAGTCGCAAGATGATTATGTTCATTCTTGATGAAGTGATATCAGTTATTACATACATTTTAAACTCTTCTATCTCCAGTGGCAACTTTCCTTCAACCTGGAAAAATGCAGAAGTAATTCCTTTACCTAAGAAACTTAATCCGTCCACACTTTCAGAGTATCGTCCCATATCTATTCTTCCTTTTCTATCTAAAGTTTTAGAACGTCTTGTGCATCACCAACTATCTTCCTACCTTAATAAAAACAACCTTTTAAATCCATTACAATCTGGTTTCCAACCTGGTTGTAGTACTGTCACAGCTCTGGTAAAAATTACAGATGATATCAGGTATGGAATGAGCAATGGTAATTTGACTGTGTTAGCGCTACTAGATTTTAGTAATGCATTTAACAATGTGGACTATGATATCCTTCTTGCACTTCTGTACTCTCTTAACATATCTCCAACAGTAATTGACTGGTTTCGTACTTACCTGCGAGGACGCCGGCAGCGTATACGTGTCGACGATATCTACTCTTCATGGTGCGACCTAACTGCCGGAGTACCGCAGGGCGGCGTTTTATCTCCTCTCTTGTTTGCAATTTTCATAAATTCTATATCCCATAATTTATCTTCTTCCTACCATCTATATGCAGATGATCTACAAATTTATACCCAAGCTCCGTTGAATTCACTAAACATGGCAATTGACATCATTAACCAAGACTTGCAGCGGATTCTGAGCTGGAGTAAATCATACGGGCTTAGTGTTAATCCTCTGAAGACCCAGACAATAGTCATTGGGAGCTCCCGTATGATTTCAAAAATTGACCGGTTTTCGGCTACCGCAAGTAATCTTCGATGAAACTCATGTTGAGTTTAGTGACACTGTCAAAAACCTAGGTGTACTATTTGATAAGCATCTTTCTTGGGGTCCTCAGTTAGCGGAAGTCAGTCGTAAGCTATTCGTCTCTGCTGCTTCACTCAAGCGACTGCGTAACTTCCTGCCAATCACCACTAAAACAGATCTTGCAAGATCACTTTTACTTCCTATTCTTGACTATGCTGATGCCTGCTATCTGGATTTAACCGAAGATCAATTAAATAAGCTTGAGCGCCTCCAAAACTTCTGTATTAGGTTCATATTTGGCTTGCGCAAATTTGACCATATATCTGAATTTCGCAAAAAGCTCGAGTGGTTACCAATCCGTCTTCGCCGGAATACTCACATCCTATGTCTTTTATACAAAATTCTCTTCAATTCTTCGACACCTTCCTATCTTAAAGAACGTTTCCATTTTCTGTATCTTCCTAATTCTCGCTCCTTACGCTCTGCTAATACCTACCAGCTTAAGACTCCTGTCCATACTTCCTCTTTCTACGACAAGTCGTTTTCTGTCCAAGCTGTTAGGCTTTGGAATGAACTGCCCGTCACCATAAGACGGGTTGAATCTCTTTTCCTCTTCAAGAAACTGTTAAAAAAACACTATCTCACTTTATAAGTTACATATATTTATTATACATATATGTTTATATGTTTTATGTATATATTTTATTTATTTATTTTTACACGTTTCTCTGTTTATATTGTGCACCATCGTTTTTAAATATTATATTGTTTCGCTCCATACTATGGTTGTCTGGCAGAAATCGCTTAAAGCGATAAGACCGCCCATTGTACACTTCTAGGTTAAGTTTTTGGTATATTTGTTTTTATATTTTTTTGTTCCTCTCTGTGTGTGTGCAATAAAGTAATTTTAAATTACTTTATTGCACTATTTTATTTTAAAATTTATAATCTCTTCCATACGAGGAAGGTAAATTAAGCTATACACGGGCCAAAGCCAAGTGTATACCTATAGAAATTGGCCAATTAAATAGTTAGAAATTTTCGGACTAAGCGACACGTGTTGAGAATAACTGCTTTTTGGAGTAGTGTGTATGTGGATGCGTGAATATTCAATGTTTTTAGGCTTGTATGGAGGGATTTGGGTATGACTCCAGTAGTTGATAATATTATGGGGATAGTTTTAGTGTAGTTAACTTTCCACTGGGTCTTGATTTCGATGGCCAGATCAGTATATTTTGCAATTTTTTCGGTATGTGTGGCAGTTAAGTTATGGGTATTACAGATGGCGATATCTATTATGTATACAGTCATGGTTTCTTTATCCAATAGTGTTATGTCTGGCCTATTATTATAAATAGTTTTATCGGTGACAATTGTCCTATCCCAGTATATCCTGCATTTATTATTTTCTAGAACTGACTGTGGCTGATATTTATAGTATGGCACTTTTTCGGAAATTAGTTTATATTGAAAAGCTAAATATTGGTGGACTATCGCTGCTACCTGATCATGACGGTGTTTGTAGTCACTTTGTGCTATGGATTTGCATGCGCCAGTTATGTGTTGTATGGTTTCTGGGTTGCTATGGCAATGTCTGCATGTATCGTTAATATTTGGTCTACGGATTATGTATTTTTGGTAATTTTTTGTGTCTATTACTTGGTCCTGAATTGCAAGCATGAAGCCCTCTGTCTCAGGGTAGAGATCGCCTCGCCTCAACCATGCGTTCGACGCTGTCATGTCGACATTTTGTAGTTGTAAGTCGTGGCGATGTCTACCGTGTAGAGACTTCTGGGCCCAAGCTGCTATTTTTGCTTTGTTGTCTGTTAGGTGTTCATTACGTTGGATGTTCCTATCGTGAAGGTTTAGGGGTGTGAGTTGTTTATCGGCTTCTACAATAGGTTTGTGAAGATAAGAGATTTCTGCTCGGTTGTGGAAGAACCTTCGGAGTGAAGTTATTTGTCTATTGTGTAGGTTAACTATATCAATAATTCCCCTGCCTCCCTCTTCTCTTGGTAGCGTTAATCGCTGTGTGCATGATCGTGGATGGTGTTTGCGCTGTTTGGTCATTGTAGTATTAATAACACGTTGCAGGTTTTTAAGCTCCGTTTGGGACCATGTTATAATACCAAAAGAGTACGTTAGTATAGGGATGGCATAGGAATTAATAGCTTTGATCATATTACGTGAATTCAGGTGTGTCTTTAATAATGAACTAAGCCTGTGTTTAAACTTCCGGGTGAGTTCTATTTTTGTGTGTCTTTGGTGAATTTGACGATCTTGCTGAAAGCCAAGGTATTTGTAAGTATCATTGTGTTCTAATGGTTCCATTCTTTCGCCCGTATTAAGGGTGTAATCCATCAGTTGCACCCTCCCTTTTTTACAAGTAAATGTTTTGCATTTGTCTATACCGAAATTCATTTTTATATCTTTGGAAAACTGTTGGGTCATATCTGCGAGCTGATGAAGTGATGTGATATCGTTACCGTATAATTTTATATCGTCCATGTACATAAGGTGAGAGAGAGTGACAGACGATGTTAACTGATTGTTGTTAGTTATGATTCCAGAATTAAGACTTTTTAAAAGATTAGAAAGAGGGTTTAATGCAAGACAAAACCAGAGGGGGCTGAGGGCATCTCCTTGGAAAATACCACGTCTGATCGGTATGTCTTCTGTTTGTATGGCGCGGGTTCCTTGACCTACTTTAAGCTTAGTTCGCCATTGCTGCATTGTGTGAGTTAAGAATGTTATTAAAACAGGATGAACTTTATATATATCTAAGATTTGCAATAACCAACTATGGGGTACAGAGTCAAATGCTTTACGGTAGTCGATATACATAGCGCAGATATCTTGTTTACTAGCATATGCTTGTTTCATTACGACTGAGTCTATGATAAGTTGTTCCTTACAACCTTGGCTTTGTTTCCGGCAGCCCTTTTGTTCTTCAGCAAGAATATTATTATCTGTGATGTGTTGATCGATAAGATGAGTTATGCATGCTGTAAGTATTTTGTAAATGGTTTGTAAGCAGGTTATCGGTCTATATTTAGCTGGATTCCGAGTGTCATTATTGTCCTTTGGGATCATGTATGTTGTACCTTGGGTAATGTATGCAGGCATTTTAGCGGGGTTTTGGATGAACATGTTGAGGTGGTTGTGTAATAGAGGATAAACAGAAGTAAATTTTTTGTACCAATAATTTTGTATATGATCTGTACCGGGTGTTTTCCAGTTATGTGTATTTTTTAGTACCTTTATAAAGATGTCTAGAGGGATGTGATCAAATGTCATTTGTGAAATATTGTTGAGGTTCTGTGTTTCATTTCGTATCCAGTCTGCTTGTTGGTTATGCTCTACTGGATTAGCCCAGATATTAGCCCAGTAACTATATAATTCTTCAGGTTGTGGCAAAGGTTCATATATTGTATTATTAGATTCTTGTGTATTGCTTGTTTTCTGATTTATATTTCTGTAAAATATTCTTTCATTATTTGTGAAATTAGCATTTTGTTTCTTTCTAAGCGTACAGTTGTTATATCTTCTCAATCTACTAGTAGCTGCCGAAAGTCTCTGTTTTAAGCTATCTAGGTATTGTTCATTGGTTAAATTTGGTTCTTCGTAACGAGAGTGTACTTTGTATATGTATTTAAGTTTTTCTATGTGTGTAATTAATCTAGTGTTTCTATTTCCTTTAATGTATTGAGTTAATCTGCCTATATTTTGTCTGAGGTGATATATTTTATTTTCTAGTCTTTTTTTCCATGCAGGTGTTTTTGTGTAAGTGTAATTATTGCTTTGCTCTTGTGTATGCTCTTCGAAATTATCTATAATTTTAGAGCCATTACAGATTGATGCAGTGTATGCTGCACAATATATTACGGTTTGTGTTTTGGTAAAGTCGTGATCTATTGAGGTATATTTGGGTATAATATTTTGATCAATATAATTTATAATGTAAGAAAATCTTCTGGAAGTTTTTTGCTTAGGTATAAAAGGCCTCTGAGTTGGGTTGCTATGTTTATATTTAATGTATGTGTTGTTAAATATTTCTTCAATTCGAATATTTAATTCCATGTCCGATAATGTGTGATTAGGTACATTAATACTTAGATTTTGTGTAGTTCCCATGGAATTTATTTGTTGGCTGCGGTCGATATTGTTTGTTGAAAGAGTGGATTGGGTGAGGCTGTTGTCAAGTGTATCGCTAGTTGACACTAAGGGCTCGGGAGTAATATTTTCATATTGTGTAGTGAGTGTATTTTGTACTTCATTCCGAATTTGTTGTAATCTTTCATCTGATATAAGTTTGTTATTTACTATTACTCGCCTTTGATCGGCAATTCGCTGTTCAGAAACATGAGAGATTTGTGGAAATTGTTCAGTAATTGCTTTATGGAGAGATTTTCGGTAAGCCGTTCTATTAGATTCTAATTCAGTTAATTTGAAATATGCTCTCATAATTTCTTCATTCATGTCGTCTGTCCACCGCATCCTTGAAGACATTAAATTTGTACGCGATACCGTGTTTATTTGGGTACTACCAACGGCCTCATTTGTGGATGGGCTTAAATCAAGTTTACGTTTTACGTCTTCTTTTATTCTGTCTAAAATATTTTGCGGTATAAGTTTATTTCTGATTATGGCTCTACGTTGATCGCCTATCCGTTGTTTTGATGTCTCAAAATCTGTAAATTTTTCAGTAAAATGTTTATGTAGTGTGTCTAGATAACCTCGTGTCTTTGTTTCTAGTTCGGTAATTGTTAAATATGTGCGCCAGATAAATTGATTCATTTCTGAAGACCATGATTTTCGCACACGATTTGAGCCAGTGGTGGGTGCAGGTGTTATGGCTGGGGCCATCTGCACAACATCCTCTGAGCTGGAGGAATTACATGAAGAGCCGGAACTATTTTGATTACCAAATTGGTGTGGTGAAGAAGGTGGCGAGTCAAATAAACTTTGTGTTGATGATGGTGATGATGGGTTTTCATTGTCACGGGGTGGTATATGTGAGGGTAATTTTTTTCTGGTCCTCAATTTATACCTTGGAGTAAAGCTATTTGGCAATTCCTTTTCGTCATTCTTCGCACTGCTATTATCGGTGACAATAGGTGGAGTTTTATGGATATGAAATGGCAATGATAATGGATTTAATGAGTGAGGTGCTTGATTTTTAGGAAGGTATGCAGGTAATGATGAAGTATTTGATGATGAAGATGACAGTAATGAGGTTGGTGAGGAACATGACGGCGTTGTTTGGTCATGTTGTCCTGCAACAGTTTTAAATTGGGCAGGTTGGTGCGATACGGTGCCCCCCCCAGAATACGCAGGGCAGCCCGGGCTGGATGGCCCGGGGCGGGATTCTCCATTGCGGTTAGCTCCGGTACCCGCCTGGGGTATTGTCCTGTTTCTTAGGCGCATCGCATATGTATTGTTTTAGTACTAGCGCTTCGTTGGTCATTGGTAAGTGTATAGCTAAAAGCTGCCAATGTCCGCCCCTCACGTGGCATCAGATATTCGTGCCGGACGTGAAGTTAGCTTTGTAAGGGGCTTATTATTATTATTATTATTATCGCCATACCGGGCCCGATTCGGGCTGATACTGAGTATTTCGTGAAAAAAAAAAACCAATATCACTTTTACCAGACTCGGGGATCAAACCCGAGACATCAACACAGCAGTCGTAACGCGTATACAATACAACTACCCCATCGAGGCAGTATGATGACAGACTCGCCCCCTATCACATCAAGGGATGAAAATAAACTCTGTAAACGGTGGGGACCGTTAGTTCCTCCGCTGTCTACCCATTCCGTGATACAGGCGTACACAGACTTAACTGAATCTTTGTTGCAATGATTAAAAATTAAAACAGACTATTTATATAATAATTTCTTATGTTTACCCGAATATTACACATTGAAATAAAACTAATTTAAACGGATTATATCGCCGTTTTTTATTAATTTTGAGATCCGTCTATCCCGTGACCATGAAGGCTGAAAAGTTTTAGAATGGTCGGGATCAAAATTAAATAAAAAACTGCGATGAAATCCGTTTAAATTCGTTTTATTTCAAAACAGACTTAAAATTACATAAAATGATATTATTTGAAAATGTAAAATGGTACTGTATCTCACTGTGACTCAATTTTCATCTTACTCCACTACTATGTGTTTACACAAAATTATTCCTTTGCTTTAAATAGAATTTCATCTCTCGAAGATTGTATCAGACGTATGTTATAACACATTTAAATTAAATCATCAGTCTGCGTTAGTTTACTCTCAAAATAATACATTGAACAGACAGCTCTGTCTCGATCTGTGCTTAACCGGCGACAAAAGAGAAGGTAGCGTGTTTAAATCTTTAGTAATATATGTGTATTTGTCAGTGGCGCCGAAATACCCAAATGTATTGATTTAGCTGCCCTTTAGAGGCAATAATTAAAGTGGAATAATCCATAATATATAAATACACCCAACAGTCACACACATAGTCCTGAGCCCTCACTAGGTTAACCTGTATCATGGGTATCAGGAACTACGAGGGACTTGCGTTCCTAAAATACTCGGACTCGAAACAAATATTTGTCTCCGTCATAGTTATAATTAATTAAAGTTATCTCTAGTGCATCCTGACAGGGGATTGTGATCTGTAAAATAGTGATATTGTAAAAGTAACCAATCCTATCCTACTAATATTATAAACGCGAAAGTTTGTAAGTATGGTTGGATGGATGGATGTATGTTTGTTACTCTTTCACGTAAAAACTACCGAATGGATTTTAATGAAACTACAATAGGTAATATAGCTTATACATCAGAATAAGACATAGGCTACTTTTTATCCCGGAAAAAGCAGATCACGCGGGCGGAGCCGCGAACAAAAGCTAGTAAACTATGAATTGAAGTGACTACCGTCGTTTTGTATTCTTTTAATTTTCTTCTTACATAACTCCTAACTAACATAAGTCTATATAATTTATTATAATGTTTAAAACGGATCTTAATCGCGTTATATTTGAAGCTACACAAAATTATTAATTTCTCGACACGATCGAGTTGCATCGGCTGTGGTCACAGGTTGACATAAAATATAATATGGATTGGTAGGGATCAGCATTTGACGAAGACTTCGTTTAGACAATGATTTCTTACGTTTTCGCGAATGTTACGCATTAGAATAAAACTAATTTAAACAGATTTTATCGCGGTTTGTACATTAAATCCAAAAGACCAACTGCCAGACTTCAAGACACCGTGAGCTCCTTCTGAGTAGATCGGACCATCAACAAACCTTAATAGTTTTAAACTAAAGATAGATAATGTAACATTAATATTTCAGGATAACCCAGCCAGAAAGGCTGAAAAGCTTTCGTTTTTTTTTTTTTTTTTTTTCGATTTGGCGTAGTACTGTTAGCCTGACGCGAGTCGGCTTTCTACAGCTTCACCGGACTTTCGGGCGAACGCTTTAGGCGCTCTCAACCCTTACATTTAAGCAACCTCGCTGAGGGCACCCCCTGTGGGGTACGAACCTCGGCTCAGGGCGGTCGCTGGGGGAGGGCAGAGACATCTGCGATTATCATTTTAGGGGAGGATTATATACTACTAATTATCATCATCGGCTCGCGGGCCGGTACTAGGGTCAGGGGGGTTGCGGGGAACGCGGCGCGGTCCTCGGCGGCGAGGACGATATGACGGTCAAAGCTTTCGTAACGTCTGAACTAATATTAAATAAAAATTCGCGATAAAATCCGTTTAAATTAGTTTTATTTCAGTGACTTCGTTTAGTTTTCGGCACACAAAGTACCTACATTTGCTCATCCACTTACGTCTATGTCTGCGGTCAGAACTTAAGCTACGTACTTGTATTGTAGGTTACGCCCATTGTTGGGAGATCCGACCTCTTTACCCTTTGTGTACGGATGGGCTGGCACAAGGCAAGGCGGACTCACATGGTTTGACCCCAATGATCGAACGGGTTCATCGATATGAAAGATAGACAAGTAAGATAAGACAGGACCAAAAACAAGTCCCCTGGGTTTATCTAGCTGGATCATCTCAGGGCTGGGTCGCGCCGCGTTGAATCGAGTGGTAAAGGAAGCCCACATTGTTTCGCCGGGTCTTCTCAAGATTGGTCGTTTTGGATCCGGTGGTAGTTTTAAATCACGTGCCGTTTCGGTAATGCCTATAGTCCGTTTCGACCCCTTCTCCTCTAAATATATAACAATTCTAGACTTGACCATAGTAAAAATATGGAATATTAATAATTTTTAAATAGTATTCAATGAAGTCGCTTCCTCTATCTGTTCGCTTAGACCTTTTAAACTATTACACGGATTTTAATGCAGTTTTCAGCAATAGATAGAGTGATTCATGAGGAAGGTTTATATGTATATCATGCTATGACTCCTGGGAACAGGGCAGTAACATGCAGGTGAAACCGCGAGGGACAGCTGGTAATAGATAAATAAATAGATTTAGTGTAACTGCCGAGTTTATTTTGATGATGCTGTTTGCTATGTATACATTAGATGATACTGATTTCTATATATAAGTTTATTTTACTTTTGTCATAAGCGCTATTTCAATAGCCTACATGATTAATAAACTATTTAATTTCGTTATAAGACCCTATTCCATCTAAATGGGAACTTAGATTATTAAATCGAAAACTCAAATAGAAATTGTGATATCAAAACTCTTTCAATAATAACATTAAACCGGCCGAAATTCGCCACCATTAATACAGGCAGCCGAACCTCTAATTCCAGTATCGGGGCGTGACCACAATCTATGCATTCAAATTAGATACCGTATTGTTATCCACACTGAATATTAACATCAGTAGGGTTGTTTGTTTATATTCAGATTGTATGTAGTTCCAGAATATCATATATGTAGTAGTGAGAGCGATTGTAAATTGAACTACTGCTACATTATTGTTGATCCATGAACTCAACAATGTATACAAACTACAAACTTAATAAAAGTCGGGATAATGCCAGGTAATAGGAAAAAAACATAGGCGTCGGTGCGTATGTAAAATATACATTTTTTTATAATAATAAATAAATGTTAAATACTTGTAAAAACCGATACAAAAAGTCTTAATAAAAAATGTAATCAACATTTCCATATCCACATGTCCAATGTATATGCAAACAAGACAATAAGCGTAATTCAGAACCAATCAATCAATTATGCAGCTGTCGCTCTTGAATGGAGCTATCACCGGCGTGGACACCGGCCGAATACCTACCGATGTCTGACCTAATTTATAGGTATCTTGTACAAGGATTTTTTTATAGCATAGGCAGTAACGAGCAGGTGGGTACGCCTGATGGTAAGTGATCTCCACCGTCCAAGTACGCCTACAATACCACAAGAATCATGGGCGCGTTGCCGACCTTAAAGGAAAAGAATAATTAGAGTTTGGGGAGGGGACGGGGTTTTGCTCCTCCGGATATCTCACTCACCGTACGAAACGCAGCAGCAAGCCGCTACTTTTCGTCGGTTTTCTGTGAGACAGTAGTGACGACCCGATCGAGCCGGCGATGGGAGATATTGAAGCCAGTGAAATTACTGGGCATTATGAGACTTTACATATTATGTCTCGTAGTTACTAGCGCAATTCAGTGCCTTGTAGTGCTTTATAATTCAAAATTCTAAAAAAGTTAACTAAAGTCTCATTATTCAATCAAATAAAAAAAAATGTATCCAGGACAGGAAAGCATGACGTTTGGAATAACCGCCGCGCTATAGGCTGGCAGGCAAAGGCACACCAAAAAGCATGGAAAGAGGGAGGGGATCCTTAAATGTAGGGATTCACGGACTAAGAGGATATGGAAATTGGGCAAGGGCAGGGAGGAGTAGAGTAAATTAACAATAAATCTGTAAGGATTTTAAAGGTAAGGAGATGTGTCGTGAACCTTACTGGCAGGAATATCCCTAGCCTAGCTAACCTACCAACCTTTCTCTAGCTGCCTACTGATGACGATCCGAAGAAGAAAGGCAGAAAAAACTCTGGGCTTTTTCGCCATCAATTATATATTTCATTTTTTTTTTACTTATAACTAGACTAGCTTTTGCTCGCGTGAACAGCATTTAAATATTATTATCCCCTATTTTGACCCCTTTGGGGTATAATTTATCAAAATCCTTTCTTAGCGGATGCCTACGTCATAACATCTACCTACGTGCCAAATTTCAGCCCGATCCCTCCAGTGGTTTGGGCTGTGCGTTGATAGATCACTGTCTCAGTCAGTCAGTCAGTCACCTTTGAGTTTTATATATATATTTAGATGTTAATTCTTTACTGTTCACTGTCACCAACGTAGCATTAGGTGTCAATAGATGTATCATTATAATTCTTTGACAACCATGAAACTCTCATTACGATAACTGTCTGACTTTATTGTGTCATAAATATGTGACAGAAATATTTATCGACATGTTGTTTAAGTGAACTCAAGTTATATTTTATGGCCAATAAAGGTAACGACGGCTTTAAAATGGACCACGTTATGACATACTCATGCGTGATGGGAATTTTATATAGCGACAACTGTATTACAGTGCTATAATGGTTGTAAGGCCATTTCTATGCTGCATCTTTGATTCTTATTTTCTTTTTGTCCGTGCACGGCAAAGTGACTGCACTACACCTGATGGTAAGCGTGGCACAACAAACCAGCGACCACCGAATGCATTCACCATTGCGTTCGTTGCGCCATCTGCCAATTAGCGACATTAACCAGAACTTTGAATTACAAATAAAGTTCTTCATGATACTGCTCTGCGCTTATCATCCCGAATCAGAAGATGTTGAGTCTCATAATTCTATCATTATCATCATCACCATCAGCCACAGGACGTCAACTGCCGAACATAGGCCACCCCCAAAGATTTCCAGACCGACCTGTTGGAAGCGGCCTGCATCCAGCGACTTCCTGCGACCTTTATCAGGTCGTCTGTCCACCTTGTAGGCGGATGTCCAACATTGCGCTTATCAGTACGTGGCCTCCATTCCAGAACCTTTCTGCCCCATCGATTATCAGTTCTGCGAGCTATGTAGCCTGCCCACTGCCACTTGAATAATTCTATACCGAATAATTAATGGCCAACCTAGTGTCAAAGTTTTCAAGCCAGCCGAAGGCCTCCGACCTCTTAAAGACTGCTATCAGTAGATAATTGCTGGGACTGACTTTTTGCGTATTCTCTAAAGCATGAGACGCTCAGTTGAGATACCACTAAGCAGTCACCCACCAATAGACTGACTACGCCAAAGGTTGCTTAACTCACTGAACGTTTTTTTTAATTTTTTGTATTAATTGTTAAATGACGAGAAGAGCACGGCGCTCGCCTGATGGCAAGCGCCACACCTGCCCATAAACAGAAGCAACACCGTATAGAACTTTGAATTGCAAAGCACTGTATGCCACTGACCTGCGCTCGTCACCCCAGACATAAGATATTAAGTCTCATAATGCTCTGTAATTTTGCTGGCTTCAATGATATTTACTGATTAGTGAGTGCAACTGGCTATGAGCGCCTCAATTAATCTCCAACAATAAATATAAACTGAGCTGAACTCGCATGCAAGTCCACAATACGTAGATTTTACATAATGTACAAAGGTAATACGCTAACAAAAGCATAACGCAATAGAATTGCAACAATATTTCACGTCGTCTGAAAAATAAATAAAGCCAACACACAAGCGAAGAAACACGACATTAATAAACAAACGAGATAAAAATTCAGAATAAACTCGGGTTACTTAACAAAACGTGACCTGGCTTTATCCAGGGCTGCATTCGAAGCGCTGTCCTCGGCTCCGCGCCCTCTACCAATTTGTATTCTTTCTGTTCCATGAATCTGCTTATGCTAAAACGTATTTCGATGTTAATTAAAGAATTTGTTGAGTCGGTCTCAATTTTGCGGACGTGCAATAGCTTTGAATGTAACACAATGACTTTATTATCATTTGCTGGGATCTTATTGGCAATTCTAGTTATGCAGAAGAGTTGTAAGACTGTTTGTTAAAGGTTCTTTAATGCACATTTCTTTTTTTTCAACAGAATACCGTTGTATGCGTGTAAAGTGTCTTTTTATCGTGACATTGGTTTAGTACCAGCCTACGTAGGTTGAGGAACACTGAGAATCTGGGTTCAAATCGCAAATATCGCACATGATTTTGTCTTGATTAGTATCTGTGTGGTAGGATATTCATATCCGTCCGGATAGCGACCACCGTGTTAAAACCTGCGATAGTGACCCAAATACCTTGTGTGAATCGCGATCCAGGATCAGCCAGTGTGCATCCAGTTGTCCCGAGGGACTTGTCAATGCCATTATCACATTTCAGTTATCAACCCGTTTAGGCAGAGATGCCTAAAATAAACTCAAATACAATTAAAAACTTCCTTTCTTCATGGTCTGGCAAAAATCCCAAAACACGCCATTTATCAAATTGAGGAAGTAAAGCATTAATATTTGTAAAGCCCAGATACGGTCCCATTTAGCTTCGCGTGTTAGCAATAAATCAACACGCAATGATAGTCACGTTGCGAGCAGCGTGACAATTCTAAAACGCTTTGGGGTCTAAAGACGGGGTTGTTTTCACGCGAACAGCCGTAGAGGGTTATAGAATCGTTTTTATGTCGACTTTTAAGGGTTATTGGGGTGAAATGTTACGGTTGGATGGAATTTGGGTACAATAATAGATTGGTATAAAGGTTAATTTTATATCCTGGCACGATAAAGTGACACTGGACCTAAAGTTAGGTACAGTGCAGTCCAAAGATAATGACTGAAGAGATATTGAGTTCCTCTCGGTTATGCCGGCCTGAAGTTGCTGGATATACACTGGCTGATCACGGAATGCGACACCCCTGAACGAGGCACTGTGTCGGAGTTTTCACCATGTGTACGGTGATCGCTATCCATTTATTTTTATACTGACATAGTAACTGTAAAAACACTACCTATGGCTAGTCTACTGATGGTAAATGCGGTGCAATCGAAATATAATATCGGTCGTCGAAAGACAATAGCTTTTTTCGTTTTTTTATCAGCATAGTCGCTGATTGTTTTTGTAGCAGTCCGAAAAAGAACAGCGACCACTGACGAAAAATGAGTTTATCGATGGTCACCAGAACCATGCCAGCATATACGAATACTTTTTCACAGTTCGAAGAGAGAAGAAGCAAAAACAGGGGCCTGCGATAGGATAGGCGGATGACCGATGCAGGCATAGTAATACAAGGTCCCAATCAACAGTCAAATCATTTCACAAGCCCCTGGGGAGAAACGGATATACACTGGCTGCTCCTGAAACGCGATCTATACAAGGTGTGTAGGTTACTATGGCAGGTTTTAACACCATGGTGGTCGCTATCCGTGCGGATAAAAATCCTACTGGTAATAGCAAAAATGTTCTTCGAGGGTTGGCAGGATGAAGCTGGCCTGAAGTACTGAATACACTGTCTGACACCGGAACGCGGTTTTTCTGAACCAGCCCTAAGGGTTATCATAATTTTTACTGGATTACAAAAATGTATCAGCTAGGGAATTACGTTTTCGATTTGAAAATTCAATAACGGTTTTGACTGAACAGATTCTAAGCAACTTTTATAAATATTAAAGTAGAAATGAGTTGTTAAAAACTTTTAGTTAGTGAAAACTAGAACAAAGAGAATTCTGGAAACCTATGTTATTCTATTCTGAGTTTTAATTGAAGTCAAATTTAATTTACGAAGAGAAAATACTGTTTTTCCATTGAAATGTTGAAGGCCTTTCACCAGTCTGGGGAGGTTACAATACGTATGAACGTACATAAGTTCACGCCTATATCTCTAAAGGTTAAGGCAGAACTAACTACACTCATATTAAGCCGAACCACGAGTATTTTCGTCCCAGGATAGGCGTTGAGTACGTCGGTCGAAAATGCCTGTGCCAGATCGTATATATAAGATCTGTTGTCGGAGGACTATTGGAGAATCTGGTGAGAAATAGACAATCCTCAGCGAATAATAAGCTTTGGTTTATAGTTTTTACCACCGGCCACCTGACTACGTCAACTCCTCTGAGGAGAAAACATCTAGACCCGAAACAGATATTTAAAGACCACGTAAACATTTGTGAAACTAAAAATAAAGTAATATTTAACATTCCTCTGGTATTGTGCGCTTTCTTGTCCGCATCTCGCAGAACTTTTAAGACAGAAACGAAAGAAGAAAAAAGAAAGAAAGCATTTATTGGCAGGCAAAACCTCCCCTCTTATATTTAATATTATAACATCATCAACATTAGCAATTGCTATAAGTTTTTCATTTCACTCTCGATGCAAGAAAGTTGAAGCACTTGAGCCAAAGAAAATCCAGTTTGAAATAATTACAAAAATAATCTGTCCATCTGTATGCGCGTCGGTACAAACTGAGCATCTACATGCGCTGCAGTTTCATTAAAACTTAGCGTCAGGAAGATACTCAAAGCCAAGACCCGCGACTTAACTCGCTATATCCTGAATGTTTAATAAATTACTTTCGCACAAAGATCTTCTATGTTTCTGTCTTTTAAGGTTGCCTCCTCACAATTTTATTGAAGTTTTGGTCCATTTATGCACGTTTGGTTAGTGTATAAGAATGTAAATATGTAGTTTTGATTTATACAATACAACCCAACAGTCACATACATAATCCTGACCCCACACTAAGATACGAGTCTTGTGTCGTGGGTATCAGGAACTACGAGAGACTTTTAGTCTCACAACACCCAGACCCCGAGACAAATATCTGTGGATCACACAAATGTTTGTCTAGGTGCGGGGATCGAACCCGCGGCCTCTCGTTTCACAGCCGGCTACTCGCAACTCGTACTCGCACTAGTACAAGTAATAGTGGGCCGTCCACATAGCATGTCATCTCAGGT
Source organism: Amorpha juglandis (assembly GCA_949126905.1). Taxonomy (NCBI): domain Eukaryota; kingdom Metazoa; phylum Arthropoda; class Insecta; order Lepidoptera; family Sphingidae; genus Amorpha; species Amorpha juglandis. The sequence continues at coordinate 1,595,073 of OX421383.1, forward strand.
CGTGCCTAGAGTAATGTTATAATGACATATGCAGTATGTTTTTTTTTTTATAGCATAGGCCGGCAAACGAGCAAGTGGGTCACCTGATGATAAGTGATCTCCACCGCCCATGTACGCCCACCACCAGAAGAATGATGGGCGCGTTGCCGACCTTAAAGGAAAGGGATAATTAGGGATTGGGAAGGGGAGGGGATTTGGGCTTCCGGATATCTCACTCACCGTACGAAACGCAGCAGCAAGCCGCTACTTTACGTTGGTTTTCTGTGAGACAGTGGTAACGACCCGGTCGAGCCAGCCCATTTATGCTGTAGTTAAAACTGTCTACAGCGTGGCACTACCACTTAAAAAAAGTCATGCCATATGGCATTACTTTTTAGAATACTGTTTTGCGCATGTTTAATTAATGTAGCAGTAACGCGTCAGCTGTTCTCCTATAGATAGTTATTATAAAATTAAAATTTAATAATACAAAATTTACGGCTGAATCCTTAAGTTTCTTCTTCTCAGATCATTCGGCAATTTTAAAACACTAGTAGATTTTAATCATATTATTATTAACGTACTAGCTGTCCCGCGCGGCTCCGCCCGCGTGATCTGTATTTTCCGGGATAAAAGTAGCCTAACAGTGGCGCCATCTGTCAGCAATGTGTCACGCACCGACGCCATCTACTTAAAATATTGGTTTGTAGTACATGCTATGTATCAGAGATGGCGCTGTATTTAAAAAATGATTTTCCCTATTTTCCCGCTTTTCTATTGAAATTTTTCCTAGATTTTCGTTGCTATAAACCTCACGGAGCCCGAGACCTTTCCAACGAATGCAAAACCGTGGAAATCGGTTCGTGCGTTCTGGAGTTATATCGTCAGGAAGGAAAACCCGACTTATTTTTATATAATAGATAAACGTGCTTATAGTGGCCTACTTACCACATATATTTGATTGTATTTGCAGGAGTGGTACAGCCACGCTGTAGGCTTAGTAGTTTTGTCTACAGCATGAATGGGTCGGCTCGACTGGGTCGTTACCATTTTCTCACAGAAAACCGACGTAAAGTACTCTTGGTTGCTGCTACGCTTCGTACGGTGAGTGAGATATCCGGATGTCAAAATCCAGCTCCCTTTCCCAATTTCAAAATTATGCCTTCCCTTTAAGTTTAGCAACTGATCTATGATTCTTCTAGTAATGTGGCCGTATATGGGCGGTGGAGATCACTTACCATCAGGTGACCCACTGGCTCGTTTTCCGGTCTAAGCTTTAAAAAAAATAAACCACCCCGGGATTCGAAAAGTATCCGTAAAATTACTAATCCCCGCCGTAAAAATGGCTGGTATTACATACTGAGGACGAAAGCATATTATTGAAATAAAACTAATTTCAACGGATTTTATCGCGGTAAAATCCATTTAAATTAGTTTTATTGCAATGAGTAATATTCGCGTAAACATAAGAAATCATTATGAAAGCATATTAATTAAAAAATTCTCTAGCACCATAACAAGGGTGGAGTCGGCGGGTTTCATCAATTTAACTGGATCAATCCGAGTCTTTCACTGGATTTAATTCGATACATTGTTTAGTTCATCGAACCTCTTTGTGCTTGTACTTCAAACCTACTTCAACTACTTCAAAGACTTATTGGGGAACAGATACAATTATCTTGCAAACTATTGAGAGAGGCAGCTAATAAAATTGATTAAGATTCGATGCACGGGATATTTTGTATTATTTAATTGAATGACGAGACGAGCAAGGCGCTGATGGTAAGCGCCACGCCTGCCCAACAGAAGCAACACTACACAGAACTTTGAATTGCAAAGCACTGTATGGCACTGAACTGCGCTCGTCACCCCGAGACATAAGATGTTAAGTCATAATGCCCAGTTATTTCACTGGCTTCAATTTCCTTCAAACACACAACAGTGCTTACATACTGTTGCCTGGCGGAAAAAAACTTATTTTTTTATGACTGGGACGTACCCGAATATTCTTAATCTAATTCTCTCTATCTTTTAGTGTTCTCCTTGCACAAGTGAAATCACGAGAGACGGCTAGTTTAAGAAAAAACAAGTCAATACATTTCTATTCATATTATTTTAGGAGAAAACTTGGGAGCTCAACTTCTAATATTAAAACGTACTTGATTCTGTAAAACTTATTACCAAAATTATTAATTTCCAGCGCGAAATAAAATATCTACGTTTTAATTTGAAACGGCTTTGATACAAGGTTAGGCACCTGTCCCACCACGTCAGCGAGGAGTAGAGATGCGATGGAAATTCCTAAAGATACGTTGCACATTTAATGTTTGCAGTCTTTATATCGCATATTTATTTATAGTTCCCAGAGTGGTTGACGTCGGGCATGCTACAGGTTAGAATTTCAAGTCATATCCTTCTGTAACATGAGTTAAAAAGAGTGGATTGTTTTATTGTTACACTGACACCACTGTGATTGGGATATGGGCAGGTGGAAGATCTATTTACATGTTGCAATTGTTTTAGTTTTTTTTTAATACGAGCACGACAAAGTGATTGCACTACACCTGATGATAAGCGTAGTGCAGTCCAAAAAACCAGCGACCACTTCCCTTTTCGGACAAGGATGTACTCCTATACCCGCCCCAACTAGCCATCAGGTCATGTCGCTTACCCCTCGGGAGAACTGGATATACATTGGCTGATCCTGGAATGCGGTCCATACAAGGCGTGTCGGTTACTATGGCAGGTTTTAACACCATGTGTACGGTGGTCGCTATCCGGGTGGAGATGAATATCCTACCACCAGCAAATGATTTTTTATCATCCAAATTCTGGCTAGCAATATGTCGATTTTGAACTATGTTACGCGTACATACCTCATTCTGAATAATACGGCTGCTGTAAGTTTCAAGACCGAGAAATCTAGAGTTTGTAGCCTTTTCGGTAACTCACCTGCAGTGGGACAGGTTCCGTATTCCTTTGAAATGATATCTCAAAATCTCAACGACGATTATACTATGCTTAGATGTAACATAATATTTTTATGAATATACTTATTACGTTTCTAATTTTTAGTGTAAAATTATATTAATTAATTATTGTTATTTTAAAAAGAAATAATCTACTTTAAACGGATTTTAATATTAAAATCTGTTTTTGTGTGGTGTTGCTTCTGTTTATGGGCAGGCGTGGCACTTACCATCAGGTGAGCGCCTTGCTCGTATCGTCATTTAATCAAATAATTAAAAAAAGATACCCGCCCGCTGCACCACGGACACTGCCAATATCTCGCAGAAAACAGTTGTGATTTCCGGAGGCCCAAATCTCTCCTTCCCAATCAATTATTTATCTTGAAGGTCGGCAAAGCATACATGGTTTTATTATTATAAATATGTGTATTTATTAACTGTCCTCTGCTATTAAAAATCCTATTACAGAATATTACAGCGCGCAACACCTTATAAATTTATTCATTCGAATAAAATAACAAACCGTATACACCTCAAATAAACAAGTTGACGAGACAATACAGCTATTCTTAATGATAAATGATGGAGTGGCGAGAGACTTTTAATAGACCATTAGTGTTGTGTTTAGGGTAAACAAACTGAATAGTCTAGACTTTTGTGAAAAGATTGATTTTGTTAATGGGGTGTAGCTAAAACTGTTATAAATTACGAATTGTATTGTATAGAGCGATTAAATATTTATGATAATGTTTTCTTGTGTATACAGCGTGTTACTGAAAGTTGTGGTCGTATTTAAGGGTCCTTGAATCTTTATAGTTTTTTATCAAAGCACGGCAAATTGAATGTATTACACCTGATTTTAAACGCCATGCAGTCCAAAATTAGCAGTGACCACCGAGAAACGAGTTTATCGGTGGTCACCAGAATTATGCCGGCCTGTATAAATGCACCTTCCCTCTTCGAAGAGGAAAAAAGCAAATTGAGGGGCCTGCGACCGGATAGGCGGATGACCGATGCAGGCACGGGGCCGGTCGCAGACCCCTAGTTTTTTGGACTATATTACGTTTATCATCAGGTGTAGTGAAGTCACTTTGCCGTGCTCAGATAAAAAAAAAGTTTAATCACAAAAGATTAATAGGTAAGACCAAAAATCACTATTATATATTTAAAGAAGATACTATTAAAGCGTCAAGTGTTATATTTACATTAATTAAAAAGTATAGTAATGCGGTTACTCGTTGTAGACGTCAAGACTACATTTTATTAAAGACATTAAATTATTAATTAAAAAATAAAATATTGTTTACCACAGCCCAATAGAGTTACAAAACACCACAAGCCCCGCTCACGAACGCGTCGCCGTCGCGCCCTTACAAGCTATGACGCGGCAATCACAAGCCCATATTGTTGAATTACCCTGTCAACGTTTTTGATCATAACACGATTCGTATTTTTTTGGGTTAAAAAATATGTGGCGAATAATTCATTCATAATTCGCTTAGGCTGAACGTTTGTTTTTATTGTAGTCTGAGATTTTCATTTTTTTTTTATTTTTCGAAACGACAGTTTGAAAATAGAACATAGTTAGCGTATTTACGTCATAATAAAGCGCAAGTTTAAAAATTCAGTCTGCTCAATAAGGTGGCAGTCTCCCATATGTAAGAGTAAGATAGGATAGTTACTACCATTTGTTTATTCCTGCCGTCGAGTAGCAGCGTGTAAAAAGTGCTGTCTTTCGGTTTGGAGGACATTTAACATAGTAAAATTGACTGGCATTATGGACTTAATATCTTATATCACCTGGGTCACCTTAGTGATCTCCGCCGCCCATGAACACCAACAATACCAAAGAAATCATGGCTGGGCTGCCAACCTTAAAATTGAAGGAATAAGGGATTGTAAAGAGGAGGGGTATTTGGGCCTCCGGATGTAAAACAAAAATTCAAACTCACCGTACGAACTGCAACAGCAAACTACTACTATACATCGATTTTTTATGAGACAGTGGTAATAACACGGTCGAGCCAGTCCATTCATGCTGCAGACAAAATTTTCTCAGGCCGGCATGACGTTGCCGACTTACGATAGATACATTGTTTGTCGTGTTTTCCTGGATTGCGCTATACTTACCAGTGACGCGTAGTAAATTTTTTGAGCCAAGATAAAAAATGTCTACAGAGTGGCGCTACCGCTCAAAAATATTGATCAGCAGACGTTACCATCACGTAAGTTAATAAATCATTGCGGCGTCGTAAATCTTATTGCTCTACACACATTTGCAAGTGAAATCTCATTACGAGATTTCAACAGAGCACAATATATTTTTTTTTCGAAAATTTATTCGACTTTGTTACTCAATATTCCGTGTTGGGGGTGTCCGCCCCCACTCCGTCCGTAAGAGAGTTACACAATTTCAATATATTGTCTTCGCTCGTCCTGTTTCAAAGACAGACATTGTTTCGGGCATGTTCGAGCGCCTCGTTAACGTATTCAAAATGTAATGTTTGGGACAGGGCCGGCTGGATTATCTTTGTGGGGCAATACCTCCCAATGTTAAGTTTTAAGGGCCTATTTTTTTATCTCGGAGACTTTTTGCCATTTTATATCAGGCAGGTAAACGAACACGTGGGTCAACTGACGGTAAGTCATCTCCATCACCCAGGTACACCCATATTATCAGGAGCATTATAGAAATGTTGCCGATCTTAAAGAAAAGGGTTAAAGGCTTAGGAAGTAGTGGGCATCTGCATATCCTATTTACCGTACGCAACGCAACAGCAAGATGCCACGTTACGTCGGTTTTCTATGAGACAATGGTACCCCGGGTCGCGTAAAATAAAATTAGGTTTTTCTATTACTAGTTGCATCCTACCTATCTTTTCGGGTATACAGGTGTGAGCTGACATGAGTATGAATCAAATTTATATATATATCCTAATCTAGAACTATTGTATACACCTCCGATTTGATTTGATTAGCCTTCAGATCCATCTATACTTATAAAATAACATGTCCTGACTGACTGACTGATTCATCATCGCCGAGCACAAACTATCAAGGCTACAAGCATGAAATTCGGACTGTATATTCATTTTGTTATGTAGGCACCCACTAAGAAAAGATTTTAGAAAATTCCACCCCAAAGGGGTCAAAATAAGGCATGATAATATGTATGAAAGTCCGTCATTATGAAAGTTACATAAACAAAATTTTGTATTTCGGTTATTGACGTAAAACAAATAAATACGTGTTTCAGGAATTTTGGAAATTTAAGTTAATAAGAGATGAAAAGGGGGATCAAAATTAATGCGAAAGTGAGTTTGTTTGTTGCGCTTTCACGCCTAAATCACTGAACCGATTTGGATGAATTTATCTACAGGGATAGATGGGACCCTGGAGACGGTTACAGGCTACTTTTATCTTTAGGCTGTTCACGCGAGCGGAGCCACGAACAAAAGCTAGTACCTAATATATTAAGCAACTCAGTATTAGTATCGTCAAAATTTGTGAAGTGTATCTTAAAAATAAATAAAATAAACCTTCAAAGACCATAGTCTTTAAAATATTTTCAATAACCACTAAACATGGCTACCATACGTTCCGTTCATTTCTTACGTTCCATTCGGAATTCACCCCCCACCCGTGACTTAAATAACACTCTGTATTAAGTACCCGAGACGTCCAAAGTAATACATAACAAGATTTACAGATTCACAAACGAACCGAATCTCAACGCGACACGTCTGGAATCGAAATGAAATTACAAGTAAACTTTTAGTACACAGAAGCTGTAATACACCTTAACTTCTCAAAATAAATGTTCTGGAAGTTAAACTACGTTTTACGGTACGAGACAGGAGACTGCGACCTGTGACGCGAGACAGGCGATGGCGACACATCCCAGGTCCTATTCAAAAACTAGGTCGGTCATAACAATATTCGTGTTGAATTTTCGATTAAAAAATCACATATGATTTGTCCGGGATTGGAACTTCTGCCCGATATGTTGATTTGGTCATGACTTATCAGGTCATGAGATGGATATAAATACGACGAATCCATCCAGAACTGGATGAAACTCTGCAAACGATCATGGGTCACTTGCTGGCTCTCCGACGCCCATGAAAGCCCATAAAGCCCATAACACCAGAACTTAGACGTGTCGACTTCAAAGGATATTAATAATATTTGAAGGATTTTGGGACACCTTGTATTCTAAGTCCTACTAATCATAGTTCCTATCCTACTGCTAACTAATTTTATAAATGTGAAAGTTTGGATGTCTGAGTTTTTAATTTGGGTGTACAGATTCTTCAAACGTAGCTAAGAAACTTTCAAATCATGACAGCCTCCAAGGCGCAGTGGGCGAGCCGACTGTGAAATGTGAGGCCGCGGGTTCGATCCCCGGTTCGAGACAAATATTTGTCTGATCCATAAATATTTGTTTCAAGGTTTGGGTGTTGTGAGACCGAAAGTCTCTCTTAGTTCCCGATACCCACGACACAAGATTCATATCTCACTGTGGGGTCAGGGCTATGTGTGTGTTGAATATTTAACAAAAAAATTGACCACACAGGCCAACACAGACAAGCATTCATAGATAGACAAACCCGTCAAACTTATAACATCTCTCTTTTATCGCGTTAAAAATGATATGCGGCCGAGGATACTTGCCTGCAAATATCCCTAGGGATGTGAAGGTTGCCGGACCTGCCACAGGGAGGTCCCGTGGTATAAACATGTAAATGTGTTGTCCTCGAGACCGCGTCAATGCTTACACGGTTCACGCCTTGATTAACGAATAGGGTGGGGTGTAATATCATGAACAGAGCGATAATAATAATATTTTATCAGCCCTGTATTTATTTATTTATTTACACTTTATATACACTGTATAAAGGCGGACTTAATGCCAAAGGCATTATCTCCCAGTCAACCTTAGGGTAATGCAGAGATGTACAAAGTAGGTGCAAAAAAAAGATGAAGAAGATACTATAATATAAAAATATTACATGTTTGGTACATTAAAGTACCGAATTAAAATATATTAATATATACTTAGGTATAATATTTATATATATTATATATAATAACATAATATATGTATAATACATACAATATATAATACATATACAATATATAATATAAACTAATGTGATAATTCCACTCCGTCCAACAATAGTTGACGAACTCTTGCTTTAAAAGCCAATCGTGTAGTGCACAACCTGATTTCGAGTGGGAGTGAGTTCCAGAGAAGTATAGACTGAATAGGGAAAGAAGAGTGAGTGAAGTCAGAGGTATGAGGGTATGAGGGTATGGTATGAGGTATATCCTACTAATATTATAAACGCGAAAGTTTGTAAGTATGGATGGATGTATGTTTGTTACTCTTTCACGTAAAAACTACTGAATGGATTTTAATGAAACTTTACAATAAATAATATAGCTTATACGTCAGAGTAGGCCATAGGCTACTTTTTATCCCGGGAAAAGCAAATCACACGCGCGAAGCCGCGAGTAAAAGCTGGTATTAAATAAAGAAAGAATAAAATATTGGACTAAGCACATCAAAAAGATTACAATAATAAGATCAATAAATAATAAGGAAAAGAATAACAATTAGATTGAGAAAGGAATACTGAGATAGTTTGGGAGGATCTCATGTTGAGAGGTTGGATGAAAGAAGATTGACGAAACAAATATACATGGCGAGTGTTGTACCATTCACATGAGGGGGGACATGGGGGAGAGAGGCATCGGCGAACTTACTTAGATCAAGTCGGAGATATTCTCGAGAAAGCCAAGGTCAGAAGTACCCTAAACCGAAGTGCATGCTTGAAGGATTTATTGCGGTGCTATGAGCCTCTCGTTTCCTAACCGACTATTCGTCCGCTCTGCCACCAAAGTCATCCTTAGCTCATGCCTTAGTCCACGCGTTAAAGGCATGAATAGTCTACAACGGTGTGGTCCTATAACAACGATATTCATGTAGTCTTCAGCGCTATATTGTAATGAGCGTTGCGAATATATTGAAATAAAACTAATTTAAACGGATTTTATCGCGGTTTTTTATTAATTTTGATCCCGACGTTTCGAAGAATTTTCAGCCTTCGTGGTCACGGGGGGGGACAGTCAAATTAATTTTATTTCATGAGTAACATTCGCGTAAACGTTAGAAATCATTATATATCATTATTATATTATATTGACAGTGAAAAAGCGAAACCGCCAAAGCGCCAATACGTGAACTTTACGGTAGGGCATTTTATTTATTATTTTTTTAAAGCAGTCACACATATTATCCTGACCCCACAGTAAGATACGAGTCTTGTGTCGTGGGTATCAGGAACTACGAGAGACTTTCGGTCTCACAACACCCAGACTCCGAAACAAATATTTGTGGCTCACACAAACATTTGTCTCGGTGCGGGGATCGAACCCGCGGGCTCTTGCTTCATAGCTACCTACTCGCCCGCTGCGCTACGGAGATTTATGCGCTATTTTAAAATGTTGTACTAAAAAAAACATAATAATTATATTAGAATAAAAATATGATTTAATAAAACATGAGTTTTACTGAAAAATAACAAGTTGGTAAATTTATATGATTATTATTTATCGTAAAAAACAACTTTAAAATGCTCTACCGCAAGGCCCACGCATTGGCGCTTTAGATTTTTTCCAGTATCGATATGATTAGTCATAGCAGCTACTACAGACAATGTGAGACATTCGCTGGTGGTAGGATAATCATATACGTCCGGATAACGACCACCGTGTTACACATGGTGTTAAAACCTGCCATAATGCCACACATCTTGTGTGGATCACGTTCCAGGATCAGCCAGTATGTTCCGGTTCTCCCGATGGGCTTGCTACATGACTTGATGGTTGGTTGGGGCGGGTATAGGGGTACATCTTTGTATCTCTGTGCCTGCATCGGTCATCTGCCTGTGCTGTCGCAGGCCTTTCAATTGCTTCCACTCAGGAAATTATGAATAAACAACTAGATTCTTCAGTTTCAATTTATTTCGCAATTCTGAGAAGTTATCCCTTTTTGTAAAACAGTAATGATTTAATGTCTATATCTATAAAGACAAAGACAGACACTTAAATATTAATAAACGTTCTTGATGATAAAACAGTATCGTTTCAAACGCGGATCGTGATAATTTAAATTTTAACAGATCCATCAAAATTTTACTCCCGAAACTCTAATATTCAAGATTACCGTTGTATATTTCACCAGTTTTATCACAGAATTTGAATATAGCTTTTGAAACTTTGATATTTATGGGCGTGGGGCGAAAACATGGTGTTAAATATTGAAGCTATTAGCTTGTTGGTGTTGTTCGTTTGAACAGGGACCATTGCTGGGTGTATTTCTTTTTTTTATATCTGACGCGGCAAAGTAACTATATTAGGTTACAAGGTGGTAGGGCCCTCGTATGCGAGAGGTCGTCTGGGGTGGTACGCTTTGTCTATTTCTGCCGCCAAGCCTGTGTTTCGGTTTGAAGGACATTGAAGCAAGTGAAATTATTGAGCGTTATGAGACTTAACATTTTATGTCTCGGAGTGTCGAACGCAGTGCAGTGCCTGCATGGTACGCCGAGTTGACTCGGTAACTCGAGTGCAAACGAACTCGAGTCAAATTTATTTTCACTCAAATACGAGTTTAACAAATTCACTCTCACTAGTCACTTGAGTAAAAAACGACTTGAGTCGCATTACTAACTCGAGTTTTAAGGGACTTTACTCGAGTAACTCGAGTCACAAATTCCTACTCGAGTCGCATCTCTATTCTACAAAGACTTCTAATGAAATATTCAACTATATTCGTTAATTATAAAAGTTCATTAAATTATTTTATTAAAGTACATGTCAAAGTAAATTGTGATTGTCTAAATCAGTGAAGTTTATTTCTCTTATGAAAACCAATTAAAACTCAGGCCCCTGTTGGAACTGGTCCTGAAGTTTTCAAAGGTACAACAGATTTGTTACTAAGCTTTCCGATTTATAACTAGCTGTCCCTCGCGGTTTCATCTGCATGTTACTGCCCTGCTCCCATGGGTCATAGCATGATATATAAACCTTCCTCATGAATCACTCTATCTTTGGCCGAGTGGTAGGTCCCTCGTATGCGAGAGGCCGTCTGGATTGGTACCACCGCTTTGTTTATATCTGCTGCCAAGCAACACTGTATAAGCACTGTTGTGTTTCGGTTTGAAGGACATTGAAGCCAGTAAAGTTACTGGGCATTATGAGACTTGACATCTTATGTCTCAGGATGACGAGTGCATTTCAGTGCCATGCAATGCTTTGTAATTCAAAATTCTGTGTGGTGTTGCTTCTGTTTATGGGCAAGCTTACCATCAGGCGAGTGTCTTACTCGTCTCGTCATACATTACAAAACTGGCCACAGCATTGCTCTACCATGTTACACGAGACAAGTTTAGTTTTATTACAAGCACAGAAAATGAAGCCATTTCTCTGCACAGAGACGATTGCGTCTTCCTTTCTCTTTTATTAAAATGATTCAAAAGGAAATGAAGTGCCAATTTGTTTTTTTAATCTTTGACGCAAGAACATTTCATTCGGAAATTACATTGAATTTTTTATTTTATTCATCTTTGTTCTGTCTCTGTTATCTTTTAGGTAAGAAATTGGTTTTATTTGTAAGTTAAGGGTTAATTTGAAGGAGCATTTTAATCACCTCATGTCGAATTCTATAAACGCGGCGAAGAACTTACGTACGTAACGTACTTATTATGAACATTTTACGTTGACTTATAAAATGCGCTGATTCCGCGAAGTTGAATTTTACCAGTCATTGGGCATTAGGTTCTCGAAGTTTTTTGTCTGAGCACGACACCTAGACGAGACCTAAAAACCCAGCGAACACCGACAATGAGTTTATCGGTGGTCACTAGATTCATACCGGCCTGTATAAGTGCTTCTTCACACTTCAAAGAGGGAAGAAGCAAATCGACTGCCTCAAGGCGGATGACCAATGCAGGCACAGGGACACAAGGATGTACTCCTACACCCGCCCAAACCAAATATCAAGTCATGTCGCAAACCTTGGGAGAACACAGATTTCACGCAGTTAACGCAGGTATTACGAGTTTGTGCAATCATAGAGAATTAGACCCCAGCATTATTTACACACACATAGTAGTAGAAACGGGCAAAGTGGCATCGGTCTCGTATACGAAAGACCTACCTAGTACACAACCTACGCTCCTATACATCATAATAGTAAAGACATATTTACGCATTTCAGAGTAACAGATGTTGCTCGTATTTACTTTGACCCTAACCGTAACCTGCAAACTAGAAACTTAAACATAGTTAACGGAGCATTACATTTAGCATTTTGCGCAAGATTACACCACAACAATTCGGATTATATTAGTTTTGGGTGTAAACTAGTTCCTAGGATCTTTGGGTGTTACTGTAATTTTGTATATTCTGCCCTCCCGTTAACTAAGATAGTACAAATTAGAAATTTAATTACACAATTATAGTATATTTTCGTAGCAGAGTTAGTTAAGTAGTTTTTCGGATTAAAAAACTACTTAAATAACACTGTAAAGTCAAAAGTAACACTTAGGTCTTTAGCTGGTGGTAGGATATTCATATCCGCCCGGATAGCGACCACCGTAAACATGGTGTTAAAACCTGCCATAGTGACCCACACGCCTTCTGTGGATTGCGTTCTAGGATCAGCCAATGTATATCCGGTTCTTCCGAGGGGCTTGTGACATGAATGGTTTTTTGAGGTGGGTATAGGGGTACATCCTTGTATCCCTGTACCTGCATCGGCCATCCGCTTGTCCTGTCGCAGGTCTCTCCATTTGCATTAATTTAGGCTGGTATGATTCCTGTGACTACCAATAAACTCATTGTTTGTTGGTGGTCGCTCTTTTTTTAGATTGCACTACGCTTACCATCAGGTGTTAGCTTAGGTAGTGTAGTCACTTTGCCGTCGGATAAAAAAGACGTTTTACCAGCAAGCGAGCGCACTGTACAATGTGCCATTCTTAAAACATTGTTTTACGTATCTAGGAATCAAACTTGAAACGTTCAACCCACTGCAACAATAAAAGCATTCAACTATTTCAATACAAACTTTAATACGAAAGGATAAAACTTCTACGGGAGCGTCATCACCGGCCGCTAGGGAGCCATTGCGAGAATGTTTTGCATAAACCCATCCCGTTGCTAAATGAGCGACTGTATCACGTGTACCATTTAAAAGATATTGTTATTTGTTCATGCTTCACTCTCGTGGGAGTGTGTTTTATTTGAACGCCGAACAACGCGATGACACTCAACTCCCTTGTTGATTGGACTTGTTTCTTTATAAATAAATACGTAACCAATAGCCTTATGCGTTTTTGAAGTAAAAACTTCTTTAGCCGCGTTAGGCGCTTTTTGGATGGGGAAAATGTTTGTGTCTTCACGTCACCGACACGCGTATATCTATTAGTTATACAGGTGACGTATTGTGCTAGAAATTTTAATTCATCATAGTTGCCACTAGTGGCTATTTCTACTTTATGTATGGAGACAAAACGAAAACTGTCGTCGTTTTAGAAAACTAAGTACTTGTACTAGACTACCGGACTAATGGTTAGGAGATCGATCGACTTGTCTTTATTGAATTCTCCGGACAGTCGAAATTGCTTGACAAGCACAGCACTTTTCTTGTTAGACCAGCAATTTTTATAGTTGAGAATAAATTTTGATGTGCTTTTCAAGTATGGTACGTGCTAGAAAATCTCTTTCTTTATTTCTCCCACATAATGGTGGTTTATTAAGTTCTCTTTTCCACTTTACTCTGTCCTTGACCTCATTTTTTTGGACACGCTTGAATTACAAAGCACTGCATGGCACTGAACTGCGCTCGTCATTCCGAGGCATAAGATGTTAAGTCTCATAATGCCCAGTAATTTCAATAGTTTCAATATACTTTAAACCGAAAGACAACAGTGCCTAAACACGTCTTGTGCTTGAAGACAGAAATAGACGGCGCGGTGGTACCAACCCAGGCCGCCTCTCGGATACGAGGGACCTACCACCTTGTGAATAATTTCCATTCTGTATTCATTTTAATAAAACAAAAACTATAATTAATTTTCTTGCCAGAATATAAATTGTACCTACTCGTTTATCACAAATAATATCTAGCCAAATATATCATGCGAATGGTTCTGTTCATTAAAATTAAAGCTTACACAAACTTTACATATTTGATGTGTTTTAATGAGAAAGGCTCACGCAGTTTTCGTGTTTTCATTTCGAATTGCTTTTGTAGCTTTCAAATTTCTGTAAATGCACTTTTAATTACAATTTTATCGTTTATTCTAACTTTTTAAGTGTTATTTATTTATCTATTACAACTTGATTGTTCAATAAATGAAATGAATAGATAACTAACTGTCAGAAACATGCGATGTCTATATGAAAAACATCTAACTTTTAAATTTCTGAACAGATTTTTTTTAACATAGCTTTTTACAATTTTGATTAATAAATTGTTGATGGATATTTGAAAGAAAAAAAACTGCATTCAAATCATTCGTATAGGCGTATATTATTTTTCATTTTAGAAGGTGGTAGGTCCCTCGTATGCGAAAGGCCGTTTGGGTTAATACCACCGCTTTGTCTATTTCTCCCACCAAGTAACAGTATGTGAGCACCGTTGTGCTCACACACTGATTGTGATTTGTGTGATTTGTTGTCGGTTTGAAGGACATTGAAGCCAGTGAAATTACTGGGCATTATGAGACTTAAACATCTTATGTCTCGGTTCAGTGTCATGCAGTGCTTTGTAATTCAAGTTCTGTGTGGTGTTGCATCTGTTTATAGGCAGGCGAAAAAAAAAAAGGCGTGGCGCTTACCATCAGGCGAGCAACTTACTTATCTCGTCATTCAATGAATGGCTTGCTGCTGCGTTTCGTACGGTGAATGATATATCCGGAGGCCCAAGTCTCAATGATAAAAACATTGAAATGATTTAAAGATCGTTCTGCAAGTGCACCCTAGTCACTTTGCTGTGCCAGTATACAAAAAAAGAGTAGAAAAATCCTGGTAAGGAACCCTAAGTGCACGAGTCCGATTTGCACATAGCCGGTTTCTTGGTCCATAGTACAAAAATATATTCATGAATTCAATTCACATGATCCTTTGTGAGTAAAGTGTTCAAACAGAAATGCTGGTCCGACAGATTCTGAGGCCGATACCTATTGGACCGTACACGAGGCGAAATCATTCGGAAAATGGCTGATTTAGAAGTTTCGGATATGGAAAGGGTTTTTTATATCTATGAATTATAGGGCACGCTTGTGACCACCGATAAGGACCTTGTTAGATGAATTTATTTTTATTTGAGTGAATGACGAGACGAGTAAAGCGCTTGTCTGATGGTAAGCGCCACGCCTGCCCGTAAAAACAAGCAACATAACACAGAACTTTGAATTATAAAGCACTGCGTAGCACTGAACTGCGTTTGTCACCCGGAGACCTAAGATGTTAGGTCTTATAATGCATAAGTGCTCGGGATGATATAAAAACACGAATTACATGGGATTGGAATTTAGACCCGGTATGGCGATATACGTTGGACGTTGGACGTCCACCTACAAGGTGGACAGACGAACTGATAAAGGTCGCAGGAAGTCGCTGGGTGCAGGCCGCTTCCAACAGGTCGGTCTGGAAATCTTTGGGGGAGGCCTATGTTCAGCAGTGGACGTCTTGTGGCTGATGATGATGATGATGATGATGGCGACAGAGCATGCATCACGATCAGGCAGGATCAGATCATCTAACACACTTAACACGGGCTATTAGATTTTTGAATGTTATTTCACAAGATATTGATATATTTAATTGTAGTTTACCGAAATTCACTGAAGCTGAATATAACTGCGTAGAAAGAAGCTAACCCTATTGTATTAGTTATAACATCGCATTGGTGGCAACTGTAACTGATGTTATAAATTATGTAAATAAATAAATAAAATAAAAAAAATATAATCTCTTTTAAGTCTTTATTGGTCTGGTGGCAGCGTATTAAGTCTGTGAAACCGGTGAACTTCGATTAGTTTCTTTTCTTATAACAGAGGCTTGTAAATGAGATTTTATACACAACTGGATGCCGTATCTACTCTAGATATCCCGAGGCTCAGATCGCCCCCTCCTTCCCAATCCCTTATTTAGCCCTTTCCTTTAAAGACGACTATCATGATTCCTCAGGTATTACAATACATTACAATACAATACAATACAAAACTCTTTATTGACAACCATTTACAATGCAAGTAATTAAAACTAAAAAGCTGATGCCAAACTTATGAACACAATGGGCGGTCTTATTGCTAGAAGCAATCTCTTCCAGACAACCGTAAGGTATTGTGAATGTTCATTGGCGGCGGAGATCACTTTCCATCTGGTGACCTCAAAGAAATATAAACATTATTTGAAATTCCCAAAAACTTACCCCAAGTTTTACACGAATCTAAACAACTGAACTGTTCAAGCCCCAATTGTAAGGTATTTGTAATGAAAACAATGAGAAATTCTCCTTTAATTTCGGGGTATAAAAGTTGATAACCACCTACCGCTAACCGCATCGGTACCGCCTCTTTAGAGTTTTAAAACACAAAAGGTGGAAATTTAGAAAGCAATTCTTCTGGGGGATTGCCGGGTTAATCTCTCGGGGCTAGAGGGTTGGCCAGAGGGAGTTTCTTCGAAGTTTTATGAGGAAATATTTTATGCTAAAAACGGCGTAATTCAATACAGGAAACGGGAAATGTTTGTTTTTGAAGCGATCTTTAGTATTGAGGTTGTTTTTGCTCGCGACTCCAACTACGTTTTTTAACACGCTTTTTTCATATCATATACATCATGATTTGACATTCAGAATTTTGTACGGTGACCCGCCGTCTGACCCCCACAACCTGAAGCGGTAACCAAATTTCACCATTGCCACGTCCGCTAATGAGTAGAGTGTATCACGTCTAGGTCAGGTTGATTCGACTTACACTTTTTTTACTGAATGACGAGACAAGCAAGTCGCTCGCTTGATGGCAAACGCAACGTCTGCTTATAAACAGAAGCAACAACACACAAACCTTTGAATTATAAAGCACTGCATGACACTGAACGCGCTCGACATTCTGAGTCATAAGATGTTAAGTCTCAAAATGTCCAGTAATATCACTGGCTTCTATGTCCTTCAAACCGAAACACAACAGTGCTTACACACTGTTGCTTGGAGGCAGAAATAGACAAAGCGGTGGTACCGAACCATTTGGTTTAGGAACTCTAAAAATTTAGACGCCTTCGAGGATATCATCACAGTATAAAGAAATAAGTTCGGCGAACCGTGGCATGCTCCATTTGCGTACAGGCGTGAACTTGTGTAAAGCTATATTTACATAAGATTAATTGTTTTTAACTTGTTCGTAAAACTATTTAACATGACCAAAATATGTTTTAATTAATTCACACTTTATAAACACGATATTTAAATAAAACCGCTTTGGAAAGTTAAAGTTTACAACTTTTGTTCACTATTTTATTTTATTTTATCGCCAAACAACATAACAGTTTCAAAAACACCCGACGCCAATTACAAAATAAAATACTTCTAAATGATCTAATATTTTTGTCAAACATAACTCAAAAGTAACTCAAATTCTGCTTTGCAACAATTCAAGGCTCTTTACTCAGAGAGAGAGAGAGGGATAGAGAAAGAGAGACAGAGAGAGACTGACACAGAGAGAGAAAGAACTGCAACATAATTTGAATCTGTATACTGTAACATTTCACCATAAAGTACTGAATCAAACCTAGGTTAATCCCCATTCACCTTCATAACAAAAACAGTCCCTCTTCAAGCACATAAATCATAAAACAGTTATCAGTGTTCCACCTTCATACGGGGTAAAAAAAAACAATTCCATAATAAAGTTCCAGCGATGAATTAATTCAATAGAAACGTCACTGGTAATACCAGTTGACAATCAATCAATTTTTCATCCATCCACGTCGGGGTCAGTGGTAAATTTGGAAATATTACTGGCCGAGAACGGTTCTCGGTCCATTAAGGGCTGATTTATCGCCCTCGGCTAAAAGGGGTCTCCGGGAATCTTTGGTCCCTCGCTTGCATTAGCCGTATGGAAATTCCAAATGTTATTTGCTAAGCGTGTTTGCTATCTGTCATGTATATCGGATACATTTGCATACGGGTTTGCCCTTTCGTATATATGTAGTGGTTTTATGGGCATAATTTGTAGCTAAGCCGAGGCTTGGCCTTGTGGGAAACTAGGATTAACTCGCGACTAAAGTGCGGCTACATTTGTGATATTTTGACGCCACGACACTCCGCTGTTCAGATACGCGGTCATCTACGTAACATAAACATAAGTGTGGACGGTTGTCACATGTGACGAAGTGATTAGTCCTGACACCTCATTGAATCTAATAAACATTTAGTGTCATGTCACAACTTCGATCCAAATTAAAATATCAGCGTAGTATTTTTTTATTTATTTATTTGAATGAAGAGACGTGCAAGTCGCTCGCCTGCCCATAAACAGAAGCAACACCACGCAGAACTTTGAATTATAAAGGACAGCATAGCACTGGACTGCACTCGGCACCCCGAGACATAAGGTGTTATGTCTCATAATGCCCAGTAATTTCAATGGCTTCACTGTCCTTCAAGCTGAAACACAACAGTGATACAATAGAAGTAGAAAAAGCGGCGGTATCAACCCAGACGGCCTCTCGCATACGAGGGACCTACCACCTCACATGAGAATGTGTTTTTTTCTATTTCTATTGTACCACTGTTGTGTTTCAGCTTGAAGGGCATTGAAGCCAGGCAGGCAGCCAGGCCAACCATAGGCTCGCAGTACCTCGACATAAATGTAGACCACCTCAATAGGTGTAACTTCGATAATACTTCAATGCAAGATGCATGCTTTAACTCCTTATTTTACAACCGATTAGACTTTCAAGATTGAGTTAACGTACCATACATTGCAAGTGTTTACTCGTGGGTGAGAGGTCATCCTAGGTAGGTGATACCATTTCGTCCATTTCTTCGGCAAAGCAGCAGTTTGTAAGCACCTATTTCCTATCTGAGTATATTAAAATCAGTGATATTACAATGCATTATGATACTTGATATCCTTTGTCTCGGCGTGACAAGCTCAGTGCACTGTGATGAAGAACTTTGTAATTCTCTTCTCTCTTTGGAAACTTAAAAACGCGATGGTTATAATGCCATATTCTGCCTTCTACCTGCCCTTTCCCACTCGCAGTGGGGTCGGCGCAACATGCTTTTTAACACAAATTACAAAGGTTTTTGCTTATAGTTTTTACGATCGATTACCTACCTAATGTGAACCCCTCTGGGGAGAGATTTATATTCCAATATAAAATAGGAAATATTAAATGAGCCTAAAGATACACGGAAACCTCTCATTATTTTCATATTTGTTCGAAATCGTAATTAACTAGGTGACTAGTAAATATATTTTGATTCTTAACTAAAGTTTCGTCAACTATTTGAGGTTTTTTTTATCTATTTAAAAGACCATCAGCTGCCTCGAAAGGAGAGTGAAGCTTGACCAAACTTGTCTACAATCGTCTCAATTAAAACGCAAGACGCTTGTCACAAACTAGCTCCGGAGACGTGAAGCCAAATGAATGAGCAACTAACTTTAGTTGGGAAACACAATTAATGTCTTCGAGACGCGAATAAACTTCTCACAATTCCACACTTGTTCGGCGGAGTTCGGAAAATTGTGGTTCGTGTTTATAATGACGACTTAGTGGTTCTGGTTCAAAGGAGAACGGAACTAATCCCCTTTCTACCAACAAAGAGGCACCTGGATACCCTGACAAATGGAAATTTATTGCTCCGAATTACACTGCCCAGCAGCAGTGTAAAAGCACTTTTGTATTCGTATTTGAACGACATTGAAGCTAATAAAATCATTGAACATTATGAAATATCGTATTATAGATCGAAGTAATATTTAAATAAATTGTATTTTTTTCTAAGTGACGAGCATATTATAGTGCATAAAGGTTTTGTTCCTGTTTATGATTAAATGTGGTGTTAACCATCAGGTTGACCTGCTCTTTTCATTATACATGATAGACATAAATCATTGAATAATAACTACTTGAAAATACATCTATCATCTCCGGAATAGCCTCTTCATTTACCCCCATTCTGTCACAAAGCAAGACAATTGAAATTCCACATTCTGTGTACTTATTTTTTACCCAGACGAGTACAATATTTTCTTTACTTTGCTGCGGAATATGGATCTCATTACAAGAGACAAAGAGCACTTGCCAGTGTTTTTATTTGGAAATAAAAAAGGGCTCCGCTTGTAAGATTTTTTTGTAATGTTGTGAATAATCATTTGGTTGTATTACTACAAGCTCTTTAATAAATGTATACTCTGCATTTATTTCCTAAAATTGTTTTAGATTGTTATTTATTTTATTTTATTTTACACTTTATATACAAACTGTATAAAGGCGGACTTAATGCCAAAGGCATTCTCTCCCAGTCAACCTTAGGGTAGTGCAGAGATGAACAAAGTAGGTGCAAAAAAGAAGAATACATATTGTAGAAGTATTAAAACATTAAAATACCATAAATAAAAAAAAAATACAATAATACTAAATATAATAAAATATACTTAAATACAATATAATACATATATTACATCTATACTAATAATAAAGCTGTAGAGTTTGATTGTTTGATTGTTTGATTGTTTGTTTGAACGCGCTAATCTCAGGAACTACTGGTTCGAATTGAAAATTCTTTTTGTGTTGGATAGTCCATTTATCGAGGAAGGCTTTAGGCTATATAACATTACGCTGCGACCATTAGAAGCGAAGCATCAGTGAAAAATGTTGCAAAAACGGGGAAAATTATTATTTGAAGGCTTCTCTATACTAATATTATAAAGCTGTAGAGTTTGATTGTTTGTTTGATCACGTGGGCGGAGCCGCGAGCAAAAGCTAGTAATATATAAAACAAATTAATGTGATTCTGCCACTCCGTCCAACAATAGTTGACGAACTCGTATTTTGAAAGCTACTCGTGTAGTGCACAACCTGATTTCGAGTGGGAGTGCGTTCCAGAGAAGTATAGATTGTATAGCGAAAGAAGAGTGGGTAAAGTCAGAGGTATGAGGGGGACATTTAAGGAGAAGATTACTAGAAGAGCGAAGATTCCTGTCATGACTATCAGAAAGGTAAGTAAAGTGACAAGACAGATAAGAAGGCGGGGAGGGGGATGTAAGTAGCGAGAAGAGAGTTGTGAGTGCTCGCAAAGATCGTCGTTGGCGAATAGGTAGCCATTTTAACTGCGCGCGATAGAAAGAAACATGGTCATATTTACGAAGATTATAAATAAATCGAATGCAGTTATTGAGAAGACGGTCAAGTTTGTTAAGATGATCTGCATTCAGATCAAAATAGCACACATCACCATAATCGATTACCGGAAGAATAAGGGATTGCACAAGCAAAGTCTTCGTCTTAGAAGGGAGCAAGTTTTTTAGGCGATATAGAGCACGAAAAGTACCGGTGACCTTCTGGCTAACAGAGTTTATCTGGGATCGCCAGCTCAGGGTGGAGTCGATATGTAGTCCAAGATCCTTGACACTGGGACACCAAGGGATGACAGATCCATTAAAAGTGACAGATGGAATCTTAGTGATATCTAGTCTGCTCATCATCCTTGGGCTACCCACAATTATTGCCTGACATTTAGACGGGTTCACAGACAGACCGAAACTATCAGACCAATTCTTAATATGATCAAGATCTCTGCTCACCCTGTCTACAGCTTCGACCACATCATCGACGCCAGCCTGAGAATAAATCTGCAGATCATCGGCATATAGATGATACGCACACTGAAGATTACAAGTTATGAGGTTAATAAAAATAGAAAATAACAACGGAGAAAGAATGCCGCCTTGAGGGACACCAGAGTCAGTATGGCACCAATTTGATGATGACTCATTGAGTCGCACCGACTGCTGGCGTCCCTGAAGATAAGATGAGAACCATTCCAGTGCCGTAGGAGAGATCAAGAGATGGGAGAGGATAGCAAGGAGGATATCGTGACTGACGGTACTGAAGGCGTTTGAGAAATCAACCAAAGCCAACACAGTGACTTTGGTGTCTTCCATACCCGCCCTAATATCGCCAGTCACTTTGAGGAGCGCGGACACAGTACTATGACCAGGCCTGAATCCAGACTGCAAGGGGCACAATATGTTGTTGAGGTGCACGAACGTGGAAAGTTGCTTGTGGGCACAAGCCTCCAGCACTTTGGACAAAAAAGGAAGTATGGAGATGGGACGGAAATGGCATACGACTGAGGGGTTTGGGGTTTTGGGAAGAGGGATAACATAGGCTTTTCGCCATAAGGACGGAAAAACACCAGTCGTAAGTGAAACATTAATTATGTGGGATATGGAAGGGAGAAGATGATCCAGGATTGGGATTATCATGCGACGGCTGATGTTGTCGCAGCCGGTTGCATTGGACTTAATGGAAAGGATTATCTTTTTGACCTCACCAGACGGAACTGGAGAAAACTGAAAGGGGTCAATATTAGGTCGTGGAAGACCAGCTACGAAATTCATGGTGCGACACTTGGTTTGGTGATCAATTAAATTAGAAGATAAGAAGTGGCGATTAATGTCATCCAAATCAATAGTCGCCCCACGAAGCTCCAGGATATTATCTTTGCCAATACCTAAACTCCGGAGGAACTTCCAGGTATTAGCAGGAGATGATGAAGAAATATTATTGAGAATATGACGGCGTTTAGCATTGCGTACCATCTGATTACACCGATTCCTTGCAACTTTAAAAAGGCACCGGTTCTCTTCTGAGCGATCTTTCTTATAATTCCGAAAAGCCCGATCCCTTCGCCTCATCGCCATCCGAACACCATGCGTCATCCATGGAGCGGGCGGACGCTTTAATTTAATTTTCTTGACTGGCGCATGGGTGTCAAAGATAGCAAGAATGTTGGCATTAAGGATATTTACTTTCTCGTCAATAGAAGAGACTGCTGATAGATGGTCCCAGTTTAATTTTGCAGCATCCTTATCAAGCTTGCTCACATCCATGCGACCAAAACAACGCATGTGCAATACTTTGGAAGTATTGTTCATAGTTTTGTAGAAAATTCGCGTTTAATCGCAACCACATCAATCGTTTTGCTGGTGGTAGGATATTCATATCCGCCCGGATAGCGACCACCATACCATAAAACATGCCATAGTGATCCACACCCTTTGTGTGGATCGCGTTCCAGGATCAGCCAGTGTATATCCGGTTTTCTCGAGGGGCTTGCGACATGACTTGAGGGTTGATCGGGGTGGCTATAGGGGTAGAACCTTGTATTGCTGTGCCTACATCGGTCATCCGTCTATCCTGTCACAGGCCCCTCGATTTGCTTTTTCCTGTTCAGAGAGGAAAGAAGCATTTATACAGGCCGGCATGACTCTGGTGACCACCGATAAACTCATTGTTTGTTGGTGGTCGCTGGTTTTTTGGATTGCACTAAGCTTACCATCAGGTGTAGTGCAGTCACTTTGCCGTGCTCGGATAAAAAAAAACAGATGGAACAAGCTCACGTCTGTTTTGCCGTAGAGGTAGTCACAGGTGCAACAAGCGCTGCATTTGCATTTAAGTCGCTTAAAAAGTAAAAAATAACCATTTCTTTATATTTAGAGTCAGTGCATGTGTCGCAGTCGGCCAACAGAAATTTCACCGACTCCAAAAACACCTTTAGAAATTATTATTTTCGACTAATCAGTGTTATTTTTTCAAATCCGTTTAAAGTTTTGTTAAAACTTGTCTTTTTTGAGTGGTAGTTACATCTATGACATGTAATTTCGACACAATAGCACAATACGACCAGTGTCCTGTTATCCTTTGAGGAGTTTTATCTCTTATTCCTAACTCCATCATCAGATCTTAACCAAATTTATATAAACACATCGCATCAAAATTTTATCGAATGAAATTTCCCAAAAAAGTCGGTACACAGATGCCGTGCAAATCGATGTATGATATTTTTTACGTATTACATACGTGAAAAAAATACGCCCCGAATTCTGAACCTCCTAGTTTAAAGTCGATAAAAAAGGACTTGAAGTCTATTTTAAGTTTAAGTTAAAGTTTTATTACACAATATCTATCAACAAATAGGCCATTTCAAACACCATAAAAACAAAGCACTATAATGGACTAAGTACGGGTCATAATCATCATCGTCAAACGAGGGTAGTTTAATAAATCACTGGTACTTGAACACGTGTTCCCGCGAGCCCCGCCATTCACCGTAATGTTTATATGTTTAACAATAATGTTTTGCTGCGGTTCCTGGAAACGTATTACTGAATTTGACTATGACTATTTTTCTACATTTAGTTTAAAAGCACCCGGCAATAATTTGAGTCATCACGTCTTATCACATCATGTTATTAATTTCATAGAAGGGAACAAACAACGAGGGCACTCGTTTACATCTTTGCCTACGCCTTCGGTACTAAAATTCAAATATTATGTAATAATTCATATCCAATTTCGGAAAATGTTAAGCAATATTATCCTCAATATTAAACAAATACCGTCAAAATAACTGCTAAGAGATGTTTCGCATAGAAAGAAATTGCTTCATGTAATTTGGTACAGAGGGAAGAGTAAATCGTTTCCGAGATAAATCCTTCAAAGGTTCGGGGTGAAATTGTTGAATGGGAGCCAGTTATCTTATAAGAATGTAGTTCATGTAAAGGCCTGTTTTGTGGTATGCGACGGGGCACCGCGACTTGCGACACGAATCAGGCGATAAGCGAAGTCTGCGTGGTATGGAAATGGTCGCGCATCGTGGTATCAAAACTGTATACAATTTCACAGAAATTGGGTATGTCGCAGTCGTCGTATGTCGCAGGCTCTTGTCTCGGCGGCGTACCTCAAATCCCATAAGAAAATTTTTCGTGGTGTAGAGACGGAAATGTTATAATTGCTATAGTAACCTAACCTAATTTACACGATGAAGGCGCCACGTTTGCTTTGTATGATTTTTTTTTTGATACATGCACACTCACGCTTGTAATCCCCGAAAGTATAAGTAACGGTGTAAACAGTACACCCAGTATCATGATTAGATAGGGAGCGAGCTTATTTCCATACCAGGCACAATTCTAGACTCCGGAATGAGCATTTCGTGATAGAAAAGACTAATATTTTTTTTATATAGCATAGGCCAGCAAACGAGCAAGTGGGTCACCTGATGGTAAGCCTAATAATACTTTATTTTCGTACCGGGTACGCATTACAACTGCGCCACCAAGGATAAATAAAATATTACTTTAGAACATTATAATAATAATATATTGCCCGACTCGCGTCACGCATCGCAGTTTCCCTGTCTCGGTCGCGTATTTAAAAACGTACCTTAATTGTTACTACTGTGCAAAATTTTTATTACATCTCTTATGTTATACTTTCCTTTATGTTTACGTACTTACTTTTGTTGTAACATCTGTATTACTGTTGCTAAAAACTATTTATTTTTCTTTTCAACCCGGCAATTCTTTATTCTATGAACTGTCTATTCAAAGCAATGACTGAAGAATATCTGTAATTTAAGATGTTTTCGATAAGAATTTCGAAGTATATATCGAAATCATACATTTCAATCATATATTGTCCTATATCGCATGTGTTCTGCCTATAACGGAATGTCTATTAAGTATGACATCTTTTTTGGTTCAATAGCCTCTGCAAGATCAACATCTATAAACATATCACTTAGCACACACCTAGTATATATTAATATAGTACTTATACTGACTTGATAGTCATTTAAATAACATAGATTTTTATCTAACATCATTTTCGAATATGCATGTCGTGTTCACATCCAGAAGGTTGCGAATATTCGTTTTCTTCACAAGATCAATGTTTTATTTTTTAAATTTGTAACTTATTTGTGACCAGTTATGTGAACCTAATAAATGAAAAAAAAAAACTGTCAAACCGCGTTAGGCCAGCGTGGTGGACTAAGCCCTAAACCCTCACATCCAAGACCGTGCCCAGCAGTAGGACGTTTATAAGACAAGCGTGATATTATTACTACAAAAAGCCCCAGACATAAAAAATGGCTCCCTCGTTCCATTAGAGGAAACTAAGTGCACGTAGAAGAATTCTAATTAAAAATTACCCCGTAATAAAATATCGCAGAGCAAATATTTATTTCTCTCCTAGAAAATGTGAACGAAATCTCGAATAATCTGCGAGAGGTAGGACAAAATATCAAAAAGTATGTCGGGATATATGCGGATTCTAATGTTCCGTACTTTTACTACAAATAATAAAGTTTAAAAAAATACTAGGAATACTAAATACAGATGTTTTTGGAACGAAGTTCCTTACGGCAGGCTTGGAGGGGATGGGGATTTCGCTGCGTGACCGAACTGAAAAAAATGTGATAGTAAAACCGTAAGAAAAATGCGTGGAATAAAACCGTTAAATGAGACTTTTTTTTAACTTAATTTGATATCTAGCACACAAAGTTAAAGTCGAAATTCCATTAATAAAACAGATAGGTGTGAAACTTACGACATTTGGAAATGTAGACGCGGTTTGAAATTTGAATTTGAATTTTTGATTATAGAACACGGCCGTCCACCGTTTAGTAGCCAGTCTAAGTCTAAATTAATAAGTTTTTATTTATAACTAGCTTTTGCTCGCGGCTCCGCCCACGTGATCAAACAAACAATCAAACTCTACAGCTTTATAATATTAGTATAGATTTGGGTAGCTTAGCAACGGAAGCCTTCAAATAATATTATTTCGGTAGCTTAGCAACGGAAGCCTTCAAATATGAATAATTTTCCCCGTTTTTGCAACATTTTTCACTGATGCTTCGCTTCTAATGGTCGCAGCGTAATTTTTATATATCCTAAAGCCTTCCTCGATAAATGGACTATCCAACACAAAAAGAATTTTTCAATTCGAACCAGTAGTTCCTGAGATTAGCGCGTTCAAACAAACAAACAAACAAACAATCAAACAATCAAACTCTACAGCTTTATTATTAGTATAGATTACATAAGTTGATAAAAAATGCTATACAATAGCTTTACCGCGGCAGTCTCCGAGTGCTACACGTCTTTTTTTTATTTCTATTTTTCTATTCTATTTCTATGTAATTTTATGTTGTCAAACAAAAATAAAGAGACATATTTTGTTATTTTAGTTGATAATTTGTATTTTTTACAATTTGTGTCGATTCTACATTAGCCGAAGGAACTTCGTTCCTACCTGGTGTCCAACGACACACACCAATTTTTTTATTTATTTAATTGAATGACGAGGCGAGTAACTCGCTCGCCTAATGATAAGCGCCACGCCTGCCTATAAACAGAAGCAACACCACACAGAACTTTGAATTACAAAACACTGCATGGCACTAAACTGCGCTCGTCAGCCCGAGACATAAGATGTTAAGTCTCATAATGCCCAGTAATTTCACTGGCTTCAATGTCCCTCAAACCGAAACACAACAGTGCTTACACACTGTTCCTTGGTGGCAGAGATAGACAAAGCGATGGTGCCAACCCAGACGGCCTCTCGCATACGAGGGACCTACAACCTTGTATCAAAGTAAGTGCCTCAAAGTAAAAACTATGCATATACAGAACCCTTAAAAAGAAAACCCCTTTTTAATATTTCAGCTTCCGTATACATAAAACCATCACATTATGCAAACGTGGCCAGTTCTGAAGAAAAATTGCATATAACTTACAACATTGTATGAAACTTTTGGGAATTATGGGCGAAGTGTGTAGTTTTAATATCACTTAAACGTGCATCTTTGAACTATGCTTCTAAACTTAGAACGATATTTTGGCTTTCATATTTTCTAAGGAAAATATAAAAATATGGTTAAAACATTAATTATAATATCCTGTATTATAAGAGGAGTTCCTCTCCATTAGTCCACCTGTGGGTTAGTGGGCTTCACGTATCATCACGATACTTTGCTTTTTTATCCTGGCTCGGCAAAGTGACTACGCCACACCTGATGGTAAGTGTAGCGCAATTCAGGAATAGAGTCGACCAACGACAAACAATGTATCTATCGTTGGTCGGCTAGATCATGCCGGCCTCCCTAACTGCTTCTTCACACTCCGTTCAAAAGCCTTCATATTATAGGAAGGAGGGAACACGTGTGCCGGCAAAGTATTCCACAGCTTAATGTTCCGGCAGATGTAAGATTTAGCAAAGTTTTTAGTTCGAGCTGAGATGGAAGAGACCACGAAGATGTTGCTCCTTTGCCCTTTTGCCCTTAAAGCGTTCAATTATTATTATTAAGTGACTTCTTAAAGTCCTTCTGACTTTATGTATCCTGGGGTTAGAGTCCAATGACTACAAATGTATTGGTGCTCACACTTTGACCTTTCACAGACTATAAAAATATATTAAAATCCTAAAAGATTGTTCGCAAATTCGATTTTCCCCAACTATATACTCCGTTCCTCAACTAAAAAAGGATTTTGTGAAATATTTGTGTGCAAATATTTCATGCAACCTCGCACCTGTTCGCCTATTTGTCTGTCTAACAACAAAGTTATTGACTTAGGCTGGATTGCACCATGATAGCTGTTAAAGTTAAGGTTTATTTCAAATTTGACGATAACATTAACGCTGACTTTAACAATGACTGCGGAATGTGTTGCACCATCGTATTCTTTGGCATAGTTATCTACAACATCTTTAGAATATGGAACCATCTGACAGCTATTTAACTTGAACAATAGCTTTAACCAGCGAATCTTTGGCAGTTACTGTTAACAGCTAAAGTTATGACGTAATCTAACATTTGTCAAATGGTGCAACTCATTTTTTGCTTAACCGGTACTTTAACATGTTTGTTATTGTTAAAGTAAGATGGTGCAATCCAGCCTTAGAGTTTTATTTCAATTTATATCTTGTTGGCATTTGTAGCTTAAATTCAAGTATTGGGTTCGAACATTCTAGGAGAAAGAAATCCGCAAAGAAAAATAAATTAGTAATAAATAATACTAGTCCTGTATTATATATTATGCCCTACTACTGGGCACGGGCGTCCTCTACTGAATAAGATGAATTA
Source organism: Amorpha juglandis (assembly GCA_949126905.1). NCBI lineage: Eukaryota > Metazoa > Arthropoda > Insecta > Lepidoptera > Sphingidae > Amorpha > Amorpha juglandis. The sequence continues at coordinate 1,624,254 of OX421383.1, forward strand.
GGCCTTAGTCCACCACGCTGGCCTTATGCGGGTTGGCTGACTTCACATACCTTCGAAATTCTTTTAGAAAACTTGTTAGTTATGCAGGTTTCCTCATGATGTTTTGTCCACCGTTAAAGTAAGCGATAATTAATACACGTAACTTAAGTCAGAGGTGCATGCTCTTGGGGCTAGTCTCGAACCTGCAACTTTCGTCTCAGCAGCCCGTACCGCTCCTCGCCGGGATAATGCCAGATAGATAGAGAGACATCTTATGTTTCTCAATCTTTTTTAGGCCATGCAGGGGGGGCACATAACATTTTTTTGTTAAATTTGTCACCGATATCTAGCATTGCATTTAAGTAACCCAAAGCGAAAGGGTTAAAGTCGTGTCGAGTCCATTTTTAAATTGCCCCCCCCCCCCCCCCTTAATCATCAAATTGCCCCTCTGTGGGGCATGGCCCACGTTGGGAAACACTGGTCTACACCGTGGCTCTAACTCAAAATTGAACACCCACAATACTAGAGAATTATGTAGGTGCTGAACTGTGAGGTAAGAAATGGGGATCGTGAAAAAGAATTGGGGCTCGAAAAATTTTACTGTTTTTTCGTTGGTTTCGTGTGTGACAGTGGTATTAAGCAGAACGAGCCGACCTGTTTATGCTGTAGATGCGAGAGGCCGTCTCGGTTGGTAACACCGCTTTGTCTATTTCTGCCACCAAGCAACAGTGTGTAAGCTCTGTTGTGTTTCGGTCTGAAGGACATTGAAGCCAGTGAAATTACTGGGCATTATAAGACTTAATATCGTATGTCTCGGGGTGACGAGCGTAGTTCAGTGCCATGCAGTGCTTTGTAATTCAAAGTTCTGTGTGGTGTTGCTTCTGTTTATGGGCTGGTGTGACGCTTACCACCAGGCGAGAGACTTGCTCGTCTCGTCATTCGATCAAATAAAAAAAAGATAAATTTACCTTTAGTGTGTCTACCACTTATATAACCTGCTTAACTCGCGTTCCCATTTTAATAGTATGTTATAGTAGTAGCTTCTATAAACACTCACGAAACTGTCTAGCGTCGGGCATACGTTTTGCGTAAACAAGTACTAAATACATAGACACAGAACTATATACACAGAACTATTCATAACTCATAGAAGACACATATTGCCCTTCGAGGGCCGCGCGTGCCGCGTGCCTACCCACGTCTAATTTATAACTATGTCTACATTGTAATATATTAAACGCGTGCGGTTTAGGGTCGGTGTACACATATTAAGGCATTACATCGGTACCGCCTCGCCTTAAGGCATGTTTTGATGTACACGACGGAGATAGATTATTCTGGTGGTAGGATATTCATATCCGCCCGCATTGCGACCACCGTACATGTACACATGGTGTTAAAACCTGCCATAGTGACCCACACACTTTGTGTGGATCGCGTTCCAGGATCAGCCATCTCGCGGGGGCTTGCGACATGATAGTTTATTGGGGCGGGTATAGACATCCCTGTATTCCTGTGCCTGCATCAGTCATCCGCCTGTCCTGTCGCAGGCCCCTAAATTTGTGTTTTCCTACTCCGAAGAGGGAAGAAGCATTTATACAGACCGGCATGATTCTGGTGAGTACGGATAAACTCATTGTTTGTCGATGGTCGCTAGTTTTTTGGACTGTAATACGCTTACCATCAGGTGTAGTGCAGTGACTTTGTCGAGCTCGGATAAAAAAAGACAGGAAGAGTGTGCTGCGCATCGTGAGTCAAGTGAAAATGACACTTTCCCTTTTATAATAAGTTAGTTGATTTCATTTTTTTAATTATTTACATAATTAAGTTACGTGACCCAAAACCTATCGTAGAAAGTTTTTCATAAATTCATCCATAAATAAATTTGAAGTAATTCAAATCTGATGGAGCATTTCTCAGGACGTTTTGCAGTTGTGTGGTGAAATGGTGAATCGCGTCATCGCGTCGTTTCTACTGGTGTTTTAATGTGGGTGCGGAGAGAGCACTGGTTGAGATGTCAGCGAGCTTGGCGCCTAGTTGGCGCCACTGGTATCCCCGTCCACTGCAATATCTTTTATACTATCAGCAGGTGAAAGGGGAATCTGGTGATACAATATATTTTATCCATTAGGGCGACGGTCAATCTGACACCTGCATGTAGCTGAGTGTAGGTGCGATAATACTCCATAGGTGTATTTACCTAAGCTTATGGTTTGGTCAAACAGCGAACGGGGCGGGACGGCAACGCGACGGTGACGGGACGGCGTATAGATAGTCGAGCGTCGAGCGTGACGGTTCTCTGTGATATTTTCTATATTGACTAATGCATTACAACTGCTCACGTCCTGTCAGCGTCGCGTTGCCGTCCCGCCCCGTCCGCTGTTTGACCAAACCCTTATTTTTTAATCGGCCTTATTTTATACTTGACACAGGCCTCCTCTAATGATGAAAAGGCTTAAGCCTTAGTCCACTATGATGGCGTATTGCAGGTTGGTAGACTTCACATACCCTCGAAAATATTCTCAAGACATTTTCAAGGTGATTTGCAATGTAAATATTTCAGTTAGCGGCTCGATCCAGTAGTCGTTCAGATGGCAAATAGATCGAAAGGCTGGTAAGTCCGACCTTACCATTCTCGCCCGGGATGGCGAAGATAATACGTAATCGGGTTTTTCCCGCGGGAAAGCTACAAATACTTTTTTTTTTTTTTTTTTTTTTTATCCTGGCTCGGCAAAGTGACTACGCTACACCTGATGGTAAGTGTAGCGCAATCCAAGAATATTGTCGACCAACGATAAACAATGTGTCCATCGTTGGTCGGCAAGATCATGCCGGCCTGTCAAAGGGCCAAGGAGGGGGGGAAGGAAAAAGGGATGGGAAAAGGGTGAGGATCAGGGGGCAAGCCCCTGGGGAGAACCGGATATACACTGGCTGACCCTGGAACGCGAACCACGCAAGGTGGGCCACTATGGCAGGTTTTAGCACCAGTGTACGGTGGTCGCTATCCGGTCGGATACAAGTATCCTCCCACCAGTTTTTGTCGCGGGGAAAAGCGTATTATCACTACCGCCCCACCGGGGGCGGGTACCGGGGGGAGGTGGAACGGTTATGTTGGGCTCTACGGGCCTTACGACCCAGCGCTGAGCCGCCCGGGAGAGATGGAAAACATCCGGGCGACCGCTGGGCCGAGTCCCTAACACTATATACACCCTATGCCGGCAAATACCAACTAAAAACCCCGCGGTGGCCATTTTCGGCGCATTAAGAACGGCCCCGGGTTCCCGAGGCAAGAAGTGCCCCGGCTTCAGCCGGAACCGCCCCTGCGCGAAAGCTACAAATATGGGGTAACATCACACGACCACCAAATATTTCGCTTTAATTAATTAAAATAAAAGTATGAAATACAATACAGCCAATGTAAATACCGAGTATTAATCATTTTATGAAAAATATTTCAATATTATTCATTGTAAAATCGTGGTCATATAAAATGTATGTTTTACTCATACAAATTATTGATGATTTTAAATAATATCTTTGGTCCGAATGAAAATTCTGAAGGCTCCTATTATGATGTATCTATTGATAAAAAATAAATGTTTCGTTGTTTGTTTGTCTTGTGCACTAAAATATACGCCTCTATGATTTGCCCACCCATCACAAAAGCGGGTCTAACATTGAAAATCGTTAAGTGTTCACTCGGTAGAAAATTTTAAAAGCATCTTCAGTGTTCGCTGAACAGAATGGAGCAATAAAGGTAATAATATTTGACGCTGTTATAGCTTTACTGAAAACACTTAACACAACCATTTCACGTAACGCAATCTTGAATAATATAAGTGATTCTTGCAAAAAAATTGTAAATTTCGCTTATGAAAATTCAAAACACATATTTCTCCAAGGAAAACCTTGGGGTTGAAAAGTTTTTTATTTATCCGAGCACGGCAAAGTGACTACACTACACATGATGTTAAGCGACAGTACAAAAAAACAGCGGACTTACAATGAGTTTATCGGTGGTCACCAGACTCATGCCAGTCTGTATAAATGTTTCTTTACACTCCAAAAAGGGAAGACGCAAATTGAGGAGCCTGTGACAGATAGACGAATGAGCGATGCAGGCGCAGGGATACAAAGATGTACCCCTATACCCGCCCCAACCAACCATCAAGTCATGTCGCAAACCCCTCGGGAGAACCGGATATACACTGGCTGATCCTGGAACGCTATCCACACAAGGTGTGTGGGTCACTAAGGCAGGTTTTAACGCCATGTTTACGATCGCTATCCGTGTGGATATGAATATCCTTCCTACAGCAAAGTTCTTTTAAGGGTGCACACCTAAGCTTTTAAGGTGCGTCCATACCGTGACATTCTGCCCTACCGAGTGGCGCCGCGCGGATAGGCTGTCATGCATATTTTTAACGTTAATGTGGACAGTTGTCATAACTCGTACTGTGTTATGATGCCGTGACCTAAAACAATAAAGAAAAAACCTCAAATGATATGTCACAGCGAAATGATACGGGGTCTGCGACCGGATAGACCGGTGATTATCCGGTTGAAAATGGTAAAAATAGAAACAAATTTATAGTAGAATCAAACCCATTGTAAAAGGAAGAGAATACAACAAAATTGATAGGAAAAATAAATTAACGGCGATCTGAGGTCGGGAAGTGGGAAGGGGGGGGGGGCTTTTAAGGGTAAAAAACGGTTTATCTCGATTTCCGGAAAAACTACAAGTCCTATGGAAAAAAGTTAAATCGCAAAGTTGTAGGTAATAAAAAGATCTACAACTTTTTTATACACACTTTCTTCACATAACCTCAAAATATATGTGAAAAATTCAAATAACCAAGTTTTTTGTTTTTATTTTTATCTATTATAATAAATAATTTTTTTTCACGAAATTTGGTGAAAACTTACCTTTTTGTATCCCAAATACACTGTAATTTTTTTGATTTAAAATATTTATTTTTGCACCTTATTTTGACTTAATATCGAAAAAGCAGCCTAATTTTCAAACGAAAATTCTCACGTCAAAATATGAGCTTTTTTAAAAAAGTCTGTTGGCTTCTTGTTCATTGAATTCTCTACTTTCTTATGGTGTAAAAAAATATATACATTACTATGGTAAATGTGCTGTAAACAAAAAAATCAGCTGGTTAGTAATCATACCTATTAGAAGGAGGGGCTTCCAATAGGTATCGATAACGAGGTCATAAGAATGATTACTAACCAGCTGATTTTTTTGTATTTACTTAGTTAATATTTATATAATTTAACTGTCATATTGTCCTACAAATAAAATAATAATTTTTTGAGTATCATCAAATCGAAATATTCTATCCTTGCTACCTCTGTTAGCTACCACAATAGAGAATTTTCGCATAGGGAATTGTTGGTCGTCTCATCGAAACGAAGCTACTCACGGAAAATAAGCTTCATAGTAATCAAGTGGATCAGCTACCCGAGGGACCCCTGACCATTAGTATTTATTTTAATATTTTTTTTATTTAAAAAACATTATAATTCCCTTAGTTTAAGCGGGAACATAAGTACATAAATATATTGTAATTGAACACAGGTCCGTTTTTCATCAGTTAAAAGCTCTTTTTGAAGCAAAAACATATGTTACAAATACAAAACCCAGAGAATATGGCTCTGAATATTAAATATAGTAAACTAAATTAGAGCTTTAATGTAAATTTGATTTCCCACGGGATTCTTGGATCAATTTTATAATAAAACGTAACTGTGTTTACATGACGGGTAAGGTTAAGTAAAATGTCTACTTAGTGCTTGAAACCGCACTGATAACTTTATCGACATCGATATTTAGTTATTAGAGTAGTTATTTAGTAGAGTTAATAAGCCAGTGAAATACTGGGCATTATGAGATTTAACACCTTAAGTTTCGGGGTGACGAGCGCAGTTCAGTGCCATGCAGTGCTTTGTAATTCAAAGTTCCGTGTGGTGTTGCTTCAGTTTATGGGCAGGTGTGGCTTACCATCAGGCGAGCGATTTACTTGTCTCGTTAATCAATTAAATATAAAAAAAAAACTTTATCGACCCCGACATCGAAAAACCTCGATATTTTGTAGTTTTGAGAGTAGTCGAAAAAAACTTTATCGACATCGAGCATCGATATTTTATACTTTTCAGAGTAGTCGAAAATACCTCGTGTTTCGAGTAATATACACTGCCGCGGCCGGTGCATTGCTCTTTTTTAGGAATTCTATCTGTGCAATTTCATCCAACATTTCAACTGGAAGTGATTGACTAACAAATATTCATATTTACAAACATCGAAACATTTACATTTATTGTAGGAAGTAGGATTGCTTGTAAGGTAAAATGATATATAGGGGTGTGTTGGAATCACTTAACAAATAGAAATGAAGAAAGAAAGAAAATATTTTTAACAAGCATATCTTCTGCTCATCACAAAGGCGATACCAACTCAGCATAAGTTGATAATAAAACTAGCGCTGGTTTTCCGTTGAGCCGCTTCGTGATATCACGGGCCTCAAAGGCAAAATCGCTAATTACTGAAGACTATGGCTAAGCAAAATAAAAATAAATACACCAGCTGTTACTCTGAAGTCTTAACACAGTCTCTCCAGTAATCTTGAACTTCCAATATATCTACATAGTATATAGACTCTAATACGCTTTAGTTCTTACACAAAATGCGGGCTTATTTGCTACTGTTTTATAGCGTAGGCCGGCAAACTAGCAACATAAGTACCTGATGGTAAGTGATCACTGTTCATATACTCCCACAATACCAGAAGAATCAATGGCGCGTTGCTGACCTTTAATGAAAAGGATAATCAAGGGATTGGGAAGGGAATTTGGGCTATCGAATATCTCATTCAGCGTACGAAACGCAGTAGCAAGCAGTACTCTATGACGGTATTCTCTGAGAAAGTGGTAACAACTCGGTCAAGCCGGCACATTCATGCTGTATACAAAACTGTCTACAGCGTGGCTCTATCACTCAAAACCTTGTTCACTATTCATATAAAAAGACAACAGAATAAAACAACATCGTTACAAAAAATACAGACGTTTGAAAATCGCTATACATAGTGATGAGTAAACAATTCAAAATAAATTTATGATTCCCAATGCCTTTCCAAGTTGGAATAAATTTTCTCCAATTGAATTGATTTAGGAATCTTGAGCGAAGCCGTCGTTGCGGTTACCTTAAAAAGTATGATTTGATTTTACAAATCCCTCTATTAGTTTTGTCCAAAACGTTTTGTAATGCAGTACTACGTTCTTTTCTTATTCAAACTATGGTTGAAACTCATTTATCCATTGAAACACCATGTGAAAGAAATATAGATTTTACTGTATATTTCAATTTGCATGTTTTTTTCAACGTAATTTTTTCCCGTGCAGTAAAGGCAAAGGGATACTAGCTCATACAGCCATGAACGTGATTAAACTGCTTTCATTTGATCGGTTTTAGCGTTTTATGGAAATATCACGTGTGTATGTTTGTTTTATTTAATATGCTTTAACGTACATACGTATGTAATGATATTTATTTTGTGCACAAACATTTCGAATGATGTAGGTTTTTTCTCCTTTTTTATAAAGGGGTAGTTTTTGTAAACTCCGGGTTTTTTTTCGCCATCAATAAAATCTATATATATAAAAATGAATCGCTGTGCGTGTGTCTCGCAAAAACTCGAGACTGGCTGTACCAATTTGGCTAATTCTGATCTTGAAATATTTGTGGAAGTTCAGGGAAGGTTTACCCGGTGAGAAAAATAAATAATAAGTAAAGGAAAATACCAAAAACGACAATTCAATTTTCCAATACAAACCGTTCCTAGGTATGAAAAATTTGATGTCTTTTGTCATTTTAGAAATAAATTGACACTTGGTTGTCAAATATTTATAGGTGCGTTCAGAAATTTGTCTGTTTCATAGCTAATATGGATATATATATGGTATGAGGTCCGATCTCTTTGGTCTGTTTTGTTGGAATACAATACAGTTTTGTTTCAGAAATAAAAAGAGTGTAAAAGTATCAGTTGGTTGACGAAAAAAGAAAATAAATAAATAAATTTCAAGACAATTTGTCAGTTTTTTTTTTCATCATCAGTTTGTCAGTGCCCGAGAACTTTATTTACGGTACGGGCTTTGACCGGACTTTTAACCGGACTGGACCGGACTAAACCCGACTGGACCGAACTGGACCGGACTTTGACTGGACTGGACCGGACTGGGCCGGACTGGACCTGCCTGGACCAGACTTTGACAGGACTTTGACCGACTTTGACCGGACTTTCACTGACTGACCGGACTGTCACCGACTTTGATCGAACTTTGTTAGGACTTTGACAGGACGTTGACCGGACTTTGAAAGGACTTTCACCGGACTTTGACAGGGCTTTGACCGGCCTTTGACAGGACTTTGACCGGACTGTGACAGGTCTTTAACCGGGTTTTGACCGGACGTCGACCGGACTCTTACCGCCTTTGACTGGACTTTGATAGGACTGACCGGACTTTGACAAGACTTTGACCGGATTTTGATAGGACTTTCACCGGACTTTGACAGGTCTTTAACGGGGCTTTGACCGTATTTCAACCGGACTTTGACCGCACTTTGATACGACTTTGACCGGACTTTGACAGGACTTTCACCGGACTTTGACAGGTCTTTAACCGGGCTTTGACCGGACTTTGACCGACTTTAACCGGACTTTGACCGGACTTTGACAGGACTTTGACAAGACTTTGACTGGACTGTGACCGCGCTGTGACCGGACTTTGATCGGACTTTTGAAGGACTTTTACAGAACTTTGACCGGACTGGAGTGCAGTGCAGTACAGAGCAATCCAATGAAGTGATAACTTCTTATGGGAGGGTAAACCGCTTCGTAACGTAACGCGTTACGGCGCCACTCTGTCTGGCTTCCCTTTCTCTCACGCATACGGCAGCAGTAGGCAGGCTTCTCCTCTCTCACTTTAACTCACATTAGTTTAAGTTATCACTTCTGTCGCGCGTCTCGAGAACCACACTTTTTTTATTTATTTTTTTTGTCGCGGGGAAAAGCGTTTTTTCGTTACCGTCCCACCGGGGGAGGTGGAACGGTTATGTTGGGCTCTACTGGGCTTGGCCACCCGGGAGAGATGGAATTAGGTCGTCGAAGTCAATTAATTGTGCGACGGACTACCTCACATGCAATGGTGCAGTACCTCACTTAATTTTTTTTTTGAAGTGATAACTTCTTATGGGAGGGTGAACCGAAACGTTCCGTAACGCGAGCGGTCCATCGACCAGCCAGCGTTAGCCGACCTCCCTGGAACATCGATAATTACGATTTCCCAGGTGGCGACCACTCAGCTTGGACCGGACTTTGTACGGACTTCAACCGGACTTTGACCGGACTTCAACCGGACTTTGACTGGACTTTAACCGGATTTTGGCAAGACTCTGACCGGTATTTGACCGGACTTTAAACGGACTTCGACCGCACTTTGACAGGACTTTGATAGGGCTTTGACCGGCCTTTGACCGGATTTTGACCGGTATTTGACCGGACTTCGACCGGACTTTGACCGGACTTTAACCGGACTTCGATCGGACTTTGACAGGACTTTGATAGGGCTTTGACCGGATTTTGGCAGGACTCTGACCGGACTTTGACCGGACTTTAAACGGACTTCGACCGGACTTTGACCGGACTTTAACCGGACTTTGACAGGACTTTGATAGGGCTTTGACCGGACTTTAACCGGACTTTGACAGGACTTTGATAGGGCTTTGACCGGATTTTGACAAACTTTGACAGGACTTTAACCGGACTTTAAACGGACTTTGATCGGACTTTGACCGGACTTTAACCGGACTTTGACAGGACTTTGATAGGGCTTTGACCGGATTTTGACAAACTTTGACAGGACTTTAACCGGACTTTAACCGGATTTTGACAGGACTTTGACCGGTATTTGACCGGACTTCGACCGTACTTTGACCGGACTTTAACCGGACTTTAACCAGACTTCGACTGGACTTTGACCGGACTTCAACCGGACTTTGGCCGGGGTTTGACCGGACTTTTACAGGACTTTGACAGGTCTTTGGCCGGTCTTTGACCGGACTTTGACAGGACCTTGACCGGACTTTGACAGAACTTTGACTGGACTTTGACTGGACTTTGACTGGACTTTGACCGGACTTTTACAGGACTTTGACCGAACTTCGACCGGACTTTAACCGGATTTTGACCGGACTTTCACAGGACTTTGACAGGACTTTGACAGAAGTTTGACAGGGCTTTGACATGACTTTGACCGAACTTGGTAACGTAACGCGTTACGTCGCCACTCTGGCTTCCCTTTCTCTCACGCATACGGCAGCAGCAGGCAGGCTCCTCCGCTCTCACTTTAACCCACATTAGTTTAAGTTATCACTTCTGTTGATCGTCCCGAAACGCACACTTTTTTTTTATTTACATTAAGTGCATAACTGTGTTGCATTTAATGTAAATAAAACATTTCTATTAAGTTTAGACCACATTTTACACAAATATATGTAGGTGATACGAAGTTCACCGGGTCATCTAGTATTATATATTTCATAATTTTGCTTTTAAAAAAAAAAAATGTATTTTTGCTATCATTTATAACAAAAATCGTCATAATATAATACAGCCTATAACTTTTGCACTATAACCATCGCAACAAAATTGGTTTACCAAGAGCGACTCTAGAACGGAACACTTATACATACACATACTTAAGGTGTCAAAATTATTACCCTTTCTTGCTTCGCTAAAGTCAGATTAAGTGGTAGAGCCACGCTGTAGACAGTTTTGTCTACGCAAGGATAGGCCGGCTCAACCGGGTCGTTACTACTGTCTCACAGAAAGCCAATATAAAGTGAAGTCTCGCTGCTGCGTTTCGTACGCTGATTGAGATATCCGGAGGCCCAAGTCCCCCTCCACTTCCCAATCCCTTAATAATACCTTCCCTTTAAGCCCGGCAACGCGGCTATGATTTTTCTCGTCTTGTGGGTGTACATAGGCGGTGAAGATCACTTACCACCTGGTGACCCACTCGCTCGTTTGCCGGTCTATGCTATAAAAAAGTCCGTTAAAAAAAACTATGTATTTAAGAATGTACTTTTTAAATATAAGTCTCCTTTACTAATACTTTAGATCGGTGTTTTGGATAATTAACTGTAACATCGTATTTTATAATAAATTACTCGAGAGTCAAGAAACCTGAACACTGATTAAAAAAGTTTATGAGTAACGGCAACGTACTTAGATTGAGAATTCGCGGAAATCGATTCAAATCCCAAATCGCCACAGTCATTTGTGAAGATTTGTATTAGCTTTGCGTTTCAAAATAAAAACAAAAAAAAATCAAATTCAAAACAAAAAATGGCTATAGGTTCGCTACCTATCACATCATGGGATGGAAATGAGATCGGCAGCAGAGGGTGTAATAGTTACATCTGTATATCCTTAGGACAGTGTTTCCCAACCTTTTTTACCTTAACATTTTTTTGTTAAATTTGTCACCGATATCTAACATTGCATTTAAATAACCCAAAGCGAAAGGGTTAAAGTTGTGTAGAGTCCATTTTTAAATTGCCCCCCTTAACTATCAAATTGCCCCCCTGTGGGGCGTGGGTTGGGAAACACTGCCTTAGAGGATATATGCGCGATGAATGTATGTGAATAATCAATTAAGTTATAACGTCCCATGTTACGTATATATATGTCCCATTCTCTATACAAAGCGTTAACAAAAGATGACAATGCCAGAAACGTACATTCCACTTAAGTAATTGTTTCTACATCGCAAATGCCTATACTGATCCATTAAAATAACGTCAAAATCAAATGTGCCATTAAAAGGGATTCTATTGTGGCAGTGCTACTAGTCCAACCGTTTTTTTATTATTTGATTGAATGACAAGACGAGCAAAACGCTCGCCTGATGGTAAGCACCACGTCTGCCCATAAACAGAAGTAACACCACACATAAGTATGAATTACAAAGCACTGCATGGCACTGAACTGCGCTCGTCACTCAGAGACATAAGATGTTAAGCCCAGTAATACCCAGTAATTTCACTGGCTTCAATGTCCGTCAAACCGAAACACAACAGTGCTTAAACACTGCTGCTTGGCGGCAGAAATAGACAAAACAGTGGTACCAACCCAGACGGCCTCTCGCATACGAGGGACCTATCACCTTAAGTTTGCTTAAGGCTTCGTATTTATAATATGTAGAAATAAATTTTAATATACCTAATTGCTGTAGGCTATTGTTCGACTTGAGTTGTACAAAACCCACAAATATATTATCGAATCTATGCTACAAATTGGTTTCTGGTTTGTTTATATTTTGTTTGGAAGATCAGAATCTCTACAGGATTGTTTGTCATTGGCAGGCAACATTGCACCATCTTGACATGCAACTTTTGTAAAATTTCTTCTTTCTTCTTCTTCTATTTCTGCCTTGCCTTATCCCGTTATAATGGTGGTTATAAGGTCCGCCTTCTCAACGTGATTTGACGGTGAATTTGGTATTATATGGGATGACCCGCTATCTAACTCGCACACCTCGCAACGAGAATCAAGTTTCGCCATTGCCTCATCCGTCAAGCAGGTGGGCTTGGCTTTGGGCCTAAAATGGTGGCCCCCTTCCCCTCCAACTAACAAACTATTGATTCATATATAAAGATAACTGAAGATTGGTATAAATAGCACTTATTACGTTGTTTGCTGTCGAACTTTGTTCGATTTAACGAAGGTTGTCTGGAGGTTTATGGCAATGTTTTCTTCATGGGCAAAAACAATTTCTACGGCTTCATTGGGATTTTGTTCTGAAATTTATTCCCCAATAACAGCTAATGCTACGGTATGCGGATTTGTACAGTTTGAAATAAATTTTATATCAGCTTTAATGGAAAAAGTACTAATAGCTCAGTGGGGTGTGGTAAGGAAATTGCAGGTTCGAAACTAGCTTCAAGTATCACTTTTGGCTTTGCTAAGTTTCGTATGTATTCATATTAAATTATATTGCCGCTTGCTTTAACGATGAACAAAACATCGTGTACAAACCTGCATACCTGAACTAACGAACTTATCAACAAGAATCTCTAATATTCGGAAATCTACCAATCCGCATAAGGTCAGCGTAATATACTAAGGCCAAACCCTATTTTTTGGAGGAAGCATCTGCTCATCAGTGGGACAATATTATACAAGGCTTATTTATTATTATAATTGTGCAATTATGTAGATTTCTTGATCAGACATCGTTAATACGGGGCAGAAAATATTTGACTCTTTTTTTTCTACCTACCTCACTGAAAGTAAAGTATCTATAGTAGTAAAATAGTAGTAATAAATATAGATAATATTACCAAATACTCCAAATCGTGTTTTGGTAACCACGCTTTAAAAATATTATAAGCATCCAAAAAAAATTACAAAAGGTTTTGATTGTGAATTAGTTTGATTGAGGAGGAAATTTTGTTAGTGATATAGCTACGTTGTAGACAGTTTTGTCTACTACAGGAATGGGCCGGTCTCGACTGGGCTGTTACCAGTTTCTCACTGAGAGTCTAACGTTTGTACAGCGACTGAGACTTTCGAAGGCACAAATCCCCCCTTCGCTTCATAATGCCTTAACTACTTCTTTCCATTAAACTCGGCAGCCTGTCCACGATTCTTATGGTACTGAGTATTTAGATGGAGATCACTTACCATCAAGCTATTTACTAGCTCGTCTGCCTCTGCTTTAAAAAAATACGATACAAAATATACTCTCAGATTACTGCTTTCGTACAACCAAAATATACTTTTAAATGTCAACGAACAAACAGAACGACCTTCAGACAATTTTATTACATGCGACGAGACATTTCCGTCGTGAAGATTGTTTTCTGATGACTTAGATTTCCGACCTTGGATACTGATGAGTTTTGGAACTTAGCCTGCTTTACATAGTAAAACACTAAAGCTGGAAATATAGAAAGCGTTGGGATAAACAACTTTTATGTACAGTCACGATTTCTACAATAGTTTGTAAATAAAAGGATAAGAATGAAATTTTGAAGTCTGCTATCTCAGTAAGCAAATAGTACGTTTGTTTTGACAGTATACTGAAGTTGAAAAACTGTGCAGACCTATGTTCAACACTGGTAAAGCAATTAAAATATGTATGAAAAGACAGAGATGTGTGTCATGGATTCTTTTATAAGGTGGTAGGTCCCTCGTATGCGAGAGGCCGTCTGGGTTAGTACCACCACTTTGTCTATTTCTTCCGCCAAGCAACAGTGTGTAAGCACTGTCGAGTTTCGGTTTGAAGAACATTGAAGCCTGTGATATTACTGGGCATTGTGAGACTTAACATCTTACGTCTCGGGGTGACCGGCGCAGTTCAGTGCCATGCAGTGCTTTGTAATTCAAAGTTCTGTGTGGTGTTGCTTCTGTATATGGGTAGGCGTGGCGCTTACCATCAGGGAGCAAGGGCTCGTCTCGTCATTCAACCAAATAAAAAACAAAACTGGAATGGGCATATTATCGTGGGAAAAATAAATTTATCGGCGTTCACATAGCATTGTGTTGCAGCGTTAGAACGCGAGTAGCTATTTACGTAAGGATATTTACGAAGTGAATTCAGTACTATTTAATATTCCGTAGGCTTGGTTGGGATGCCTACTTTTTATACAAACGCTTTTGATAAGCTCTCAGCGCCTTCAGCAATATTTATTATAAATTGACGAGTGGATAAGGAGTACTTTTTATTAAAATTAACTTTGCTCAAAGAGTTTTTTTTATAATCTTTTATTATGTGGATGAATTAAAGGCATTCAAAAGTGGTTAAACTTATTTGTAAGTGTATAACAAAAATAAAACTTACTCTAAAAAACTAAAAAGTTGAAAGCAACATTTTAAAATTCTAAGACTGTAATATTGAAATATAGAATAAAAGAAAGCATTGGGACGCATTAAGTGATACGTGTACAACTTATGCAGAAACATTTTTATAAGTAGTAGGTAGGGTAGGAGTTACCTAGGTATTACTGTTGCAGTTTCATGGTCAATTATCGATACCACTGCACCGACTCAAAAGTATTTATTTATATTTTGAGCTTGTGCTATCAAAAAAAAACAATTTTTATTTAAATAATTTTCAAAATTGGACCATACTAGCCAAATTTTTAGAACGGAAAAAGAAATAAAAAACTGTCTATTATTTTGTATATCGAATGGGCAGTGGCCAATCTAGTGTCAATTTTTTAGGCCACCCGAACCCCTGCTATCATCTCATGACTCTTACCATCAGACGACCGCTTTACTCGTCTCACCATTCAAACAAATAAAAAATAATGTATTCTTCTAAACCCATAAACAGATTTTTACAGACGTAGCTAAGAACCATTTCAAGTAAATCAGAAACATAAAATCTGCATCCAAATAGAGAGACACAGACAAGGGTTGAACATGAAATACTCCTCTTTTTTATCTGGGGTAAATACCATAATTATTATCAGTTCCTACTCACTTCAAGCAGAGAATCCAGATAACATCTGGCATCTTGCAGGGTAACAAATTTAAAATTCAACTCCCATTTTACCAAAAATCTGTATGTATTGCAGCCAGGCGAAATCTGAGTGTATGGTTTATCAGATCTAGCCAGTGTTGAGAGCGGCGACTAAATTATGCAAGACGCTCAATATAGCCCGGCATCAGCATGTCAGATGCGATCTAGTTCGTAACTGAGTAGTGCAAACTTTGAGGATTAGAAGCGAAGACAAGGCCGCCTGCAGAATACTGATTTCTATCGATTATAACTTGTATTAGTTAGGTTCTTATTGAAACTACTTTTTTTATTTATGACGGGCAAGTCGCTCGCCTGATGGTAAGTGTCACGCCTGCCCATAAACAGAAGCAACACCACACAGAATTTTGAATTATAAAGTACTATATGGCACTGAACTGCGCTCGTCAACACGAGATATAAGATGTTAAGTCTCATAATGCCCAGTAATTTCACTGGCTTCAATTTCCTTCAAACCGAAACGCAACAGTGCTTACATACTGTTGCTTGGCAGAAATAGTCAAAGTTTTAATAAATAGCCACATTTACAAGGTGGTAGGTCTCTCGTATGCGAGTGGCCGTTTGGGTTGGTACCACCACTTTGTCTATTTCTGCTGCTTTCTGCCGCTCTTTTAGTCATTCAATTAAATAAAAAAAGAAAGCCCGACAGTAAAACCGTTTGAGTAAAAGTATAAATGTATATATTTTTAATAAATTAATTAAAAGGTAATTAATTTATGGGCAGGCACCGTCAGGCGAACCACAAAAGAAAAAGAAAAAATATGCTTAATGTTCCGTTACTGGATACAGATATAATCTTAAATGATATCTCTACAGCATAATCAAATTCCAAGTAATAAGTTAATGACCATTAAGCTAATTGAAGTCTTTGACTGCGGTGGTGTCACGTTTAATAAATGGTATATTACACAGATCTCCTTTTATTAGATTAGGCTTTTACTCACAAATATAACCTTGACGATATCAGCTTTGTGCTCTTATTCAAAAAATATGCCTTGGTCGTCATTGAGATGTATGGCGTGTCGGCAGCTGATTAAATGATTTTTTTTGTATTCTAAAAATAATCAAATTCGTCGTCACGTCGTCGCTGGTATAATACATACATACATACTCACTCACGCTTGTAATCGCCTAAAGGGTAGGCAGAAGTGTAAACAGTACACCTAAATTTCGACTAGCGTATTTCCGTCCTATGATGTGATAGGTAGTGTATCGCCATACTGGGCACAATTCCAGACTCCAGGCTGACACTGAGCATTTCGTGATAGAATAACCTAATATAATTGGACCCGACCCAGGGATCGAACCCGAGACCTGAGCGCGGCAGTCGTACAGCGTACACAATACAAATACGCTACCGAGGCAATCATGAAGAAAGATACAAAAATAAATTAAAGAACATCAAACAATAATTTTTGCTAAGTAGATATATCCCGCCACTCCACGACTGTTTGTGTTTCCAGTTTCATCAAAAAGGCCTCAGGCAGCATTAAATAAAATACGATAAAAATACGTCGTCATGTTAGGGTTCGTAGACAAAATACCAGAGACAGGTTCAAAGTACTATTTTCTCTACTGTATATCTATACTACCAGGCCCGGCCACGCATTGCTGAGCCTAACGTATATGATAAATTATATTGTAGTAAACTATTCAATACAGTATGCGCCATCTATTGGATACTTACTCAATCCAGTTGATAAGTTACCTTACACCGCCATCTGTTAGAATCTTATGGAACTGACAGATAATTATAACTCTTTGTCATATAATAAACAAATTATTTGCAATAAAAAAATATTGCGACTATAAATTGAGCTATAAACTATCCTATATCTCAAGTTGGATCAAACTGTACACAGTTTGCAAAATTTGATTAAAATCGATTCAGTAGTTTATCAATTCATCGCGGACAAACAACGTGACACCAATTTTTATATATAAAGATTTGATCTATGCAACTATTTAAGCTTCAATAGACATATAGAAATAATCAGATAAAATTGTTTTTCACGACAAAACGAGTCAACAAAAATCTGAGTGGAAGATCCACGCTGTAGACAGTTTTGTTTACAGCACGAATGGGCCGGCTCGACCGAGTCGTTACCACTGTCTCTCAGAGAACCGACGTAAAGTGCGGCTTGCTGCTGCGTTTCGTACGGTGAGTGAGATATCCGGAGCCTAAATCCTCGTCCCCTTCCCAACCCCTTCCAGGTCGGCAACGCGCTTATGATTCTTTTAGTATGGTGAGCGTACATGAGCGGTGGAGATCACTTACCATCAGGTAACCCACTTACTCGTTTGCCGGTCTATGCTAAAAAAATAATAAATATCGCGTGTTGCAAGAACCGTATATAATTGCAGATAGCATAACTGGAATTCCAACCGTCTTGCAATGCCAAACATCGGTACTCATTCCTGGAATCCATTTTATAGCAGCAATAATAGAAGCTGTGGCTCGGAAAATATGAAATATGCCAGAAAATTATTTGAGCACCTCACTATAAAATAAACGACGTCTATAAAGGTAGAGCACAGATGGAACATTTTTATGAAGTGTTTTCGTAGTATGCGATTTGGAATTCAATCGTGTATATACCGTTGGTATTTGTAAAGAAATTCCAAAGCATTTTATGTGTGGTAGAGCCACGCTATAGACAGTTTTGTCTACACTATGAATGGGTTGGATCAACTGGGTCGTTACCACCGTCTCACAGAAAACAGACGTAAAGTAGCGACTTGCTGCTGCGTTTCGTACGGCGAGTCAGATATCCTACCACCTTGTAAAACCTACCTTGTACCTTGTCTTCTTCCTTCCGATTTCCCATAATTTTCTTTTAAAATACAGACTGATAAATCCGACCACAACGTAAATAAATTTACTTGTCCAAAATGTTACCATGTCAAGGAATCGAATGTAGTGACCGATGATTGGTTTCTATTTCTACAGTAAAAAGACATTCGGAATCTAATTTCACTCGTGAATTGATGCTTTTTTCTCTTATACGATCCGATTAGAGAAATTCAAGATAGATTAAAGAAAACCGCGTCGTTCTAAGAAGGTTTTCAAGGTGCTTTTATTCCGAGTATTTTTCTAATCGAATCGGAGGTTTTAATTCGAATCGGTTTCTAATGTATAAATTTTGAATTGGTTTAAGCTATGCTATGATTGTAAAGTAGGTACACTTAACAGTTATCTACATAATGAGTAGACAGCTGTTGAAAGGCCGCGGCTTCGACTCCCGGACTAAAAAAAATGTTTGTGATTCACAAATATTTGTTCCAAGTCTGCGCGTGTATGGCAAAGTGACTACACTACACCTGATGGTAAGCGTAGTGCAGTCCACTAAAACAGCGACTACCAACAAACAATGAGTTTATCGGTGGTCACCAGAATCATAGTAACCTATATAAATTCTTCTTCACACTCCAAAGAGGTAATAAGCAAATCGAGGGTCCTGCGACAGGACACGCAGATAACCGATTACAGCACAGGGATACGAGGATGCCCGCCTATACCCGCCCTAACCAACTATCCATCCATCCATTCCAACTAAGATGGTAGGTCCCTTATATGCGAGAGGCCGTCTGGGTTGGTTATCATCGCTTTGTCTATTTTGTACAAGCACTGCTGTGTTTCGGTTTGAAGGGCATTAAAGCCAGTGAAATTACTGGTCATTATGAGACTTAACATCTTGTCTCGGGGTGACGAGCGCAGTTCAGTGCCATGCAGTGCTTTGTAATTCAAAGTTCTGTGTGGTGTTGCTTCTGTTTATGGGCCAGGCGTGGCGCTTATCATCAGGCAAGCGCCTTGTCGTCTCGTCATTCAATGAAATAAAATGCATAATAATATAACATCCAACAATTTTGTTCGCTAATTTAAACGACCGTGTGTAACGACCACTAGAAAGCCTTTATACTTCAGTTGCAAGCGACACACGTCCCTTTGTAGTTGGCAACACCGCGCGCCGGAAATTTTCACCACTAATCTTTGTGAAACAATAGATCGTACAACCGAGTGCTGCATACTCGTTTGTCTAGATTTCTGCCTAGATTTATGTCTAGTACATTTTGACGGATATATGGATTTTGATTGGATGGCAGTGATTGTTTCGAAATCGGGACTTTGACTCCGTATTTAACTAACGAGAAAAAAGGGTGTTAACTTTTTTGCAATTCTCAGGGTATTTTTTGATACATACATAAGCTCACGCTTTTATTCTCGAAGCGGTAAGCAGATGTACAAACAGTGTACTCACGTTCCTCCAAGATTTATCCATGATATGATAGGGATTTTCATGATATATTTTGTGGATTGAAAAGATTTAGTGACAAAATATTGTGGAATGAATGCTTCAATGATTCGATAAACATAAAAAGAGAGTAAAGTTAATATACTGTTTATTGTTAGAGCGAATACCAGAGACAAATTTATTGTACTATGATACATATTTTATAAGTATCTCATTCTTAGCGAAATGTTTACTTCTTATGAGAATAAAGTTCTTTAAGCCTTAATCTGAGTTGTGAAATTGTGTGGTAGTATTTTTTTTAAAGCATCTACCGGCAAACGAGCAAGTAGGTCTGATGGTAAGTAATCTCCACCGCCCATGTACGCACACAATACTAGAAGAATCATAGGCGCGTTGCCGACCTTGAAGGGAAGGGATAATTAGGGATTGGGAAGGGGAGGGGATTTGGGCCTCAAGATATCTCACTCACCGTACAAAACGCAGCAGCTAGCCTCTGCTTTACGTTGGTATTCTGTGAGACAGTGGTTACGACCCGGTCGAGCCGGCCCATTCATGCTGTAGACAAAACTGTCTACAGCGTGGCTCTACCACTCAACAAGCAGGAGCAAGCGCTACAAGCGCGCTATACAGAAGCAACACCACATAGAACTTTGAATTACAAAGCACTGCACGGCACTGAAATGCGCTCGTGACTCCGAGACATAAGATTTTAAACCTCTTAATGCCCAGTAATTTCACTGGCTTCAATGTCGCTCAAACCGAAATACAACAGTGCATACACACAAAAATATACAAAGCGGTGGTACCAACCCAGACGACTTCCCGCATACTAGGGACTTACCACCTTGTTTGTAATCCAATCACTTCATAACTACCATAGCTGACAATATTATCAAAGTTGAAAGCTACCTTGCATAATGAGCCAATTCACCACAATTTTTTTTCACATCAAACGTTTTTTATAAAATAAAAGCGCGTTCCACTTCCTTGTTCTCATGGCCGTTTTTTCCTTTTAACAGCGATATAAAGCCGGGGCCACGAAAGCAACGTGAAAGCGTATAAAAAAGAAGTCACAAAAAAAGTATAAATGGCTATAATATACCTTATAACATTGGGCAACTTTTTTTTATCCGAGCACGGCAAAGTGACTACATTACACCTGATGGTAAGCGTAGTGCAGTCCAAAAACCCAGCCACCGACAAACAATGAGTTTATCGGTGGTCACCAGAGTCATACCGGCCTGTATAAATGCCTCTTCCCTCTTCGGAGAGGAAAGAAGCAAATCGAGGGGCCGGCGACAGGATAGGCGGACGACCGATGCAGGTACAGGGTTATATCCCTATACCCACCCCAACCAACCATCAAGTCATGTTGCAAGCCCCTCGGTAGAACCGGATATACACTGGCTGATCCTGTAAAGCGATCCACACTAAGCGTACGGATCACTATGGCAGATTTTAACATCATGTGTACGGTGATCGCTATCCGGGCGGATATGAATATCCTACCACGAGCAACTTATTGAAAATCATGACAAGTAGAGTTGTAGTACTGTTCAAGCCATACTGCAACATGTAGTTTTTGAATTACAAAGTGCTGTATGGCTGTACTGTCATTTTACTGACTTCAATGTCCTTAAAAGAGGAACACAACACCATTTGAAATACTTTCAGTTCGCAGTGTTTGGCATAAGTCAACAATATACTTGGACTGTTTTGAACTTTTAATTCCAGGTTCAGCGAAGTCACTTTGCATTGCGAGGATAAAAAATTGACAAAAATTTGAAAAAAAACAGACATCCTTATCCGGCAAAAATGTGTGTGAATATGCATAAATTATGTGGAAAAAGTAAAATTGGTATAATATCTGGATCGTAGTTTCTGGCACTCGATATTCTCTACCTGCCCCCGTGGGATACAGCTTTGTGTACTATACCTATAGATCTCGGTATATTTCAAGCTACACACGTTAATGTATTTACTAAGCTCTTGTACTGCAACTTCGTGGCCTCGTGAGGTTTTGGAACACTGCCAGAGGGATTTCTAGAGGCCCCGATGTCGTTCGATTCCAGTTAGTTCATTAACTAAACTATAGACTGGATCAAAGTAGACCGTCGTAACTTATATTTGATTACTAGGAATGGCAAATTCTGTCGTAAAATATTTATCTGAATTCATTTTCTATACGTATCTCTCTTCCCTATAATTCCAATTCCTTTTTCTTTAAGGCTACCAACATATACAAAGGCTCCGTGGCGCCGTGGGCGAGTAGCCAGCGATACGAGAGGCCGCGGGTTCCATCCTCGCAATGAGACGAGTGTTTGTGTGAT
Source organism: Amorpha juglandis (assembly GCA_949126905.1). Lineage (NCBI taxonomy): Eukaryota > Metazoa > Arthropoda > Insecta > Lepidoptera > Sphingidae > Amorpha > Amorpha juglandis. The sequence continues at coordinate 1,646,431 of OX421383.1, forward strand.
CCACAACTATTTGTTTCGGGTCTGGGTGTTGTGACACTAAAAGTCTCTCGTGGTGTCTCTAGTGGCCTGTTTTTTGTTATCTAAATAAATATAGTGATAAACCGGTCATAGTAGCTTGTTCATGTAAATTGAGTTCCAGGATCAGTCAGTAACTTCAAGCCGGCAAAACTCTCGACCTTCAAGGGATCCAATAGCTCTTGATGGTCGACGTTTGTACTGCACTGTACTTAGCATCAGCTCCGATGTAGTCACTTTGCCATACCAGGACAAAAAAAACTAGTTAATTAGTACTTATAGCAACGATAGCTCAGTGGGGAGTGGTACGGACTGTCGAGACGAAAGTCGCAAGTTCGAAACCAGCCACAACAGTATACACCCCTGACTTTTCTAAGTTACGTGTATATTAATTGTTAATTATCGCTTGCTTTAACGGTGAAGGAAACATCGTGAGGAAACCTTTATACCTGAGAACTCAATAAGATGTTTCAAAGGTATGTAAAGTCTACCAACCCGCATTCGACCAGCGTGGTGGACTAAGGGCTAACCCCTCTCATTCAGTAGAGGAGGCCCGTGCCCAGCAGTGGGACTTGTATAATACAGGGCTAGTAAAAAAAAATAGTACATATAGAAACCAGTCTGAAATTAGCTGATAATGTACATTCGTAGGAGCAGATAATTTCTTCAAATCCATCGCTCCCTAGCGGTTCCCTGATGAGGCAGCCAATTATCCCGGATTGTAGCGTACGATGTGTTTCTAATGGAGTTCGCAGCCATCAACATGGTGATTAAGACATCTAATGACCACGGTTAATGTTTATTGTAACAGTTTTAGATATATGGTGTACTGAATGTGTGTGAATGTCTAAGTCTTTATCGTGGACTGCTGGGAACGGGCTTCTTGTACTAATGAGAGAGGTTCAGCTTAAGTCTACAACGCTGGTTTAATGCCAGGTAGACTTTTGCTGAAGTATAATTTACCGCTCCATGATATGATGGGAAGGCCCATCGACATACAGGGTCGGTTATGGGCTTTTTTTTTTATTGAATGAGACGATGAAGGCGCTCGCCTGATGGTAAGCGGCACGCCTGCCCATAAACAGAAGTAATATCACACAAATATTTTCATAAATTTGAATTACAAAGCACTATAATAATATGGCACTGAACTGCGCTCGTCACCCCGATTCATAAGATGTTAAGTCTCATAATGCCCAGTAACCTATCTGGCTTTAATGTCCTTCAAACCCAAACACAACAGTGCTTACCTACTATTGCTTGGCGACAGAAATAGATAAAGTGGTGGTACCAACCCAGACTGCCTCTCGCATACGAGGGACCTACCTTGTAGAAAGAGAATATCCCACTCACAGTACGAGACGTAATAACTAGCTGCGGCTTTACATCGGTGTAAACTATGGAATGAATAATTACACAAGTCCACATATAGAAACAATTTAATGCATGCAAAATATGAAATTAACGTACTGCTCTTTTAAAGACTCTGAGTTGACACCATACTTTATCACAATATTCTAGAAAAGTGATTTCACATAGGCAAAAAGGTTTGAAAGCGAACAAGAACCGAGACAAACATAAGTAAAAATAGATGGTGCTTCCTAGCAACAAACAAAAAATGTGATGAAATTACATGAAATACTAAATTAAATGTGGCGCTAACAGTCGGATTTGCGAAAATGGTGCTAACATGATCGAGCCGGGTTATTCATACTGTAGACCAGTATTTCTTAAAGTAGGTGAAAACGCCCTCTTGCGGGCGCTGGTGGAGTTCATAAGGGCGGAAAAGGGTCTAAAGATGTAATAACTCAGAAAAAGGATGACTCATTTGACACACTATGTATATCTACACTAATATTATAAAGAGGAAAGGTTAGTATTTTTGTATGTAACGAATAAACCCTAAAATTACTGGACCGATTTCAAAATTTATTTTTCCGATAGGAAGCTACATTATCACTGAGTAACATGGGCTACTTTTTATCGCGGAAAGAGCAGAACACGCGGGCGGAGCCGCGGGGAACGTTGACTATCACGTGTAGTGCAGTCACTTTGCTGTGCTGCGATAAAAAAACAACTCAAAACAAACTTATCACACTATTTACATTTATCTACATTTTCACGAGCGAAAAAATTTCATTTCACACAATTTTCACGCTCATCGTCCTTTCACTGATTTTATTTACGGCGGTCCTATCCACACAAGTGCACTCATCTCTACCCTTTCACATTCGAAAAGGGACTCTATGTGCTAAAAAATAAAGGTTATCTCCACTAATTGTGTAAAGGGTGTCGGAAAATGTATCTTATGGTTATTATACATGGTGTATTTTTATTTGCAGGGTCGAAGCGTGGGGTGTATTATGTACGGACACGAGAACTAGAAATGTCACCGACTCTACTGGTGCTTGGTGCCTTGGCGCTGGTCGCGAGAACAGGTGAGACTCCATTAACCCATTTTTAATTATGTAGAGTAGTTTTGAAGAGGCTACGCATTTACATGTTTCAGTTTGTTTACATACTTTCAGTTTTCTAAGCCTTATTGTATGCTTTACATTTTTGACAGCCCTGATGGTGGAGTGGGCTATTAACCGGCTGTGAAGCGAGAGGCCGATTCGATTACCGCACCGAGACAAACGTTTGTCTGATCCGCAAATATTTGTTTCGGGTCTGGGTGTTGTGGGACCGCAATTCCCTCGTAGTTTCTGAGCCCACGATGCAGGTTAACATAGTGTGAGGTCAGAATTATGTGTGTCTACTATAGCGTTAGTGTGATAACTGTGGTGTTGCCACAGCACATGCTCTATCATGGCTCATACGTGGCTCACTCGACTCATCATTGTAGTGAATAAAAAATCCTTCCCTTTCCCATTTACCTCTATATAACAGAAGCTGTTACCCTCCGTTTAACTAAGATCCTGAAAGACGTCAAGAACGCCAATGTTGCCAGTGTTTAACCTCATGTGTCCCATATTCCGTCTTCAAGGCGCCTTGCTTCCGGCACGTCTTAAGCCTTTGTCACTAGCTTCTCGTGTTGCAATCAACGCTCCGAGTTAAATGTCAACATACATTTAGGGGAGCAGGGAACTTAGCTCTGTAAGTAATATGGAGTCTAGGTATGTTTGCAATCAAATAGTGAATCCTATATTAGTTGTGTCGTGTCTGTAATTTGTTTATTTCTGCTGCCAAGCAACAGTGTAAGTACTGTTGTGTTTCGGTTTGAAGGATGTTGAAGTCAGTGAAATTACTGGGCATTGTGAAACTTAACATCTTATGTCTCGGGGTGACGTTCGCAGTTCAGTGCCATGCAGTGCTTTGTAATTCAAAGTTCTGTATGATGTTGCTTCTGTTTATGGGCAGGTGTGGTGCTTACTATCAGGGGAGCGCCTTGCTCGTCTCGTCATCCATTCTGATAAAAAAAAACGCTTTAGTTTTTTTTATAGTAGGATTCATATCCGCTCCGCTCGGTTAGCGACTACCGTACACATGGTGTTAAAACCTGCCATAGTCACCCACACATCTTGTGTGGATAGCGTTCCAGAATTAGACGATGTATATCCGGTTCTCCCGAGGAGCTTGCAGCAAAACTAGTTTCATGCCTTTATCTTCAAACAAGTAACCTAAGGTGCAACTTGCTTACCCACATTTCTCCGAAATTATTTCCATCCCATGATATGATAGGGGGCGAGTCTATCGCAATACCGGGCACAAAATCCAAACCCGGGCATATGTGATTTTTCGGATTTATAACTCAAACACACATTGTAATAGCCTGACCTGAGAATTGAACCCAGAATGTGACGGTTCTCAGCCTTACTACGCTCTCATTAGACTGAAGAGGCGATATGAACTACTAAATCTCAATTTAATAAACCAAAAAATACGACAGCTTCGTGGCACAGAGGTTCGATTCCCGCATCGAGACAAACGTTGTGTGATCCACGAATATTTGTTTCGGGTCTGGGTGTTGTGGGACCGTAAGTCCCCCGTAGTCCCTGATACCCACGATGCAGGATTTACCTAGTAGGGTCAGGACTATGTATGTGGTTGTTGGGTGTATTTATTTTTTATTATTATTAGATTATGTTGGAGCCTTTTATTGCTCACACATACAAACATAAAATTGACGAAACAATTAATATTATACATGACATACAGTGTGAATGGTACAGTTAGGAGGGGAAGGCCTCGGGGAACGTTCTTAGATCAAGTCGGAGATATTCTCGAGAAACAGGTCAGAAGTACCCTAAACCGACGTGCATGCATGAAAAATATAATGAGAGTGAAGGAGACCAAAGAGGTGTATAAGGATCATAGCAGGTAGAAGTCCGTAATTATCTCTACCTACCACTATGGGAAACAGACGTGAGTATACAAACACAAACGGACTAATTCATCAAAAATCGATATCTGATTCATCAAATCAGCTTTGTTCCATAATAAAAGGAAAAGTAAACGAAATAAATAAAAACATAGGCCGGATAAATTGATATTGTAATGGCTTTACCGAAATTATCTGCCACAATCCACTTTAATCACTATGAAGGGACGGTTTAGGGTTCTGTACATCAAAACAAAAAACGCTATTGCCTCCTCCATTAATCACCAGAGTGGGGGTGAGGTTGGTTTGGGCTAAGATGTTGGTAGCCCAGTACTTTCCCTTGAAACACATATTTATAGCACAGTCCGGCAATTAGCAAGTGGGTCACCTGATGGTAAGTGATCTCCATCGCCCGTATACGCCCACAATACCAGAAGAATCATGGCGTTGCCGGCTTAAAGGAAAGGGGTAATTAGGGATTGGGAAGGGGAGGGGGATTTGGGCCTCCGGATATCTCACTTACCGTACGAAATGCAGCAGCAAGCCGCTACTTTACCTCGGTTTTCTGTGAGACAGTGGTAACGACCAGATCGAGCCAGCCCATTTATGCTGTCGACAAAAATGTCTACATTATGGCTCTACCACTCATATATTAAGTATACATCATCAAACTTTTTAAAACACGATACGGAATTCTCAGGGCGCGAGTACGGTGCGCACTTGATCAGTTTTTTATATAATAAAAAAGAATATCTCACAATAAAGGTAAAGGAACGATGTGTGATAAGCGGAGCGTATAGCGGAACAAATATAACATGGGGTGGATTGCGGTCATAACATAAACTTACACCTATAACTCCAAGGGGTAGTCAATGGTGGTCAAATGGTGCAACCAACTGTTCACAGGGTTTATTTCCATCCAATGAACTCATAGCGGACGATTTATTCATTAATACAGAAGATAACTCATTCACAGGGCCATCTTAGGGCGTCTACGAACCCATAAGCACATAGATTCGGAACTTTTTAAGAGTTAAGAGACTCTTTTTTCATTAACATGTCATCACTGAAATTACTGTAAAGTGTTAAGCAAATTCTTAGAATGTTTTTTTTTATTTGATTGAATGACGAGCAAGGCGCTCGCCTGATGGTAAGCGCCACACCTACCCATATACAGAAGCAGCAGAATGATTAATCGGAGTTGTTATGTTAGGAATTTGAACCATTCGGAATTATGAAAATCGGTAATTTGAAATTCGTATTTGTGACTGTCGGAATAAAGTTTTTGTATTATTGTAATACGAAATAATGTAATGGAGTTCCTTAAAAATGCGGTTTATTCCGCCCGTCATCGCAACAAACACGCTACTCTCGTCACCAAAACATCAACCTTATTTATTGAGTTGGCGACTTGGAAAATTCTGAGATAACAGCCTCGGGAAAATTATGTTTATTAGGAAAAATGTGGTTTTTTTGTTGGACACAGAGCTTGAGCGAAATTAAACTTTGCGTAATTGCTGAGCCATGTTTTAAGAAATTTACTTTTTTAATCACCCAGTTTATTAAAGACGCAACACATCTTAGACTAGACTGCTTCTGTGGTGTAGTAGGCGTACGGTACGACTGCTGTGCTGAGGTCTGGGGATCGATCTTTGGGTGGGGTAAAAGTGATATTAGGTTTTTCTATCACGAAATGCTTAGTGGCAGTCCGGATCCCGGTATGGGGTTAGACTCGCCCTATTATATCATGGAACGAAAACAAGCTCAAGGATTTTTATTGAGTGGTAGAGTCACACCGTAGACAGTTTGTCTACAGCATGAATAGGCCGTGTCGATCGGATTGTTACCACTGTCTCTCAGAATATCGACGTAAAGTAGCGCCTTGCTGCTGCTTTTCGTACGGTGAGTGAGGTATCCGGAGGCGCAAACCCCCTCCCTTCCCAATCCCATAATTTTCCCTTTCCTTTAAAGTCGGCAACGCGCCCATTATTCCAAGATTCTTCTGGTATTGTGGGCATACTTGGGCGGTGAAGATCACTTTCTATTAAGTGACCTACTCGTTTGCCAAGCTATGCTATTTCAAAAAAAGCCTACCATAGTGATCCACACGCCTTGTGTGGATCGCGTTCCAGCGAGTGTATAACCGGTTCTCCCGAGGGGCTTGCGATATGACTTGATGGTTGGTTGGGGCAAATATATATATACATCCTTGTATTACTGTGCCTGCATCGGCCATCCGCGTGTCCTGTCGCAGGCCCCTCGATTGACTTCTTCCCTTTCCAAGAGGAAGAAGCATTTATACAGGCCGGGATGACTCTGGTAACCACCGATAAAATCATTGTTTGTCGATGTTGATTTTTTGGACTACGCTTACCATCAGGTGTAGTGCAGTTACTTTACGGACTCAGATAAAAAAAAAATGGGACCACATTGCAGCCAAATTCTATATTATCAATTTCCGACAAAATTAGTACCTAATTGGTGGAAAAATCGATATAACATACTTTTGAAATCCAGTTAAAAATATCCTACATCTACCAATAAATACAAAAAATAACAAAAAGACATAACAGTCAAGATTTTTTAAACGAAAACTAAACCTCTGTACCAATTACCGACGGTATGCTGCCAGCGTTGCTATAATATGATCAATTCAATGTTATAGCTTTAGGCATTCAAATAAAGGTGAAATTGTTATTTTTATGATGCGGCTTTTGGGAACCGCGTGACGGTACCCCGATTTGATGGCTTATCTAAAATCGGAACTGTTGCATGTCGAATGTGATGTAGTAAAATTTTATTTTAACTTAAACCTTAAATGTTGTTTCCGAAAACAAGAGAACTACTTCCGATGTAAATATCAGTGTGTAAGCAATGTTGTGTTTGAAGTTTAACATTGAAACCAGTGAAATTACTGGGCATTATGAGACTTAACATGTTATGTCTCGGAGTGAGGGGCGCATTTTGGCACTGAACTTTGGTAGTGCTTTGTAATGTCAAGTTCTGTAGGGTGTTGCATCTGTTTATGGGCAGGTGTGCCGCTTACCATCAGGCGAGCGACTTTATCGTATCGTCATTCAATTAAATAAAAACATCCTTGTATCTCATAGTGCCTGCATCGGTCATCCGCCTGTCCTGTCGCAGGCCCCTTGATTCATTTCTCTCTTCAGAGTGTGAAGCATTTATACTCTTCAGAAGCATTTATACAGGCCGGCATGATTCTGGCGACCACAGATAAACTAATTATTTGTCAGTGGTCGCTGGTTTTGCATTACAATTATCATCAGGTGCAGTACAGTCACTTCGCTGTGCTCGGACTCTTGCATACGAGGGTCCTACCTAGTAAATCATATACCTCCGTAGTCCAAAACACTCCCCTCTTTTTATCGCTATTCTATCTAAAATATTGCAGTACATTACACTTTCTTATTATATTATATTCAGCGAAGTCATGCGAAGGTTGCAAACCACTTACTTTTAATGGCTTTTACTTCCTTACGGGTATGATGTTCCATATTACAGTATAACCTCCGAACCCTATTATGAAAAGATAATGCTAAAACTGTAAGGTTAAGCTACTTAACTGAATACAGTATTACGATTAAGTTGTGTCGGTAATCTTGGTTTATCTTGGGAAACATGAAAAGCAATGGTGATTAAATATGGAACGGTTCTTATTTTCCACTTGAATAATAGATGAGGGAAGAGTTTTGGTGGGAATTCTGACAGTGCGGTTCATCGCTTATTTTAATTTATTTCAATAACTAGTTTAATTTTGTGTTTGTTGCATAAAAGTGGTGTGAATTTGTAAAATAAACATTGATGGTTATGAACAGTGTATGGAAACATTAAAATATCTGAATAAAGTACTGGAATGAATTCATTCCAAAATTCCAACAAGACCTTGAAAACGTCCACACCGATATTTCATCGTTCTTGTGAAGAAGACTTGAGGATAAATTATACTTGTCATTGGCGAAATGTATAATAATGCGAAGCCATAAATAAAAAAGAAGAACTGATGAGGGTTGCAAGACCGAATAATAACATTATTCTATTCGTACAGTAAAAAACGAAGATCATTGAAGCTTAATTCACATTAAGTACACTATACAGGGTTATTTTTAAAACACCAGCAACCTCGCAGGGGTAGATACCTAAGGTTATAAGCTACTACTTTTGTTCTACGACTTTTGATAATTTGTTAGATTTTATTTTCATACAAAAATAAGTATTCATTTAATTTCCGTCTTGAATGTTACCTACACGCATCGCAGATTACGTAAGCAAACACGCGAAGCGTGGGGAACCGGGCTAGCGTTGAAGGTCATCGCCCGACCCAGCTGAGCGGCGCGGCGCGGCGCCTTTGAGTCGCGCTCGCACGCCGAACGCTACGAAGAAAAATACGACACAACAAAAACTTGTAAAATCATTTTTTTTTTAATATATTGAGTTATATACAAACTCGTAGAACAAAAGTTGTTCCGTATGGGGTCAGCTAACTGGTCCTGCGAGGTTGCTGGTGTTTTAAAATTAACCCTGTATAAGGTGGTAGGTCCCTCGTGTGCGAGAGGCCGTCTGGGTTGGTACCACCGCTTTGTCTATTTGTGCCACCAAGCAACAGTGTGTAAGCACTGTTGTGTTTCGGTTTGAAGGACATTGAAGCCAGCGAAATTACTGGACATTGTAAGACATTACACAAGCTCAAAACACCACAGGACACCACCGTCACCTCAATGCCAGAGATACTCGCAGAGGTCGAAAGATATTACGGGGACTTATATGCTCAAAAAGCATCTCCCCCTGAGGCCCACAGCGCGAGTGATCCGCGTGCCAGACTAACTCGCCATTACACAAACGAGCTTCCCGACGTCGACGTGGGCGAGATTAGAACAGCCCTCGGACAGCTTCACAATAACAAAACTCCGGGAGATGACGGAGTTACAACAGAGCTCCTCAAGGCAGGGGGTATACCTGTCTTGATAGAGCTTACTAAGCTCTTCAACTCTGTCATCCACACTGGGACAATACCGGAAGCATGGAGTAGGAGTGTGGTGGTCTTATTTTTCAAAAAGGGAGACAACACCCAATTGAAGAACTACCGCCCCATATCACTCCATATCATATGTATATAAGCTGTTCTCGAGGGTTATCTCGAATCGTCTGGCCCAAAAGTTCGACGACTTCCAACCGCCGGAGCAGGCTGGGTTTCGTAGGGGCTTTTCTACCGTAGACCACATACACACACTCAGGCAAATTATTCAGAAGACCGAGGAGTATAATGAGCCTCTATGCCTGGCGTATGTGGACTACGAGAAAGCCTTTGACACCGTCGAGACCTGGGCTGTTCTGCAGTCCATGCAGAGATGCCACATTGACGACGGATATATCCAGGTGATGAGATGTCTGTACGAGGCCGCAACGATGACCGTCCGAGTACAAGAACATAGCACAAAGCCAATCCAACTGCGTCGTGGGGTAAGACAGGGAGATGTTATCTCTCCAAAACTGTTTACCAACGCGTTGAAGGACGCTTTTAAGACGCTTGATTGGAAAGGACGGGGCATCAACATCAACGGTCAGTACATCTCTCATCTGCGATTTGCAGATGACATTGTCGTAATGGCAGAATCTCTGCCGGATTTGGAAGGAATGCTGAACAGCCTCAACCGTTCTTCAAAACGAATAGGTCTCGGGATGAATCTTGATAAGACAAAGGTTATGTTCCACTGACACGTCTTCCCGAGACCTGTAGTCGTGGGTGATGCCACTCTCGAAGTTGTGCAAGAATATGTTTACCTCGGCCAAATAATTCAACTAGGCAGGCACAACTTCGAGAAGGAGGCGCATAGAAGAATTCGGTTGGGCTGGGCGGCATTCGGGAAGCTACATCATATTTTCGAGTCGTCGATCCCTCAGTGTTTAAAAACGAAAGTTTTTAACCAGTGCGTCCTACCTGTAATGACCTACGGAGCTGAAACGTGGACACTGACTGGCGGACTGGTCCATAAGTTCAAAGTCGCTCAGCGTGCTATGGAGCGAGCAATGCTTGGAATTTCTCTGGTGGATAGGATCCGAAATGATGTCATCCGCCAGAAAACAAAGACAAAGTCATCGATATTGCTCGCAAAATTAGCACGCTGAAGTGGAAGTGGGCCGGTCATGTCTGCAGACGGACAGATGGTCGGTGGAGCAGACAGGTGCTAGAGTGGAGACCACGTTTAGGCAAACGTAGTGTAGGGCGCCCGGCTACACGGTGGACCGACGACTTGAAAAACATGGCAGGTAACGGATGGATGCGGGTTGCCCAAGACCGGGATGGTTGGCGCTCACTTGGGGAGGCTTACGTTCAGCAGTGGACGGCAATAAGCTGAGATGATGATGATGATAATTCAAAGTTCTGTGTGGTGTTGCTTCTGTTTATGAGCAGGCATGGCGCTTACCATCAGGCGAGCGCCTTGCACGTCTCGTCATTTTATCAAATTAAAAAAAAGTTTCCTTTCTCGGGTTGCATGCGCAAAGCAAAGGGGCCCTCATATTTTTTTAAAAAATTAGGGATTTGGGATGAGATTTGCTATAAACTTTTGTGATTGTCTATAAACCCGTAATTGTGGGATTTTTGCAAAGTATATTCTCGAAACACATTACTTCAAGAAAATGCAACAAACAACATCGATCTTCTGAAGATTCCAATGCATCTACGCCCTTAACAAAATACAAACATGTCACAGGCATTGCTTTAGATACATATAATCAAATTATTATCGGACTTCGTACATGGCCCGCATTACTCATCGAACAAAGAAAGTTCTCGAACGGCGGCCATAACACCAGAGACAAAAGGCTCTATGCTTAATATTAAACTTGCTATTTTCCAAGCAATATATTATGGAAAGTGTTTAAATGGGCTCTATATAGAGTTCTTTGGGTGTCAAATTTGTTGTAAGTTATGCCACCCATTTAAATTGATGGATGATATTTTGAAGCAGGCAACCAAAGAGTTTTAGTAACATATTAAATCCTTGTATACGAGGCTACCATCCCATATAATAGAGCAAACAAAAAAAGAGTTAGTTTAGAGTAGTAGAGCCACACTGTAGACAGTTATATCTACAGCACAAATGGGCTGGCTCGACCTGGTTGTTACCACTGTCTCACAGAAAACCGACGTAAAGTAGAGGCTTACTGCTGCGTGTCGCACGGTGAGTGAGATATCCGGAGGCCCAAATCCCCCTCCCCTTCCCAATTCCTTAATTACCAATCCCTTTAAGGTCGGTAACGCGCCTATGATAGTTCTAATATTATGTTTAAGTTTGTTTATGTTTAAGTTTTAACAATACATAAAAACCTTTAGTAACTTCAAAAAATAACACTGAAAAGTTAAAAATAACAATGTTCCTGTGACGCTGCCGTTCAATTGAAATTGCACCCCATCCAAATAAAGAGAACTACAAAAATAGTTGTTTTTGACTTACACATCGTAATTTCTATCAAATGAAATGTTTTCCAATAAAATCGATTCACAATAAATGACGAATTGATTTACTTATAAAATAACAGCTTAGCTGGTGGTTGGATATTCATATCCGCCCGGCGACTACTGTACACATTATGTGAAAGCCTGCCATAGTGACCCACACGCCTTGTGTGGATCGCGTTCCAGGATCAGCCAGTGTATTTCCGGTTGTCCTTAGGGGCTTGCGACATGACTTGATTAGTTGAGGCGGGTATGAGGCATTTACACAGGCCGGCATGATTCTGCTGACCACCGATGAACTGTTTGTTGGTGGTCACTGTTTTTTTTTAGACTGCACCGCGTTTACCATCATGTGTAATGCAGTCACTGTTGTGCTCAGATAAAAAAATAGGCTCCGAATTGAGAACCACTTCCTCTTTTGAAGTCTGTTGAAACAAGGATGATTCTAGCTCAAAGCACAAATAGCTCCAACTTATTATAGAATAAATCTCTTTACCATGTTCAAGGGTCCTCTTCAAACAAAAATATTATTTTTACCCAGCACGATAGCTTAAAGTATCAACAAAAAAATCAAAGAACAACATTAAACGCTCTTTTTCGCTTCCAAATGTTCATTTAGACCCATTGTATAACAAGAGCGTAAAACCACTCCATTTAAATAGGCAAACAAAGAGGGCTATGACTGGTATATTGCCTTCGTTCAGCCCTTGTGAGAACCATACTTAATAGAGATTGAAGCGTGACAATATACGCTAAATTCAGTTATTCTTTTGTATAGTTTATATGGGGAACTACGTAGATAAGTTAGGCGGCAGTGCCCGGAGGTTTTTAAAAGAATACTAGTCTTCACAATGAAGCTTTATTTCGTACTGAATAAGATTTAACAAATGTCCTTATTTATACTGTTCATCAGTTGACAATGAATGCTTAGTTCTAAGAATTATGATCATAACAAGACCACCTGCAAAACTCAGCGGTCTCAGTGGTCAGCTCATATTCTGTCAATATGTTTTGATTTTAAGAACTTTAGTCAAACAAGAATATCTTATTTTAAATGGATAGACTTACATAGAGTCCTTACTTTAGTAAATAAGGTCATACACGTTTTTTAATCGTCAGCAAATTATAATGTCCTTACTTTTGTAAATATGGTCATACACGTTAGCAAGTGGTTATAATATCATAAGCGGGAGCGGGGTGCATAACTGGGTATCCTAGGTTTTGTTATGAATATATTTTACACCCGCAGTCTGTTGAAACACAGATATCCAGTATTAACTTTTCCCTTTGTTCATTGTTTGATTCATTGTTCAGTGTAGAAATTAGGGTTTGTTATATTGATTTTGTGGATTTCTCTCGGCTTCTACGTTAATTACTGCATAATGAGTCTATGTTTAAATTGTAATACCTATTTAACCGACGAAAAAACGGAGGAGGTCTTCAATTCGACACGTATAATTTTTGTATAATCACGCAAAACCCTGCCAAATGTGAATTTATTTGGGTGACTGTTTTTTAATTGGAATCAGTGTAGCTCAGTTACTTTTTTTTATTTGATTGAATGACCAGACGAGCAAGGCGCTCGCCTGATGTTAAACGCCACGCCTGCCCATAAATAGAAGCAATACCACACAGAAATTTGAAATACAAAGCACTGCATGGCACTGAACTGCGCTCGTCACCCCGAGACATAAGAAGTTAAGTCTCATAACGCCCAGTAAATTCACTGGCTTCAATGTCCTTCAAATCAAAACACAACAGTGCTTACACACTGTGGTACCAACCCACACGGCCTCTCGCATACGAATGACCTACCACGCAGGTAGGACCTTATAGCAGACCCCGCTACGGGTTGCTGTCGGTAAGGTATATGTAAAATTATATTCTAGTAAACTATTCAATACAGTATGCGCCATCTATTGGATACTTACTCAATCCAGCCGAATAACTACCTTACACCGCCATCTGTAAGAATCTTATGGAACTCACAGATAATAATAATTTGCAATTAAAAATATTGCGACTATAAATTGAGATATAAACGCTCTTATCTCTCAAGTTAGATCAAACACACACAGTTTGAAAAAAATTATTAAAATCAGTTCAGTAGTTTATGGACATGGAGCCCTCGGGTAGCTGATCCACTTGACTACTATCAAGCTCATTTTCCGTGAGTAGCTTCGTTTCGATGAGACGACCATGGTTAATATTTATATAATCTAACTGTCATATTGTCCTACAAATAAAATAATAATTTTTTGAGTATCATCAAATCGAAATATTCTATCCTTGCTACCTCTGTTAGCTACCACAATACAGAATTTTCGCATAGGGAATAGTTGGTCGTCTCATCGAAACGAAGCTACTCACGGAAAATGAGCTTGATAGTAGTCAAGTGGATCAGCTACCCGAGGGCTCCCTGTCCATTAGGAGCTCATCGTGGACCAAAGACGTGATACAAAATTTTTATATATTAAGATTTAAAATACCTATTGTAATTAAAGCACGTCCACATCGGCAAAATACGTTTTACGTTTTGCGTCACGAATATTTGTATGACACAAATTACGTCACGGTTTACACATTGTTTTACCAAATTCTAACCACGTATGACAATGCCTGTCAATTGTTTGTCAAACCTCAAAAATATTGCTTTGTTTTTCACACGTCACTGTTTTTGGTGGTAGAGTCACGCTGTAGACAGTTTTATCTACAGCATGAATGGGCCGGCTCGTTACCACTGTCTCACAGGTAATCGACGTAAAATAGCAGCTTGTTGCATCATTTCGTACAGTCAGTGAGATACCCGGAGGCCCAAATCCCCTCCCCTTCCCAATCCCTAATAATCCCTTAGCAAAGTAGATCGAAGCACACCATTAAAACGTAATTTTGATACGAAATTCTAAATTCCCCATCGCACGCCGGATTTATGAGCGCTACGTGTACCGACTTACGTAATTACGTGGCCACGCGAAAAATTACCCGGTTATAATCAGCTGCCTCAACGATTTTGTCAGGTTCTGGAAATTTTTCGCCTAACGCACAACAGTTTGGGCTTTAATCTATACCTTTTTTATAGCATAAGCCGGCAAACGAGCGAGTAAGTCGCCTGATGGTAAATGATCTCAACCGTCCATTTTTGCCGGCTTAAAGGAAAGGGTTAATTAGAGATTGGGAACGGGAGGGGGATTTGGGCCTCCGGATATCTCATTCACCGTATGAAACGTGGCAGCAAGTCGCTACTTTACGTCGGTTTTCAGTTACAGTTCGGTCGAACCGGCCCATTAATGCTGTAGACAAAAGTGTCTACAGCGTAGCTCTACCAAACATTTCATTTTAATGTAGCAAATTGGAATTCTAAAAAATATACTGTAATACATTATTAATATTATAAAGCAACTAAACACTTCTATTCCTGGGCAAAAAACAAAAAACATATTTATTATTAAATTAACCTACAATTCCTGGACCAGAATCAACCTCTTTTTCCTATTTAATGTTTTGTTTTGATTCTCAGGTTGCACCGATAATGGCCTGACTCCGAACGGAGTTGCCGAGCTGGACTACACAGACGTGGACCTCGGTCTGACTCCACGAGGACCTCGCTTCGACATCGCACATTCCAAGAATGTCACTGCTTTGGTCGGGAAGACTGCTCAGCTGAACTGCCGGGTCCATGACCTTGGAAATAGGACGGTAAGTAGATGAAGAAATATGGAAGGGTTATGGCAAAGGAACTTGATGGTAATTAATCACAACACAAGGTTGGTTTCTCCGAGAAGCCTGTGGAAGTCTTCAAAGCGAAACGTAACAGTGCTTCCAGGGCTCATAGATTCTCGCATATAAGGGACCTACCACCTTGTAATAACGTACCAGGTAATACAATTGGCCGCTTCGAACAGGTCGGTCTGGAAATCTTTGGGGGAGGTTTATGTTCACCAGTGGACGTCCTGTGGCTGATGATGATGATATGATGGTAATACGACTGCGCCACTGTAGCAGTCTTGCAGTTGGTTTGGAGTGAATATGCCGACAGAATCCACTTGTAACAAGAAATACAAAAATAGACAAAAATATATAATTTGATTATTCTGTTGTCGAACTAATTATTTTCACGAACACCGTTTCTTAGTTTACGAAGTAATCTTCGTGACAAGATTAATATTGCGTTCCAATATGCTCAAGTTCTGATTGGTTTAGTTGAAGGTGAATTCTAATTACAATATCGGTTATACCCACTGAATACTCGCTATCGTCTGGCTGTCTACTTATTTTTTACTAAAGTACACAATGGTGATGTTACTGGTGGTAGGATATTCATATCCGCCCGGATAGCGACCACCCTACACATGGTGTTAAAACCTGCCATAGTGACCCTTGTGTGGATCGCGTTCCCGGATCAGCCAGTGTATATCCAGTTCTCCCGAGGGGCTTGCGACATGACTTGATGGTTGGTTGGGGTGGGTATAGGGTACATCCTTGTATCCCTGTGTCTGCATCGGTTATCCACCTGTCCTGTCGCAGGCCTCTCGATTTGCTTCTCTCCGAAGAGGGAAGAAGCATTTATACAGGCCGGCATGACTCTGGTGGCCACCGATAAACTCATTGTTTGTCAGTGGTCGCTAGTTTTTTGGATTGCACTACGCTTACCATCAGATGTAGTGCAGTCACTTTGCCGTGCTTGGATAATTATACAATAAACAATTTCCATTAAAAAAATATTGCGACTATAAAATGAGATATAAACTATCCTATCTCTCAAGTTGGATCAAACACAGTTTGCAAATTTGATTAAAATCCGTTCAGTAGTTTAGGAGTTCATCGCGGACAAACAACGTGACACGAATTTTTTTTATATAAAGATTGTAGCGAAACATCCAAGTTCTGAGGATTTTTCACACGATATCCAGGCAGTTGTTTATGATTGCAGAGCAGTTAGCGTACTAGTCTACTTTCGCGAGAAATTATTATGTTACAAATAAGTTCATGTTTAGTGTTAGTAGTTGGCTGGAGTTCAGAGTTGCTTCGGGGATATGAATTTGCTAGTATATTGCATCTGTTTTTACTCCTTGCAAAAAGGAGATGATTCTAGTTTATGATAGAGAAACGCAAGCACGTTTGTCGATAGTATCAGGGCTGATTATGAATTATACATACATTCGCTGGTTACCACCATTCATTCACCAGGTCCCACTGGCATATCTATTTCTGGCGCCAAGCGTTAAGTATTGTTGAATACCGATGTAAATGAATTTAAAGCCAGTGAAATGAACTGGGTATATAATGCAAATTAAAATGTATAATCTTCATTTAAAAACAAGATGGAAACAAAAACGTTTGCCAGAATTCTCAAATTAGGCAGGTCTGTGTCTTGAGAAACCAAATGAATTAATGAGTCAGTGTCAGTAACCCCTTAACCTTTGGTGAAGGGGAGAAGGCTGTAACCCTATACCCGTTCCAATCAAACATCAAGTCATCTCGCAAGCCCCTCGAGAGAACCGGATATACACTGGCTGATCCTGAAACGCGATCCAGACAAGGCATGTGGATCACTATGGCCGGTTTTAACACCATGTGTACGGTGGTCGCTATCCGGAAGTATATAAATATCCTACAACCAGCAAACAGTTTTTCATCTCGACAGTCCCTACCACACTCCTCTGAGCTATCGCTGTTATATTACATACTTATTAGATGAAATTACCTTATTATCAGTTATTTACTTATTATTCAAGTTACAACGTGTTTTTCTAAAAAGTGGTGTATTACATGGCATTCTAAAATTTTATTTATTGTATTTTATGGCAATTTAAAAAAAGCATTACACCGTAAAACATTTTAATAAAACCTATTATTTTTGGTATTACTTAGTAATAAAGAAAATGTAGAGTGAAATTATTAAATTGTATCTTACAACGCCTTGAAAAATTCGGCAAAAAGCCAAGGGAAATTAAGATAAATTTTTCGGCAGAGCAAGCAAATCCTCTTATCGTCTAATCTGAACATAGGTCGTATTTTTCACGCACATTTACATTTGACGACAAAGCCTTAAAAAGCACCCAAAAGAGCTTAGTTATATTCTTTCTTTTTACACCAAAAAATGCCTTAATAAGACATTGTGTCATGTTTTGTTCTGTTTGCGGTGTTTTGTGGTGGGTTTATTTTTCTTTACTTAAAGGCTTAAGTATTTTAGTTACTTTGAGCTAGATTTACGATGGCGCCAATCAACAAATAATACTTAATATATATTATATAACTTAAAGCCAAGCATGTCCAGAAACATTAATCATTTTTCTTTTCTTTTTATAGCATAGGCCGGCAAACGTGCAAATAGTTTACCTGATGGTATGTGATCTCCACCGCCCATGTACGCCCACCATCAGATGAATCATGGGTGCGTTGCCGACCATAAAGGAAAGGAATAATTAGGGATTGGGAAGGGGAGGGGATTTAGGCTTCCGGATATTTCACTCACCGTACGAAACGCAGCAGCAAGCCACTATTTTATGTCGGTTTTCTGTGAGACAGTGGTAACGACCCGGTCGAGCCAGCCCATTCATGCTGTAGACAAAACTGTCTACATTAAACTACATTTTAATTATTAGTTTTATCTAATCGCTAAGGAATAACTGCCTTTGTTAAATGGAAGAAATTCCAATATCTTAAAAGTATAATTCAGGACTGAAGTTATTTTTTTATCGTGCAGGTATCATGGATCCGTCACCGAGACATCCACCTTCTGACGTCAGGCAGGATGACCTACACCTCCGACCAGAGGTTCATCAGCGTACACAACCCTCACACAGAGGACTGGATACTGAAGGTACGGCATCTAAACTGAACTAGTGACCTGAAGTGAGCTGAGAGCTGACACATGAGTGACGCAGCACACTTGAATACGTAGTGCTGCTGCTTAATGATTAATACTGGTGGTAGGATATTCATATCCGTCCGGATAGCGACCACCGTACACATGGTGTTGAAACCTGTTATAGTGATCCACATGCCGTGATCGCGTTCCAGGATCAGCCAGTGTATATCCGATTCTCCCGAGGGGCTTGCGACATGACTTGATTGTTAGTTAGTGCGGGTATAGGGGTAAGTCCTTGTATCACTGTGCCTGTATCGGTCATCAGCCTGTCGTGTCGCAGGCCTTTCGACTTGCTTTTTCCCTGTCCGAAGAGGGAACAAGCATTTATACAGGCCGGCATGACTTAGGTGACCACCGATAAACTCATTGTTTGTCGTGGTCGGTGGTTTTTTGGATTGCACTACGCTTACCATTAGGAGTAGTTTTTTTAAGCTATTGTATAGATTTTATCGCGGGCCTTGCGGCGAGACCGAATCCAGAAATTTCGTAACGAAAAAACCTAACAGCCAGCGTTAGCTGACCTCCCTGTTTTAACTTAATTTGATATCTAGCACACAAAGTTAAAGTCGAAATTCCGTTAATAAAATAGATGGTTGTGAAACTTATGACATTTGGAAATGTAGACGCGGTTTGAAATTTGAATTTTTGATTATAGAACACGGCCGTCCGTTAGGCTGCGTTTAGACGACGCGAAAAATTTCGTGCGGCCGCCGCGCGGCGGCTGCACGAAATTTTTCAGTCATAGCAAATGTATGTCTTATTAACTAGGACTTAACGTTGAAATTCTTTGTGAGTAACCAACCGCGCTCCCGTTTACACGATCGCGCAGTCGCCGCGTGGTTGGAGCGTTGCGAAGTATTAAACATTATGGCTTAGTCAATAGAGTTTACATTAGTTTTTCGAGTCATTCGAGCGCGGCCGACGCGCGGCCGCAACGCGGTGGGATTCCTTGTCATATAAATGCGCCCTTATTTTTAAGTTGATAAAAAATGCTATACAATAGCTTTACCGCGGCAGTCTCCGAGTGCCACACGTCTTTTTTTTACTGTGACTGTACTGTGACGCTACAAAGTGTAGCGCAATCCAAGAATAGTGTCGACCAACGATAAACAATGTGTCCATCGTAGGTCGGCAAGATCATGCCGGCCTGCCAAAGGGCCAAGGGGGAGGGGAAGGAAAAAGGAATGGGAAAAGGGTTAGGATAAGGGAGCAAGCCCCCTGGGGAGAACCGGATATACACTGGCTGACCCTGGAACGCGACCCACACAAGGTGGGCCACTATGGCAGGTTTTAGCACCAGTGCAGTCATTTTGCCATGATAGATAAAAATTAAATGAATATGTATGTGCGTCTTATGTGTAAAATACTCTATCTCTTATATATACTCTTATATTTGCAACATTGTAATATATTCATTAATACGCCCTTGAGATAATCACAGGCTCCGAGCAGACGCTTTGAGCCATCGTTAAAGACGTGATAAAATGCGATGAAAGAAATTCTCTTATCATCCAGCACATAAGCTCGAAATGAATCGTCTTGGCAACGGAGTTAGTATGATGCGCGCAGTATGCTAATTATTTGATGCTTTGAATACATATTACAGATCCACACTGTGTCTTTATTATACTGTTTATTCATGACAAGACAAAGGCACGCACTACATAAAATATATTTTTTATAGCATAGACCGACAAACGAGCTAGTCGGTCACCTGATGGTAAGTGATATCCACCGCCCGTTTACGCCCACAATACTAGAAGAATCATAGGCGCGTTGCGGACCTTAAAGGGTAGGGATAATTAAAGTATTGAGAAAGGGAGGGGGATTTGGGCCTCCGGATATCGCACTTACCATACGAAACGCAGCAGCAAGCAACTGCTTTACGTCGGTTTTCTGTGAGACAGTTGTAACGACCCGTTCGAGTCATTCATGCCGACAAAACAGCCTACAGCGTGGCTCTACTACTCAAAAAGCTAACGGTATAAAAAACAGTGACGTAAAAGTCCACATTCTCGTACGAATTGACACAGTTAAAAGCCAATTGCAATGTTTTTTTTTTGTGTCGGCAAAGTGACTACGCTAGACCTGATTGTAAGTGTAGCGCAATCCAAGAATAGTGTCGACCAACGATAAACAATGTGTCCATCGTAGGTCGGCAAGATCATGCCGGCCTGCCAAAGTTGCTATTCTTGTCCTGAAAGTAATTTTTCTCTCAACAGATAAGATTTCCACAGCGCCGCGACTCTGGCGTGTACGAATGCCAAGTGGGTACCACGCCCCCTATCGGACACCGGATGTACCTCTCTGTCGTCGGTAAATACATTACATGTTAAGTGAATTTAAAATGCGCTATAATTATATTTGATGTTTTTGGGGCAAGTACTTGGGGAAAATGTATCTATGAAAAGGTTCTGTCTGAGTAGTAATTTTTAAATATTTTTATCAGAAGCATATCTACAATGTGGTAGGTTCCTCGTATGCGAGAGGCCGTCTGGGTTGGTACCACCGCTTTGTCTATTTCTGCCGCCAAGCAACAGTGTGTTTCGGTTTGAAGGACATCGAAACCAGTTAAATTACTGGGCATTATGAGACTTAACATCTTATGTTTCGGGGTGACGAGTGCAGTTCAGTGCCATGCAATGCTTTGTAATTCAAAGTTTTGTGTGGTGTTGCTTCTGTGTATGGGCAGGCGCGGCGTTTACCATCAGGCGAGCGCCTTGCTCGTCTCGTCATTCAAGCAAATAAACAAAAAATATTGTTTGAGTTTGAACACGAATACATAATATAATAATAAATAACAAGAAAAGAGCATTCCAGAACATATGTCGATCAGATAAATGATCTCCGAAAAGGGCAAGTCATGCGTACACTCAACTGGCGAAAATATATGAATGTGGATGAGGCCAAAAACATGTGTCAGAAACGTAACTTATGATATATTTTTTTTTATAGCATAGGCTGGCAAACGAGCAAGTGGGTCACCTGATGGTAAGTGATCTCCACCGCCCATGTACGCCCACCACCAGAAGAATCATGGTCGCGTTGCCGACCTTAAAGGAAAGGGATAATTAGGGATTGGGAAGGGGAGGGGATTTGGGCTTCCGGATATCTCACTCACCGTACGAAACGCAGCAGCAAGCCGATACTTTACATCAGTTTCCTGTGAGACAGTGGTAACGACCCGGTCGAGCCAGCCCATTCGTGCTGTAGACAAAACTGTCTACAGCGTGGCTCTACCACTCATCAGATTCGGTAATTTTTGCCTAACCCCATGGGATATAAACGTTAGTATGTACGTTACGCACCGGAGGCGAGCCCATCGCCATGCCTAATTTCAGACTCTAGGCTAATACTAAACATTTAGTGATAGAAAAATACTTTCATACCGCCCTGTATTGATGTTAAATAAAAATAAAATTGTTATAGCCGGAAGTGTTGATATTGATTCAATTTTGTAATTAAAGCAATTTCAGTAATCATTTCGAATTATTTGACTATTTATGAACATGTTTTCATATTTTTTAACTGTTTATACTGCTATGTTACAAAATTAATATCAACTATCGGAAATGTGTTGAAATTACGAATTGTTTAATGATAATTTAACTATCTGAAACTTATGTTCAAATACTCTGATGTGATTTAAATATTTGTTTGATTTTAATATTTCGTGCCCAGTACAAAACAACAGTTTTATTATATTGTTACCACCTATTGTAAAATAGTGTTTGTGAACATCCGCTACTTTGAATTAATGTGATAAAACTGTTGTAATTCATTTGTGATTTATAATAATTATCCAATTAAATATGTAAAGAGCTCTTAATTTTTATAATATTTATTTGTTTTGTTTCAAACTAGTTTCAAATTAAAATCAGATATATGTTTGATTGTCAATGATATTGAAGGGATTTCTATTGTAAGAATTGCTATTTAAACCATTGGTGATCAGCAGCAGAGAGCAGTAATTTTCTATAACTCGTGTTGTAACAAATAAAAGTACTTTAAAAGGACAAGTCTTTTCCATTTTACCATGGATCTGGGAGGTACCTCTGATATGGCGCCGACATATATATAACAAGTTGCTAGTGGTAGGATATTCATATCCGCCCGGATAGCAACCACTGTACATATGGTGTTAAAACCTGCCATAGTGACCCACACGCCTTGTGTGGATTGCGTTCCAGGATCAGCCAGTGTATATCCGGTTCTGTCGAAGGGCTTGCGACGTGATTTGATGGATGGTTGGGGTTGGTGTAGGGGTACATCCGCGTATCACTGTGCCTGCATCGGTCATCCGCCTGTCCTATCGCAGGCCCCTCGATTTGCTTCTTCCCTCTCCGAGGAGAGAAGAAGCATTTATACATGCCGGCATGATTCTGGTAACCACCGATGAACTGAATGTTTGTCGATGGTTGCTAGTTTTTTGGACTGCACTACGCTTACCATCAGGTATAGCGCAGTTGCCGTGCTCGGATAAAAAAAGTGTCATAAATCTCACTATAATCAATCATTCTAGAAACACGTGTTCCACGTTTAAGATACCTTCAATAAATCATCCGGAAGCTGAGATAGCAGTTCTTACTGAAAAATTTTACTTAATTAACTTCCCGCCGAGTATTAAACATTGTGGACAGGGAGCCGTCGAGTAGCTGATCCACTTGACTACTATCAAGCTCATTTTCCGAGAGTAGCTTCGTTTCGATGAGACGCCCAACAATTCCCTATGCGAAAATTCTCTACTGTGGTAGCTAACAGAGGTAGCAAGGATTAAATATGTCGATTTGATGAGTCCCAAAAATTTATTACTAACAGGTTATTTTTTTGTTAAATCTGATGATAATTATCTAAATTATTCGAAAAGATATTTGTCCTACAAAATGTATGGTTTGATCAAAGAGTCCCCCCCCTTCCAACATGTATCGATAACGAGGTCATCAAAAATGATTACTAACCAGCTGCTTTTTTTTTTGTTACTTACTTAATATGTATATAATTCAACAGTCATATTGTCCTACAAATTGCTTGGTACGTTATCCCGGTCCTACGCTCTGAAATTGTTAATACCACAAGACCATTTTTCTCATTACTAACTGTAGGACAAAAGTATTACATAATAGGTTAGTGTGTTCTCTACCCAAATGAAACAATGTCCTACAAGAAAACAGGTATGTATCACTAGTCCGACAAGAATTGTATTTTTTCGTTTTCCTATTTGTAACATAAGAGACAGTGAAAACACCTTTTTTTAAATAACTTATTTTTTTTGTAAACTAGTACAACAATTAAGTAAATAAATACAGTAGCTACAAAAATGTATTATTTATTTAAAATTTATTATGTATTTACATATAAAAAAAACAATGGGTTGCACTCCGGGAGTGCCGGCAGAAGTGAAAACCTAAACATTAACGTTGTGCATTTTTGAATATTTCGGAATGAAGAGGGAATAATTTCACACGAATTGCTTTATTTATCAGCATAAAAGTACTATCATTTACATATGTGATTAAACACAATATTCATTTATTGCGCTATCGTACACAAAAATATCAATTTATATTACATAACAAAGTCCGGTCAAAGTCCTGTCAAAGTCCGGTTAAAGTCCGGTCATAGTCCGGTCATAGTCCGGTCAAAGTCCAATCAAAGTCCGGTCAAAGTACACACTATCGTAGACAAAAATGTCAATTTAAATTACAGTACCTGGGCGACCGAGCTCTGCTCGGGTGAAAAGAAAAAAAAGTAGTATTATTATTCGCCAATACATGTCAGGAATTAAGTCTAACCTCAAAGCAAACACTCATTGACTTCGTGTTACTTAACAACGCCATCTGCTGTTGTGCTCACAAAAAAGTAGTATTATTATTTGCCAATAGATGTCAGGAAGAGTCATATTTTTCTTCCAAGTTTATGTTTAAGTTGATAAAACACGAATAAAATGACATTTTCTAAAAATGATTCCTAGCTAGATCGATTTATCGCCCCCGAAACCCCTTATATACTAAATCGTTAGAGCCGATTCCGAGATTCCAATTATATATATATATATATATATATATATATATATAGAATATGTATATATTTATATATACATATACAGGACAATATGACTGTTAAATTATATGAATATTAACTAAGTAAAAACAAAAAAATCCGCTGGTTAGTAATCATACCTATTGGAAGGAGGGGTAGGGTACTTCCAATAGGTATCGATAACGAGGTCATAAAAAATGATTTGAATATTGTCCTACAAATAAAATAATAAATTTTTGAGTATCATCAAATCGAAATATTCTATCCTTGCTACCTCTGTTAGCTACCACAATAGAGAATTTTCGCATAGGGAATTGTTCGGCGTCTCATCGAAACGAAGCTACTCACGTAAAATTAGCTTGATAGTAATCAAGTGGATCAGCTGGCCCAGGAACTCCGGACCAGTACCTTGTATGCCAGAAGATAATTCTTCAAAAGATGGACTTTGGGGACCATCACACCAGTAATATTCATATTTATCATCAATTATTGCCCATCCGAAATAATTACATACATGTTGGAAGGGGAGGACTCTATGATCAAACCATAAATTTTGTAGGACAAATATTTTTTCCAATAATTTAGATAATTATCTTAAGATTTAACAAAATAATAACCAGTTAGTAATCATTTTTTTAGTATCGTCAAATCGACATATTTTATCTTTGCTACCACTGTTAGCTACCACAATCGAGAATTTTCGCATAGGAAATTGTTGGGCGTCTCATCGAAACGAAGCTATTTACGAAGATTCAGCTTGATAGTAATTATTTTTACATCAAGGATCTGTACTACTACTTTTGAGCGTAGGACCGGGATAACGTACCACGCAATTTGTAGGACAATATGACTTTTGATTTTATATATATTAAGTAAGTAACAAAAAAAAAAGCAGCTGGTTAGTAATCATTTTTGATGACCTCGTTATCGATACATGTTGGAAGGGGGGGACTCTTTGATCAAACCATACATTTTGTAGGACAAATATCTTTTCGAATAATTTAGATAATTATCATCAGATTTAACAAAAAAATAACCTGTTAGTAATAAATTTTTGGGACTCATCAAATCGACATATTTAATCCTTGCTACCTCTGTTAGCTACCACAGTAGAGAATTTTCGCATAGGGAATTGTTGGGCGTCTCATCGAAACGAAGCTACTCACTGAAAATGAGCTTGATAGTAGTCAAGTGGATCAGCTACTCGACGGCTCCCTGTCTATTGTATTTTAAGATTAAAAATGTAATTAACTTCTTAAAAATATTAGACTCTTCGCTTACGGACATCAAAGGCAAAAGAGTGAAGATTTTTATGAGGTTTTCATAAGAATACCATATTTGATTACTGACATAAAAAATTCGGAGCTTAAATATTACGAAATACAGCCAACAACTTCATATTGGAAATATTGTGATTAAAAAAATTGTAAATTAAAACTGGGGTGCTCTTGACATGAAGATGCTGCGGTAGATGTGTAATATTACAGGATAAGATTTAATTAAGTTTAAAAAAGGTATATTCTTGGAAATGGAGCGAGATGACCTTTAAATAAGAAGCATACAAATAACATGATAACATTCAAACAAATTTATTCTACTCACAGAGAACAAACACGTGTCAGGATTGACCAATTGTAGGCCTTACTTTAAATTCCTCTTGTATACACGCTCAGTATGATGCTATAGGGATACATCCTTGTATCACTGTGCCTGCATCGGTCATCTGCCTGTCCTGTCGCAGGTCTCTCGAATTGCTTCTTTTATATAGGCCGGCATGGTTCTGGGACCACGATAAACTAATTGTCTGTCGGTAGTCGCTGTTTTTTTGGACTGTACTATGCTTACCATCAGGTGTAGTGCAATCACTTTGCCGTGCTCGGATAAAGAAAAAACTACGACGATATTGCTAATCGACGGATAAGTTACATTCATATTTTCAACTTAAAGTTAACACTTAAAACTGCTAAACATTTTCGTTCTAAATTACTTGTTACACCCATCTTTGATAAATACAAGTAATTTAGCTCACAAGTTACTATGGAGATAAACTTGAATATTTGAGTTAGAAACTCTGATAGGCGGGCCTCTTTGAACGTATTTGCTTATGTTTTAAAAAGTTAGAACGTTGAATTTGTGTAACATTTTGATATTACAGAACATTAAGGAGTTTTATAGCTTATGAAGACTCGAGTCTTAGGTATATTAAATGTACACACACGCTCACGCCTATATCATTGTAGTAGACAGAGGTGCAACTATTGTACCTATAAATTAATAAATACACTCAACAGTCACACACATAGCCTTAATCCTAAGATGATACTAGTCGGGTTTATCAGAAACTATCAGCGACTTTCGGTCTCACAACACAAATATTTATCTCGGTGCGGGGATCGAACTCGCAGCCTCTGGTTTCGTAGCCGGCTACTCACCCGCTACGCCACGGAGGCTATTTTTATGGTAGGTCTCTCGTATGCGAGAGGACGTTTTGGTTGATACCACCACTTTTTATATTTCTGCCGCAGCAGCAGTGTGTAAGCACTTTTGTGTTTCGATTTGAAGGACTGTAAAGCCAATTAAATTCCTGGGAATTATGACATCTTATGTCTTATGACGAGCGCAGTCCAGTGCCATGCAGTGCTTTGTAATTCAAAGTTCTGTGTGGTGTCCCCCTGTGTAACGGCAGGCGTGGCGCTTACCATCAGGCGAGCGTTCTGCTTGTCTAATCATTCAAGCAAATAAACAAAGTATTTTGACAGCCTCCGTGGCTCAGCGGGCGAGTAGCCGGTTGTGAATCGAGAGGCCGAGGATTCGATCCCCGCACCGAGACAAATGTTTGTGTGATCCACAAATATTTGTTTCGGGGTCTGGGTGTTGTGAGACTGAAAGTCTCTCGTAGTTCCTGATACCCACGACACAAGACTCGTATCTAACTGTGGGGTCAGGACTATGTATGTGACTGTTGGGTGTATTTATTATTTATTTATTGTACGCTCTTTCTCTCAGAACCCGTGACGACCATCCTCGGGGGTCCGGAGCTATTCATAAACACCGGGAGCACCATCAACCTGACGTGTGTGGTGCAGCACTCTCCGGAACCACCACCGGCTATACGATGGACACATAAAGAAGAGGTAATTCACAATACTACTAATATTATAAACGCGAAAGTTTGTAACTATGGATGGATGTATGTTTGTTACTCTTTCACGTAAAAACTACTGGATGGATTTTAATGAAACTTTACAATAATATAGCTTATACACCAGAATAAGACATAGGCTACTATTTTTTTCAAAAACCAACCCCTGGAGGGTTTAAAAAGGGGATGAAAGTTTGTATGAAAAATCTAAACCGCTGAACCGATTTCAATGAATTTTGGCACAAATATAGTTAATGACCCAGGCATAAACAAAGGGTATTTTTTTCTTCAAATTTCAACCCCTAAAGGGCCCAAATAGGGGATAAAAGTTTGTATGAAAGCTTTTTAATGGCGAAACGAAGTTCGCGGACACAGCTAGTATTTTATAAGTGGCTTATCTATGTTGTAGACATGTAGTGGGTCTACCATGCTGAGTTCTCGGGTTCGATCCACGGGTCGGGTAATAGTGATATTGGCCATTGGGTTTATTAAAAGGAAATTCTCACCTTTAATTGATTTATTGAATGACCATTGAATTGTGCACCGTATAGTGATAGATTTGCCCCTATCACATCATAGGACGGAAATAAGCTCGACGAATTGTGGGTGCGGTAAACGATCCGGTCGAGCCGGCCCATTCATGCTGTAGACAAACTATCGACAGGGTGACTCTACCACTCACTATATATTATGACAATACAAACATAAATCCGATTTCAAAATCCCAATGGCGGGTGCGTTATCTTTTCAGATCTTTACCATTTTCCCTCGTACTCCTTTATCTGGAATCTGAAATCTAAGAGAAAATTTTGTAGCCCCTTTTAAAAGTATATTGGGCACATGGGGGCATATTGAGGTTTGACATAATTAAAGTTAATATGGAGATGGATTGCAGAATGTTATCTTTCTAATTATGAAAGTTAGGACGTTCGTGAATATGAATGATTGTTAGTCAATCACGCCTTAATGGACATAGGACAGGCTGGTAATATGATGAGTAGAGCCGAGGATCGGGCTCAATGGCGTGCTTTAAGGCCTATGTCCAAACACAGGCTGATAATGATGACAAAAATAAATAATAATAATCCTACTTAATATTATAAATTACGCGAAAGTTTGTAAGTATGGATGGATGGATGTATGTTTGTTACTCTTTCACGTAAAAACTACTGAATGGATTTTAATGAAACTTTACAATAATATAGCTTATACATCAGAATAAGACATAAGCTAATTTTTATCCCGGAAAAAGCAGATCACGCGGGTGGAGCCGCGAGCAAAAGCTAGTAGATATATAATTTTTCAATATTCTCCAAAACATAAGTAAACACAAGTCGCTACACGAAATAATTTAAATAAATATCGTAAAATAAATCTGCATTATCGACATGGTCCCATCCCTAGCACAATAGCTGCCAATCGTACAGTGTTTGCACCAAATTGAACAATCAGAGTCGAAGCAAATTTGGCAGGAAATCCACCCGGCCGGAAAACTACGCCGAAAACTTTTATTTACTAGGTCACCAGATTTGAAGCCAAGCTAGTGTGAAACTAGGAATCACGTATATTTGACATGGAAATAAATCCGTGCATGATTACAAACTAATAAAAAAACGAAACTGGCTAAAAATAAAATTTCCTTTTTCTGAGTTTTTTAAAGCATTGGCCGGCAAACCAGCACGTGGGTCACCTGATGGTAAGTGATCTCCGCCGCTCATGTACGCCCACAATACCAGCAGTATCATGGGCGCGTTACCGACCTTAATGGAAAGGGAAAGAGATCGGGAAGAAGAGGGGGATTTGGGGCTCCGGCTATCTCACTCATCGTACGAAACGCAGCAGCAAGCCGCTAGCTTACATCGGTTTCTGTGAGGTAGTGGTAACGACTCGGTCGAGCCGGCCCATTCATGCTGTAAACAAATCTGTCTACAGCGTGGCTCTACCACTATTTAACATTGTTGATTTCATGATTGTTAAAAATTGGTTGTCTGTAAAGTCGGTTTACTGACGATAGTTGAACGTGACAACGTCTTAAGAAATATATAATATTATAATACTGATGGAATGGTAGCATTTTTCAAAAGAAAATTTTAATTTCATTTGTTTAATAGATTTGTATGTATATAGAGAAGGAGGTAATTGGAAATCACAATGAAATTGATCAAGTTAGATTTATTTGTACGCATAAATACAATTATGTCAATTTTTTTTTACAATTTAATAGTTTTTACAAGTATAAATGTGCGTTGAGCAATAGCAACTGTCCACGCAGACGCATCGCTCACTCAAGTAGGAGAGAGACGGATGTCGAACGCTGCCGAACGCAAAGGCCGATTGTGCTTCTTTGTCGCTCGTTCCGCGCTCTCGCTTGCACTTCAAGCCTTACATGGAACGCCTCAGAGCGAGGTAACGCCGCATGAGTCATGTTTTTCGTGCGTGCAGCCGGCTCTCGGATCGAATTATAAGACGTTATCACGTCAAAAGTATATTATCTTTGTATAAAAAAGTTGTTTCATAATTGAAAATAAACCAAAAATCAAATGTATTTTATTGCAAAAAAAAGCGTGCAGTACTTTTTTTTTTTTATAGCATTGGCCGGCAAACGAGCAAGTGGGTCACCTGATGGTAAGTGACCTCCACCGCCCATGTACGCCCACCACCAGAAGAGTAATGGGCGCGTTGCCGACCTTAAAGGAAAGGGATAATTAGGGATTGGAAAGGGGAGGGGATTTGGGCTTCCGGATATCTCACTCACCATACGAAACGCAGCAGCGAGCCGCTACTTTGCGTCGGTATTCTGTGAGACAGTGGAAACGACCCGGTCGAGCCAGCCCATTCTTGCTGTAGACAAAACTGTCTACAGCGTGGCTCTACCACTCAAGACTGTCTACAGCGTGGCTCTACCACGAAGATATTATCAAAATGATAGTTCTTCTAGTCATATCTGTCAATAAAATATTTATAACTATTGACACCATGCACCCCACGCTTTTTTTGCCATAAAATACAGTTTTTTCATCAAATTTATTAAAATTTATTTACTACTTTTTCTATAAAAGCGTGTTTTTTTAGTTTTTTTTAAACTATTATTTATTTTTTACTTTTTAGTTTTTTTTTATATTGTATTATCATCTATCCTTGATAAGTATGCCAAATTTTTGACGTTTTGAAGGAGGTCAAAATCATTTTGAAAGTTTCCGTTACATACGAACATACTAACATACGTATAAATACGTATAATATACGGCAACGCGCCCATGATTTTTCTGGTGGTGGGCGTACATGGGCGGTGGAGATCACTTACCATCAGGTGACCCACTTGCTCGTTTGCCGGCCTATGCCATAACAAAAAAAAAAAAACTAATAAAATCGTGTAAAAACTGAGTATTCAGAGTACACGCTTGGCTCAAGTCATTGTTATACCAATTGCCCCAGTTTTTTAACTCGACATTCTCAATAACGTTATTGACAAGTCGAGAAATGTTCTGCGGATTGTAACGGACCTCGTTTTATGGCCCCAGGGACTGACAATCTATTGAAGACTTCATCAGTCCACCGTCGTTTGCGTGATGTCTTCCATTACGTAGAATTTCTGTTGAAATGTGTGCTTTTATTTGATCAATGTGGTGTCGTGTTAGAAAAAAATATAACAATTTCAGGTCTCTTTGGAGTCGATGCCTGTGTCGCTGTCGGTCGACTGAAATTACACCAACTCCAATGAAATTGTTGTTTTTCACTTTCAGTTTTTTTGTAAATCGATTTTAAAGTTTTGTTAAAACTTATTTTATTTTTTTTTACTCCATTCTCCATCATCAGATCTGAACTGATGGATGTTTTGTATCAAAATAGGTCCACATTTGGCGGAAAAATCGATGTACGTCCATAAAAAAGCAAAACCAAATAAAAAAACTAGTCTAATTGAAATACTCCTCCTTATTAAAGCCGGTTAACTTAAAAATAATTATTAAGACTACACTCTAGTGGCAGCGTATTTAGACTCGGAAACCTGAGGTCTTGGCTTTAAATCTTAATAATTCTGGCAATACTGAGTCGTGTTTGAGTGTTTTCAATTCGAAGCATGTAAATTTATTGAATAACATTTGTTGTATTTACAATATTTCGTAACCATTAATCCTATTATATGCATACGCACTCACATCCGTAATCTCCGAAGGGATAGGCAGAGGTGTAACCCGTACACCCACATTTATAGCCGAGCTCATTTCCGCCCTATAATGTGATAGGGGGCAAGCCTATCGCCACACCAAGCACTGATTCCAGACTCCGGGTCGATTTCATGATAGAAAAACCCAACATCACTTTTACCCGACCCGGAGATCGAACCCGAGACCTCGGCACAGCAGTGGTACCGCATACGACTGCGCCACCGAGGCAGTTGATTAATCATTTCAGTTTTCATTAAAGCAGGGACCACCATCATTTGTAATGTTTACTAATAAACCACTAAATTACACTCGCATCCACTTCGCTGATATTAAATTATATTAACAAATTGAAGCACATTAATAAATTTGCGAGATTAAAGGAAAGGTATTACTTCTTTTACAGCATAGGCCGGCTAACGAGCAAGTGGGCCACCTGATGGTAAGTGATCTTCACCGCCCGTGTATACATCACCAGAAGAATCATGGGCGCGTTACTGACCTTAATGGAAAGGGATATTTAAGGATTTGAAAAGGGGAGGCTAAACACTACAGCAAGCTGCCACTTTACGTCGATTTTCTGTGAGACAGTGGTAATTACACCGTTGAGCCGGCTTATTCCTGCCGTAGACAAAATTTTCTACAGCGTGGCTCTACCACTTAGATATTCGGCCTCCGAAAATCTAATTCACTGTATGAAATGCAGCAAAAAACTATCAAATCAGTTTTCTGTGAGACAATGCACTTCCCTTTGAGCCCGCTGATTCATGTTGTTAACAAAACTGTCTACAGCAGTGTTTCCCAACGTGGGCCCCACGCCCCACAGGGGGCGAATTCGATAGTGAAGGGGGGCAATTTAAAATGGACTCGACACGACTTTAATTTTCGCTTTAGGTTATTTAAATGCAATGCTAGATATGGGTGACAAATTTAACAAAAAAATGTTAAGGTGGGGCATGGCCTAAAAAATGTTGGAAACACTGGTCTACAGCGTGGGCAGAGCCACTTCAATCGAAATGCCTTCTCTTTTACCCTTATCTAATAAAAAGCATCTTTCCAGGAGATAAACTATGACTCGCCGCGTGGTGGTGTGTCCGTGATCACGGAGAAGGGGGAGACGACCACGTCCCACCTCCTGGTGCAGAAGGCGAGGGTGGCAGACTCCGGCCGGTATACATGCGCGCCTGCTAACGCCAATCCCATCTCTGTGCAAGTGCATGTGCTTAGCGGTACGTATTGCATACTCTAACATGGTGGGTAGTATTATATCATACTAGGTTAGGTAAATATGTACATCTTTTCTGTGTAAGTTTCATTTATACGCTCATTTACCTATCAATCCAGTCCATCCAAAGGTTGGTTGCCTGGAAGAAATTGCCGTTACCAATGAGGCCGCCAATTGTCCTTCTTTTTATTATTTTCAGATGTTTATTGTGTATTTTCAATACATTTTGTTTGATGTATAATAAAGTTATAGATAAATAAATAGGTTTTACTCGCAACTCCTACTGCGTCTATATCGATGTTTAAAGAATAGGAAAGCAAGCTGGTATGTGGGTCATCTGATGGTAAATGATGAACCCATGAACGCTGACAATATCAGTATAATCATGGTTGCCACCCTTAAGGAAAGGGATAATTAAGGTGGGAAAGGCAGGGGAATTTGGCCGGATATCTCACTCACTATATGAAAAGGCAGCAAGCAGCTACTTTACGGCCGTTATGTGTTGTGCTTGAATTGCATTCATATAATAAAACTATCTCAGATATATATTATTTGAGTGGTAGAGCTACGCCGTAAACAGCTTTGTCTACAACAGGAATAGGCCAGCTCAACCGGGGCGTTACCACTGTCTCACAAAAAACCGACGTAAAGTAGTGGCTTGCTGCTGCGTTTCGTGCGGTGAGTAAGATATCCGGACGCCTAAATCCCTCTCCTCTTCCCAATCTCATAATAATTATCCTTTCCCTTTAAGGTCCGCAACCTATAACTCTTCTTGTATTTACCCCTTGATTTTATTTCGTTTACCGATCTATGCTATAGAAAAAAAACACTGGTCACATTTAATTTTTCATAAATATTACAAGTGTGTTGTGACACTCTCGATGCCGATGTGCCGATGATTAGTAGGAGTAAGATAATGACGTGACGAGCAGGCTCCTCGGCTAACGATGAACCACACGCTTGCTCATGTATATTCGCCACATCACTCAAAACTTTGAATCACAAAGTACTGCATACTATTTGTTTATAATGATTCATCAAAATTTTGATACATGTCTCGGCTCACGCTATTATATGTCGTTTAATTACACCTTTAAGGCCTATTTTCGAAACAAGAGGCCGCTTCATCAATTCGTTTATCTACTAAGGGATGTATAAACCCCTTAGCAACACTTTGGATGTAGTCAATGACCCGTTCTCATATAATTAAGTACACACACCAGAACTTTAATTACACGTGTATGATTTTGCTTTAACCAAACATTTGAGCACGTAATTTGCCATTAATTAAGTTATTACGTTTATTATAGGACCACGGAAGCGACTAATTATATTCACATTCATTTGTTTTGCAAGTATAACTACGGTTACGAAATTTGAATAATTGGTTTTTAATACATCAATAATTATAGTTGTGATTTTACAATCAAAACTACCTTGTAATTAAATATTGCTGGTGTTAGGATATTCATATCCGCCCGGATAGCGATCACCGTACACATGGTTTTAAAACCTGCCATAGTTGTTGGTTTGGCAGTTTAATGGCCAATGATTGATAGGACAACACAAACAGACTCAAAGTTGTTTTATTTTCTTAATAGGATAATGGAATTTTTAAGTTCTATAGTATTACGTTATAGCATACGCCGAAAACGTACAGGAAGTCGGAAGTTCCTTCACCGCTCATGAACAACCACAACATCGGAAGAATAATGCCCGTTGCCACCCTAAAGAGGAAGATTGGGAAGTCCGGAAATATTTTATTTGTATTGCATGTTCCTAGTTAGAAATCATTTCATTCTTTTAAATAATTGTTTGTTTATCCGCAGGCGAACACCCAGCTGCAATGCAACACGGTGGCCAGCTCCGCATCCAGTACCCGATATCGGCTGCCATGCTCAGCATCATCGTCACGCTCATGGGCTGCTTCTACAAACAGGACATTCGCGACATGTTATAATATTAGACGTGAAGGAACGAATGTAACTCGCACGTTGCCATTTGCATTCTAGAATAATAAAGAGGAAAAGTCCAAACTTTTTCAATGAGGAGAGTTTAATAAGTTTTGACGATGAGATCCAGTTTGTCATAGAAGTAATACCTAATGATAAGAAAATAATTCAATTCAAAGAGCCTGATTAAAATTGTTTTTCTACCTGCTCTTATCCCACTCGCAGTGGGGTGGGCGCAACATGATTTTCAACATGTGGTACAGAAAGATTTGCCTTGTATTTTTAGTTTTAAAATCCATTACTTTAATATAATTTGAATTGTTTGTATAGGGTTTCAGATATGAAATTCTGGGTTTAAAAATACTGTCGATTTGTAGATTCATAGACGTAATCATGTATGTATCGACTCAATAACTTATAGACGGATGCTCCAACATAGTATTGGTCCTTAATTAGCTAAATAAATTTTATCATAATGTTACCCAAAATCAAATATAAAATGAATTTTGTAAGTATGCTCAAAAAAGGTTTTTTTTACGGAAGGAGCAATGATGCAATGTATTTACCAAGAAAGAGATGACGTCAACGCTATTACAAAACCGGCGTGCGACAGAGATAGTGAGATGTTCCAACTAAGCATTCTCATATTAATTGATGCGACTATTTATAACCAATTTTGATGTTGTTTTACAAGAATTTTTATTTTTTGTCACCGCTTCTAAAATAATGCGCAAATTCAATCAGAACAATGTTATTAACCAAATTATTATTATCTAATAGAAGTATCGAAATCTGGAAATATACTGAATACATTGATTCCAATTAACCAAATTATTATTATCTAATAGAAGTATCGAAATCTGGAAATATACTGAATACATTGATTCCACCGCCCAATAGCGAATGCTTCAATATCGTTGAAAGGAACATGTTACACAATAAAGTCAGCGTCAAAATGGAGACAAAGAATGGCGCGATAGTTTACTGAAGTCTTAGACAAAAACTAAAGATAAATTATGTACGCGTTTTATTTAATATAATTTCTTGAAAGTAATCTCATTCATATTTATATTTGACCGACTTCAAAAATGGAGGAGGTTCTCAATTCGCCAAGTTCTTTTCTGCTCTTTTTATGTATGTACATCGATTTCTCAGCCAGTTAAAGACCGATTTTTCCGTTTTATTTTTAATATACCAATATAATTTATGGGTATATCCTACATATATCAACAGAGCTTATATATACAGCACTCCGATGAAAGTTATTTATTAACTGACAAAAATACGGAGGAGGTTCTCATTTTGACGATTTTTGTTTGCTTCTTTAATGGATGTACATCGATTTCTCGGCCAATTGTGGAGTGTGGACCGATTCAATAGAAGCAGTAAGTTTAGTCACTAATCCAACTACTTTTTCAATACTGAATGGTTCTTTTTTACAAAAAAATAAATACTATTTTACGTTGTCCTGGTGGTAAGCGTCTGCCCACTAACAGAAGCAACTCAACAAAGAACTTTGAATTACAAAGCACTGCATGATACGACATGATACCTGGTCGTCGCCTCATCCGAGCTAATAAAAAAAAACTTTTGCACCAATAGCTTCCAGTTTGTTAACGTATCCATCGATATTTTATTTTTATCCAAGCATGAAACACTTACTGTTTGTTTAGTCTATAAGTATATTATGTCTCCAATCCCGCCGATCTCAACTAAATTACTTCAGATTAACAATATTAATAGAAATACTTCTAACTGCAACTTTGTTTTGGCGTCCAAATTCTCTATCTAAACATAAATACAATAAGAAAAGAAGTACTCAATGTAATAATACAAAATAGTGAGTCCCTCTTCTTCAAGAAGACGAGAGATTTAAACAATAAGTTTATCGGTGGTCATCAGAGTCATGCCGGCCTGTGTAAATGCTTCTTCCCTCTTCGGAGACGGAAGAAGCAAATCTAGGGGCTTGCGATAGGACAGGCGGATGACCGATGCAGGCACAGGGATACAAGGATATATGCTATAAGCGGACCTTAGTAAAACAAACTAATTATCTTCATTTTTACCTAGTTATCATGAAACATCTTAATAGTCGCCGATTAAAATCGTTAAAGCAAACACATTAACGTGACATCTTGGAATGTATCCAATAATATGTCATGGGGATTTGGAAGAAATGCTGAAGCCGAGAAAAATGGGGGAAATTGGGGCGGAAAACGATCCTGTCACACACCGGGGAAACGTTAATGCCTACAACGCTGATAGTGTTGAAGAAAAATTTGGTAACAATTGCGTGAATAGATGCTCGAACCTTGAATGAGTTATTGTTACAGGAAACGAGATACTGAGAATATGAGAAAATTTGTAGAAAGGAATACAAGTTTTATTTTTAATCAAATTGTTGGCACAGTTTTGCTGGTGGAAGGATATACATATCCGCCGAGATAGCACCGTACACATGGTGTTAAAACCTGCCATAGTAACCCACACACCTTGTGTGTATCGCGTTCCAGGATCAGCCAGTTTATATCCGGTTCTCATAAGGGGTTTGCGACATGACTTAATGGGTGGTTGGGGCGGGTATAGGGGTTCATCTTTGTATTACTGTGCCCGCATCGGACTGTCCTGTCCTGTCGCAGGCCCCTCGATTTGCTTCTTCACTCTCCGAAGAGAGAAGAAGCATTTATACAGGTCTACATGATTTAGTGACCACCGATAAACTCATTGTTTGTCAGTGGTTGCTGGTTTTTTGGAGTGCACTACGTTTACCATCAGGTGTAGCGCAGTCACTTTGCCGTGCTCGGAAGAAACAAAAAGCAAGCTAATGAAGAGTGACTGACTGTTATGTATGTTTGGCAAAATGTAGAAACACCGAAGAGGTAAGCAGAGATTACAGGCGTCAGGATATATAATTGTTTTTTCAACATGACTACAACCGTTATACTATTTGTGTTCAAAGACGATTGTGTTCACTTGCCACCAGACGACCATTTACTATAATAAAAAAGTTTTTAACCTCAAAAAACCACACACATATTTTAATAATGCTTTAATATTTTCTTCAAAGGGATCCTCTCAGACTTTATAAATAATGAATTTGTAGAAAATTCCAAGACTGTAATACAGTAATTTTCTCGTCTAAGCCCTTTGAAGGTTGACGAACTTGCCTTTGTGTTCAAAAATATGTTCATTCAATATTCGGTTAATATGTGAAAGGAATATAGGATACGCTAGAAATATTTACATGATTTTGGTTAGATTTAAGGGTACGTTTTGAGGTTCGCGACCGCGACAGGGAGACTGAAATGATTGCGACAAGTTAGGTAGTAGCGACACGTCTGCAATGTATGAAATAGCATGGAACTGTCGCGCCTCCCTCGTGTTTCTTCAAAACGCACCTTAAGATGTGTTTGTTTGGAAATCATTGTTGTGTTTGATGACCGATCGTTACCACTGTCTCACAAAAAGCTGACGTAAAGCAGCGGTTTGTTGCTGCGTTTCGTACGATGAGCGAGATAGGTCCAAATCCCCCTTCCCCTACTAGTCTCGTAATTATTCTATTTCTTTAAAGTCGGCAATGCGTTCATGATTCTTCTGGTATTGTAGATGTGCATGGGTGGTGGAGATCACTCACCATCAGGTGACCGGCTTGCGCGATTGCTGGCCTATGCTTTAAAAAAAATGATAATTTTATTCCGGGAAATATTCCCCTAACTTATAAACTTTACCGTTGACGTTACCTCATTGATTTAATAGCAGCGTACTTAGGCTCAGAAATCGTGAGATCGTAGGTTCGTATTCCAGGTAATGCAATCAAGTTCGTGTTTAAGTTTTTTTTTTATAGTAAAGGCCGGCAAACGAGCTAGTGGATCACCTGATGGTAAGTGATCTCCACCGCCCATGTACGCCCACAATACCAGAAGAATCATGGACGCGTTGCCGACCTTAAAGGAAAGGGATAATTAGGGATTGGGGAGAGGAGGGGGATTTGGGCCTCCGGATATCTCACTCACCGTACGAAACGCAGCAACAAGCCGCTACTTTACGTCGGTATTCTGTGAGACAGTGGTAACGACCCCGTCAAGCCAGCCCATTCATGCTGTAGACAAAACTGCCTACAGCGTGGCTCTACCACTCTCTTAGTTTTAGTTGCCTGGGATCATCATCATTCTGAGATCGTATTTGTTCTAGAGGAATGACTCGCCACTCGCCATCTTGGAACAGAAATAATGATTAAAAATGTTACCAAGTGAGGGGAATATATTTAATTATTTTTTCATACAACAGTATACAGTTTAGAACAGCTTCCATGGCGCAGTGGTTAAGTAGCCGGCTGCGAAAGAATAGGCCGGATGTCCGATTCCCGCACCGAAACAAATGTTTGTGTGAACCATGAATATTGGTTTCGGGTCTGGGTGATGTGGGACCGCAAGTTATCAATGCCTGATACCCACGGTACGTTAACCTAGTGTGGATTCAGGACTAAGTGTATGACCATTGGGTCTATATATTTACTAGCGACCCGCGCTTCGCACGGGTAAATATGTTTGTTCCGACATCACATTACAAATCTTTGAATACATCGGCTTTTCTGTACTGTAATATATATGTATTATACATATAAACCTTCCTCATGAATCGCTCTATCTATTGCTGAAAACTGCATTAAAATCCGTTGAATAATTTAAAAGGTCTAATCGAACAGACGTCGGAAGCTACTTCATTCTATACTATGTAAAGAAGATTATAAAAAATTGGTGTGTGTCGTGGGACACCGGGTAGGAACGAAGTTCCTTCGGCTAATGTAGAATCGACACAAATTGTAAAAAATACAAATTATCAACTAAAATAACAAAATAAAAAAAAATCGTGTAGCACTCGGAG
The DNA here is from genome assembly GCA_949126905.1 of Amorpha juglandis. Taxonomy (NCBI): domain Eukaryota; kingdom Metazoa; phylum Arthropoda; class Insecta; order Lepidoptera; family Sphingidae; genus Amorpha; species Amorpha juglandis. The sequence continues at coordinate 1,686,520 of OX421383.1, forward strand.
ACTGCCGCGGTAAAGCTATTGTATAGCATTTTTTATCAACTTATGTAAAATTATTTTAAAAATCGAAGGAGATATAAAAATACTTCGAGTATAACTGGCTGAATGAATTTGATTTTAAAAACTGATTGAGCTGAAATTCGCACACAATTTTGGTGCAGGCAAAAAGGAACTAACGCTGGCTGGTTATGCGGCGCTTTTAACGCTTTTTTCTTACGCTGTTTTCTTACGCTTTTACTATCACATTTTTTTCAGTTCGGTCACGCAGCAAAATCCCTATCCCCTCCAAGCCTGCCGTAAGGAACTTCGTTCCAATAATATGTTTTTAGAAAATATACATTGACTTATCAAATTACCAAAAACTAATACAATAAATATAAACTATAATGTCAGCGCTGCTATAGGATGGCAGTAGATTTATTGTTCCTGACCAAAGATATCGAACTTATCAGACAGAAGCTAGTCGTAATTCATTACGGCCAAGAATTATTTCTATGAAATACACGATTTATTTTCTTGTACAATATCATTGAAGAACTTTTTTTAGGACTCACATAGGAATATAAGTTCTGTTAACATCGTTTCGGTGAAACATTATTTAAGAAGGCTGAAGAGGCTTAAGGCTCATTAAGAAAAAACTTCACTTATGTCAAGTCGTTTTGTACGAAACTGACTTCGTTAAGTGTGAAATAACAATACGGTGACTCGATCGCCCCGTGAGTTCGACTCACAATACCATTAGATTACAAAATATTTGAGTTTATTAAAATTTTAAATCTCGTTTCTTTCCTACATTACATTTATAAGATTTAAGGTTAATGTGTTCATTTTTTTTAGTTACGTGAAATTAAACATGTGAAAACACTCTTACGTTGAATTAAAAATGTTGACTTTGTTGAGCATATCGAAGTTGTTTATGATAAGTCACTTTCTGGGCGACTTAAGTCCTATAGATCTCGGTTTTAGTGTATCCATCTTGAAGGAATCGTCAAAAGTGATAAGTTTTTTTTATTTGATAGAATGACGAGACGAGCAAGGCGCTCGCTTGATGGCTGATGGTAAGCGCCACGCCTGCCCATAAACAAAAGCAACACCACACAGAACTATGAATTACAAAGAACTACATGGCTTGCGCTCGTGAATGGCATGAACTGCGCTCGTCACCTTGAGACATAAGATGTTAAGTGTCATAATGCCCAGTAATTTCACTGGCTTCAATGTCTCTCAAACCATGCAAAATGTAAACAAACAGTCCGTTCATTTCATTGGTATAAGACGAAATAATCTCATTGTTTTGTGCTTGAGGAGAATTCCCAGAATTGAATGAAAATATGTAATTATGCTCAAGGTTGGAAGTTTTGATGATTGTATTCTGGATGATTCACTTTGCATGTACACTAAAAGTTAGTTAATCCCGCTTTAAAAATAAACTGGATTCGTCACAGCACAGTAGACTCAAAATTAGTCTCAGTAAGTAAAAATATTTATTTACTTGACTAACACTCTACAAGGCTCTTTTAACCCTAACTTAACATACCAATTATTTATGATGTAAAATAAAAAACAATAATTTATGACGTAAAATGATAACTGAAAAGTAGGCGTGTAGCAAATAACATTGTGATTAATCTAAGTTAGACACAGCATAAACTGTAAAGACTTTGCTGCTGTAGAGGGCTTTTTACCCTAAACAAATTTGCTGACCTAGGCCATACTTGTTTATTTTTTCATACAGTACTGTCAGATGGAATCAGAAGTAAAATGGTGTTACAGTCTACGTGGCTGAATATTAGTACGGATTCTTGGATAAAAAATACATTAGACATTCTGAGTGTCTAACTTAGCTTACTCAGAACTTTGTACACCCGAACACGCCCAATGTTTTTTGCACAGAGATAGATAAGTTAGTCCGTGGTTTCCTGGTTTAAGATATTTAGTATAAAAAATGGAAAAATATACTAAATGATACGACTGTAAATATTAACATAATAGAGTTGTATGTTCATAATGATATGGCATTTATAAAAATCATTAATTCTGAAAATGTAATTGCGTAATATATGTTTAAAATTAAAAACATAAAGTTAATACTTAAAAAGTATTTAAATTATAGATTTAATCTGTGACGGCCGCCATCTTGTGAAATCTGTCATTTTGACATTTCTTTTGTAGGACGTTAGATTCAGTCACAATATTAAATTACAGATTTAACACTAGGATAGACATGTAGACATGATAGAATAAATAGCGCGTCCTACGAAAAAAATGAAAATGACAAGATTTCCTAATAAACTAAGATGATGGTAAGTTATTGTGAAAATATATGTATTTTTTGTTAAAATATTATTAGTAAATTGATATTGGATACGGTTGTGTAAATAGATAAGAATGTAATAGTGTTGTCTAAGGAATCTTTATTGACCGTCGAAATAAAATAAAATAAAGTTCTTGAGTTGTTTTATTTGGAAATAAATTGCAGTTTTATTGGCAGTAGATTTATAGACAATTATGTTAATAGCATTTTCTTTTTATCCTGGCTCGACAAAGTGACTACGCAATACTACTACACCTGATGGTAAGTGTAGCGCAATCCAGAAATAGTGTCGACCAACGATAAGCAATGTATCTATCGTGGGTCGGCAAGATCATGCCGGCCTGCCTGACAACTTCGTCACACTTCGTTTAAAGGACCCCATAATATTGGACGAAGGGAACACCCGCAAACTATTCCACATAATTGGTTGGCTCGACAGGCTTAGGTATTACGATAGTCTTACAGAAAATTGACGTGAAGTGATTGAAGATTCTCGAAGACCCAAATCTAATCGTGAGAATGCACAAAAATCATTGATTCATTATGTTGTAATGTTCGTCATTGGCATAAATTAAGCTACTCTTAATGTAAATTAAAATAAAAGTATTAATGTAATGGAAATATTGTGAATCAGTTTAGAATAGAGCAACGTTTGAGTTTCTTGCCCGTTCTTCTCTAACGAAACAGCATTCCGAACTGGCAGTAGATATAAAATTTTACTGAATATAAATGATGTAAAATATTTTACAGATTCAATAACTATTTCGACGTGCTTTGATTTGGTAAAATCAAAATCAAATATATATTGAATATTTAAAATGTCTACCATTATTTAAATTAAGTCAACATTTATCTCTACCGCCGGTTCTCAATGTTGTTTCTTTAAAGAAGAACGGACAAGAAACTAACGTTGCTCTTTTCTAAACTGATTTACAAAACATATTTTCACTACATACATTGAAGTATTATTTATTTGAATTAGAACAGCTCAATTTGATGAGGAGCGTTATAAAGTAAAATAATTAGATCATAACAGTTCTTATGCATGGTCCTCAAGAACAATATGAACAAATTAACTAAACAAGCAGTAAGAATGTGTATATTATTTGAATTCTTATTGCAACATAGAACCATAGTGAATTTACGATGCACTAATATTAAACTGTGTGTGACGTCATATACATGTGCCCGGGTCCCGTCTGCAGCATAATAAGACTGACTGGCGACTTCATGAGAGAGTATAGTCTGGGCGTCTAGACGGTTTACTCGATTTGTGATGGCTCCCTATACTCATTTTATTAGTTGCTTTATAAGTTGGTCGACCTTTACGTTATCTGGTGTTGTGTTCACTCCAGTAATATATTAAGCAATAACAATGTAGCGCTTCAGTAACCCTAGTAAGTAGCTAGTCAACATAAGCTCACGCCTTTATTGCACAAGAGGTAGGCAGAGCTGCAACCAATGCACCCCGCTTCACCGAGTATATTTTAATTCCATGATGCGATAGCGGGCGAGTCTTCATGGCAAGACTTTCTCAGAAATAAGGCGATTAACCTATTTTACGATTCAACCGCACTAATTACACCAAAGGAAAAATATTATTTAATTTACGAATTAAAAAGATGTTGTTCACAGCTGCAGCTAACGATCTAAATTGTGACTTTTATAAAAGCAAAGTTTATTCAACTTTTTTTTTATATTTAATAAATGACGAGACGCGCAAGTCGCTCGCCTGATGGTAAGCAACACGCCTGCCCATAAACAGAAGCAAAACCACACAGTACTTTGAATTATAAAGCACTGCATGGCATTGAACTTTGCTCGTCACCCCGAGACATAAGATGTTAAATCTCATAATACCCAGTAATTTCGCTGGCTTCAATGTCCTTCAAACTGAAACACAATAGTGCTTACACACTGTAGCTTGGCGGCAGACATAGACAAAGCGGTGGTACCGACCCAGGCTGCCTCTCGCATACGATGGACCTATCACCTTGTAGCCTTGTAACTATTGAAATACACTCGGCAATTGCACAAAATCTTATGTATCTATTATTATTATTTTTCCATATTTTTACTATGGAAAAATTCAGAAGTTCTGGGGCGAGGGGATGCTTCATGCTTCATGGATTAAAAGGCTTGACCGAAACAGCACGTGTTTTGAAACTACCACCACCACATATTTTAATGAAGTTCTTTAAAATTCCCTTTGTTATTAACGTCTCTTCTTCTTTTTCTTTGAATGTTTCTAGACAGTGTTGGCGCTTAACATCAGGCGAATGCAGGTCTATTGTCTCGACATGCAGGTTCGTAAAAAACTCAATTTTCCAAAACAATGAAATGATCATAAAATGAGATTAAAATGAAAAGGCTCAGGGACGACCGAGAGCGACTTTATTAGGTTAAAAAGGGTAAAATAAGTGTAAAGGACTATAAATTTGTTCTGAAGAAAATTACAACCTCCGTGGCTTAATGGGCGGTGGTTTTAAGTCAGAGGCCACGTGTTCGATCCGCACTGAATGTTTTTATAATCTAACAAAATTTGTTGGGCATCTCAATGTTGTGGCACCGTAAATCTCTCAGAGTGCCTGATACCTACGAGCACGTTATGCTAGTTACGAGGTCAATGCTATATGTGAAACTTAAGTATACAAAACATAGAGAGTTAATTGATAGCCTCCGTGGCGTAGTGGGCAAGTACCCGGCTGCGAAACGAGTGGCCGTGGGTTCGATTCCCGAACCGGGACAAATGTTTGTGTGATCCACAGATATTTGTTTCGAGTCTGGGTGTTGTGGGACCGTAAATCCCTCGTAGTTCCTGATACCCACGATACAGGTTAATCTAGTGTGGGGCAGGACTATGTGTGTGACTGTTAAGTGTGTTTTATAACTAGCTTTCTAAATTTGGTATTTTTTGGTGTCACTCCAAGTAATTTCATAAATAAATTATTTTGCAGTGTATTTTAGTGTTCTATTTATTTTACTTTTCGTACAACACAAATGGCATTAAATTGACGTTGTTTAAAAAACACATTAACTATAAGGAATAATGTCCAGCCTGCTTAGAATGCAAAAGATCAAAAACGAAACGTTCCATCGCGTCGTCTCAGATTTGCATCGGAAAACGACAACACGTTCGACCAATCACAACGAACGCACGAACGTTCGTTTCGTGTTTTTATGCCACATCCTCACCCCACTAAATCTTTTGTATCCGAGCACGACAAAGTGACTGCACTACACCTGATGGTAAGCGTAGTGTAATAAAAAAAACTAGCGACCACCGACAAACAATGAGTTCATCGGTGTGACCAATGCAGGCACAGGGATACAGGAATGTACCTCTATACCCGCACCAACCAACCATCAAGACATGTCGCTAGCTCCTCGGGAGGACCGGATATACACTGGCTGATCCCGCAACGCGATTCACACAAGGCGTGTCGATCACTATGGCAGGTTTTAACACCATTTGTACGGTGGTCGCTATCCGGGCGGATTCGAATATCCTACCACTAGCAAACCGTAAACTAAATAAAAAAATATAAGGGTATTCTTTTTTTTACATCGGATTCTCTTCAGCAATTTAGAATTCAAACATTCTTTTATTAAGCTATTACACAAACTCCGTTAAACAACTGTGCATTTTCTCTTCCATTTACAATGATAAATTGACTGTTGCTTTTTAACTAGAGCCCGATAAATAAACGTGCACATTTTAGTGAGACTAAACACAACTGTCTTCTTTAAGTAAAGATTTTTGTTTTTAAAATACCATCCCAAAAAAGGAGTATGTGTGTTGGTGTTGCGTTTTGAACAGCGAGTGAGAATACCAGAGGCCCATATGCCTTCACCCCCTCCCAATGCTTCTGATATTGTGGTTGTACATGAGCGGTAAACTATAGAGGAGCAAATCCCTTAATCGACTTCAAAAGAGCAGAAGTTCTCAATTCAGCGAGATTTTTTTTGCTTTTTTTAAGCATGTACCATTTCTCCATCAATTTTGGACTAATTATCGCGAAAAAAAATCCATTCCATAGAGTTTATCTCCGATCCGGTCCTTTATAAATTGGGTTAAGATCTGATGGTAAATCCTCAACGGACAACTCTTCAGTCGTCGCGATTGTGTTAAAGAGTTGGATTGTACATACCATAGATTTACATAAAACTGAACAATGAAAAATTTAAAAAAATTTAACAACACTTACTATTATTATTTATGACTTTTAAGTGTGTGTGTGTGTGTTTTTTTGAAGTTGGCTTTTGAGTTTTATTAAAATTTATTTTTTCGTTAAAAAAAGTGTAAACAGTATTTTACTACTAGACGTAATCTTAGTATGTATTCCTAGATCTTCGTTCTATCATTGATTCCACATGATCATTTTTAACCGACGTAAAAACGGAGTAGGTTATCAATTCGACAAGTATTTTTTTTTATGTTAGACCACGCGTAACTTTCGTACAGAGTAGACCAATTTTGATAAATCTTTTTTTAATGGATAGTATATACTCTGAAATTAGTCCCATAAACTTTTTGAACAAATATTGTAATCCTAAGTGTAGAAAAGTAGAGGATGATTGGGTATTCAATCACTGATTTCACTGATTTATTGTGTACACCTCTCATACCTTGTAGTTAGTCTTATATTAAAAAATAAATTCTACTGGTATATTACATATAGCCACAAAAAATAGACAATAAGCACTTTTTAACAAATAATTCAACCGACAATAACTGGAAAAGCTAAAAATAAAAAAGGTATTTAAATTTTTGCTTTTCTTCTTTTATGTCGGTTGAATTTTTTTGTTATAAAATTATTATAGCTCTACTAATTGTATCAGGACAAAAAATAAAATCGGCTAGAAAAAACCTTTTCAAAGCAAATGGCAAAGGCCGAGATTTACCTCCACAAATAAGTAATGAAGGCTCGCTGTGATTTACTAACATTATAATGGCCTTAGTTTGAACTAAAAGGGATGGTATTAGAGCCGCCACATTTCAACACAGGGATGACACCAAACTCTCTGTTAGTTAGTCTATTTATTGAGTGAGAATATTTTAATTCTACATTATGGCTTTTGTTTGAGTAAAGATAATTCTGGGCTAGTGGAAATGTTAGTGGCTTTCTGATTGGAATAAACTTTATGTGACTTTTGTAAATCGTTTGAGATTTGTTGGTAGGATTAATATCCTTCCGGATAGCGACAACCGTACACATGGTGATAAGAACTGCCATATTAACCCACACAATGGATCGCGTTCCAGAATCAACCAATGTATATCCGGTTCTCCCGAGGGGCTTGCGACAGGACTTGATGGTTGCATGAGGTGAATACATTCTTGTGAGATACAAGGATGCACAAACAATGAGTTTATTAGTGGTTACCAGAAGCATGTCGGCCTGTATAAATGCTTCTTCACACTCCGCAGAGGAAAGAAACAAATCGAGGGGCCAGCGACAGGAAAGGCGGTTAACCGATGGAGGTGCAGGGATACAAGAATGTACCCCTATACCCGCCCCAACCAACCGTATAGTTATCTCGTGAGAACCGGATATATGGACGATCCTGGAACGCGATCCACACAGTTTTTAACACCACATGCACGGCGGTCGCTATTCCGGCGGATATGAATATCCTACCACCAGCAAGTTATGAGCAGCTGATAAAATTTAGAACAAATATACCCATATAGAACTACAAGCGAAGCCACGATCAAAACCTAGTAGTTATATGAAATACCACTGAGCCTTGAAAACGATTCAGTTGTTTTTAAAGAGCCCTTAAAGGTGAATAAAAAGAAAGATCTCTTTTATACGAAATAGTATGTTATTTGAAACGCTCTTATGGAATCAGATAAAGCTCGAATTCAATTGTGGTATATCTCAGAATGAATTTAATGTCACAGATGACAAGTTTATTTGAAATTTGTGACATACGAGTATATGTCAAATCACATGATATAATTTATAAAAGAATTTTGTTTTAAGAATAATTTCAGACTATAATCTGCTAGATCATCTTTTGATTGAATGACAAGACGGGCAAGGCGCTCGCCTGATGGTAAGCGCCACGCCTGCCCATAAACAGAAGCAACACCACACAGAACTTTGAATTCCAAAGCACTGCATGGCACTGAACTGCGATCCAAGCATAAGATTGCTGCATGAGATTTTAAGTCCAATAATGCCCAGTAACTTTACTGGCTTCAATGTCTTTCAAACCGAAACAGAGCAGTGCTTACACAGTTGCTTGCTAGGCGAGCGCCTTGCTCATCTCGTCCTACAAATAAAAAAGAAATATTGTTTTGTGTACACGATTCCAGACTCCGGGTTAACAATAAGTATGTCGTGATAGAAAAATCCAATATGACTTTTACCCGACCCGGGGATCGAACCTAGCACACAGCAGTCGTACCTCGCTTCTACTTATATATATTTAATCTATGACATGTTTCTACACGCTGGATTGGGAGCATTAGTTGCGGGGACATCCGAGACGCCTGTGACAAAGGCCGGGATGTTGCCACTAATCTGGCATTAGAGGTAATGCGCCCAATGTGGACCAGACGTCTACAATGGACCCATTAGGCTGTCTGTCCACTGAAACGGAGCTAGGCTGCGGAGCGGAGAAACGGAGAAATATTAACCAATAGAATTGCATACAATCTCCGCTCAGCTCCAGTGGACAGGGATTCGCGAGCTAGTTAAAATTCCTACATTTTCGGAAGCGGCGCGTGGTAACGATGCGGGGTAGTGGAGCGAGGCCTCGGAGCGAGGCGGGGGAGTGGGGCTTCGGCCTATCGGTTCACTCGGCCTAGCTCCGCTCAGTCCGCAACTCCGCTCCGCAATACTCGCTCGCTCGGCTCCGCTGCTTCGCACCGCGTCAATGGACAGGCAGCCTTACGGACCTACGAACTAGTCCCTCGTTCGGCACAGTTTACTGTCATAGAGAATGAATAATTATTTCGTTTGAATGTCTTGTTTTGTGAGGATTATGGTTGTTCTCGGTGACCCTAAGAGACAGGTATTATAAATAATGTACGACATATACAGGGTGTCCGGTAGCAGTAACAAGGTTTGAAAAATTGTACAAAAACTACACCTTCCGTACAAGGTTTGCTTATTATAGTTTAAAAGTTAGGCAGGCCGGCATGAGCTTGCCGACCTACGATGGACACATTGTTTGTCGTTGGTCGACACTATTCCTAGATTGCGCTACACTTACCATCAGGTGTAGCGTAGTCACTTTGCCGAGGCAGGATAAAAAAAAAACAACAATTGCGAATTTTATTTTTTTAAAACCACGTTCTGCAAATGGCAGCCATTGAGTCTGATACACTGTTCGAGTCTAGCATGCATGTTTTCAATAACGCGTTTACAGCGCGACTGGGGAACTATTGAACACGCGGAAACACATGCACATACACTCATCTAAGATTACGCCATAAATAAATTAAACATTGTGAAATTTAGTAATTTACGCTATACAAAAGGATACCTCAATAGGTACAATATCCCTGCAAATAATCCACTGAAGTGGGTTCGAAAACGGATTTAGTGAAATTTCAAGTATCGTTGTACATCAAACAGAGCACTGGAGAGCCAAATTGTTAGCAAATAGCCGGTTAACTAGATCGGACGCCCTACGCATGGCTTGGGGATTAGTGGGGATTCGTGTAAGGTTGTCGGATACCGAAATCGCTTGTTGTGTCCACGCAAACTTAATTTGCATTGCACCATACGGTGGCAAGCGTAAGCAGCGATAGCAGGGGAGTGGTATGGACTGTTGAGACGAAAGTCGCAATCGAAACCAGCCCCAAGACGATACACCACTGACTTTTCTAAGTTACGTATATATTAACTGTTAATTATCGCTTGCTTTAACGGTGAAGGAAACATCGTGAGGAAACCTGCGTGCTTGAGAACTCGATAAGATTTTTCGAAGGTATGTAAAGTCTGCCAACCCGCATTAGGCCAGCGTGGTGGACTAAGGCCTAATCCCTCTCATTCAGTAGAGGAGGCACGTGCCCAGCAGTGGAACGTATATAATACAGGGCTAGTATTATAGTACTATACGGTGGTTAAACTAATTGTAAGAAGCAATGATTCACGCTTCAAAGACTATATCAATAACTGTATGCACTCACGCCTGTGACCCCCGAAGGGGTAAGCAGAGGTGTAACCAGTACACCCACATTTCGCCGAAAAGGGAAAAAGCATTTATAAAGGCCGGCATGACTCTGGTGACCACCGATAAATGCATTGTTTGTCGATGGTTGCTGATTTTTTAGACTGCATTACGCTTACCATCAGGTGTAGTGCAGTCCCTTTGCCGTGCTCGGATAGAAAAAAAAGCAGAGAGCTACGCGCAACCGTTTCCATAAACTTCCATACAAAGCGACATGTCGCTATCGCCTGAGACACCGCACGCTGCGGTCTCTTGTCTCGGTCGCGCACCTCAAAACGTACCTTAATGTAATCAACACGATAAAACATATCAGGTAGTACAGTCCATTACAATTTACGATATAAATTATAGTTAATGCTTTACAGTTGTAAGTGGCTCAAACCGTGATCGCGTTAACGCTAATCCCCTCAACCCTATTAAAATCACAATGGTCTCACTATAATCCCAATTCCGAAATGTTCACGTTTAGCAATATTAATGTAATGGATCGTGTCTGTGGTTCGGTTTGGGTCGAATTTAAACCCAACTTCAAAAAGGATGAAGTTCTCAATGAGGTGTTCAATTATTTATAAACTCTTATACTGTTCATTCCATAAGATAAGAACACAATAAATACTATAGATCGATTGATTTTACAAGGTGGTAGATCCCACGTATGCGAGAGGCCGTCTGGGTTGGTACCACCATTTTGTCTATTTCTTCCGCCAAGCAACAGTGTGTAAACACTGTTGTATTTCGGTTTGAAGGACATTGAAGCCAGTGAAATTACTGTGCGTTATGAGACTTAACATGTTCCGGAGTGACGAACGCAATTCAATGCCATGCAGTACTTTGTGATTCAAATTCTGTGTGTTGTTGCTTCTGTTTATGGGCAGGCGTAGCGCTTACCATCGCGTGAGCGCCTTGCTCGTCTCGTCATTCAATTAAATAAAAAAGGGACTAAAAAATAAAAAGAAGTATATACAAATAGCGATCTTATCGCCCACTTCGATTTCTTCTAGACAACTTTTGGAAGGACTGGATTTAGTAGAAGAATGATAACAAAAGATAGATAAAGATGATTTACATTAAACTCAATAAATGGAACAATATGTATGTGAAACATATTCAACATAAATAATCTATACGTCGGGTACATAACATAATCTATCGCGATTTTTTTGTAAATTATTAGTACCATCAGAGGTGTCTGCTGTGCTGGTTTCGAACCTGCAACACTCACCGTTGCGCTATCACTATGCTATGCTATTTGGTTTATATAATTAATCTCGTTGAGTGGTAGAGCCACGGTGTATACAGTTTTGTCTATAGCATTAATGACCGGCTCGACCGGCTCGTTACCACCATCTCGCAGAAAACCGACGTAAAGTAGGAGCTTGCTGCTGCATTTCGTACGGTGAGTGAGATATCCGGAGGCATAAATCCACCTACCCTTCCCAATCCCTTAATTATCCCTTCCCTTGAAGGTCGGCAACGCGCCTCTGAATTCTTTTAGTATTGTGGGCGGTGGAGATCACTTACCATTAGGTGATCCACTTGCTCATTTGCCGGTCTAAACTATAAAAAAATATATATACTTTACTCTATGGGGTAAATACACCAATTGTTGTCAGAGCTTATTTCCTTTTGCCAATAACTACTTATTTCATGGTGGTTATATGCCAGAAGCAGGGTTCGGCGACGTGTCGAGAGGTCTAAGTGTAAGGGTAAACTGATCGTTAAATTTTTGCCGGCTTTCACGAGCCAAGAGGTAATTTCCTGTCGCGGGTCGAGAGGCTCGCTCTATTATGACCGAGGACATTTACACCGATGTCTAATACACAAGTATTTTTTTTTCAATACATGTTGAGGATAGAGTTTCTGCACTGTTTCACTATACATATAGAGATGGTAGGATTCATATCCGCCCAGATAGCGACCACCGTACACCTGGTATTAAAACCTGCCATAGTGATCCACATACTTTGCCTTTGCGTTCCAAAATCAGCCAGTGTATACGTTATGCAAAATCTCTTGGTGTGGTTTTTAATTCATTGTATGCGACCAAGATTCGAATCGAAAGCGAACAGGTTGGTATGCTAATATTAATACTGCCACATGCACAAACGTACCAGTACTGTACAAGAATATTTTTAATGCCAAGGAAAACAAAAGAAGTAAAGAAGAAGGAAAGACAATTTATTAGTCACAGAGAGTCAGAAAGTTCGTATTGAAAGACACTTTTTATAGAACACACTTTCAGGTAACCGATGCCAGTTTCTTTTTATTCTGGCACAGCAAAGAGACTACACTGGACCTGATGTTAAGTACAGTGCAGTTTAAATATCATGTCGATCGTCAAGAGACCATGAGTCCCTCGACGGTCGGCAGAATTATTACGGCATAAAGATACTGGATTTATACTGGTTGATCCCGGAACGCGACTTTCCTGAACGAGCCGCTATAACGGGTTTTTAACCATATATGCAGTGGTCGCTATCCAGTCGGGTACAAAACTATTAGGTGGGAGGTCCATAAGCTAAATGGCTTATGAAGCTAAATAGCTAACTAAATAGTTATGCACCCTGCACCTAAATAGTTATGTTCATGACATGATAACAACTTGCTGACCATTACACATCAGCGTATTTACCAACTTGTAGCTTGACTTCATGTAACTCTATACGTTGAAAACATGATAATGATTAGCTGACCAATGTATTTTGCAGGTCTTGTTTGGTCTTGTTTTGATTAAAGTTCTTGGAACTGAACCTCCGTTCAAAACATGTTGACAATAAATTAGCTGACCACTGTGTTTCGCAGGTGGGCTTGTTATGATCAAAATTCCTGGAACTGAACACGCATTATAAATAAGTTAAAGGTATAAATAAGGAGCAATGTTAGATTTAAGATAGTCCGAAATAAATCTCAATTGAGAATCCTGTTTTGTTAGTTTTGAGTATGGGTGTTGTAATATTTTACTCAATAATACACTATGAAGTTCTTTTTGCAGTGTAGATGCCACGGTGTAAAAACTCCCAAATCTCGATACATAAAATCCACCGAATAATAATAGTCGAGTGTGTTATGTTATTTCTGCCCTTTGTGGTTTAATGTCCCATGTTTACCCTTCCTAGATTGTTTATCACAATGGCGGTTACTTCGACCGAGTCTTAGATATATTACATGTGTACACCATTGTGGTTATTTATATAGCAGCGTATGCTTTCCGTATTATTACGTTTGATTTATTTTTTCGTATGCATGATTTATTTATTTTTCTGGCACGACAGTGATTTCGGCTTCTTTCGAAATAGTATAGAATTACTATTGATAAAGCGTCAGACTAGTAATTTGTATTGTAAGGAAGCAAATAATTTCGAAGTTCGTTCGAAAACCATTTCTTTTCGACTAAGCAGCGATAGCTCAGTTGGGTACTGACTGTCGAGACGAAAGTCGCAAGTTTGAAACCAGCCTCAAGAGCATGCACCTCTGACTTTTCTAAATTTCGTGTGTATTTATTGTTGATTGTCGCTTACTTTAACGGTGAAGGAAATATTGTGAGGAAACCTGCATACCTGAGAAGCTGTCCATACGGATTTCGAAGGTATATGAAGTCTGCCAATCCGCATTAGTCCAGCGTGGTGGACTATGGCCTACCCTCTCTCATTCAAGTGCCGACTCACTATTATTTAGGTATACATTGGATTGGTTTAAGAAGTTAGTTATTAAGGTTGTAAATTTTTTTCTTTTAGTTTTTACTTCGGTTGATTTTTTTTGTTAAAAAGTTATTATTGTACACCTTAGACCGGCAAACGAGCAAGTGGGTCACTTGATGGTAAATGATCTCCACCGCCTATGAACGCCCACAATAATAGAAGAATTGGGAAGGGGAGGGGGATTTGGGCCTCCGGATATCTCACGCAGCAGCAAGCCGCTAATTGAGCCGACTGAGCGCTCGTTCATGCGTTCCATAACGAGCCATAATGGCTCAACTATGGCGAGTTATGCACCATGTATACGGTCGTCACTATCTGTATCAGACACCTTCCAACCATTAAACAAAGTGGGATGCTAAGCCAACCTTTGATTAACAAAAGTGGCTTACAAAGCCAGAAATATGTAATTACCTTAAAAGGTCTACTGATCCGTGGGATTTGAAACCCACGTTTGTAGGATTAACGACTGTAGTTTAGCTCCAGTTTAATCCTAACCAGAGCTGCGTTACAATTAGTAATATGTCTTCCAGACCATTATATGTTTCATAACTTATAAGCTATTTTACATTAGTAATATTTATTTAGTAGGTACGTACTGGTGGCAGGATATTCATATCCGCCCGGATAGCAACCACCTTACACATAGTGTTAAAACCTGCCATAGTGATCCACAGGCCATGTGTGGATTGCGTTTCAGGGTTAGCCACTGTATATCCAGTTCTCCCGAGGGGTTGCGATATGACTTGATGGTTGGTTGGGGCGAGTATAGGCGTAAATCCTTGTATTACTGTGCCTGCATCGGTTATCGGCCTATCCTGTCGCAGGCTCCTCGATTTGCATGAAGTACCACACAGAACTTTAAATTACAAAGCACTGTATGGCACTGAACTGCGCTTGTCACCTCGAAACATAAGATGTAAAATCTTATAATGCCATTGTCCTTCAAACCAAAACACAATAATGCTTAATTACTGTTGCTTGGCGGCAGAAATAGACAAAGCGGTGGTACCAACCCAGACGGCCTCTCGCATACGAGGGACCTGCCTACCTGACGTCAACCCCTCTGGTGGGAAAACACAACCAGACGCAACAAATAATAATGGATCACACAAACATGTGCGATCTCGCACAACCTCACCCACTACACCACGGAGGCCATCTACAAGTACCCTCAGAATAACAATACAAAATACACAAAATAGAATTAACAGCTGCAATAGGATTACTCGTCCACAGTAAACGCTTTTAACTGAAGTTTAATTAAAACGGTACACGAACAATTTCATAAAACAACGCCGAAAATAACCAATTATCATTCAGCATTAACCCATCACTATTCGATGCTTAATTAATGTTATTTTATGTTCTCTATCTAGTGACAAATCAGACGAAATTTTGTGCGAAACATAATTTTCGTTAAATGAAATTATACCTTGTTACAATGCTCTAAGGTTGGTTTCGGCGTAGTTTGGTTGCGTCGTATTTTTGATGATGGTCCAGAATTATTGGTAAGGGTTAAAATATCAGACCGAAGAAGTTGTAACAAGAGCTCAATTCTATTTTACAGAATAGGTTAAAAGTACAATCTTTTATATTTATTTATTAGGATTCTTGAGTTAAAGGTTTTCGTGCTTATAAGAAGTGATTTACGAATTTCAAAATTTGGAATCATATAATATAAATCACTACTGGTAGGATATTCATATCCATCCGGATAGCGACCACCGTACATGTGGTGTTAAAACGTGCCATAGTGATTCACACGCCTTGTGTGGATCGCGTCCCAGGATCAGCCAGTGCATATCCGATTCTCCCGAAGAGCTTGCAATATGACTTGATCATGCGGTTGGTCATCCGCCTGTCCTATCGCAGGTCCCTCGATTTACACAGTCCGGCATGACTATGGTGACCACCGATAAACTCATTGTTTGTCGGTGGTCGCTAGTTTTTAGGACTGCACTACGCTTACCATTAGGTGTAGTGCAGTCACTTCGCCTTGCGCGGATAAAAAAAAACAAGCTATTAATATTATGTGAATACGTTTAGACCTGCCCAAGACTATTATTTTACTGAGACTGAGATTTTTTATTTTAAACAATCATTCATATCCTAGAAATACTTCGCGTTAGCTAACTGTTTGTATCTGAAGACAAAACTATCTACAGCATGGCTCTACCACTCTTGATATAGAACTTAAATGTTCCTGGACTGAACCCACTGCTTCTCGTTAACCGGCTACCCTCCTGAGTAGATATTATTATTAAACAATGAATTTGCATTATTTTTTAACTGGCAATAATTTTAAAGTACCGGCGACAACAAAAGTAAAAATAAGTGCCTACAATTTCAACATTGCGAATTATCCCTGTGGGAGTTGGCGCGGCGGTCGTTGTGGCTGAATTCATTTCCGCAGTCCTACAGTACTGATCAATTTAATAAAACAACTCTTTTTTATAACGTCCCACTGCTGGACACGGGCTTAGTCCAATAATGAGGGGTTAGGCTCTAGCTACTGCTGGTATCAAATTTAATAGCTCGCATTTTATTTTTCTATTTAAATGAAAGACGAGATGAGCAAGGCGCTCGCCTGATGGTAAGCGACACGTCTGTCCATAAATAGAAGGAACACAACACAGAACTTTGACTTACAAAGCACTGCATGGCTGCACTCGTCACTCCAAGACATAAGATGTTAAGTCTCATAATGCCCAGTAATTTAGGACATTGAAGCCGGCTTCAATGTCCTTCAAACAGAAATACAACAGTCCTTACATACTGTTGATTGGCGGCAGAAATAAACAAATACAGCATGATAGGGCCCACTAAATAACATCTGATTCTGTGGACTGGTCTACTTAGATTGGTTATATATTAATAATTACAAGGTTGTAGGTCCCTCGTATGCAAGAAGCCGTCTGGGTTGGTGCGTTTCGGTTTGAAGGACATTGAAGCCAGTTAAATTACTGGGCATTATGAGACTTAACATTTTATGTTCATAATAAAAAAGCTTTCTAATCATCCTGGTACCCTGAGTTTATGAATAGTGCAGTACATATATAATGTCAACTGTCGAGAGATCAACAGTCAAATATTAACGAAAGCCCCCTCTCCTGCCTAATCCCCAGTTATCCCTTCCTTTTAAGGTCGGCAACGCATCTATGATACTTCTAGAATTGTATGCGTACATGAGCGGTGGAGATCACTTACCATCAGGTGACCCACTTGCTCGTTTCCTGACCTATGCCATAAAAAATAAACAAACCAAAGAGATCGGACCTCATACTACAGCTATGCAACAAATTCCTAAACTGCAAGGTTTTCGTTTGCCGGTCTAAGCAATTAAAAAAACCTTTTTTCGGCGGTCAAAAGAATTATTCCGACTTGAAGTAACTGAATATACCCTGGAACTCTGGATAAAGTTCCTTACCATGTACGGTGGTCGATATCATGTCGCGTATAGTATGTAGCGGGTATGATACCGACCAGCTAATCAGGCATTGTTAATTGTTTACATAAAAACAAGAGCCGGAACTAAATAATGATTCATTATTAACATTTACAAAAGACCGTATTCTCTTGAGGAAACAATACCTTGTGATTTCTTCCTTGATTTTGTGGTACAAGGTGTAAGACTACGATTTTTGTATTTATTTTTTATTTGATTTAATGACAAAAGGAGTAAGGCGCTCGCCTGATGGTAAGCGCCACGCATGTCCATAAACAGAAGCAACACCACACAGAAATTTGAATTACAAAGCACTGCATGGCACTGAACTGCGCCCGTAACCCCGAGACATAAGATGTTAAGTCTCATAATACCCAGTAATTTTAATAGCATCAATGTTCTTGAAACCGAAACACAAGTGCATATACAGGGTTATTTTTAAAACACCAGCAACCTCGCAGGGGTAGATAGCTGTCCCCATACGGAACAATGTTCTACGAGTTTGGATATAACTCAATATATTAAAAAAAAAAAGATTTTACAAGTTTTTGTTGTGTCGTATTTTTCTTCGTAGTATGTGGCGCGTTGACCTTGGCGACTCAAAGGCGCCGCTCAGCTGAGCGGCGCGTTGACCTTCAAAGGAGCTAGCCGGGTTCCCCACGCTTCGCGTATTTGTTTACGTGATCTGCGATGCGCGTTGTAACAATCAAGACGGAAATTAAATGAATACTTATTTTTGTATGAAAATAAAATCTAACAAATTATCAAAAGTCGTAGAACAAAAGTAGTAGCTTATAACCTTAGGAATCTACCCCTGCGAGGTTGCTGGTGTTTTAAAAATAACCCTGTATACTATTGCTTGGCGGCAGAAATAGACAAAGCAGTGGTACCAATCCAGATGGCCTCTCGTATACGAGGGACCTACCACCCTATAAAGGTGTTATTTTAAGGGAACAAAAAGAACAATACCTTTAATACACGTTTCAGTAACAGTAATAATAACACTCATGACAGATAAGTAAAAAAAATTGAGCATCTTAATAGTAAGGTATAGTATACATACACTCACATAGATACATTTATAGTATGTACACAAAAACACACATAAATACAATAGTAATGTATACAATTTTTTTACTAGCCCTGTATTATACATGTCCCACTGCTGGGCACGGGCCTCCTCTACTGAATGAGAGGGGTTAGGCCTTAGTCCTATTATATTTAATGTATACTATTGCCTAAGTTTTTTTAGCCGTTTCGGATAAACTGCAGGGTGATCCCTTACGATCAGGTGACTCACTTGCTCGTTTAATCTATGCTATAAAAGAAAAAAACACGAACCTCCCATAACTTACACCAAAATCGATACTTATCCGATCGCCTTTGAAAAACATAGCGATGTTATCGATAAATAGTTTATTTTTACAAAGACTGAGGGATGAAGCCGGGTCCGCCCCTTTCGCCTCCCTCCGCCATTCGTACCCTGGCCGACGCAGTAATAAATCGAAACAATTTTCTTGAGTTGGTTGTTTTTAATATACTATCCCGCGCGGTTTCACTCGCCTGCATGTTACTGCTCCGCTCCCTTGGATGTGATGATATAGGTTTAACTATGTATCTACGAAGCGAAGCGAATATGAAATATTTGTGGTCAGTCCACCCCGGGACCATGAAGGCTGAAAGGATTTCAAAACGTCGGGACCAACATTTTAATATAAAACTGAGATAAAATCAATTTAAATTATTTTTATTTCAATGTGTAACATTCCCGTAAAGGTAAGATATTTTTTTTTTTTATTCCAATATTCTTTTATGTTTTTTTCACGATGTACAGTCATTACATCCGTGGTTGTGGTAACGGGGTAACATCCCGCGGGAGACATAAAACGCTTTGGTTTGACATAGCAACATAGCATATATACCATAGATATTTAATCAAAACATAAGCCCCGAATTCAGACTAGAATCGACCAGGTCGTTACCAATGTCTTACAGAAAACCGACGTAGCGTAGCGGCTTGCTGCTGCGTTTCGTACGGTGAATAAGATAATCGTAGGACCAAATCCCCCTCCTCTTCCCAATCCCTTATTTATCCCTTCCCTTTAAGGTCGACAACGCGCCTATGATTCTTCTAGTAATGTACTTAGGCGGTGAAGATCGCTCACCATCACACGCCTATGATTCTTCTAGTAATATATGCGTACATGGGCGTTAGAGATCACTTACCATCACACCCACTTGCTGGTTTGCCGGTCTATGCTATAAAAATATATATCTAAGTACAGTAATTTAATGGCGTCCGCAGTGCGATTATCATTTTGCGCATGAAATTTTACGCATCGACGCGCCGGTGATACGATGCGAACGATGCCAATGGACCGGCTTTGTGTAAAATTTAATTTTATTATGTCCCATGAATGGATTCAACGAGCCAGAGATGGTCAGTGATGTAAATCGGGAGAGGGCTATTTCCAACAATGCGCGAATATGATGATAATGGTCTATGAAGAACTGGTATACGTTGAATTTGCGTAATACGTACGTAATAAAAATAAAAAATCTAAATCAAATAATTTATTGAATCAATAAAATGTCAAACATCATTTAGATTGAAATAAAGCTAATTTCACTGGAGTCCACCCCGTGACCACGAAGGCTGATAAGCTTTCGAAACGTCGGGATCAAAATGAATAAATACCACGATAAAATCCGTTTCAATTAGTTTTATTTCAATGAGTAATATTCGCGTAAACATAAGAAATCATTATTATTTAGAATCATTCAAATTTTAACTCTACCGCCAGTTCGGTATACTGTTTCGTTAAAGAAGGACGGGCAAGAAACTCTAACGTTGCTCTTATCTAAACTTATTTACAAATACATATTAGCACCATATACATTGAAGTATTATTTATTTGAATTATAGCAGCTCAATTTATGTCAATGAGGATCGTTATGAAGTAAAATAATTAGAATATAATAATTTTTGTGCATGATAGCAAAACAGAATATCGTAATAAATCTCTTTACTCACTTTATTTGTATGAATGGGCTGCATCTACCGGGTTGTTACCACTGCCTGATAGAAAACTGACGTAAAGTGGCAGCTTGCTGCTGTGTCTCGTACGGTGAGTGAGATATCCGGAGACCCAAATCCCGTCTTTTTTTTTAGTCTTTGTACACAATACAGGCGGACTTTAATGCCTTAGGCATGTTTCCTAGTCGACCTTAGGGTGGTGGAGATCATGACTAAGGCAGGTGCATAATAAAATAAAAATGCAAAATTACCCTATCCTGTTATTACTCCACCCCTTTAAGGTCTCAGGCTCGATCCCCGGGAACGTGTTTTTTTATCCGAGCACGGCAAAAGCACTATACCTGATGGTAAGCGCAGTGCAGTAAAAAAAAAACAGCATAAACTGACAGCGCAGCCATGATTCCTCGGATATTATGGATGTTACCATGGACCACTTACCATCAGGTTACCCACTTTATACGTTGCCGACATCTGCTGTAAAAAAATTATATACCATGCAAGTCACGTTATTCGTCTTTTATCCAAATACTCCCATCTTGCTCTTGCTCGCGGCACGTCTAGATCTATATTCCGAGCACGTGTAGTCTTGGGCAAAAGCCGCAGAAAAAGTGAACAGCCTCTATTAATTAACTAACAAAAGTACTTAAGAACTAATTAATTCTAACTAGACCGTTTTAAGAAAACGAAATAAAACTGTTGTCTATTGTGGTGTAGATAATTGAACTCATTCTTGCACGTGATATACATTTTGAACCCGAGCATGGCAAAGCTTTAATTTGATTGAATGATGAGACGAGCAAGGCGCTTACCTGATGGTAGCACAACGCCTGCCCATAAACAGAAGCAACAACACACAGAACTTCGAATTACAAAGCACTGCATGGTACTGAACTGCGCTCGTCACCCCGAGACATAAGATGTTAAGTCTCATAATAATAAAGTAAATGCATTATGCCTGATGGTAAGATGGTGCAGTCCAAAAAACCAGCGACCACCGAAAAACAATGAATTTATCGGTAGTGACCAGAACCATGCCGGCCTGTGTAAATGCTTCTTCGCACTCCGAAAAGGGAAGAAACAAATCGAGAGGCCTGCGATAGGACAGGTGGATGACCGATGCAGGCATAGGTACCTCTATACTCGCCCCAACCAACCATGAAGTCATGTCGCAAGGCCCTCGCGAGAACCTACACTGGCTGATCCTGGAACGCGATCCACACGAGATGTGTGTCACCATGGCAGGTTTTAACACTATGTGCACGGTGGTCGCTATCCGGGCGGGGTTAAACATGTTACCACCAGCATGATGTTGATTTTATGCCTGGCCTGAAATAATTATACTGGCCCTAAATTATACACGACTCAGTCCTAGGCACGGGCCTCCTGTACTGAATGAGAGGAGGCCTCAGTCTTCCTGGCGATATTGACTTTAATATATAGTGTGACAGCTGACGCGACACTGTAACACAGATATACTGATGGGAGGGTACCTGACACATTTTTGTACCAGACTAGATAGCGAACTCCGGTTATTCGCGTTGAAATGAAATGAAATGAAATAGTTTATTAATCATGTAGGCAATTGAAATAACGCTTATGACAAGTCAGTACAAAAGTAAAAGAAATTTATATAATATAAAAATCAGTATCAACTAATGTGTACATGGCATACATAGCATCATCAAAATACACTCGGCAATTATACTAAATCTATTTATTTATCTATTATTATTATTCTTCCATATTTTGACTACGAAATAGTACAAAATCGTTATATATTTTGGGGGGGTCGTCGATGTATACCATAGGCATTATCCAAACGACACGTGTTTTAAAACTACCACCGGATCCAAAACGACCCATCTTGAGAAGACCCGGTGAAACAAACTCAAGTGGGCTTCTTTTACCGCTGGATTCAACGCGGTGCGACCCAGCCCTGAGAAGATCTAGCTAGACAAACTCAGTGGGCTTGATTTTGGTCCGGTCTTTCAATCCAAATTATTTGATGAAATACAAAGCCTTTTATAAACATAATTAGTTCTAAAGCAGATTGATACGGATCAGATTCCGTTCCGTTGAATTCAGAACCTCCTAGCGACTTTTTTCAATATTCTCTCTCATAAAACTGATCGTCTAGCAAACGAAACATATTAGCTCAGACAGTGTACGCCATTCGTAACAATTTACCCCAAAAGCAAAAGTATTTGTATACATTACCCCATTTCGACAGTGTCCAAGATGGAAGGGACGATCAGTGATTCCGCGCACATTCGGTCTATTTATCCTCAGAGGCGCTCCAACTCCCCCGATTTTAATAGCCACAACGTCCCGTGCGTTTGCGAAATACATAAAACAAATTCAGAAATCTCCGCGAGCCATAAATCAAAAAAGTTTCAGACGGGCACAGTTCAGAGTGGCTACCCTTGTCACTGATTTTTTTTCAACTTCCAAACTGAGGTGGGCGTGGAGTAAGTGTGAAGCAGAAAAATTGTGTGCGAATGTTATTGATCAAAATAAGTGTTGGTGTGAATAAAAAATCTTTTCATATATCTTATGTAATTTACATTAGTACATGTATTATTTATGGACATAAGGTAACGCCTGTATCCCTAAAGAGGTAGGCAGAGATGCTACTGGTGCGTCAACGGTAGGACGAGTTATTTCAATGCTATGATCTAATAGCACCATATCGGACACAAATCACAATTCCGGACAGTTCATGTAATAGTTCGAAAATTCCTATACAAAATGTGATCCTCAGAATTGAACCCAGGAGCTCACAGTTCTCAGCCTTAGTAAGCTGTCACTAGACTAATGAAGTGACATAATGATAACAAATTATTTAAATGCCACGCTGTAAACAGTTTTGTCTACAGCATGAATGGGCCTGCTCAACCGTGTTCAAACACTGTTTCACAGAAAACAGACGTAGGTATATATAGCTTATTGTTTCATTTGGTACGGTGAGTGAGATATCCGGAGGCCCAAACCCCTTCTTTTCCAAACCCTTAATTACCCCTTTTCTTTAACTCAAGCAATACATGATTCCTCGGATATTGTGGATGTTCATGGGCATATGATATCACTTACCATCAGATGACCCACTTTTTTTATCCTGGCTCGGTAAAGTGACTACGCCACACCTGATGGTAAGTGTAGCGCAATCCAGGAATAGTGTCGACCAACGACAATCAGTGTGTTTCTACTTAAACATTTCCCGGCATCTGCTATAAAAAGCGTTAACAAGTAAGCGAAGTCCTCCGACCATCCGACGTAAGTAACACACGCCTATACAAGAACTTCCCGCATGATTTGAATAAATAGCGCCGACCCACCTTCAGAACAGTCCAATATAACTGCTCTCCCCTCACAAAATATATTCAAGGCTCCCAAACTATGTATTTTATGTCGACAATAAATACTCGAAAGGGTAAAACGGGCTTTGTTCTTCATAAACTGTCATATAATAGTACTTTTGTCAGTCGGTGCGCTTTGTTTATCCTGTGAAAAGGATTTTCTCGTCGGACAGGGTAAGCCGATAGCGTTCGCATACATTTTTTACTGGCTTAAATCATCCATTTATGTTTTTAATTTACATTTCGGGCTGCTTTTATCAGGGATTATAGGTCAATAAACCTACATAAACGTACATTACAAGTAGGTCCCTCGTATGGGACAGGCCGTATGGGTTGGTACCACCGCTTTATCTGTTTCTGCCGCGAAGCAACAGTGTGTAAACACTGTTGTGTTTCGGTTTAAAGGACATTGAAGCTAGTGCAGTAGATGCAGTTTTTTCCTCACGATGTTTCCTTCACCATTACAGCAAGCGATAATTAACGGGCGTAAGGCGTTAAAATACACGTAAATTAGAAAAGTCAGTGGTGTATGCTCTTGGGGCTGGTTTCGATCCCTTATTTACGAACAACATTTCTAAAACACCTTAGTGGATGCTTATATCATAAAAGGTATCAACTGCCAAAATTATAAGTTTGTAATCCAGCGGTTTAGGCTCTGCGTTGATAAATCAGTCAGTCAGTCAGAATAATTGATTGATTTCGAGTTTAACAATTATTACACAGTTAAGCGACAATCAACTAAACTTATTCGTTATCGTGGAGGGTAGAACCTAACCTGTGGATCGGCTCTTTTGTATGGTACAGTTCGAGGGTAGGGTAGCCCGCATCCCTTCACTATCCAACTTTACTGATTTATTACATACAACTAATTCGTAGACGTCAATATTGGGGTGAATTATGAGAGTTCCGATTGGATGTTTAGGTGGTGGATTTCAGAATTAGTTTTTAACTCGCGATAATAAAGAATCTATTAAAAAAACAGCAACAATAACATACATACATAAACCACACATAGTTCTTTACAAGGTGGTAGGTCCCTCATATGCGAGAAGCCGTCTGGATTGGTACCACCGCTTTGTCTATTTCTGTTGTGTTTCGGTTTGAAGGAGATTGAAGCCAGTGAAATTACTGGGCATTATGAGAAATAACATCTCATATCTCGGGGTAACGAGCGCAGTTCAGCGCCATGCAGTACTTTGCAATTCAAAGTTCTGTGTGGTGTTGCTACTGTTTATGGGTAGGCGTAGCGCTTACCATCAGACGAGCGCCTTGCTCGTCTCGTCATTCAATCAAATAATTTAAAAAACATAGTCAAACAAAGAAATACAAACACGGACAAACAGCGATAAATCACACAAGACCTCTTTTTTTTTAAATAAAAAAAGCATTAGAATTGACAACACAAACCGGCCACAGCTATATTCAATTTCCTTCATACAATAAAGACACTCCATAAACACTGTAAATAAGTACACACATAAAATATTTTTTTCTTGGCCAAAAGTCACCCATACTTATTTCCATACCCATATAATTACCATAATAAAATATTACGCAATAAATTTTGCGGGAAACGAGAATTAATCTTTACTGATTTATCAAATCGTAACAATTTGACGATGTAATAAAATTTATTAACCCTAAGTTGTTTTCATGAAAATAAAACAGTTATTTGAACAAATCAAATATATGGTAATGCTTTATTATATTTATTAGAGAGAATAAAAAACGAACGTTCTTAGATCAAGTCGGAGATATTCTCGAGAAAGGGCAGGTCAGAAATCTAAACCGACGTGCATACATGAAGAATATAATGAGAATGAAGGAGGCCAAAGAGGTGTATAATGATCGTAGCAGGTGGAAGTCCGTTGTATCTGCCTACCCCTATGGGAAACTGGCGTGAGTCTATCTATATCTAGTCTAGTAATAAAACAATCTGTTTTCAAGGCCTCAGTATACATAAATTTTGCACATCGGCAATCGGCGATTTATCCGGCGTTGTTTCAACAAACTTCGATGCGTTTGCTGTTGTGTCCCATTTTCCCTCGTACTCAATTATGAGACCTTAACTAAATGTATTTAAGATCAATCTCGGAGTAAGCTGTATAGAAAACAAAAATAATTGTCAAAATCGATCTACATTTGGTGGACTATATTTCCACATGTTTCCATGTTACGTAATTACAATATTCCTTATATTTCTTAATATTCCTTATCCCATCCTCACCTTTCCTTAACAGAACCACGCGTGCTGGCTAGCGTTACCACAGCTTCGTGATCTCCTCCATCTCGGCACGAACTAAAAAGTTTGCGAAATCTTACTTCTGCCGGACCATTAAGCTGTGGAATAGTTTGCCGGCACACGAGTTCCCTCATTCCTATAATATGGGGTCATTTAAACGGAGTGTGAAGAAGCAGTTAGGGAGGCCGGCATGATCGTGCCGAGCTCCGATGGACACATTGTTTATCGTTGGTCGACACTATTCCTGGATTGCGCAACACTTACCATCAGGTGTGGCGTAGTCACTATGCCGAGCCAGGATAAAAAAAAAGAAAAAAAATACCTACCATTATTTACAAAAATGGTAGGTATATCGTATACGAGGGGCCGTCTGGGCTGGTACCATCGCTTTGTTTATTTTTGCCACCAAGCAGGAGTGTGTAAGCACTTGAAGGACATTTGAAGGACATTGAAGCCAGTGAAATTACTGGGCACTGTGAGACTTAACATTTTATGTGTCGGGATGATGAACACAGATCAATGCTATGCAGTGCTTTGTAATTTAAAGTTCTGTGTGGTGTTGCCTGTTTCTGGGCAGGCGTGGCGCCTTCCATCAAGCTAGCGATCTGTTCGTCTCGTCATTCAGTGAAATATAAAAAAAAACATATAGCGATATACCGCAAAATAATCGACCGCCGATGATAAATGTTCTATGTAAATTATTTGCATGAGAATGTATACTAGCAAAGCCAATATATGAGAACTCTTTATTATTTTTATAGAGATAATAAAAACAATAATTCTGTAGCACCATTAGGGGGAAACACTAAGTTTCCAAAGCAGTCAAGTATGAATAACTCTCCCGGCCTGAGTTCCGTACCAATATGGGTTGGATGCTTACAAATTAACTAATTGCAGTTGTTGTTTTTGAGAAAAACCGAAACAAATATGGTAATGCTTGGAAACAGACTTGTGCTGACATTAATAATGTATTTGTGCTTTAAAAATGGGCTGTAAGATAAATTTATTTCTTTAGCGCCCGAAGTTCATTAAGAAAAGTATGTAAAAAAGTTGATATAATAATAGTAGCATCTTAATACATTTTTATGTATGTCCTTATAAATATAGATGGGTTTTCAAAGGTTTTAAATGAGGTGCATGGCTTAAACTGCCCCAATATTAAAAATCTTGTTAATCATAAAACAAGACTTTAAGAAAAAAATATAGATTAAAAATTCTCTTAAACTCTTTGCATAGGTTTTTATAATAAAGTTTCTAGACATTAAACAATTAAATACTTACAACTTCAAAGCTATTGTGAAGTGAGTGTTTTGTATCAAAGTCTATTATAAAATTTCGGAATATTTAGAAGATAAAAAGGTCTGGGATTTAATTATTCTAATACCTATAAAGAGATTTGGCCATTGTTAAATGATTATTATTTAATGTTAATTGTAGATTTTTCTATTTGTTTTATCCGAGCTATAGATGAAGTAACTGCACGCACATGATTGTAAGCGCAGTGCTGTACAAAAAACCAGCGAACACTGACAAACAATGAATTTATCAGTGGACATCAGACATGCTGATCTGAGTAAATGCTTCTTCACACTCCATAAATGGAAGAAGCAAATTGAGGGGCCTGCGACAGGACAGAGAGATAATTAGAGATTGGGAAGGGGAGGGGGATTTGGGCCTCCGAATATCTCACTCACCGTACGAAACGCAGCAGCAAGCCGCTACTATACGTTGGTTTCCTGTGAGACAGTGGTGACGGTCGAGCCGGCCCATTCACGCTGTAGACTAAACCGTCTACAGTGTGGCTCTACCATTCGTAATCTAATCTTATGTTTGGCTTCATGTTTCTTTTATAAGAATTCGGTTTTCCGTTTCGATATACGGAACCCTAAAATTGTCGGCGCGCCACCAAGTCTCCATGTCACGTACCCCCACATGACATGCATGTTAAACGATACAATATTATATGCCATGAGGCCACACATAAGAACAGCCATCTTAGTTTCTCTGTGGTTTCCCCGGATTTGTCCTAATTCTGAAACTTTTGAAGGACTCTCCAAAAAATAGACTGGAAGAAATTCTATACGGTAATCAACAAAAATCTGAAGCAATATAATTTTTCCCTAATAAGTAGTAAGGAAGTAAGAATTTCGCCAAAGTTTTGATTTTTTTTTTTTGGGTGGTTTGCACGGCATAACTTTTCACGTACAGAATTAATCACTTACCATCAGGTGACTCACTCGCTCGTTCATTCCTTCTATTTTTAAATAGGTTTTGGTAGACCTACGCTATAGATCTATATAATATATATACGTCTACGGCATGAATGGGCCGGATTGACCGGCGTAGTAAAACTGCGTTACAGAAAATCTACATAAAGTGATAAGTTGTGTTTCTTACGTTAAATAAGATTTCTGAAGGCCCAATTTCATGGTGCATCATCCTTATTCTCCTCCATAAGGTTTATAATGAATTCATGATTCATCTGGTATTGTTTATTTTCATGTGCTTTGGAGATCACTTACCATCAACCATGTACCCTCCCACGAGCGCTTTTTTATCTATAAAAAAGCGGTGGAAGGAGGGTAGCTGCTAGTGACCACCGTACATATTGTGAAAAATCCACGATAGTGGATCGTTTAGGCGAGTCGCGTTCCGGAATCTGCTACTGTTAGTCCAGTAACTTTAGGCCGGCATTAAAAGACACAATGTGTCTTTGGACAATTATATTTGGACTGCACTGTACTTAACATTAGGTCTATTGTAGTCACTTTGGCGTGCTAGAATAAAAAACTCCCATATTCATTCTCATAGCCGTGTGAAAAATATGATAAAAGTGTTTCGTGTTTTAATTCTGGGAGTACGCTCGTAATTTCCACAGCTCTCATTTCGGTTATATGTCTAGAACATTTTGTATAATTTTAAGAATACTCTCATGAAAGGTTACTTGCTTTTTTATTCATTCTTTACTTTGTATTTACTCTCCTTTTACATTGAAGGCTCTAAATTAATTTGGCAAAGAAACTAGAATTTTCTATGTGTTATAAAATTTGTATTTTAATCAATCTTACTTTATTTCTCTGCGTTGTTTTAATTCTTTTATTTTATAAAATTAAAAACACTTAGCTGTGATAAAAAGAGGTTGAAAGTAAAGCCCATTTGAAACAGTGTTGTTATTTATATTATGTGTTATATTGAATTAATAATATTGATGTAAAATTGAGTAGTTAATAGCCAGTTAAACTCACGATGACGTTATGTGTGACCAACAGTTGGCGGTTTATATTTTGCTTTTGTTTTTCAACCCCAAAGTTTGATTAGGTTTTTCTATCACAAAATGCTCAGTATCAACACAGAATCTGGAATTGTGCTTGGTATAGCGATGGGCTCGCCAGCTATCATATCATGGAACGGAAATACGCGTGAGTGCGGATTTCTCGCCAGCGACTTTCTAGTAATGTTTACGTATAACCAAATCCTATTGCCTACCTGTAAGCCTTCCTAACTCAAGAGACTTAAACAACTTGGCACGGGAGCCTGTTTTGCCGAATTTACAAGCCGCCTTTGCCCTTGCCAAGCTTTTGGCCAGATTACTTAGGTCTCCACTAAGATGTTCACTACAAGTTAATTTGTTTTTATGAGGTTTGTAATTTTTCTTCATTCGTAGTTCGTTGGAAATATCTTTGACCTCGGCTAACATATTTTTCGGGGGTTTGGTCCAGTGAACCTTATCTAATGTAGTCAGGTAGATATTATATTTATATATAACATTACCGAATAGTAATAATAAGTACCGACTTATGGCGCTCTATTTTTCTACTCAGCGTTCAGAAAAAAATGCTATAACAGTTATAACAAATATAATAGAATGGAAAAGTCTTTACTGACTTTTTTTTATTTTATTTATGGCTCTTGCAGTACTATGCATTTAGCCAGTGTCAAGTACAATTCATTCTCAAGTTATTTTTACAAGAACGATGAAACACGGGTGCGGTCGATTTCAAGGTCTTGTCGGAGTTTTGGTGTTAACTCCTTTCAGTACGATTCTTAATTCACTTATTTCAATGTTTTCATACACTGTTCATCACCGTCAATGTTTATTGAACAAATCCATACCACTTTTATACAACAAACACAATTCTAAACTAGTTTATGAAATAAATTAAAATAAGCGATGAACTGCACTGTCAGAATTCCCGCCAAAACTCCTTTACTGACTTATCATCGTCTAGTCCAAACTGTTAAGGACATAATTTCGAAAATTTGGCAATGTTATGAAGTGGAAGTTTATTTGTGGTCATGCCGACCTGTATAAATACTTCTTCACACTCCGAAGAGGGAAAAAGCAAATCGAGGGACCTGCCACAGGACAGGCGGATGATTATTAAAAGTACAAGGATACAAGAATGTGCCCCAATACGCACCCAAACCAACCATCAAGTCATGTCGCAAACTCCTCGAGAGAATCGGATATACACCAGCTGATCCTGGAACGTGATCTACCCAAAGTGTAGGGACGATGATGGTAGGTTTTAATGCCATGTGTACGGTGGTCGCTATCCGGGCCGATATGAATATCCTACTACCAGCTATGTATCTCTACCAGTGGAATTGAATCGTTTTTGAATGGCGATCGGAATAAATGTCAAGTTTTCTGATGTTTCAATGCGCTGAGTTTGACACAATTGCTGCATTAAATCGAGCTAGGATCGGAGGCGGCCATCTTGAATGTGTAGGGTTGACACTGTTTAAAATTAACTTATACCTAGTGCAACAAATACAAGTTGGTGGTGGCAAGTGTTAGACTATTGATCATGATCTTAGAATAGTGTCGGATGTGAAAAAAATACGAAAATGACTTTTTAGTATATTTGGGTACTACATCATCAGATCTTTATGGGTATATAAAATTTTTTTTTTTTTTCCTAAAGGATTTTAAATTACACAGTCAATATACTGACGGATTTGATATTCGCTCATAGAAAAATGACGGTTGAATATTTCCGTCTGCCTACGATGCGATGGATTGCCCCGCCGCGCCGTCCTTTTACACCCCCGACGGATATGCGCAACCGTCACTGTTCGTTGAATTTATTCCCGCGTTGCATCTGATTTGTTTTAATCGCTATTACACAATTACCCTAATTAAAATCAGGTTATAAATATTGCTTTCGTGGCTAGTATTTGATATACTATGTACTACAATAAAATTAGGAAGATTAAAACTTATAATGAAACTTTTGAAGGAATTAAACAAATATGAAAAATTTACGAAATTCCTTCACCAAGAGAACAGTAATGAGGACTACATACCAGAGACTCCGGATAAGTTAGTGCATGAGGTTTATACATTTTTTTTACACTTATAACCTGTTTATACGCAAAACTATGAAAGGTAAAACTTTGAAAGGGCGGTATTTATTATCCGTCAATTTTATACGGAATACTATCGATAAGTTTTGTTATTTATTGTCCTAAAATATTAAGTAACCAATTGTAAAATTAAATTATTGAGTTTAAATAGTATCTTTAACGGGGATACAATTTTTGAGCTGTACGTAACTATACTACATTGTTATATGGACATGATACTGACGAAAGATCAGTACCGACGATATTCTGCGTACACGTTGTTCTATCTGAGTGTCGTATTTGCCAATCCGATTTTATTCTCGAAACTCAAATTCACTTGAGTCTTTATTCTTTTCAAAAAAAGTTTGTTTTTATTGATTTCAATTTATTACAATTAAAACATTAAACTAGTTAACGTAATAGTTGTGTAAGTGAATTGAAATAAATAAACTTTAAATATTTTATGATGTTTTGATATATATATATATATACGGTGTGCGTTATTGATACTATTGAACCACCGCTAAAAATAATATGCTTATTTTTTAACTAACATAGAAAAATAATAATATTTAAAGTGTTTCACAAAGTCTTTTTTTAGAAAGCCATTTACCATTATCCTCAGGAGTACGCGTAACAATTTAAAAAATAGAAGCTATTTGTAGGGATGTTTTTCAGAGGACGACGATATATTAAGTGAGGTCGTAAAATGAACATGTGAGGAAAATATGAAGCCTAATATACCATCACCCGCATTCATTCTTAGAGAAGGTCCTTTTATGCCCGTGGATCAGAATTCATCCTAATATTTAGTCCTATTAAACTCAGTAAACTGTCGCTTCCTGCTTAAATGTCAGCTCAGCTCCAACACTATTAGATACCACTTTCACATTCACATATCCACTTTGATCTCAGATTTGTCACCTTTCCCTCAACCAATTTCCTCAGCCATTGAAAAAGAAACATCTATGCTATCACCGCAAAAACTATGATAAGTATGTAAGATATGTAAAGATTTTTTGTCCTGTTCACGATTCGAATGATTATAGCAACTGTTCATCTACCAACGCAGCTGGGTCTTAATGCCATTCGTGTCCAGCCCCTACTGTTCGATGTCGGGGTAAAATATGGGTCTGCAATTATGGCAACTGGGAAGAAGTGAAGAGACAGCGCCTAAAAATTAAGAAAAAGAATATTCATCCAAAAAGGGTATAACTGTTCCAGCAATAACTATGTGTAGACTTTGCATATGCAGAAATAAATATGGAACTTTGTTATCATTTGAAGAAAGAGAAAAGTTTTCAAAAATAAGCGATTGTAAGAAACAACGGCTTCATTTTGTAAACTACACTATAAAAGAGAAAAATAAAAGGGGTCCTCAAAGTGTATTAAAGCGTGATCATCAAATTACATTCAAATATTTTTTTGTCAGGAAACTCCAAAATTCGTCGATAATACCATAGGTCTAGTACGATTTACAAATACGTACATAGTTTTAAAATTCATCTCATTCATTGTAATTCATCATATTTCCTATATGGAGAGCATGGAGATAAAACGAGAACCGTCATCGTTTTAGAAAACTAAGAACTTGTACTAAGCATACGGGTATGCAAAACTATGTTTTTGAATACATCATTAGTGAAAGATACGTACGAACGGTTTGGTAGAAGTACGGTGGAAGCACTTCTGTAAAAAAGGCATAAGGGGGAAACATAACAGTCATAAGAAGGTTGTTAACGAAGAAATCGTTATATCGGTCTGTGCCTATGTAAATGCATTAATATCGGTAGAGTCTCATTGTAACAGAGCAGTTTCCAAAATACTGTATTTAGATGGTAACTTAAACATAGCTCGGATGTTAAACTTATATAAAGAATGGCCTGAACTTAATAATTTCTCATTAAAGCTTTGAGTTTTAGACAGTATATAGACATTGTAAATACTCACTTTAATTTGAGTATTCATATACCCAAAAAAGATGATTGTGATCAAAGTCACAGTTTTAAACAAAAAGAAAACCCATTCGACGTTCTCAGTGATAGAATTACCTAATTGTTTTTGTACTTAGTAATTAATAACTCCAAAATGGCAAATACATTCAGGACCTTGAAGAAAAATAATAAAAATGATGCCATTGCTTCCAATGGACGTATTATTTCTACTACATTTGATTTCCATAAGGCTTTATCGTGTCCTTATGGGCCAATGAGTGTATTATAAGAAAAAATGCCTTGTTATAATTTCACATATATCACATGGCTGACAAACAAGGTTACTATTATATGTAAAGCGAAATTGTTGCCAAACGTGTGGCAAGCGAAGTGGGCATTTGTGTTTATGATTTCATAAAGAAGTTTGCATTGTAGTGTGTAAAAGAATTTAGTTCCTGTTCAGACAATTGTGATAGCCAGAATCTAAATCGTATAGTCTTCTACATGTATGCACATGCAGCCAAAAGATTTGATATTACTATATAGAATCCTTGAAAAAAGACACCTAAAATAAAGCGGCCTCTGTCCATAGTGTTATGTTATGTGAAAGGGCTGCATTATTTACATTCCAGATGAATGGAAATTACTGGCACAGTGGGCTAAGGTAGCAGGTCTAAAGTAACGTAAACAAAAGCATATAGTATAACTAAAATCTAGATAATTTTTGTTTTGTGTCTAATACGTTATTCTTATTAATTAAAATGGTTACATACTTATAATATGAGTATAATTTTAGAAAAACTTAAGTATAATATATCAAAACCGTCAATTTTTTTTTCATTTGTCGATAGAAAATGATCGTAAAGTAACATCCGTCAATCCACCAAATTTTTTTATTCGAAGAAAAACGTTGGATCGTATTATGTGGCTGCGTTGACTCCGAAGTAAAATGGAGCGAGTGATTTTTCTAGAAAACCATTAAATAATTACTTATTATTTCTATTTCATTTCAAAAAGAACCCCATCAATAAGATAAGTTTAAATTTTCAACATTTTATATTTTGTAATAAAAAAGTTATGGTAAAAAAACTGTAATAAATATTTGAAATGGCTGCCCCGTAAAATTTATAAAATGTCACATCCGTCACTGTTCTACGATCATGACGATTTGATAAGGCAGAGAATAATCTGTCAAAATTGGAAATCAACCAATCAGCGTTTGATAGCAGCGTTACTCTTCTCGCCAACTTTACTGGTCACACTGTGCAAAGCGCGCGTCACTATCTCGGCAACAGTTGTCGTACTGTACAAACGTTTACAAAAATTGTGTATGAAAGAGAAAGAATGATACTAGAGAGACTGGAGGTTGTGAGTTTTAATAGGAGTTTTGGCGGGAATTCTGACAGTGCAGTTCGTCGCTTATTTTAATTTATTACAAAAACTAGTTTACAGTTGTGTTTGTTGTATAAAAGTGGTGTGGATTTGTGCAATAAACATTTATGGTGACGAACAGTGTATGGAAACATTGAAATAAGTATAGTACCGGAAGGTATTCACACCAAAACTCCAACAAGACCTTGAAAACGTCCTCACCAATATTTCACCAATATTTTTCGTTCTTGTGAAGGTTTGAGAATAAATTATACTTGTCATTGACAAAACCAATAATAATGCGACGCCATAAATAAAAAATAAATAAAAGAAGAGTTTTGATAAAATAGTTTTATTAAATTTATTAATAAAAAAAGTAACTGCAATACGGATTTATTTATTCAATAAGAACTGTTTCTGCATATATTTATTGTATAAAATAGCACAGAAGCAAGTGCCAACCCTACCAGTAAAGCATCAAACAAAACTTGTTACGTAAATATGCGGCCATCGTGTTCTCATCAACTTGCGAAGCATTTCAAACATTTAATATATATTTTCAGCTGACATTATATTTTTCAACATTTGCGCAGCAAAATATCTAGCGAGGATTAAAGAACTGAGGCACTATTTGCATTGCAGACATCGTTACGCATACTGTTACAAATAATAACATAAGCGGCACACACTGTCTAATATAAAAATAAACTCAGCGAGCTGTGCATCTATGCTTGTCCTGTTATATATGGCATATATTGAGCATTATGTCACGGGATGATCTTAGTTTAGTGGTATGCACTACTTGTAATGTATCTAACATATTTTTATTATTTAATTGAACGTTGAGCAAGTCGCTTGCCTGTTGGTAAGCATCAAGCCTGCTTATAAACAGAAGCAACACCACACAGAACGTTGAATTACAAAGCACTGCATGGCACTGAACTGCGCTCGTCACCCCGAGACATAAGATGTAGTCTCGTAAGCCCCAGTAATTTTACTGGCTTCAATGTCCTTCAAAACGAAACACAACATATATATAAATAAATCTCACCTATATTGATTTCGTTATTTGATGTTTTTGAAACGTTGATTACGAAAATGGCATTAATTTAAATCTTCGATCACGACATGACATAGTTGAAATTATTTATGGATGAATCGGGCTTCAAATATTTCATAGGGAAACAAAATTAATTTTACACAAAACGTCCTTTAATTACGTTAGTGAAAGGATTTCTAAACATTCGTCCTCTAAAGGGTTAAAACAGGGGATAAAAGTTTTTATGGAGAAACAATATTAAATGAACATTTCCACAAAACTTTGTAAGTCATTAAAAGAATAATTAACAATTTTCCTAAAATTAATCTTGTAAAATCTCTGTCATAAAAAATGCCGTGTCTGAGGATTAAATTCAACATTCTACTACAAGTTTATAATAAATAAATAAATAACACCCACAGTAAGATACGAGTCTTGTGTCGTGGGTATCAGAAACTACGAGAGACTCGGTCTCACAACACCCAGACCCGAAACAAATATTTGTGTATCAGACAAATATTTGTCTTAGTGCGGGGATCGAACCCGCGACCTCACGTTTCACAGTCGGCTCTCGCCCACTACGCCAGGACGCTATCAAAGTTTCGAAATACTTTGCTATTAACCAGCTAAATAAATAAATCTATCGGTGAAAGAAGCACATACATTTTTAAAACATCACAGATAAACTACATTATGTACTCTCAACGAACTATCCGCCGAGAGTAAGTTATTTTTTATGGGCTTAAAGATTCAGATGTGTGTGTGGAGTGAATCTGCTCGCAACCATTGACCGGAACTGTACATTCACATATGGTGCCCGAATATGCGTCGCCGTAGTCGAAGAAACGTGTATCCCAGAACTTAAAAGAGTAGAGGCATAATATGTACAATGTATCAGGCTCGTAATGCTTTGTAATTTATGCCAATATACACGTCTGAATACTCATAACTCATTGAAATAGAAACCGCAGTAGTAAGAGTTTTGGCGGGAATTCTAACAGTGCGGTTCATCGCTTATTTTAATTTGTTTCAGAAACTAGTTTAATATTATATTTGTTGTATAAAAGGCGTGTGGATGTGTGCAATAAATACTGACGGTGATGAACAGTGTATGGAAACATTGAAATAAGTGACTTAAGCATCGTACTGGAAGGAATTCATGTCAAAACTCCAACAAGACCTTGAAAACGTCCACACCGATATTTCATCGTTCTTGTAAAGGTTTGAGAATAAATTTCTATCATGTTTGTTTCTATCCTATCCTAATTATGTTGGAAATTGGAGGAACGCTTAGTGGCAAGTCAGTACAAAAATCCACTCCACTCCGCTCCGGTTCACTCCGCTCCACTCCGCTCCGCTCCACTCCACTCCACTCCACTCCACTCCATACATCACCTGTATGTGTTATACATGTATAATCACATACAATTATTATTGGCCTCTGTTATTAGGTTGTAAGCTTTCCTACAAGTAAATAAATAAATACACCTCTGCCTAGCCCTTCGGGGATTATAAGCGTGAGTGAGTGCGTGCAATTTACAAAAAGCAGTTTATTTTATACTGTATCACATAAAACTAGAGGTGTTCTTATTACGGCTATTAAATAAAAACACGTTATAAAGAGATGCTATGTTTAAAAACTTATTATTTTTTATGCTACAAATAGCATTTGCGCATGCACGCGCATATTACGTTATAATTCTTATTCAACGCTTTTAAACGAAACGCTGCGTTTTATATTAGTAGTTAACTTTTTTTTTACTAGCCCTGTATTATCTACGTTCCACTGCTGGGCACAGGCCTCCTCTACTGAATGAGAGAGGTTAGGCCTTACTCCACCACGCTGGCCTAATGCGGGTGGGCAGACGTCACATACCTTCAAAATTCTTATGAAGAAATATTTTCTCTATTCATAACAAACAGAAATTCGATAATAAAAACATGACTTTAAAATATCTTAACATACTTTCGCACAAAAACTCTTCAAGTAATTTTATTTTCGCATTATAGAGTTATGCGGTTTAAAAACTTTGCCTTGATAAAAATGTGCGCCATTTTGTAGAATACAGTCGGGGTAGAACCGGCCGGGACGGCGCGCCGGACAGAGGGGATCTTTCAACGTGCATGTCTATACTTTACAGAGAACACCTATTATTCCACTTGTATGTAGTATTGATGCATTGTAGTTGTGTCGATATTTAATATTCGAGATGTTTAAAGTGAGGTGTTTGTATAAAATTTTATAAAAATTTTGAGACGCAATGGACAAGGACAGCCTCCGTGGCGCAATGGGCGAAAAGCGCATTCTTTTTATGAATCGAGAGGGAGTGGATTCGATTCTCGCACGGCGACAAATGTTTATGGGATCAACAAATATTCGTAATATTTATAATAAATATATATTATTTATCCCACCCGCAGCGGGATCGGAGCAAAATGCTTTTAACACATATTACAGAATGATTTGGCTTATAGTTTTTGCGTCCGCTCGCATTCTGACATCTAACGCTCTGGAAAGAAAACACACCTAAACCCAAAATAAATATTTGTTAATCTCACAAACATATTGCTCGGTGTGGGAATCGAAACCGCGGCCTCTAACTTCACAGCTTCACTCACCCACTGAGCCATATAGGCTATGTCAATCTGTCACCATTTTCATTCTACATTCGATCTAAATTAAGGTAGAGCTCGACTCGACTTTTCACTAGACAACTATAAGCACTTGAATGTAGGCATAAATCTTGAGCCTACCCTCCTGTGGGTGGGGTGGCTTCACCCCCAAGCCCCTGTAAATATTTCTACATGTAGAATTTGTTTACGTAGAGACGTCAAACATACATCGCTTCAATTTCGTGAATCGACTTGCTTTTGAAGGCGAAAAAATATGAAATTATTAATGTATTGATATAGAAGGTTTTTCAACTTTATATACATAATTAAAATGACAAACAACTTGGGTATTTTTGGAGATAGTTAGAATAATAAATGAACAACAAACAAATGATTATATGTTATCTTTTTTTATCGTGGCTCGGCAAAGCGACTACGCCACACTTAATTTTTAAGCTATTGCATAGATTTTATTGCGGGCCTTGAGCGGCGAGACCGAATATAGAAATTACGTAACGATAAAACCTAACACCCCCCACACCGAATAGCCAGCGTTAGCTGACCTCCCTGGAATATCGATATTTTCGAAGTCCCAGGTGGCGTCACACAGTGACCAGTCAGCTTGGACCGGACTTTCACAAGACTTTGATCGGACTTTGACCCGACCTTGACACGACCTTGACCCGACCTTGACCCGACCTTGACCCGACCTTGACCCGACCTTGACCTGACCTTGACCCGAATTTGACCCGACAATGACCCGACCTTGACCCCGACCTTGACCCGACTATGACCCGGCCTTGACCCGACGTTGACCCGACTTTGACCCATCCTTGACCCGTCCTTGACCCGACCCTGGCCCGACCTTGACCCGACTTTGACCCGACCTTGACCCGTCCTTGACCTGACCTTGACCCACAAAATTAAAATTAAAAACAAAGGAAAAAAATGCTGCATAAATAAATAATTATAATTACATAAGTTGATAAAAAATGCTATGCAATAGCTTTACCGCGGCAGTCTCCGAGTGCCACACGTCTTTTTTTTTATTTAATTGAATGGCGAGACGAGCAAAGCGCTCGCCTAATGGTAAAAAAAGACAACACCACACAGAACTTTGAATTACAAAGCTCTGCATGGCACTGAACTGCGCTTGTCACCCCAAGACATTAAAATGTTAAGCCTCATAATGCCCATTAATTCCACTGGCTTCAATACTCTTCAAATCGAAACACAACAGTGCTTACACACTGTTGTTTGGCGGCATAAATAGACAAAGCGGTGGTACCAACCCTGACGGCCTCTCTTATACGAGGGACCTACTACCTTGTAGTAGGCACATATAAATGAATACGAACGAACACAAAAATTATTCAAATCAAAACCGATTACGTCTAATATCCTATAATGTAATAACATGGGCAATAAAGTCTCATAACAACCCACTACAGATATCGAGAGGTAACGAATGACTCGAACAATATTCATATGAAAAAATCAAATCAACCATCGCGAGAACTATTTCAAATCCATTCATACATATATTCATGAACTGTACAATTGCCTCGACTGTCATACAGTCTGCCAAATTTAAATATCGCTGATATGGTCTCTATGACTATTGTAATAGGGTTGGAGATCCAAAAATGCCATGTGGAGTTCACGTGACCGACCATAAAGTTTTCAAAACGATTCGTGGTTAAACTTATATTTGTAGTTTAAAGTACTGTTTTGTTGATGAAATAAATTGAGGAGTCTGTTTTAATGTTTTTGAGGATTTTCTAGTGTTTTATCTTTGGTAGTTTGAAGCTCTTTTTATTTTTATTTTTAGGTCAAAATTTTTGAAGGCCCATTTTTGGAGAAAGGGCCGGGGATCATTCGTTCGTCTATCGCCGCCTAGTGCAGACATTTTCACTATTGTTTTGATTATAACCTTTGTTTAAATCGGGAAATAGTAGAACTAAAACTACGCCGTCTTTGAATTTAATTAAAAGCCTTGTCGGACCCCTCGCCTATATATATTTAACTAGCTTTTGCTCGCGGCTCCGCCCGCGTGATCTGCTTATTCCGGGATAAAAAGTAGCCTATCACCCAAGTCAGCTCATACCCTGCCTGTATACCAAATTTCATCAAAATCCGTTCAGTAGTTTCAGCGTGATTGACGGACAAACATCCAAACATCTAAACAAACAAACTTTCACATTTATAATATTAGTAGGATAGTAGAATTGACACCACAGACAAAGGGTTTTTAGTAATAACACCCCTCTTTTTGTCGGGGGTTATATAAGGAGAAAACTTAAGAATGAAGTCGTCATGCAAAGTGTGATGCGGAGGCAGGCTCCGGATGCGGAAATATGCGCGCATGAATATTCCGCACGAGGCCCCATCCTTTGAAGACGCGCTTGTAAAAAACACACGGCGACGTGCCTGCGTGTACAGAACGTTCACTTTTATAATGTAACATTTCTGTAACGCTATTAAATGCTTTGATTGGCAGAAGACCCGGCCGAGTCCATTGATACTGTAGACACAACTGTCTACAGCGTGGCTCTACCACTCATAAAATATATTATCACTCATAAAGTATATTTTAGGTCAGATACAAGTTTTATAGTTTTCGAAAATGATGATCTGTTTTCTCTCCAGACATCGACCAGCAGTAGCCACTAGTACAACACACCCACTAGCTACAGCATGAGCCAAAATTAGGAATATGAGTAATTAATTTGTTGTAATTAATTAAATTGTTTCAACGATGTACCTACTTACACCTTTCATTAAGCGTATTATAATGTGGTCATATGTAAATTGTACTCATATGTGATGGTGTGTTTTTATAGCATAGGTCGGCAAACGAGCAAGTGAGTCACCTGATGGTAAGTGATGTCTAGCGCCCATGTACGCCCATAATACCAGAAGAATCATGAGCATGTAGCCGGCTTAATGGAAAGGCATAATTAGGGATTGGGAAGGGGAGGGATTTGGGCCTCCCGATATCTCATTCACCGTACGAAACGCAGCAGCAAGCCATTTTACATCGGTTTTCTATGAGAAAGTGGTAACGACCCTACCGAGCCGGCCCATTGATGCTATGGACAGAATTGCCTACATCGTCGCTCTACTACTCATATGCGTATCTATAGTGTGCAATAAATGATTTCTTTTTCTAATTTTGTATCCTACAAGCCGAAAACGAAATTAGTTTTCGAACGTTTCTTTGCTTTTTACAGTATAAATTACTAGTTTCACACTTCGTCGACAAATATACCAATTTAAAAACTTTGAACGTATTTATAAATCGTACTAGACCTACTATTGAACAGTTTGTTTGTGTAACCACTGAACACTCGGCAATATTGCGCCATAATCCGTCTTTATTTGTCACTGGGCAAGTGATCTATCGTTACCGCTGAGAACATTATTAGGTTAGGAAATAACATGTGCTAGATGTGGTATAACTTCACGCTCCCACACTTATTCGGGGTTACTTTTAAAACAGCTACCTCGCAGGACTAGATAGCTGACCCCATAAGGAACAACTTTTGATAATTTGTAATTTTTTTTTTCATGCGAGGTTGTTGGTGTTTTAAAAGTAACCCCGTATATTATATCTTGTATTGCTGTTAGGTAAGTGAAAGGTTTTGAGTGATAGAGCCACGCTGTAGACAGTTTTGTCAATAGTTGAGGGGCCGACTGGAACGATTCGTTACAACTATCTGACAGAAAAACGACGTAAACTAGCGGATTGCTATACGGCGGTATAGCAAGCCGCAGATATCCGGAGGCCCAAATCCGCCTGCCCAATCCCTAATTATCCCTTTCCCTACGGTTGGCAACGCGCCCACGATTCTTCTAGTATTGTGGGCGTACATGGGCAGTGGAGATCACTTACAATCAGGTGACCCCCTTGTTCATTACCCGGCCTATGTTATAAAAATTGCCAGTCGTAGGGACTGCCAATAGAAGTGACGGACTGACGGACTGACTGTATAGCTACAGATACTCAGAGGTCACAGAATTTCACCCATTCAAAAAGCGTCTTATACCCACAGCATACGGTCAAGCATATCCGTATAACATACGTCTGTAGTCTGAATTAACGTTAGCATGTCACTGACGCGAAACCAAAGGTTTACCCCCTACCAAAAAGGCTCAGCGCGACTAAGGAAGTTTTCA
The DNA here is from genome assembly GCA_949126905.1 of Amorpha juglandis. Classification (NCBI taxonomy): domain Eukaryota; kingdom Metazoa; phylum Arthropoda; class Insecta; order Lepidoptera; family Sphingidae; genus Amorpha; species Amorpha juglandis. The sequence continues at coordinate 1,729,284 of OX421383.1, forward strand.
TTTCAAAAATTGATCACATCCAGTTATCTATTTCATTGTCAGTATAAACATGTAAATATGTGAGGGTCCCCAAGGAGGGTTTGAGCGAGTTTTTGTATAACGTCGGCTCGTCACGATCGCACAGGTATTTACGCAGTATGTGCGTCATGTTTTTTTTTTTATCGGAGCACGGCAAAATTACTACACTACACCTGATGGTAAGCGTAGTGCAGTCTAAAAAACCAGTGACCACCGACAAACAATGAGTTTATATGATTTACTTCTTCCTCCTTAAATGAGGGAAGAAGCAACTCGAGGGGCCTGCGACAGTACAGGCGGATGACCGATGCAGGCACAAGGATACAAGTATGTACGTCTATACCTACCATAGCCATGAAGTCATGTCGCAAGCTCCTCGCGAGAACCGGATATACACTGATTGATCCTAGAAGATAGCTGATGTAACAAGAAGTAACTTAAGCTAATTTTATTTTTTGATAAAACAACAACAATGACAACGACTGATATCAGTTGTTGACTTTTCATGTGCCCTCCAAACCACGGAGACATTCAGTTGAAACAAAGCTAAGCGGTCACCCATCCATGGGCTGACCGCGCCAAAGATTACTTATTTTTCTAATGGTTTATCGATTAGTAAGTGTAATTGGTATGAATTGGTATGAATGCTTAACTAATTTGTTAGAAAAGGATTGCTGAAGGGTATTGTTTTAACCGTGGTACTATGCTTTAAACGCTGTATGCCTACAAACATGTCTTTTAAACGATCCCTTTTGACAATTAAACATCGACCTCTATCCTATCTCGGAACTTTATTAAACTTTTCACTCTATCAAATAAATCTAAACTACAAGTAAACACGAACCATTTTGGTTTAGTCTGGCGCTACTCATTAACTCTATGTTTCGGCAATTCAGTCTCTACATTCCGCTCGTCTTTGCCACAACTTTTCCTGTACATTTTCATGCTGAAAAGTGTTTTATTTGAGTGCGAACGGACTCTACTTTTACCTGTATGGGATATTCAGACTAACGATAATAGTTATGGTACTCGTATTAAATACGTCCTAATGTTGGGCGGGGGCCTCTTCTAGTAATGAAGAGGTACACATTAATTCATGATAGCAGCCTAGTGAGGGTTGGTAGACTTCAAACATCTTAGAAATTTTTGTGAAGAATTTTTGGATATGCTGATCCCTTCACGATGTTTTTCTTAAAACTTAAAGCGAGTGATAATAATGAATGTCAAACATAACTTAAAATAATAAGACTTGTATGGTCTGGTAGATTAGTATATATATAGTGGAGTGCCTGGAGCATTCAAAACTGTAAAACCTCGGATTAGAGTTATAGTGAATGAATTAATGTGATCGATGTGGGATATTGTTTTTTAAACTATAAATTGCAATGTTTACCCAAAAAAAAATTGTGCAAACCATTGTTTCATTGTTTAAAAAAATTATTATGAAAAATTAATGTTTGACCATATATTTTCACTTTAAACAGTTTTTTTTTTTATTTATATGTTAAATCTTACCTGAGTATTCTTATCTTATCTTGTCTTTTTACGGATTGATCAGTAAAAGTATTTAAAAATATCAATGAAGACCCCAATAATATATTGCAAGCAGGTGTAGCATGTATTTTGAGTTCATATGGAGCTCCGTCTAAAACTTATGATTTAAATACATTGAGGTTCAATTCTTTCATAAAAGCAACAGCCAAAAATACGAGTGTTCTTTTGTCATCACTGCCTCCAACAACTGATGCAGCGTTTGAGCACCCTAAAAGAGTGTACCTACAAATTCAGATATGGTTAGGAAATGACGTAGTTATTGAAAATTGGGGATGGAAGTATTCCAATAACATGTACATCCCAATAACAATGAATCAATTACCTGCTCCGGATAATTATTTGCAAATGTTATTTTGTAATTGCAAAAAGGGATGTGGAGCTGCGTGTGGATGCCGAAAAAGTGGTTTATACTGCAGTGTAGCATGTTTACAGTGCAGCGGAAATAGTTGTTCCAATACTTCACCTATTATACAGATAGATGAAGTAGAATAGACATGTGTAAGTACTGTGAGTAATGCATGACATGCTATATAACACGACCGAGTACTGAAACAGTACACAGTACCCGGCGAAATGTTGCATGGCACATGGCAATCATGGCATGGCATGACGTGCGCACTGCCATAGTACATACACGGGCCGGGCGGCTCGGTGAAGCGGGCGCGCAATCGGAAACGTTCGGGCGGTCGGGATTCCGTCTCTGTCACGCCCCTTAGTAGAATTTTGATTTAGAGCAGTATATAAAATACTGTTTATAGGGTTTACATTTCTATGGCACCGCCCAGTAAGTAATAATAACTCGACTGGCGCGCTTTCTTTCGTCTTTTACTATTGTTTTGAATTATTTCACAATTCTCATTTGTTTACGAGGACAAGGTTATTGTATGCGGTATGGTAAAAATAATGTTGTTTTGGAAAGTGTTTGTTTTGTGTGTTTGTGAAGAAAGGACTTAATTTGTTACCTACTTAATTCTGACTGTAAATAACTAGAAAAAATATTGCTAGGTGTGTAAATATATTTTTTGGGTTTGAATGTATTTGTTTATTATGGCGAGTTTGAAGTGTTTTTAATTCAAAGTTCTGTGTGGTGTTGCATCAGTTTATGGGCAGGCGTGGCGCTACCATCAGGCGAGCGCCTTGCTCATCTCGTCATACAATCAAATAAAAAAAGTGTGCGTCTCGGGACGCTCGACAGAAGTGATAACTTAAACTAAAGTGGGTTAAAGTGAGAGCAGAGGAGCCTGCCTACTGCTACCGTATGCGTGAGAGAAAGGAACGCCAGACAGAGTGGCGCCTTAACGCGTTACGTTACGAAGTCCGGTCAGTCATGTCCAAGTCCGGTCAAAGTCGTGTCGAAGTCGTGTCGAAGTCGTGTCGAAGTCGTGTCGAAGTCGTGTCGAAGTCGTGTCGAAGTCGTGTCAAAGTCGTGTCAAAGTCGTGTCGAAGTCGTGTCAAAGTCGTGTCAAAGTCGTGTCAAAGTCGTGTCAAAGTCGTGTCGAAGTCGTGTCGAAGTCGTGTCGAAGTCGTGTCAAAGTCGTGTCGAAATCGTGTCAAAGTCGTGTTAAAGTCGTGTTAAAGTCGTGTCAAATTCGTGTCGAAGTCGTGTCAAAATCGTGTCAAAGACGTGTCAAAGTCCATAAGAAGTTATCACTTCAAAAAAAATATAAAAGGTCTATCTCTCTAATATTGCTATTACATTACACCCGAGTCCTGATTGAACATACAGTACACAACAGTACAAGTAATGGTGGGCCGTACACATTACTTCACATAGCGTGTCATGTCAGGTCATGCCTAGAGTAATGCTATAGTGCCATATTAGTAATAGTGGGCCGTACACATTACTTCACATAGCATGTCATGTCAGGTCATGCCTAGAGTAATGCCATGCCATGCCATGCCATGCTATAGTGCCATATTACGCCGTACGAAATGACATGCCATATGGCATTACTTCATAGCGTACTGTTTTGCGCATGTCTAAAGTAGAAGAAAATATTTGATGTAGACAACAATCTATAATTATAAAATAACATGTCCTGACTGACTGACTGATTCATCATCGCCGAGCGCAAACTATCAAGGCTACAGGCATGAAATTCGGACTGTATATTTATTTTGTTATGTAGGCATCCACTAAGAAAGGATTTTAGAAAATTCCACCCCTAAGGGGTCAAAATAGTGGATGATAATATGTATGAAAGTCCATCATTTTGAAAGTTACATAAACAAAATTTTGTATTTCGATTATTGACGTAAAATAAATAAATAGCTGTTTCAGGAATTATGGAAATTTTATTTATTAAGGGATGAAAAAGGGGGTGAAAGTAAATGCGAAAGTGAGTTTGTTTGTTACGCTTTCACGCCTAAATCACTGAACCGATTTTTATGAATTTATCTACATAGACCGATGGGATCCTGGAGACGGTTACAGGCTACTTTTATGCCGGAAAATGCTGTTCACGCGGGCGGAGCCGCGAGCAAAAGCTAGTGAAATATATTTAAATAAACTGAATTTGTACTATTTTTTTTCTTTTCATTAGTCGTAATTAATTACCTTATTTTTTAAATGTACACAATAGAGTACGTTTCATTTATAATTAAACTGGCCCAGAAATTCCATTGTACATAGCAGCTGTCGCTCCGCTCTGCCCCCCACGTTTTTCTACCTGTTCGAGATCCCTACTGCTATTTTTATACACAGGTATCTTTGAAAAATTTAGTTAGTAGTTAGTTTAAAGTGAAAATATATGGTCAAACATAAATTTTTCATAATATTTTTTTAAACAATGAAACAATGGTTTGCACAAAAAAATTTTGGGTAAACATTGCAATTTATAGTTTAAAAAACAATATCCCACATCGATTATATTAATTCATTCACTATAACTCTAATCCGAGGTGAAAACCCCCAGGCGCTCCACTAATATATGCACACAAGAAATGTCACGTATTTGTGCAGAAATTACATGGAAAGAGATATAGAGGTAGCAGGACATGTTATAACTAAGTTAGCTTGTATAGATATAATAATAGCTACTTTTACAAGAGTAAGTCCCTCGTATGCGAGAGGCCGTCTGGTTTGGTACTACCGCTTTGTCTATTTCTGTCGCCAAGCAACAGTGTGTAAGCACTGTTGTATTTCGGTTTTAAGGGCATTGAAGCCAGTGAAATTACTGGGCATTATGAGACATCTTATCTCTCGGGGTGACTTGCACGTCTCGTCATTCAATCAAATGAAAAAAAAACATATAGCATTTTTAAAGTGTTAATAAAATTACTATCGTTTTTTTATCGTCAGTCTACATCGCACCGTGCGGCCGCATTAGACTGTCATGTAGGCACTCGCCATTGGGTAGATATAGTGCATATGTGGTGAGTCGAATATGTTTTATACATCGTCCGCTCCGTAACTTGCAGAAATTGCAACGGTTCATTATTGTAGGAACTTCAAAGAAATTGTCTTTTGCAATGTTATAAGATCGAAGTTTTTGATGACGATGTGATTTTATTACCATATGTCATTGTATGGAAGGGAATTTGATAATGCGATTTATAGTAGAGCCAAGCTGTAGACAGTTTTGTCTACAGCATGAATGGACTGGCTCGATCGGATCGTTACCACTGTCTCACAGAAAACCGACGTAAAGTAGTGGCTTGCTGCTGCGTTTCGTACGTTGTGTGAGATATCCGGAAGCCCAAATCCCCTCCCCTTCCCAATCCCTAATTATCCCTTTCCTTTAAGGTCGGCAACGCACCCATGATTCTTCTGGTGATGGGCGTACATGGGCGGTGGAGATAAGTAATCTCCTGATGAGTGGGTCACCTGATGGTAAGTGACCATCAGGTGACCCACTTGCTCGTTTGCCGGCCTATTCTATAAAAAAAAAAAAAATAGGCCAGTCATGTTTACTCATGGTATGTGATCACCAACCACCATCCTTATACGCCCTGGCTAGCACATTTAATAGTAGCTTTTCCTCGCGACTCCTCCCGCATGATCTGCATTTGCGGGATAAAAAGAATTTATGAAATCGGTTCAGTAGTTTTTAAGTTAAAAACAAATCTTTCCTCTTCATAACATTATTAGTGTAGACTTATTATAGGTGGCAGGTCCCTCGTTTGCGAAAAGCTATCTGAGTTGGTACCACCGCTCTGGGTATTTCTGCCGCCCGACAGCAATGTGTTTGTTGTATTTCGGTTTGAAGGATATTGGAGCCAATTAAATTACTGGGCATTACCTAACATGTAATGCTTTGTAATTCAAACTTTACTTGAGTGTTGCTTCCGTTTATGGGCAATCGTGGTAGTGGTAGTGGCGTGCTTTCCATCAAGTAAGCGATCTACTCGCTTCATAATCTTGGCTAATAAAAAACCCTAGACTGTAAAACCATTGAGCGCCGATGTTTGGTTTTCCGGTAAAAAAAAACATAATTCTTTTGACTTTATTTAAACAATTCACGATTTGCTCGGTTACGGCGATAAGCCGATATCACACTATAGGACGGAAATAAGTTCTGCCATGATGCATTAGTTTTATATCTGCCTACCCTTCCTGAACATACACGTGAGCAATAACATATTGATTACTGAATTTTATTTTACTTCTAAATAAATACACCCACGGTTCAGTTTTTTTATTCGAACAAACATTAAAGGAAATAAATGAAGCCCGATATTTGTAATAATTTTTGGGTGGATGGCATTAAGCAAGATGGTGGCAGATCAAAGCTGCGCCCGAGGCTATGAGGGTTACTTGTAAATATGGATTTGACATGTAGATATCGTGATAACCATCTATTGGGACCACAAACAAAATGTTTTAGAAGGGTTTTTTTTATTAACTGAATGACGAAACGAGTAAGTCGCTCGCCTGCCCATAAGCATAAGCAACACCACACAGAACTTTGAATTATAAAATACTGTATGGTATTTACAAGGCGGTAGGTGCCTCATATGCGGGAGGCCGTCTGGGTTGGTACCACCGATTTGCCTATTTCGGCCGCCAAGCAACAGTGTGTAAGTACTGTTATGTTTCGGTTTGAAGGACATTGAAGCCTTAACTATGAGACTTGACATCATGTCTCGGGGTGACGAGTGCAGTTCAGTGCCATGCAGTGCTTTGTAATTCAAAGTTCTGTCCGGTGTTGCTTCTGTTTATGGGCAGTTGTGGCGCTTACCATCAGGCGACTAAGCGTTCGCCCTAGTCTCGTCATTCAATCAAATAAAAAAAATCGGTTGTCTGTAAAGTCGGTTTACTGACGATAGTTGAACGTGATAACGTCTTAAGAAAATACTGATGGAATGGTAGCATTTTTCAAAAGAAAATTTTAATTTCATTTGTTTAATATTTGATAGTATTTATTGGCCTAATTATAACCTCAAAATCCGAAAGTATTTTATTTATTTTTCGGAATTCTCAAGTGTCCGTAGTTTTAATATAGTTTCAATCAAATATATACATTATCTAAAACCCAAAAAGTAAATTCACCTACCTTTTGGTTCTTAGGCCAACTATGTATGGACGACGAACAATGTCCTTTTCGTAAATCTAGTTTTTAAAAAGCCCGCCTCAATGTGTTTGATATAGGAGAAAATGTTCACTTTGACGGATGGCTGGTCTAACCTGTCATTTCAGACACGTTGTTGTGATATGTGGAAGATTTAATATTTATGTTTTATTTTTTTTAAATCTCGAACGCTGCCGAACGCAAGGGCCGATTGTGCTTCTTTGTCGCTCGTTCCGCGCTCTCGCTTGCACTTCAAGGCTTAAATGGAACGTGACAGAGCGAGGTAACGACGCATGAGTCATGTTTTTTCGTGCGTGCAGCCGGCTCTATCGAATTATAAGACGTTATCACGTCAAAAAAAATCTTTTAACGACGTAGCCGCCGTGCCGCATTTTTAGCCGATATATTTTGATTCGAGGTATCGATATTTTACATCAAGTATCTAAATCGATTTTCAAGTAAAAGCTTCTTATGGGCAGGCGTGGCGCTTACCATCAGGCGAGCGCCTTGCTCATCTCGTGATTCAATGAAATAAAAAAAGCAAAATTTTAAACACATTTTATACGTAATGATTTCTTACGTATACGCGAATATTACTCATTGAAATAAAACAAATTTAAACGGATTTTATCGCGGTCATATATAATTTTTCTCAGGTAAATGCTAGCCCCTCTGTACCTTCTCTACGATGGAGCAAGTACGCATGTTCAAAATCCAAAGGCAATGGTGTACGAAAGGTGGAACTTTGATTCGAAATGATTTGAATTTCAATGGCATCCACAGTTTGTGTTTGTGATTTGTGTGCAAACGTTCACATTAATGATTTATGGATCGCTCGGTAGTGTCTCAAATGTGTTGATCGTATGTGAAACGTGTTACAACCAACGGATATTTAACTTCGTACTTTGATGTCATACCGTATAGACGGGTGATTATCCGGTTGAAAATGGTAAAAATAGAAACAAATTTATAGTAGAATCAAACCCATTGTAAAAGGAAGAGAATACAACAAAATTGATAGGAAAAATAAATTAACGGCGATCTGAAGTCGGGAAGTGGGAAGGGGGGGGCTTTTGAGGGTAAAAAACGGTTTATCTCGATTTCCGGAAAAACCACAAGTCCTATGGAAAAAAGTTAAATCGCAAAATTGTAGGTAATAAAAAGATCTACAACTTTTGTATACACACTTTCTTCACATAACCTCAAAATATATGTGAAAAATTCAAATAACCAAGTTTTTTGTTTTTATTTTTATCTATTATAATAAATCATTTTTTTTCACGAAATTTAGTGAAAACTTACCTTTTTGTATCCCAAATACACTGTAATTATTTTGATTTAAAATATTTATTTTTGCACCTTATTTTGACTTAATATCGAAAAAGCAGCCTAATTTTCAAACGAAAATTCTCACGTCAAAATATGAGCTTTTTTAAAAAAGTCTGTTGGTTTCTTGTTCATTGAATTCCCTACTTTCTGATGGTGTAAAAAAATATATACATTACTATGGTAAATGTGCTCAGAAAATGCAAAGAAACGAACTACTAAATAACAGGTAGTAAGGCCCAGACCCACCTAGCCCCTTCCCCACTTCTTTATGATGGGCTAAAATTTTCCGTAGATCACTCAGGTATATAAGTTATATTAAAATAACAATAAAGAGGCATCTACGCATATAATTTAAAGAAGATTCTACAACTTTCTCAAAATATTGTAGATATGTCTATTAAATATTAACTTATAACTTTACATTTTCTGAGCACATTTACCATAGTAATGTATATATTTTTTTACACCATCAGAAAGTAGAGAATTCAATGAACAAGAAACCAACAGACTTTTTTAAAAAAGCTCATATTTTGACGTGAGAATTTTCGTTTGAAAATTAGGCTGCTTTTTCGATATTAGGTCAAAATAAGGTGCAAAAATAAATATTTTAAATCAAAAAAATTACAGTGTATTTGGGATACAAAAAGGTAAGTTTTCACTAAATTTCGTGAAAAAAAATGATTTATTATAATAGATAAAAATAAAAACAAAAAACTTGGTTATTTGAATTTTTCACATATATTTTGAGGTTATGTGAAGAAAGTGTGTATACAAAAGTTGTAGATCTTTTTATTACCTACAATTTTGCGATTTAACTTTTTTCCATAGGACTTGTAGTTTTTCCGGAAATCGAGATAAACCGTTTTTTACCCTCAAAAGCCCCCCCCTTCCCACTTCCCGACCTCAGATCGCCGTTAATTTATTTTTCCTATCAATTTTGTTGTATTCTCTTCCTTTTACAATGGGTTTCATTCTACTATAATTTATTTATGTTTCAAATTGGAAAATCACCGCTCTAGTATGAGTATAACCTTTTTTTATTCATTTCTATATTTATTTATTTATTTTATTTTATTAAACACAAAACAGGTTACAATCATGTAAAAATATACATTATGAGATACATTTGATGAACAATAATTATAACCCAAAACATGTGTTCCAGAAAGTAATATATAAGTACGAGTAGATATTATTAATAATAACAATTACGTTTGAAAAACTTACAAATAACAAACAGGCATTAAAAATGAGAGTTACGAATCTTTGAGGATATTATGAATTTGTCGTTTATATACATTAAGATTATTGTGGAATATGTCTAGAGAAGGATTGTCGTTGTTTAGTGCATTGTACTGTCTACACATACGTACAATGGGATTATAGTAAGAAGTATTATTACGAAAGATATCAAGAGCAAAAACATTTGGTTTGCGGCATCTAAGATTGATATTAACATTTAGGTTAGAAAGTAGGGAAGGTGAATCAACCATTGAATGTAATAGTTTAAATAGATAGATGAAATCACTTATTTTACGTCTGTGTTCTAATGATGGCACATCAAAGTGAATCAATCTATATTTATATGTATGTTTTTTTATATATCGCTAAACCAAAATTTAGTTTTTGGAAAATCATATTTAACTTTATCTTAATATATAAAAATTACGTGTCACGTTGTTTGTCCGCGATGAACTACTAAACTACTGAAACGATTTTAATAAAATTTTGCAAACTGTGTGAAGTTTGATCCAACTTGAGAGATAGGATAGTTTATATCTCAATTTATAGTTCCAATATTTTTTATTGCAAATTATCTGTGAGTTCTTTAAGATTATAACAGATGGCGGTGTAAGGTAACTTATGGGCTGGATTCAGTAAATATCCAATAGATGGCGCATACTATATTGAATAGTTTACTACAATATAATTTAATATATATTTTAGTCATAGCAACCCGTGGTTAGGTTTGCTAGTTTTTATATAGATATTGCATTCAAAATTGTCTGTTATTACATCTAAGCGACTAAATGAATTGGAATGAAATTTGGTCCGTACTTATACAATAACCTGTATCAGGATATAAGGTAATTTTTATCCTGGAAAATTCATTCAGACGGACAACACCGCAAGCAAGAGCTGGCGACGCAGTATTTTTTTTTTATGGCATAGGTCGGCAAACGAGCAAGTGGGTTACCTGATGTTAAGTGATCTCCACTGCCCATGTACGCCCACCACCAGAAGAATCATGGGCGCGTTGCCAACCATAAAGAAGAAAGGGATAATTAGGGATTGGGAAGGGGAGGCGATTTGGGCTTCCGGATATCTCACGCACCGTACGAAACGCAGCAGCAAGCCGCTACTTTACGTCGGTGTTCTGTGAGACAGTGGTCATGACCCGGTCGAGCCAGCCCATTCATGCTGTAGACAAAACTGTCTACAGCGTGGCTCTACCACTCATAAAAAAATGAAAATTTCACCCGGCTACGGCTACAAAAGATAAGAGCCCTTAAATCTACACGTCCTATGACAGACATACAATCGCTGTAGGCTCTAATAGAGATCCATTGGTACTATTTGGGTACAGTATAGTTTCTATCAGTAAGTAGCAAACAAGTATATAACAAAAAAAAAGATAAAAAGAAGATTGAAAAGATCGCAGGAAGTCGCTGGATGCAGGCCGCTATGTTATATGTTCAGCAGTGGGCGTCCTGTGACGTGTCCATGATGATATAACAAACAGATATAACAAATATATATTTGCTTTACAAAACATAGCTGCAAAATTAAGATATTTCAGTCAATATTCACCTTTGGGAAGGTAAATTATTACATTGTTACTGTAAATGGGTCCCCATTAGGCCGTTAGCGACATAAATTCCAAACGTAAATGTGTTCCATTGTCTAACTGTCGCCGTTTCGCGATTACTTCGCCTTATATAGGTTCTTTATTAAAGAAAACCAATTTTTACGAGCTTTCCGTGAGGTCCACGTATAGCTTACGGGCTTTTGTTTGTAATTATCTTTTGCTTTGTATCTGTATTTATGTATCCGCTGCTGATTGGATGTAAAATGTTTGTCTATGGTATAGGTTATAGGACAACTTCCTTGGTGCAGTGGGCAAGTAGCCGGCTGTGAAGCGAGCGGTCGCCGGTTCGATCCCGCACCAAGACACAATGTCCAACATGTTAATGAATCAGGGCTTAACTGCTGGACGGATTTGGATAAAATTTTGTACGTAGCAAAATAAATTTTATTTAATTTAAATAAATTGTACATGTCTTAAATAAATTGTACATGTCTTAAATAAATTGTACATGTCTTAAAAAAATTGTACATACTTTCTTTCTGGTAGACGATGACCCGTATTAGAATTTAAACTACTTTTATGCGGGACTGGGACATCCACGAGGGTAGAGCCGGGATCAGAAGCTAGTATTAAAGTGTGTTTTTATAACATAGGCTGGCATACGAGCAAGTGGATTACCTGAGTTATTAGTGGAGATCCTAACCATATAGGTACAAATGAATTGTAAAAATGGAATATCTTTTTTTTGCGTCAGGTAAAAACCATATTGATTGTGGTAAAGACATTAAACAAACAAAATTACTCATCACAATGTTTATTTTTGAACTTCCATTGCTCACGTCATGCAACACAATATATACGTAATTACCCTAATTTGAAATACCCGTGTGACCCAAATTAGAAGCAAAACTTGTACAGATAATAGCTTCATTTTCATAAAGGTAATTCCCCGATTACATCTTGCGAGGGTTGTGTACACGCGGGCATAAATTAAAATTTAAGAGAAAACGAGCAAAGAAATTTCAAATACGCATTTTCCTCTGAACAAGGGATTTTAGATCAAACAAATATGGAGACTTCCTACAACTTTGAAATGATTAGGGAAAATTCTCAGATATACAAGTCTTCACACAGTTTTCCTTAGCTATTTAAATAAGCAACAGTGAACAATGTATATGTAACTTCGTAAAGTCAGACAAACCAGCGACCTCCGTCTCCGCAGCCGGTTCCACTCTCTGCTAGGCTATTTTTTTTAGACCGGCAAACGAGCAAGTGGGTCACCTTATGGTAAGTGATTTCCATGAACACCAGAAGAATCATGGGCGCGTTGCCGACCCTTAGGAAAGGGCTAAGTAGGGATTGGCAAGAGGAGGGGGATTTGGGACTCCGGATATCTCACTTACCGTATCAAACGCTAATGCCGTTACTTTACGTCGGTTTTCTGAGAGACAGTGGTAATGACACGGTCGAGCCGGCCCATTCATGTCTTCAGACAAAATTGTCTACAGGGTTGCTCTACCACTGAAATTGCTTTAAAAATAAAAATCGCAAGGAAATTTACTCAACTAATTGAATCAAGAGTAATAAATCTTCTTCAGTTTAATAAAGCTGTCCGATTTGCAGACCGTACGTACAGTTTTATATCTGCGTTGTGTACGGTAACCCACTGCGATATTATTGTAGGTATATTCAACTTGTGTTCGTCGCCTGTCGACGCTACCCCCGTTCAAGGTGATAGTTTCGGATATTTAGGAGTATTTCAACTGTTCAAATCGTGGATATAAATTTGAATTTAGTTTCTACTGTGGCTATTGTAATGTAGATACATTGGAACCGAATGTCCCTCATAGTTCCAAATTTCAGACTACCCTCAGCAAAGTAAAATTAAACCTTTACCTCGTTATAAATTTCTACCTTTACTCGCTGTTCTGCCGATTTCAGTTCAATATCAAATCGAACGCTTAACACAAATGTTAACTTGCTAGTGGTAGGATATTCATATCCGCCCGGATAGCGACCACCGTACTCATGGTGTTAAAATCTACCATAGTAATCCACACACCTTGTGTAGGCCGCATTCCAAGATTAGCCAGTGTATACCCGGTTCTCCCGAGGGGCTTGCGACATGACCATATGGTTGGTTGGGGCGCGTATAGAGGTACATCCTTGTATCCCTGTGCCTGCATCGGTCATCCGACTGTCATGTCGCAGGCCCCTCGATTTGCTTCTTACCTCTTCGAGTGTGAACAAGCATTTATATACGCCGGCATGATTCTGGTGACAACCGATAAACCACCGTTTGTTGGTGGTCACTGGTTTTTATGGACTGCACTACGCTTACTATCAGGTGTAATGCGTTCACTTTGCCGTGCTCGGATAAAAAAATTTGTGATCACAGAATTTGAACCCAGAACTTCTTCTCAATCCAGGTATGCTGCCATTATACCAGTGAGACGATAATTAAAATAATCCACACACAAACCACACTTTAATTACTCAAAGGCACTGAGCAATCGATATTTCTTTGTACAGAAAGCTCGAACAACAGTGATGGAGATAATTACGCTCATTTCTATACGAAACTTGGAGCGTCTCGCGGAAAGGAATTAGTACCTGGTTACAGACAATGCAAAGATTTCTTTCTGTTAGTACAGTTCTTTCCTTGTTTCAGAGTTTGTACAGTGTCCTGCTAATGATGCGGTGTCCGAAATCCCTATTCTATAAATCTGAAACGAAGCAACGAAGTTCAGAACATTTTTATAGCATAGCCGGGAAATGAGCAAGTGGATCACCTAATGGTAAGTGGTCTCCACCGCACATAAACGTCCACAATATCAATAAAATAATGGGCGCGTTGCCGCCCTTGTAAAAGGTACAGGACGAAACGCAGCACCATGCGGGTGCTTTTCGTTTTTCTGTGAGACAGTGGTATCGACCCGGTTGAGTCGATAATTTATGCTGTAGAAAAAACTAGCTACAGCGCGGTTCTACCACTCAGCCAATTAATAGTTACCTACTCTATTACAACTTAAATAATATGCTTATATAAGTATTAAAAAGAACCTCGAAGAAAGAAAAAACTATTTTTAACCAAGCTACACATATAAATCAATATCAATTCAATTGATTTTAATCACTATATCAAAAATAACAACATTGTACATTTATGAAGTGAAGTGTTCCAACATTATTCTATTGGAACAGAAAGATTCCGTACAATATAGTCCGGTCTAATTAGACCAAAAAATAGGGATAAAGTTACAATAATTCACACTAGGCTGAAAATTGGTAGGATTGTTCAAAACACTATCATAAATGAAATATGAGAAGTCCTCATCGATCCGACATCTGGAAAAAAAAAAAAATTGGTGTGTGTCGTGGGACACCAGGTAGGAACGAAGTTCCTTCGGCTAATGTAGAATCGACACAAATTGCAAAAAATTCAAATTATCAACTGAAATAACAAAATAGGTCTCTTTATTTTTGTTTGACAACATAAAATTACATAGAAATAGAATAGAAAAATAGAAATAAAAAAAAGACGTGTGGCACTCGGAGACTGCCGCGGTAAAGCTATTGTATAGCATTTTTTATCAACTTAAAAATAACGGACGGCCGTGTTCTATAATCAAAAATTCAAATTTCAAACCGCGTCTACATTTCCAAATGTCATAAGTTTCACAACCATCTGTTTTATTAACGGAATTTCGACTTTAACTTTGTGTGCTAGATATCAAATTAAGTTAAAAAAAATTATGTCGTGACAAATTTTTCGTGCCAACTTTTCGTACCAATTTTTTCCGTCTAGCCCCCTTTCGCAACGCGCGATAAGGAACTACGTTCCAATTACTCGGCGTCTCAAAAACGGTAAGCTTTATTATAAAATTAACTCAGACAAAAATTGTAGATGATGTACTATTTGAAGTTCCATAAACATATTTAGTGACTAAATACGGTTAGATATTGTCGAAAATCATCGTCCTTAGTGTTATACATTACAGAACCCTAAGCACTGCGCCACGTCAGCTACCGTAGAACATTTCATTAGCCACTAATGCAATGTTACACTTGCGTCGTTCTACACCACACACGCGGTCGCGGCTCACGGACAACAACGTTCTCCTGAACTCACTTTACATTATACCATTATCTATTTATTCTGAAAGTATTTAAGTGTCTTAATAATATTACAAATCTCGTAAATCTACCACGATGACAGACCGGCTAGTGTGCAACATTAACTTATACTTGTACATTAGATTTATTTTCGGTTTCTACCACAAGTTCCAAGTTTCCGAGCGAGTACGATGGCTGGCCAGGTGTTACTGCTGCCTCGTCTGCGCAAGTATTATTACTTGTTTTTGTATTGTTCTCATAGAGATCAATTCGATGTTTCCATGGTGTCTGGCGATAGCTGAATATTTGTTATATGTGTTTATTTCTTTACCGATCAATAACAAGTACTTACTGCAGTATTACAAGAAGATGCCGCTTATTGATGACGTAACCATCGGCACGTACAAACCGATGTACCTCTGTCTTACCGCATATATCCCAGTGTTGTTCCTTACCCAATTTTGTACTTTAATAAGATATCTGGTAAAATATTGGGCTCAAGATCGAGTGAGACATTTCTTTGCTTTCTCGGAATCTATCTTATGGTGTGCTAATGTAGTAGGAAGGTCGCCTGTATTATTCGTGTTTGCTCTGCTGTACACTCGCGTGAGGGCGATGCGGAAAGAACTAGAGAGTAACGACTTCAAATTCAGAAGCCAGGGCAAGTACCATCCGCGACGGTATATACAAATGTATGAAGCGATAATGGACGGCCTGGAGAAAAGCGATAGCACTGTAAAGCTCCAGGTAACAAACAGGCACTTTGCTTATAATTCTGATTCACACTCCATTATATGCGATAGGCCGTGAGAGTATGATTGTTGTGGCAAACCTGCTTATCATCAGCCGAGTGGCCTACTTGCCTTGTTATTCGGGCTAAAAAGAACATACACACGTTTCTACCCTGCAGGAAGCAGGATACGAAGCCAAGGCATTAATCACTCTTTCCTTCATAGTCATAGCGATGGCTATCACTTATAATATTATTATTGCCACAAGTCGTGAGCACAGACCAACAGTAGGAAAGTCAGTTGAGAGTTCAATAGATGACGAGTATCAACTGATGAACCAATCGCGTGTAGCGTCGGTGCCCCGTGTTACTTCATTCCGCCAATCAGACGTATAAATGAACTACCTCGATGGAGAAGTTTGTGCTCACTACTGGTGCTGGTACCTATACCATCATGTCATCTACTTGCTCTCTTCTCAAACTTCTGCAAGATAAAGTTATATTATCATTCAAAGTCAATCTTCATGTAAATTTTTTATATCTTAAATCTATTCTTATCGCAGATATACCAATGATAATAAAGTGCCTCTTTCATTTTCAGCTATTTATTTTCGTCCTGTTTTCGACGCCATTTTTCTTGTATGGGACAATAAATTGTCTCTACCTTTTGAAGAATAACGTAAGTGCACTAAATACTAACCATTCAAGCGAAGTTAAGATTGATGGGCAAGAATTAAGTACATGCGTTCTATTATTTTAACCTAGTTCTTCAAAGATTTTAAGTCTAATTAGTAGAGGATTTCGGGTAACATCGACCTTCACCCATCTGTTTACCGAATGAAAAATATATTTTAGGGTATAAAATGTGTTGCTGAACACATACCAATAGTGTTGCCTAAAAAAATATAGTCAAGGATATGATTAATTAAAATTAAAAAAAATATATTATTTCCTGGAATGGAGGCCACGTACTAGCAAACGCAGCGTTTGACGTCCACCTACAAGGTGGACAGACGACCTGATAAAGGTCACAGGAAGTCGCTGGATGCAGGCCGCTTCCAACAGGTCGGTTTGGAAATCTTTCGGGGAGGCCTATCATAGGCAGCAGTGGACGCCGTGTCGTGCTGGTAATGATGATGATGATTATTTTCCTAACTTGTTTACCAAAAAAAAATAACCTTCAATGAAAAGTATACAATGCATACTACCTGCAAAAGCTAGGTTGCCTACCATTTTCTGGCCACTACTACCTGGTTGCCGTGTGCAAACAGGTAACTAAAAAGTGGCCATTGCGCTCATCTAGCTCCTAGCTTTTAGTATTTAAAAAAAATAAAATTTTTATGTAACAGTATTTATGGCCAGACTAATTAGTTCCGGGGTTGTGGCTATTTTTCTATATTTCTTCATCATCATTATCATCAGCCACAGGACGTCCACTGCTGAACGCAAACTGCTGCTGCCTCTCCCAAATATTTCCAAGCCGACCTGTTGGAAGCGGATAAAATACATATTTGTTGGATATTTCTTGCTTGATTCTTTTAGTGAGTGTTCATGGGCAGTGGAAATCGCTTACCATCAGGCGACCCACTTACCCCTGTGCCAGACTCTGCTTAAAATAAATTATTACAGATGGTGACTACGTTTGATTTACTATGGTTTATCATGGAGTCTGTGTTCGGATACTCGCCGTTGTTGCTCTCAGCTATATTAGCAGACATGGTCACCATGGAAGTGCAGGAGATGTTGGGCATCATCATAGAGAGACGCATAACTTGTAACAGTAAGTTATATAGTCAAGTACCGATTTCTTATAGCATAGACCGGCTAACGAGCAAGTGGGTTATCTAATGGTAAGTGATTGCCACCGCCCATGCACGCCCACAACACTGGAAGAATGATAGTTCGATTGCCGAGCTGAAAGCGAAGGGATAATTAAGGGATTGGGAAGGAGAGGGGGATTTGAGCCTCCGGATATGTCACTCACCGCACGAAACGCAGCAGCAAGCCGATACTTTACGTCGGTTTTCTGTGAGACAGTAGTAACGGTCAAGCCGGCCCATTCATGGTGTAGACAAAACTGTCTACAGCGTGGTTTTACCACTCAAAAAATATAATTACACACATTAGGTTTAACAAATAGGTTATTATGATTTATGATAATAAATATATAAATATATTTTTATGATTGATTTGTTTTGTGTTCAGACGAGCGAGACCGTGCCGAGATCCAGAAGCTGTTCCAGCTAGTGAAGGGTCGCCCGTTCGAGTACAGTTTGTGGCGCGTGGTGCCGCTCAACTTACGCTGTCTACTCTCCTTCGTCTCCTATTCTGTCATTACTATCATTGCCATATATCAAGTTAAGGACTGGCTTTAGTTTAATAACCCGATCAATTGATAAAATGACTATATCTGATGATATAATCAGTTATATATTCTGATGATATAGTAAGTTCAGTTCAAATATAATCTCTAAGAGAACATGAGAGCAGTTGCATTTATCGACAGTTAGCAAAATTCTGACCTGGATGTTAGGTTATTCGTGGAACACGTGATGCATCCATTATTACTAATTGTATTTTACAATGCATCCATCATACATAAAAAGTGTTGATGAATTAATGAACTATTTTAATCAACAGACTATATTTATCGCACTGTAAAGAAATATCGATTCATGGTGTTTCCATATAATTCAATTTCGATATCTCTGCTAAATGTATTGTTTCCTGCACAAATATTGAAGATATTTAGTATTGATTTTGTTTATAATTAAGACATGTGTGTGAGTGATATCTAAAAATTTAAATAAAAATTAAGGACTTATCTTTGTTTTCTTTTTTTCAATAAAAGCTATTCCTTGAGATCCTCGGCCCCGGTTATTTACATGATATCAAAACTCTAATTAAATTCCACTGCTCATGTTACACATAATATCAGAAAAATCATAGAATTAAAAAGAAGGGATAATTAAGGCATTGAGAAATTGAGGGAGGATTGGGCCTCCGGGTATCTCACTCACCGAATGAAACGCAACAACAAGCCGTCATTCACATCAGTTTCTGTAAGATAGTGGTAAAAACCCGGTTGAGCTGCCCCAATCATGCTCTAGACAAATATCGGCACGAGTAGTGAGCACTGATGGACAGCAGAGCTGCCACTTCACGAGCTTTTCTGAGAGACATTGGGACGATCCCGACGCAGCTGTCTCATTCAAGCCGACAAAACTGATTGTAATGCGGTCTATAATATACGAGTGGTACTCTCAGATTCATTGAAGCCTCAGAAATGACTAAGCATCATAAGAATTCACATCTAATATTACGAAGTGACGGGCACAATGCAGTATTTGGGTAGTAGGTACTATTTATGGGCAGGTTTGTTATGCAACTTTTCAGAGACTAACCCGCCCACACACCCGCTACTGTAACTCATGTGCACTAGTATCAACAGTGGCACGAATTTTTTGTTGATACCGAGCAGTGAAGTTTTGCGAGTCTCTGAGAATGCCTAAATGTCTTTGTGCCGCAACAAAATTAATCAGATAGAAGGTTAGATAGTTGTTAACATTAATTGTCCACTACCTTTATAAAAAATCGGGTGATAAAATAATGAACTAAGGAGGTCTCAACCTCAGGCACAAGGACATTAACAACTGGAGAAGCCAGATCAAATCGTAGTTCTTGATACACTCAATATAGGTTAAGACTATGTGTATGAAAACGTAAAATAAGCCCGCTGGTTTTAATACCCAACAGTTACACACATCCTGACCCCACACTAAGGTACTAGTCTTGTGTCATGAGTAGTTCTCTTTATGATGTATACAAGATATAAGAAAGGATATTTTGAAATTCAACCTCTAATAGGGTATAGGTAATAAGGTAGATAAGATGCTTAAGAGAGCAGGGGTTGTTCTCAACAAAGACATTCAGAAAAGTTAGTCATGGAACAATTATGAAACCAGTTAAAAATGTATCATAACCGTAACTCGAAAGTTATGGAGTCAAGTAAAAAAAGACTAAAGATAAATAAGGTCAATCTGGAATAAAATGAACTTCAAACAAAAAAACAGTAAAAGCGATCCATTCGTGTAGGCCCTGCGATACCGAAAAAAGATACACACATCCACAAACAAACAAAGGGGTCAACTTATAAAACCCCTCTTTTTTGTCCGTGGATAAAAACAAGGTACTGAATTTTTCAGCTAATCTCCTCGGGATTCAAAGACTGTTCTATAAATTGGATATTTTCATGGCTGCATTTCCAGATCAATACTTATTTTAAGCCATGTAGGTAAATAAAATTACTTTGTTAAAAGCAACATAATTCTACATTGATGGAGTGGTCAAGCATATATTTTATTTAATGGAACGATTCCGTACAATTTTTAAGAATATTCTATCGTATTTGCGAATTTGGTTCACGTTGTGAATTGTGGGGGTCAGATGCGGCTCGCACCACATAATACCAAATCAACCATCAAATCATGATGGGATGGCGGACCATGATGTTAAGCAGAGATAACGCCAGACAGAAAGATTAAGCATTCAGAATACTATTTACATTTTAATTTGTGTATTAAATTACTCGTTTGTACTTTTAATGGACTAAACTTCTCAGAATAAATAAATTGACATTTGCCTTACTCCTCTTAAGCCCTTTTTTGGCGTAGGGGAAAAAAGAAGTCCCAACGCACCGAAAGTCAACAGCAGCATCCGAGCCAAATCACCCGTGCTGCTGTCCATATCGGAGTCGCTCGTATAATACAAAGGGGAGCTATCGTAACGCGCACTAATTGCCCCTATAGTTCGCCTTTTACGATGGGCCAGGTGTTCATATTCCTAAACGTCCCTAATCCCCAGGGTGGGAGACGCCGCTCGATTGATACCACGGCCACCTACGTCTCTTTTGGCGAAGAGAGTGGTCGGAATGTTCCAGATTATTCTGGACACTCCTGCGAGATAGCCGCCTCGCTGAATAAGATCACTGCACGCTGGGACCACCGGCTGTTAGCCATAGCGGACATTACAACGGGCTACGAGATGTCACCTCCAAGGGATTTTATTAATGCTTATGCTAGGTTATAAGCCTTATTCTTATATGCTAGGTTAGGGGATAAGCCCATCGTAGTACGTAGCTACACATATCTCGAGACACACAGTCCGTACCTCAACCTTGAATACATATTTTTACAGAACCCTAAGCACTGCGCCACGTCAGCTACCGTCGAACATTTCATTAGGCACTAATGCAATGCCACACTTGCAATCGTTCAATACACATACGCGGTCGCGGCTCACGGACAATAAGGTTCTGCTGAACTCACTCTACATTATATCATCACCTCTTTATTCTGGTAATCATCCAGAAAGTTGTTAAGTGTCTTAATAATATTACAAATTTCTTAAATCTACCACGATGACAGACCGGCTAGTGTGCAACATTAACTTATACTTATACATAAGATTTATTTTCGGTTTCTACCACAAGTTCCAAGTCTCGGAGCGAGTACGATGGCTGGCCAGGTGTTACTGCTGCCTCGTCTGCGCAAGTCTTATTACTTGTTTGTATATTTTTTCTAAAGACATAATATATCCGCTAATTCCTTTATGTCTAACGATAGCAGAATATTTTTCATATGTACTAATTTCTTTGCTAAAGAATAACAAGTATTTACTGCAGTATTACAAGAAGATGCCGCTTATTGACGACGTTACCATCGGCACGTACAAACCGATGTACCTCTGTCTTACCGGATATATCCCTGTGTTGATCCTTTTCAAGATCTCTACTTTTATTAGATATGTGGTAAAATATTGGGCTCAAAGTCGACCAAGATGCTTCTTTGCTTTCTGGGAATCCGTCATATGGTGTACTAATGTAGTAGGAAGGTCACCTATATTATTTGTGTTTGCTCTGCTGTATACTCGCGTGAGGTCGATGCGGAAAGTGCTGGAGAGTAACGACTTCAAATTCAGAAGCCAGGGCAAGTACCATCCGCGCCGGTATATACAAATGTTTGAAGTGATAATGGATGGCCTGGAAAAAAATGACAACATTGTAAAGCTCCAGGTAACAAACACGCGCTTTGTTTATAATTCTGATCCACACTCAGTTCTTTGCAATGTGTCGTGAGAGTATGGTTGTTGTGGCAGGCGTGCCGCTTACCACCAGCCGATTGGCTTACTCTCTTTGTCATTCAGACTAAAACCATTCACACAAATGACTGCCTTACAGAAAACAAGAAACGAGACCATTTCATTAGTAACCATTTCCTTAATAGTGCATGAGCGGTGGTTATCAATTATAATAATTATTGCCAAGAGTCGAGAGCATAGACTATATATATTTAATATTGGAAGGGCAGTTAAACGTTCAATAGATGACGAGTATCCAATAGCGTGTAGCGTCGGCGTCCCGAGTTCCTTAATGCTCACTATTGGTGCCGGTACCATCGTGTGATCTACTTGCTCTCGTCTCGGGCTTCTGCAAGATAAAGTTATATTATCATTCAAAGTCCATTTTTATGTTAATTTGCTATTATCTTGTAAATCGATTCCTATCGCTGGTATACCAATGTTAATAAAGCCCTCTTTTATTTTCAGCTATTTATTTTCGTCCTGTTTTCGACGCCATTTTTCTTGGTTGGGACGATAAGTTGTCTTTCCCTATTGAAGAATAACGTAAGTGCACCATTTACTGCCAATTTAAGCTAAGTTAAGATTGATGTGCAAGAATTAAGTCCATGAGTCCTATTACTAGCACTACTCTCTTATTTGATTCTAGTTTCTGAAATCTTGTTATTGAAAAACTAGAACCTGTTTCTTCTTTTATATTCCTATTACCAATCCATCAGATAGGGTTTGTTCCTCTTTCCGTTTTCGCGGTACCAATAACCGACCGATTAACAGGAAAATTATAAATGATTAGAATAGCTTTTGTGTGATATTTTTAATTTATTCAAACATATCATAATTACTTTTATTATCATACTTATCGATCTACGACCGTGAATGAACTTATCCGACTGATTCGTTAGATTCATCTCACTTACAAGCAAAAACCGACCATGCAGGGTGTATATTAAGACATACAACAGTATATCCGTCAAGTTTGAAGAAGAAGAGGGACAATAATAATTTTCGACAAAAAAATTTTAGACATGTCTTATAAGAGTCTCTTGAATACCTCAAATCCTAAATTTCATACCTAAACCTATGGAACCTATTATAGTTCCGAGGTTGTTACGATCTGAAAAGTGCTATTTTTCTTGATTTATTGCATTATCCTTTTAGTGAGCGTTCATAGGCGGTGGAGGTCGCTTACTATCAGAAGACTTACTTGTTCGTTTGCCAGACTCTGCTAAAAAATAAATTATTACAGATGGTGACTACGTTTGATTTACTATGGTTTATCATGCAGTGTGTGTTCGGATACTCGCCGTTGTTGCTCTCAGCTATTTTAGCAGACATGGTCACCATGGAAGTACAAGAGATGTTGGCCATCATCATAGAGAGACGCATCGTTTGTAACAGTAAGTGATATGGCAAAGTACTAAACTTTGGTCAGGTTTAATTGAACGGTATAACATATCTCAGTTTGTTTAATCCATCGAATTAAATACATAAAATGTTATCAAATTATACAAACTTTAAGTTACTAGCTATTATTAAACTCATTGTTCTTACGTTTTAATTGTCTTAAATAAATTTAATTACGTTGTAATTGTCTTATAGAATCGTCTCCAAAAAACAACTTCAAAAAACACTCTGGCAACACCGGTCCGATCGGTCGTCAAAATTGTGCTCTGTTAAATATTAATTAATTAAACGTAAATTAAGTAGTAAATTCGTGTTCAATTTAAATAATTACCGAAATATATTATAATAATAGTGAAATTCGTTGAAAATTGAACAAAATATAACCAAATATCGTTTTAAATACGAACGGACAGCTGTCACAGCAAGGGAGTTCAACGACCTTTTTTGAAAAAAAAAGCATGTTTACACCCAGTTTACGGCGAGTATTATTGTAATTATTGAGACTAACACACGACATATACATATATTACTACACATCGTTTCACTTTTGTGAACAACGTCCATCACACACTGGCAACGTTATTGTCTCGTTTTGCTTGACAAAAACAAGTGGAAGCAAAACTGACGACTGATTTTATTTGCCCCAGACTCAGTACACTTTAAACTCATCACAACCACTGTTCAGTAAATTCCCGTCTCTTTAAAGTCAATATATTAGATCTATTTTCTCATATACACTAGTTAACCAACTAAATACCCCCCATTTTTATTATAATATTGCAAGTAATTTTCTATTCATCCATTTCCTTGTTGACTGCCCATTCCCCCATTTTTTCAGCTCATCCAAGCTAAACTCGAATATGCAGACCCGCAAAGCTGCCGCTCAGGACGCAGAGCTAAAATTGAGCAAAGCACTCAAAGAACTAAAAGCATACAAAGAACAATGCCAACAGCTGCTGCAAGAGCGGGAGGAGAGCGAGGATGAAGTGAAAAATATTGTTAGTAAAAATACATCTCTCAAACGAGAACTGGCAAAACTTCACCAAGATTACTTAATACTCGCTGATGAACGAAACAGACTCCAAGCGGTGACAGAATCTTTTGACCATTGCAGTTCATTATATGAGGAATCCCTACGAAAAATTAGAGACTTGGAGCATGAGTTACATATAGCTAATCAAAAATTAATAATTGTAGAAAATGAAAAGGAATGCTCACAAGCCTTGGTAAACCACAGTCTTTATGATGAACTGGTTGGGTGTGGCTCAGAGCATGTTCCAGTAAAATCTAGTTTAATTATAGACTTAACAGGAAACGACTCACATACTAGCCAGTCAAATTTTCATATGTTGAGTCATAATAAAGTAAAAAAATACATAAAATTAAATAAAATAATAAAGAGATTAAAAAACTTAAAAACTAAACAAAACTATTTTAAAACAAATGTAGAATTAAGGAAACAACGTAGGGCTTTTGTTTCAAAAATAGAAAATTATGAAATTAAATTGGAGGATAGCAAAAATATATATGAAATTGATACCCAACGCTTGCTCTCTGAAATAAAAACTTTGGAGGAATCTTTAAGTATCACATACAATAAGTATATTTCTTCACAAAATGAAATTCAAGAGTTAATTAAAATATGTGAAGATAATCAAAGTCATCATAGCTTAAATAAAAATGAAGTAGTAGGACAATTAAATGTAGTGAATTCTATGACCTGTGACTCAACGGCAACATATGAGTCTGAGAGTTCAAAAAATAAATTTAATATTATAACCCCTTGTGAAGACTCCTTATCAGTTATAAATTCATGCGAGTCCCCAAGGGAGCTTGTACCTCCTAAAAACGATACTTTAAGTTTAAATAAAAAAATTAAATATCAATCAATACTATACAGTGATAATATAGGCAAAGGTATTGGTGTTTTGTTAAAAAATAGTTTTAATCACTCTGTAACAAATAACTGTATGCCAGGAGTGAGCTACACAGAAATAATAGAAAAGTTAAAACTAGAAAAATGTATTAATAACTCATGCATTACACTGCTTGTAGGGAATTGCCTTGGTTTAAAGAAAAAGGACATAACCAACGGTTTTAAGTCAATGTTGAACTTAACTTGTCCTAAGATCATACTGTGTGCCTTCCCATATCTAGACAATGTGTCTGATAGGGTAAATAACCATATATATCTTTTGAACAGACACATGCAATTTTTAGTGAGTCACTATAATGATAAATTTATTTATTTTGACACCAATATATTTATTGGTAAATATAGACTGACAAAGGATACTTTGTATCCACCTAAATTTTTATTAAAATTGATTGCTACATCAGTAGCTTATTGTATTAACACAGTCATAAGTAGTATGACAGTGAATTTGACCACCACTGTTAGTAGTGTTACTAAAATAAATGTGGTGAATAATTTAAACATGTAAATGTGACAACAGAGAAGCATAAAAATTATTTAGTTTTATCACATCAGAATATTAACCGCTTCTCTGGCAAAATTTTAGACATAGAACTTTTTATTGACTTGTATAAAATTGATATCTTGTGTTTCACAGAAACCTGGTTGAAGGCGCACCATATGAACTTTAATGTAAATGGCTTCAGGGTCGCCAGCTCGTTCAATAGGGTGTCTGCAGAGGGTGGAGGTGCCTTAATTCTAGTCCAAGATAATGTTACATTTAAGGAAAGGAAAGACATTTCTCACCTCTCTGTTGAGCGAGTATGTGAGGTCGCATGTGCGGAAACCGACCTATACATTATATTATGTGTATATAGGCCTCCTTCATCTAACCTATTAAGTTTTATTTCAATTATGGAGGATATCCTTATGAAATTTAAAAATAATAAAAAAATTATAGTCTGCGGAGACTTTAATGTTAATATTCTGGTTGATTCTCCGGATAAATGTAAATTTGTATCATTATTTGGCTCATTTAATTTAAATTGTTTGTTTACTGAGCCAACTAGGGTCACATATGCGTCGGCAACATGTATTGATAATATTTTAACCAATTTCAATACACTAGATAAGTTTGTAACAACAGGTGTTCGGTCAGATCATAAGTGTCAGATGGTCAAACTTAACAATAATATAAGTAAAAATCAGAACCCCATTACATTAAGGCCTCTGACAAAAAACAACTTATTAAATTTTAGAAACAATCTAGATTCGTTAATGTACACTTTTATGCCAAATTCTAACAATCCAAATGACATGTATAATGCTTTATTTAGTAAAATCTGCAATGAATTTAATAAAACTTGCAAACCAAAAACACTTAAATCTAGCTCTAAAATTAACTTTGCAGCCTGGGCTACTAAAGGCATTCGGCGTAGTAGAGATATTTTATATGACTTATACGACAGAAGGTCCTATACACCTGATGTCAACTTTTCAAACTACGTCAAAAATTATTCTAAAATATTTAAAAAAGTATGTTTGCAAGCTAAAGCCGCACATATTAGTGAAAAGTTAAGACGATCAAGCAACAAAATAAAAACTACCTGGCAAATAATTAATGCTGAAACTGGTAAAAATAGAATTAGTGACAACTCGATAACTTTACTTATAAATGACGAACTAGTTTCAGATAAGCTCTCTGTTGCTAACTACCTTGAGAATTATTTCACTAACATACCCATAGAGACTACTACATGTCTACAGTCATCAGCGACTTTAGCAGAATCATTGTTATCAGAAAATGTCAAAGGAGTTATGCCTCATTTTAATTTTGACACGATATCTCATTGTGAAATAATTAAAGCATTTAAGAAACTTAAAATTAAAGGCACCGAAGATCTATGGGGGTTATCTGTTAAAGCTATAGAAGCTATTATAATAAATATTGCTCCCATTTTAGCAGATATTTTTAATTTTTGTGTTAGTGACGGTACTTTTCCCGATTTAATGAAAATTAGTAAAATTGTGCCCATTTTTAAGAAAGGCTGTGTAAATAGCGCCTCGAACTATAGACCTATATCTATATTACCAGCTCTTAGTAAGGTTTTTGAAAAAATAATGCTGGACCAAATGTTGGCGCATTTTGATAGGAATAGGATATTGCATAATAAACAATTTGGGTTTACAAAGAATCGGTCTACTCAAGATGCTGGTTCTGCCTTAATGACATCTGTATTGGAGGCATGGGAGGGATCACAGGATGCTCTTGGTGTGTTCTGTGATCTCTCCAAGGCTTTTGACTGCGTCGACCATCAAACCCTTATTGCTAAACTCAAGTACTATGGATTTTGTGGTACATCTCTCGATCTTGTGATATCCTATTTATCTGGTAGGGAACAAAGAGTGTCTATTGAAGGCGTCACTTCAGTGGGATCCACAGTTAAAATAGGGGTTCCACAGGGTTCCATTCTGGGCCCTTTTCTGTTCTTAGTTTATATTAATGATCTTCCGTACATGGTAGAAAAGATGACAGACATAGTTTTATTTGCTGACGATACATCTTTAATATTCAAAGTAAATCGCAAGGATGAAAATCTAGTTACACCCAACAACATTCTAAATTTGATATTAAATTGGTTCTCTGCGAATAATCTTCTATTAAATGCAGGTAAAACAAAATGTATCCGTTTTACATTACCAAATGTTGGAAGGGTGAAGTCGCGCATTGAATTAAACGGAGAAATATTGGATCTAGTCTCTGCAACTACTTTCCTAGGAATAACCATAGATAGTAAATTGCAGTGGGACCCTCAAATTGAAAAAATATCCGGTAAATTAAGTGCTGCAGCTTTTGCTGTTCGGAAAATAAGACGCTTGACTGATGTTTCAACGGCTAGGTTGGTATATTTCGCATACTTCCACAGTATTTTGTCCTACGGCATTCTATTGTGGGGTTCAGCTGCTGATATAGACACTATATTTATATTACAAAAAAGAGCAGTTCGTGCTATATATGACCTAAGTAGCCGCGATTCCTTACGATCTGTATTCAAGGATAGTAATATACTGACTGTGCCGTCTGAATACATCTATCAAAATATTATGTATGTTCGTAAAAACCTCAATAAATTTAAGAAAAATAGTGACATTCATAGTATAAATACGAGGAACAAAAACAAACTCGCTGTACCCGCTTTTAGAATAGTCAAGACTAAAAAGTCATTTATGGGTAACAGCGTTAAATTTTATAACAAGCTCCCCAATAACGTAATTAATATGCCCGATAAAATGTTCAAGGCACACATTAAACGAGTGCTCATGTCTAGGGGCTACTATAATGTTAAGCAATATCTAGAGGATAGACATGTTTGGCGTTCGGCTCCTTCTTGCATACTGCGACCTCCTAGGGACCCTGTAGCTTAAACTATGTAGGGAATAAACTCATAAATTTACCCTAAATAATTAAATATGTTGATCTTTAAATGACTTCAATATAATACGAGCAAATTAAATAAATAAATTTTAATGAAAACTACAATAAATTGAATTAAAGACGACCGATCGTGTAACAAATAAAATACCTACGTGAATATGGCAATTTTTTAATCGACAAGTCATTATTTTCGAGAATAGCTTAAGCGGATCAAAAACAAGCCCACTGAGTTTGTTCGCCAGGTCTTCTCAGGCAGGGTCGCGTTTGGATCTGGTGGTAGTTTTAAAACAATCAATCTGGAGATACACATGATCCGTATTAATCTGCCTTATAACTAACTATATATTTAAAAGGCTTTGTATTTCCGCAAATAATTTGGATTGAAAGACTGGACCAAAAACAAGCCCACTGAGTTTGTCTAGCTGGAACTTCTCAGGGCTGGGTCGCGCCGCGTTGAATCCAGCGGTAAAGGAAGCCCACTTGAGTTTGTTTCGCCGGGTCTTCTCAAGGTGGGTCGTTTTGGATCCGGTGGTAGTTTTAAAACACGTGCCGTTTTCGATAATGCCTATGGTCCATATAGACGACCCCTCAAAATTTATGATGATTCTGGACTATTCCATAGTAAAAATATGGAAAAATAATAATTATAAATAGTTTTAGTGTAATTGCCGAGTGTATTTTGATGATGCTATGTATGTATGTATACATTAGTTGATACTGATTTCTATGTAATATAAGTTTCTTTTACTTTTGTACTGACTTGTCATAAGCGCTATTTCAATTGCCTACATGATTAATAAATGCTTTCATTCTTTCATTCTTTCATTCTTTCAAAATCAACCAATTTGTAACCACTAAAATAGATGGATAACCTTTATTCTTCACAACTTATTGCTCATCGATCTAATGTTGCAAGATAGACTTGAAGTGCACTCTGGAGCTGAGGTATTGAGGTGTCGTGTTTGATATCGACCGTTTCGTGTAACACAGTCGCGTTTCTTGCTTTGGTGAGATGCTCTGCCCGCGCATCCAGATTCAAATGCTTATTCTAGTTCAGTATGAAAGAATCCAGATCAAATCCAGTTTAGGCTGGAATAATCAACCATACTTCATATCTATTTGACTTAAACGTACTTATTCAAGTTTTAAGTACTCAATTCCTGTATTGCCCCTTCTAACTTAGATCAAATTGTGTGAGGAAAAGAGACAATGCAACTTTAAGTACGGAATCTAAATGTTTATAGCTAATGATCGATTTGTTTTGTGTTTAGACGAGCGAGACCGTGCCGAGATCCAGAAGCTGTTCCAGCTAGTGAAGGGTCGCCCGTTCGAGTACAGTTTGTGTCGCGTGGTGCCACTCAACCTACGCTGTCTGCTCTCCTTCGTCTCCTATTCTGTCATTACTATCATTGCCATATATCAAGTCAAGGACTGGCTTTAGTTTAATGACCCAATCAACTGATAAAACGACGGTATCTGATGATAAGTTCAGTCTAAACATAATGTCGATATAACTAGAGAGCAATTTTCTAGAGTTAGCAAAATTCACATCTGGATATTAAGTTGATCGTGGAGCTGGATGAATTAATGCGCTATTTTAATCATTAGACTATATTTATCGCACTGTAAATAAATATCGATTCATGGTGTTTCCATTATTGAGTTACCTATTATCCCTCGTACCTACTCCTTTGTCAGATCTTCACGAGATCCTAATGGTACCCTTATGGTTCAATATATCTATCTACTAAATGTATTTTTTGCCGCACAAATATTATAAAATTTAGTATTGATTTTGCTTATAATTAAGACATGTTGTGTGATATCTAAAAATAAAAATAAAGTACTTATCTTTGTTTGTTTTTGAAATAAAGGCTTTTCTTAAGATCTTCGGTCTCGGTTATTTGCATGACATCAAAACCCTAAGTGAACTACACTGCTCATTTACCCATAAAGTCAGAAAAGTCATAGAATTAAAAAGAAGGAATAATTAAGGAATCGAAAAGTGGGAGGAGGGGGGGATTTGGGCCTCCGGATATCTCACTCACCGAACGAAACAACAGAAAGCTATTATTACGCATTAGTTCCCGTAATACAGTGGTAACAACCCGGTTGAGCCGGCCTATTCATCCATTACCACTGCGGGTTTGATTATCGGCACGAGTAGTGAGCACTGATGGACAGCATATCACAGTACACAGATCCCACAGTAATATACTAGTCTTGTATCGTGGGTAGTTCTCTTTATGATGTATAAAAGATATAAGGAAGGATATTTTAAAATTCAACCCCTATCTATGGGTGTCTATGGGTAATAGAGTAGGTGAGATGCTTAAGAGGGCAGGGGTTGTTCTAGACAAAGACATTCAGAAAAGCTAGGCATTGAATAATTATGAAACCAGTTATTACCTTTGAAAATTATGGGGTCAACTATAAAAAGACCAAAGATATAAATAAGGACATTCTCGAATAAAATGACCTTCAAACAAAAAAAACAGTAAAATCGATCCATTGGTGTGGGCCCTGCGATGCCGCAGATAGATACATACACATATCCACAGACAAACAAAGGGGTCAACTTATAAAACCCCTATTTTTTGTTCGAGTATAAAAACAAGGTACTGAATTTTTCAGCTAATCACCTCGGGATTCAAAGACTGTTCTATAACTTGGAAGTTTTAACGGCTGCATTTCCAGATCAATATTTATTTTAAGCCATGTAGGTAAATAAAATTACTTTATTAAAAGCAACATAATTCTACATTGATGGAGTGGTCAAGCATATTTTTTTTTTAATGGAACGATTCCGTACAATTTTTAAGAATATTCTATCGTATTTGCGAATTTGGTTCACGTTGTGAATTGTGGGGGTCAGATGCGGCTCGCACCACATAATACCAAATCAACCATCAAATCATGATGGGATGGCGGACCATGATGTTAAGCAGAGATAACGCCAGACAGAAAGATTAAGCATTCAGAATACTATTTACATTTTAATTTGTGTATTAAATTACTCGTTTGTACTTTTAATGGACTAAACTTCTCAGAACAAATAAATTGACATTTGCCTTACTCCTCTTAAGCCCTTTTTTGACGTAGGGAAAAAAAAGAAGTCCCAACGCACCGAAAGTCAACAGCAGCATCCGAGCCAAATCACCCGTGCTGCTGTCCATATCGGAGTCGCTCGTATAATACAAAGGGGAGCTATCGTAACGCGCACTAATTGCCCTTATAGTTCGCCTTTTACGATGGGCCAGGTGTTCATATTCCTAAACGTCCCTAATCCCCAGGGTGGGAGACGCCGCTCGATTGATACCACGGCCACCTACGTCTCTTATGGCGAAGAGAGTGGTCGGAATGTTCCAGATTATTCTGGACACTCCTGCGAGATAGCCGCCTCGCTGAATAAGATCACTGCACGCCGGGACCACCGGCTGTTAGCCATAGCGGACATTACAATGGGCTACGAGATGTCACCTCCAAGGGATTTTATTAATGCTTATGCTAGGTTATAAGCCTTATTCTTATATGCTAGGTTAGGGGATAAGCCCATCGTAGTACGTAGCTACACATATCTCGAGACACACAGTCCGTACCTCAACCTTGAATACATATTTTTACAGAACCCTAAGCACTGCGCCACGTCAGCTACCGTCGAACATTTCATTAAGCACTAATGCAATGCCACACTTGCAATCGTTCAATACACATACGCGGTCGCGGCTCACGGACAATAAGGTTCTGCTGAACTCTACATTATATCATCATCTCTTTATTCTGGTAATCATCCAGAAAGTTGTTAAGTGTCTTAATAATATTACAAATTTCTTAAATCTACCACGATGACAGACCGGCTAGTGTGCAACATTAACTTATACTTATACATTAGATTTATTTTCGGTTTCTACCACAAGTTCCAAGTCTCCGAGCGAGTACGATGGCTGGCCAGGTGTTACTGCTGCCTCGTCTGCGCAAGTCTTATTACTTGTTTGTATATTTTTTCTAAAGACATAATATATCCGCTAATTCCTTTGTGTCTAACGATAGCTGAATATTTTTCATATGTGCTAATTTCTTTGCTAAAGAATAACAAATATTTACTGCAGTATTACAAGAAGATGCCGCTTATTGACGACGTAATCATCGGCACGTACAAACCGATGTACCTCTGTCTTACCGGATATATCCCTGTGTTGATCCTTTTCAAGATCTCTACTTTTATTAGATATGTGGTAAAATATTGGGCTCAAAGTCGACCAAGATGCTTCTTTGCTTTCTGGGAATCCGTCATATGGTGTACTAATGTAGTAGGAAGGTCACCTATATTATTTGTGTTTGCTCTGCTGTATACTCGCGTGAGGTCGATGCGGATAGTGCTGGAGAGTAACGACTTCAAATTCAGAAGCCAGGGCAAGTACCATCCGCGCCGGTATATACAAATGTTTGAAGTGATAATGGATGGCCTGGAAAAAAATGACAACATTGTAAAGCTCCAGGTAACAAACACGCGCTTTGTTTATAATTCTGATCTACACTCAATTCTTTGCAATGTGCCGTGAGAGTATGGTTGTTGTGGCATGCGTGCCACTTACCATCAGCCGATTGGCTTACTCTGCTACCTCTACTACTACTACTAGCTCACACGTTTCTGCCTTACAGGAAACAGGAAACGAGACAATTTAATAAGGCATAATTTCCTTGATAGTGCATGAGCGGTTGAGAGCATAGACCAACTGTAGGAAGGGCAGTTGAACGTTCAATAGATGACGAGTATCCAATCGCGTGTAGCGTCAGCGTCCCGTGTTCCTTCATTCCGCCAATCAGGCCTTTAAATGAACTATCTCGTTCGTAAATTTAATGCTCACTACTGGTGCCGGTACCTGTGCCATCGTGTGATCTACTTGCTCTCTTCTCGGGCTTCTGCAAGATAAAGTTATATCATAATTCAAAGTCCATTTTTATGTTAATTTGCTATTATCTTGTAAATCAATTCCTGTCGCTGGTATACCAATGTTAATAAAGTCCTCTTTTATTTTCAGCTATTTATTTTCGTCTTGTTTTCGACGCCATTTTTCTTGGTTGGGACGATAAGTTGTCTTTCCCTATTGAAGAATAACGTAAGTGCACCATTTACTGTCAATTTAAGCTAAGTTAAGATTGATGTGCAAGAATAAAGTACATGAGTCCTATTACTAGCACTACTCTTTTATTATATTCTAGTTTCTGAAATCTTGTTATTGAAAAAGAGGAACCTGTTTCTTCTTTTATATTCCTATTACTAATCCATCAGATAGGGTTTGTTCGTCTTTCCGTTTACCAATTACCGACCGATTAACTGGAAAATTATAGATGATTAGAATAGCTATTGTGTGATACTTTTAATTTATTCAAACATATCATAATTACTTTTATTATAATACTTATCGATCTACGATCGTGAATGAACTTATCCGACTGATTCGTTAGATACATCTCACTTACAAGCAAAAACACTTAGAATTATGATCAACCAACCATGCAGGCTGTATATTAAGACATACAACAGTATATCCGTCAAGTTTGAAGAAGAAGCGGGACAATAATAACTTTCGACTAAAAAAATTTAGACTTGTCTTATAAGAGTCTCTTGAATACCTCAAATCCAAAATTTCATACCTAAACCTATGGAACCTATTATAGTTCCGAGGTCGTTACGATCTGAAAAGTGCTATTTTTCTTGATTTCTTGCATTATCCTTTTAGTGAGTTTTCATAGACGGTGGAGGTCGCTTACTATCAGAAGACTTACTTGTTCGTTTGCCAGACTCTGCTAAAAAATCAATTATTACAGATGGTGACTACGTTTGATTTACTATGGTTTATCATGCAGTGTGTGTTCGGATACTCGCCGTTGTTACTGTCAGCTATTTTAGCAGACATGGTCACCATGGAAGTACAGGAGATGTTGGGCATCATCATAGAGAGACGCATCGCTTGTAACAGTAAGTGATTTGGCCAAGTATTATATAGCTACAGGTAAAATATTAAAAATAGATGTAAAACCTCTTTTATTCTTCATAATTCACTGCTCATCAATTTTATATTGCCTAGAGAGAGACTTGAAGTACACTTTGGAGCTGAGGTATTGAGGTGTCGTGTTTGATATCGACCGTTTCGTGTAACACAGTCGCGTTTCTTGCATTGATGAGATGCTCTTACCGCGCATCCAGATTCAAATGCTTATTCTAGTTCAGTATGAAAGAATCCAGATCAAATCCAGTTTAGGCTGGAATAATCAACCATACTTCATATCTATTTGACTTAAACATCAAATTCTTATTCAAGTTTTAAGTACTCAATTCCTGTATTGCCCCTTCTAACTTAGATCAAATTCTGTGAGGAAAAGAGACAACGCAACTTTAAGTACGGAATCTAAATGTTTATCGCTAATGATCGATTTGTTTTGTGTTTAGACGAGCGAGACCGTGCCGAGATCCAGAAGCTGTTCCAGCTAGTGAAGGGTCGCCCGTTCGAGTACAGTTTGTGGCGCGTCGTGCCGCTCAACTTACGCTGTCTGCTCTCCTTCGTCTCCTATTCTGTTATTACTATCATTGCCATATATCAAGTTAAGGACTGGCTTTAGTTTAATTTAATTAATTAATTAGTTTAATTAATTCGCTATTTTAATCAACAAACTATATTTATCGAACTGTAAAATATATCGACTTGTGATTTCGAATCATGGTGTTTTCGTTATGGAATTATCTATTTTGCCTCGTACCTATTCTTTCACCCGATCTTATCAAGATCCTAATGGTATTACTTATAGTTCGATATCTATACTAAATGTATTTTTATCTGCATTTTAAATACAAATATTTTGCATTGCTTTTTCTTATAATTAAGACATGTGAGTGATATCTAAGCATATATTTTAAATATTATCTTAACTTTGTTTGTTTCTGAAATAAAAGCTTTTTTTAAGATACTCTGGTTATTTGCACGACACCAAAATCCTAACAAGCTTTTTCAACCCTAACACACTTGTTGTCTCTTAAACGGCTGAATGGATTTTGATTGGACTTTCATTAACATATTCAAGACCTTCAGTGAGTATTTTAAATTACTTTTATGGCGGATATGAGTTAGGACAGATTTCCGTAGATTTCCGTCCTAGTTTAAAATATGAGTGTAGAAAACATATATTGAAATATATACTTTTTTATTAACAAATACACATGGTCTTTATGTTACTTATATATAACATAGGCCGGGAAAGGAACAAGTGGGTCACCTGTTTGTAAGTGAACTCCACTGCTCATGTCATCTGACCCAACCACCAATTGGGAAAATTTGGAGATGATAGCTCTTTGGTTTAAATTTAAATGGGACTGCAGTAAACCTATGACCCTATGGAATACAAAACTAATCATCCAACTTGGTCCAGATTGGGCGGTCTTATGCATGAGCATACATTAAACACAGTGGCGGATTTACCAGTAGGCTGAGTAGGCTTGGAGCCTAGGGCGGCAAATTTTAAGGGGCGGCAAATTTAGTTCATAATTTTTTTATTTCGGTTTACAAATTAAAAAAAAATATTATACACACACAATACGAATTTCTAAAATTGGAGAGAAATGAAAATATTTAACAAAAATCGAAATATTCTCATATACAGTGTTAATTAATAAATATTTCAACATCTCTGCATGAACGATTCCTAAACGCTTTACTAATAATAATTATACATTAATGATTATGAACTTTTAGAATATCGCAATAGCGATTCGATATTATAATCGAAATTTAGTAATTTTTACATATATTCTTCACTGATAACTGCTATAATTTTTTCTCCGTGTACCTAATAATTATGAGATCTGCTTACCCAATTCAATCTTGATATAATATCGATGGTCTAATCATGATTGCTGCAGCAAGTTTGCAACTTGTCAAATTCAATTTCAGAAAGTAATTTCTTTATGCGTAAAAAATACTGACTAAAATTGACTAATTTTTATTAAATAAAAAACTAGTTCAATATCTTGTAGAGATCATATTAATCGAATAACTGATAGTTGAACGACTGTGACTTGACAATAAAAAAAATCCCTCCACAAAATATGAAGTGAGACAATTTGCTCATTAGAAAATTGATACATTTTATCAGTTAATTATTTTATTTGTAGTAAAAAAAAGTGGATATAGCTCTTCATATGGCTCTTTGTACACCAGCGGCAAATTGTTCAGGTGAAAGAAGCTTCTCTTGCTTGAAGAGAGTAAAGAACTACCTACGATCGACTTTAAGTCAAGAAAAGCTAAACGCTTTAGCTCTCTTGTGCATAGAGTCAGAGATAATGAACAAGATTTCGTACGACGATATAATAAATGATTTTGCGAATTCAAACTCTCGCAAAAAAGCATTGTAACGCTTTTATAATTTTACTTAAATCATAATGCTAACAAATAATTAAGAAAAGATATATTTATTGTATTGTTTTTAAACTGTGAGTGTAATAATAAATGTTAATCAACGTTCGCCAAATGTATGTTTTTTACATTTGGGTCATTCCATATAAAATCGTCTGATATAAAAATAAATTTTCCCGACTGATTTTAGATTTTGGTGTAACTTTGAGAAACTCTACTCTAGGGTCCCAGAGAACAAAATTTACACGAGTTTGATTTTTACAAGCGCTTGTTTCCGTCTATTTAAATATAGACTTTTAAAAATCGATATTTTTAAACCTTATCAATTTTTGCTGTGAAATTTATTTGTTTGAAGCTATCTATGATCAAGACGGAATTCACAGTGGGAAAGATAGTAGTTTAAGTGTAAATGAGGATAATTGGCTCGGACGATCCCTTTGAATAATAGCAGCATGCTGAAAATTAGTGTTTTTAGACATTTTTCGTGAATTTTAATCGACTCTAGCGTCTTAACTGTTGAGAATTAAAAACTCATGCTCCACGGGAATTAAGTATACATATCATAGACAAAATTCAGCCACAAGTTGACTTGAGCAGCCTACTCTTCATAGAAAAAAACTTTGCTTCAAATTTTGGAATTTTAAAAAATCCCAATTTTCAGGTTATGAAACGAACGTGTTGACTGCGAGATAAAAATCTGATACAGAATCTACTGTTTTTACCTTCAACTTTAAAATTACTACATCACTTGTTTTGTTATTTTAATGTTTAGTGCATGTACGAGCCGTTTTTTTTTCACAGCAAAAATCTGGACGTTTTTACTAATGGATTAAAACTAAAAAAAATAACAATAGAAAAAAATGAAAAAAAAATTGAGTAGAGTTTCTCAAAGTTACACCAAAATCTAAAATTAGTCGGGAAAATTTATTTTTATATCAGACGACTTTATATGGAATGACCCGTAAGCTTAATTCATATTATGTAAGTATTGTATAGTTTTAAGACATACCTTACCTTACTTTAAAAGTGGTATATGATTGAGATATTTTCCTTAAAATAATGTTTTTTGATAATGCTTTGCTAAAATAATCCAGGATCTAACACGGTACCATAGTTCTCAATAATAATAACTATATGGGAAAAGTTGATGTAACGAGGATGATGGAGTACAAATTATAAAGTTGGAATTTTATTGATAGAAAATTGATATGATTGTGTACTAAGATATCAAAATTTAGAGGCGGCAAAAATTGAATAGCCTACGGGCGGCAAATCTATAAATCCGCCACTGATTAAACAATATACACAGATGAATTGAAAACCTTGTCGGGGGTTAAAAACAGTAAAGTACTGAATGTTTTTAGCTAAGCACATCGAGTTTCATAGACAGTCCTATAATTTGGATATTTTCACGGCTGCACTTCCAGATCAATAATTATTTTAAGCCATGTAGGTTATTCTAATTACTTTATCAAAATCAACATAATTCTATATTGATGAGGTGGAGTGGTCAAGCATATTCTTTTATTTAATAAACTATTCCGTACAATTTTTGACAATATCCTACCGTAGTGGGATTAGTTCAGATAGCGATTTGCCTATTTCTTCACACAGTCAAGAACTATCTCAATTAAACCTACGTAACCCGCATTCAAAATTAATTCGTTAAAGCCCCATTTATTTTAAGACTATATTCCATTAAAAACCTTGGGCGAAGAATAAACTGTACTTTTCTTGCAACTTTCAAGGCTGCACGTATAAATCAATATCTATTTCAAATCATGTAAAATATCATCAAATATCAAAATAACTTAATTACTTACATTGATGAAGTGGCGTGGTCAAGCATATTTTTGTTGCAAGAGAACGATTCCGTATAAAATTCTAAAAATATAATAATATGGTATTTTAATACGGCGATAAAATGTCAATTGGAAAGGATTACCGAAACAAAATCACCAAAATTGGTCTTTATTTAGCGGACATATAGACTTCGCGTAATATACTTTAAAATACACGTTTCAAAATTGAGAGGCTTCTCATTTATTCGAATCTGTTAAAAAGTTTAAGAAATTTTGTTTATGTGTTACAGAACCCTAAGCACTGTACCACGTCAGCGACCATGGAACATTTCATTAGCCACTAATGCACTGGCACACTTACACTCGATCAACACAACGCGCGGTCGCGACTCACGGAAAGTGATACTCTGCTTAACTTACTCTAAATACCATCACCTGTTTATTCTGGAAATTATCCAGGAGTGTTTATAAGTGACTTAATGATATTATATATATCTTAAATCTACCAACATGACAGACCAGCTAGTGTGCAACATCAACTTCTACTTGTACATTAGGTTTCTTTTCGGTTTCTACCACAAGTTCCAAGTCTCCGAGCGGGTACGGTGGCTGGCCAGGTGTTACTGCTGCCTTGTCTGTACAAACCTTATTATCTGGCAATTTTTAAGTTACACCAAAAACTATTGGATGTTCACAGTGGCTCTGATAACAACAGAGTATTTGTCATATGTGCTCATTTCCTTGCGAAAGAATAACAAGTACTTACTGCAGTATTACCAGAAGATGCCGCTCATTGATGACATAACCAACACATACAAACCGATTCGTCTCTGTCTGATCGGATATATTACTGCGATGTTCCTTTTCAAGGTTATTGCTTTCATAAAATATGTTATACTTTACTGGGCTCGAGGTGGACGCCTATTTGCTTTTTTGGAATTCAACGCATGGTGTTCTAATATAGTAGGAAGATCACCTGTATTATTTGTGTTTGCTCTGCTGTACACCCGCGTGAGGTCGATGCGAAAAATGCTGGAGAGTAACGACTTTGAGTGCAGAAGCCAGGGCAGGTACCATCCTCGGCGGTATATACAAATGTATGAAGCAATAATGGATGGCCTGGAGGAAAGTGACGGCGCTGTAAAACTGCAGGTAACAAAAGAGAGTTCTACGTATAATATTAACTCACATGCTGATACTGCACTCAATACTAATAAAGTACTTTTGTTTTCAGCTATTTATTTCTGTCCTATTTTCGTCTGCCTTTTTCTTTCTGGAGATATTGTATGGTCTGTACATTATGAAGCATACTGTCAATGTAAGTATTAAAAATCTAAAGATCACTTCATTATTCGACACCCCATAAATAATTACATCAAAAAAAGCTATTACTCAAGCGGTTCAGCAAATGATCTCGCAACAAAATGCTCTTACAAAGTTGAGTTAATAATAAAAACTATCATGTAAAGCCTTAGTAATATTATTGCAGATTGTGGATATTTTTGATGTATTATGGTATATTCTGGAACTTATGTTCGGATTCTCGCCGTTGTTCATCTCAGCTATCCTGTCAGACATGGTCACTATGGAGGTGCAGGAGATGTTGGCCATCACCATAGAGAGACGCATCGCTTGTAATAGTAAGTGATATGGACAAATGCCATACAACTACAGCTCTAGTTAAAATATTCAATTATAAATTTTGGTGTACCTTTTACAAACACCCCAACACAGCAAAATTTCCAATATATTCAGATTATAAATGCTATGTACCTTAAGATTTATTAGTTGCGTGACCGATACAAGAGAGCACAACGCGACGTTGCTACAGCAACATCTGATGATGCAGTCGTGAGCTGAGATGC
Source organism: Amorpha juglandis (assembly GCA_949126905.1). NCBI lineage: Eukaryota > Metazoa > Arthropoda > Insecta > Lepidoptera > Sphingidae > Amorpha > Amorpha juglandis. Next base: position 1,770,321 of record OX421383.1, read on the forward strand.
AGGGATACCGAATTTAACTCTAAACAAGCACTGACTGCACATCTTAATACAAATTTCAACTTTTGTATGAATGATGAACTTAATCAGGATATGTTAGGCTCGAGATATAAACCAATTTAAGAAAGATGTTTTTTCATTTATCACTCTGTTAAATTAATTCCCTTTCTACCTTACGTTAAATAGTTTGAAACGGAAAGAGGCAATGCGCTGATTAGTTGTGTTTTATGTTCAGATGAGCGAGACCGAGCTGAGATCCAGAAGTTGGTTCAGCTGTTGAAGTGTCGCCCGTTCGAGTACAGTGTATGGCGTGTGATGCCGCTCAATCTACGCTGTCTGCTCTCCTTCTTCTCCTTCACCGTCACCACTATGATCGCCATATTTCAAATTAAGGAATGGTTTTAGGAGATCAATTAGTAAAGCCACGGTTCTTAATTAATTAATTATATCACGGTTTACTTCTGCTTTGCTCTCAAACAAATGTCTATTCAATCCCTTTGAATATTTGCTTTTAGGCACCAAGCATTTTTTAGCTAATAATATCGGTGTTGCTTTCCTACGCATGTTGTGTCACTTTTGAAAGTTGTGCATTTAAATTATCTTCTTTAGAAGTAAGTTTATCTGTTTTAGAAGTAAGTAATAGTGTAACTAACTGTACTATTATTATTATCATTATTAATATTGAGTGCTTCTGTTGATGAATAAAGGATTTTCTTTCTTTTCTTTTACTGTTTTTCAAGTATACTTTTTAAGGTTTTTGTTTGTTGTTATTTTTTTAAGGTCGCCAACGCGCCCTTTTGGTAATGCGGGCGTACATGGGCGATGGATATCACCTACCATTAGGTGACCCACTTGCTCGTTTGCCGGCCTATGCTATAAAAATAATGATCCACAAAAAGGTTAATTTTGGTTTTGGTTAATTTTTGGTTAATTCGAGTCAATTAATCAACTAAAATTTACTATGTGAAATTATATTATAAATACAGTTATTAAAAATCACGAGACGAGCAAGGCGCTCGCCTAATGGTAAACGCCACGCCTGCCCATATACAAAAGCAACACCACACAGAACTTTGAATTACAACTGCATGGCACTGAACTGCGCTCGTCATCCCGAGACATAAGATGTTAAGTCTCTAATACCCAGTAATTTCACCTCCTTCAAACCGAAACAAACAGTGCCTACACACTTGCTTGGCAGCAGAATAGACAAAGCGATGGTATCAACCCAGATGGCCTTTCACATACGAGGGACCTACCACCTTGTAGATATATATCGGAACATGAGTAAATGGTCTCCTTTCTGTCTGCCAAACCGCCTTCAAACAAAGGATGAGGGGTCAATAGCAACGTATTAGAAAATCCAGATTTGACCGACGAAATTCCATTCCAGCGTATCCCCGTCGAATAACGAACATCGAATATCTGATGTGGCCCCAGTTATACCGATATTCCAAAGGAAGCGGGGCTATGTATGGGCTGTGTATGGAAATATTTTTAAGTCAATAATTAAAAAAAAACGTGTTTCTTATAGCATAGGCCGTCAAACGAGCAAGTGGGTCACCTAATAAGCGATCTCCACCGCCCATGCCCACAATACCAGAAGAATTAATCGCTTTACCGACGTTAAAGGAAAGGGATAATTAGGGATTGGGAAGGGGGGTTTGGGCTTCCGGATTTCTCACTCACCGTACGAAACGCAGCAGCAGGCCGCTACTTTACGTCGTTGTGTATTGTGAAACTTTCTATGCGTTTCATCGCAAGTCAGTTTTGAAAACAGTCAGGTCAGAGATTCTGACCCGTTCTTCTCTGGCCAAATTGAATGTCGCATTGGTGGTAGTTTATTTTTACTTGATTAAATCACGGGACACACAGAAAATTATTTTTTTATTTTTTATTTGATTGAATGAGGAGACGAGCAAGGTGCTCGCCTGAAACAAAGCAAGAAAAGCAAAAGCACAAAAAGCAAAAAAAGCACTGAACTGGCACTGAACTGCGCTCATCACCCCGAGACATAAGTTGTTAAGTCTCATAATGCCCAGTAATTTCACTGGCTTCAATGTCCTTCAAACCGAAACACAACAGTGCTTACACACTGTCGCTTGGATGCAAAAAAAGACAATGCGCTGGTACTAAACAAGGCCGCTCGTATACGAGGCACCTTGTGTAAGTAAGTAAAAAATAGCTTATCACTGGACTTCGAACCTTATCCCACACGAATATTTTTGCTCAAATCCACTGGCGGTCCCCAGAGAGTCGTTCATTAACCTCGGAGCTTGTTATCGAGGATTTCTCGCTGATCTGCGAACACGAATTATCATATAGAGTTATGGAGTATAAGAACTAGACTCAACGAATTCTGTAATGGAACTTTGTTTTTAACCGACGAAAAAACAGAGGAAGTTATTAATTCCCTGCGTTATTTTGTGTGTATTTATATCTTTACATCATAATTTCATAATTTTTCCACCAAAAATTGTTTTATTTTTAAAATTAAACCTTTACCTTTAAGGCCAGCATCCGTGATTCTTCGGGTATTGTTGGTATTTATGGGCGGTGGAGATCGCTTACCATGGTGACCCACTTACTCGTTTGCTAGCTTCTGCTATAAAAACAAAAAAATAGAAGGTAATTCAGGTCTGCTAACCCGCATCAGGCCTAAGCCTTCTCGTTCGTAGAGGAGGTCAATGCCCAGCCGTGGAGCGTATCTGAAGGCTGGAATTTCATTATTAAGTTAATTACTCCCAATCCATATTGAACTGACTACGTACGATTCGCAAAAATCACAAATAAAAAATCACAGTGTACGCAAAAATCACAGTACGGTGTAACTACGTATTTTCCGAATTCTTTAAACAAAATAAACGGGGGCAGAACTGAAAAGAACCGAAGATATTGAAATTGAACCCGTGATTTTCAATTGTCAACAATATCAGTAACACTTAAAATCTTGACAACAGTTAAAGTTAAAAGGGTCCGGTAATTTGTTAAACTTTAACGGAGACAAATAATAATAAAATACGATCATAAAACGTGACGCAGATACTCTTCGCGCTGAACTTTCTTAATTATTCCTTGATAAAGTTTTCTTTCGTTGACAACTTACATTTTATTACTTGATAGCCTCCGTTTGTAGCGCAGTGGATGAGAAGCCGACTGCGAAGCGAGAGGGTGTGCTTTCGATTCCCGAGACAATTTGCTTACTCACTGTTGCTTGGCGGCAGAAAAAGATAAAGCGGTGGTACCAACCCAGACGGCCTCTCGCATACGAGGGACCAACCACCTACAAATTTGTTAGTATTGACCGAATATAATTTTTTGTTTTTTGTTGAAAGCTAGCTTATTCGAGATCGTTCATAACTGAATATAAAATGAAAATTGCCATAGTGACCCACACACATTGTGTGGATCGCGTTCCAGGATCAGTCAGTGTATCTCCCGAGAGGCTTGCAACATAACTTGATGGTTGGTTGGGGCGGGTATAGGGGTACATGCTTGTATCCCTGTGCCTGCATCGGTCATCCGCCTATGCTGTCGCAGACCCCTCGATTTGCTTCTTCCCACTTCGGAGTGTTCAAAAGCATTTATACAGGTTGGCATGATTCTGATGAGGGAAGAAGCATTTATGATTATGTTGGTTATGTTGACCACTAACTAAACTCATTGTTTGTCGGTGGTTGCAAGTTTTTTGGACTGCACTATGCTTACTATCAGGTATAGTGCAGTCACTTTGCCGTGCTCAGCAAAAAAAAACTATTTGATAAAAATATGTTACTATATCAGCCTTTATCTGCATTTCCATTAGTGAAATCCAGATCCATTAATGTCCATTAATGTATTAGCTACGATTTACCATCAGCTATTCAATTCTATAAAATGACGCAAAGCCTGAAACATTTTCTTTTGGTTATAAAAAGTCGTGTACTAAATTTATCAATACGGCTCCAAACAACAACTATTCAATTACACAAGCAAGCATTTTTCCGAACCATTACTTACCGGATACGCGAACGAAAAATAACAAAACGTGTGGAGTCAGTTTTTTAACATATTTTATATCAAAAGACATATTGACAAAGGTTGATGCTTATTTCCGAAATTCTGGAACTGAAGCGCAGAATATGGTTTTATTATTTTATTCAATAAGTTACATTACCTAAAACCTATTACAGAAAGATTTAATAAGAAAATAAATTACAAAAAGAAGAATTCAAATCTGATGGAGGGGCACTTGTCAAATAAGAGACGACTGAATTTTTGACGTCACCACAGCGAATGGCCAATACGGTGCACGCGTGCGAGCAAACAGTGAGATGTCGCCACTACGCGCCCACCTTTGCTCATACCATTATTTAAAATCGTTATTACGGGCTCATTTTTGAACCGATTTTGATTGTGTTTTCAAACAAAAGCGTTTCTTTTTCGTATTATTTTCTGTTGCATATAAAATAATGTGTATTATTCAACATAGGAGACTACCCTATTATAGTAAATTAGCATTTACTCGCGGCTCTACCCGCCGGTCCACCGGCTTTCAACACTATATTTCTAGCATAATTTCACTCATCCATTTATTCCTTATTTTACTCCATTAGGTGTTAAATTTCCAAAAAACCTTCCTTATGCTTACAATATAAAAGGCATCAATTACCAACATTTTTAGTTCGTAGCCCCAGCAGTTTATGCTTTCTCATTCTGTTGATGAATGAAATTCGACGAAATGTGGGTGCATCATTAGTTGCATCTCTGCCTACCCCTTCGGAGATAAAGGTCCGAGGTTATATGAGTTTAATTGCTTTGAAGGACAGCAATACCTAAATTCAATAATCAAAAAATATTAATTAATAACCTAACGACCAGTTTCAAAAACCATCTCCGTGTTAATCTACAGAACGCTTCCACAAATAATCAAGACGGACCCTTGACTAGAAACCTACCACCTATTATCATTTAAACCTAATTATCATGAACACGAGGAAAGATACACATCAGTTCTAATTCAGATGGCACAACCCCAGCATAAACCAACTTAATTAGCATGGAAACAGAATAGAAAGCACTTAATATCAGATTCATCTCGCGGCTGTTTACAGTAAATTACCTCTCAACGATCCATTTGAATTCGTCATTTGTCATTGTTGTCACGCAGTTCGGTCCAACTTTATTGCGATTGTTAAAAATATACATTTCGTTTACGATAAATGTAATTTCAGGCGGTAAAGGCGGCGGACTCAATTTTTTTTTATTTGATTGAATGATGAGAGGAGCAAGGCGCTCGCCTGCTGTTAAGCGCCACGCCTGCTAGTAAACAGAAGTAACACAACAGAGAACTTTGAATTAGAATGCATTGCATTGCACTAAACTGCGCTCGTCACTCCGAGACATAAGATATAGCCTATGTCTTATTCTGATGTATACGCTATATTATTGTAAAGTTTCATTAAAATCCATTACAGTAGTTTTTACGTGAAAGAGTAACAAACATCCAGCCATACTTACAAACTTTCATCCCCTATTTTATCCCCTTAGGGGTGGAGAAACTTTCATCCCCTATTTTATCCCCTTGGGGGTAGAATTTATCAAAATCCTTTCTTAGCGGATGCCGTCATGACATCTACCTGCATGCCAAATTTCAGCCCGATCCCTCCAGTGGTTTGGGCTGTGCGTTGATAGATCACTATGTCAGTCAGTCAGTCAGTCAGTCACCTTTGAGTTTTATATATTTAGATAAAATTAGATAAAAATCGCATCGGAACGTCGTAACGTTTTTTTTTAACGCAGAAATATTATTTTTACGCGATCCAGTACAGTAACTAACTTTAGGCCGAATGGTTAAACTGAGCGCAATGTAATGTGATTTTTTTAACAACTCTGAAAAAATACTTTTAATGAGTCGTAGTTTATGGTAAAACGGTTAAACAACCTCATAAACCTACTAGACCATTTTATAAGACGGTAAAATTTTAAACACACCAAGAGGCAATTGGTGCACGCGACTATATGATCAATGACCACCCAAGGACACATTTTGCGTGGCATGTGGTTTTTTTCCTAGCACGTGCAGTCAGCACTACACTTGATGGTAAGCGCAGTACTGTCTAAAAAAACAGCAATCATCGAAAAATAATGAGTTTATCGGTGGTCACCAGGATCATGCCGGTCTGTATAAATGATTCTTCACACTCCGAAGAGGGAAGAAGACGAGGGGCCTGCGACAAGACAGTCAGATGACCGATAGATGCACAGGCATACAAGGTTGTACCCTTATACTCGCTTCAACCAACCATCAAGTCAGGACTTGACTTGGTGCGAAAAAAACTAAAAAGCTATGTAAAGATTTATTTATTTTCATCCCATGATGTGATATGGGAAGAGCCCATCAAAGTCGGATACAAATTCAATATAAGGCAATTTATGTAATTTAATAATCGTATTGAGCAACTCAGGTTTTTTATTGCCTGCCTTTCTTGTAAACATTTATATTCCTTATTGACGTCGAGTCACGAGCGAATTTGATTTGCTTCGAAATCATTTTCCAATAATTTTATTTACCATTAACTTCTGAAGAACTTTAGTAAAAAAACCTTAACACAATATTAAAGTCCGTCTACATCTATCTACTATCCATGTATTATACATGTCCCACTGCTGGGCACCGGCCTCCTCTACTGAATGAGAGGGGTTAGGCCTTAGTCCACCACACTGGCCTAATGCGGGTTGGTCGACTTCACATACCTTCGAAAATTTTTATCGAGTTCTCAGGTATGCAGGTTTCCTCACGATGTTTCTTTCAATTATAAGAATTTCTTCAAAGGTAAAAGCCCCATGTAAATTTTACCTAAAGGCTTAAACCGTGAGAGGTCTCGCGTCGACTCGTTAAAGCCGAAGACGCAGCTCAGTGGCGCGTGAACTGCCGATTGTGCTCTTTAAAACCATTACTGTGGTTTATCGTTTGTTTCTGTCAAAATTTTGGATATTCGCGTGACCTCACCGGATTGATGGCCTTTTTATTCCTAAATTATTGTTATTATATTAACCTATTAAATAAGTTTTAACAAAACTTAAACACCGACTTAAAAAAATAACATTTTTAAAATTGACGTTAACGTCGAGATGAGCAAATCGCTAACAAGCGATGAACCTGATGGTTAGTAATCACCGCCGCCCACGAACACCATTAATAAATTAAAGATGTGTTGCTTGCCTTTGAGAAAAGAGTAAAACCTTTACTTGAAGGTTCCTAAGTAGTATTGGTCTGGAAATAATGCAGGTGAAACCTGATTTCACAACGATGCCTGTACGGGGAAGAAAACTTAGCGTAAGTCGCAATTGGTCTTCTCTCGCTTCCACTCTTCAAATGCCTTAAGGCTTAAAACAAAAGCAACTATCAAATTAAATTATTTTTTAATCACAATTCCAATTATGGCTTTTAAAATCCTGTTAGAACTTATTTAACTAAATCGTTTCGATGCAAATTGTTTCTAAGAAAGAGCTTAAAAGTCTGCAATAAAGTAAAACGGTCTAGACACGTCATGTCTATATTAAAAGCTACAGTGTTGCTGCAATTTCGTTCCGACGACGTTGAGAATAAGGGCAGTATTCGCGGTAAGGACGTCTCATAAGAAACTGTTTCTTCATGTTAATCACAGATATTTTGTGTAGCAGAGGCGGAGAATCGTTTTAATCAGAGATGTTGAACAAATATGTATCGACATTTTTTCTAATTATGGAACTCATATAGAAATCGATTTTTTTTAATAGGATGCCATGAAATGTGATTAACATGCCAAAAAAGGTCTTCCAAATATCAAGGCATAATATAAAACCTGCCATAGTGGCCCACCTTGTGTGGGTCGCGTTCCAGGGTCAGCCAATGTATATCCGGTTCTTCCCAGGGGGCTTGCCCTCTGATCCTAACCCTTTTCCCATCCCTTTTTCCTTCCCCTCCCCCTTCGCCCTTTGGCAGGCCGGCATAATCTTGCCGACCTACGATAGACGCACTGTTTATCGTTGGTCGACACTATTCTTGGATTGCGCTACACTTACCATCAGGTGTAGCGTAGTCACTTTGTCGAGCCAGGATAAGAAAAGCCGATATATTGACATAACAAGCAGCGATAGCTCAGCGGGAAGTGGTATGGACTGTCGAGACGTAAGTCGCAGGATCGAAACCAACCCCAAGAGCTTACACCATTGACTTTTTAAGTTAAAATTACTTTAAAAATCATATCTCTATTTTTTTCCTATTGATATAAAATACTTACCAATTTAAAAATATTTCGGTTTTCGTTTAAGATCTACCCCTGGGGATCGATATCGACCCCTTTGGGAATCCCCGCTCTAGACCCTCTATAGCAGTGTTTCCCAACCTTTTTTAGGCCATGCCCCAACTCAATTTTTTTGTTGTTAAATTTGTCACCGATATCTAGGATTGCATTTAAGTAAACCAAAGCGAAAGGATTAAAGTCCTATCGAGTCCATTTTTAAATTGCCCCCCTATGTCGTGGGCCCCACGATGGAAAACACTGCTCTATAGTATAACTCTGTATATAAAATATGTATAATCTCTAATGCAAGTTTAATATACTGTCTAAGTTACCAAAAGATAGAATCTCAGATTCCTAATATATCGATATAATAACTTTCTTAATAAAATATCCTGCCGCTATATTCATTAATGGCTTCCAAGCCCTGAATAGAAAACTTAATTAAAAACCTAAGCAGTTTGGAGCGGTAAATGCCTGTATTATACTTCGGCAGCAATTAATCACTTCTTTATATAGAACGATCAATATTCAGTAACATAACCTTAATTAATGTAGTATCGGATCCTTTTTACATATAAATTCACCATTAAACACTCACGATGTTAGTTAGAAAAACATGTCTAATGTTTAAACGTCTAAAGAGATTTTCTTTAAACATAGATCAGGGCTTGCCCCCCGATCCTAACCCTTTTCCCATCCCTTTTTCCTTCCCCTCTCTCTTGGCCCTTTGGCAGGCCGGCATGATCTTGCATACCTACCCTGGACACATTGTTTATCGTTGGTCGACACTATTCTTGGATTGCGCTACACTTACCATCAGGTATAGCGTAGTCAGTTTGCCGAGCCAGGATAAAAAAAAAAGATAAGCAGCGATAGCTCAGCGAGGAGTGGTACGGACTGTCGAGACGAAAGTCGCAAGTTCGAAACCTGCCCCAAGAGCATACACCTCTGACTTCTCTAAGTTACGTGTATATTAATGAAGGAAACATCGTGAGGAAACCTGCATACCTGAGGACTCGATAAGATTTTTCCAAGGTATGTGAAGTCTACCAACCCGCATTAGGCCAGCGTGTTGGACTAAGGCCTGACCCCTCTCATTCAATCGAGGAAGCCCTTGGCCAGCAATGGGAAATGTATAATACAGAGCTAGTAAAAAAAATAGATAAGTAGATAGTTTCAATTACTTCGTATAGCCTGAGGCTTGTTTGGCCTAACTTGAGACAAAGATGGTCCCCTGTAGAGTGGAGAGTATGCTTGTAGCCAATCCTACTTTATGTTGTTATAAGACTCATAATTTTGCTATTTTTTTTCCTAATCTTAAATTTGTGAATAATGCATAGTTTCATAAGAATGTCTTTTTATCTCTTCATGTCTCAAGTTATTGTTCAAATAAATTATGACTTTCTTTCTTTACAGAGAGGATGGATGAAAGATTGACGTAACAAATATAGATGGCGAGTGTGAATGGTATAGTTGGGAGGGGAAGGCCTCGGCGAACTTTCTTAGATCAAATCGGAGATATCCTTGAGAAAGGCCAGGTCAGAAATCTAAACCGACGTGCATGCATGAAGAATTTAATTAAAGTGAATGAGGCCAAAGAAGTGTGTAAGGATCGTAGCGTAAATCCGTTTTCTCTGCTTACCCATAGTGGAAACAGGCGTGATTCTATGTATGTAAAACAATTAAAGAGTGTTTTGTGCCTAGTTCATTATATGATAATTTTATCAAAAATGTTTGAAGGTTCCAATGCAGTAGCATTAAATGAATGAAGTACGAGAGAGACTGTATCGTGGGCCATAATAAAAACAGGATTCCTCGACGGGCTCGCTCTGTTAATGCAAATCGGAGATTCCGAATCAGCGTTGCCGAAAAATAAACTCCAAAATATACAGTAATTAAGCGACAACATTATGCGGGATTTGCAGTATCGGTGGCACAGTTCTATTACATATTGAGGTCTCAGGTTTAATCCCCGGATCGGGTAAAAATGATATTGGGTTTTATTTATATCCACTGTGTTCGTCACGTCTCGACATAAGATGTTAAGTCTCATAATTCCCTTTGATTCCGCTGGCTTCAATATACTTTCGAACACAGCAGTCTTTACACTGTTACTTGGCGGCAGAAATAGTTAAAGCGGTACCTATCCAAACGACCTCTCACATTCGAGCGACCTACCACCTATTAAGTAATTTATTAAAGCCTTTATAACAAGAAAAACACAAATCTACAAAGTGAAATAACATTTGATACGGCAATAGATAAAAGCAATGAATAGTCTCGCATTTGGTTCAAAGAGCGCTGTTCACTGAATGTACTTAGGCTGCCAGACGCCGAACCAATCGCGTTGCGTATAAACACACTTCATGATTTATATGTCTAGATAAATTACATACACTGTGAAGATAGTAGAGTGCGGATGTGGCTTATTATTTATAAAGGTCTATATATTTAACTGCCTCGGTATTGTATTGAGTACGCGGTACGACTGCTGTGCTGAGGTCTCGGGTTCGATCTCTCGGTCGAGAAAAGTGATATTTTTCTACTTTTACTTGATTGAATGAGAGGCGAGTAAGGCGCTCGCCTGATGGTAAGCGCCACGCCTGCCCATACACAGAAGCAACACCACACAGAATTTTGAATTACAAAGCATGGCACTGAACTGGGCTCGTCACCCCGAGACATAACATGTTAGTTCTTATAATGCCTAGTAATTTCACCGGCTTCAATTTCCTTTAAACCGAAACACAACAGTGCTTACTGTTGCTTGTCGGCAGAAATAGACAAAGCGGTGGTACCAACCCAGACGGCCTCTCGCATACGAGGGACCTACCACCTGATGAGATAAGCAGGCGAGTTATCTGCACAGGTCTAAAAACGACCACCAAATAACACTTTATTTCATAGCTCCATGTTCAGCGGAACGGATTGGCAGATTTGTATGGAAATCCTTATAAACATCGGGCGGCTTACATTGCGAATACTTCGCTGCGGACCCAAGGAATGGCCTGTCGTGTCCCAAATATGGGCCAGATACCGCTATCTGCAAACGTCATGTTGGATCAATGATACACTGTTTCTTTGAATTGGTAGTTTAACAAACAATGTTTGGATAAGGGGGGGTATAAAAAATTACAAATCTATATGTAAATAAATACACCCAACAGTCACACACATAGTCCTGCCTCCATAGTAAGATACGTGTCTTGTGTCGTGGGTACCAGGAACTACGAGAGACTTTCGTTCTCACAACACCCAGACCCCGAACCAAATATATGTGGAATCACACAAACATTATGAAAGTGTTTTGTACGATATTGGTAAAATTTTAATAAAAGGCGTGGCACTTACCACCAAGCAATTAAATCAAATTATTTATTCTGTAAATTGGATCATAAATATCACTTTCACATGTCAATTTTTTTAAATATTAGATTACATATTTTATCGACATTTCGTGGCTAGCCAAGAGAAGAAATGCCGAAACAGACTCATGGGTTATGGCCTCTTTCAATGTCCACACATTTATTTTACAGAATTATTCGAGTGTAATGTATAGAAATTCCTGTATTGGACCTGCTCGTCACTGAGTTGTGTAACTTGACAAAAACAAAAAAAAATATTACCCTATCTAACTATTTTTAAGTTGATGCTACTGGCCATTAACTATTAACGGAGTCAAAGTTAATTACCGTTTCATATGCCACGGATAATACATAGGCGAGGGATAACCTTCCGAGTGTGACGATCCATTTAAACAGGTCAGGATGATGCTGGTGACCACCGATAAACTCACTGTTTTTTTAGACTGCACAGCGCTTAGCATCAGATGTAGTTCATTCACTTTGCCGTGCCCGGATGAAATAAAAAAATACAAAAGGAAACTATTAACTCATAAATCATGTCATTACTATTACGCTCTATCAACGATACTCTACTATCTTTTTTAGTAACATTTCTTTATAAAAAAGAATATCAAAACAAAAGAACTTCTGACTGCCCCGTTAAGCCAGATCCAATAATTTAATAATATAGATTCGATATTGTAGGATTGAGCTATTTATCGAAAATGGAAGCATTTCACAGATACGTTCCTTACTTTACTGCCATTTATTTCATTACTAACTTTTGTTTGCGGCTTTCCTTAAGTGAAGCGCGATAGCTCAGCGGGTAGTGGTACGGATTATCGAGACGAACGCCGCAGGTTCCAAACCAGCCTCAAGAGCATGCACCTTTAACTTTTCTAAGTTACGTGTATATTAATTGTTAATTATCGCTTACTTTTTTGAGTGGTAGAGCCACGCTGTAGAGAGTTTTGTCTACAGTATGAATGGGCTGGCTCGACTGGGTCGTTACCACTGTCTCACAGAAAACCGACGTAAAGTAGCGGCTGGCTGCTGCGTTTCGTACGGTGAGTGAGATATCCGGAAGCCCAAATCCCCTCTCCTTCCCAATCCCTAATTATCCCTTTCCTTTAAGGTCCGGAACGCGCCCATGATTCTTCTGGTGGTGGGCGTACATGGGCGGTGGAGATCACTTACCATCAGGTGACCCATATGCTCGTTTGCCGGCCTATGCTATAAAAAAAAAACTTTAACGGTGAAGGAAACATTGACAGAAAAGCTGCAAATCTGAGAAGTCTTCTATAAGAATTTGGAAGTAATGTGAAGTCTGCCAAACCGCATTAGGCCATCGTGGTGGACTAAGCCATAACCCCGTTCATTCAGTAAAGGAATAAGTAAAAATAATATAATATAGTAATATACCAGCCCTGTATGAAACACGTCTCACTGCTGGGCACCGGGCCCAGCAGTGGGACGTGTTTAATACAGGGCTGGTATATTATTATAACATAAATGGTAGCAGAAAACAATAATGCTTACACACTGTTGCTTGGCGGCAGAAAAATTTGTAATTGTTTCAATTTGTATTTTGGGATCCAACCTAAAGTGGTAAGTGGCATATACCGTCCGTAGTGTAAAATGGATTATCCTTCGAACTGCAACACAACGCACCATTTGCATTTGTATTATTGGTTCCCGTTGAAAATTGTCCGTGCGTTTCATACTCTATCTTAATTGCTTTCGCTGGAAGGCATTAACGGATAAAGCGCATGTGTTTTAGGGTTCGATACCCAAAAGCTATCAGCACCATATTACTAAGCCTAGGCTGTCTATCTGTCTGTTATCTTAAAGCCTTAATTTTTTTAACTATATTATGTAGACCGCTGAAATATTAATAGAGTATGTATTGCCGAATATGCTGTCTATCTGTCTGTTATCTTAAAACCTTAATTTTTTGAACTATAGTAGACCGCTGAAATTTTAACAGTGTATGTATTGCCGGATAAAAATCACAATAGAAATTAGGTCACATGCAGTGCTCTGTTATTCAAAGTTCTGTGTAGTATTACTTCTTTTTATGAGCAGGCGTGGCGCTTACCATCAGGCGAGCGCCTTGCTTGTCTATTTATTCAATCAAATATAGTTTGGATTGGATTTTTGAAAATGTACATTTAAAGGAGAAAAAAGGGGGGCACCCGCGAGCGGCGCTGCGGGTAATAGCGTAGTATTTTTTTTATTTAATTGAATGACGAGACGATCAAGTCGCTCGCCTGATGCTAAGCGCCACGCTTGCCCATAAACAGAAGCAACATCACACAAAACTTTGAATTATAAAGCACTGCATGGCACTGAACTGCGCTCGTCACCCGAGACATAAGATGTTAAGTCATAATGCCGAATAATTTCACTGGCTTCAATGTCCTTCAAACCCAAACACAACAGTGCTTACACACTGTTGCTTGGCGGTAGAATAACCGCCGCGGTGGTACCAACCCAGACGGCCTCTCGCATACGAAGGACCTACCACCTTTTAGTGTGCGTATCGTAGTGTCCGCTCAAAGTTTTCTTTTATATTCACGCCAATGTACGAGAAACTGTTTCCACGAATATAGAAAAGAAAAGGAAAGAAAAAAAGAAACAATTTATTTGGACAATAATTCATTTATAACATTTTTTTAAGAACTTTATACTGTTTATAAAACCGACTATATCACAGCTCTTTTAAAAATAGAACTACATTTTTTAAATATTCAACGGTAAAAAACAATTTGTGAATTCTATTTTGGTATGCATTGTCAGCGTGTTATTACCTCCCGTGCCCGTATTTGGCCTTTTTCTACGCGCCCGTTGGGGAATGTTTTGAATATTACATATTAAATGGCGCGCGAAATGCTATTGTTTCGATGCAATTAATGTTCTGATGTTTAATGTTCTTATCATGTTTTACAATACGCATTTAAATGCTAATACACCCAACAGTCACAGACATAGTCTTGATTTTACAGTAAGATACGAGTCTTGTGTTGTGGATATCAGGAACTACGAGACTTTCGGTCTCCCAACACCCAGACCCCGAAACAAATATTTGTGGATCACACAAACATTTGTCTCAGTGCGGGGATCGAACCCGCCGACCCCCGAACACAGATATCATGTTAGGTATATTGCTACAGATAATGTCCGTGTAATTTATAAGGATGTTTTTTTTATTTGATTGAATGACGAGACGAACAAGGCGCTCGCCTGGTGGTAAACGCCACGCCTAGTCATAAACAGAAGCAACACCACACAGAACTGTGATTTATAAAGCACTGCATAGCATTGAACTGCGCTCGTCACCCCGAGACATAAAAAGTTAAGTCTTTAATGCTCAGTAATTTCACTGACTTCAATGTCCTTCAAACCGTAGCCGAATGTAATTCAATCATGGTGATCTCGTTAACCTAATGACTACCTACTTAAGCCTTAGAATCAGCATACACTGACAGATCCTGGAACGCGATCCACACATGTTTATGACAGATTTTAACACAATGTGTACGGTGGTTGCTATCCGGGCGGATACGAATATCCTACCACCAGCAATAATCTTCAATATTAACCCTATAACATCTACACGAACGATTTTAAAACCATGTACGTCGATTCGGCGTAGGTTATCTAAATTATTTCTTTCATTTCGTCTATCTGCTAATGGAGGCTAGAAGCTGATTTTGCGCCAAGTTTCAGCTCGATTGATCTAGAAATATAGCGTTTAGTGAACTTATAATATATATCGTGGTCCGGTCGCAAGCTTGACCGTACATTGAGAGTAGTTGACTTTTTTATTATCTTAATCAATAATTACGTTACCGAAAACCTATTGCACTAAGAATTTCTTTAATCCGTCCACAAAAAAATAAACTGGAATTCATTCAAATCTGATGGAAGGGGCACTTGTCAAATAACTGACGACGCTAACTTTGACGTCACCGTAGCAAATGGCCATTACGGTGCACGCGTGTGAGCGAGATAGTGGGATGTCCCCACTACGCGCCTACCTTTCCTCATACCAATATTTAAAATCATAATTGCGGGCTCATTTTTGAACCGATTTTGTGACAAAAGAGTTTCTTTTTCGTATTATCCTCTGTTGCATATAAAATAATGTATAATATTCAACATAGTAAACTACCCTGTTCAGGGCACTTATTCTACAAATCCGAAACGGAGCAACGAAGTTCGAAACACACTGTATAGAGTGTTCTAGGTGTAG
This sequence comes from Amorpha juglandis, assembly GCA_949126905.1. Classification (NCBI taxonomy): domain Eukaryota; kingdom Metazoa; phylum Arthropoda; class Insecta; order Lepidoptera; family Sphingidae; genus Amorpha; species Amorpha juglandis. The sequence goes on from OX421383.1 coordinate 1,786,184, forward strand.
AATAGCCATTACAATAATAATATTTTTAATCTATAGTACTATTGAAATAAAACTAATTTAAACGGATTTTATCGCGGTTTTTTATTAATTTTGATCCCGACGTTTCGAAGACTTTTCAGCCTTCGTGGTCACGGGGAGGACTGAGGTGTAGGTTGTCCAAAAATTCTATAGTACTATGACAAAGATTAATTAGTTACTAAAAACGTATGTGAAAAATTATTACTTTTCCTATTTGTTCCTTAGAATGATTTTGTTTAAGTGATAAGGAATTAAAAAATACATAAGAATTCCAACATAGCACGTTGCAATAATAATATATAGCCCCCTTTATAAACATGCTTCTAATGACTTTTTATTTTAATCACAACATTTTATATTAGAAATATTATTATTGTGATGGATATAATATTATTAAATATTATTATTGGACGTCCACCTACAAGGAGGACAGACGACCTAATAAAGGTCGCAGGAAGTCCGCTTCAACAGGTCGGTCTGGAAATCTTTGGGGGATATTGTTCGGTCTGGAAATCTATGTTCAGCAGTGGACGTCCTGTGGCTGATGATGATGATGATGATGGATATTCTAGGATACATTAGGTCTACGTTTTCAAACTCCGCTGCTACGTATCGTTTATACAGAATGCTGGAATCGGATAGAAAATTAAACGAGGCCGAATTAAATCGATTACTTCGAAGGGCAATGGTTTTTTTTTAAATAGCAGAATAATTAATGCGGTCGCGTACAAGTGGGTCACCCGTTGATTAATGATAAACACCCACAATAGGCTGATTTCCTATATTGAATTTTATACATTATTTTATACGCAACAGAAAATAATACGAACAAGAAACCCTTTTGTTAAAACATAATTAAAATTGGTTCCAAAATGAGTCCGTAATTATGATTTTAAATATCGCAAGATAGGTTGTTTTTTTTTGAGGTGGCCCATTCGTGCCATAGACAAAATTGTCTAAGGCGTGGCTTTAAAAAAACAAGCATTCCCCCCGTACTTCGTATGAAATAATGAATTATCTTCATATCTGTATCTCTGTATCATATACGTCGCACTGTTGGGCACGGGCCTCCTTCACTGAATGAATAGGGATAGGCCTTAGCCGACCACGCTGGCCTAATGCGAGTTGGCAGACTTCACATACCTTCGAAAAATCTTATCGAGTCCTCAGGTATGCAGGTTTCCTCACGATGTATCCTTCACCGTTAATGCAAGCGATAATCAACAATTAATACACACGTAAATTGGAAAGTCATATATATATGCTCTTGGGGCTGGTTTCAAACCTGCGATTTTCGTCTCTACAGTCCATACTGACCTGTCGCTGCTTACATTTTTATTATTTTTATTGCTTGTTAATAAATTTCACCCGGATACATAAATTATCCATACTTAAAACAAGGTATGTGACAAAATTATCATCATTCCGTAACTCCATGTTCAATATATTTAGGAGCATGTGAAAGGCTTCTAACACATGTTATCGCTTGTTTCCACTACACCGCACCTTCGCAATTACAGCTAATTACCCAAGTGTGTTACATGTTTTAAGACTTTTTATGTTTCGGTTAGCTTATCTGTAGACGTGGAGGATAAAGCCATTAAAAAGTTCTATGAAACAGTGATAAAGGCTGATGGATGGATGTTTCTGTTTATTTAATTAAAAATATGTGGAATTTTGAGGATTTATCTCATAAAGAAAACCACACAGAACTTTGAATTACAAAGCACTGGGCTGCGTTCGCCACCCAAAGACATGAATTGTTTAAGTCTCATAATGCCTAGGAATTTGGCTTCAATGTGCTTCACGCAACTGACGTTCGTAACATAGTTTGTTACGAACGTATTGCTTAGATTCAAGCTTTCATACGCAAATATTTTAATGTTAAATCTAAAAAATCCTATTTTCACACTATTCTAAAATAAATACAAAGAAATTAACTTAAAAATGAAGAAACATATACACAATGTGTATTTATTTACGCAAAGTAGAAAACATAAACCGACAGAAAAAAACACAAATATTATTTCCGCACCCAACGATGCATCAAACACGCACCTTTACATACAAAGTTAATTCCGTCACTATCTATCTTTCTTCCACTCTTTCTTCATTTGTTAAATCTTACCCCTGCCGGACCATTAAGCTGTGGAATAGTTTCCTGGCACACGTGTTCCCTCCTTCCTATAATATAGGGTCTTTTAAACGGAGTGTGAAGAAGCAGTTAGGCAGGCCGGCATAATCTTGCCGACCTACGATGGACACATTATTTGTCGTCGATCAACACTATTCTTGGATTGCGCTACACTTACCATCAGGTGTAGCGTAGTCACGTTGCCGAGTCAGGATAAAAAAAACAAAGGATGGGAGCGAACCTTAACAGATTTCCTTGTTTACAAAAAAGCGCGCAAGGAGCATTCGAGATTTCCACGTCTTGGTAAATATTTGAGCAACATTTGACACTGTCATACGTACGTAGGTTTGAATATGAAATGGAATATTTATGCTGAATCTTCTATTTTTATCGCCGAAAACGAAAGAGCGAGCTAATGGTATGTGATCACACCGTTCATTAACAAGTTATGTTGCCGATCTTCAATGCCGGCCTGAGGCTATTTTATTTGTTTTTATTTTATTTGATTGAATGACGAGACAAGACAAGCGCTCGCCTGATGATAAGCACCACGCATGCCCATAAACAGAAGCAACACCACACAGTACTTTGAACTACAAAGCACTGCATGACACTGAACTGCTCTCGTCACTCCGAGACATAAGATGTTAAGTCATAATGCCTAGTAATATCGCTGGCTTCAATGTCCTTCAAAGCGAAACAGATCAGTGCTTACAAACTGTTGCTTGGCGGCAGAAATATATAAAACGGTGGTACCAACCCAGACGGCATCTCGCATACGAGGGACTTATCACCTTGTAAACTTAAAAGCCACTAAAAACTGTTGTGTTTCGGTTTGAAGGACATTAAAACCAGTGAAATAACTGGGCGTTATGAGACTTAACACCTTATGTCTCGGGGTGACGAGCGCAGTTCAGTGCCATGCGGTGCTTTGTAATTCAAAGTTCTGTGTGGTGTTGCTGTTTATGGGCTTGCTTGTCTCGTTTTTCAATCAAATAAAAGCCAGCAGCCAGTATAAGGCTGCGGTTAGACGACGCGAAAAATTGCGCGGCCGCAACGCGGTGGGATTCCTTGTCATATAAACGCGCTCTAAGTGTGTCGACCGTCTTGACACACAACGTCGTTGTATTTAAACTTCATTATATTAAAATAGAATGGTACCCTAGAAACGGTAAAAGGCGTAGAGGATGGCAGACAAAAAGATAGGAAGATAGTTAAGTTAATCTTATGAAAGGGCAGAGAAAATAAAGGCTATTATTATTATTATATTAAAATCACTCCAGTTTGCCCTTGTAATGCAGCCATTTACATATATCAGTAGATCTATAGGATAGGAGAGTTTATAAAAATAATATTGTCACCCGCTTTGTGAACCAAACCATGTCAATTTTCGCTAGAAGCATAAGGCAGACGCGGTATAGTTAGAATAAAAACTATGATGCCGTCTAATTTAGAAGATGAAGCGTTTTTTTATTATAAATTAGAAGGCTCCCCGCGCATAAATATATTTTTGGAGGATAAAAAATATCCTATATTCTAATTTAGTTTATGGTCTACTTGCATGCCAAATTTCATATAAATTCGTTCAGCCAATAGGCGTGATTGTTTAACAAACATCCAATTCACTAATTTACTGACACATACATTTATCTTCGTTTCCTCCTTAAATCATGTTGCAAAACACGGGCAATGTTCCGCTGACGCCTTCTCTTACCATGATTTACTCTTTTTGTCCTACCGTATTCGTCCACCTAAATCCAAACCCAAAACTCTCCTGCAGCGCAACTTTCGTGGGATGAACGTTGATAGTCTTCGCGGAGATGCTAGAAAAATTGACTGGAGTATGCTCATCGCCTCTGAGAGTATTGATGACAAAGTTGACATTTTCAACCATAAATTGATCGAGCTGTACGATGTTCATGCCCCAGTCCGTGCGATCAGGATCAAGCATCTTCCGTCACCTTGGCTCACTGGTGAAATGAAAGAACTTCTCGCAAAAAAAGCAGCTGCCAAGTCAAGGTACAAGCATCGCCCCAACGACACTAACTGGGATAAATACGTAGCTATTCGGAATCATTGCAGAAAGGTGTGTAGGTATGCACAACGCCGACATATCCATAGTTCAATCGAAAATGGCGATCCAGCTAGAGTCTGGAAATTTCTGAAGTCACTGGGAGTTGGAAAATCTGAACAAAGCCCTTTTCCGAAACATTTAGATTTAAATTCTCTAAACCAAAAATTTTCTTCTTCGTCCAACTATGACAGGACTACTAAAGATAATACAATAAAACTTCTTTCATCTTGCCAGACTCCCGACTGTTCCCCATTGCTTTTCAAACAATTTGCACTTTGTGATGTTAGGAGGAGCATTATGTCAATTTCATCTAATGCGGTTGGAAGTGACTGTGTCGGCCGTAATATGATCCTTCCTATCCTTGACGAAATCCTTCCCATTATCTCCCACATCCTCAACTTCTCAATTTCCAGTGGGATCTTTCCGCAAGCTTGGAAAGAAGCCCGAATAATTCCCATACCTAAGAAAAGTAACCCTTCTACCTTTACCGATTTCCGTCCGATATCCATCCTACCATTCCTTTCCAAGGTGCTCGAACGACTAGTCCACTCCCAACTCGGTAACTTCCTCTCCATTAATCAACTCCTTAATCCACTCCAATCCGGCTTCCGACCAGGTCACAGCACCACAACCACGCTGGTTCATATTACGGACGACATCAGATCTGGTATGGAGGACGGTAAGCTGACTATCTTGTGTCTGCTTGATTTCAGTAACGCCTTTAATACCGTCGATTTTGACGTTTTGCTTAGCATTTTGTGTTCTCTTAACATATCTCCATTGGCAATTGAGTGGTTTCGTAGTTACCTGTTTGGACGCCGACAGCGCATTTGCATTGAGGATAGGTCTTCCTCATATTGCACAACCTCTGTCGGAGTCCCACAGGGCGGCGTTTTATCTCCTCTTCTCTTCACAATTTTTATCAATTCCATTTCGTCTAAACTTCGTTCTGCCTACCACCTTTATGCCGATGATCTCCAAATATACTGCGAAGCATCACTCGATAGGATGACGGAAGCTGTCACTACAGTCAACGCCGACTTAAATCATATCTGCGAGTGGAGTAAGGCCTATGGACTTGAAGTGAATCCTTCTAAAACGCAGATCATTATTATCGGCAGTCCAAGGATGGTATCCAAATTGGTAAAGTCACAATTACCACCAATTATATGCAATGGTATCAGTATCCCATACAGTGAGAAAGTGAAAAATCTTGGGATATACTTAGACAAATCTCTCTCCTGGGTGCCTCAGGTACAAGAGTTAAGTCGAAAACTGTTTGCTTCAGCAGGATCCTTGCGAAGGCTACGCAATTTTCTACCCACTTCTACAAAGGTTTCGCTTGCGCAATCCCTTCTTCTTCCCATCCTTGATTATGCAGATGTCAGCTATCTAGATCTTACTGAACAACAATTAGATAAACTTGAGCGCCTCCAAAATTTCTGTATCAGATTCATATTTGGACTCCGCAAATATGATCACGTTTCTGATTTTCGCGCCAAGCTCAAGTGGTTGCCCATACGGCTTCGCCGGAATGCCCACATTCTATTTCTTCTTTATAATATTCTATTCTGTCCTGTCACTCCCTGCTACCTAAAGTCTCGCTTTCAATTCCTTCATGACACACATTCAAGGTCTCTGAGATCATCTGATAATTTAAAATTGATGACGCCAACACATTCCACTATATATACAGATAAATCATTTACTGTTCAGGCTACTCGACTGTGGAATGCTTTACCGGTAGGCATTAGGCGTGCCCAATCGCTTCCTGTTTTTAAAAAAATGGTGAAGGAGCACTATCTCGGTGCTACTTAGTTTGTGACATAACTACACTGGCAATAAATTATATATATTTATATGTATATATATATACGTATATATATTTTATATACATATATATTTTATATACATATATATTTTATATACATATGTATTTTATAGTTAGTTTATATATGTTATGTATGTATATATTTATTATAAATGTTTAATTAGTATATCAATTATATTTGTGTATACTTCTGATATTAGCTTATTGTACACTCTAAACTGCCCTTTCTTTTTCCTTCTTTCATCTCCATCCCATGGTTGCCTGTAAGACATTGCCCTGAGCGATAAGGCCGCCAATTGTACTTCTCATATTTGTTATATTTAAGTGTTCTGTCCTGTACTTCTTGTGTGCAATAAAGTTTAAATAAATAAATAAATAAATACATCCATACTTTCACATATCACAATAATAGGATATATGAAAATAATTCAACCGGATTGTAGGATATTCATATACGCCTGGATAGGGACCACTGTACCCATGGTGTTAAAACCTGCCATTGTGAGCAACACACCTTATGTGGATCACGTTCCGGGATCAGCCAGTGTATATCCAGTTGTCACGAGGGGCTTGCGACATGACTTGATCGTTGATCATTGTGCCTGCATCGGTCATCCGCCTGTCTTGTCGCAGGCCTCTCGATTTGCTTCTTCCCTCTCCGAAGATATTAGAATAATAAGCATTTATAAAAGCAGTCATGACTCTGGTGACCACCGAATAACTCATTGTCTATCGGTGGTCGCTGATTTTTGGATTGCACTACGCTTACCATCAGGTGTAGTGCAGTCACTTTATATTCGGAAAAAAATAGAAGTGGCGGTATTTAATAAAACCACGAAACTCGTGACTTAGCCCCACCAACAAGTAAAGGCAGATTTCGCTCACGCGAGCGCCTCTGCTCACAATCCATTAGACGCGACACTGTCGAACCAGCGGGCTAAAACGCGCTAGAAGACTTTGGAAAAACAACGGATTCCGGCAGCTTTGTGCGGCTATTAACTGCACGTAAGCTGCGGCGAGGTTTTAGCACTGCTTTTGTTTTCAAAAACTGTTTTTGTATTAGTAACTTTAATTCGCTTGATACAGTTTGAGCGTTGCCGTAAGGGAACTTTAATCTTATAAAATCGTTCAGAATAGCAGAGTTTGAATTTTTATCCCGGCTCGGCAAAGTGACTACGCTACACCTGACGGTAAGTGTAGCGCAATCCAGGAATAGTGTTGACCGACGACAAGCAATGTGTCTATTGTAGGTCGGCAAGATCATGTTGGCCTGCCTAACTGCTTCTTCACACTTCGTTTAAAGGACCCTATATTATAGGAAGGAGGGAACACGTGCGCCGGCAAACTATTCCACAGCTTAATGGTCCGGCAGTAGTGAGTTTGGGCGAACTTTTTAATTCGAGCCGAGATCGAGGAGACCACAAAGCTGTGGCTCCGTAAGCCAGCACGCGTGGTTCTGTTAATAAAAGGTGAGGATGGGATGATGTTGGAGTTCTGGCTCATAAAATTTTATCAAACCACAGCAATATCTACAAAATATGACATACATCCAGAGATACAAAAGTCAAATAAATATAGTACGGTCAGTCTACAGACGGGTGACCGCTTAGAGATACTTCAACTGAGCATCGTGCTTCAGAGACATGTAAAAAGTTCGGGAAGTTACTCGAATGCAGTCGTTAAGTATTTTAAAAGGTGATAGGTCCCTCGTATGCGAGAGGCCGTCTGGGTTGGTACCACCGCTTTGTCTATTTCTGCCGCCAAGCAACAGTGTGTAATCACTATTGTATTTCGGTTTGAAGGACATTGAAGCCAGTGAAATTACTGGGCATTATGAGACTTATACTTATCACCTGTGGTCTGAGGGTGTATTTACATCAACCAACTACACTTCTACTCATATAAGGTGTGTAATAAGTGATTTATATTCTATTCTACAATAAATTGTAGCTTAACTACAAATTAAAACAAGAAATCTCTATCTCGCCAAATCTTGCATCAAGATCCCAGAGTTAACTTAATCTCAAATGAAATGGGAGACTACTCCAAGTTTACGCGACCCACATTGAGCCGGGGCGAAAAAGTTTTAAATTCCCCGTTATAATTCTATTCCCGCCTATCGTGCTGTAGGACATTGTTAAGTCCGCGGGAAGCGGGGTATTAAACGGATCTCTATTCCTCCATCGGCACAATACCCGCCCCTGGACAATCGTCTCGGATCTTACTTTTTACTGCGTAACATTTCATTTTTATTCGGCGCCCCGTTTGTCGTTTTTTTTCTTGGTCTATGTTGTAAACGAACAGCGTGTTGTTTAATACTCGTATTTAAAAAAAAAAAGAGTAGAAAGGCCTTAGGAGACACCTCCGAGATACCTGGTAAGGGGATATTTTTATAGCAAAGACTGGTAAAGAAACAAGTTTGCCTATCAGTACCCATAGAATTCTAGACGCATTACCGACCAAAGCTATGAGATTTTAGGGTATTAGGAAGCTGAGGTGCGATTTGGACCTCAAGGTAATTCAATTTTCAAACTTAACAATAATCTATGTTGAAATAAAACTAATTTTAAGGGATTTTATCGCGGTTTTTTATTTTAATTTTGGTCCCGACGTTTGGAAAGATTTTCAGCCTTCGTGGTCACGGAGTTTTATTTCAATGAGTAACATTCGCGTAAACGTAAGAAATCATTAAATAATCTACGTTACTTTTGTTTCATCTGGCCTGTGGTAACGTGGTCGAACGGCCCCATTCATGCTGTAGACAAAACTGTCTGCAGTGTGGCTATACCGCTGTCACTTACGACTCACTCCAATCTACATTTTCTAGATCTCGGAATGCGCGTAATGCGAGTCATTCCTTAAATTGGATTGGTGTAATTCTTCTATGTAAGTCGTTTTTTTCTCCCTCTATCGTATAGGGGTCGTCCAATAGATGTAATATATAGAGCGCACTCTTGTTTCGCGTCTGTTTTTTTACTGCCTAAAAGATTTTATTGTGAACATATTTTTTTGTCCGAGTATGGCGAACTGATTTCACTACACCTGATGGTAAGCGAGTTGCAGTCCAAAAAACAGCAGCGACCTCCGACAAACAATGAGTTTATTACCGTTGGTCACTGGAATCATGCCGGCCTATATAAATTCTTCACACTTCGAAGAGGGTAGAGGCAAATCTAGGGGCCTGTGACAGAACAGGCGGATGGCTGATGCAGATACAAGGATACAAGGATGTACCCGCCCCAACCAACCATCGAGTTTCGCAAGCCCTTCGGAAGAACCGAATATTGTCTGGCTGGATCATCGAACGCGATCCACACAATGCGCGTGGGCCACTATGGCAGGTTTTAACACCATGTATACGGTGGTCGCTTACCAGGTGGATATGAATATCCTACTACCAGCAAATTATTTTTAACACGCGTATGAGCAAGCCTAACACCGTGTCGGGCTAACGCATGTGTTTTTTTTTTCTAAATTGAATTATCCTGTCCTGAAATTACATCCATATCCTCACGTGTTTCTCAACCTTGGTACGCTTCTAGTATCAAAGTTTCTCGTACGACAGACAGCGAGAGTTTCATCTAAATGGAGCTTACTGATAGCCAGGTGGTTAAGTCTTGCAATAACACTTTCACTTTTTTTCTTTCGGCCTAGCTTAATACCAGAGTCCCATCATGATCTGTAGGTGGATTTGGAATCATGTGGGGTAACCTGTATCGGGAACCAAGGTTCACCATTGCCTCGTCCGTTACTCAGCAGAGTGTATCACACGCAGCTAAGGTTGTCCTTGGGACTAAGGTGTTGGTGGCCACTTTCACTCCAAAAATGTAAAAATAATACTACCAATGTAATAGTCATTATTTTCGGAAAAATATCATACTGTCGTCGCATTTGTGTAAATATTCATTATTTATATAACATAATAATTTACTTAAAAGTTTGTTCTATTTAATGTTAACGCCGCTTTGCATGTCGGAATAATTTGTCATAGCTGACCAGCTGGCAGACGAGGAAGTAGGATACTTGATGGTAAATGATTACCGCCGCGTACCACCACTCACAATATGGGAGGAATCAAGTGAATTTTTAGGAATAGAGTGTTCAGTCATAGAACGGCATATAAGAAAAATTATAAGAAGCTGAGAGATTTTTGGATGAAGAGGTTTTTCATCTTCTTCTTTGTCGTACTTATCATTACTGAATGTCGTGCCCATCTTGAACAGCTTGAATGGAGTCGGTGACAAGCTGTCTCCATACCACTATGTCTTCGATTTGTCTCAGGGCAATGGTAAAATTAAGTCCTGTTATGTCTCTGATCTGTTTGTACCAGTTCTGTTCTGTTCCCACGTGGTCTTCTACCTTCTACTTTCCCTACAACAACCAGTTTGTCAAAATGATCTGGTTTAAAGGACATTAAAGCCAATGAAATTACTGGGCATTATGACACTTAACATCTTATGTCTCGGGGATGACGAGCGCAGTTCAGTGCCGTGTAATGCTTTGTAATTGAAAATTCTGTGTGGTGTTGCTTCTGTTTATGAGCAGACGTGGCTTACCATCAGGCGAGCGCCTTGCTCGTCCCGTCATTCAATCATTTTTTGAGTGGTAGAGCCACGCTGTAGACAGTTTTGTCTACAGCATGAATGGGCTGGCTCGACCGGGTCGTTACCACTGTCTCACAGAAAACCGACGTAAAGTAGTGGCACGCTGCTGCGTTTCGTACGGTGAGTGAGATATCCGGAAGCCCAAATCCCCTCCCCTTCCCAATCCCTAATTATCCCTTTCCTTTAAGGTCGGCAACGCGCCCATGATTCTTGTGGTGGTGGGCGTACATGGGCGATGGAGATCACTTACCATCAGGTGACCCACTTGCTCGTTTGCCGGCCTATGCTATAAAAAAAATCAAATAAAAAATAAGTAGCCTACTTCGGTCAATGGACATTCATGAATGTTACTGAATATTCTTCTAAATCTCTTATGGGGGCTTAATGAAAAAATATCGCCATCTGGATGCTATCAGAGTTATCAATTCTGTTTTGCATTCATTATCTCTTTGGCTGGTTATCAAATAAATGTAATTATTTCCAAAAAGTATCTAAAGTAATGGCAACATCACGAAAAGGCTAGTGAAAAATATGTAGAAAGATCCGCAATGAAACTACATTACACATATATTTTTTATACATTGGTAGGGTTAGTAGATTTCCCAGAATCTCCTTGGAACCCATCGTCAATTTTATTTATGATGCAGCATTAGTATCAGCCTTAATTAAAATACTTTTTTGTTTTTCTTGTTTTATTTGTTTTTCGGGGTGTCAGTGTCTACACAGATGTTTAAAGTTTCAAAAGTAGCGTAACATCCGTCGCAGTTGCAAGATCGTAGCTTCAAGATGAAGTCCATTGTCAAGACTTTACTCTTCATTTACGTATTCTTGGTGAGTAGATTTTTTTGTCAAACTTATAATGCAGACCAAATTTTTTTTCCCGAAGAATTCATCAACCGGCGCAGCACTGTAAAACCCATCTCGAACAACCTGGCAAGTGCCAGCTCCAAAAACCAAAACCCAAAACTATGTACACATACAACACTTCAAGGACACTTCTCAGCGCGTCCTCCGACAAGACTTTCAAAACCTAGGGGCTAGCAAGTCGCTTACATTAGCAAAAAACTTAGTTAAGAACTACAAGGTTGGTCGTCGACGGATTTGTGATGAATGCCATCATCGTCATTGTATTAGACTGGATAGCGATCTCACAACACAGTGAAATCCAGACATAGTGACTCATTCCGCCGGAATGGGTCCTAGCATCAGCCAGTGTATCCAGTAACTTCAGACCGGCATATTTTTGGCGAACAAGGCGTAATATCTCTTGACATTCGACAATATAGTTGGACTGCACTATCAGAACGTTGCTAAGATATAAATAAAATATTTCCTTTTTTATGCAGTGATAAAAATCAAAAGATCGATATTCGATTTGCAACTTTGGGTAACACTAAACAGCATATGTTTCTATGAATAAGAAAAATAGAATAAAATATTCATTTAGGCAATTAAAAAGCGCTTATGACGAGTCAGTAAGAAAAGTAGATGAAAGATAATATATAGGTATCAGCAACCATATCAATCATTAACAATAAACTAGGCAATTACACTAAATCAGTTTATTTTTATCATTTTACAATATTTTTGCTATGGAAAATACCCATTTTTATTATGAATTTTAAGGGGGTCACGGGTATTAACGAACCATCCCATGTTTTAAAACTACCACTTGATCCAAAAGATCCAACAAAACTCAGTGGGCTTACTTTACCATTAAACTATGCACGGCGCGACCCAGCCCTGAGTAGTTCCAGTCAGTCAAACTCAGTGTTTTGGTCCAGTTTTTTTAGACCTAAAATATTTTAGTAAAATACAAGGTCCCATATTTAATTCCAAGGGGCGTTGATACGGTCCATGGGTTATACCAAATCATTGTGTTATAAACCTACCTCAGAATTCAAACGTGACTGCCCCAGAAGATCCGGTGAAACAAACTCACTGGTCTTGTTTTTGGCCCGATTATTCTATTCTCGAATTTTCTATTTCGAATATGAGAGAGTTTAAGTCTCCATCCGCCACACTGAACAACCTGGCTGGCCTGAGGAGAAACAAAATCTGTGAACATACACTGACTGACCAAGGAACCCCTGGCCTGAATGAGCGTCTATGGCTAGTTTTTCACCGGATCCTATTACAAAAATGATGAGCAGTAACCCAGCAGCTTATAGCAAAGGCCGGCAAACGAGCGAGTGGGTCGCCTGATATTGTCATCTTCACCGCCCATAAACACTGATAATACCAGAATAATTTAAAAAAATAATTAAAACTGAAAAATACCAAAATAACGTTGCCGACCTTTAAAATAGGAATGGTCTTTGGGATGGGAAGGTGTTATTTGGGCCTCTGGATATTTTACTCACCATACGAAACGCAACATCAAGCTACTCTGCACCGGTTTTCTGCGAGAGCGTGGTGGCCCTGGACCAGATGGTCCAACCAAGCTGTAAACAGAACTCTCTAGAGTAGTCTAGAGCATGGCTCTACCATTGACACTTAAGTTTTACATTTTTTAAATATAATATCCTTTTTTAGGTTTTGGAACCAACAGTCAATGTATCAGGCCTAGGACTATTATCTGGGCTGACAAGTACAGTGACTAACGCACTTAAAAGCGTAACTGAAGTTACTAGTAGTCTTCTTGACATCAGTCCTAGTGAAGTAAGTAGGACCTCAACAACTACTACTGCGGTAAATAATTATGGGATAATGACATTAGAGTAGCTAAAATAATTAACTGCATTCTTGCTTTTCTCATGAGTGACCAGGCTCAGAGGATCAGTTATTATTTATTTATCCTGGCACGGCAAAGTGCTTACACCGGACCTAATATTTTTTTATCCATACACGGCGAAGTACACTACACCTGACGTTAATCGAAGCGCAGTCCAAAAAATATAGTGACCACCGACAGACAATGAGTTTATCGGTGTTCACCAGAATCATACAGGCCTGTATAAATACGTCTTCACACTCCGATAAGGGATAAAATAAATCGAGGAGCCTGCGATAGGACAGGCGGATGACCGATGCAGGCACAGAGATGCAAGGATATACCTCTATACTCGCCCCAACCAACCATCAAGTACTATCGTAAGCTCCTCAAGATAACCGGATACACACTGATTGATCCTGGAACGCGATCCACACAAGATGTGTGGATCACTATGGCAGATTTTAGCACCATGTGTAGTGTGTACAGTGGTCGCTATCCGGGCGGATATGAATCCTACCAACAGCAAGTACAGTGCAATACAAATATAATGTTGATCATAAAAATACATTACGTCCCGTGGTTGGCAGTATTATGCCACCATGAATTAACTGGATAGTACACTGGCTGACCCCAAAATGTAACTTGCTGTAATAAGCTACTACGGCTGGTTTTTCCTCACGTACAATGCTTGCTATCCAGTCTGATACATATTCGTATCAGGGATCAACCCTCCCACTAGCGTTTTAATTAAGAAAATATCAACTATGGAAAACATTTAAATCAGTCTAGATAATGTTTAGGGTGCGATCCGTCCAACCCGGAAATTCGCCGGACCGTGCGATCTGTATAATTTCTGATTGAAGATTTGAAGTTCGCATAGTCGTTTGGCGACACGATTCCAGCGCTTGAAACTGGATCTCTTCTAATATTTATAACACAATGTCTCAACTCCTCAGTCTTGTAGAACTCCCGATCTAAATAATATAGCCCAATTACATCCTTACCTACTGCTTATATACTTCATATATCAATTTTAAGGTCAAACATAGCAAAATGAATCATTTTTATTTCTTCTGCTGACTCGTTCTAAAAATTTAACAACCCATTATATCCGTAACCAGCAATGAAACAGAAATTCGATCCCCGTGCCGAGACGATTGTGTTTAATAAACGTAATCGTGTTATTATAGGATATGGGTGATGAATATTTACATTTACTTTTCCTCATCAGCCTTGTCTTGCCTAATCGTGGCCATTCAGAGTTTAGTTGTGTACCAACTTTCGCCCAAAACCGTTTTGCCTTTAAGGCGTGATTGAATACCAACCATCCTAACTCACAAACATCCAAATTCCCATACATTCTATTATTTTTTAATTACCATATAAATATGGGTCGTGTGTTTCACACTGATTAACTTTAGGTGATTTTTTTAACCTCTTACCAAGACTATATTGAAAAATCAATGATAATTGCTTAACTAATATACTAAAATAAAATTAAGAACACACTCATTCATAGGCCGAGATCTCTAGACCCGACTTAAGTCGTCCAGAATGTGGCGTAGTAAACTTCGATATCAACTCACCAAAGTCAAAGTCAACTCTCTATAGTCAATGTTAGTATTCATAACATTTAGTTAAGTTTTGAAAAAGTGACGATAAATAGCCATAAATATTTTTAATTGTACTCGTCAGGGAAGAAACGAGAGTAAAAATTTTAATTATTCTAATGTAAATTCGGTTAAAAATACAAATATTTTGTATGATGTCATTGTGAGTCGAGCTCACGGGGCGATCGAGTCACAGTATTGTTAGTTCACACTTAGCGAAGTCATTTTTGTATAATACGACTAAAGTCTAAGATTATTCAATAGATCTTAGCAATAGTATATAAGTTTAAAAAGAGGTGTAAGTGTAAATTTGTCAAAACAATGTCACGAGAGCAGCGATTAATTACGAATAAACTATCATATTACTCTGATATTGTATATTCGTTAGTAATAAGCATATCAATTAACTTCACGTGAATACTTCCGACACCCGAAAGCCGAATTACAGCACATTCCTAAGTGCTTATCAAATACTGTTGCACCATGGTTAATTTTATGTGCAATCACATGCCCATTCCAAATTATTGTACAACATTGGCAACAACTCTCACGTTGTTACAATTTTTTATAAATATGTTTTATTATTGTGTAATCTCAATTCAACTGAGTTTTGTTGTTTTTAATGCCTGTCATAGAAGTATACAGGGTTATTTTTAAAACACCAGCAACCTCGCAGGGGTAGATTCCTAAGGTTATAAGGTACTACTTTTGTTCTACGACTTTTGATAATTTGTTAGATTTTATTTTCATACAAAAATAAGTATTCATTTAATTTCCGTCTTGAATGTTACAACGCGCATCGCAGATTACGTAAACAAACACGCGAAGCGTGGGGAACCGGGCTAGCGCCTTTGACCTTGAGCGCCCGAGCAGCTGACCGTCGCCTTTGATGTCGTGCGCCCGTCCCGCGCCGCGCCGCAGTCTACGAAGAAAAAAACTACACAACAGAAACTTGTAAAATCATTTTTTTTAAATATATTGAGTTATATCCAAACTCATAGAACAAAAGTTGTTCCGTATGGGGTCAGCTATCTGGTCCTGCGAGGTTGCTGGTGTTTTAAAATTAACCCTGTATAAGTGCAAGTGTAATGTCACATTAATATTCATATAATATTGCTTTTTTTAAGTCGAAAAGTTATGAAACTGTAAGCACGGACACAGATTCAACAACAGATGAACAGTCGACGACTGATGATACTACCAGCACGGACACAGAATCCGCAACAGTTGACTCGGCGACTGATAGCACTAACAGCACGGAGACGGAATCCGCAACAGTTGATGAGTCGGCAACTGATAGCACTAACAGCACGGAGACGGAATCCGCAACAGTTGATGAGTCGGCAACTGATAGCACTAACAGTACGGACACAGAATCCGCAACAGTTGATGAGTCGGCAACTGATAACACTAACAGCACGAATACAGAAACGGTGACAATTGTACAGACGCAGGGTCATGTCACTAACAACACGGACCCAAACTCGCTTGAAGGTAAAATATATTTGAAAAAAAAAATATATATCAAAACTAGGGACTACTCATACGACAAACCATCCAATTGGGCCTGAGGTTTGTTCCTGGGATCTCTCAATTTTGCAGTTTAGGCTGCTGCTATGCTGAATTCAAATGAAGCGGCTAAGACCACGATGTAATATTTTTTTGTTTCACCAAAATTGATGTGTTGACTTAAGTGATGCTAACTAGAACAGTTTAGATAATGCTGCTGTTTCTTTTATACTAAAGATTTATGATCAGCCAGTTATGAATAAAAACTGAGGATAGTTCTTATTTAGAGCTGGCTCCGGGAATATGCCAAGTTATAACTTAGCTTAGCTTCTTATTATTTATCATAAAATATTTATTTATTTATTAAGGGAAACTGACAAAGCGGTGGCACCAACCCAGCTGTAGGTTTCATCGCAGATATATTATTGTCCTAGCATAAGCAGGAATAAGCATTAGTTGGAGTGTGCTAACATATATATTTATTTTCCAGTAATCTTCTCAGAAAGCACTGCGGACACGATCGAAGGCTCGATGCTTCTGAATAGCTCCTATGAAAATTACGATGCTCTGTACTCAGGCAAATAGACGTTCAATACTGTAACAACTTCAAAATTAAAGAACGCCTTGTTAAAACAATGTTTGTTTTTCTTGTTTTTAAATAATGACTTAGATGTTTGAGTAAAAAAAAGGCAAACAAAAAATTGCAAACCATCCTTCCATCTTCCGTTTCCGAAGAAGGAAGAAGCATTTATACAGGTCGGCATAAATAACTTTCGCCCGTGGCTGCGTCCGCTTGAACGAGTTTTTCTTGGTGAAACCACACTTTTATCACACTAAAAAACAGTGTACGGTTATGACATACCTTCCTATTGGTGGACGAATTGGAAAGTAGGAGAACAAACACAGTTACGAAACACTAAAACCTCTTTGCAATGTTAGTGTTCGGTATGGAATATCGATTCGTATTATTCAAAATAACACTGAAAAGACTCCGGACAGATGTTCAAATAATGACGGCACTATCGCGGCTTTATATTATTTGCACATATTGTGAAAAGATGAAAAACACGTCAATGTAATTAATTTAATATTTCTTACATGATTGAGTGGTAGAGCCACGCTGTAGATAGTTTTGTCTATCTACATCATTAGATTTGTCTGCATTAATAGGCTGGCCGGATCGTTACCACTGTCTCACAGAAAACCAATGTAAAGTAGCGGCTTGCTGCTGCGTTTCGTATGGTGAGTGAGATATCCGGAGGCCCACATCTCCCTCCCCTTCCCAATCTTTTAATTATCCCTTCGTTTTAAGGTGGGCAACGCGCCTATGATTCTTTTAGTGTTTTAGGCGAGCATGAGCGATGAAGATCATTTACCATCAGGTGATCTACTTGCTCGTTTGCCTATCTATGATATAAAAAAGAATCTTACATAGTGTATATTATGCAACATACTTATCAGCAGTGGCAGTTAGGCACAACAAAGAACAAGTTTTTGTTTAGAATTCTACTTGGCGGTAGAGTTTTATTGGGCGTTGTAAAACAGGTACGGAATGTTCTGAAAAACAGTAAAACTATTTTTATATAGCAAATTCTATATTTAGAATATGCAATAACCATTTTCTAAACCGTTTTACATAATACTATGTATAAGACCATGTTATAGTTGACCTATTTTACAAAACCAAACCGCTCACTTCGAAATCCAATCTCCTTTCTGTGACCGTGTTTTTCCTATTTCTATTGTAATACAATATTGATAAGCAATACTACTCAGAAATGCATGTAAAACCATACACTGAAAAGTTAAACATTGGGGCTCACCCAAGTATTCATAAATGTTACTATGAGGCCTCAACAAACTGAAACACAACAGTGCTTATACACCGTTGCTTCGCGGCAGAAATAGACAAAGCGGTGGTACCAACCCAGACGGTATTTCGCATACGAGGGACCTACTACCTTGTATTACGATATACTAAAACTGACAATCAGGCCACCTGTCTGTTACATTTCTATTAATTCTATTGATTTCTAAAATAATCTCAATGAAACTTTACGAACTTTTTCAATGAAATTTAGCACCAACAAAGATAACTAAGTTCAGGTAACAAGGTCTTTTTTAAGTTTATTTAATTAATAATTCGATTCTCTTACCGAGGTTATAATAATAATCTATTTATCTATACGGAATGGTTAGTGGCCAATTTAATCTTAAAGTTTTTCCAGCTTCCCGAAGGCTTCAAACTTGGCTTAATGACTTGAGCTTAATGACAGACACATGCCCTCCGAAGCACGGAGACGCTCAGTTGAAATACCACTAAACGGTCACCCATCCATAGACTGACCGCGTCAATGGTTGCTTAACCGAGAAATTGTGTCCATACCAGATACGTGTAACAAAGACATAATTATGTAGATGGTTTTCAAATGTTGTTGTAACCTTATGTTTGTATGTTATGTTCTCATTCATTCTAAGCGCAGCAAGTACGTGAGATAGACACAAACTGAAAATCGAAATGACACAATTTTTTTTTTTTTATATCCTAGGCCGGCAAACGAGCAAGTGGGTCACCTGATGGTAAGTGATCTTCACCGCCCATGTACGCCCACCGCAAGAAGAATCATGGGCGCGTTGCCGACCTTAAAAGAAAGGGATAATTAGGGATTGGGAAGGGGAGGGGATTTGGGCTTCCGTATATCTCATTCACCGTACGAAACGCAGCAGCAAGCCGCTACTTTACGTCGGTTTTCTGTGAGATAGTGGTAACGACCCGGTCGAGCCAGCCCATTCATGCTGTAGACAAAACTGTCTACAGGGTGGCTCTACCACTCAAAAAATGGATGCACCATTATAATTTCATACGATTTAAACAATCTATGCTAATGTTTAAACCCTTAACCACACTTCTTTTCCCTCTGACGTTTTATAACATAACACAAAACAATTTCCGAAATTAGCACCAGGCAAGAGATCCAGTATCCGAACAACAAGATGATCAGAGGCGTAGAAAACTCTAATATGGACACGCAGTAGATGCTGGTGTCAGGCGTCTTCACACAGGCGGGTCGAGGCTCGTCAGTTGCCCACTTGATCCGGTGCATCAACCCTGACTCCATTATCTTTCTTATCCTGGAAAGTTGTTTTTGAAATTTAAGCCAGCTTGTGGCTCAACTAACGCGACCACAGATATATACCGAGTGGCGATTTGATTATCACATTAAATGATTCAACAGTTAAAACTAGTTGATATAAGTTTAAAAGAATATACATTTATACCAAAAATAAAAATATACAACTTTCAAACAAAATAAATATATCTTAAAAATGCCACGAAATAAAACACCTTGTTAAATAGTAATTCAATGGCATGCAAAAGCGGCGACATCGCAGCGATAGGTACTTTGTCTCACGCATGTCCGCATCGCAGCTCGCTGCTTGTGGGTCATTGACCTAGCAGTATTTGTGAAATGTTAAATCAGAAAAATGCCCCTTGACTAAGATATCGTAGGTATTTATTTCATTTATTTTTTGTGTATGGTTAAATAACGACATGTAGTATACGTGATATCATTTAATGGGATAACCTAATCGCCACACAGTATACAAGGCAAATGATAAGGTCTACATGTTGGTCAAGTTTGAACAAGACTTACGCCACCAAACGAAATAAACATGTGCACACAATTTTGCCCAGTGCGAGTTTTTTGAGTGCAGAAAAATTGTGTGTTCTATTCCGAAGTGAAATAAAATGTGGATAATTATCTTGAGAAGTGGCAAGGGGTATCAAACGAACCGTATAGTTGTTGACGTTCGCTTGTACTCGGCCAGCTTGGCGAGCGACAGGGTTAGGAATAGGGTGATAAGCAATGGCACTCATTCGCTGGCTTTTGCTATAGTTAAATGCTTTCTAAATTTCTTACCCGTAAGCCAAATGGTCTCTATAAGGCGAATGCTTTTTCATAACAGCTCCTAACCGGTGGGGTGCGTACATTGGCACGTCTTGTATCTCACAAATTTCACGCTCGTTGAACGTCTTCTTCACAATGCCGTAGGAAACGATGGTGTCTAAATGAAACGCAAATCCACCACGCTTAACCAACTCCATTCCCTTCTCCGGGGTAAAGAAGTTCTCCTTTGCCCCTTGTTTGACTTTTTTTCTGAAAATTTCGAGAGCGACTGGGTCGGTGGTACGCTGGAAATTATTAGTTTAGTTAATTTAAGTGGCAGAGCCATGTTGTGATAGTTTTTTATAGCATAAGCTGGCTCGACCTGAGTGATGCCAGACTTTTACATAAACCTGACGTCATTTAGTTGCTGTAGTGATTTGCATAAGAATGGCGAACTAATAAGGTATGCAGGTATCCTCAAGATGTTTCTTTCACCAATAAAGTATGAATACACACTTA
This sequence comes from Amorpha juglandis, assembly GCA_949126905.1. Classification (NCBI taxonomy): domain Eukaryota; kingdom Metazoa; phylum Arthropoda; class Insecta; order Lepidoptera; family Sphingidae; genus Amorpha; species Amorpha juglandis. Next base: position 1,807,089 of record OX421383.1, read on the forward strand.
ACTTCAGAAAAATCAGAGGGTCATACTGTTGGGGCTGGTTTCGAACCTGCGACTTTCGTCTCAGTAGCCCATAACATTCCATATTCAGCTATCACTGCTTTTATATCGCCATAACTGGTAAAATTCATATCCCGGGCAACTGATGAGTGATATTTGAAATCAAAAACCCAATTTGTGTTGACTCGACCGGAGAATCAACCCAAAACCCCGCGGTTCTCAACATTATTAGTACGTTGCCACTAGTAAGGAATAATAGAAAGGCGATCAAATAAAAATTTATTTCAATAATAATTTAGCCTATGTCAGCAGACTACAGGGCAGCTGTCAAAATCTCCTTAATTAAAGCCAGTTGTTAAATTTCCTTAATAATCTATCCGTTATTCACCTCCGACGTCAATAAGACGTTCCCATAAAAAAATTCCAACTTGTAAGATTAATTTTTAATTAAAGCTAAGAACTAGATTGCTTAAACCAGCTTTCAAACTACTAAAAACTAATTCAAATCGGTTCATTCGTTTCAGCGCTACGATGCCAAATACACATACTCATATGCAGACAAAGGCTATAAATTTGTAATGCTCTCCATGGCATCCAACCATCCTCAATCCTAAGGCATTGGCGTAGCTAGGAATTTTCCGTAAGGGCGACAATGAACTTTATAGGGTAGGCAGCGCCTACTTGCATGATAGAATTGTATAGTACGAATTTGTACAGGGGACAAAGATTTCCACAGTGGGCTGTGCCCACTTTTGCATCTACCTACCCACTACCTAGCTACGTCCATGAAAAAAGAAAATTATATCCCAAAACCTTGTTACCTTAAAATAATCTCTGTCATACAGAGCCTCTTCGACCCCAATCTTGAGGTTACTTTCCAACAAGTCCTTTAAAGTTTTAATGTTTTTGGGAGCTTCCATCAATAAAGTCGAGACCACAGATGCGGTGTAATACTGATACAGTATGGCTGAGTACACGAACGTTGAGAAAATTAATATTTTCATTGAAGATGTTTGACGCATTAAAGACTTTCCTGTAGACAACGATTACAGATTTTGAAAACGTTGTCCACATTTATGCGCTTTAGTTTTTAACTTGCGAATTTAACGTAAACCTCTCGAAATACGATTTATAGTCCATTTGTTATGCGCGCTGGTTCACTCACTAAAACTACTAAAATAAAAACGTTTTAATAATAAATATAGCCGACTAATGAAATAATAAGGTAAAAACACAATTAACTAATTTTAAGTCGATACTAACGATTGCAAGTTGATATTACAGTTTATTGCTAATTAACTCATATCAACGACTAGTGAACTGCAACTCAAATTTTATTTTATTTTTTGTTTTGCTCCCTCATTTTGGTAAGAAATTTTCCAGTTCATGCTCATAACAAAAATTGGTACAAATAATAGCGAAGCATCAAAATAGAATCTAGATGCTCCCTATTTCGATTTATTAAAAAACATACCCAGCCATGGTAAGCAGATTTTTTTACCACCCCATGATATGGTAGAACGTTATTTCGTTGTCACGAATCAAATCCCAGGCTAGATACAAATCAAAATTTAAATATAAATAATAAGTAAAAGTGAACACATACCTTGCTGACAAAGTGCTCCCCATAGAAACAGCAAAACAAGGCTCAAAGAAGAATCCACTGACGATCTTCTCGAGCTTAACTTGACCATAACATATAGAACAGTAGCAGAGAAGAGCAGAAGAGCCAAAATGTTTAACCAAACGACGGTGCTGAGTGGCCTCGTGTATATTGTGTAGAAGCCAGTTGAATGCTTTGGATGACGGAAAATAAAACTATGCCTGCGGAAAGCATATTTCTTAAAATTTAAGAAGTTAATAATTAGTAACTGAATGAAGACAAGATCACTCGCCTGTTGGTAAGCGTGACGCTTCCCGATAAACAGTAGCAATACCACCCAGTACCCATACAGGTACTAAACAGGTACTCTCTGCTAATGCGCTGTGCTCGTCACTCTTAAATAGACAATTTCATAATGTCGAAGTAATTAAACTGGCTTCAATGTCTAGCAACCAGACACGACGATACTAACACAGCGAAGCATGACTAAAGACATAAACAGAGTAGTGGTAACTACCTAGATGGATTTTCGGAATATGCGAGTAACACATAACCTACGGCATTTCAGACAGGTTCCATTTAAAGAGATAAAAAAATTAAGATTCCTGTTTTATTGGATGCTCATGGAGCCTAGCACAATAGCACTGTCTCACAATTCGATATGAATTGCTGCTGCGTTTCGTTTGGTGAGTGAGTTTTCCGGAGGCCCAAATCTCTCTCCTTATCCCAATTCTTCTATTGTCCCTTTCCTCTTAGGTCAGCAACGCATTCATGATTCCTCGGGTATTGTGGATATCCATGGTTAGTGGAAATCACTTACCATCAGGTGACCCACTTGCTCGTCTGTCCCCCTCTGTTATAAAAAAAACTCCGTTGATATAAAATGCCGATTTTCTATTAAAATACTGAATAGCGAATTCTGACTTATCACCTACAGTGAGTGCGAAAGTGACCTCTCCATTAAATTAGATATGCACGTGGTATTGACTCTTCAAGTTCTAATTCAAATAAAACTTTGTTAATGTAGTAAAAATTAACAATCAATCAACATTATAAATTAGTTTTTGAAGAGAGCTAGCGAACTGGCAGTAGAGTTAAAAAAAATATTGAATCTACTTAAATAATGTGTACCATTTTATGGATTCAGTAAATGTTTTGAGATATTTGAATTACAGACATTTATTTTTAGGATCTACACCACTTCTTCACAGAACCAACAAAGCTCAGGGCCGAGTTAGTTGGGACGATTCATAATAAAAAAAAATGCATATTTATGATTAATTTTATTACTGTCCACCTCTTACCTAGAATGCCAAACCTCAGCTGTATAGTCAATTATCTCATTTCTGTCAGCTCTGAAGAATATTGGAGAACCACCGATATCCGACTCCTGCTGTTGAAGAGTGCCCACCATCCCATCGAAGCTGCCATTTTGTATATAGCCCCAAGAATTAGTTCTTTGAAAATTGTACCTGTAACAATATAGCTTTAAAATTAATATAGCATTTCAGAATAATTATTAGAAATTGAATTTTGATATACATTGAAATGAAACAAAGTAATTAAATTCGCAGCACTTTCTAATAATCCGATGGTTGTATTAATAATATTTGAATAGAAAATTTAAATAGAATTATAAAATCTAGAATTGTCAGAACAGTGTTTTCAATTTGTTTGATTTATAATTCTTCGATATTTTAGGTTGTAAAATTTAATTAATCTGTAGTTTTTGTTATTTAAAGCATTATTGAAAAAGAGAGACTAAGAGATGAGAAAAGAAGGGGTAACTTACGTCATATTATACATATGTTTTAAATACTTCAGCAGAGTGATATATTTCAGCTTATGCAGAGAATCGAACCCGACATGATTTTCCCGCATCAGATAATGTTCCAAGGTTTCGTTCTCCAATTTCTTCAGAATTACAACAGTACATTTTAACACAACTCCACTCAGATCATTTCTTCTGCTTGGTTTCTCTATATTTAAAGACGATATCCAATTTCCTATATGAACAGTTTTAATGACACCATTTTTGTTAAATCCTGTATTATAGACTTCGTAAATATCGTATCCATTTTGTGTTTTTTGGACAACAGTAGTATCTGAATCAATTTCTATCGGATAATGCGAAAGTTCTTGTACAGTGGTATTTAGGTCTTCAGCGAAAACAACCCAGACATATGGATTCTGGAAATTGATTCTAGAATCCGCACATTCAAAAATTTCCTTCCAATTATCGCAAGAATTATTTACGACAATGCCAACTCTTGAGCGCATTATAGGGATGTTTACAGATATATTTTTGTAGAGCATAATGTTAGTGCTTCTTATACTATTTTTAGAGAACACTCTCTGAGCAGCAACAGCGATTTCTTCTCTCCAGCAATTGAAAATGACTACATCGTGTATATTTTTATGTTTCAATATATCTATTAGGAGACGTATTTCAGAAAGATATGAGAGGAATAATAAATACAAAGGAGTCATTCTTGGCTTTCTTTGCAGAAGTAATTTAAGACCTTCCAATGAGTGGAAATTATTGATTAAGTGGATATTAAAAAACCTACTTTAAATCAGATACACTGTTTCAGAAATGAAATAATTAGTAACAGTACCACAGCAGCGATATCCTAGCGGGGAGCAAAACTTATTTGCCGCAATGGTAGTCGCGGGTTCAATCCAGTCCCCCGTCTAATATCTTGAGGTTTCAAATCTTCGTGTGTATTGAAAAGTCAATTTGTTAATTACGACTTATGATTACAAAATACATATTTCAATTAAGTAAGGTTTCTTCTCTTCATCTGTATAATCAAATAATAAAGTATTAATGTCGGTTATATATGAGCAGAGCTTTTAATCGCTCGACGCAATTCCATTTATTGTTTAACCAATAACAAATATCTTAATTCTCTTCTGAACAGTGCAAGCACGTACACGCTGTCAATGAAATAATAATCTTTAAGTGGTATTTAACAAAGTCATTTATATATTCGCTCGGTCTTGTTGATTGAATTTGATGCGGTTTAATTTTTAGGAAAATTAAAGCTTTATTTTATTAACAAATATTTTATCCCACGTGGGAATGCAAGCCTTACGCTCGACTTCTGAAACACTACTCAACTGACCGACAGCTAACAGCTAAGATATCCAGCAAACTACCTACCAGCACACATTTCCGTCAAGCCAATATGATTATTGTAAACAGTACTCCTTTTTATTTCCATTACTCTATATCATTTATTTTTCCTTCACACAAAGAACTAATAGATGACGCAAATGTGCCGACTTCTCGTGCCTACATTGAAATATAAGTCCAGGCATAGGTATAATTACCGGTACGAGTCGAGAGCACGGAGAGAACCGGATATACACTGGCTGATCCTGGAACGCGACCCACACAAGGTGGGTCACTATGGCAGGTTTTAACACAAATGTATGGTGATCGCTATCCAGTCGTATACGAATATCCACCCACCAGCAAATTTCGATTCGATAATTTTATCGTGTTAAAAATTATTCAAATTCTTCAAAAATGGTTTATTCATTCTCATCACTAAACTGATCTTGTGACGTGACAAGTTACCAAAAATAAAGCACTACTAGTTTCCACATAAAATGAAGAACTTGCGTCATCTATTTGTATTTATGTTTATACTTTTCCCGTTATAACCACGACGATTGGAGTCATTTGCATATTCTAATATGAATTGACAGCATAAACATCTGATTGATGGGAAAATTTCTTTCATCATAGACTTATATCAACTGTATCGAAGGTATATCTGATGTCATTAAAATTATCCCTGTCAATGTGCTTTATTTAAAAGCTCTTGTTTGTAGGTAGGTTTTTATTTTTTTCTATTTACTTAAATGAATGACGAGACATACAGGTCGTTCGCCTGATAGTAAGCGCCACGCCTGTCCGTAAACAAAAGCAACACCACACAGAACTTTGAATTACAAAGCAAATTGGACTGGACTGCATTTAAAGTCTCATAATTTTTTCCCAGCAATTTTTCCGGCTGCAATAACTTTCAAACCGGAACACAACCGCGATTACACTACTACCTGGTGGCAGAAATAGACAATGCGGTGGTACCAATCCATACTGCCTCTCGCATACGAAAGATCTATCACCGTGTAGGTAGAGGTGCATCACATATCTACTTTGTCCTAAGCTTAGGGCTAGTATTGATACGTAGATTAATGATGCTAAAATTATGTCTCGGAATGATAGACGCAGTCCAGGAGCATGCAGTGCTTTGTAATTCAAAGTTCTGTGTAATGTAGCTTCGGTTATAGGCAGGCGTGGCGCTTAAAACCAGGCAAACTACTCGCTCCTTTCTTCATGCAAGTAAGTGAAGATGAGAGGTGATGAGAGAAGAAGATCAACGCGCGCAGGCATTAAAACTACCCAGAGAAAAAAGAATAGCCTATTGATTATTTGTTTACACTGGACCTAATGAAAATGCAGTGTATTTACAAAATATCTTTTCCCTCTGCAACCTTCTCCACTATTATGGACATCAGATCTTATTTCTGTCATATAACATGAATGTATGTATGTAATGTGTATCGCCAAATCGGTCACAAAACCGTGCGTCATAAATTTTTGAACTGAAACTTACATGATTTTAACAGCCATGTACGTTGCCAGCAAGCCAATGAGGCAAGGCAATCCAATTTACAAATTGAAAACAAGTTGAACATATAATAACTATTAACTTTTGTAATTCACTTCCCGGACTTTTTTGGAGGGTAGCCAGAATAATTCGTCGTAAATCAAATACATCCACTAGTCACACACATAGTCCTAATCCTACAGTAGGATAATATGCATAGTGAGTGTTAGAAATTATGAGTAACTTACGTCTCTAAACACCCAAAGCCGAATGTTTTATTGACTTGGAATTTACATTTCACAGCTGCACTGAACACAAAAAAAGTTATACATACATAAGGAAACCAAACAAATAATAAAATAAAAGCGGTAGAGCAACGCTGTAGACAGTTTTGTATACAGCGTGAATGGGCCGGCTCAACCGGATCGTTACCACTGTCTTACAGAAAACCGACGTAAAGTATATGATGTACGATGAATAAGATATCCGGAGGCCCAAATCCCCCTCCCCTTTCTAATTCCTTAATTATCCCCTCCCTTTAAGGTCGGCAAAGCGCCTATGATTCTTCTAGTATTGTGGGCGGTGGAGATCACTTACCATCCTGTGACCCACTTGCTCCTTTGCCGATCCATGCTATAAAAAAAACTACTTCGATAATCCGACTCATAAATATCTCCACATCTGGTAAATATCATTGCATCAATAAAACCAAATTCAATAAACCAACACTGTAAAGGTCGATACACAGTTTCAGCGGCGAGCAGACCATCCAATCTGCTCGGTAGTGAATTTTAAAAATAAAATTTACAAAGTTTGCACGGCACTTTACCACCGAATAAACTGACTTTCATTCGGTACTTAAATTATTTTATTCGTCGCGTTTTAGTCGTATCACTCTTTTTGAAGTGAAAACTTCTTATGGGAGTGTAAACCGATTCGTAACGTAACGCGAGCAGTAGGCAGGCTCCTCCTCTCCCTTTAACCCACATTAGTTTAAGTTATTATGTAATACTAGCTTTTTCTCGCGGCTCCGCCCGCGTGAATGCTTAAAATTAACAAAGTTTCATACAAACTTTCATCCCCTATTTTATCCCCTTGCGGGTAGAATTTATCAAAATCCTTTCTTAGCGGATGCCTACGTCATAACATCTACATTTTATAAGTATAGATAAATTATTGTTCTTTTTTGTTTACGATAGTTTGTACTTTGACCGGGGTTTGTTATGTAATATAAATTGTAATTTTTGTGTACCATAGCGCAGTAAATGAATATTGTATTTAACCACATAAATGTTGGTACTTTTATACTGATAAATAAAGCAATTTGTGCGAAATTATTCCCTAACCAATCCAAAATATTCAAAAATGCACAATACTAATGTACAAGTTTTCACTTCTGCCGGCACTCCCGGAGTGCAACCCGTTGTTTTTTTATCCGAGCATGGTAAAGTGACTACAATACACCTTATATCATTATTTCTGCCGCCAAGCAACATTAACGTTTATATTTTGAGGCACATATAGTAAATTCACTTAAGACGTTCTGATCTCATTCATAATGCAAATTGAAGCACGGAGATCTACAGTATGTGACCTATTCACGTATAGGCATTTAATAAGTCCGTACCTACCGGCAGTTGGTCGTAAGTTCTCCCGGCATGTCACTAATCCTCAACTCTCAAGACTGCACGCTCCCGAAAGTCGGTTCCACTTTGCTCCACAATTGAATTTTTATGAGGGTATTGCATTTCGCATTGTTTTATAAAACTGGTTTGAGGGCATGGTCTACAGTACTGATTTTAATTATAATCTTATTAAACAAACTGTAGAAAATCTATTTTTATTTTATTTTTTAAAAGTAATTTGTTGAAATATTTTCGGGGAATGAATCCGTATCCTTCATTCATATTTTATGTCCGTAAAGAAATATTGCATCCCTCGACTGTCGACAGAGTAATACAGGCCTTAAGTTACTGGATATGTTTGTCTCATGCTGTAGACAAACATATCTACAGCGTGACTCTACCACTTAAAAATCTTATCCTCTATCACAAATACTTTTACATAGGCCAATAATAATATATTGAAACATAACGACGATTATCCAGCTGCAAAGCTAAGAGGCTAAGGGTTCGATACCTACGCCGAGACAAATGTTTAACCACAATATTTGTTTCGGGTATGTTGTTATGAGATCGCATGTTCCTGGTAGTTCCTGATACCCTCGATACAGATTAAACTTAATGTGGGGTCAAATCTATGTGTTTTTTTATACAAAGTCACTACATTGGGCCGATTTTAAGTACAGTGCAGTCAAAACATACTGTCGACTATTGCGTCCCTCGACAGTTGTCAGAATTATGCCGGCCTGAAGTTACTGAATATAGACTGGCTGATCCCGAAACTGGCGAGAACGAGCCACTATGGCGGGTTTTTCACCAAGTTTTCGAGTCTACAGCATGCATGGGCGGACTCAACCGGGTCTATGTTATAAAAAAAGTGTCCGTCTCGAGACGCTCGACTCAAGTGATAACTTATACTTGTCGGTTAAAGTGAGAGCGGAGGAGCCTGCCTACTGCTACCGTATGCGTGAGAGAAAGGGAAGCCAGACAGAGTGGCGCCGTAACGCGTTACGTTACGAATCGGTTCATCCTCCCATAAGAAGTTATCACTTCAAAAAGTGTGAGGTCGGGTACAAAAATATCATGTACCCTCCCACCAGTCAGTGTGTGATTGTAAGATCTATTTATTTATATAATATGGCACTACCCCGATAGCCGTAAGCAGAACATTTAATTCTCGAGTGCAGTGTAGAAGTTTACACAATTATACAGAAGGGGTGCCGCGGGCTTCGGTCCAACTTCACCCAATACATTGTTAATTAATTTGATGATCCAACCCCATGTCACTTAATGTATTTCACTAGTGTTACATGAATGCTTAATAATAACCACCCCTTAAGGAATAATTGCCCGAGAAGATTGGTGGTAGGATATTCATATCCGCCCAGATAAGACCTGCCATAGTGACCCATACGTATTGTGTGAATCGCGTTCCAGGATCAGCCAGTATATATTTGGTTCTCCCGAGGGACTTGCGACATGACTTGATGGTTGGTTGGGGTGGGTATAAGGGTACATCTTTTTACCGCTGTGCCTGCATCGGTCACCTGTCTGACCTGACGCAGACCCTCGTTTTGCTTCTTCGCTTTTCGGTGTGTAAAGAAGCATTTTTACAAGCCGACATGATTCTGCCTGATTAGAAGAAAAAGAGTCATTTGAGCCTGCGAAGTTGCCACTTCAAGTAGATTTTCTGTGAGATAGTGGTAATAACCCGGTCAAACCGGCGCGTGGCTCTACCACTTATAATATTCGCAGAAGAAGCCATTATTTTATATATTGATGATCATCCGCTTCATGAACTTTTAACATATCAATACAACCGGATTGGCTCTCGAGTCCCGACACGGAGGCAAGGCGCGGATAGGGTTGCCACCGCCTAAAAAAAAGCATGACTGTATGGCAAATGTATGTATTGGCTATTTTGCTCTAAAACTGGACATCACTTTTATACTGTAAAATCGGTAAGGTTTATAGTAAAGTTTTTTAATTATTATCTTTTTTACATAGTATAAAAGGAAGTTGCTTCCGCTGTCTGTCCGCTTAGATCTTTTAAACTATTCAACGAATTTTAATGCTGTTTTCAGCAATAGATAGAGTGATTTATGAGGATGGTTTATACGTATATCACGCTATGACCCATGGCAGCAGGGCAGTAACATGCAGGTGAAACCGCGAGGGATAGCTAGTTTACTGATAAATCACAGTTTTTTTACAAGATTAATCACAACAATTAGTCTTATCGCGCCCACTAGCCGACTGGTGGGAGGATACTTGTATCCGACCGGATAGCGAACACGGTACACTGGTGCTAAAACCTGCCATAGTGGCCCACCTTGTGTGGGTCGCGTTCCAGGGTCAGCCAGTGTATATCCGGTTCTCCCCAGGAGGCTTGCCCCCTGATCCTAACCCTTTTCCCATCCCTTTTTCCTTCCACTCCCCCTTGGCCCTTTGGCAGGCCAGCATGATCTTGCCGACCTACGATGGACACATTGTTCATCGTTGGTCGACACTATTCTTGGATTGCGCTGTACTTACCATTAAGTGTAGCGTAGTCACTTTACCGAGCCACAATAAAAAAAAAAACTAAAAACAAAAACCGCTGCACACAGTCCGAACAGATAGTCCCGCCGACCACATCTGGTCGCCGCCATCCGTATATTAATATATCTAAAAGCCGGATACGTAATATTTGACCGGATGCGACCGTAAAAAACCGTCTGTCCGGCTAAAGCCTAGCAACCCTAGACGTGGAGGCACAGTGCGGACGTACGGTGCGGCGGCGGTAATAAAATCAACATGCATCGTGTATTGCTTCACGATCGGTTGCCCACGGGCGAACGCTGTTTGCATTAGTGATGTATACATTCAGCCACGTGCCCGTCCTCAGGGAATGAAAAAGGATGACAGAAAAAGCACAACTATATTATGACGTCAATATTTGCAATGGCTACTACAGTGCAGGTGATCCTTTATCACAGAGGTTCCCAGACTTTTTTCTCATATACTACTTTTATTATAGCATAGGCCGGAAAACGAGCAAGTGACGAACAAAGACAAAACTGTCTACAGCGTGGCTCTACCACTCGAAAAAAATTCAAACTTAGCTTTCAAAATTTAGCTGGTTCCGGTGGACCCCCTGCTGCTACATTTGTATCATATTCCCAAAACTCGACAAAAAATTTGAAGATTTGATCTAAATATCATCTGCCTACATTGATAGGTGAAGTCAAGCCAACATTTTAGTTGTTCACTATCGAAAGCAGATACATTTTCGTGGTCATCCGCTTACAAATTGTAAACCGCCATTTTTGTGTCACGCCAACGTAGATCCCCGTCAAGTCTCCCGTGGACCCCTGGGGGTCCTAGACCGCATTGGGAACTAAGGCTTTATCGTATTATTTGTAGTTGCGTTTCAAGTGGTATACAAATTTAAGCAAATGCATACCTTGTTGGTATTACAGCGTGGCTCTACCATTTTTCTACTATTAGCAAATTTCTTATTATCATTCTTTAAGAGTGGTAGAACCACACTGTAGACAGTTTTGTCTACAACATGAATAGGCTAGTTCGACCGGATCATTACCACTGTCTCACAGAAAACCGACGTAAAGTAGCGGCTTGCTGCTGCTTGTCGTACGGTGAATAAGATATCCGAGGGCCCAAAGCCCCCTCCCTTCCCTTTAAGGTCGGCAACACGCCTATGATTATTCTGGTATTATGGGCGTATATGGGCGGTGGACATCACTTACTATCAGGTGACCCACATGCTCGTTTGCCGGTCTATGCTATAAAAAAAATACTATGTACAGACCTGCCAAGTAATTTTCCGCGTAGGTATTGTGATTATATCAACGCTAAATAAATAAGGAAGCCCGCTTAAGTGTACCGACTCTAAGAAAACACCAATTAAACTTATTACTGGGTTAGGGATTCCATCAAACAATTACATGCAGATGAAATTGGACCTCAACAATAAATTCGTAGGATTTAGTTTCTCATGCAGCGATTAAATTAACGCGCGGCGATAAAACGCCCAAGATGTACCGCCGCAGCGTTGTGTGTGGACCAATGACGTTGGATGTTTATACGGTGTGTACGCTTATGACTAGATAAATAGATCGGTAGGCTTAGTAGACTAGATGTCTTTTTTTATCCTGGCTCGGCAAAGTGACTACGCTACACCTGATGGTAAGTGTAGCGCAATCCAAGAATAGTGTCGACCAACGATAAACAATGTGTCCATCGTAGGTCGGCAAGGGGAAGGAAAAAGGGATGCGAAAACGGTTAGGATCAGGGGGCAAGCCCCCTGGGGAGAACCGGATATACACTGGCTGACCCTGGAACGCGACCCACACAAGGTGGGCCACTATGGCAGGTTTTAGCACCAGTGTACGGTGGTCGCTATCCGGTCGGATACAAGTATCCTCCCACCAGCTCCGGTCAGATACAAGTATCCTCCCACCAGCTAGACGTCTAGGGCTTAGACGTCGTCTGGGCCTCTCATTGAATATCAGCGTTGCAGTATTTCTTAGGTCGTACTGCAACATCAAGCTGAATGAGAGGTACCTTTGCTGGCATTTATTTAATTTTTTGTTTTATTTAAGTACTTAATTATAGGAGATATTTTTATATACATGTGTACTGTTATTGTTAGTAATCATTTTATTGTGCCAGCAATAAATGTGTCTTTCTTCTTCTTTTTAGTACAAGTCTTGATACATACCAGGTGTAGGAGGACAATACGAACATAAATTTTAAGAAATGCAATACCCGTTCATAGAAATATTTTAAAACTAATAAAAAAATTCTATTAACGTAATTTAAAAATAATAACATTCATGCAAAGTACATGGCACGAAAAATTGACGGAATAGTACACCATTTGTTGGTGATGAAGTGATTTGGACAAACAAGCGACCACCGACAAACAATGAGTTTATAGATAGTCACCAGAATCATGCCGGCGTATATAAATGCTTCTTCCCTCTTCGGAGAGGGCAAATCGAAGGGCCTGCGACAGGACAGGAGGATGACCGATGCAGGCACAGTGATACAAGGATGTACACCTATACCCGGATGAATATTCTACCACCAGCCAATGCGTGGTTAAACTAAAAAAAACAAATATGTATACGTGAATTGTTTTCAATCGAAATGAGAATCTCTTATTTTTCATTGAAATAAAACTAATTTAAACGGATTTTATCGCGGTTTTTTATTATTTTTTATCCCGACGTTTCGAAGACTTTTCAGCCTTCGTGGTCACGGGGGGGGACCACCCCGAGAAAAAATCTGTTTTAATTAGTTTTATTTCAATGAGTAATATTCGCGTAAACGTAAGAAAACTCTTATTTTTCGTCAGTTAAAACCGTAGGTCATGCAAAGACTTAGCTTCACTAAGAACAATATAGAGTCTAGCTTCGTGACCTCCTTGAATGTCATATATCCAAATAACCACGATTTAAAATGATAATGAATCCGTCGCGTGCCGCGTCTACACGCCTCTAGCAATAATATGAAATATTGATAAGCAATATGAATGCTAATATTAAAATATTATTGCTAAAATATTAAGACTGTTGGACTAGGTCGTTTGTAGTCGGAGGTCACAGGTTCGATTCCAGATACAGATTTACTATTCACTGTTTTTATAGCGTAGACTAGCAAACGTGCAAGTGGGGCACCTAATGGTAAGTGATCACACCGCCCATGCGCGCCCACAACACTAGAAGAATCATAGGCGCGTTGCCGACCGCAAAGAGAAGGGACAATTAGGGGATTGTGAAGGTGAGGGGAATTCGGGCCTCCGGATACTAACTCAACGTACGACACCCAGCAGCAACCCGCTGCTTTACGTCGGTTTTCTTTGAGACAGTGGTAACGACCTGGTTGAGCTGGCCCATTCATTCTGTAGACAAAGCTGTCTACAGCGTGGCTCTACCACTCACAACTACTACTATAGTCTTGCAACAAGAAACTGCTTGCTCGGTGCGGAGATCGAACCCGCGGCCTCTCGCTTCACAGCTGGCTACTCGCCCGCTGCACTATGGAGGCTGTCAGGTCTACATAAGGTCTATGGGCCATCACACAAGGTCATGTTTTTAATTTTGCCCATATTGCAGCCGTGGTTAAAGGATGTAATGCTCCAACGCCATTGGCGCTTCTACCCACAAACAGTAAATTCTGAATACTGAATGTGTTTCACAAGGTGGTAGGGCCCTCGTATGCGAGAGGCCGTCTGGGTTGGTACCACCGCTTTGTCAATTTCTGCCGCCAAGCAACAGTGTTTAAGCACTGTTGTGTTTCGGTTTGAAGGACATTTAAGCCAGTGAAATTACTGGGCATTATGAGACTTAACATCTTATGTCTCGGGGTGACGAGTGCAGTTCAGTATTATGCAGTGCTTTGTAATTGAAAGTTTTGTGTGATGTTGTTTCTGTTTATGGGCAGGCGTGGCGCTTACCATCAGGCGAGCGCCTTGCTCGGCTCGTCATTCAATCAAATAAAATCAAAAATGTTGATATGAGATTTATACGATTAGCAAACCAAGTTTTTTGAAGTGAAACTTCTTTAGCACCGTTGTGATTTAAAATTTCGATAAAACGAAAAAGCTACTTTTTCGGTTCATAAGTTTTGTTAAAACTTATTTTATGTCTCCTTAACTTTGCCCCCTTACCTTGAAACAATCTCCGAAGAAAATCCTTTACAACCTTGATAACTACATCATTTGAACGATACTTCAAAACAATGAAAGAATAAAAAATATTTATGTATTTGATTCTAAACAAATCCCTAGGAACATTATCCGCGATGGGTAGAATAAAATATTAAGCTACAATTTGTCAAAACTTTTTACAACAAAATATTATTGCTCTCGGCTGACCGCCCTACGCCCTTAGGCTCGAGTTTGCTGAACAAAGACGCAGAAAGAATTTTTTATCCTTATAAAAATATAATTTATTTTCTATTTTTATTATTTCTGAGTAGTAGAATCACGAACGGGCCGGCTCGACCGGGTGGTCACCTCTGTCTACAACGTTAAGTAGCGGCTTGCTGCTGCGTGTCTTACGTGGGTATTTATTATGTTTATTTGTATATATGTGTTTTTAGTTCGTTAAAATATATAAGTTTCTGTTGTGACTCTACACCCCTGCATTTCTGCTATCTTTTAATATGAAATCCAAACAATTCGTGGTTGTCTGGTATAGATTGCTTTAGCGATAAGACCGCCTTTTGTAACTTTATTTAGCTGTAAGGTTCTTATTGTATAATTGTAATTATTGGTGTGCAATAAACAGTTATCTATCTATCTGTCTACCGTCGCGTCGGTAAAGATTACACGCACGCTTTTTTCTGTTCTATAAGGTTCTGAAAAAGTTTTTAGGGGAAAAAATCGAGACAATCACAACACAATCGAAAAAACTGAATAAATTTTTCGTCGCTATGTAACAGATTGGCAACTTTGAACGACTTGAATAGTTCAGGTCATATTCACACCACATTTGTTTTATCAAGGCGATGGTACACAACTATATTAAAAACTAGCTTTTGCTCGCGGCTCCCCCCGCGTGATCTGCTTTTTCCGAGATAAAAAGTAGCCTATGTCCTATTCTGATGTATAAGCTATATTATTGTAAAGTTTCATTAAAATCCACCCAGTAGTTTTTACGTGAAAGAGTAACAAACATACATCCATACTTTCACGTTTATAATATTAGTAGGAATTAGGATACTTAAAGGAAAGATAATCTGCCACTTTATGTTGAAATTCTGTAAGACCACCGTACACATGGTATACAAACCTGCCATAGTGATCCACACATATTGTGTGGATCGCGTTCCGGGATGGATTGCCAGTGTGTATCCGGTTGTCCATAGGGGCTTGCGACATGACTTGATGGTTGATTGGGACATGCATCGGTCATCCGTCTGTCCTGTCGCAGGCCCCTCGACTTGTTTCTTCTCTCTCCGAAGAAGCATTTATATAGGCCGGCATGACTCTGGTGACCACCGATCAACTGATTGTTTGTCGGTGATCGCTTGTTTTTTGGATTGTACTACGCTTACCATCTGTAGTGTAGTCATTTTGCCGTGCTCAGATATAAAAGACACAAACAGATAAATGAACGGCAAAGTAATCGTATTTAATCCGTATTTATTTTTGAGGGATGGAATCCTAAAAAGCAGTTACTTAAACCGTTGTATTGTACAACCCTTTGATATCATACAATACAACTAGCGAGCGAATCCCACAAAGACATCCTAGCTTTTTTTTTTACAGCATAGGCCGGCAAACGAGCAAGTGGGTCACCTGATGGTAAGTGATCTCCACCGCCCATGTACGCTCACGACCAGAAGAATCATGGGCGCGTTGCCGACCTTAAAGGAAAGGGATAATTTGAAATTGGGAAAGGGAGGGGATTTGGGCTGCCGGATATCTCACTCACCGTACGAAACGCAGCAGCGAGCCGCTACTTTACGTCGGTTTTCTGTGAGACAGTGATAACAACCCGGTCGAGCCAGCCCATTCATGCTGTAGACAAAACTGTCTACAGCGTGGCTCTACCACTCTACATCCTAGGTAAATGTTTTCCGCATTTAATCAGATCCCTGGTTGATCCCGTTACGTGACTATAAACCCGTATATATGTGGAGCCAAGTTGCTAAGTTCAAACGTAACCCATTCAACTATAATAGGTGGTTTAATCCACAACTTCTTGTTTTGTGAGCATAGAAACGCAAGCTTGTGAGAGCATGATTGCTGTTAGGCTGGTGTGGTACCGGGAGATGTAAATACTAGTTTTGTACGTATTTTTATACCGAAGTGCCTCGGTGGCGCAGTTGTACTGCTTCGGTACAACTGCTGAGTTAATGTGTCAGGTTCGGTCCCCGGGTCGGGTAAAGTGATATTGGGTTTTGCTATCATGAAATGCTCAGTATCAGCCCGGAGTCTGGAATTGTGTCCAATATGGCGATATGACGCCCTCCACACCGCCAGAGACAGAAACAGATGGAGAAAGATCCTACGAGAAAAAGTGATGCAGAAGGGAGGTCACGACCCTCAATACTGAGGAATACGACGTAAGGAGGAGGAGGATGGCGATAGGCTCGCCCCCTATCACATTATAGGACGGAAATCCGCTCGGCAAAATGTGGGTGTAGGTACTGGTTACACCTATGCCTACGCCTTCAAGGATGACAGGCATGACTGCGTGTACAGTTTATAGTGTTCAAGATACCGCTATGGTATGTAAATTCCAACTTAATAACACAATCGCGATGACTGACCTGTTTGTGCGTTGAAGAGTTAATTTTTTACTCCGTACTCCATCATCATCTTAAACAAATTTATATGGGACCACATCGCAGCTAATCTCTATCGAATGATATTTTTCCCGACAAAATCGATGGTGAAATCAATGTACTTAAATAAAAAAGCAAAGAAATAAATAATGCTGTTATGACGTACGTAAAAGATGACTATTTTGTGTCTAGTCTAATAATGGACAGGGAGCCCTCGGGTAATGATCCACTTGATTTTTTTGTTTTTACTTAGTTAATATTTATATAATTTAACTGTCATATTGTCCTACATATAAAATTATAAATTTTTGAGTATCATCAAATCGAAATATTCTATCCTTGCTACCTCTGTTAGCTAACACAATAGAGAATTTTCGCATAGGGAATAGTTGATCGTCTCATCGAAACGAAGCTACTCACGGAAAATTTGCTTGATAGTAGTCAAGTGGATAAGCTACCCGAGGGCTCCCTGTCTATAATACTTTTTTCTTTCTTTCTAAATAAAAAATAAGTCTCGCCGAATTGAGAACCTCCTCCTTTTTAAAGTTCGGTTAAAAATTTATTTACATTAACACTTTTAACTGCGTGACGTCCGTACATCACATAAGGTGACAACTGGAGTATATACCACAGGAGTACGCTAGTGGTCGCTACATGTCACAGGCAGAGAGTGCAAATGTCAACATCGTAATTAATTTTAATTGTAAATTGTATTTACATTGCAATAGTATATGCATGTTAACAATCACGACAAATAAATTGTTTTACTTCCTTTATTCTTATTATTATACCGCTGGCCGACAAACGCGCTAGTCACCATGATGGTAAGTGATCTCCACCGCCCATGTACGCCTACAATACCAAATGAATCATGGGCACGTAGCCGACCTTAAAGAAAAGGGACAATTAAGGTATTGGGAAAGGGGAGGGGAATCTGGACCTCCGGATATCTCATACACCTCGCGTAATGCAGCGGCATGCCGCTATTTTACGTCGCATATAGATATCGTCTTTCCTCTGCGAAGAGGAAAGAAGCATTTATACTGGCCTGCATGATTCTGGTGACCACCGATAAACTCATTGTTCGTCGCTAGTTTTTTGGACAGCACTACGCTTACCATCAGGTGTACTGAAGTCACTTTTGCCGGATAAAAAAACAACATCAGGTCCAATGTAGACACGGCTAGAATAAATAATATATACATGACCCGTTGCATCTCGGTCTCAAATATTCCGGGCTAGCGACTACTGCAAAGACAAAATTGAATATTAAATCCGGTAATCTTCTAGAAGTTATCCAATAAGTTTGCTTCTCCCTATTTTAAGCTTAAATAATGAAATTACCGAGCAGTTTTCGCGCTCGATTTGCCTCCAATTATCGAGTTATCGCTTTATTCATTGGGAAATAGGATCACAGCGTTTCTAAATATTTGTTAAGGTTCCGTGACAAAGCCTAGCCTTATTATTTTTCCATGTCTGTCCGGATGACAGTTATTGGCCTTTTGATAGCCGAGGCCGACAAACGTGTAAATGGGTCACCTAAGAGCTTAGTATATGGAACACTAGACATCTCGCACGCTATATATATTAATATCGTTATTTATTATAAGTGATCTCCACTGCCCATAAGCTACTGAGTTCGTCAGTTATTTAAAAAAAACTAAAAATAATTTAATCCATATTAGACTAGCATGCTGATACTTACTCTATCTCGTTTCATGGGTCGACAAATTGTTGTTTCGGAAAATAAACCACAAATAAACATGTATCAACATATACGCAGTAATAATAATAAATACACCCAACAGTCACACGCATAGTCCTGGCCCTCACACTAGCTCAACCTGTGTCTTAAGTATCATGAACTGCGAGGGACTTGCGGGCCCACAAAACCCAGACCCGAAACAAATATTTGTGGATCACCCCAACATTTGTGTCAATACGACAATCGAACCCACGGCCTCTCGCTTCGTAGCAGGGCTTTTCGCCCACGGCGCCACGGGATATGTATGTAATACAGAATTGAATCCAAGACACGGCGGTGCTTACAGCTTGTACCAATCAGGGGAATGGCCGCGGAGAAATTATCCGTGTAATCCTAAACCACTGCGGATTGTGTCGTGTTGAATTATAATCAAATGTAATTGAGAACATGGGCTGGACATATTGCCTGCTAGGACAATACTAGTGATGAATGGATTCGATTTTTTACCAACTTCAAAAAGGACGTCTCTTTTGTCTTATACTGTATTTATTTTTATATGTATAATAATAGTAATCTTTTACTTATTTCTCACAGTTAGTACATAAAATGAGCACATCATAACATAAGACATAAACACTGTGGAGACTGGTGCCTGATCTAAGGTTTAACACCTTGTGTTACAGGTCACTAGGTCTCCACCCTCGGAAACAGCCTGTGCTAATTATATTAGATTTTTACATAGTATGGAAAAAATATAAAGAGACAAAAAATTAAATAAGTATAATACAAATAGTATTGACAGCCTCCATGGCGTAGCGGGCGAGTAGCCGGCTGTGAAGCGAGAGGCCGCGGGTTCAATCCCTGCACCGAGACAAATGTTTGTCTGATCCACAAATATTTGTTTCGGGGTCTGGGTGTTGCCCGAAAGTCTCTCGTAGTTCCTGATACCCACGACACAAGACATCATCGTTCACAGGCCAGATGGTAGCCAAACGCAGGCAATTACGAATAAAAAACAAAACCCAATAAACAGAAAATAGAATTTAAATATCAATAACAGTTTGCCAATTTACTATTTACCTACGAAAAATTCATGACGTTTAAAGTCCCCTAGTTAAAAACTTGCATGCACTGCAATGTGTACAGTGTGCTCAGGCACACCCAGTTAAAACTTTTAACGAGTGTTCTACGTATCAGTGAAATCTAGTTAATTTAGACTCTGGTTTGGAGGCTGGAGTAACTTTTATCATTATGTTAGACTCACACCTGCTTACTATGGGGGTAGGCAGAGTTTATCGGTGCTACAAACTACGATCCACCTCTTTTGTTTCCTCCACAATTTTATTGATATGAATTTATATAGCCTCCGTGGCGCAGTGGGCGAGTAAGCGACTGCGAAGCGAGACGCTGTGGGTTTTATTCCCACACTGAGACAAATGTTTGTGTGATCCAAAAATATATTGGAAATTAAATTAAAAATGATTGATGATTTATTTTTTATTTTGTTAGTGGTCCGATAAAATCCGTTTAAATTAGTTTTATTTCAATGAGTAACATTCGCCTAAACATGAGAAATCATTTCGTCTTCACTTGATCATGAGCATCCTCTCTATAGACTACTGACTGTCATACAACCCTCACCATATAAATTTATACTTCCACCTACCTATATTCCTCCCACAATGAGGTCGACGCAACATACTTTTTAACACATATTACAAAAAGATTTGACTTGCAGTTTTTTTTTACCTCCTCACGGTAACCCATCTGAAAAGAAACACCCAGAAACAAAACAAATATTTGCCGATCATACAATTATGTCTCGTTGCAGAAATCGAAGCATCGCTTCACAGCCAGCTACCGTATACAGGGTTATTTTTAAAACACTGACAACCTCGCAGGGCCATATAGCTGACCCCATAAGGAACAACTTTTGTTCTACGAGTTTGGACATAACTCAATACATAAGAAAAAAAAATGATTTTACTAGTTTTTGTTGTGTAGTGTTTGTGTTCGTACGTCTACACTCTACGTTTCAGTCATAAACGAACGAACCGACGCGCGCTCGCGCGTGCAATAGTGAAATCAGCTGACGGCTGGGTGTAGGTATTATCGATCGATACGGCGCGGCCAGTCATTGAACTGACGCACGCGCCCGCGTGTATTACGCTCTGCGATGCGCGCAGAGCGTAGGTAACTTTCAAGACGGAAATTAAATTCATAATTAATTTTGTATGAGAATAAAATCTAACACATTATGAAAAGTCGTAGAACAAAAGTAGTAGCAAATGACCTTAGGAATCTACTTCTGTGAGGTTGTCAGTGTTTTAAAAATAACCCTGTATATATTTTAAAGAAAATAATTTCATCCGCGCCTAATAAATAAATAAATAAATACACCCAACAGTCACATACATAGTCCTGACCCCACAGTAAGATACAAGTCTTGTGTCGTGGGTATCAGGACCTACGAGAGACTCTCAGTCTCACAACACCCAGACCCCGAAACAAATATTTGTGGATCACACAAAGATTTGTTTCGGTGCGGGGATCGAACTCGCGGCCTCTCGCTTCACAGACGGCTACTCGCCCGCTGCGCCACGGAGGCTGTCATAATCAATTAAGGCCCTCGGATTTTGTGACCTCGAAGTCCGTAGTTCCACATCTGATATTGAGCGGGTCGCGTGCCTGACTGGCCGGCCAGAGTAAAATGTATGGCGTGCAAATTTTCTGAATTCCGCTTCAGGTCTCTAGGGATGGTGGGGACTTATGAGTGTTTGGTATCGATGTTTTAACTTTGCTTTTTTTGTAGATACTTTTAAATACATACATACATAGACTCACGCCTGTTTCCCTTAGGAATAGGCAGAGACAACGGATTTCCACTTGCTGCGATACTTACACACCTCTTTCACTCTCATTATATTCTTCATACATGCACGTCGGTTTAGGGCACTTCTAACCTGGCCTTTCTTGAGAATACACACACACAAAAGTGATTCGGTTTGGAGGACATTGAAGCCAGTGAAATTGCTGGGCATTATGAGACTTAACATCTTGTGTTTCGGGGTGACGGGCGCAGTTCAGTGCCATGTAGTGCTTTGTAATTCAAAGTTCTGTGTGTAACACCACATTGTTTATGGGCAGGCATGGCGCTTACCAACAGGCGAGCCCTTGGCTCGTCTCATCATTCAATCAAATAAAATAAATAAAATAGCCTCAAGCCAGCAATGAAGATCGGCGACACAACTTATTTATGAACGGTATTATCACTACCATTAGCGTGTTCTTTCGTTTTTACGATAAAAATAGAAGATTCAGCATAAATATTTTATGTTCAAACTTACGTACCATCAACCGAGCGCCTTGGTCGTCTTGTCATTTAATCAAATAAAAAAGTGTTTTCTCGGGTAGCGATTTTATTAATAAAATGTACGATAAATAAAGCTACATCACTATGTGGGTGGGCAGTGAACCGTGTCAGCGGGCTACTTGCAATGAACCGTTGAAAGCGCCCCCATACTGTACGCATTAATAGAATATCTGCGGATAAAATTATCGGTTTTTCATGATTAATGTAAGGCCGGTCGCAAACGGTGAACGACGCCGTGTCGAAGCAGAGGCGAATGAGGAACGGAAAGGAATCGGACCAGCGAATTCTCGTTTTACAGCCGACTATTCGTACGCTACGTAATTAATTGTTTTTTTTACCCTGGCATGACAAAGTAACTACACTGGGCTTGATGTTAATTAAGTGCAGTCCAAATATAATGTCGAATATCAAGAGACATTGGGTCACTCGATGGTCGCGATAATTATGCCTAAATTAGCATCAACCGACAGTTAGAGTTAATTAATTTTTTATCCGCCCACAGTAAAGTGACTGCGCTACACCTGATGGAAAGCGTAGTGCAGTCCAAAAAACCAGCGACCACTGACAAACAATGAGTTTATCGGTGTTCGCTAGAGTTGTACCGGTCTATATTAATGCTTCTTCCCTCTTCGGAGAGGCAAAGAAGCAAATCGAGGGGCCTGTGACAGGACATATGGATGACCGATGCCGGCATAGGGATACAAGGATGACGCTATACCCACCCCAACCAAGCATCAATTAATGTCGCAAGCCCTTTGAAAGAACCGGATATACACTGGATGATCCTGGAACGCGATCAACAAAAGGCATGTGACACTGTCATATTTTAACACCATGTGTACGATGGTCGCTATGCACACAAATAATTAAAACTATACATTAACAACCTTAATGTATAATTCTCTCGTTTCATAGTTCTGTAATAATCGCGAATGTAACTCATTAAGTTAAAAGCGTCTAATATCGGGAGTGCAGCGCCGCCGTCGGCCCGCCGACCGCCCGCACCGACTGATGTGGTTTACAGCTGAATTATGAATAGTTGAAATTAAATGACAAGGTGGTGTTGAAATTAAATGAAAAATGTTTTAACAAGGTGGTAGGTCCCTCGTATGCCAGAGGCCGTCTGGGTTAGTATTACCGCGCCGTCTATTTTTGCCCCCGACAACAGTGTGTAAGTACTGTTGTGGTTCGGTGTGAAGGACATTGAAGCCTGTGAAATTACTAGGCATTGTGAGACTTAACATCTTATGACTCAGGGTGACGAGCGTAGTTCGGTGCCATGCAGTGCTTTGTAATTCAAGTTTCTGTGTGGTGTTGCTTCTGTTTATGAACAGGCGTGGCGCTTTCCATCAGGCGAGAGCCTTGCTCGTCTCGTCACTCAATGAAGTAAAAAATAAATAAAAAATATGATGAAATTGTCTATTAATCATGTAGGCAATAATTGAAATAACAAGTCAGTAGAATAGTAAAAGAAACTTATATAGAAATCAGTATCAAGTGATGTATACATAGCATCATCAAAATACACTAAATCTAATTTATTTATTCGTTTAAACTCTACTATCTTTATGATTTCGCAATTTCATATACAGTTATAAATTATAACTGCGGCTTTTCACCGCCTAAACAGTTATATAAAACACGTTTAAAATTATGACTTTGTAATTATATTGTGTGGTTTGCACTTCATTGAAGTCCTATTCCACATTGTCCGATAAATTTTATGCGCCAACTAACGCAATATAGTCACGTAGTAGTTCATGCTATGAAGTAGTAATTTGTCATGCGGGTCTTCGTTTCGTGTGTATTGACAATGTGCTATTATTTTTATTTGTATTTATTTTTATTTACGTCTCTTGACGATCGACGTTTTTTTTTATCCGGACATGTTAAAGTGACTGCACTACACCTGATGGTAAGCGCAGTGCAGTAGTCCAAAAACCAGTGACCACCAATGAGTTTATTGGTAGTTACTAAAATTATGACGATCTATAAAATGCTTTTCACACTCCAAAGAGGAAAGAAGCAAATCGAGTGGCCTGTGACAGGGCAGGTGGATGAATGATGCAGGCATAGGGATATAAGGATGTACCCCTATACCGCCCCAACCTATAAACAGAAGCAACACCACACAGAACTTTGAGTTATAAAGCACTGCAAGATACTGAACTACGCTTGTCACCCCGCGACATAAGGTGTTAAGTCTCATAATGCCCAGAATCACTGGCTTCAATGTCCTTCAAACGGAAACACAACAGTGCTTACACACTGTTGCTCGGCAGCCGGAATACACAAAGCGGTGGTACCAATGACTATGAACTATGACGATGAATCTAAATTGCCTATTACCTCCTAGCATTTGTATATCCCCTTCAAAACGAAAGCCCTAAAATCCTTATCATTTCGCCCAAGTCGCACTCGGCTCGAAAATCCATTGGACGCAGTAAATGCAGTATAAAATTCAGGTTGGCAGTTGCACTCCAGTGTACTCTATCCCTAAAAGCTGGCTGTGTCAAGCCGCAGCGCGAAGTGGCGCGGCCACTCGGCCGTATTTACGTTGTGTGGCGACGCACGGGAAAAAATGTTTCTAATGTACCTTATGTTGGCTATTCATTATATTTTTTTATCCGACCACGACAAAGTGACTCCACTACACTTAATCGTAATAGGAATGGTTAGTGGCCAACCTAGTGTCAAGTGCTTTCAAGCTGCCGCGCCGGAGGGCCTGATAACAGCCGGGACTGACTTTATACGTGCCCTCCAAATAAATAAATAAATAAATACACCCAACAGTCACACACATAGTCCTGACCCCACAGTAAGATACGAATCTTGTATCGTAGGTACCAGGAACTAAGGGAGACTTTCGATCTCATAACACCCAGACCCCGAAACAAATATTTTGTGGATCACACGAATGTTTGCCTCGGTGCGGGGATCGAACCCGCGGCCTCTCGCTTCACAGCCGGCTACTCGCCCGCTGCGCCACGGAGCCTCCAAAACACGGAGGCGCTCTGTTGAAATACCACTAACGGTCCCCCATCCATAGACTGACCGCGCCAAAGATTGCTTAACTCGCTAACCGTTTACCGATAAGGGAGTGCAACTCGCTATGAGCCCCATCAGTACATTTCATAAATTTTGAATTAATTGGCATGAGATAATTCGGGTTCTAACTACTGAGTTTGACCGTGGTAAATTTTCAAACATTCCTTTGTGGAATATGTATCGAGTGAAGATCTTTGGTACTTCCTTTTGGGTGTTTTTTTGGGATCAAGTGCAGGTGGCACCAATTGCTGGTGGTAGGATATTCATATCCGTCCGAATAAGACCACCGTATACATGGTGTTAAAACCTGCCATAGTGATCCACACGCCTTAAGTGTATCGCGTTCCGGGATCAGCCAGTGTATATCCGGTTTTCCTTGACTTGATAATTATTTGGGGCGGATATTGGGATACATCCTTGTATCAATGTTCCTGTATCAGTCATCCGCTTCTCCTGTTGCAGGCCCCTGGATTTGCTTCTTCCTTCTTTGGAGGGTGAAGAAGCATTCATATATGCCGGCATGATTCTGATCACCACTGTAAACTCATTGTTTATCGGTGGTCACTGGTTTGTTTGGACTGCACTACGCTTACTATCAGGTGTAGTGCAGTCACTTTGCCTTGGCCGGGTAAAAAAAAAATGCCTTTTTTAAAGTAATTATAAGCATAATGTTATTCTTTGCACTTTCACATTTAAAATTGAAATGAGATACATATATGCATAGGTAAATAATTATTTTAATCATACGCAAATATTCTAATTAGATGACACAAATGTACCTATATTCTTTTTCTTCCACCTGCCCTTATCCCACTCGCAGTGGAGTCGGCGCAACATGCTTCTTAACACATGTTAGAGAAAGATTTGGCTTGTAGTTTTTACGACCGGCCGCATGACGACAACCCTACTGAGAAGAAACACCAAAAACAACCAAAGCAAAAATTTGTGGATCACACAAACATTTTACTCGATGCGGGGATCGAACCCGCGGTTTATTGCTTCACAACTGGCTTTCGCCCACGCCCCACGAAGGTTGTCAAATGCACCTACAATACGGCACGGCGCGGCGCGGCGACGAAAATTATGCAAGGCCATCATGGCATTAAACTGGGATGACTGATGATGATGAGGATTGCGCTGCACCTACCGTCACGTGTGGCGTAAACAGTTTGCCGAGACGGAATATTTTTTTTTACAGTGGATTCCAAATATATTCTGAACCGTCAAGAAACAGTGTCTCCCTCGATGGTCGGTAGAATTATGCCGGCTCATAGCTACTGGATATACACTAGATGACCAAGGTACGATGGTCACTATGTAGTCGGATACAACTGTTCAGGTATTCCACGAGCAAGGTACAACAAATGGTACGCTTGGTTTTTATATAGGTTATAGTATTTGCGTTATCTATTTCGATCTATGTCTGTAGTTTAATTAATGCATCAAGGACTCTAAGTTTAACAACAATATAGGTTGCAAACCTTTGCTATTATTAGAGATGAAACAGAAGTGGTTTGGCCGGATACCGGATAATGATTATCCGGTCACCCTGTAAGCCGGATATCCGGCAACCACATGTGTCACAACGTAGTCGTAATGCCTACGTCGTAATTTTCTCCATATCTGGCTGGTCTTTATATTTATTACCTTTGATGATTGGACAAATAAGGACTCAAGTTAGAACCGGTCGTTTCGCATGACCTATCCACTTAATATGACTGCGTATCTCCTCCCATCCAAATATGCAATTTTGGTTAAGCGTTGGTGATCCGACTTTAATTGTAAAAGATTTAATTTTGCAACATCGTCATTTTTTTAATCTTAATTTATTTAGGGGTTTTTAATAATGTCAACCCAAGTAACACCATTAATAAATAATACTAGCAAAATAAATATGTAGTCAAGATGGGTACTATAAAATTAAAGTAATACTAATAATATTAAATTCTATTATCAGATTTCATATTTAAATACAGATTGATTTCTATAAATATAAAGTAATAATTCAAAGTACAGGGTTACTATGTTAAACGGATTATTTTTCCCGAAGGTCTGAAATTATAGTTACTACCATGTCCGGCTATCATACTATATATCTAAACATATTTATCAACTTTGATAATATAATAATACTTGCCCTGTATTATACATGGCCCACTGCTGGGCACGGGCCTCCTCTACTGCTACTACTGGGTTAGACCTTAGTCCACCACGCTGACCTAATGTGGGTTTGCAGACTTCACACACCTTCGAAAAATCTTATCGAGTTCTCAGGTATGCAGAGTTCCTCACGATGTTTCCTTCATCGGTAAAAATATTGCAGAATTTTCACAGTTGAACGACTATCCGATATCTGACCGGATAGTAAAAACCAGGCCGGATAGGCCGGACGCCGTTTACTTGCCGGATAATTGTTACATCTCTAATTTTATTGAGCGTAGGCGCAATAAATGTTGTTTTAAATTGTAACAGCGCACTGCACTGTTTTACTGTGCATTAAGTGACAAGTAATTGTTTATATATTATCCCATATAAGTATTCTTCTAAGTGTGTTTTGAATCAATTCTGAGGTAATGAGATTTTTAACGAGTTTATAATAAAACTATTATTGTCTTTGTCACACCCAACAGTCACACACATAGTCCTGACCCCACAGTAAGATACAAGTTTTGTGTCGAGAGTATCAGGATCTACGAGAGACTTTCGGTCTCACAACACCCAGACGCCGAAACAAACATTTGTCTCGATCCGGGAATTCAACCCGCGGCCTCTCGCTTCACACCTAGCTACTTACCCGCTGCGCCACGAAGGCTGTCATTATACCACAACCCTTTCTATCACAAGGTGGTAGGTCCCGCGTCTGCGAGAAGCCGTCTGGGTTGGTACCACTATTTTGTCTACTTCTGCCGCCAAGCAACAGTGTGTAAGCACTGTAATATTTCGGTTCGGAGGAAATTGAAGCCAGTGAAATTTCTGGGTATTATGAGACTTAATATTTTGTGTCTCGGGGTGACGAGCGCAGTTCAGCGCCTTGCTCATAAATAAATATATACAATTTATCATAGCCATTTAACTTTGCGACGTGTTTGGTGTCTTTTTGTATGAGCTTGATTGACAAGACGAGCAGATGGCTCGCCTGATGGTTATCATCATCATCAGTATTGTGAGACCGAGAGTCTCGTAGTTCCTGATATCCACGACACAAGACTCGTATGATCTTACTGTGGAGTCAAGACTATGTGTGTGATTGTTGGGTGTATTTATTTATTTATTTTATTTATAAAAATCCTTTTGAAGTGTCCGCACTTATTTAAATAAGTCATGTTTAAATAAACATTTATGTTAATAGTGTTGCAGTGTAAAATATTTTAATTGGAAATAATTGCATTTATAAAAACTTGTTAACATTGCGAAGGAAATTCTTTTGTTTTAAATATATTTAAAAAATAGTTTTATTCGATGGATCAAATGTATTTTAGTATTATTGTCTTATGTACTTACTGAGCAATCAACTTTATTAAGTTTTTTATACCAAAGGTCGGCAAACGATGGGTCACCTGATGGTAAGTGATCTCCACTGCCCATGAACATTTACAATACCAGAAGAATCAAGGTAAGGGGTGGTTGAGGGATTAGAAAAGAGAGGGGATTTAGATATCCGGATATCTCACTCACTGTACGAAACGCAACACCAAACTACCACTTAACGTCGATGTTTCTATGAGACAGTGGTAACAACCCGGTTGAACCGCTAGGTGAACGTACCTAGTTAATACTATGTTTATAACTAACTTAAAAAAGAGGCAGTTCTCAATTTGGTTCTGTCTTTCATTCAAGAGTATCTAATTTCAACAGGTATACTGATTTCTTACATTTACGCAGATATTACACAGTAACATTTACCCCATAAACATATTGTACGTAAGGAGGATTGTGATATTTGGCTTAGTCATTTTTTTTTATTTAATTGAATGACGAGACGAGCAAGTCACTCGCCTGATGGTAAGCGCTACGCCTGTCCATAAACAGAAGCAACACTACACAGAACTTTGAGTTATAAAGCACTGCATCGCACTGAACTGCGCTCGTCACCCCGAGACATAAGATGTCAAGTTTCATAATGCCCAGTAATTTCAACGGCTTCAATGTCCTTCAAACCGAAACACAACAGAGCTAACACGCTGTTGCTTCGCGGCAGAAATCTATAAAGCGGTGGTACCAACCTAGACAACCTCTCGCATACCAGAGACTTACAACCTTGTAATGAATTTACATGAACATGTTCAGAATGCTATTTATATATAATAATGTGTTATAAATATAATATTAATTTAAATTAAAGACATCCAGTGAAGTCACCTCGAACATTAATCCGTCAACATTCACAGATTTACAAATTAACATATAATTAACTAAGTGTATAATTATACAATTATTTATCAATTAAAAGCTATGTGGCTAAGCATATTTATTACTCAAATATTCAGTTCCGTTGTAGTATTATGTCCTTTTCATTAAAGTCCTTTTAATTCCAAGTTTTGATTTGTCAGTGTGCAATTCTTGCAAGCGCACTGGCATTTTAACACGCTTTTATTAGCTTCAGACGTATGTATGTTGGTATGTTGGTAAGTTTGTCTGTAACGGAATCTTTGAACGCGATTTTTACCTCCTTCAAAACGTCGGATTATATTGAAATTTGGCATATCTATCAAGGGCCGATGACAATGCAATATTATATATTAAAAAAAAGTATTGCAAACTGTGATTAATAATTATAAATAATTGTGTTGTGTGTAAAGTTTAGTTTAGCGCCATCTACATTTATTGATATTCGGGTTAGGAATGAAAATTATACTCTTTGGATCTTCGCTAATTATAGAGAATATCGTAGTATCTAAGAGCGTCAATAGATGGCGCTTTTTTGATATTCAGGTTAGGAATTAAAATTATACTCTCTGGATCTACGGTAATTATAGGGAATATCGTAGTATCTAAGATTTATACCGTATATCCTATTGTCAGCGTGTTTCTCATAACATCATCTTTGCGTTCTCAGCATTGCATCAATACATGTCTTATTTGTGAAGAACCTCAACCGGCTACAATATATTTATATTTTAACTAAAAAATGAAAATAAATAATAGTTAAAAAAAACTAAAAAAAACACGCTTGTATAGAAAGTCTAACTCAAAAATAGAAAATAAATTTGAAGAAAACAATGTATTCTATTGCAAAAAAGCGTGGGGTGATTTTTAAGATACTATCTAAGTACTATCTTTAAGATACTATCTACTATCTTTTTAGTTTTTTTAAATTATTATAGTAAGGCCCCACAAAAAAACATGCACTCTTTGTAAGCTATAATTCATAGTACACAGTTTATGAAATAAAACTAATTTAAACGGATTTTATCGCGATTTTTATTTTAATTTTGGACCTGACGTTTCGATAGCTTTTCAGCCTTCGTGGTCACGGGGTGGACTGAGATTGTCCGGAAAAGTTAATGTTACAGTGTCTGCCTTCAGTTTACAATTATTGATGAAATTTAAATTTATTTTCTAATTTTGTTAGTGGTCCGATCTACGCAGAAAGAGCTCACTGTGTTTTGAGGTCTGGCAATTGGTCTTTAGGACGAAAATTAAAATAAAAGTCCGCAATAAAATCCGTTTAAATTAGTTTTATTTCAATGAGTAACATTCGCGTAAACGTAAGAAATCAATACACAGTTTATGCTTATTTCTAGTATTCGAGGTGTGCATGTCATGTTTCTTTTGATAAAAGCCTATATTCTGCCTGATGTGCATTATATTTGCATAAATATATATGGCGAGTGTGAATGGTACAGTTGGGAGGGGAAGGCCTCGGCGAACTTTCTCCCAAAAAGTCAGTGGTATTCTCGAGGAAAGTCAGGTCAGAAGTACCCTGAACTAACGTGCATGCATGAAGAATTTAATGCGTGAAGGAGGCCAAAGAGTGTGTGTGTAAGGATCATAGCAGGTAGAAATCCGTTGTCTCTGCCTACCCCTGGGAAACAGGCGTGAGTCTATATGCATATACGTAAATCTGCTGAATAATATAACATTGTAATTTGCACCTATGTACAAGAAGATAAAGATCTGCAGGTTCTGAATAATTACAGTTTTTACACTAAACTCTATATATAAATATAAAAGAATCTCGACGTTTACTATTGCAGTTTAAACAGAACAGTTGTCCGAAACACTTGAAACGTAAGTCCTATTTTATAGTCCTATATTATCTACACTGAAACCTACTAATATTAGAGTTAAATGTAAAAGTTTGAGATTTTGGGCGTTGGATGTTTTTAGTATAGGCCGGCAAACGAGCAAGTGGGTCACCTGATGGTAAGTGATCTCCACCACCCATGTACACACACACCAGAAGAATCATGGACGCGTTTCCGACCTTAAAGGAAAGAGATAATTAGGGATTGGGAAGAGGAGGGCGATTTGGGCCTGCGGATACCTCACTCACCGTACGAAACGCAGCAGCAAGCCGCTACTTCACGTCGGTTTTCTGTGAGACAGTGGTAACGATCCGGCCGAGCCGGCCCATTCATGCTGTAGACAAAACTGTCTACAGCGTGACTCTACCACTCGTTTGTAAGTCAATCACGCCTTAACGCCGAAACGGATTTCGAAATTTGACACTCTGGAGTACAGCGTGAAGCGGAGCATGATTTCAAATTTGACACTAAACAACTCGTGTAAATAATACACTTCCGTATATCTTGGTTTGATCCTGTCACCTGACCGCACATCTAGATGTATCTCGTTTCAATTGTTTCCTAAAAGCGAGATGTTCTCAATTGCTCTGTACCCGTTTTATGTTATACTCGATTACCTAACGTAAAACTATGCATTATGGACTGACATTGATGTTTTTCTTGTGTATCGATAAAGTTTACTCTTTCCCGTTTATGAAGGAAAATATCCTTAATGGAAATCACTGTACGTTCTACATATATTTTTATGACTACATACTTAGACCAAAAGCAAAATCACCTTACCTTTTACTTTTTCTTTATATTTAATCCAGCCCATCTAAAGGTTGCCTGAATCTCGAGAAGGTCACTCACTGTATCTCTTTATTTTAAGTTTTTTTCGTTGTAGTGTTGTTGTGTACAAAATAGTTTTGATGTACAGTATAGTATAAATATACTAAATAAATAATAACTTTGCCGTACACTAAAGAAGATGACATTTGTATTAATAGCTAAAGGTCACTTAT
The DNA here is from genome assembly GCA_949126905.1 of Amorpha juglandis. Classification (NCBI taxonomy): domain Eukaryota; kingdom Metazoa; phylum Arthropoda; class Insecta; order Lepidoptera; family Sphingidae; genus Amorpha; species Amorpha juglandis. The sequence continues at coordinate 1,839,617 of OX421383.1, forward strand.
TGTATCTCTTTATTTTAAGTTTATTTCGCTGTAGTGTTGTTGTGTACAAAATAGTTTTTATGTACAATTAAGTATAAATGTACTAAATAAATAATCACTTTGCCGTACACTAACAAAGATGACATTTGTAACAATAGCTTTCGCCGGAATATCTGCGTGTGAACTGAAAATAAATTTGATCTGAGATTTGTTTTTTTTTTGTATATTTACATTTTCGTCTACTTTCTTATTTTATGTACATACTACCTATTGGTGGAAACTTTTCTGGATTAAGAGCTAAAAAAATTACATGAACCTTAAGTTATTATTATTCTGTATGTTTCCCAAATAAATAAACCAATCAATTCTTCTTTTTACTTCCTAAACAGATCATAGATTAAACATGGATACAGATTTAGAAGTGGAGACAGCAGCAATGTGGCGACTGGAGCCAATTAACAAAGTGATGTATAGAGGAGACTCAGATATACAAAAGTTTTACGAAAATGCCATCGTCCTGGTGACAGGAGGGACTGGTTTCCTGGGGAAACATCTTGTCGAGAAGTTGTTCAGGTAAATGTCAACCTCTCCGATTTCAATTAACTTGGTCTGGTGGCAACACATGATTGCTGCCTGGGAGATATGCAAAAATGTCCAGGTTACTAGAACCTTATCAATTCCACAATACACCTGGAATTGGATTTATGTACGATATGCGTTGGCTCGTAATAGGCTTATTCATTGTATTCATTTCATCAAATCTTATTTGTTATTGATAGCTGTGAGCCATCCAAATAACATAAAATATGCAGATATGCTCGTCAAAATCAAGAAGAATATTGTCACACCAAGGTGGGGACCCTGTTGTGAGAGAGCAGTATAACTTCGACTCCAACCAAACCAACCCATCCATGATGGCTACGTCGTGGAAGTACTACATAAAAAAAAAGTTTTCAAGTTATTTTCTACATGTGTTGTTTCATTTTAGATCTTGTAATATAAAGAAAATATATTTATTAATGAGACAAAAAAACAACAAAACAAAGGAACAAAGACTGGCCGACATTTTGGATGACATGGTAACTATAATAACATTAGCTTTAGAATTTACTCATACCTAGTTCAGACTGTTGCACTAATGATGTAACATCATGATTTATTATTAACATTTCACTTGATTGCTAGTAACAGTGCATATTGATTGTGAACTGTAGGTCTCAGGGTCGTTGTAAGTTTTGAGTGTTGCAAATAATAAAATAGTTAAAATAACCACAATTTTAACGGATTTTATCGCGGTTTTTATTTTGATTTTAGTCCCGACGCGCGACGATTAGAAAAGTCAGAGTCAAAGTCAACCTTCGTGGTCACGTGGTGGACTTCCGATAAAATCCATTTAAATTAGTTTTATTTCAATCAGTAACATTCGCGTAAACGTAAGAAATCATTATAAAATAGTTATTTTAGAATTTTCTCAACTTCGCTTAAACCTTCTATTATATTAAATGCTTTTCCTGGCGACTCGCCCGCGTGATCTGCTTTTTCCAGGATAAAAAGTAGCCTATGTTACTCAGTTATAATGTAGCTGTCTAACGGCAAAAGATTTTTTTTAAATCGGTCCAGTAGTTTTTAAGTTTATTCATTACATTCAAAAATATGAATCTTTTCGTTTTATATAAAAGTACCTGGGCGACCGAGCTCTGCTCGGGTGAAAAAAAAAAAAAGTGTGCGTTCGGGACGCTCAACAGAAGTGATAAATTTAAACTAATGTGGGTTAAAGTGAGAGCGGAAGGAGCCTGCCTACTGCTACCGTATGCGTGAGAGAAAGGGAAGCCAGACAGAGTGGCGCCTTAACGCGTTACGTTACGAAGTCGTGTCAAAGTAGTGTCAAAGTCGTGTCAAAGTCCCGTCAAAGTCGTGTCAAAGTCCGGTCCAAGCCGACTGGTCACTGTGTGACTCCACCTGGTACTTAGAAATTATCAATGTTCCAGGGAGGTCGGCTAAGGCTGGCTGGTCAATGGACCGCTCGCGTTACGGAATGTTTCGGTTCATCCACCCATAAAAAGTTATCACTTCAAAAAAAAAAAGTAGTATTTAATATATTTAGATGTCAGGAATTAAGTCTAACCTCAAAGCAAACACTCATTGACTTCATGTTACTTAACAACGCCATCTGCTATTGTGCTCACAAAAAAGTAGTATTGATGATATAGCCAATAGATGTCAGGAAGAGTCATATTTTTCTTCCAAGTTTATGTTTAAGTTGATAAAACACGAATAAAATGACATTTTCTAAAAATGATTCCTAGCTAGATCGATTTATCGCCCCCGAAACCCTCTCTACACTAAATTTCATGAAAATCGTTGGAGCCGATTCCGAGATTCCAATTATATATATACAAGAATTGCTCATTTTAAGATATAAGAAATAAGATAAGAAATAAGATAAGATAAGATTAATGTAGCAGTGTAAAAGAGAAGTTAAAAAAAGTGTATACCGAGCTAATAATAATCAGTAGGTTTAACAGATTATTATGATGTTTTAGCTATTCGAAGATCTGCACAAAAAGAAGCCGAACTTCGCTAGCAGTATAGAGACAGTTTACGGAGATATAAATGAAATTGGACTAGGGATGAGTGAAGGCGATCGGCTGGCGGTGACCGCAGAGGTATGAGGAGGGGGGTATGTGTGGGTGTGTTATGTGTCGTAAACAATGACAAAAAATAACCAAATAATATCCGGAGACTATAACTTATGCCCGATAAGCCGATAGGTTCGCCACATATCACATCATGAGGCGAAAACAAGCTCGTTGAAACGATGGTGCAACTCTAGTTGTACCTCTGCCTATCCCGTCAATGATAAATGTGTGAGCTCATTTTCCTTTTCAGTATTTCTAATTACATATTAGAAATACTGAGATTTTGAGTAGACAGTATTGTCTATAGCATGTATGGGCCGGCTCGACCGGGTCATTACTCTCTCACAGAAAACCGCCGTAAAGTAGCGGCTTGCTGCTGCGTTTCATACGGTGAGTGAGATATCCAGAGGCCCAAATCCTCCTCCCCTTCCCAATCCCTAATTATCCCTTTCCTGTAAGATCGGCAAAACACCCATGTTTCTCCTGGTATTGTGGTCATACATGGGCGGTGGAGATCACTTACCATCAGGTGACCCACTTGCTCGTTTGCCGGCCTATGCTTTAAAAACAAACCCCAGAACCGATTTAAATAAAGACTATGTGGTGTCGCGAGAACTATCGACAGTGGCAAAGTGTAGTTTAGTTTCTGGGCTTATGGTATCCTTTTATTTTTTCTAGGTACACATAATAATACACAGTGCTGCGGTGATACAGTTCAGTGCGCCGTTGCAAAAAGCAACCATAATGAATGTCCGCGGGACGAGGGAGATGCTCCATCTGGCCAAAGAGTGTAAGAAACTCAGGTAATAAATATTAGCTTGATTATCTTGAGTGGTAAAGCCACGCTGTAGATAGTTTTGTCTACAGCATGAATGGGCTGGCTCGACCAGGTCGTTACCACTGTCTCACAGAAAACCGACGTAAAGTAGCGCCTTGCTGCTGCGTTTTGTACGGTGAGTGAGATATCAGGAAGCCCAAATCCCCTCCCCTTCCCAATTCCTAATTATCCCTTTCCTTTAAGGTCGGCAACGCGCCCATGATTCTTTTGGTGGTGGGCGTACATGGGTGGATATCACTTACCATCAGGTGAGTACATACATCATTACCCCTTGCTCGTTGGCCGATCAATGCTATAAAAAAATCTTACTTCTCAACATGATTCTCTTTGCTGAATAGGGATTAAGCTTTCCGTCCACCACACTGAATTAATGCAAACTGGCTCTCTTCACAAGCCAATGAAATTCTAATGTATAATTTACTGAGGTATAGGGTTCCTTACAATGTTTCCCTTCATTAACTAAGCAAGCGACCATTAACAATGAATACACGTAACACCAAAATCTCATAGGTGAGATCTGGAAGCTTAACATGGTCCCTTGACATATCTCGCGGGTGAGAGATAATTATGGACGACATTATATCTCGTAAAAAAGAATGAACATACAACAAAATTACGTCGTCATGTTAGTGTTGAGCTCAACAGAGGTTGAAAGTACTATTTTCTCTACATTTGAGATAACGAGTTGAGTCTTCTATGCAATCATGTTAGCTTCAATAGACAGACATATAAGACATAACCATAGTCTTTCGCGTCTAAACGAGTCGCCAAAATGATCTCTTTTTTCTTCAATCGACATTTTTTTTATCCAAGCACGGCAAAGTGACTGCGCTACACCTGATGGTAAGCGTAGTGCAGTCCAAAAAACTAGCAACCACCGACAAACAATGAGTTTATCGGTGGTCATCAGAATCATGTCGGCCTCTATAAATGCTTCTTCTCTCTTCGGAGAGGGAAGAGGCAAATCAAGGGACCTGTGACAAGACAAGCCGATGACCGCTGCAGGCACAGTGATACAAGGATGTTCCCCTATACCCGCCCCAAACAACCACCAATTCATGTCGCAAGCCTCTCAGGAGAACCGGATACACACTGCCTGATCCTGGAACACGATCCACATAAGGTGTGTGAATCAATATGACAGATTTTAACACCATGTATACGGTGGTTGCTATCCGCGCGGATATGAATATCTTACCACCAGAAATACAGACATAACCGGATAAAACTGGTCTTTGACAACTGAACTTCTTGCAGATCGTTCGTGCATGTATCTACAGCGTACTCCCACGCCACGTCCAGCCGGAGTGGAATGGAGGTGCTTGATGAGTTCTACCCTAGTCCTATATCACCAACGGCGTTGATAGACATAGCAGAAACCGTTGACGTAAATGTTATCGACAGTATTACGTCAAGGTATGATGTTTGGATAATCACCGCCCGAATATAATGCTCTCCTTCTCTTTCTTCCTCGTATTCTTTATTACTAAAGATCCTGCTCATCTTGACGGCCTTTGGCGGAGTTTTTATTGAATACTTCCTTATACCATTTACTTTTTTTACTGCAAATAATTGGTTAATGTTGTATCGTTATCTCCGGGGAATATGGCCAAAGTAATTTAGGATTCGTTGGTAGCACAATAATATGGTCGCTTCCTCTTAATTTTTATTAAAAGTGTAAGGAGTATTGAAACGGGTACATATTTTAGATGCCACTATAGATAGTTTCCAACATTTCTATCGCGCCAGAAGTTGGCATTCCATCCACACCATCTAAATTGATGTTCCTCAGCGGTGTGACTTACGCGAAGATTTCTTCCGTGTACGGCATCATTGTGGAATCAGCGTTCAGTCTGCGGTATTTCCAGACCGATACAACTTAGGAACCTTCAAGATGGACCTACTGTTTCCTCAAAGGCTGGCAACGCACCGTCAATTCCTCTAGTGGTGTTTATGGACGAAGCTGATCACTCACCATCAGGTGGCCCACTTGCTCGTTTATCAGCATATACTTAAAAACTTGGGGTATTTAATGGGCCTCCGATAATTTCACCGTCTCCACTGTTCATGAATACGTATGACAATAAGAATTATGCTAATTGAAAGATGGAAAACAAATTCAACAAGATCTAAAAAATATGGACATTAAGACTTTACGTAAAGGCAAAATAATAAGTTTTTTTATATTTGATTGAATGATGAGACGAGCAAGGCGCTCGCCTGATGGTAAGCGCCTGACTATAAACAGAAGCAACATCACACAGAACTATGAATTACAAAGCATTGCATGGCACTGAACTGCGCTCGTCACCCTGAAACATAAGATATTAAGTCTCATAATGCCCAGTGATTTCCAGTAACTTCAATGTTCTTTAAACCGAAACACAACAATGCTTACACACTATTGCTTGTCGGCTGTAATAGACAAAGCGGTGGTACCAACCCAGACGGCCTCTTTCGAGGGACCTACCACTTTCATAAGTAAGTAAGTGTTTTAGGTACCGATGTATACTTTCAGGTTAATAGAAGGCTGGCCAAACAGATACACATTCACTAAAGCTGTAACTGAGGAATTACTGCGGACGACTGCAGATGGCCTGCCAGCCTGCATCATAAGACCATCAATTGGTAATTTCTAACTTTTTATAATGCCATCTGCCAGTGGATACACCTCATTGAAATAAAACTAATTTAAACTGATTTTATCGCGGTTTTTTTATTAATTTTGATCCTTTTCGAAAGCTTTTCAGCCTTCGTGGTCACGGGGTGGACATTATTTAAGTTAGTTTTATTTCAATGAGTAATATTTGCGTAAACATAAAAATAACATAATCATTATGGATACACCTCGTTTGTCAAACGTAATTAACCTATATAATATGAAAGCATTGTTTATCACGACTTTAAACCCATCTGATCGATTGAACTGGAATTTGTGGGTAACTTTAGTACGTGGCTCCATGGAAGTTTTTTCATATTTCCGTAGAATGACATAGGTTATCTATGTCATTCTTCGGCTCCTAAGCTGTCTTCATGCAAAAAATGCAAATGTAAAACCTTTGGACTGCTGCTACGGGGAAGATGGACAAACCAAGTAACACGATTTCGCATTTTGATACAGTTTGTGTTATTCAATTTGTGTTAACCAATCCCCTCTTAATAGCTGAACGGTTTCGGATGAAATTTGGATGAAATAAGTGGTCGTTTCCCTGTCGAGTATAAAAATGCTCAGGTTGTTATGAAAACTTCTCATTCAAATGGAATTTTAGGCACTTGCCTGGTCGAACGTCGTCGACGAGTAAACAAGTTATGATTATTTCCTCGCTCCAGAAACATGCAATAGATGTATGATTTCATTTTTTTTTATCCGAGCACGGCAAAGTGACCGCACTACACCTGATGGTAAGCGTAGTGCAGTCTAAAAACTAGCGACCACCGACAAACAATGAGTTTATCATGCCGGCCAGAATCATGCCGGCAATCAATCAATCTCCGAAGAGGGATGAAGCAAATGGAGGTACCTGCGGCAAAATCAGGCAGATGACCGATGCAGGCACAGAGATACAAAAATGTACCCCTATCCACTTCAACCAACCATCAAGTCGTCAAGAAGTTACTAACCTTTAAACAAGGGTAGATATGTGACACAGTAAAACAGCCACTTTAAGTGGCTACCCCGGTTGAGCTGACTCAGTCGTGCTATTTCCAAAACCAACTACACCGTGGGTATACCATTTATGTGTGTAATTATTGTATTTTCAGTCCTGAATGCGTATACTGAGCCACGTCCAGGATGGATTGACAAGAGCAGTCTAAATGGAGGCACAGGAGTAAGTGATTCAAATAAAGGCAACCTCTGTGGCGCTGTGGGCGAGTAGCCGTCTAGGGAACGAGACATAGTGGGTTCGATCTCCACATCGATACGTTTGTTTGATCCACAAATGTTTCAAGTCTAAGTGTTCTGAGACTGAAAGTATACCGTAGTTTCTGTACCCATTACACAAAATAATCGTGTCCTGTCATGGGGCTAGTATTATGTTACTGTGGGTAACTGTCATTATTTCAAGTCCCCAGATATTTGACGTCAGACAGGCGGCCGGTCGTAAAAACTACAAGCCAAATCTTGCTGTAATATACGTTAAAAAGGATGTTACGCCGACCCCACTGCAAGTGAGATCAGGATAGGTGGAATAAGATTGGGAAGTGCCTTTGCAATGGGAGGTCACAAACGAACTCGCAAAGGAAGATAATGTTTTTTTAAATAAACCAAGCTGCTTAGTGCTGCAGTTTGTACTTTACAATGAGGTTTGTCATTTTTCACGCGTGGTACGTCAGATAAGATAAGTTTACCAAATTGTACATTTTAGCTCTGTCACGGGGTAAAAATGGGAGTCCTTCATCAAATTCGTAATGATCCAGAAATAAGACTCGACTGCACCCCGGTGGACTACGTGACCAACGTGGTGATAGCTGCTGGATGGGAGACGGCGACGAGGCACGCCGCGGGACACCGCGATGTCAAGATATATCCTGTATGCTCCACTAGGAACAGACTGAAGTGGGGTAAGGTCTTACATGGATGCGTACCAACTCCTCTCTAACTTTCTCTTTGATTAATTCCATTGCGGTATAAATTCACCACTGTAGAGGAACGGGTGTACGTGTCCCTCGGGCAAAGGGGGAGATCTCCAGTCAGATGGATGTTGTTCCTAACCGGCCGCGGCCCCTCCATTGATTCATATTCGGAACTTGTATATATATTAATTGTCGCGCAAATTTTGCTAGCGCGATGCAGGAACAGTTGTGCTGTGCGCGCTAGATGTCGCCACAGACAGCTTCGCATTCATGTAAACAATGTGTGCTACAGTCGAGGAGTTATAGTGGAGAGAATGTGACTCATACCACTGGTGTGGTAGGTTTATTCGGCTGTTCGATTGAAAAAATGATGTTCTGTTAACAACTCGTGGTTCACAAGACAATGGGCTGCGCAGTAAGTTTAAAGATAATCTTGCTTCACCAGTACAAAAAGATTTTTGAATAAATTGAGTCAGAATTTAGATTTAGAATTTCCGATGCAGAAAAATTAAATGCTATTTGTTATAAATATAGGTCCATCCTTGGTTATGTGTCGTGACTGCTAATCTGCAATGGATTCTTTTTATCGGACGGCAAAGTGACTGCATTACACCTGATGGTAAGTGTAGTGTAGTCTAAATACCAGCGACCACCGACAAACAGTAAGTTTATCGGTAGTCACCAGAGTCGTACCGGCCTGTATAAATGCTTCTTCCTTCTTCGAAGAGGGAAGAAGCAAATCGATGACCTGCGACAGGATAGGCGGATGACCGATGCAGGCGCAGGGATGCAAGGATGTACTCCTATACCCGCCCCAACCAACCATCAAATCAAGAACCGGATATACACTGGCTGATCCTGGAACGCGATCGACACAAGGTGTGTGGGTCACTATGGCAGGTTTTAACACCATGTGAACGGTGGTCGCTATGCGGGCGGATATGAATATCCTACCACCTGCCGGCGTATAGCGCGGATCTAACACAAAATTACTGTTCCAGGCGAAGCAAGTGACACATTATATCAAAACGAGAACGGAGTATCGCCTCAAGCAATATGGTATTCCTTCGCGATTAACAATGTGAATATATACCTTTACACTGTCCTACATTGGTTATTGCATCTTATACCAGCGTATATTGCAGACGGCGTCAGTATTCTGCTTAGGAGAAAGCCTAGGTGAGTTATAATATAGCGGGTGTAAGGAGGCTTTCATTAATTTAGCTATATTTTTTCTGGCAACACGCATGCCTCTCGCACTTGGCTGATGGCTCGAGCGTCAGTTGCTATTTTACTTGCGTTACCAATTTGCATTGCCCTTTTAGTAAAATAATGAAATTACTATTTCAAATATTCGTTACAATAATAATTTTAGCTTATGTATTAATTATGTATATTTATAAACAACTAGCGCTTCCTAGAGGCTCCCCCCGCGTAATTTTTACGGGTTAAAAGTAGCCTATGTTACTCAGTGATAATGTCAGCTTTCTAACGGCAAAAGAATTTTTGAAATCAATCCAGTAATTTTCAAATTTATTCGTTACATACAAAAATACAAATCTTTTCCCTATATACCCTATATAATATAACATTAATACGCTCTTTATTATAATATTTTAATTATTTTGATCTCTGTATGGACTTTAAGGAGTAATTTACTCGTTATGCGTTTATATCCCATTTCTTTTTTGATAACAAAAGTCGGAAATCGAGGTAGTGGATCATCTGATGGTAACTGATCTTCATCGCCCACACCCTCAATACCAGAAAAAACAAAGATGTGCTGCCGACCACAAAGCAAAAGATGGAGATTCGGAAAAATTTGGGCCGCCGGTAAAATCAGTCAGCGTCCAAACAAACACAGCAACTGCCACTTATGTTTTCTATGAGACAATGATAACTCGGTACGTTAATTTCATTTCAGATTCATAAAACTGCACACAAAGATCCAGAAGCTATCAGAAGCGTTACTTTACTTTACAACTCAAGAGTGGTTGTTCTGCGACACCAACACGCTGGCGTTGTACCAGAAGATGTCCCCCGAGGACCAAACCATCTTCAACTTCGACATGCTGGACATAGACTGGCGAGAGATGATGCGTCTCTGGCCCATTGGACTTCGACGGTTCATCCTGAAAGATGGACTTAAAAATACAGAGTATGCGCGAAAGAAGCAATTTTGGTTTAAGATGGCCACCTACCTTCTGTTCGGCGTTTATGTGTATATATTTTTTATTGTATTGTATTTTATGCTTTTTTTATTGTTTTAAAAATTAGTCATTGAAATAAAACTAATTTAAACGGATTTTATCGCGGTTTTTTATTAATTTTGATCCCGACGTTTCGAAGACTTTTCAGCCTTCGTGGTCACGGGGAGGACTGAGGTGTAGGTTGTCCAAAAATGTTAATAAATCCGTTTAAATTAGTTTTATTTCAATGAGTAACATTCGCGTAAACGTAAGAAATCATTAAAAATTAGTGATAATTTAATTTAAGATTTTTTTTTAAATTACATTTATATGGTTGCTATAATTTACAAATACTACTTATATAATAATTATAATCTTTATTCTAGTATTTTATTTTGATTTGTTTCCATTTGTTATAATTTGATTTAATTTTTTACTATATTCTAAAAACTGGTATCTAGATTTTTGTGGTATATTTTGCATTGTTATTTTTATATCTAGTTTCATTTCCAATTCACTTCTATCTTTGGCAAATACAGGGCATTCAGTTAGGACATGTTGTACACTCTCTTCTTGTTCTGGTTCGCAAACGACGTAGATTACGAGCGCAGTTCAGTGCCATGCAGTGCTTTGTAATTCAAAGTTCTGTGTGGTATTGCTTCTGTTAATGGGCAGGCGTGGCGCTTACCATCAGACGAGCGCCTTGCTCGTCTCTTCATTCAAGCAAATATAAAAAAACATGAGTTGCTGAACTCAGCGAAAACAATGGCGTTAGGGAAATGGATGTTTGTCTCCAGAAATCTCATCCAACATTAGAAATGCATCAGCAAGCGACTTCGTGACGTTTTTCTATGATACAGTAGTATTACCCTGGTCGATGCAACCCATTGCTATTATGCAACCCATTGCTTATATGCCTACAGAGTGCTTCTACTTACTGTTTTGAGTATTTTTTGCAAATGTCTATACTCTGTGTGTTGAACCTAATATATATCCCATAGATATTATTATCCCCGACGAAGCATCTTCGATATCATATCATTGACCGTCCACCCTAATTGATTCGGCTTTCGTTCCGACCCCGCACGAGCACAACATAATAAAGACAATCCTCATTTTCTTTTTGTTGTCTTATTAATACAATGTTAGTAAAGACAATGCAGTATATAACCAAAGAGAATTATTACATTTGGTGGATCACAATTAAAACATCAAAATCTGTTTGCTACCTTGCACTAGTTTTAGAATGAAATTTGTTAATTATCTAGCATGTTAAAGTAATTCCTACGTTTTTACACTTATAATCGACCTTGACGTGGTGTCATTCATTTAAAACACAAAAAATCCTCTATGCAGCTACTTACTATTGCACCATATGCAGAAAAAATCTTCAGAGTTAGCGTCTGGCGAATATTCTTAAGAAAAGCGTAAACTTATAGCACCGTTAACACCAAAGCTTCTTTCTTTCTTTCTTCTTGTGGGTGTACTCCCAGTTGAGCTGGAGCTGCACCGCTATAAGACACGAGAGGATATAATCGAAAGATTTCTTACGTCGGGTGAGGTCTTGAGAATTAGTAGACCTGTAAACCGTGTTTCGAAATTTGCAACGAACTACTAAATTAATGGCACTGTCGAAAGGTTAATTCTACTAAGGGTCTATATTGACAGTATTTCCCTTCGATTCGCGACCGTCTCACAACAGCTTGGCTAGAAATTGATCACTGTTTTGAAATTTCTCACGGACTATGATAATTTTAAGTGTAAACTGTTCTTAATTAAGTTGGTTGTTTCCACACAGAATGGTCACTATCCGGGCAAATATAATCCTAATACCAGTTAACTCACTCCTGTGGGTTCCTTAATATTAAACTGTGCAACTAATGTACAGCTATGTAATATCTATACAGCCTACACAGTGAAAGTAAAGCAATATTTCTTAAAGTTTAGGCGGTTCCCGAAACGCCGATACCGTAATAAAGTTCAAAGTTTCCACATCAAATCAAAGGGAATCAACGCTGAACTTTTGGCAATCTTAATAAATGCTTCAACTTCATTCTTGTATATTATTTTTAAGAAGTCAAAATATTGTATGGACTCCATACCTTTTAATAAAATAAGTTAACTCGATTCCGTATTGAAGTATGATTTGTTCCTAGTTCGTAAAATTAATGTTGATATAATATTATCAGCCTTATAATATATTATGCTATCTTAGCAAAGGGTACACTAGGCACTAGGGTACTACATACAATCAAAAATTAGCCAAGTTGGCATACCGTTCTCACAACCCGGACGTCATGACAACTCATCTCGCACCAAATGATATTGTCTTAATGCGTGTGTGCTATTACAGTCGCTGGTTTTATTAATATGGGACGTGTGGATACGAATAATAGGAATATTTTTTTATAGCATAGGCCAGAAAACGAGCAGAAGGTCACCTGAAAGTAAGTGATCTCCACCGTACGGCCACAATATTGAGTGGTAGAGCCACGCTGTAGACAGTTTTGTCTACATCATGAATGGGCTGGCTCGACCGGGTCGTTACCACTGTCTAACAGAAAACCGACGTAAAGTAGCGGCTTGCTGCTGCGTTTCGTACGGTGAGTGAGATATCCGGAAGCAAAAACAATAGCAGAAAAATCATGAGCGCGTTGCCGACCTTAAAGAAAAGGGATAATTAGGGATTGGGAACGGGAGGGGGATTTGGGCCTCCGGATGTCTCACTCACCGTACGAAACGCAGCAGCAAGCCGCTACTTTACGTCGGTTTTCTGTTAGACAGTGGTAACGACCCGGTCGAGCCGGCCCATTCATGCTTTAGTGAAAATTGTCTTCAGCGTGGCCTCAGAGGATTGTGCAGAGCACTAAGCAAACATATTAAGTAATGATTATTGCATGCTGAATAGACCAGTCCATACAAACAGCACCCGTTCACGAGTATGACGCATGTGCCAGCCATCGGCCTCCTCAACCATGTTAAAGGGAAAAGACCGACCCGGCACACGACACCACCGCAAGCACATACATTTAAGCGAGCATGACATACCCAAATTGCGTTCAAGTTGAAAAAAATAATAAACGTACATAAAAACAATTGACGCAAGCCAGAACTAACGCATCCAGTAGGCTCCACGAACATCAGTCCGTCAACATTCACAGGTTCATTAAATTAACATAATTATAATGAAGTACGTAAACAATTATTCAATGTGTGTGTTCAGCTAAGTGACCAAGCATATTTATTACTCAAGTATTCAGTGCCGTTGTAGTAATTTTATTTTTTTAAATAAATTTTTCCATGTTTTGATTTGTAGGTGGGCAATTTATTATAAAAGCGAATAGTAAGTACCACAAAAAACCATGCACTCTTTGTAAGCGATAATTCATAGTACACAGTTTATGCTTATTTAACAGCCTATATTCTGCCTGACGTGCATTATATTTGTATAAATATACATGGCATGTGTGAATTGGTTGGGAGGGGAAGGCCTCGGCGAACTTCTTCCCAACAAATCAGAGAAATTCTCGAAGAAGGTCAGGTGAAAAATACCCTAAACTGACGTGCATGCATGAAGAATTTAATGCGTGAAAGAGGCCAAAGAAGTGTGCAAGGATGGTAGCAGGTGGAAATCCGTTGTCTCTGCCTACCCCTATGGGAAACAGGTGTGAGTTTATATATATGTAAATATACTGTGTAATATAATAATGTAATTTGTACAAGAAGATAAAGATCTGCTGGTTCTGACTAATCAGAATTAATACACTAAACTCTATATAAAAGAATCTCGACGTTTACTATTGCAGTTTAAACAGAACAGTTGTCCGAAACACTTGAAACGTAAGTCCTATTAAACGTAAACGTAAGGACTATAAGTCCTATATTATCTACACTGAAACCTACTAATATTAGAGTTAAATGTAAAAGTTTGAGATTTTGGGCGTTTGACGTTTGTAAGTCAATCACGCCTTAACGCCGAACCGAATTTGGAAATTTGACACTCTGGAGTGCAGTGTGGAGCTGAGATATCATGATGTCAAATTTGACACTACACAACTCGTGTAAATAATACACTTCCGTATACGCTTGAGTGGTACAGCCACGCTGTAGACAGTTTTGTCTACAGCATGAATGGGCTGGCTCAACCGGATCGTTACTACTGTCTCACAGAAAACCGACGTAAAGTAGTGGCTTGCTGCTGCGTTTCGTACGGTGAGTGAGATAACCGGAAGTCAAATCCCGTCCCCTTCCCAATCCCTAATTATCTCTTTCCTTTAAGGTCGGCAACGCGCCCATGAATCTTCTGGTGGTAGGTGTACATGGACGGTGGAGCTCACTTACCATCAGGTGACCCACTTGCTCGTTTTCCGGCCTATGCTATAAAAAAAAAAATCTTGGTTTAGTCCTGTCACCTGACCGCACATCTAGATATATCTCGTTTCAATGGGGTATTTGACTATGTTTAATTTTATACATTATTTTGTATTTATTGGATAATAATACCAATTATAAACTATTTTGCGAAAACAGAATTGAAATTGGTTAAAAAATGAGGTTGTTGTTCATGTTTTAAATATTGGTATGAGCAAAAGTGGGCGTGTAGTGGGAAAATCTCACTATCTCCCTCGCACGCGTGCATCGTAATTGTGAAGTAACATGCCATGTCGTGTATCCTTTTTCCGTCATGCGATAACTAACCCTTCCAGAAAATTGAAATGGATTGTAACTTATTTATTTTTTACTTAATTTATATAATTCTTTCATTAATAGATTTCGGGAAACGTAACTTATTGGTTAAAATAATAAAAAAAATCTAGTCAAATACCCTATTGTTTTCAAAAAGTTTCTCAATTTCTCGGTACGTGTTTTTCGTTACATAATATTTCGAGCATTGTGGACTGACTTTGATGCTTTTCTTGTGTTCGATAGGGTTTACTCTTTCCCGTTTGTGAGGGAAAATATCCTGAAATTAGCAAGTACCTCTTCATACGGGTTTTGAAGTCGATTTTTTGTGATTAACTTATTATTATGAACTGTACGTTCTACATATACTTTTATGACTACATACTTAGCCCAGAAGCAAAATCTTTCTAAGTCGTAGTCCCAAGGGAGTAAGTCGCAAGGTCGTAGAGTTACGCTGTAACTAGTTTGATCGGTCCCAAATCCAATAACCAATAATAATCCTTGTTGGTGAGAAACACATACGTGATCCATATACCTGTTTTGTAGGTACCCGACTGGATATCGTACGGGGGTCGATGGTAAAAACCCCGTCATAGTGGCTCATCAGCCGGTTTATATCCAATTACTTCAGTCCGGCATAGTTTTGGAGAGTGTGAAGGGACCCCACGTATCTCGTCAAAATTATATTCGGATACTATGTTTAACGATATGTGCAGTGTTGTAATCAACGAGAAATTTCATGGGAAAATTTAACGTCGGAAATTCCCAAGCATGGCACCTCATATTTAGACAGATCTTTCTCAGTCCATGAAGCTCGCTTGTAGAATGATTTGTCATCGTCAATAAGACGGGCTAAATTCCTACCTGTTTTTTTAAAACTTTAGAGTACTTTAGAGAAAATTATACTTCTCGTCACTATAATATTAAAATCCTCTCAATTATGTAGTTGTTATTCATTTGTTTTTTATTGTCCTCCTATTGTTTAATATATGTAGATATTTTATTTCTTTTTTATGACCACCCATTATATCTTTATTTTTAATCCAGCTCATCTAAAGGTTATGTGAATCTCGAGAAGGTCACTCATTGTATCTCTTGATTTTAAGTTTTTTTCGTAGTAGTGTTGTTGTGTACAAAATAGTTTTGATGTACAGTATAGTATAAATATACTAAATAAATAATCACTTTGCCGTACACTAAAGAAGATGACATTTGTATTAATAGCTTTCGCCGGAACATCTGCGTGTGAACTGAAAATAAATTTGATCTGAAATTTGTTTTTTTTTACTGTATATTTAAATTTTCACCTACTTTCTTCTTTTATGTACTACCTATTCCTGGAAACTTTTCTGGATTAAGAGCTAAAAAATTCATTACATGTACCTTAAGTTATTATTATTCTGTATGTTTCACAAATAAATAAATTAATAAACCAATCAATTCTTCTTTTTACTTCCTAAACAGATCATAGATTCAACATGGATACAGATTTAGAAGTGGAGACAGCAGCAATGTGCCGACTGGAGCCAATTAACAAAGTGATGTCTAGAGGAGACTCAGATATACAAAAGTTCTACGAACATGCCATCGTCCTGGTGACAGGAGGGACTGGTTTCGTGGGGAAACATCTCATTGAGAAGTTGTTCAGGTAAATGTCGACCTATCCGATTTCAATTAGTTTGGTCTGGTGGCAACACATGATTGCTGCTCGGGAGATCTGGGTAAACGTCCAGGACTCTAGAACCCTATCAATTCCATAATATGCCCGGTATTGGATTTATGTACGGTATGCCGATATGCTCCTCAAAATCAAGAGGAATATTGTTTACGCCACCCTGTTGTGAGAGAGCGGTGTACCTCCGACTTCAACCAAACCAACCCATCCATGATGGCTACATTGTGGCACTACTACTACTTGAAAATTTTGTTTCTAAGTCATTGGATACATGTTTTGTTTCATTTTAGATCTTGTAATATAAAGAAATTATATTTATTAGTGAGACAAAAAAACAACAAAACAAAGGAACAAAGACTGGCCGACATTTTGGATGACATGGTAACTATAATAACATTAGCTTTAGAATTTACTCATACCTAGTTCAGACTGTTGCACTAATGATGTAATATCATGATTTATTATTAACATTTCACTTGTTTGTTAGTAACAGTTCGCAAAGCAGTTCACATTGATTTTCATCTATCAAGCTGTTTGCCTCAGCAGGATCCTTGCGAAGACTACGCAATTTTCTACCCACTTCCACAAAGGTTTCGCTTGCGCATTCAATACATTCTTGATTATGCAGATGTTAGCTATCTAGAACTGTACAACAATTAGATAAATATGAGAGCCTAGAAAAATTTGTATCAGATTCATATTTCGACTCCGCAAATATGATCATGTTTCTGAGTTTCGAGCCAAGCTCGAAACTCGGTTGCCCATATGGCTCCGCCGGAATGCCCACTTTCTGTCTCTTCTTTATAATATTGTGTTCTGTCCTGTCACTCTCTGCTACCTAAAGTCTCGCTTTCAATCCTTCATGATATACATACAAGGTTTCAAATCATCATCAGAGATCATCTGGTAATTTGAAATTTATGACACCAACGCATTATATATATACGGATAAATCGTTTACTGTCCAGGCTACTCGACTGTGGAATGCTCTACCGGTAGGCATTAGGCGTACCCAGCCTAATCGCTTCCCGTTTTCAAAAAGATGGTGAAAGAGCACCATCTCGGTACTAGTTTGTGATTTAAAATAAAATAAATTGATTGTGAACTGTAGGTCTCAGGGTCGATTGCAGGAAGTAAGTTTTGGGGGTTAAAAATAATAAAATAGTTATTTTAAAATTTTCTTCATTTCGCTTAAACCTTCTAGTACATAATAGAAGAGAAATGTTATCGATATATATATATATATATGTATATATATCGAGCTAATAACTACTATTATTAGCTGATTATAATCAGTAGGTTTAAAAAATTATTATGATGTTTTAGCTGTTCGAAGATCTGCACAAAAAGAAGCCGAACTTCGCTAGCAGTATAGAGACAGTTTACGGAGACATATCTGAAATTGGACTAGGGATGAGTGAAGGCGATCGGCGAGCGGTGACCGCAGAGGTATGGAGGGCGGGGGGTATGTGTGTGTGTGTGTTAGAAGCGATATTTAAAACTTTATAATGTGTCGTAAACAATGACAAAAATAACCATATCCATAAAAACAGCGTTATTAAGAAGCGTGTGAATTCTTATTGAATGCCATGGAACACAAAAAACAATAAGAAGTCGCTTCCACTTAAACTTAAAAAGATATATCTTAATCGGGGAAAACAATTTGGCGTATTTTTTTTATAGTACAGAGACTATCCCGCCCACACACCCGCCACTGTAACTCCTGTGCACCAGGATCAACAGTGGCAGTGGCTCGGCGAGTCTCTGGGAATGTCTAAATGTCTTTGTCCTGCAACGAAATTAATCAGATAGAAGGTTAGGGAAGAGTTGGAAATATAATTGTCCACTTCCCTCCATAGCAAGCGGGAGACAAAATAATGAATTGAGGAGGTATTAACCTCAAGTGTAAGGACATTTACAACTGGAGAAGCCAAATGTAAAGCACCACGGATGTCATTTTATAGTATAGACCGGCAAACGAGCAAGTGGGAGAAAGCCGACGTAAAGTAGCGGCTTGCTGCTGCGTTTCGTACGGTGAGTGAGATATCCGGAAGCCCAAATCCCCTCCCCTTCCCAATCCCTAATTATCCCTTTCCTTTAAGATCGGCAACGCGCCCATGATTATTCTGGTGGTGGGCGTACATGGGCGGTGGAGATCACTTGCTATCAGGTAAGCCTCCTGCCCGTTTGCCCTCTTTTTCCATTAAAAAAGTGTAGTTTAGTTAATTTCTGAGCTTATGGCGTCTTGTTATTTTTACTAGGTACACATAATAATTCACAGTGCTGCGGTGATACAATTCAATGCGTTGTTGCGAAAAGCAACCATAACTAATGTACGCGGAACGAGAGAGATGATCCATCTGGCCAAAGAGTGTAAGAAACTCAGGTAATAAATTAATCTTAATAAGTTTGTAAATTTTGCTGGTGGTAGGATATTCATATCCGCCCGGATAGCGACCACCGTACACATGGTGTTAAAACCTACCATAGTTACGCCTGGATCGCGTTCCACGATCAGCTAGTGTATATCCGAGGGGCTTGCGACATGACTTGATGGTTGGTTGGGGTGGGATGTACTCTTAGTACATCCTTGTATCCCTTTGCCTTTCGCCTGTCCTGTCGCACGCCCCTCGATTTGCTTCTTCCCCCTCCGAAGAGGGAAGATATTATGTCGCTTAGATATTTTTGTCTTTCAGGCATCGATATGCAACGTGAAATAACTTTGTCGAAATAAACCAGTTTTATAAGTATTATGTGGTATATACTAAGCCCCCTGGAGGTTGGAATCGAACTACGTCTATCTGTACTACTCTACGGTAGTAAGGTCCACGCCAGCTAGACTATCGCCGCTTTTGTCTACATTTCTACCATAACTGAAGTTCTTGCAGATCGTTCGTGCATGTATCTACAGCGTACTCCCACGCCACATACAGCCGGAGTGGAATGGAGGTGCTTGATGAGTTCTACCCCAGTCCTATATCACCAACGGCGTTGATAGATATGACAGAAAGTGTCAACATTGATGTCGACAACCAACATGCCGGGTAATATATGATATGTAGTTTGAAATATGTAGTTGCACCACAACAGCACCAATGGACTGATTTGTAGGCTACTTAATGTTCACATTTCATCAAATTACACAAACCTTTCGATTTCATTTTAAATTCTGTAGGTACAGCCGCACCGCTGTTTTATAATGTAACGCAGGCCTCCGTCCCGGCCGCGCGGGCGCCGCCGCATGGTCGTGAGACCCCCGTCTCACCCCATGCTCTCGGGGCGCCCGCGCCGCCGGGCCGAGCTCGGCCGCGCGAGCCACGCACCAGTCACGACCTAACTTTGCCGCGGAGCGCTCGCCGCCCGCATAGCTTGTGGCTCCGCTGTTGTACGCGTGTTCTCGGTTTGAATTTGTAGATATCTTGTCTCGGTACAACGTGTGCCTATCCCTGGACTAAGTGCTCCTTCAATATTATATATAGGCGATTGTGACATTTAATGTAACTGTGTGTGTATGAACAATAAAATTACTGTACTACTAAAGTTTGTCAAGTTATTCGGCCCACACCGAACTCCAACACACCATCAACCCCTATAGATTAAAATGTTCAAAAAACATACTTTTGGAAAATCTCCTTTATTTTTCGTCGCTTAATTTCATCATTAATTTTAGGTTAACAGTAGGTTGGCCAAATACATACACATTTACTAAAGCTGTAACTGAGGAATTACTGCGGACGACTGCTGATGGCCTGCCAGCCTGCATCGTGAGGCCATCGACTAGTGAGTATTGATTTATTATGGCGACTCTGTTAGGAAATACCAAATTAAAAAAAGTGTGCGTCTCGGGACGCTCGACAGAAGTGATAACATAAAACTAATGTGGGTTAAAGTGAAAGCGGAGGAGCCTGCCTACTGCTACCGTATGCGTGAGAGAAAGGGAAGCCAGGCAGAGTGGCGCCGTAACGTAACGCGTAACGAAGTCCGGTCAAAGTAATGTCAAAGTCCTGTCAAAGTCCGGTCGAAGTCCGGTCAAATACCGGTCAAAGTCCTGTCAAAATCTGGTCAAAGTCCGGTCAAAGTCCGATCAAAGCCCGGTCAAAGTCCTGTCAAAGTCAGAGGAAGCACAAAGATTAGCATCTGCGCTTTAAAGACCTATTTAAAAACCTCCTGAATGCTTGTGCTATCAACTCTGAGTGTTGTGATGACCTTGCTACAAAATGGTCAACCTGGCAATTTTACATCTATGACAAGACTTAAATTAAAGTAAACCGCTTTTAAACACTGGACGTAAAAGCCGATTATGCAAAGAGAGATCTTTCAGTCTTCCTACACGTACACGTACAACTCCGCAGGTCAATTCAACTGTCACATGTCGTAGAGTATTTAAACCAATTTCAGTTTAGCGAGCCATTTATGGGCTTATAATAGGAACAATCCATGATAGAGGGTTAGAGGGCCCAGTCATCAAAATCGATGAATAGGACTATAATTATACCTTTCGAATGATATAAGTTTCATTGCACTTTTATACAGGGTTATTTTTAAAACACCAGCAACCTCGCAGGGGTAGATTCCTAAGGTTATAAGCTACTACTTTTGTTCTACGACTTTTGATAATTTGTTAGATTTTATTTTCATACAAAAATAAGTATTCATTTAATTTCCGTCTTGAATATTAACAACGCGCATCGCAGATTACGTAAACAAATACGCGAAGCGTGGGGAACCGGGCTAGCGGCTTTGAAGGTCAACGCTCGAGCAGCTGAGCGGCGCCTTTGAGTCGCGCGCGCACGCCGCGCCGCGCCGCAGTCTACGAAGAAAAACACGACACAACAAAAACTTGTAAAATCATTTTTTTTTAAATATATTGAGTTATATCCAAACTCGTAGAACAAAAGTTGTTCCGTATGAGGTCAGCTATCTGGTCCTGCGAGGTTGCTGGTGTTTTAAAATTAACCCTGTATAATAAGTAATAAATAGGGATCCCAACTTATAATATTTGCGAATTATGATGATTTTGTTTTTAGTCTTAAACGCATATACTGAGCCACGCCCAGGATGGTTAGACAAGGGCAGCCTTAGTGGACTCATAGGGGTAAGTATTACAAAACATAATAAATCTGGTGATTTATTATTTTCTTCCTAGCTGGTTTGATTAACATTGCTCGTAATTTGACAAATATTAAAGTGGCTACTGGTGACACAAACAATTATCTTGGTGCGGGAATCGAAACCGCGGCCTCTCGCTTCACAACCGGCTTACCCTCCACTGCGCCACAGAGGCTGTCAGTAATAAAATTATAAACATTTAAGGATGAGGTACGGAAACCTCGATAACCGAGTCCGCCTCGCTATGACCGGCCGAAATCTGGCCTTCATGATTAGTTCTAAATAACATATGTCTTATATGATATTGTCCACATAAGGGGTGAAAGGGGCTTCAACTAATATTTTTCGGATCCAAAGCAAATTCAACATCCAATGGATCAGCGTGGTGCGATAACGGTTCATATCCATTGGAATGTAGAGAGGTCTTCGCTCAGCAGCGAGACAGTAAGGCTGATTAACATAAAAATATAACAAAACTTAAATCTTTCAGCTCTGTCACGCATTGAAAATGGGTTTCCTGCATCAACTATATATTAATTCAGAAATGAGACCCGACTTCGTTCCAGTGGACTACGTGACCAACGTGGTGATAGCTGCTGGATGGGAGACGGCGACGAGGCACGCCGCGGGACACCGCGATGTAAAAATATACCCCGTCTGCTCTACGAGAAATAGACTGAAGTGGAGTAGGTTTGATTGCCATGGATCTGATGCTAGATAATTCCAACATATTTCCATTTTTTTTTTATTCGAGCACGGCAAAGTGACACTACACCTGATGGTAAGCGTAGTGCAATCAAAAAACCAGTGACCACCGATAAACAATGAGTTTATCGGTGGTCACCAGAGTCATACCGGCCTCTATAAATGCTTCTTCCCTCTTCGGTGAGGGAAGAAGCAAATCGAGGGGCCTACGACAGGACAGACGGTTGACCGATGTAGGTACAGTTATATAATGATGTACCCCTATACCCGCCCGAATCAACCATCAAGGCATGTCGTAAGCCCCTCGGGAGAACCGGATATACACTGGCTGATCCTGGATTGCGATCCACACAAGTCTTGTAGATCACTATGGCAGTTTTAACACCAAGTGTACAGTGTAAGTGTGTAGTGTGTGTGTGTGGTCGCTATCCGGGCGGATATGAATATCCTACCACCAGCGAATTCAATTAATTTACTTGCTGGATAAAGACAGCTTCACACTGCAAAATCCTCGCCGAGCTCAATTCCTAGTGTTGCCAGTTGACACGACGCACAGGAAGGGGCTTGGTAGTGATGTCCAACAATTGTCTCAGCCTGTAGATTAACCAATAGATAAGGAAAACTTACTGCTAGCCCATCTTAGGTTCTTGTCACATATCGACCAAAGTGACGTCATCGGAAATTCATTTAAAAATGTTGTATGTGAATTAGGCAACAAAAAAAGAGCTTTTTATGAATAATATTTTGGGATGGGCAGACCAGTAACGTGTATTCCATCACAATATAGCATGGTTTTTATAGGAAACCCCTATTGCAGGTGAATCAAGCGACGTATTATATCGAAATGAAATCGGAGTATCGCCACAAGCGATGTGGTATTCCTTCGGGATGAGCGTTAATAATATATACCTTTACACTGTCCTACACTGGTTGTTGCATCTTGTTCCGGCGTATATTGCAGATGGCGTTGGTATGCTCCTCGGAAGGGAACCTAAGTGAGATACAATATGTTATCATATTCACCATAATCTAATAAATATGAGTTCCTAGTGCCACCTGATGGTACTCATCATACAATATACTACTACTATCATCAGACCCTTATCACCAGCTGTAAGTTAGCTGCCCATGGAGATCTATTCAGTGAATCCAAGCACGATATCATTTCGATGTGACCTTAGTTAGGCATGTACTCCTATTTGGATGTGAGACGTGGTCTGCTTTAATGAGAATATGGGGGCTAATTTAGATCTTGTTTCATTTTAGATACGTAAAACTGTACACAAAGATCCACAAGCTATCACAAGTGTTAAATTACTTTACAACTCACGAGTGGTTTTTCTGCGACACCAACACGCTGGCGTTGTACCAGAAGATGTCCCCCGAGGACCAAACCATCTTCAACTTCGACATGCTGGACATAGACTGGCGGGAGATGATGCGCCTCTGGCCCATTGGACTTCGACGGTTCATCCTTAAGGACGGACTTGAAAACTCAGAGTACGCTCGGAAGAAACAATTCTGGTTTAAGATAGCCACATACCTTCTGTTTGGCGTGTATGTGTTTATTCTATTGGTTGTATTGAATTTTTTGTTTTCTTGTTTTAAATATGTGGTAATAGTTTATTAGAATCACAGTTATTAATTTTTATTATAATCAAAAACCAGGATACAATCATGTATGCACATAATATAATGATATAACAAGTTTCTTTCATAACCAAAAAATGTGTTCCAGAAAGTTAAGTCTCAGTAGAAGTATTGTTAAATAACATAACGATTAATTATATGGCAATAGAGTTACGTTTACTTGATGTGAAATTGAGCGATTTTTGCTCAAAATTGATTCGGAATTAGCAAAATAGTGCAAATATTAGCACAAATACGCCTCAAGTAAAGTGCTGGCCTGGTGGAAGAATTGCTATATTGAAATAAGTTTTTGGATTTGAATATTTCACGGGTCTTTATGATGTTCAAGTAAATAAATATGTTCTTATTATGTACGTATTTTTATTTCCGCAACCACGTAGCTTTATCAGAGGAATTAGGTATTTCCTACAAGAACAAGAGCTGAAAAATGACTCCATTAACCTCAGCAATTTTAATTTAGGATTACAGAGGGATTTGGGCCAAAAAAAGGCTTCCACTTCAGTCTCTCAACTTTATTCTTCCATTGGTGCCTGGGACCGACCGGGCGTTTACAACTCGGCCATCCTATACAGGTTTACTTTTAAAACACCAACAACCTCAAGGACTAGATAGCTAACCTCATAAGGAACAACTTTTGTTCTACGAGTTTGGACATAACCCAGAGAGAGGTTCGTTTACGCAATCTTTGCAATGCGCGTAGAGTTATAAACATTCAAGCCGGAAATTAAATTACCTAATACTTATTTTTATATGAAAATAAAACCTAAAATAATATCAAATTTAAAAGTCAGTTCAGTTGCCGGCCAAAGTATATAAAATTTTATAACAAACATTATTCTGAAATAACTAACATGCCATAAAATAAATTTAAGCTTCACATCAAACGCACTTAGATGTCTAAAGTTTATTATAATGTTGCAAATTATTTAGATGATTGGGAATTTTGGAAGCAGTCCATTGCATGAAAACATCAGTCTTCACTAAATTTGCCTTCTCTTTTACATAACGTACATCTCGCTAAGAATTAAATATACATAATAATATTGACAATGGTAGTTTGTAAGATTGACATGTCTTATTATCACATGCAATTCATTTAATTTTGACATCATAATATACTAGTCGACCGATCAATCTACACCGCCAAGTAAGCGTCATGTCTGCCCGTAAACAGAAGCACACCACACAGAACTTTGAATTACAAAGCACTGCATGGCACTGAACTGCATTCGTCACCCCGAGACATAAGATGTTAAGTCTCATTATGGCCAGTAATTTCACTGGCTTCAATGTCCCTCAAACCGAAACACAACAGTGCTTACACACTGTTGCTGGGCAGACATAGACAGAGCGGTGGTACCAACCCAGACGGCCTCTCGCATACGAAGGACCTACCACCTTGGTTGGAATATATATTTCTATGTAATGTGTAATGTAATAATATATTTAAAATTTGTATATTTACAACACTGTTTGAAATATATTTATATATCACACACATATATATTTAATGGATTCTCGTGTCTTTATCTTTTGTAAATACAAATCAAAAAATGGTGGGAATTTACTATTTGCATTATCAAACCAAGTCATATTGTAATTAGAAACAACAAAATAATAAACTGTGAGAAAACGCGCTGAATTTTTTAATTATGTCAATGATAATGGCAGTAAATTATGCATTTTAGTTTTCTTTTTAAAGTAGTTTAGTTCTCATTAAGGAGTTCCGTAGTGGATTATTTGATAATTAATGTGTACAATTTTATTTTTATTTTTAGAACTGGTCTAACATGCAATTGTTTAAATAATAAATTAAATCTGAGATTATCATAATGGACAGGGAGCCCTCGGGTAGCTGATCCACTTGACTACTATCAAGCTCATTTTCCGTGAGTAGCTTCGTTTCGATGAGACGACCAACTATTCCCTATGCGAAAATTCTCTATTGTGGTAGCTAACAGAGGTAGCAAGGATAGAATAATATTTCGATTTGATGATACTCAAAAAATTATTATTTTATTTGTAGGACAATATGACAGTTAAATTATACAGGGTTATTTTTAAAACACTGACAACCTCGCAGGGCCATATAGCTGACCCCATAAGGAACAACTTTTGTTCTACGAGTTTGGACATAACTCAATACATAAGAAAAAAAATGATTTTACAAGTTTTTGTTATGTAGTGTTTTTGTTCGTACGTCTGAGTGTAGGTATTATCGATCGAGACGGCGCGGCCGGTCATTGAACTGACGCGTGCGCCCGCGTGTATTACGTAATCTGCGCGTAGGTAAAATTCAAGACGGAAATTAAATTCTTAATTATTTTAGTATGAGAATAAAATCTAACAAATTATGAAAAGTCGTAGAACAAAAGTAGTAGCAAATGACCTAAGGAATCTACTCCTGCGAGGTTGTCAGTGTTTTAAAAATAACCCTGTATAAATATTAACTAAGTAAAAACAAAAAAATCAGCTGGTTAGTAATCATACCTATTGGAAGGAGGGGCTTCCAATAGGTATCGATAACGAGGTCATAAGAATGATTACTAGGAATGGTCATAAGAATGGTAGGCGTCCTACACACTCCGTCACGTAGCTCAACTGAGAGTTAATGGCAAAACTGTGCATGCAAACCCTAACGTGTATGTGTAATATGAAACTCGGTTATACCTGTCGGTTATGCATGCACAGTTAAAACCATCATGCAAACTCTAACGTGTATGGCCTCCTTAAGGGTTGTGCGATTATTCGACATTGTTGCATTTGAATCCTTCGTCTCTGTGTTGTATCTGTGACATCGTAACACCCGAATTAATGAACTGATTTCACTAGTTGGAGAGGGCAATACCAGAAGAAGAAACGTATTATGAATGACCACGCATAGGTCCTTATGTTTAGATTTTTTTTTCTCTGATAAAAAGTGCGTTTATTTTGACAAAATGGAAATAAAGCCAAAGAAGGCAAACCGTTTGTGATGTGGGGGGAAACAAGATAATACTTGATATAGAGCCGGTGACCGATAAAAATGTGCTAGAAAAGGCAGAAAATGAGCTGAGAGAGACACCAGAAGTTGTAGACCGGGCCTTAGTGGAATTGAGAAAACTTTTGAAAGGTAAAATTAGCCGAAGGTATATTTTTATTATTCATCTACTCGAGAGCTGTAAACAGATATCTAATTATAATACTACTATTTGAACAAATACTATTTTGATAAAATTGTTTTGCCTAAATATAAGTGTGTAATCTATGGTTATTTCGTCAAAGCGAAGTAATTCCCAAACGACTTGCCCGTAATGATTGGAGCCGTCTAAAAACTCGCGAGTTATCAAAATAAACGACAGAAAATATCCCATTAAATCTCGGCAAGAGGATGTACCGTCAAACGCGTACTTTATTACACGCTGGAGACAATGAAAGTAATGAAAACATCACGCGTGTAATACATTCGAGAAGTATCTAGTAAATGATCGGACAGTAGGGAAACTCCTACAAATATTTAGGTGGCAGCCAACAAGTCCCTCGTATGTGATAGGGCATCTGTTACCACCGCTTTCTCTATCTATCAGAAGTGTATAGAATTACCACCAGTGTGAAGAACCTCCTCACAATGCGTGCCATATCCAATAACACCGCTTTCTGAATCTGGTTCTTGACCCAACGACCAATCGAGAGCCTTTGAAGGTGTTGGTCGAGGCTCTTTGGTATCAACCCATTGGCAGTATCTATCGGAACAATAATTGTCGAGTCCACGTCCCACTTGTCAGTAACCTCGTGTGCCAGGTCTAAATATTGTCTAAATATTTGGACAGCTTGTCTTTTAGTTTTAGTGATTGATATTCGTTGTTTATAAGATTTTTTTTTTTATTATTGTTGTGCTGGCATTGCGTTCGCACGTCACACACACACAGACTTCCCATTGAAAATCAGCGCTGAAGGACAGCTAAGGCTGTATTTCAGCATAAAGCTGAATGAGAAGTCTTCTTATTGGTCTAACATAATACTGGTATGATGTATGTAAAAACTATTTTGTGTCTAGTCCAATAATAATTTTTTTTTCTTTCTTTTCTTTTTTTTTCTTTCTTCATGCTGAATGGTGACATCGACAAGTATTGCCCGGCGCGCTAATCGATCTATTACCACAATATCAGGTTTATTGGTGGTAGTCCTGTCCGTCATGATAGATCGATCCCAAATACAGCGTGGCATGTCCATTTTCGAAGAGCAAGTTGTTGGTGTATGATCTTGGCTACTAAGTTATATCTATGCAAGTACTCTATACAAGATACGAACGGTGGCATTCCCGACAGAATCAGATGTCGACCGTACCATCCTTCAGGATATATTTACTGTAGTTGTTCGTCTTGATAACTTTGTACTTAGGTACAAATATTATTAACAGAATCAAAAACTTGGGCGTAGGTTAGCAAATAAGTAGGTACTTAATGATTAATAATAAAACACCTCAGGGTCAATCTTAATCAGGTCTTGGGGTGACTATCGCAGTCTGTTGCCATGCAGTGCTTTATAATGCAAAGTACTGTGTGGTGTTGCTTCTATTTATGGGCATCCTACTGGCAATTTTGTTTGTCAGTAGGTGTGGATGCAAACGTGCCTTAATTCGGGTTCTGGAATTTTTATTGTGTGCGGGATTGCGGGCTTACGATTCCGCGAGGTGGTTCTATGCGGTTTTTTATGTTTTCTGATGTGGTGTAGCGTGTGATACGTGATGTCACTGTCTTGGTTTTAAGGATAGGCAAAAGGACTCACCAAAACTGGTACACTTTCTTCCCGAGGATATCACACACCATGTAAAGTTCTTTCTTCGGTTTGTTTGCTGGATGCTTGATGGTTGTTTGATGGTTGTTTGATGGCAGTGCACTGCTAAAGCGGTTTTTTCGCTACCGGGCCCAGAGCGTTTCGGCGGGAAAAGACAAACCGCGCGGATGTCTTTCGTTAATTAGCTTGTAGTCGACTGAGAGAGAGGCCGTTGAACTTTTGAATTCATATATATACCGAGGGCCGTTGCCCCGCACGTTTTCCTCTCCCCCGCTGGTGTGGTCGTTACAAAAAAGAAGGGAAAAAAAAGGAGCACCAAGACTGTGTTGTAATGTTGTAATGTTTTTTATTGTGATATAATATTTATTGTAAACTGTTGTGTTTAATGTTTTATTGTGATATAGTGTTTATTGTAAACTGATGTTGCGGCCAAATACAACAGTTTACAATAAACACTATAAGTATATAAGTGTTTGGTCCTTTTCGAGCCGGATAGCTCTTGATTCGGTATACATTTATATCGCTTAAATAAATGATTATATTCCCGCATTAAATAGGTTCATATACCTACCGCTAACATAAATAAATGATTATATTCCCGCATTAAATAGGTTATATACCTACCGCTAATATAAATACATGATTATATTCCCGCATTAAATAGGTTCATATACCTACCGCTAATATAAAGTTTACCATAAATTTACGATTCCGCGTGGTTCCGCCATTTTGTTAACGTTAAAGTCAGAAAGCACTAGGCACTAATTACCTCGTGCTGATCTACAATAAAATTATTGATAGCTTGTGTATTCTGCTACAATCATAATTACAATATTCGTACATATAAATTACGTTATTTATATTAGTAAGCTACGCCCGAGCATAGAACATTCTACTTGGTTCTACGTAGGTAGTTACGTAAATCAAATTTAACTGTTTCATTTAATATAAATACATTCGAATTATTATAATGGAAAATTTGGAATTTAAAATAAATATTTTAACAGCCAAAAATGAGGCAATATTCCAACGCTTGTCATCTTTATATGAATTATCGAAAAAAGTATCTTTAACAACTGAGCTTCGTTCAACTGATAATTTTCTGGCAGAAACGGAAACTTTACCTACAATTCGCCAGGAATTTAGCGACAATTTAGATTCGATTAATTTATTCACTAGCCAAATAAAGCCCAATTATAAATTGAATTATTCACAACTAACTGCGTTTGAAGATATTTACACCCGTATACAACGTGTTCGTAGTATTGTCGGGGCGAACTCGAGGCAGCCTGCTACATCTCAAAACACGACAAAAAGTGTAGTGAAATTGCCAGCGAGCCGTATCCCATCATTTGATGGAAATATAGAAAACTGGCCTCTATTTTACGCGTCATTCAAGGCTAATGTACATTCTAATTTGAATCTTACCGATTCGCAAAGAATACAATATCTGATAGGTAGTTTGTCGGGTAACGCGTTAAAAATAACGGCTGGTATCATACCCTCAGAAGAAAATTATAACTCAATATGGGATAGCCTTGTAGAGAAGTACCAGGACACGAGGGCATTAGGTGCGCATTATATGTCAAATTTACTGGATGTAAAACCCGCTTTAAATAATGCTGAATCGCTAGGTTCTTTTATCGAAACATTTCATGCTTCGGTTTCAGCTTTAGAAAGTCTAAAAATTCCTGATTTGAAGGATTTCATGTTCTTGCATTTGGCTATGAGGAAATTAGATTCATCTACGTCGCAATTGTTCGAAAGATCCGTAAATCATGGTGATATACCATCTTATAAAGAGTGCGTAACATTTATCAGAGCTCAAGTAAAAATTTTTGAACGAACCGTACCGGGTTCGGTTCCCGGTCGAGGCACGACAGCTAATACGCGCAGTGGTTCAAAAAACAATTCGGTTGTGTGTAACCAACCGCGATTTAATAAAACTCAACAATCATTTGTTACATACGGCAATAGTTCTAATAAAAATAAAACATCAACTTGTTTATATTGTAACAAGTCTGACCACTCTTATATTTATCATTGTCCGTTATTTAAAACAATTAACAGTAAATCGCGTTTGGATTTCATTAAAGGCAATAGAGGATGTGTGAATTGTCTTAGTTTTACTCATAAAGTATCGCACTGTAAGTCATCACACAACTGCAAAAATTGTAACCAACGTCATCATTCTCTTCTGCATATAACAACTGAACCAACGCAGCCGCCTCGTACCGCGCCGTCCGATAA
This sequence comes from Amorpha juglandis, assembly GCA_949126905.1. Lineage (NCBI taxonomy): Eukaryota > Metazoa > Arthropoda > Insecta > Lepidoptera > Sphingidae > Amorpha > Amorpha juglandis. The sequence goes on from OX421383.1 coordinate 1,870,685, forward strand.
TATTATAACGCCAACACAGTCGCCTGCGCCGGTTAGTGCGATCGCCGCGGACACTCGTGTTTCACTTTGTGCGCGAGCAGATACCCACAACATAAAAATAAAAAATGACTTGGCAAAAACTACAGTTTTGTTATCAACCGCTCAAGTATACGTTAATAGTAACAATAATCATTATATTTCGGTTAGATGTCTTATTGATAACGCTTCACAGAATAATATTATTACTTCTGCTTGTTGTAAAAAACTTGGTTTAAAAATTATACCGCTTACGAACTCATTTATTAAAGGAGTAGGTTCAATTTCGCGACGTATTATAGGTTACGTAAAGATAAAAGTGTCTTCAAAGATTAATCATAACTCGTATGACGTACTCGCTTTAGTAGTCGATTGTATTACAGATAAATTACCAACAGAAAATGTTGACATTTCCGTAGTGCAGCATTTATCGAATGTACCACTCGCGGACCCGCTCTGGTATGAACCCGGGGAAGTGGAGTTACTTCTCGGGGCACAGATATTTCCATTTTTGCTATTAGGTGGTAAAGTTATTGCACCTCCCGCACCTTCCGCTATTGAAACAGTATTCGGTTATATCCTTATGGGCGAAGTTACCGCTTTATCGATTGCGCAGAGCACTGCACCCGAATATGTTAATTCCGCAACACTTCTTACAGTGGACTTAAATTCTAGGCACAATTATTCGGTGGTACTAGATGAGTCATTACATAAATTTTGGAATTTAGAAGAAATACCAGAACAAAAATTTCTTAGTCCGGAAGAAAAAGATTGCGAGAAGCAATATTCCGCAAATGTTACACGTGAACCAACCGGTAGATACTGCGTTGCGTTACCGTTTTGTAGGGAACCGGAAGTACTCGGAAATTCCCGTTCTGTAGCTTATCGGCGTTTACTTGCATTAGAACATACTAAATTAAAAGATCCGGAACTCCGTGCAAGTTACAACAATGTGATCCAGGAATATTTAGATAAAAACTATTTATCGGAAATAAACTTGGATAATAAAAAATTTGATGACGGTTATTACATCCCACATCACCCAGTCGTTAGACAAGACAAGGATACGACTAAAGTACGTATCGTTCTAGACGCGAGCGCGAAGTGCCATAACGGTGTGTCACTTAATGACATTTTGCACACAGGGCGTAATTTACAAGCAGACTTATTTTTATTATTATTAAATTTTCGATTATTTCCGATTGCTATTACGGCCGATATAAAACAAATGTATCTCCAGATACTTGTTACTGGGGAACATAGAAAATATCAGAAAATATTATTTCGTTTCAATACTGCTGAACCTGTTCGAGAATTTCAATTTAACCGCGTTGCATTCGGTTTGAAGTCTAGTCCATTTTTAGCGATGCGCACCGTGACTCAGCTCGCAGCTGATGAAAGTGAGCGCTATCCTCGCGCTGCTTCGGTCGCCTCCCGTGAATTGTACATGGACGACTTGGCTACATCGGTACCTTCACTCGATGAAGCCAAAGTATTATCCAGCGAGCTTATAAGTTTGTTCAAAGCTGGCGGGTTCGACCTTACAAAATGGGCGAGTAACTCACAGGAGTTGTTAGCCTCTGTGCCGCAGTCAAACCGTGCAGATATAAATTTCTCGGATAAGGATAGTTTAAAAATTTTAGGCCTCAAATGGATTCCTTCAGAAGATAACTTTACTTTCACTACGTCTAACATAAATAATAGTTGTACTAAACGATGCATTCTCTCAGCCATAGCCCGGTTGTGGGATGTGTTGGGATTCGCTGCTCCCGTAGTCTTATTTGCTAAATTACTTATAAAAGAATTGTGGAATCTTCATATCGACTGGGATGATACACCGCCAAAGGAAATTATTTCACTTTTTCATAAATTTCAAGAGCAATTACCGCTTCTTTCGTCATTAAAAATACCGCGCCATGTAGCAGTCACTAATGGTTGTGTGACAAATATTATTGGTTTCGCGGACGCCAGTCTTAAAGCTTATGGTTGCGTCATATATTTACCCGTTACGGACGCAGTCAATGAAACGCACGTACGTTTGGTGTGCGCAAAATATAAAGTTGCTCCGGTAAAAGTTGAGTCATTAGTCAGGTTGGAATTATGTGCCGCTCTGCTAATGTCTAAGGTCATAAAATTAGTTGTTGAAACTTACCGCGAGCGTATCACAATAAATAATATATTCGCTTTCTCCGCTTCTAAAATAACTTTATCATGGGTAAATTCTTCTGCACACAGGTGGAACGTTTTTGTAAATAAACGTAAACATATAACTTATGTCATAATAGACAAGTATTCTAGCCGCGCCAATCTTTTGAGTTCTATACTCAACCAGAGATATTGGAATAGATGGCGAGTAGAATATTTGTTTATGCTTCAAGTTAGACAGAGGTGGCTTGCTGATGTAACTAACGTTAAAATAGGTACAGTGGTCCTTATTCAAGAGGATAATATTCCTCCCTTGCGTTGGCCAATGGGCATAATAACCGAAGTATATCCTGGGAAGGACAAAGTTATTCGGGTTGCTTCTGTTAAAACGGTAACTGGTACATTTAAAAGACCCATTGTCAAGTTATGTCCGTTACCTTCTCAATAAACTTAATACAACAATATATCAATAATAAATAAATATAGTTACATATTCGTTAATATTTAATACTTTTCAACTTTATGCATAGTTAACCTTTTGAAAACCCTTCGGGTTCTCAAGAGGGCGGAGGATGTTGCGGCCAAATACAACAGTTTACAATAAACACTATATCACAATAAAACATTAAACACAACAGTTTACAATAAATATTATATCACAATAAAAAACATTACAACATTACAACACAGTCTTGGTGCTCCTTTTTTTTCCCTTCTTTTTTGTAACGACCACACCAGCGGGGGAGAGGAAAACGTGCGGGGCAACGGCCCTCGGTATATATATGAATTCAAAAGTTCAACGGCCTCTCTCTCAGTCGACTACAAGCTAATTAACGAAAGACATCCGCGCGGTTTGTCTTTTCCCGCCGAAACGCTCTGGGCCCGGTAGCGAAAAAACCGCTTTAGCAGTGCACTGCCATCAAACAACCATCAAACAACCATCAAGCATCCAGCAAACAAACCGAAGAAAGAACTTTACATGGTGTGTGATATCCTCGGGAAGAAAGTGTACCAGTTTTGGTGAGTCCTTTTGCCTATCCTTAAAACCAAGACAGTGACATCACGTATCACACGCTACACCACATCAGAAAACATAAAAAACCGCATAGAACCACCTCGCGGAATCGTAAGCCCGCAATCCCGCACACAATAAAAATTCCAGAACCCGAATTAAGGCACGTTTGCATCCACATAAGTGTTTGAATCATTTATTTAAGCGATATAAATGTATACCGAATCAAGAGCTATCCGGCTCGAAAAGGACCAAACACTTATGTGGATGCAAACGTGCCTTAATTCGGGTTCTGGAATTTTTATTGTGTGCGGGATTGCGGGCTTACGATTCCGCGAGGTGGTTCTATGCGGTTTTTTATGTTTTCTGATGTGGTGTAGCGTGTGATACGTGATGTCACTGTCTTGGTTTTAAGGATAGGCAAAAGGACTCACCAAAACTGGTACACTTTCTTCCCGAGGATATCACACACCATGTAAAGTTCTTTCTTCGGTTTGTTTGCTGGATGCTTGATGGTTGTTTGATGGTTGTTTGATGGCAGTGCACTGCTAAAGCGGTTTTTTCGCTACCGGGCCCAGAGCGTTTCGGCGGGAAAAGACAAACCGCGCGGATGTCTTTCGTTAATTAGCTTGTAGTCGACTGAGAGAGAGGCCGTTGAACTTTTGAATTCATATATATACCGAGGGCCGTTGCCCCGCACGTTTTCCTCTCCCCCGCTGGTGTGGTCGTTACAAAAAAGAAGGGAAAAAAAAGGAGCACCAAGACTGTGTTGTAATGTTGTAATGTTTTTTATTGTGATATAATATTTATTGTAAACTGTTGTGTTTAATGTTTTATTGTGATATAGTGTTTATTGTAAACTGTTGTATTTGGCCGCAACAGTAGGAATGTACTTAACTCATAAATACGCAACGACTTTGACGAATTAATTCTTAGCGGTTTGAAAGTTGAAAATGTATTTCTAATTGATGTGGGGTTCTCAACGGTTACTATAATGGAATAGTGTAGTTAGCCTGTAAAATACAAAGTCGGTCGTAAAAAAGTATAATTATAAATTATTGGCACTGTTAGCAGCGATAGCTCAGCGGGGAGTGTTATGGACTGTCGCAACGAAAGTCGCAGGTTCGAGACCAGCCCCAAGAGCATATACTACTGACTTTTCTAAGTTACGTGTATATTAATTGTTAATTATCGCTTGCTTTAACGGTGAAGGAAACATCGTGAGGAAACCTGCATACCTGAGAACTCGATAAGATGTTTCGAAGGTATGTGAAGTCTGCCAACCCGCATTAGGCCAGCGTGGTGGACTTAAGGCCTAAACCCTCTCATTCAGTAGAGGAGGCCCGTGCCCAGCAGTGGGACGTATATAATACAGGGCTTGAAAAAAAAAATTGGCACTGTTCCGGCGGCTGGTCGAAAACTCATAGTTATAGCAAAGCTATACCTATTACAGCAATGTTATTATCTATTTATACAGTATTGTTATCCTATTAAAAATGCCCTAAGCGCAAACTTCCCCAAGGATTGGTCGGTATATACTCGGCACCACAGTTAAATTAATTGCAAACGCGCAAAACTTTATGCCGGCGCGGCGCGGTCATGAAATAATTTCCAACAATCATAATACATTTTCCAAAATTAATTTAACACAGACACGAACTGCTTTCCGTCCCAATTAGAATTTTTGGAGTGATTAATATAATTCGAATAAGTTTCTGGGTTAAACTGTTTTGACAATTTCTAAATAACGAGAGACAATCCCAGAACAAACAAAAGGGTACAAATAACAAGTAATTACTTATTGTTGTACGAAGTAACTAATAGGTGTTTTTAGAGACGTAACCTGAAACGTCGCGTGTCGCCACTGTATTATAATTCATAGACAAACTCTGCCAATTTGTGACTTCGTTTCATCGTGGTTTCGTTAATTTATGAAAGATATTTAGTAAAAATACTACTTATAAATATATACCTGAACTTATTACACTAATATATTAGGCCTCAATTTTATACGTAAACTAGCTTTTGCTCGCGGCTCCGCTCGCGTGAACATCATTTTCCGGGATAAAAGTAGCCTGTAATCGTCTCCAGGGTCCCATCTGTCTCTGTAGATAAATTCATCAAAATCGGTTTAGTGGTTTAGGCGTGAAAGCGTAACAAACAAACTCACTTTCGCATTTACTTTCACCCCCTTTTTCATCCCTTATTAAATAAAATTTCTGAAACACGTATTTATTTGTTTTACGTCAATAACCGAAATACAAATGTTTGTTTATGTAACTTTCAAAATGACGGACTTTCATACATATTATCATCCCCTATTTTGACGCCTTAGGGGTGGAATTTTCTAAAATCCTTTCTTAGTGGGTTCCTACATAGCAAAATGAATATACAGTCCGATTTTCATGCTTGTAGCCTTGATAGTTTGCGCTCGGCGATGATGAATCAGTCAGTCAGTCAGGACATGTTATTTTATAAGTATCTATAGATAGATTTATTTTCGACCTTACGAATATTTATGTATTTTAAGTCACAGGTTAGTAGATACCTATATAAGTATACGTTTACACCTGACTTCTAAATCTGACACAATAAGATTTATTTAATTTTACGGCAGGTAGTGACTTGACTCTGCACTGCCGAAATCCATGGCGGTAAAAACCGCTTATGTACCATCAGTACCTAAGTAAAATTACCACTGTAATTGACGCATTAGCAATAACAGCATGAGCTATCATTTTAAATTATTAAAATAGGTAGGAAGGTACATCAGTATTTGGAAGGAAGCGGAATGATTTTTGGAAATAATTGTCTGTGGCCATAAAAGATAATGACCGGGTCACGCGCCTCTAATGTCTTGAACATAAATCCAACGTAATTATTTATGGTAAATTTATACAATAAAGCGAGGTTTCTGAACGCCCCCACCCCGTCCGCTCCAATCCTCGATATTAACTGCTTAGCAATGATTAATAGGAGCCCGGTGTTAATACATTCTTCAACAATATTGTACAATATTATTAGAAAGGGAAGGAAAGTGGACGATTAAGGCGATTGCTGGTCTTGTGAACTCTTGTGGAAGCGTAGTTACGATGTAAAACCGATGAGGTCACGTACTGTTTTTTTTTTTATATTAGTTTGAACACGAAAGGGGAGTGTATGTGGGCCATTAACATCTTAGGCACAAAGCCAACTTCACATCCATATGGTACTCTGTGCTGATTAAAGGAGACAATGGCGAAACATGGTTCTCATTGTAGGTTGTGGGAGTCACGACGGCGGGTCGCCGCAACACATGCAGAAAGGAAGAGCTGGTCGCTTGTCTGAAGGTACCTAAGCGCCACGCCTGACCAAAAACAGAAGCAACACCACACATAACTTATATAACAAAAAGCTACATGGCACTAGACTGCGTTCGTCGCCACAGACATAAGTTAAGTGTCATAATGTCATAGTGAGCAGTAATTTCACTGTCTTTAGTGTCCTTCAAAACATAACGGTCATAATATTGCTTGGGAAAATTATACAAAGCGGCCTCTAGCATACGAAGGACCTACCACCTAGTGATAAGTTTGACCGGACAATCAAAATAAGTAAAGTTTACAACCTATAGTAATAACCCAAATTCTTCGATGTCGGTACCGTAATTTATCGGGGTTTCCGGTCCCTGGTTGTCGATACCTACTATTATTAGTTTAGGCAAAACAATACTTACGTACCTATTCAATTTCTAACATATTGCTCGTAATTCTTGTTTTCCTCAGGCGGTTTTAATTCACGTGAAGCGGACAAGCAAAAATTCACCAGGCCCCATTAAGGTACGCCATGATGGGCGGTGGTACACTACTGAAACTTTTTAAAAATATTTCCCAACTTAATGTCAGTTTGGGTGATTCTGCTGAGTGCTCTTACACTATGGTCGCTTTTTACGTATCAATTATTGTACCCTAGCGTTTGCTATCTTTTATTTTCTGGAACTTTATCCACCCTAGAACCAGCAATAGGTCAATAAAATGTAACACCTCATTTATTGAAATCGGTTCAGTTACTTCGACTTGGCTATCTTACTTATTCCATACATAGCCATAGCCTGTGGCGTAGCTAGCACGGCAACCGGGGCGGATATCGGTGTCAAGAATGAAAACTTTAAAATATGTAGTTACATTTGTGATTTTTTAACCGATTTTAAAAATAGGAGTAAGTTCTCAGTTTACAAGTAATTTTTAACCTACTTCACGAAAAGTTTCTGAATTCGATACGTTTTTATGTCTACGATTTCTCAGTCAATTTACATACATACAGAATTTACATGCATTCAATAACGCATTTTTTTATCGCTAAAAACGAGTGTTGTGTATAGATTTTTGTGTAGTTTTACCGAAACACGAGTAGCCCGAGTTATACTTTACCTTTACTGTGCCTGAGTGTATCGTTTGTCACCACAAAACGGGTGACGCCCGGGGTGGATCGCACCCCCGCCCACCCTAGTTACGCTACTAAATAGCCTGTAAGAATCATATCCCTTCACGCTGCTTTTCTTTCACGTAGTAACTTATACTTTACCTGTGCTTCTCTTACTAGTGTAGTCAGGTAAAAAAAACTGGAACCAAAGGATTGAAGATATACTGTCTTGTTTCTGTTGTCTGAATTATTGCCTGCATTTCAGAATAAGTAACAAAAAATTACGTATAATGTAGTGTAGTTCATGTATTTAATTTTATGTCACAAGACTTATTAGCTATTAGGTAATAAATAGTCCTTTATTAATTCTTCAGTCCCCCAAGCTAAACAATCCCTGTTTTCCAATTACAGAGCATAATGCGACTCAGTGGCGCACAATGCCGAAGTGTGCTTATTGCTAATTGGAACGTGAATTAGTTTTCTAGTGCACCAGCAGAGTGCGCTAAGTTCAGTGTTGAGAATAAAAATATAAATAGTCAATGTTTATACCTTTATCCATCCTTACATTTACTTTTTAACAGGGTCTGAATTAACTTTTGAATATTTCGAAATCTATTTCGATCGCGCCGCTCACCATCCGAATACGCTTATCCGCCAAGCGTCAATATACACTCCATTCGACCGCGCGAAATGGAGACGACCGCGTAGCGTCCTCACCGATCCCGACGATGCGACCACTCTGGCCATCCGAAGGAGAGAGGGATACATTAAAGCACACTCCACAAAACAGTCATATCGTCCTCGCCGCCGAGGACCGCGCCGCGTTCCCCGCAACCCCCCTGACCCTAGTACCGGCCCGCGAGCCGATGATGATAATTAGTAGTTTATAATCCTCCCCTAAAATGATAATCGCAGATGTCTCTGCCCTCCCCCAGTGACCGCCCTGAGCCGAGGTCCGTACCCCACAGGGGGTGCCCTCAGCGAGGTCGCTTAAATGTAAGGGTTGAGAGCGCCTAAAGCGTTGGCCCGAAAGTCCGGTGAAGCTGTAGAAAGCCGACTCGCGTCAGGCTAACAGTACAACGCCAAACCGCAAAAAAAAAAAAATTCGAAAACACTACGATAAGACGAAAGCTTAAAAAAAATTCTCAACAATAAACAATATTAATTACTAACGATAATATAAATAAAATTTCGATCAATGCCAACGTAAAGAAAAAACACTTGTTAATTTTCTGTTACTGAGTTGGTATCGATTGCATGTATCACCCGAAAGCAGTACTTTTGAGAGTGCTTGATTGTGCGTAGCGTTGCTGTAGTTGAAACATTCAACGTTGAGCATTATGCCGCATAATGCGCTTTAGTGCTGTAATTGGAAAACAGGGAATGTTAGCTTCTTTTAGCTGAGCTCGAGATGTAGCCTGCGCTTAAATCTCCCGGTCACAAAAAACCTCACTCAGTATATTCTTGCGAGTTTTTTAAATATAAATCCGAAACGAAGCAACAAAATTTCGACACATTCATAAAGTAGGTATAGAATGCCCACATTACTTAGTACTGCACATTTTGTATAGCTATTTTCACCAAGCTCAATAAACTTGCAAATATGTAATCAACAAAGATATTATTTGCTTTGTATCAATATCCGGAATCCATCTTGAGTCAAGCACCTGTCTTTCTTACCGCCTGTCAGTACGTTTCCGGTTCCCTCTCCAGTTTAGCCCCCACCACACTCACACTTTGACGTTGAGCACGAGTTAGGTGATGGCTTGATTTTTATTCATTATAGCGTCGTTTTTCGCGCCGATCGGTTGTCAGTACTAGTAAATCTTCGCGAAAAAGAGTATTAACAAAATATTTTTAGATTTACAATATTCCCTCTAAGTAATTATGGAAGAAGAAAATATTGAAGTAACGGATCCTGTGGGTAATTCTAACCCTCGGAAACGTGCACTTTCTCCGTCGGCAATTTCAGATTGTGATAGTGATAGTGATTCTTCATCGGACGGTGATACTGGACATGGGAAAGCTAATGAAACCGTAAGTTACGCACATTTTCAGTTTTTATCACAACAAGTTGCTTTTCTGACTAATCTTATAGAAAAACAAAGTGAAAAAGAAAATTTAACTAGTGTACAAGTTCAATCAAACGATTTGCATTTACTACGGCCCACCGACAACATGAACAGTAATAGTCAACTTAAAATTTTGTCGGAGGCAAGTACAATTGTTAAAGACCCCATTTATCCAAAATCGCAGGATAAATTTGTAGAAAAATTATCGAAGTTACAACGTTTTAAGTGTAATGATTGGTATTCTATTCGATTTTCGGACGCTCAGAAAAAATATTTAGCTATCCCCGGTTTTATAGAACTCAGTGTAAACGATGAATTAAAGCGTTTCGAAGCTTCTATATTAAAAGAAGACTCCCGCTCATATTTACTAGAACGTACTTGTGCTGGATTAACAAATGCTTTGCTTTCTCAAAAAGATGAATTACATAAAACATTACAAACATTGGTTGATTGGGCTAATGATTGCAAAGAATCCTTAACCCCAAATTCGTTATTTGAGAAAGTAGAGACTTTGTTCTCCAATGATTCAACATATAGCAAAGTGTCCGATGACCTGTTACAAATAGTATGCGGGAGGAGGGCTGATTTTATAAATTTACGTCGAGAGGCCTTATTACGTCAAATTCCAGAAGGTTTTCATCGGGACGTATTAAGTAAAATACCCCCTAGTTGCAAACGGGTATTGCAAACCTACCTTCACAAAATTGGGGGGGTGGATAAGCTATCTTCATCTTTAAACATATTAGGCCGTTCTCGACCAAAAGACTGGTATCAAAATCCAAAGCCATCGACTAGCAAACATTCGGAGGATAGATTTTTTCGCCGAGACACCTCGACAAAAAATGACAAGCAACAGTTGCATCGGCGATCGAATCGAAAAGGTAAAACTGCCTATCGTGACAAGCCAAAAGGTAAGAAAGGACAATTGCAATTTTCATCCAATAAAAAACGCCGCGATTGACTATCGGTTATTTCAAGGCGGCTGTCTAAAACAATTTCAATGTGTTTGGGGGAATCTAGGCGCACCAAAGAAAATATGCAAACTGTTGAACGGTATACGTATACCGTTCCTTCTAAAACCACCTCTAATATTTCCGACGTCGTCAGTCATGAAATGCTACAAAACAAAAAACTCTCTCGACATGACTGTACAGATTCAAACTATGCTGGAGTCGGGAATAATAGAGCACGCAGAACAGAGTCCCAGCTATCTGTCCACGTTCTTTTTGGTGCCCAAGCCGGACAAAACGTTCCGCCCGATTTTCAACCTACGACAGCTGAATCAATTTGTCTTAACCAAACCATTCCAATTATTCAGTCATTTCCGTGTACCCTCTTTTCTGCAAAATCAGGATTAGATGGCAAAAATACACCTGAGCCAAGCCTATTTTCACGTACCTATCGCTCAACAACATCGCAGGTTCCTAAGGCTAAATTATCATCCAGATCCGAACCAGGAACAGCTGCTCCAGATGACCTGTTTACCGTTCGGCCTATCTTCAGCACCAAGAACTTTCGCCTCAATAACGAACTGGGTGGCGGAATTTCTAAGGAGTCACAATATCAGGTGTGTAGTCTATCTCGACGATTTTCTTCTAGCAAATCAGTCGAAACAACAATTGCAAGAAGACATTGCATTCACGACAAAAGTGTTACAATTACTGGGTTGGACAATCAACTTCGACAAGTCTGTACTGGCTCCGACGCAATGCCTCGAGTTTCTCGGCATAACATGGGATTCAAAACGCAACGCAAAATCCCTGTCGGAGTCGAAGTGCCTAACGCTACGCAGGGCACTTCAGGTACAGCTCACGAAAAGCAAGTGGTCCCTCAAACAGTACCAATGTCTAATGGGGAGACTAAACTTTGCAACGTTCGTGATTCCCAGAGGTCGGTTACACTGTCGTACACTGCAACACTACAGTCGACAGTTACCGACCGAACATCCGTACCGTCAGCTGAACATACCTCGACCAGTTCATTCAGAGATGGAATGGTGGTACCAGGCCATAGGGAGGACCATGCCGATTCACAAGGGCCCAGTCACTCATCTGCTGACTACAGACGCATCCGACATCGGCTGGGGAGCGCAACTTGGCGACAAATGCATTGCAGGGACCTGGACGAAACAACAACAGTCCTGGCATGCAAACAAAAAAGAAATGTTCGCAGTTTACGCAGCAATACGAGACGAACAGCATCAACTCCAAGCTGCTCAGATACTACTTCAAACAGACAATCGGACAGTAGTGTCTTATATAAACAAAGAAGGTGGCACAAAATCCAAAAAGCTGCTTCAACAAACTCGACAACTTCTCGAAATTCTGGACCAACGGGATATAAATCTGACAGCGCATTATTTTCCAGGAAGATTCAATGCCGAGGTAGACGCTCTGTCTCGCCAAAAGTCTTGTCCAGAATGGTCACTAACCAAAATGGCAACGAGTTACATTTTTCATATGTGGGGCACACCGGAGATAGACCTGTTTGCGTCCAAGACGGCTCATGTAGTGCCCAGGTATATTTCGATGGACGTGAAGGATCGCGAAGCTCAAGGCTACAATGCGTTTTGTCACCAATGGCACTACAACCTAGCATGGTTGTTCCCTCCGCCAAACCTCATCCCCAGAGTGCTCAGACATCTGAATCAAGCCAGCGGGAAATACATTTTGATAGCTCCCAAATGGAACAAAGTATTTTGGCAAGCGGATGTTCAACAACGAGCACGGGAACCTCCGTATCTAATTCCAGACTTAGCTCGCGTACTCACAGATACGAGAACAGGTTCACACCCGCCCCAAGTTCAGGACCTACTCTTGGAAGCATGGCTGATTTCGGGTGGCAAGACATGCTAACTAACTGGACCGATCAAGAACAGAGGCTACTCATGGCGAGCTGGAGGGGCTCTACTTTAAAAACCTACAGGCCAGCTTGGAACAGATGGAGAAAATGGTGTGAGTCCAATTTAATTGACCATAAATATCCTAACGCGGACCAAGTCGCTCGTTATCTAGCGCATTTACATTGTGACATTGGTTTAGCGTATAGGACTATTTTAGTTCATAAATCTGTAATTTCTACATTCACACACGTAAATTCTAACATAGATTTATCCTTTAATTTTTTCGTAAAACACGTTTTGAAGGCTATTTCAGTAGCACGTGAAAAGCCAGCAAAGCCACCGGTTTGGAATCCAAAACACTTACTACAATACCTTCAGACATATAGTTTTGACGAAAACAACATTTTTCAAGTATCGAGACATACTGCCATTTTGTTACTATTGGCCTCGGGCCGACGAGTTCACGATCTTACATTATTACGTATAGACAGTAAGAGTTTAATTTTGGAAAATGATAACATGGTATTGTGGCCAGCTTTTGGATCGAAAACCGATAACGTTAAGCACAGACAGTCTGGGTGGAGACTCAGTGGTCATCCGGATAAAAAACTTAACTCATTATTCTGGATCAGACAGTTATTAACCTTAACTTTAAACCGTAGACAAGATATAGCCCACTTATTTATTACAACCTTGGGTGATGCAAAACCTGCCTCCAGAACCGTAATCGGTGGTTGGATTAAGTCTATTTTAAGAGCAGCAGGTATAACTGCAACTCCAGGCTCTGTGAGATCCGCAGTGTCCTCCTTGAACTTTGTAGAAGATTTCCCTATAGACCAAATTCTGGCGACGGGAAATTGGAAAACTATTCATACATTTCAAAATTATTACCAAAGGGAACTGATCAACTATGATCCGGGTACACAAAGTGACCCAAAATCATTATCTAATTATTTTGAACCCGTGTATTAAGTATAGTTTGTTATTTAAACTCAGTTTAAATATTAGTTACTTGTTTTATTAGAATAAATTAAACTTTATAATACCATGATACAAAATTATTTAAAATGCTTTCACCAACTTATGAAACCCATATTTCTACACATTATAGCGTCTTAGGGTTTAGCGCACCAGGTGATAACAAACACATCACTCAAGATGGATTCCGGATATTGATACAAAGCAAATAATAGAGAGTTTTTCCTTAAATAAAACTTACCTATTATTTCTTGATCAATATCCGGAATCCAGGTAAGGCCTACCTGGTGCATCATGAGTTCTATAATGAATAAAAATCAAGCCATCACCTAACTCGTGCTCAACGTCAAAGTGTGAGTGTGGCTGACAGGCGGTAAGAAAGACAGGTGCTTGACTCAAGATGGATTCCGGATATTGATCAAGAAATAATAGGTAAGTTTTATTTAAGGAAAAACTCTCTATTAAACAAATATTTGTCGAGTGGCATACCACGCTACAAAATGGAGGTAAACAGAAAAACAAAATGTATTGGGTCAAGGATTTATTATCTAATCCTCCTCCTCATCGTTAGTGGCGCCGCCGCCCTGTCCCTTGCGCAGGTTCTTCCTCTTGACGCGGCCAGGCCTGCCGCCACCGAACGGAGACTTCAACGAGAAGTCAATGTGTTTGCCGGAGTCCAATCTTACGATGAATGATGGGATGTTCACAACTTGCTTACGAACACTGTGAAGTAAAGTCCAGAGTTAGTATGTCGAAATAATTTGATATTACTAAAATACTGGTATTTAAACAAAGATATAGAATATAAAATGGTAAAATAGGTGGTCGGTATGTAAGAGGCGGTCTGGGTAGTTACCACCTCTGTCTATTTCCACCACTAAACAAGTGTATAAGCTGCTGTGTTTCGCTTTAAAGGATATTGAACCCAGTGAATTTACTGGACATTATAAGACATCGGTCTCAGGGTGATGAGCATAGTCCAGTGCCATGCACTGCTTTGAAATTTGAAATTCTTTGTCATGTTGTATGATAATAGACAGGCGCTTTCCATCTGAAAGTGATTTTCGAATCGAAAATTTCAACACAATTTGTGATTGCTTAGCCTGGGAATTGAACCCAGCACCTGCGACTGGGATAAATTATTTATCAAAATTCTTAAACAGTATTCTGTTTTGTACCTTACCTTCACATAGCTCACAAGAGCTTATAATATTTCAAGACATTGACTTCAACATGGTTGAAAATCAAGTGGTCTTTAATGAATAATTTCATCATCATCATTCATTTCATACAGCACAGCCGCTGTTGATACAGTGCAGTTTCACTACCTGCATTGGATTTTAGTGTTAAGTATTATAATTATACTCTCCACAGTGTTACAACAATTTTGGGTAGCCTCTTGTGTAATTTCTGCATCACCATCAATTACGCAGCAACAAGGCTTTCTAACCAAGCTATTGAAAAATACAATAGATATACACCCAGCTTTTCGAAGGCTGATCAAATCAACATTCAACTACAGAACTTTACATGCTAATTACAGAACTTTGATTTTGACAGCTCTGTCAAATAAATAAATTTATGAAACGTTAATTAGTGAAAAAAATATTGTTCTCTGATTTAATTTGCAAACAGTGGCATGTTAGCACATCATTTAACAATAGAATTATCTAAGACTCTTCTTGAAAACCTAAAATAGAATTTCACATACGACTTTTTAGTTTCTCGCTTGAAAGCCATGTTAACTATGGTTTGTTAAATCAAAAGCATTGATCAGGCTTCAAGCGACTCAATTTTGAGTTGGCATGTTTGACAGATAAATAATTTTTTACATTGATCAGCCTTTTAGAAACCCAACGAAAATGTATGAAATTTTAATCCTAATGTACCACAAATGCGGTATATTTGTTTTTAGATTGTATATTTTTAGGTGTACAGTATTACTCCATACTTAGTACTATTTATTCACATAATTTGTACATTGAATTAGTGGTGCGACATTTGGATTGAAATTCCTTGTACTTACACTTTTTGTTTTTATAGCATAGACTGGCAAACGAGCAAGTGTGTCACCTGATAGTAAGTGATTTCCACTGCCCATGTACGCCCACCACCAGAAGAATCATGGGCACGTTGCCGAGCTAAAGGAATAATTAGGGATTGGGAAGGGGAGGGGATTTGGGCTTCCGGGACATACCAAATAAATTAAAATCTTTGATGTCTGATGTGATGTCTCTTAGAGAAAATGAAATGTCAACTCACCGAATATGCCTCTGTCTGATAAGTATACGGGCGTGATGGATGGACTTAGCGAGGCCAGCCTTGAACACCTGCGTTTGAAGACGGCGCTCCAAGAAGTCCTCAATCTTCAAACCCAGCACGTAATCGAGTTTCATCTGCTTCTCATCAAGCACACCGATCCTCACCAGACGACGGAGCAGGGCATTGCCTGAAAATAGTTTTGAATATTGTAGAAAATTTCTTATAACCTACAATGAATGAATACAGTAAAGATTTGTCAGTTTAAATCGTAATCAACATTAGTAACTCTGACAAGAGGTTGCCAGATAATTTCTCATCATTTAATTCATGATTAATTAAAAATGTTGTCTAGAAGAAATCACTAGTTCCGATAAGACCGCCTATTATATCACCCTTACTGTATGAAGCCTCTGTGGCGCAGCGGGCCGTGAAGCAAGAGGCCGCAGGTTCGATCCCCACACCGGGACAAAGTTTTATGTGATCCACAAATATTTGTTTTAGGGTTTGGGTGGTGCGAGACCGAAAGTCTCATAGTTCCTGATACCCACGACACAAGACTCGTATTTTACTGTGGGGTCAGTGTGTTTAAAAATAAACTTGCTTTATTTGGTGTGCAATAAAGAATATTCCATCTTTTATCCAATAAAGACCAACAAAATGTAAATGCTTAAACAATGTACACTCAAATTACTAATACAGATCTTTGTGAGTCTGCATGTCACACGGGACACAAATAACCTTGCTCAACAGTTGCAACTCTACCGTTTGATGCTAGTTTCAGATCAATCAGCGAGCATCATGTATTACCTTCAAACAGTCTCTTTGGGTCCTTCTCTTCCAGGGTGAGCAGCTCACGGGCAGCCTTACGGATGCGCGCCAGGGTGTACTTCACGCGCCACACCTCGCGCTTGTTGCGCAGACCGTACTCGCCGATGATGCGCAACTCCTGGTCGAGACGCGCCTTCTCGAACGGACGCCGAGGCGTGACATATGTCTTAGAGAAGACTGACGGTACCCTGTTGTTCACCATGATGGCGAGCTGGGAAGAATGTATAAAAAATGAGTTATAATTAGCTCGAAGAAGGCTAATGGATTTCATCATAATCATTGAATTGAATGATTGTAAAAACAGACTCGACCAAATCTCTAATCACAAGACACACACGCATCAACGTAATAAATGCTAGTGTTTTTTTTTTAAATCCTGGCTCAGCAGTGACTACACTACACCTGATGGTAAGTATAGCGCAATCCAAAAATAGTGTCAACCAACAATAAACAATGTGTCCATTGTAGGTCGGCAAGATCATGCCGGCCTGCCAATGGGCCAACGGGGAGGGGAAGGAAAAAGGGTTAGAATCAAGCAAGCCCTCTGGGGAGAACCGGATATACACCGGCTGACCCTGGAACGCGACCCACACGAGGTGGGCCACTATGGCAGGTTTTAGCACCAGTGTACGGTGGTCGCTAGTCGGATACAAGTATCCTCCCACCAGCATAATGTTTGCATGTGGTTCATACATATAATAATAATCATCATTTCAGCTTATTGCCATTCATTGTTGGACGTAAGTCTAGACAAGTGAGCATAAACAATGGATAGTTGTCATAAATACAAAACATATTACAATTTCTATACCGGTTTGTTATCACATGCGACTGGTCGTATATGGAACGAGAAGTATAAATAGTAGAGAAATCCGTAAATATTGGCACATGTGTTTTATATCACCAATGATTACAAATTTTACTCAAAGAACATAGCATCTCCGAGTTGCTCGTAATGATCTTAAGTTCTAAACAGTAAGTACTTCTTTGAAAATTAAATTCATAACCCTACTAAATTGTGACACATGCTTAGTCATAAGTACGGTGAAATAAATCAAGCACTAAGGGGTTTTAAAAGGGAACTAGGTCTGTACGTAGTTTTCAACGAAAAGTTACACCGACACATTTGCATGTCGCCACCTGTATCAAGCGTGTGAACCTAAATTTCACAAGAAAACTTAGGCGAATCACATTACATATGCGGCAATTCTTTCGCCTTAACGTCCACACAAAAACGCCAATTAATTCTAGCGCCTTGTTCTACTTGAAGGCATACAAAATGTACCTGTAGAGGTTATTCTCACATAATCCAGTCACATCTTACAAATACGTTTATATTTACCAGATATTTGTTATAATTACGAATTCAAACACTATAACACTTGTATTTCAACACATATTTCTCTTCTTTCAGAAAATAATAAAAATTTATTCACCTCGTTCCAATAACGCGGCTCGCCGAAAAAGACACTTGTCAAAAAGAAAGGACAAGGCTCAGGGTTGCCAGCACTGACCAATAATGAATGTTGCCAGCTTATGACTTGCCAGCAGTAGTCTCGTACGCGAAAATGGTAGAATCGTAGAGATGTCCTGAAATATCGATGGACTTGTACAACAAATCGGTATAAGAAAAAATATTTCAAACAGCAACCTTGGTATAAAATCATGCAGACAGTGTTCACGACCCAAGAAAATAAATATTAGGTTAATGGTGAAAATTTCAGAAAGGCAGCATCTGAAAATAAACTCCAGGATGACCTTTTTTTCTTCAACCTCCCCTTGTCCCATTCATAGTGGGGTCGATGCAATATGTTTTTATCATATAATAAAGAAATATTCGGCTTAGGGGTGCTCGATATGTATCGATATGTGATAAAATATCGATACATTTATTTTATATATCGAATCCTCAGATCAAATATGAACAAGATACGGCCATAGCGTAGCCTGTGGTGAGACAGAGAGACCCAGCGCTTGTGTTGTCAGAATGTAAAAAAAAATCCATAATTATTTTATTTTTTTATTATATTTTAGTGAAGATTCTTAAAAGTAAAATAAAATACTATTAAAGGCTATGTATAGTATATTGCCCTATATCCTTATTTACACATTATTTTATATGCAACATTAATTTAAATATTAAAATAATTAAAAAAATCGCGTGTACCCTAAAAATAGTGTGAATATCCTATTATTCATAATACCAATTAGTGTCATTAAAATTACGGGATAGTGAATTAAATGTTAGGTTTCACTTATTTTTTGTAATAAAAAGATGTGAATGGTTAATTTCTTTATTAACACAAATTATGATACACGGGCTAATAAATTTCTAAGGTGTGGTCAAATTGAAGCAAATATAAGTACTAGTGTACGATATAAGTATTTCAACTGTACTACCAAATCATGTGAATGCATTGCTAGGACATAAATAGCGCATTTTCTTTTTCCTCTAATGAGTAACATATCGACATTAACGTGATATTATATGATGTCTAGTTTTTAATGACATCCGGAAGCGAAGCTCCTGTTATGCTCTATTGCAACCGTCGGTGTGAGAGAGAGTAATAGCGCGTCGTTTTGCTAACACGCCCCTTCATTGACCTTTAAATGTAACTAATTTTGTATGAAAATTTCTGATACGTTCTATCTTTTGCGAAATCAGTTTTTAATTTTATTTTTTGGTGACTTGCATACTACTTGAAAAATGCAGGTAACACATCTTAGCATTTTTAGTTGGTATCCAATTGATTCCACCGGTCGCTTGGATCCACCGATTTCTTTGTGATGGATCTTTAGGAAACCTGCAAATAAGACAAGACGGAAGATAAATTTCACTTCTTTCAGGAAATAAGTATTGAGTATTATATAACATATTATAAAAATGTATTATCTACTTAAATAATAATTTATAGGCATTTAGCTTTAGTAACCGGCAACACTATTTTTAGGTTATAAAGTTAGATTTATACATTAAAATAAGATTTACGTAACAATTTTACCAAAATCTTGTGAAAATACTCGCCAATACAACAATCTGAAACTATTTTAATTCCCAGAAACAGATTTTATAAGGTACTTACATGGGAAATGTGACACCATGATTTTTTCGCTCGTTACGGCTTTTACACCCAAAAAAACTACACCCAACCATCATTAAAATGCGATTTGATTACTATTTTAATACAAACACTATTAAGAATCGCTATAAACACCTTAAAAACGTCAGGAAGTCCAGAAAACAATCACGCTACGGTTTGTTTGGCAAACTTCGAACCGTGACAAACAGAAATTATAGGCTACGCTGAAAGGGACAGCAATATTATATAAGCATCTTTGTCTAACACGTTCAATTACCTATATAATTATCTCGTTTTGCAGGGAAATCAATCTGTGATGGTCCTATCTATGGAATAGATAATCTAAGATCGAATCAATGCGATATTATCAAATCATTGAAGTCGATATATAATATCGATATATTTTATCCGATATATCGAATCAATGCGATATTATCGAATCATTGAAGTCGATATATTTTATCCGATATATCGAAATAAGGATATCGGAAAATAGAAAATCTATCGGATGTAGCAAAAAAAAAAAAAACAACATCAAATACCAGAATAAGTATTGAATGTTGTTTTTTTTTTTAGCTATTCGATATTATTTTTGTTAATCATTTTCTAATAAAGTCTTTTCCTTCCTACAATTCGATATATCAAAATATCGATATTTTTGACCGATATATCGCTAAATATCGATACAATATTTCGATATATTATATCGGAAAAAATATCGACATTTTTTGTACATGAACATCACTAATTCGGCTTATAGTTTTTTGTCCTGTTTTTCTCGGTAGCCTGTAGATGAGACGGAGGGCATTCATGCCATGTCAAGCCTTGGAGTAATAGTGTGCATACATGTATCTAAATAAGCCAATTAATAAAGAAATAAGCGTTACACCACAGAGTATATTTGTTTGCGTTACAATTGGCCGTCAAATGCCATAATTGCGATAGCCGGATCGGACATGCGAGTTACAACTCGCAAAATGAAGTAATGTCCGACTATCCCTAGGGGCGCCCCGCACACTGTTTTAAGGGTTGAATCCAATTCGATAGTCTGATCAGTCCGAAGCATGAATGGACGTCTAGTTCCAGACTTGGTTCAAAATATGCACAATCTTATAATAGAAAGAAAACTTAACTATGTGGTATACGTGGTAGGTCCCTCGCATGCAAAGTCGTCTGAATTCTCAGTCTAATAAAAAATATGCTACCTTTAATCATGGGTATAAAAAATTATAACTTTAATGTAATGGCACTTTATCTTTATAATATATAAAAACTAGCGGACCCGGCCACGCGTTGCTGTGCCTAAGGTATATGTTAAATTATATTGTAGTAAACCATTCAATACAGTATGCGCCATCTATTCGATACTTATGGAGCTCACAGATAATTATAACTCTTTTTTCATATAACAAATAATATGCAATAAAAAAATTGGCTGTCATAGGGACTGCCGATAGAAGTGAAAACTTAAGTATATTTATTGAGTATTCACTCTCAACTCAACTCTACTACATTGCACTGTAGTCCAGTCCAGTTCCCCGTCCAGTCGGGTCTCCAGACCAGTCCGGTCCCCAGTCCAGTCCAGTTCCCCGTCTAGTCGGGTCCCCAGTCCAGTCTGGTCGCCGGTTCAGTCCGGTCCCCAGTCCAGTCCGTTCCTCAGTCCTGTCTGGTCCCCAGTCCAGTCCGTTCCTCAGTCCTGTCTGGTCCCCAGTCCAGTCCGATCTCCAGTCCAGTCCGTTCCCCAGTCCAGTCACCAGTCCATTCCCCAATACAGTTCGGTCCCCAGTTCAGTCCGGGTCCCCAGTCCTGTCCGGTCCCGAGTCCAGTCCAGTCCCCAGTACGGTTCGGTCTAGGGGTGCTCGATATGTATCGATATGTGATAAAATATCGATACATTTATTTGATATATCGAATCAATGCGATATTATCGAATCATTGAAGTCGATATATAATATCGATATATTTTATCCGATATATCGAAATAAGGATATCGTAGAATATTTAGGAAAAATCTATCGGATGTAGCTAAAACAAAAAAAAAAAACATCAAATACCAGTATAAGTATTGAATGTTGTTTTTTTTTTTTAGCTATTTGATATTATTTTTTTCAAACATTTTCTAATAAAGTCTTTTCCGTCCTACAATTCAATATATCGAAAATATCGATATTTTTTACCGATATATCGCTAAATATCGATATTTTTTACCGATATATCGCTAAATATCGATACAGTATTTCGATATATTATATCGGAAAAAATATCGATATTTTTTGTACAACATCACTAGTTCGGTCCCCAGTCTAGTCCGGTCCCCACTCCAGTCTGGTCCCCAATCCAGTCCGTTCCACAGTCCAGTCCAGTCCCCAGTTCTGTCCGGTCCCCAGTCCAACCAACCAACCAACAGTCCGGACCGGACTGGGGACCGGACTGGACTGGGGACCCGACACCACACACCCGTGCAATGTAGTAGAGTTGAGTTGAGAGTGAGTACTCAATAAATATACTTAAGTTTACACTTCTATCGGCAGTCCCTATGACAGCCAATTTTTTTTATTGCATACTAGATGACCCGGTGAACTTCGTATCACCTACATATATTTGTGTAAAATGTGGTCAAAACTTAATACAAATGTTTCATTTACATTAAATGCGATTACGTAAGGTACTGCACCATTGCACGTGAGGTAGCCCGTCACACATTTAATTGACTTCGACGACCTAAGTCAGGTCGTCTTCCACCTCCCCCCGGTGGGACAGTCCTGTCCCTGTCCTGTCCTGTCCCTGTACTGTCCCTGTCCTGTTCTGTTCTGTCCTGTCCCTGTCCTGTTCTGTTCTGTCCTGTCCTGTCCTGTCCCTGTCCCTGTTCATGTCCCTGTCCCTGTCCTGTCCCTGTCTTGTCCCTGTCCTGTCCCTGTCCTGTCCCTGCCCCTGTCCTGTCCTGTCCCTGTCCTGCCCCTGTCCTGCCCCTGTCCTGTCCCTGTCCTGTCCTGTCCCTGTCCCTGTCCCTGTCCCTGTCCCTGTCCCTGTCCCTGTCCCTGTCCCTGTCCCTGTCCCTGTCCCTGTCCCTGTCCCTGTCCCTGTCCCTGTCCCTGTCCCTGTCCCTGTCCCTGTCCCTGTCCCTGTCCCTGTCCCTGTCCCTGTCCCTGTCCCTGTCCCTGTCCCTGTCCCTGTCCCTGTCCCTGTCCCTGTCCCTGTCCCTGTCCCTGTCCCTGTCCCTGTCCCTGTCCCTGTCCCTGTCCCTGTCCCTGTCCCTGTCCCTGTCCCTGTCCCTGTCCCTGTCCCTGTCCCTGTCCCTGTCCCTGTCCCTGTCCCTGTCCCTGTCCCTGTCCCTGTCCCTGTCCCTGTCCCTGTCCCTGTCCCTGTCCCTGTCCCTGTCCCTGTCCCTGTCCCTGTCCCTGTCCCTGTCCCTGTCCCTGTCCCTGTCCCTGTCCCTGTCCCTGTCCCTGTCCCTGTCCCTGTCCCTGTCCCTGTCCCTGTCCCTGTCCCTGTCCCTGTCCCTGTCCCTGTCCCTGTCCTGTCCTGTCCTGTCCCTGTCCCTGTCCCTGTCCTGTGCCTGTCCTGTCCTGTCCTGTCCTTTCCCTGTCCCTGTCCCTGTCCCTGTTCCTGTCCCTAACCCTGTCCCTGTCCCTGTCCTGTCCCTGCCCCTGTCCTGTCCTGTCCCTGTCCTGCCCCTGTCCTGTTCCTGTCCTGTCCTGTCCTGTCCTGTCCCGTCCCTGTCCTGTCCTATCCTGTCCCTGTCCTGTCCTGCCCTGTCCTGTCCTGTCCTGTCCTGTCCTGTCCTGTCCTGTCCTGTCCTGTCATGTCATGTCCTGTCCTGTCCTGTCCCTGTTCTGTCCCTGTCCTGTCCTGTCCCTGTCCTGTCTAGTATAGCGTGGCGACCCGTCATCACGGCAAGCTTCGCAACGCCAACAATCCGGTTTATACCTGCGCTTATAGATGTTTCACATCAAAAAGACATCAAGTGTTTCATACCCATGAACAGTTTGTATTGGAAAATTAAGTTGTCATTTTTAGTGTTTTCCTTTACTTATTATTTATGTTACTCATTTTTTCTCACCGGGTAAACCTTCCCTGAACTTCCATAAATATTTCAAGATCAGAATTAGCCAAATCGGTACAGCCAGTCTCGAGTTTTGGCGAGACACACGCACAGCGATTCATTTTTTTTATATATAGATTATTTGTTATATGAAAAGAGTTATACTGTATCGATATTTAGCGATATATCGGTAAAAAATATCGATATTTAGCGGTATATCGGTAAAAAATATCGATATTTTCGATATATTGAATTGTAGGACGGAAAAGACTTTATTAGAAAATGTTTGACAAAAATAATATCAAATAGCTAAAAAAAAAAAACAACATTCAATACTTATACTGGTATTTGATGTTTTTGAAGTTATACTTCTTTAGGCGCGTTATGAAAAAATGATGAGAGTGAAATTTTAAGATGCGCGCGCACCTGTGACACAAAAAATTAACAGTATGAAGTTAGGCGCGTTAAGAAAAAATGATGAGAGTGAAAGTAGCCGTAATTAATAAACAAATGACGATTTAGACAAAGAAAAACTCTTTAGGTTTTTTCTTATTCGGAACATGTTTCCGTAAAAAGTACCAGGCTCGCATAAACGCGAAGAGAGTAGAATGTACTTCTATCATGTCGAGTGGATATGTTGATATAAATTAAAATACTTTTATTTAATATAATTAACACTAAATATTATTAAATTATTAATGTTACGATATTTCATCGTTGTTGTGAAGACTTGAGAATAAATTACACTTGTCTTTGGCGAAATGCATAACAATGCGAAGCTTAAGAGTGTTGTTACAAAGACTTGGCTGTATGAGCTACAATACCTTTGCCTATTAAAAACCCGAATTTGAACCAAAAATTATAATACCGAGGACTATGACGGAAGTGAATACTTTTTAAATTGTTTTCGAAATTAATAAGTGTCCGTTCTATTGAAACTATGAATCAACACGCATGAAACATTTACTATAATAATAATTATAATGTACATTATAAATAATAATTATTATTATAGTAAATGTTTCATGCGTGTTGATTCATAGGCCATTTTTGACAATGTCCTTTATAATTTATATATGTGCTAATAAATTATATTCAGTAGTGATTTAAATTGAATATTTTGATTGATATTACTTACTATT
Organism: Amorpha juglandis; assembly: GCA_949126905.1. NCBI lineage: Eukaryota > Metazoa > Arthropoda > Insecta > Lepidoptera > Sphingidae > Amorpha > Amorpha juglandis. Next base: position 1,895,504 of record OX421383.1, read on the forward strand.
TGTGAATATTAGTGAAAAAAATTGTGCTTATATACTTTTTCAAGTGCTCCAATATAATTGAGGTTAACTATCCGTATGTATTATTTATTTATTTATATTTTGATTGATATTACTTACTATTTGTGAATATTAGTGAAAAAAATTGTGCTTATACACTTTTTCAAGTGCTCCAATATAATTGAGGTTAACTATCCGTATGTATTATTTATTGATATAAATTAAAATACTTTTATTTAATATAATTAACACTAAATATTATTAAATTATTAATGTTAAATACTTATTATTGGTTATTTAATATTCACAAAATAAAGAAATAAATTTAAAAAACATTTAATAAAAAGTTTGTGATAAAAATTAAAATTGAACATCAAATAATAATATTAATTTTTAATATTTGCTATTAAATTGAATAAATAACAAAGAAGTATAACTTCTCACGCGCGTACATAAGTACACGCACCCATTTTTTTTTTTTTTTTTGTTTTAGCTACATCCGATAGATTTTTCCTAAATATTCTACGATATCCTTATTTCGATATATCGGATAAAATATATCGATATTATATATCGACTTCAATGATTCGATAATATCGCATTGATTCGATATATCAAATAAATGTATCGATATTTTATCACATATCGATACATATCGAGCACCCCTAGACCAAACCGTACTGGGGACTGGACTGGACTCGGGACCGGACAGGACTGGGGACCCGGACTGAACTGGGGACCGAACTGGATTGGGGAATGGACTGGTGACTGGACTGGGGAACGGACTGGACTGGAGATCGGACTGGACTGGGGACCAGACAGGACTGAGGAACGGACTGGACTGGGGACCGGACTGAACCGGCGACCGGACTGGACTGGGGACCCGACTAGACGGGGAACTGGACTGGACTGGGGACCGGACTGGTCTGGAGACCCGACTGGACGGGGAACTGGACTGGACTACAGTGCAATGTAGTAGAGTTGAGTTGAGAGTGAATACTCAATAAATATACTTAAGTTTTCACTTCTATCGGCAGTCCCTATGACAGCCAATTTTTTTATTGCATATTATTTGTTATATGAAAAAAGAGTTATAATTATCTGTGAGCTCCATAAGTATCGAATAGATGGCGCATACTGTATTGAATGGTTTACTACAATATAATTTAACATATACCTTAGGCACAGCAACGCGTGGCCGGGTCCGCTAGTTTTTATATATTATAAAGATAAAGTGCCATTACATTAAAGTTATAATTTTTTATACCCATGATTAAAGGTAGCATATTTTTTATTAGACTGAGAATTCAGACGACTTTGCATGCGAGGGACCTACCACGTATACCACATAGTTAAGTTTTCTTTCTATTATAAGATTGTGCATATTTTGAACCAAGTCTGGAACTAGACGTCCATTCATGCTTCGGACTGATCAGACTATCGAATTGGATTCAACCCTTAAAACAGTGTGCGGGGCGCCCCTAGGGATAGTCGGACATTACTTCATTTTGCGAGTTGTAACTCGCATGTCCGATCCGGCTATCGCAATTATGGCATTTGACGGCCAATTGTAACGCAAACAAATATACTCTGTGGTGTAACGCTTATTTCTTTATTAATTGGCTTATTTAGATACATGTATGCACACTATTACTCCAAGGCTTGACATGGCATGAATGCCCTCCGTCTCATCTACAGGCTACCGAGAAAAACAGGACAAAAAACTATAAGCCGAATTAGTGATGTTCATGTACAAAAAATGTCGATATTTTTTCCGATATAATATATCGAAATATTGTATCGATATTTAGCGATATATCGGTCAAAAATATCGATATTTTGATATATCGAATTGTAGGAAGGAAAAGACTTTATTAGAAAATGATTAACAAAAATAATATCGAATAGCTAAAAAAAAAAAACAACATTCAATACTTATTCTGGTATTTGATGTTGTTTTTTTTTTTTTTGCTACATCCGATAGATTTTCTATTTTCCGATATCCTTATTTCGATATATCGGATAAAATATATCGACTTCAATGATTCGATAATATCGCATTGATTCGATATATCGGATAAAATATATCGATATTATATATCGACTTCAATGATTTGATAATATCGCATTGATTCGATATATGAAATAAATGTATCGATATTTTATCACATATCGATACATATCGAGCACCCCTAAGCCGAATATTTCTTTATTATATGATAAAAACATATTGCATCGACCCCACTATGAGGTACGAGGAGCACAAGTTAGCCTATGGACTGTGAGGAGAAGACTTTTAGCTGCTGATATACGTAGTCGACGACCAGCGCGGGCCCCCAAGTTACTCCGTGAGCACCGGATTGCGCGGTTGAGGTTCGCTAGAAATTGCCTATCTTGGACACCAGGTAACTGGAGTAGCGTACTCTTCTCCGATGAGGCTCGAATTTGTCTGCATGGTGAGGACCGACGTCGGCGAGTGTTACGAAGACCAGGGGAACGCTATGCCGATGTGTGTTTTGAAGAAATCACCCCTTATGGTGGAGGGTCCGTTATGTTTTGGGCGGGCGTAACTTCCAACTATCGTACCGAGATAGTATTCATAGAAAATGGCTCACTAAATGCGCATAGGTACATAACGGAAATCCTTTCTCAAAATGCACAACCCGCACTGACTGTAATTGGTGAAGATGCCATTTACATGGACGATAATGCTCGGGCCCACCGTTCTGGCGACGTAGATGCTTATATGCAAGAGGTCGGTATTCGTCGTTTGGATTGGCCAGCGCGGAGCCCCGACCTTAACCCCATTGAGCACGTTTGGGACCTCCTAAAAAGGCGAGTACGATCTGTCCAACCACCTCCACAAAACATCAGAGAGCTTAAACGTGTAATCTCGACTGAGTGGGAACACATTCCACAGGACACCATCAAAAGCCTGGTGGAAAGCATGCCAAGACGATTACATGCCGTAATCGCTGCAAGAGGAGGTCATACTCGTTATTAATTTTTATTTTTTAATGTCTCTTTTATTAAAATACCATAAAAATACTCGTAGTCTTAATTTCATTATACCCATAAAAATGTCCATTTTAACACGGCTCTCTGTTTACATTGACTAAAACACCGATACCAGGATAAAAGTGTTAAAAAACTAGATTCTCATTGATAATAAGAAATTTCTAGTCATCCAAGCTAATGACATACTAAAAATATAATAATATTTACCCATAGAAAAGCTAAGGTAAAGTGTGTGTGTAAGGTGCCCGTGAAATTTTGTGTGCATATTGGGTATGTCTGAGAATCGGACAACATCTATTTTTCATCCCCCTAAATGTTAAGGGTGGTCCACCCCTATTTTTTTTATATTTTTAGATGAATTTTATTTTTTTATGATACAGCATTAAAAAATACATACAACCCTAAATTTTCAACCCTCTACGATCAACCCCTATTTTTTAATAGCCATTTTAGTAATTTAATCATTTTTCATTTAGGCTTCTTTTATCCCGGAAAAAGCAGATCACACGAAGGACAGCTAGTAATTAAATAATGTACCTCACTAGTAAATATTAAAGTCCATGCAGAATATAAAAAATATCTTTAATATCCATATTATATACATTTTTTACAGTACAATACACGCATTTTAAAATTTCTTGTACTTCAGGAAACCTCTATATTTCTTAGGGTTCAATCCATACGCCTTCAGTCGCTCGTCCGACAATTTACTCAGAGGGTCATTTACTTCAGTTTTATTTTTAAATTTATCTTTGTGCTTAAATTTAGATTTCAGTTCCTTTTTATTATGACCTTTATTTGATGAATCTGAATTCGCTTTGTTCTTCCTCTTTTTCTTGCTGACTTCTGTACTAATGTTGTCCAATTTTCTCTTTAAATTATTTTGTTCCTTTCTCTTTTCTTCAAAAACTGTATTCTGACTTGTTTGACTAGGCGCCTCATTCTGTACTACTTCAATAGCAAAATCACCTGTTTTGTGTTTCTTTTTCTTCTTTTTCTTGCCACTGTTAACTTCTTCGGGATGTATATTGTCTATGTCACCGTTTTCGTCGCCATTTTGTTTCTTTACCTCCTCTGCAGTGTGTTCTGTAACATCCGTAAAATCAACATCATTATTATCTTCTGTCCGTCTAGATTTCTTTTTCTTCTTTGTTTCTTTTAATTTTACTTCTCCATTTAGATCTTCTGCATTTTGAATTTCTTCTTCGACTGTGTTTTCATTATCTTTTTCTGTTTCTTCTCCATTTAGATCTTCTGCATTTTGTATTTCTTCTTCGACTGTGTTTTCATTATCTTGTTCTTTTTCTATAGTTTCGTTTGTTTCAACCATTTCGTTACTATCTAGGTCCTTATTTTTATTCTTTTTCTTCTTCTTCTTCTTTTTCTTTTTGATGGCTTCTTCCACAGGAACTACTATCTCGGGGTTTCTGAAATAAAATGTTTTATATTTAAGTGTAAACTTCATCTTATACCAGAAAGGTGAAATTATATGTATATACCCACTTCTCAAATAACTCATAAGTTACTTAGAATTTTCAATTACGTCAAATAAAATTGAGTTAATTGAAAAGTAGGTAGATATTTGTCAAAATTTCTTGTGCAAGGCTGGTGATTCCACTTAAGTACTTTACATTGGTAATGAAAAAATAAATAATGCACCAGATTTTCACTTAGCAATGCCGTCCAATGTCGACTCTGAAGAGACGTTATGACTATCGATGCCTGACGCTCAACATTATATACACTGTTTGCTTGGATTCCATTCCAATTATAAACTACTCACTCAGGCAAATCTTTGAAGAGACTCGGCAACACTTTCCGTTTTAATGACACATCGGCTGCTTTAGTTGCATAAGTGTTAATCTCGCTCTTTTCCACATTGGCTGGTCGATATTTAACTATTTTTTTCAGCGGCACCCACTGTGTCAGCTCCTTGTCGTCTGCTAAGAGAATCTGTAAATAACAGGCTTGTTTTTATTTATTTGCACTTTATATACAAAATATGTATATGAAAATATAGGCGGACTTGATGCCAGAGGCATTCTCTACCAGTCAACTTTAGGATGGTGCAGAGATAGACAAAGTAGGTGCAACAAGTATATTATTACAGTTCTGTCTCGCTAATTCAACAACAAACAACAACAACAAGTACAGTAAGTAACAGTAAGTAAGCACTGTTGTGTTTCGATTGGAAGGACATTGAAGCCAGGGAAATTACTGGCCATTAACTTGGACTTAACCTCTAATGTCTTGGGGTGACGAGCGCAATTCAGTGCCAAGCAGTGCTTTGTAATTCAAAGTTCTGTGTGGTGTTGCTTCTGTTTATGGGCAGCCGTGGCGCTTACCATCAGGCGCGCGCCTTGCTCGTCTCGTCATTTAAACAAAAAAATAAAACGCGACACCACAACTTACCTCTTCAACACTTAGCCCGAAGTCATTTGGCACCACTTCCCTATACTTGAACCTGGTGGGAAGGTCACCGATCACATCCTCGCAGTCCATCTGGTAATATTCCTCCATGTATTCGGAGTATGTCTTGTCTGCCACCGTCGGCACGAACTTTGGCTTCTCCGTGGCTAAGATCTCTGCCAACTGGGATTTGCGCTTTCTATTACGTCGTTTCTTTCCGAGATTGCTTCTGATCTCATCAAGAAGGTTGGCGCGAGCTTGCTTTGGATCGTAGTCTGCGTCCATCTGAAATTTATTCATTTATTTTGAAACCTTTTTTAATCTATACTTATAAAATAACATGTCCTGACTGACTGACTGATTCATCATCGCCGAGCGCAAACTATCAAGGCTACAAGCATGAAATTCGGACTGTATATTCATTTTGTTATGTAGGCACCCACTAAGAAAGGATTTTAGAAAATTCAACCCCAAAGGGGTCAAAATAGGGGATGATAATATGTATGAAAGTCCGTCATTTTGAAAGTTAAGTTAAGTTAAACAAAATTTTGTATTTCGGTAATTGACGTAAAACAAATAAATACTTGTATCAGGAATTTTGGAAATTTTATTTATTAAGGGATGAAAAAGGGGGTGAAAGTAAATGCAAAAGTGAGTTTGTTTGTTACGCTTTCACGCCTAAATCACTGAACCGATTTTGATGAATTTATCTACAGAGACAGATGGGACTCTGGAGACGGTTACAGGCTACTTTTATCCCGGAAAATGCTGTTCACGCGGGCAAAGCCGCGAGCAAACGCTAGTATAGATATATATGTATTACTAAAATTTAAGAAATATTTTTTTCGAAATCATCATCATCATCAGCCACAGGATATCCACTGCTAAACATAGGCCTCTCCCGAAGATTTCATCCATCCAGCGTCTTCCTGCGACCTTTCGTCGTCTGTCCACACAAAGTCAACTTATCTATAATATCATTGCTATTTACACTCAAGTATAGATATTGGCACATCTCAACCTCTATGATAGATATATGATTATCAAATGTTTCTGTACTTACGTTGAAATCTTCATCTTCACAATGTGGTCCATCCCCATTGCCATGCTGAAGTTGATTGTTATCACCTTCATAATTGTCCCAGTTTTCTGTACAGTAAAATATAAACTTTGTTTCAATTGAATTTTATAGCGATTATCGGCTCTATTTCCAGTCCAAAAACACATCACTCACAAAATTGGTAAAAGCAACACGAAAAGTAGGCATGTAGAGCATGCAAAAAAGTATCGATTCACATCGAATCGATTTTGGTACATCGAGTAAAAAAATCGTTATATCGACTTGATAACCTTTTGTTGTCATCTTAAAAAAAATCACATTTCACGGCACCCTATGTCCCCTTGGAACCAAACCTGATCCAGCTCGGTCGTCCCCTTATTCATAAATGAAACCAGTAATAAATAAAGTCCTCACCAATCTCCAACTCTTGATCGAGGTCAGGGAACACTGGTTTCTGATCATCAGCCTCACCGTAATACTCTTCATTGAATATCGCCTGCATTCGCTTGTCGTGCTCTTCAGGATCGAAGTCACCTTCCACGTCTGCCTCCTGGAACAATGTGGAGGGTAACAACTACTTGAAGAATGACACTGGTGGCAGATCTCTTGTGTAAGGACTATTTATGTAGGCACCATAAACATCTACTTCTGCATCTGGCTAAGCATGTTGAAACATATCGATGTATCTGTGTTCTTTTTTTATAGCCTAGGCGGCCAAACGATTCACCTGATGGTAAATGATCACCGCTCATGTACGCCCGCAATACTAGAAGAATCATGTGCGCGTTACCGACCTTAAAGGAATTAATTATTCCTATAAGGGACTGGGAAGGGGAGGGATTTGAACCTCCAGATATCTCACTCACTGTACGAAACGCAGCAGCAAGCCGCTACTTCACGTCGGTTTTCTGTGAGACAGTGGTAACGAACCGGTCGAGCCGGCCCATTCATGCTGTAGACAAAACTGTCCACAGCGTGGCTCTACCACTCATAAAATTATCTTGGATGTATCACTATTTAGGGCTATATATTAACAGCAGAGTGTAGTGTATACCAACAAAAGCAAGAGACATCGAAGTCAAAGCAGTCGTAATTTTTTTCTTATATTATTTAAAGCAATTCCTTTAACCTGTTAGTTAAGTTACCCAAAATCCATTGCAAAAAGAATTAAATAAAACTGTTTAAATATAGATGTGTCAGAAGCCATTCAAATATGATGGGGGTACTAGTCAAATGACAGACGACGCAAATTTTGACGTCATCGTGTAATATGGTCATTACGGTGCACACGAGCGAGATAGTGAGTTGACCCCAGTATGCTGGATGCATAGTGATGCCAATACTTAAAATCACAATTATGGGCACATTTTTTAACAAATTTTAATTGTTTTAATAAAATTTTATGTTTAGTTTTCGTATCATTTTATGTTGCATAACTACCCTATAATGTATTGAAAGAAAAAAAAGGATATTTTTATAAAACTTGCCTCAAACGCGAGTTCATCGTTGCCGGTGACCTCTTTTATCTTTGCGATCTTTTCCTGTATTTCCTTCAGTTTAAGCGCCTTCAGTCTTGCTATTTCTTCCATTTTCCGCTTTTTTTCTTCTTCTTTCCGCGTTCTAACCTCGGCTCGCTTCCGCGACCGGCGATCGTCTTTCGGTCGAATGTAGTTCATGGTGCGTGGAAAACGTTTTAGCTGTGAGTTGTAAAAAAATAGTTTATTTTTTACACAGACTTAAAAAACATAGACGCCGCAAACAATTCATTTAAAATTCAATCTGTATAAAAACCAAACATGCCATATCGTTAGTACCCATTTCTTTATTTATAACGATTTTTTTTTATGTATAACAATTCATTGTACATTAGACACATTTAGACAGAAAAATAGAAACATATACTTAAATCATAGTATACAATTGCCTGCCCAATCACTCAAGGCAATCTCTTACAGGCAATCATTAGCATGCTACCTATAGTGACATAACAAAATCAATTTAATGAAGACAAACAACTTTAAACCTCAAGAACAACCTTTGCAGGTTCATGGGTTAAACTATTTTTGAAGAAAACTCTACAATAAATTACAGTGTGATAAGATATATGATAAGTATTTTGAGTCCGCTGATATCTTATTGTGGTAAAATTTAGACTGGACTAAATCAGAGTACTTGTGCTTATGACTTAGTTGCGATTTTTGCACGCGAAGTATATACACTGGCGTATATACTTCGCGTGGTCTACATCTGTGGTTTACCTGCTCTATTAGGTACAAAAAAACTTACATATTCGTCATCAGGCTCCTCAAATCGAAAGTTATATGCTCTCTCGAACTTGCCCTGCTCCTCAACGGTCTGCTCATCGGCTTCCAAGTCATCGTCATCCCTGATCTTGTCTCCAGCTTCACCCACATCACCCTCCTCCAGATAACTGTTGACAAATGTTTGTTGAACTTGATTCTTTTTGGATATGATTTGATGTTAGAGATTAACAAATATATGTCCGTGTTGTGAAAATGTATTAGCTCGCAACAGAAATGTACAACTGTTTATCACTGTGCCTGCATCTGTCATCCGCCTGTCCTGTCGCAGGCCCCTCGATTTCCTTCTTTCCTGTCTGAAGAGGGAAGAAGTATTTTTACAGGCCTGCATGATTCTCGTAACCACCGATAAACTCATTGTTTGTTGGTGGTCGCTAGTTTTCTGGAGTGCACTACAATTATCATCAGGTGTTGTGCAGTCACTTTGGTGTGCTCGAATAAAAAAAATTGTATAAGAGATAATGTTCTTTACAGTTATTGGCTACTTGTTTATTGATGTCTCATTGACAGTACATAATAGCACTTACCGTTTGTCGAGTATATAATCTCTGAGGAATGCCTCCCCCTCGTTTAGCTTGGGATCAGACCAGAGAGCTTTTAATGGTGCCAAATCTTTCTCCACCTGATTGTCTATGTGCTCCTTCTTACCAATCAAGTACTCTTTTAAGGCACCCTCCTGTAACAATTTGTTATTAAAGCATAAGTTTTTCTTTATAACCATTTTTGCAAAGTCCACAATTACATTTGTAAACTTTAATCTAAACTTGTGAAGTATATCATATTATTTTATATGTTTACCTCCAGATGGAATTTAAAGTCTTCGATACCTGTAGCCTAATCTATAGGGTTTTCAGTCACTGGTCAGCCGAGTGCAGGTATGGTTAGCTTTGTTTCTGCAAGGGGTTGTTTGGATCCCTTGAGTTAGTTTAAATATATGAGACCCAGTGAAATTACTAGAACCCATAACACTAATAATCTTATTTATTGAAGTGGTGAGCACAGTGTAGTTCTGCGCCATTCTGTACTTTGTAGTTCACAAGTCCTGGGCTGTGTAGCTACTGTTTGAGGAAAAGTGTGACATTTACCATCAGGGCACCTGCTCTCATTATTCAGTTGTATCAAAAAATCATAATGCCCACCTTTGAAGTGTTCTTTGAGTCACTAACTTTCTTGTTTGTGTCTGCTTCTGAGCTGGTGATTTCTGGCGCTTTCTTCTCAATAGTGAAGATATTACCATCATCATCATCGTCTTCATCACTATCCTCGAATGTTAGGGTTTTTGTTTTTGTTTCTTTTTCTGTAAACAACCATTAATGTACACATACATTGTATTTGCATATATTGTGGGGGACATCTGTAAGTTGCACATACAGGTGATCAGCACATGTTAGTAGAACCATTTTATCCTTAATCCCAAAATGGGGCTTAACTATATCCCCAAAGGTAATAACTAATATCTAACAGAATAAAGGAAAAACTAATAAAATTTATAGATATTTTTTTTGTACTTTTCTGTCAGCCAGGTGCATAGTTATTAAATGTAATAAATATTTACTTATATATTTAATGCTAATACACTACATACTAATACTTTTAAATAAATACCTAGTTTTTTCTCTTCATCAGCAAAGAACTTGAAGCTAGGATCATATATTCTGGGATCCTTAGTCTTCAAAAGAGCGAGGGTCTTGAGGAACTGCTGCTCTGTCTCCTCAGAGATTTCAGGTGGCTCGTCACTTTCATCCTCACTGTCTGATGATACAGATGCATCAGAGTTCAGCACTTTGTCACCGTATTTCTGCTCCACTGCAATAATAAGAAAAATATTTTTTAGTATTTTGCATTAGGTCAGCTTGATGGACAATACCTGACCTCTCTCATGAATTGAGGCCAGCACCTACCAGTGGGACAATGTATATTTGTTTGGGTTATTTCTTCACCAAAGTTACTGTATAGTTTTTCTATACAATTATGTGTTTAATCTACATTAATAATATAAGGAAAGATTTGTATTTTTGTTTGTAACGAATAAACATAAAAACTACAGGACCAATTTAAAAAATTCTTTTGCTCTTGGAAAGCTACCTTATCACTGAGTAACATCGGCTACTTTTTATTCCGAAAAAGCAGATATCGCGGGCGGAGCCTCAAAGAAAAGCTAGTAATATATATTGTACTTTTATTGAACTTTTTTATTTATGTTGGCGAAATTGTCCAAAGGGACAAAGCCATAATCTTAAAAACAATAATACTTTTTAGGTTATGTGTACCAATTCAACAAACTATTATCATTAAGTATAACGCACAACTCAACAATGCCACGTTACTATTTAAGTAGAATTCTGTAAAATTGCTCATATAATTATAAATTAGATAAACATACGCTTGTGTCTCTCTTCCTTTTCGCGCCACGCGTTGTATCTTTTGGCGTATGCATTTTCTGTTTTAATTTCGATCTCATCATCAGAGTTATCATCAAAAAGCTTTTGTTTAGGCATCTAGGCTAACAACATGTATAATAAAAAATATATCATTTACTCTTGAACAAATATGTTCTAACCAAAAATAAACTAAATCCAGCTGTGTTTTTGGCATTAGGCAAAAATGCTGTCAGGAGAGCAACTTAAATTTATACTGTCCCAGAAATTATAAATCCAACAGTAAATATTAAATATTATTGCTTAAAGTTATTTTGGTTATGGTCATGTGGCATTGACCGTATTTAGTCATTGTCGCGTTAGCGTAACTCATTTCCAATAAATTTATTTACGTTACGAAATAATATATTAATTAACAATAAACATAAGATACAATCAACAACTAAAGTTTACAGTTTTTATATCTAATTATCAAATATGCCTTGTTAGCAACACAGGTTGTCTATTATAGGGGTGCTCGATATATATCGATATGTGATAAAATATCGATACATTTATTCGATATATCGAATCAATGCGATATTATCGCATCATTGAAGTCGATATATAATATCGATATATTTTATCCGATATATCGAATCAATGCGATACTATCGAATCATTGAAGTCGATATATTTTATCCGATATATCGAATTAAGGATATCGGAAAATAGAAAATCTATCGGATGTAGCTAAAAAAAAAAAAAAAAAAACAACATCAAATACCAGAATAAGTATCGAATGACGTTTTTTTTTTTTTTTTTAGCTCTTCGATATTATTTTTGTTAATCATTTTCTAAGAAATTCTTTTCCTTCCTACAATTCGATATATCGAAAATATCGATATTTTTTACCGATATATCACTATATATCGATACAATATTTCGATATATTATATCGGAAAAAATATCGATATTTTTTTTCACGATATATTATATCGGAAAAAATATCGATGTTTTTTGTACATGAACATCACTAGTCTATTATAAATATTGTCTATGTATAAGTGTTTGACCTCAGATCAAATATGAACAAGATACGGCCATAGTGTAGCCTGTGGTGAGACAGAGAGACCCAGCGCTTGTGTTGTCAGAATGTAAAAAAAAATCCATAATTATTTTATTTTTTTATTATATTTTAGTGAAGATTCTTAAAAGTAAAATAAAATACTATTAAAGGCTATTTATAGTATATTGCCCTATATCCTTATTTACACATTATTTCATATGCAACATTAATTAAACTATTAAAATAATTTAAAAAATCGCGTGTACCCTACGAATAGTGTGAATATCCTATTATTCATAATACCAATTAGTGTTATTAAAATTACGGGATAGTGAATTAAATGTTAGGCTTCACTTAATTTTTGTAATAAAAAGATGTGAATCGTTAATTTATTTATTAACACAAATTATGATACACGGGCTAATAACTTTCTAAGGTGTGGTCAAATTGAAGCAAATACAGGGTTATTTTTAAAACACCAGCAATCTCGCAGGGCTAGATTCCTAAGGTTATAAGCTACTACTTTTGTTCTACGACTTTTGATAATTTGTTAGATTTTATTTTCATACAAAAATAAAAATTTCATTTAATTTCCGTCTTGAATGTTACAACGCGCATCGCAGATTACGTAAACAAACACGCGAAGCGTGGGGAACCGGGCGAACGCCTTTGACCTTGAACTCCCGAGCAGCTGATCGGCGCCTTTGATGTCGTGCGCGCGCGCCGCACCGCAGTCTACGAAGAAAAACACGACACAACAAAAACTTGTAAAATCATTTTTTTTAAATATATTGAGTTATATCCAAACTCGTAGAACAAAAGTTGTTCCGTATGGGGTCAGCTATCTGGTCCTGCGAGGTTGCTGGTGTTTTAAAATTAACCCTGTATAAGTACTAGTGTACGATATAAGTATTTCAACTGTAGTACCAAATCATGTGAATGCATTGCTAGGACATAAATAGAGCATTTTCTTTTTCCTCTAATGAGTAACATGTCGGCATTAACGTGATATTATATGATCTCTAGTTTTTAATGACATCCGGAAGCGAAGCTCCTGTTGTGCTCTATTGTGACCCTCAGTGTTAGAGAGAGTAATAGCGCGTCGTTTTGCTAACACGCCCCTTCATTGACCTTTAAATTTAACTAATTTTGTATGAAAATTTCTGATACGTTCTATCTTTTGCGAAATCAGTTTTTAATTTTATTTTTTGGTGACTTGCATACTCCTTGAAAAATGCAGGTAACACATCTTAGCATTTTTAGTTGGTATCCAATTGATTCCACCGGTCGCTTGGATCCACCGATTTCTTTGTGATGGATCTTTAGGAAACCTGCAAATAAGACAAAACGGAAGATAAATTTCACTTCTTTCAGGAAATAAGTATTGAGTATTATATAACATATTATAAAAATGTATTATCTACTTTAATAATAATTTATCGGCATTTAGCTTTAGTAACCGGCAACACTATTTTTAGGTTATAAAGTTAGATTTATGCATTAAAATAAGATTTTCGTAACAATTTTACAAAATCTTGTGAAAATACTCGCCAATACAACAATCTGAAACTATTTTAATTCCCAGAAACAGATTTTATAAGGTACTTACATGTGAAATGTGACACCAGGATTTTTTCGCTCGCTACGGCTTTAACACTCAAAAATACTACACCCAACCATCATTAGAATACGATTTGATTACTATTTTAATACAAACACTAATAATAATCGCTATAAACACCTTAAAAACGCCAGGAAGTCCAGAAAACAATCACGCTATGGTTTGTTTGGCAAACTTCGAACCGTGACAAACACAAAATTATAGGCTACGCTGAAAGTGACAGCAATATTATATAGGCATCTTTGTCTAACACGTTCAATTACTTATATAACTATCTCGTTTTGCAGGGAAATCATTCTGCGATGGTCCTATCTATGGAATCAGTGTTACCAGAATTTTTTTTTCTCGAATCGCCACGCCAGAGCGCTCGTGTAGCCCCGAGATAGCCCCATCATGGCGCACAGGTAGTTAAGGCGGGAAAGTTTAAATAAATTCGTGAGCTTACCTTTATATATATTTTGCGAGACAGTTAACGTTTGAAAATACTAATAATTTAGCTATAACATATACATAAAAACTATTAAAACTGATTGTTGGTGTTAAAGTTTTTTTTTTCTGCATAAAAATGATTTTTTTATTAAATATTTCTGAGAAAAAAAAGATAGCCAAATCGGCTACCTGTAGCCAGCGGATAAAATAATATCGCCGCTCGGTAAGGGAGATAGCCCGATTGGCGCTAAATAGCCCCATCTGGCAACACTGTATGGAATAGATAATCTAAGTGTTTGACATTACTAGTGACGTCGATGATGGATATCGGTATTATCCGATTATTCTTAGAATTTCACGTTAATTTGTGATTGAGCATTTAAATTTTAAACATTAATATTTTAAAAAATAACGCATATATAGGGTTATTTTTAAAACACCAGCAATCTCGCAGGGGTAGATTCCTAAGGTTATAAGCTACTACTTTTGTTCTACGACTTTTCATAATTTGTTAGATTTTATTTTCATACAAAAATAAGTATTCATTTAATTTCCGTCTTGAATGTTACAACGCGCATCGCAGATTACGTAAACAAACACGCGAAGCGTGGGGAACCGGGCTAGCGTCTTTGACGGTCAACGCCCGAGCAGCTGACCGGCGCGTTTGATGTCGCGCGCGCACGCCGCGCCGCGCCGCAGTCTACGAAGAAAAACACGACACAACAAAAACTTGTAAAATATTTTTTTTTTAAATATATTGAGTTATATCCAAACTCGTAGAACAAAAGTTGTTCCGTATGGGGTCAGCTATCTGGTCCTGCGAGGTTGCTGGTGTTTTAAAATTAACCCTGTATTGATTTTCTTAAAACGCTGCTGGCTGGTGGGAGGATACTTGTATCCGACCGGATAGGGCTGGTGGGAGGATACTTGTATCCGACCGGATAGCGACCACCGTACACTGGTGCTAAAAACGAGAACGTAGTCACAGGTCAAAGTGTAAACCAGTTCAAGAACCGACTTGACAATCAGCTAAAGTCTAAAGATAAAATCGCAAGTAATATAGTGAAATGTAGGATACAAGCACTATCAGTTGCAAGATCACTGCCTGCCTGATTAATAAATAAATAACTTATTTATTTGGTGGTATAAAATCCGGCACAATTAAAATATAGACCAACTTTAAACTGGGTTTCTGTCGGATGGTTTACGTGGGTTAGAACCCATGCACTAGATCTAGCTTCAAACATTTGCGCGATTACTCATCCTAGTGTAGCTCCGCAGTTAAAAATTCGTAAAAAATAGTTAAAGTGCAGCTATTTTCGTGTGTGATACATCATTTTGTGCGGGTAGTGAAGCCCTACAAGGCCCCAATGCGTGTTACAATGGATTATAATATTTCGAAGTAGAATAAGCGAATAACCTCACTTTTTTCCGGCAAAAAAATAGTTTTTCGACTGGCGCCCGGAATCAAGATCTGTAAGGTATACATTTCTTTATATCGTTTTCAAGGTGCCGTTGAGATCTATCAAATGGTACCTTGCGTTCCGAGTGGCCACAATTAGTTTCATGGTAAAAGCTACAAAAACAAGTGACCACGTGGCACGAGGTCAGTGTTCTAGCCACAGTAGGATAAAACCGAGTATGCAGTAAGGTGCGTGGAGTGAAGGCACACAAGGAGGCACTTTGTTCTGGTGGAAAACTTGGAAATTGGCACTGCAGTGACAACAAAACTGAAAAAGTTGGAAAAATTGTAACAGTTTATCGCCCGCCGCTCGGAAACGAGACGAGTAACCCCATAATATTATTACTCCTCCAGCAGGGTGCCATTGAGACCTACAAAGCGGTACCCTGCACTCCTGGCTAACACTTATAGTTTCGTGGCTAATCGCAAAAGAATAAGTTTGCACGTGGCCACGAGGTCGGACTTCCGGAGGTCGAAGGTGGTTTCTGAAACTGCAGCAGGAGACTCCATAGAAGTACCACCAGGAAGGCACCTTAAGGAAATATTTTGTAAAGAAATTCATTAGAAATTCATCAATGGAGCATTCAAAAATTCCGTCCAAGTCAAACGCAAAATTCAAGAATAAAGGATTAAAACATCTAAATACGACTGTAACTCACCAACCAAACCACCAAAGGTCAGTTACGAACTCATCGAACATCAAAGACAACAACTCTAACGATACTTGCTCAGATAATAAATTTAACACAGCGCCCCACGAGACAAGTCTAACTTCAGCCGCAAGGACTCATCAAGGTTACATTACCGAGGATAAGCTCCGTGCCATATTAAAACAGGAGTTAACGGCGGCTCGAAAGGCTGAAAGGGAGCACTTGACATCTGAATTACGGGCAATACAAGACCAACTTTCTGGTTTTCGCGAGGCAATGACATTTTTCAACCAACAATTTGAAGAAATAAAGTCTGACTTGAACGAAAAAACAGCTGTTATCAGTGCATTACAGAAAGAAAACGAACTACTGAGAGGAGATATCAAGGACATCACAGGCAGGCTTAATACAATAGAACTCCATTCTAGAAACTGTAATATTGAGATTAATGGGATTCCAGAACATCGTTCTGAAAATCTGGTTGATGCAGTCATACAGTTGACCAAATCGGTGAAGAATCCTCTGACTGTTGACGACATCCAGCTTGCAACACGTGTTGCAAAATTTAGACGAGACAACGACAGACCTCGAGCCGTGATTGCTAAGCTGCGCAGTCCTCGACAACGTGACGTTCTTCTGTCCGCCGTGTCTCAGTTTAATAAAAAAAATCCTGCAGATAAGTTGAATTCCCACCATCTCGGAATAGGAGGTACCAAGAAACCCGTCTTCATTGGTGAACATCTGACACCTGCCAACAAGTCGTTGCACGCTGCTACCCGAAAAAGGGCTAAAGAACTCTCATACAAATTTGTTTGGACGCGTAACGGGCGCGTATATGTAAGAAAGGACGAATTTAGTCAGGCAATTTTGATAAAAAATTTAGAAGTGTTAGACCATATTACCTAATTCATGTTTACAACGCTTCTACCCTAAACTTTAACTTTTATTTATTATTGTTTTTATTTATAAAGTTTTTGTTACAAACCTTTGATCTCCACACAATATTCATATAATTATCTTGTTTTATCATATATTATATTTTTTTTTGTCGCTTATGTTTAGCATATATTATCAAAACGTTAGGGGACTGCGGACCAAGACTGATACTATTTTTGAGAATGTTTTGCAAACTAACTATGAAGTGATTGCTTTGACCGAAACATGGTTAAATTCTAGCATAGCCAACAACGAGATAATTGATCCCCGTTACACAGTCTATCGCAAAGATCGACAACAAACGAGTTCCTTTAAAAAAGACGGTGGAGGAATATTAGTGGCAGTAAACAATGACATCCCCTCCACCCGTATGTCTCATTGGGAAACCGATGAAGAAAATATGTGGGTTATGCTTGAAATTAATGACAATCAAGTGCGCACAAGGATAGCTGTTTGTGTTGTTTATCTCCCACCGCCGGTAAAGTTAGAATTACTAGCCAAGTTTTTGGAGTCTGTCGACGTAAATTTAAATCAGATAGATAATGTAATAATTATAGGAGATTTCAACCTTCCTTTCATAAACTGGACCAAAGCATCCGATGATTATCGCATGATACCGTCGAACTGTAATTCTAAACTAGGGCATGCTTTTGTAGATTTTTTGTCTGCGAATGATTTATGTCAAATTAATAACACAACCAACAGCGATAACAGATTACTCGATCTAGTTGTAAGTAATATGAAAAACCTAAGTGTAGAAAAACCAACTGAACCTTTAAGTATCCTGGATAGTAAACACCCCCACTTGTTGTTAAATATTTATATTGACAACATTTCACATGTACGTAAACAGTGTCGCATTGACTATAATTACTATAAGGCTGACTATCAATGTATATTAGAAGAGCTACAAAAAATTAATTGGCAATTAGATCTTTGTAATTGTGGAAATGTAAACACTATGGTAACTAAGTTTTATGAACACTTAAGAAAGGTCATAGAAAAATTTGTACCCAAGCGAAATATTAAAAGGTCAAAATATCCAACATGGTTCAGTGCCTCACTAATAAAACTTTTGGCTGAAAAAGATAGAATTAAAAAGAGATTATGCATTTATAAAAACCCTCGCGATAAAGATGATTACCACAGACTTCGTAGAAACTGTCATAAACTGTATAATATTTGTCTCAAAAATTACAAGAATACCATAGAAACTAATTTACCAAAGTGTCCAAAAACGTTCTGGAGCTACATTAAAAACAAAAGAGGGGGGAAGTCCTCACTACCTTCTAACATGAAATATAACAATACTATTGCAAAAACTGATTTGGAAGCGGCTAATCTCTTCGCGAAACACTTCTCCACTATCTACAGCCCAAGCAAAAATTCGTCGTTATCACGCACTAAATTCCCCGAAACATTAAAAATTATGAGCAATTCAATTTCGAAAATCACTTACTTAGAATCAGATATCCTTAAAATTCTTAAAAAACTTGACATATCCAAAGGTACTGGCCCAGATAATATCCCTCCCCTTTTCATCCACAGATGCAAAGCTGTTCTTGCTTTACCCCTGACTCTTATTATAAACCGTTCTCTTAAGGAAGGTACTGTACCAAATGAATGGAAGAAAGCACGTATTGTTCCTATTTTTAAGAAGGGTGAACAAGATTCGGTAATAAATTACCGTCCAATCTCAATCCTCAGCAGCTTTTCTAAAATATTTGAATCCCTAATTTGCCCCATAATAACTAGGCATGTAGACAATCAACTTTCTGATTTCCAACACGGGTTTCGCAACGGTCGGTCCACGAGTACTAATATGACTTCATTTGTCTCAGATCTCTCCCAGGAACTGGACAAAGGTTTGCAAGTTGATTCAGTGTATTTGGACTTCTCAAGCGCCTTTGACAAGGTCAACCATACTCTCCTTCTGCAAAAATTAGACGCTTTTGGCATAGGAGGTAACTTGCTAGCCTGGTTTAAATCCTATCTTTCGGGGAGAACTCAAACAGTCGCCATTAATGGAGCTGACTCAGAGGCCTACTTTGCAGAATCTGGTGTACCACAAGGGTCACATTTAGGCCCCGTGCTCTTCCTTATGTTCATAAACGATATCACAAATATTATTAAATACAGTAAAATTTCTCTTTTTGCCGACGATTTGAAGATTTTCAAAACAGTTAAAAATCAGAATGATGCTATGCTCCTACAGGTAGATCTAAATTCCATTACATCTTGGTGCGATATCAATCACATGTCACTTAATGTTGGTAAATGTTTTCAGATAAACTACACCCGAAAAAAGAACCCCATTGTTACTACCTATAAATTAGGTGGCAACCACTTACAACATGTCAACGAGATCCGTGATCTTGGTATATATATGGACAGTAAACTCAGTTTTATCCCGCACGTTGACAGAACTGTCACCAAGTCTGCACAGATGCTAGGATTTATTAAAAGAAATAGTAAAGGATTTAAACCGCAAACCAAAATAATACTATACAACGCTCTAGTCCGTAGTCAATTAGAATATGCGGCCGCAGTCTGGAGCCCCTTCTACAGTATACACTCACAGCGCGTAGAGAGCATACAGAGAGCATTCACTAGACATCTTGCTTTTCTCACCCCTAGTTTTTCTTACAGATGTCCATATAACCAACGATTGTCCAAATTTAAAATGATATCTCTTTCTAATCGACGTAAACTCCAAGACATGTGTCAATTGCACAGGATATTAAATGGAAAAGTTAAGTGCAGCTATCTACTTGAAAGATTTTGTCTTTCGGTTCCACGAAATTACCCTAGAGGGCCAATACGCAATATCCTACACACACCGTTTTCTAAAACGAATCTAGGTTTACAATCGCCATGTACAAGAATCTGCAATGAATACAACCTGTTCACAAAAGTTAACGACAAAATTGATGTATTCCATGACACATATCCGGTATTTAAACATAATATATACAAATTACTATCATAATTATTTTCACGTATTATTTTTTTTTCCGTACACATAATATAATAAACAGTTATTTTATTTTATAATACTTATTTACATACCGGTTCTGGTTTTTATTTTATTATTAGTTTTAGTCGTATTTGTTCTTAGTTTTATATTCTTTATTCAACATTTTTATTGAGTACTATGGTGAATGCTATGTACGGCTTACTTGTTGTACATATCAGTGATTATAATTTGTATTAGTATTATTACTCGTAAATGTAAAAATATGTACAATGTGGCAGTGCTTTATTAAATAAATAAATAAAAATAAATAAATAAATAAAACCTGCCATAGTGGTTCATCTTATGTGGGTCGCGTTCCAGGGTCAGCCAGTGTATATCCGGTTCTCCCCAGGGGGCTTGCCCCCTTAACCTCACCATTTTCCCATCCCTTTTTCCTTCCGCTCCCCCTTGGCCCTTTGGCAGGCCGGCATGATCTTGCCGACCAACGATGGACACATTGTTTATCGTTGGTCGACAATATTCTTGGATTGCGCTACACTTACCATCAGGTGTAGCGGTAGTCACTTTGTCGAGCCAGGATAAAAAAAAAAAAAGAATTCTAAAGCCTGATGTAAATAACAAACAAGATATATATTTTTATTCCTTTCGCAACTAAATAACTTGGTTGAAATCTGTGGAATTACAGAATTAATTTTTAATAAATTAAAAGGAAACAAATGAGTTTTGGTGGGAATTCGGACAGTGCAGTTCATCGCTTATTTTAATTTATTTCATAAACTAGTTTAGAGTTGTGTTTGTTGTATAAAAGTGGTGTGGATTTGTTCAATAATCATTGACGGCGATGAACAGTTTACGGAAACATTGAAATAAGTGAATTAAGAATCATACTGAAAGGAGTTAAAAAAACACCAAAACTCCGGCAAGACCTTGAAATCGACCGCACCCGTGTTTCATCGTTCTTGTAAAAATAACTTGAGAATAAATTATACTTGACACTGGCAAAATGCATAATAATGCGAAAGCCATAAATAAAAAAGAAGAAGGAAACAAATATATTTTTGTTTTCTAGCAACATAATTCTAACCTCAACAAATATTTGTTGTCTACCGCTATCTACAGCACTGGTTCTTAACGCTGTTTTATATCATTAATTTCCAAAATAAATGTTAACTTTTGCTATAACGTGATATTTAGATTAAGCAATCATGACTACAAACCCGAGAAAAGGAACCGATCCGGTTCCCATGGAGGAAAGCGACCAACTTACGATAAGGCCTTTGTGGGTGTTTGTTATTATTTTTTTCAATGAAATGATAGCTCAATGCACTAAACAAAACTGTATGAGATATGGTTTAAACACCTCACAGTATATTTTTCCATACTGCTTATTATTTACCGCAGTAAAATATATTTTTTATTGTAAATTATGTTATGTCGTTAAAGTCAGATGACCCTATTTTGATTGAGTTTCGTTTAGGGCTCATAGCTGGTGATTGGTGGAATGACCACATCTTTGATACCACTCCTATTGCAATGCTCTGATAAGTAAAATTTTAAAACCTAAAATGCAAAATGCGTTAAGTATGGGGAGTGTAATAAGTGTGACACAGAAAAATATCCTGCCACTAAGGTAATGGAATCCAAGTTATTTAGTGTGTATTGCAAATATACACTTTATTTCCTAGTTAGAATAGTAACTATGAACAAGTTAATAAAGTAAAAAAATTACTAAATAAATAATTTATTATATCCCATTCAGAGGTGCTGGTCAAGAAGTAGGCAGATCATGTATTATGTTGGAATTCAAAGGGAAAAAGATAATGGTA
This sequence comes from Amorpha juglandis, assembly GCA_949126905.1. NCBI lineage: Eukaryota > Metazoa > Arthropoda > Insecta > Lepidoptera > Sphingidae > Amorpha > Amorpha juglandis. Next base: position 1,917,636 of record OX421383.1, read on the forward strand.
TGTTTTCCTTTTTAATTACTAGAAGCAATACAGTTTATGCAAGCAGGCTGGCCAGCTTTTTTAAAAGTCTTCTTTTTCTGAAAACTATGTTGGTCTGCATTATGGTCTTGTGTTGGTTTGTTTATTTATTTTAATGTAATTTTTCAGCTGGACTGTGGCATCCACCCAGGCTTATCAGGGATGGATGCCCTTCCTTTTGTGGATCTCATAGAGGCTGACGAAGTTGACCTATTGCTCATTTCACAGTGAGTTCTTTTTAATTACTAGTTTATATAATTTTAATTTTGCAGCCTTGTTTCATACTATGTATCAATTTGTTTCGTAGTAAGTGTATTGACAATAATGTTATTTTGCAGCTTTCATTTAGATCACAGCGGAGCCCTCCCGTGGTTTCTTACAAAGACTTCGTTCAAAGGCAGAGTGTTCATGACCCATGCTACTAAAGCCATATACAGGTGGCTTGTCTCAGATTACATTAAAGTTAGGTGAGTATTATATTGCCCAACAGTGGGATGATATGTGCTAGTTAGATTACAGTATTTGTATTTAAGAATTGTTGGGTAAAGTTTTATTGAAAGAAGTTGTTATTAATGATTTCTTACATTTAAGCGAATGTTACGCATTGAAATTAAACTAATTTGCTCCGATTTTTCACGATTTTTCATATACCCAGAGACCTAGTAATATGATAGGCTCCGTGGTGCAGTGAGCGAGTAACGGGCTGTGAAGCGAGAGGCCGCGGGTTCGATTCCCACACCGAGACAATTATTTGTGTGATCCATAAATACGTGTTACGGTTCTGGGTATTGTAGGACCGCAAGTCCTTCGTAGTACCTGAAACTCGCGACACAGGTTTAACATATTGTGGGGTCAGGACTATGTGTGTGACTGTTGGGTGTATTTATTTATTTATCAAAAAAATATATATGTACATATAATTTGTATCTTTTACAGCAACATATCAACAGAACAGATGTTGTATACAGAGTCAGATCTAGAGAACTCAATGGATAGGATAGAGACAATCAACTTTCACGAGGAGAAGGATGTCCGAGGTGTGCGTTTTTGGGCATACAACGCCGGACATGTGCTCGGAGCTGCTATGTTTATGATCGAGATTGCTGGTGTTAAGGTATCTATGGATTTGTCACAGTCCTGTGTTATACAACTGGGCAGTATTCTACTATTTAGTGGTTAAAGCCACGGTGTAGATAGTTTTGTCTACAGCATGGATTGGCCGGTTCGACTGGGTCGTTACAACTGTGTCACAGAAAACCGACGTAAAGGCATCTTGCTGCTGCGTTTCGTACGGTGAGTGAGGAATCTCTTCCCAATACCTTAATTTTCCCTCTCCTTTAAGGTCGGCAACGCACATATGATTCTTCTGGTATTGTGGGCGTGCATGAGCGGTGGAGGTCGCTCACCATCAGATGGCTCACTTGCACGTTTGCTGGACTACGGTTTATAAAAACTATGCCTACTATATCTTGGGGATACAGGCGTAAATAATACTATATTAATGTTAATTCTTTTCAGGTATTGTACACTGGTGATTTTTCAAGACAAGAAGACAGACATTTAATGGCTGCCGAAATACCCACAGTCCATCCGGATGTATTGATCACAGTGAGTGCAACATTTTTACAAACATTTTAATCTTTCTCAAGTAACCCAAAAAAAAGGAAATTAAAGTTTTAGGAAAATAGATTTCCAAAAAAAAGTTAAGAATATGATTAGAACAACCAAAAATGATATGCTAAAAATACATGCTTTTAAAACTATAATTTTAATTCGAGAATGCTATGTTAAGGGCAACTTGCACGACTTGTACGAAACTTATAAATACACGCACGACCTTAATAATGTCAAATTTTCATACTAATTGACGTTTCTTAGATATGTTTAGTGTTTAAAACCGATTTAAACCCTTAAACAAGTCTAAATTAAAAACATAGTTTATATTTGACAGCCTCCGTGGCTCAGTGCGAGAAGCGAGAGGCTCGATCGATCCCCGCACCGACACAATAGTTTTTCTGATCCACAAATACGTGTTTCGGGTCTGGGTGTTGTAGGACCGTAAGTCCCTCGTAGTTCCTGATGCCCACGATATAGAATTAACTGAACCGTAGTGTGGGGACAGGACTGTGTGTGGGACTGTTGGAGTATTTATTTATTTATTTTCGTGGCAAAGATTTGGTCACAAAGTACACAAAGCCGTCTGTAAAATGTAAAATACTTATGCTGGATTTAACCACTTACTTTAGCAATGACAAACATGTTAAAGTACTGATTAAGCAAAAGATGAGTTGCACCATTTGACTAATGTTAGATGACGTCATAACTTTAGCTGTTAACCGTAACCGCCAAAGGTTCGCTAGTTAAAGCTATTGTTTAAGTTAAATAGCTGTCATATGGTTCAATTATAATCTCCAAACCTATATATCTTCTAAAACGTCTGTGCTCCAAAATAATATAATGTCCCTGCTTCTAGAATGAATCAAGGAATCTAGTAGTATCGAAATACGATGATGCAACACATTCCGATGTTAAAGTCAGCGTTAATGTTATTGTCACATTTGACATAAACCTTAACTACAAGGTTACTTTAAAAACACCATCAACCTCGTAGGACTAGATAGCTTTGCGCCGATGGGGTTTTGGTGTGTTCCTTCTGGAAGGCCCGGAACCCTTTCATGGTGCAGATGGAGACAACCATGTGGTTTTTATTCGGTAAAAATCCGGCATACCCCGCCTATCCCCAAGGTGGCCGGGAATCCAAGAGGATTTTGAAAAAAAAAGGACTAGATAGCTAACCACATAAGGAACAACCTTTGTTCTACGAGTTCGGATATAACTAAATGATATGACTGGCGGCTAGATAAATAGGTCAAGTTCAAAGGCGCTAGGCGCTTTGTTTACGTAATCTTTGCGATGCGCGAAGATTTATAAACATTCAAGCCGGAAGTTAAATTAATACTTATTTTTGTATGAAAATAAAATATAATAAATTATCAAAAGTTGTAGAACAAAAGTTGTTCCTTATGGAGTTAGCTACCTAGTCCTGCGAAGTTGTTAGTGTTTTAAAAGTAACTCTGTATAACTGGTATGATGGTGCAACCCAGCCTTACTGTTGTTATATCAGGAGTCTACGTACGGCACGCACATCCACGAGAAGCGCGAAGAGCGCGAGAGCCGGTTCACGGGGCTCGTGAGCGACATCGTGGCGCGCGGCGGACGCTGTCTCATACCCGTGTTCGCGCTCGGCAGGGCGCAGGAGCTGCTGCTCATACTAGGTAATAGCATTCGACAAGGTGGACGTGAGGAGCGCGAGAGAGAGAGAGAGAGAGAGAGAGAGCCGGTTCACGGGGCTCGTGAGCGACATCGTGGCGCGCGGCGGACGCTGTCTCATACCCGTGTTCGCGCTCGGCAGGGCGCAGGAGCTGCTGCTCATACTAGGTAATAGCATTCGACAAGGTGGACGTGAGGAGCGCGAGAGAGAGAGAGAGAGAGAGAGAGAGCCGGTTCACGGGGCTCGTGAGCGACATCGTGGCGCGCGGCGGACGCTGTCTCATACCCGTGTTCGCGCTCGGCAGGGCGCAGGAGCTGCTGCTCATACTAGGTAATAGCATTCGACAAGGTGGACGTGAGGAGCGCGAGAGAGAGAGAGAGAGAGAGAGAGCCGGTTCACGGGGCTCGTGAGCGACATCGTGGCGCGCGGCGGACGCTGTCTCATACCCGTGTTCGCGCTCGGCAGGGCGCAGGAGCTGCTGCTCATACTAGGTAATAGCATTCGACAAGGTGGACGTGAGGAGCGCGAGAGAGAGAGAGAGAGAGAGAGAGAGCCGGTTCACGGGGCTCGTGAGCGACATCGTGGCGCGCGGCGGACGCTGTCTCATACCCGTGTTCGCGCTCGGCAGGGCGCAGGAGCTGCTGCTCATACTAGGTAATAGCATTCGACAAGGTGGACGTGAGGAGCGCGAGAGAGAGAGAGAGAGAGAGAGAGAGCCGGTTCACGGGGCTCGTGAGCGACATCGTGGCGCGCGGCGGACGCTGTCTCATACCCGTGTTCGCGCTCGGCAGGGCGCAGGAGCTGCTGCTCATACTAGGTAATAGCATTCGACAAGGTGGACGTGAGGAGCGCGAGAGAGAGAGAGAGAGAGAGAGAGCCGGTTCACGGGGCTCGTGAGCGACATCGTGGCGCGCGGCGGACGCTGTCTCATACCCGTGTTCGCGCTCGGCAGGGCGCAGGAGCTGCTGCTCATACTAGGTAATAGCATTCGACAAGGTGGACGTGAGGAGCGCGAGAGAGAGAGAGAGAGAGAGCCGGTTCACGGGGTTCGTGAGCGATGACGAGACGAGCAATGCGCTCGCCTGAGACATACTCAGATGTTAAGTCTCATAATGCCCAGTCATTTCACTGGATTCAATGTCCTTCAAACCGAACCACAGCAGTGCTTACACACGGAGGGACGGTTCACTGGCCTGTCGGTTGAGGGGCCAACGTATGCCACTTTTCAAAATGTTCGAAGTTCTAGGGAGTTTCGCTAACGTTGGCTGGTCAACCGGCCCACGTGACGTCTCACGGAAGGTTCTCGAATATTCTCGAACCTTCCGTTGATCGATGGACCACTCGCGTTACATTACGAATCGGTTTACCCTCCAATAAGAAGTTGTCACTTCAAAAAGTATTTATATGTACAATGTTTTCGTAGATGAATACTGGTCTCTCCACCCGGAACTGCAAGACATACCGATATACTACGCGTCGTCGCTCGCCAAGAAGTGCATGGCAGTGTACCAGACATACGTGAACGCTATGAACGATCGCATACGCAGGCAGATAGCGATCAACAACCCGTTCGTGTTTCGACATATATCCAATTTGAAGGTGAGTGAATACGTTATCCGGCCCGCTTAGCATGCGCCCCACGAGAATATTGTACGTGTATGACTTATTTCTGTTTTGTACCATTTTTATCCAGGAACGGTAAAGTGACTGCTCTGATGGTAAGCGCAGTGCAGTCCAAAAAATAAACCAGAGATCACTAATGAATAAATTTGTTAATTTTACTAAACTATATTTCATTACAAACTAAAATAAATAATGCAAAATGTGGAGGTAATATAATCGACAAAAATTGTTTAAAATTAATATGGGAAATATAATATGCATCACTGAATGACATTATCTTCTCCAATCGCAAACACGTCAATCTCAGGTTTGATTTTATCGTACAGGTGCGGGAAGGCTCCCTCAGCACCATACTTCTTTCTCACCTTCTCATACAGTGATAAATCGAACATAACCTCAAATTCCTCCCGCGTCATGAAAATATCCGCGTAAAGGAACGAATACCCGCCCACATCTCTGGTGAACTCCTCCATCTTCCTCATAGCAATCACTGGATTGTATGATTTCTTCTCTTTCACTCTCCCCGGCACGCCGTAAACACCTAAATCGTTATACATCGCGTAGTTAGTTCCCGGCACCAAATACTTCGCATCAGGTCTCGTCAACTGACCCGACGATGGACCGTGATCGATAATTTTACACGGATAAATCAGCAATGGAAATTTCTCGAACAATTCGCTGGCTATTTCGATCTGCTTCTCAAGTTCTTTTATAGGCAACACTATATCTTGGAAGACTTGTTTGGTGAATGTATACGCTCTGACACCAGGTGTTGTGGTGAACTTTAGGAAGGCAGGTTTAGGTGGTAGAAGCCAGCCGAATAGGTATCTGAATAATGTGTCATTGCCGAAAGATAACATGTCTTCCACGACCCAGAAAATGGCTCGATTGTGCCTTAGCAAATAGTCTCTTAAAGGAATTAATTCTACACTTTCACCTTTCGTCAAGAAAGATTCCACGTGTTTGTAAAACCAGGGTTTGTACCACCTGGAGCAGTGATTGACAGTGATTTTCGGATCGTAATCGGAGTATTCTCCAGTCATGATAACAGCTTCGTCTTTAGAGAAGACAGTACCTTCGATGTAGTCCGGAAATTCTTTTGGTTCAGCCTCGTAGGTTCCTGATAGTTCACGGATCATATCACAATATGCCTTCTGACCTCTAACTGGGATATATTTAATCTTGATATAAGGTTTTATTTTGACTATTTTCAACGTCAAAGCGACCAGAAATGCTAAGCTTCCATGAGACCAAGGCAGGGCCTTATAGAGGTCAGAGTATTGATTGTCTTTAGTGACTGTTACCAAGGAGCCGTCGGATAAGACAACTTCGTAGCTCGTTATCGTTTCGTGGTACAAGCCCGCTTTGTGTGAGTGTGTGGACATTCCTGTACCGAAGGCTAAACCTGAAATAAATCGTTAGAATTTAATGAAATTCCATGGATGTTATTATTGGATGCTGGTGGTAGGATATTCATATCCGCCCGGATAGCGACCACCGCACCACATGGTGTTAAAACCTACCGTAGTGTCTCACAGTGTGTAGACCGCGTTCCAGGATTAGCCAGTGTATATCCGGTTGTCCCGAGGGGCTTGCAACATGACTTGATGGTTGGTTGGGGTGGATATAGGGGTACATCCTTGTATGCCTGTGCCTGCATCAGTCATCCGCCTGTTCTGTCGCAGGCCCCTCGATTTGCTTCTTACCTCTTCGGAGTGTGAAGAAGCATTTATATAGGCCGACATACCGCGTTACCACTGTCTCACCGAATACAGACGTAAAGTAGCGGCTTGCTGCTGCGTTTCGTACGGTGAGTGAGATATCTGGACGCCCAAATCCCTCTCTCCTTCCCAATTCTTTAATTATCCTTTCCTTTAAACTCGGCAAAGCGCCTATGATTCTTCTAGTGTTGTGGGCGTGCATGGGCGGTGATCACTTACCATCAGTTGACCCACTTGCTTGTATGCGAATGCCCTGTATATAATTACCTCCTAAAGTAGCATCCTCCAATTCAATAGTCACAGCCAAGGAATACCCCTTGGGTATCAGGTATTCGGTAATGTCCCCGATGGTGATCATCGGCGCGACCCTGACTGTCAGTGCTTCTTCATCCAGTTCGAGGATGTCGTACAGAGGTATTGGCACTTGATGGTGCTTGTGCTTCTCGAAGAATGTGGTGGATAATGACAGCCAGTTGGGACGCGATGTGCAGAGCAGTTTGCGATCTGATTGTGGTAGTTTATTCCATTGTTGTACCTGGAAAAGAGGTTGACAGTATAGTGTTGCTACTGATTATGGACGGGCCTGATGCTCACCATCAGGAAGACGATATTTTGTATTTTGACCTCAACAAATTCGGATATCTTACTCACGGTACAAAATGCAGCAGCAAACCGCTACTTTACGTCAATTTTCTGTGAGACAGTGGTGACGACCCGGTCGAGCCGGCCCATTCATGCTGTAGACAAAACTGTCAACCGCTTTGCTCTACCAGTCTGTTCGCAGAACGAGTGACCGTATTTCCGCTATCAGGAGAGCGCTCTTCTCATTTCGTCACTCGGTTGTATAAATAATACTAGATTTTACTGATGGCTCCCTCTTGTAAATATCCTTTTTTTAGTATAAAAGTATCCTACGACATGATCCATGTCTACTTGTGTGCCAAATTTCATCCAAATATGTTCAGCCGCTATCGACTAACAAACACCCGACATCAAAACTTTCACATCTATAATATTAGTAGGGAATAGTGTAGGATTGTTTTGACATTACCCTGGCCTGTATTTCTCGCACGGCACTGTCATGTCGCTTCGGATCAGGTCCGAGCCGACGCAGGTACCCGCGCACTCGTAACATCACGCTGAACAGGAAGCTGGCCGGTAGGCAGAACACTAACACTACCAGCTCGCGATTGTCTTCCAGCCATCGGATGAGACGGCGTTTGAATAACGCGGACAGCATTGCTGAAAACATATTTGTTGTTTTCGATGTCGCTTTTGAAAACACTGATCACATTTCATTAGACAATTTTGAATGCAATTTTTATTTTCATATCCACCACATATCATATCGACCACCGTATACATGGTGTTATAACCTGCCATAGTGATCCACACGCCTTGTGTGGATCACGTTCCAGGATCAGCCAGTGTATTTCCGGTTCTACCGAGGGGCTTGCGACATTACTTGATGGTTGGTTGGGGCGGGTATAGGGGTAAATTCTTGTATTACTGTGCCTGCATCGGTCATCCGCCTGTCCCGTCGTAGGCCCCGTATTTATACAGGCCGGCATGACTCTGGATAAACTCAGTGTTTGTCGGTGGTCGCTGGTGTTTTGGACTGCACGACGCTTATCATCAGGTGTAGTGCAGTGACTTTGCCGTGCTCGGAAAAAAAAAAAATATTTTTTGTGTTGATACTTGAAACACTTGTTGCCTATGTTCGATATATCACGTAATAATTAAAACTACCTCTAATTTCACGTCCTTTCTCGTTGGCTAGCCACAATACACCTGTGCGATAACACTGGATTTCTATACAATCTTATCTGCACTGTGATTATAAATGGATATTGTTGTATATGTATGATCTAATGATGAATCAACTATTTGCCAGAGGATGGTTCTTCTGACGCTAATACAAATTTATAACTAGCCAGGATTAACTGGTGTGCAATTATTGTTTCATAGCATAGTCTGGCAAACGAACAAGTGGGTCACCTTATGGTCGGTAATCTCCACCCCTCATGAACGCAATACCAAAAGAATCATGGACGCGTTGCCGACTTTAAAGGGAAGGGATTGTTAAGGGGTTGGCAAGGGGAGGGGGATTTTGGCTTCCGGATATCTGTCACTATGCGATCATCTAAATATATAAAACTCAAAGGTGACTCACTGACATAGTGATCTATCAACGGACAGCCCAAACCACTGGAGGGATCGGGCTGAAATTTGGCATGCAGGTAGATGTTATGACGTAGGCGTCCGCTAAGAAAGGATTTTGATAAATTCTACCCCCAAGGGCATAAAATAGTGGATGAAAGTTTGTATGAAAATCACGCGGGCGGTGCCGCGAGCAAAAGCTAGTCATCTATAAAGACTAATTGTGAACGAATTTGAAATAGGTCAAAAACACTGTCAATCTCGAACGCACTTCACACATAAAGACACACCATAGTTATTGAATGGATTTTTGAGATGATCTTTTGCTCCTTTTTTCAAATGTATAACTCATGCACGTTTTGCTTTGTGCACGTTTTGTTTATAGACAATAATATTGACTGTCATATAAGATGGCGGCGCGTCACTGTCACAAATCAAATATACTTATCGACACACTCACGCACACATAGAAAAACGTCCAAAATGAACCGGCCTATGTACTTAGATGTGGTTAGTGACAGACTCTGGTATCCTTATTTCCTGTTATTGTAATTTCATGAAATCTAACCTAAAAAGTGACACTTGCGACGCGCCGTCTCGCCGAGCCGGCTTCTTATTGATAGTGTGAATGTAATATTGGCAATGACCTTGACCCTGGTCGATTTAACTTGGGTACGCGCTTTGCATGAATTTAATTTTGGTCGTATTATATTATCTTTGTTTAGTGACGGGATGAAAATTCTTTTTAGTTACTCGCATTTGTTTCGTTTCCTACAGTCATTAATCCTTGACCATATTTTTTTAGGCAACCCTATTGGTATGTGTTCAGCAACACATTTTATACCCTAAAATGTTATTTTGATCCGGTAAACAGATGGGTCAAGGTCAATGTTCCCCGGGATCTTGTACTAAATATGAATGACAAATGCAAAAATCAACCAAAATTTATTTGGATTCTGCACTGTTAGTCCGTACTCCGTATTAACAAACTCAACTTTGTGGTGGTCAGCTGTGAAACAAAACACCGCGGTTTTGATAGCAACACTATGATAATAGGGTAGGTAGTTTCCTATATTGAATATTATACATTATTTTATATGCAACAGACAATAATACGATAAAGAAACCCTTTTGTTAAAACACAATCAAAATTGGTTCAAAAATAAGCCCGCAATTGTGATTTTAAATATTGTTCCGCAAAGATGTTCCGCATAGGGACATCTTACTAGCTCGTTCGCACGCGTGCATCGTAATGGCCATTCTACACACAGTGACGTCAAAGTTTGCGTCGTTTGTTATTTGACAAGTATTACCTCCATAGATTCGAATGGCTTCCAATTCAATTTAATATGGATGGATTAATGAATTCTTTCTGAAATAAGTTGTGGGTGACGTAACTTATTGATATGAATAATTTAAAAAAATCCAGTCAACTACCATGATTACCTATTTTTTTGTTAATTTACATATCAATATTATGTTGAAGTGAATGTTATTTGTACAGGGTATAGATCACTTCGAAGACATAGGGCCCTGCGTGATCATGGCATCGCCCGGTATGATGCAGTCTGGATTGTCAAGGGAACTCTTCGAGTCATGGTGCACCGATCCTAAGAACGGAGTTATTATTGCAGGTACGTTTATACCAAAGAGGTAAGACACAGGTATCGGCACGAATTGTGACCAACTTCATCTATGCGCAGTTCATGTATGAGTCTGATTGGCAGAATGAAAGAGTGCGGGGTGCAGATGATTGATGCGATTGGTTCGTCAGTCGATACTTGTCGTGTATTGGACTCTCAATTATCCCCACTACGGTCCATCTGTGACCACGAATCGTGCTAGTAACTAGACAAGACTTGAACACCTATAATGCTAGAGAGAAATAAAAAATGTCGCTGGGAAGTAATAGAGATTAATGAGAATGAATTGCTTTTATGGATTGAATGAACAGCAGGTCGTTTGTCTGATAGGAAGCGTCATGCCTGCCCATAAATAATAGCATTCAGAACTTTACTGCATGGCACTCCACTGCGCTCGCCATTCTGGTACATAAGATCTTAAACCGGGTGTGGGAAGACAATACGAACCTTGGTAAAAAAAATGCAATGCATATGTTAAAACTAAAAAATAAAAAAAAATGCTGGCCCAATTCATACAACTAAATAAACATTCCAGGTTACTGCGTGGAAGGCACATTGGCGAAGACGATCCTCTCGGAACCGGACGAGATCACGTCCATGTCCGGTCAGAAGCTGCCCCTCAAGATGTCCGTCGACTACATATCGTTCTCGGCGCACACCGACTACCAACAAACCTCGGAGTTCATCAACATATTGAATCCGCCGCATGTGGTCAGTTGTACAGTGTTGTAGAGATGTGACGGATTGTTAATAACGTATATCCGCGGATACGGATGCGGATCATTAGTGTCTAGATCCGAGAATACACATACGGACTTCAGAAAGTAATAAAATGAGGAGGGTGGTACGAAACCCGCGGTGCCCGAGTTGGATTCTTGCATACTGTTGTTTTATTATTGACCGGCAAAGGAGCAAGTCGATTTCATGTGAGACAGTGGTAACCGACCCGACCAAGCCGGCCCATTCATGCTGTAGACAAAATTGTCTACAGCGTGGTTCTACCACTTGCACCTACTATGGGTGCGTTGTCGATCTGAAAAGAAAATGATTTTGTTTATTGAACATTACAAGATTTTTGCTAAAGTTTTGAACTTTAAACCACTCCCCTATAAAGTTTACTCACTGTCGCTTAGACATTTTTGCGTTTCAAGCGTCGATATATAAATGCAGTGTTAGATGTGTGAATTTATTTATTTATTTATTTATTTAAACTTTATTGCACACAAGAAGTACAGGACAGAACACTTAAATATAACAAATATGAGAAGTACAATTGGCGGCCTTATCGCTCAGGGAAATGTCTTACAGGCAACCATGGGATGGAGATGAAAGAAGGAAAAAGAAAGGGCAGTTTAGAGTGTACAATAAGCTAATATCAGAAGTATACACAAATATAATTGATATACTAATTAAATATTTATAATAAATATATACATACATAACATATATAAACTAACTATAAAATACATATGTATAAAATATATATACGTATATATATACATATAAATATATATAATTTATTGCCAGTGTAGTTATGTCACAAACTAAGTAGCACCGAGATAGTGCTCCTTCACCATTTTTTTAAAAACAGGAAGCGATTTGGCACGCCTAATGCCTACTGGTAGAGCATTCCACAGTCGAGTAGCCTGAACAGTAAATGATTTATCTGTATATATAGTGGAATGTGTTGGCGTCATCAATTTTAAATTATCAGATGATCTCAGAGACCTTGAATGTGTGTCATGAAGGAATTTAAAGCGAGACTTTAGGTAGTAGGGAGTGACAGGACAGAATAGAATATTATAAAGAAGACATAGAATGTGGGCATTCCGGCGAAGCCGTATGGGCAACCACTTGAGCTTGGCGCGAAAATCAGAAACGTGATCATATTTGCGGAGTCCAAATATGAATCTGATACAGAAATTTTGGAGGCGCTCAAGTTTATCTAATTGTTGTTCAGTAAGATCTAGATAGCTGACATCTGCATAATCAAGGATGGGAAGAAGAAGGGATTGCGCAAGCGAAACCTTTGTAGAAGTGGGTAGAAAATTGCGTAGCCTTCGCAAGGATCCTGCTGAAGCAAACAGTTTTCGACTTAACTCTTGTACCTGAGGCACCCAGGAGAGAGATTTATCTAAGTATATCCCAAGATTTTTCACTTTCTCACTGTATGGGATACTGATACCATTGCATATAATTGGTGGTAATTGTGACTTTACCAATTTGGATACCATCCTTGGGCTGCCGATAATGATGATCTGCGTTTTAGAAGGATTCACTTCAAGTCCAAAGGCCTTACTCCACTCGCAGATATGATTTAAGTCGGCGTTGACTGTAGTGACAGCTTCCGTCATCCTATCGAGTGATGCTTGGCAGTATATTTGGAGATCATCGGCATAAAGGTGGTAGGCAGAACGAAGTTTAGACGAAATGGAATTGATAAAAATTGAGAAGAGAAGAGGAGATAAAAGAGTCCCGCCCTGTGGGACTCCGACAGAGGTTGTGCAATATGAGGAAGACCTATCCTCAATGCAAATGCGCTGCCGGCGTCCAAACAGGTAACTACGAAACCACTCAATTGCCAATGGAGATATGTTAAGAGAACACAAAATGCTAAGCAAAACGTCAAAATCAACGGTGTTAAAGGCGTTACTAAAATCAAGAAGTGACAAGATAGTCAGCTTACCGTCCTCCATACCAGATCTGATGTCGTCCGTAATATGAACCAGCGTGGTGGTGGTGCTGTGGCCTGGTCGGAAGCCGGATTGAAGTGGATTTAGAAGTTGATTGATGGAGAGGAAGTTACTGAGTTGGGAGTGGACTAGCCGTTCGAGCACCTTGGAAAGGAATGGTAGGATGGATATCGGACGGAAATCGGTAAAGGTAGAAGGATTACTCTTCTTAGGTATGGGAATTATTCGGGCTTCTTTCCAAGCTTGCGGAAAGATCCCACTGGAAATAGAGTAGTTGAGGATGTGAGAGATGATGAGAAGGATTTCGTCAAGGATGGGAAGGATCATATTACGGCTGACACAGTCACTTCCAACCGCATTAGATGAAATTGACATAATGCTCCTCCTAACATCACAAAGAGCAAATTGTTTGAAGAGCAATGGGGAACAGTCGGGAGTCTGGCAAGATGAAAGAAATTTTATTGTATTATCTTTAGTAGTCCTGTCATAATTGGACGAAGAAGAGAATTTTTGGTTTAGAGAATTTAAATCTAAATGTTTTGGAAAAGGGCTTTGTTCAGATTTTCCAACTCCCAGTGACTTCAGAAATTTCCAGACTCTAGCTGGATCGCCATTTTCGATTGAACTATGGATATGTCGGCGTTGTGCATACCTACACACCTTTCTGCAATGATTCCGAATAGCCACGTATTTATCCCAGTTAGTGTCGTTGGGGCGATATTTGTACCTTGACTTGGCAGCTGCTTTTTTTGCGAGAATTTCCTTAATTTCACCAGTGAGCCAAGGTGATGGAAGATGTTTGATCCTGATCGCACGGACTGGAGCATGAACATCATACAGCTCGATCAGTTTACGGTAGAAAATATCAACCTTGTCATCAATACCCTCAGAGGCAATGAGCATACTCCAGTCAATTTTTTCAGCATCTCCGCGAAGACTATCAACGTTCACCCCACGAAAGTTGCGCTGCAGGAGAGTTTTAGGTTTTGATTTAGGTGGACGAATACGGTATGACAAGAAGAGTAAATCATGGTAAGAGAAGGCGTCAGCGGAACATTGCCCGTGTTTTGCAACATGATTTAATGAGGAAACGAAGATAAGATCAAGAAGAGATGGAGTACAATTTGGAAGGTGGTGAGTGGCAGAAAGTGGAAGGATAGAGAGGTTACAGGATTGAACAGTGTTCTGAAGGGAGGAAGAACGAGAGTCGTTCTTTAAGAGACAGGTATTAAAGTCACCCATGATTATACAATGACTGTACGAAGGGACAAAGTTTTCAAGAAGTATTTCCAGAGAAGAAAAGAAGTTAATACGAAGAGAAGGACAGTAGTAGACACCAAGTAATATCTTTGAATTTGAAAGCTCTACCTCCAAAAGAATATGTTCACCAGCACTAGGCGGAGGCGGCTGCGGTGACACACTTAAAATTGTGTATGGTATATGCGAACGGAGATAAATAGCAACACCGCCTCCACCGCCCGCTATACGGTCATTTCGAATGAGAACAAAACCAGGAAGAGCAACAGAGGATGAAGAGAGACATGGTTTCAACCACGATTCAGATATTAGTAAGGCATGTATATGGGTACAGTCAAATGAAGCCAGCATATCAGGGAAATGGGCCGGAATGCTCTGGGCATTGATATGAGCAACATTAAGGTTCTGTGGAACATCTGAGAACTGAGACGAAAGAGTGCCAGAGAGAGATGGAACACTCACAAAGCTATCCTCACTGCTCAGCGAGAAAAAATCCTCACTGTCAGCGCTGTAATCAGACAATGACATTGGCAAATAATAAATGTTATATGTATATATGCAAAATAAATATATATATATAACTATAATCCTATAACTATTATAAAATATATATAGGCAATATTAAATAATAAAATACGACAATACCATCCATCCGCCGGTTGTTACAACTGAAAGAATACACAAGAGGTTGTATACATACATAACACAAAAAATGATGAAATAAAATGTATTTTTTAGTCCAGGCAACATTGCGATTAATTTTGAATAATAAATGATAACACAAATTGACAGCGGGCAGCACAGCAATGATGGATTAAAAGATTTTTTTATTGTTATTACATAAGTCTGAAGGACATTGCATCAAGGTAACAAAACAAGGAACGGAACGTATACGTCACTGTCAGTTGTCAATTTATCACACAGAGCTTCTTTTATTTATGTTGTGATTACATTTACCTAATTTTGAGAACAGTGTAAAAAGTACATTAAATTTAAGAAAAAATTTAAATAAAAACTGCATTGCGCATGCTACCTGGACCATTAGCTCCCCGAATGGCTTTACTTTTTGTAAGCAGCGGCTCGTCTCTTTGACGTCGTCTTGGCTGAGGGAATGAAGTTTTGGCGTCAATGTGAATGAAGTTTTGGCGGGAATTCTGACAGTGCAGTTCATCATTTATTTTAATTTATTTCATAAACTAGTTTAGAGTTGTGTTTGTTGTATAAAAGTGGTGTGGATTTGTTCAATAAACATTGACGGTGATGAACAGTGTATGGAAACATTGAAATAAGCGAATTAAGCATCGTACTGAAAGGAGTTAACACCAAAACTCCGACAAGATCTTGACATCGACCGCACCCGTGTTTCATCGTTTTTTGTAAAAATAACTTCAGAATAAATTATATTTGACATTGGCGAAATGCATAATGATGCGAAGCAATAAATAAAAAAGATGTTAGAATGTTTGTGTTGTTGTGTCAGGTGCTAGTGCACGGCGAGCAAAACGAGATGTCCCGACTAAAGGCGGCGCTACAACGCGAGCACCGCGGCAAGATCGCCGTCCACACGCCGCGCAACACGCAGCTACTGCCGCTCACCTTCCGCGGGGACAAGACGGCCAAGGTGACGTACACACACACTAACTAACAAACGAGATGTCCCGACTAAAGGCGGCGCTACAACGCGAGCACCGCGGCAAGATCGCCGTCCACACGCCGCGCAACACGCAGCTACTGCCGCTCACCTTCCGCGGGGACAAGACGGCCAAGGTGACGTACACACACACTAACTAACAAACGAGATGTCCCGACTAAAGGCGGCGCTACAACGCGAGCACCGCGGCAAGATCGCCGTCCACACGCCGCGCAACACGCAGCTACTGCCGCTCACCTTCCGCGGGGACAAGACGGCCAAGGTGACGTACACACACACTAACTAACAAACGAGATGTCCCGACTAAAGGCGGCGCTACAACGCGAGCACCGCGGCAAGATCGCCGTCCACACGCCGCGCAACACGCAGCTACTGCCGCTCACCTTCCGCGGGGACAAGACGGCCAAGGTGACGTACACACACACTAACTAACAAACGAGATGTCCCGACTAAAGGCGGCGCTACAACGCGAGCACCGCGGCAAGATCGCCGTCCACACGCCGCGCAACACGCAGCTACTGCCGCTCACCTTCCGCGGGGACAAGACGGCCAAGGTGACGTACACACACACTAACTAACAAACGAGATGTCCCGACTAAAGGCGGCGCTACAACGCGAGCACCGCGGCAAGATCGCCGTCCACACGCCGCGCAACACGCAGCTACTGCCGCTCACCTTCCGCGGGGACAAGACGGCCAAGGTGACGTACACACACACTAACTAACAAACGAGATGTCCCGACTAAAGGCGGCGCTACAACGCGAGCACCGCGGCAAGATCGCCGTCCACACGCCGCGCAACACGCAGCTACTGCCGCTCACCTTCCGCGGGGACAAGACGGCCAAGGTGACGTACACACACACTAACTAACAAACGAGATGTCCCGACTAAAGGCGGCGCTACAACGCGAGCACCGCGGCAAGATCGCCGTCCACACGCCGCGCAACACGCAGCTACTGCCGCTCACCTTCCGCGGGGACAAGACGGCCAAGGTGACGTACACACACACTAACTAACAAACGAGATGTCCCGACTAAAGGCGGCGCTACAACGCGAGCACCGCGGCAAGATCGCCGTCCACACGCCGCGCAACACGCAGCTACTGCCGCTCACCTTCCGCGGGGACAAGACGGCCAAGGTGACGTACACACACACTAACTAACAAACGAGATGTCCCGACTAAAGGCGGCGCTACAACGCGAGCACCGCGGCAAGATCGCCGTCCACACGCCGCGCAACACGCAGCTACTGCCGCTCACCTTCCGCGGGGACAAGACGGCCAAGGTGACGTACACACACACTAACTTCGACTATAGTACGGACGCGAAGCAGAAAGAATTTCGTACTTTGACCTGTTACTACCTGTCTCTGTCACTCCCGCGTAAATATAATGAGTCTCGCTAGCAAAGATGCAACGACCGCCGTCCTTAGGGATTGTAAACCTTTTACCTGAGACTTTAAAGTTTGTTCTAATTTGCATGTGGTTTTTTGGTAAATGTGGTCTTTAACGTAAAAAAAAGAGGAATCGAAATTAGATAGACTAGACGATAATGTATACAAAACTGTTGATTCTTTTGTAATAAATGTGACAGGCGAGACGTCTTCGGAAAGCAGTAACTCCGATACAGAGGAATCGAATTCTTTTGAATTTTCTTTTTTTTTATTTCTGCCGAATTAGTAATTGTAACTCGTTTTTTATCTATACTTATAAAATAACATGCCCTGACTGACTGACTGATACATCATCGCCGAGCGCTAACTATCAAGACTACAAGCATGAAATTCGGACTGTATATTCATTTTGTGATGTAGGCACCCACTAAGAAAGGATTTTAGAAAATTCCACCCGAAAGGGGTCAAAATAGGGGATAATAATATGTATGGAAGTCCGTCATTTTGAAAGTTACATAACATTTTGTATTTCGGTTTATTGACGTAAAACAAATAAACACGTGTAGGAATTTTTGAAATTTGAGTTAATAAGAGATGAAAAGGGGTGTGAAAGTTAATGCGAAAGTGAGTTTGTTTGATACGCTTTCACGCCTAAATCACTGAACCGATTTTGATGAATTTATCTACAGGGATAGATGGGACCCCGGAGACGGTTACAGGCTACTTTTATCCCGGAAAATGCTGTTCACGCGGGCGGAGCCGCGAGCAAAAGCTAGTAACTTATAATTGAAAATCTAAATAAATAAATAATTTATTTAATAAGTTTGTAAATTTTCTTTCTCTTTCTAATTATTTCACGTAATCCGCACATGGTACAAAAATGTTTGTGACCACTGTCAGTAGGTAAAGAGGTCATTGCACGAAATTCTTCCTGCTCCGCGACCGGAATTTAACTCTGTGGAACCAGCTGTCGCCGGCGGTATTTCCGAACCGTTACGACTTGGGAACCTTCAAGAATAGAGCGTATTCTTTCCTTAAAGGCCGGCAACGCATAGACTTTCGGTCTCACAACACCCAGACGCTGAAAAAAATATTTGTAGATCACACAAATGTTTGTCTCGGTGCGGGGATCGAACCCGCGGCCTTACGCAAATGCAAAAAAATAAACACGTGAACCATGTTGTTTATGACACATTTTCCGAAGGCTTCGATGTACGCAGGCGCAAAAACACGTGATAGCATACTTGTAATCTATCTCATTCTCTCGCAGGCTAAACCATATTTATGAATATGTTTGTCTCTTTGTCGTGACGCATTTTCGTTTCATCGAGTTTCAAATCACGATTCTAAAGATGTTTCACTTCAGTAATTAACTTATTTCGCGTTATTTTTTAGTGGTATCGTGTCTGTGATTACTAGCACTACCAGCTGTCTTCGTCTTCGTTTTTCTGTATGAAACGAAAATAAGTCCGACCAACCGTGGGTACACTAGTTGTGCCTGTCTTACCTACCCTTCAGGTGTACAGGCGTGAGCTTGTGTATGTAGATTTACAAAATAAACTTCACATGGTAACAGCCTCCGTGGAGCAGTGGGCATTAGCCGGCCGTGAAACGAGAGGCCGCGGGTTCGATTTCCGCACTGAGACAAATATTTGTGTGGTCCACAAATATATGTCTCAAGTTTGGACGTTATGGGATCGCAAGTCCTTCATAGTTCCTGATACCCACAATACAGGTTAACCTAGTGTGGGGTCAGGACTATGTAAGTGACTATTGGGTGTATAACTATTATGTTAAACTGAAGGTATAAAGGTCGTTGTAATTTTGGCAGGTTATGGGATCATTAGCGATGGAGCCACCTGAACCTGGTCAGCTTCTGCAAGGAATACTCGTGAAGAGGAACTTCAACTACCATATATTGGCACCTTCAGATTTAAACAGTGAGTTAATAATAATGTCACTCAGTATTATTCATGATTGTAAGTTTCAGATCATAATTTATTGTTAATTTAATTTACCTGGAATTATAAAGTGGTAGAGCCTGTTAACAGTTTGTCTACAGCATGAAAGGGTCGGTTCGACCGGATCGTTACCATATCTCACGTAAGAGGCCATCTGGGTTGGTACCACCGCTTTGTCTATTTCTGTCGCTAAACAGTGTTGTTTTTGAGATTCTGTATCTTTTGTCTCGGGGTGACGACCACAGTTCAGTACCATGCAGTGCTACCATGTAATTTAAAGTTCTGTGTGGTGTTGCTTCTGTTTATGGGCAGGCGAGGCACAAGTCATTAACCATCATGCAGGTGGATATACTCGTCAGTTCGTAAAGGCACCATGTGAAACATGATGTCCTGGATATGAATGTGATTATTTAATTTTGGTGTGCAGAATACACGGAGCTGACCCAGTCGGAAGTGTCCCAGCGCCAGTCGCTGCAGTACACCGGGTCACCCGCACTGCTGCGGCACGTGCTGATGCAGCTGGCCGGCACCATCGACTTCCAGTCCGAGACGCGCTGGAAACTATACGGCTGCATCGACCTCACCATAGAGGCCAACATCATCACGCTAGAGGTATCTATACACTATACCAGAGCTTCCTCGCCCGCCCTGCTGCGGCACCATCGACTTCCAGTCCGAGACGCGCTGGAAACTATACGGCTGCATCGACCTCACCATAGAGGCCAACATCATCACGCTAGAGGTATCTATACACTATACCAGAGCTTCCTCGCCCGCCCTGCTGCGGCACCATCGACTTCCAGTCCGAGACGCGCTGGAAACTGTACGGCTGCATCGACCTCACCATAGAGGCCAACATCATCACGCTAGAGGTATGTACTATACCAGAGCTTCCTCGCCCGCCCTGCTGCGGCACCATCGACTTCCAGTCCGAGACGCGCTGGAAACTATACGGCTGCATCGACCTCACCATAGAGGCCAACATCATCACGCTAGAGGTATGTACTATACCAGAGCTTCCTCGCCCGCCCTGCTGCGGCACCATCGACTTCCAGTCCGAGACGCGCTGGAAACTATACGGCTGCATCGACCTCACCATAGAGGCCAACATCATCACGCTAGAGGTATGTACTACCAGGGGTTCCCACACTTTTTTTTTGAAGTGATAACTTCTAATGGGAGGGTGAACCGATTCGTAACGTAACGCGAGCGGTCCATCCATCAACGGAAGGTTGGAGAATATTCGAGAACATTCCATGAGACGTCACGCGTTGACCAGCCAGCGTTTGCCGACCTCCCTGGAACTTCGATAACTTCGAAGTCCCAGGTGGCGTTACACAATAGCCAGTCGGCTTGGACCGGACTTTGACCGGACTGGAGTGTAGTGCAGTGCAGAACAATCCAATGAAGTGATAACTTCTTATGGGAGGGTAAACCGCTTCGTAACGTAACGCGTTACGGCGCCACTCTGTCCGGCTTCCATTTCTCTCACGCATACGCTAGCAGTAGGCAGGCTCCTCCTCTCTCACTTTAACCCACATTAGTTTAAGTTATCACTCCTGTCTAGTGTGCCGAGAGGCACACGTTTTTTGTTCTCATAGACCACTTTCAAAATTTAGCTGGTTCCGGTGGACCCCCTGCAGCTACATTTCTATTCCTGTAACTCGACAAAAAAATGTGTGGTTTTCATAATAAGCGGGGCTTACGAATTGTGAACCCTCATTTTTTGTCATGTCTGTCATGTCGAGTCTTCCGTAGATCCCTGGGGGTCACCTGCCCCCCGACCGCCTATTCAAAGCGATAGCGATAGCGATAGCGATAGCAATGCACGATAGCGATGACAATACATTGTCTTAATTACTTAAAAATTACTGTCTGTTTACTGTCAAATGTATGGATAAATCATTCGGTCATTGCTTTGGATGATTGCTATAACTATGAATGCAATACAGCTCCATCGGCGGTACGAAATGGCCGTGTGACGTCATAAACTATAACAATGCTCAAAGCTAGAGAGATAGGCGGTCGGGGGGCTGGACCACTTTGGGAACTAAGGCACTATGCTGTCGGGAAGTCTCATAAGCAACAAGGCTTAATTTCATTTTAAACTTGTCTGTATAACGTCTAATTTATTGTAGAGTTTTTTGCCCGTTCTCCTCTCGCGAAATTGCCTAAAACTAGGTGTAAAGTAAAGATTGAGCGTAATTAAGTGTAACATTTTATGGATTCAATAGTTATTTTGATTTCTTATGCCAGTGGAACGCTCAGCCCGTATCGGACATGTTCGCGGACGCTGTAGTGGCAGGAATACTCCGCGCGTCTGCTCTCACCACACCGCAACACTTGCCGCTCGCACCTAAACTCGACCGCATGCACTTCAAGGTACGTATAAGTAATTTTTAACACTCATCACACTAGTAAGCACTTATTAATACAAATTCAAAATTCAAATTCAAATTCTTTTATTATATAAACAACCAATTAGTGTAACAACAGTTATTAAGTAGATAAGCAGAAGTTAAATAAGTAACCGCGCAGCTGGTGAAGACGGGTCAGTCAGGTCATTGTACAGTGCAACACGACCCTGCACTACCCTGTACTAGGGATGAACCTGTCCACTGATGATGCAGTTTTGCATCACACGTCGACACGGAACAACGACTGTAAGGCCCCTTCTTCACTTGGCGGTGTGGTATCGGTATGCGGTATTTTTTATTTTACCGCGACTTTACTAATGTCGCTCAGATCTCCTCACTATGCGGTTTACTATCGGTATGCTTTCGGTATAAAAGAGTAGGACCTTGGCAGAAACGTTTGTGCCGTTGCGAGAAAATGTCGTCGTCAGATGAAGAAGATCCTTTAGCGTGTTACGCGTATTTGCGATTGCGTAAAAAAAGAAAGAATACTTCTTTCCTTTTCCCGGTACATCCCTACATTGCCAAAAATATAAATTGCAGATTTTTTGTTGCGGGACACCAACTTTCAAAAGATGATGCAAAATTTCAGGCGATGTACAAGATGTCGAAACAAACTTATCGTGAACTTCTGGGCCTTATTGTACCCGTGATCACAAAACAAAGCACTAGATTACCGCGCGGCATGTAGGTTTTTACTGGGTGTCCGCACGGCGACGCGGCATGCCGCACGCTCACCGCCCCGCTCCCGCGCAGCCCGCGTCAATCAGGAAGCGTGCATTCAAATACAGGGTTATTTTTAAAACACTGACAACCTCGCAGGGCCATATAGCTGACACCATAAGGAACAACTTTTGTTCTACGAGTTTGGACATAACTCAATACATAAGAAAAAAAATGATTTTACAAGTTTTTGTTGTGTAGTGTTTGTGTTCGTAGGTCTACGTGTAGGTATTATCGATCGATACGGCGCGGCCGGTTATTGAACTAACGCGGGCGCTGCGTGTAGTACGTACGTAATCTGCGATGCGTAGGTAACTTTCAAGACGGAAATTAAATTCATAATTATTTTTGTATGAGAATAAAATCTAACAAATTATGAAAAGTCGTAGAACAAAAGTAGTAGCAAATGACCTTAGGAATCTACTCCTGCGAGGTTGTCAGTGTTTTAAAAATAACCCTGTATAGGCGCTCGGTAAGGAATCGGTAAAAAAAATACCGAGCGTCCTTTACTGCACCGATACCGTACCGCCAAGTCAGGAAGCGGCCTAAGATCACGCAGCTGAGTGGTAGTAACTACACTAATTTATACATAGTCGTAACTTAATTACCAAACTAGTAATACTGTATATTTTGGGAAATTAAATGAAAGAAAATACATTTAAGTATTATTAATAATAACATAAGTAAGCATTCATACAAGCTGTTATACACTTATTCACATTGGTAAGCACTCGTTCATATTATTAAGCACACATACAAATTGTTAAGCACTTATTCACACTGGTAAGCACTTATTCATATTAATAAATCTCCATACAAACTGTTAAGCACTTATTCAAATTTCACACTGGCAAGCACTCGTACAAATTGTTAAGCACTCATTTATACTTGTACGCAATTTCACATTGCTAAGCAAGCCGCGTATCGACTTCGCACTCCAAGAGGACGAACATTGGCGCGCGTTCCGGCCGCGCGAAATTGTTACCATTTTGGAACGCGCGCCAATGTGTTTGTTGGAACGCTCGAACTTGGAGCGGCCCGTTCCATCTAGAGTCGGTTTTTTACCGCACATCAAAGGAAGCTCGGTTGTGGCGCGCGCGCTAGTTGAGACGGACTTGATATTATTTTGTGTGTTCGTTACGTTCCGAGCGATGGATAATGTTGAACGACCGAACACTGGAACAGTTGCCACGCGCGCCATGCGCGCTGAGTTGATATCATTTGAATATTTGGAGCGCGTTCCGCGAAACGTACTCCCGGCGCGGGTGTTCACGCGCGCCAGGAGCGCATAATGGATACGCAGCTTTATACACACATATAGATATTTCGATACATTTTAACCCAACTTTTTATGTGTACTTGTAAATAATGCCACACAGTCAGTCTCTATACAAACACATCACACACATATAACGTAGCGCGCACTAATGAACTGAATTATCTACATTAAATGTACCTTCACTCAACTGTTGTCTGTAGGAGTGCGTGATAGAAATGCTCCAGGAGATGTTCGGCGAGGACTCCGTACCAAAGATATTCAAAGGAGAGAAACTGTACGTCACAGTGGATGGCAAAAGGGCCGATATTGATCTCACGAATATGGTATGTTTTATTTTACTCAATTTTAAATTCGGTTAAACTTTAAATTAAACGGAGTGTGAAGAAGCAGTTAGGCAGGCATGATCGTGCCGACCTTCGATAAACAGACTGTTTATCGTTGGTCGACATTATTCCTACATTGCGCTACACTTGCCATCAGGCGTAGTCATTTTGCCGAGCCAGGATAAAAAAAAGTTTATAAATAAGTAAATGAGTACACCCGACAGTCACACATATAGTCCTGACCCCACACTAGGGTAAACCTGTATCGTGGGTATCGGGAACTACGAGGGACTTTCGGTCTCACAACACCCAGACCCGAAATAATGGAAATGTTCTTGGATCACAAATATTTGTCACGGTACAGGAATCGAACTAACGGCCTTTCACTTCTCAGCCGACTACTCGACCACTGCCTACCAGCACACAATGGTCAGTTGGCTCTGAAACTGGTATTGCTTTGGTCCAGACAGCCTATTCATGCTATAGCTAAAATATATACATCACACATTTTGGCCATGGGCCAATAGAGACACAGTAGGACTGCACCGCGGGTCGCATGTCAGCTTTGTCGGCCTGCCCAATTCTAACATAGGTCGTCAAATGAGTAAGTGAGTCACTTGATGGTAAGTGATCACCGTCCATGTACGTCCACAATATTAGAAGAGTCATGGGCGCGTCGCCGACCTTGAAGGAAATGGATAATTAAGGGATTGAGAAGGAGAGGGGGATTTGGGCCACCGGATATTTCACTGACCGTACGAAACACAGAAGTAAGCCTTTACTTTAGGTCATTTTTCTGTGAGGCAGTGGTAACGAGCTGGTTCACTGATCATATATTTACATTCATCATCATCATCAGCCACAGGACGTCCACTGCTGAACATAGGCCTCCCCCAAAGATTTCCAGACCGACCTGTTGGAAGCGGCCTGCATCCAGCGACTTCCTGCGACCTTTATCAGGTCGTCTGTCCACCTTGTAGGCGGACGTCCAACGCTGCGTTTGCCAGTACGTGGCCTCCATTCCAGAACCTTTCTTATATTTCCATGAATATAATGTTATTGTCCAGGAGGTGCGTTGTCCGTCTGACGAGGGTCTGCGCCGGTCAGTATCAGCCGCCGTCACCAAACTGTACAGCGCGCTCGCGCCCGCTAAACCACCGCCGCTGCCCACCCCCTGACACCACCACCTTCATGTTTATTACTTACTACTTTTAATAAAATATATATAAATTGAACTTGTATTTTTTCTTAGTTTGGTACATAATTAAACATTTATGTTTTAATATAAAAAAAGGAAAGTGTTATCAGTAGACATGCTGAAATAATTAATGTTTTGATGTCGTGGTTTTTTATTTAATTTAACGGTATTTTTAGCCTTCGTGGTCACAGGGTAGACTGAGGGATAGTTTGTCCCGAAATGATAATGTTACATTATCTACCTAATCTTTATAATTTATACTTACAAAGATTTCGTCTCACGTTGTTTATCCGCGATGAACTCTCCAAACTACTGAACCGATTTTAATCAAATTTTACAAAGTTTGGTCCAACTTGAGAGGTAGGATAGTTTATATCACAATTTATAGTCGCAATATTTTTTTATTGGAAATTATAATTATCTGTGAGTTCCATAAGATTCTAACAGATGGATGGAATACTACAATATAATTCTACATATTTGCCTTAGCCACAGCAACGCGTAGCCGGGTATGCTAGAAGTAATATAAAATTAAAATAAAAAAAACCGTTTAAATTAGTTTTATTTCAATTAAATGTGTTCGTTTGGGACACGTCGCGTCTTAAATTATATTATAACATTAATTTAAGGCGCGATATTTTAAATTACATAATAATTTTTACAAAAATATCAGACACTTATTTACAACCCGCAACGCTACCTGCCTACGGATACATTATGTTTACACTACCAACAAAAGGGTTGTTCTTTTTTTTATGATATAGGCCGGCAACGAGCAAGTGCGTCACCTGATGGTAAGTGATCTCCACCGCCCATGTACGCCCACAATACTAGAAGAATCATGGGCGCGTTGCCGACCTTAAAGGAAAGGGATAGGGAAGGGGAGGGGATTTGGGCTTCCGGATATCTCGCTCACCGTACGAAACGCAGCAGCAAGCCGCTACTGCTGTGAGACAGTGGTAATGACCCGGTCGAGCCAGCCCATTCATGCTGTAGACAAAATTGTCTACAGCGTGGCTCTACCACTCGACATACAAATTATTTTGGTTTATAAAACAACATGGTTTTGGTTTGTTTACGCATTTATTACATATTGACTGCCTCGGTGGCGCAGGTGTATTGTGTACACCGTACGACTGCTGAGCTGAGGTTTCGGGTTCGATCTCCGGGTCGGGTAGTGATATTTGGTTTTTCTATCACGAAATGCTCAGTATTGACCCGGAGTCTGGAATTGTACCCAGTATGGAGATAGGCTCGCCACCATCACATCATAGAACGGAAATACGCTCGAAATGTGGGTGTACTTGTTACACCTCTGCCTACCCTTTCGGGGATTACAGGCGTGAGTATATTATTACATACAGGTTTCATGTTAAACAGCGAATATATCAACTATATATTGTTCACCATTACCAGTCTTAATATCTGAGATTTATACTTAAGAGACAAAATAAAGGTTATACACACATTTTATATCCACATATTCTAAAATTTTAACAAATTCTTCATTGCTGTGATTATAAAAAAATCACTAAAAAGGTCAACACGACTATGACTAACAAACCTAGTGGGAAACTCTATTATGACGTCATAGATCATCGTGGCTTCTGACGTCATCGACATTACAATTTAACTCTTTCGGTCTAATAAAACGTGAGTTAGTAATAAGACCGATGTAATTTTATTCACTTTTTAAACCAGTCACTTCACACATCTTTTAAATACCAGAGAAGAAACGAAAATAAAAAAGTTAATTGATCTAAAAAAGTACAAGTATTTTGTAATCTGATGTCATTGTGAGTCGAACTCACGGAGTGATCAAGTCACCGTATTGTCAATTCACACTTAGCGAAGTCATTTTCGTACAAAACGACTTGATTCAAGTCTAAGTTTATTCTATAAATCTCAACCTTAGATTACTAAGCCTAGTCGTTTTGGCACTGTAATGACGCTTTGAAGAGTGTTGAATACATTTAACGTCATGATTTCTTATGTTTACGCGAACGTTACACATTGGAATAAAACTAATTTAAACAGATTTTATCGCGGCCAGTCCACCCCGTGACCACGAAGGCTGAAATGCTTTCGAAACGTCGGGACCAAAATCAATTAAAAAACCGTGATAAAATTCATCATCATCATTATCAGCCACAGGACGTCCACTGCTGAACATAGACCTCCCTCAAAGATTTCCAGACTGACTTGTTGGAAGCGGCCTGCATCCAGCGACTTCCTGCGACCTTTATTAGGTCGTCTGTCGACCTTGTGGGCGGAAAATTAAAATTAATTTAAAATTCGTTTAAATTAGTTTTATTTCAATTTGACGTCACCAACATTGCATTCAAACTGTCCATTTTCACTTTTTAGACTAGTCACAAAGTCTAACGACTAGACTACCAAGCCTAGTCGTATCGGCGTGACTATGATGTCTTGGAGTATCGCTTCCAGAACTTCTTGACGTCATCGTGCCCCGCCCGGGTGACTACCATGGTACGGCTGCGTTCGTTCTGCCACGTCAGTACACTCTGCTGTTTGGCATAGTCGCGCAGTACTACGAAGTCGGCCTGTAAAATTGTATTGACTTATAGTCGCAGTCGATGTGTAAGAGTAGTTGGGAGTCTAAAAATTGTGCTAAAAATTGTAATTTAGACAGTTTTTGCCTTATAATGCCTTATAACAAGAAACTTATTTTTTTATAGGATTGGCCGGCAAACGAACAGGTAGGTCACCTGATGGTCAGTACTCTCCACCGCCCATGTACACCAACAATACCAGAAATTAAAGGAAAGGGATAATTAGGGATTGGGAAGGTTTAATTAGGCATTAGGGCCTCCGAATATCTCAGTCACCGTACGAAACGCAGCAGCAAGCCGCTACATTACATCGGTTTTCTTTGAGACAGTGGTAACGGTCGAGCCGGCCCATTCGTACTGTAGAAAATTTGTTTACAGAGATGTGAGGCATAGCATGCACTGTGATTAAATGCAGCCAGTTTTGAAAATCTGTAAAAGCCAACCCACGTACGAACACGCACTGCTAATTTATATTTGGAACACAAAAAAACGCATTTTCGTTGAATTAAAAAAAAACACCAGTGTACGCGCTTGTGTGCGACTCTTAATAACATTTAACAGCTTGCGTTTAATCACAGTGCGTGCCAACAATTTACAACATAAAGTATGTCATTGTAACAAACAATGCAAAACTTTTTTTTTATTGCTTGAATGACAAGACGAGCAAGGAGCTCGCTTGATTGTAAGCGCCACGCCTGCCCATAAACAGAAGCAACACCACACAGAACTTTGAATTACAAAGCACTGCATGGCACTGAACTGCGCTCGTCACTGCGAGACATAAGGTGTTATGTCTCATAATGCCCAGTTATTTCAATGTCCAAACCGGAACACAGCCGGGTTTGGCGACAGAAAAAGACAAAGCGGTGGTACCAACCCCGACTGCTTCTCGCATACCAGAGACCTACCACCTAGTAGGGAAAACTAAGGAAATAATAAAAATAATAGCTGTCAGTATTTTACCTGCGACAGGAACTGATTGTAAACAACTCCTTCAGTGTAAGTGAACCTGTTTCGCTCGCTCTCCCACAGTTTAATTTGATCCACGACGGTGGGTGGCAACATTGATGACGATCTGATGCCGCCCGTCTCTGATTTTAACATCTGCAATCATTTAAAAATTTAGTTATATATATTTTCCTTTTTTATTTAGTTGAATGACGGGACGAGCAAGGCGCTCGCCTGATGGTAAGCATATTTATTTATATTTAAGATTGGTCGTACCAACTCAGAAACCTTCGTGGGCTCATGCACAACAACTTTGCTAAAGATCATCACATGATCAACTGCTTAGTTTACGATTCTATAAAGGACATACAGACAAACATACATTTTTATATATATAGATAATAGATCCTACTAAATCCATTTTTATATATATATAGATAATAGATCCTACTATCCTACCAATATTATAAACGCGAAAGTTTGTAAGTATGGATGGATGGATGGATGTATGTTTGTTACTCTTTCACGTAAAAACTACTGAATGGATTTTAATGAAACTTTACATCCTACTAATATTATAAACGCCAAAGTTTGTAAGTATGGATGGATGGATGGATGTATGTTTGTTACTCTTTCACGTAAAAACTACTGAATGGATTTTAATGAAACTTTACATCCTACTAATATTATAAACGCCAAAGTTTGTAAGTATGGATGGATGGATGGATGTATGTTTGTTACTCTTTCACGTAAAAACTACTGAATGGATTTTAATGAAACTTTACATCCTACTAATATTATAAACGCCAAAGTTTGTAAGTATGGATGGATGGATGGATGTATGTTTGTTACTCTTTCACGTAAAAACTACTGAATGGATTTTAATGAAACTTTACATCCTACTAATATTATAAACGCCAAAGTTTGTAAGTATGGATGGATGGATGGATGTATGTTTGTTACTCTTTCACGTAAAAACTACTGAATGGATTTTAATGAAACTTTACAATAATATAGCTTATACATCAGAATAGGACATAGGCTACTTTTTATCCCGGGAAAAGCAGGTCATGCGGGCGGA
Source organism: Amorpha juglandis (assembly GCA_949126905.1). Taxonomy (NCBI): domain Eukaryota; kingdom Metazoa; phylum Arthropoda; class Insecta; order Lepidoptera; family Sphingidae; genus Amorpha; species Amorpha juglandis. The sequence goes on from OX421383.1 coordinate 1,947,565, forward strand.
GCCGCGAGCAGAAGCTAGTAAAGATATAAAGATGGTGACCTGCATGTGGGAATGTTGTTCCAGGTACCGTATGATCTGCTGCGCCGTGATGCCGCCGCGCAAGGCTTGTCGCACCGACTCGCGGGTGAGAACACCCACCACCAGGTTCTTAATGGATATATAATTGTATGAAGATGGTGACCTGCATGTGTGAATGCTGTTCCAGGTACCGTATGATCTGCTGCGCCGTGATGCCGCCGCGCAAGGCTTGTCGCACCGACTCGCGGGTGAGAACACCCACCACCAGGTTCTTAATGGATATATAATTGTATGAAGATGGTGACCTGCATGTGTGAATGCTGTTCCAGGTACCGTATGATCTGCTGCGCCGTGATGCCGCCGCGCAAGGCTTGTCGCACCGACTCGCGGGTGAGAACACCCACCACCAGGTTCTTAATGGATATATAATTGTATGAAGATGGTGACCTGCATGTGTGAATGCTGTTCCAGGTACCGTATGATCTGCTGCGCCGTGATGCCGCCGCGCAAGGCTTGTCGCACCGACTCGCGGGTGAGAACACCCACCACCAGGTTCTTAATGGATATATAATTGTATGAAGATGGTGACCTGCATGTGTGAATGCTGTTCCAGGTACCGTATGATCTGCTGCGCCGTGATGCCGCCGCGCAAGGCTTGTCGCACCGACTCGCGGGTGAGAACACCCACCACCAGGTTCTTAATGGATATATAATTGTATGAAGATGGTGACCTGCATGTGTGAATGCTGTTCCAGGTACCGTATGATCTGCTGCGCCGTGATGCCGCCGCGCAAGGCTTGTCGCACCGACTCGCGGGTGAGAACACCCACCACCAGGTTCTTAATGGATATATAATTGTATGAAGATGGTGACCTGCATGTGTGAATGCTGTTCCAGGTACCGTATGATCTGCTGCGCCGTGATGCCGCCGCGCAAGGCTTGTCGCACCGACTCGCGGGTGAGAACACCCACCACCAGGTTCTTAATGGATATATAATTGTATGAAGATGGTGACCTGCATGTGTGAATGCTGTTCCAGGTACCGTATGATCTGCTGCGCCGTGATGCCGCCGCGCAAGGCTTGTCGCACCGACTCGCGGGTGAGAACACCCACCACCAGGTTCTTAATGGATATATAATTGTATGAAGATGGTGACCTGCATGTGTGAATGCTGTTCCAGGTACCGTATGATCTGCTGCGCCGTGATGCCGCCGCGCAAGGCTTGTCGCACCGACTCGCGGGTGAGAACACCCACCACCAGGTTCGGGAACCTGGTACGTGACAAACATTATTGTTTATAGTTCAACGACTGATTTTTTTTTTTATAATTGAATGACGAGACAAGCAAGTCGCTTGCGTAAGCGCCACACCTGCTCTTAAAGAGCACCACACGAATTTTGAATTATAAAGTACTGCATGGCACTGAACTACGCTCGTCACCCCGACACATAAGGTCATAAGTTTCATAATGGCCAATAATTTCACTGGCTTCAATGTCCTTCACACAAACATAACAATGCTTACACACAGTTGCTTGACCACCCAGACGAGTATAATTTGAATCTTGATTAATAAACTGAGTAATAAACTGGTTAATAAAATATTGGGTGATAGAGCCACGCTATAGACAGTTTTGTCTACAGCATGAATGGGCTGGCTCGACCGGGTCGTTACCACTGTTTCACAGAAAACCGACGTAAAGTAGCGGTTTGCTGCTGCGTTTCGTACGGTGAGTGAGATATCCGGAAGACCTAATCCCCTCCCTTTCCCAATCCCTAATTATCCCTTTCCTTTAAGGTCGGCAACACACCCATGATTCTTCTGGTGATGGGTGTACATAGGCGGTGGAGATCACTTACCATCAGGTGAGCCATTTGCTCGTTTGCCGGACTGTGCTATAAAAAAAAAAAAGGCGCTCGCTTGCCCATAAACAGAAGCAACACCACACAGAAAATTATAATACAAAGCACTGCATAACACTGAATTGCGCTCGCCACCCCGACATATAAGATGTTTAGTCTCGCAATACCCAGCAATTTCATTGGCTTCAATGTCCTTCACACAAACACAATAATGCTTACACACAGTTGCTTGACCACCCAGACGAGTATAATTAGAATTTTGATTAATAAACTATTTTTGAAAGAAAGAAAGAAAACATTTATTGCTGGCATAACAATAACTAACTAACATAAAAATATATCCTATAATAAATTACTAACTAACTAAAACTAAATTTAAATTAAATAAATGCCAGCAAAGGCATTTAATTTAATTTGACATCAACCGCGATGGACGGCCGTCACATACCTGTACAGCAACTCTGTGAAGAGTCCCAGCAATGCGACCTGCAGGTTGGTCTGCGTGTACGCGTACACCCTGTAGTTGGTCTCCACTATGATGTACCCGTGTTGTGATGGTGAGCCGGTGGTGGTGGAGGTAGATGGTGCTGGTATGTTATCGGCCGCGCACGCTATGTTCAACGCCAACCGGGTCGGGTAGAAACGACCCGCCTTCCGCTGAATCAGACACATATTATAATGATTTCTTATCAACATCATCATCATCATCAACCACAGGACGTCCACTGCTGAGCATAGGCCTCCAGATTTCCAGAGCGACCTGTTGGAAGCGGCCTGCAACCAGCGACTTCCTAAGATCTTTATCAGGTCGTCTGTCCACCTTGTAGGCGGACGTCCAACGCTGCGCTTGCCAGTACGTGGCCTCCATTCCAGAACCTTTCTGCCCCATCGGTTATCGGTTCTGCGAGCTTTGATTTCTTATGTTTACGCGAATATTACTCATTGAAATAAAACTAATTTAAACGGATTTTATCGCGGTTTTTTATTTTTCAATCAAAATTTATAACGAACCGCGATAAAATCTGGTTAAATTAGTTTTATTTCAATCATACACATATTTTTATGAAAGAGACAAGCATCTTGCTCGCCTGCCCATAAATGGAGGCAACAACGCCCAGTTTTTTTTTTATTGAATGACGAGACGAGCAACGCGCCCGCCTCATGGTAAGCGCCACGCCTGCCCATAAACAGATGCAACACCACACACCGTCGTCACCCCGAGACATAGGTGTTAAGTCTCATAATGCCCAGTAATTTCATTGGCTTTAATCTCCTTCAAACCAGAACACAGCAGCGCTTATACACTGTTGCTTGACGGCAGAACTAGACGGCGCGGTAATACCAACCCAGACGGCCTCTCGCATATTCACCAGCATTATACAATCGATTTACAAGTACAAATTTGACATGTTTCTTCATATATCGACACCATGATGGTTTTGTCCTCATATACTTAATCTGATAAATACTTCATTACTTTTACTTTAATTTAAATATACTTGAGGGAAAAATCTACCCTTAGATACCCTTAAATTAATTCAAAACAGCCGACTTACTTTTCTCTGATACACAAGTCCAAATTCTCTTAGATGCTGTAGAAACACAAGCATGTTGTTGCTCATGCCTTCAGTGCTGTAGTCCTGAAATTACCATGTAATGGATTAAGATATTTTTATAGCATAACCCGGCAAACGAGCAAGTGGGTCACGTGATGGTAAGTGATATCCACCGCCCATTTAAGCCTACAATACAATGCTAGAAGAATCATAGGCGCCTTGCCGAGCCCAAAGAAAGGGTTAATTAAGGGATTGGGACGGGAGGGATTTGGATTTTGGTCTCTGGATACCTCACTAACGAAAAGCAGTAGCAAGCCGTTATTTCATGTTTTTCAGTGAGACAGTGGTAACGACCCGGTCGAGCCGGCGCAATCATGAATCTAAACAACAACAGTAATCATAAAATTACATCGTTGTGGAACCGCTTGTCCCTCGTAGTTTCTGATACCCACGATACAGGTTTAACCTAGTGTGGAGTCAGGACTATGTGTGTGACTGTTGGGTGTACTTATTTATTGAAGTGAAAACTTCTTTAGCCTCGTTGAGCATTTTTTGATAGGAGATAAACTTGTGGTTTCGCGTCAGCGACTTGCTGATGTTAATCTCAGACTATGCACGTATAACACATCGTATATACTTGACCGTGTAGTGTGCGCGTTACACGCTTTTTGGATGGGTGAAATCTTGTGAGCTCTGAGTATCTGTAGCTATACAGTCAGTCAGTCAGTCCATCAGTCCGAGTCGAGTCGAGTCGAGTTGAGTTGAGAGTGAGTACTAAATAAATATACTTAAGTTATAAGTTTTCACTTGTATCGGCAGTCCCTATGACCGCCAATTTTTTTATTTATTACAATCTCATTAAATAAAATTAAAATTGTATAACTCCATTACCTTGCCAAGTGTGCTGAAGCTGAGTTGATAGAGAAAAGCCAGACATTCCGCAGCGCTGAGACTTCGCTTCTCAGCTGTGTGCAAGTAATGCTGCAGGAACAACCATACCTGGCGATCGGAGAAATTAAAAAAACATTTTTTTACAAGGTTATTTGTTATATTTGATGTCACTTTTGATTTACGGAGTCACACTTTATATAAGGTGGTGGTCCCTCGTATGCGAGAGGCCGTCTGGGTTGGTACCACCGCGCCGTCTGTTTCTGCCGCCGAGCAACAGTGTGTAAACACTGTTGTGTTTCGGTTTTAAGGACATAGAAGCCAGTGAAATGATTGGCATTATGACACTTAACATCTTGTCACAGAGTGACGAGTGCAGTTTAGTACCATGCAGTGCTTTATAATCGAAAGTTCTTTGTGGTGTGCATCTGTTTATGAGCATGCGTGGCGCTAACCATCAGGCGAACGCCTTAGGCGCGAACAACACACAAACGGCGTAAGGCATAAGACGCGGCGCAGGCGTAGAACGGATACGGCACGGACCCGATTGAAACTACATAGAAGAGGCGAAGCGACGTCACGATGCGTCATTATACAGGCTGATTTGAGGCTGAAAAATTGTACATGAAACTACACGTGTACTGTGGGAATATTTACAGCTAGAATATATGCCAATACCTACAAGACAAAAATGGCTGGAAGTTGTTGAACGTTTCTACACTTTGTGTAATTTACCAAATTGCATAGGAAGTGGCGACGGAATGCATATAAGAATCCAAGCACCCAAAAATTCCGGCTCACCTTATAAATTATAAAGGATTTTTCTCTATCGTATTGCTGGGAGTAGATGCAGATGGCCTGTTTTTAACTATAGATGTCGGTGAATATGGCCGGAACAGGTAACGGTCGTGCATTTCAAGTTAATAACTTTGGACAAGCTATGGAACGAGGAGATCTTGATATACCAGGCCCTACTATTGCCTGGGGAAACTAAAAAGGTGCCCTATTATTTCGTTTCGTTGTTCGACAATTTCGCAGAACTGTATATTATATTCCATATCATCACGCATTTTTGTTGCTGATAAATAATAGTCATCCCATATATCAAGCGACGTGCTCCTGCGTGCCGCTTCAGTTGTGACGGCTAGCTAGCCGCTTGAGTGTAATTCACAATATAATACGTCTCCTTAGTACATTTTGTATGCAAAAGTTTCTAAGCGGCATCGTGCCTGTGCCGCGCCGTACTCCTTGCCGTGTGTATCTCGCGCCTTACTTGTCTCGTCATCCAATTAAATAAAAAAAATCACAAGCTCATAGTTCTATACTAACGTTTCACAGATATTTCCGTCCCTTGTGATTGCGAGCCTATCACCATACCCGGCACAAACTCCCCTAGGAGTTGAATCTAGGTCCTCAGCTCCTTAGCCTTAGTACACTGCCTTTAGAACCTTAGTTCCCAAAGTGGTCCAGGTGGACCCCCCAAGGGTCCACGGGAGACTCGACGAGGGTCTATATTGGCGTGACAAAAAAATGGAGCGGGGGACCACGAAAATGGATCTGCTTTCGATAGTGAAGAACTAAAATGTTGGCTTGACTTCACCGTTAGATCAAATCTTCATATTTTGTCGAGTTTTAGGAATATGGTAGAAATGTAGCCGCAGGGAGTCCACCGGAACCAGCTAAATTTTGAAAGTGTGTGTATGTGAAAAAAGTCTGGGAACCTCTGCTCTAGACCAATGGGGCCGAGTACTATGTGAAAAGTATATTTACCTGTTTGGCAGTACTGAGGAGTAGGAACTGGAAACCGGCACGCGTGATCACAGCAGAGCCGTCCTCGGCATCCCTAACATAACAAAAACATCAGTTGAAATAAAACTAATTTAAACGGATTTTATCGCGGTTTTTTATTTAATTTTAATCTCGACGTGGCCAGTCCACCCCGTGATCACGAAGGCTGAAAAGCTTTCGAAACGTCGGGATCAAAATTAAATAAAAAACCGCGATAAAATCTGTTTAAATTAGTTTTATTTCAATGTGTAATATTCGCTTAAACATAATAAGTCATTATAAAAACATCAGTTTTATGTTTTCGTATGAGCGGATTGTGAATTACAATTTAAAAAAAAACCGGAAAAATGCGACTCAGACTTGCGCACCGTGTGTTCTATATAGGGTTGCCAGATGGTTGTGAATCGTCTTGATTCTCCCGACAAAGTCATACCAGTCGCTATAAATAAAAAAAACACCGATAAACAGCATCTCGTAAAGTTTTACTTTTGTGTATGATTTGGAAAAATCTTAAGTTTAGATTAGATTAGATTTAGAATGATATAAGTACTGCAGGCCATGATTTTGCCGACCGTCGAAGGACGTATTGCCTCTTTGCATGCTAGGATAAAAAAAACAAGCACAGGTAACATGTTCAAGTTAATCTTTAAAGTATACCACTGTTGGTAGAGCCACAATAAAATAATTTAGACATATTATGTTACTTACTAGCTTTTGCTCGCGGCTCCGTCAACGTGATCTACTTTGCCCGGGATAAAAAGTAGTCAAGTCTTATTCTGATGTATAAGCTATATTATTGTAAAGTTTCATTAATATCCATTCAGTAGTTTTTACGTGAAAGAGTAACAAACATACATCCATCCATAATTACAAACTTTCGCGTTTATAATATTAGTAGGATATTACTCATCAGATAATCTGTACCAAAGTTCACCCTGACCTGGTCATGAGTCCGGCATGCAGCAGTATCCTGACAGCATCAGCGCTGATGCCCTCGGTCTGCGCGCTGCCCACCATGTAGTGCAGGACACATTCCCAACGCTCCAGCGCGTACGCGTCCAGGAACGCCACGTCACGAGCCTTCCCGTCCGGCTCCAACGATGACGACATGCTCCACGGACGACCGCTGATGGTTTACAACATTACTTAACTGAGTTTTGGCGGGAATTCTGACAGAGCAGTGCATCGCTTATTTTAATTTATTTCATAAACTAGTTTAGAGTTGTGTTTGTTGTATAAAAGTGGTGTGGATTTGTTCAATAAACATTGACGGTTATGAACAGTGTATGGAAACATTGAAATAAGTGAATTAAGAATCGTACTGAAAGGAGTTAACACCAAAACTCCGACAAGACCTTGAAATCGACCGCAACCGTGTTTCATCGTTCTTGTAAAAATAACTTGAGAACAAATTAAACTTGACACTGGCTAAATGCATAACACTGCGAAAGCCATAAATAAAAAGAAGAAGAAGAACATTACTTAACTGGATATACAAAACATGTATTATGTATAGAGAAAAAATAAAGCAAAATATATCAACTTTAAAACGTAGTAGGTCCCTCATATGCGAGAGGCCGTCTGGGTGGGTAACACCGCGCCCTCTATGTTTCAGTCATGTTGTATGTCAGAAATGTTTTTTTCGCAATATTTTTAGTGGTATCATGTTTGTAATCACCAGCACTACCACCTGTTTTTGTCTTTGGAACCTTACACCTGGTATAATAATATTATGTAACAATAATGTACACATTAACATATTTAATGCATGATTTGATTTTAATGAGAGTGAAGGAAACCAAAGAGGTGTGTAAGGATCGTAGCAGGTGGAAGTCTGTTGTCTCTGCCTACCTCTATAGGAAACAGGCGTGAGTTTATGTATGTATGAACATATTTTCAATAAACGCTAAATAACACTCACCCACCAAGCAGAGCCACCTTTAAGTTCTTCTTAAAGGACTGAGCCAGCATCCACCCTGGCATTCCACCAGGTATCGGTGCCTCCTGCCATACTGACAACTCAGATAGAGCCTCACACGCTTTTGCCTGCTCCCTGTGGAATAACATAATCTTACTTCGTACTGGTCTAGCTCCATTGGGATGAAATTTAATCTCATACTTTCATCCCTGAAGGGGTGTAGGCATAAGTGCAAGCAAGCCCGCGTTTCCCCATGCAATAACTTATGGCGTTTTTGTGGATTATACTATAAAGATTTCATGATAATACAGATAAGTTGAAGACACAATAAAATAATGAGCACAGGCCTAGGCTGAAGGTTTCTTGACATCATTAAATTAATTAATTGTCAGTGTCACAGATTTGGATGTAAATTAATGGCTTATGTACTATATCTTAAGTACTTTTATGCTACAATAGGTTGTTGGCTAAAATTTTCTTTCATTGTGTCATAAAGCAGATATCCTAACAAATAAGAATTAAAAGTATAAATTCAACAGGCATGGTATGGAACTATGGTTGCCAGATCAGAAACCTGTAATAATTGGACAAAGTTAAGTGTCCTTAAATTTGGAAAAGACACATCATTGGCAAAGTTGTGGTACTTGCACAGACAGCCTTTCTTATTCGAAGGACCTATGATCGAATGATTTCTTATGTTTTCTTGAATATTAAATAACTTAAATTAAATATAACTTTATTTTTAATGATGGTCCTGACATTTTAAAAACTCTTCAGCCTTTGTAGTCATGGGGTGGACTGGGACCAAAATTTAAAATAAACCAGAAAAAAACATTGAAATTAGTTATATTTTAGTGATCTAGCACCCTGTAAAAATATTTTGAAAATCTCACTTAGCATATGGGGGCTTGTAACGGCATTCTGACCAAGCCTAAATAAGACTCGGCTAGAATGTTGTACAAATTAATTTATAGTATAAATTAGATTTAGTATTATTAATTCTATTATCTATCTCTGTCTCTCTGTAATCTGTCTCTGGATATTAATTAGGTACTTTTAATTTATTTGTTTATGTGATCAAGGCGACATTTTCACTGCAGTGAAAGAGCCCTTAATTATGAATTAAAAAAAATCTCACTTAGCATATGTCTGTGACACCCATGAAGTGACTACCGCTTGTGGCACAGGCTGCTCCACAAACAGCAGTCGAATTACAAAGTGCCGTGCCAACTCCGGCAACTCCCTGGAATGGAAACATTTCTTTTATTTCTTTGCAGTTAATATAACAAACATACAAGGACTTAAAATGATGATATTACATATGTTATTCACATAATTTTTATTTAGAAAGTCTTTAAAATATTTGTTTCTCTATTATTGATTTGTTAAGGATTTTTGCAATTTGTGTACATAAAGACACAAGCAGATCTCTTGCCTAATAGTCTGTGCCACATTTGCGTATGAAGAGGCGACTCCACCCAGAAATATAGATAACAAAGTACTACATAACACAGCCCTGTACTTGTCACCCAAAATTATAGGGTATTAAGTCTCACAATGCGTATTAAATTCACTGATGTCACTCGTCATTTAGACCAGGGCAAAACGGCGCTACACAGTTGTACTTGACGATAGAAAAAGTAGTTTCACATAAGTTTAAAAATATTATGTATGAAAAACTAACCTTCAAATATTATAAAACTTGATAAATAATAAAACCCTAGTTCATTACTCCTACTCACCGATAAACAGCTAAACATATTGTGGGGTAATTGTACAATGTCTCTAAAAACTGTGGGCTTCTACTTTTCAAATATTCGTGCAGATCCTTGCATTGTAATGTCGGTGATGGGTTTAAACTTAATGAAGACTTTGATTTCGATGACTCGGACATTTTTAAGCTGTTTTTACTTTCAAGATGTTGTTTGTAGCTTTTACGATACACAGTCTAATAATATTTCATTCGCTAGTATTGGTAAAATATAAATTTGTCTGATTTTGAGTTTTCAGACCAAAACATGTCAACTTGACAGTTTTGAGTTATAGCCGTAATAGCAGGGCTACCAGACGATATTTTCCAATTATTCAGTAAAGTCCGAGATACTGATATTACACTGACGTTTAGAGTAGGCATTTTACAAGGGGATGTGACATTTAAAAAAACCGTTTTTGTTGGAAAAAATACTGGCCATGTGCGTGTTGGACCATGCAAAGTGAATGGTTACGTAGTATAACCGATATTATTCCATATCTCTAAATTTATACATCGCTAGGTTACATTTAAACTAATTTCTTTTAGATTTTTTCACCACATAGTTTAAAAGGGACACATTTTTCACGACTTTAGACATGCATAATATGTCATAAAATTATAAATTATATCCCTTCAACGCGCCAGAAGTTGGGATTAAAACCCACCATCTAGGTGGCTGGGGTTCCTCAACGATGCAATTTTACGCGAAGTTTTCTTCCCCGTACATACTTCGTCTTTGTGGAATTAACTTTCGCCTGCACTATTTTCAAACCAACATAACTTAATGAAACTTCAAGAAAAGGGGTTGATCTATTATTTCCTCAAAGACAGTCCGTCGACGCACCGCAATTCCACTGGTAGATATTGATGGTGTCCATAAGCACCGGTGATCACTTACCATCGGGTATCTTGTCCATTTGCAATCTTTTATAAAAAGTTATATATTTTTTTTATTTAGCAACGGAATCCTAAATATTGTCGATTTTAATTTGTTTTGTGTCATTAAATTGTAGTATAAAAAGAGGATAGATTTGTCAACTCAATAATATTGTTGTTGTACCCAATTATACAGTCTGGCAGCATTGTGTCATAGACAATCAAATATTTTATTCCATAGATAATAAAATGCAAAGGCAAACAACCCACCATAAATTATATTTACCTTTTCAGTTGAAATAAAAGATTTTTAGAGAGGGAGTCCGACACTCATGAACGTGTATGAAGGATCTATGTTGTTTCATGTTGGATATGTCCAAAATAAAAACCATACGCCGATAGAATTAACAAACCGACATAAGGCTGTTCCACAAATTCAATTACAAGTAGATTTGCTTACTTATATTAATGTTTTGACAGATTTTCCCAAAAAAATATGTCAAAAATGTACTGCCTGTAAGCAAATCCGACGGTAAACAGAATATTGGGAACGGCGGGTAGTAGATTTGCTGTTACTTTATCTTTCAGTCTTAAGTCTTAGTTAGTTACTTAGATTGAATAATCTAGTCATACGAATAATTAATCTATGTCTATTACATTATGATGGTCCATTCAAAATGGGTTGAAATAAAAAATAAATAAGCATAATTAAAATTATCTACCTTATTTATTGGACTATGTACAAAGAGAGTATATTACAAATACTCAGGAAAATTGTAATAAGTTGGTAGGTACTTAATTATATTTAGTGAACATAGACACACTTTATTAAACTATTAAATAAATAATAATAAATAATTTAGGATGCTCAAGATAGGGTGAAGTGGAAGCGTTTAAGTAGGAAGGCGAACCCTGGCACTAAGCCGGGATAACGCAAGGCAGAAAGAAAGAAAGAGACAGTTTAGAAGAAATTTCCAAGAACAAATGCATACTATTTCAAAGTACAATAAAATCATTAAAACCATGTAACCTACCTATGTTATTATTAACATAGGTAGGTAGGTAGTACAATTACTTAATACTCAAACTAGTTTCATTGAAAATAATAAAAAATAGTGTTTTCTAGTCTTAGTACTTAATTAAATATTTAATGCTGCATAAAATGCACGTTTATAGTAACAACTTTATGCGTTTACCTAAATAAATTGTCAGACGCACGTCTAACTGCATTACGATTGATTTCTAAAACGTTAGTAAGTTTCATAATAGCCCAATATTTATCAGCCTTCTATTTATACTTGACAAATAATTTTCCATTCAAGTTCCACAATGGTCGAGGGTCGGAATAGCTGAGAAAAAGAAATACCTTGTTCATAATCCCATACAAAAGAAAAAAGGTTTACTCACGCACACAAATGCCGGGTTGACGCATACGAGTGTAATTTCCCCATACACGGACAGGTCGTACACGGAGAGGTGCGGGCGGCGGCGAGAGGCGGGCGGCGAGCCCCGCGTTTCATTCTCGTCGGCAGATGGCGGATGCAGTGGACGCCCTCCGTCAGTCGCGCATAGACAACTCATCGAGATCAGTGTGCTCGCGACACTCTCAGCACCATTTTGTGTGTATCTTTCCGAACGGGACATTGTGTGTTTGTGCTCCGTGAACGAACTTGAACCCGCAACACAGCAGTGACAAACGACGTTCGCCGTTTCACTTTCGACATGCGAGCAGAGGGATCGATGCGATATCTCGGGCGCCCGTAGAAACCGCGCCTCCGTCATGAGCGAGTGATCGTCGATGTAAAAAAAAGCGAACACAGGAAACATGTCCGGGCGGCCCGCCGACGCGGATGCGAGCGAAGGGTTCCAGTTCGAAATTCGAATGCGGTCATGTCATCGCCTCTCGGATTTCTCATAAGTCACCGTCCAATGTCAAAATCGTGCACGTCCCGCGAGCGCCGACCCTCCGGATCGTGCGGAAAATGCAATCGTTGGTAGTTTGGTGGGCGGTGGTGTCGGCCGCCTGGGCGCTGGCGGGCGCCTGCTCGAGCTCCATCTCGAAGCGACCCGCGAGACCCGCGCGGCCGCAGCGGCCCCATCCTCAACCGCAGCCGCAGCCGCGGCTCAACGTCACCTTCCCCACGTTCAAGTGTGAGCCGGATTACTCGGCGTACTACTGCCTGAACGGCGGCGTGTGCTTCACGGTGGTGATCTCCGACAGCCCGATCTACAACTGCGAATGCCGCAGCGGGTTCGTCGGGCAGCGGTGCGAGTTCAAGGACCTGGACAACTCGTACGTGCTGACCAGCCGGCAGCTGATGATGGAGACGGCGTCGATCGCCGGCGGCGCGACGGTGGCCGTGTTCCTCGCCATTCTAGTCTGCTTCGGCGCGTGGGTGCGCCTGCACCGGCGCGGCAAGGCGCCGCCGTCGGAGGAGCGCGGCCAGGTGCAGCTGGTGGCGGTGGCGGCGCCTGGAGGTCGCGTGTCGCTCGCCATGGCACCGCCCGCGCCTGCGCCCGCGCCCTCACGTCCGCCGCACTAGCCCTAGCGCTCCGGCGCTCCCCACACTGTGTATATAGATAGTTATGTGTTAAGTTATGTGCTGAGGACGGAAGATGTAAGAAAAATTTATGTGATAATTATTTTACAAGCTTATAATTTATTCGGAAGGAATTCTTTAATCTTTTGTATATACTGTTGGATCCGTCCGGTTCCATCTTGCGGATAAAATTTCAGTTTCCCTCCCGGTGTTCATTTGTGGATTGTGTCAACATCCGGTCCAGTGTTTGTGGGAAGTGTGAGAACTGCCACCTTGTACCTAATACTGCTCGCTTCCACTACACCTGTTATGTGTTATGTTTATTGTGCTTTATCTATTGATACGGAGAGTACACTAAATGCCCTGAGCCCATCACTGACAAGCTATATCCTTTTCACATCTTATTTGCCATCACATTAAGAGTAACATTAAGGAATAAGTTTTTGTCAGTGCGGGCAAGTGAGTGGAGAATGAGTGAGTTTTATTAGCACTGAGTCACTCTTCACTCACTGGATGTTATTGTTTGTTAATGTACCATTGGTTGTGAGGTGTCAGTGTGGCCTGCAGTGTGCCCGGTGCCTCTGCAGGCCACACAGATGCTGCATTCAGCAGAGCGGATGTTTGTATGTTATTGCACTGTAGTGCAGATGTATTGTGCGTGTACAGTATAACAGTATGTTGTGCAGCGAGCAGTGCATTGGTTCCTATAGCTGTACTGGGCCCAGGCCTGCACATTCCATCTCGCGGATAGGATAATTTTACTGGAGTCAGTATTATTTTGTAAAACGAGTGTTAAGCGGGCAGCTTTATTATATTTTTAATTTATACCTCTTATCCCGGTGGGATAGTGCTGTATTGTATATGTTCAAAGTTTGAGCACGTGCCGTCAATGAGGAACGCTTCTTTTTGTAAATATAGCCCGTGTAGGTATTTATTAGATATTTATGTTGGTTTATTTATTGACTGCTTTATTTAGTTAATGTACGCGCGAACGGTCACCGGGCCACCGGGTCACGGGGCTCCGGGGCTCCGGGGCCGTTTCGACAAATTCGCCTCACTAAGCGGTTAACTGTTGTACTCTCTTCACCCTGCTAAGCATGGCCTCGCGTATTGTATATTCAATTGTAATCTCATCATGAATCTCCATTGTCTAGTTTATTGTAAAAATTGAAATATAACATTGGATGGTGTGTAATGTAAAGTGGTGCCCGTCGTGGTGGCCGTCGTGTCCCCTTCCGTAGGCCGCGCCGGCTCACATTCTGTCGCAAAATGTATCATTCACTTTTCACATTTTCACTTCATTGTATTTGAGAAACGGGACAGAAACTGTGAAATGGGTGGCAAACGGTAATAAAACCAAAATATATTGAGCTCTCTGTTTATAAATAGTGTTTCCGACGACGGCTCAAACCTCGAGGGGTACGCAAAAAAATAGCAAAGTTAGTTAGGCTGTGACATCACAGATTGAGGCAGAGGACGGGCGCCTCTGCGGCGGTTTTACCATAGACCCGAGAGCGCTAGACGCAGTTTCATTAGTTGACGTATGAAGTAGTCTCAGAGGCGCCCGCACCCTTCCGACGAACCCCCGCTCTCGTGAACTGGGATGTTTCGCCCCCAGTCAGTCACGAGTGCGGAGATTCGTGTCGCCAATTCATATGAGATTGTTTATACGAACATTCCAAAGTATTTGTAATATATTACCTACATCGCTAATAATTTTGAAGTATCTGTTAAGACGCTACATTGTTAATTATACAGTTTTCTATTGATCATTTGTTAAAAGAAAATTATACGAAACTAAATCCTTACAAATGTATTTCATTGAATGACCTGAATCCGACTGAGAAGGTAGAAGGGCGGTCGTCGGATCGCATCGGAACCTCAGACGGCCGCACCGCACCTACGGCTAATTATTACAGTCTTGAACTAGTTTTGTGTAATGTGTATCGAGTTATACGCATTCGGTAATCGCTAAGGCTGTGGTGGCGCGGCCGCTGGTCCTTACGTATCGTTGTGCAACGGTGGACCGTCGCGGCACGTCACTCCGCCCACCGACCGCCGCTGATCGCTTTTCATGCACTTGTGCAATCAAAATTAGTTCAAACGCTGTGAAATTGACTAATCGAGCGTCCATACGAAATGTGTACATTTGTTGCACGCCAACGAAAGCAACATTTTCACTGTTGTGTTAAAAAAAGTAGGTTTTGTTTCATCACGTTTCGAAACGTCCACAAGAAAGAATACGTGATCCGATCCGTGCGCCATAAAAGAGCTTTGTAAAGACGAAGGCGCGAGTGATGCGAGTGAGTCGGGCTCACGGGCTCACGGCTATGGCGCGGCGGTCCATTGAGCGCGTCTGGGACCATCATTTTTATGAATAGCCGAGCGGGACCGGTCCGCCACCGGCGTCGCGCTGCATAGAGTTCATTGAATGAGTACCCGTTCGTTTGTTGACATTCCCCGAAAACCTGCCCCGGCCCGGAATAGCCGCGTATCACGAGCTCCCGATGGATGGACAACGACCGAAATAGACGCCGCTCCCATCTATATTATATGCCGTTTTCGGCGTTCACTACGCTACGATTTGACTATTTTTTGTGCAGGAAACAGATGTATTGACGCCAGTTCTTTATAAATGTGACTTTTCTAAACTAATTCCTTTGAAGGCGCTTTGGAACATATTTATTATAGACAGTAATGGAACAGAATTCTTATAATGTGGAACATTAATTCAAGGGGATAATTTAAAAATTATAAATTTCTTAAAATACTAGAAAGTAAGGGATTTGAAATGTCAATGATAATCAGTTTGTTAGGTAAATTAATGTTTAGTTCGGATACAAATACATTTCATCATTATTGTTGAGTACCTACATGAGGAACAGATTTACAAATATCTTCAAACATAATGAGAGACAGTTCGAGGCAAACACATATGTTAACTCATACGAATAATACATCGAAATCGAACGAAAGCAGATATGGAACAAAGCTAGACGGCGGACGTCAGCAAAACACTGTGAATGAAAACAACTCGAGGCGAAGCGAGACAATCGTTGAGCACATCCACTAGCCTCCGCGGCTCGGCCAGCCAGCGAGCGTTGAGCCGCCAGCCCGTGCGCTGCGGAGCCGCGGCGGGGTCTCGCGCCTGGCTCCTCTAGAGACGTTGCGTCGCACAACCCACGCCCGTTTCTTTTATGGCTGTCGGGCCGGTGGCCATTGCGTCCAATTAACCCTTAAATTGTTTCTGTCCGTTTTATGTGACGTGTTATAAAAACACACACAAATGTGATTTGAGGTGACGCTTGCACCTGTCACGTGGTACGTCGCGTCTTATAGGCTATCCTGATCGTACTCGCGCATTGGAATCGCTATTTCGATCGATAGATGCGTTGTATCGATCATTTGAAATATTGCAATGGCGGACTAAGTTTGCACTCGTTAAAAATATTATTATTACGTAAGTATTTCTTTGTTTTATATCCTTTTTATGTTTAATTTAGTTAGAATAATGACAAAACGATAGTGTTCAATTGTTTTTATTACCGTAGTATTCGTATTTTTTTTTCGATATCTAATTAAATCTTAATGTCACTTGAATCTGACATTGCCAATTAGGTCTCATAAGGAGTGACTTTTATATTTGTCCCTTATAACGGACTTTGCCTTAAAGTCCCACGAAGGATGGTTACTTATATTTGTCATTTGTAATGGACATTGCCAGTTAGTTACTAGTAGAATTTAAGTTATCTATTTACACTATATCTTATATAATACAGATATATATCACATTTTTACAATATAAGTTTCAGAATTGACGATATTCATTTCAGTAATATGGCGAGGAAAGGTTGGAGGTCTAAGCAAATACTTGCGATATTACCTCCTTCCAATTCTGAAGATTCGGAGATTGAATCTGAAGATGATGAGGAGAGAAGTATATTAGCGCGTGAGTACTTCATAAACAACTACACTGGCTCTCACACTTCTTCACCGGTGAGAAGTATTTCGCCTGCTATTTATGACCTAATTCAGGATCTCAGTGACTTCGAAGAACCAGCAGAGGCGGATTTAGGGGGATTTACATCAGAAAACCAAGTAAACCAAAACGAAACACCGCCTATGATGTCAGCATCATCTTCATTAGTAGCTAGACCTCAAGTTCTACCAGGTTGCGTTGTACCAGAAACACCATCTACAACTTCCATAAGATCTCCACTGACACCAAGCACAGTCACAACACGTCGCCGTACTAGACAAGACGCCAATATTGAGTCGTCCCCATGCCACTTCTATCCACAGAACCTGTTGCAAAAAAGCGTAAACTAAAACAATTAGTTGCTAAAGCAATTAGTTAAACAGTGCCTCGAAATGGAAGAAGAGAGATCATTTGCTATTGATGAAATGATTATACCATACAAAGGTAAAAAAGCTGGCATTCGCAAGCAAATAAAACCATAAATGAGGCGTTAAATTCTTAGTTCGAGCTGGCACCTCAGGGATGGTTTATGATTTTTTTGTCTATGATGGCGCACACGCTTTTCAGGTTCGCTTTTTAAGTTCGCTTTTCGAGTTCAATTTACAGAATGGGAACAAAATTATCTCGGCGCGGCGTTGGGGGTAAAACAGTTGTCAGGCTATGCAACACTATATCTAATCCGGTTCTTTCCACAGTTTACTTTGACAATTGGTTTACTTCTTTGGAGCTACTTTATTATTTACGTAACGAGATGGGGATACTGTCTTTGGGCACGGTCCTTAAGGACAGACTGCGCAATTGTCGTCTAAGTAGTGACAAAGATATGAAGAAGAAAGGTCGTGGTACATTCGAAGTTGTATGTGATAATGGGAAGAGATTAGCCGTTACAAACTGGGTAGATTCGCAATGTATCTACATTGCGAGTTCCTTCTGCGCCCAAGATCCGGTCGGAATAATAGAAAGATACGACAAGAAAGGAAAAAGAGAGTTTATGTACCCTGTCCAAATATAATCAAAATATATAATACATACCTCCTGGTAGCCGGGGAGTCACTGGGAGGGAGCGAGAGAATCTCGTCATTGAGCTTAATCGGACCTTGGATCTCATTCCGGAATGGGGTGTAAGGAATTTGGTTGAGTTCAATGCCAAGAAAACACAGGTGTGCGCGTTCATGTGCAAAAAATCCCCGTTTTCTCCACTCCCCAATCTTCGGGGTATGCCGCTTGCATTGCGGAAGTTCCAAAATTGTAACTTGATCTCAAAATTAGTTACAAGACGAATGTTATTTTAATAATTTCATATTACTTTGTATTATTTTGTTAACTAGTCAAACTGGCAATGTACTTTTTATGTGACATATATGCTGCGCTCAATTCTGTAGACTAGTTGGCAATGTCACTTATAAGTGACATTAAAAAAACCTATGAAGATATAATATATTTGTTTAATTTTCGGATATATTATCTTTATTTATCCCTAACAATATACATGATTTATAAAAAGTCTGAAAAAATCATCGGTATCAGGTACTGCCAATTTAAGGGTTAACATGCCTACGTGCTCCGGCCCACTTGTCATTACCTTGCTTCGCGAAAATCTTCCTGCGACATGTATGGCACCGTGTCCGAGATCATCGGCTTTCGGCCACTTTAAATGGCATTTTTTTTTCTTAAACGTTTTGATATGCCCGTCGTGTGTGATTTTTTCCTGGATAAATTATGTTGTCGGTCACTTTATCAGTATAATCGGGTTTTATGAAACAATTCGTCATTCCGATTATTTAACCGTATAATGTCTGTAACTGTACCTGTTTTTGTTTTCGCAAGCATTTCTCTATCCCGGGTCAGCGTCTAGAGCGGACGCGCCATGCGTATATCAGTGCCGGCTCTGCATACAAGCATCATAAAGCCGTCCAGAACAGGTTAAATATTATTTCATCTATAAAACTAATTTAAACGGATTTTATCGCGGTTTTTTATTAATTTTGATCCCGACGTTTCGAAGACTTTTCAGCCTTCGTGGTCACGGGATGGACTGAGGTGTAGGTTGTCCCAAAATTATGAGTAATATTCGCGTAAACGTAAGAAATCATTATTGTTTCATCTGCTTTACTATAGATTTTTTAAGTACCCTGAATGACGCAACGGGCAGGTAGCTCGCCTGATGGTAATTGCCTGCCAAAAAAACAGAAATAACTACAACACACAGAACTTTGAATTAGCTACAAAGCACTGCATGGCACTGGACTGTGCGGACTGCCCGGTGATTTTACTGGCTCCAATGTCCTTCAAACAGAAACACACCAGAGCTTAAACACTACTGCTTGGCGGCAGAATAGATGAAGCGCTGGTATCAACACAGACAGCTTATACATACGATAGACCTACACGCTTGTAAAATATGTATTATTTAAAAGTTCTCCTGACTGGTCTAACGGCAGTACACTTTGTTTCAGAAACCGTGAAGTTGGGTTCAAATCTCAGGTTAGACATCTCAATCTGTCAGACATTTCACTTTAAAAATCACACACGAGTTCCTGATATTGGGCTCGCCCGTATCACATTATGGGTCAGAAATAAATGCGGTGAGATATGGGTACTCTAGTTATACTTCTGCCTAACCCTGCAGGATACAGGTATGAGCTTATGTTACAATCAGACGCAGTATCTACAGTAAGCCGATGTACAAGTTTGTCTGTCCACTGACGCAATTTCAACTAATTATGTCACAGTTTTGTCATTCATATTTTAGTTTGAAATAAACACGGGTCCGAAAGGGTCATGACAATCATATAAAAATCCGTTAATTATCGATATAAACGCCATATTTGTTTATATTATGTAACGTCATCCATCCGTAGGCAGTAAATTTGCCTTTATGCTAATATTGAGACAATTTAATTAACATTTGGATGAATGAATAATTAATTTATATTGAATGTGGAATAAAAGCGTAATATTTATATACAAATATTGCAAGACCGATACGCTTTGTTTGAAATTGAATTGGCAATTCGATTCCCATTTGGCGGACTAAAATGGACAAATCAGTATGACTTCGTGTCTCAAAGAACAGCTTTCTAAAAGGTTCCGATCAGTCAAGTCAAAAACCTTGCAGGTTGATAGGTCGTAGTCGAATAGTTTTTTTATATTGATTTTTAAATGAGACAGCACGTATTGGAACACTCTTACGCATTGTGTTCCCTCATAATATATAACAACTGAGAATTAAGACGAGCAAGTCACTCGTTGGATGGTAGATACCTCGTTTACCCTTATCAGTAGCAACAGCATTCAGAACTTGGAATTATATAGTAGTTACTGTGTGGCACTGCACTGCGCTGATTTCGAGACACGAGCAAATACTTCAATGTATACTAGATTGGTTCCGCGGTGCATAGAAGTTGCGCAAATATGTTACGGTCAATTGACCATAACTCAATATTACCATATCGCTTGCTCTTGCCTGGAACCCGTATTCCGCTCTCGGTCTGTCAGCTGTCAAACTCCCACATGATACAAATTTACTTCTAAACAGCCCGTCTAGTACATTGAAGTTTTTGGACACGAGAATTTAAGACTCATAATGTCTAGGTACTAATTTAACTGGCTTGAATGTCTGATTCAGGAAGATTTCATAAACTATATGTGTTATATGAACAATGTCATGTTTTTAGACCTTAACCTCAGGGCGTACTACTAAAAAACTTATATGACCTATAATGGGTGTATTTTAAAATAAAAAGTGACGATTTTTTTACTACATCTTATGGAATATTTGTAATTTAGCTAAAGGTTATCAGATGTATACAGCGTTAACATAGTGCCCTGGATAAAGCTTTAACCGAATTTGTAACAAAATTACGTTCACACCATTACGCATGTTCAAACTTCAAAGCATCATCTGACATTTTTTTTTTATTTAGAAGATCACAGCACCTGTGGCGGTCAGCCACTCGTCATGTTGGAAGCCCATCTTCCAGTCGAGCGGTTCTTCCTGTGACAGCTGGTGGCACGTGCGCGCTGGCTGCGTGTGCGCGGCAAAAAACGCGCGAAACGCGAAATCATAGAATATATAAAATATTTTCTTATAGACAAGCTACATTGTCAAATTTATTTTATAATCTAGAATTAAAATCTCTTTTCATTAATAAAAAGTCTTTATTTTCTAAATAATAACATTTTTTTTTTATTATTTATTTATTTATTCTTTAAACACACACAGTCATTACAGGAAATTCCCAATTCAACTGGTGGAACTAACACAAAATAAAACCTAACCTACATACCTTCGAAAAATCTTATCGAATTCTCAGGTATGCAGGTTTCCTCACGATGTTTCCTCCACCGTCAAAGCAAGCGATAATTAACAATGAATATACACGTAACTTAGAAAAGTCAGAGGTGTATACTTTTGGGGCTGGTGTTGAACCTGCGACCTTTGTCTCGACAGTCCATACCACTCCCCGCTGAGCTATCGCTGCTTAGTTTCAAATTTCTTTGAAACATATTTTATAAAACCAGATTAAAATTGATTGATCCGTTTGGAAGTGGCGATACTACAGTCAGACAGAATAGTGCCAAACTTGTAACAACTCTTTGCGCCGGTAATACACCAAAAGCAGGTGAACTATTTTTAAATGATTTTAAACAACTGAATGAAGACAAAATACCAGCAATCCCTCTTAGCTACTATTATTGTGGTGGCAGGATACCTGATAATTTTGTGCCCGACTTGAGAACGACCACCGTACACGTGGTGAAAACCCGCCATAGTGGCCTATTCAGGCAAGGCCCGTTCCGGGGTGAGCCAGTGTTCAGTAACTTCAGGCTGGTATGATTCTGTCAACCGTCGAGGGATGCAATGTCTTTAAACGTCGGCATTAACCTTAGACAGGACAAGTGTCCAGTAAAATCAACACACGAATACGCATAAATCACATAATTTACGGAATCAGACACTGTATATTATTGAGTGGTTTAATTACGATTTTTTTCATTGTTAGTATTGCATGAAAAGCGTATTAGAAAATGCCCTTTCTGTGACAAACATTATTCTGTGTATGAATCAAGTACTTAACACCAATAACGCTACTTGGGGGGTGAGTTTGAAAAAAACGTTTTGGAAACGCACGTGTCACCTGCCACTCATCGCCGCATTGTTTTATTGAGCATCATTAAACACGCGTTATCGACATCTTGATTGGCAGTACGATATCGATGCTTGTGCCATGAAATTGAATTTTAGAAAAAATATACTAGGGGGTTGTATACGGCTTGATTCGTTATCCACTTCTACAATTAAAATTGTTTAATAAAAATTACCAAACAATATGAATAAATGAAATTATCCAGCTACATTTATCCTACCTCAAACGTTTATATTCATTATGGGGAAGAAATTTGGCCATAATCCGTAACATTTCCAAAAATGAATGGATGCATTTGGCATTAATCACTAATCCAAGTTTGAAGTGGATAAATAAGTCGCTGGCCACTAATTATTAAAATATGGCGGGATATTTGGCTAACAACAGGGATTCAAAATTTAAATAAAACACATTCTAGATTTTCACTAGGTACTTTAAAGTGAAAACACATGTTTATTAAACGTCACATTATCGATATAATTAGTCATAATGGTGAGGTAAGTACAGTAGGGAAATTATAAGTTACCTAGATGAGAGTCGCTGTCGTCAAACAATCATTGGTAGATTTACGATCGATTACCAATGTTAACAGATTTTTAATTCGTTCCAACATTTGCCATCGCCAACATATTAGAGTTGTTGCACTATTAACTATACTTAATCATGAATTTAATAAAAATGTATTTTAAAAAATAAAGTAGTACAGTAGAATCCCGATTATCCGGACTTCGATTATCCGGATATCCGATTATCCGGACTCATTCTTCACAGCTCTAATTACTGACTTAGAAATGATTTGACGGCGCAACAAGACATTTTACGACGAGTTTTTTTCCCGCCTCCGACGTGTAGGTACTGCTCTCATTTGTTTGCGCGATAGAGTTTGCTATTGTTTGATTTTATTTGATAGCATCCAACTAAAAGGTTATATTTAACATTTCTGTTTACGTTTTGCGTTAGAAATGTATAATGTCTAAGCGAAAAACAGTAGTGCTATCTCTCAATGATAGACTTGAATCCCGCATTTTAACTGATGAAGAACTCATTAACAGTAACAGATTTGAAAAGTAAAGATAAAGAAAATGAAGAAGAGACTGAAACTGGTGATGTATGTCAAGTACCATCTCACGCAGAAGCTATTGGAGCTCTAAATGTAACTTTTAAATGGTTTGAAAGACAGGACGAATCGGATCCCATACAGTTATTACAAATGAAACGTATCAGGGACTTGACCGCAATGAAAAGTTTTTTTTTTATTTAAATGACGAGACGAGCAAGGCGCTCGTCTGATGGTAAGCGCCTGCCCATAAACAGAAGCAACACCACACAGAACTTTGAATTACAAAGCACTGCATGGCGCTGAACTGCGCTCGTCATTCCAAGACATAAAATCTTAAGTCTCATATTGCCCAGTAATTTCTCTGGCTTCAATATCCTTTAAACCGTAACACAACAGTGCTTACACCCTGTTGTTTGGCGGCAGAAATAGACAAAGCGGTGGTACCAACCCAGACGGCCTCTCGCAAACGAGGGACCTACCACCTTGTAAAATGTGATTCATTACGTCAAAGATTAATCACAAATTATTTCCAACCAAAATTTTAAATTACAAAGGTTACTCGATTTTTTTTAATATCGTATTGTCTAAATAACGTATGTCCCTTTCTATAATAAAAAAGTTATTAAAATTTAAATATTGTTTGATTTGACTTTGAAATCGATTATCCGGATTTTCGATTATCCGGAATACCCCTGGTTTTAATTGATCCGGATAATCGGGATTCTACTGTACTTACTATTGGCTGTTGAAGTGTCATTATAAAAATTAGCAAGATTTAGTTTAGTAGCATGAATTTCTCTCAGTCAGATTATTAAACGCAACCATTTATGACGTGGTACGTCTTTCTTTCTTCATCGTACTTTACCCTCTTTTTTACCTATTTCATAATTTTTCTTTACGTTACTACGAAAAGCAAGCAATGGCTGTCGGTATCATAAAGATGGCGTGCCGGTTACAGCAAAGCCGATTGCGACTCATTCAAAGAGGCCTTACTATCCGCTTAAAGCACTCGTGAAAATACAATTTAAATAAAATCATATTTTATGAACAATTTCTCGAGGAGTGCATGCATTCGTGGCGGCTGTGCGGTTAGCTAACATCGTGGGAAGAGAGGCTATTGTTCTGCCTGCCCCGTACCGGAAGGCGCACGCGACATGACGTCTCATTATATCGCTCGTCATTTTACTAATGCCACTGAATCTGCCTTAAAACTCGCCTCTGCCTTGTAAGTGGTAGAACTACTCATACTTGTCTGCAGCATGAATGGGCCGACTCGATCAATTGCGTTTCGCACGGTAATTGAGATTTGCGGAGGAAAATCTCCTTCCTATTATTTTTATAGCATAGTGCGGCAAACGAGCAATTGGAGTCACCTGATGGTAAGTGATCATCACCACCCATGTACGCCTACAATACTAGAAAAATCATGGGTGCCTTGACGACCTTAAAGGAAAGGGGTAATTAAGGGATTACGAAGGAAAGAGCAATTTGGGACTCCGAATATCTCACTCATCGTACGAAACGCAGTAGCAAGCCGCTACTTTACGTTGGTTTTCTGTGAGAAAGTGGTAACGACGCGGTCGAGCCGGCCCATACGTGCTATAGACAAAAATGTCTACAGTGTAGCTTTATTACTCAGAAAGAGCCAGTCACCACCAATATGTGGAGCAGGTCTTAGACAAGTCTAACTTGAGAACGAACTTCTGGCGTTTGAAAAAATATAAACACGGTGTATACAATAGTATTATGGATTTAAACAAATACCATCGCAAACACGCATGTTTACCGTTTGTCTATTGTACGGTGCTGGTCGACTGTCATTGTTTGGTCTGATTTATATAATAACTAGGTGTCCCCCACGGTTTTACTTGCGGGTATATTACTGCTTTGCTCCTGTGGTTCGTAGTAATTTTATATAGCTGTAACAAACCAAATATACGGTGTATATACGACCTTTGCTGAATTTTGCTGGTGGGAGGATATTAGTATCAGACCGGATAGCGACCACCGTACACTGATGTTAAAACCTGCCATAGTGACCCACCTTGTGTGGGCCAAAATGCTTCTTCCCTCCCCGAAGAGGGAAGAAGCATTTTGGCCGGCATGATTCTGGTGATCACCATTGTTTATCGGTGGTTGCTGGTTTTTTAGACTGCACTACGCTTACCATCAGGTGTAGTGCAGTCACTTTGCCGTGCTCCGATAAAAAAAAACCCCAATCGACCAAGTCGTTCAGAATTACACGATCACAAACAGATGCACAAACGATTATATATACGTTTTCAGTAATATATCATAGTTTTTTGATGAATAAAGTTGATCAGTCTTTCATGGGTTAATAGGTAATACTATTACCTTATAGTGGGAAAAAGGAACCTTTGTAGGTTGATTTTGTTGCCCGTGAGTCGAGATTTTCTGAATTGTTATCAAGTTAAAATTAACATGTAATATTGAGGTCTATAGCCTCATATTTTTTCTTCCTACCAATATTAACCCGGCTTATTCCCCAGTCTTCCTTCCTACTTAGACAACGCCTGTTATCCTCGAAGGGCTAGGCAGAAGTGTAACCAATACACCCACATTCCGCCGAAGTTATTTCCATCCCCTGATGTGATAGGGGGCGAACCTATCGCCATACCAGTCACAACTCCAGACTCTGGGCCGATACTGAGCATTTCGATATGGAAAAACCCAATATCACATTTACCACTATCACTACCACTATCACTTATCCCTTCAGGCATAAACATTTAGTAGTAGTTGGGTATTTATCTCTCCCTAGAAGTGCGGTAAAGCGACCAGACTAAGGTAATCATAAATCCACCAATAACCAGCGTAACTCATATTTCAATCCCCAAATTTGTTGTTCTAGATAAAAATCTCGAAGTCAGCAACCACGTTGGATTTATCTGTAATGTGTATATTATGCTAAGTGCCGCCAACATATTTGCCAAATGTGGATGCGCGGCCGCCTTCCGACTCGCTGTGGGGTCAGGCTGTCTGCTCTGCACTAGCAATGAGACATTCAGATCATGTTACATACGGTATTTTAGAGGCATTTCCTTTTTAAATATGATTAACTGGGATTATGATTGTCTACGAATAAAACTAAGGTATTTGTTTGACTCTGTAGACAAAAATGTCTACAGAATGAATGGGCTGGCTCGACCGGGTTGTTACCACTGTCTTACAGAGAACTGAGGTGAAGAAAATTTCCTGTTGCGTTCTGTATAGTGAGTGAGATATCCGAGGCCAATCTCTCTCCCAATTCCGATCCATTATTTAATTTTAATTAATTATTTGGTGTTTTCCGTACGGTGAGTGAGATATCCGAGGTCAATCTCTCCCCATCCCGATCCATTAATTAATTTTAATTAATAATTCCTTTCCTTTAAGATCCACAAGGCGTTCACGATTCTTGTGATATTATGGATGACCATGGGCGGTGGAGATCACTCACCATCAGTGACCCATTTGCGTTATTGACTGATAATTAAGGGTTTGGGAAAGGGAGCGGGATTTGGGTCTCCAGTTATTACGGTCTCCCTACGAAACGCAGTAGTAAGCCGCTATTTAACATCGGTTTTCTGTGACACAGTGGTATCAACCCAGTCGAGTCGTCAGCCTTCCGTAAATCGGTCCATTGGTTGGGTATCGTGATGTCGTAACTCCCTCGTAGTTCCTGATATACACTATACAAGTTAACCTAGTGTAGGGGCAGGACTATATGTGTGACTGTCAGGTGTATTTATTTATTTAAGGCTCTACAAGCAGATACACAAACGAACAAAGACAGACGAAGAGTATATCATAACCCTTCTTAAATATATAATTCATTGGTTAAAAACTAGAAAGCAAAGACGAAACGATATTTGAAATTCAACAGTTTTAACGTCATCAAACATCTCTATTAATAAGTAGTGTAAATATATGTTGATCATAAGAAAGTGCTTAATTATAAAACGGTATATATGACTAATGATTGATTAATCACAATATACTCGTATGTAAATAATTAATAACCATTAAACCACAAACCACGAACGCTACGTCATCTCAAACGTGATTTTCTTTATGTACGCACATACGGGGAATATATTAGAAACGAATAATAATACCAGTTCTATAGAAAGAAAGAAAAAGAAAAAATACCAAAAAAATATTTCAGAGTCGATCTCGCTCACTAAGGGTCTCGTACTTACACTACATTTATACTTATTCTTAATAATAAAAATACTAGCCCTGTATATAAGTCCCACTGCTGGGCATGAGCCTCCTCTACTGAATGAGAGTTAGGTCTACCACGCTGGCCTAATGCGGGTTGGCAGACTTCACATACCTTCGAAAAATCTTATCGAGGTCTCAGATATGCAGGTTTCCTCACGATTTTTCCTTTACCGTTACAGCAACCGATAATTGAAAATTATTCTTATTTACATTATTTGATATCTATACATATTACACAATTACTTGTCCTGACTGACTGATTCATTAACGCAGAGTCTAAACTTAAAATGTTGACAGTTGATGTCTTTTATGTTAAGCATCTACTAAGAATAGACCGATGATTATCCATTTTGAAACATAAATAAATTATAGTAGAATGAAACCCATTGTAAAAGGAAGAGAATACAACAAAATTGATAGGAAAAATTAATTACGGGCGATCTGAGGTCGGGAAGTGGGAAGGGGGGGGCTTTTAAGGGTAAAAAACGGTTTATCTCGATTTCCGGAAAAACTACAAGTCCTATGGAAAAAAGTTAAATCGCAAAGTTGTAGGTAATAAAAAGATCTACAACTTTTGTATACACACTTTCTTCACATAACCTCAAAATACATGTGAAAAATTCAAATAACCAAGTTTTTTGTTTTTATTTTTATCTATTATAATAAATCATTTTTTTTCACGAAATTTGGTGAAAACTTACCTTTTTGTATCCCAAATACACTGTAATTTTTTTGATTTAAAATATTTATTTTTGCACCTTATTTTGACTTAATATCGAAAAAGCAACCTAATTTTC
The DNA here is from genome assembly GCA_949126905.1 of Amorpha juglandis. Lineage (NCBI taxonomy): Eukaryota > Metazoa > Arthropoda > Insecta > Lepidoptera > Sphingidae > Amorpha > Amorpha juglandis. The sequence goes on from OX421383.1 coordinate 1,975,978, forward strand.
AAACGAAAATTCTCACGTCAAAATATGAGCTTTTTTAAAAAAGTCTGTTGGTTTCTTGTTCATTGAATTCTCTACTTTCTGATGGTGTAAAAAAATATATACATTACTATGGTAAATGTGCTCAGAAAATGTAAAGTTATAAGTTAATACTTAATAAGACATCTACAATATTTTGAGAAAGTTGTAGAGTCTTCTTTCGTCTATTTGTTTCTATTTTTACCATTTTCAACCGGATAATCATCGGTCTAGAAAGGATTTTTGAAAATGTAACCCCTAAGGGGGTAAAACAAGGAATGAACGGTTTATGGACGTATGCCAGAAATATGACGATGCTTAATTTCATACTCGTGGAGCCGGGAGTAAATGCTACTAACATATAAATAAATACACCCAACAGTCATACACATTGTCCTGATTCCACAGTAAGATACGATTCTTGTGGGTGGGTAACTACGAGAGACTTTCGGTGTCACATAACGTAGATCCTGTAAAAAATATTTGTGGATTACACATTTGTCTCGGTGCGGGGATCGAACCCGCGGAATCTCGCTTCACAGCCGGCTACTCGCCCCCTGCGCCACGAAGGCTGTCATATGATAACACATTCTATAAAAATTTCAGTTGTGTACCTTATGGTTCAGAAGATAAGTATAGAACAGACAGACGGACAGACAGACCGACAGCGCAGCATGGGCTCTGTAATGGGATTACGTTAGTACACTTTGTGTACGGAAAATTAAATACTAAAAAGAAACTAACCAATATATAGATTTGCACCAAGTTCTGTATATTGTTAAACTAGAAGCATATATTTTTCTACTACTGGGTACGGGCCTTGGAATCTAAAAGAAAAAGAAGAATAAAATAGTTTATTGATCATCTAGGTAATTCAAATAGCGCTCATGACGTCAGTTAAAAAAGATACGCAAGTATCAGAAACCATATCAACTTATGTAGGTACCTATACATAGCAATATCAACAATACATTAGGCAATTAAGTTTTCTTTACAGTACGTGTAAAGAGAATTTTTATTATGGAACAAGTCCAATTTAGTTATGAGTTTTAAGGGAGGGATCATGGGCATAACCAAAAATGCACGTATTTTAAAACTACCACCGGATCCAAAGCGACCCAGTTTGAGAAGACTCGGCGAAACAAACACAGTGGGTTTTACCACTGGATTCAATACGGTGCGACTCAGCCCTAAGAAGATCAGGCTAGTTAAACACAGTGGGCTTGTTTTTGGTCCAGTTTTCCAAACTTATTTAGGGAAATACAAAGTCCCATATATAAATTTAAGCGGCGTTGATACGAACCATAGGTATCTGCGAACTATTGGGTTTTAAAGCTGCCACCAGATTCAAACGCAACTCCGCTTGAGAAGATCTCAAATTCAATGGGCTTCTTTTTGGTAAAATTGATAATGACGGGGATTAGGAATAAATCCGCTGCACGGGCTTAATGTGGGTTGGCAGACTTAGTTTACAGACTTCAATATCCTTCAAACCTCAACAATCCAGAATTGCAGAAATACTCGTAGACTGCGCGATGGTACCTACCCAGACGGCCTCTCGCATACGAAGGACCCACCATCGAGTAAAATGGTATGCACAGATGTTGGTGGAGTAGCCAGGCCGGCGCGTGTACGGCGTGGGAGATGCGCTCAACTTGGACCGGTGACGTCACTCGCTGTCTTCAAACCTACACCGGGCTCGGATGACGTCCGCGCTTCTACAAACTAATCGATATATCCGCAAAGTAAATGGGACCCGATTGGACGTCGACCACCGTGTTCATGGTGATAATTTTCCAGCAAGTCATACTTCGGGGTCGGCCGGTGTGTACCCATTTATTTTGATCTGGTATCATTGATGGATAAAAACTATGGACTAAGTGGTAGAACCACGCTGTAGATACTTTTGTCTGCAGCATGAATAGTGGCCCATTAATATTTTCAACTCCTCCCTGACCTTCTATCTGATTAATTTCATTGCGGGACATTTAGGCATTCCCAGAGACTCGCCGAGTTTCACTGCTCGGTGTCAACAAAAATGCGGGCCACTGTTGATCTTGGTGCACAGGAGATACAGTGGCGTGTGTGTGGGCGGGATAGTCTCTGCAGCATGAATAGGCTCGACCGGATTGTTACCACTGTTTCACAGAACATTTACTTCAAGTGGCAGCTATTGTGTTTCATACACTGAGTGAGATATGGGGGCCCAAATACCCCCTCCCTTCTCCAATTCCCTTATCCCTTTAAGGCCGGCATCCGTGATTTATAGGGCATTTTTCATTAGCGGTGGAGATCACTTACCGTCAGGTGACTCACTTGCTCTGCTATAAAAAAAACCTTTCTCAATAGTCGACATTATATCTGGACTGCACTATATTATGCATCAGGTGTAGACATTTCGCTGTGCCAGGAAGAAATAAAATGAGTTTTTTTATTATCCGGATGTGTGTATTGGCAGTCGTAAGTAATTTCTTTTTATCGGTAATTTTGAGAGTGTCCGCGATAAAAATAAGTCTTGGATGATGGAAATATAAATTAGTCATATTAATAATCATAAAGGGATCGATCCAGTTATACCAGACTGGGGCGATACGCCCATTATAAAAGGGTCTCCATTGGGAGCCCAGTCGCAGACCAGTTATGTTGGATAAGGACATTATGTCCATGGGTTATGATGAATTAGAGAGCAATCCTTATCGGATCTTGACATGGCGTTGTGGTCTGTAAAGCAATAATAATATACGAGTGACCAATCAATGTGATAACAGTCGCTTGTTTTAAGCTAAATACTCTTTTCACGTAGCTTCCTACCTTTTGGCTCGGATTCTTATGTGGTAATATTATACTTCTTATACTTGCCATAATTTTTTTTGAGGTGTAGAGCCAGGCTGTAGATAGTTTTGTCTACAGCATTATTGGGCCGGCAGTCGGCTCGACCGAATCGTTACCACTGTCTCACAGTAAATCTATCTAAAGTAGCGGCTTGCTACTGCGTTTCGTACGGTGAGTGAGATATCCGGAGGTACAAATCTCCCTTCCCTATCCAATCCCTTAATTACCCATTCTCTTTAAGCTCGGCAACGTGCCTATGATTCTTCTAGTATTGTGGGCGTACATGGGCGGTGGAGATCACTTACCATCAGGTGACCCACTTGCTCAACAATAACAGATCAATCGGTAACATAGCAGAGTTTCTCACAACAGAATAAAATATATAACGGATAGACTGTACCAAGCATTTATGTCACAGGTTAAAAATCAGATTTTTCTTTATTTTAGGCATCAACAGTTTATGGTAAGTAATAAAATAAATATGGTGAATTATAGACGGTGTAATTGGTTGGTATTTTGGACATCGACTCTAAAAAAAATTCAAATCCAAATTCTTTATTACGTAATTAGGCCGTCAAGGGCACTTCTACACGTCATTTGAATCTACCGGTGCTTCGGAAATGCCCGCTGGTCTGAGAAGAAGCACCAAGAAACTCAGTCGTTGGCCTTTTACACTTATTTTGTGTAACGTAGTGTTTTCTGGCCTCATACTGTGACTGGATTTCAAATTGTCAACAGCGTGCAAATATCTTAAATATATAAAACTCAAAGGTGACTGACTGACATAGTGATCTATCAACGCACAGCCCAAACCACTGGAGGGATCGGGCTGAAATTTGGCATGCAGGTAGATGTTATGACGTAGGCATCCGCTAAGAAAGGCTTTTGATAAATTCTACCCCCAAGGGGATAAAATAGGGGATGAAAGTTTATATAAAAATCAAGCGAGCGGAACGGCGAGCAAAAGCTAGTATATTATAGACTTCAATTACAGACTGTGTCGGTGCGTAGTTGTAGTGCGTACTCGGTACGACTGCTGTGGTGATGTCTCGGGTTCCATCCTCAGGTCAGGTAAAAGTGATCAAATCAAAACGTTTATTTTGGAAATAGGCCACAAACGGCTCTTTAACACGTCAATAGTAAATACATTTCGCTGAAATGCCTCTGGAGTATGAATAAGCATTTATACAGACCTACATGATTCTGGTGACCACTGATAAACTCATTGTTAGTTGGTGGTCGCTGGTGTTTTGGATTACACTGCGCTTACAATTAGATGTAACGCAGTCACTTTACCGGGATAAGAAATAAAAAAAATCCTCCCCTCCATGCATCGTATTCCTTAGTAATGACGGACGTGACCTCCCTTCTGCATCACTTTCTTTCATAGGATCCTTCTTCATCTGTTTGTAAAAAAAACTACATCCCGAATAATCCATAATTCAGGTGATTTATGTCGTTTGTCCATTTCATGCCAAAAAACAGTTGGAGTGATTCACTCGTGACGCGTTGGTAGGTAAAGCGGTTGCATCCTGCTTAACACAATTGTTGGTAATGACGCTTCCCGAGTCCCGACGATGACGGATCATCGTCTTTGCCGCCAAAAACACCTCGACTAATTGACACATCATTTCTAATCGGTTACTGGACCTTATTTTGTTTTCAAATATTTGTTTCGGGGCTGGGTGTTGTGAGACCGAAAGTTTCTCGTAGTTCCTGATATCCACGACACAAGACTCGAATCTTAGTGTGGGGTCAGGACTATGTATGTGATTGTTGGGTGTATTTATTTATTTTCTTTATCTAGTAATAAGTCTTTGGACTTTAATGCCACAGTCAGAGTTTTTCACTAAGTTATTTTTTATTATTAATTGTTTAAAACATTTATTGTATATAGTAAACAATAAAAAACACAAGTCAGGCACAATTGGCGATCTTATCGCTTAAGGCAATCTCTTACAGACATCCAAAGGATGGAGAAAAAGGGAATCCTCGGACATACAATCAGTAAACTTAATCAATACATGTTATATAAATATAATTGAAGCAGCAATAGCTCAGTAGGGATTGGTACGGACTGTCGAGACGAAAGTCGCAGGTTCGAAACCAGTCCCAAGAGCATACACCTCTGACTTTTTTAAGTTACGTGTACATCAATTGTTAGTTACCTCTTGCTTTAACGGTGAAGGAAACCTGCAGACTTGAGAAGTTTCCGATAAGAATTTTGAAGGTACCTACCTATGTGAAGTCTGCCAACTCGCATTAGGCCAACGTGGTGGACTAAGGCCTGATCCCTCTTATTCAGTAGAGGAGGCTCGAGCCCAGCAGTGGGACGTGTTTAATCGATTTTCTTTTAACATCGTTAAGAACCATCTCAATTATATACCTTTTAGACAAAACAAAACCGCAATGAAACTAATACATTGTTAGGTATTACGACGCTATAGATATATGTACACAGGCAGACAAAATCACACCCTTATTGTCGGGGGCTGGGGTGGAAAAACAACATAGTTATAAAAAGGAAACAGTACAATTGGCACGTGTTACATTTCGCAACGTCGCAGATGACTTCACTCCATAGCGGCGCGGCGCGAAGGAAGCGAGTGGGCGCATGTCCTAGCCCGTAGCTCTGTCCGGGATTAGGTACGATCCGGACATCCCGCGATTTATTATCCTAGCACCACACACGCGGGATACTCTTCATAATTCTAATATTTCTGCTTCCACCTGCCTTTATCCCACTCGCAGTGTGGTCGGCGCCACATGCTTTTTATCACATGTTACAGAAAGATTTGGTTTGTAATTTTCACGACCTGCCGCCTGCCGGTAGTCGACCCCTCTGGGGATAAAACACAGACCAGAAACAAATATTTGTGGATTACACAAGCGTTTTTGTCTCTCTCTTCACAGACAGCTACCTACTCACTGCGCTACAGAGGCTGTCACACAATTGTAATATTTTACAATTCAAAGATAATTCTGAGATTTTATTTGGTTTTTTCTTACCCGGGTATACGAGCAAGCACGGACACAAGTAGTTAAGTAAATCGTATCATCAGCATTTAGTCGCCATAACGCGTTATTGTGTTAGCATATTAAATCAGTTCGGATTCATTCAGCAATCGTTCCGCGCGTATTCATATATATTTTTTTTATTTGATTGAATAAGACGAGCAAGGCGTTCGCCTATTATGTGATATCATACAACGTGTATATCAATTTTATACCAAAAATACTCTTATCTATCAACTATAATTCTATCATAAAGGGAATCTATGTAACTCCGGCCATAGATGAATCTGTATTTTTCTCTATGCCCGGGCGCAGTCACTCAAATCGCCTTTGATTGTTTATTATTTTCAGCAAATTATACAGCAAATTGTGACATAAAATAAACATATTAAAGTCAGGCTGCTGACATTAACCTGTTTTCAAAAAAGGCCCGGAATCCCAAATCCCCTTCCCTTCCTAATCCCTAATTATCCCTTTCCTTTATGGTCGGCAACGCGCCCCTGATTCTTCTGGTAGTGGGCGTGGAGATCACTTATCATCAGGTGACCCACTTGCCGGCCTATGCTGTAAAAAAAAGGCATAAACTCGAAATATTTTCGCTTAAAAATTCCACAATACTGGAATTGGGCAGTGTCGTAACATGAGTGTCTGCAGGTGAGGTCACCGTCGCCCACCTTATCGCTGTGTCACTTTTCCGGAAATGTCGGAACCAGGAAAATTGCACCACATATGACTATATATGGTTAAAAAATAAAAATGGTTTTAAACATTTTAAAAGGCAGTGTAAATTCTTAAGGACACTTAAGATGTTATATCATACATTGATTATTAACCTGTGCGAGTCTAAGAAATAAATATACTCAACAGTTACACACATAGTGAGCCCGCACTATGCTAACTTTTATCGTGGGTATCAGGAACTACGAGGGACTTGCGGTCCCACAACACCCAGACCCGAACAAACATTTGTCTCGATGCGGCGATCGAACCCGCGCCCTCTTGATTCATAGCCGGCTCCTCAACCGTTGCGCCATGAAGACTGTCCAAAATCGTAAGAATAATTATGCAAACAAGTCCTATAATATCTTAACCTGACTAAAAATAAAAATTCTACTTTAAAATCCGACTCAAGATGCGTTAACTTCTCTACTATACTTTGTACCCATCGTCAGATCTTAACCTAAGGAACACTCTTATTTAATAAAAGTAATATATCATTATGTAGTAAGTAGCGATGGCTCAGCGGGTAGTGCTACGGACTGTGGAGAAGAAAGTCGCAGGTTCGAAACCAGCACCACCAGCATTCACCTCTGACTTCTATAAGTGACGGGTATATTAGTTGTTAATTATCGCTTGCTTTACCCGTGAAGGTAATATCGTGAGGAAATCTGCATACCTGAGAACTCGATAAGATTTTGCGAAGGTATGTAAAGTCTGCCAACTCGCATTAGGCCAGCGTGGACTAAGGCCTAACCCCTTTCATTCAGTAGAGGAGGCACGCGCCCAGCAATGGGAGTATAATACAGTGCCAGTATTATTATTAATATTTAATATCTAACTATCCGATCCCGGTAAGTCTCGTTCCTATTCGCGTCAGTGTCTCGACCGGCGCAGCCCACCTAGTTACTAGTATTAATGGCATAGATCTAGGTCAAGTGGAGCTGGAGCTGGCTATAGAGCTCACTAACAGGTCACATCATTCACATTTACATCATATAATAGGTAAATAGACAATAAACCTCTTTTTTCTTTTTTTAATTAATCATATTACTTAAAGGTAATATACGACGCAGTAAAAAAAATCATTTGGTTCCGGTTCCGCCCGCGTGATTTCTAGGATTAAAAGATTGCTAATCCAGCTAATGCTCCACCTGTGTAATACATTTCATTGATACCTGTTCAGCTGTTAATGCTTAATTGAAAAACATAAAAACACATAAGAGAACCTCCGTTTTTTTCGTCGGTTATAAAGTAATTCATTGACCGCATGATAACTGAGTAAATAAAAAAAAACAAGTGTTCATTGAAACATAAAAATATATGACATATAAACTAGGGACTTACTTAAACAAATCGCTGAAAAAAAAAACATCAGTCGGCTAATAAGCATGTCCGAATTACTCAATTATTCAACTTCCTCGTTTGACAAAAGAAAGATATCCTCACCAATTGTACCTGTTTATCAAAGGAGACAATATTCACACAAAACAAACAGAAAATTCTCACGGGAAGGACATTTTGCCAAAACAACAATTTCCTAATAGGTGTTGAAAAAAAACAACCATTTCGCAGGTTGCTTCGTGCCCAATACAATAGATTACTCAAGCTGTAAACGACAAAACTATTGTTACATAAATCCTTTATTTTAATTACAAAAAATTAAGGTGTGAATCTGGGTATGTACGGTTCCGTAGACTTCTTACTTTTCCAACACTGATTATTTAGTCACTTTTTTTTATCTAGAGGCATATTTCGACGTACGCAACAGAGAGGTTTTATGAGATTGTTATATTTCTGCGGGCTAAACATATGCGCATCGCAATAATTTTGTCTACTCGTTTTGCCGTTTCATCTAGTTATCTCTACATGTCTATTTAAGCTAAAATGTCGGTATTCACGTCACGAGAAAATATTGCCGTTTCGTTTTTTCATGTCTTCTCTATATCCTTTATCTCTCTTTGTCTCTATGTTATTTCGGTACAAATTTGAAACTAATTGATATCAAAAAAGTTTTCTCTTTTGCGCGCCAGATGTCTTGTGGACTCATGATAAGTATGTCATTTTACGCGTATTTAACTATGGTTTTCCTTTAGTACTTTCATTGGTATGATGGCAGCGTACTATGGCTGAGAACCGTAGTGTCCTGCTTTAAATTCCCAGGCCGGACAATCACGTGTTTGAATTTTTTATTCGAAAAATGACACTAATTGCATAGGATTGGTATTTGTTTCAGTTATGGTGATAGGCTCGCCCGCTATCACATCATGGGACGGAAACAAGCTTCGTGAAACGTGGGTGCACTAGTTACACCACTGCCTACCTCTCCGGTGATACAGGAGAAACATTAATTTTTTCATTAGACTATCAAAAAAGTAATCAAGCAGTAACAACTAAGTTAGTCAACAAATTAAACAATTACAATCTAATACGGAACCCTAAAAATAGTTTAAAAATACTTTCGCACGGTACGGCATGAGTATACGTTCATTGATAAAACAATAAACGCAGTTGTAAAATCGTTTTGTGTCCATCAATGAAATTCTTCAATGACGTATTGTGGTGTGAGTTGTCAATGAATTCAAAGCGTAGTGGGTTTACGTTGGATTCTGATGCTTCAATGTAAAGAAGGTACTGAATGAGTTTTTTTTTATCCGACGCGGCAAAGACTGCACTACACCTTATGGTAAGCGTAGTGCAGTCCAAAAAACTAGTGACCACCGACAAACAATGAGTTCACATTTAAGGATCCTCTCCCTCTTCTCATCCCATGTTGGTGTGCCTTTTCCTGCCAGCCTATAGCGCGGCGGTTATTCCAAAGTTCCCTTAATTTTTAAGTTAGCCTTTTTAATGATAAATGTTCTGTACTTGACCTGTCATAAGCGCTTTCTTAGCCTACAAGATAAATAAAGATTTTGATTTTGATTTTGGTCACCAGAATCATGCCGGCCTATATAAATGATTTTTACCTCTTCGGAGAGGGAACAAGGAAATCGAGGGCTTGCAGGAGACAGGCGGATGACCGATGCCGACACAGGGATACAAGGATTTACCCCTATACCCGCCCCAACTAACCATCAAGTCATGTCGGAAGCCCAACACTGGACTGCGCTCATCACGGCGAGACATAATAAAAACGTCTAGTAATTTCACTGGATTCAATATAATATCATATATAACCAAAATACCACACTACAGATGTGCACTCGCAACCAGGGACATATTGCCTAGTAAGATTAATATGAGTCTGAAGATTCTATTTAAAACTATCTTTTGCTTATGAATCGTCTTCGTGAAAGTATTTTATGGTAAAAAAATGTACAATGAAGTTAGTGGACTACTTATTGCTATAATTATTTCGAAGAATTAAATAAAAAAAAAAATACTCTCATCAGAAATGTATTTATTTCCCACACAAACTTTCCCCCTTAGAGTATAAATTTTGAAAAATGCCGAAATGTGTGTCATAGAGCATTAATTAATAGTTTCAAGTAAAGACCAAGTTTTGGCGGGAATTCTGACAGCGCTTCATCGCATATTTTAATTTATTTCAAAACCTAGTTTAAAGTTGTGTTTGTTCTATAAAAGTGGTGTGGATTTGTGCAATAAACATTGACGGTGATTAACAGTGTATGGAAACATTAAAATAACTGTATCAAACATCCTTTAATTAATACCAAAACTCCAACAAGACCTTGAAAACGTCCACATCGATATTTCATCGTTCTTGTGAAGACTTGAGAATAAATTACACTTAACATTGGCGAAATGCATAATGCGGCGAAGCTATAAATTAAAAAGAAGTAAAGACCATAAATATGATTTCTGATACTTAAATTTCTTTTATTTATTTTCTTGTTATTTTTTTCATACAATAGTTTTTGTATTCCTATTCACCCATTTAGGGATAAATTATCATAAAATACATACTGCGTCGGTGGCGCAATTGTATTGCGTTCGCTACGACTACTGTGCTGAGGTCTCGGGTTCTATCCTAGGGTCGAATAAAAATGATATTGGGTTTTTCTATCACGAAATGCGCAGTATCAGCTCGGAGTCAGGGTTGTTTGTCGGTGGTAGCTGGTGTTTTGGTGTAGTATAATCACTTTACCGTGGTCGGATAAAAAAACTACTTTTTATTTAGCTTTATGTTGAAGCCTTAATTGTGCTGCAGCACTGATTTTCGATGGGACGCATGTTAGTGCTTACACACTGTTGCTTGGCGGCAGAAATAGACAAAGCGGTAGTACCAATCCAGACAGCCTCGCATACGAGAGACCTACCATCTTTTAACGTTGTGTTAGTTAACTTTACCGTGTAAAAACAATTAGTCAATAGTTCGAACTGACCTTTGTCTGGATGCCAATTAAAGTGAGAAGGTAGGAAGGAAAGGAAGTAATCTTACTGTTCATGGAAGTATGCGGTTACTTGCTCTTACAAAGGTCGGTGTGTCATCAAAATCTTGAAGTTTGGTGAAGACATATCTCCTTATATTAGTCACAAGTCTTATAACTGACGTAGATTTCAGTAGTACATACGCGACTAACATTCCTCCGTAGTAGGTATTGGTTGGAGTATTTGTCAAATACTACCTCGGTGCTGTGCTGAGGTCTCGGGTTCGGGTCTGGGCCGGTAAAAGAGATTTTTTTTTCTACCATGAAATGCTTAGTTAGTATCATGAAATTGTGCCCGGTATGGCGACAGGCTCGCCCCTTATCACATCATGGGACGGACATACTCTCGACTGTACGTGGGTGTACTGGTTACACCTCTGCCTACCTCTATGGGGATTACAGGCGTGAGTGCGTATGTATGTATGTATTTTCAAATGTATGGAAATAAAATTAAACTAATACTAAGTTGACAATCATTCATGCCACACTCTGTGACGTACTACGAATGGCCGATTATGAAACGGCTGAGGATTCTATCATCGTACTGAGTCAAAATGTTTGTCTGATCCACAAACAAGCAATCATCAAGCAAGCAAGCATGAAGCGTTTGCAATTAATAATTATTTTTTTAATAAAAATTGTAATTAATATTCTTTTAACATAAACTGAAATACGATGTTTGATTTTCCACCATGTATATTGCAGTTGCTATCCAGAGACCATCCCGCCCACACACCCGCCACTGTAACTCCTGTATACCAGGATCAACAGTGGCACGCATTTTTGTTGACACCGAGCAGTTAAGCTCTGCGATTCTCTGGGATATAATGTCTTTGTCCCGCAACGAAATTAATCAGATTGAAGGTTAGTGAGGAGTTGGAAGTATTAATTGTCAACTTCCCTCCATGGCAAAGCTGGAGACAAAATAATGAATTGAGGAGGTATTAACCTCAAGTGTAAGGACAGTAACTACTGGAGAAGCCAGATGTAAAGCACCACGGATGTCATTAAGTGGGTCTTATCACGCGAGCTGTTACACTTGATTCCAATAATAGGTAGTAAGTCGCTATCCAGTCGGAAAACCATCAGATATAACCTCCTACCTACCTACCTCTCACTAGCCATGTACTTTTTGCTGCCACTTCGGTCGCCACAAACTATACATGACATTGGGAAGTCAATGACACTTGTCCATGTCACTGCTTCGTGAACTTGCAAATATACCGTGACGACAGTTTAAGCACGAGGGGGTCATTATTGTTACACGGGGATTCCCACGCTGTCCACAATCACACCTCATCCTGGGGACCGCGAGCAAAGCATAAAGGATCCGATATGTACCTAATGGTCCAGATAGGTAGAGTTTATGTGGCATCTATTTATGCCTACAAGACTTAAGTCATAACCTTATTGATTAAAGAAGTAATTTAATTAAAAATATTATAAAATAAAATAATAACAATACATTCAACCTTTAATTAGGCGTAGTTTTGTTATATCGCCGTTGATTGGTCTAATGGTAGCGTACTTATGTTGACGCCAGATAAAACGGTGGAACTAGGTTTTAAATGTCGGTACAATTTGTGTTTGTTTTTCAATTAGTCAAAGTCACGCATAAGTTGACCATGGTTGGTTGGGATTTGCGATAGATATTACTATAACCTTGTGCACTATCACTTATATGATCGTAATAAAATCGGTGAACCGTGGATGTACTAGATGTACTTCTGCATATCTACAGATATAGGCATGAGATCTTATATATATGTAGAGAATAACAATTTCTTGTGTTTAAATATTACCATAAAAAATTGGAAATATAATATGTACTGATTCAAGTAAGCCGTCTCATAATTCAATAAGTAGATTAACTAATAAACTAAAATGTAAAGTTCCACGGTATTGACGCACACAAAACTAAATAACATAAAATTAAGGTAATTCATTGTAAAGAAATCCTCATTTTTATTCCTAAGCCAAACCATATGCTTCACCTTTACTATCTTGTTCTACGGCCGGCATTGAAACAACGATTATCTTATCTCCAAAGTTCACGACAATAGATTACACCTTGCACGTGTTTTACAATTTATTTAATTTGCTATTCTTTGAACGACATCTGTTTCGGATTAGATAAATGCATTGTCCGAAGTCTCAGGTATTTGTCGGCAATTATGCTTTGTCTTATCTGTTTTGTTTGGTCTTTGCACTTTTCTTTAGTAAGGGTCTTTGATTTTTCATTTTATAATTTGAATGGGATTACACGTGTGCTATTAGATCCATAGAATAGGAATATTTTTCTGTCACATTGTGCTAGCTTAAATTATTTTGAAAAACAATTATATCTAATAGATAGCGTAATACTAATACTCGATAATTAATTACAAAAAGTGGAATGAAGGTATTCAAAATATGAAATTACTGGGCATTATGAGACTTAACATCTTAAGTCTCGGGGTGACGAGCGCAGTTCAGTGCCATGCAGTGCTTTGTAATTCAAAGTTCTGTGTGGTGTTGCTTCTGTTTATGGGCATGCGTAGCGCTTTGCACCAGGTAAGCACCTTGCTAGTCTCGTCATTTAATCAAATAAAAAAATATCGCTTGTTTTAATTAGGAAAGCAAACATCGTGAGGAAACAAATATACTTGAGAATATTCCATAGGAATTTCGAAGGATACAAACCCCCATTAGAACAATGTAATGGATTAAGACCTCATCCATTTCATTAGCAGAGGAGTCCCGTACCCAGAAGTAGAAATTATATTCGTTTGGTATTATAATAATTAATATATAAAGTACTACCTTTGCTCGCAGCTCCGCCCGCGTGATCTGCTTTTTCCGGGATAAAAGTAGCCTATGTTACTCAGTGATAATGTATCTTTCTAACGGCAAGAATTTTTGAAATCGCTCTAGTAGTTTTCAATTTTATTTGTTACATACAAAAATACAAATCTTTCCTCTTTATATTAGTGTAGATGTGTAACCAACGAAGATTGTTGCTAATTCACATTATGGTAAATTATGCTAGGATACTTTATAATTTTAATTTTTTATGGCAATTTATTTCATCAGTGTATTGTATTCAGTATATTATTCCGTTATTTATTCAAATTATTTGTGTAGCTTTAACACTTAACTATGAAATTATTTGAATTATTCTTAAAAATATATTAAATTTTATACAATACATACTTTTTCATAACGGAATATATTTTTATGACATGTCTATTGTTTTCAGAAAATAGTAATATTGTTTTATGATTTTAATGCAAATTATATCAAGATAATTAATTAATAAAACCTAACTGTTAGTAAGCGCCGACATCAAATTAGAAAAAGATCTGTTATTTTCTTAGAGTAATAACACGTAATTTTTAAATGCTTAACAGATATCTTGCTGGTGGTAGGATATTTATACCGCCCGGATAGCGACGCACACACGTTGTGTGGATTGTGTTCCAGAACTAGCCAGTATATATCTGGTTCTCTCGAGGGGCCTGCGATAGGACTCGATTTGTTGGGGCGGGTATAGGGGTACATCCTTGTATCCCTGTGCCTGCATCAGTCATCCATCTGTCCTGTCGATGGACCCTCGATTTGCTTCTTCCCTCTCCGAAGAGGGAAGCTACAGCATGGGCCGGCTCGACCGGGTCATTACCACTGTCTCATAGAAAACCGACTTAAAGTAGCGGCTTGCTGCTGCGTTTCATATGGTGAGTGAGATATCCGGAGGCCCAAATCCCCCTCCCCTTCCTATTTCCTAATTATCCCATTCCTTTAAGGTCAGAAATGCGCCCATGATTCTTCTAGTACTGTGGGCGTACATGGCCGGTGAAGATCACTTACCATCAGGTGATCCACTTGCTCGTTTGCCAGCTCATGCTATACAGGGTTAATTTTAAAACACCAGCAACCTCGCAGGACCAGATAGCTGACCCCATACGGAACAACTTTTGTTCTACGAGTTTGGATATAAATCAATATATTTAAAAAAAAATGATTTTACAAGTTTTTGTTGTGTCGTGTTTTTCTTCGTAGAGTGCGCTCAGCTGCTCGGGCGTTGACCTTCAAAGGAGCTAGCCCGGTTCCCCACGCTTCGCGTATTTGTTTACGTAATCTGCGATGCGCGTTGTAACGTTCAAGACGGAAATTAAATGAATACTTATTTTTGTATGAAAATAAAATCTAACAAATTATCAAAAGTCGTAGAACAAAAGTAGTAGCTTATAACCTTAGGAATCTACCCCTGCGAGGTTGCTGGTGTTTTAAAAATAACCCTGTATAAAAAAAACCATCGATTACATAACATCATAATCAAATAATTTATTGAATCAATAAAATGTCAAACATCATTTAGATTCAGTCAAATTTGTACTCTACCGCCAGTTCGGAATGATGTTTCGTTAAAGAAGAACGGGCAAGAAACTCTAACATTGCTCTATTCTTAACTTATTTGCAATACATATTTGCACTACATACATTGAAGTATAATTTATTTGAATTAGAGCAGCTCAATTTATACCAATTTGGAATGTTATAAAATACAATAATTAGATTATAATAGTTTTTGTGCATGATCCTCAAGAACAATGTAAACAAAGTAACTAAACACGCAATAAGAGCTTGAGTAGACCAGTCTACACAAGCAGCACCCGTTCACGAGGATGACGCATGTGCCAGCTATCGGCCTCCTCAACCATGTTACAGGGAAGTGACCGACCCGGCACACGACGCCGCAAGCACAGACTTAAAGCGGGGATGACATACCCAAACTGCTTACAATTAGCGTATATATTAACTTAATTCTCAACAACTGTCATGAGAGTCACGTTTAGATCGCTATTGCTGAAATTTATAATAGTAAACAATATGCATACACATTCCTGTAATCCCTAAAGGGGTAGGCAGAGGTGTAACCAGTACACCCACATTTTGTCGAGTGTATCTCCGTCCCATGATGTGATAGGTGGCGAGACTATTACCATACCGAGCACAAGCCCAGACTCCGGGCTGATACTGATTTTTCATACATACAGACATAGACTCACGCTTTCCCATAGGGGTAGGTAGAGACAACGGACCTGCTCTGAGTCTGGAATGAGCATTCTGTGATAGAAAAACCCAATATCACTTTTACGCGAGTCGGGGATCGAACCCGAGACCTCAGCATAGCAGTCGTACCGCATGCGCAACACAACTGCGCCACCGAGGCATAAGCATTGAATATTGCGAAATTCGTCTATAGCCTTTTCAGATGGACTGACGACGTCATAGGTTTTTTTTATGAGTAACGTGTGTGTAGATTAGCCACGTATTACTAATATAATGGGTCTGACACAATGTTGTGTCAGATACAATTTTATCAACATCACATAAGATAAATAATGACAGAGTATATTAACATAATATTACGAAATATGATTGGGTTTATTCTTTATCGACAGCAAAAAAGGTTTTATTTTTATTTAATTGAATGACGAGACGAGCAAGGCGCTCGTCTGATGGTAAGCGCCACGCCTGCCCATAAATAGAAGCAACACCACACAGAACTTTGCATTACAAAGCACTGCTTGGTACTGAACTGCGCTCGTCACTCTAAGACAAAAGGTGTTAAGTCTCATAATGCCCAGTAATTTCACTGGCTTCAATGTCCTTCAAACCGAAACACGACGGTCCTTACACACTGTTGCTTGGCGATAGAAATAGACAGTACGGTGGTACCAACCCAGACGGCCTCTCGCATACGAGGGACCTACCACCTTGTAAGTTACCTTGTATATTATCATAATATTACGAAATATGATTGTGTACCACTGGATCTATTTTTTATCGACTGCAATAAAAAGTTCTTAAATGAATGAAAAATGAATTGGTTTACTGACCATGTACACAATTAATGCAGCGCTTATGACAAGTCAGTACAAAAAAAACTGGCAGAGTGCGTGTTTTTTTATAGTAGAGGCTGGTGCGTGTTTTTTTTTCATGAACATCCACAATACCAGAGGATTCATGGATGTTTTTACGACCTTAAAGGAAAGGGATAATTAAGGTATTGGGAAGGGGAGGGGGATTCGGGCCTCCGGATATACCACTCGTACGAAAAGCAACAGTGCTTCACGTCGATTTTCTGTTAGACGGTCCAGCAGAGTCGTCCCATTCATGCTGTAGACAAAACTGTCTACAGCTTTTATCCTACCGTTTACTTAATAAAATACCATTTACATAGCTTAATGAAACCAATGTTGTTGGAAGAATCTTTTAAATTATACAACCTTGAAATTATTCTGAATTTTCCACTCGGTATTTTAAAAAGTTAGACGAGAGGGAGAGGGGGCATTTTTCACGACTTAGAATATCTCATAAAATAATGACTTATATAAAAGGTAATTTTTTATCCGAGCTTGGCAAAGTGACTGCACTATAATGTTAAGCGCAGTGCAGTCCAAAAGAACCAGCGACCACCGACAAAAAATATTTTACCAGGCACGGACTGGAAACTGCATGCAGCATTCTTCAAAAACATGACTGTTAGAATACAAGTTGTATCTAGAAGACACATGAGGCGTTGGCACTCCGGTATTGATCACTGCGAATCCCGTTTTACGGCACTGTTCGGCACGTGTCGGAACTGGCATGTACGGAAAGAGCCTGCTGATTGCTTCTCAGAATTTCATAATAAAAAGTAAAAATCAGGAGTGTTTTTTTATTTCATTGAATGACGATACGAGCAATTCGCTCACCTGATGGTGCGAGGCACGCCTGCCCATAAACAGATGCAAAACCACACAGAACTTTGAATTACAAAGCACTGCATGGCACTGAACTGAGCTCGTCACCCCGAGAGATAAGATGTTAAGTCTCATAATGCCCAGTATGGCACTGCTTCAATGTCCTTCAGACCGAAACAACAGTGTTTACATACTTTTACTTGGCGGTAGATATAGACAAAGTGTAGTTGTAGGTACGGAATATTCGGTGCGCGTATCCAATTGGCAATTGACAGGTTTTTATATCACATAAGAAAGATGATAAAGATAAAAATAAAGTAGAAAAGTAACCGTCAACGTATGCAAGAATTATCGGTCATTCACAACATGCAGTTATGATCATAAAAACATATTCTAAATGAAAATAATAAACCGAGCAATTATGGTAATGTTGACTTATTAAATAATTACTAAGTGAGGATAGAATATTTTAATTTATTTCATTTTTAACTGATGCAATAAATTTAGAGGATCCTGTCTCGACGCGCATTTTTTGGCTGTATCAAATTTAATGCGAATTAGGTGCTTTTTTTATTGGTAGTATACTATTACTAGCTTTTGCTCGCGGCTCCGCCCGCGTGAACAGCGTATAAATATTATTATCCCCTATGTTGACCCCTTTGGAGTAGAATTTATAAAAATCCTTTCTTAGCGGTTGCCTTCGTCATAACATCTACCTGCATACCAAATTTCAGCCCGATCCCTCCAGTGGTTTGGGCTGTGCGTTGATAGATCACTATGTCAGTCAGTCACCTTTGAGTTTTATATATTTAGATACCTCAAAGGTGATCGCGACTGAAATTTAAAATAAATCCAGCATGTGGTGGTCAATCGGGAATGAAAGGATAAAAGTCCCTAAACTCTAAACCATAGTTCCCAGACGTTTTTCTCATAGACCACTTTCAAAATTCAGCTGGTTCCGGTGGACCCCCTGCAGCACTTTGCAAGTATCGACGCCTTGTACTGAATATGGAATATGCAAGTTTTTACAAGTAACAGTCGCTGAGCTTCTTAAAATATTATCTGCCTACATTGATAGGTGAAGTCAAGCCAACATTTTAGTTCTTCTTTTAGTTCTTTAAATTTTTGTGGTGCCCCACTTACGAATTGTGAACCTCTATTTTTTGTCACGTCAACGTAGACCCCCGTCGAGTCTCCCGTGGATCCCTGGGGGTCCACCTAGACCACTTTGGGAACTAAGGCTCTAAACCAGTGTTTCCCAACCTTTTTTAAGCCATGCCCCATCTTATTTTTTTTTAATTAATTTTGTCACCGATATCTAGCATTGCATTTAAATAACCCAAAGCGGTAACCCAAAGGGTTAAAGTCGTGTCGAGTCCATTTTTAAATTGCCCCCTTTAACTATCAAATTGCCCCCCTGTAGGGCGTGGGCCCCACGTTGGGAAACACTGCTCTAAATGGTCGCCAAAATTATGTCAAATTGAAATAACTGGATAAAAACCGGCTAACCGGAGAACGCGATTCACAACGCACTATGTTTGAATTTTGGCTGTGTAAAGAGTTTACTATCCAGTATGGTACCGTCTATGTATTTGGCCTCCCAGTATTCTTCAATGAAACTATGGAACTATGATTGTTCCCAGATTAATTAATAAGTAGTAGGTACCGACATACAGATAATTAATAATAGATAAATTAAACATTGCCATCTATTTTATGATTTGAAGAGTCTAAGTTTTCAACTGATCACAAAAGGAAAGAAGCTTCGGACTTTTCTGTAGGTATATTATATGCGTGTATGCGCGCACGCACGTACATATTAATACATACCCATACATGCACACGCATACATACCCATACAGGCACATACAAATTTCATTTATATTACGATTCATAATACGAAATTCAAGGTGGTAGGTTCCGTCGGTATGCGAGAGACTGTCTGGGTTGGTACCACCGCTTTGTCTATATCTGCCGCCAAGCAACAGTGTGTAATTACTGTTGTGTTTCGGTTTGAAGGACATTGAAGCCAGTGAAATTACTGGGCATTGTGAGACTTAACATGTTATGTCTCGGACTGACGAGCGTAGTTCAGTTCCGTGCAGTGTTTTGTAATTCAAAGTTCTGTGTGGTGTTACTTCTGTTTATAGGTAGGTGTGGCGTTTACCACCAGGTGAGCGACTTGCTTGTCTCGTCATACTATTAAATAAAAAAAAAAAATGGTGTGTGTCGTGGGACACCAGGTAGGAACGAAGTTCCTACGGCTAATGTAGAATCGACACAAATTGCAAAAAATTCAAATTATCAACTAAAATAACAAAATATGTCTCTTTATTTTTATTTGACAACATAAAATTACATAGAAATAGAATAGAAAAATAGAAATAAAAAAAAGACGTGTGGCACTCGGAGACTGCCGCGGTAAAGCTATTGTATAACGTTTTTTATCAACTTATGTAATTATAAATAAAAAAAAAAATTGGTGTGTGTCGTGGGACACCAGGTAGGAACGAAGTTCCTTCGGCTAATGTAGAATCGACACAAATTGCAAAAAAATCAAATTATCAACTAAAATAACAAAATATGTTTCTTTATTTTTGTTTGGCAACATAAAATTACATAGAAATAGAATAGAAAAATAGAAATAAAAAAAAGACGTGTGGCACTCGGAGACTGCCGCGGTAAAGCTATTGTATAGCATTTTTTATCAACTTATGTAATTATAAATAATAACGAGCTAGCGTAATCTTTTAAAAATCGAAGGAGGTATAAAATACTTAAATAACTGGCTGAATGAATTTCATTTTAAAAAAGGAACACGTCTCATTTAACGCTTTTATTCCACGCATTTTTCCACGCATTTTTTCCACGCATTTTTTCCACGCATTTTTTCCACGCATTTTTCTTACGGTTTTACTATCACATTTTTTTCAGTTCGGTCACGCAGCGAAATCCCTATCCCCTCCAAGCCTGCCGTAAGGAACTTCGTTCCAATAACGAGCTATCGTAATCTTTTAAAAATCGAAGGAGTATTTTTATATACTTCAATTATAACTGGCTGAATGAATCTCATTTTAAAAAAGGAACTAACGCTGGCTGGTTATGCGACTGTCGCGCCTGCGCACTTCTCATTTAACGCTTTTATTCCACGCATTTTTCTTACGGTTTTACTATCACATTTTTTTCAGTTCGGTCACGCAGCGAAATCCCTATCCCCTCCAAGCCTGCCGTAAGGAACTTCGTTCCAAAAAGACGTGTGGCACTCGGAGACTGCCGCGGTAAAGCTATTGTATAGCATTTTTTATCAACTTATGTATTTATAAATAATAACAAGCTAGCGTAATCTTTTAAAAATCGAATGAGATATAAAAATACTTCAATAACTGGCTGAATGAATTTCATTTTAAAAAAGGAACGTCTCATTTAACGCTTTTATTCAACGCATTTTTTCCACGCATTTTTCTTACGGTTTTACTATCACATTTTTTTCAGTTCGGTCACGCAGCGAAATCCCTATCCCCTCCAAGCCTGCCGTAAGGAACTTCGTTCCAAAAACTGTTACAATAGCTGAGAGAAGCAGCAATCGCTCAGCGAGGAGTTGTTCGCACTGTTGACATGAATGTCATAGATTCGATACCACATCTAATAGAATGCTACTATGACTTTTCTAACATGAACGTGTATTCATTGTTAGATATTATGCTTTAACGGTGAAGGAAACATCGTGAAGAAAACTGCATACCTGAGATGTTCTCCATAAGAATTCGAAGATGTACGTACTCGCATTATGTTAGCGCGGTGGACTTTTTTTTATTTTATTTTTTAACCTGGCTCGGCAAAGTAACTACACCTGATGGTAAGTGTAGCGCAATCTAAAAATAGCGTCGACCAACGACAAACAATGTGTCCATCGTAGGTCGGCAAGATCATGCCGGCCTGCCAAACTGCTTCTTCACATTCCAACTAAGGACTAATCTCTCTCATTCATTAGAGGCCCGTGCCCAGCAGTGAGACTTATAGGGCTAGTATTATTGAGAAAACAATTGATCTGATACCGTAATATCCTGTGGCGTGGCGCCACACGCGTGTATGATTGGATGATTGTATGAACATCCTTATCAACTGGCCCTGAGTCATGAGAAAATTGCACGTTCCTCGTACTTGATTACGTAACCTGCCCAAGGATTTGACGAGTTTTAATCGGTTTGTTTTGAGGTGGAGGATACTGGTGGGAGGATACTTGTATCCGACCGGATAGCGACCACCGTACACTGGTGCTAAAACCTGCCACAGTGGCCCACCTTGGCCAGTGGCGCGTTCCAGGGCCAGCCAGTGTATATCCGGTTCTCCCCAGGGGGCTTGCCCCCTGATCCTAACCCTTTTCCCATCCCTTTTTCCTTCCCCTCCCCTTTGACCCTTTGCAGGCCGGCATGATCGTGCCAACCAACGATAGACACACTGTTTATCGTTGGTCGACACTATTCCTGGATTGCACTACACTTACCATCAGGTGTGGCGTAGTCATTTTGCCGGGCCAAGATAAAAAAAAAAAAAATAAAAAAAAAAAGGTGGGTAGATGGGATCGGAACTGGTAATACCTCATTGGTCTAGTAGCTGTGTACTAAGACTGAGAACCGTGAGGATTCAATTCCCAGGTGATCACAATTTGTGTTTGTTTTGGATTTGAAAAATCACAGGAATTGGCCGAAATTGGAAATTATAGCTGGTGTGGCGACACGCTCGCCCCTCATCTACGGTAATAAGTTTGGCGAAACGAGGAGGCACTAGTTTTTTCTTATTCGAGCACGGCAAAGTAACGGCACTAAACCCGTAGTTAGTTATAACTAATGCCTCCAAACAAGTTTCGCCAAACAAAAAAGCAGAGGTGTACCTTACTTACCCCTTCGGTGTTAAAGACGTGAGTTTATGTTTTTAAACAGGTAGAAAAGAGTATAAATTTCATTCGGTGATCTAAAAATCCTCATTCAAATCATTTATCCTTTAAATTGCATCATAAACACAAACAACAATTAATATTGACTTTTACATGTCAATATTTGTTTAACCTAGATTATGTTTTCATCGGCATTTCGTGGCTAGCCATGAGAAGAAATACCGAAACAAACTTATGGGTAATGGCCTCTTTTAATGACCAGATATCGATTTCCAGAATTATGCGAGTGCAATGAACTGAATGACTTGCTGTTATTCAATTAAGTCTAATTGAATTTTGTTAATATGTCGCAATAATTGCGAAATGTGTGTTTGAATGAGCGAATGAGTTACTACTCAAAACATTACCATGTAAGTGTATTGAAAATGTACTTTTGAAAAATCTGATCATGATTACAGAGTACTATAAGACAATGCACTGTGATATATGAGGGGTTAAAGCCTCATAATGCCCACACTGCTGCTTGGTGGCAGTCATAAACTATGCGGCAATACCTAGTTAGACGGACTCTCGCATACGAGAGACCTACCACCTCGACGCGCCGCGCCCGATGTAATAAATGCTTCGTTTTTTATTTTGGAAATAATACTTAACAATTGGAATCAAATTTAACAGCTCCCGTGATAGGACCCACTTAATGACATCCGTGGTGCTTTACATCTGGCTTCTCCATTTATAAATGTCCTTACACTTGAGGTTAATACCTCCTCAATTCAATATTTTTTCTCTCAATTTGCTATGAAGGGAACCTCCCTAACCTTCTATCTGAATAATTTCGTTGCGGGACAAAGACATTTAGGCATTCCCAGAGACTCGCCGAGTTTCACTGCTCGGTGTCCACAAAAATGCGTGCCACTGTTGATCCTGGTGCACAGCAGTTACAGTGGCGGGTGGAGAGGATATTCTCTTTGGAACAAAAAAAAACTTAACAATTACAAGCATATAAGACGTTTGCTAGAGTAAGCATTTTTATTGTACTGCATCTGTCTGTACCACAGTTGTAATATATAATTAGGCTCCTAGCACTGTGGTCAGCAGATGTCCAACCGCTGCGCCGTCTTTTACACTATTATTAAAATTGCCATTTTGGGTAACGACATAATTCTGCACAGTGGGTCATGAAACGAATGTTTTACTAGCTTGCTTGTTTTGTGTTTGTCTCTCGCCTGATGGTATGCGCCACGCAGACGCAGTGTGTATAGCCGCTTGTAAAACAAGAGGTCGCGGGTTGAAACCCGTATCGCAACGAATGTTTTGTGATCCACTGTCATTGTTCGTCTATGAAAAGGCAAAAGTACCAATACGCAAATACATGAACTTTAAGGTAGAGCATTTTAAAAATGCTCATTTTTATTATAAAAATAAAAAGCAGTAAAAAAATCTGCTTTTTGCTAGTTGTATTTATTACCTTTACTCCGAGTCTGGGAATTGTGGGACCGAAAGTCTCCCTAAGTTTTTGAAAGCCACGGGCCACAAAGGGGGCTTGTATCTTAGTTTGGGCCAGTGTGGGTTAAGACTATGTGAGTGACTGTTGAGTGTATTTATTAATTTATGACGATTTTTTCAGGTTATTGCCCGATTGTATTAATTGCTATTTATTCCAATATAACGTCA
Source organism: Amorpha juglandis (assembly GCA_949126905.1). NCBI lineage: Eukaryota > Metazoa > Arthropoda > Insecta > Lepidoptera > Sphingidae > Amorpha > Amorpha juglandis. Next base: position 2,000,247 of record OX421383.1, read on the forward strand.
AATTATATTTTTTATTTTACAATTACACGAGATAAAATCATTTTCCGCTTAGTTTTTATTATCATGCGCGGCAAATATTAAAGATTTTTATTTCAATTATATGTAAATTGTTTTAAAATTTAAAATAAAATGTTTGTTTATTTTTTTTTCCGTACTAATTGGGGCTTGATTTCCGCTCAGGAACCTAGTTTTTTTAATTAATATCCAACAATTGTGAAATAAATTCACAGTAGCAAAAAATATGTATTAAAATAGTGTGTTGATAAATTTCATTGTTGCCATTTATTAAATTATATTTACTAAATTATTTACTGATAAAGGTCGCATGAAGTCGCTGGATGCAGGCCGCTTCCAACAGGTTGGTCCGGAAATCTTTGGGGGAGGCCTATGTTCAGCAGTGGACGTCCTATGGCTAATGATGATGATGGTTTACTAAACGCAATAATATTTATTGTGATTTTACAGCGAGGTTGAAGGAGCAGATGATTTCACTGAAAACCACATGGACTTGTTAGTTCCAATAGTCACTTTTGAGACCGTGCGTGAGTCTCCGTGGACTGAAGCGCATCAGATATTCTTTTATTAATCTCAGTAGTTACGATTTAAGTATTTTATTGTTCAATTCTCACTGTGATTCTAGACAATTTTTAAGCAATGTCAAATACAAGTCTCAACTACTCAAATAAAAATGTTAAGCAAATTCTTTTTATTTTTTGTTTAGAATAAATTAGATTGGGGGATGAAGAAGGGGATTAAGCTCATCAGAGGGAGGATCTCTGGTGATATGTCATGAGATTTAACTCCTTAGGGTCAGAAAATCGCCAAAAGCGTCTCACGTAATTAATGGCCGCCCCCTAAGTAAACGCTACTTGCAGGACGACTTAAGTCGTATTAAAGATTAAAAGTATTAAAGAAACGTCAAATCGCATGAGAAGTAGAAATTAGAAAACTTGTTTGATGGCTAAACACAATTATGGATTGTACAAGTCGGTCTAAAACAAATAAAAGTAGTATGTATTACTTTCAACTCCTTTATATTGGGACGGCAAATTATTGGTAAGATATAGATTTTTGTCTACAGCATGAATGGCCCGGCTCGACTGGGCCGTTACCACTCATACAAAACCGATGTAAAGTAGCAGCTTGCTGCTGCGTATCGTATCTGAGTGAGATATCCGGAGGACCAAATCCCTCTCCCTTTCCCAATCCCTAATTATGCCTTTCCTTTAAGGTCGGCAACGCGCCCATGATTCTTCTGGTATTGTGGCCGTAAATGGGCGGTGGGGATCGCTTACCATCAGGTGACCCATTTGCTCGTTTGCCGGCCTATGCTATAAAAAAAGGAGGACTATTGAAAAATATACTGCCCTGTCTCAATGAAGTACATACATACGTATACTCTCGCCAGTTTACCATAAGGGAAGGCAGAGGTAACGGATCTTCAATGCCTAATACAGATCTATTTATTAATTTTCTCAGAGAAGCCAAATAAAATAGTACTTCCATATTTACTACTTAATGCATTATCTGAAAGCTAAAATTAATTGGACATTATAATAGGACTTACACTGCTAAATAGCCTAATAACAATAGCAGTTAGATTTTATCTGAGGATTGAAAAATTTCCCTTTAAGTAGTTTAATATGTTTCATAAACACGCGAATGTTATTCTTTTATAAGAAATATATATCTTAAACCTAAATCTAATGAACTAAGCAGCGGCCTTATCGCAACCCAGCTCTCTAGAGTCTAGGCCAAAGACGGAAAAGGGCGTTGCAACTAGAGCAAGGACGGTCCAAGGAGGTTTTAACTTGAGGCTTATCATGGGGAACGTACAGCCAGTGTTGACTTGTACTTGCGACAAATAAATGTAAAAAAAAATAGTTTAAAAAGTTTGGATCGGATTTGAAAAAAAGAATAAGAAGTATAATAATGAAATAGGAATTTTATAACGATGTTTATTTTAATTGAATTTTAACTTTAATGTAGATAATAAAGTTAGATGCTTTCTTTTTTGATAATATTATGTGCCTTTCCTACATTATAGGCAATGTAAAAAACTTTTTTCTTCTTTGATTTATGAATGTATTATAACATTAGCTGTTGTCCGCGGCTCGGCTCGCATGAATGTTTTTTCTGGGATAAAAAGTAGCCCATGAATAGTGAAAGAATTTTCCAAATCGGTCCAGTAGTTGAGCCTATTCAATGCAAACAATCAAATCTTTCCTCTTTATAATATCAGTTTAGATCAGTGTTTCCCAACCTTTTTTAGGCCATGCCCCACCTTAACATTTTTTTATTAAATTTGTCACCACTGGTTTAGATAGTCGATACCTAGTTCGTAAGTATACAAATCATGATAAAAAATAAACTAGATATCTCCTTGCTGACAAAATGTGTCATGTAACGGTTATTTTATGTACCTAAATCAGATGCTTTATTCTAACACAGTCACACATTTATTAATCACGATTAGTTAGAAAGTTAGAGGAGAAGGTGGTAATGTGACCCCCACAGATATTATGGCCCCCTTCGATATTTCTAGCTTAGAATCACGTCATCAAGCTAATTTTTTTTTTACGGGGAGTATCAATGACAATTTCGATTTTAAGCACAAAAAAAATATGAGAGGTCAGCACATGCGTTTATTATTCGAGCCAGTTTGAACTTGCACTCGCAAAAACTTTGTTATTGTTTTGCATTTAATTGCATATTTCTGGAAATACCGAGTTTACGCATCTGAGATTTGGATATTGTGTTCGATTAACGTTTTCCTATTAGATTTTGAAGGTACGTACGTAAAATATTTGATGTTACATATTTTTAGAGGTTGATTTGTAGGTTCCACAATATTGGTAATTTGGCCCCCTCATATTGGTTGTATGACATACATGAGTGATATTTATTTTTTTATTTACTTATAGATGCCGTGACAAAGTGTAGTGTCTCCAGCTTCTAAGAATGTGATATGCACAAGGCATAAGCCTCTTGGTAGAAAACTAATACTACAGCAGCAAAGGTGCTCACATCGTCACCTTAGAAAAACCAATTGTATGAATCTTTTCGCTCAGCAGATATTCCGGCGGTTTTAATTGGCAACAAAGAGACGTAACATCTAGCAGTACCTCCGATAATGAAGAAATAGTTGAAAGCGACTCATCGGGATGTGATGGAAATGTCTCTCCATAGTAGTAGTCAGTAGGGTGCCATATTACCCTCACTTGATCTCATATTGCAAAATTTCCATTTTTTTTAATAAATATATTTCAGATTTATCCGTTGCATTTCTCTTTATTCCGTATTATGTAGTGTATTGGCAAGTAAATAAGGAAACTAATGATGTATTCATTACATATGTTTTCCTTTTATTTTTCACATGAGACCTCAAAAACAAAGTGGGGGGCCACATTACCACCTTCTCCTCTACCATTCATAAGAATAGACATGAATCAATATGTTATATCACAATTTAAAAATGTAAACATTTTCTATGCAAAACCAATGTAACCAAAAATTTGCATCCGGACGTATACCGACCTCCGTGAATGGACTGAGTCACAAGGAATGTGGCGTAGTTTTCGCGGTAATCGAACGCGTTTTCCCGCGATACCGCACCGCAGACGAGATGTGTGTTGAGTCATTTTCGAACGTCCTTGTCGGTTCCGCGTGGTTAATGCGACAAGGTTGCATGTGCCATTATTGTATTCATGTTGTAATACTTTATCACATTACAACGTGTTGCTCGATTGAAAACGCTATTAAACTAAAGGTAAACTGCCACCGTGACTTTATAATGGTATTAAAACGTGTTTATACGCAACTGGCAGCTTGATTAATTATTACACTATTAAATAAATGTTTCGCAGAGACAAAACACAGGTACTTAACTACGTACCTAGCTGTTTTATGTTTTTTTTATTTGATTGAATCATGAGACGAGCAAGGCGCTCCCTTGATGGTAAGCGCACGCCTGTCTATAAATGTGCTTATACACACATTTTTTTTTTAATGTAAATTATTTTATGATATAAGCTGGTTTGTCGTCTGGATGCCACTTTAGGTGGCTGCTGAAAATCAGCGTTGTGTTGTGGCTCGCCACGACACAGCATTATGCTGAGCATGCCACCTTTTGCCATCATGACGACGTGCAACTTATTAGGCTAATATTTTTACTATTACAATTGTACATCATATTTAAGTTGCATGCTATTATGTTGGTAATAAACCTTTCTTTCTTTCTTCTTGCTTTCACAGAACTTTGATTTTTTGAATTAGAAATGCATGGCACTGAACTGCGCTTATCACTCCGACACATAAGATATCAACTCTCATAATGCCCAGTAATTTCACTGGCTTCAATGTTCTTCAAACCGAAACACAACAATAACCTTACACACTGTTGCTTGGCGACAGAAATAGACGGCGCGGTGATACCAATCCAGACAGCCTCTCGCATACGAGGGACCTACCACCTTACGTATGTCATTTTGGGTTTAATTCCGGTCAGTATTTACGTACGTTAGGTACTTGCTATGCATACGTCATAGATTATGCTCATGGGAAAATCAACATGGCCGCGATATCTGTCATTCGGAAGTCACTGGGCGAGGCCATACTATAACAGTACATTTTTTGGCTGACAATGAGGAAATTTATTTAGCAAAGAGTGTATTAGACCAAAAGTTAACTTTTATAACGATTTAGATAAAATGACATAGATTTTTGCCGCGCGGATAATCCATCTTATATCTTCTCTAATGATACCATCCCATCTGTGGTGGAGGAATCGTTATGACGGACTCACAAGACTTCTGATTTAGTTCACTTTCGAATAATCGAGACCTTCACCAATTCTGCTACCCCATACTTAGAAAGTTCACTCTGTAACCACGAAGGCTTAAAAGCTTTCGAAACGTCGGGATCAAACTTAATTAAAAAACCGGGATAAAATCTGTTTAAAATAGTCTTTCAATGTGTAATATTCGCGTAAACATAAATCATTTGTGGTAGAATTCTTCAAATGTCCCCAGTCGCCTAACGTTGTTGTAAGCAATTGCAGAGTAGTTGCTTTTCTTCTTTGATTCAAATTGTGTAGTTTATATAAAAATCTCACAATAATTTATAGTGTGTATAGGGGTAAAACAAGCAAGTTAAACAGTGGTCAGCAATGACTACCTTTTTTTAATAGCAGAGGCTAGCAAGCGAGCTAGTGGGTCACTTAATGGTAAGTGATCCCCACTGGCCATGCACATTCACATTGTATGACGAATTATGGCTGTATTGCCAACCCTAAAGGAAAAGGGATAATTAAGGAAGTGGGACGGGGAGCGGGATTTGGGCCTCCGGATATCTCACTCACCGTACGAAACGCAGCAGCGAGCTGCAAATTTACGTCAATTATCTGCAGAAAGTGGTAACAACTCGCTCGAGCCGGCCCATTGATGCTCTTGTCTGTCTACAACGTGACTCTACCACTTAAAAAGTGTTCACTGTTCACCAATATCTATCGTCAATAGTTATCACCGTTCTGAAATTAGTTTTTACATACATAGACTCACGCCTGTTTTCCATAGGGGTAGGCAGAGACAACGGACTTCCACCTGCTACGATCCTTACCTCTTTGGCCAGGAGGCCAAACGTACGTAAAACGTGTGTAGGAACACTCTCATTAAATTCTTCATGCATGTAGTTTAGGGTACTTATGACTTGGCCTTTCTCGAGAATTTCTCCGACTTGTATGAAAAAGTTCGTCGAGGCCTTCCCCTCCCAACTGTACCATTCACACTTGCCATGTATATTTGTTTCTTGAATCTTCATTCATCCATCCTCTCTAGTTAGTTAGTTATTAAAGAACAAGTTAGTTAGATGGAAAGCGTTTCTCATAGGTTATTTTTATGTCTGATGAAAAAAAAAAAACGCGCAGATCGCTTGCATGATGGTAAGTGCAACGCCTGCCCATAAACAAACACACCACACAGAACTCTGAATTACATGCACTGCATGGCACTGGACTACGTTCGTCACCCCGAGACAGAAGTTGTTAAATCTATAATAATCATTTTTTTTATAGAATAGACTGGCAAACGAGTAAGTGGGTCACCTGATGGTAAGTGATCTCCACCACCCATGTGCGCCCACAATACTAGAAGAATCATAGGCGCGTTGCCGACCTTAAAAAAAGGGATAATTAAGGGACCGGGAAGGGGAGGGGGATTTGGGCCTCCGGATATCTCACTCACCGTATGAAACGCAGTAGCAAGCCGCTACTTTACGTCGGTTTTCAGTGAGACAGTGGTAACGACCCGGTCGAGCCGGCCCATTCATGCTTTAGACAAAACTGTCTACAGCGTGGCTCTAGCACTCATAGAATCATACGATCAATCACACATAACATTTTATCATTTTTAAATGTAGACTTTTTGGATTTTAGGGGAACGTGTTACAAATGTAGTGCACTATATTAATAACCGACAAGTCATACAAAGCCACGTACAACAATCGTATTCATATCGACTGTGAATAGTATAAATAGAAATGATTCCCAACTGACAACAATCATGCGCGGGTTCGAAGAAATCTAGTTTCTTCATTCTGTCGTAACATTATCTGAGTGATTTGCTTGCTGTCTTACACGATCGAAGTTCTAGAAATATTAACTTACTCATTTTGTATATATATACCTATTATACAATCTCCTTTTCATAAATTTACACTAGACCAAAAACAGTTGTAGAAAAACGTTCTATAATACAAATTTTCAGTGTAGGTCCCTCGTATGCGAGTGGCCCATGTGGGTTGGTCCCACCGCTCTGTCTTTTTCTGCTCCCAAGCAACAGTGTGTAAGCACTGTTGTGTTTCGGTTTGAAGGACATTGAAGCTAGTGAATTTACTGGGCATTATGAGACTTAATATCTTATGTCTCAGGGTGACAAGCGCAGTTCAATGCCATGCAGTGCTTTGTAATTCAACGTTCTGTATGGTGTTGCTTCTGTTTATGGGCAAGCGTGGCGCTTACCATCAGGCGAGCGCCTTACTCGTCTCGTCATTCAATCAAATAAAAAAATCTCCTGCTCCTCAAAACTAAAGCAGCATGAGGCAACAACAAAGATGTCAACATTTCAATCGATTTAAAAATGGAGAAAGTTCTCAGTTCGTCTCTATTGTTTTTGATGTGTGTTATACGATTTCTCTGCCAAATATAATTTTGATATTTTTTTAAGTGTTTAAAATTTTAAAGTAATCGGATACGAAATTGGAAAACTCTTCAACGGAAAGAACAAATGTGTGGCGATTCGGCTTTCGAAGTTTAAAATTATCCGATAGAGGTACATAATGTCTTTCTATATACAGTAGAATCCCGATTATCCGGATCAATTAAAACCAGGGGTATTCCGGATAATCGAAAATCCGGATAATCGATTTCAAAGTCAAATAAAACAATAATCAATTTTTAATAACTTTTTTGTTATAGAAAGGGACATACATATAAAAAAAATCGAGTAGCCTATGTAATTTAAAATGTTGGTTGGAAATAATTTGCGATTAATCTTTGACGTAATGAATCACATTTTACAACGTGGTAGATCCCTCGTATGCGAGAGGCCATCTGGGTTGGTACCACCGCATTGTCTATTTCTGCCGCCAAGCAACAGTGTGTAAGCACTGCTGTGTTTCGGTTTAAAGGATATTGAAGCCAAAGAAATTACTGGGCATTATGAAACTCAACATCTTATGTCTTGGGGTGACGAGCGCAGTTCAGCACCATCCAGTGCTTTGTAATTCAAAGTTCTGTGTGGTGTTGCTTCTGCTTATAGGTAGGCGTGACTTACCATCAGGCGAGCGCCTTGCTCGTCTCGTCATTCAATCAAATAAAAAAAATCTTTTCATTGCGGCCAAGTCCCTGATACTTTGCTGGTGGGAGGATATTCGTACCCGACCGGATAGCGACCACCGTACACTGATGTTAAAACATGCCATAGTGGCCCACCTTGTGTGGGTCGCGTTCCAGGGTCAGCCAGTGTATATCCGGTTCTACCGAGGGGCTTGCGACATGACTTGATGGTTGGTTGGGGCGGGTACAGTGGTACATTCTTGTATTATTGTGCCTGCCATCGGTCATCCGCCTGTCCTGTCGCAGGCCTCTCAATTTGCTTCTTCCCTCCGAAAAGGGAAGAAGCATTATACAGGCCGGTATGATTCTAGTGACCACCGATAAACTCATTGTTTGTCGGTGGTCGCTGGTTTTTTGGACTGCACTACGCTTACCATCAGGTGTAGTGCAGTCACTTTGCCGTGCTCGGATAAAAAAAAAATACGCTTCAGTTGTAATAACTGTATGGGATCCAATTTGTCCTGTCTTTCAAACCATTTAAAAGCGCTAGAGCTCCAATAGCTTCACATACATCACCAGTTTCAGTCTCTTCTTCATCTTCTTTATCGTTACTTTTCAAATTATTGTTAATGAGTTCTTCATCAGTTAAAATTTGGAATTCAGGGCAGTCATTGAGAGATAACATTACTCTTTTTCGCTTAGACATTGTAGATTTCTAACACAAAACGTAAACAGAAATGTAAAAAATACAACCTATTAGTTGGATGCTATCAATTAAAATGAAATAATAGCAAACACTATCGCGCACACAAATGAGAGCAGCACTACACTTCAGAGGAAGGAAAATCTCGTCGTAAAATGTCTCGTTGCGCTGTCAAATCATTTTTACGGCGGTAATTAGAGCCGTGAAGAATGAGTCCGGATAATCGGATATCCGGATAATCGAGGTCCGGATAATCGGGATTCTACTGTATCTAACTTACATAATAGATAAATTTATGACCATCTTCCTATTTACAGCACAAGTCCGCAGAAAAGTTTTATTTTTTTATTTAATTCTAAGATCGTCGACGGGAATATAAATTTTTTTTTAGGCAATAATATCTACATAAATATGTAATCATATTGTTTAATTAATTATTATTTTTCTGTTGGTTAGCTGAACGTGCTAGTCTCTTGTGCCCAAAAAATATCGCCCTTGTAGTGACAGTAGTGTTGTCCATAAAAATATGGAGGGTATAAACTAAGGAGAACCATCTTGTATGAAAAAGTGTCCATCTAAAAGGGAGCAAATTAAGGTGGCGCCATAATAGCAAGTGGTAGGATTTTAAAAACAGCGCCATAAACTGTTAGAGTAGGATACTAAATTAAAAAGGAAAGAAAGACTTCCGCTTTGTGATCGCGCATTTTTAAGTTTGTTAATTAAGTCTTTTCATAATGATGCATAATTAATATAAAAAAATAAATTAGTTGAGATTTTAAATACTGCATATTTTGTATTTTATTTTATGCTACTGTGGCGCCATCTTAGTTTGCTCCCTTTCAGCCGACACATTTTAATATACTGAGTTGGTACTCCTTACCCTCCCTACATAAAAATACAACGTTTAGTCGTTTATTCAGTTTCTGTTTATCAATTCATCTCTTTTCTAATTTACCTTTTTGAAGCTTAACTACACACTTGAATTGCTTTTCAAAAATGTTACGAGATGTGCTGTCCGGAAATGTAAGGGTGTTAATAGTGCTATTGTTTATGACATAATTTAAAATTGGCCTTTAGTACGCATGAGTTTTCGTGCTATTTACAGCTCATCACATGCTATAAAACAGTATTGTCTAAATTAGCCCTGAGTCATTAAGTTTCGCAATATTACATAATACTTTCCCACGAAATCGGACGACGTCGCAGGTAAAACTGAATGAAATACAAAAAGTTAGGAAAACAATTTTAATTACCACGCATACTTTGCGTTTAACCGAAGAAGTTTATGATGAAAAAGCTATTTAATTGTTATTCACGTAACTTTGTACTTTCATTAAAAATATTATACATCGTACGAATTCCAATTCACTTTTATGTTTTCATTTTACGTTATTATTTAATGTATGTCAGGATTTTAAAGAGTATTCTTAGAAATTATTTTAATGGCTTCAGTATCCTTAATTTATGATTTAATGCATTTTTTACGAATTTACACGAACAGCTCATCCAATTAAGAGATTTTTTAAGAGAGCACATTTATCTATTGTTTTGGCATGGTACAGTCATATCTAATGACACGTACATTACAATAAATAATATAATTAGATCTCGGTATTTGCCAGAATTATGCCGGCCTAGCTAGATTTATATAGGCTAATTCTTGAACGCCATCCTATGTTGGCTTTTCACCGTCTGTATGGTGGTCGCTATCCAGTAACATGTCAATATAATATATCAAGTGCTGGTGGGGACAGCAAATCAATCAGTTTATTATATTTCAATTGGATACAAAAAATATATATAACTTATATAAAACAGCAACGATAGCTCAGCGGGGAGTCGTACGGACTGCCCAGATTAAAGGTTCGAAAAGGAGCATACACCTCTGATTTTTCTAAGTTATGTGTGTATTATATCTTTTTCTACTTATATATAAAAATCAATTGCTGTTGTGTTAGTCTCGCAAATACTAATAAGCGGCTGGACCGATTTTGATGATTTTTTTGTATGTATTTGGGTGGGTCCCGGGGTGGTGTAGATTCACAATACCAGCGGCCGAATTTTACTACCGGGTGACGCGCCACTAGTTGGGATTCCATCATCACCAACTGAATGGCAGGTGTTCCTCAATAGTGCAATTTACGCGAAGTTTTCTTCCCCGTGCGACACCGTTGTAGAGTCAGCTTTCACCTGCGATGTTTTAGACCGATACGACTTAGCAATCTTCATAAAAAGATTTATTTATTTATTAACACCACATAACCACTACTATTACAGGTTGAGCCCTAATACAGTAGAGTTACCATGCGTATAAAGGCTATGCTATATTTTTATTTTACTGGAATACATTTATAACATATTATAAACAGCGATATCTAGATCTACTCTTTCCTCAAAGGTCGGCAAGGCACCATCAATTCCTCTGGTATTAATAGTGACCATGATCGACGGTGATCACTTACCATCATGAGAACCGCTTGCTCCCTTGACCCCTCGTTCATAAAAATATATATGCCACGTTATGGATATTTAACTTTTAGGACAATAGTTAACCCGATCGTCAAAGCCGTAATAACGTGTGTGCGGATCGGTCGTAATGGTGTGGCACGTATTTAGGTTATTTACTGTTTATCGGCAATAAGGGTTAAGTTTTATATCCCCACTAGCTATTCCAGGGCCGGAATGGGGAGCAATTTATATTATTGATAATAATATAGTTATTCAAGATTTCGTTCCTAATTCTTCTAACTTTTATATCGTCTTCCTATATCTGCCTTTATATATAATTTTAACCATGCATATTAAAAGTCCTCAATTCGTCTGTATATAATTTTTTATGTATGTTCACGCAATCCGCCAAATATGAACAGATTTGGATCATTGTTTTTGTATTTGATAGAGTTTACTGCCAGGGTGGTGGTGGAAGATATAATTATATTAATAAGGGGGTTAAATTGGGAATGAATGAAAACTGTCGACATTTTAAAGAGAAAAAAAATTAAAATAATATCAGCTCTTAAAAACTAAATATCTAAAAATAAAACTTTATAATTTGTAATCGGCGATGTTGTAGTTCACTAGTTAATTATAAATTCCATCGCCTTATTTTTTTTTACTATTTTCGAGTCTACGTCTACGAAAAAAAAATGTGATTCAAAACAATTTTTATTCATTCATATAAGCGACGACAGCCTAGCTTGGAATGTATCGGAATAGTCGAGATAGATAGTATGGGTTCGATCCCTGTCCCCAGGGCGCACATTCACACATCTCTCTTTTTGAAGTTACGTGTGTAAATTGGAAAACTTTAAGAAAAACATTATGTGTTTAGGTTTCCTCATCATATTTTCTGTGTACATTAGAGAATTCTGCATACGAATTTCAAAGCTTTGTGAAGTCTACCAACGCATAAGGTCAGTGTGTTGGACTAAACCCTAACCCCTCAATATTAGAGGAGGAAGTGCTCAGTAGTGGGGCAATGTAGTATTGATATTTCCTTACTACGGCTCTGTCCTTGGTCGTTCCACAATGGTTCAGTAAACTTTCGTCTAGGATGTTATTTTATTACAGTTCGTAAAGTTATTGGCGACAGATCGACTAGACGATGAATTGATGTTACAGCCTTATCAATAACTAGCTGTCCCTCGTGGTTTCACCTGCATGTTACTGCCCTGTTCCCATGGATCATAGCGTGATATATATATATATAAATCTTCCTCATGAATCACTTTATCTATTACCGAAAACTGACCGACCGACCGAAGAAGCAAAGGGGAACCTAGGGGAACCTAGGGGCCTGCGACAGGACAGGCGTATGACCGATGCAGGCGTAGGGGTACAACGATGTACCTCTATACCCGTCCCAACCAACCATCAAGTCATGTCGCAAGCCCCTCGGAAGAACCGGATATACACTGGCTAATCCTGGAACGCAATTCACACAAGGTGTATGTGTCACTATGGCAGGTTTTAATAACACGTGTATGGTGGTCGCCAACCGGGCGGATATGAATATCCTACCACCGGTGTGCTTTTAGTAAAATTTTATTTGTGCTTAATATTTGTAATTTTTATTATTATGGCGTTAACTGGATATTAGAGTGTAAGTAATTTTAAATGGCGGTCCTAAAATGATAAGTATTTTTTTATTCACACTAACCTTGATAATAAAAATGCTTTCAACTTATTACTTCAATCATTGTATTAAAACGTTATAACACATTTGTTTTTATAATTTCCTGTTTTTGGCAATAAAATTAAAACAATTCAACATAATTACTGGGTTCTACACTATATAATGTATTTAAGGAGTTGCCAACCTGAGTTCACAGGCCAATGTTAAATGCGCTGGCAGGATTTTTTTATAAAAAAAAAACTTTCTTAAAATGGCTGACGACGCCCCTTTGGGAGCTGGAGCCTTTCATGCGAATGGTAAAGGGTCTGGAGGAAATTGGGGGGCTTTGAAGTGATTATGAGCGGGAGAGGGCGATGTAATGGCTAGAGGCCTGCAACAGGACAGTCAGATAATCGATGCAGGCACACGGATACATAGATGTACCCACCCCAACCAACCGTACAGCCGTGTCGAGAGTTCCTCGGGAGAACTAGATACACTGGCTGATCCTGGAACGCTATCCACACGAGGTTTGTAGGTCACTATGGCAGGTTTAAAACCTGCTATTTTATCCGTGATCTAATAGAACCATTACTAAAAAGTATTTTTATTAATTTCGAAAACAATTCACTCAAACGCCATGGTTTCGGAACGTCACACGAAACGAAAAGAAAATAAGCACGATAGATGCATCTCTGCCTGCTCCTTCGTGGACAGGCGTGAGCTTATTTTGTAATGCGGAGTGAACACTTGTGAAAGTGGTAACCGGTTGCCGTGTAACTGGTAGCCAATGATGGTTGTTGACACACGCCGATCCGCGGCCCACGTCGCCCCGTTTTGGGGGTACCGTTGGCCATTTGTAAACATGGCTCATAATCTAATCTGTGTACATAGCTTTCTTTTTGTCAGTATTGCGTTATTTGGTGGCATTCCGTGACTTATCATTGTGATTTGAAAAAAAACTGTAAAATATAACTTACTGCCTCAGTGGCGCAGTTTTTTTTATCCTGCCTCGGCAAAGTGACTGCGCTACACCTGATGGTATGTGTAGCGCAATCCAAGAATAGTGTCGACCAACGATAAACAATGTATCTATCGTGTGTCGGCAAGATCATGCCGGCCTGTCTAACTGATTCTTCACTCCGTTTTAAGGACCCTATATTATAGGCAGGAGGTAACACGTGTGCCGGCAAACTATTTCACAGCTTAATAGGCAGAAGTAAGATTTCGCGAACTTTTTAGTTCGAGCCGAGATGGAGCAGGTGTATTGCGTACGCGGTATGACTAATATCTGGAGGTCTCGGGTTCGATCCCCAGGTCGGATAAAAGTGATCTTAGGTTTTTCTATCACGAAATGCTCAGTATGAGCACGGAGTCTAGAATCGAGCCCGGTATGGCGATAAGCTCGCCCCCTATTACATCATGGGACGGATATACGCTCGGCGAAATGTGGGTGTATTAGTTACACAGGTGTGTCAAATGAAATGCATTGACATCTTCCAGAAACAAAATTTTGACTTGACATGATATTTGACAGGTGATTCCAACATTGATCAGCCTTTCAGAAACTGGGCGTAAGATTGTCTTGCTTTATCATTGTAGGTGATTTGAAATCCGTTGTTACCGTCAGCCGTCTGTAATTTGCTAACATTGCCCTGTTATGCAGGTTAGTTGCAGGGTCGTATCTAGTGTAGCAATTCTGTTGATTTAACAAGAACCTCAATAGTTTTCGTTTTATCCACTTTACAATACACGACGAACTTTATTAAACTACGCAGGAAGGTGTTAACAAGGTGGTATGCGAGGCCATTAGGATTGTTTTTTTTATTTGATTGAATGACGAGACGAGCAAGTCGCTAGCCTGATAGTAAGCGCCACGCCTGCCCATAAACAGAAGCAACACCATACAGAGCTTTGAATTACAAAGCACTGCATGGCACTGAACTGCGCTCGTCACTCTGAGACATAGGATGTTAAGTCTCATAATGCCCATTAATTTCACTGGCTTCAATGTCCTTCAAACCGAAACACAACAGTGCGTACAGTGCGGCAGTAATAGACAAAGCGGTGGTACCAACCCAGACGGCCTCTCGCATACGAGAGACCTTAACATCTTGTATTAAGCTCGGCGAAATGTCGGTGTACAGGCTACCCCTTCGGGGATTACAGGCGTGAGTGTGTATGCATATATGAAAATAAACATACATTAAGAAAAATGTGAACATACGGATGGAGCTGCAAGCAAAAGCTATTCAATAAATAAACTGATATTTTCACTAGCGGTTGAACTGCCGGCGACAGCTTTTTGCCTTCTTGTCTTCTGTCATATAATGTAGTCTTCAAGTAATCATGCCATAAATACTAGGGCTTGGCAAGAGCTACACACATCCGACATCCAAGGGCCGTTTTTAGGATATTCTCTTGAATATCCTAAATACGGCGCTTGGATGTCGGACACAAATTACATGGTAGTCATGAGCGCATGTCCACTGAACTGTCTGATCAATTGACCTGTGGTACATCGTTCTTGGGACTGCTACAAGAAAATATGACCGTCGAAAAAAGGGAAAAATTTAAAAAGGGGAATTTAAACACTATAACATAGTAGAATCGACCTCAAATATCTGATTGAATACCCAAAGGGACCAAGACCGGTATGGTTTGCGCTCCCTTGAGGAATCCGTCCAACAGCGGACGGCATCAAGTAGAGATGACCTAAAATTCACTTCAGGCTTGTTATCATAAAATGTTGAGCCAAAACTTATTTGACGAGTTTTGGCGGGAATTCTGACAGTGCGTGCGGTTCATCGTTTATTTTAATTTATTTCAAAAACTAGTACCTATAAGTTGTGTTTGTTATATAAAAGTGGTGTGGATTTGTGCAGTAAACATAGACGGTGATGAACAGTGTATTGAAACATTGAAATAAGTGATTTAAGCATCGTAGGTACTGGAAGGAATTCACACCAAAACTTCAACAAGATCTTGAAAACCTCCACGCCGATTTTTCATCGTTCTTGTGAAGACTTGAGAATAAATTATACTTGTCATTATCGAAATGCATAATAATGCGAAGCCATAACTTAAAAAGAAGAACTTATTTGACATGAGTCGAAACTTTCGACTCGTTTATACGTACACATGTACATACTATGAAACCTCCTTTAAAGAAGTCGTTAAGAAGTTTAAAAACACGCTTATACAAGACTAACATCGATTATATAATCGATATTCAAAATCGATACTAATAATCAGTGTATCGTGATTAGACGGTGCCGGCAGCGGCGCGGTCGTCCCGAACCGTGGGGCAGGTGGAGCGAGCGTCACGGTGCTCGCACACACCTGACCACAACAGAGCGTCGCGTCGCTTACAACCTTCGATCATAGCTGATTGTACAGCAATTCATTATGTGTTAGTTTTGATTGAATACTGGAATTAACCAATCTCTGAAAAAGATTGTCTATGATCAAAATAAAAATCAAGTCGTGTGCAGTTATTCGCAACATCTTTAGCTTCGCGGCTAGTAAATATCATCATCATCATCAGCCACAGGACGTCCACTGCTGAACATAGGCCTTCCCAAAGATTTCCAGACCAACCTGTTGGAAGCGGCCTGCATCCAGCGACTTCCTACGACCTTTATCAGGTCGTCGGTCCACCGTGTAGGCGGACGTCCAACGCTTCGCTTGCCAGTACGTGGCCTCCATTCCAGAACTTTTCTTCTTTTTTCTTTTTTTTGTTGTAAATATATACGACTTTAATATTTTTTGACGTGATAACGTCTTATAATTCGATTATAGAGCCGGCTGCACGCACGAAAAAACATGACTCATGCGTCGTTACCTCGCTAGATGTCACGTTCCATGTAAGGCTTGAAAGGCAAGCGAGAGCGCGGAACGAGCGACAAAGAAGCACAATCGGCCTTTGCGACTTAACATGACTTAACAGGACTTAACAGGACTTAACATGACTTAACATGACTTAACAGGACTTAACAGGACTTAACAGGACTTAACAGGACTTAACAGAACTTAACAGGACTTAATAGGACTTAACAGGACTTAACATGACTTAACAGGACTTAATAGGACTTAACATGACTTAACATGACTTAACATGACTTAACATGACTTAACATGACTTAACATGACTTAACATGACTTAACATGACTTAACAGGACTTAACATGATTTAACAGTACTTAACATGACTTAACAGGACTTAACAGGACTTAACATGACTTAAAATGACTTAACAGGACTTAACATGACTTAACATGACTTAACAGGACTTAACAGGACTTAACAGGACTTAACATGACTAAACATGACTTAACAGGACTTAACAGGACTTAACATGACTTAACATGACTTAACATGACTTAACATGACTTAACATGACTTAACATGACTTAACAGGACTTAACAGGACTTAACATGACTTAACAGGACTTAACATGACTTAACATGACTTAACATGACTTAACGTGACTTAACGTGACTTAACATGACTTAACATGACTTTTAACATGACTTAACATGACTTAACATGACTTAACAGGACTTAACAGGACTTAACAGGACTTAACAGGACTTAACAGGACTTAATAGGACTTAATAGGACTTAATAGGACTTAATAGGACTTAACAGGAGTTAACATGACTTAACAGGACTTTGATATGACTTGTTACATGTTTTGATTGGGTATCAAGTGCAGTGAAAATTGAATGTGGTGTCAATTGTTTATAGCAACGATAATTACAGCGATAAAGGTAATGATTCTTTCGATATTAATTATATATTCAGTGATATATTGTCGAATATTCGTGCTTTCATCATTAAAATGAATAGCATCGGTCCGCTAGTGCAGCGATTGTAGGTTATGCTATAATTGTCAAAATTAAAACAATAAGTTAACAGAACTATTTCACGATGAGTAAAAAATCGATGGCTTTACTATTCAATCGAAATATTAAACAAACGAAATTAAAATTTTCTTTTGAAAAATGCTACCATTCCATCAGTATTTTCTTAAGACGTTATCACGTTCAACTATCGTCAGTAAACCGACTTTACAGACAACCGATTTTTTTTATTTGATTAAATGACGAAGCGAGCAAGGCGCTCGCTTGTTGGCAAGCAAACCTGCCCTTAGAAGCAATACTACACAGAACTTTGATTACAAAGCACTGCATGGCACTGAACTGCGCTTGTTACAGCGAGACATAAATATTAAGTCCCATAATGCCGTAGCAGTTCAACTATAGCCGTAATTTAATCATTAATTAATTAAACACTCTTTTGTCTTTCTCTGCTTACAATTTTTAAACTGGCTAGAAAGAGATGAAAAAAGAAGTCTTACTAACCAGTGCTTAAAAAGTTTATAAGTAAGGTTCATAATAATTAAAAAGTAATGAAATCTGCAATTAACCCTACCACCTAATACATACGTCAATGTCATTCAACGGGTTATTATACGGTTCCCTTCTCAACCCTTTCCGAGGGTCATTTATACCCGTGTCGTTGAACATATTAATTAGTTAAAAAGTTAATTGCGTGTCACACGACTTAACACGTCAGCGGGTTTCGAGCGTGACGCTGCATTTTTTAGTTGATCTGTGTCAGTTTTAAACAGTAAAGGGTATCTAAGTAAGGGTTAACACACAGTAGTTAACCCTTGTAAAATACATATAATTATGAGTGGTAGAGTCACGCTGTAGACAGTTTTGTATATGAATGGGCCGGCTCGACTGGCTTGTTACCACTGTCTCACAGTAAATCGACGTTAAGTAGCCGCTTGCTGCTGCGTTTCGAATAGTAAGTGAGATACCTGGAGGCCCAAATCCCCCTCCCCTTCCCAATCCTTTAATTCCCTTTTTTCCAATTTCAATGTCCTTCAACTGGGCCTCCGTCTTAAAGACAGAAATATATATTGTTACCAACCCAGATACCTACCATGCGAGAGACCTACCATCTGGTAATAGAATTCCTCCAGATATGGTGATATATGTGAGGCCAAATAAATCTTGCACACGACCCCCTAATTCTCAGATTTTGACACAATATTTCGTAAATGACCCAAATTAATGTAATGCAATTGGTGTACACAAACGCGAGCACATCTCTGATGCAAGTGAATTCACACGACATAAGGTACGGTTTCGAAAACTGCAGCTATTTCTTTCTATCCGAGCATACGGCAAAGTGACCACTACGCCTGATGGTAAGCGCAGTGCAGTCCAAAAAACCAGCGACAACCGACAAACAATTAGTTTATCGATGGTCACCAGAGTCAAGCCGGCCTGTATAACGCTTCTACCCTCTGCGGAGTGGGAGGTAGCAAATTGAGGGTCCTGCGACAGGACAAATGAATGACCAATGCAGGTACAGGGATACAAGGATGTACTCCTATACCCTTATCAACCATCAAGTCATTTCGCAAGCCTCTCGGAAGAACCGGATATACACTGGCTAATCCTGGAACACGATCCACACAACGCGTGTGGGTCACTATGGCAGGTTTTAACACCATATGTACGGTGGGCGTTATCCGGGCGGATATAAATATCCTACCACCAGCAAGATATCTGCTAAACACTTAAATTACTGGGCATTTTGAGACTTTATATCTTATGTCTCGGGTTGACGAGCGCAGTTCAATACCGTGCAGTGCTTTGTAATTCAAAGTTCTGTGTAGTATTGCTTCTGTATATGCGCAGGCGGAGTTCACCATCAGGCGAGCGTCTTGCTCGTCTCGTCGTTCAACTAAATTTAAAAAAATCAATACAGATAACAAAATCACCTCTTTAGAAATATATTATTGGAAACGGTTGTGCTTCTGCAATCTGCGGCAAATCGCTGCGTTCGGAATGGTGCCTTAAGCAGCCGCTGACGGTAACGGTGGTATCGGCGACGGTGGTGGTTAGTGGTGGTGGCCGGTGGTATTGTCTCGCGTTCCCACAACACGCCGCCTCGAGACGCCTCGCATAACGAAACTATTTGCACTTTCACTGATAACTACAGTTTGTAGTTTTGACTGCGACACACCTTAGTTCTATATAAAGGTAAAGTTTTGAGTTCTGTCTGATTTATCATTGGTCAGCCCAATCCCCAAACTGTTATGGATAGAAAGTGAAGCCTGCGTGGCGCAGCAGGCTAGTAGACATTTGTAAAGCGAGAGGCGGGTTCGATCCCCACATTGAGACAAATGTTTGATCCATAAATATTTGTTTCGGGTTCTGGGTGTTGTGAGACCGAAATTCTTTCATAGTTCCTGATACCCACGACACAATACTCGTATCTACTGTGGGGTCAGGACTATTGGTGTGACTGTTGGATGTATTTATTTATTTATAATTTATGTTTTTATCATCTAAAAATAGTTAACATTTATTTACTACTTTTTAATCCCTGAAAGATCAGGCAATTTTTTTTTTATAGTAAAGTACCATATAACTGCCCATGAACGCCTAAAATAACTAGCTAGCTACCTGTACCCCGGCCTACGAAAAGGATAATTTAGGGATTAAAAGGGAACCTTCCTAAGAAGGGGAGGGGAGGTTTGGACCTCCGGATTCCGGATATCTTACCGTAACTAACGTAACAACAAGCTTTTACTTTACACCGTTTTTCTATGAGATAGTGGTAACAAGTCGGTCGAGCCGGGCCATTCAAGCTGTAGCCAAACTGTCTACAGCGTGACTCTACCACTCTAACAAACTAGTGCACCCACGGTTCAAAATTTTGTTTACCCGCCCTGGGATTTGCACCCAGGTGATCGTGGATTCTCAGCCTTACTAATTTTTTATTTTCTTGAATGATGAGACGAGGTCGCTCGCCTGATAGTAAGCGCCACGCCTCTCCATAAACAGAAGCAACACCACATAATTGAATATAAATCACTACATGTCAGTGGACCACGTCACCCCGAGACGTAAGATGTTAAGTCTCATAATACCCAATAATTTCATTAGTGTCAATGTCTTTCAAACCGAAATACAGCAGTGCTTACACACGGCTGCTTGGCAGCAGAAATAGCCATGCTCATGGCATGGCGACTAACCAATGAGGTGATATCAAAATATAGGACATAGTTGAAGTAAGTTATGACAATAAAAGACACCGTTATTTAAAAAATGTTTATTTGTCCTTTATTATTACAAATAACTTAAATGTACCGTTACTTACATATGAACATTCCGTTTGTACAGTTTGTGTGTTTCATATAAAAATTATATCTTGTTTTAATTTACGAGTGTGTGTTTTTATTAGCAATTCCAAAATACCGTTAGTCTGCATGAATTTTTTCAAATTTCAAATTTAGCAAATGCATTGACAGGTGTAAAATTCGCGAGTACAATGTGTTCTTATTTCAAAATTGTTTTTTTGCCAAATGGTGAGTCATTCAATTTATTTATTAATTCATAAAGGATTCAAAACTGGTGTAATGATCGTAAAGAATCAAACATGATTATTTATGTTTATGTTTTTGTCTTATCCTGCCACGGCAGTGACTACACGAGACCTGGGGCTCTACTCTGAAAATCTGAAGCGAAGCAACGAAGTTCGGAACATAGAGTAAAGTAGGTATAGAATATCTATGACAATAATAATAGTTTTTGATGTAAATTACCACCACAAATTTTTTTTGTAAGTAAAAACGTATATACATAAATTATTTTTCCTATCTACTGTTATTTTCTAGAATATTTTTGTTTCCATGATAAAAATGAATTAAAAAATATAAAAAAAAATCCAACATTACACGTTGCAATAACACAACATATTCCTCTTTACAAACATGTTATTACCGACTGTTTTATTTTAGGCACAGTTTAATATAGAAATATTATTATCGTTTCTACGTTTTAGAACTTCGTAACTTCGTTTTATAGAGATGTTATGAGAGCCCATGGGCCCTGATGTTAAATACAGTGCAGTCCGATTATAATGTCGATCGTCAAGAATCATAGCGTCTCTCGAGGGTCAGCAGATGTATGCTAGTTTGAAGTTACACTGGCTGACCTCAGACGGCGAGTCGCTAGAACGAGGCACTATGGCGGGTTTTTCACCATGTGTAAGATGGTTGCTATTCAGCGGGGTACATAAATGTATCGGGTACCCTCGCACCAGCCACAATAATAAAAAAACCTGTATTTTTTATATAATATTTTGAACTCTCATGAAGTTTTTTCGTCATTCTAAATAAAGTGTGTTACCCACTTATCAAAGATTTAAGTAGACGCCGTAATAACTACCGGCACGAGTCGTGATCACAGATGGACAGATTAGTCGCATTTAGAGTCTAATAATCAGCAGTTACCAAAATTTTAAAGCTACGATAGACTTAACAAATCCCTCTTATTTTGGCAGTTTCCATAATGGAACCTTACATTAAATCTGTGTTTGAGTTTATCTGAAGATAAACTTGAATTGTGGTCGAATATTTTACGAATCCGACCAGACATTCGCCGCAGTTCAATGACAAATGTAATTATGTGCGGAATCCTAGTGACTGCGGAACTCACTTTAGGCATCGCTGTGACAAATAGCGTGCATCAAATGACCAGTCACGTAAAGCGTCGATCCCCCCGCTCTTCATCCCGCCAAATAGACATTGCAATTAAGGGGAAGTTTGTGCTCACAACTCGTGCCGGTAATAGTACTATAATCTGTATGAAAATCAAGCATGCCCGTTTGTACATTATGAACATAGTACAGGAGCCTACTACCGAAATATTTGAATCGGTAATACAGTCAAAACCGTATAAAACCCATAGATTCGATTACCCTAAACAAAAAAAAAATGATTTCTGACCTGACTGTATTATCAAAAATGTCATGATATATTACTGAACTGCTTATTAACTAAGCTTTATCTTATCAATGCGATTTTATAATGATTTTTGATTAAGGAAAATTTGTCTAATTAGTAAGAAGCTGCAATTAATGATCTAAATCTACTCGTCGAATAGATTTTAAGACGGTTTGCCAAATATTTTCTATTTTCAAATGTTTTTAAAGAAAAAATGATCTAATTTTCGCGATGCTACAGACGTCTGACGCCACGTGTTTGTGGTATTAGATCTAATATATATTCGACTACATGTATTTAAAAAATCTGACGTGATAATACTATAATGCATATTTTTTTGACACAACAGAAATCGAAATCCGTGTAGCTGTGGCGTTTCTGACATCTATTTATATAACAGTTTTATACGGTTTTGGGCGTAAAACGATACATAGTTTTGGTCGTCGGCGTAGTACACTGACGTCACTTTCGTGTTTATTAGATTTTGCTCTCGCTGTCCAAAAATTTCCACAAAATGTGCACATACCTTACATACAAATGTAGACCTTTGATCTGTGGTATTACCTTCCATAACAGAAGACTCTGATTCTATCAGTATTCTGTAGATTTCACTATCCATTTTACGTAATGTGTTCTTATTAGAAATGTAGGTATGTTTTGTTTCTTTATAAATGATTGACAATATATATTTACTAAATGCCTATATTATTTGTTAAATTCAATTACAGATTGATTAATTATACAGTACATGCAATAATTAGTAATAAATTAAATTTCAGTAGATCCAGAACAAGGTTGTAATATTGTATTGACGAAACCATATTTGTAGGTTATGTCCTTCGAACGCGATCTTACGTCTAAGGTTAAATTTTCCTTAAATATACTTATATACAGAGAACACAAGTTTTGTTTACAAAAACGTAATAAAATATATTACTACGCACATTTGTACTCGTACATTTATAACCTTACCTAACCTAACTGGCAAATGAGATATGTTCCAAATTATAAACTATACATGCGCAGTACTTAGCGTTAGATATGTATAAGCGATTATTTCATATATTAATATTCAGAATAAGTTAAAGCTGATGTCATTTTGTCATTCTTTAGGCTCCAAGGATTTTTATTTATAATTTCGAGTCAGAACGATGCCTAAAAATGTGTAACTTAGCACGAAGTCTAGACTCGAAATAATAAAAGATTAGGTCATTTATTACATTTGTAATTACTTCCTTGATTAAAAAATTGGTTTACATAGAAATTTCTATCGATTCGTTACTATTTGCAAACATTTTAGTAGTCACAGAATCATTACAAAAACTAGCAAGAACCTCACTGACACAATACATCTCAAACAAATTGAAAAGCAATGCGATTAATAACATTCCATTCAATTCAGTCACATTAAAACCGATTAGTACAAAATTCTTTATAATAAATTTGTCCAAAATCCCATTAGCTCGAACCCTTTCACTGTGTGTCGGCAATCACGATCATGTACGCTTTGTATAAACGCACCTGGAATTATTGAAGTATAACCATAGAGGTTTGGAAGGCAGAGTTGATTCCAACGTGAAATAGAACGTTTACTTTTCTTTATTCATAAAAATAAAAGATTAACACCCGGTTTCTGCAAGGTTAATCAAATCAACGTTCAACTAACAGAACTTTAATTTTGACAGTGCTGTCAAAACAATTCGAGTTTCTGAAAAGTTATTAAGTAAAAAAAATATTATTCTCTTATTTAATGTGCGACAAATCGCTTTTTAGTAAGTGATACACCATTCGATGATAAAATTATCTATGAATCTTCCAGATATCCAAAATAGCGTTTTACATACGAGTTTTTCATATTGGATTAAAAGCCTTGTTAACTAACAGGTGTGTCAAATCAAAAATGTTGACCACGCTTCTAGAAACTCAATTTTGAGTTGACATGAGATTTGGCTGGTAATTAGTTAATTTTAATATTGATCACCCTTTCAGAAACTGGACGTGAACAAATCTTTTATAGGATTGGATTTATATAAAATACTATAAGACGGTCTGTGGTATTGACCGAAAAAACACCGAAATTAAATTGTAAACTAAAGTAGCTATAAATAAAGGTTGCTAAAAAGAACATAATCTCGTGATTAAGAAGTAACATTAACTTGAGCAAGAGGCAATCCTTTTACATAAACATTGGCTTTTACGTTTTGCGGCAAGTTTCGAAGCCTCAAAGCAAAAGGAAGACTTGTCCTGGCATACTTAACTTACTATGGCGTTTGGAGCTAACAACTTACAATGAGTCAGTCTTGTCATCGGAGGTCGGTGTCACTAGGAGGGATGGTGCGGCGTGGAAGCCAACATCACGAGATGATGCAGTTTTTATCGTGAGGACCGTTCTTTCTCTGTCGTTCTCTTTTCGCGCAAGCTACTGCGTCGTTCGGAACGTATGATATCCGAACCCCCCCGTACGCCCGTCTCGTCGGCAGTGTGTAAGATTCTGCTGATGAGGAAGACGAAGAACACGTGCTACAATAACTGCTGGCGTCTTCATCTCGGACTTTCTCTCTCCTTATCGGTTCGTCCGGTTCAAATGCTTCGTTGTCATCTCCACAAAACCGCACAGTTCTACCACCTCTCGGCTTTCTCGGAGACTTTCTCGAATCCACTAACGTTAACTCAGGCATTGACGTAGAATGTCCAGGTGTCACAACTGCTTGAGCTTCCACCGGATGCGGTGGCTTCCAGTCCTCAGGCGATTCCTCTTTTTGTTCTTCGGAATTCGGACTAGGTTGTATCTGATGCTCTGTCATAGATTGTTCCAACCTCAAATCTGCTAGAGCTCTATCTAAGCTAAGGCAAGCGTGCGGCGGCGGGGGAGGATGAGGCGGAGGGGATTCTGGCGCCAATGACCCACTTGGCTCTGAATCAGCGTCTATATGCGGTGATTGTTCACGCTGAGGACTTCTTGGTGGCGATGATTTTGGTGACGGCATTCTTCTAGGTCGCGGTACACGCGGCGGTCGAGGTCCAGGCCCCGATGAATCTGACGGCGTAGGCGGCTCTCCTTTGGAGCATGCTATCGAGCAGAATATCGCGCCCTTCCGCGGTAGGAATGGTCGTCCTAACAAACTGGCGCGGCAAGTATGGCAAGCAAAGCATCGTTCTGTGGCGTGCCAGTGCTGTCCCTCATGGGACATCTGGCCTTGGTCTACTCCGACTGGTTCGCCGCACGCGTCGCAGTACTCGGCGAAGCAGGCGTCGAAGCACGGCAGGCAGTAAGGCCGCGCCTCCCGCATGATGTAGCGCTGCCCGCCGAGCTGCCGCGCACACTCGGCGCATGCGAAATGTTTCATATGCCACGCGCGCCCTTCTGCTTCCGTACACTCGTCGGCTAGGATAATCTGTGAACAATTAAGACAATTTAATAAAATAATTTCTGGAAATGTTACACTTGCCGCTAATTTTTATAACGTTGTGTAAAGTTTTTTTTCGTAAAAGCTCTACTCTTGTTTGTTGCGCTCTCCGCTAGATAGAAACAGATTAAGAATTTATAAGAATTTTTAAGACGATGCTTCCTTTGAAATCGATAGTCTGTGCTTGTACTATAATGTCTCTAAGAATTCTCCTCGAAATTTGGTCAAGACCCAAATATAGTTTCTAGAATAACGTCGTAAAACTAACATAAAATGTTGACGAACAAAGTTTTTTGCAGTACTCTGAAACTATTAATATATTGTACCTAGTTTGAAGGAGTGGGGACGAATATATATTTCTTATAAGTAAAGCAACGATTTATTTGCTTCAATGATTTTTGATGGATCGACGAGGGGCGAAACTTGGACTATTGTAATAACTTTTCTGTACACAACAACACTTCTATTAAATAACTTTTGCTTTTGATTCCCTCTGAGAATTATAGTAAGGGATTTTACTTTAATTTCCTCGAGTGTGAATGATATAGTTGAAAGGGGAATTGGGGTTGCCAGAATAAAAGATCAATGTCATAAGAGGCAATTTTAAGCCATGCTAATCCCATATGGGCTTGTTATTAGATATAGCCCTATATCAACATTTTCCTTTTTTTTTGTTTTTTTTTAAAGCATAGACCGGCAAATGAGCAAGTGGTTCACGTGATGGTAAGTGATCTCCACCGTGTTCGCCTACAATACTAGAACAATCATAGGCGCGTTACCGACCTTAAAGGGAAACAATAATTAAGGGATTGGGGAAGGGCGAGGGGGAATTGGGCCTCTGGATATCTCACGCACAGTACGAAATGCAGCAACAAGCCCTTTGCGTCGCGTTTCTGTAACAGTAGTAAAGACCTGGTCGAGCCGGCCCATTCATGTTGTAGACAAAACTACACCAATCTCGCTCTCTCACACTCAACACTCTCTACCACTCATTATAGGTTGCCGCTGCTAGACGTTCAGACCTTTATATTGTACAAATTGTATTAAAGACTAAATACTTGAAGATTTTGATGCGAATTATATTAACGCGTAAACATGTTTATTCGTTTTTACGTTTCTACAACAAAATTCCTAGCCATATTCAACAATTAAGTCTAAATAACTTTAAATTATTTATTAAACAGAACCTTTGCCGAAAAGGTTACTATAATGTTAAAGATTATTTGGAAGACAAAACGGCTTGGAATTGAGCCGCTCACTCCATACAAAATATGGCTGTCCATGGTCCTCTGGTAAATTATTATACTTGACTGCTCTATTGGCGCATTTTTAGTATTTAAGATACATAATATGTAAAGTTGACATTTTTAATATTTTTTAAGAAAAATATTAAATTTATATTTGTTAATTTTCATTTTTTAATTTGTGAGTGCGAGTGCCATGTATGTTGGTTATACTCAGGACTATTTCTAATAGTCAATCCAGGAATTCCTGTACATTGTACTCGCACAGTTCTGGAAAATCAATGTCTGGACATTAAAAGAGGCCATAACCCATGAGTTTGTTTCGGCATTTCTTCTCATGGCTAGCCACGAAATGCCGAAAATAGATAAATAAATGTAATCTAATTTTAGTATAAAATTATTGACATGTAAAAGTGATATTTATGATCCAATTTACAGAATAAATGATTTGAATTTGAATTTGAATTTATTGGCTAAATTAGGTCCCTACTTACGCAAACAGGAACCAATCCACAGCAAGTTAAAATGGAGATACTGTTTTTGCTAAATTTTGTTAACTTCATTAATTTGAATTAATTTTAATACTGTATTGGGACTGAACTTGCTGTGGGTTGGTTCCTGTTTGCGTAAGAAGGTCCAATTGTGTTTAAGCATTGTTGTGCTGGTGGGCATTAATTATAATTATTAATTTATTGTCTCTCCTGCCATTTTATAAAATACTAGCATTCGCTCGCGGCTCTGCCCGCGTGAAATTCTGCACCGTTATATGATCGATATCGCCTATGTTCATCAGGGATAATGTGGGATCCTAAGGGCCGGCGCTCATAGACGGCATGGCACGGCATGGCATGGCAAAGGATTTTATTACTAATCAAGTTATTTTGAATCTTATTGCCACGAGTTTAGAATTCACGTTACTTTATTTCAATACCACAGTGCCGCGACGTGCCGCGGGATGCTGTGGCATGACGCGACGCGCCGCGGCATCCCGCGGCGTCCCGTGGCATGCCGTTTCATTCCACGGATTGCCGCGGTGCGCGAGAGAGAGAGAGTGGCTGGGCATTCAGCAGGATGCCACGGCATGCCACGGGACGCCGCGGGATGCCGCAGCATGACCTGCCGTGCCATGCCGTCAATGAGCGCCGGCCATAATGGTGAAAGAATTTTTCAAATCGGTTCAGTAGTTTCAGAGTCTATTCAATGCAAACAAACAATCAAATCTTTCCTCTTTATAATATTAGTTTAGATTAGTTGTGTGATATAATTCAAGCGAGGATATAGAACCCGATCTTACATCATATATTTTAGCATAATTTCTAGATCCTTTCACCCTGGATTCTCATTTTAATCTAAGACAATACGGTTGCACAACTGATGGCGTGCCAGATATCTTGGCTCCCATAGCCGCTATAGAAACCTTGGGATGTGTGCCTCGGCAGTCCCACGACTGGGGGTTATCTTAAACGCTATAAACTGACCTTAATACTACCGGCATACGATTCGACGCATGATTAAACGTTTTACATCAACGAGATGTTATTTAAAGAAACAATATGATGCAATATATCACGCTGCAGAAACGCTTCTCTAGACAGTTGGTATTTTTTTTATTTTTTTTTATCCTGTCTCGGCAAAGTGAATACGCTACACCTGATGGTAAGTTTAGCGCAATCCAAGAATAGTGTCGACCAACGATAAACAATGTGTCCATCGTAGGTCGGCAAGATCATGCCGGCCTGCCAAAGGGCCAAGGGGGAGGGGAAGGAAAAAGGGATGGGAAAATGGTTAGGATTATTGTCCCTATAGAGATGAAAAGGTGTTGCCATGTTTGTGTGACAAATATTTTTTCTAGTATTTTTTTTATTTTATAGCATAGTCCAGTAAACGAGCGAGTGTGTCACCTGATGGTAAGTGATCTCCACCGCCCATGTACGCTTATAATACCAGAAGAATCATGGGCGCGTTACCAACATTGCTATAAAATGCTACAAAAATAAAGCACCCATTTTGATGATTCTTTCACTAATCAAATAATAAGATATTTTTTTAACAAAAACAACCGGCATAAAACTATAAAAACCAAAAACAAAACTAAACAATGTGAGTCAATGGTATCAATCATTAGCTGTTAAACTGTAGCACTACCGACTTTTATATGAATAGTAGCTGTCCCTCGCGGTTTCACCTGCATGTTACTGCCCTGCTTCCATGGGTTATAGCGTGATATACATATAAACCTTCCTCATGAATCACACTATCTATTGCTGAATACTGCATTAAAATCCGTTGAATAGTTTAAAAGATCTAAACGAACATACAGCGGCAGCGACTTTATACTATGTAAAGATTACACTTGTTTACATAGAAGAAATAGTTGTTCTATGGGAATATTCAAGCCCCTTTAACTTATTAAAATTATCTATTTAATAAACTTTAAATAACAGTATAATAGCATAAATAATATCAACATTAGCATTAAGTTATTCTGGTTTACTTATGTAGCTTGTAGGCGTTATTGTGTGAAAAAATAGTTTTTTATAGTTTACTTAACTGTCATACGCAAATAAATTAAGACAGTTGCTAATTAGTTATGATTTAAACAAAGGTATTTGTTTGGAAATGTAATTATCACCGGCCACCATTGGACTTATAAGTTATATATATATATTTTTTTTTTATTAGCCTGAATGACGAAATAAGAAGATCGCAGCAGAGCGTCACGCTGTCCATAAACAGAAGTAACACCACACAGAACTTTGAATTACAAAGCACTGCATGGCATTGAATTCACTCTGAGATTTAAGATGTTAAGTTTTTTACGAGGGACCTATTACCACCTAAAAGTGAGCGCCAATCAGTTCGTTCTAGTATCAACTTAAATGGTTAAACTCCATAGATATAAAGTAACTATTGGATATTCATACAGCGAAATTTCCCTTAGTTTTTATTAATAATCGAATTTATAAGTGAATTTACTTATTCACCATTTAATTGTGACTAAAATTAATTTAATTTCGTCTGGTTGCTACCCGACAAACTTATTTTTTTCCATTTAAAGTAGTTTTAATTAGACGTAAGAAAAAAAAACGAAAACGAACACAAAAAAATATTTAAATCGAAAAAATATTTTTTTATTCCGTCGGGTGCTAACAGAACTCGTTCAAAGTGTTACAATTTTATAATTTCAAAAACCTACAATAGGCGATGCGAGTGGTCTCATAATTTGATGTTACCGTTTGAATGATAAGGCGTCCACACTACAGTGTACACTAATGAAGACGAACCGTGGTGTTCCCAAGCCATTGTTCGCGGGGTCGACAGCCGGCGCCACGTGCTTAATTATATCTCGTTTAATTAATTTAGGTTTATAACTTTGGTTTTGATATAGCGTCCATAGATATTGTAGATCAATGAGGCCGGCGAGTTTATGGTAATTGGGCGGGATAGGGGTGTCACTCGGCCTGTGTGATTGTGTGATATATGCCGGGGATAGATTGCCGTAATGCTAAATACTACCAACTCATCTTCTTCCCGTGCTTTTTAACACATTACAAGAAGATTTGGTAAGTTTTACGACCGGTCACCCGAATGTCTAATACTTACTACTATCTTTTTGCTGTCGAACGCAAAGATTCTGAGCAGTAAAAAGTATCTCACTGATTGTATAAAGTTGCCTTTTATAATAATACAAGTTGTCCCTAGCGGTTTCATCTGCATGTTACAGCCCTGCTCCCGTGGGTCATAGCGTGATATATATATATAAACCCTCTTCATGAATCATTCTATCTATTGCTGAAAACTGCATTAAAATCCTTTGAATGGTTAAAAAGATCTAAGCCAACAGACAGCGGAAGCGACTTCATTTTATACTATGTAAAGATGCTATTCGGCCAGTTATGCTTTCATACATGCATACTTTACTTTATACGGGCGTATACCCAAATATATAATTATTATGACTAATAACAAATTATACATGATAATAATTTCTGAAAATTTCAATCAACACGAAACTATACAAATTAATTAGCAGTGCCAGTCCGTGCCTAGGCCTGAGGTAACGAGGAAAATTTGTCGTCCCTTACCCAAGGATATTTAAAGCCTGAACACAAAGAATGAACATGTCTATATTCCAAGTTAGCGTCAGGGGGTGACGATTCCATTCGGCATTATGGTAGGGCCGGACCTGCCCTATAGTTAAACCTACAAAATTCATATTGTTCAGAATGGAGAAAATTAGAAAGTGGCATCCCTATAAATTTCCAAAATACATGCAACAAAGCCGCGCTATTTAAATAGAAAGCTTTATTAAATATAAAATATTACACAAGTGTGAATTTAATGTACGGCTATACATTTTTATGCGGTATTGTATTTTTAACACGCTTTTGTGTTTTTTTAACGACTTATATAAAGATAATGAAACTTAATATATTGTATATTTTTTATACCAGAGCAATGACCAACCAATGACAATTAATTTAAGCGCTACGATAGAGACAGTGAAGACGGATGGGCAGACAAGCAAACAGATGGACATAAAAAGGTGCTTAACCCTAAGACCCTCACAAGTTGGCAGGTCTCTCATATGCGACAGCCATATACCACTGCTTTATGTGTTTCTGCCGCGAAACAGTGTTTGTGTTCTGATTTGAAGGACATTGAAGCCAGTGCAATTACTTTTCGTTATGAGACTTAACATCCTATGTCTACTGGTGACGAGCGCAGTCCAATGCCACGCACAGCTTTGTAATCCAAAGTTCTGTGTGATGTCACTTGTGTTCATGGGCAGGCGTTGCGCTTACCATCAAGCGAGCGAACTGCTCAATTTTATTCTTCATTTAAGCTAGAGATTATCCCGCCCATACACCCGCAACTGTAACTCCTGTAAGTTAGGATTGACAGTGGCACGCATATTTTGACAGCGAACAATGAAGCTCGACGAGTCTCTAGGAATGCAAATCTGTCTTTATCCTGCAATGCAATTTTTGCACTTGATTCAAGCTAGTAAAAAAAGCATTCCAATCAGTTCATTTACACGCTACCATAAAGACAGTTAGACAGACAAACAAAAACCCATAATGTTATAGCCTCCTCTTTTTATCGAGATTTAAACAAATAAAGACCTAAGGTTACGGAGGATGAAAAACTTTGCTCAAGCAGCTCAACACGTGGCATAACAGTTCAGACAAAGAGTTTATCAATATTACGAGCAGCGTAACTGAATGTCAACAGAGCACGCGTCATTCGCGCGTGATGAGTCACAACATCGAGCATTACATAACCGAAGTATTAGTTCATAGCGTATGTTAATGTTTATTAAAAACTAGCTTGGTTAAAACAAGACAAAAAAACATCCAAATTTCAGTAGGCATGGTTGGAAGCTAGCACAAGTCTGGGATCCGATTATATATTTAATTTAATCGGAAAAAAAACAATTCCCAGACCGCAAGACAATGTGAGCTCTTTCTGCGTAGATCGGACCATAACGAAAGTGAATTTTAACAATAATTGTGAACTGAAGGTAACATTAACTTTTCTGGACCAAAAAAACCGCCATAGAATCCGTTTAAATTAGTTTTATTTCAATGTGTAATATTCGCGTAAACATAAGAAATCATTATGTAAAAAAGATGACGATTATCAAGGAAGTATTGATACCCATAAAAATGGGATTGACGCCAGGCAGACAGCCGGTCCTAAAGCTACAAGCCAAATCTTTCTGTAACATGTGGTTTACCATGTTACAGAAAGATTAGAAAGACGATACCACCGGTTAGTATATACCTATCTGCCGGAAAGCAGCAGTGTGAGAGCCCTGTTAGTTTAATAGACATGGAAAAATTTGTGGGTGTCTGACTACCTTGAATCGGAGATTTAGGCCTCCGGAAATTTCATTCACCATACATTGCATTTTCAACAGCAAGATTCCACTTCACGTCGGTTTCCTGTGAGACTGTGATAATAACCCGGTCGAGCAGACCCGGTTATGCTGTGTAACACTATCCACAGCGTGACTACCATTGTATATTTTTATGTTGTTCGTCTTTTGTTGGTCTGCATTGAACCAGCTATTTAAATCCAGATTGAAATAACGTATTATTAATAATACGCTATGCAATAAAGTTCTAGCGAGCATGTCAGTGTTGTGCGCAGTTCCTTCGTGCATAGCCTTGCCTCAATGCGGACTTCTACAGAACACCTATAAATAGCTATTATACAACTCAAAATGGAAAATATGTTTATCTGTTCATATTATTATTTGCGCGCAGGTTTACCTGATGTATACAAAGATGTAAAGTTACATTCTTTAAATGATATTTCCAAACTTCTTACTCGAGTGGCCTGTGGGTGACATACACGCGGCGAGTTTACGAAGCCCTGCGCAACGCGATCCATATAAGATGTACGTTTTTTTTTTTATAGCATAGGCCGGCAAACGAGCAAGTGGGTCACCTGATGGTAAGTGATCTCCACCGCCCATGTACGCCCACCACCAGAAGAATCATGGGCGCGTTACCGACCTTAAAGGAAAGGGATAATTAGGGATTGGGAAGGGAAGGGGATTTGGGCTTCCGAATATCTAACTCACCGTACGAAACGCAGCAGCAAGCCGCTACTTTAGGTCGGTTTTCTGTGAGACAGTGGTAACGACCCGGTCGAGCCAGCCCATTCATGCTGTAGACAAAACTGTCTACAGCGTGGCTCTACCACTTTAAAATGTATGGGTCACTATGACAGGTTTTAACACCATGTGTACGGTGAGTACTATCCGGGTGCATATGAATATCCTACCTACTACCAGCTTTCTCATTAGTAGAGGAGGTCTGAGCTCAGCAGTAGGACATGTAATACAAGGTGGTATTATTAATATGTGAGAGGAACCCGCGGGACGAAGTATGTATGCAAGTGATTTTCAAAGCCGGCACACGTGAACGCTGCATTGCTGCGCTTTCCAACCTTGACATATACCTCATTCGGACAGTTTTCAAGAATAATTACTATCGCAAGTGAATTTATAAAACTTGGCATTTCATGACTCGCCTTTGTTTGGGAAAATTCAACTTAGCAATAAGTTATGGGTTAACATTTTTTTTTATAGCATAGACCGGCAAACGAGCAAATGGGTCACATGATGGTAAGTGATCTCCACCGCCCCCTAATACTAAAATAATCATAGGCGCGTTGCCGACCTTAAAGGGAAGGGATATTTAAGGCATTGGGAAGGGGAGGGGGATTTGGGCCTCCGGATATCTCACTCACCGTACGAAACGCAGCAGCAAGCCGCCACTTTACGTCGGTTTTCTGTGAGACGGTGGTAACGTCCCAGTCGAGCTGGCTTATTCATGGCTCAACGTGGCTGTACCACTCTTAAACATACTTCATGAATGGCGTCAAACTGCCTCGGTGGCGCAGTCATATTGCGAACGCGGTACCACTTCTGTGCTGAGTTCTCGGGTTCGATCCCCGGGTTGGGTGAAAGTGATATTGGGTATTTCTATCACAAAATGCTCAGTATCAGCCTGAAGTCTGGAATTATGCCCGGTACGGCGATAGGCTTGCCCCCTATCACATCATGGGACGGAGATACGTTCAGCGAAATGTGGTTGTACTGGTTACCTTTCTGCCTATCCCTTCGGGGATTATAGGCGTGAGTGAGTGCGAATTACATTAAAATTACTAATACCATGTGATTTAATACGATAAGCTTAATTAAGTTCCTGTACTTAACCGATAAGCCGAAATAAGCAAGATTGTTTGCACGCATAGGATTTCCGATTTATTTTGTTTTAGGAATGATTTCTTATGTTTACGCGAGTGTTACACATTGAAATAAAACTAATTTTAACGCGGTTTTTTTTATTGGCCGAATAGCTTTCGAAACATCGGGACCAAAATTAAAATAAAAAACCGCTATAAAATCTGTTTAAATTAGTTTTATTTCAATTGTTTTAGGAAACTATAAAAAAGACTGTTATTAAATAACTCGCGTACTCGCTTCCCACCCACTCTATAAAGAAACTTCGAGCCATCAGCCACCAGAGCACATTCCTTAAATAAAAAAAAAGAACTATGTAAATTAAAGGTAAGTAATATACAAATTAAACTGCATTTCTAGCAACGATTGCTAATTGTTAATTGACCGTAGAGACAGTATAATTTTTACATAGTATAAAATGAAGTCGCTTCCGCTGTCTGTTCGCTTAGATCTTTTTAACTATCCAACGGATTTTAATGCAGTTTTCAGTAATAGATAGAGTGATTAATGAGAAAGGTTTGTATGTATGATACATACTTATTATTTAAAGATTTGTAATGTGATGTCGTAACAAACATATTTTTACCCGTGCGAAGCCGGCGCGGGCCGCTAGTCTTAAATAATTCGCGATGCCATACAATTTTATAACATACTGCATAGAGAATTGAGTGGTTCTATGATTGATGAGGACCATCATCAAAGATTAGACGAGATATAGGTAATTATAACTCGTGTGCCAGCATGACGGACGGACGGATATAATATACACTCCTTTGCAAAAAAAACGGGCGGGTTTGATTTTTTAACATTATTGGTAATAATTTAGTTCTTCAGAGGTTTTAATAGCCAAACTATGTTACTGGCACTTAATAAAGAGTCTGGGTATGAAAAAAAGTTCATTCCAAATTCAAAACTTTTGTTTTTTAAATTATTAATCCCTTTTTCATTTTGTGACACTTTTCGCGGGTTTGCGGTTAAAAGGTTATCAAGCAACTAAAAGTAACTTTTCGTTATTTTTAGTACAACAATTTATGTTTATCGCATAATTCTGCCTTATTGTGACTTAAAACAGATATCTTTGTGTCTATCGTAATGGCAGAAAAAGCAATGAGAGCTAGTAAAATTATAGCGCTGCTGGAAGAGGGGTGTAGCCAATGTTACGTCTCACAGCGGTTAAACGTGAGTCGTTCAACCGTACAAAGAACCTGGACTCGATACCAAGAGACAGGTTCCGTTCAGAGAAGGCAAGGTTCTGGGAGAAAACGTTGCACACAGCCGCGAGACGATCGCTTTTTAGTGACTCAGGCGCTGAGGAACCGCAAATGCAGTTACATAGACCTCAAAAGAAACCTTGAAGAGGTACGAGGAGCACAAGTTAGCCTATGGACTGTGAGGAGAAGACTTTTAGCTGCTGATATACGTAGTCGACGACCAGCGCGGGCCCCCAAGTTACTCCGTGAGCACCGGATTGCGCGGTTGAGGTTCGCTAGAAATTGCCTATCTTGGACACCAGGTAACTGGAGTAGCGTACTCTTCTCCGATGAGGCTCGAATTTGTCTGCATGGTGAGGACCGACGTCGGCGAGTGTTACGAAGACCAGGGGAACGCTATGCCGATGTGTGTTTTGAAGAAATCACCCCTTATGGTGGAGGGTCCGTTATGTTTTGGGCGGGCGTAACTTCCAACTATCGTACCGAGATAGTATTCATAGAAAATGGCTCACTAAATGCGCATAGGTACATAACAGAAATCCTTTCTCAAAATGCACAACCCGCACTGACTGTAATTGGTGAAGATGCCATTTACATGGACGATAATGCTCGGGCCCACCGTTCTGGCGACGTAGATGCTTATATGCAAGAGGTCGGTATTCGTCGTTTGGATTGGCCAGCGCGGAGCCCCGACCTTAACCCCATTGAGCACGTTTGGGACCTCCTAAAAAGGCGAGTACGATCTGTCCAACCACCTCCACAAAACATCAGAGAGCTTAAACGTGTAATCTCGACTGAGTGGGAACACATTCCACAGGACACCATCAAAAGCCTGGTGGGAAGCATGCCAAGACGATTACATGCCGTAATCGCTGCAAGAGGAGGTCATACTCGTTATTAATTTTTATTTTTTAATGTCTCTTTTATTAAAATACCATAAAAATACTCGTAGTCTTAATTTCATTATACCCATAAAAATGTCCATTTTAACACGGCTCTCTGTTTACATTGACTAAAACACCGATACCAGGATAAAAGTGTTAAAAAACTAGATTCTCATTGATAATAAGAAATTTCTAGTCATCCAAGCTAATGACATACTAAAAATATAATAATATTTACCCATAGAAAAGCTAAGGTAAAGTGTGTGTGTAAGGTGCCCGTTTTTTTTGCAAAGGAGTTTATATATATCGACACGCGATCGGATGGCTACTTAACGACCTGTGACGAC
Organism: Amorpha juglandis; assembly: GCA_949126905.1. NCBI lineage: Eukaryota > Metazoa > Arthropoda > Insecta > Lepidoptera > Sphingidae > Amorpha > Amorpha juglandis. The sequence continues at coordinate 2,037,562 of OX421383.1, forward strand.
TGAACTCAGGCTATTTGTTTATATAAATTTTTTCAAGTGAAACTTCTTAAGAATCGTTGTGATTTGAAACTCAATGAAACGAAAATGCGTCACGACAAAGACAACATATCCATAAATAGGATTTAGCCTGCGAGAGAATGTGATAGATTACAAGTATGCTATCATTTCGTTCACCACAGGAAATAGAACAGCAAGCTGCTAGCGTTGGTTTTCTATCAGACATTGTCAACAACACCGTTGAGCCGACCCATTCATGCTGTAGACAAAACTGTAAACAGCGTGGCTTTTTTTTTATCCCGGCTCGGCAAAGTGACTACACTACACCTGACGGTAAGTGTAGCGCAATCCAAGAATAGTGTCGACTAACGATAAACAATGTGTCCATCGTAGGTCGGCAAGATCATGCGGCCCTGCCAAAGGGCCAAAGGGGAGGGGAAGGAAAAAGGGGTGGGAAAAGGGTTAGGATCAGGGCAAGCCCCCTGGGGAGATCCGGATATACACTAGCTGACCCTGGAACGCGACCCACACAAGGTGGGCCACTATGGCAGGTTTTAGCACCAGTATACAGTGGTCCCTATCCGGTCGGATACAAGTATCCTCCCACCAGCAAAAACTCTCTAGGCTCTACCACTTTTGCAACCACATTGTTATGTCGAACATAATCTTAATAATAAGGTAGCGTTTCAGTAATCGATTTACTATACCAACAATTATAAACAACCCTTAAATACATACTTGTGCTCCCCTAAACAGTTCTATCTAGGGCGGGTCACAATAGCCGAAAATGTACTGCTTCCGCCGCGCCGCTGGGCTACCCCCTATACGACGTTCGGATGATTTATTGGCAACAGGCCATTGACCTCCTTAAGGTTAAGTATCTTGGCGCTCGCATTTAAGCACCACTTCTCCCAAATTATAGTACAAGTAAGTCAGTTATTTCAATATCTTTTTTTGTCGAAGGAAAATCCACTTTATGGATGGATACATGCTGGACTCACCGGCCTTTCGATTCAGTCCATATTTTTTTTATTAGCCTTAATGACGAGACGAGCAGTTCGTTCGCCTGATGGTAATCGTCACGCCTGCACATAAACAGAAGCAACACCAAATAGAACTTTGAATTATGATGTACTGCATGTCATTGGATTGCGCTCGTCACCCCGAGAGAACGAGTGACTTCTGCCTGCCTTCTTCTGGCCTGTATAAACACATTCACTCATTGTGTTCACATTCCGAAGAGGGAAGAAAAACAAATCGAGAGGCCTGCGTCAGGACAGGCGGATAATCGATGCAGGCACAGAGATACAAGCTTGTACCCGTATAATCGTCCCAACCAACCATCAACTGTCACTAATGTGTCACTATGGCAGGTTTTAACACCATGTGTACGGTGGTCGCTATCCAGGCGGATATGAACATCCTACCACCAGCATATAATGGTGCTGCCACACCGATGTTATAAAATGTTTACAAACATTTTCTAACATTAAATCTAACATTTTATAACATTTCTTAACATTTTCTAACATTGTCTAACATTTTATAACATTTGAAAACATGACATCGGCCCTTCTTCTTTGACGGCTTCTTTGACGACGCCGCTCTCAAAAGTACCGCCGCCCGCTGTTAAAAAATGTTCAAAAATGTTACAAAATGTTACAAATTGTTAAGAAATGTTTACTAAATGTTGCTGCCACACCGCTGTTATAAAATGTTATATAACATTTTCTAACACCGGTGTGGCAGCACCATAAGTCATAAAACGTCAATTTCTTATACTTTCTCATTGTTATTCTTAGATCAAATGCGTCGGTTATAAGCCGTATGTACACCAGATGCTTAAAATGGGGTGAATATTTACATAAATTTTGCATCGTAAATAAAAACAACAAATTGTATGGCACATCACAATTAGAAATTACACGCCAATATCCTGGCGGATGGAGATACCATCGCGAGGGGTCGTCGGCGGATGGCAACGGGTACAATGTGTACTATCTTTAAAGATATAAAAGATAGAACACGATTTGGAATTATAGGTTTCAGGATTTTTTATTCTGGTTAAGTAATATTTGACAACTTCCGTGGCGCAGTTGGGAACTGGCTGCGAAGCGAGAGGCCGTGGCTTCGATTCCTGCATGAATAAAAATGTTTGTGCGATCGAATATTGGTGTCTGATCTGGGTGATGTGGCACCGCAAGACCGTCGTAGTTCCTGATACCCAGATAAACATAATAAATAACCCCTGAACAATCACAGTAAGATACGAGTCTTGTGTCGTAGGAACTACGAGAGACTTTCGGCCTCTCAACACCCATACCGGACGGGGATCGAACCCGGGGCATCTCGCTTCATAGCCGGCTATTAGCCCGCTGTGCCAAGGAGGATGAATGATTGTCAATGCACAGCACGAATGTGCTGACTCGACCGGTGTAGTTGTAACTCATAGAAAACCGACGTGAAATGGCAGTTTTCTGTTGCTTTTCTGTTGTTGTTGCATCACGATTTCCGGAGGCCCAAATAACCTTCCTCCCCTCCTACATAATCCCCACATTTTTCCTTTAAGGTCGGAAATGCAAGGTCTTTTTGGTGTTGTGTGTTTCCGGGTAGTGGAAACCCCTCAGTCAAGTGACCCACTTCATCGTTTTCCTGTCTCTAATAAAAAATAACTCCAAGATCCCTCACCTCATCACACGCTGAACATCTAGGCTTGAGAGTCTCAGCGTGATGCCTCCCGCAGTACAGTCTCCCGTCCTTCCAGAAGTATACTAGGTCGATGAGTAGTTCCTGGCAGGTGCAGCAGACGAAGCAGCCAGGGTGCCACCGTGCTGAGGGTCCAGCTCTAGCCGCGGAGACGCACATATCTCCAGCGGACATGGATTCTTCACACTGCGGGAGAAAGTAATGCAATTTAGTCTTATGATTAACATGCTGGTGGGAGGATACTTGTATCCGACCGGATAGCGACCACCGTACACTGGTGCTAAAACCTGCCATAGTGGCCCACCTTGCGTGGGTCGCGTTCCAGGGTCAGCCAGTGTATATCCGGTTCTCCCCAGGGGCTTGCCCCCTGATCCTCACCCTTTTCCCATCCCTTTTTCCTTCCCCCCTCCTTGGCCCTTTGACAGGCCGGCATGATCTTGCAGACCAACGATGGACACATTGTTTATCGTTGGTCGACAATATTCTTGGATTGCGCTACACTTACCATCAGGTGTAGCGTAGTCACTTTGCCGAGCCAGGATAAAAAAAAAAAAAAAAAAAAAAAAAAAAGTTCACGCTTGTATCCTCGGAGGGGTAAACGGCCTTGCAATTACTGCTGCACCCATAATTCGCGGAGCTTATGTTGTGTTTTATGGTGTGATAGGGGGCGAGCTTATCACCATACCGGACACGTTTTCCAATACGGGGTAACTCATGTGTGATTTTAACAGACTTAAAAAAAGAAGAGCTTCTCAATTCAGCACATATACATTTTTGTACCCGTTTCGATGGTGACCGCTGTATACATGGTGAAAAAGCCACCATAATGTCTCTTTCAGGCGAGTCGCGTTATAAGTAATTTCAGGCCGGCATTATTCTATCGACCATCAGACGCAATGTTTCTTGGCGGTCGATATTATACTTCGATTGCACTACTTAATATCCGGTCTATTGTAATCACATTGCCATGTCACGATAAAAAAAATGTAAGTATTCGAGGATACATGACTTATGCGTAAAAACCCTACATGGCCATTGGTCGGACTAAGTAGCCCACACACCTGTAACTCCTGTAAGCTAGGAGAGTGGCACGCATATTTCGACACCGAGCAATGAAGCACAGCGAGTCGCTGGGAATGCGAATCCGTCTTTATTCCGCAATGAAATTAATCAAATAGAAAGATTAGACCGGTGATTTTCCAATTTGAAACATAATTAAATTATAGTAGAATCAAACCCATTGTAAAAGGAAGAGAATACAACAAAATTGATAGGAAAAATAAATTAACGGCGATCTGAGGTCGGGAAGTGGGAAGGGGGGGGCTTTTAAGGGTAAAAAACGGTTTATCTCGATTTCCGGAAAAACTACAAGTCCTATGGAAAAAAGTTAAATCGCAAAGTTGTAGGTAATAAAAAGATCTACAACTTTTGTATACACACTTTCTTCACATAACCTCAAAATATATGAGAAAAATTCAAATAACCAAGTTTTTTGTTTTTATTTTTATCTATTATAATAAATCATTTTTTTTCACGAAATTTGGTGAAAACTTACCTTTTTGTATCCCAAATACACTGTAATTTTTTTGATTTAAAATATTTATTTTTACACCTTATTTTGACTTAATATCGAAAAAGCAGCCTAATTTTCAAACGAAAATTCTCACGTCAAAATATGAGCTTTTTTAAAAAAGTCTGTTGGCTTCTTGTTCATTGAATTCTCTACTTTCTGATGGTGTAAAAAAATATATACATTACTATGGTAAATGTGCTCAGAAAATGCAAAGAAACGAACTACTAAATAACAGGTAGTAAGGCCCAGACCCACCTAGCCCCTTCCCCACTTCTTTATGATGGGCTAAAATTTTCCGTAGATCACTCAGGTATATAAGTTATATTAAAATAACAATAAAGAGGCATCTACGCATATAATTTAAAGAAGATTCTACAACTTACTCAAAATATTGTAGATATGTCTTATTAAATATTAACTTATAACTTTACATTTTCTGAGCACATTTACCATAGTAATGTATATATATTTTTTACACCATCAGAAAGTAGAGAATTCAATGAACAAGAAGCCAACAGACTTTTTTAAAAAAGCTCATATTTTGACGTGAGAATTTTCGTTTGAAAATTAGGCTGCTTTTTCGATATTAAGTCAAAATAAGGTGCAAAAATAAATATTTTAAATCAAAAAAATTACAGTGTATTTGGGATACAAAAAGGTAAGTTTTCACCAAATTTCGTGAAAAAAAATGATTTATTATAATAGATAAAAATAAAAACAAAAAACTTGGTTATTTGAATTTTTCACATATATTTTGAGGTTATGTGAAGAAAGTGTGTATACAAAAGTTGTAGATCTTTTTATTACCTACAACTTTGCGATTTAACTTTTTTCCATAGGACTTGTAGTTTTTCCGGAAATCGAGATAAACCGTTTTTTACCCTTCCCACTTCCCGACCTCAGATCGCCGTTAATTTATTTTTCCTATCAATTTTGTTGTATTCTCTTCCTTTTACAATGGGTTTGATTCTACTATAAATTTGTTTCTATTTTTACCATTTTCAACCGGATAATCACCCGTCTAGATAGGGATGAATTGGAAATATACATGTTTTTCCGCTTCCCTTCGTAGCAAAGCGGGAGACAAAATAACGAGCCAAAGAGGTATTAACCCCAAGGGTAAGGAACAAATAGAGAAGTTTAAAACGGGAGAAGCCTGATGTAAAGCATCACGGATGTTATTTAATGGGTCCTATCATGCGAGCTGTTAAAATTGATGAATGGTATCTCGAGTAACCACCGTATCACGTCCTAGGCAACCTTGAGGCGGCATCACCGTTGTCAAGAAGGTCGTCAATTGTTCCCGATAAGGCGACGCCGGTCCAACGACCGCTCCTTAATCGAATCACGCTCCTGTCTACGCCGGAATTGTGTGCAAAACGTTACTATGATTGTTGTCACATAGGGCGCAATAGTTTTTATTTTACTTTAAGCAGTAAAGTATATCACCGTTGTGTTCAATGCTCATTGAAGCTAGAAGTTATAAAGAAAGAAAGCAAAACATTTAAAAAGGAAAAAAAGAAGAAAATAAATTAGTTAAACTTGCCCACCTTATGTCAAGTGGTGAGCATAGTACAGTGCCAGTACTTTCTGAGTTTTCAATTCGCAAAGTCATATATGTGCGAATAGTAAAAAAAAATGTGCACGGCATGACGATAAGCTCCGCCCGTAACACGAGCACAAGGGGTGCAGCACGAGTAACATCTCTGCCTATTTATTCGCAGATGCAGTTTGAGTTTATACAGTGTATGACAGTCTTCGTGGATCAGCAATGCCGAATCGATACAATCGCCATGATGGTATACAAGTGATATATTTTCTACAAGATCTTATTAAGCTCAGGATAGATTGGCTAATGCCTTTATTCTATATAAGCCTTTAGGAGTTGGCGAGTGGTGAGGGGTTGTTCGATTTGCAATTCTAAGTGATCAACCCATAGGAACAATACGAGTGGTTCTAGAGAATGCTAAAACCAGAATGTCTAGTTTAATCGTCTTTGTGAAAAACTCGTCATTGAAGGCCGCAGCGAGTCGCTTTTCTGGAAAAACTAGTAAAAATCTAGTAATTTAGGTCAACGGTGACGAGCGTGGTATTTAAATTGTTATACTTTTTTAGTTAGTTAATTAGACAGCTCAGTGAATAGTTTTGCAGCGTTTGTAACTCCAAAAACTGCTGTATTTGGACTGAACGTATAAGTTACTAATTTGGTTATTTATATTTAAGGTTTAAAAAAAAATATGGTCTTAGTCCAAGCTGGCTTAGTGCGGGTGGGCTCACATTCAATTGATTTTTGGAGATTTTTTTATAGCATAGGTCGGCAAACGAGCAAGTGGGTCACCTGATGGTAAGTGATCTCCACCGCTCATGTACGCCCACCACCAGAAGAATCATGGGCGCGTTGCCGACCTTAAAGGAAAGGGATAATTAGAGATTGGGAAGGGGAGGGGATTTGGGCTTCCGGATATCTCACTCACCGTACGAAACGCAGCAGCAAACCGCTACTTCACGTCGGTCTTCTGTGAGACAGTGGTAAAGACCCGGTCGAGCCAGCCCATTCATGCTGTAGAGAAAACTGTCTACAGCGTGGCTCTACCACTCAAAATTATATTACGATTAGCTATCGCCCTGAGATCAGCTGGGCGGACAACAAAACCTTCTAGATAACAGCTTCTTTTTGCGCGGGTGGTTAATTGTAAACTATCACGATGTTTTGTTATAGGAACAGCGCAATAATAGTACAATAGAAATAACTGCGTGTAGCATGTAATGGCTGCGGAATCCCTTACGTTTGTTTTACTCTCAACTCCATACATAGACTGATTCACGCATTCTTCGGAGCACTACCCGTATGTAGGCGGCACGTTACGGTATGGAATCTTATGTGTGCTTTAAATTAATAAAATATTAAGGGCCTATTTCACAATGCTATTAAAATTAACAGCAAGATAACGTTAACAGAGGATTTCCGAAGTACATAGTTAAGTACGTATTGGCTGAGTGATGATTTTTATTTCGCTGTCTTATATTTTATTTGACAAATAACAGTTACTTGGTATTTTTATTTTTGTGAATTACGAGACGAGCAAAGCGCACGCCTGATGGTCACCCTGAGACTAATGTTAAGTATCCTATTGCACAGTAATTTCACTGGCTTCAATGTCCTTCAAACCGAAACACAACAGTGCTTACACACCAACTTACCAATCCAGATGGCCTCTCGCATACCAGAGACCTACCATCTTGTAAGTGTAAACTGTGACAGAGGCTGGCTAAAGTAGTGTTAAGGTACGGTATAAAACAAGTTACCGCGACACGCGACCACAGCGACGCTTTGGCTTTGTATGCAATTTTATAGGTGAAATATATTCACCAAACAAATTTTAGAATGTTAACAAATTATCTACAAAAATAATTCCTTTACAGGATCAACCTGTAATAAAAAAGAGATTGAGTAGCAGAGCCACGTTGTAGAAGTATATTTCAACAAACTGCAAAAACCTATCATTCGTCAAATTTTATTGCACAGTCGGCATTTATCTGTGATTTTAGTTTTTATATGTATAATCAATTGGATGAGGCGAAGGTAGCGCGCGTTGCGGCCCCCGGCACGTTCCGAAACTTCTGGGAAGGTATTATTGTGTGTATACGTGCTCTTTGCCAATCTCGGATCTTGCGATGTGCGCTCGTCATTTCGGAATTATTATTTAGAGTCTGTAGCGAATACACTGAAACTACTCAACTGTTGAACGGCTAACAGTTACTTATTATCATAATTTTATTTGAGGGTTAAATATTGAGTTTACAATGGTAAATTCAAGGTGGTAGGTCCCTCGTATACGAGAGCCCGTCTGGGTTGGTACCACCGCTTTGTCTGTCTACAGCCAAGCAACAGTGTGTTTCGGTTTGAAGGACATTGAAGCCAGTGAAAATACTGGGCAATATGCGATTTAATATCTTATGTCTCAGGGTGAAGAGCGCAAATCAAACAAATATACATATATATTTTTGTGTGTTTGAAACATGCTTAAGTGAGCCTCGATTCAAAGAGACTTTGCTGGTGGTAGAATATTCATATCCGCCAGGATAGCGACCACGGTTTACATGGTAAAATCTGCCATAGTGATCCACACACTTTATGTGAATCGAGTTCCAGGATCAGCCAGTGTATATTCGACTCTCACGAGGGGCTTGCGACATGACTTGATGGTTGGTTGGGGGCGGGTATAGTGCTACGTTGTATCCCTGTGCCTGCAACGGTCTGCCTGTTCTGACGCAGGCCCCTCGACTTGCTTCTTCCCTCTTCGGAGTGTGAAGAAGCATTTATAGAGGCCAGCATGATTCTAGTTACCACCGTTAAACTTATTGTTTGTCGGTGGTCGCTGGTTTTTTGGACTGCACTGCGCTTACCATCAGGTGTAGTGCGGTCACTTTAACGAGCTCAGATAGAATTAAAAATTATAAAGGTACAAAATTAATCATAGTCAAATACTCTATTGACTTGCAAGTTCAAACCGTACATCATACGGAAGTGCGAAGACTATCAGATGAACGTATACAATGGATATCGGTTATTAATTTATTATTGACGGCGTGTCTTTAAACGTATGACATTACTGCCAATGGCTTTAGACTTCGGCAAACTTCTTAATGACTCAGACGTCATCGAGACAGTGGACCTATCTTGTTGCCCAAAATAAAACCCGCACTAACAGCCATATTCAAATGGATCCATGAGTAATACAGGGGACTTTCACTAGGTGATACGTGCCCGACGGCTGGCGGTCAGCTGAGCGGAAACGGACGTGACGTCACGGGATGTTACCGTAGGTTGGCACTGTCGCGTCTCATGCGTTTGTCTGAGCGTTCATTGAGTAGTGCGACGGTAGTTCTCAGATGTTGCGTGCATGTCTTCTTGATCTTGAACTTCGATGATCATCTTTCTCATCTTCCCTATTACTTGTTGGTGCTTGTTTGCATAATTATTCCCTGATAGTTTCGTCTTGTGGTTCAATAATCTTCTTCTTTTTTCATCTGTCTTTATCCTACTTGCAGTGGTGTCGGCGCATCATGCTTGCAAAAAGACTGTCTTGGTGGTGCAATTGTATATATTGCGTACGCGGTACGCTGTGCTGAGGTCTCGGGTTCGATCCCCGGGTCGAGTAAAAGTGATATTGTTTTTTTTATCACGAAAAGTATCAGCCCGGAATCTGGAAATGTGCCCAGTATGGCTATAGACTCGCCCCCTATCACATGGACGAAAAGAATCTCAGCGAAATGTTGTATACTGGTTACACCTCTGTCTACCCCTTCCGGGGTTACAAGTGTAAGTGTGTATGTAACAGAAAGATTTGGCTTGTACCTAGTTGCTAAGAGCTGCCTGATGTCAATCCCTCTGGGGAGAGCTGTGGTTCAATAATAATGAAGTCAACTTCTTTATAGGTGAAGTGTTTCTTTTTGTTAAAGGCTGGGAAACTGATGATGAAACCGAACTGAGTCCTGAGTACAAATCACAAAGTACAAAGCACTGCATGGCTCTGGACTGCGCTCGTTACCCCAAGACATGAGACGGTAAGTCTCACAAGGCCCAGTAATTTTACTGACTTCAATGTCCTTCCTTCCTTAAAACCGAAACACAAGAGTGCTTGGCGGCAGAGTATTGTTTGAGTTTTAGTTTTTATCATATTATTTCAGTATCATAACCACGAGGAACTAAAATACTTATATCATGGCCGAATCAGTGACCATCCCATGTATTAAGTAGGTATTCGGAATATTCAATCCCGTAATATTCATATTCATTCCCATTATCGGATCACACACATCGCAAACTAACAACTGACCACAAAAAATAAAAACAAACAACATAAAATTTGGAGAGGCGGCATCGGTCAAAAAACATAATTTGGAACATAAATCGGTGCTAATCTGTTAGGAGAGGCTTCAGACAAATACAGTGGTGGGCCACCACGCCCATCGGTCATTATTCTGACATCACAAGTGCCGAAATTTACGAAACCGCGAAACGTATAGATGCTTATGTAAACGGGGAAGTCTGTGTGTCTGCTTAGGTTAACTGAATTAAAAAAGGTGATGCTGTATTTATCCTTAATTATGTAAGTTAGATCGCGGATGTCTCATAAATTTTTATCATTGTGTTACTAAACTATATGTTCTCGCCTATGTCCCCGTCGGGTTAGGCAGAGGTGCAAATGTGTAACTCTAAGGCTAAAATATGTGGGTATGATCCAAATCTTAACTCACACAAATTTCCGTAATTTTAAGTACTTACTAAAATCTATTAATATTGGTAAAATAAGAAAGAAACCCAGGCGAAGTCATCCGTAACAGCGAGTTGTGATACAGCTCTATCATTCCGGAATGATAATTTAAGGGTGGCAAAAATTTGAGGCAAAAAGTTTCGGGGAAATAATTACAAGTATTTTTAATGTAACACAAATATTAGTGTAGGTCTGTGGCCACCTACGTGGCGGCGTAAAAACTCTAATGATCTTCGGAATCCACACCTATTTGGATGGAGTGTTCCTTTTTTTAAGATTAGTTATATAGTTTTTGCTATCACCTCCTTGCCCCGGAATTTTAGCGCTACGAGGGCGTAAAAACACACGAAACATTAATTTTTAAATATCAACTAATTTAAAAGAAACACATAAAATGTTAATTCAAAATTATTATAATACATCAATGAAAACCACATTGAAATTGGTTGAGGCATTATGGAGATTAGCAGGAACAAACTCAAAGACAATCAGGCAAGTTTTGATCAAATAAACCAAATACACCCAACTGTCACATAGTCCTAACCCATCAGTAAATACGACTCTTCTGAAGTAAGTATCAGAATACGTGAGACTTTCGATCTCAAAACACACAAACAGCAAATACTTTTGGACCACACAAACATTTGTCATACTGCGTCATGAAGTAAAAATAAATCTAACAAAGATTTTAGATGTGTGGCTCAAACCAAAACCGAATTGACCGTTGACAACGATCCCAAAATTATGTAATAACAATATCGCAACAAGTACGTGCCGTGATCGCAGCTACTTTTCTATTTTGTCAATTTGTTTGTACTGACAGACGCTGTTTAAAACACTTTCCTGGAACGCGGCCTATACGTGACGCGGCTGCGGGTTAGACACGCCCTCTAGTACCACTGAACGACTGCTTCTCAATTCAGTATACATTGCTGGGATATTATAAAAAAACGATTTTATTATAGCGATTCCCTCAGTCCATGAAAACATTATACTAGAAGAATCATGGATGTGTTCCCGATCTTGAAGAAAAATAATGGGGATTGGAGGCCAAGATCCAGATCCCAGTACCATACCTAAGAAAATAAAATCGTGACTGTTGCAAAACTGTTTTGGTGCATCATTATATTAAGTCCACTTATTAAATAATCTTTTATCATCTTTATTTTTGTTCGTGTTTATATACAGACCCGACCGAAGTGAATATTATATTCGAAAATGGGATACAATATCTTTCTGAAGCGGTTTTCGTTCCCCATTTCGGAACTTTTTATAGCATTGCTCCTCATATCTTAATTTCTTTATAAGACCACCATCAGCGTTGACTTTATCGACTGTAAAAATAATCATCAAACTGCATTTGACAAAGATATCGCGTAATATGTATAAAAATACAGACGAATTTAAAAAAAGCAATGTATAAAAGAGAAGAATAGAGCAATGTATAACACGCCTGCAAAGTTGTTTATTTCCTTATTGTACAACTATGATCTGCTTCTATTTCTCGTTGTGTAGGTATAAAAATTCATTAAATTCAAAATTCAAAATGTAAAGCGCTGCTACATTAATTATACCAATATCACCTTAAAATCTTCAACGCTCATTAATTTACAATAAATAATTGTAACATTAAAGTGGTAATGGATAGCATAAATGCCGTCAGTTTGAGACGAGACAGCACACGTCTTCTTCACGTTACACACGTTCCATTGCTTGCTAAGTATGGGATGCTGTCAGAGTAGGTAATCGGTAAGAGGTGATGGATGATGTGTCACAGATATCGTCCATAGTTTAGATACGGCGGCAACAGTTAAAGTCAGCCGGGGGGCGCGCCGCAGGTATTTCGATTGCGTCGAAAAAATCTCACTGGTCAAGTGTGAGAGTGATTTATTCATTTGGATTTGAAGGCATAGATTGCAGTTTTTATTAGTAGACATTGTGCCAACAAAAATGAATATGTACAATAAAGGTCCATGTTGAATTATGAGATTTTGGCGAATCCGTTTTTGAAGAATATCACAACAACCTTGATCAATAGTTACTATTTATTGAGAGTAGTTTTATAAAGACACGTGATTTAAATGAACAGCAGCTTAAACATGTAAGAATTCTTAACGTTAATGGCCGCAATATTCTGTTTACCGCCAGATTTGCTACTGGCAGTAAATTTTTGATATAATATGTTGTGTGTACGATCTGGCAAAACACTATTGATAGTGAATAAATCTATCTGTAAATAAGATGGATCGGCCATTTGAAAACATACTGCGCGATCTATCTCTATAGGTCGTAGGCCTCTCTTAAGCTGGAGGTTTGGGTTGGCAACACTTTGGTTTGTAGGACATTATAGCTAGTGAAATTACTGGTCATTATGAAATTTAACAACTTATGTCTCGGGATGACAAACGCAGTACAGTTCAGTGATTTGTATTTCAAAATTCTGTTTGGTGTTACGTCTGTTTACAGGCAGCCTTGATACTGACCATCAGACGAGTGACCTCTTTGTTAGTAAAAAATAACTATTGAATGATTTAAAGTATTTTGAAAGGTAGTTGCATATGTAATCGGCAGGTACAAGATACTTCAGAAGAGGCTCAAGGCAAGCCCGCTAAATTTCATTTAACATTCAACCAAGGATCTCTAAAGAGGAGTATAAATAAAAAACAAAACAAGTGCAGGTCGACAAGTGGCGCGCGTGACGTTTATCGACAGGGCTGCGGTGTGGGAAACTACGGTGTGGCTGCGGAACCGACATACCGACGTAGTGTGGACTGGTCAACACGGTCTGGTAATAAATATTTGTTTATACTCTTTAAGATCTTAAATTATTCGTCATGCTTATGGAGGTCATGCATGCTAAATATATCACACTTCTATGATTGCTTGTTAATTTAAATTGGGTTGCTGTAATTCCAATTGAATGTTGTAAAACCTTGATGTGTACCTTATGATCTCAATAATGATGGTAAACTAGTTTAAAAAAAAAGAGCAACTTCAGAGTTTCTTGCCCGTTCTTCTCTAGCGAAACAGCCTTCCGAATTGACGGTAGTTTTATTTTATTTTTTTATTTAAATATTCCCTTTAATTAGGAAGGCAAAGGGTTCTAGCCCATACAGCCTCGTCATATGTGATAGGTATTTCAAGAATGATGAAACACGGATGTGATCGATTTTTAGGTCTTGCTGGAGTTTTGGTGTTAATTCCTTTCAGTACGATAGGGACAGTGGTAACAATCAGGTTTAGCCAGCCCATTCATTCTGTAGACATAACTGTTTTCAGCGTGGTTCTACCACTCATAAAATACAACATTAATTATTTACCGCGACTGTTAAATCTCACAGCTGAAGTTATAGAACAAATGAAAAAACTATAGATGCAGGTACATTTTACGTTCAAACATAAAACATTAATGAATTATCGGTGGAATTTCGTCCAAATAATAAATGTTAAAGAATATTTTTCTTGGTAAGAAACGTCCAAAACAGTCACCAAGTTTATGCCAATTATTTCTCAGCATTAAAACCTGCCATACTACCGAACACCACGGCTTATTTGCTCGTAGTTTAGTAAGCCGGGTTGTGAGAGCGCGAGGTTTGCTCCCAATGTTTACTCTGTGCACCTCCATTAAACAACGCGGCGCGATGTTTGTATGGTGGGAACACTGTATGGTGCTTCATAGATTTGAATTAGGGTATATTCCCGGGAATTCCTGGTATTAGCTGGTATCGGTGATGGTATAGATAGAATATTCTTTATTGCACACCGAATAAAGTAACTTAAAAGTAAGGATCATACAGTAAGCGTAATACAATGGGCGGTCTTATCGCAACCGGCGATTTCTTCCAGACAACCTTAGGATAGACAGAAATTTAAAGTACTGAAAAAGCTAGAGTAGTTCACAGTATGACATGTCGGAGGTTTACTAGGTTGTTGGTTCCTTGTATACGACAAGCCGTCTGTGTAAGTAACGCTTTGTCTATTTCTGCCATCAGCAGTGTATAAGTACTGTTGTGTTTCGGTTTAAAGGACATCAAAATAAGTGAGTTGACTTGACGTTGAGTTGACTGGGTATTATTCGACTTATCATCATATGTTTCGGGGTGACCTGCGCAGACCAGTGCCTAAAGTAGGTACTTAATAATTCCAAGTTTTGATTGGTGTTTCTTCTGTTTATGGACAGGCGTAACCCTTACCATTAGGCGAGCGACCGTTTCTCTGGTCATTAATGCTTAAAAAAACATGAACATTACATCACCTCATTGCTCTCACATGTTAAAACCCATGAGATACGAACATGAAATGCCCCGAATTAGAATTTGTGTCGGATATAGTGATAGGTTCGTCATCTATCACATCATGGGACGGAAAAAAACTCTGCAAACAGATTGCACCTCTGCCAACCTTATCTAGGATACAGTTAGCTTATGTATGTAAAAATAGTAAATTTTCAAGGTTATCATATTACTCGTAGAAACACTACAATATCTAAATACTTTCTACTGATTATAACGATACGGTATTTTTTTCAATAAAACCCAATCAAGTGTTTAGTATTTGGGGTCCAGTCCCATTGTTAATACAGTCATCACTATCTGGTGATAAAAAACCGGGATCGGGTAAACGTGTGGGAATCAGTGGCCACACCGAAAGGGCGCGTCACTAGTGCGGATCGCGACTCTGCTTGCGTAAAATAATATAATTATAACGACATTTAGCCTTAAAATTGTAAAATGCCTTAAAATTAGTTTAAAATAGTGTACTTTACGGTGATGATCCTTTCATATAAATAAATAAAATCTTTTACACGTCAACGGTCAATTTGAATAAACAATCCATGTCTACCGATCGATCGGGAAAATAAAACGATTTCAGATGAGATAGGCCTTATGTTGTTATACCAACAGGGCATATGATTTAAATATTAAGATACATATATTTTTCTGAAATTTCTAAACATGGGCCTTACTTATAAAAGTTAGTTAAGCATTGATCACTTAAAAACTTTTTTTCTTTTTCTGTCAAAGTGATTTACAAAAATGCGAAAAAGAGACGAAAACAGTGTTTAACAAATCAGTGCTTAAGAAAGTAACAAATAACACAGTTTGAGTACTTGTTTCACCATCAGAGTAAAGGATGTTTACCAAATAAAAATATTACATTAAAATAAAATACAAAAGTAACACTAATAAATACTGGACGAAATATGTCTCCTGTGCACTTTTAATAAAAGATGTATTTACGTTAGTTGGTGGTAATATTGCAACAGACAGACATAAACAAAAATATAATACAAGCAAACATTTTCACTATCATTTTAGAATAGCTTGTATTTTCACAACAGATCGATAACCTGTCTCAGCTCTTTATGTGTTCTGTTGAAACAAGTTTTTTTAAACAATACCCCGGGTGGATAATTAAAAGTGGAGGCTGGGTCGTTTTTTTACCCTTTTTTATTTCGGAATGCGCGCTGATTAGCCCAGGCGTTGACTAATTGCCTTTAAATTTATCTATTTTTGTGTGCATAGATTATTTAAAGTGTCAATATTTACCCTGTTATCCGAGGTCAGAAAATTAGTGAAAACAAGTGGGTCACCTGATAGTATTTTTTTTTTATCCGAGCACTTCAAAGTGACTGCACTATACTGAAGGTAAGCGTAGTGCAGTCCAAAAAACCAGCAAACAACGACAAACAATGTGTTTATCGGTAATCACCAGAGTCATGCCGGCCTGTATAAATGCTTCTTCGCTCTATGGAGAGGAAAAAGGTAAATCGAGGGGCCTGCGATAGGACAGGCGGATGACCGATGCAGGCACAGTAATACAAGGATGTACCCCTATACCCGCCCCAATCAACCATCACGTCATGTCGCAAGCCCCTCGGGAGAATCGGATATACACTGGCTGATCCTGGACCGCGATCCACATAAGGCGTATGGATCACTATGGCAGGTTTTAACACTATGTGCACAACAAGACAACATAACGCCAAGCCAGTATCAATAACCCCTAAACTTCGATGGCGCCGACTTACCGTTGGTTATTTTTATTTTAGATTTTTTAAGTCAGTTTTATTTTTGTTAATAGTCATTATTTATTGTGTTTAATATCTTACTGTGTACAACACGCATATTAACATGTAGCACAGAATCATATAAATTGAATTAAATAACAATAAAAAATTCCAAACTATATTCCGTCGAGCATTCCGGTTATTTATAAGTATTTATTGTTATATTTTGATAATCATATGAAAATAAACTGTTTAAGTTATACAAAAATATTTATGTAAATGCAAAAGGCAATCACGAACAGATCTGGTTCGCGGTGTTTCGGCGCACGTTCCAAACATTTTTGCAGATTTACGCTGTTAAGGGGTAGTCAGTACACACATACAACTTCACGCTCTTATTTCCGAAGGGGGGTTTTTGAGTGGTAAACCCACGCTGTAGACAGTTTTGTCTACAACATGAATGGGCCGGCACGACCTGGTCGTTACCACTGTCTCACAGAAAAACGACGTAAAGTAGCGGCTTGCTGCTACGTTTCGTATGGTGAGTGAGATATCCGGAAGCCCAAATCCCCTTCCCTCATAATTATCCATTTCCTTTAAGGTCGACAACGAGCACATGATTCTTATGGTATTGTGGGTGTACATGGGCGGTGGAGATCATTTACTATCAGGTGACTCACTTACTCGTTTGCCGGCTTATGCTTAAAAAAAGGGGTAAAAGTGCAACTAGTACTGATTTCGCGGTTCCCCGATGTTCTTTCCGTACCATGGTCCATTATGCGATATCGCCATATAAGGTACAAATGCCAATCCCAGGAAATTAGCTAATTGTGACTGCCTAACCTGGGAATTGAGGACCTCACGGTTCTCAGCCTTGGTACGCTGCCACTTGAACAATGAAGCGTATGACTATTAGAAAAAAAAACAAACAACAAAAACGTTTTTGTGGAAAATACTATACCATACTACTTATCAGGAATTGAGAACTGAGACACTCCTGTGATTAACATAAGCTCTCGCCTGTACCTCAAAAGGGTATGCAGAAATACAACTAGTGTATACTCAGTTTGATTAATAGTTAAAGAGCTTATCTCCTTCCCATTATATGATAAGGGGGTAAGCGTATAGGGCACGGGCAGTCGTTTTTTTTTGTCAAAAACTTAAACATAAATCATGATTGTTCGACTTGGTATTTGCACTCAAGACCTCTTTTTAAAGTTGGTTAAAAATAATAAAAACTCATCTACACCTTAACCAGTGGTATTCCACAACGAGCACAGTGGGCGTGGTAACAAAAAAATCCTATTTAAAATATAACAAACGAATATTTGGACCATGTTACATTTTGGATGCAGCTCTTGACCAGTTGTCCCTGAGAAGTCGAATTCCGAGTGATTTATACGCATAGTTGGTTCTTTTTATGGAAGACGAGCGAAAGATTCGTTACTGGTGGAAATCCCAATCTTACAAGGTATGTCCTTGTATGTGAGAGGTCGTCTGGGTTGGTACTATCGCTTTGTCTGTTTGCCGCCAAACAACAGTGTGTAAGCACTGTTGTGTTTCGGTTTGAAGGACATTGAAGCCAGTGTAATTACTGGGCATTGTGAGACTTAACATCTTATGTCTCGGGGTGACGAGCGCAGTTCAGTACCATGCAGTGCTTTATAACTCAAAGTTCTGTGTGGTGTTGCTTCTGTTTATGGGCAGGCGAGGCGCTTACCATCAGGCGAGCGACTTGATCGTTCGTTATTCAAGTTAATATATATCATACAACTGAATCTTTTATCTCTACATATTATTTCTCAAAGTTGTTTAATGTCGGAACGCCATAACTTCTACAATTCTTCATCAAATTTAACGATTCAAATACCATTTTAAAGCTTACATTTGCCGCTTTTGACTAAATCTTTCTTACGTTTGATTAAATGTTCTAAAATTTTAGATTTTGCCAAAAAACAAATGAATTGTACTTAACCGTACCATAGTAGAACAATTTGTTGGTGGTAAGATATTCTTAACCGCCTGGATGGCGACCATCCTACACATGGTGTTAAAACCTGTCATAGTGACCCACACATCTTGCGTGGATCGCGTTCCAGGACGCAATGACTTGATGGTTGGTTGGGGTGGGTATAGGGGTACATCCTTGTATCCCTTGTCGGTCATCCATCTGTCTGGCGAAGCTGTTTATACAGGCCGGTATGATTCTGGTGACCACCGATAAACTCATTGTTTGTCGGTGGTCGCTAGTTTTTTTACTGCACTACGTTTACCATCAGATGTAGTGCAGTCACTTTGCCGTGCTCGGATAAAACAAGTCATTTGTTGACAGCATAATCAGCTAATTTGTCGTATTGTTAATTTATGACTACTTTATTATATTACGTAACTGACCACTATCGATGCGAAGTATTCGCATGGCTCACCTAGTTTACTTACATTACGTCTGATACATGGAAGTACTCCCGAGGCTAGTGTAGAAACAAAGCCATATGTCCACACACTTATCAATTGTGGGACAGACCAGATAAGATAATATTAACGGAATATTGGTGTTCTCACGCTGCGTGCACCTCACCTCAGGATAGGCAGAAAGGTGTTAAGGTTAGCCTTTTTTATAGCATAGATTAGCACATGAGCAAATGGATCACCTGATGGTAAGTGATCTGCGCCGTCCATGTATTTGTTTTTTATAGCAGACTGGCAAACGAGCAAGTGGAACACCTAATGGTAAGTGATCTCCGCCATGTACGCCCACAATACCAGAAGAATCATGGGCGCGTTGCCGACCTTAAATGAAAGGGATAATTAAGGGCTTGGGAAGGAGTGAGGGAATTTGAACGCAGCAACAAGCCGCTACTTTACGTCGGTTTTCTGTGAGACACTACTTCGCGTAAATAACGAGACGAGTCGCCCGCTTGAAGTCGTGGATGCCGCTTAAGCGAGCGACTTACTCGTCTCGTCAAAATAACTGGATCCTGCTTGATAATGAAATAATAAATGTTTACATGCTTGTGAATTTGGTTACTTCTCAATCAATCACGCCTTAACTGCTGAACGAATTTGAATAAAATTTGGCACACAGGGGACCATGACTTGGATTAGGATTTAAGCAACATTTTATCCCGGAAAAAGACAGTCACGCGGGCAAAACCGCGAGCACAAAGCCAGTTTATAAAACTGTAATATAATGCATTGAAAATTAGACGCGGAATTATTTTTGAGTTTCTATTTTTTTGAGTCTGTCTTATTTTTAAATATTAGCGTATTAACGGTCTTATTAATGCTTGCTCATTGTCTAGACAAAAACCTTGTTATAAAACAAATCGCCTGCTTCCATGAATGAATTGTGTATTGACGGGGTGGGCAGGATTCTGTTCCCGTGCCGTCACAATAGTTACCATGGCAACGGGAGTGTCCCGCCACGTAATCTCCACCACACCACATTCCTCACACAAAACTGTGAAGTGAAAAAAAATGGACAAGCACGGGCTGGGGGTTTGTACGGAACTCTGGTTTGGACAATGACGTCGGTTTATATAATGATTTCTTATGTTAAATAAAACCAATTTAAATGGATATTCAATCAGAACCTAAAAGGCCAATTGCCGGATCTCAAGTCACTGTGGTCTCGCCTGATGGTAAGCGCCACGTCTGCCCATAAACAGAACACCACACAGAACTTTTAATTACAAAGCACTGCATGGCATCGAACTGTGCTCGTCACCCCGAGACATAAGTTAATGTTTCGTGATGCCCAGCAATTTCACTGGCTTCAATGTCCTTCAAACCGAAACACAACAGTGCTTACACACGGTTGCTTGGCGGCAGAAATAGACAAAACGGTGGTACCAACCCAGACGCCCTCTCGCGGGACCTACCACCTTGTAAACTTTTCAATTTATTCTCAAATAATTTTTCAACAGGTAATTAAAATGTCTTATGGCTGGTCGTTAAGTAACCGTGGTTTTACCACATCTGCCAAGGATCTCTAATTCTAAACAAGCGTCTCTGTCGGGAACTAGCCATACAATAACGCATACGTATGAATAATAACATCAAATAAAATAAAAAAAAACCTCCATTCGACCGTCTAGTACAATCACAGACGCATGTGTACACGATTATGTTCACTACAATGCACTACTGTCCCTTTCTCTCTTGTCGTGCTTGGGATATGTGCGTCTCTCTCAGAGTTCTGATGTCTGATATGTCTTCAAGTCTTTTGTTGGCGACATGGAGACAATCCAGAGATTGGGATCAAGTTCTTATACTTGATTTTTGATAATTGGTTAGCTAATTTGATTTTTTTTATATGCGCTTAGCTTTTACTTGTATTTTACTTTGTAGCCTGTAGCCGGCTGTGAGATAAATGTTTATGTGATCCAAAAATATTTTGAGTCTGACCCACGAGGTTCGGGAAACAAACCCGCGGGCTCTCGCTTCGCAGCCTGCTACTCGCCCGCTGCGCCACGGAGGCTATCAATGTGTCGTCTCAACAGGGTCCTTACCACTGCCTCATAGAAAACTGACACAAAGTAACGGCTTGTTGCTGCGTTACGTACGGTTAGTGAGATATCCGGAGGTCCAAATGCCCCTCCCCTTCCCAATCTCTTACTTATCCCTTTCCTTTAAGTCGGCAACGCGCTCGTGATTATTCTGTTAGCGTGGGCGTACATGGGCGGTTACCACATGCCATCAGGTGATCCACTGGCTTGTTCGCCGGCCTATGCTATAAATGATTGCCTACGATTATTCTTTAGACCAAACTGGCTACAAACAAATGTTTTTAGCTTTATCAAACATGAGATGTGGAAGCACCTTAGCTATAAGTTAGAAATATTTTTCAAGATAATTGGCACTTTTTCTAGCTTCCTCTGCAAACGATTCTGAGAAAGATCTCGATTACCTGAACCCCTACCGGTGGCACAATACCCTCGTGATTGGCAATCACTTCGAGCCACATTCATCGCCATGGCGACCGCCCAGGGGCTCCGGCCTTCACCTCTCTTGATAATACCGTCTGGTATAACCGCCAGTACAACCATCGCTAATAAATTACTAAATAAACATACATTGCTGTTTTTCGACCAACAATAATTTCATAGGATCGTTGCTAAAGAGCAATGTAATAAGGAGTGATTAAAATCATTATTGGAGTTGATGTGGTGTGGGTTAAGTTGTCCTCTAGGACCTTTTAAGGTCACCTTTCGAAGGGCATTACTTGTTTACTAGGAGATGGTAAATTAGCTGTGTTTTTAAATTAATGATTTAGTTGTGAAATGCTGATATTGATACGGTAATGTCTCTTTCTCTAGTTGTTGCCTTATTTTTATTATTGACTGTCGTCTGTCCGAATTGCTGACAACTTACATGATGTCATGTGCAACTTACACAAGAACTTCTCGATGACCATCAAATTACACGTAAGTCACACTCAATAGTCACATAAATTTCACAAGGTGGTTGGTCCCTCGTATGCGAGAGGCCGTTTGGATTGGTACCATTGCTTTGTCTATTTCTGCCGCCAAGCAAACCTGTATAAGCACTGTTGTGTTTCGGTTTGAAGGACCTTGAAACCATTGAAATTCCTGGGCCTTATGAGACTTAAAATCTTATGTCTCGGGGTGACGAGCGGAGTTCAGTGCCATGCAGTGCTTTGAAATTCAAAGTTCTGTGTGGTGTTGCCTTTGTTTATGAGCAGGCGTGGCGCTTACCATCAGGCGAGCGCTTGGCTCGTCTCGTCATTCAATGAAATAAAACAAAAAAAATATTCCTTACCCCACACAACATACGTATGTGTCGTCGGTATCAAGAACTACGAGAGACTTTCGTTCCCATCACACCCAGAATCAACAACAATAGGTATAGTGGATCGCTCACTACACCTAGAATCAACAAATATATTTATCCGAACGAACATTTGTCTCGACGCGGGGATCGAACCCTAGATTCTACTTTCACAATCGGCTACTCACTGCACCTCGGAGACTGTCAAGTTATGTCTGCTATTTATGTAGCTTTGTATGCAGAAAGTTCATTGAATAAACTAGACGTCAAACTACCACGACCCTTGTCTTCAACACGGCTATACTCCTCAAAATCATTACCATAATATGTGACAAGCTGCGAACGACGCCGGGCGTGCCGTGAACACGAAAAAAACTGTTAAAAATGCAAACCCACCAATGAAATGGATACAAAAAATATATCAAAAAGATCAATAATTGTACGATTTTATCTAAATTGTCCGTGTAGCGCTTATGTTTGTGCATTTTTGGTGTGTTTAAATCCTTATCATTTATGTTCGTAACGAAAATAAATACAGTAAATGTACATGATAATGTATATATTATGTTGCTGGTGGGAGGATACTTGTATCCGACCGGATAGCGACCACCGTACACTGGTGCTAAAACCTGCCATAGTGGCCCACCTTGTGTAGGTCGCGTTCCAGGGTCAGCTAGTGTATATCCGTTTCTCCCCAAGGGGCTTGTCCCCTAATCCTAACCCTTTTCCCATCCGTTTTTCCTTCCCCTCCCCCTTGGCCCTGGGATGAGATACTGCGGGGTCGCCAGTATTCCGTTAGCAGGGAGCGTAGTTCATCCTAGGTACTTTGGCAGGCCGGCATGATCTTGCCGACCTACGATGAACACACTGTTTATCTGTGATAAAAAATCACTGGAATCGAAATCGTGGCTAACTTAGAGGCTTTTTGTATAGTTGACGTTAACAAACGATTAGGTAGGTCAACTGATAGTAAGTAATTTCCACCGTCCGTCATAGCAGAAGAATCACGAACACGTTGTCGACTGATAGAAAAGATTAGAGGTTAGGAAGAAAAATCTTACCCTCGGAGATTTAGTTCTCTGGTAATCTCATTCACTGTACGAAACTTAACAGCGCGTTGCCACTTCCACTCGTTTCTTTGTTAGCCAGTGGTTATAACTCGGTCGAGCCGATCCATTCATACTGTAGACCAAACAGTCTACAGCGTGACTTTGACACTTGTTTCGACCATCAAGCAACGTCAAGAAGTAGTAAGTATTGTGGGCGTATATGGGCGGTGGAGATCACTTACCATCAGGTGACCCACTTGCTCGATTGCTGGTCTATGTTATTAAAAAAAAAGATTGAAACTACTTTAAAGATACATTTCTAGGGATACATTTATAACGAGAACATACTTCTTATTATATTTAGCGATGGAAATTAGCTAGAGTAACCGTGGGTGCAATAGTTGCTCCTTTGCCTACCTCTTCGGGGATACGGGAGCGGGCTTATGGTATCCATACTAATATTATAAAGAGGAAAGATTTGTATTTTTGTATGTAACGAATAAACTTAAAAACTACTGGACCGATTTGAAACATTCTTTTCCCATTAGAAAGCTACATTATCGCTGAGTAACATGGCTACTTTTTATCCCGGAAAGAGTAGATCACACGAGCGGAGCCGCGAGGAAAAGCTAGTGTTATATATAAAGCATACAATACCGCTCACGATTTGACTCTCCATAATCAGTGTAAGCGGATTTCGTTTATCATAACCCTTGCATCTGCAAGTTGTATCAACTTTGGGTGGCCTCAGATAATCATGTTTTTATCCCCGTCCAACCGGGCCACACACCTTAGCAATCTCGTCCACCGGAATGACTTTATTTACGTTTTTGACGACACTTTAAAATCATGAATTTATTGATTGTAAGCAGTGTTTTGATAATTCTCGCGAATTTTGGGTTCAGGCAAATGTTTTAAATGCTAACTTATGAGGAATATATTGAAGTGAATCATTTTATGAGGAGGGTTTTTTTAATATTTCCTAGTTAAGGTAATATTATTGCTCTTTGTTAAATATTTACGGCTATCGGCCAATTTCAATAAACAATCTCAATACGCGTCCACAGATTGATCAAGAAAATAAAGTAATCAAAAATTGGTCATTTCTAGACGTGGTATTCAAACTTTGGCTCACTAGCTTTTGCCCGTGGCACGAGAACTTTATTTTTATATGAATGAATATGAATGTATGAATACCTTTCCAGGATTCGGTTTCGGTTCGAGTATGCTAAGCGTTAACGATAAATTCACTTACGGCCTTTATATGTTGCCGAGAAGAAATAAGTAAGAGAAGAAGAAAAATATTTATTTGAATTTATATATGTTTATGCAATAGAATTAATACGAGACCTCACAGATATTCCACCTCTGTAATGTAGAGTGCGACAGTCATCAGTCGACGCTGGCAATTTTGGAACTAATTGAAAATGTATAGAATAATTTATTAAAACTGAAAATCGACCAATGGCTGTTTAACAAAAGCGCCGACACATCTCGCTGACTTCTAAAGTTCTACACTCTACATTGAATATACTCATTGCTTGGCAAAGTATTAAATAACGTTTTCGCTTTAAACTTCTTTCAGTACTTACCATAAAAAACACTCTATGACATAATGTCAAATTGAATTTGGTGTTATACAAAATTTTCGTACAATGGATTTAAAAAATTATAATAGTGTTGGGAGGGTTCAAGAAGATCCAAAATTCATAGCTCATGATCCTGATAGATACAGTTACTTGATGAATGATGAATCACTGCAATATAATAATGAATGTGGCGAGGGTATAAGATTACAACAAACTAAGAGCGGTAAAACATACTGTGCAAATTCTAAAACGACTTTAAAAAACACACGAGTATTTACTCCTGAGTCAAGTGCATTCTTTGATAATTACCAAGATGACATGACGAGACAGAATATTCATAACTTTAATACAGCAGTGTCTGAAAGGTATGAACTCAACAACGTGCCTTGTTCTAGTAAGCAACAAGACATACCAAAACAATTTCAAAATACAGACGCATTTGAAGAATTCAAAACTGCTGGAGTCAAAACATTTTGTGCGGGTAATACTTATTCTACAGAAGGAAATTACCATAGTAAGTATTCGGAGAAATCTACATATTGTCGTGCATTTTTTAACAATCAAGAATTTGTATATAGAACTCTGGCTAAAAATGCAAGGTTACAGCGTTTGGTTAGAAAATTGGTGCTCTTAAGACAGAAGCAAAAAGATGAAGATTTATGGAATAATTATATCCACGAATTGAAGAATAGGCATGGAAATACCATGGCAACCGGGAGGCCACGTCCAGAAAATTTGGAAAACATACCAGAGAGAATTGAAGATTATTACGATTCGAGACAGTTGGATCCATATCAAAACTTGCTCAAAGATTTTTATTCAGTGGATAATATTTTCAACAGAAATGTACACTTGGAGACACAAAATTATCCTTATCAACCACAGAAACAATATTACCGACCCCATATTTTTGAAAATGAGTCACTTTGCTACCCCACCTCATCCCAGAGTCGTTTAATGATGTTGAATAAAGAAAGACAAGATAATCTGTTCGTAAAAGATTATCTACAGCATAGAAACAGCCGTGGCAATTTTATATTTGTAGATAGAGAACGCAATATGCCGAAGAGAATTCAAACTTTTAGAAAATTGCAGCCCACAAAATCCACGAACACTGTAGATTCCCAAAATAAAGCAATTGTCAGAAATTATATAAATAGTAAGTCCATACAGACGGACTTTAGATGTTTGTTTCCAATAGGCGAGGATAGAAAAGACGATTTCAAAGTTGAATCGACTAAAGAAAAGTACATACAGGTTGCAAAGAACGTAGAAAAGTTGAAAAGAAAACTAGAAAAATCCAATATCGATGTTAAACAAAGCGCTCTTGATAATATAGAAAGTAAATTAAATAACCTTATACAAACACTGAACACATTTATGGTTGATATTAGAACAAACAATCCGTTCAATCGAGGTAGTAAATCAGTTTCAGAGTCGGATCGAGTTAGGGATAATAGGCTTAACAAGTTAAATGCTGCAAAAAGTGATACATTCGGTATTGTTAGGCGAGAAGGAGCTGTTTGCCGCGTGGCGCATGAAAACTCTAGTGTAACGGGGTTTTTAGATGCGGGTCCGAGTAAAAGATGTACAAAAAATGAATATATGAAATTTTGTAAAATACTAGATGAAGAATTGGATAAAAGTAACAAAGTTAAAAGAGACATTGAAGATATTATCTACCATCCGACACAACGCCCTAGGGATGTACAAATCACTTTCGATATTCCGACGAGAGAACGATCCACCGAAGTAACAGATTCTTTATCAACAGCAAAAGTCAATGATAATGGTATTGTTCAAGAAATTGGAAATTCAGTAAACACGAGTGCCAATAAAAGAATGACCATTGCTGTGAACACTGACCCTTTAGGTCTACTAGGACTGTTAAAGATTTCTTCAGAGGCGGTAAAGCAGATCCTATCGTACATGCCTCACATAGATTATTATTCCTATTTATCAATGCTGCAGTTTTCTCAGACGCGAAACGGCATCTCGCATTATACACTCCTTTGCAAAAAAAACGGGCGGGTTTGATTTTTTAACATTATTGGTAATAATTTAGTTCTTCAGAGGTTTTAATAGCCAAACCATGTTACTGGCACTTAATAAAGAGTCTGGGTATGAAAAAAAGTTCATTCCAAATTCAAAACTTTTGTTTTTTAAATTATTAATCCCTTTTTCATTTTGTGACACTTTTCGCGGGTTTGCGGTTAAAAGGTTATCAAGCAACTAAAAGTAACTTTTCGTTATTTTTAGTACAACAATTTATGTTTATCGCATAATTCTGCCTTATTGTGACTTAAAACAGATATCTTTGTGTCTATCGTAATGGCAGAAAAAGCAATGAGAGCTAGTAAAATTATAGCGCTGCTGGAAGAGGGGTGTAGCCAATGTTACGTCTCACAGCGGTTAAACGTGAGTCGTTCAACCGTACAAAGAACCTGGACTCGATACCAAGAGACAGGTTCCGTTCAGAGAAGGCAAGGTTCTGGGAGAAAACGTTGCACACAGCCGCGAGACGATCGCTTTTTAGTGACTCAGGCGCTGAGGAACCGCAAATGCAGTTACATAGACCTCAAAAGAAACCTTGAAGAGGTACGAGGAGCACAAGTTAGCCTATGGACTGTGAGGAGAAGACTTTTAGCTGCTGATATACGTAGTCGACGACCAGCGCGGGCCCCCAAGTTACTCCGTGAGCACCGGATTGCGCGGTTGAGGTTCGCTAGAAATTGCCTATCTTGGACACCAGGTAACTGGAGTAGCGTACTCTTCTCCGATGAGGCTCGAATTTGTCTGCATGGTGAGGACCGACGTCGGCGAGTGTTACGAAGACCAGGGGAACGCTATGCCGATGTGTGTTTTGAAGAAATCACCCCTTATGGTGGAGGGTCCGTTATGTTTTGGGCGGGCGTAACTTCCAACTATCGTACCGAGATAGTATTCATAGAAAATGGCTCACTAAATGCGCATAGGTACATAACAGAAATCCTTTCTCAAAATGCACAACCCGCACTGACTGTAATTGGTGAAGATGCCATTTACATGGACGATAATGCTCGGGCCCACCGTTCTGGCGACGTAGATGCTTATATGCAAGAGGTCGGTATTCGTCGTTTGGATTGGCCAGCGCGGAGCCCCGACCTTAACCCCATTGAGCACGTTTGGGACCTCCTAAAAAGGCGAGTACGATCTGTCCAACCACCTCCACAAAACATCAGAGAGCTTAAACGTGTAATCTCGACTGAGTGGGAACACATTCCACAGGACACCATCAAAAGCCTGGTGGGAAGCATGCCAAGACGATTACATGCCGTAATCGCTGCAAGAGGAGGTCATACTCGTTATTAATTTTTATTTTTTAATGTCTCTTTTATTAAAATACCATAAAAATACTCGTAGTCTTAATTTCATTATACCCATAAAAATGTCCATTTTAACACGGCTCTCTGTTTACATTGACTAAAACACCGATACCAGGATAAAAGTGTTAAAAAACTAGATTCTCATTGATAATAAGAAATTTCTAGTCATCCAAGCTAATGACATACTAAAAATATAATAATATTTATCCATAGAAAAGCTAAGGTAAAGTGTGTGTGTAAGGTGCCCGTTTTTTTTGCAAAGGAGTTTATTTGCAACATTTGTGGCGCCTCTTTCGAACGACCATCACAGCTGAGCGATCACATTCAAACACATAATTTGGGTTATTCCAGGTAATCATTATGTTCGCATTTTGAGCATTTTTGCTTATTGTCAACTCTAATTTGCTTTAGAAAAGTAGTTTGATACCTTTTTAGAATCGATTTTTTGCATAATTAAATATTACAAATTATTTTATAGTCTGAGAAGTATATTCTTAAACGCTTAAAACTATGGCAAATGATTAAAAATATACTTTTGTAATTGAAATAATATTTCGTATATATCTTTAGCTAAATAAAAATGTCCTTCCCGTACACCTTTCAAATTATGAGAAATTTAGGCATATCCGGACGGATGGCAACCGTTACAATACTGATAGGTTTTAAAATCAGCTAAACTTCGCTTCCAGAGACTGCTGTGTTTGCCGTCATGTTCTCGACATGAAGCGACACAGACCTGGTCTCTTCAAGTGCAAGTACTGCGGGCAGAGATTCACAAGGGCCTACTGCTGCGAGCTCCACGAAGAGACATGCGCCAGGAGGCTCGGTGTACCGCACGATGTTAGTTCCAGTCTTAATCTGTTGCAATAGGTGTTTGAATTTGGGTTTAAAGTTTATATTTTGGATTAAGTACTGGAGTATTTTTCAGTAACATTTTCTTACAAACGATAATGATATACAGTAGAAAGTGGAATTTGTAAATAAAAACGTTATGCAATATTATTGTATTTAACGAAGTCAAAATATTGTCATGAATTACAAGGAAAAATAAGACAATTGTAGAACGATTGTATATTTAGCATTGTCTCGACAGTTATTATTTTTATTTAGGTATTTATTGTACTGTACTTGTTTGCCTTTTTTTCGGTAAGAATAAAACAATAAAGTGTTTTTATTTTGTTTTTATCACATACAATTCAGCTACGATTAATTTTAAAATTGCATTCAAAACGTCGTACGTCGTACGTACTGGCATATAGCTATGCCAGTCGAAAACCAGAATTCAAGTGACCAATATTGATGTAATTTGTTACTAACTTGGAACTCTAACCCGAGTTGTGCTCTAGACAGTAGTTGTGCTATAGGTAATTCGTCTCATTTCTGAACGTCTTGCTATATCTGCGTGACTGTAGTTAGAAAAAACGTTTTAACGTAATTGGTCCTATTATTGAGGTGTCACAAGAACCATTTGTGGCCAATTGCCAAGATATCTTTTGAATCAGAGTGTCTATACAAACTCATGAAGCATATAAAGCATAAAAATCTGGTGGAACATGAGGTTGAACATCTTTTTATCATTTAAGCAAATTCTTGATATTTTTTTTAAATCTAAGACCAAAGTTATCAGGTGCTCATAAAAAACATGAAATGAAAGTTCAAACAGAGCAGCAGAAATGGACGCAACCTTTTCAAGGTATAATTGGCGCAGGGGTTGTCATCTATTCCTTTGTGTCCGCCGCTTCCATCAATCAATGTTTCTCATCGGCCATTGTGGTGAATACGGTAGAAAATTACCCGTCCCTGGCTCAATGGCTAAACGTTATCATTATAATTATGTTTGTATGGGTTTTGGTGGAGCGTGATAATGGTATTAGTGTGTTTTGTAATTGTCAGGGGAGGGTGGATGCTCCAGTTTCGACTGCTTTTGACTTGATATTGAGTTTTTTTTGAAAGGTTTTTCTATTATACGATGACACACCTCAAAGGTCTTGTGGAAGTGAATTTAGGCTGAGAAATAAATGAGGTGCTGTGTTGAACCTTGAAACTCCAGATCAGACAAACATCATTTGTGTTGGGCGCTTTGGTTTTGAAAAATTAAGCACGGGATTGGAATTTATGACTGATATTGCGATAGGTTTGGCACCATCACATGATATGAAATTACATGAAATGAAATCGTTTATTAATCATGTAGGCAATTGAAATAGCGCTTATGACAAGTCAATAGATTGTGACAAGTCAGTAAAAATATAGATCTCAAATTATCAAGGCGAACCGTGGGTGCACTAGTTGCACCGCTACCTATCCCTTCGGACTTACAGGCGCGAGCTTGTCATGTTAAGTAATGACGGCATTAGTGCGTTTTATAACTGTCAAGGTATGTTAACAACCCTTCTATGTGGGTTGGTGCTCTTGTTAAAAAATGTTTGGATTTGCTTTTTTTATAATAGTATGGCAAAGTGACCTATTGTTAAGTTTGGTGCAATCCAAAAATTATAACAACCAGCCTGATTGCTTTTTAACACTCCTTTCATGATTCTTATTGGTGTTTAATCTTTATATATATAATTCTTCTGTGAGTGTGTATGTTCCTGAACTTCTCTTAAACGACTGGACCGATTTTGATGAAATTTTTTGTGTGTGTTCAAGGGGATCTGAGAATGGTTTAGATTCACAATTTTGTCCGCTGGACAATGTTTTTTTTATTAATTTTTAATTTATTAGTAGTTCTTGATTTTGCTGTTCCTGGGTATGAAACACTTGATGTCTTTTTGATGTGAAACATCTATAAGCGCAGGTATAAACCGGTTTGTTGGTATATATACTAGACAGGACAGGTACAAGCCAGGACAGGGACAGGACAGGGACAGGACAGGGGCAGGACAGGGACAGGGACAGGGACAGGGACAGGGACAGGGACAGGGACAGGGACAGGGACAGGGACAGGGACAGGGACAGGGACAGGGACAGGGACAGGGACAGGGACAGGGACAGGGACAGGGACAGGGACAGGGACAGGGACAGGGACAGGGACAGGGACAGGGACAGGGACAGGGACAGGGACAGGGACAGGGACAGGGACAGGGACAGGGACAGGGACAGGGACAGGGACAGGGACAGGGACAGGGACAGGGACAGGGACAGGGACAGGGACAGGGACAGGGACAGGGACAGGGACAGGGACAGGGACAGGGACAGGGACAGGGACAGGGACAGGGACAGGGACAGGGACAGGGACAGGGACAGGGACAGGGACAGGGACAGGGACGGGGACAGGGACGGGGACAGGGACGGGGACCGGGACGGAGACCGGGACGGAGACCGGGACGGGGACAAGACAAGAACAGGACACATTTTACACAAATATATGTAGGTGATACGAAGTTCACCGGGTCATCTAGTACAATATAAAAGCGGTTGATGTTAATGCAAATGTTTAATTTCAAACATTCAAAAATCTACAATCGAAAAGTAATAAAAATTGAAGCCAGTGAAACTACTGGGCATTATGAGACTTAACATATTAATTCTTGGAGTGATGAGCACAGTTAAGAGCTATGCAGTACTTTGTATTTCAAAATTCTGTGTGGTGATGCTACTGTTTCAGTACAGTGGTGTGTTGGGATAGTCATTCAAACTATTAAAAAAGGGACTTTTCCAATCAGAGATGTCTGAATCTTACTATTCATCTATCACTCAGTAAAAGCTGAGTAAGACAAACAAATAAATAATGCGTTACAATACAATTACAGTTCCTGGAGAAGCAAAAACTAATCACATAATGAGACGTTTGTGGCATAACAGTAAATGCAACTTCATTCACAAAAATCTTCAATGGCACATCACAATGTTTGCCGACAATACATCGATACTACGAGTTATTTGTAAAATGCTTTGTCTGAATTCCTGCACGTAGTTACGTTGGAGGTGTAAATTCAATAATAAAACGGTGTACAAAAGGTTTTTGCGGTGCGGCCCACCGGGGTGTTGGACCCACGGACGTGTCTGCTCCATTCATCACAGACCGTTACGAAGTAATGCTATTGGTTAATGATAACGAAGATTTTAAAGCGAAAAAATTTTGGATTATATTTTGCAGCATCAAAACTGTGTTAATATGTACGTGCGATTTGAGATTCATTTTTATAAATGTCCTTTATGTAGTAATCTATTTGCTTCTTCATTTTATATTTATCAACAAAAAAGCCTTTGCCCTTGCTTGAGTGAACGGCTTTTGTCGGGATAAATCGTAGCCTATAACCGTCTCCAAAGTCCCATTTGTCTATGTACGAAAATTCATCAATATGGGTTCAGCGATTGAAGGCGTAACAGATAAACTCACTTTCGCATTAATGATATTAGTAAAGATTTTTAAGGTCGGCAACGCGCCCGTGATTATTTTAGAATTGAGAGTGTACATGGGCGGTAGAGATCACTTACCATCAGGTGACCCACTCATTTGCCGGCCTATGCTATAAAAAAAGTAATTCGATTTTTAAGTAAATGCACTGACTATCTCCCTCGCACGTCCGTTTGTAATAACCATGACGTCACACAAGTGTAAATGTATCTTTTTTCTGTCTTTTAACTATTTCCGATGCAATTGAATTCCTTCCATCTTATAATTTTTTTAACATATTTATAAAATTCGTTTATTTTTTCATTTCGGGTAAGGTAACCTATATAAAATAGTAATAAAAAATAGAAGCACCGTATTTGCGACTTATTAACATTCAACCAACGTACGTTCAATAAAAGCGGCGCCCAACTCCGTCGAGAACCTATATCTCCTTTAATGTATGCACAAAGCACCTGCCATCACGTTATCAATAAAAAAAATGATGGATCATCAAGTCTCCGATACGGAGTATCAATATTTGTACCAGATCACACAGAACTGGGGTGTAAGCGCGTGCTGCCTTATATGTTTGGTTATTCCCTAATTTACAACCGTATCCGGGAGCATCTGATAAGATTTTGATAAAATTAATTTAATTGTTTTATTTTTTATCCGAGATCGTCAAAGTGACTGCACTCCACCCGATGGTGAGCGCAGTGCAGTCCAAAAAACCAGCGACAACCGCCTAACAATGAGTTTAACCGTGGTCACCAGAATCATGCGGGTGTTCTCGCCATTCTGATATTCATTTTCTTACCTGTTTTTTTTTATCGCATGGGTATAAAACAAACTATAATTTTAAGTGCAGGAAAGTTAATTATGATTACTATGTTTGGAGTCTAGGTGTTAAAAAAAAACTATTTTTTTTTATCCGAGCGCGGCAAAGTATCTCCACTACATCTGATGATAAGCATAGTGCAGTCCAAAAAACCAGCGACACCGACAATTAGTAATGAGTTTATCGGTGGTCACCAGAGTCATGGCGGTCTGTATAAATGCTTCTTCCCTCTTCGGAGAGGTCGATTCTTCCGGTCGGTTAAAAACTTATTTATACATCTTATATCATATAGCATGGCAAACGATAAACTATTCCATTTCCTAAGCAACCGGGCGTCTTGTGACGTGTAGTCTGTTTCCTCGGCTAACGGAAATCCATGCAAATGTCCAAGTAAAGAGTCGAAGGCGTCACGTGCCACCGTGAGGTGAATGACAACGCTCCGAGCTGGGAGACTGATGAATCAGCGGCCAGCATCATCGGGATCTTGATAGGAAGTTACGTATTACATTCAGTTCTATTTTTTACATCAGATATAATAAATATTCTTAATTCTTTTTTGCACCAATCCACCAATCCACCAATCATACGAAATTATTTGTACACGGGCCTTCAAACTGCATTCAGATTGGCTCATTCGTAGGGCAATACGTTGATTCAAACTAAGGTTGTTTAGAAAGAGAGAACCCGAAAATTAGAAATTTAAAAGCAATAAATATGTCTATGGTATAACTTTGTTATTCAAAACAACAATGACCGATTAATACTGTCTCGGTTTAACAATTGTGCCCAGATCTTCATTGTGCATTCATTGTTAATTAAATATAAATTATGTTTATACGGCATTGTTGTTTGTGGTGTAAATATGTGAAAAAAAACTAAGTGTTTTAACCGACGAAAAAACGGGAGGACGTATTTACTTTTTTATTTGATCGAATAACAAGACGAGCAAGGCGCTCGCCTGATGGTAAGCGCCACGCCTACCCATAAACAGAAGCAACACCACACAGAACCGTGAATTACAAAGCACTGCATGACACTGAACTGCGCTCGTCACCCTGAGACATAAGATGTTAAGTCTCACAATGCCCAGTAATTTTACTGGCTTCAATGTTGAGTGGTAGAGCCACGCTGTAGCCAGTTTTGTCTACAGCATGAATGGGCTGGCTCGACCGAGGTATTACCACTGTCACAAAGAAAACAGACGTGAATTTGCAGATTGCTGTTGCGTTTCGGTGAGTCAGATTTCCGGAGGGCAAAATCCAAGCCCAAATTTACCATCAGGCGAGCGACTTGCTCTGCTTATTCCAGTGAATAAATAAAACTCTATTGCGACCCAATGCCCAATAAATCAATCAAGTGGAGGTGTGAGCTCGCTAGGTGGCGGGTGGCGAGTGGTGACCACTGGCGATGCCGTTGATAAGGGTCACTGGCGCCCTATTCGACCCTATCGTATACACGGATAACATCATGTTTTACTGGAAATGCCATCTTCCGAGATATTGTTTTTATTTATTTATTTATTTACAGTATGGAAAACTTACAGCTAATAATAAACTTAGAAATAGCAACAATTTCAGTGACAAAAAGCCAATAACAAGTTTTCACTTTTTTCAATTAGCCATTTTGATTATTTATTTTGAACTTTCTTAGATCAAGTCGGAGATATTCTCGAGAAAGGCCAGGTCAGAAGTACCGTAAACCGACGTGCATGCATGAAGAATATAATGAGAGTGAAGGAGGCCAAAGAGATGTATAATGATGAAATTTGAGCCCCTATTTTACCTTCTTAGAGGTCGGAGGGATTTATAGTAATCCGTTCTTATTGCTCACCTACATTATTTCGAACTCCGTAAAAAAACATATTTATAGACATGTAAGCCGTTATCGATTAAAGAATGTTGAGAGCATTATTAAGAAGATAGAAAGAGTGTACTAGATTCGTGGCGCAGCGTGAGTAGCGGGCTATGAAGCGAGAGGCTGCGGATACGATCCCCGCACCGAGACCAATGTGATACAAATATTTGTTTCAGGGTCTGGGTGTTGTGAGACCGAAAGTCTCTCATAATTCCTGATACCCACGACACAAGACTCGTATTTTATTGTAAGGTTAGGACTATGTATGTTGGGTGTATTTATTAATTCGTGTACCATCCAGTGGTGTAGATCGTTGCGGCGCCTACATTTCGGCCGGTGGTACAGTTTTTGTTCGTTTTGGTGGAGCGACGCTCGGCCCACGAGCGCCGCCGGCTCGCTAAGCGACTAAACATGTATTGTGTTCTTGGAACAGGTTCATTACGGGATGTTGGAAGTTATTTGGACGTGTGATTCTTACTGAATAATCTAATTATTCTAGTTTGGTTCATTAGGGTAGCCTTTACATTTGTAAAACGTATGGTTTTATATATTATTCAATATTTATAAGTATATTTATTAGTTGTTTAAGGTTTTATATTTATTTTCTGTTCGATCACCCAAATGGTTGCTCAATATAAGATTTAAACTTAGTGTGCAACCCATTAACATTTTGTAACTACTATATTGTTTAAACGGATTTTATCGCGGTGTATGACTTTAATTTTGGTCCCGACGCGACGTTTCGAAAGCTTTTCAGCATTCGAGGTCACGGGGTTGAAAAGCTGTCGGAACGTTGGGACCAAAATTAAAATAAAAAACCGCAATAAAATCTGTTTAAATTAGTTTCATTTGAATGTTTACACATTCGCGTAAATGTATGAAATAATTATTATTATGTTGGGTAAATAAATAGATATATAAAGATAAGTTTTTCGTTTTATTCCACCTTTACTGCTAGTTTATACGAGTTTTTCGATAGCTGTCATCCGTATTTACGATTATATCTGTGATTATCCGTACAGCGGTTTGTATTGGAAAAGTAAAACAATAATAAATATACATGGATTTAAATGTTGATTTGGATCCTTTTGGTGCGGTCGTGGTGGGGTATATACCGTCTACAGATGGGTATTTAGGTATCCCCCCCAGTTACTACTTCTATAAATGTTTCCTAAATGGATTGCACATGTGCCACCTAACGCCTCCCAATAAATGTTTTCTTTTCAAATGTTAGAATGGTAATTTGGATTGAATTAGTTAAGTAGGTAAGTTTCGATATAATCGGTTTCAGAAATAGAGATTAAGTTCACGGGGATTAAAATTCAGAGAAGTCACAAATGTATGATCAAATAAGTCTTATCTCATTCTCTTTAAACAACATTTATAACATTTATTTTTATTCTAGCTACAGGGTAACTAATGGTACAATATTAAATAATATCTGAACATTAATATTTTACCAACAATTTAAGAAAAAAATCCAAAATTTTAAAATAAAATAATGTTAACCATCAGCATTTGTACGTTGTATCTATTCAGGCACAAAACCGCATCCACTGAGCACACCCGGACACACATCAACGACAAAAGCGCCTGGAATGCGTCGGGCGCGATTTAAAAAACTTCGATATAAAAAAAAATATAACGATCCTTTATCAGATCGGGGCCGTGATAATGGATTGACCCATTTAAGGATTGAATCATTCAGTCCAGTCAAACAAACATAACATTTGCACTTCGCAAACGGACGATCACTTTGGCAATGGTCCGACAAAATTAAACACAACCGCAAACGTAAATATGTTATCGAAATTAAATTTTTAGTTCGATTCACGATGTTTGTTTTGAAAAATCTAAATACGGTGTATAATAACAATAAATAATGATGATTGTATTAAAGGGAACGTTTTGGATGCGGCACAAAATTCATTGTCTTTTTTTACGCACACATCATTGTTGTGCTCTGAATTGGTTTATTTGTCATTATGGGCATAGTGGCTGCGTGTTTCGTCCTAAGCCCGTGGGTTCAATACCAGGTTGGACATTTTTTTATATTTATTTATTCCAAAAATCTTAGTACTCGTCACAGACAATTTTGGCAATATTTTTACATACAATAGCAACATCACACATAACTTTAAGCTACAAAGTAATGCATTCCGCTGCACTGTCCTCAATTCATAGGATGATAAGTATCATAATGCCCAGTAATTTCATTATCTTCAACGTCTTTCAAACCGATAGCAGCTTAAGCATGTTTAAAATGGTTTACGTGTTCCTATAAAAATAAGTTAATTGGTTTCCGTACTTTCTTCGAGTCTTGACATGCCGTGCTGTAAAGTAATTTCATATTCAAACTATTTCCCTACGATTATTGTCTTTTTATTGTTTAATTCGGGCATGAAAACGGTTCTGTTCGGTTGGTAATATTTTGTGCGTAACTTAATTTAGGGTTCGCGCACGCCTGCGACAAAAAACAGTGTTTATAATCAGGCTCTAGAACAGTGGTCGTCACACTTTACTAATCAAGGGCTACACAGTACGATGTGAGGTGTTACTGGATATTCATATCCACCCGGATAGCGACCACCGTACACATGGTGTTAAAACATAGTGACCGACACCTTGTGTGGATAGCGTTCCAGAACCTGCCAGTGTATATCCGGTTGTCACGAGCGGCTTGGGACATGACTTGTTGGTGGGTTAGGGCGGGTATAGGGGTACATTCTAGTATCTCTGTATTTGGATTGGTCATCCGCCTATCCTGTCGTAGGCCCCTCGATATGCTTCTTCCCTCTTTGGAGTTGGAAGAAGCATTTATACAGGCCGGCATGATTTTGGTGATCATCGATAAACTCATTTCTTGTCGGTGGTCGCTGATTTTTCGGACTGTACTACACCTGATGGTAAGCGTACCATCAGGTGTAGTGCAGTCACTTTGCCGTGCGACCACGTACGTTTTTACGGATGGACAATATGGAAAAAAAATGGACAATAAACTTCAATTGACTTAAATTTTATTTAACTGCAGAGGCCTTCCAAATCGTGTTTCTCAGTTGAAAAATCGCAACCACACACATATCCTACATATATGTTTTCGGGAGACATAGCGTGCCACGCCTGTCTAGCTTCAGTAATTACTAGAGATGTGCCGATTATGACTTTGGCCGACTAGCCGACTAGCCGATTAGTCGGTTGTAAAGAGGCCGATTAGTCGGCCGACTATTCGGCCAAGCCGATCACCGTTTCGGGGATATCCGTGACGCTTCGTTTACAGCTGATCCGCGCGCAACTTGCAACCGCCGCCTGCGAGCGTGTCGGAACCTATTTTGTTTACGTCGCATTGTTTCTTGATTTTTGCTTCTGTATGGTCAGAGCGGTGTTATTGCGTAAAAAAAATATTTTTGTGTAAAGATAATACCGGTATTGTTTATTAAAGTGAAGAGCTCAACTAATCAAATTTTATCATGTCAAAAAGAAAGTCTCATGTATGGATTTTTTAAGAAGTGCAAGAAGTTGGATAGTCGGCGCTCTTTGCCGAATAGTCGCCGACTAGTCGCCGACTACAATATTGACCGGATAGTCGGCTTTACCGAATAGTCGCCGACTAGTCGGCACATCTCTAGTAATTACTAGACCTAGCCTAGCTGACCTAGCCGACCTTCGCGTTTGCTCATATTGTTGTAATTTATGGTACAGTTCTTGTTAAAGATGTCTAGACATTTTTTTATTGCGTAATATTTTCGAGCCACCCAGATAGAGATGTTATTTCTTTATAATATAATTTCGCGAAATTGTTCGCAGTATGTTGAACTCGTAATGATATAAAGATATATATAATTTTATTTTGTAAGCATGACATGTTATGTTGAAGACACCCAGATTATATCTATCTGGGAACAAAGACTCTGGCAACTTGTTCTATATCTTTGCAGTCCTTATGACAACCTCCGTGGCGCCGCGGGCGAGTAGCCGGCTGTGAAGCGAGAGGCCGCGCGTTCGATCCCCGCACCGAGCAAATATTTGTTTCGGGGTCTGGGTGTTGTGAGACTGAAAGTGTCTCGTAGTTACTGATACCCACTACACAAGACTCGTATCTTACTGTGGGGTTAGGACTATGTATGTTATTATGAAGTACATAATATAAGTATATGTATGTTATTATATTTATTTATTATGAAGGTTGTATGTTTAATAATGTCAACTTTTCATACGGTTTTTGAAGTGAAACTTCTTTAGACTGAAATTATACGAAAATGCGTCACGAAAAAGACAAACATATTTATAAATAGGATTTAGTTAGATAGATTACAAGTATGCTCTCATGTGTCTTTGCGCCTACGTACAACGAAGCCTTCGGAAAATGTGTCTTAAACAACGTGGTGTATTATTCACGTGTTTTATTTTTTTGGTTAATTAATTTATTTTTATTTATTATGGTGAAGGAAACATCGTGAGGAAACCTGCATACCTGAGAATTCGATAAGATTTTTCGAAGGTATATGAAGTCTGCCAACCCGCATTAGGCCAGCGTGGTGGACTAAGGCCTGATCCCTCTCATTCAGTAGAGGAGGCCCGTGCCCAGCAGTGGGACGAATATAATATGTAGAGCTAATAAAAAAAAAAAATAGTAATACTGAAGCTTCACTTCTGCCGTGTGTGAATTGCACATTTTTTTTAAGCATGGCTAACATATTTAGGCAAAGGCATTGTTGTACAAGCAGGCTTTAGTATAATAGTTATAGTGTTGTGATCGATACAGTCTAGTAGTTGTTCCGACCGAGTGGTCGCGATTGGTTGCTGGTCGCTAGTCGCTGGCTCATTTGTTTACACCTGCGTCATGGTCTACGAATTACAACGGGTATACACTGATTTACAATCTTTCTTTCTCTCTCTTTTCTTCTGTCTTACTGCTAGGGCCGCCTTTTTACTTAAACGATTCCAATTTACTTCGTAATGTGACTATTGGCTGTCATGTCTGTATTGTAAAAAAAAAATACTAAGGTTTAGACGGTAGTATTGCATTTTTGAGGTCAGTGATTGTTAGAGAGCATCAACTCAAAATTGGTAAATTTTATTTATAGCTTTTTATTCTCTTTTAAACCGGGTTCCTTATATTTATTTTCTATTTTACCACGATTAATTGGACCTAGTTACGCAAACAGCAACCAAACCACCGCAAGTTCAAATGGAGATACTGATTTCGTTTTATTAAATTCAATAATTTAAACTAATTTTAACTCGTAGTTTTTTATTCAATCAAATAAAAAAAATATATATTAAAAATCTTCAATTTAGTGTCGCGTGTCGGTTAAAACACATTTCATTTCTTACTATGAAGGATGCTTAAGATCGGACGAAGATGTCTAAGTAACAAGACAGACCTTGGCACTAAACCCGAATAACACCAGTCAGAGGAAGAAGAAAAAAACATTTCATCTGTAAATAATGACTTAACCAACCATCCAAAAGCCCATGGTATACTTACATCCCCATATTAATACTCACGTATCCCCTGATGGTGTTTTTTGTCGTACACAAGTTGCACTTACCTGAAATGAAAAAGCACCATTAAATTACAATGGGGCCGGCAGAAAGGTTCGCACACATGGTGTATTTTGGTATCTTATAAAGATTATTGAAAGGTG
This sequence comes from Amorpha juglandis, assembly GCA_949126905.1. NCBI lineage: Eukaryota > Metazoa > Arthropoda > Insecta > Lepidoptera > Sphingidae > Amorpha > Amorpha juglandis. The sequence goes on from OX421383.1 coordinate 2,078,598, forward strand.
CAAAGTTGTTACAAAAAGAGCATGACGTGTGTACAGTTAGTAAGGGGGTTCAAATTCGGATATAAGTTCGAATAAATATGTTTGAATAACTTTATTTTTATTACAAAGACCAGCGAGTAAGTGGGGCACCTGATGGTAAATGATTTCCAGCGCCCATGTACGCCTATAATACTAGAAGAATCATAGACGTGTTACCGATCTTAAAGGGGAGGGAATAACTACAATAAATACAACCAGTCACACACATAGCCCTGACCACACTAGGTGTGTCGTGGGTATCAGGAACTACGAGGGACTAGCGGTCCCACAACACCCAGACCCAAAACAAATATTTTAAAGTAATGCTTCAGCCATCTAGTTTATAAATCAAGATGGAAGATGATGGCTATCCAGGATTGAGCAGTTATAACATTAAAATCTATACTCCTGTTTCCTATTTAAGTGCCTAATAAGGTCCGGAAAGCAGGAGTTTGTTTGCATATTTCTGCTAAAGCGTAAAAAATGAGGTTTTAGAAGCGCATACTTTAAATTGAAGAAATAAATAAATACACCCAACAGTCACACATATAGTCCTGACCTCACAGTAAGATACGAGTCTTGTGTCACGGGTATCAGGAACTACGAGAGACTTTTTGGTCTCACAACACCTAGACTCCAAAACAAATATTTTTTTAACTACTTTTACAGGTTGAGCCCTAATACAGTAGAGTTACCATCCTTATATGCTATATTTTTATTTTACATGAATACATTTATAACATATTACAAACAGTAATATCTTTGCGAATTCCCTCAGAGTACACGAAAACACATCGATAGTTTCGGCAACTTTGTAGATCACACAAACATTTGTCTCGGTGCAGGGATCGAACCCGGGGCCTCTCGCTTTACAGCCGGCTACTCGCCCTCTGTGCCACTTTACGTCTGTAAATGTACCTATGATATTAAAAAGAACGAAAATAGAGCAAATATTATATATACGATGTTTTCTTTATCTTCAACTAACAGTGTATTAAATACAAGAGATTAACTAAGCAAACAGGCAGCCCTAAATCAAGGATGTACCAAAATTATTTGCTAAATAACAGTACAACAGATGGTGCAAACGCGTGGCAGCCCACGGGCACACCTTGCCGATCTTTTGTGGGCCACGTGGGGGCTTAACTTAAGAACCAAATATAAAACCGCGCGCACCCTCTTCCTGACACACACTTCTACAACCAGATGAATGTCAGGGCTGCTATTTAAATGATATTAAACTTAAAGTAGGAAATCCATGAAATGTTATACATTATATAGATTCAGATTTGACAGCCTCCATGGCGCAGCGGGCGAGTAGTCGCCTTTGAAACGAGAAGCCGCGGGTTCGATCCCCGCACCGAGATAAATATTTCTATATAAATAATATAAATATTATTTAGGTTTCGGGGTCGGGGTGTTGTGAGACCGAAAGTCTCTCGTAGTTCCTGATACCCTCGACACAAGACTCGGTATCTTACTGTGGGGTCAGTACTATGTGTGTGACTGTTGGGTGTAATTATTATTATATTATTAGTTTTTACCATAGCGTTCACGTTTTTACTCAAGCCTGTAATCCCCCAAGGGGTAGGCAGAGGGGAAACAGTACAGCCACTTCGCCGAGCGTATTTTCATCCCATTATGTCATAGAGTCTATCGCCTTACCGGGCATAATTCCAGACTCCGGGTTGATACTGAGCATTTCGTGATAGAAAAACACAATATCAGTATTACCTAACTCGAGAATCAAACCTGAGACCTCAGCACAGCAGTCATAACTCGTATGCAATATACCGAAGTAGTCAGTAATACAATTTCTTTTAGAGTATAGATATAAATATAACTAAACGTGGTCGACCTAAGAAGCGCTGGCTTGCTTATTTGAGGAAGCCATGGGAGCCTTTGCCTTTGCCATGGGATTGTCTCACTACGAAGGACGCTAAAAATCGACCGAAGCGGAGGCATCTAAGAAGACATCTGACTCAAAAAAGATTCTTTAAAATGAAATATTTGATCCAGCTAAACCAGTAAATCTCAGCGACTGACAACCCTAACAATAAGGGCTGTTTTTGGTCGAAGGCAGGTGTGCCTCCGGATCGCCAAGACACGTGGCAGGGGAACTGGCAGCTTTCCGCTCCCTAGTGGCAAATATAAACATAATTATACACTCTTCCGGATTTGATTTGGCATATCAAGTGGTTTTGGTGAGGTTTAAGTGGATTGTGTTGAGATGTTTCATATTATTTCGGGATGTTTACGGATAGATGTGAGATAACAGACCACCGCTGTGATGGTGATAGCTTTTTGGTTTTGATGCTCAAAGGATGCCGACGGAATATCTGTCTGTCTGTCCTACATTAAAAGGACTCTGTATTTTGAACCGTAATAAGAAATCAGGCGAAATTGTCGCATGATATGGGCGCATATCCTAAAAAAATTAAAGAGTATAGTCTGGTGCCCTCGGTGCGCGAGTCCAGTTTACCGCTTATAAGACCTATACGACCAAAATACCAGAGCAATCATGGACACGTTGCAGACCTTAAAGGAAAAGGATAATTAAGGGATTGGTAAGGGAAGGGAATTTGGGACTTCGGATTTCTCAATAGCAAGCTGCTACTTCATATCCGTTTTCTGTAAGACAGTGGTAACAACCCAGTCGCACGGGCCATTCCTTACTGTAGACAAAACTGTACAGCGTGGCTCTACCATTTTTATTTGATATACAAGATCATGGTAAAACATATTTTTCTCTTAGCAAAGGATTCATCAACAAAATGGTAGGCAGCGACAAAATCCTTTTATTTTCAGGCTTAAATTACCATTAACATATTACACGAGTTTTAATTTAATTTTCCCCAAACCGAACCCAGTTATTACACTATCAAATCAAATCGCCCAAAAATTATACAGAAAAAGCTCGCGTGATGCTTATTTGAGCGGAGATCGATAGAAATAAAAGGGTAGGCATTTTTATCGTTTGAGTTTAAGGCTGTACTGCGCAGTATGAGACTGCTCTTCCAGTGCTGTTTAGATGGCAACAACCTTTATACTGCGGTTGGTATGTATTGGCCTATTTTATTATTATAAATGTGAAAGTTTGGATGTTTGTATATTTGTGTGTCTGTCAATCAACCACGACTTAACGGCTGATCGGATTTGAATAAAATCTGCACACACGTGGACCATGACCAGGATTAGAAAATTGGCTACTTTTATCCTAGAAAAGGATATTCAATAGCCGTTACGTTTAAAGACTGTTATGCTATTTTATTTATTCTGTTTTGCGCATCATAATATAACTAAGAAATAATAAAACAATACTAACAAAACTGGTAGAATTGAACGTGAAACTATAAAATTGCTAGGAAAATTAACTGAATTATCCCTAAGCTTTCTCAAATAAGCTCGACGTAATAGTTACACTTCTGCTTACCCCTTTAGGGATTACAGACAATAATACGAAAAATAAACTATTTTGAGAAAACAGAATTAAAACTGGATAAACAATGAGGCCGCTGTTCTGGTTTTAAATATTGGTATGAGCAAAGGTGCATGTTGGGGGAACATCTCACTCTCTGCCTCGCAGGCGAGCATGTTAAAGGCATAACATATCTTGTGATGTCACAAGACACGTCGTGCAACTTTATTCCGTAATCTGACTATTACCCCTTCCATTGGATTTAACTGGCTTAGAACTTAAATAATTTTAACTTGATTTATACATTTTTTCGATAACGTAATTTAATGATTAAAATCCTACTAATATTATAAATGCGAAAGTTTGTAAGTATGGATGGATGGATGTTTGTTACTCTTTCACGTAAAAACTACTGAATGGAATTTAATGAAACTTTGCACTCATATTCTTGGAGGTATTAGAAGTAACATAGGCTACTTTTTATCCCAGAAAAAGCAGATCACGCGGGCGGAGCCGCGATGAATAGCTAGTAATAAATAAAATTGAATGTAATACTCTATAGCATACAAAGCGCACGAGTCGGTGTCATGGCGTTGCCTCCTGCTTTTTGTCGCGTAGGCCTTAACAAATGCCAATTCAATCTCCACCGACAACATGTCGGGCACAAATTCAAGATTAAATCGGGCATGTGACGAATGGCGGTGGTGTCACGCTATATACCGTGCCGTCGAGGCCTACTTACAATATTTCTAACCCCCTCCCCATAGATGGGGGTGAGATATGAAATTCGGTACTAATCATAATTATTCCGACAATAAACCAATTTCTCGAATTCGGATAAGATTTTTTTGTGTGTTTGTAGTTTTAGTGTGGATGTTTAACCGACTTCGAAAAGGGAAGTGCTCAATTTGACCTTATTGATTTTTTTTTATAGAAAAGGCCGCCAAACGAGCAAGTGGGTCACCTGGGTAAGATTTCCACCGTCCATGCACATCCAGAATACTAGAAAAATCATGGGCGCGTTGCCAACCTTAAAGGAAATGGATAATTCGTTACCACTGTCTCACAGAAGACCATTGTAATGTAGAAACTTGCTGCTGTATTTTGTACGGTGACTGAGATATCCTGAGGTCCAAATGCCCCTTTCCTTCTCAATTCTTTAATTATCCAATTCCTTTAAAGTCATATATCCACTATTTTTTGGATATTGTGGACGAATGGGCAGTGGAGATAACTTACCATTAGGTAACCCATATGTTCGCTTCAGAAATCAAACTCAAAAAATGTCTTAGTGTGACGAGAGCAGTTCAGTGTCATGCAGTGCTTTGTAATTCAACAAGCTGTGTGGTTATGCTTCTGTTTATGGGCAGGCGTGGCGCTTACCATGAGACGAACGCATTGCTCGTCTCGTCATTCAATCAAATTAAAAATGGTTATTTGCAGATCTCCGGCTCCATAACAACAGTACATTGCTATGTAGGCCTCGGACCCGTTTGTTTTTTATTGTAGCACGCAACGAACACCAGATGGCGCTGGGTTCAACGCCTTCTATATTTTTCAGTCAAATCGCGACCCCCAAATTGGCATCGCAAAACCGTTTAATACTAAGTACAGATATTGTGGTTGAACACCAATTAGTATGGACTCACGCACGCAAGTTTTCGAAGGTCTTTTGAAACACTATGGTTGCGGGTGTTTAAAATTAGAGGCTTCTGTTAATTATATGGTTGAAAAACTATAATTTATGGAGCCATTTACACGCGGCCAGTCCATTGCGACAATCCATTGCCATTGTGTGAATGGATACAGTTCAAATCAAAGGATTGTGAATGTATGAATAAATATTTGGCTCAATAAATAAATAATTAAATTCCACCAAACCATCACACCCAACAGTTACACACATAGTCCTGACCCCACAGTAAGATACGAGTCTTGTGTCGTGGGTATCAGGAACTACGAGAGACTTTCGGTCTCTCAACACCCAGACTCCGAAATAAATATTTGTGGATCACACAAATATTTTTACACATAACATACATTTGTCTTAGTGCGGGGATCGAACTGGTCAACGTCCTAGTTAGTAGAGCCACGCTGTAGACAGTTTTGTCTACAATATGAATAGAAGTAGCTTGCTGTTGCATTTCGTACCTTGAGTGAGATATCCAGAGGCATAAATCCCCCTGCCCTTAATCATCCCTTTCCTTTAATGTCGGTAACGCAGCCATGATTCCTCTGGTATTTTGAACGTGCATGCTTGAGTCGAAAGTAAAAAACCATAGCAGACCTTGATTAACATGGATGTTGGTTATCAAGAGAGTACTCTAAAAAAATAACTTGGACTCGACTACGATCCAGCTCAGTCTCTGAAGAAGGACGACTAAAACACCCGACCACAACTAGAAATAGGAAAAGTCTGGAAGAAGAAAACCTTGGGTTTTTACGGTTGAGGTTCCACAGCACAATAAGCAGAGCATAAGTGTCTTAAAACTGGTATCGACAAGGTAAAAAGTACAAAAGGATTGGCAAAAAACTGAGCAAGATGGGCGCGTGCTCCTCTTAATTGTACCTTGGATGGTATTCACCTGCGAAACGCACGCGAGATCAGCTCTTTTTGTACCACTTGTTACTATAATTATGTGCTATTGTTAGGTTCAGTTTATATTTTTATTGTGGGTTTAAACTTTTTAAATTGTGGTCGTTTGTTATGAGTGGTAAAGCCAAGCTGTAGACAGTTTTGTCTACAACATGAATGGGCCGGTTCAACCGGGTCATTACCACTGTCTCACAGAGAACCGACGCAAAGACTACTTGCTGCTGCATTTCGTACGGTGAGTGAGATATCCGGAGGTCCAAATGCCCCTCCAATTCCCAATCCTTAATTATCCCTTTCCTTTAAGGTCGGCATCGCGCCCATGATTCTTCTGGTGTTATGAGCGTACATGGGCGGTTGAGATCACTTACCATCAGGTGACCAACTTGCTCGTTTGCCGGCCTATGCTATAAAAAAACAGGTTAAAAATACGAAAGCGGCTGTTCGTCTTTTGAGGAGTTAAGAGACCCAAGCAAACAAGATCAGTATAAATACTGTTCTTATTTGTACTGACGTATTTCTACTTTAATTCGTATTTTTTTTCAATACCACTTAATTATTTACATGAGCAGGTGACTCTTGGTGACGCTGTAGATAGTTTTCTCTACAGCAGAAATGGGCCAGCTCGACCGGGTCGTTACCACTGTCTCACAATAAACTGACCTGCCTTTCGTAACTTGCGAAACTTGCGAAACTTGCCTCTGCGTTTCGTACGGTGAGTGAGATATCCGAAGGCCCCAATCCTAAGGTGCTTATAATTCTTCTAATATTGTGGACGTACATGGGTAGTAGAGATCCCTTATCATCAAGTGACCCACTTGTTTGACGGTCTATGCTATAAAATAGTCGTCCAAAGGCCTTCGACTTGGTTTAATGACTGCTATCAGTTGATAACAGCCGAGACCAACTTTTTACGTGCCCTCCGAAGCACAGTGCTCAGTTAAAATACCACTAGCGTTCACCTATCCATAGACTGACCGCCCCAATGACTGCTTAACTCGGTAATCGTTTACCGATCAGTGAGTGCAACTGGCTATGATCCATTATTTTTTATTTGCTTGAATGACGAGACGAGGAAGGCGCTCGCCTGATGGTAAGCGCCACGCCTGTTCATAAACAGAACCGACACCACACAGAACTTTGTATTACAAAGCACTGTATGACACTGAACTGCACTCATCACCCCGAGACATAAGATGTTGAGTCTCGTAATTCCCAGTAATTTTACTGGCTTCAATGTCCTTCATACCGAAACACAACAGTGCTTACACACTGTTACTTGGTGACAGAAATAGACGGCGCGGTGGTACCAACCCAGACGGCCTCTCGCATACGAAGGACCTACCATGTTGTATAAAAATTATATTTGATTTAGGACGAGGATCGCAACTGCTTTTTTAAGTCTAGAATATTCCATTAAAATAATGTACGTTATAATCAAAACTTAACATGAAATCCCTTCGTATCGCGTCTCCTCGGGCATAAGAAAATTATTAAAGTATTTAATGTTCCTATGCCTGGGGTCATAAATTTGCTTAATTTTGTTATTGTGCGTTTTGGGTAGTAATTCTTACATAAAGCACGCGAGCTTTAAGAAATGCCCATAATAGGAACAAAGTATACTTACACAGGAAGTGCGGAAAATAAAATTATAATATGAATTTGGCTAGCCGTAGAATTTTAGATGATAGGGTTGCATGTAAGGGACTGTGAGCGTATGCACAGAACCAGCGAAGTCCTGGGTTCAATTTAGAGGTCAGACTAACACAACGTGTGTGCGAGTTGTAGATTCGAAAAATTGCACAGGAGTTATCTGGGATTAAATTTGTTTATGAATGGTAGAGCCTCGCTGTAGACCTATTGTCTAAAGCATGATTGGGCCTGCTCGACCGGGTCGTTACCACTACGGAACACAGAAATAAGTTCCTGTGTTCTAAGGTTACCACTGTCTCTCGGTGAGTGAGATATACGGATGCCCAAAACCCTTTACCAATCCCCTGATTAAACCTTTCATTTAAGGTCGGCAACGCGCTCACGATTCTTCTGGTATTCTGTGCGTACGTGAGCGGTGGAGATCATTTCCCATCAGGTGACCCACTTGTTCGTTTGCCGGCGATAGGCTCGCCACGTATCTTTTCCTTTTCTACCTGGCGTTATCCCGGCGTAATGCCAGGATCACATCATATAAGTCAATTGGTATTTTTTTTATCCTGGGTCGGCAAAGTGACTACGCTACACCTGATGGTAAGTGTAGCGCAATCCAGGAATAGTGTAGACCTACGACAAACAATGTGTCCATCGTAGGTTTACCTACCTCTGCCTACCCGTAGGGTTTGTATAGTCTGTATACAAACGTGAGCTTATGTATTGGATTCTAAAAATACACGTCTTAATCTCAAGTCTATTAAAAGGTACTTAGCATTCGCTATTGTCTATGCCCATATTGTGTTCATATGCAAATTGTTCAGACCTGTGAGCATAAGCGAAAAGAGAAAAAATCGCTCCGATGCCAGGTGGTAGACCCGCAGCTGCCTGAGCTCGGGCGGTGCGGCGCGGCGCGTGCCCAACAGATGTCGCGCTAAATAGGTCACAGCCTCATGTCTAGACTTATGTACACAAATCTTTCAGAGATTATCAATTAATAACCATATTAATACAATTATTATGTATTGTAATGATTTCTTACGTTTACGCGACTGTCATACATTGAAATAAAAGTAATTTAAACAGATTTTACAAATTTTGGTCGCGACGTTTCAAAAACTTTTAAGGTTTCGTAGTCACAAAATAAAAATAAAAAAACTACGATAAAATCCGTTTAAATTAGTTTTATTTCAATATTAATTGTATTGTCTTTATTTTAAAAGTTGTTTTTAAATGTTCGTTATTAAATATTTAAAAAACATACATACATACATAGACTCACGCCTGTTTCCCAATGGGGGTAGGCAGAGACAACAGATTTCCACCTGCTACGATCTTTACGCACCTCTTTATTCTCATTAAATTCTTCATGCTTGCATGTGGGTTTAGGCACAAATTCTAATCCTGCGCAAGTCATGTGTGATTTTTTAATTCGAAACCTCAATCAGAAATTGTAATTGCTTTGAGATTTGGACTCATAATAAATAAAATAAAAATAAATAAATACACCCAACAGTTACACACATAGTCCTACAGTAAGATACGAGTTTTGTGTCGTGGGTATCACAAACTAAGAGTGACTTGCGGTCCCACAACACCCAGACCCGAAACAAATGCATGTGAATCACACAAACATTTGTCTCGATGCGGGAATCTAACCCGTCGTGGGTTCGCTTCGTAGCCGGCTATTCGCCACATAGACTGTGAATGTATCACAGAATAATTGTTATGGTAGATATACTCACATATATCATTTAAAAAAAATAGTAGGGTGTGGTGGTAAGCAACCCTCAGAGTGCAAATCCAAGTTGGAGTTAACGATATTTTCTATGTTAAAAACATAGAAAGGTTTTTGAAAATAAATGCTTTACTAGGTGGTAGGCTCTTCGTATTCGAGACACCTTTTGGGTAGGTACCATCGCTTTATTTCTATCACCAAGCAGCAGAATGTAAGTAATGTGTTCTAGTTGGATATTGAAGCCAGTGATATTCTAAGGTAATGAGACAACGTCTCAGGGTGATGAGCGAGCGCAGACCCGTGCCATGTAGTAGTTCATTATTCGAAGTTCTAATTGGTGTTGCTTCTGTTTTTAAACAGGCATGACGTTTACAATCAAGCGAGCTATCTGGTCATATCACCATTGAAAGAAGGCATATTTGCACCATCAAAATAGTCCACATGTCTCAGAGACGATGCTGTCTGTACGACACAGGCTGTTATCGAGAACAGGCGCGTGCTACCCCAACCACCAAGCCATCTGTCGTGAAACTTGACACGATCAAGCCTGCACCAGAAAAATTCCCAAATCCAAAAATAAATCTTCAAATCACCAGCAATAGAACACAAAATCAATCAGCCACAATCATGTTTTAAATGAAACAGCACCTAACGTACCTGTATTATGATTCAAATTAGCTTGAATCTCACGGATTTGCTAGTCGAATTTGAGATCTATTGACTGAGTATTAAACGTAAGCTAGTAAGTACCATTAGCAAGATACACGCATTTCGCGAAGGCTCACGCCAGATGTCGATTTAAGATGACACATTGCGGGTTCATTGCGAGGTTTTTTTGGAGTAGCGGCCCATATGATCCAGTTATGTGGGGGTTAACATGTTACGAGTAATTGTGAATACAGTTCGGTTTTCGTACCACCTGCGTTTGAGTCTATGATTCAGATATTTTTAAGTTTATTTATAAATTTTACAGTTGTCTTCTTTACATTATACTGAACAACTTTATTTGACGATTTTTAAATATATATAATGTCCTGTAGTACTTTTTTTATTTAACTCCATGTCCTACAATGCACAAAACAGAAAATGCTGTTTATCAAAACTATTTACCTTCATTTCTGCGAAAAAGGCGACGTATGAATGATCTTTTAATTAATATTTTTTTATATATTGTACTTTTGTGTTTTTTTTTATAACATAGACCGGCAAACAAGCAAGTGGGTCACCTAATGGCAAGTGATCTCCACCGCCCATGTACGCTCACAATACTAGAATAAACGCGTTGCCGACCTTAAAGGGAAGGCATAATCAAGGGATTGGGAGAGGGTTTGGGGCCTCCGAATATCACAGTCACAGTACGAAACGTAGCAACAAGCCGCTACTTTACGTCGGTTTCCTGTGAGACAGTGGTAACGACCTAGTCGAGCCGGAACATTCATGCTGTAGACAAAACTATCCACAGTGTGGCTCTACCACTCTTAAGCTCTGGCTCTTGTAGTTATAAGTTTTGTAATTTAATTACTATAATTAGTTTAAGTACCGTTGTAATTAAATAAAATAAATAATATCACACAGAATTCTGAATTATAAAGCACTGCTGCACTGGACAGCGCTCGTCACTCAGATATATATGAAACATTAATAATGGTATAGGCATTAGTCATAATGGAAAGTCCGAAACAGCGATTTCCCCTCGTGTCATGTTCAGTACAATGCTTGTATTCTCTAATAACATATAATTAGTTTCAGCCTATAAGTCTGTTTGTCTTCAAATGCATCAAGAACTAGGAAAGTAGTTCTTTCTTTTTTATCTTTTATTTATGGCTTTCGCTGTATTATGCATTTAGCCAGTGTCAAGTATAATTTATTCTCAAGTATTTTTACAAGAACGATGAAACACGGGTGCGGTCGATTTCAAGGTCTTGTCGGAGTTTTGGTGTTAACTCTTTGTGATTCTTAATTCACTTATTTCAATGTTTCCATATACTGTTCATCACCGTCAATGTTTATTGAACAAATCCACACCACTTATACAACAAACACAACTCTAAACTAGTTTATGAAATAAATTTAAATAAGCGATGAACTGCACTATCAGAATTCCCGCCAAAAACCCCTCTAGGAAAGTAGTTACGTGAATCTTTGTCAAAGTGGGCGGTAACTCCCTCTGGTGAGCGCTAGAGGCTTTCAGGGGGGCCGTAAAGAGTTAAAGGATGTAAGTGTTAACTCAGAAAAAGATTGGCTCATATGACACACTAAGTATATTAAAAATAAAGTAATTTCGGGGAATATCCAGTATCAAGTCATAATGTTTAAACCTTGGCTTTTCTACGTCACTTTAGGTGGCCATTGAAAAATTTCGTTGTTGCTTGCGTCACAATACATTATGCTGAGCTGGCTAATTGTCAGTTGCTGCGTGGAGCATTTAATTCTTTATCTTCTTTTTTCCTTGATCTTTTAAGACAATCATGTTGCATGTGTATTACTAGCAACAACAAACCATTTTTTCTTTTTTTAATTTCATTACATTCTTCAAAACGCCACACACTGCTGCTTGGTAGAAGAATTACAATAACGTGGTATCTACACGGACAGTACATTCGGTGGTGGAAGGATATTCATATCCGCCCGGATAAAGACCACCGTACACATGGTGTTAAATCCAAAGTTCCAGGATTAGCCAGTGTATATCCGGTTCTTCCGAGGGGCGTGTGACATGACTTGATGGTTGGTTGAGGCGGGTAAAGGGGTACATCTTTCTATCGCTGTGGCTGCATCGGTAATCCGCCTGTTCTGTCGCAGGACTCTCGATTTGCTTCTTCTCTCTTCGGAGTGTGAAGAAGTATTTACACAGGCTGGCATGATTCTGGTGACCACTGATATTCATGTTTTTTTGGACTACACTGCGCTTGCTATTAGGTGTAGTGCTGTCACTTGTGCTCGGATATAAAAGAGCGTCTTTCGCATACGAGAGACCTACCACCTAGTATAATGCTGTGACAGCCTCCGTGGCGCAGCAGGCGAGTAGCCGGCTGTGAAGCGAGAGGCCGTGGATTCGATCCCCGCACCGAGACAAATGTTTTTGTGATCCACAAATACTTGTTTCGGGATCTGGGTGTTGTGAGACCGAAAGTCTCTCGTTACTGATACCCATGACACAAGACTCATATCTTACTGTGGGGTCAAGACTATGTGTGTGACTGTTGGATGTATTTATTTATTATTTTAATTAATTTTAGCTAGCTTTGTTAGTAGTTAATGGACCGTAATACATAATCAGATCAATAATAATCAGATTTCATCGTGCACATTTTTCGGCATTTAAAATATATCGGCAGTATTGTAGTCCATAGAAATATATACAAACGCAATGCCGTGTGCCAGCGTACAGTCGGCCAGTTTTTGATGGCTCCAGCAAGGCGTAGGCGCACCTAACTGTACACACAATTATTGATAATTTGTATTCCATATATAGTATACTTGTTTGTCTGTACGTCACTGGTTTCCGTCCATTCGTGTCTAATGTAGCCGAATTCTACAGTTTTATAGTTCAAATCGTGACGACATATTTAATTTGATCAAATTCATGAAATATTGCGTGTGATTTATTTAAATTGATGGAAGTTGGTTACAGGTTGGTCATACTACAAAGTAGGTCCCTCGTATGCGAGAGGCCGTCTCGTTTGGTACCACCACTTTGACTATTTCTGCCGCCAAGCAACAGTGTGTAATTACTGTTATGTTTCGATTTGAAGGACATTGAAGCCAGTGAAATTACTGGATATCATGAGACTTAACATCTTATGTCTCGGGTTGACGAGCGCATTTCAGTGCAATGCAGTGCTTTGTAATTCAAAGTTCTGTGTGGTGTTGCTTCTGTTTATGGGCAGGCGTGCCGCTTACTATCAGGCGAAGGACTTGCCCGTCTCGTCATTCAATCAAATAAAAAGTTGCGGTGAGTGTCCGTCTGGGTATCACCCCTTTGTCTATTTTTGACGTTTGATAACGTAATGCATTATATTTTTGTCATGGATTACGATTATTGATAAATCAATTATTCAAATCACTAGTTTATGGGTATGAGTATCCCTTACTATCATGCCAGCGACGTCCTCGTCTCGACACTATGGCAAATAAAAAAAATTGTTTACCAGTATCCGCAAGTGACCTTTCTTAGTTTGAATTTCATGAAGAGATATAAATTATGTAATTTTTTGATTAATTACCAGCGCATAAAATAATTTGCAATCAGTTTTTATTGATCGAAGGTTTGTTTTTTTTATAGCATAGGCCGGCAAACGGGCAAGTGGGTCACCTGATGGTAAATGATCTCCACCGCCCATGTATGCCCACAATACTAGAAGAATCATGGGCGCGTTGCCGAGCTTAAATGAAAGCGATAATTAGGGATTGAGAAGGGGGATTTGGGCCTCCTGATATCTCACTCACCATACGAAACGCAGCAGTAAGCCACTACTTTACGTCTGTTTTCTGTGAGACAATGTTAACGGTCCGGTCGAGCCGGCCCTTCGTGCCGTAGACAAAACTGTCTACAACGTGTCTACCTCTCAAAAAGTTTCATTTAAAATGTACGTAAATCATTGTTAATATTACCCTAGCTTTTTAAACATTATACCAGTCAATAACCGTAATTATTTTTAGACCTATTCTTAAAGTAATGAGTAAGTGAAAATGTGATGTATCGCCTACACAATAGGCTGTGGTTGTATCAACAGCGTGTAAATATAAAACTTGTCGAGTGATTAGTACACCCACGTGGATATATACATTGGCGATTTCCTCAAAAAAAGCCAACTTTGCGTTGTAACCTTCTTTTGTGCGTCTGTACCGAAATAGATGTGGGTATGTACCGCGTTTTATAAGCGGAAGCGTGTAGTCTGTTTCGACTATTCTGTACTGTTCTGTTTCGTTTTATTCCTTCATATTCTCCACTTTTCTCGGTTTCAAACATCGCTAATGAGTCTCATAATTATTTTCCTTGATCTTGTTACAGTCTTGGAGCATATGCGCTAGATAAGCTCCAAGAAATCCGGTGTTGAAGTATGCCCCTATTGTACTCTTTAGCGTAACTAATACAGTATAAGTTACATTATAAAATATAATTTTTGAATTGACAATAACACTGATATTGAGTATAGACTAACTTAAACATATTACTGTGAATTTAAGATTAATATTTAATATTATGCGTTGAACTGAGTATGAATATTGTATGAATAATTTGAATACTTAATTTATGATAATTTTTTTGTCATTCTCTTTTTAATTTGTAATAGTATTATTAATATTTGCACGATAACAATGTAAAGTACGCGATACTCTATGTTTGCTAGCTTGAAACGTAATCCATATTAGTTTTATACGAAAATTGTTAATGTATTTTTATCAGCTTTTGTCTACAGATAATCGCTACATTCCTTGGTTGACACCACTAGTGACTGTCTGCGGTGCTGTCTGCGTAGGTGAGGTATGTATGGAGCAGCCGCCTCGGTCTCGACGAGACGCCCGACATCGCCAGTGTAAAGCCCCATCTACACCGAGAGAGTCACTCACCCGGCATAATATAACAAACTCCGGAAGGCATTAAGATCTGGATAGTGACAATCGTAAACATGGTGCTAAAACCTGCCAATCGCGTTCCAGGATCAGCCAGTGTATATCCGGTTCTCCCGAGGAGTATGCGACATGACTTGATGATTTGTTGGCGCGGGTATAGAGGTACATCTTTGTATCCCTGTGCCTTCATCAGGCATCAGCCTGTCCTATAGCAGACTCCTCGATTGGCTTCTTCCCTCTTCGGAGTGTGGAGAAGCATTTATACAGGCCGGTATGATTCTGGTGACCACCGATAAACTGATTATTAGTCGCTGGTCGCTAGTTTTTTGAACTGCACTGCGCTTACCACACGTGCAAGCTCTGGAATGAACTCCTTGTTCAGTGTTCAATGTTTCGCTATGACATTTCCTTCTTTAAATTAGGTTTAAAAAGAGCATTCCTTCGACGATAGGCAGCGGCTTGGCTGTGCCTCTGGCATTATCGATGTACTTGAGCTGACCGCTCATCAAGTTATTTTTATTTATTTAATTAAATGACGAGACGAGCAAGGCGCTCGCTTGATAGTAAGCGACACGCCTGCCCATAAATAGAAGCAACACCCCACAGAACTTTAAACTACAAAGCACTGCATGGCATTGAACTGCGCTGGTCGCTTCAATACATAAGATGTTAAGTCTCATAATGCCCAGTAATTTCACTGGCTTCAATGTCATTCAAATCGAAACACAACAGTCATTACAGACTGTTGCTTGACGGCAGAAATACACAAAGCAGTGGTACTAACCCAGACGGTCTCTCCCATACGAGGGACCTACCACCTTGTGCTGAGGTGGGCCGCTTGTTCGTCTGCCTATCTAAGCAATAAAACAAACTCAGGTTTACGAGGCTTCGTTAACTAGAGTTTTATATTATATCCTCGCCTCTGTCCTATGATAAACTGTCTTGGTGTAAATGAAGTATAATGGTGCATCCACACTACGCTCAAAGCTTTTAGCCTTAAGGCTTTACCATCATTACTTAGTCATCACTTTCATCCGGGTTGTAATCGTGGTTCACACTTCCACAATTCTTCGGAAATGCATCCCTACGTTTCTAATTAATTATTCATCCGTATGTACACGAGTTAATCCGTTTGCGCCGGTACGTGCAAATATCCGAAGTGCGAGGCGCCGGATGGGCGATGGAGAGGAACGTGGAGGGGTATGGGGGGTCGTCGAGACGTCGTCTGCGCATCCCGACCGACGCTCCCCGGATACGTATAGACATCGCTGGATTTATTGTGTTGAGAGTATTTAGAAATTAAATCAATTAGATCTAAATCCTACTAATATTATAAACGTGAAAGTTTGTAAGTATGGATGGATGGATGTATGTTTGTTACTCTTTCACGTAAAAACTACTGAATGGATTATAATGAAACTTTACAATAATATAGCTTATACATCAGAATAAGACATAGGCTACTATGTTTTTCAAAAACCAACCCCTGATGGGTTTAAAAAGGGGATGAAACTTTGTATGAAAAATCTAAACCGCTGAACCGATTTCAATGAATTTTGGCACAAATATAGTTGATGACCCAGGGTTAAACACAGGGTATTTTTATCTTTAATTTTCTACCCCTAAAGGGCCCAAATAGGGGATGAAAGTTTGTATCAAAGCTATTCGATGGCGAAACGAAGTTCGCGGGCACAGCTAGTTAATATTATAAAGAGGAAAGATTTGTATTTTTGTATGTAACGAATAAACTTAAAAACTGCTGGACCGATTTCAAAAATTCTTTCACCATTAGAATCCTACATTATAACTTATGAACATAGGCTACTTTGTATCCCGGGAAAAGCAGATCACGCGGGCGGAGCCGCGAGGAAATGCTAGTAATTAATAAACTCACATATAAAACCACGACATTAATAAGAAAAAATGTATGATGGTCTGTCTTAGAGTTGAATGTAGATTGCTGTCTACAGCATGAATGGGCCGGCTCGACCAGGTCGTTACCACTGTCTCATAGAAAACTGATGTAACGTTAAACTTCTGCTGCGTTTCGTACAGTGAGTGAGATATCCGGAGACCCAAATCCTCCTCCCCTTCCCAATCCCTTAATTATCCCTTCTCTTTCGGTTGGCAACGCGCCTATGTTCTTCTAGTACTGTAGGCGCACATGGGCGGTGGAGATCACTTACCATCATGTGACTCACTTGCTCGTTTGCCAATCTATGCTATAAAAAAGTGGTTATAAATGTAAGACGGTTTGGTGTAAATTCTTTTGGATACAGCGCCCTAAAAACTTACTTGAATGAATACCACCTCTTTTTTAAAAGTCGGATAAAATAGTGTAATTTCTGCGATTAGTCATTCTGTACAGAACAGTCTACTGGGGGGCGTTGTTTTAACCATTTATTTGCAAATACCAGAGCTAAAAGCAACATTCACGCTGTCTGTATGAGGAATGCCTATAGTGGAGTGCCTGGAGCATTCAAAACCGTAAAACCTCGGATTAGAGTTACAGTGAATGAATTAATATGATCGATGTGGGATATTGTTATTTAAACTATAAATTGCAATGTTTACCCAAAAAAAAATTGTGCAAACCATTGTTTCATTGTTTAAAAAAAATATTATGAAAAATTAATGTTTGACCATATATTTTCACTTTAAACAGTTTTTTTTATTTATATGTTAAATCTTACCTGAGTATTCTTATCTTATCTTATCTTGTCTTTTTACGGATTGATTTACACGATTCAGTAAAAGTATTTAAAAATATCAATGAAGACCCCAATAATATATTGCAAGCAGGTGTAGCATGTATTTTGAGTTTATATGGAGCTCCGTCTAAAACTTATGATTTAAATACATTGAGGTTCAATTCTTTCATAAAAGCAACAGCCAAAAATACGAGTGTTCTTTTGTCATCACTGCCTCCAACAACTGATGCAGCGTTTGAGCACCTTAAAAGAGTGTACCTACAAATTCAGATATGGCTAGGAAATGACGTAGTTATTGAAAATTGGGGATGGAAGTATTCCAATAACATGTACATCCCAATAACAATGAATCAATTACCTGCTCCGGATAATTTATTGCAAATGTTATTTTGTAATTGCATAAAGGGATGTGGAGCTGAGTGTGGATGCCGAGTGGCTTATAGAAGTAAAGAAGTAAAGAAAAGTGGTTTATACTGCAGTGTAGCATGTTTACAGTGCAGCGGAAATAGTTGTTCCAATACTTCACTTATTATACAGATAGATGAAGTAGAAGAATATATTTGATGTAGACAACAATCTATAATTATTATTATAAAATAACATGTCCTGACTGACTGACTGATTCATCATCGCCGAGCGAAAACTATCAAGGCTACAAGCATGAAATTCGGACTGTATATTCATCTTGTTATGTAGGCATCCACTAAGAAAGGATTTTAGAAAATTCCACCCCTAAGGGGTCAAAATAGGGGATGATAATATGTATGAAAGTCCATCATTTTGAAAGTTACATAAACAAAATTTTGTATTACGATTATTGACGTAAAAAAAATAAATAGGTGTTTCAGGAATTTTGGAAATTTTATTTATTAAGGGATGAAAAAGGGGGTGAAAGTAAATGCGAAAGAGAGTTTGTTTGTTACGCTTTCACGCCTAAATCACTGAACCGATTTTGATGAATTTATCTACATAGACCGATGGGATCCTGGAGACGGTTACAGGCTACTTTTATGCCGGAAAATGCTGTTCACGCGGGCGGAGCCGCGAGCAAAAGCTAGTGTAATATATTTAAATAAACTGATTTTGTACTAATTTTTTTTTCTTTTCATTAGTCGTAATTAATTACCTTATTTTTTAAATGTACACAATAGAGTACGTTTCATTTATAATTAAACTGGCCGAGAAATTCCATTGTACATAGCAGCTGTCGCTCCGTTCTCCCCTCCACGTTTTTCTACCTGTTCGAGATCCCTACTGCTATTTTTATACACAGGTATCTTTGAAAAATGTTCCTATATGTCTACTCAGGAAAGATTTAACATATAAATAAAAAAAATACTGTTTAAAGTGAAAATATATGGTCAAACATTAATTTTTCATAATATTTTTTTTAAACAATGAAACAATGGTTTGCACAAAAAAAAATTGGGTAAACATTGCAATTGATAGTCTAAAAAACAATATCCCGCATCGATCATATTAATTCATTCACTGTAACTCTAATCCGAGGTGAAAACCCCCAGGCGCTCCACTACTATTAGAGTAGAATTTTCGTTTTGAAAATTACGGTTGTCCGAGATTGATAAGTGTCCGTTATGGCAATAGCCTCGCCACATATCACTTCATAGGACGGGAATAAGCTCATTTTCCGTCCCATGATGTGACAGAGGCGCGTCTATCGCCATTACAGACACAAACTCCAGTCTCAAGTAACTCGTTTGTGATTTTCCAAATGGAAAAATCTTTATATATTAAAAATTTCGTGTCACGTTGTTTGTCCGCGATGAACTTCTAAACTACTGAACCGATTCTAATCAAAGTTTGATCCAATATATCTCAACTATATCTCAATTTATAGTCGCAATATTTTTATTGCAAATTATTTGTTATAATTATCGAGATCACATCGATCATTTTCGTTTTGAAAATTACGGTTGTCCGAGATTGATAAGTGTCCGTTATGGCAGTAGCCTCGCCACATATCACTTCATAGGACGGGAATAAGCTCATTTTCCGTCCCATGATGTGACAGAGGCGCGTCTATCGCCATTACAGACACAAACTCCAGTCTCAAGTAACTCGTTTGTGATTTTCCAAATGGAAAAATCTTTATATATTAAAAATTTCGTGTCACGTTGTTTGTCCGCGATGAACTTCTAAACTACTGAACCGATTCTAATCAAAGTTTGATCCAATATATCTCAACTATATCTCAATTTATAGTCGCAATATTTTTATTGCAAATTATTTGTTATAATTATCGAGATCACACACAATTATCACCCCGAGACATAAGATGTTAGGTCTCATAATGCCCAGTAATTTCACTGGCTTTAATGTCCTTCGAACCGAAATCTTCAAACGTCTCTAAAGTTCATTACACACGGAATGATTAAAATATAAAATTATTTGGTCATTAAAAGATTAATCGTCGCGATACAGGTATGGGACACACGTTTTCCTGTCGCATGTATTGAAATGTCTGCAGAGTCACAATTAATACATGTTTAATTATGTGAAAGATTCGTATCTACGTCGGTAAGCGACGTTTGCGAATAAAACGCCAATTATGGACGGCTAATGTGGTTGTAATTAATTTTTTACCTCTCGTTAAGGGCGCGGTGGGTCGGTGAGTGGAACATAATTGTTTTATGTTTGTCAGGTATTCCCGTATTTGCTTGTATTTGTAGTTGGTGGTAGGATTTCTGTTGATCTCACAGAAAACCGACGTAAAGTAGCGGCTTGCTGCTGCGTTTCGTACGGTGAGTGAGATATCCGGAAGCTCAAATCCCCTCCCCTTCCCAATCCCTAGTTATCCCTTTCCTTTATGGTCGGCAACGCGCCCATGATTCTTCTGGTGGTGGGCGTACATGGGCAGTGGAGATCACTTACCATCAGGTGACCCACTTGCTCGTTTGCCGGTCTATGCCATAAAAAAAAAAAGGATATTCATATCCGCCTGGATAGCGACCACCGTACACATGGTGTTAAAACTTGCCATAGTCACCCACAGATCTTGTGTGGCTCGCGTTCCAGTATCAGCTAGTGTATATCCGGTTCTTCCGAGGGGCTTGCGACATGACTTGATGGTTGGTTGAGGCGGGTATAGGGGTACATCCTTGTATCACTGTGCCTGCATCGGTCATCCGCCTATCCTGTCGCAGGCCTCTTGATTGCTTCTTCCTTTTCCGAAGAGGGAAGAAGCATTTATAAAGGCCGGCATGATTCTGGTGACCACCTATAAACTAATTGTTTGTCGGTTGTACTAGTTTTTTTTGGACAGCACTACGCTTACAATCAGGTGTAGTGCAGTCACTTTGCCGTGCTAGGATAAAAAAAATCAGGGTTTATTACATAATATTGCTCCTGTTTGACTGGTTATTCTTTGCGGAATTTATTTTCGCTAGGACATTCCAACTTGACAAAATCTGTAGATTAAAATTTAAACTCCTCGTCTTTTAATAATGGACAACGTTTAAAATATAATAAAAATGCTATTTCAAAACGTGTTCGTGTAAAATACTATAAAAAAGTAATGAAAATAATTATTATTCATATTAATTTAAATAAACATCATCAAACTATATGTACGTTGATCCTTCTAGATTGTTTCATGATAAGAATTCGGAGGTAAAAACCTTTTGAGAATTTTTTACTAATTAATTATCATAATTGTAAAGTGGCTTTATTAATTATAAATATATTATAATAATAAAATTGCACTCATATGATAAAATTTATAAAAAATAACATAATATGCGGATATTTATTAAATATTGTGAGGAAACGGATGTGATTTAATGGATTACTGTAACTATCATAATTTTATTACCACACTCATTATGACAATTAACTTTTAACTGTCAATAAGCCGTTACAGTTCGATTATTTCTCCGACACACTAATTAGGTGACGAGCGCAGTTCAGTGCCATGCAGTGCTTTGTAATTCAAAGTTATGTGTGGTATTGCTTCTGTTTATGGGCAGGCGTGTCGCTTACCATCAGGCGAGCGCCTTGCTCATCTCGGCATTCAATCAATAAAAAAAAGTATATCCTATTACCTTTTTTTTTTTTTTTTTATCCTGGCCCGGCAAAATTACTACGCCACACCTGATGGAAAGTGTAGCGCAATCCAAGAATAGTGTCGACCAATGATAAACAGTGTGTCTATCGTTGGTCGGCACGATCATGCCGGCCTGCAAAGGGTCAAAGGGGAGGGGAAGGAAAGAGGGATGGGAAAAGGGTTAGGATCAGGGGGCAAGCCCCCTGGGGACAACCGGATATACACTGGCTGACCCTGGAACGCGACCCCCACAAGGTGGGCCACTATGGCAGGTTTTAGCACCAGTGTACGGTGGTCGCTATCCGGTCGGATACAAGTATCCTCCCACCAGCAAATATAATAAATGTTACTACCACTTACCACTATTATAAATGTGACAATTAAATGTTTGCATATCAGTCGTAGCTTAATGGCGGGATGGATTTGAATATAGGCTGAACATAGGCTACTTTTAATTGGCTACTTTTCCGGAAAGACATTCACGCGGGCGGAGCTAACAAAAGCTAGTAGAAAAATCAATGGTTGTGATTATGACATTCTCTTACCCCCTAGATAGTAAGTAAGTCACCGAGATAGAATGCTGTACGTATAGTCTGGACAGATTAAATATAATTGGCTGCAGGACGTTGTGAAAATAACAGATATTCCACATTTAGACATGTCGCCGATATAATTAGAATAAACAGAACTTTAATTTTAGCATCGTTTGAACACTGGATTCCATATCCAAATGGATACGTCGGGGAATGAACGATTTCGAACTTTCACATTGTTTATTGCAAAAGAAACTGACATTTTTAATTTTTAAAATCTTTGGTGATGTTTATTTTGTGAGTACAAAACACTTTACCCTTAAACTTGTTTTTAACTCTCAAAAAAAAAGGGAAGTTAGAAATTTTACCCTCTGTAAGAAAGAAATGTTAATTGCCATCATACAATGTATAATAGACATATTTTGTGTTTTTTTATTTTTATGTCACGTATAATTCTCGGTGCGGGAATAGAACCTGCGGCCTCTCGTTTCACAGCCGGCCATAGAGGCTGTCAATTCAGTGAATACTCATAATAACAGAACAATCATAGGTGTGTTTCCGACCTTGTTGAAAGGAATGGGGATTGGCAAGGGAAGGGGTTTTAATAGTTACTGTTACCTCATAAAGACTGTCACTATCACATCGTATCATAGAGGTGCATCATTAGTAGCTTCTCTATGTACCCCTTCAAGGATACAAGCGTGAGCTTAAATATATAGACTATAAAAGTCAATAGCTCGGGACAATAGCTCGGAACTCATGGGCGTTTTTTTAGATGTAATATAAAGGCATTTTATATCTGAATGGTGTAAGTTGGCAAATGCCAAGCTGGCAGAGCCTGCCAGACTGCCACAGGCTCTTGTCTAGACCCTATACATTTGGGATAACTCCAAGGAAAAGGAATTATTGTGTCGTTACTAGGGATGTGCATTGTATCGATATTTTTTTACTTGGTTAATTCAACTCATCCTTGTACATTTTTCTGTGTTGATGTGTTGGTGACATACTGACTGTGTGTGTTTGTGTCTATTTGGTTTGTTTGAGTGAGCCACCAAAATTATTGTCCAAAAATCAACCTCACCTGTACGGGGCAATTGCGAAACTTGGTTCGCGTTACGTCTTGTGGGGACCAGATGGTTTATCGCCCCACATAATACCAAATCGTCCATCGAATTATGATGAGACGGCGGACCCTGGCATAAAGCCGGGACTACGTCAAGGAGAAAGAAAATTTAGTTCGCTGACTAACATTTGTGGAGACTCGTCACCGGGAATTCAACCCAACATCATTCAAAACAAGTGGTTGCACTCGTACTATTTTTACATTATTTCTTCATCGCGTTTTTTGTTGAAGTTCTGAATTTAAAATTTAAAATAAAAATGCAGTAAACATTAAAACAGCTTGGATTTTTTCAAAGATAAGAAAAAATAAAAAGTGACACAGATTTGGTGGCTGATGTCTTTAAAAAAGTTTGATATAATTTTTATATCCATGCAATTAAAACATTTTATTTTTATTACAATGAACACTTGCTTGCTGGTAACACGTAAATTCGTTTTTCTTTGTATTTTATTTTTTAAAAGCATTCTATTTGAATTTAGAACAACAGCATATTATCACGCATCAACATTTAGAGCCAAGTAAACCTTATTTAACAAATATAATAAATAAATAAAACCCAACAGTCACACACATAGTCCTGACCCCACAGTAAGATACGAGTCTTGTGTCGTGGGTATCAAGAACTACGAGAGACTTTTGGTCTCACAACACCCAGAACCCGAAACAAATATTTGTGGATCAGACAAATATTTGCTCGGTGCGGGAATCGAACCCACGGCCTCACGTTTCACAGTCGGCTATTCGCCAAAGCAAAATAAAAAAAAACTACCAATATATGTGGAAAAGCACATGTTTACTTGCTACTTCCTAATTTATGGCTGTTTAAATTTTTTCGGGCAATGAAAAATTGGCCTATCCTCGCCCTCACGACCCATAAACTTCACAAATGAAAAATTATCACGACAAGAATCGAACCCTTAATATCGCGCTTCAAAGCAGGCACCATCATTCTGCGATATCGGTATATCGCTAAAACGTACAACCCTACACTCCGCCTACATTCGACGTAATTTATTTTTACAGAATGGAGACATGGGATATACATGGGAGGGGGTAGGGCGGTCGCCAGGCGCGGTCGTTGCCAAAAACTGTGCGTAATCCTCACTCTACACTGATACGAGGTCATTCAACTCGATCGTAACTATTTGAAATATGTCGAATTGTCTATGTTTCGTCTTATATCGTACGGCGAAGACATTACAATTAACAAGGTAGGTCCCTCGTATGCGAGAGGCCGTCTGGGTTGGTACCACCGCGCCTTCTATTTCTACCGCCAAGCAACAGTGTAAGCACTGTTGTGTTTCGGTTTGAGGGGCATTGAAGCCAATGAAATAACTGGGTATTATGAGACTTAACATCTCATGTCCCGGGTGACGAGCGCAATTCAGTGCCATGCAGTGCTTTGTAATTCAAAGTTCTGTGTGGTGTCGCTTCTGTTTATGGACAGCCTTTGAAGCGTTGATGTGTACTTTTGAAGCAATAAATTAAATTAAATAAGAAAAGAAACCATTTTTTTCTAGCCGAGTGAAGTCGGACCCAAACCTAGTGACGTGTGTATATTCAATAATGTCTACTATGGCGTCATGCTCTCCAAACGATGTCTATTGTTACGAGAAAACCAATATATTTGATAGACAGGGATGGATATAGTGCTATCTTTACTTTCTTTCTAACCTCAAGCCTGTACCCCCGCAGGAGTAGGCAGTGGTGCAGCTAGTTCACCAAGATTTCTGAACCAATATAAGAGCACGCGACGCGATACCATCGGCCTGCACTGCGCTTATAATTTTTGTACGTAAACGTATTTTTTTTATTGCCTCGGTAGGTCGAGTGAGTAGGCGGCTGTGAAGCGAGACGCCGTAGGTTTAATTCCCGCACCGAGACAAATGTTTGTGTGATCTACAAATATAATATGTCCCGGGTTTGGATTTGTTTTCTCCCTAGAGAGGTTGACGTCAGGCAGGCGGCCGGTTCTAAAAACTACAAGCCAAATCTTTCTGTAGTATCTGTTATGAATAATCATGTTGCGCCAACCCCACTGCAAGTAAGGTAAGAGCAGTAAGGGTAGGCAGGGGAGAATTCAACCCGCTAGTAAGCGACCACCGTCACGCATAGACTTTATGTCCATGCAGTGCTGGTTAAAACTATTAATAGAATCAAAAATAAATTAAATACTCCCAACAGGCATACACATAGTCTTAACCCGATAGTAAGATACGAGTCTTGTGTCGTGGATATTAGGAACTACGAGAGACTTTCGGTCTCACATCCAGACCCCGAAACAAATATTGGTGGATCACGCAAACATTTGTCTCGGTGCGGGAGTCGAACCCGCGGCCTCTAGCTTCACTCGGATACTCGCCCGCTGTGCCACGGATGCTGTCATAATAAGAATGTAGCGATTTAAATATGGCGTCACTTGCTTATGGTTGGGTATTTATGCTAAGCTTGAACTTAGAAAATAGGCATTGGGGAGTTTTGGCGGGAATTCTGACAGTGCAGTTCATCGCTTATTTTAATTTATTTCATAAACTAGTTTAGGGTTGTGTTTGTTGTATAAAAGTGGTGTGGATTTGTTCAATAAACATTGACGGTGATGAACAGTGTATGGAAACATTGAAATAAGTGAATTAAGCATCGTAATGAAAGGAGTTAAAACCAAAACTCTGGCGAGACTTTGAAATCGACCGCACCCGTGTGTCATCGTTCATGTAAAAATAACTTGAGAATAAATTATACTTAACACTGGCAAAATGCATAATAATGCGAAAGCCATAAATAAAAGAGAAGAAGAATAGGCATTGCGGAAGCGCTTCTAACCCGGGATTGGCAACCCAGTTATAATATTATAACGAATTAAGGTGATGACTCTTGCTTCATTCATCAGCATCTGACGTTTCATTTGAGTTTAGTCAATATTTATCGGAAATCCCCACTGTTAATTATATTAAACGTGCCAAAAATTAGCTCATATATTCGTTGAGAGATGATGAATGGGCGGTTGCCACGCGTCCTCGTGGCAGCAGCCGCTTGTGGGCGACTGCCATTTTTAGCAGTTCACGCACATCACTGTTGACGGCTATATTGATGAGTAAATGGGGTTTTATTGCTTGGATTGACGCCATTGTTTATTTTTCATTGATGAATGGCTGGTCGCTTTATATCCTTATGACAAGGTTCCTGGACGACCTCCGTAACGGGCAGTTTAAAAACATAGTTTATATTAATGCAGTTTATTTTTCTAAAAGCAAACACATTTGATACAATGTGGTAGGTCCCTCGTATGCGAGAGGCCGTCTGGGTTGGTACCACCGCGCCGTCTATTTCTGCCGACAAGCAACAGTGTGTAAGCACTGTTGTGTTTCGGTTTGTAGGACATTGAAGCCAGTGAAATTACTGGCCATTATGAAACTTAACATAACTCGGAGTGACGAGCGCAGTTCAGTGACATGCAGTGCTCTGTAATTCAAAGTTCTGTATGGTGTTGCTTCCGTTTATGAGCAGGCGAGACGCTTACCAACAGGCGAGCGCCTTGCTCGTCTCGTCATTCTATGAAATAATAAAAAAAAAAAACTACAATAATACAAATATTTTTAACTGATGTCATTGTGAGTGCTAAGTGTTTTAGTCACCGCATATTTTAATTAAGAGTTACATAATTTATTTTTCATCAAAATGACAGGCTGCTATCAATACTCCCGACTTTAAACTCATATACAAATATGTAATCGACAAAAAGGGTAGGCAGAGGTGTATACCCACATTTCGCCGAGCATATCTCCGTCCCATGATGTGATAGGGGGCGAGCCTATCGCCACAGCGGGCACAATTTCAGACTCCGGGTTGATACTGAGCATTCCTTGATAGAAAAACCCAGTATCACTTTACCCGGCCCGGGGATCGAACCCGAGACCTCAGCACGTACTGCGTACACAATACAACTGCGCCACCCCAGTCCAATATTATTGCATTTAATTTTATTGGGATTGCCCTATCTTAATACAAATAACTTTGTTATCAGGTATTTAAATGGTGGACAGGTTTAACGATGCCTACCCTCGACATATTCATTTAAATTTATTACATTATGCATTATTCATACGATTAATTGATTAATAAATCGGTTCGCATCATACAGGGGTTGATATTGGCGCCGCTTTTTAATTATACTTTATAGACAATTTTTTATTACCAATAATTGGTTTTGACGATTAAATAGGGATTATTTTTTAATATGGTTACTGCACCTGATGGTAAGTAGTTTTGGTGTTGAAATGCATGATAGTTCTAAAAAAATGTGTGTATGCAATTCACACACGCAATTATTAAAATAAATTAATTAACCAAGGAATTTTAATACACAAATGCAAAAAAAAATAAAACACGTGAATAATACACCACGTTGTTCATGACACATTTTCCGAAGGCTTCGTTGTACGCAGGCGCAAAGCCACGTCATAGCACACTTGTAATCTATCTCATTCTCTCGCAGGCTAAATCCTATTTATTAATTATGAATGTCTCTTTGTAGAGACGCATTTTCGTTTCATCACGTGTAGCGTAGTCACTTTGCCGACCCAGGATTAGAAAAGTAATATTTTAGAATAAAATATCTACTATAACATAGACCGTAGTTACACCCCAAACGGACAATGAACCCGACACATAAATATCCAACCCCTAACCGCAAGTCGTTAACGGGTTATAATAACCAAAAAACCCAAATTAGAAAGTGCTAATCTTGCGGAGGTTAAGAAAAAACCACCCCAGTTTTTTAAAATATCCCTGCAGACACCCCGACAGCAGACAGACGGTAAAAAAAACATAAGGGCAGTTACCTTATGAGGTATACGCCTTATAATATGGACATTTATATTTTAATTCGTTTTTAATATTTCCGCTTAGGTTAGTGTTTTCTGTTTTGATATTATTCAAGTATTTGAGGACGTGATATGTTTTTGGAAAACCTCTAATGGTAATGAACGGAAGAATACTGTGAAGGTAAAAGAAGGTAAAAAAAATTAGACTTCAATGTATTACTAGATGGGTTGTTTAGAAGTTTTCAAGGAGGTAGGTATCTCGTATGCGAGAGGCCGTCAGAGTTGGTACCACCGCTTCGTCTATTTCTGCCGCTAAGTAACAGTGTGTAAGCACTGATGTGTTTCAGTTTTTAGGACATTGAAGCTGATGAAATTACTGGGCATTATAAGGCTTAACATCTTCTGTCTCGGGGTGATGAGCGTTGTTCAGTGCCATGCAGTGCTTTGTAATTCAAAGATCTGTGTTTTGTTGCTTCTGTTTATAAGCAGGCGTGGCGTTTACCATACGGCGAGCGCCTTGCTCGTCTCATCATTTAATCAAATAAAACTAAAAACAAAGTAAAATTGTGTCATAGCGCAGAAGTGTGACAGTAGGACAGACAGCGGGATAGTGATTCTAATTAAGAGTAAGAGATATGGTAATATTGAGTTAAGGTCAATTGACCGGAACTTAGAGGCGGAATTCTTATGTACATACATTGAATTCATAGAAATAAGCCCATATTGTCTGTTACTGCTTCCTATACGGTAGAAATTGACTATTGATTGCCTTGGAGCTTGACTAGTTCTGATGATAAGTAGCTGTTCAGAATTTGCTATTTTTCGTATCAAATATTCATAGATTTGATCGATATATATCAAACTATGGTGGATGATGATGCCTTAGCGGAAGTGTTATTACACTGCCGAGACGAAAGTCGCGGGTTCGAAACCAACGCCAGGGCACGCACTTTTAACTTTTAGACGTTCCGTGTGTATTAATTGTTAATTATTTCCCGCAATAACGATGAAAAAAAACATCGTGCGGAAATCTGCGTAGCCCTAACTCTCCATAAGAATTTTGTGGTGGAACTTGACTAAGAAGTTTGAAGTAGAGGATGCCTGTGGCTAGCAAAGTGACTGTTATTGTGTTATCAAACTTTAAATCTACATTTAATTTGTTGAAAAAAATGGTCACAGACAATAACAGCGGCCAAAAGACATAATAAAACTAACAAACACATGTACAACCATCAAAACCATATCAGAATTTATTTAAAAGCGTTTTATTAGATTATTATACACGCGAGGGCAAAAAGCCCGGCTGCCAGACTGTAAAGAAAGAAAAAAACAACACAAAAACACAATATAGTCGGGCACATGCGCAGTATTTAAATTTCGAATCGGATGTGAAAAAAATCTACGCAATGTGCCAGCACGCGCCGGCGCATATGTCGTGGCTCTAGTTTATGAAAAAATAATTTTTTCCTCGCCATCAAACAGCCGAGGAGAGATAAGTATCAGAAAAAACGGTAACATAAGCTCCACATTAGTAGATCGGCGGCGTGTTTGGATAAAAACAGAAAGCAAAAAGTTATTGGGCGCGGGGAATGTTGCGTTTGCTGATTGCTACAGGGTTCGCGCGTAGAGGCATAACTTGATGAGTTGGCTTCTGGGTTGAGCATAAATAACTTACTTTACATAGCAGAGGCCGCTAGACCAGCAGCCTCTCTCTTTCAGTCTTATTTTATTCAGGTGGTAAGTCATCTCCACTGACCACAAACACTTACTGCCAATCATGGATGAATATTTGTTGTACCATACATAAACTGTTGTCTATGGTCTGCTATAAGAAACGGCACGATTTTTTTATATCTCGACAATCTATATATATCGCTAGACACACATGGAGTGTGTAGTCTGGTAATACGAAACGTATACTTAAAAAACGACTGCAAATACGTACGCAGTTATTCTAGATTTTCCCTTGTATTCCATCATAAGAACTTGACCAAGTTACAAAGGTTATGTACCTTTAAGGAAAAACTATCGTTTACAAAAGAATTATCACAATCGGTCCACATTTGGCGAAGATATTGCATAACATACACTAAAATAGCGGATTTAAACCCTTATCCCTTTTTTAAATCAGTAAACACTACTTTTTCGAGCAGTGATAAATATTATGTTCGGTTTATTTACCTTAATTTTTAAAAGATCTATACGAAGAAGAAACTATTAGACTAGAAGAATTAACTATTAAAAGACTATTTTTTGAGAAATACATATTATTTAAGAATTGATTACTAACGCGACAGCCCTACACTGTGCGTAGCGCATCTGCTGTCGCCATGTAAATTCATTATTAAAAACAAAAATAACCAACATTTACAAACATTTGGGTATTCCATATTTGTGTACGGAAGCGGTAACAAGGTTTGCAACATCTATGTTACCTGAAGTCTTAACTCTAGGACCAATGTATTAAGTGTTAGATTTTATAACAATATTCGAATGTTTGAACCTTATATTTTGAAAATTCTAGTGCCTTTGCACCTTTTCAGTCTTTTTGTTTATTCAGGTTTTTTTTTTATCCTGGCATGACTGTCATTACATTGGACCTGATGTTGAATACAGTGCGGTCCAGATATACTGTTGGTCACACATTGGGTCCCTCGAAGGTTAGCACAATTTTCCCGGCCTGAAGTGGTTTTCCTAGTCTGACCTTGGAACGTGACTCGCCTGAACGAGCTATGGTGGGTTTTTCACCATATTTAATGACACCAATTTTAATGATATATGCAAAAAGTACTCATTGGATCCTTATTGTGCAAGTGTATCATCAGTCAAGAAGCAGCTTAGTGATAGTTTTTTCCTGTAGCTTAGCTCTTTTTCATTAGCTTATATTAACGTTTAACAAATTTAACTATTTTGATTTGTACATATACAGTAGTGGTGTGTAATGCTCTCAAAAACTCTGTTTCTAATTTAATGTGTAGTCGTGATAACCTGTAATTAGATTTTTTTTATATCTATTATGTAACTTAACCTCTTCTGTATACCATTGGTTGTCCAAATAAATAAATAAATATGTACAGTGGTCGTTATCCAGACAGATACAAAAATGTTTAAGGTACCCTCCAATTAACAATAACATCATCTAAACTAATACTATAAAGAGGAAAGATTTGATTGTTTGTTTGCATTAAATAGGCTCTGAAACTATTGGAATGATTTGAAAAATTCTTTCACCATTAGAATCCTACATCATCCTTGATGAACATAGGCGATATCGATAATATAGCGGTGCAGAATTTTAAGCGGGCGGTGCCGCGAGCTAATACTAGTAATAAATATTTTGTTCCATTCTTATTCTTTAGTTTGTTGTTGTACTCCAAAAACGAGCCCTCATTTTTTAATATAATAAATCACCCTCCATCGTTGCGGTAACTTTGAAAAACAATTTTTAAAATTGGCCGATGCTCTGCTTTCATAAATGACGTCTAATTTAATGGCAGTTAGTTAACGTTTGAGGATATACCGTCTTTAGGAATTCACAAAAAGTCTACAAGATTCACGTTCGAAGAAGTTTTTTGTTAGGGCTTAAAATACCAAAAAACCTTTATGGTAGAGTCAACGTTCAAATATAATGGGAATAAATTTATGCAAACTTGTATATTTATAATCAGTGTTCTAAGTAAGCTCAATATATAATCGCAGAAGATTAATTTATCCGAGCACGACCAATTGTCTGCACTACACCTAATGGTAAGCGCAGTGCAGTCCAAAAAGAACTTCCACCGACACACAACGAGTTTATCATTGGTCATCAGAATCATGTCGGACTGTATAAATGCTTCTTCATACTCCGAAGAGGGAAGAAGCAAATCGAGGGGCCAGCGTCAGGATAGGCGGATGACCGATGCAGGCACAGGGATACAAGAATGTACCCCTATACCCGCGCTAACCAACCTATTAAGTTCGCAAAGTCATTTTCTGCCGTATCGTTCACACGTGTTCCCTCCTACAATATGGGGTCATATAAACGCAGCAGTGAAGAAGCAATTAGACAGGCCGGCATAATTCCGGTGACCTGCGATATACACCTCGTCTGTCGTTGGTTGACACTATTCTTGGATTACACTGCGATTACCATCAGATATAGCGTAGTCACTTTGCCAAGTTAAGTGTGACATAAGTCTCTTTGTAATTCAATTTGTAATTCTCTTGACAGCCTCCGTGGCGCAGCGGGCGAGTAGCCGGCTGTGAAGCGTGAAGCCGCGGATTCAATCCCCGCACCGAGACAAATGTTTGTGATCCACAAATATTTGTTTCGGGGTCTGGGTGTTGTGAGACCGAAAGTCTCTCGTAGTTTCTGATACCCACGACACAAGACTCGTAACTTACTGTGGGGTCAGGACTATGTATGTGACTGTTGGATGTATTTATTTATTTATTTAATTCATATCTTGTGTCTTTAAATAATGTCTAATGCTACATTGTCTTAGTTTCACTCGAACTTGACCGGTTTTTGTCAATAACTACCTGGAGACGGCTACCAAAAGCACCAATAGTTCTTTGATATATTATGTAACGTTGGCTTAAAGGCAGGTGTCGAGAGGAAAAAAATTGTCCCTCACAATTTAAATATCACATTTTTGACAAAAAGTGATTAAACATAAGCTAAGTGTGCTTTGTTCAGTTTTTACTGATAATCACGCTTCCGCTGCACTTACTTCCGTGAGTTTTTGTTGGAAGGATATTTTAACTGTAGGGTGTTTGAGATAAATTGAGAACCTCCTCCGTTTTTTTCGTCGGTTAAAAACAGGCCAACATTTGTTACAAATCAGTTGCAAAGAAACATGTCCAACGTTTGACCCAACGCACCCGACATTATGAATGAAACATTCATATTCTATTTATATGTGAAGGAAACCATTCAGCGAAAGCGTTAAAACACTAAACTGTGGAATTCGACCATTCATGTCTCTTGTTACGTTTTATAAATTCACACATACGCACTGTAGTTGAATACGCTTTATTAATGCTCGACCATTTTAGTCATTTTGTATAGAACTGCTTTGCTGGTGGTAGAATATTCATATCCGGCCGCATAGCGACCACCGTACACATGGTGTTAAAACCTGCCATAGTGATCCACACGCCTTGTGTGGATCGGGTTCCAGGATCAGCCAGTGTATATCCGGTTCTCCCGAGGGGCTTGCGACAGGACTTGACGGTTGATTGGGGCGGGTATAGGGGTACATCCGTGTATGCCTTGTGCCTGCATCGGTAATCCGCTTGTCCTGTCGCAGGCCTCTCGATTAGCTTCTTCCCTCTCCGAAGAGGGAAGAAGCATACATACAGCGCGGCATGACTCTGGTGACCACCGATAAACTCATTGTTTGTTGGTGGTTGCTGGTTTTTGGATTGCAGTACGCTTACGATCAGATATAGTGCAGTCACTTTGCCGTGCTCAGATGAAGAAAAACAACTGTATTTTGTCAGCCTCCGTGGCACAGTGGGTGAGTAGCCGGCTGTGAAATGATAGACCCGGGCTCCATTCCCGCACCAAGACAAATATTTTTCTGATCCATAAATATTTGTTTCGGGTCTGGGTGTTGTGAGACCGAAATTTTCTCGCTCCTGATACCCACGATACAGGTTAACCTAGTGTAGGGTCAGGACTAGGTGTGACTGTTTGGTGTATTTGTTTATTGATTATCCCGTTATCCCGCTTGGCCCCTTCATACTATGCGCAGCCATATACTAGCAAGGTCAATATAAAATGTATACATGTAAAACTTGCCATGCAACTGGGGAATTTACGCGGCAGGCGATATTGAATAAATAACAAAAGTAAAACTGTTTTGTTTATTGATTTCATCATCTTCCTGTTCCACCACGTGGAGTCGGCAGAACATGTCCAAACATGTTGCAGTACAGTAGTTTTAGCGACCGGTTAGCCGCCTGACGTCAAGTCATCGAAATATATCTACTAGAAACGACTCCGCGATGAATATTTATGCGCCACGCGTTGCGGTGCAGCACCGCAACTTTTTGTCGATTGCACATTTAGGGGCGTTTTTTACAATCGGCAATTATTTTAATGTTAATCGCCAGATAAAACGATAAACAGACGATTTATGAAGTACTAGCTTTTTCTCGCGGCTCCGCCCGCGTGATCTACCCTATCTCTATATCAATTTTCAAAAAAACCATTCAGAATTTTCGGTGTGATTGATGAATATCAAGAATCCTGTTTTATCCCAAGGGATCATTTAATCGAGATAAAAAGTATCCTATCACCCAAGTCAGCTCATACCCTGTCTGTATACCAAATTTCATCAAAATCCGTTCAGTAGTTTCAACGTGATTGACGGACAAACATCCAAACAAACAAACTTTCACATTTATAATATTAGTGTGATCAATTTGCTGTGTTGCCAGCGTGATAACTTTGCTTTATTTTGAGTTTATGTAAAGAATTGTCAGTTGGCGCACTTTTCAGTACTTGAAACTGGCTGTCCACGTTTTTAACACAAAAAGTCCTTTGTTGTAATTTATTTAGCGATGTGCCATATCGTGTTTAATCCCCGAAAGAAACCGTGGTATAAATTTGACTGAGTTTCCGGAATGCTTATTTGCGGCGCTGCACCACAACGCATGGCGCAAAATTTTCCTTTGCTGTGTCTGTTCTAGTACTCACGATATAAAACTCAATATCAAACATATTGTTTGTTTTTTTAAATACGACTGCTGTAGATTCGAGGTCCATATTCTCTTTAATAGGTTACCAGATAGGTCTGGTTTACATTTCTTACAAACAGTGTACTTATACAACTTTTTAAATATTTGCCAATTTTTTTTATAGCACAGGTCGGCAAACAAGCAAGTGGGTCACCTGATGGTAAGTGATCTCCACCGCCCATGTTATGGGCGCGTTACCGACCTGAAAGAAAAGGGATAATTAGGTACTGGGAAGGGGAGGGGGATTTGTGCCTCCTGATATCTCACTCACCGTACGAAACGCAGCAGCAAGCCGCTACTTTATGTCGGTTTTCTGTGAGACAGTGGTACCTAACGACCTGGACGAGCCGGCATTCATGCTGTAGACAAAACTGTCTACAGCGTGGCTCTACCACTCAAGTAGTGTCATATTATTATTTTATTTGGCATGTAGCATTTACTCATGGGTGGTGAAACAGGCCTGAAGTCGATAAAAAATTCCCCCTCAAGCCTACATTAAGCCAGTTTTTCGAAAAATAAATATTTTGGAATAGAAGGCGCTGGCTCTTTGCGGTTGATTGAGTCAATAAAGCTTGTAGGTTGTCAAGCATCAGATCAAAACAAAATATAAGCTAATATGAAATTCCAATCAGAACTATCGCCTTATTGGTCTCATGGCATTATCTGGTGGCGTCCAAGGGTTAAATGCCAGGTCCGGGAATAGCAATAATTAATTATTGAGTTCAGAGCAAAATCACATGGGTTGCGTCAATTTTTATAGGCTTGCCATCTTGGTATCGCATCACAAGATGGAAATAACCTTAGGGTAAGGTGGATGAAATAGTTGCGCTTTTGCTTATTCATTAGACGATACACGCGTGAGAAATATTCAAAATTCTAACTAGAAATTCAATCACACATATTACTACGTTTATTTATGTAAAATATATTAAGAAAAAACATTCTAATAACATGAAAGTTGTATTTTCTTTTCGATTACGTAAGTAAATATTAAGATTTTAAAAGAACTGAACAAACCATAGATTATATTACGGTAAAAGCAAAATAAGTAATCACTAGCTAGTATTTATTACCGGCACAATCTACTAGTTCTACCATCTACGAGTTTTATGTACGTTTTATAATCTTTGGGATAAACGGACACTACCTGCGTCGTATTTCCCACGCCTAAACTACTAGAGGGAATTAAAAAAGAACAAAAATTATTTTCACACCTTCGCGGAAAGGTTTTTGAAGATGGTTTTATTACGAATGTAAAATAATAATGAACACATTAACTTTCATATGTGGCTGTGTGAAAGTGGATTGTAACGACATCTAGTTTTATCCTGAGTATTGTAGCAGCGCCATCTATGTGTTTGAGTTAGAACTATGTCGTTAAGTTGATAAAGAAAACTGCAGCGCCATCTATTTATACCAACAAGTACTAGTTAGTGAAATGACGAGAGTAGCGTTGCGCTACATTAAGTATAGATGGCGCTGAAATATATTCGTAAAACGATCATACGAAACCCTGTTTTAGTGTAACCTAAAAGTTTGGTAACATCCATGAAGTAATTTTTTAGAATACCCAATTGAATAAAACATAATAAAGCCGAATAAATATGAAAGAACCTATCAAATTAAACATTATTCATATTACAATAATTTAGCTATTGGACTCCTTCAACCTGCCGGTAAAAAGAACTGCCAATATAAACGGGAAGGATCTGTAATAATAAACATATTAAGTCGCAATAAATCACAGAAAACAATTTGAAAGCGCTTTATTATTGGCAAGAGTGTTCAAACAATATATCCTCATAATTTCCTCCTAAATATATCGCAAGTATTTCAACACACATTTCCACTTAACAAAAACAATAAACGGCCTGTTTTAATAAGCGCCAACTTTTGTCCGACAAGCCCCGTCCCCGGCCTGGCTAGCAATAAATCGGCGGGAATCTAATAAACAACTCAGTGGTGCCATCTGTCGGCAATGCGCGCACTCATTACTTTCTGTAATAAATCACAAGTATGACACAAGAGGGCGCCAAACTTCTGCAATATATCTACCGAAGTTGGAGGAAACGGGGCAAGATTGTATTTATGAGCACTTTCGTAACGAACGGATGCAGGTGCGAATGGTGGAATAAGATTTTTAGGATTTAGCTTTTAAAAGATTTTTTCATTAAATTTATATTTTCGGGGTAACAAATTTTACTTTAATTGGTAGT
This sequence comes from Amorpha juglandis, assembly GCA_949126905.1. NCBI lineage: Eukaryota > Metazoa > Arthropoda > Insecta > Lepidoptera > Sphingidae > Amorpha > Amorpha juglandis. The sequence goes on from OX421383.1 coordinate 2,115,781, forward strand.
ATTGTAAAATATAGTTAGATGTTCACCGATATACTGCACTGCAGTTAAAATTGATCCGTCACAATATTTATAGGTCACATTGTATGCATAATTTATTTTGATATAAAATGGCATTCGACTGCTTCGGTGGCGCCGTTGTATTGCATACGCGGTACGACTGCTGTGCTGTCTTGGGTTCGATGCCCGGTTTGAGTAAAAGTAATATTGGGCTTTTTTATGACGAAATGCTCAGTATCAGCTCGGAGTCTGGAATTTGTCCCCAGTATGGCGATAGGCTCGCCCCATCACATCATGGCACGGAAATAAACTAGGCGAAATAAGTGTGTACGGGTAACACCTCTGCCAACCCTTTCCATGAATAAAATCCCAATAGTATTCGGATTTGATAAATTCTTGCGCGGGGGAGGAATCATGATCCCAGCAATGGGGAACAAAAAATGTGTATTTATACCTTAATACTTGAAATAACTGTCGAAGCAGAATCTGCTTAACTGCGCTCAACATAAAAAAGAAAGTTTTAATAACTGCTAATTTATAACTTCTGACGCTAATTTACGTGTAAATAGTCTCATCAATTCACATAATTCTTTATGCAAAATAATCTTTGTAATAAAAAAACGCGACGCATTGCTCTTCTATCTAATATCTAAATAAAAAGTTGAAAAAACAATTAAAAACCAATAAAAACGCTGCCACTTCGCCGCTTTGAATCCGATACAAAAGTACATATGGCGCAAAAAATATGGTGTCTTTGGTGAGGAAGTGCTTGAGTCTTAGTTTCTTACAATAAGCAAGTGTTTGTTTACCTTGATAAAAAAATCTTTTCATTAATTTTGTAAGTCCGTGGATTTTGTGTCTATACGCGATCTATACGCGAGAACTTGTTATTGGCTCTTTGTCAGCTATAGTATTACTTCTATCTAATTCTATTGTCTGTAAGTTTTACATGAACTAAATAAATGAATAAATCATCAATGATAATGTGACGAGATGTACATCCACCTTTAAAAAGTATACATAATATAAAATGAGTGTTATGTTCTTCTCGAACCAATATTTTACGTCATTAGAAAGCCGTATTGCTTCGTATTCAGCTATTTTAATAGAACTGGCATCGGTGTCGCTGGCTTAGCCATATTTAAGAAGTTATGAATTTTCATATCTTTTTATAACACGACGCTTGGTGCTCAAAATTATTATGGAAATTTTATAGAGACCGTAATGGGTAACATAAGTTTAACAAACATTTTTATGTGATAATTTGTCGCTTAACGGTTGCTTTATCCGGCTCATTGTAACCTATAATAAAGCAGTCTAAATTTTGATAAATGTCATAAAGTTTATTTTGCAAGTAGAAGTAAAAGGGCTCTTTTATACGTCAATAATAATTATAGATAATTTACATTGAAACGTCTCTACCGGTGCTTCAGAAATGTCCACCAGTCTGAAAAGAAGCACCAAGAAACTCAGCCGTAGGTCTTTTGAATATAAGATTTGAAAATAATATAAGATTGCCTTACTTATTTTAAATAAAGTTTCTGATACAGGCTACATATTTTTATTTTACTTTTGTACTGAGTTTGTCATAAGCACTATTCTAATTACCTACATGATCATTAAACGATTTTGGTCTTTCATTCTTTTAATATAAATACAATATGTATTATAAATGTAATATTTTAATAGCAAAAAAATATGAGTGACTAAATAAAAATATAAACTTGTGAGTCACATTTAATTATCCCTTTCCTTTAAAGTCGGCATCGCGAGATGATACTTCTTGTATTGTGAGCATTCATGGGCGGTGGATATCACTTACCATCAGGTGACCCTCTTACTCGTATGAGTATGCTACAAAATGAATTATTAATTGGTCTAACTGGTACGTGAGTTGTTACATGAGTCACCAAATTATCCTACTAATTTATAAACGCGAAAGTTTGTAAGTATGGATGGATGGGTGGATGGATGTATGTTTGTTACTCTTTCACGTGAAAACTACTGAATGGATTTTAATGAAACTTTACAATAATATAGATTATACATCAGAATAGGACATAGGCTACTATGTTTTTCAAAAATCAACCCCTGAAGGGGATGAAAGTTTGTATGAAAAATCTAAACCGCTGAACCGATTTCAATGAATTTTGGCACAAATATAGTTGATGACCCAGGGTTAAACATAGGGTATTTTTTTCTTTAAATTCCAACCCCTAAAGGGCCCAAATAGGGCGTGAAAATTTTGTATGAAAGCTTTTTGATGGCGAAACGGAGTTCGCGGGCACAGCTAGTTGTCAATAATATTTTTTCACTAGAAAAGCAACAATACTAAAGCCATACGTAAATTTTACGGTAGAGCATTTTTTTTTCGGTAAAATCCATATAAACTTACCTACTGGATAATTTCCAGTAAAACTTTTAATGAATCATATAGGTATGTAATGGTTATGAATTTTGTCGTAAAAACCAACTTTAAAATGCTCTACCGTAAAGTTCACGTATTGGCGCTTTAGTATTGCCTTTCCAGTGACAATATAGTAACAGTAAAGTAGAGAGCATGTGAGCCATGTTTAATGGGCCGTGCGGTACCGCGGTGCGAGGTGACGCGGACATTGTCACGGGAATATATGTGCGGTAACAGCGGCTACGACCGACGCACTGATTTATACTCAGCATGTGTAGTTAATTAATTTAATGCTGTAATTGATTGTGTTTGTGAAATGTATGCAGAAAATGCTAAATACATTGTGTATTATGCAAATTAGAGGAAAATAAAAATGCGATTTGCGGATGATAAATGATAATTGTTTCTTAGGATATTTGTTACATACCTACATGGAGAACGCATGGGTCTTTAGTAAACATTATATCCTCTGTTAAATATATTTATAGCAAACGCTGGGTAACGAACAAACATGACAGGCTCTGTGGCGCAGTGGGCGAATAGCCGCCTGCAAAGCCAGAGGTCGTGGGTACGATTCCCGCACTGAGACAAGTGTTTGTGTGATGAACTGAATATTTGTTTCGGGTCTGGGTGTTGTGAGACCGCAAGTCCCTCATAGTTTCTGATACCCACGAAATAGGTTAACCTAGTGTGGGGCTAGGACTATGTGTGTGACTGTTGGGTGTATTTATTTATTTAAATGGCGCCCTTAATGGTAAGTGAAATCCGCCACCCCCATGAATACCCACGTTACCAGAAGAATCATGATTGCGTTGCTGATCTTAAAGAATAGGTACAGGGATTGGCAGGGATGGATTTGGACTTTTAAAATCTAATAAAATAGCGGCTTGCTGCTGCGTTTGGTATAGTGAGTGAGATATCTGGATGTCCAACTCTATGATGGAACTCCAGGATGGTCGGCAACGTACCCATGATTCTGAAATGACCATCAGGTGACCCTCTTGCTCTTTTACCGGCCTATGATTAAAAAAAGAGCCTAGGAAAATATTTTTTAACATAGCCAGTCCATTGCGTGTCAAGACTAGATTTAATTTTCAAGGAAGTTTGTATCTTGTTCAGAACAATCTTCTCTTCGAAGTAACGCGTAATTGTCGAGAGCAAACTGCCGGGAAATTGCCATTCCTAGCGGTTCACATTCAGTATTCAAGCAAGAACGTTTCCGCGATCTCAAAAATGCAACTAGTTACTACATACTTTCTCTGATTAAATAGTTACCTTTTGCCGATGAATCGGCTGAAGTTCCCGTGTGATAATAGCCTATTATATCAACCGGTAGTGCAAATATTTGTTATACATTTGAGACTATCATTAGCTCGCGGCTTCGCCCGCATGAAATTTCTGGCGTACTTCCATATAAGCGTTCATTCCTTATGGGTGAAATGTTCCAGAAATCCTTCCTTACTGGATGCTCTTAATGTAAAAGGTGAAAAATTCATGTTTGTGGTCCCAGCAATTAAGGCTTTGCGTGATGAATCAGTCAGTTAGTCAGGTGTGTCAATATACTGCACTCTACTGATTAACAGACGAGGCAATGGCGAAACTTACTTCCCGTTGTGGGTCATGGGGGTCAGACGGCGAGTCACCCCACATAATACCACCATAATACCTACCATCAAATCATACTGGTAAGGCCGACCCTGCCATTAAAGGCGAGATAGCACCACAAACAAAAACAAATAATAAATAAACATAACATAATTTGTAAACTAAGAAAATAATTTCCCCTTCTCCCCTTTTGTAGAAACCAGCACACCTCACGTTATCGTATATTGCGGACAGAGCCATCTGTGTTTCGTTACTTGAAAATACTGTGTTCAAATTTCGAACAAAACGTAGAACATGCATGAAAGCATGTTGCGGTTACGGTTCGCCGAGTTGATTTCCGTCCCATGGTGTAGGTAGGGCCAAAAAAAACTTTTTTTGAAAATATCATCTGAGATGACAAAAAAAAAGTGGTAGGTAAAGTTTGAGACCTCACCACAGCAGTCGCACGCGTACCCAACACAACTGCGCCACCGAGAAAGAACTTACATTACAGCATACTTTGAAATACACCACAAATTCCTACCACTGAAGTCAAATTTAATACGGTCAATTAAAACCATAGTTAAAACTGGAACCCTTTGATACAGGCGATGTAGATTTTGTTTTATAACGTCAATAAAATCGGGGCGGCGCTATAACGTGTAAGCAGTTTAGTTGTAAAAGAGTTTTTAAGGAGCGCACGTGTCCAAGGAACTACGTCACAAGGTGGTAGGTCCCTTGTATGTGAGAGGCCGTCTGGGTTGGTACTACCGCGCCGTCTATTTCTCAAGCCTACCAATAATGTATGCACTGTTGTGTTTCGGTTTGAAGGATATTGAACCCAGTGAAATTACTGGGCATTATGAGATTTAATATCGTAGGTCTCGGGGTGACGAGCGCAGTTCAGTGCCGTGCAGTTCTTTGTAATTCAAAGTTCTGTTTGGTGTTGCTTCTGTTTATGAGCAGGCGTGGCGCTTACCATCAGGCGAGCGCCTTGCTCGTGTTGTCATTTAATCAAATCAAATAAGTAAACAAGGTATAATTAAAATAGTGGTGTCTCGTGTCCGTCTATTCAAGTACAATGCTAACAGTAGTGTGTAAGCACTGTTATGTTGCGGAAGGATATTGATGCTAGTGAAATTACTGTGCATTACGAAATTTAACGAGTTGTCTCGGCGTGAAAAGAGCCGTCCAAGGTCATGCAGTGCTCAGCCCTGAGTATACCCCACATACATGGCACTCGCACTCACATAATATAATAAGAGAAAACTAATAAAATTAATATTTTTCTTAAAAAATATTAAAGCTACTAATAATATTAAAATAATGATTTCTTACGTTTACGCGAATGTTACTCATTGAAATAAAACAAATTTAAACGGATTTTATCGCGGTTTTTTATTTTAATTTTGGTCTTGACGTTTCGAAAGCTTTCGAAAATCCGTTTAAATTAGTTTTATTTCAATAGTAAAATACCTAATAAATCAAATCGTATCGCATCCCGGAATGGAAACACGCATTCCGATTAAAATGAAAGACTGTGGCACTCTGTGAGCGACAATGGCAGTATTTCCACTACATTGATCGCTAATTGGGCCGCGAGGTGGCGAGGTGGCGAGGTGGCATGACATGCGGATGGGCGCGTCATTTTCCGGTCGTTTCACTACGGATTTTGATGGTTTTCATAACTGCAATTTTGCGAAGTTTTGATAGAACATTTTAAGGGAGATTTTCGTTGCAAGATGTTAAATTAGAAAACTGTAATTTCGGCGATAGGTTAGGGGGAGTGGAACATTAACGAAATAGAGTTCACGACTAGGATCACTCAAGACACTTTGAGCTCTTTCTGCGTAGATCGGACCACTAACAAAATAAAAAAATAAATATTAACAAAAAATAAATAAAAACACCCAACAGTGGCTAACAGTCACACACATAGTCCTGACCCCACAGTAAGATACGAGTCTTGTGTCGTGGGTATCAGGAACTATGAGAGACTTTCGGTCTCCCAACACCCAGACCGCGAAACAAATATTTGTGGATCACACAACATTTGTCTCGGTGCGGGGATCGAACCCGCGGTCTCTCGCTTCACAGTCGGCTATTCGCCCGCTGCGCCACGGAGGCTGTCCAATAATTGTAAGCTGAAGGTAGACACTGTAACATTAACTTTACTGGACAACCTACACCTCAGTCCACCCTTTGACCACGAAGGCTGAAAAACTTTCGAACCATGGGGACCAAAATAAAAACCTGCAATAAAATCTGTTTAAATTAGTTTTATCTCAATGTGTAACATTCGCGTAAACGTAAGAAATCATTATATACACATCCCACTACTGGGCACGGGTGTATACTGAATGAGACTGGTTAGGCCTTAGTCTGGTCTATTGCAGGTTGGCAGACTTCACATACCTTTGAACTTCTTATTAAGAATGTAATGTCTACCATCCCACGTTAGGCTAGTGAGGTGGGGTATGGATTTTGTAAGGAAATTATATTGATTGATTGGTTTAATTACAGCCTTTATAAAAACAAATAGCCTCCGGGCCGCAGTGGGTGAGTAGCCGACTGTGAAGCAAGACGACGCGGGTTCAATTCCCGAACCTGACAAATGTTCTGACAATTGATTCAGGTCTAGATTTGTTTTCACCTTAGAGATGTCGCCCACAGGCAGCCAGTCGATCGTAAAAAAACTACAAGCCAAATATTTCTGTAACATGTGTTAAAAAGCGTATAGCCCCGACCCCACTGCGAGATAAGGGCAGATAAGATAAGATAGACTATAAAAAAACTCTCCGCCAAAAGTTTAATTTCAACCCCGAAAATTAACATTCATCGACCTACAATTTAAAAGTTAGACGATTAGACGAATGAAGACGTCGGCACGGGATCCGAACCCCGCACCTCGCGTTTGGGGGGTGCCGTTTAATTACAAAGAACACGGAGGGCGGCAGTATTAATAATTGTTAAGGTCCACTAATTTTATTTGGGTAATTAAGAGCTTTGACTTAATTGAGAGTTTTAATTTGGGAATTTTATTCATTTATTCTGATGGGATTTTATAGGTGGCGATCTCGTCTGTACGAAAATGTGCATTTTATATTGGATGTCAAGGGGATGCTTCCGAAAAGGGAGACAGTTGATAGTTTATTTTTTATTCGATTGGATGACGAGACGAGCAAGGCCTCGCTTGATGGTAAGCGCTACGTCTGGCCATAAACAGAAGCAACACCACACCGACCTTTGAATGACAAAGCACTGCATGGCACTGAACTGCGCTCGTCATCCCGTAACATAAGACGTTAAGTCTCATAATACCCAGTGATTTCACTGGCTTCAATGTCCTTCAAACCGAAACACAACAGTGCTTACACATTGTTGCTTGGCGGCAGAAATAGACAAAGCGGTGGTACCAAGCTAGGCAGCCTCTCGCATACGAGGGACCTACTGTCTTGTAAAGTCTAGAGTTAAAGTCTGTGCTTTACTAGCGTAGCAAAGATTCCGTACCATTTGCCTTGATTACTACTTATTACAGTTCAAAAGAAAAAGGCATTCGATCATCAAATAATAAAAAAATAAGATTTAAAAAAATCATCTAAACTCACACGCTCACAAACATTCAGACGGTCACACTTATATTAGTATTAACAGTTAATTGGCCCGACCTATACGACCTTAAGTCGTGTCACCTTATCACTACAAGGCAGGCCGAAGACTAATAGCAAAATAACACAGAATGAGGGAAAAAAATGGTCTGCATCAATTGCAGGCGCGGCAAAGGGCGCCAAGATTTATGGAGGAGGATTAAAATGTTGCGCGTAACAGGGAAAATCGGGTGGTATAGTGAGCTAGGTGATAAGAGGAGCGGAGGGCGGGATACAAGAGTTTTTTATAGGTAGCGCTATGATCTATAATTAGAATAGAATAGGCCGAGTCGTTATAGCGGTAATTTTTTTATGGCGTTGGCCAGCACACGCGTAAATGGGTCACCTGATGGTAAGTGATCTCCACCGCTCATGTACGCCCACTATATCAGAAGAATCATGGGCGCGTTGCCGACCTTAAAGTAAAGGGATAATTAGGGATGGGAAGGGGAGGGGCTTTGGGCATGCGGATATCTCACTCACCGTACGAAACGCAGCAGCAAGTCGCACTTTACGTCGGTTTTCTGTGAGACAGTGATAACGACCCGGTCGTGACACCCAGCTGAAGCGAACAGTTTGCGTGTACAATTTTGCAAAAGTAGACAGTATTCAATTTAAATATTATTATTATTAAAGTAACTAATCAATTTAAATTAACTAATTTAGCAAAACAATATAGGTATCTCCATTCGACCTTGCTGTGGGTTGGTTCCTGTTTGCGTAACTACGTCCAATTATGTTTTTTTTTAAATAGTATTCGTTACAGTACACCCGCCATTATGATATTCACCACAAAAATATCCAATAAAAACGAGGTAACATTATAATATTATTGCTTCTAAGAAATCCTGCTAAAAGGCGATCCATACCGCTTATGTAATGTGTTCCCAACCTAAACTTTCCCCGTTGCAAGCAAAGTGCGAAGTTGTTATACTTTGTGTGTATGAGCTGGCTCTGTACACCGCATTTGTCAACGGAGGGTAATTAATAGCGTGCCCTTTAAATAACAAAATAAATGGCGAGTATGGAAAAGTGACTGTAAAAAATATATTAGATAAAATATTATTATATGTTTATTATCATTATTAATATATTAGGTTGCAGTTCATAGCATGATTTCTAAATTAATATTATAAAGAGGAAAGATTTGATTATTTGCATTGAATTGGCTCTGAAACTACTGGACCGATTTGGAAAATTCTTTCTCACATTTTACCGAGGGTATTTCCGTCCTATGATGTGAGTAGCGAGCCTATCGCCATACCGGGCGCAATTCCATATTCCATTCCGGGCTGATATTGAGATATTGATATTTCGTGATAGAAAAGCCCATTTTCACTTTTACCCGACCCGGAGATCAAATCCGAGACCTCAATACAATTGTGCCATCGAGGCAGTCCTAAAGTATGATTATCATATTCTACGCAACACAATATTATTTCTTCCCTTTCACGCGAAGTAGATGGTTTATTCTACACAACTCATAAACACAATATTATTTCTCCCTTTTCACGCGAAGTAGATGGTGGTCTTATTCCTTATTACCGTATATATGCCATGATTCAGCTACTATCCGAGCTCCCAAATTAACTTAGTTTGCGTTAGAATTAATGTACGGAACGTGGCCTGAATAGTTAGAAATGGAACCAAGCCACAGCAATTTCAAATGGAGATACTGATATTGTTTTGCTAAATTCGTTATTTTAAATTAATCTTAATAACATGTTTTCGAAATCGTACATGGAATTTTCATGCCCGATTTTCCAAAAAACTACGAGATAATATTAGTTTAAACTATTGAATTTTGTAAAACAAAATCAGTCTCTCCATTTGAACTTGCCGTGGGTTGCTCTCGTTTTGCGTATCCAGGTCCAATTGACGTCAAGGTTTATTCCACGCCTCAGGTGGGTCACCTAGGTTAAGTTGTGATGTGATGATAATAACACAGCTTACAGATTAAAACTACATAGCATCTTCTCATGGAAGAAGAAACGATTCTAGATACAGATGGATGAAGAAACTGTAGATCCTAAATCTTTAAAACGTATTTTTAACACCAAAATATATGTAAACGACTCCGACGCACATGTAAAACAAAATGTAAATTTGCAAGGTAAAACAAAACATAGGTACCTACATCATGTATCATCATCATAAATGTAAATAGCAGCATATAACACTTGTGGATGTTCTCTGACTACTCACCCTTTCACACGGCGCTGGTGCATGGATCTGCCGCGCCTGTCCCCTCCCCAGGGCCTCCCGCTTCCTCTGAGCACTGAACAGCCTCAGCTCCTTCCTCTCCTCATCTGACAGCGCGTGGCAGTATCGGACCTGGAAATGTATTGATGTTGAAATAAGATTGTGGTAAGTGTATCATGTATTTTCTTGTAAGTTTGAGGAAACCGCAGAAGTATGTCAATTGGAAATGCTTGTTTCAGTCTTTTTTTTTTTTTTTTTATCCTGGCTCGGCATAATGACTACGCCACACCTGATGGTAAATGTAGCGCAATCCAAGAATAGTGTCGACCAACGATAAACAGTGTGTCTATCGTTGGTCGGCACGATCATGCCGGCCTGCAAAAGGTCAAAGGGGAGGGGAAGGAAAAAGGGATGGGAAAAGGGTTAGGATCAGGGGGCAAGCCCCCTGGGGAGAACCGGATATACACTGGCTGACCCTGGCCACTATGGCAGGTTTTAGCACCAATGTACGGTGGTCGCTATCCGGTCGGATACAAGTATCAAAACCACCACCAGCAAAAATACTGGCTTGACTTGATAAAAGAAGACATTTTATAGCATAGGTTGGTAAAGGAGCGAGTCGATCACCTGATAGTAAGTGATCTCCACCGCCCATGAACGCCCACAAAACCAGAAGAATTATAGGTCGCCGACCTTAAAGGAAAAGGATAATTAAGGAATTGGGAAAGGGAGATGGATTTGGGCCTCTGGATATCTCGCAAGCAAGATCTTAAATCATTCGTCATGCTTTTGGGGGTGATGTATGCTGCTCTAATACGTAGATATCACACTTCTATGATTGCTTATTAATTTAAATTGAGCTGCCCTAATTCCAATTAAATGATGTAAAACCTTATGTAACCTTATGATCTCAATAATATGTAAAAACAAGTTTTGAAAAGAGTAACGTTAGAGTTTCTTGCCCTTTCTTCTCTAGCGAAACAGCCTTCCGAACTGGCGGTAGAGTTTTGACGGAATCTAAATAATGATTTGTAATATTTTATGAATTTGAGTGGTAGAGCCACGCTGTAGACAGTTTTGTTTACAGCATGAATGGGTTGGCTCAACCGGGTTGCTACCACTGTTTCACAGAAAACCGACGTAAAGTAGCGGCTTGCTGCTGCGTTTCGTACGGTAAGTGAGATATGCGGATGCCTAAATCCCCTCCCCTTCCCAATCCCTAATTATCTCTTTCCTTTAAGGTCGGCAACGCGCCCATGATTCTTCTGGTATTGTGGGCGTACATGGGCGGTGAAGATCACTTACCATTAGGTGACCTACTTGCTCATTTGCCGGCCTATGCTATAAAAATAATGATTTGTTTATTAAATCGTTCACTTAAAAGTATAAAAAATTCCTTACCTCATTGTCCTGTGGAGGTAGTTGTTGCAGCAGTTGCTTCAGACGATACCTCTCACCAACGCTGTTCACGTAAGGTACCTTGTCTTCTGGTAGCGCTGAGAAATATAGGTGGACCTGAAAGGAAAACAAACTCACATTAGAACAAAAAGCAGATAGCTCAGCAGAGTTGTATGGACTATCGAAACGATAGCCGTAGTTTTAAACCAGTTTTTAGAGCATGCAACTCTGACTTTTCTAAGTTATGTGAAAAATTTCCAGAAATTCTATCTTAGATATTTGTTATAATAAAAGTATACGATGAAACACAGAAACCCATTGCAACATAAATCCACACGTTAAGAGATTCGAGGCACGTCGGATATTCATTAGCACTGTGCTAGTAAGCCGCTTTATTATACGACTTGCTCTAATGAAATGAGGATGGTTATGATATAGTGTTATATTTGTTTTTGTACATCACTTTGTACGTGATCTGTCGAAGAAAGAAAGAAAAGATGTTTATTGTCGGAATAATGCAACGTACATATTAACAATGATAATAATTAATATTAATTAATTGATACGGATATGAATAATATTCTACCACCAGCTTAATTATTATTGTATTTGCTTTTGTTTTCAATATAGAACAGATTGTCTTATCAGCCCTGTAATAATACCTACTGCCATTATAGGCCTCCTCTAATAATTATTAGTACAGGAAGCCGAGTAGGAGTACGCCTTAGTTTTTTCTGGATCAGTTGAGACGCATATAGATAGATTATGATAGATTTGCTGGTGGTAGTATATTCATATCTCCCGGATAGCGACCACCGGACACATGGTGTTAAAATTTGCCATAGTGATCCACACGCCTTGTGTGGATCGCATTCCAGGATCAGCCACTGTATATTCTCCCGAGGGGCTTGCGACATGACTTGATGGTCGGTTGGGGTGGGTATATAGGGATACATCCTTGTATTACAGCGCCTGCATCGGTCATCCGCCTGTCCTGTCGCAGGCCTCTCCGAAGAGGGAAGAAGCAATTATACAGGCCAGCATGACTCTGGTGACCACCGATAAACGCATGGCTTGTCAGTGGTTGCTGGTTTTTTGGACTGCACTACGATTACCATCAGGTGTAGTACAGTCACTTTGCCGTGCTCGGATAAGAAAAAATCATATTTATGATAAACAACGAGTCATAGGTAAATATAGGACAAGTTGTATGTCTTAAAAAATTGATGGCATATCATATACACCTAATTTATCAACATTAATTACAGAATTTTCAATGTTATCAAAATAATGAGCGATCTGTGAGAGAGGGCCCATTAGTTACAAAATTCATCTCATAAAAATGAAATAAATCTTTTTATCATCACGGCTTTTTAATGGACACAAAATTTAGTTTTTATAACAGGTTATTTCGTTGAATGATTTAGGATCATGCGCAGTATAAAGCAATTTCATTTCAATTGATATAAAAGGGAATAAAACCTTAATTAAACTTAAAGAAATAAGTAATTTAATTTAAAAAATGAGGAGAAGAAATTGAAGTCTTACTTAATTTTTTTTATAGCATAGGTCGCTAAACGAGCAAGTAGGTCACATGGTAAGTGATCTCCACCGCTCATGTACGCACACAATACCAAAAGAAGTATCTCATATTTCCTGATACCCACGACACAATACTCCTTCTTAGTGTGGGGTTAGGACTACGTTTGGGGCCGTCGAGTGCATTTAATTTATTTAAATAGCCTCGATTTGATTCTTAATAACCCTATTTAATATTAATGTAGGGTTCCGAGATAAAAATATAAGTTTGATCGGTACTTTAAACTGTATTTCGGCACTGATTAGAAGATATTCTACAATTTATTTTTGTCAGACACGTGCACTCCTCAGCGGCCACTCTTCCTTTTTGCCATTCACTTTCATACTTCCACTCAGTCCCTCGTTCATTCCTATGCATTTAATATTCACTCAATCATGTTAGCTATCTATCATTCTGTTACACATTCAATCCCACATTTATGTACTCAAAACCTTCCGGACCGTTCCCGAAACAAACTAAAGCCATTGCAATTATTTTGAAGTGTTTTATAACTTTTCTTAAATTCATCCCGTCATTAGAAGGGAGGGATTGCCCCGGAGTGCTGTTTTAATTTTTTGCTCCGCCGCTTTTATCCTCGAAACCTCTTAATACTTTATAATTATAAATACCAAAGTATTTGTTATTCAAAGCATTTTGTCTCATTACTGCTGGCTCGCGGCGTCGGGAGTTTTAGCTATTATTTTTGAACGAAGTCCTTAAATAAGACGCCATTGTAAGAATTAAAGATCTTTCTTAATGAAGTTATTTGGGAGTACGCGCTTTAGGGTTTCGTACTCTAAAAGGGCTAACGGAATCCTTTTTTTATTAACCTATTTAAAAAATAAATAAAAAGTACATACGAAGGCTAAACTCATTTATAACGTGTTTAAATTATTATTATCATATGAATACATAATCCTCAGTGCGCGAGTCCGACACATACATACAAGGTGGTAGGTCCCTCGTATGCGAGAGGCAGTCTGGGTTGGTACCACCGCTTTGTCTCTTACTGCTGCCAAGCAACAGTGTGTAAGCAATGTTGTGTTTCGGTTTGAGGGGCATTCAAGCCAGTGAAATTACTTGGCATTATGAGCTATAACATCTATGTCTCGGGGTGACGAGCGCAGTTCAGTGCCATGCAACATTCATTGCCATTCAACCGACGTAAAGTAGCGGCTTGCTGCTGCGTTTCGTACGGTGAGTGAGATATCCGGAATCCCAAATCCCCTCCCCTTCCCAATCCCAAATTATCCCTTTCCTTTAAGGTCGGCAACGCGCCCATGATTCTGATATTGTGGGCGTACATGGGAGGTGGAGATCACTTACCATCAGGTGACCCACTTGCTCGTTTGCCGGCCTATGCCATAAAAAAAAAAATGCAGTGCTATGTAATTCAAAGTTCTGTGTGGTGTTGCTTCTGTTTATGGGCAGACGTGGCGCTTACCATCAGGCGAGCGCAACGTCTTGTCAATCAATCAAATAAAAAAAACATACTTGAATTGTTTTCTTATCCTGGAACGACGAAGTAACTATACTGCACCCTTTTTTTATTGGCAAAGTGACTACGCCACACCTGATGGTTAGTGTAGCGCAATCCCGGAATAGTGTCGACCAACGACAAACAATGTGTCTATCGTAGGTCGGCAAGATTATGCCGGCCTGCATAACTGCTTAATAAGTGTGGTTCAAAAATAATGTCGACCATCGAGGAAAGTTGCGTCTCTCATTTAGACACTAATTGCCGGATCACTGACCGTAATGTATTTTTAAATCTCAAACATCGCAACAGCCTCCGGCTTGATCTCCGAATGATATTAAAATAATAACACATGTAAAAAGTAACCAACGGTTTAGCGATGTAAATGTACGAGTAGTTAGCGAAATGCGATAACGTGTGTTTAATGATACATTAAATCACCGGAAAACTAGATGGTAAGTTCTTCGTGTGTAAGAGATCGTTTGGGCTACTACATCACATATTCTATTTTGCCATAATGCAGCAGTGTTTTGTTTCGGTTTGAAGCTGCTTGTTGTTGCATTATGTACGGTGATAAGATTGTAATAAGTGTAGAAAAGAGCAACTTTAGAGTTTCTTGCTCGTTCTTCTTTAACGAATCAGCATTCCGAACTGGCGGTAGAGTTAAAATTTGACTGAATCTAAATGATGTTTGACATTTTACTGATTCAATAAATGATTTGATTTGATTTGTGAGTGAGATTTCTGGACGCCAAAACTCCCCCTGTCCCCTTCCCAATCCCCTGTCTCTCCATTACTCTGCTATTCTCCAGCTATTGACAGCATCCGTGGCGCAGCGGGTGAGTAACCGGCTTTGAAGCGCGAGGCCGCGGGTTCATTCCCCGCAGCAAGACAAATGTTTATGTGATCCACAGATATTGGTTACGGGGTCTGGTCGTGAGACCAAAAGTCTCTCGTAGTTCCTGATACCCACGACACAAGACTCGTATCTTACTGGACAGGACTATGTGTGTAACTGTTGTGTGTATTTAATTATTATTATTCTGTCATTGACGGCAGATATCAATAACCATTACCATCAGGTGATCCAGAAGCTTGCATGCCGTTCTTAGCTATTAAAAAAACAACGAATAGTAAAAACATTTTCACCGCCATGCCTCATCCATTAGGCTGCGTTTTTTTCAATTTTCTGAAACTACTGTGCCAACAAAAGAGCTCAAAGAGTGATTGTCGAAATACGAGCAAACTTTAACGAAACAATAGCTTTGTGAACCGGACAAAAGCGTACCACAGCCATGTTTGTGTCGATACATTTTTATTATGAATAGTCGTGGACTAAGTAAGTACTGGCGAAATTTATGAGTTTTTGAAATAGAAAAAACTAGCCGATAAATCATAAAAACTTCATCATCATCATAAAATAATATTAAATCCTAACCTAATCGATGGTGCTATTTCAGTAGGCCTAGTTCAACTTTTATGTAGCCTCGCCGGCGTCCACACGTCACATAAGGAGACCACTGAAAATAAACGCTGTGTTGTGGTACGCGCTACAACAGTACGCTGAGTGGTCACCTACCTGTCACAGACACAACGCGAAAAACATGGCAAAACCAGCAATGGTTTTTTTCTGTAGAATTAATTGTGATCTGTGAAATTGTCTTCCTTTCTTTGATAGTTTTCGTTTACTCTCCATACGTCAGTAGAAGTAGTCACTAGTGGGAACTATGATGAATTAAAATCGATGGTATGATTAATTTTATATCATATTATTCGATTCATACGAAATTAGTTTTCGACCGATTCTTTCCTTTTTTATAGTTTGAATTACTAGAAATCCGAAAACTATTACCGTATTTGTAACGCGTACTAATAACAGTAATACAAGTTAGTTTAGAAGATAATTTATACTTTTTTAGTTTTAGCAACCATAACTTTTTATCCGAGCACGGCAAAGTGACTGCACTACACCTAATGGTAAGCGTAATGCAGTCCAAAAAACTAGCGACCACAAACAATAGTTTATCGGTGGTCACCAGAGTCTTGCCGGCCTGTATAAATGCTTCTTCCCTCTTCGGAGAGCGAAGAAGCAAATCCCCCTCGATTTGCTTCTTCCTACGACATGACAGGCGGATGACCGATGCAGGCACAGTAATGCACCCCAACCAACCATCAAGTCATGACGCAAGCTCCCCGGGAGAACCGGATATACACTGGCTGATCCTGGAACGCGATACACACAAGGCGTGTGGATCACTATGGCAGGTTTTAAAACCATGTGTACGATGGTCGCTATCCGGGCGGATATGAACATCCTACCACCAGCAAGCACGTCCTCTTTTTTGCGCTGGTTAAAAATAATAAATATATGATAAAATAATAAAATATAACTTCATTTCAAGAGTATCCCTTCAGTGGTAGGCAGCGGCTTGGCTGTGCCCCTGGCATTGCCAATGTCCATGAGCGGCGGTGTCCGCTTACCATCAGGCGGGCCGCTTGCTCGTCTGCCTATCAAGGCAATAAAAAAAAAAAAATGTATGGGCGTAGTTTCCTTTATAGTAAACGCAGTCCTTTGCCACTTATTACAACAAAAAAAAGCAAGAAAAACTCTCGGTAAACGTTTGCTGACTCATGTAGATTCGTATCGAGCCTACGATAAAGCCACTTGGTTATCGATGGCAGTGGAGCGCGAAGTTTAACTGATGCAAATGGTATAAATAAATTGAGGTATAAAAAATTTAGTTGATAAGAAGTACAGATTGTCGGATCGTAAACGTAGTAATCATTAAAATAAGTTTTAACAAAACATAAAAATCGACTTCAAAAAATAACACTGAAAATAAAAAATCTATTTCTATAGGTATCTTTGGAGTCGATGCAGTTTCAGTTGACCGGCAGCGACAGAGGCACTGACTCTAAAGAGATTTATAAAAATCATTATTTTTGACTTTTCAGTGGTTTTTTTAAGTCTGGTCTAAAGTTTTGTTAAAACTTATTTTATTTTTTAACTTTCAGTATTAAGAACAGTTATGGTATGTAAATTCCAACTCAATAACACAATAGCGACGACTGAGCTGTTTTCAGTTAAGGAGTTTCATTATTTTACTAATATTTTACGTAATCCACCATATCTTAACCAAATTTATATGGGACCATATCGCAGCTGAACTCTATAGAATTATTTTTTTTCGACACAATCGGTCTACAATTGGCGGAGATCCGTGAACATACATAAAAAGCAAAAAATAACTCGCCCAACTGAGAACCTCCTCCTTTTCGAAGTCGTTTTAACATCGACTAAAAACATTTAAAAGTCGACCTGATTAACAAGCTTTGAATTCAATTTAATTTATTTTTATAGAGATATAATTAATTGAAGTGGTAATAGATACAGTGAGCATGCTGAGGCAGTCGGTATAATGATTTGACAAGTCGTGATGGATTCGTAATGCGAACAAAAAATACCGAGAAAAAAACTAAAAAGCAAAAAGTGTTATCTAACCAGCAAACAAAAAATACTTAACAAAAATAAATCCGGAAAAAATAAAAGCAGTTTTATAAATCCGGAAATTAAAAATAATAATGAATATGAAGCTAAATAAAAATGGTAAAAATACTAGATTTTCAAAATGGAATTGGATATTTTCTTTAAAAAATCAGGTAATCGAGTTTTAAGGCTCTTCAAACTTTGTGAAATACCCGATTATTAACGGTATGATTACGATTATTACGGGAGTAAATGGAAAAAAATATAATAATGACGCGTGAGGCAAGTCGCGTTTAGGGTCAGCCAGTGTATATCCAGTAATCCAGGCCGGCATAATTCAGCCGACATTATATTTCGATTGTACTGTACTTAAGATCAGATCCAGTGTAGTCAGTTTGCCGTGTCAGGATAAAAAAAGAAGAGAGAGATAAAAAAGTTATATTTTAACACCCCTTTTTTCAGGGGTTTAAAATAGAAAGAAAGAAACATTTATGGGCAACCATTGGGTGGTAAAAGTTTAACGATATGAGTATCAAAACAATAGACAAATAAAACAGAAACTAAAACAGGTGTGTACGGCATATTTTCCACCACAACAGTGCCAATAGGATCTCTATACTCGTTGTTAGGCTAATAAATAATAAAGGATCATACCTGTTCCGGCCGAAGTCCAGGCGGCACCCAGGTATACTCCTCCAAAGCGCACCCTGAATCATCATCGCTCTGCGAATGCCGGTGTGGATCAGCAGGCTTCATCAGTCGCTCAGCATGCTCCAGCAACCCCCTGAACTTGCCCTGAGGCACTGGATGTGGAGACAAGGACATAGCTGACTGCGGAGACTGGGGGGAGTGGTAACTTTGGCCAGGCTGGGTCAGTTGTGACACGCTGTGACTGTGCAGGAGGTTGAACTCCGGGTAATGGCCTTGTATGGGCTGACTTCTTCGGTAATTTGGGTAGGAATATGGATGGGGGGAGTTCGACTGGCTCGGTACTGAGGAGCCGCTGTGGCTCGGTTGTGGTGATGGTAACGAGGGTCGAGGGGAGGTGATTGGTGACGCAGGAGCTGGTGGTGGCGGTGATGACGGCTGCTCGTGGAGCGGTGGTGGTGATGATCCGGTGGGTGATACCACGCAGTTTCTGCAGATTGGCCTGTAAAGAAACAATATGGTTATAAATCATGTGGATAACATTTTTACATAATGTTCATGAATTTCATGATATTTTGCATGAAGATCACTTTAATAACATAAATAGTATCGAAATAAAACTAATTTAAACGGATTATATCGCGGTTTTTTTATTTTAATTTTGGTCCCGGCGCGGCGTTTCGAAAGCTTTTCATCCTTCGTGGTCGCGGGGTGGCCTGGGTGTCTGTACAGTCCACACAAATCAGTTTTTTTTATATGTAAAATTCGCGTAAAAGTATAGTATATAATGTTTAAAAATAGATTTTTGATATAAAGGCTTAAAATAAAAGATAAAAGTTTGTCTGGAGAAACAATATTAAATAGGCATTTCAATTCGAAACTCGATTTCGTGGCAGCAGTTAAAGTACTCTAAGAGTTCTGCTACCTTGATTTTTTTCGGATTTTACTATACCCTAGTAAAAAAAATAGAGAGGGGCACACTTTTTACGATTTAGAAGTGGATAACCTTGTCAACTATGAAAAAAAAGGAAGAACATAAAAATAAAAGTGTGCGTCTCGGGACGTTCGACAGAAGTGATAACTTAAACTAAGGTGGGTTAAAGTGAGAGCGGAGGAGCCGGTCAAAGTCCGGTCAAAGTCCTGTAAAGGTCCTGTCAAAGTCCGGTCAAGGTCCTGTCAAAGTTTGTCAAAATCCGGTCAAAGCCCGGTCAAAGCCCTATCAAAGTCCTGTCAAAGTCCGGTTAAATTCCGGTCGAAGTCCGGTCAAAGTCCTGCCAAAATCCGGTTAAAGTCCAGTCAAAGTCCTGTCAGTTTGTCAAAATCCGGTCAAAGCCCTATGAAAGTCCTGTCAAAGTCCGGTCGAAGTCCGGTCAAAGTCCTGTCAAAATCCGGTCAAAGTCCACTCAAAGCCCTGTCAAAATCCGGTCAACGCCCGGTCAAAGTCCAGTCAAAGTCCTGCCAATATCCGGTTAAAGTACAAAGTCCTGTCAGTCCTATCAAAATCCGGTCGAAGTCCGGTTAAAGTACAATCGAAGTCCGGTCTAATACCGGTCAAAGTCTTGCCAAAATCCGGTTAAAGTCCAGTCAAAGTCCTGTCGAAGTTTTCATAATCCGGTCAAAGCCCTATCAAAGTCCGGTTAAAGTCCGGTCGAAGTCCGGTCAAATACCGGTCGAAGTCCGGTCTAAGTCCAGCCAAAGACCTGTCAAAGTCCCGTCATAGCCCGGTCAAAGTCCGGTCAAAGTCCGGTTAAAGTCCGATCAAAGTCCGGTTGAAGTCCGGTTGAAGTCCGGTCAAAGTCCGGTCCAAGCTGACTGGTCACTGTGTGACGCCACCTGGGACTTCGAAATAATCGATGTTCCAGGGAGGTCGGCTAACGCTGGCTGGTCGATGGACCGCTCGCGTTACGGAACGTTTCGGTTCACCCTCCCATAAGAAGTTATCACTTCAAAAATAATTTTTTTATAATGCAGCGCGGACTTTTGTATTCGAGAACAAATTATACATTGCAATATATTGTCACAATAGAGTCATCAAGCGTATAATCTAATTCAAGATTATAACCATTACTCAATGACAATGAGCTCGTGATGTGTAATGCCACAGTTTAAAAATCATACAGTCCATCAATCTTACTAGGTACGTCTCTCGTATGCAAGTGGCTGTCTGGATAAGTACATTCGCTTTAAGTGTTCCTGCCAAGAACTATTACTTTCCAGTTAGAAGGACATTGATACCGCTTAAATGACAGGGCATTATAAGTCTTAACATTATATATATGCATCGGGATGACGGGCACAATACAGTATCAATAGTATTGCTTCTGTTTATCGACAGGCCTGGCGCATATCTTCAAGTGAGGGACCTATTAGTCTCATCATTAAGGCTGTTCTTTTCCTTTTATCTGCCATTATCCAATTCCAATGTCTAATCGGCGCAACAAACTTTTTCAAGCATCTTGCAGAAAGTATTTGGCTTAGTTTTTACGATCAGGTGTCTGCTTGACGGCAATCCTCCCTGGCGGCATTAAGGGCATTTAACATCTGTCAACGAAAGCGTCTAAATTGGGCAATCGCGCAACTCAGAAAGAAACACACAAACAATGTTGCAATAATGTTATTCTGCCGGATACATTGGCATATACGATGGCACCTTTTTCGGCAACATCAAGCGCGTTGACTGACTGTAATCTTCAAACTATGGTTATACATCCCTAAGAAATTGTTTCAGACAATGCATCTTACCGAGTGATTTATGGGTAGTACAGATTAATGGCGGCCCGTTTTATGGTTGATTAATAACTCAATATCCCAGAGATAAGATTTGGAAGATCTAATAGCAGATTCTGAGTATTAGAAAGTTTGACCTGAATTGTGTTTAGGTTAGAGTCACAGACGTAGATGTAAATAGACGACGCAGGTACGCGAAATTGTATGAAAACTATCAAAAAGAGCAATTTATTAATGAGCAACACCTTCGAATTTAATTTAATAGTATTAACTGACTTAAAAAAAGGAGAAGGTCCTCAACTCGACGTGTTTGTTCTTTGCTTTTCTTTTTATTATAAAACCTTACGGCTTTTTCAAACATTTTTCGCCTTCGAGTGATTAATACATGTTTTGAAATCAATTGAAAAATATAATTTACTTCAAGACACGAATAAAGGTTAATGAAGTTATCTCCAAGCCCAACTTCATAGTCGTACATTTTCAAAGTAATTTACATAAATCTTTCTAGGTTATTGGAGAAAACTAAATACCTCAGTAGATAGATATCTGGAGACCTTGTAACCTGGTCCCCTGTCGTGTTAGTAGGAGCAATTTGTTAATTTGCACAGGAAAGGCGGCCGCCTGTTGGCAGCTTTAGTTTATTAGGTTGTAAGTATAGGTCGGGCACAGACAAATAAACCTAAAGACGCTCATTTCAGGATACACCGGTCTTAGATTATCTTTTTTAGACTGAGTAACCGTAAGGACCTGGGTTCAGATCCCAGGTCGAGCAATCACAAAATGTGTTTCGCGTTTCGATACGGAAAATCATCTTATTTATATTCAATTAATTTATTTATATTAGCTGGCACTATTTGCATCTTTCTCTAACCCTTTGGGGATACGGGTATGTGCTTATGATTGTGTGATTAGCCTGAATGTCGGGAGGTGTTGTCCACTCGCCCAACAGTAAGTCACGCCTGTACATAAACAGAAGCAACACCATATAAAACTTTGAATTACAAAGCACTCTTGAAAAACAAACTTTGAATTACGGCACTGAACTACGCTCGATACCCCGAGACATAAGATTATAAGTCTCATAATGCCCAGTAATTTCACTAGTTTCAATGACCTTCAAACCGAAATACAATAATGCTTACACACTGTTGAATGGCGACAGAAATAGACAAAGCAGTGGTATCAACCCAGACGGCCTATCGCATACGAGATACAACCTACCACCTTGTAAACATGGCACATGGCACTGAACTGCGCTCGCCACCTCCCGAGAGGCCCTCATAGGTGATATACTTAATAGGCGGCTCAGCTTGTGGTGTCTTTAGATGTATTGGTCTGGATTACAGGCTTTAATCGACTATTTCCTTTGATAACGATGTAGATAATACAACTAGTTTAGTTTCACCTCTTTAAGAGCCAAGTTAACGTGATTTAAATTCATACTAGTGATCGTTCAGGGGTCGAAATTTAGCCGTTATTTTTTTTTATTTGATCAAATGATTTAAGCGCCACGCTTGCTCATAAACAGAAGCACCACTCAGAACTTTGAAAGCCCTGCATGGCACTGAATTGCGCTCGTCACCCCGAGACATAAGATGTTAAGTCACATAATGCCTAGTTATTTCACTGGCTTCAATGTCCTTCAAACTGAAACACAATAGTGCTTAAATGCTGTTACTTGGCGGCAGAAATAGACAAAGCAGTGGTACCAACCCAGACGGCCTCTTGCATACGAGGGACCTACCACCTTAAACTTTATTATGAACTTTATTAAAGTTATTTTGTCAATTTTCTCTATCTATTCTTATCTTGACTTATTCATGAATGCAGAGCCTAAACCATTAGACTTAGAAAGCTTTAAACATGACAGCGTATCCCTTCACTTCTTCCCTCTTAAGGGACCATATCACATCAAGGGAGGAAAATAAGCTCCTCCGTTTTATTCGTCGGTTAAAAATACAACATAGTTTGTCTGCAATCGCTGAATGTTTAACCATATCGCTATACATCTGCAATATCATTAGTCAGCTAACCGAGCGAGTGCAGGCGGTACGTCGGATGGTATGCAGGCGGTCTCGCAGGCCTCCCCACATTAGCCCAGTTACGATCCACCGATAACAACATACATCAACTGCTTATAATCATGATGGTGGATAAAATATTTATTTGCCGTTATTCGATAGATTTTGTTCAGATAATTATTCCTTTAAAAGCATAATATATAAAGCAATTTTAGGCTGCGGACTCGAAGTCAGCGGCAAGCGGCGGCGGCGCGGTAGCGGCGCGTTCAAATGCATAGATTTAAATGGACCTGGCCTCGAAAACAGCGGCGCGGCGCGGGCGCGAGGAGCGACGTACGAGCGGCGCGCGCCAGTCGAGCGGCAACTGCACGTCTGCATTGACGTAGTGCTGTGTATTTTCAAAAATGCCCGCCGACGTGGTGGAGCAAATTATTTCAATTATTTTTTATATGGAACATCATATTCACATCAATTTCGTTCGCGAACAGACACTAATTTCTCATAATACAACACTACGCCGCTCTAGCGCCGCGCGATCTGCCCGCTGGCTTCGAGACCGGGTCTCCGCCGCTCCCGTGTCGCCGCCTGTACTGTTATGTTTCGGTTTTAAGGACATTGAATCCAGTGAAATTACTGGGCATTATGAGACTTAACATCTTATTTCTCGGGATGGCGAGCGCCGTTCAGGGCCATGTAGTGCTTTGTAATTCAAGGTTCTGTGTGGTGTTGCTTCTGTTTATGGGCAGACGTGGCGCTTACCATCAGACGAGCGCCTTGCTAATCTCGTCATTCAATGAAATAAAAAATATACAAATACATTATGCGCCATCATTTACCCTGCGGATACGTCGGACACTGTCGGATGGCATGCAGGCCGTGCAGGCCGCGCCAGATCGATCGATAAGCGTCAATACATCACTCAACTCGTATACGCGTGCCGACGTCGATAGAAATTATTATCGAGTGTGTTTTTTATCCTGCTACGGCAGTGAATACACTATACCTGAGTTCAGCGTATTGATAATTTTATTTATAGACTACTTTTTACATCATTCGTATAAAATTACATGCAAAATCCCTATTTCAAAATATTACAATATAAATAAATACACCCAACAGTCATTTACATAGGCCTGACCCCACAGTAAGATACGAGTCTTGTGTCGTGGGTATCAGGAACTACGAGAGACTTTCGGTCTCACAACACCTAGACCCCGAAACAAATATTTGTAGATCACACAAAAATTTGTCCCGGTGCGGGGATCGAACCCGCGGTCTCTCGCTTCACTCGCCCGCTGCGCCACTCGAAGTCAAATATGACATGTAAAAAATGATTTGAGGATAAAATAATATAATGTAATGCAAAAAACCTACGGCTGAGTTTCTTGGTGTTTCTTCGCAGTAGGCATCTCCGAAGCACCGATAGAGACATTTAAATGTTATTTATCTATTATTGACGTGTAAAAGAGCCCTTTGTGGCCCACTTGCAAAATAAACCTTTCGATTTTGATATGTTACATGTGTCTAATAGAATATTTTGGCGGAGTTTGTCTGGATCAAAATTATGACGATGCATCAGACCAACCAGTCAATTAACAATTGGACCTAGTTACGTTATAAGGACCCAACCCACAGCTAAAATGGGGATACTGATTTAGTTTTACTAAATTCAATAATTTAAACTAATTTTATGTCGTAGTTTTTTGGATAATCAGGCATATATATTCCATGTAGGATTTTGCGAAAAAATACGGTATTAAAATCAATTTAAATTAATAAATTTAGCAAATCAAAATCAGTGTCTCCAATTTTTCAACTCAACACAATTTTTCTCCAGTAAGTAAATTTGTATGACTTTTAATTGTAAAAAATAAACTTTAAAACGCTCTACCGCAAAATTCACGTATTGTCGCTTTAGTATTTTTGCCTTTCCAGTGAAGATATCGAAATCACGCATTTCAAAATGTACAATGTTAAATTATAGAATTTTTCTCGCCGACTTAGGGTCTTTTTAAACTGAGTTACGTTCCACGAGTCGAATACAAAACACTGCAGACGCTAGTAGACTCGACGGTACAAAACGTGTGCGACCAGTCCGGTGTTTACGACCGGGTGCCGTTTGAGCCTCATAAAACTCTATCAACACGTTTTTATTGAGCCCACACGTTTATTAAGTTATTTAGTAACTCGTTTTAGGTAACGATCGTTTGAGAAATTTTAATAAAGTACATGGGGAAGTGGTGCAGTACAGTCTTGTTTTTATAAAAAAAAACAGCGTAGCAATTACAATTTATGACTTAACTATCACTGGCTCACAATAAATAAACGTCGCGCACGAGTGAAATTTCCGGGAGGCCCAAATATCCATTTCCTTCTCAATCCTTTTTTCATTTGGGGGGCCGCTTGCTTGTTTTTGGAACGAAGTTCCTTACGGCAGGCTTGGAGGGGATAGGGATTTCGCTGCGTGACCGAACTGAAAAAAATATGATAGTAAAACCGTAAGAAAAATGCGTGGAAAAAATGTGTGGAAAAAATGCGTGGAAAAAATGCGTGGAAGAAAAGCGTTAAATGAGACGTGCGCAGGCGCGACAGTCAATATGTCAATTTTAATGTCAGTCATTTCTATGTAATTTTATGTTGTCAAACAAAAATAAAGAGACATATTTAAAATGAAATTCATTCAGCCAGTTATAATTGAAGTATATAAAAATACTCCTTCGATTTTTAAAAGATTACGCTAGCTCGTTATTATTTATAATTACATAAGTTGATAAAAAATGCTATACAGTAGCTTTACCGCGGCAGTCTCCGAGCGCCACACGTCTTTTTTTTATTTCTATTTTTCTATTCTATTTCTATGTAATTTTATGTTGTCAAACAAAAATAAAGAGACATATTTTGTTATTTTAGTTGATAATTTGATTTTTTTGCAATTTGTGTCGATTGTACATTAGCCGAAGGAACTTCGTTCCTACCTGGTGTCCCACGACACACACCAATTTTCCACCGCCCATGACTTTAAAGGGATTGGGAAGGGGAGGGGGTTTGGGCCTCCGGATATCTCACTCACCGAACGACACGATGCAGCAAGTTGCTACTTTACGTCGGTTTTCTGTGAGACAGTGGTAACGATACGGTCGAACTAACCCATTCGTGCTGTAGACAAAACTGTCCACATGGTGGATCTACCACTCGAATATCTGTAGGTCTGTCCAGACAATAAAAAAGTTCGAAACGGACAAGCGGAACCCAATGCTTGTATCATTGTTTTAGATTTTAGAAGTTTGCACAAATGCGAAACGATCGGACGATACATGAATAATTCATGAGAGCAAGGTGTCACGTGTAATAAAGAGGTGTCTACTAATTCTAACAGACAATAGTCATGTTATACATGTTTGAGGTCATCCTCGGGAACAATGTAATGATTACAATGTAGGTAAAATGGTTCAATTACATGAACATTTTACACAAACATTTGTGAGTGGTAGAGCCACGCTGTAGATAGTTTTGTCTACAGCATGAATGGGTCGGCGCGACCGGGTCGTTACCACTGTATTACAGAATGCTGTAAATTAGCGGCTTCCTGCTGCGTTTCTTACGGTGAGTGAGATATCCGGAGGCCCAAATCCCCCTCCCCTTCCCACGCTGCTGACGTCTACTTAAATTTACTGTTTCTTTAGTAATATTCGCGTAAACATAAGAAATCATTATACCTATGTCAAAATAAAAACCTCCTTTAAATTTCAGTAAAAAATCCAGACACAACACCCGCCGACAAAAATTACTGAGATGAGATAAAATTCTAACCAAATTGTCAACATAAATCATAGTAAAGAATGCGCGAGGTTGTATGTATACACAACTATCTGATTTGAATGTGAATCGAGTAGTTAAATGGTACACGGACGGACATTCCCATGGGCACTGCGGGGTCGTATGCGACCGGAATCGCTAATAAATAACACATTGTATTAAAATACGTTACTTCTTTAGTAAGAAAGTTTGAAATTGTGTTTGAATTTTTGAACCGCGATGCAATATGCAGAGAATTGAAAAAACTACTCAAAAAACGGCAGAGAAGAAAAAATCAACAAAAAAATAATAATTAATCAAGTCTGCAGTCGGCCGTTAAATTGCGATAGCGCCGACTTAAATTAATTAATTTTATTTCGAGTTGTTTTTGCTTCAGATTATTTTCATTCAAAATTTATTCTACAACTTTTAGTTAAAGAATCAGCATAATAGTGCCGAAGTTTCAGTCTTTAATCGCCGATTTCACCCTCATAGGGGTGGAAATTTATTTTCATTTTAAATAAGCCTACTTTGAGCAGTATACTTTTAGATAAAGAATGCGAGTGGCCGTCTGGGTTGGCACTACCGCTTTATCTATTTCTGCCGGCAAGCAATAGTGTGTTAGCACTGTTGTGTTTCGGTTTGAAGGACATTGAAGCCAGTGAAATTATTGTGCATTTTGAGACTTGACAACTTATGTCTCAAGGTGATGAGCGCAGTTCAGTGCCATGCAGTGCTCTGTAATTCAAAGTTCTGTGTGGTGTTGCTTCTGTTTATGGGCAGGCGTGGCGCTTACCATCAGACGAGCGACTTGCTTTTACAACTTTTTATAGAACACTTAAATGATAGATAAATGATTACAAAGTTACACAATTACGTTATGAATACTTTTATTGTTACAAAAAGATCGGCGGAGCTTCTTATCAATGAACGGTTTCCGCAGAAGAGTAAATTAAAAAATATAATGAGCTCTTACTAAAAGGTTAAAGTTAAACTAGATAAAATACATTTAGACAAGAACTCATTGTTTTAGTTAGTAGAATGTTATCTTTAACAGCTTCCTTCGATTATATATTCAAAATTTAGGCCAACTTAACCAGAATCATACTCTTATCTTACTTTTAAAAGGAATATATTCTATGTACGTAATGTGGAGGAAATAAGATTGGGCTTATTTTTAACCTCTTGTAAATAAAGGGATCTTTTTTATTTAATTGAATGACGTGACGAGCAAGTCGCTCGCCCGATGGTAAGCGCAACGCCTGCCCATAAACAGAAGCAACACCACACAGAACTTTTAATTACAAAGCACTGCATGACACTGAACTGCGTTCGTCATTCCGAGACATAAGATTTTAAGTCTCATAATGCCCAGTAATTTCACTGGTTTCAATGTCCTTTAAACCGAAACAACAGTTCTTACATACTGTTGCTTGGCGGTAGAACCAACCCAGACGGCCTCTCGCATACGAGGGACCTACCACCTTGTTATTATTTAGGCCCCTTTGTCTGTTTGTGTATAATGTGTATCTGTGTGTCCTAACGCTTAATCTAACGGACCAAAATGCAGTTTGATGATTTAATCAAGATAGGTCTTCTTATATAAAGGGAAATAGATCAGTCATTTAAAAGTTTTTTTTCTAATTGTCGGAGAAAATAGATTATAACAACTAGCGCCTTCTTACTCTATTTACTTTTTTGTGTGATCTAATACTAGGGAAATCATGTTGACTTGCTCGTCTCATTATTGCGTTACGTAAACGCATTGGTATCTCCGAAGGGTTAGGCAGAGGTGCAACTAATGCTGCTACTACGTTTTACTGAGCATATTTCCGTCTCACGATGAGCCGATTTGCCGGGCACAAAATCCCCTCCCGAACAAGTGTAATTTTTCGCATCGAAATCTCGAACACAAATAATAATTGCTCAACCTGGGTTTGAATCCAGGACGTCAGGGTTTCTTAGCGTAAATACACTGGCACTAAATATTTAACATACGCCATAAATAATACATTGTTTAAAAAAAAATCACGAAACAATCAAGTATTCATCCAACCATTTCTACAAGACTAGTATAATAACACAAAAGTTAAAATCGATCCGAAAGTCTTAACGAGTGTAATTAATATATTTCTTAACAGCCAGTGGCAATGAACTCGGGCTGCAGTGGACCGGAAATAGCGAAGATTTCGAGTTTTAATGACTTTTTGTTTGGATATTGCGTTTAGATTTTTGTTACAGTGCGGTATTGTCGCTGAGATTTGATTGCGTAATTCGTAGCTATTTTAATGGTTGGCAGAGCAATGGCATGAACTAGAAATGAACTATTCCGAGGCCCAAATCCCCCTCCCCTGCCCATTCCTAATTATCCCTTTCCTTTAAGGTCGGCAACGCGCCCATGATTCTTCTGGTATTGTGGGCGTACATGAACGGTGGAGATCACTTACCATCAGGTGAACCATTTGCTCGTTTGCCGGCCTATGCTGCTTACTTTTGTACTGCTCTTTACGTCGGTTTTCTGCGAGCCAATAGTAAAGACCCGGTCAAGCCGGCCCATTCATGCTGTAGACAAAACTGTCTACAGCGTGGGTCTATCACTCACAACTTAATTCCCCACAAATGAAATAGTTTTGAACAAAAACTCTCCTTTTAGCGTTAGATACCTTATACACAATTATAAAAAGGCATTAAAATACCGACATAGTCGGGTCGGGTAGACTGATTGCCTCGATATTCCACACATGCCCTATCTGAGGAACTTAAGGAGGCTGTACACTACGCGAGGCACGAGGCGAGGCATTCCACCGATTAGATTTTAATAATGGGCCAGATAAGGCACATGTTCATGCGATGAATGACACCAGATAGTAATTGTAAATGCAGAAATTTCATTGATTATATGGTGCTGAGTACCTCGTATGCGAGTGACTGTCTTGGTTGGTTCTGCCACTTTATTTATTTCTGCTACCAAGCAGCTGCCGAGATGAAAACCGCAGGTTCGAAACCAGACCCAAGAGCATGCATAAAATAATATTAATCTCGGATTTTTCCAGCTAGTGTCGCATTTCATTTCAATAGCATAGCATGTCATGAGTTCACGCTTTTATTGGAAGAGGTAGTCAGAAGAGCAACTAGTGCAACCACAGTCCGCAGAGCTTATTTTGCTCCTATCATGTGATAGTTGGCGTACTCATCGGCATATTGAGCATACATTCCAATGCCAGGTAACTCATGTGGAATTCTTCGAGTTCAAACACCTATTTCCAACACTTAATCCGACCTGGGATTTAAACACAGAACCTTGCTGATTTCTCAGCGTAATTACGCTACCATTCTTGACCTGACAAATGAGACGATTAATTACAAAAAAGTGAAGTTTTAAGTGGTAGAGCCACGCTGTAGAGTGTAGACTGTTGTATCTACAGCTTGAATGGTTCGGCTTGACCGGATTGTTACCATTGTCTCACAGAAAACATGCGTAAAGTAGCGGCTTGCGTTTACGGTGAGTGAATATCCAGAGGCTCAAATCTCAAAGTTCCCCCCTTTCCAATAACTTAAGTATCCCTTTCTTTTAAGGTCACCAACTCGTTTATGAATCTTCTTGTATTATGAACGGTGGAGATCACTTACCATCAGGTGACCTACGCGCTCGTTTGCCGGTTTATGCTTTAAAAAAAACCATTTTCTACACAAACCAGTGTAAACGGTTTCTAATAGCCACATCAAACGCGGAAACTTTCTGCATTTATATTTAACTTCAATTAAGTTAATTGTTAACAATTATGAAACTTCCCGTCTAGACTTCCGCGTCACTTGAACGACTTAACTAAATTATTTAACTGTCACGTAAATATTAACTCACAAGTTAGTTAGTTTGTGGTTTTTTTTTTATGAAGAAATGGGCAAGAGGTCTCTGTCTAACTGTCTCTCAAAAAACCGGCGTAAAGTAGCGGCTTGCTGCTGCATTTCATACGGTGAGTGAGATATCCGGAGGCCCAAATCCCCCTCCCCTTCCCAATCCCTAGCGACGGAGATGCGATTTGTCTTTTTTTATTTAAGTGAATGACGAGACGAGAAAGTCGCTCGCATGCCCATAAACAGAAGCAATACCACACACAACTTTGAATCATTAAACGCTGCATGGCACTGAAATATGCTCGTCACCCTGAGATATAAGAAGTTAAGTCTCATAATACCCAGTAATTTCACTGGCTTCAATGCCCTTCAAACCGAAACACAACAGTGCTTACACTGTTGCTTGGCGGTAGAAACAGACAAAGCGGTGGTATCAATCCAGACGGCCTCGCGCATACGAGGGACCACCTTGAGGATTGCTGTTTGAGCGTTTTTACAGACTGAACCTTCTGTAGGCACGTATTATAGATGTTCTGTGGTATATGTTACAAAGAATCTATACTTATAAAATAACATGTCCTGACTGACTGACTGATTCATCATCGACGAGCGCAAACTATCAAGGCTACAAGCATGAAATTCGGACGGTATATTCATTTTGTTATGCCCACTAAGAAAGGATTTTAGAAAATTCCACCCCTTAGGGGTCAAAATAGGGGATGATAATATGTATGAAAGTCCGTCATTTTGAAAGTTACATAAACAAAATTTTGTATTTCGGTTATTGACGTAAAACATATAAATACGTGTTTTGGGAATTTTGGAAATTTTATTTATTAAGGGATGAAAAAGTTGGTGGAAGTAAATGCGAAAGTGAGTTTGTTTCTTTCGCTTTCACGCCTAAATCACTGAACCGATTTTGATGAATTTATCTACAGAGACAGATGGGACCCTGGAGACGGTTACAGGTTACTTTTATCCCGGAAAATGCTGTTCACGCGGGCGGAGCCGCGAGCAAAAGCTAGTCTTGTATATATGTAATCGCTCTCTACTCCGTAGTTAATTTAACCAAAGAGTACCAATAAAGTGTTTAAAATATTACTACCATAATGTTCTCTTTTAATATAACGTAAGTGTACAGTGCCAGCGTTTTAAACTGGACGTTTATCGCCCTCGGTGATGTCAGAGTTGCCTCGCTCTAACGAAGCCAGTTTAATGCGAACTTTAAATGTCCAGTTTGAAATGATATTTGTTACACTACTGTTAGTATGCAAGTGGATGTCAGCAGTTACTGGGAATATGAAGAATTAGTTAATTAAGATATCTTTTTATATCCTACAGTGACTGGTAAGTTTAATGCGAACTTTAAATGTCCAGTTTGAAATGATATTTGTTACAGTACTGTTAGTATGCAAGTGGGTGTCAGCAGTTACTGGGAAAATGAAGAATTAGTTAATTAAGATATCTTTTTATATCCTGCAGTGACTGGTTCTGCACCTGATGGTAATTGTAGCGCAGTTCAATTATAATTTCGTTCTTAGAGAGCCATTGTAACCCTCGAATTGAATTATGCCGGCCTGGCATAACTGTCATGCACTGTCTGACTCTGGAAAGTGACTGTATCTGTCAGTGCTGACTGGAACCAGCATGAATGGGTCGGCTTGAGCCGATCGTTACCACTGTCTCACGGATAACCGACGTAAAGTAACGGCTCACTGCTGCGTTTCGTATGGTGAGCGTAATATCCGGAGGCCTAATACCCCTTCCCCTTCCAAAATCCTTAATTATCTGTTTCCTTTAATCATTCTGATATTATAGGCGTACGTGGGCGGTGGATATCACTTACCATCAGATGACCCACTTGCTCGTTTGCCGGCTGCTATAAATAAAGTTTATTATTTCTACAACATAATACTTGCCTAGGATTGAACCCGTGCCTTCCTTATTGAAAGCAAAATTATACCAGCAACAACCACTTATTGCTCTCCCATAATGGCATAACTGACATTACGTTGACCCACATCCTTACATTGCAAATTAGTCTTTAATCTTAAAGCATTACAGATTAAGTGAGTAACTGCGGACAAGTATTCTTACTTGCTGGTGTAAATAAACTCTTATTCCTATGACTATTAGGTCTTAAATTGGTTGTATGTAGTGATGATAGAGTGTACAGTTAAAGGAAATGTAGAACATGGCGCGTCATTAGAACTATTTTGTAATCTGTTAACGGCTTTGCAACTAGTATCAGAAGTTTCGTACGGAAAAATAAGCATCCTTTTTCCCGTGGCTGCACCCGCGTCTCGTCCGTCCGAGGCCTTATCCAAGCTATGATCAACCTGTGTGCGAAAATCCAAATTCGTTCTGTTATGACATGTTTTTTTAATAGGTATTGCACTGTACCCACTGTAAGTGGGATAAGACCAAATGTAAGGTTATTTTCAGATTAAGTGATGAAACGAGCATACCGTTAGCCTGATGGTAAGCTCCGTGCTTGCTCATCGATGTCCTTCGTATGCGAGAGGCCGTCTAGGTTGGTAGCACCGCTTTGTCCATTTTTGCCGCCATGCAATAATGTGTAAGCACTGTTGTGTTTCGGTTAAAAGGACATTGAAGCCAGTGAAATTACGAGGCATTATTAGACTTAACATCAACTTGCTTGTCTTGGAGTGAAGAGCGTAGTTGAGTGCCATTCAAAATGATCGTAAAATGTTATGTCTATTCCTCACTAATGTTGTAAAATAATGTCATAAAATAAATATGCGCATAGTAGGCCGCCATTTTCTGTCACCTACATTGTTATTCCGATCATATTATGTTGATTATTCGAATATAACAAAAATCTGAGGAATGCGAATAAAATTCATTGATTAAAAGATTATGACTCTTGAGTGGTAGAGCCACGCTGTAGTTTTGTCTACAGTAAGAATGGGCTGGCTCGACCGGGTCGTTACCACTGTTTCACAGAAAACCGACGTAAAGTATCGGCTTGCTGCTGCGTTTCGTACGGGGAGTTAGATATCCGGAGATCCAAATCCCTCTCCCCTTCCCAATCCCTTGATTTTCCCTTGCCTTTTAGGTCGGCAATGCGCCTATGATTCTTCTAGTATTATGGCCGTATATGGTCGGTAGAGATCACTTGCCATCAAGTGACCCGTGAAGTGAAATGACCACGTTTGCCGGTCTATCATCATCATCATCATCAACAGCCACAGGACGTCCACTGCTGAACATAGGCCTCCCCCAAAGATTTCCAGACTGACCTGTTGGAAGCGGCCTGCATTCAGCGACTTCCTGCGACCTCACTTGCCGGTTTATGCTATAAAAAAAATACATTATGGAAAATTATAAGAATTTATTTTATTCTGTTTTAAATTTATTTTGTCTGATTTTAAAGGTAAGAAGATTTGCCGTGGACCTTACTGGCAGGAATATCAAAATCCCTAGTCTAGCTAACCTACCGACCTTTCACTAGCTGCCTAATGATGACGACCCGAAAAAGAAAGGCAGAAATAAACTCCGGGGTTATTTTTTCGCCATCAATTGTATTATATACTAGCTTTTGCTCGCGGCTCCGCCCGCGTGATCTGCTTTTTCCGGGATAAAAAGTAGCCTATGTCTTATTCTGATGTATAAGCTATATTATTGTAAAGTTTCATTAAAATCCATTCAGTAGTTTTTACGTGAAAGAGTAACAAACATACATCCATCCATACTTACAAACTTTCGCGTTTATAATATTAGTAGGATAGTAGGATAATATTTCTGCTTTTTTCTTTTAAAATGTATTTTTCTCGGTGCGTGAATCGAACCCACGGCCTCTTGTTTCTTAGCCAGCTTCTCGCCCGCTGCGCTACGGACCCAACTACTCTACATCCCAAGTGCAATCAACCAGCAACAAATATTAATAGCAAGCGTCATGCGAGTTGACACCATCGCATCCACACGAGACGGTAACCCGAGTGCGAGACTTTCACGGGTCGCGTGGTTACCGGGACGGCGCGGCTCGGGTTACGTATAGGGTTGCCACTTATGTACAGTTATGACATTTGATATTCTAGTCATGTTTAAAACTGTATTGTTTCGGTTTTAAGAGGATGAAAAGCAGGGTCGGCGCAACATGTTTTAACAAATGTTACAGAAAGATTTGGCTTGTAGTTTTTACGTCCGCTTGAATTGTATTTTTTTTTATTTGTTGAAATGACGAGACGAGCATGGCGCTCGCCTAATGATAAGCGCGACGCCTGCCTGCCCATAAACAGAAGCGACACCACACAGAACTTACATTTACAAACAGAATTATAAAGCACTGCATGGCACTGAACTGCGCTCGTCACCCCGAGACATAAGATGTTAAGTCTCATAATGCCCAGTAATTTCACTGGCTTCATGTCTTTTAAACCGTAACACAACATTACTTACACATTGTTGTTTGGCAGCAGAAATAGACAAAGTGGTGGTACCAACCCAACCGGCCTATCGCATACGACAGATCTATCACCTTGTTTACTTATATAATTCATTATATTAATGCTCCCCACTCATTTTCGGTAACCCTATTTCACACGTTACGGCGCGCGGTCCCACGACACACATACATTTTTGTCTGTTCGCTCGTGCGTCTGCTTTTCTGCGCGGTTCAGTCGGCTTTCACGCGTTCACTCGCTTGTAGATCTACAGATAATGTTTGTTACATTTTTACTTGTGGTTTGTTAGTACACGTCATTTTTTTTAACCATTGATCTAAAACTCAGACATGCACTCACGACTATGAGAAGGGGGTAGGCAGAGGTGTGATTAGTTCACATATCGCTGAGCGTATTTCCATCCCATGATGTGATCGGCGACGAGCCTAACGCAATACCGGGTACAAAGGGAGCAAGTACGTCACCTGATGGTAAGTGATATCCACCGCCCATGTACGCCGACAATACCAGAAGAATCATGGGCGCTTTGCCGACCTTAAAGGAAAGCGATAATTAGATTCGGAAGGGGAGGAGGATTTGGGCCTCCGGATATATCACTCACCATACGAAACACAGCAGCTTTATTTCATTGTATAACATTCGCGTAAACGTAAGAAATCATTATATAAAAACCACCATCCTTTTTCGTTGTTTAAAAATCGTAAATATCTGAGTGTACCACCATTACAATATAAAACCTTTTTTTTAACAATGCATAATCTCTTACATGTGTCGACCTGTGTCACTTTTGCACAGCATCTCGTATCTTAATAAGGCACTTAAAAACCTCTTAATCTCGCCATCTTTACGCAATGTCAAAACAAAAAAACACAATTACTTAACCGACGTAACAATGGCTGAGTAACAGCCGTCGTTGGTAAAGAAAAATAAACCTTATCGCACATGTAATAAACGCGAGATGTATTAACGGTAAGTTTGTACAGGTATGTATTTCGGAAATCATTGGGGGTTAATTTACTTATTTGGCATTATTTTTTCAGTCAGGAAATTGGATACAGGAAGGATAATGATAGTGATTATAGCGCCATTTGTGCCTCGTATGCGAGAGGCCGTCTGGGTTGGTACCACCGCTTTGTCTATTTCTGCCGCCAAGCTACACAACACCCAGACCTGAAACGAATATTTGTGGATCACACAAACATTTATTTCGGTGGGGGGATCGAACACGCGGGCTCTCGTTTCACATCCAGCTATTCGCTCACTGTAGCATGGACGCTGACGATGACTCTCGTCGAAGGCCAGCAATGCATTCGTGATTTTTTAAGGTATAATAATAAGTAAATTTTAATCGTAATACTTTTAATATCGTGAGATAATAGTACAAGTGCATATTCACAAAATAAGCCTCGACCAATAATTATGACAATGAAAAAATATCATAAAAATATTTGTATTCCCAAACTCTACGGGGACCAGTGTCCTCTTATTTCCTCCAAATACACCCCCGTGATATAATGCATTAAGCCAATTTTTTATTCTTTGCAAGATGATATTCGTTGCGTTGAATTTTTATAATGAAACAGGGATATCAGGTTTTGACATTGTGTAGCTTAATTGAGCTTCTGAACGCTGTTTTTATGGTGTGACCACAAAAATACTCCGATATTCTGCGGTATACGGTCATTATGGAGAATATGAGATTGAGGCAACCACGTATGTAGCCATTTTTTATTTGATTGAATGACAAGACGAGCAAGGCGCTCGCTTGACACTTTCGGCTTACACATTTTTGCTTGGCGGCAGAAATAGACAAAGCAGTGGTACCAAACCAGACGGCTTCTCGCATACGAGGCACCTACCACCTTGTGAAAATGTGTGTGTGCTATGTGTGATTTGAATGGCATAAGTTATTAGATTTTCCTTTTATTGTAATAGATGGCGAAACAAAATATCTACTTTGTAGGTTGATTAATCCCATATTTACTTGATTGCCTCGGAAGCGCAATTTTATTGCGTACGTGGTACGACTGCTGTGTTGAGGTTTCGGGTTCGATCCTTGGGTCAGTTAAAATTGATATTGGATTTTTCTACCACGAAGTGGATACCTATACACCGGGCATAGTTCCAGGTTCCAGACTGATATTGAGCATTTGGTGATAAAAAAAACCAATATCATTACCCGACCCGGGAATCAACCCTGAGACCTCAGCCCAGCTGTCGTACCGCGTACGCATTACAACTGCACCACTGGGGCAGTCAATCAATTACATATAAGACACTCGATATGAGTGGTAGAGTCACGCTGTATACAGTTTTGTCTACAGCACGAATGTTTGACAAGGTAATTCATGAAATTGAACCCCTTGCTTGGGGGTTGAAAATTTTGCATGGGAAATAATATTTGGTCAAATTACTCCACGTGAGCGAGTATAGTTATGTATAATTCAATTCAATTTATTTATTTTAGATATTTAAATATCCATTACATATTTGTTAGTATACATTCCTAGTCTATATTGCCTATAGATAGCGAGCACACAGGGATCGTCACAAAGGGGCGTACACTCATTACTTAAGACTAGCCACGCTATCTTAATATCGTCTGACAATGTGGTTCTCAAAAGTTTTCTATGCTCTAATAGTTTTTGCTCGCGACCTCGCTCTCGTGAATGACTTTCTGGAATAAAAATTTGACTATGTCCTAAAATAACCATTGTCAATGTGTGTTTTTTTATAGTATAGGCTGGCAAACGAGCAAGTGGGTCATCTGATGGTAATGTACGCCCACAATACCAAAAGAATCATGGACCCGTTGCCGACTTTAAAGGAAAGGGATAATTAGGGATTGGGAAGAGGAGGGGAATTTGGGCTTCCGGATATCTCACTCATCGTACGAAACGCAGCAGCAAGCCGCTACTTTACGTCGGTTTTCTGTGAGACAGTGGTAACAACCTGATCGAGCCGGCCCATTCATGCTGTAGACAAAACTGTCTACAGCGTGGCTCTATCACTTGTAAAATCCATCTAGTCGTTAAAGTGATATTGATTAAGAAACATCTAAATTTACAAAAACACAAACATGCAAACACACGAGTATTCGAACAATAGGTTTACGATATGAGTAGTATTTTTTAAATGCTTATCTCGTAAGGTGGAGGAGTAAAGTCAACAGGCATACCCACAGGTTTGACTCCTGACCGGGCAATAAATATTGCATTTTAAAGAATAAACGTATGTTAAGGCAAACGAATAGCAAATGTAGTTTTGATTTCTTATGTTTACGCGAATATCACACATTGAAATAAAACTAATTTAAACGGATTTTATCGCATTTTTGGAACGAAGTTCCTTACGGCAGGCTTGGAGGGGATAGGGATTTCGCTGCGTGACCGAACTGAAACCTGGTGTCCCACGACACACACCAATTTTTTTTTATTAATTTTGATCCCGACGTTTCGAAAGCCTTTCAATTAGTTTTATTTTAAAATGTAGTCTTATCTTGTATCAAATTTAATCGACATTAATCCTTTTAATAGCGGTTAATCTTACAATGTTGTACTCTACTTGTTATTTAAGAAAGGTTCCATTACAGTTAATAATTGTACTTAGAAATATTTTTAACGAGTTATGATTGGTTTCAATAATAGACTTAAGAATCACTTACATGAATTTGTAATTATACCGTTGGTTTCACTCATTACCTCACTTTAAAATAATTTTACATAAATAATTGCACAAAAAAGTATTACATAGGCCAAGAAAAATAACATAATTTATACCGAAAAAGTTTGAGAGTGACTGGCCCAGACAGATACTGCATTCGATAGAGGTCGCGAGTGTAGCGTAGTTTGATGTACGATGCCCTGCGTACCGATACGCGATACCGAGTAGGGCTATCAG
The DNA here is from genome assembly GCA_949126905.1 of Amorpha juglandis. Lineage (NCBI taxonomy): Eukaryota > Metazoa > Arthropoda > Insecta > Lepidoptera > Sphingidae > Amorpha > Amorpha juglandis. The sequence continues at coordinate 2,154,932 of OX421383.1, forward strand.
GCACCACTTACTCGTAATGGGGCGGCGCGGCGGGTATTGATTGAGAAACACTGCCTCCTACAAATGTGTTAATTTAGAATTATAAATGTTTTGCGTCGACTTGTAAAGCGGTTTGTATTTCCTATTCAATATATTTCTGTCTGCTCCAATTTAAAAATATAAAATTACAGAAGAGTTGAATAAAATAAAATAGAGTTTAGGAGCGGCTCCAGCAGAACTATTAGCACTCTTCGCATCGGCAAGCCGACGAGATGCCAGAAGGGGTCACTTCATGACTTAAATGCTGGGTTGCACGAACTTACTTTGGCAATGACCAATATGTTAAAGTACCGGTTAAGCAAAACATGAGTTGCACCATTTGAATAATGTTATATGACGGCATAACTTTAGCTGTTAACCGTTACCGCCCTATATTCGCTAGTTAAAGCTATTGTTTAAGTTAAATAGCTGTCAGATAGCTCAATTATAACCTCCAAAACGATATATCTCCTAAAGCGTCTGTGCTCCAAAATTAAAATCAACAAAAAATCCGCCACAGTGATGGCTCGTTAAGGGCCGTCCGTGAGCAAACGACCTTGACTGACTCGCGCCATACTGAATCGTGTACTCAGCGTGTGCAGAATATGCACGTATTTAGCGAATAATTGATTTAAAAAATCAGGCTTTGGTCTTTTCGAAAATTTAACGGGCAAAATATTCGTTATTAAATTGCCTATCTAGTGATGTTAATCTCATTTGATAACATTCTGTACTTTAAAAGGAGACGCACGGAATGTTTGCATTTTTTTCATTTTTATGGTTCATTTATAACGACAATTTAAAAATATATATCAGCATTAACATGAATTTGAATCGAACAAAGTAAAGCTGACAGATTGTAGAAATATATTGTATATTTTTTTAATCAATATTTATTTTAACTAATGACTAGATAGCCTCTAAAAACCACGATCGCGCGGTGTTTTGCTCACGGACGGCCCTTAAGGCGAGTCGCGTTCTAGGGTCAGCCAGTGTATATCTAATAATTTCAGGCCGGCATAATCCTGCCGACCGTCGAGGGACGCAATGTGTTATATCTCGACTGCACTTTAGGTACTTAACATCTGGTCCAGTGCAGTCACTTTGTTGCATCACGTTGGTTTTTTTTGTGAGACCATGGTAACATTTCGGTATCACAGCGTGGCTCAACCACTTATTTTATTCACTAGCCATACTGTGTCTATCTATCTTTAAAACATCTTCAATAAAGTTTACAATTTAAATCAGCTTTAGCCAGATACATGCAACCAAGGTTCTCTCAGTCACAACAAAAATACAGAAATTCTAAATAAATTATTCCTTTTTCCCAGTACTGGCTACTTGTTCCTGCTGTATAATGGAAATAAAGCTGCTGCCGCACCAAGCAGAATGTATGCAATAGATTGTTTAGTGGGACTTAGCTTCATATACCCTTTTTCACCCTGTCACGGCAATACACTGCACCTGATTGTAAGTACCGCCCAAATACAATATCATTCACACATCAAATTAAATAATTTATTCTCTAAATTGGATCATAAATATCACTTTTACATGCCAACCTTTTTTTAAAAACTAGATTATATTTACATCGGCATTTCGTGGCTAGCCATGAGAAGAAATGTCGAAACAAACTCATGGGTTATTGCCTCTTTTGATGTACAGATATTAATTTTACAGAATGATTGATGGAAAATCAGAATGATTTGATACAGTTAAACAATGCAATTTTTTTAATTACCCTAACGCCAGATAGACAATTTATTTGTTTTTAAACAAATAAATGTGACTAGAAAACATCGACCAGTTTAACGCGGAAGCCTTTTCGACTCGAAGTTGTATTCATTATTATTATCATATTATTAATGACAAGTCATCATCAGGTTAAATTGATATTTTGCGTGTGAAGTATTTTTCAAAAATGTAAACCTTAAAAAAATTCGAGGACATTTCGGCCAGGTTAGAATATTTAAAGCCCATTCACATGACGATTATATCTGGGATGTAGACGCTTAGTGACAGTAAGCCTCCTTTTTTCAACCTTGTTAGCCAACCAACAGTCGCGAATTAATTTCCAGCTAATGATTTATAGCTCAGGCAATCTATAGCTAGCAAAATATCCAGTATGACTGCGCCCTATCTCTGAATAATGTTCACTCGTCTCGTGCGAATCACTCACCATACATCACGGTTGTGTCGTGCCGATACAAACGCCTACGCATGTGTGGGTGTCAGTGCATTTTACACACGATCCTATTCACTGATTGTACTTTCATGACATTCGAGTAGAATAATTTGCAATGAAACAAGGATGGAACTGTGTATGGAGATATTCACTATTGTGTGGGGGATATTGTGCGATAAGGAAGTGATGGCCTGTTCTTGTATTAATGCAGATATAATGCCGTCGCCAGACACGTGAGCATAGTTTGGCCACAGGTTTTCAAAATATTTGTAGAATATACAAAAATATATCTCGGTGCCGGAATTGAACCCCGGTTACGTGCAATCCTCTCTTGAACCACTAAACCTACACCTACGTCGTAAAGGAATAAAAAAATCATACACATAGCGTGTGCTAAACCCACGAGTACTTTATTTGTATAATCCAGGTTGTCAGCGGCTTCACGGCGTCCTTCAACCAGGATAAGCAGCAAAGACTAAATCACACAAATGCGGCTAAAAGTCAGTAACTTGAGTATTAAAATGTTCGATGTCTTATTACTTGTGTTTAATGGTGTAAAAAGGATTGCAGAAAGATTTTTTGGATTAAATTGGACCTACTTACGCAAAAAGGCACCAACCCACAGCAAGGTAAAATGGAGATAATGATTTTATTTTACTAAATTATTTAATTTAAATTGATTTTAATGTCGTATTTGTTTGCCAATCGTATATGCAATATATTTCATGCCCGATTTTCCAAAAAACTACGAGACACAATTAGTTTTATTGAATTTAGTAAAACAAAATCATTATTAATAAACATTATTACCTCCATTTTAAAATACTACTATATATTTTAACTAGTCAAAAATTTGTCAAATCACCACATTGTTCAGATAAAGTAGTACATAAAAATGCAAAATCTTCATATAACCATCAATTACATTTTTACACCATATTATAATGAAAACTTGACACACGTAAGCGCAATATAATCCATGTTTAAACGACCACAATCAGGTTTCAAAGCCACTCCCTCGCGATGGGAGCTCGGTAATTAACCGTTTACCCTACCGCAAAACCATTTAAAGAGTACACGAGAAAAAAAAGATTGTATGCAAAACGTTAGCTTTAACACAGCGGTAATAAGATATGGGCAAACAGATAATTTTATAAGTGGAAAAAAAGCATAATCTTTACATAGTATAAAATGAAGTCGCTTCCGCTGTCTGTTCGCTTAGACCTTTTAAACTATTCCACGGATTTTAATGCAGTTTTCAGCAATAGATAGATGATTCATGAGGACGGTTTATATGTATATCAACGCTATCACCCATGTGAGCAGGGCAGTACCATGCAGGTGAAACCGCGAGAGACAGCTAGTATGTTATAACGCAAAGTCAATTAGAATGCCCGACTAAGAAGAATAAAGACACCCAACAGGTACGTACGGAGTCCTGACTCCTGAATCCACACTAATAGCCAAAACGAGCAGATCGCTTATGTGATGCGCCACGCCTGCCCATAAACAGAAGCAACACCATACAGAACTTTTGGATCGATGTGAAGATTCGGATTGAAATCGGCCGTAACATACGGTTCCTGTGTCGTATCAGAAACTACGAGACACTTTCGATCTCACAACACCCAGACCCGAAATGTTTGTGTCATCTGCAAATATTTGTTTTGTGTGATGATGTCCTGAGACAGAGGTCGAATTCAAGTTTATGCATCAACTCTAATTTTTCCGGATATCTCAATCACCATACGTAGCAGAGAGCTACAGCGTGGTAGGTCCATCGTATGCGAGAGGCCGTCTGGGTTGGTACCACTGCTTTGTCTATTTCTGCCGCCAAGCAACAGTGTGTAAGCATTATTTGTTTCGGTTTGTTGGACATTGAAGCCAGTGTAATTACTGGGCATTATGAGGCTTACCATCTCATGTCTCCGGGTGACGAGCGCAGTTCAGAGCCATACAGTGCTTTGTAATTCAAAGTTCTGTGTGGTGTTGTTTCTGTTAATGGACAGGCGTGGCGCTTACCAGCAGGCGAGCGCATTGCTCGTATCGTCATTCAATCAAATAAAAAATAAAAATCATGTCTGTTTTCTGTAAGAGTGTCTCTACTAGTTTTATTTATTATTCTCATCATGACATCCTGGGAAATGTGCAAAGGATCTAATTTACACCACTTAACGAGTAAAAGCTGTACTTTGTACTTAACGGAGTTGGCGTGTTTTATAAAGGTCGGAACAGGTTCAGGAACGTGTGGAGAAATCGAAACCACATTAGAATATAATTTCCAGTGTCCGCAAGAAGCTGGTCATTGAGTGTTCACTTTCACAGGCATATATTTATTAGATGACGCAAGTGTACTTGTGGAATTCAAGCGAAATCCTGCATGCTTAACATAGCGGCTCGAGATATTTCTCGACCCGTTTTGTTGTAAAAAAGTTGTTTTATCTGATTATTTGTATATGTCTATCAAAGCTACCATATAGGCCCGGTATGCACTCTACAAGAAAATGTTGCCATCTCTTTTTCTGGTGTATCTCCTACCACTTTATATTGTTACGCTACGAGCACAAAACTACTCGATATCAACAAAGCTTTTTCTTGCTTCATTCACGCTCGCGACATCTCGTGAGTTTATGCTAAGCAGGCTGAGCAAATCATGCATCTGTACTCTGGTTTAAGTCTGCTCTCGATGTTACCGCATTAAGACGTCAGCCTAGCATGTGAAAAAGATATACCGAGCCGTAAAGTATTATAAAAACTACAAATATGAGTCAAATATGTATATAATCACTTTTCTTTCATGACGACCCATCTCGTACAAATATATCATATTTAGTTTTTATACTGATTAAAATACTTGCGTCGCCTATGGGGATATATGTCTGTGGTGGACTTTCTAGCAGAACTGGGGCGAAAATTATTCATTGCGAAATGTAGGCGGGCTTAATAATTACACTTGTTAGAAGGTGATTCCAATGAGATGACAAATTGAACTAAATTTTATCTTGTTGATTGACAGACAAACTTGTATAGATATTTCAATAGGTTTTTTATGAAGCTGTGTGCACTGCGAGTGAAGATATGCAGTGATTATGTGTACATGTTAATATGTATATAACGACTGTTACCGGCACATATTTATTAGATACATATATACATATTTATTTGCAAGGTGGTATGCGAGAGACCGTCTGGGTTGGTACCACCGCCTTATCTATTTTTGCCGCCAAGCAACAGTGTGTAAACACTGTTGTGTTTCGGTTTGAAGGACATTGAAGGTAGTGAAATTACGGGGCATTGAGACTTAATATCTTATGTCTCGGGGTGACGAGCGCAGTTCGGTGCCATGCAGTACTTTGTAATTCGGGGTGCTGTGTGGTGTTGCTTTTGATTATTAGCAGGCGTGGCGCTTACCGTCAGGCGAGCGCCTCGTCATTCACAGTCTCGTCATTTGACAGCCTCCGTGGCGCAGCGGGCGAGTAGCCGACTGTGAAGCGAGAGGCCGCGGGTTCGTTCCCCGCACCGAGACAAATGTTTGTGTGATCCACAAATATTTGTTTCGGGGTCCGGGTATTGTGAGACCGAAGGTCTCTCGTAGTTCCTGATACCCACGACACAAGACTCGTATCTTACTGTGGGGTCAGGACTATGTGTGTAACTGTATATTTATTTATTTATTCAATAAAATAAAAAATATATGTCCACGCATACATGGTAATTGAGCACAAATATTAATAAAAATACCCGAGAGTACTATAAAGTAAGTGCGTTGCATCGGAGATAAGGCTGCGGTCACTCGCCGCGCCGACAAAACGTTGTGCGATCAAATAAAACAACTTTAAACGCTTCCAACTCATGCCACTGGTTGCAGGGTTGCTTCTATATAAAAATGAAATTGTCTGAATGTCCTTTATAGAATCGTAAACTATGCATTTGATCATGTGATGATCTTTATCAAAGTTGTTGTGCATGAACCCACGAAGGTTTCTGAGTTGGTACGACCAATTTTCGACAGAGGGCGCCACTGTCATTCCAATGAATTTCATATATTGCCGTGTCAGTTCATGCTGATTTGAATTGAAACGAAAACAGCAAACGAATGATGACTCAAAATGAATTGAATATTTGTGTAATGTCTTCTTTCCTTTAAATTCATTTTAGTTGGTGACGTAGCAACGCGCGCAAGGTACAGCTAGTTACATTATAAATCTGTGGCTATATCCTAACAAACAGGCAGAGGTCGCGGGTTCTATCCTACGCACCTTTAACTTTTCTAAGTTACGTGCGTACTAATTGTTGAATATCGCTGGCTTTAACGGTGAAGGAAAACATATGTTGGGAGGAAAACCTGCATTGAATTCGAAGGTAATCTACAAATCCATGTTAGGCCAGCGTACCAAGGCGTTGTTTCCTTAGAAGAAGGTGCGTGCTAGGCAGCGGTACATTCGATGTACAGGGTTGACATTATTGAGTAATTGTTTAGTAAGCTAACCCCTATTTAATTTAAGAAACACACTATTGACTAATCTCTCTTTTTTTTATTTGACTGAATGACGAGACGAGCAAGGCGTTCACCTGATGGTAATTGCCCGCCAGCCCATAAAGAGAAGCAACACCACAAATAACATTGAATTACAAAGCACTGCATGGTACTGAACTGCGCTCGTCACCCCGAGATAATGCCCAGTAATTTTACTGCCTTCAATGTCCTTCAAACCGAAACACAACAGTGCTTACACACTGTTGCTTGGCGGCAATAATAGGCAAACTGACTAATCTATATTTTAAGTTCAAAACTTAAGAAATAAAAATAAAGATGCCAACCCTACATTAGAATTAAATTAAGAGTTGGTTGCTCCGGTTGCGTGCGTTGTCAGCGGTGACGGGTTGGCAGCTTCAGTGTTGAACTGTCGGCTGGCTGTACCCACAGTTAAACTACGTGTTACAGAAAGGTGGGGTCAAATTAAGGCTACGTCTAATGTACCTTGTACCAGGGCATAAATAAATAATTTATTTGCTTTTTTATCGATTTTTTTAATTTATTGAATTACGAGAGAAGCAAGGCGCTCGTCCGATGGTAAGCGCCACGCGCCTGCCCATAAACAGAAGCAACACCACACAGAACTTTGAATTACAAAGCACTGCATGGAACTGAACTGCGCTCGTCACCCCGAGACATAAGACGTTTAGTCTCATAATGCTCAGTAATTTTACTGGCTTCAATGTCCTTCAAACCAAAACACAACAGTGCCTACACACTGTTGTTTACCAGCAGAAATAGACAACGTACTCTTCAAGCTCAAAGGTTCTTTAAGCCGTAAGAAAAAAATTGAGTTCGCCAACCCTACATTGGGATTGAGTGTTGGTTGCTTCGGTTGCGTGCCGTGTCGGCGATGACGGGTTGTCAGGTAACTATCCATATTTATATTATTAGTAGAGAGATCTATATTATCCGATTTTTAAAAAAATATATACAATAATAATAGCCCTGTATTATATACGTCCCTCTGATGACCAAGGGCCTCCTCTACTGAATGAGAAGGGGTAGAGCCTTAGTTACCAGCTTTAGTACAACGCTGTCCTATTATGGGATGGCAGACTGTACATTTGAGAGAACTCTCAGGTATCACACAAACATTTTTCTCAGTGCGGGAATCGAACCCATGGGCTCTCGTTTTGCAGCCGGCTACTCGCCCACTACGCCACGGAGGCTATCAAATTACAGAACTTTTAAGGTAAATTTATCCTAGCATAATAGTAGCCGACAAAACCAATATAATCAACCTTAAGTAAACCATAAACACATAAGTTTAAGCGCAGTCTATACCATTCAGTATTTGATTTTATGCGACAACATTCAAAAGAAACCATGTTGTTCGGAATAATCCCGTCACACAAGAAAAAAGTTATTAAGAATGTTAAAATTAAAACTTGTATTAAAGTTGGTTGTATCAAGCCCAGCACGTATAATTACCGAGCCCAATTGATTTCCTTCGGCTATTATTGAAAAAAAATGTTTTAATTTCATACCTGTTATTGTATATGCCGCGTTTGCATTCACATGCGATTGTTTATTATGAATTTATAATTTTTAATTTGTAAAATAAAAAACTCTTATAATATTTTACATTTTGGAATGAATAAATTTATTGCAATATACAACATTTTATTTTACTAGATTTATAAAATTATATCGATGAATACAACCAAAAAGTATTTTATTGATAAATCACAGTACAATTCGACTTGAATAAATGTACGTCAAATATTTAAAATATTTGTACTAGATGTTACTAGATTAACAGAATAATAAATTAATTAAAAAAGAAAATATTTAATTGCCATTAACAGATTAATAAAACAGCTATATTTAACATTAGAAATTCTACAACAAATATTTCCATATAAATAAAATACGTAGGCTTACCACGAAACTATCAGATATGTCACAATAGCGTGTTCGGAGGTAATTTTTCGTAGCGTATCTCATCCGATACGACGGGATAATGTGATTAGTCGTGTCGTATCAAACAACGCGACTGCATTCAGTTCAACACTCATCAATCACAGAGCAGCGGCACCGTCGAATGACGGATGGGCTTGTTTATTACCACGATACACTTAATGTTCACCAAAACTACATCTGTTGGGAAATTATTGGAGACTTTATACATACGCATTCACGTAACTCCCAAGGGGTAGGCAGAGATGTAATTAGTACACCATATTTCGCAGTTTATTTCCGTCCCATAATCTGATGGGGGCGAGCCTATCGCTATACTGGGGACAATTCTAGACTCCGGGCTGTACTGAGTATTTCGTGATAGAAAATCCCAATATCACTTTTACTCGACCCGGGGATCGAACCCGTGACCTCAGCACAGTAATCGCGTACGCAATACATTAACGCCGTTTCATACTATTATGAAATCTGGAAGGGTTTGTGGGTTTGTTTACAGTGGCTTTAGCTATAAGGCTGTTTTTAATAGTCTAATTAGGACTTACTTGACTTCTCATATTCTTGCTAAGATGATATTGAAAGTAAATTACTCACCTGAAACAAAAAGAAATGGTTAAAATTAATTATAAAATAGAAAAGTCATTTGTGGTATCGTAAAATAAATACAGAGTCGATGAGTCGGTTTTATTTTTCTTTTTTTTCTATTCTTAGTGAATGAATCATTACGGAAATGTTGTGTCAGTCTTTAATGCCCCTTAGAGCGCATTTTTTAAATTTAAGTAGATCTACCATAGGAGTAAACCCTATAGACACACAAAAGGTGTCGTTCAAACCGATCCATATCTGGCGTAGTAATGAATGAAAATAAAAAGAATATCTCCTTTGTATTTCTCGTCTGATAAAAACTGCTTAAAATACTTCCCATTGAAAATCAGCGCTGTAGTACAGCTAAGGCTGTATTTCAGCATATAGCTGAATGGGAAGCCTGTTATTGGTCTAACATAACACTGTTATGATGTATGTAAAAGATAACTATTAGAGTGGTAGAGCCACGCTTTAGACAGTTTTGTCTACAGCACGAATGGGCTGGCTCGACCGGGTCGTTACCACATGTCTCACAGAAAACCGACGTAAAGTAGCGGCTTGCTGCTGCGTTTTGTACGGTGAGTGAGATATCCGGAAGTCCAAATCCCCTCCCCTTCCCAATCCTTAATTATCCCTTTCCTTTAAGGTCGGCAACGCGCCCATGATTATTTTGGTGGTGGGCGTACATGGGCGGCGGAGATCACTTACCATCAGGTGACCCACTTGCTCGTTTGCCGGCCTATGCTATAAAAAAAAAACTATTTTGTGTCTAGCCCAATAATAAAATTTTCTTTCTTTCTTTCTTTCATAAAATCCATTTAAATTAATCTTATTTCAATCATGTAAATTCGTCAGACCAGTTAGGCCTATTCGTATCAGAGGCCTTATGCCGTTAGAAAATAATAAATTACTACTATGTTTCAACAAACATCTGTAATATAAATGATGTTTTTACATCGGTATATCACTTTAATGACCATATTATCATAAAATATATATTATGAGTTATTCCACAACGCTACCGTAATATATTGTGTAAATACGACACGGGTGAAATTTTTAGGCAATATATCGATTACACTCCCAACCATAACGATTAATCGATCAATTAACAATCGATTAATGGATGTTTTAAACATTTATAAACATCATCTACCAGATGGTGGGTTTCTCGTTTGTGGTAATCTGTCTTTGTGGGTAAACACTGTAGTTTTCCGATATTAAAATAAATAATTATGTAAATCGATTTATCTGCCAGTTATAGACCGTTTTTGTTCGAAAAATATCATTCAATACAGTTTAGCTACGATTTTATTCTATATTTTGTTAAGATCTGATGACGGAATACGAAGTATAAAAATTAAAATTGAACTGGTTATATAGTAACCCAATATCACTATTACATGTCCCGGGGATGGAACCCGAGACCTCAACACAGCAGTCTACGGCGTACACATTACAACTGTACCATGAATACAGTCGTGGAGAGAGTATATTTAACTAAATGCTATAAATAATAATAATACTATCCCTGTATTAACGTCCACCGCTGGACACATAGGCCTGCTATACTGCCCTTTACTTTATGCCCCTATCACCTCATGGGACGGAAATAAAATGTGGGTGGGTTACACCTCTGCCTACCCCTTCGGAGATAAAGTGTGAGTGCGTATATAGTTAAATATTTTCAATACATTTTGCCTCACTACCGTCCTTGTACTGAGCACCGTGACCGACAAGCTTCCGTAAAGTTAACGCCTTGCACCGGTACAAAATAATAAAAAACACGTTTACAAACGAGATTTACACGGTAAGAATTACATAACTCTGTAAGTGTTTTAGCTATTGGAGTTTGAATATTATGCGGTAAAATAAGTCTAAACCATAATAATATTATAAAGAGGAAAGATTTGATTGTTTACGTTGAATAGGCTCTGAAACAAGTAGATCGATTTGAAAAAATCTTTCATCATAGAATACTCCATTATCCCTGATAAACATAAGCTACTTTTTATCCCAGGAAAAAAAACAATCACGCGAGCGGAGCCGCGGGCAACAGCTAGTAAAATTATAAAGGGGAAAGATTTGATTGTTTGCTTTGAATAGACTCTGAAACTACTGGACCGATTTGAAAAATTCTTTCACGTGGGACCTACCACCTTGAAAATCTCTGCCTAACCGTTCGGGAATTATAGGCGTTAGTGCTGTATGAATATACCAATCTAAATATATAAAACTCAAAGGTGACTGACTGACATAGTGATCTATCAACGCACAGCCCAAACCACTGGAGGGATCGGGCTGAAATTTGGCATGCAGGTAGATATTATGAGGTAGCCATCCGCTACGAAAGGATTTTGATAAATTTTACCCCCAAGGGGATAAAATAGGGGATGAAAGTTTGTATGAAACTTTGTCAATTTTTAACGTTCACGCGGGCGGAGCCGCGAGCAAAAGCTAGTATCCATATAAAACTGTCCATTACCGGTTGAACATGTGCGGCCTGAGCTTATCGATAGCTTCGACATGATAATTTACGTAAACTCATCGTCTGCAATTAGAATGCTGTATAAACACTGAGATACCTGAAGTCAACAGCGTGTTCGATTTAAAATTCAAAACAGTTCTTTTACAATTCCAGTTTGTGGCAACTCCTTTAAGTATGTTGAAGTTAGTTTTTATAGCATAGGCTGGCATACGAGCAAATAGGTCACCTGATGGTAAGTGATCTCTACCGCCCATGTACACACACAATACCAGAAGAATTATGAGCGTGTTACGGACCTCAAAGGAGAGGGATAATTAGGGAGTTGGACCTCCGGATATCTCACTCACCATACGAAACGCAGCAGCCGCTACTTTACGTCGATTTTCTGTGAGACAGTGGTAACGACCCGGTCGAGCCGGCTTATTCATGCTGTAATCTGTCTAAAGCGAGGCTCTACCACTCGAAAATGTTTATGTGTATTTAATTATCACATTATAATAATAAACCAATTTCACATAACTTGAACGTATTTAAATAGGTGTTTACGTTTCGATTTGGAAACATTTGATTTGTGAATCAAATTTTTTTGGGTTGGGTCATTAGATTGTCTAAACTAATATTATAAAGAGGAAAGGTTTGATTGTCTGTTTGCATTTAATAGACTCTAAAACTACTGGACCGATTTGAAAAATTCACCCACCATTAGAATCATTAATTCTTCCTGATGAATATAGGCAACTTTTTATTCCGGAAAAAGCAGATCACGTGGTCGGAGACGCGAGGTAAAGCTAGTTTGACATATTTTCGCATATTTAAACATAATAATAAATACATTCACACACATATTCCGACCCTACACTGAATAACCTGTATCGTGGGTATCAGGAACTAATAGGTACATACATATTATCAAACAGAAAAGCTGAAAATTCAAAGATTTGTAATGTGATGTCGTAACAAACATATTTTTACCCGTGCGAAGCCGGCGCGGGTCGCTAGTATGATATAAACCGAAACTACTACTCGCCACCGCGCCATAATTTATGCTAGAATGTCAACAACTCGGCTCAAAATTCCAGGATACATTCAACAATTCATCCCACAGTTTGCAACGTTATAAGAATTATTATTATTAGGATATGTACGATAAGAATAAAAAGTTAATGTACCTGTTAGCGAGAACACCGGCCGTCAAACTAGTTCATAGAACAACTGGATATCGGTCAAGATTGCGAGCGTAGTGTGCTGGCAGTGGTCGGGTTCCGTACCATCTTAATCTTTCACGTATTTTTTTATTTGTAATGGGTTTCTATATTGACAGCCGTGGCACAGTGGGCGAGTAGCCTGTGAGACAAGAGAATGCAGATTCGATTCACGCACGAGACAAATGTACATGTGATCTGCGAATAATTGTTTTGGTTCTGGGTGTGCTTCCTCGCCAAAGGAGTTGATGTCAGACAGGGGGCCGGTCGTAAAATCTATAACCCAAATATTTCTGTAACAAGTGAAAAAAGGATGTTGCGCCGACCTCAATAAGAGTGGGAAAAGGGCTGGTGGAAGAAGAATCAATTTCTATATTGAATGATTTAAGGAAAATACTCGCTTTACATACTATTACATATTATTACAGAAGCCAACTATACTCTTGTCGAACTTTTGGTTCTTTTTACCACATAACGTAGGTTGCTGGTGGATATTCATATCCGCCCGGATAACGACCACCGTACACATGGTGTTAAAACCTGCCATAGTGGCCCACACACCTTGTGTGGATCGCTTTCTAGGATCAGCCAGTGTATATCTCTGTTCTCCCGAGGGGCTTGCGACATGATTTGATGGTTGGTTGTGACGGGTACAGGGATATATCCTTGTACCTCTGTACCTGCATCAGTCATCCATTTGTCCCTTCGACGATTACTTTTTTCCCTCTTCGAAGTGTGAAAAAGTATTTATACAGGCATGATTCCGGTGACCACCGATAAACTCATTGTTTGTCGGTGGTCGCTGGTTTTTTAGACAGCACTGCGCTTACCATCAGATGTAGTGCAGTCACTTCGCTGTTCTCGTATAATAAAAAACGTAAAAGCCTGTGGTACCCTACCGTCTATGTTATATGGTCCATAAAACAAAAGCAAAGGAATTTTTCTAACAAACTGGTTGGCGTAGTTCATAACGGGTAATGGGCAGGTCACGCGCCGCGGATGGCTTCTGTGAGAAAAAAAATGATGTTACTACAATGTTGTTTGTAGATAAGGGTTTTTTAAATTGTCTCTTGGTTTAATGGGTGTTTGCCTCGGCAACAATCGACATCTATATATATAAAACTCAAAGGTGACTGACTGACATAGTGATCTATCAACGCACAGCCCAAACCACTGGAGGGATCGGGCTGAAATTTGGTATGCAGGTAGATGTTATGACGTAGGCATTCGCTAAGAAAGGATTTTGATAATTTCTACCCCCAAGGGGATAAAATAGGGAATGAAAGTTTGTATGAAACTTTGTCAATTTTAAACGTTCACGCGGGCGAAGCCGCGAGCAAAAGCTAGTAATATATACAAGGTGATACACAAAAGGTGTGGGCATTTAAGCAATATATAATATACAGTACAAGTACTAAACAAGGTGGTAGGTCCCTCGTATGCGAGAGGCGTCTGGGTCGGTAACACCGCTTTGTCTATTTCTGCCGCCAAGCAACAGTGTGTAAGCACTTTTGTGTTTCGATTTGAAGGACATTGAAGCCAGTGAAATTATTGGGCATTATGAGATTTAACATCTTGTGTCTCGGGATGACCAGTGCAGTTCAGTGTTATGCAGTGCTTTAAAATTCAAAGTTCTGTGTGGTGTTGCTTCTGTTTATAGGCAGGCGTATCGTTTACCATCGGGCGAGCGACTTTGCTCGTCTCGTCATTCAATCAAATAAAAAAAGACCAATGTGGTGATCAATGACATGCTTTTTTCAATCCTCGTCGTTACATACCAGCAACCATAATTATTTAGTCATAATTTCGACAGGTAGCCGCGCTGTTATTTTAGGCGAGGGGTTGAAAGTAGGGTGTTCCGGTTGAGTGCTTTTAACATCTTTTCTCACGGTCACTTCCGGTTTTTTACTTAAGATTCTATCGACTGCCTAAAACTGTGCATTTACTCGGTGGTCTCTAGTATCAGATAGTACTGGCACTACCGCTTTGTCGATTTCTATCGCCAAGCAGTAATTTGTACTTTTTTTGTAGCATAGACCGGCAAACGAGCAAGTGGGTCACTTGATGGTAAGTGATATCTACCGCCCATGTACGCCTACAATACTAGAAGAATCATAGCTCTACCACTCATGCAGCGTGGCTCCACCACTCATGAGCTTGCTTATTGTTTAATTACAAGCAGTAGAAGTAGCTCACTTTATGTCTATGATTATGTTCCTCATTGTCATAAATTGCACTAATTTATATTAATTTTAATAACGTAGTGAATTGTAAGACCGTATTGAAAAGAGCAACATTAGAAGTTTTTTGGTCTTATCTAGCAAAAGAATCTTGAGGTATAACAATTTATAAATTCAAGGATAAAAATATCAAATGGCAATACATTTTTTTGTGGTTAATTCAAAAAATTCGACCATGAAGCCGACATACTCAAGTAAATCATAGTATAAGCCATGTATCAAACCTCCATTCTCTAATAGCAGATTCATATGGTACAATTTAAGTTGCTCAACTACTAAATCGTATGTGTTTGTACCGTCTGAACACGCTTTCAATCAAAATTCTTACAGATTTTGTTTATATATATCTTATTGAAAGCGTGTCCTGGTCCGAACCTGTCATAAGCCAGACCACTCACTAACCCTACGGTACTTAAATCCATTAATGCGTTATCAAATGACATCAATTCCGATCAATAGTTCGTATTCAATAGGCCCATTAGTGCAGTTGGTACAACGTCAATTAGTACCAACATAATGAAAGAAAATGTCTCCAATCGCTACCCATTAAATAAAATGTCAAATGATACTGAATAAGTCAATGTTTTTTATCCGAGCACTGCAAAGTGATTGCACTACACCGGATAGTGGGCGCAGTGCAGGCAGATAAATAAATAATAAATAAATACACCCAACAGTCACATACATAGTCCTGACCCCACAGTATGATACGAGTCTTGTGTCGCGGGTATCAGGAACTACGAGAGACTATCGGTTTCACAACACCTAGATCCCGAGACAAATATTTGTGGATCACACAAATGTTTGTCTCGGTGCGAGGATCGAATCCGCGGCCTCTCGATTCACAGCCGGCTACTCGCCCGCTGCGCCACGGAGGCTGTCGAGAGGAAAAGTTGGCAATATAACTTTTCTACTACTTTTATACACATCCATGGTTCTTCTTGTATTGTATGTGTTCATGGACGATGGACATCACCACTAGGTGACCCACTTACTTGTTTGCCGATCACTGCTATAAAATTCCAAGAAAACATAACATTAAAATATTTTTCCACCACATTTTCCATTTTTAGTTCGATCTTTTCTGTTTGTCCAAGATATTATGTACCTTATACATTGACTTGGCTCTAAAACATTTATTATGGTCATACCACAACATAACTACGATATTAGACAAAAAACTAACCTAATTTGATGTATTGGGTTGGGGGAATGTGAGATAATACATTCGAACCCACTCAATGCAGGTAGAGACACCTATTAATGGAAACATACGGACGGGTTGTGTGTTCGTACACGTCGCGTTGTTGGATTAGACGTGTGGCGGACACAGCGCACACCTCACGACTGTCAAACACTATGCCAACCGATCCTGTAACGTGCTGTCAGACGAGCGCCTTGTTCGTCTCATTATTTAACCTAATAACTAAAAAAAGGTGGTGTAGAGTGGACTTCAACGCGTCCAAGTTATTTTGCGCGAACTGTAAAAGGCTGTAATAGACGCTGACAACATTCCATTTTATAAATGTTGTATTGGAAAATTGAAAATAGAACATCGCTAGCAAGCAGATTGTAGTTCAGAATTACATTTAACATTTCTATACCTTGTGTCGCTGTAATCTTAGTACCTTTATGCATATGATGATGCCTTGGTTTTAATTTGAGTATATTAACATTAAAAGGATATAAAAATAATAATATCAAAATTAAAAAGCGTAGAGGTCGTAGCATTATGTGTATATAATAATACTACTCAACACTTCATACATAGTTATGAGTTTAGGATCAGTAAGCTACAAAGCAATAACAATAGATATGCCCGTTTATTTGAAGTCGGTCAATCATACAAATATTAATATTTAACTCATTTATATAACAATCTGGGATACAGGTGTGAGCTTATATTTTTTTATCATCATCATCATCAGCGACAAGATGCCCACTGCTGAACACAGGCCTCCCGCAAAGATTTCCAGACAGACCTGTTGGAAGCGACCTGCATCGAGCGATTTCCTGCGACCTTTATCAGGTTTATTTTTATTGTTTATTTTAAAGATCTGGTATATTTATTATTGTACTACAATAATAGTAGTGACTGTGATAAATGATTGTGCCTACATCGAAGTTTAATAATAAAGGTTCTATTTCGACATTTTATAAACACGCCCATTTCTCCTAAAGAAATTAATGTGCAATCGCAGCGAGTATGGACGAAATATTTCCCCGTATATTTCATACTTGCAGCTGCTACAAATGAAGTGCATTTAGACGTTTTATGCGTAGCCGAAAATCAAAATAGACACCGTAGAATACAGATACGTCGGTCTGTATGAAAACCAACTGTTCCAATTTATACTATGTACACTGACATTATCACTGCAGTGACTTTAGACTAGATGAAATAGTGCGTATGCCAAAAACTTGTCAAAGATGTAGGAAGGGTGAAGAGAATATAAAATTTCAAGAAACTTTATTTTTATAAACCACAAACGTTTCGAGATGTCTTTATAACATACGCCGGCAAATGAGCAAGTGGGTCACCTGATGGCGTGTTTTTTTATAGTAGAGGCCTACAAACGAGCAAGTGGGCCACCTGATGGTAAATGATCTCCACGTGAATCGATCAATCATGGATGCGTTGCCGACCTTAAAGGAAAGAGACAGTTTAGCGATTAGGAAGAAAAGGGGGATTTGGGCCTTCAGATATCTCACTCACCATACGAAACACAACAGCAAGCCGCTACTTTGCACCTGTGTACTGTAAGATACTGGTAACGATCCGGTTGAGCCGGCCCATTCAAGTTGTAAACGTAACTTCTACACCGTGGCTCTACCACTTTTATGGATATAAAATATATAAGAGTTTATTAGGTAAAAGTTACCAGCATATACTTCTCACCCTCCACCACTTGTATACATGCGGTGTCTATTTAGATTTTAGGTCCATGATGTGAGCTAATTATCGGGCAGTTGTTAGACGCACACGCTCCTACTCTACCCGCTCTATATTAGCTCTAGCTAATGGAACCGGTATGTTTTGATGTTATATAATCTTATGTTTGTTGTGATGGCAATTAAAAATAAAATAAAGAATGAAGACCTGATAAATCTCGCGCCAAATTACATCTTATCAGGCGCCGATGATGTTCCATTTTGAAATGACAGCCTCCATGGCGCAGTGGGCGTATAGCCGACTGAGAAGCGTGAGGCCGCGGGTTCGATCCGCGCACCGATTCAAATGTTCGTCTGATCCACATACATTTGTTTCGGGGTCTGGGTGTTATGAAGTAGAAAGTCTCTTGTAGTTCCTGATACCCACGACACAAGTTTCGTATCTTACTGTGAGGTAAGGACAATGTGTGTGACCAACAGTCATTTATTAATTTAATTAAAAAGTGTTACATATTTAGTATTATATATTTAGTAAAGGATGCAGGACTTTGAGTCAGCAAGGCGATAAAAGTTTTTTTTTTATCCTGGCTCAGCAAAGTGACCACGCTATACCTGATGGTAAGTGTAGCGTAATCCAGGAATAGTGTCGACCAACGACAAACAATGTGTCCATCGTAGGTCGGCAAAATTATGCCGGCCTGCCAAAGTTCCTGGGATGAACTACGGGGTCCCTGCTAACGGAATACTAGCGACCCCACAGTATCTCATCCCAGGGCCAAGGGGGAGGGGCAGGAAAAAGGGATGGAAAAAGGGTTAGAACCGGATATACACTGGCTGACCCTGGAACGCGACCCACACAAGGTGGGCCACTATGGCAGGTTTTAGCACCAGTGTACAGTGGTCGCTATCCAGTCGGATACAAGTATCCTCCCACCAGTTAACTGAAGTTAACACTCCCACCAACGTATGAACGTTTGCTAACAAAAGCGCTTTAGGGGGATAACTAACATTTCATATACACGTAACTTAAAAAAATCCGTGGTGCATGTCCTTGGGGCTGGTTTCCAACCTGCGACTTTCGTCTCGACAAACCGTACTATTCCCCGCTGATCTATCGTTGCTCTCAAAAGCTGTCAAATATGGACTATTTGATCTTTAAAAGCATCACTTGGTGACTTTGACCGTTTGATTATCACCTCCATGGGCACCATAAGGGTAACTTCACGACACATACTCTGTGGTACAATTAACACTATCTGACACCGGTTTTGAGTTTGAACATTTTATTTTTCGTTAAGTTGGTTGTGAAATAACACGAGTTGATACGATCAGATAATAAAGTACTACAATTAGTTACGCGCTGCGGGAATATTGTTCTGTTTCGGTAATATTAACTTATGATGATGGTGATCGGAGGATTAATGCATGTTAGAACATTAGATTCTGCTGATGGGAGGGTACCCTATATCATCATCATCATCATAAGCCACAGGACGTCCGCTGCTGAAAATAGGCCTCCCCCAAAGATTTCCAGACCGACCTGTTGGAAGCGGCCTGCATCCAGCGACCAATATATGGCCTCCATTCCAGAACCTTTCAGTACCCTATATAATGATTTCTTATGTTTACGCGAATATTATACATTGAAATAAAGCTAATTAAAATGGATTTTATCGCGGCTTGGTTACGTCACTAAATTTTAATTGTCATTAATATTTTTTTAGATTTCGATTATTTCTCAGAGACGTCAATTCAAATTATTTTTGTACTCAGGTCTCAGGTTGGATTCCCAAGTCGGGTAAAGTGATATTGTGTGTTTCTATCACAAAATGCTCAGTATCAGCCTGGAGTCTGTAATAGTGCCGGGAACGGCGATAGGTTTACCCCCCATCACATCATGGGACGGAAATACGCTCGTCGAAAATTGGGTGTACTGATTCCCTCTGCCTACCCCTAATTACAGGCGTGAGTGTGTTTTCTATACTCAGTGACAGAGCATAAGCATTTTCTGTGATCAGTAACAGATTATACAGCATTAACTAGCTGTGAGTGTGGAAATAACCTATTTCTAAAAAAATACTTAATGATAATTAAATTCATTTGTCGTTTATGAGTGCGGCAGTATTAATTTTTAGGAAATAATAACAATTAAAATTAATGAAAGCAGTGGCGCTATAATATCAATATCACATTTCTGAAGTACCGAACACTTATCGTGGGAAATGCACCGTACATAAACTGTACACGCAGTGTACGACTTCTCATGATAATTATAATTAATGAGCCGCGATCGGGTCGCAATAGCTTTTGCGGTAAAGTTCTGTGTTCCAATTGGTCTGATTGACTTTGTATTATGGAGTTTTCTATGACGAAGTGCTCAGTATCAGCCTGGAGTCTGTAATTGGGCCCGTTATTGGGACAGGCTTGTCCCCTATCACATAATAGGACGAAAATACACTCGGCGAAATGTGGATGTATAGGTTGCACCTTTGCCTACCCCTTCGGGGATTACAGGCGTGAGTGCGTATATATTTAAATGTTTACAATTAATATTTTTTTATATTTTTTGAGTCTATGTCAGTTACATCCTTTTTCTTATGACGCGACACAACGGCAGAATCGGGTAACGTAGTTTAGAACAAAAGACATCAACGAGCTCTCTGGCTCTAGTTTTTGTAGATTTACATCTCAAGCTTTTTGGCTTTTTATTATCAAAATGGTATCTAGTGCGTATCTACGTGACATACATACCCCACCACTACGCTCATTAGGAGGCGGTAACAAGCGTGCAACGACACCGCCGCCGCGCTTGTACCGTGGAATTTACAAGCTTCCAATTAATGGAGCTTTATTTATCGGCTGCTAGCTAAAGCTCTTAGATTACCGGCATGCATGTGAGATACAAGATTGTAAAATTTTGTGTTTAATGAATAGAGAAAATGTTTATTGTAACGGAAATAAACTGTAACCGACTTATTAAAGTGGTAGAGCCATCCTGTAGCGAAATGACGATATGTAGATAGGCGACGATGTAGGTGGTCCAGTTGGAGTTCCGATGTAGGTCGGACTTTTGTCTACAGCAAGAATGGGCCGACTCGACCGGCTTACTACCACTATCTCACAGAAAATTGGCGTAAAATAGCAGCTCATTGTTGCGTTTCATACTGTGAGTGCGGTCTCCGGAGGCCCAATCCCTAAGGCCACTCTCCTCTTACCATCGCCATTCCGTTTCTTAAACTTTTAAATGGATGAACAGATTGTTTTCAAACATAACGAAGTACCATCTCAATTAAGCCGGCTATTAAAAGAAAAAAACGCATTTAAATCGGTTCACTAATTTAGGTAGGCGCTATGATGCCACGCACGAACGCACAAGTGCACACAAACATACACTTTGCTGGTGGGAGGATACCTATTTGTATCCGACCGGATAGCGACCACCGTACACTGGTGCTAAAACCTGCCATAGTGTTGCCACACCTTGTGTGGGTCGCGTTCCAGGGTCAGCCAGTGTATATCCGGTTCTCCCAAGGGGGCTTGCCGGCATGATCTTGCCGACCTACGATGGACACATTGTTTATCGTTGGTCGACACTATTCTTGGATTGCGCTACACTTACAATCAGGTGTAGCGTAGTCACTTTTCCGAGGATAAAAAAAAACACACACACAAAGACAAAAGGGTCAAACTTATAAACACCCCTATTTTTGTATGGTATTAAAAATGAACTATATTAGACTCTACATTATATCATTCCGATATGCACCTGACATTAGCGCAGCCGTGGGTCCGAGGCACCTGCCTCAACCGACGTAATTGGTAGAGCCAACGTGAGGCCGTTTGAGGGCTTTACAAATATACACAGAGCTCGCGGGCTACTGAGAAATTTAACAGCGCTCGGTCTCTGTCGCGCCGAATAGTTCTAGTGGATGGTTCCGTACCATTTATTAGTGGGCTAAGCCCTAAAGTTATGCAGGAAATCTTTAAAATAGGGTACGAGCGGATTTTCGATCTCTAAGTAAAGATTATTTCTAAATAAAATATAAATAAATACACCCAACAGTCACTTACCACCTGACCCCACAGTAAGATAGGAGTCTTGTGTCGCGAGTATCAGGAACTACGTGAGACTTTCGGTCTCACAACATCCAGACCCCGAAACAAATATTTGTGTATAACACAAACATTTGTCTCGGTGCGGGGATCGAACCCGCGGCCTCTCGCTTCACAGCCGGATACTCGCCCGCTGCGCCGCGGAGGCTGTCAAATAAAATATAGTACAACAAAAGATAATATTTCATGCTATCAATATAATATTATGTATACGGTGAAGCGTACATCGAATTGGAATATCCTAAATTGGCTTTTAAAGCATTATCTATAAGTTAATATTTATTTGGACATTGAAAAGTTAGTTCTGAATTAATTTATGTTTAAATGAATTACCCAGCAGTGGGCGTATACGGTCTGATTAGTAATAGTAAATGACTTTAATGGTATTTTTGATAAATTGTGGTTTAGCATAAACATGATAGGGAAGAATAAAGTGTAATCCGGTTTTCTTACATTTTTCTTATTTACTATGTTAATTTTTTACTTATCTACATGTAGTGATAGGCTTAGCTCAATGCTAAATAATTCGATTTCAGTGTGCTAGGTTAAGTCGGTTTGTTAGTTAGTTGCGAATTTTTCCAGATGCAATTACTGTTTGGAACATTTAGTGTCTTTCAAGTTTGATTTTATGAAGCAAACATATTTGTGTACAACTTTCTACTAAATGTTTTCAATGTGAATATGGTCATTTTATAAACCAATGATGTAGCTCAAAAGGTTATAAAAATAGTAGAAAGGCGAAATGGATAAAGCACTAAAACGTGAAATTTACGGTAGAGTATTTGAAAGTTGTTTTGTACTATAAAAATACATCATGAATTATATTAGGAAAAATAAATGTAAAATATCATTCAATATTATGAATTTTACTGAATATTATCCATTAGGTAAATTTATGTTAATTTTTACTATAAGAAAAACAAGTTTAAAATGTTAAACCGTAAAATACGTACTGGCGCGTATTGGCGCTTTAGTCATTTCGCTTTTCCACTGTCGATATGATGTTATTAATAATACACTCGTCTCATTTGTTTTGCACTGACGCCGACGGACTCCTAAACCAGAGATCACTCACGCGTCAACCGTACAAAGACGTGTGAACAAACACACATCTGATATTTTAAATAGATGCAGTACAAGGTTTTTATTTATTTGTTGTAGAGTCGTAGTCATGTTGGGTGCTCTAGGCTCTAGCTGCTAATTATATAAATATACGAAGGGACGCATTAACCTCCATACAGTGTCGCACGTGAGCAACGTAAACAGTTAAAACGTTTAGTTAGAGAAATAGTATATTGTAGAGTCAGATCTTGCTAGTTTATTTATCTGTTTGGAAATTCCATTAAACATTATACAGTTATTCTGAATTTTTTTTATGATGTAAGACATACCATACATAAGTTGTCGCCTTTATCTCAAAAGGTATAGGTAGAGACGTAGCTTATACACTCACGTTTCACCGTGCTTATTTCCGTATAGTCTTTTCACCAGGCACAAACTCCAATCTTGACAACTCATGTTTTCGAACCGACAATACTACTTGTGTTTTTCAAAGAAAGATTTGAACCCAGCACATCACGATTACTCAGTCTAAGTACGTTGCCATTTGACCAATGACGCGACAGGGCAAAGAATATGAATTGCAAGTTAATAAAAAAAGGTATTGTATTGCTTGTTTTAACTTTTTTTGTTTTTTTAAGACTTGGTACCACTAGGTGCACCAAAGAAACTTTATTAGAGAGTCTACGATGTCTGCTTGTGTACCTTAAAAGTACTCTAACCATAATCGGTAGCGGGCTAAATTTTCACAGCATATACGTCACGGATATTCCAACGAATAACAAAAAAAGGATGAATAAAATCTAGATTGATAAATTTGCTTTATCCGCCCTCGTATCTGCTAACGCGAAACCAAAAGTACCCCCTACCAAAAAGTGCTCAAAACGGCTAAAGAAGTTTTCACTTCAAAAATGGTATTGAAAGAAGCCTCTTCAGTGCGCACATCACCGGTTTTTTTTTAAATGTGCAGCCGAAATTTAAATTGAAACGAAGAGTTAATCAGACTATAATAAAGCATGCATGAATAAGGGCCGTAGCATACACGATATTTTTAGCGTCGGCTATCGCTCGTTTTGCTTTGATACTGTATCGTGTTTGATCGTGGAGGCGTTTTAGTGACTCTATCGATATCGAAGGTGAAGTGAGGGGGAAAGCAGAAGTAGTAGTAGCATGCGCCCGCGCTGACTGTTCACTCGCACATACATTTTTCGTTACAACACTGACTCGTATTCCACAGATGCCACAACCGCACCAAATTGTTCCTAGCATCCGAATGTGTGCGGAGTGTAATTTCAGGCAGTGCATCGCACTCCCAAAAAGCAACTAGATCCCTGTGATTCGCGTTTGTATGTGTGTGGATGGAAGCGTTCGAACGTAGCATCTAGCTCCCGCAAAATAACTGAATCGCCTATCGCCGATACAAAACTTGTTGTGTGTGTTACGACCCTAATTCAATCTAAAAGATAATTTTTCAATCCAACACAACCCATAGTAGTAGTAATATGGTTCAGGCATATACAGTACGAATAATTACAAACGCTCGTGTATCGATTATTCGTGGTGTAGTGCGTGGCGGATTTTAATACGCGGTCCGGAGGAGCGTGCGCCGCCCCAGACCAGTGCGGATAAATCATACGCCGCATACCCTCGTATGCGAAACGCCGTCTTGGTTGGTAGCACCACTTTGTTTATTTCTGCCGCCAAGCAACAGTGTGTAGACACTTTTCTGTTTCGGTTTGAAGGCCCTTGAAGCCAGTGAAATTACTGCGCATTATGAGACTTAACACCATTATGTCTCGGGGTGATGAGCTCAGTTCAGTGCCATGCAGTGCTTTGTAATTCAAAGTTATGTGTGGTGTTCTTTCTGTTTATGGGCAGGCGTAGCGCTTACCATCAGGCGAGCGCCTTGCTCGTCTTGTCAGTCAATCAAATAAAAAATAAAGAAAATATTTTTCTTTTTCATATCTTTTTCATATCTGATATCGTAAAAGAAGACATTAAGGGTCGCCCTCGACGGGTTTTATGTGGAAGATATCATCGCCACATTCTATACAACTTGCAGTGGGGATGAAGTTATATTATCTGGTAATAGGTTCGATCCAGTCCGAAGACTTATTAAAATCGTTTCATGCAATTAATATGCATATGCATTTATTTCGCATGTGTTGGATGCAAAACAATAATTGGATTCTGTTTCATTGCATGTACGGTATTTATACTCAATATGTGGTTGAAGAGAAGGCAGGTTTCTGCTAAATTAAAATAGATTTCACGCCCGTACGTCATAGAGGTAGACAGAAGCTGGATTTTCATTTAGATGATAGATACCACTTACGTTTCATACATTTAAAGAGGATCTTCTATTGACTTTACTTCATTTTTTTGTAGAATAATATATTTTATAATAGTAAATATTTACTATGATTTTTTTTTTTATGGCATAGGCCGGCAAACGAGCAAGTGGGTCACCTGATGGTAAGTGATCTCCACTGCCCATGTACGTCCATCACCAGAAGAATCATGGGCGCGTTGCCGACCATAAAGGAAAGGGATAATTAGGGATAGGGAAGGGGAGGGGATTTGGGCTTCCGGATATCTCACTCACCGTACGAAACGCAGCAGCAAACCTCTACTTTACGTCGGTTTTCTGTGAGACAGTGGTAATGACCCGGGCGAGCCAGCCCATTCATGCTGTAGACAAAACTGTCTACAGCGTGGCTCTACCACTCAAAAAATTGGATTATTGGATTATCGATGGGCACTAAAATCATGTCGGCCTGTATAAATGCTTCTAGTAATTTATTTATGTCCTACCTTCTCGAGTGGTAGAGCCACGTTGTATACAGTTTTGTCTACAGCATGAGTAGGCCGGCTCGACCGTGTCGTTACCACAGAAAACTGGCGTAAATTAGTGGCTTGCTGCTGCGTCTTGTACGGTGAATGCGATATCCGGAGGCCCAAATCCCCCTCCCCTTCCCAATCCCTAATTATCCCTTTCCTTTATGGTCGGCAAGGCGCCCATGATTCTTCTAGTATTGTGGGCATACATGGGCGGTAGAGATCACTTACCATCAGGTGACTTACTTGCTCGTTTATCTGTCTATGCTATAAAATATATGTAACGCAATAGCTGGACCTATTTAGATGATTATTTTTATATTCGATAAGGTTTCCATCAAGGTTGTTCCCTAGTAAATTTGGGGAACGATGCCCAGTAATTTCACTGGCTTCAATTTACGACTAATGCAATATTTCTGATGGGTTTTATTCAGTTTATAAATCTTGATATAAAGTAACAATTCCCGCAATTGAAATCCCTACGATTAAATGGTTAGCCCATAAATACATATTCATGAAAGTAACTTCTCTATATATTGAAATGGTGGATGTTTCCAAT
Organism: Amorpha juglandis; assembly: GCA_949126905.1. Lineage (NCBI taxonomy): Eukaryota > Metazoa > Arthropoda > Insecta > Lepidoptera > Sphingidae > Amorpha > Amorpha juglandis. The sequence continues at coordinate 2,181,568 of OX421383.1, forward strand.
AATATTAAATAAGCCAGCTTTCTCGGGCGTCTCGCAGCGGGGATGCCTAGACTTGACATACACTCATTATAAATGTTGAAAATTCATTTTTGAAATCGATTCCATGTTATTTTATATCGATATGATTCTTGCGTTCGAATCTTAAACGTAATGTTTGGTACTGGCTGTACGGTTTGCTTTTTATTATTTTATTTAAAATTGTGTTCTTCTATGTCAATTATTTTTTGTTCGTGATATGTTTTATTTTTGAGAAAAATATTATTTTCAATAAACTAATGATAAATATGATAAAAATCAGTGTTTATCCGGTTCTTCCGAGGGGCTTGCGACATGACTTGATGGTTGATTGGTCGGATATAGGTGTACATGCTTGTATTACTGTGCCTGCTTCGGTCATCCGCCTGACCTGTCGCAGGCCCCTCAATTTGCTTCTTGCCTCTCCGAAGAGTGACGAAGCATTATGCAGGCCGGCATGACTCTGGTGACCACCGATAAACTCATTGTTTGTTGGTGGTCACTGGTTTTTTGGATTGCACTACGCTTACCATCAGGTGTAGTGCAGTCACTTTGCTGTGCTCGAATAAAAAAAAAAGTCATTTGGCTTCTATTCATTAATTACTACAAGTTACATTGGTATGCCCACGTTGATATGGCATTAAATATTAGGAGACTAAGCCACTACAAATTTAAGTTTGAAGTTTGAGTCACCACACAGAACTTTGACTTACAAAACACTGCATGGCACTGAACTGCGCTCGTCACCCCGAGACATAAGATGTTAAGTCTCATAATGCAAATTTCACTGGCTTCAATGTCCTTCACACCGAAACACAATACTCCTTACACACCGTTGTTTAGCGGCAGAAATAGACAAAGCGGTGGTACCAACCCAGAAGGCCTCTCGCATACGAAGGACCTACACCATTTATTATTATTAAACTTTTAAACACATGTAATTTTATATCACCCAGATTGGCTAAGCCTTATAAAATGCGAACTGGTTTGTAAGGAAGGCGATGCGCGAAACCTTACTTTGTATCCGTGCTATAACAAAAAAAACCGACTCAAAAAATATAAAGCTAGAACATTGAATATGTTGCAATTCAATGGTTATTGATATTTTCTAATACTGACTCAAAATTTATTCTTTTAATCAAAATAGTCACTCAAAAAATTTGTGCGAAAATTTCGAAATTTTACTTTTATCCCAGACTTTTCAGGATGAAACATTTAAATAGGACCAACTTTGAGCTATTCGTTTCCGAATTAAAATGAATTAATTTGAATTCGATAAATGTATGAAGATTACACATGCCCTGGACAATCTTCATTGTTTATTTTAACACCTCAAAGTCACTTTCAATAAAAAAAAAAATACGTACATTTACATTAGCATCAAGACCCACTATCGATCACTCGAGGCTGTATATTTCGACGTCAATGCCTGTAAACGGTAGCCTATACGAGATAAAATCGCCTTGTCTCGACAGACGCCATCTTTTTTTTCGCGCGCGGCAAGTAAAAGCGTGTAGAGACTCGTTAAATTGTGCGGATTAAACTGTGGATTGGTCTGGACATACTCTTTGCCGTTTAGTTTGAAGCGAGTAATAAATTCCATGATAAAAATCAGAGATTTTATTGAATGGATATTAATCGCGCTTCGTTTCAATCGATTTTCGCTTACGGTTTATGTTTTGCTGTGCGTTTGATCATAGACAACTTGAAGAAGTTTATCGTCATAAGATTATATATGGGAACGTTAAGATCTTAATCACTGAATTCCAGTATTGGCTTTTATTTCAGAAAAAGGCGTATTGAAGCAGAATTGTCGATGAAACATTATTCAATAGCAACCCCATCGAATAAGAACGGCATCTCTATATTGCTAGATGAAAAGTACTTGAATACTAGAATTAACGGATTTTTTTATCCGAGCACGATAAAGTGACTGAACTACACCTGGTGGTAAGCGTAGTACAGTCTAAAATAAACTGATAATCCACTGATAAACAATGCGGTGGTCACCAGAATCATGCCGGCCTCTTCAGAGAGGGAAGAAGCAAATCGAGGGGTCTGCGACAGGTCAGGCGGATGCAGGCAGAGGAATACAGGGATGTACCCCAATACCCAACCCAACCAACTATCAAGTCATGTCGCAAGCCCTTGGGACAACAGGCTATACACTGACTAATCTTGGAACGCGATCCACACAAGGTGTGTGGGTCGCTATGTCAGGTTTAACACCAGTAGGTGGTCGCTATTCGGGCGGATATGAATATCCTACCACCAGCCGGCTGAATATATATTGACAGAATTTAACACACACGCAGACTATGACCTGTATTAGAATATAAGCTATTTTTTATCCCAGAAAAATATATTTTCGCGGGTAGAGTTTCAGTAGAAAGAAATAACAACACATCTCTGAAGTAATTTTTACAGTGAGTGAGATATCCTGAGGCCCAAACCCCTTTCCCCTCTCCAATCTCTTAATCATCACTTTCCTTAAAATTCGGCAACGTGCCCATATTCTTTTTGGTACTAGTACTAATCTATTGCGAGCGAACATGGGCAATGGATATCACTTACCTTCAGGTTACCCATTTGCTCATTTGCCGGCTTATATTAAAAAAATCCAATCAATTACAAAACGACTCAACACGCATTACGTTGGCAAGTTTTCCCTGTTTTGAAGGTTTAATAAGAACGTACCCACATACAAAGATAAAATAATTAAATACACCCAACAGTTACACACGTAGCCCTGACCCCACAGTAAGATACGAGCCTTGTGTCGTGGGTATCAGGAACTACGAGAGTCTTTCGGTCTAACAACACCCAGACCCCGAAACAAATATTTGTGGATAACACAAACATTTGTCTCGGTGCGGGGATCGAACCCGCGGCCTCTCGCTTAACAGCCGGTTACTCGCCCACTGCGCTACGGAGGCTGTCATAAACGAGCACAACTTGTCATTTCACTATTATTTATTATTTTTAAAAGCAGTACAACATAAGACACGTAATCAAATACCCATTGAATAGAAAAAGCAAACAATACCGCTCTATTCGAGACAAACAGAAGGACCATAAAAAATATAAAAGACATATTCTTAACACATGTATCTAATTTCTGACAGTTTTTATTGTCTCGTGAAAAGTTCAATAAATAACACGTTATTTAACGTGTTAAGACGTTTACAACAGCTGAGATACGCGGATTAGTGATAGAGTTGGTACAAGGTACAGGGTGGTAGGTTCCTCGTATGCGAGAGGTCGTCTGGGTTGGTACCACCGCTTTGTCTATTTCTGTCACCAAGCAGCAGTGTGTAAGCTAACAATACATAACATCTTATGTCTCAGGGTGACGAGCGCAATTCAGTGCCATGCAGTGCTTTGTAATTCAAAGTTATGTGTGGTGTTGCTTCTGTTTATGGGCAGGCGCTTACCATCAGGCGAACTGCTTGTTTCATCATTCAAGCTAATAACAAATAAAACAACTTTACTTGCTAGAACAAAGGTTGAACTTGCAAATATCCATCAAGCATCCGTCAATAAGACAGTAAAATTGTTCGACGGCCCCACTCCCACGACGGTTCCCGACCGCAACCATTGTGGCATTCCGTGTAACGTCATTATTGCAGGAACACAGAACTGCGCGCGCGCATGGAACAATGCACATCGACCACTTTCCGTACAGTTTACTGCCATTGTGGTCTTCCGTGAAATTTGAATATACTTATTGCTCAAAACAAAGGAAATGTTTTAATGTATTGTGACACAATGGGCATGACAGGGAAAGTGGTGAAAGTGAAAATATTTTGTTTGTTTTTACTTGAAAAATCACCATCTCACAGAAGTAACCGTTTACTATTGCATTTCGTAGGGTGATATAGGGTGATTGGGATATATGGAAAACCAAAGCCCCCCTCGGCTTCGCAGTCCCTTAACAAAGTCCTTTCAAGTTAGCAACGCAGCCATGTTTCTAATATGATGGATGATAATGGACGTTGAGATCACTTTTTTTATAGCATAGATCGGCAAATGAGTAAGTGGGTCACTTGAAGGTAAATGCTTTCCACCGCCCATGTACGCCCACAATACTAGAAGAATCATATAATCTCTTATCAACGATGTATTTCTTACAATTATGTAAAGTTTAACAATATTTTAAGACACAGTTAACAATATTTTAACAGGGGGTGAGCCTATACTAAATTGGAATCAAAAAGAATCAGAATACTAATTCCGGGCAACTCATTCGTCATTTTACGAATCGAAAATTTGTAATGTTATGATTGCGCGATCTGGGAATCGTACCCGGGATTCTACGGTCTCAGCCTTAGTACGCTGGCACTAGACCGACGAGGTGATTAATTACATGAGTTTAATCAAAACTTAATAAATAAATATGTTTAATAAAAATCCATAAGTATTACACAATACTCACTCATTACAGGAAGAAGCAGCAGTCTGCGACACCGTCACCAGCGTGGTGGTCGTGGTAGTTACCACGTCACCAATACACCTCCTTCTTGAACATTCATCCAGCACACGATCCTCCTTCAACGGCTGTAGAACCTCCTTTGCCTTATTAGGTCCAGTCTTTACGGATGACCTTTGGAATTTAAGACTCGCCGCTGACCGTCCATCAGTGGTCACCTCAGTTTCCTCAGTAACCACCGCACCTTTCCTACTTTTACTCACAGTTTTAACGTTCTTTCCAATCATATCACCGTTTTTAACTACTTCTTCCCTAGAATCTATCAGTTCTGTCTGAGGAAGACCGTTCTGTAGCATAGTCTTTATACTGTCAGCGCTTATACATATCCTATCTAATTCTGTTGTGTTCATATATTCGTAATTCTGGGCTATTGGTTGCCGTCTTTGGTCCCTTTGCCATGTTTGGTATTCGAAGCCATATATAGGCTCTGTTTCTACTCCGAAGGTTACTGGGGTTTCATCAGGAGCTGGTTCAATTTGTGCGTTGTCGAAGAAATCGTCTGTTAGTTCCGTGATCTGCGCCCCTGGTCTTTTTGTGTCATCGTCGTGGAAGTTAAGGAAATTTGTGTTGTTCACTTTTCTCTTGCCATACAATTGTCGGTAATACTTCTCCTGGTCACCGTACATCCAACACACTTTCCACCATTGTTTGCACATCAGTATATTAGCTGAGTTTGATGCTTTCACATGTCTTGTGGCGGTGGCTGACATTTTGCTTTTGTTTTTCTGAGGATTTACATATGATATTGTGTTTGGAAGGAAATTTCGAAATGGCCATTATTTTTACAAAACCGTGCTATCGCGTAATGGGTCTTTCAAAACTTAATTCATCCTATAACCAACCTAATCCTATTTTTAGAAGTGTAAGTACAGAGAAGCTTATCTTGTCGATAGTTACTTTATAGAGGAACATAATGAAAATACAGCATTATGAATACATACATGGTATATACATACATACATACAAACATCGTTAGAAATTTGTATGCAAATATTCATAACGATTTGTTCATCGTTGATAACTAAACCGATGTCAAGTTTGATCAGCTCATCAGATATCAAAACGTGGCGGAGATAATTGAAAACGTTTCGTAATTACTATGGAAGATGATGTTGAAATATGTTGTAATTTGAATAAATCTCAAATGAGATAGGTAATAAAATAACTGGTTACGTTATTTTATCATCGGCCACAATAAACGAATGACACATTTATCGGGAATTTACAACAGTGTTTATTGATTTCGAAGGATTTATTACCGTTATTATTATATTTATGTTACAAAAAACGGTGGCGCCGTTGAATGGGGGAGCAATGACTTTATTTATTGGCTATCATTTTTTATTTAAGAATGCGATGTCCATGTATCTGATTGATGAAAAATATAAATTAAAAATGTAACTGTTCTACCATTCGCTAAGTATTATTCGTATTTTAAATACAAGGCTCTTTGCGTGTATATCTCGTCGTGGAATGAAAGCAACCTCAGTAAAAAATGGACTAACTACAACTTTGCCTAAACTTTCAGGGATATAGACGTGAACTAATAAAGTTATAAAAACTCTAACTGGCTCTATTACTTTATTTTCTAAACACAATTTCCAAATACTAATTTCAATTTCTAAGTACTTATATTCGTTACTCCACTTACATCGTAGCTCTATCTTCGCGGTAATCTTTACCGATCATAACGGTGGCCGCGGAGCTGCGCACGCGCACCCATTATCTCCCCCCTTTACCCCCTCTCTTCCGATTTCGCATCACTTCATCTCGCAATTGCGGTCGCGTGTTATTACATTTTATTTATTCCCATACTCTACCCGGAACGTTGGTTCAAGTAATTGGTTTTTGAATTTCACCAGCCGTCGTTTGGAATAAAAAATATTAAAAAAGATTTCAATATTACATGCTGACGGATACAAGGTAATAATATTATTCACGTATTTGGAAGTTAAATAAAATCCTGCCCTTGCATTATAAATAAATAAATAAATACACCCAACAGTCACATACATAGTCCTGACCCCACACTAAGATACGAGTTTTGTGTCGTGGGTATCAGGAACTACGAGAGACTTTCGGTCTCACAATACCCAGACCCCGAGACAAATATCTATATGCCTTTGAATTGCTTACTCTTTAGCTCGAAGGTGAGCAACGCATACATTTGATGGTAAATTTTAGAATGAAGATTGATGAAAGAATAGAGAGAGCGTTGCCGATCTTTAAGGAAAGAGTAGGTTCTATTCTTGAAGATTCCCCAGTCGCATCGGTCTGAGAATAACGCAGGTAAAAGATGAATCCAAAACGACGAGGAACGCCAGCAATAATGGTAGAGACCAGCTTACTAATCCCAACATACTACACTATAAATTGTCGAAAATTACTGACTCATTTTCATGAGTCACATATGCTAGCCAGAATTTCATCGTCATTATTACCACTATTCCTATATAGATATAAACTTAACCATCACGTTTTTGGAAGTCACTTTGTAGTCATTCCAAGAGAGTCCCAAACGGTTCCTCCTAACGAACTTTTCGCAGAACTCAAGGTGAATTCGTTCGGTTATCTTGATTAGTCACACCGACACTAAATTACTCGATGTTTTATGGCCGAAGAACATCGATTTTAGAAACGACTTCCACTAAAGATTCCATATTTTGTGTTAGGTTTTCTCGCGGATTCACCCGTGTAAATGTCTTTTCTCAGAATGAAAAGTTACCTAAGACCCAATCCAGATCATTGTCTACTTGTATGCAAAATTTCATCTAAATCCGTTTACTAGAAAGCATGATTTGTTAACAAACATACAGATCCACAAATTCATTAATATTCATACTTTCACATTTATAATATTAGTAGCAAGGTTTCGAACACTTCGTTGAAGATCGTATTTGACAACATTTTACATATAATGAGTGAATGATGTGATGTGAAATGAGTGAAAAAAATCGCCGCGCTGTAGAAGACAGTATGAATGGGCCGAGTTGTAACTATTGTCTCACAGAAAACCTAATTCAAGGTAATGAAAAAAACAACTAACGACAGATCAGTTTAAACAGTCCTGTAAATACAGAGCCCCGGTGTGGATGATCCTTAAGCTGAGAAGGTTTTAGATCTCATCGTGCCCAGTAATTTCGCTTTCGAAACACAACAGAGCTATCATACTGCTACTTAACAGCAGAAAGAAGTAACTACCTAAACAGACTCTTTTCTTTGGTTGAATTGAATGACGAGACGAGCAAGTCGATCGCCTGATGGTAACACCACGCCTATCCATAAACAGAAGCAACACCACACAGAACTTTGAATAATTATAAAGCACTGAACTGCGCTCGTTACCCCGAGACATAAGATGTTAAGTATATGCCTAGTAATTTCACTGGCTTCAATATCCTTCAAACCGAAACACAACAGTGCTTACTATTGCTTGGCGGCAGAAATATATAAAGCGGTAGTACTAACCCAGACGGCGCTCGCATACAAAAGACCTACGCATAAAGTTTGTTTTCAATAGTAAATCAAAATCTGTAGAATTCATTCACGTGAACTATTATTTCTTACGGAAGTTTTAAAAACATCGAATTTATATAAAAAGAAATCGTGATGTATCTTAAAAACTGCATGTTAATAACTTCACTACGAACCTCTACTACCACAGAACTTAAATTTATTTAAATACATTAAAAACGAATATGAAAAATGTAAACATAAATGATATTACACCATTTTATTGCTTTTCGTATATTAAGACATAAACTACGAAAAGACTCAATTTAATTACAAAAAACCTTAATTATTGGGTAACGGAATAACCAGATGTCGATATTTGATCGAACCTGTTTGGTGACATTATATTATCGATGTTGGTTTTATCAAGAGCTAGCTTCTGCCCGCACCTCTCTTGAATTATTTTATACTAGCTGTCCCTTGCGGTTTCACTCGCTTACATTTTTTTAGCATAGGCCGGCAAACGAGCAAAGGTCACCTGATGGTAAGTGATCTCCACCACCCATGTACAATACTAGAAGAATCATGGGCGCGTTGCCCTCTTTAAAGGGATAATTAGGGATTTGGCTGGGGAGGGGGATTTGAACTTTCAGATATCTCACTCAACGTACGAAACGCAGCAGCAAGCAGCTACGTTTTCGTCGGTTTTCAATGAGACAGTCAGTGGTGACGACCCGGTTGAGCCAGCCCATTAATGCTATAGACAAAACTATCTACAGCGTGGCTCTACCACTCGCAAAATACCACTTACATGCTACTACTTACTTCTCTCGCATAGGTCATACATAGCATGATGTTAGTTTCCAATTTTGGTTTGATAGTGACATTGATTCAGTTGTTTATTTACAGTTGAAATTATGACTGTCCCGAATTTATTTAACTTGAAAACTTTTCCAGAACCATAAAAAACAAATTAAAAAACAAATACATATATTCATCGATAGCATCATAAGTAAAAAGAAATATATATAACAAAACAGGAAGCATTTATGCCGGCATGATTCTGGTGACCACCTATAAACTCATTGTTTGTTGGTGTCACTAGTTTTCTGCACTGCACTTATCATAAGGTTTAGTGCAGTCACTTTGCCGTGCCCGGATAAAAACAATAAATACCCGTTACCGCTGATGGTCCCGCCACATACTGTTGAACCTCTCTGGTCCAACAGCGACGGTTATGTTGGCAGTACCGTTTGTATATAAAAATATATCGTCACATAAAAGTTTTGCACGCCGAGACGGGATCCATAAAAAGTTTATTGTCTGATCACTTTATAAAATCGTGACCGTCGAGTAATATAGATATTAAAGAATTATTTTGATTATAAAAATTAATTTCTCAAACTGAGTTGTTAATGCCATGCCATGGTGTTAAATTGGGGGTTGGAAGACATCAAACTTCAGTAGTAATTTCCTGACTTTGGATTTGAACCCGGTATTGCGACGTTGACCATTAGAGTAATGAGACGCTATTGCGATTTCAATCTACAACCCTAATATTTATCAAGAAATTTCAGAAGCTATTCACACAAAAATCATATTGAGAAGTCCCGCTGCGTCAAAGGCCAACACAATTAACATTGATCCAAAAAGGATGAAGCTCAATTAGCAAAACCTCAAGAAGCATATTTTTAATTATCAAAAAGATAAAGGAACCAAGAGCGTACAGCCGCGGCAAAGCGGTCGATTACTCGATTACGAAACTCAACATCTGTAGGTTGAAACAATTCGGCATTTTGTTACACCGTTATCGTTTTTATAAATCGTCTTATTAACCCTGTGCACGAAGAACTGAGCTTACGCACAACGCTCGCATGTAAATGAGGCGAAAAACCATCAACACATGCCATCTCTTTCGCACTACAACAATCGCGATGAAAGTGAAAGAGCCGACTATACCGTTCTGTTTGTTGGGTATGTTAATTCGAGATTTCTGAACGAGATGGCTACTGAACGGATTTTTTTCTGAATAGATTGTGCAGAATATTGTGTCATTTTTAAGTTAATTATATGAATGCATGGAAATGTTGGAACAGGTTTTTTGACACGAATTTTGGGTTACATTTTAAGACAGTATTTATCATACAGCAAAGAGTATTTTGTATTTCAATATTTTATACAAATCATTCATTCCTAAGTTTTCTAGTAATTTGTACACTATGCGAATAGTGATAGCAATATTTTAGTAATTTATTTTAGTAATAGTAATAGATATTTTTGCCAGTGGTAGAGCCACGCTGTAGACAAGTTTGTCTACAGCATGAATGGGCCGGCTCGAGCGGGTCGTTTCCACTGTCTCACAGAAAACAGAAATTAGCAGCTTGCTACTGCGTTTCGAACGGTGAGTGAAATATCCAGAGGCCCAAATACCAAATCGTTAATAATTCCTTTAAGGTCGGTAACGAGCCCATGATTCTTCTAGTATTGCGGGCATACGTGAGCGGTGGAGATCAGGTGATCCACTTGCTCGTATGCCAGCCTATTCTATTAAAAAATAAATATAAAAGCTAAGTGGAATGCTCACGCGTTTTATGGTAAGCACCATGGCTACCCATAAACAGAAGTAACACCACATAGAACTTTTAATTACAAATCACTGTAAGGCATTAGTTAACTTTGAATTACAAATCACTGCCATGCACTAGTCTGCGTTCGTCACCCCGACACATAATTTGTTAGGTCTCATAATGCCCAGTAATTTTACTGGCTTCAATATCCTTCAAACCGAAACGCAACATTGCTTACACACTGCTGCTTTGCGACTGAAATAGACAAAGCGGTGGTACTACCTGGATTTTTTTTATCCTGGCGCGGCAAAGTGATTACGTGAACGAGTTATAGTAGGTCGGCAGAATTATGCCGGCCTGCCTAATTGCTTCTTCAAACTCTGTTTGAGTGTTGTCATTGTAGGAAAGAGAGAAACCATAATGCCGGCAAACTAATCCGCAGCTTTATGGTCCGGCAGAAGATTTAAACGTATCTTCGAATTATGCCATTTTATGGAAGTAAAATTGTAAATTAATTCCTGGGGAGAAGCCACAGACCTCCAACAAACCTAATCATAAAAATAACACGTTTAAGAAACCATCTCAAAGAAATAATAAAGCCAAATAATACCGTTGAAAAATCTCATTAAATATATCAATTACAAGAAAAAAACAAGGACAACGAAATAATCAGTAGTCGCTAGGTGGCCGCAGGCGGAGTCGGGTTTGAAATGCTAACCTGCCAACCGACTACCACCATTCATGTTTACCTTCAAATCTAAATTCAACCTTAATGCATTCAACACAAGGCCTCATATTGATCCCTCTACACCGAGCTAAAATTTTAACCATTTATAAACGATATCAAACTCTACATCGCTGATGTAGAGTTGGAATTTGATTGTACTTTTCATTTCAAATCGTAAACGACAGCCCCAGGATAAGTCCCGGTGAAATTACTGGCTGCCGACTTGGTACCAAATGAAGGCTGTATTACTGCATCACCTTTGTATTTTTATTAAAAAAAGTAACCGGTTGTAAGTAGAGATCGTCGCCACGAATGTCGGCATCTATTAAATGTAAAACGACACCTGGGTTTGTCTAGTTAAATAACTAGAATTTGCAATTACGAAGTATCTTTGCATCTTTAATTAGCATTTTATAAACAGCGGTGATAGCTTAGCAGGGAGTGGTACGGACTGTCGAAACGTAAGTCGCAGATTCCAAACCAGCCTCAAGAGCATGCACTTCTAACTGTTCTAAGTTACGTGTGTTATTATTGCTTGCTTTAACTGTAAAAGAAACATCGTGAGGAAACTTGCATACCTAAGAAATTTCCTATAACAATTACGGAGGTATGTGAAGTCTACCAAACCACATCACACCAGCGTGGTGGGTTAAAGTCTAAGCCCTTTTATCCAGTAGAGGTCCGTGCACAGCAGTGGGGTTTAATACAAAGCTAGTATTTTTTATAAGTAATATCTAATTCCGTTACCATATTCCTATAACCTTGCTGGAATCCCATACCTTGAGGACAACGATAGCACGATCGTAAAGTGAAAAAAAATTGAGAATGACAATATATTTAACAATGGGGGTTCATTTTGTTAAATGTTTGTGTAATCCACAAATATTTGTTTAGGGTATTTTTTTCTGAGACCGAAATTTTCGGTGTCTTGTGTCGTAGTTCCTGATACCCACGACATAAGACTTGTATCTTAACGTGGGGTCAGGATTGCGTGTATTACTGCTTGGTGTATTCATTATTTTAATTTCACAGAATTCACTAGGTGGTAGGTCTCTTGCACGAGAGTCTATCTGTCTGGGTACTAGCGTTTTATTTCTGCGGTCAGTCACTATTATGTAAACACTATTTTGTTCTGGTTTAAAAGCATTACAGCCAGTGAAATTACTGGGTATTAACATATTATGTCTCGGAATTATGTGTGCAGTGTAGCACAAACCAATTCTTGTATTTTTTTATTGCCCTGATAGGCAGACGAGCAAGCACTGATGGTAAGCTGTCACCACCGCTCATGGACATCGGCAATACCAGAGGCACAGCCAAGCCGCCGCCTACCAATTTCTAATTTTTTCAATCTCTTAATACTGAGTGGTGTTGCTACTTGTTTATGGGCAGGGATTACATTACGATCAAGCGAAAGCTGATCACGTCATTCGATAAAAACATTTTATTTAAAATTCATATCACCAATTAGTGTCGGAGCTTATCAAAAATCTCTACTAACTACGAATAAAACAAGTAACAGGTGAGCAGTATGTGGCAAACACACCTCCACATCTTATCTACAGGCTTTAAGTCAGCTCTTGAAATTTTTACAAGTCAATATAAAAACCGGACTGGTTTTTGAAGTACCACAGTAACAAGAGAGCACGACGCGCGTAAATCACGAATGAATGAAAAGGCTTCACTGTAAATTGTGCATCGTAATTCTAAGTTAGTGCCAGGGTCTAATTGTACTTTCTTTATGATCTTATTGTTGAGTGGAATTTGTATTTATGAGAAGGGAATGTTACAGTTGTAGTTTAAATTCAGATATAATGTCTGTTAAAGTAAAAAAATCATTAGTCATTAAAACCATGCATAATATCGTCGTTAGCCTGATACATACACGCCTGTACCTCTATCGGATAGGCAGAGGTCAAATTAGTACATCAACGTCCAAAGCTTATATCCGACCGTGACATGACAGATGGCAAGCCTAGCGCCATAATCGACATAAATTTCAATCCTGGTCAACTGATGTGTGATTTTCCTTGACCTGTTGCATTGTCTTTCGAGACATAAATATTTTTTGGTTCGCGCCGCGTTGAATCCAGTGGTAAAGGAAGCCCACTTGAGTTTGTTTCGCCGGGTCAAATCAATTCGAGTTTTTGCAACGTCAATTAGTGAAAAAAAAACTCTGATCTCATTGGCAAACAATCGCTTGATAGTAATTGACACCACATTTGGCGATAGAATTGTTTATAAAACTTCCGAAACCCCAAAATAGCATTTGACATACAATTTTTAATTTTTGGTTTGAAAGCCTTTTCCTAATTTTGACTTGACACGAGTTTGTACAAAGCTTAGTTAACTTTTACATTGTCCTTCAAAAATCGCACAAAATATGGGCCCCTTTGTTTAGGCCACGATACATACAAAGAGGTAAAGTAATAACTTTTTGTCTGCAGTTAAAATTCACCAGAAACACCCAACCCTGTAGAATCACTATTCCTAGAGAATGCTCTATGGTGCCAAGTACCAGAGTGAGACATTTTTCCGGCCCTCTTTGCCCGTAATTTGCTTCAAACGCACCAGTTCGTAAAGCGACGGAAACAAACGACATTTCAATGGACACATGGGATTTATACGCCCTGGATGCGACACTGGAGAGATTTTATTACACCCATTATTGACAGTAATTACGGGAAAAAAGATAGGTCGATATTTATTGTCTAATAAAGCTTATTTAGATAAGAATATTCTTTATTGCACACCAAATAACTTAAAAGTAAGGATCATACAGCAAGGGTTATACAATGGGCGGTCTCATCGCAACCCGTGATTTCTTCGAGACAGGCTTATTTACCTCAAAATCGAAGTGATGCAGTAAAATAATAATTAGTAACGTAATACCAATTTAAGCTATTAATTTCCTTTAGAACCATACTTTTAATAAACAAACCTTCAGATAGTTTTAGATGGAGACCCGAAATTAAAAAAAAATGCAAGGTCATAGCTTCTCGTTTCACAACCGGCTATTTAGCAACTTTTTTATTAGCTTAAATGACGAAATGAGCAAGTCGCTCACTAGTTGCTTGCGAATGGTGGCAAGTGTCACGCCTGCCCATAAACAGAAGCAACACCAATAAGAACTTCGAATTATGAAGTACTGCAAGGTACTGCACTTCGCTCGTCACCCCGAAACGTAGGCTGTTAAGTCTAACAATCCCAGTGATTTAACTGACTTCAATTTGTTAAATAATCTGCTGCTTGGCGGCGGAAGAAGATAAAGCGATGGTAGCAAATCAGGTGGTATATCGCATACGAGAAACCTAAACTAAACTCATTAACTGTCGGTGGTGGCTGTTTTATTGAACTGCACTGCGCTTACCATTAGGTGTAGTGCAGTCACTTTACCGTGGTCAGAAAAAAGAAACTTAGTGCCAAAACACGCTATTGTAGAGCAAAAAAACACCCAGGAGACGCGGCTTAACTCTTGCATCAGTAAAATACGCTTCCAAAACTTAGCCACATCTAGCAAGTCCTAGACCTAGATAACTAGATCAATCTTGAGGCCGCGCGTCTCTATATTGCCTTTTCCGTGAGCCGAGATTGGCAGGTAAAAGGCCGGCTCTTTAGGTTTTTACACTGGCCCATTGGTTCGACACCTTATTGGGTGTGAACGCCGATGTGGACACGTGAGTGATTTGAGGGAACATTATTATTCACTAGTATTTACACGCGGGGTTTATTTATTTATTTATTTATTTATTTAAACTTTATTGCACACAAGTACAGGACATAACACTACAATATAACTAAGTTGAGAAGTACAATTGGCGGCCTTATCGCACAGGGCAATGTCTTACAGGCAACCATGGGATGGAAATGAAAGAAGGAGAAAGAAAGGGCAGTCAAGAGTGTACAATAAGCAAATATCAAAAGTATACATAAAAATAATAGATAATTGATTTAATTGATATAATCAATAAATATTATATAAAAAAAAAAAAAAAAACATAATATACATAAACTAATAAACTAACTATAAAATATGTATATGTATATATATAAATATATATATTTATTGCCAGTGTAGTTGTACGTTACAAACTAGTAGCGAGATAGTGCTCCTTCAACATTTTTTTAAACACAGGAAGCGATTGGGCACGCCTAATGCCTACCGGTAGAGCATTCCACAGTCGAGTAGCCTGGACAGTAAACGATTTGTCTGTATATATAGTGGAATGCGTTGGCGTCATCAATTTTAAATTTTCAGATGATCTCAGAGACCTTGTATGTGTGTCATGAAGGAATTGAAAGCGAGACTTTAGGTAGCAGGGAGTGACAGGACAGAACAGAATGTTATAAAGAAGAGATAGAATGTGTGCATTCCGGCGAAACCGTATGGGCAACCACTTGAGCTTGGCGCGAAACTCAGAAACATGATCATATTTGCGTAGTCCAAATATGAATCTGATACAGAAATTCTGGAGGCGCTCAAGTTTGTCTAATTGTTGTTCAGTAAGATCAAGATAGCTGACATCTGCATAATCAAGGATGGGAAGAAGAAGGGATTGCGCAAGTGAAACCTTTGTGGAAGTGGGTAGAAAATTGCGTAGCCTTCGCAAGGATGCTGCTGAGGCAAACAGCTTTCTACTTACGTCTTGTAATTGTGGCACCCAGGAGAGAGATTTATCTAGGTATATCCCAAGATTTTTCACTTTGTCACTATACGGGATACTAATACCGTTACAAGTGATAGGTGGTAATTGTGACTTTTGTAATTTGGATATCATCCTAGGGCTACCGATGATGATGATCTGCGTTTTGGAGGGATTCACTTGTAGACCATAGGCCTTACTCCACTCGCAGATATGATACAAGTCGGCATTGACTGTAGTAACAGCTTCCGTCATCCTATCTAGTGATGCTTGGTAGTATATTTGGAGATCATCGGCATAAAGGTGGTAGGCAGAACGGAGTTTAGACGAAATAGTATTGATAAAAATTGTGAAGAGAAGAGGAGATAAAACGCCGCCCTGTGGGACTCCGACAGAGGTGGTGCAATAAGAGGAAAACCTATCCTCAATGCAAATGCGCTGCCGGCGTCCAAACAGGTAGCTACGAAACCACTCAATTGCCAATGGAGATATGTTAAGAGAACACAAAATGCTAAGCAAAACGTCAAAATCGACGGTGTTAAACGCGTTACTGAAATCTAGTAAAGACAAGATTGTCAGCTTACCGTCCTCCATACCAAATCTGATGTCGTCCGTAATATGAACCAGCGTGGTGGTGGTGCTGTGGCCTGGTCGGAAGCCAGATTGAAGTGGATTAAGGAGTTGATTGATGGAGAGGAAGTTACTGAGTTGAGAGTGGACTAGCCGTTCGAGCACCTTGGAAAGGAATGGTAGGATGGATATCGGACGGAAATCGGTGAAGGTAGAAGGATTATTTTTCTTGGGTATGGGAATTATTTGGGCTTCTTTCCAAGCTTGCGGAAAGAACCCACTGGAAATGGAGTAGTTGAGGATGTGAGATATGATGGGAAGGATTTCGTCAAGGATAGGAAGGATCATATTACGGCCGACAGAGTCACTTCCAACCGCATTGGATGAAATTGACATAATGGTCCTCCTAACATCACAAAGAGCAAATTGTTTGAAGAGCAAAGGGGAGCAGTCGGGAGTCTGGCAGGATGAAAGAAGTTTTAATGTATTATCTTTAGTAGTCCTGTCATAATTGGACGAAGAAGAGAATTTTTGGTTAAGAGAATTTAAATCAAAATGTTTCGGAAAAGGGTTTTGTTGAGATTTTCCAACTCCCAGTGACTTCAGAAATTTCCAGACTCTAGCTGGATCGCCATTTTCGATTGAACTATGGATATGTCGGCGTTGTGCATACCTACACACCTTTCTGCAATGATTCCGAATAGCCACGTACTTATCCCAGTTTGTGTCGTTGGGGCGATATTTATACCTTGACTTGGCAGCTGCTTTCTTTGCGAGAAGTTCCTTCATATCACCAGTGAGCCAAGGTGACGGAAGATGTTTTATCCTGATTGCACGGACCGGAGCATGAACATCATACAGCTGGATCAATTTACGGTTGAAAATTTCAACCTTATCATCAATACCCTCAGAGGCGATGAGCATACTCCAGTCAATTTTTTCAGCATCTCCGCGAAGACTATCAACGTTCATACCACGAAAATTGCGCTGCAGGAGAGTTTTGGGTTTAGATTTAGGTGGACGAATACGGTAGGATAGAAAGAGTAGATCATGGTAAGAGAAGGCGTCAGCGGAACATTGCCCGTGTTTTGCAACATGATTTATGGAGGAAACGAAGATAAGATCAAGAAGAGATGGAGTACAATTTGGAAGGTGATGAGTGGCAGAAAGTGGAAGGATAGAGAGGTTACAGGATTGAACAGAGTTCTGAAGGGAGGAAGAACGGGAGTCGTTCTTAAGGAGACAGGTATTAAAGTCACCCATGATTATACAATGACTGTACGAAGGAACAAAGTTTTCAAGAAGTATTTCCAGAGAAGAAAAGAAGTTAATGCGAAGAGAAGGGCAGTAGTAGGTACCAAGTAGAATCTTAGAATTAGAATTAGATTAGAATCGTAGGTTTATTTATGTTTTAGAGTTATATGAGGGTTTAGTACAATCTTCATGAATGGTAGAGCTCCTCTGTAGACAGTTTTGTTTACAGCATGAATGGAATGAAGCGCGCGACTTGTTACAAGTGTCTCACAGAAAAAGTCAAATAGTGGCTCGCTGCTGCATTTCGTATTGTGAGTGATTTATCTGCTGGTGGTAGGATATTCATATCCGCCCGCATAGCGACCACCGTACACATGGTGTTACAACCTGCCATAGCAACCCACACACCTTGTGTGGATCGCATTCCAGGATCAGCCAGTGTATATCCGGTCTCTCGAGGGGCTTGCGGCATGACTTGATTGTTTGGTTGGGGTGGGTATACGGGTGCATCCTTGAATGTCTGATGGGAAAAGGGTTAGGATCATGGGTCAAGCCCCCTGTGGAGAACCGCATATACACTGGCTGACCCTGGAACGCGACCCACACAAGGTGGGCCACTATGGCAGGTTTTAGCACCAGTGTACGGTGGTCGCTATCCGGTCGGATAAAGTATCCTCCCACCAGGAAAAGGCTTACCATCAGGTCTCAACCTCAAACTTAGCCGTACAAACATACGTTTCGTCATACAGACTAATAAAAAATCTTGATTTTAAGAGCTCAATAAATATGCATTGATTAACTTAATAGTTACGATTGGCCAAATTAAAACACTGTTATTAAAATTAATTGATGCTAATAGCCTGGCATTATCTCTTTATATTATTTCTCAAATGTGTTTTTTTGTCGGAACGTTAAAACTTCCATAATTCTTCATCAAATTTAATGATTAAAATACCATTTTAAAACTTATGTTTGCCGCTATTGATGAAAAATAGACAAAAGTTTTAATATTTAAGCTTTGCCAAAAAAAAAAAATTTACAATGCCATCTTTTGACAGTATAATCAACTAATTAGTTGTATTGTTAATTTATAATTACTTTATTATATTACGTAACTTTATAATATGCTGACCACTATCGCTGCTAAGTATTCGCACGGGTCACCTAGTCTTTTATATTTAACAACAACAGACATAAATTTCCACTTAATCATTTTACGTTGATTCCCATACTGCTAACTTGATATACAACAATCCCATACAAACAAAGGCTTATGAGTTGGCGATTTGAATAATAAATTATCTTTGTCATTTAGTTTTGTAACACGTTCTGTTATTGTTCTCATATATTTATTATCTTTTTTTTCTCATATGTAGATCTGTAGCCATGCTTCAAGTGCTCGGGTATTATCAGCCGATACACTAACACACCGATTTTGCAATGCCATTTTTAGAGCGGAGTTCCCAAAGGATACTATCAGAACTTTTTTACAGGGGTTACGCTTTCTGCCTGTTTTATAGCAGAAGTTGGTAAACATAGTTGATAAAGAAGTTGGTAAAGTTTTGCTGGTGGGAAGATATTCGTATCCGACCGGATAGCGACCACCGTACACTGGTGTTAAAACTTGCCATAGTGACCCACCTTGTGTGGGTCGCGTTTCAGGGTCAGCCAGTTTCTATTCGGTTCTCCCGAGGGACATGCGACACGCCTTGATGGTTGGTTGGGGCGGGTACAGGGTACATTCTTGTATTATTGTGCCTGCATCGGTCATCCTGATGTACCCTATACCCGACCCAATCAACTATCAAGTCATGTCACAAGCCCCTCGGGAGAATCGGATATACACTGGCTGATCCTGGAATGCGATCCACTCAAGGTGTGTGGGTCACTATGGCAGGTTTTAACACAATGTGTACGGTGGTCGCTATTCGGGCGGATATGAATATCCTACCATCACAACTTAAGAGTAAGCGAGATGGTAATATTAAGGTCAATTTAGTGGCATAATCTCTATGCACCGCGCAGCCGGTCTAGCATTATACATGGAATTCATTGTATAAAACAGACATTGTTATGGCCTGGGACTGAACCCACACCGGATTTTCAAAGTATGTACTGCACTCCCACAAGACCATTGATGTTATTATCGGAATAATAGTATCTCATTAATCATCTAGTTATGTAATATACATACGAATTCAATCATAGCCTTATCTAACTGCGTCATAAAAAAAGGCAAGTGTGTCGAACCAGTGCATCTAGGGTTCCATAATTCTTACTTTTTGTTTTTTCATAACTGTTAAATTGCTGGTAGTAGGATTGGGAGAGGGAGGGGGATTTGGGCCTGCGGATATCTCACTCACCGTACGAAACACAGAAGCAAGCTGTTACTTTACATTTTCTGTGAGACAGTGGTAACGACCCGGTAGACCCCATTCATGCGATAGACAAAACTGTCCACAGCGTGGCTCTACCACTCATAAATTACTGTCGAACCAGGATAAAAAAAACTACAGAGGGACAGACCATAACGCGACATAGCCTTATTTAAAAAGTTATGTTGACACCCTTTTGTTACCGAACCCTAATAACCCGTCTATTTCTATAATTAAAAAGCTATATCATAATCAAAATGAGAATACCTAGATAAAAAAACGCGCTGCGATCGATTAATTTATTCGCCAACTCAGACTAGACCTTTCTCGTATGAGCACTTCATTTTCATATAAATCGATGCTAGAGATTGCTCATGTGAAGGTATTTTAATGGACATATACCTTGTAGGACTAAGGTTAATTGAATGAAGGGATTAGCATTTCACAATTTAATTTTTATAGCACAAGACCGGCTTGTCTGTAAGAGGATACTTTTTTCTCCTTTTCACTGCAGCACTGTTGCACTGCTGTGTTTCGGTTTGAAGGACATCGAAGTCAGTGAAATTACTGGGCATTATGAGACTTAAAATCTTATGGCTCGGGGCGACGAGCGCAGTTCAGTGCCATGCAGTGCTTTGTAATTCAAAGTTCTGTGTGGTGTTGCTTCTGTTTATGGGCAGGCGTGACGTTCACCATCAGGCGAGGGCCTTGCTCTAAGAAACTCTTTTTTTATAAAGCTCAAAAAACAAGCGAGTGGGACACTTAATAGTAAGTGATCTCCACCGCTTGTATCACCCACATTATTAAAAGACATGGACGCGTTGCCGACGTCACAGGGAGGGGTTTTAAGGGGTTGTGAAGGGGATTATAAATCAAATCAAATCAAGAGTGGTCTTTACTAATGTATCACAGAAAACTGACGTAAAGTAGCGGCTTGCTGCTGCGTTCCGTACAGTGAGTTAGATATCCCGAGGCCAAATTCCCTTACCATTCCCAATCCCTTAATTATCCCTTCCCTTTAAGATCGGCCACACGCCTATGATTCTTCTCTTATTGTAGGCGTACATGGGAACTTCACGCCGGTATTTTTAAGACAGTGGAACCACCCCAGTCGAGCCGGTCTATTCTTACTGTAGTGTAAATGGACAACAACGGGGCTCTTCTGCACAGATTTCTTATTATTATATTTAATTTGTAATTAGAATAAGTGAGAAATATTCGTAAAAAAAACACCAATGTATTTGGATAAAATTTCCATAATTTGTCTCTACAGCTCTACATTGATTCGATTACATTTAATTCTAAACAAAACTTATAAAGCATGTATAATATTTATGCAAAATGATTTTTCATTCCTAATCAGTTGATACCTATCCGGATTAAGGATATTTGTAGAGTCCGGTTATTTTAAATATTTCACGGCTACTGAGCTTTTTTTGTTACATAAATCAAATTCGCGTTTGTACGATTTGCTTTTATTACATACATTATTTATTCTTTATTGGATTTTTTGTAACATTACTAATTTATTAGGGTATCAATAATAATAATTGTAGCCGGGTTAACTGTACTGTACATAATTGTACTAATTTCATAAATGTGGAATAAATACGCCCAAATAATATTAAATTCATAACTACCGAAAAAGTTTCGTTTAAATTAGCCGGATAAGCCTTTGTTTTAGATTAAGATCTAAAGGTACTTTATATATGGATAAACTTAGTTCTCAAGGTTAACTTAACTCTAAATTAGAGAGACGTTGCCCATGATTGACTAATAAACCGACAAGTTAAACCATGTTAAACTTATTATAATAGATTGTGACTGGTTTGCCAAAAATACCGAGCCAATTTCCTTCCAAATGCAATTAATTACCGCAGTATGATTCTCACATGCTCCACACTGTAATCCTTTGTGATGGCTTCACTTTCTACGCAACACAACACTTTTTATCCACTTCACCAACGCGAGAGACCCCACCGAGGGTACCTCCGGCGCTTACATTCAACCACATTCACGATAGTTTCCACAAAAACAAGAAACGCGCGAAAACAATTCAAAACTTCGTAAACAAACGCTTCCCGCAACAGCGCATGCGCGACTGAGTGACATGAGCGCGGCCAACCGAAACACGGCGTAGGACACGAGACGGAACATTGCAAATCGTTTTAACTAGACAGAGACAGAAAACCATCCCTTTATCCACTCAAATTCGCCACGATATACTACAATAATTGACACAACATATTGCTATGTCGCTATGCTAATCATATGGGTCGTAAATTAAAGTTTCGAGGTCGTTTTACGTTTAATTAAAGATAGAAAGCCGATGGTGCGTTCGAGAGATGAGGTTTTTAATGGCGTCGTAATAAGTAGATTTTTACTGCTCGATATTAATCGAAGTTTTAGGACTTGTCGAGTAAACTTGGCTCTTATTTTATACTATATATCCAGGATCAGTTAATATTTAAAATGGTATAGGTTACTAACCTTTACACACGACTTCGTCCGCATGAAGTCAGTTTTACAAAACATATTTCCCATACAAACTTTGCATCCCCCTTCTTAAAGATTGTATTTTTATATATCCCTTCTGAAATGATATCTACAAAATAAAATTAACACCTTATCAATATTTCGAGTTTTTGTCTCTAATGGTTTGGGCTGGGTCATTTTCTGGTGAGTCAGTCAGTCTTTTACTTAAAAATTTTAACTTCACTAAACAGAGTTTAGATGGAAGAGTTTAAATGTGTATGTATTTAATGTATTTAAAAAGGCAAGGTTCTTTGAAAATGTAATATTAAGTATTATTGTATAGTTAAATTGATTGATGTTTATTTTTCGTTAACTGATAGAGCCAAAAGCTTTTGCAAAATACTTATCTATCCAGAATAATTTGCGCATTTTTATAGCATTGGCCGGCAACCCAGTAGGTGTGTCTGATGATAAGTGACTTTCAATACCCTGACTCACTTTTATCATAAAAAAACAAGTTTAAAACGCTCTACCGTAAAGTTCACGTATTAGCGTTTTAATATATTTGCCTTTCCAGTGACGATATATATATTAATAAATCTGTTTTTACCCTTACCAAGCATTTGTCGCTGGTGAAGATGTTTTAACAGGCATGCAAGGTAAAAATTGTGTAGCATTCGTTGAGGAGCGGGCGGCGGGCTGTATCATTCGCCTCCTCGCAATCAACGTAATGACTGCGGTGGCTTGTGATTTCATACGCAGCTTTATCATAAGAACTCGTGTTGTAGTCACTTTAGATGTTATATTAGGAGGTACTTCTTAACCCACGCAAAAAAGAAGAGGTTCCATCATCATCGAATCATTTTGACTAATTTAATAAATAAATAAATAAATAAATACACCCAACAGTCACATACATAGTCCTGACCCCACAGTAAGAAACGAGTCTTGTGTCGTGGGTATCAGGAACTACGAGAGACTTTCGGTCTCACAACACCCAGACCCCGAAACAAATATTTGTGGATCACACAAACATTTGTCTCGGTGCGGGGATCGAACCCGCGGCCCCTCGCTTCACAGCCGGCTACTCGCCCGCTGCGCCACGGAGGCTGTCAACAAAAATAAATATAAGGTGGTAGGTCCTTCATAAGCGAGAGACCGTCTGGGTTGGTACGTTTGTCTAGTTTTGTCCAAGCTTGTTGTTTTTTGTTTAAGCACGGTTGTGTTTCGGTTTGAAGGACATTGAAGCCAGTGAAATTACTGCCCATTATGAGACTTAACATCTTATGTCTCTGGGTGACGAGACGAGAGACCTACCACCTTGTAAACACCTTGCGTAGCTCTTGTTGCCTCTTTGCCAACCCCTTCAGAGATACAGGTGCCATAAATTATGTTATGCCATAACGGGATGTTTGTTTAAATGCATATTTTATGTCAAAGCACTATCATTTAATATAATATACGTCATGAAATGTGGAAAGCAGATATAAAATAAGTAGTGGATATAAAACTATTACGAGAGACACGTCACATGTTAAGTGGTCAGTTAATGTCATTAATCAGCTTCCATTTAAAGATAAAGTTGGTAAACTGGCGGGGAAAGTTATTTATGTACGAGTGGTAGTGGTTGCAGATTATTGTACAAAACTAAAAGAAAACAAAATGTTCTTTTTTTATATAGCATAGACCGGCAAACGAGCAAGTGGGTCACCTGATGGTAAGTGATCTCCACCGCCCATGTACGCCCACCACCAGAAGAATCATGGGCGCGTTGCCGACTTTAAAGGAAAAGGGATAATTAGGGATTGGGAAGGGGAGGGGATTTGGGCTTCCGGATATCTCATTCACCGTACGAAACGCAGCAGCAAGCCGCTACTTTACGTCGGTGTTCTGTGAGACAGTGGTACGACCCGGTTGAGCCAGCCCATTCATGCTGTAAACAATACTGTCTACAGCGTGGCTCTACCACTCAAATAAAAACAAAACTATTTTAAGTCAATGTTATTGCAGTTTCATAATCAATGGTTAATACCACCATCTCAAGTGTTTTTTATTTTTTTGAAGTGAAATCCCTTTAGCACCGTTGTGATTTGAAAATTCGATGTAACGAAAAAGCGACAAACCCACCACCTCCCATGGCCCAACCAACCTCCCGGTTATATGGGAGAAAAAGAAAAAAAAGCGACAGTAAAAGAGACATACATATTCATAAATAGGATTTAGCCTGCGAGACAATGAGATAGATTGCAAGTATGCTATCACGTGTCTTTGCGTCTGCGTACAACGAAGCCTTCGGAAAATGTGTCATCAACAACGTTGGTTATCATTCACGTGTTTTATTTTTTTGCTATTGCATATTAAATTCGTTGGTTAATTTATTTGTGTTGATTATTTAATACGTCTGTGTTAATTTGACTATTTTTTTTTATTTATATAAATTATCTAAAATTAAATGTATTCTGAATGTATACTTCTGCCGCGTGTGAATTGCACACACACACTTTATTTTTTTAGAGGTTGAATTTCCTTCAAATTTAAATAGGACTACCATGAAAGTAATTCATTGAATAAATTAGGTATCATTAAAATCGGAGCATTTTTTACAGAGAATTTGTTTTGTTTTATTTATTTAATTTAATGACGAGACGATAAAGTCGCTCGCCTGATAGTAAGCGCCTGCCTATGAACAGAAGCAAAACCACATAGAACTTTGAATTACAAAGCACTGCATAGCACTGACCTCGTCACCCCGAGACATAAGATGTTGTGTCATAATGCCCAGTAATTTCACTGGCTTAAATGTCCTTCAAACCGAAATCCAACAGTGTTTACACTGTTGCTAGGACAAAAATAGACAAAGCGGTGGTACCAATCCAGCCGGCCTCTCGCATACGAGGGACCTACCACCTTGTAAAAATACTAGTATTTAGCGTGGGTGAGATATTTCGATGCGTTATATGTACCATTCACAACAACAGTCACGTAGACACGCTCGGGCACAGAATAACAAAATTGTCTATTTATACAGAGAATTTTCATTTAAAGTCAGACCCTGTCTATTCGCTAGATGTTAATACGTTCATGCATAATGTACATACACACTCACGCCTGTACACCTAAGGGGTAGAGAGAGATGTAACTCGTAAACCTACATTTCGCCGAGCATATTTCCGTACTAAGATATACTCAACATCAGAACGAAATTCGGATCAAATTGAACTACATCGGATAGGTAGACATTTCTCATATTCGTTTTTTTTTAGTATAGGCCGGCAAACGAGCAAGTGGCTCACCTGATGGTAAGTGATCTCCACCGCCCATGTACGCCCACCTCCAGAAGAATCATGGGCGCGTTGCCGACCTTAAAGGAAAGGGATTGGGAAGGGGAGGGGATTTAGGCTTCCGGATATCTCACTCACCGTACGAAACGCAGCAGCGAGCCGCTACTTTACGTCGGTTTTCCATGAGACAGTGGTAACGACCCGGTCTAGCCAGCCCATTCATGCTGTAGACAAAACTATCTACACTGGCTCTACCACTCGTAAATTCGGATCAAACTGAACTACTTCGGATAGACATTTCTCGTATTTGTATCGGATGCATAAACACTAAGCATTTCTCAGAGCTGTTTCTAAGTGAGATCTTCGAATACCAATAGTAGGAGCGATGCGCACGCGCCGACCGCCGCTCGATCAGGAATTCCATCGACACATTGATTTACTACTCAATAACCCTTTACACAGATTACATTTGTTACCGTTATATATATAGAGGCCATTATTTGCGCGCTATGGTTTATTTATCAGAGCACGGCAAAGTAACTTCACTACACCTGATGGTAAGCGTAATGCAGTCCAAAAAACTAGCGACCTTCAAACAATGAGTTTATCGGCGGTCACTCGAAAATCGAATTCACAAAATATCCGATTACATTGAAGACAAACTTATATACAGATAAAATGCTTCTGATATGTGGGTAACGATCATTTAAATGACAGGATTCCATAAAATGAAAAGTATTTGTTGAGTATAAGTATAAGCAGCGATAGCTCAGCGGGGAGTGGTACGGACTGTTCAGATGAAAGTCGCAGATTCGAAACAAGCCCCAAGAGAATGCACCACTGACTTTTCTAAGTCACGTGTATATTAATATGTAGTTAATTATCGCTCGCTTTGTGAAGAAACATCGTGAGGAAATCTGCATACCTGAGTTCTACATAAGAATTACGATGGTATGTAAAGTCTGCTAACCTGCATTAGGCCAGCGTGGTTGACTAAAGCCTAACCTTCAGTTTTGAGTGGTAGAGCAATGCTGTAGACAGTTTTGTCTACAGCATGAATGGGCTGGCTCGACCGGGTCGTTACCACTTCTCACAGAAATCCGACGTAAAGTAGCGGCTTGCTGCTGCGTTTCGTACGGTGAGTGAGATATCCGGAAGCCCAAATCCCCTCCCCTTCCCCATCCCTAATTATCCCTTTCCTTTAAGGTCGCCAACGCGCCCATGATTCTTCTGGTGGTGGGCGTACATGGGCGGTGGAGATCACTTAACATCAGGTGACCCACTTGCTCGTTTGCCGGCCTATGCTATTTAAAAAAAAAGAGGAGACCAGTAGTGGGAAGTACATATATAATACAGGGCTAGTATTATTATTATTTCTGAGTGTTCCGTAGCTTCAAAAGTTTTATATTTATGATGCGGTTATACGTCAGCCGTACGGGTCGCCTCGTAAATCATTCGGCAGCACAATGACTCGTATCCACGAACGTTTCTGTGCAATGAACTTGGATTGGAGGGGGCTAGTCAATCAACCGTCAAAATGTGCCACTCCCAAAATTGTTGTCTTTGATGGCGGAAACATGGTTCATGGTGGCCCTAGTTGTCAAGTCAAGAGAGGTTTGCTGCACCCAAGCAGAGGATCAGTCTTCGAGCCTTTATGTCTGGCGGTTAAATGAACCCTGAAGCCCAGCCCTAATAGCTATTAGGGCTGAGCAAAAGATTTTTTTGTTAGTGATGACGAAAAAACGGAGGTAGTTCTCAATTCGATGCGTAATTTTTTACTCAAAAAGGTAAACCTCAAAGTTGACTCCAAATTTACGAACAAATTCCACTATTAATGGTAGAACCATTAATTGAGTGGAACCGGGGACGAAACTTCGCCGTTTATGCCCCGATTTTGACAATTCTGTCCTTAAAAATTTTAAAATAATAAGTTTTTAATAAAAAATAATAGAATTAAAAAAACAAATTAATTTATCCATTTCATGTCGGTGATACAGCAATTTAATTGTCAGAGAATAGTAATTGAAATTAAATGAAATTTATACATTTTATTTTAAAATGTTATAGTCTTATTAGGTTAGGCCCTATTTGCTATAAACGATTCTAGTAACCATTTTATTCTAAAAATTCATAATGATCGATCTTTTTCCCTATAAAAAAAATAAAAACAATACGTCAAAATTCATGCTGACGAATACATTGTACTCGAAAATATGACATTGAAAACTGTAGTTCATTTTTAACAATTAATGTATATTGACCGAAATACGCCGCAGGCTACTTCTAGTATAAATATGCTCTTAGGCCCTTCGAAACATGTTTCATCATCCGGCGATCCCCGCCTATTCCACGTCAACTTTTTACCCACGCCCTCAGGTCAAGAAGTAATTATTTCGAAATAATAATCAATCAAATTTAAACTCAATTGTTATGACAATAGAAGCGATATCGACGGTAATATATCTAAACTCATATTTAAGTGTTGATAAATCGTTTGTTAACAGGCAAACGAATTATTTCTGAGAGAGCTACTTTCGCCGGTAGGGTTGTCGAGTTTCGACTGTTTATGTTTTTCTTTCTTTTTTCCCTGTAAAGTGTTTTGGTATGAATGGTGGGATCGGGCAAAATTGGGAATTCGCTATTTTTTATCGATCCCGTTTTTTGCTGGCTGTGTGCAACCTAGTGTGAGTAACAGAGTGCTGGTGTGTGTATTCATGTGAGATTGTTTAGGTTAGGTTAGGTTGTGTTTTGTTTGAAATTATTTCTCGAGTAGCTTTTGCTCGCGGCTTCGCACATGACAATATGTTTTATTTATATGTTCTAATACAGATCATGGTCTACGTGTGTAGTAAATTCAATCCAAAGCCGTTCAATTGTTAAGGTAAACATCCACATTTACAAACTTTCACATTAATATTATAAG
This sequence comes from Amorpha juglandis, assembly GCA_949126905.1. Taxonomy (NCBI): domain Eukaryota; kingdom Metazoa; phylum Arthropoda; class Insecta; order Lepidoptera; family Sphingidae; genus Amorpha; species Amorpha juglandis. Next base: position 2,210,340 of record OX421383.1, read on the forward strand.
AACTAATACTACTTAATTATAATTCATAATGCGCAGCAGACACGAATAGGTGATATAAAAAATAAATGTGTAACTGTTTCTAGATTGTCTGAGCTCTAAAGGCTTAAATATTACATAGAAATTTACTTTAATTCATATTTTTGGAATAAGAATAACCATTCAAAAAATCTTTTTTTTTTTAAATTGCAGATTTATAAGTCGCTGACTGAGAGCGCCGACTCAAAAATGGTTGGATTAAACATGCGTCAAGTTGATAATCGGAGGCCCAAATTCCCATTTCAAATCCCCATTCAATTCCTTAAACGTACGCAACTCATATGTGTTTCTCTAGTAATGATTTCTTACGCGAATGTTATACTTTCTTCTTCTTTCTTTCTGCCTTGCGTTATCCCGGCTTAGTGCCAGGGTCCGCCTTCCTACTTAAACGCCTCCACTTCGCCCGATCTTGAGCATCCTCTATAGTGAGACCATTGGCTCTCATGTCTCCCTCTAATACGTCAAGCCAACGCTTTTTGGGCCGTCCACGGGATCGTACCCCTGGTACGATCTGGCTCAGGCACCTGCGACCGACGTACTCCTGTGGTTTCCTCAAAACATGGCCAAACCACCTTAAGCGACATTCTTGGAGTTTATCAGCCACATCGCGGACACCAAGGCTGCCGCGGATGTACTCGTTACGAATACGATCTAATCGTGTAACATTGCACATCCACCGCAGCATCTTCATCTCCGCGACATGGATTTCTCCGACATGCCGCTTAAGAGCCGGCCACGTCTCGCACCCATACAGGAGTACAGGCCGAATGATGGTCTTGTAGATGAGACCTTTAAGTCTCATCGGCATCTTTCGGTCGCAAGTAACGCCTGTGAGCTCCCGCCACTTAGCCCAAGCAGCGCCAATACACGAACGATGAAACACGGGTGCGATCGATTTCAAATTTCTTTCAGTACGATTCTTAATTCACTTATTTCAATGTTTCCATACACTGTACATCATAGTCAATGTTTATTAAACAAATCCATACCACTTTTATAAACTAACACAACTTTAAACTAGTTCATGAAATAACTTAAAATAAGCGATGAACTGCATTGTCAGAATTCCCGCCAAAACTCCAAAGTGATCTTACAAACCTTTATTGTCCTATAATAACTGCATCTTACCTGCAACAAAATAAAAAGTTTGAAACATGTCGCTTACTAATATTATCTTCCACAATATCTTTCGTTTCTTGTGCAACTTCATCCCTACATTCATATTTAGCATCCTCTAATATGGCATCCATAGTAGGAATAAAATTATAGATCACTAAAACCGGTCAAGTACGAGTCGAAATCGCTCACCAAGGCTTTCCGTACATCTTTAAATTTAAACTATGTATTAACAATTTTTACATATTCTTATGGTATTGTGTGCGTACATGGGCGGTTGAGATGACTTACCATCAGGTGACCCATTTTCTCATTTACCGAACTATGCTATTAAAAAAACCGGGTTCTATTGTTAATCGTTACAAATCATATTACAGAACCTTAAAATAAAATAAAATTAAAATAAACTTAAAATTTACTTCAAAACAACTAGAACTAGTATTCCAGCATTTAAAACATACAAGCATTTACCAAGTTGATAATGTCGCCGGCATAAAAAGTGCGACGTACAACGGGAGTGTGATAGAGAGTGATAGGTGTTGTGATCGTAAAGTTGCTTCTATATGTAAAAACTTGTTCGCACTTGCTTCTGAGTGTGGATCGGTACAAGGCATGAGAGACGGAGTTGCTTAACATATTCCCGCTTGCGAGAGATAATAATATAATTTCTATAGAAGTATGTATAGACAAATATCTATACTAATATTATAAAGCTGAAGAGTTTGTTTGTTTGTTTTTTGAACGCGCTAATCTCAGGAACTACTGTTTCGAATTGAAAAAATATTTTTGTGTTGGATAGTCCATTTATCAAGGAAGGCTTTAGGCTATATAACATTACGCTGCGACCATTAGGAGCGAAGTATCAGTGAAAATGTTAGAAAAACGCGGAAAATTATTCATATTTGAAGGCTTCCGTTACGTGCGCTGCGTACACGGTTCAAGCTACCCAAAAATATGTATGAAATTTGTGATATGACTGCCTTGGTGGCGCAGTTGTATTGTGTACTGCTTTGCTGAGGTCTCGGGTTCGATCCCCGACTACTTTTTATCCCGGAAAAAGCAGATCGCGCGGGCGGAGCCGCGAGGAAAAGCTCGTCTCGAATAAAAGTGTCAAACTTTGATAAAATTACGTTGCCATGTTAGCATACATGACGACGTAATTTTATCGAATTTTGTCATTTTTACCCTAGATATATTCCGTCGATAGCTTTCTCTCTCGCTCGATATAGAATAGAATAAATAAGATATGTCGTGTTGCTGACCAGGATGTTAGCTTTGATATCTATGAAATAATAATATAATAATGTAGGGATATAAATAATATAATAATACAGAGACAACCATATAAAACTGTTTTATTAAGATAAAACGAGTTGACGATTATCTCATGTTGCTTTTATTAAGCTCTGATGTGCAAATATTGATACTGATTTACGAGAAAAACTCCTGAAAAAAAAGAAAGAAAAGCTTTTGTAATTTATAAATTATACAGATTTTCTTCAAACATGTGAAATAGGATAAATTGTGGTATTTACATTTAATAATAACTTAACGCTTTGATCTTCTAACTTAATCTCCTACCAACACCGAACCCTATAAGTTTTAAATTAAGTAATAAATATTTAAAATAATACAAAAAAAAACATAACACGTTGCAATAATAAAAGCTTTATATTACTAGCTTTTCCTCGCAGCTCCGCCTGCGTGATCAGCTTTTTCCAGGATAAAAAGTAGCCTATGTTACTCAGTGATAATGAAGCTAAAAGCAAAAGAATTTTTGAAGTCGCTCCAGTAGTTTTTAAGTTTATTCGTTACATACAAAAATACAAATCTTTCCTTTTTATAATATTAGTGTAGATATTGTGTACGTCACTGACTATTATTTTTTGCAATTTTTTTTGTTTTTTTTTATCCTGGCTCGGTAAAGTGACTACGCTACACCTGATGGTAAGTGTAGCGCAATCCAAGAATAGTGTCGACCAACGATAAACAATGTGTGCATCGTAGGTCGGCAAGATCAAGCCGGCCTGCCAAAGGGCCAAGGGGGAGGGGAAGGAAAAAGGAATGGGAAAAGGGTTAGGATCAGGGGTCAAGCCCCCTGGGGAGAACCGGATATACACTGGCTAACCCTGGAACGTGACCCACACAAGGTAGGCCACTATGGCAGGTTTTAGCACCAGTGTACGGTGGTCGCTATCCGGTCGGATACAAGTATCCTCCCACCAGCGTTTAATTACAGTTAAAGTACTCGTAGTCTCGCGTTATCCCGCCAAAAATGACAACTGACCGCTCATGGCGATGACTTGCAGTGGTCATTATTACAATGTGTTTTAAACGAAACTAATAGCGCTCCATTATATATTCTATGCTTAGAGTTCACTCATTGCTACAAAGACACACCTTATAAGGGTCGGCAGATCCAACCGTTAATCTACGGGTCATCTTGTAGTTTCAACGGACAACGCTATCGTAAAAAATATCAAAATGTGACCTACAAACTGGAGATAGCTTAGCATTATGAGACTTATTTTAAGCTTTCACGATTTGTATATGTACTATAATATTTAATTAAACGGCTTTAAATCGCGTGGTATTTGAAGGTACCTATTATTTATTTATTTTCCAATGTTTCAGCCACCTCTGACTTTTTAATATATGTGTGTATTCATTGTTGATTATCGCTTCCTTTAACGGTGAAGGAAACATCGTGAGGAAACCTGCATACCTGAGAAATTCTTCACAAGAATTTCGAAGGTATGTGAAGCAGGCCAGTAAGCGAACATAGTGGACTGTGCCTGTGCCCAGCAGTGGAAACTGGGACATATATAATACAGGGCTTATTATTATATATTACGATAATCTAAGCCACATATCAGAATAACCATCTGAATAATTAAATTTTTCTTCGTGGGGCATAAAAATCATATTAACATACCATTATTTAACAATGTAAAGCTATTAGAACCATCATATAATTTTCATATGGATACATGATAAATAGCCTTAAACGGTAGTTTATCTGCGACACAGGCGTGGTTAATGCAGCGTATAATTGATTCGATTACTGCGCCAGACAGTGAGCTGCATCTCAATATAAGGCCACACGCATGTAGCGGATGGGCGTTGTTATTCAATTATATATGTTAATGCAAAATTGATGCGCCGCCGGACACTGCGTGAAATTGCTGAGTTTCTTGTTTTGTCTGCTACATGGGAATATACAAGGTAGGTCCCTCGTATGCGAGAGGCCATCTGTATTGGTACCACCGCTTAGTTTATTCTGCCGCCAAGCAAGTGTGTAACCACTGTTGTTTTTCGGTTTGAACGATTTTGAAGCCAGTGAAATTAGTGGACATTATGAGACTTAACATCTTATGTATCGCGGTGACGAGCGCAGTTCAGTGTCATGCAGTGATTTGTAATCAAAGTTCTGTGTGGTATTGCTGCTGTTTATGGGCAGGCGTGGCGCTTACCATCAGGTGAACGCCTTGCTCGTTTCGACATTCAATCTAATATAAAATAAAAACATATTTAGATTTTTTGTTATATCATAAAAAATTTTTACTGTTCAACCTATGAATTGAATATAAATGAAGATACTCCATTGCACAGTATCCGTGTAGCCGGCTATGAAGCGAGAAACCGTGGGCTCGATTTCCGCACCGAGACAAATGTTTGTGTGATCCAAAAATATTTGTTTCGGGGTCTGGGTGTTGTGAGACCGAAAGTCTATCGTATTTCTTGATACCCACGACACAAGACTTCGTATCTTACTGTGGAGTCAGGCTATGTGTGTGACTGTTGGGTGTATTTATTTATTTAATTTAAAGTATTCACTTTCCTGATTTTCTATTTTCCTCGTATAATAATAATATAACAATACTAGTCTCGTATTATACATGTCCCACTGCTGGCCATAGACATTCTCTACCGAATAAGAGGGGTTAGGCCTTAGTCCACCACGCTGGCTAAATGCGGCCGGCAGACTTCACATACATTCAAAATTCTTACGGAAATCTTCTCAGGGATGCAGGTTTCCTCACCATGTTTCCTTCACAGTAAAGCAAGCGATAATTAACAATTAATATACACGTAACTTGGAAATGTTACTTGTAAAAAAATCCTTTTATAAATATATCGGCAGACCAGTGACTACATAAAGCTATAAACAACGCAACAAAACCAAAACATTACAGTAATCGGCGTGCACGCAACACGATACGATCGGGAGTCGAACCCGGGACCGCTAATTAGCAGCCTCGGGCCGCAACAGCTACCTGAGCATGCGTGCTTTGTCAAAGCCGCAGTGTATTTGCGAGGATACAGGATTTAAGGGAGGAGGTTGTATAATAAGATACGTAACTTGTATCATGGGCGAGATATTTTTCAAGGATACAGCTTCTCGTATTATAACTGGCTGATGGTAGGATATTCATATCGGCCCGGATAGCGACCACCGCACACAGTGTTAAAATCTGCCATAGTGATTCACGTGCTTTGTATGGATCGCGTTCCAGGATCAGCCAGTGTATTTCCGGTTCTCCCGAGGGGCCTGCGACATAACTTGATGGTTGGTTGGGTACATCCTTGTATCACTGTGCCTGCATCGGTCATCTGCCTGTCCTGTCGCAGGCCCTGGATTTGCTTCTCTTTCCGAAGAGGGAAAAAACATTTATACAGGCCGGAATGATTCTGGTGACCACCAATGAAGTCATTGCTTGTCGGTGGTTGCTGGTTTTTTTGGACTGCACTCCGCTTACCATCAGGTGTAGTGCAGTCACTTTGCCGTGCACGAATAAAAAAAAAACCAAATACATTGTCTTGTTTATGAACTTGCTGGTAATAAAAACAAATCCTGAGATAATGAACTCTACGTGAGATTAATAGAACATGTCAAAATAATAACCAATTGCGGGGCAATTTAAATATTATCATAACGGCACTTCACACCTTTCACCGGCAGCCGATATTAGAACTAAATTAATTTCTCTCATAGGTAAAAACTTGCGAGTAGGGCCACCATGATAAATAAGTTCCCATGGACAAACTTTTGTCCTTTTTTACTGATTCATCAATAACCACCTGATGGTAAGTGATCTCCACGGCCCATGTTCACAATACTAGAAGAATCATAGGCACGTTGCCGACCGTAAAAGGTAATTAAAGGGTTGGGAAAGGGAGAATGACTTGGGCCTCTGAATATCTCATTCACCGTACGAAATGCAGCAGCAAGCCGCTACTTTACGTCGGTTTTCTGCGAGACAATGGTAACGACCCCGTCGAGCCGACTCATTCATGCTGTAAACAAAACTGTCTACAGTGTGGCTCTACCACTCAATATAGTTCGTGTTGGTCCTCGTGCACAAGCATTCACCTGGGCAAGTACCGCGTCTTTGTCTATTATCTACCAAGCAACAATACCTTCATATCGGTTCGAAGTACCTTTAATCGGCTTGTCTTCTAGTCCTAGAATTATCCGATAATATTTGTGAACTATGGTATTCCTAGTTGTAGTTATTACATACCGATAATTCTGTGTTTTGTACGACACGCCACCGCGCCGGCCGGTGACAGCCGTGCTGAATCAATGATGGATGATTGTCGTCCTAGCTTCGCACTTGCACCGGTGTACGGTGTATTAAATTAAGAATAGCGCCATCTAGCGTTTAATAGGAGTCTTTAAGAATGCATTATTGTGTTATTCAATGCAGAATGTGATGCATGTTTTTCTATAGAATTTTAGATAAAAAATTTCACGAGTATAGAAAGAAACTCGTGAAAAATTTGTATAATATTTAACATAGGAAACTACCCTATTGATAACTGTTGTTTTGTGTCTTGGAAATAATACTCGTCTCACCTAACTCCTAACACAAATGCATTTGAATTTCGGTTTATAAGTTTTATTATGATTATCCTAATTCTAGTTCATATGATTATTGATGGGGAGGCAATGTTTAGTGGCAAAATTGCTTTCGTTTTTTATGTAGGTATAATTACGATACATACACTATAATTTCGCGCATAATGTTTGTTCAAGAAACGAGGCATTGAATCTCGGAACACTGATTATCCAACCATTAGCAAGGAACGTGGTCAATATTTAATGACTAAATTTACATACTTATCTTGCTTTGGACTTCAAAAATATCAACACCGTATTATGTACTGCTCCATTACTGGACTTGAGAACTCTCTAATAATATGAGCCGATAATCTGAAGTCCACCGCATCGGCCCAATGTGAATTGACCGAAATTCTTATGAACTGTAAGGTATGTAGGTTTCTTCAAAATATTTTCCATCATATTTAATAAAGCGATAATTTTTTACTTTTTTTTTACTTGCTTGAATGACGAGACGCGCAAGGCGCTCGCCTGATGGTTAGCGCCACGCCTGCCCATAAACATAAGCAACACCACACAGAACTTTGAATTACAAAACACTGCACGCCACTGAACTGCACTCGTCACCCCGAGACATAAGATGTTAAATCTCATAATGCCCTATTATTTATGAATGTACAAAATAATCGATAAGTCAAACGTGTCCCCTGGGCGCTGAGTTAGAACCTGCGATATCTATTTCGGCAACGTTCCACTTATTATTGGGCTATTTTAGTTTTGTATTTAACAAGTTCTAATAAAAAAAAAGCTTATTATTCAAATAGGTCACATCAGGTGGTATAACAAATACAAGGTGGTTAGGTCCCTCGTATGCGAGAGCCCGTCTGGGTTGGTACCACCGCTTTGTCATTTTCTGCAGTCAAGCAACAATTTGTAAGCACTGTTGTCTTTCGGTTTGAAGGGCATTGAAGCCAGTGAAATTACTGGGCATTATGAGACTTAACATCTTATGTCTCGGGGTGACGAGCGCAGTTCAGTACCATACAGTGCTTTGTAATTCAAAGTTCTGTGTGGTGTTGCTTATGTTTATGGGCAGGCGTGGCGCTTACCATCAAGCAAGCGCCTTGCTCTTTTCATCAGTAAATGAAGTAAAAAAAGGTTCTTTTATACTTAAATAGGCTAAAATTATAGTATCAATACTTTAACGGTGATTCGGAAATGCTACTAAGACCCAAGAAACTCAGCCGCAGGTCTTTCGAACATGGCGTTTCATATTCCATTTATTTTATCGAATGGCCAGACATTGCGTGCGAGAGCTGTACATTATAATATAGAAACCAGAACACAAATTCCAACCACCGAATTCGAGAACCAGTTTCCGTCAGGCCCAATTTTCCCTCGCCCCGGGTCTGTGGGACCCTAGAATTATGTACCATTATGCATCGTATCTATGGAGATTTATGTCCGTCTGCTCATGTTTATATTCGGCGGATAGAAGAAATTAACTTTTATAATATCTGTAGCGCCATTGTAATTTTAACATGTAAATGTAGTTTATAAGATCATTATTTATATTTCGTATGATTGAAGATATGAGCAATGAATGAATTTCTAAGTAGTCTAAGTTATTGTCAGGGTATATAACTTAGTTTTGTCAAAATATTACTTTGTAACGTAATTAGAGTAGAACCTCTATAAGTCGAGCATCAAGGGAGACGCCAAAAAATTCTAGTTATAGAGTTTTCGACTTATGGAGGATTTCGAGTTAGGCTGATTTTGATTCGACTTATAGAGGCTAAGAATAATTCTTACTAATTTTGAGTTAGAGACGGGAAATAAATGAAAATTTAAGTTACTGAGTTAAAAACATATTTTTATTTATTATATATCAACATTATTTCAAAACATCCTTAAAATAAAAAAATATATTTAGACATTAAAAAAAGTAATTTTTTTGCTTTAGATAATTCGGTTGTTCTGTATCTATAGCGGTATAAAAGAGCAGAAAATTCCTTAAGTGGTAATCCTATTTGTTGTATACTCCTAAATTGTTTGTTAAGAAACAATGGTGTATTTACACTGTCGGCAAATTCTTAAAGTCGGTAACTTATTTTTCTTTGAACTATAAAGGTACATATATTCAACCAACAAACAACTAATATGAACAATTAAACTGACTACACTATAAGTACATATCGCTTAGGCCTATAAGTCGAGTATCTAAATCAGCTACTCAAATTTTAGTTGCGCGAACACATCCAACTTTTTTTTATATTAAGTAGAGTACATGAGGTTTCCAATGTCGGAATCGAACCAAAGAACTTAGTATAACTCGTATTCAAGAGAACTACCACCTAGAAAAATAAGACCCAACTAGTATAGTAGCTAGTCTAGGAATCTCCCTGTTCCACTGTCCTATCCTGACTTTCCTGTTTTTTTTTGTGGTAAGCGCTGTACCCTGCCGCACTTTGTATTTACAATTTCATGGTATTATTACTACTGCTTATGGATGTGCGTCATAATCAGCCATGTGACCTTCTTGTCTCAACATTCAGTTAAGCAAAACAAAGTTGCAACGATTCTGTGGAAAGTGGAAATTCGTTTTCACTAACAAACCATTCCGTTTTTACGTTCCATGTGGATGAAAGTGTAGCGAGAGTAAGTGAACAGTACACGTGAATTCTCATGCAATGACAAACGCACAGAGATTCTCTTTTAATACCCGTAGTTAAACGCACAGTGGGCCTAAGGTATTTGGACATAAGTTCTTTTTAGTTTTAATAGGTTATTCTTATTAAATATCTGAATTCATTCATCATCAATATAAGGTTGTTTGGAATAAATCGCCGGTTGCGATATACACTGGCTGACCCTGGAACGCGACCCACACGAGGTGGGCCACTATGGCAGGTTTTAGCACCAGTGTACGGTGGTCGCTATCCGGTCGGATACGAGTATCCTCCCACCAGCCAGTTTTGTTAAAACACAATCAAAATCGGTTCAAAAATGAGCCCGATATCATTATTTTAAATATTAGTATGAGCAAAGGTTGGCGCATAGTAAGGACATCTCACTATCTCGCTCGCATGCGTGCACCGTAATGGCCATTTGCCACGGTGACGTCAAAGTTGGCGTCGTCTGTTATTTGACACGTTCAATCAAACTTGATTGACTTCTAATTTATTTTTTTGTGGACGGATTAATGAAATTCTTTCTGCAATAGGTTTTGGGTAACATAACATATTGATTTAGAGAATAAAAAAACAAGTAGATTACCCTATTATTGAAAACTAGCAGTTACCCGCGACTTCGTCCGCGTGGTTATTGTTCAGTTCGCAGAGTTTACTTTATAAGTTTATTTTTGAAGTGATAACTTCTTATGGGAGGGTGAATCGAAATGTTCCGTAACGCGAGCGGTCCGACGACCAACCAGCGTTAGCCGACCTCCCTGGAACATCGATAATTTCGAAGTACCAGGTGGTGTCACACAGTGACCAGTCAGCTTGGACCGGACTTTGACCGGACTTCAACCGGACTTAGAACGGACTTCAACCGGACTTTGACCGGGCTTTAACCGGACTTTGACCGGGCTATGACCTGAGTTTGACCGGTATTTGACCGGACTTAGACCGGACTTAGACCGGACTTTGACTGGACTTAGACCAGACTTCGGGCTTTGACCGGATTTTGACAAGACTTTGACTGGACTTTAACCGGATTTTGGCAGGACTTTGACCGGATTTTGACAGGACCTTGACCGGACTTTGACAGAACTTTGACTGCACTTTGACCGGACTTTTACAGGACTTTGATCGGACTGCGATCAGACTTTGACCGGATTTTGACCGGACTCTGACAGGACTTCGACCGGACTTTGACCGGACTTCGACTGGACTTTGACCGGACTTTGACAGAAGTTTGACATGACTTTGACCGGACTTCGTAACGTAACGCGTTACGGCGCCACTCTGGCTTCCCTTTCTCTCACGCATAAGCCAGCAGTAGGCAGGCTCCACCGCTTTCACTTTAACCCACATTAGTTTAAGTTATCACTACTGTCGAGCGTCCCGAGACGCACACTTTTTTTTTTCGTGAGATCCTCTTTTATTTTCTAAAACTGTTTTGTTTTAAATAAAATTTGCCTAAGTTACTCCTTGTTACATCAGCTATGTGCCAGCCATTTCAGCCATTTCAGAGATTAGCTGGAACAAACAGTCAGACAAAAATTGTAAAAAATGTTGTTTTGGTATACGTACCGTGTATACATCCAAATGCACTTAGTAAAAAGCGGTTATTTTAATATTACAAACAGACACTCCAATTTTATTTATTTGTATAGATAGACCACGCCTAATGCACATGTTGAGCTCCATCTTTAGCTCTGCATCTAATCATTAGTCGCCGCTTTGCACAGGCCGTCACTAGCCCCAGGGCGGCCTACCCTACATTTACCTAAACGCGGTCTCAGCCAAGAACCCGTATTCATCAGCGATTATCGGTTCTTCGTGCTATATGACCGCTTCAATGCCACTTCAGCTTGCAAGCAATCTTTTATTACTTTACTTCTTCGTCAAATCACTACATAACTGTTTATTACACAAGGTGGTAGGTTCCTCGTGTGCGAGTGTAGGGTTGGTACCATCGTTTTGTCTGTTTCTGCCGCCAATCAACAGTGTGTAAGCACTGTTGTGTTTCGGTTTGAAGGACATTGAAGCCAGTGAAATTACTAGGCATTGTTAACAATAATTTGTTAATTACTTAATATCTTATGTCTCGGGGTGACGCGCGCAGTTCAGTCCTATGCAGTACTTTGTAACTTAAAGTTCTGTATGGTGTTTCTGTTTATGGGTAGACGTGGCGCTTACCATCAGGTGAGCAACTTGCTCGTCTCGCCTTTAAAAAAACTTTCGAATTTTATTTATCTAAAGTATAAACGGCTCGACCCCATCGTGGTACTGCCACTGCCAAATGAGATTTCCAGAGGCCCAAAATATATTCAAACTCATCAACATGTTTGCTATTACGAATATATTAACGGCCACAGCTCAATTAGAATTCTATACAAAAAAGTTTAAGATGTAATTTGCGATAACCATTGTGTAGACAAACAAAACGTAATCAAGTTTTTGTGTTAGAAAAAAAATGTTTAATATAAAAATACAAGTACTGCTACTTAAAAATAGTCTAGTAATTGCCTATGAAGTTTATGTTTTTTTAAACAATCTGGGTGTAACCATAAAAAAATAGAATATTAAACAGGTATGTACATATATTGCTAGCTTTTGCTCGTGACTCCACCCGCGTTAATGTTTTTATCTGGGACACAGGACTTATGTCCTAACTCAAGTCATGGTCTATCTATGAACCAAATTTCATCTAAATGCGTCCTGCCGTTAAGGCGTGATTGTTTTTTTTTATCCGGGCATGGCAAAGTGACTGCACTACACCTGATGGTAAGCGCAGTACACTCCAAAAAAAACCAGTGACCACCAACAAACAATGAGTTTATCGGTGGTCACAATCATGCCGGCCTATATAAATGCTTCTTCACACTCCGAAGATATAAAACGCAAATTAAGGGGCCTGCGATAGGACAGGAGGATGACCGATGCAGACACAGGGACACAAGGATGTACCCCTATACCCACCCCAAACAACCATCAAGTCATGCCGCAAGGGGTATTAAGATACATTTACTGGGAACCGTGAGACGGTATTCTAATAACAATTTAATGGCAGTAATTTCAAAGCTGCCTTCACACTTTGTATATTTTGTCAATAGGACCACATGTAACTGTAAAGCTTTTGTGTAAATTGCACGTGTTTGTGCCGTGTCGGCCAGTTTTTGTGTAAATTTCACGTGCGTGTGCCGGTGCTTATAAAGTTTTCCGACGACCTTCTAGTAACTTTGCTACAGTGCCCTATTGTATTGTATTGCCTTGGTATTTCATTGAACTGGATTCTCAGTATTTTGTAAAAGCATTTCAGCTTTCAGCTCCTTTGAGAGGCAGGTCTAGGCCTGCAGTCGACCGAGCGCGGGCTTCCCGGCCGCACGTAGCCCATTGCACGTTCCGAAATGTTGCTCCATATGGGATCAGTTTGGCTCAAAAGCCTTATAATACCTGTGGCGGTAGTCTCCGCTCTCTTTCTAACGCCGTATATACACGAAGGCCTTATTCAAAAAGCCAGAAACTTCTCGACAGTGAATTCTTCGCTATTCCTCGGTATCAAAAGCAATTCAGGATTTATCACTACAGATGAACGATACGAACATTTTCTTTTGGTACTTCCCCGTGGCCGGCAAGCCTATGAAGAAGACACTATGGATCCTCTGGCTGCAAGGTGGCCCGGTGCTTCAAGTCTCATTGGGTTATTTGATGCAATTGGTCCGTTTGAATACAACGCATCCCCTAACAAATTAAAAGTAAGGATATGCATGGACTAAGATGTTCTCGATGTTGTTTATCGATAACCCGGTGGGCGCCGGTTTCAATTTCACTAACAGCAAGGATGGATTCGTCCGTGATGTCAACACAAGTTCCACGCACCTGCTGGAGGCGCTGCAGCAGTTCCTTATACTGTTCAATGAACTAGTAAATGCCCCATTGTACATCGCCAGAGAGTCCTACGCGGGCGTGTACTTACCAACCTTGGGTATAATGATACATAATCAGGCGTCATTATGGGAAACCCTTTAATGAGTCGTATTGCGATATCAAATTACACTTTGGCACATCACAAATAGGGTTTTATGGACTCACAGGGTGCGTTAGCCGTGTCTCCACTTCAAGATGCTTAAACTACGGCTGTAATCAAGGGATCACCCTTCATTAGAGCCGTCGTGTAAGCATCTTGAAGTGGCTTCACAGCTAACGCACCCTGCGAGTCAATAAAACCCCACTTATGATGTGCCAAAGTGTAATTTGCTGTCGCAATACGACTCATTACAGGATTTCCTACCATAACATGTTTTCACATATATAAGCTCATGCCTATGTCCTTGAAAACGTAGGCAGATATGCAATTAGAGACACTTAATTGAATTTATTTTAGCAAATGTTAGCAAACGAGTTATTGCGTTACCTGAAGGATACCACCGTCTCTGGGTTTACAGATTACTAGAAGAATCATGTGTGTAAGTTAGCACTTCATATCGGTGTATTGTAGGAAGGTGGTAATACCCGGTCGAACCGGCGCACCCATGTTGTAGACAAAACTGTATATAGAGTGGCCCTACCACTTTACACAATCTAAAATGTATGAATTTAACCATTCGAATCCTTTCTACATTTATTAAACCAATAAAATTATCATAAATACCACGTTCCACCATTGTAACGGCAATTTCAAAAACAGAAATAAAATGAAACTTCCCCGGCACTGTCACATCGAAACGAATGCAACAATAAATTCAAATCCAATAATACTATTTGCATATTACTAAACCCAGTTGTTAACTTTTACGACACCACTGGCCCGGTGCGGGCGATAGCAGAACTACAACGAACAAAAACTCTTATTACTAATCACAGATGGCGCTGTACCGCATAAATGCGTTCCCTCCTTGCAAATTAAAAGGTATTGTTGAGGGCTGAAAAGGGTTTCGTAGTGTTTTTATTGCAGATAAAGACAAAGGGCTGTAATAGACAATTATGACGTTATTTCTGTTATAATGTTTTGTTTAATGCGATATTAGTATAAGTATTTATGGGGATTATGCCAAAATAGACATTAGAGGGGAATTCGAATACAAGCTAGAATATGTTTATTTTATCCGACTTACCAAAGAAAGTTTCACTTTCGTCCCGATGTAGGTATGTTTGTGATTATGTGTTATGTCCGCGATTTTCTTAAATACTACTGAATCAATTTTGATGACTGATTCTTTAACTGACTGATTGTTTCAGGAAGGTCGTAGGATCATGTTTAATTTTATGAAATTGATTTTTTATGTTTAGGCGAATGTTATACATTGAAATAAAACTAATTTAAACGGATTTAACATTAACTTTTCTGGACAACCTACACCTCAGTCCATCCCGTGACCACGAAGGCTGAAAAGCTTTTGAAACGTCGGGACCAAATTTAAATAAAAAGCCGCGATAAAAGCCGTTTAATTTAATTTTATTTCAATTTATGAATTTGGAGAAAAAAATCCCCCGTAAGACAGTGAAATCGGGGATGAACAAAACAAAACTAAAGGCTTAACTAACTTTAGCATCCAACACAGATTTAGATATTTTTTTCAATATAAAGTTAAGTGTTTTTCTGTTTGTTTATTTAGCCGCCAAGCAGTACCTTAAACACTGTTTCATTCCCGTTTGCAGGCCATTTAAGATTTTTTTTATTTGGGATAACAAACAGCAGTACCTACATTATAAATTACACTAATTATACACACACATATAAATTAAATGTTAAATTGAAATTCCTTGAAATTCCTTTTTTTATTTATACGAGCAATGCAAAGTGACTGCACTATACTACACACACTAAATGCTTCTTGCCTCTTCGGAGAGGTAAAAAGCAAATCGAGGGGCCTTCGATAAGACAGGCGGATGACCGATGCAGGCACAAGGATAAAAGAGTGTACCGCTATAGCCGCCCCAACCAACCATCAAGTCATGTCGCAAGCCCCTCGGGAGAACCGGATATACACTAGCTGATCCTGGAACATGATTCACACGCCGTGTGTGGGTCACTATGGCAGGTTATAACACCATGTGTACGGTGGTTGCTATCCGGGCGACAAACATTTGTGTGATCCACAGATATTTGTCTCGGGGTCTGGGTGTTGTGAGACCGAAAGTCTCTCGTAGTCCCTGATACCCACGACACAAGACTCGTATCTTAGTGTGGGGTCAGGACTATGTATGTGACTGTTGGGTGTATTTATTTATTTATTATATAAATATCCTACCACCAGCAAGTGCTTTTTATCATAGAGTGATAAGTGAATTGCAGAAAAATGCAATTCATTTCTGCATGATTGCGACTGTTTCTATATGGGCCTTATCAAGCCGAGCCACCTCGTGTAGTATTCTGCCGAATAAAAAAGTAACATCAAAATAATGGACTATTTGAATAAAACAGGACACGTAAGCCCACATAAGCCTACATTATAATAGCAATAACAATTAAAGCGGCTGTTAATGTGGGTAGCGTGTGCCGTATCGGTTTAGCCGCCGACCGCGTGTTTATTAATATGTATTGCAAAGGGTAAAGGTACAAAGCATTTTGTTTCAATAGTTTCTGGGAAAAATGCGGATTTTTTTTTTTCATTTGTTTCATTGACGAGACGAGCAAGCCGCTTGCCTGATGGTAATTATCGCCCCCTAACACAACATTCCTATCGCCATACCGATCACACTTCCAGACTCCGGGCTCATACTGAGCATTTCGAGATACAAAAAACCCAATATCACTTTAACTCGTCCCCGCGAACGAACCTGAGAGGTCAGCACAGCAGACGTACAACTACGCATAACAACTGCGCCACCGAGGCAGTCTTTCCTTATTTGAAGTCGGGTCCTTAATTATTTGAAACTTACCAACAAAATTCTCACGAAGAAATTATTATTGAAGTAATTTGAATATACCAAAATGATATCTTATACAAAATTGAAAAATCCCACATCCTGTCATCATATACAAACTGACTACTCATAAAGTAGTAATTTATAACATACTAGGTTATGCTCGCGGCTCCGACCGCCACGCTTGCTTATTTTTCTCTGAGGTAAAAAGTATCTTAAGTCATTATTCCGATGATGGTCCAAGTTTACCGAGTATTGTTCAAATCCGTTCACATGTTAAGGTGTGATTGATTACCGAAC
This sequence comes from Amorpha juglandis, assembly GCA_949126905.1. NCBI lineage: Eukaryota > Metazoa > Arthropoda > Insecta > Lepidoptera > Sphingidae > Amorpha > Amorpha juglandis. The sequence goes on from OX421383.1 coordinate 2,227,173, forward strand.
ATCTAGATTCACAAGCTCAGACGGCGGGTTGCCCCACTCCCATATCATCCCATCCCACCATACTCTATCCACCATTAAATCATGATGGAAAGGACCCTGGTATTAAGCTGGGATAATGCCAGGCAGAAACAAAGCTAAGGTAAAGTTTCATTTTTATTCTGCGATGTGCTATGCCCCACTCTCGTCCCCCCTATCCAGGACAAGGGATTGTGTTCATATTTTATTTATCTTTCCACAATTTTTAAAACTCGCTAAAGTAGGTTAGATTTTTAACGCGGCGCGTGAACGTCTTAATTTTACTGAAAATTCACTAATAACATAAAATAGCTTATAACACTCGGGGATAATTAAGCTTTTTATATGTGAAAGAATTTTCAGAATCAGCTCAGTAGTTGAAAGAATACTATTATAATACTTTATAAGAAAAATAATAATTTTAAATTTGTTAATGTTCATTTTTATATGTGAGTGCGAGTGCCATGTATGTCGGGTATACTCAGGGTTATTTCCTCAAAAGGCCAATCCAGGAATTTCTATACATTACCCTCGCACAATTCTGAAAATCAATGTCTGGACATTAAAAGAGGCCATAAGTTCATGAATTTGTTTCATCATTTCTTCTCATGGCTAGCCACGAAATGCCGATAAAAGATAAAAATAACAATGTAATCTAGCACAAAAAATATTGACATGTAAAAGTGTTATTTATGATCCAATTTACAGAATAAATGATTTGATACTCACTACAAACAGACGCACAAATTTTACCTGTTTATATTAGTATATAATTACATATTTACGACAATAATCTCGCGTGTGATGGAGACATTACGTGGTAAGTGTATTATATTATTATATAATAACGCTAAATATTAGTAAGTAAGGTGGTATTTGTAATTTAAAAAATATATTATGTTGTCGAAACTTATAAGGTAATTTAATCAAAAACGGGTTGCTAAGGTTTACAAAAATCTTTCAAATAAGGTGGTTGATTTGATTGTTTTAAATATTTACAGAAAGAATTATAGTAATATAAATAAAATATAAAGTTAGAAGTTATTCAACCTCAATTCAGTTTTACTCTTGACAGCCCCCGTGGTTCGGTGGGCGAGTTGACTGAACGCGTGGCCGCGGTTGCGATCCCCGCACCGAGACAAATATTTGTCTGAACACAAATATTTGTATCGGGTCTGGGTGTTGTGAGCTCAAAAGTTTCTCATAGATCCTGATACCCACGACACTATACTGGTATCTTACTGTGGAGTCAGGACTATGTGTGTAACTTTTGGGTGTATTTATTATTCAAAACTGATGGATGGGTACTTGTCAAATGACAGGCATGTATTCGTTTCATTTACTGTCCTAATAAGTAATAAAAAAACATTCTATGAAATTACTTTATTGTATATAAGGAAAACGTGTCAGAAAAGTTGTGAATACATTTTATTTCATCATTAAAGCGAATGTAACATAAAAAATAATATTACACGTGTAACTTCGAAAGGTTATAAGTATGTAGCTTTTTATACCTTTGGCCGGCAAGCAAGCCAGTGGGTCACCTGATGGTAAGTGATCTCCACCGCCCATGTACGCTCACAATATCAAAAGAATCATGGGCGTATTGCCGCCCTTGAAGGAAAGGGATAATTAGGGATTATCCCTTTCCTTCCCTTCCTATAGGGATAGGGAAGGGGAGGGGGATTTGGCCCTCCAGATATCTCACTCACCATACGAAACGCAGCAGCGAGCCGCTACTTTACATCGGTTTTCTGTGAGACAGTGGTAACGATGGGATTGAGTCGGCCTATTCATATTGTAGACAAAACTGTCTACAGCTTGGCTTTACCACTCAAAAAAGTACTATAGTACTACGCTTACCATCAGATGTAGTGCAGTCACTTTGCTGTGCTCGGATAAAAAAAGTATTATATGACTTTTCTAAGTTACGTGTATATTCATTGTTTATTATCGCTTGCTATAACGGTGAAGGAAACATTGTGAGGAAACAGGCATGCATACGTGATAACTCGATAAGATTTTTCGAAGGTATGTGAAGTCTGCTAACCCGCATTAGGCCAGCGTGGTGGACTAAGGCCTAATCCCTCTTATTCAGTAGAGGAGGCCCGTGCCCAGCAGTGGGATCCCTGCTACTTATAGTTTAACGCAGCGGTATAGCGCCTTCTGTTTGGCATGACGTGGTATTTCTAATGACATTGCGTTGCGCCTACAACCTCAATTAAGTAATGGAAACCGGGCAGGTGGTGGACGACTATCGATTTAATCAACTACGTTTTACTTAGAAAATGAAGAAATTTCTAGTTCTAACTAATGTGTAATAGGTAAAGTCCGAGTGCACTCGGCAATAGAAACTAGGATTAGAATTTCTATACACAGTGCAACCTGGGTAAGTGGGATCTGAAGGCACAACTTGCTGTGGGTTGGTTCCGGCAAACGAGCAAGTGGGTCACCTGGTGGTAAGTGATCTCCACCGCCATGTACGCCCACCACCATAAGAATCATGGGCGCGTTGCCGACCTTAAAGGAAAGGGATAATTAGGGATTGGGAAGGGGAGGGAATTTGGGCTTCCGGATATCTCACTCACCGTACGAAACGCAGCAGCAAGCCGCTACTTTACGTCGGTTTTCTGTGAGACAGTGGTAACGATCCGGTTAAGCCAGCCCATTCATGCTGTAGACAAAACTGTCTACAGCGTGGCTCTACCACTCAGGTCCAATTGTAAATTAATTTTATACAACACAAACATTTGTGTAGCCCAGCGTTATCGTTTTGATTTTCCTCATATTTTTAGCTCTGGCCTAATGAGGCGACTTATTCTCAGAATTTACAATCACTATGCGACAACAGACTAATATTATTATACATAAATATTAAACAAAACTAACGGTAAACAAATTAGTTCTACTAAAGAAAAAATCTCCTGGAAGTCCAAACAATGCGTACAAATATAAACATTTACAATGCTTGTAAACAACAAATTCTTTGTACACGAGAGCAGTAGTACATTGTTGTTTGAGTAACTGAAGGAGAAAGTCGCGACGGAAGCCTTTGAATTGATGAACACATTTAAAAATAGATTCACTAAAAGTGTTTTACCAAACAACTAAGAATAACGATTCTTTAAGAGTTAGAACTGCATTTTTGTGTAGTGCGACGAAATATCAAATGACATGTTCAGAAGGAAAGTCAAAATAAATGTTAATCTTGAACCTCATAAGCATTGATAAATAAGGCATGTAAAGTTGCATAATGTGCCACAAAAAAACATACATGAACTTAATTATATAAGCTTGGATAAATGAAGAAAAAGTAAAAGAAGATAAATATAAATGGAAGAAAGATTAAAAAGATGCAATGACATCGAACGTAACCGATGATCTATGCAAAATATGTGACGGTAGAATTGAATGTGCTCCCACAGCTATACTCCTAATATCTCTAGTCCACACTTTGTATGGCCACATCGCTCCCGAACCTGATTATTTTGGCACGAATAAAAAACAAATGAACTCAGAAATGAAAGCAGTATCCGGCGAAGACATAGACATGGTGAAATACAGACAGTTTAAGTACTTTGACAATCTTTCTGATAATGATAAGATGGAAAATGACAATGTCCCGGTATACGATTTTATTATCGTTGGAGGAGGTACTGCTGGATGCGTTTTGGCTAGCAGATTGTCAGAGAATAGGAAATGGAAGGTACTGTTTCATTATTATGATTTTTTTAGTTACGAGTAGTACGGATTGGCGAGATGAAACGTATGTATTTATTGTGAATTAAATTAATTAATTAATTAATTTTTATTGCTTTACGGTGAAGAAAACATCACCAGGAAGCTTGCATATCTAAGAAGTACTAAGAATTTTGAAGATATATGAGCCCACAGTAAGATACGAGTCTTGTCTCGTGGGTATCAAGAATTACGAGAGATTTTTGGTCTCACAACGCCCAGACCCGAAACACATATTTGTGGATCAGACAAATACTTGTCTCGGTGCGGAGACAGAACCCGCAGCCTCCCGTTTCACAGTTGGCTACCCGCCCACTGCGCCACGGAGTCTGTTAATAATAAGAAACGACTTAATGGAAATTTAAGTTAATTGAAGTAAATGCGGCAGTAAAGGGACATTTTTTTATGCGAACACGGCAAAGTCACTGCACTACACCTGATGGTAAGCGTATTACAGTATAAAAAACTAGCGACCATAAACAATAAGTTTATCGATGGATACCAGAATCATGCCGGCCTGTATAAATGCTTCATTGCCTCTTCGGAGAGTGAAGAAGCAAATCGAGACACCTGCGGATGACCGATGCAGGCACAGTGATACAAGGATGTACCCCTATACCGATCGATCCCCGCACCGAGACAAATGTTTGTGTGATCCATAAATATTTGTTTCGGAGTCTGGGTGTTGTGAGACCGAAAGCCTCTCGTAGTTTCTGATTCCTACGACACAAGACTCGTATCTTACTGTGGGGTCAGGACTATATATGTGACTGTTGGGTGTATTTATTTATTTATTATTATTATTTATACCCGCCCCAACCAACCATCGAGTCATGTCGCAAGCGCCTCGGGAGAACAGGATATAGACTGGCTGATCCTGAAACGCGATGCCAAGGCGTGTGGATCACTATGGCAGGTTTTAACACCATGTGTACGGTGGTAGCTATCCGGGTGCATATGAATATACCAACAGCAAAAAATCGTCTGTTATAGTCATCCTTCGGTCTTAAAAGATGTTTTTTCTATTTGTTTTCGTTGTACGATATCCGTAATCATACTATTAAATCTCGACAAAATATACTTCTGTACAGTAACGTTAGCATAACAAACTATGAATAGATTCACGTTTCACACTATGAATAGATTCTTTTGTTATCTTGGCAGTCGATACATGTCTGATGGGCAAAAAATAAAAATAAAAACGTTTCAACAAAAAAATACTGAAATAAAACTGTTGGAAATTGAGTTTGAGGTTCATTTTTACTTTTGGTCCCGACGTTTCAAAAGCGTTCAGCCTTTGTCGTGACAGGGCGGACTTCTGTATCAAAAAGTTGTATCACTTCCCGTATTCCCTGCAGTAACTTCTTTCATCAGTCTTCTTTTAAAAGTTTTTTTTATTTGATTGAATGACGAGACGAGCAAGACGCTCGCGTGATGGTAAGCGCCACGTCTGCCTTTAACAGAAGCAATATCATACAGAACTTTGAATTACAAAGCACTACATGGCACTGAATTGCTCTCGTCACCCCGAGACATAAGATATTAAGTCTCCTAATGCCCGGTAATTTCAGTGGATTCAATGTACTTCAAACCGAAACACAACAGTGCTTGCACACTGTTTTTGGCGGCAGAAATAGATAAAGCGGTGGCACCAACCCAGACGGTCTCTCGCATACGAGGGACCTACCACCTTGTAACGAATGGAAGTTTGGATAAATCAGCGATTCCAAACACAGGAGCGGTTCCATTCAACACAATATATTCGCTACTTCCTGGGGACAGTTTTCGAAACATCAGGACCAAAAGTAAATAAACCGCGATAAAATCCGTTTAAAATATTTTGACGTGATAGCGTCTTATAATTCGATAGAGCCAGCTGCACGCACGAAAAAACATGACTCATGCGTCGTTACGTCGCTCTGTCACGTTCCATTTAAGGCTTGAAGTGCAAGCGAGAGCGCGGAACGAGCGACAAAGAAGCACAATCGGCCTTTGCGTTCGGCAGCGTTCGAGATTTAAAAAAATTAAAACATAAATATTAAATCTTCCACATATCACAACAACGTGTCTGAAATGACAGGTTAGACCAGCCATCCGTCAAAGGGAACATTTTCTCCTATATCAAACACATTGATGCGGGCTTTTTAAAAACTAGATTTACGAAAAGGACATTGTTCGTCGTCCATACATAGTTGGCCTAAGAACCAAAAGGTAGGTGAATTTACTTTTTGGGTTTTAGATAATGTATATATTTGATTGAAACTATATTAAAACTACGGACACTTGAGAATTCCGAAAAATAAAAAAAAAAAATCGGATTTTGAGGTTATAATTAGGCCAATAAATACTATCAAATATTAAATAAATGAAATTAAAATTTTCTTTTGAAAAATGCTACCATTCCATCAGTATTTTCTTAAGACGTTATCACGTTCAACTATCGTCAGTAACCCGACTTTACAGACAACCGATTTTTTTCTTTCAATGTGTAATATTCGGGTAAATATACGAAATCGTTATAGAAGTTAAAATTGTTAATATAAGTAAAATCACTCTTGGGAGTTTACCAACAAAAATAGTTAGATTAGATTGGGAAATATCTACATTCCTTTTTTAAAGGTTGGCAACATACCAATGTTTCTTTTTGGCGGTCAGTTCACTTTCCAGAAAGTTACCGACAAGGTTGTTTGACTTTCATTTTCTATCATTCATCAATTATGCAACACGAAATAATTTGATCGATTCGTTTTATCGTAAGAAGACACTTCCATCTGGTTACCTCTCTAAGTCTGTAGAAGCTAACAGCTGCTAAAATTTGTCAAGTGGCTGATAAATATTTGGTTTTCTTCAGGTGCTACTAATAGAAGCAGGGCCTGAGGAGCCTAAAATGGTGCTCATACCAGGCTTGACAAGTGAGTTTAAAGGCTCAACATTGGACTGGCAATACAGTATGAGACCTAAGAAGGGGTGAGTTTTAGCCGGAAACAAATCTTTAAATAAGATTCGTTGATAGTAATATGGCATTTAATATATCCCAACGTTTATTTTTAAACATAAAAGACAATGTTTTTTATCATGCCGTAGACTTTCAACGAATCTTCCGAACCCAATACATTTAATCATCAATCGTACAGATGTGTCACGTTCTAGATTTTGCCAGAATCGTCTAGAAAAGGGCTGCGAAGTAGTCCAAGGAAGAGTGCTCGGTGGGACGTCGTCCATCAATGACATGGCCTACATGAGAGGCAGTCCTGCCGATTATGATGAATGGGCTTTGGTAGGCAACGAGGGTTGGAGTTATAGCCAAGTGTTACCCTACTTTAAACACTCCGAAGGAAACTACGACAAAGACATTTCAAAGAATAAATTCTTCCATTCTACACAAGGACCGTTGGATGTTGGAAGATATCCGTATGTCGATGATAATGTCGACGTACTTCTAAGTGCTTTTAATGAGTTAGGCTATAATTATACAGATATTAATGGCAGAAACCAACTCGGCTTTATGAGGATACAAACAATGTCATATTATGGTGAAAGAGTAAGCTCATTTACGGCCTTTATTGATCCTGTCAAAAAAGTAAGGTCTAATTTAGATATTGTTACTGAAGCTCTTGTTACTAAAATAGTATTTAAAGATGTTAGAGACACAGTACAAGCCATTGGTATCGAATATATAAAAAATGGTACAAAAGTAAGAATTAGTACTAAAAAAGAAATTATAGTCAGTGCTGGTGCTTTAAATTCTCCTAAATTATTAATGCAATCTGGATTAGGGCCTAAAGAGTACTTGGAGTATGTAGGTGTTCGGGTGTTTTACGATTTGCCTGTAGGAAGTAATTTCCACGATCACTTATCTGTGTGTTTACCTGTTATAAAATTGACGAAAACGACAACAGTATCGAAGTTTCCAGAAAAGATGAAAGACATAACTGATTATTACACCAAAGGAGTCGGTCCCTTGTCTGCAAATTTTCAAGTTGTCGCCTTTATCGAATCTAGTATATCCGAAATTCTAGGAACTCCTGATATAGAAGTCAGGTTCAAAGGCCACGATTCCAATATGTATTATGACAGAATTGATATGTGTATATCACTCTTGACCCCAGGAAGTAGGGGTCATGTTGTCCTCAATGCAACTGATCCTGTATTTGGAAAGCCGTTGATTTATCCAAACTTTTTAAAAGACACAAATGATGAAAAAAAAATACTGGAGGGTATACGGGAAGTAATAAGACTTTTTGATACCGAAGTGTTTAAATCTGCAGAATTTGAATTTGATCCTCATCCAATTTTGAACAATGATTGCAAATACCATGAAAGTGTTTCAGAAGATTTTTGGTCGTGCATAATTAGACATTTTTCTTCGCCACTGCACAATTATGCCGGCACGTGTAAAATGGGAACCGCTAAAGACCCTGAATCGGTCGTTGATAACAATCTCAGAGTGTATGGAGTAGCTAATTTAAGGGTAGTAGATGCATCGATAATGCCAAAAATTACAAGAGGTTCCACAGCCGCGCCAGTTATAATGATAGCTGAAAAGGCAAGCGATTTAATAAAAACTGCTTGGTATTGATAAAATATTTTATTTGCCTAAATCCTCTCGTTGTCATCTATTATAGTAATGACCTTTGTTTTCTTTCCAATCTTTTAGAATCATTTTAGCACCTTTTTCTGCAATCATCATTGTCGCAGCGAATATACCTCCACGGACATGAGTGGGCATAACTGAAGCATCAATTATTCGAAGGCCTTCAATACCATGAACTCTTAACTGGTAGTCGACCACAGACTCTGTGATATTTTCTCCCATGCGACATGTTCCTACGGGGCGCCCCATAGCTATAGTGTAGTGTCGCGTAATACAATTCCATTGGTCTCTGTTAGTTAGCCTGTCACAGGGGAACAAATCCAGAGGTGCAAACTTAACTTCCGCTTTTTTCATTTCTTTTGTATCAAGAAGTTGCAAAGCTATATCCAAACTGTCTACAATAGTGTCTAGGTCTTCAGTTTCCTTGAGAAGATTGGCCTGGATCACTGGTCTGCCATATTTTGGATTTCTTTTATTGAGCATGACTTTTCCTCTGCTTTTAGGTCTTAGAAGAACTGGGTAAATGTTAACTAAATTATAATAAGGTAGCGGAATGTTTGATTCTTCCGCTGCATGAACACTTACATTTGTGAGCATAAACTTATCACTTCTAATGAAGTTACCCTCTAAAGCCAATTCTACATCCGGTGCATTCGTATTTTCGTATAACTGTATAAAAGTAGATACCTGATTAATTCCTCTCGAAGCTAAAGGCCCACTTCGATTTTGGAACCAAGTTTTGAAATCCTTTATAATTTGATCCTCGGTAACCGGTGGAACATCGTTAAGCACAAACGCTAATCCACCCGTAGACACTTGGTCTTGGTAATTTTGTCCTACAGGAAGATCAAATAATGTCGTAATATTACGCTTTAATAAATCAGCACTCGGTCCTATTCCTGATAAATGTAACAATCTAACGTTATTTATAGCTCCACCAGTCAATATTACTTCTCTCTTGACATACGCAGATGTTTCCTTCCCTTTCTCGATTTCGTAAAGAACAGCATCCACATTCTTTTCTTGCTTATCAATAACAATTTTGGTAACGGTTGCCCCTTTCATAACAGTTAGATTTTTGCGATGTTTGACAGGTTTCAAAAATGCTGAGTTAGTGCTCAATCTTGTGTTATTGGAAACAGCGAATTGATTGAAGACGACAGCCTCAGGTATATTAGTGTTGATGTCCATGTTTCTGAAGCCCATTTCGGCGAAGGCGTTTGCAAATACTTCCATATAACGGTCGACGTATTTAAACTTCTGTACGCGCATTTCACCGCCTCGGGAGTGATAGAAAGAGTTCATAAGTACGTCGTAATCTCCTAGAAAGGCAACACATATCTATTTAGGTTTAGAATATGAGATAAAAACTAATTTTCCATGACTAGAATTACAATTGGTAATCTAAAATGCAACAACTCCAAAAAGTGGTGTGGATTTGACATTAAAATTCAATTGTGATGAAATACGTCTAGATTCCCTCTATCCTTTTTATTATCCGAACACGGCACGGCAGTGACTGCACTACACTTGATGGTAAGTACAGCGCATTCTTAAAAACCAGCGACCACCGACAAACAATGAGTTTATCGGTGGTGACTAGAATCATGCCGGTCTATATAAATGCTTGAAGAAGCATTTGGAGTGTGAAGACACTCTGAAGAGGGAAGAAGCAAATCGAGACGCCTGCGACAGGACAGGCGAAAGACCGATGTAAGGGATACAAGGATGTACCCCTATACCTTATCTTGGAAGTTTGCTACCTTATAGCAATATTAATTACGTTAAAACCACACCAATTTGTACACGGTCCGGTACAGTATTAGTATTAATCTAATCTTTTTTCAACTTACACCGGCAAACTAGTAAGTATGACACCGAGCCGTGCAAGTAGGTAATGATAAGTTATCTCCACAGCCCATAAACACCGACAATGATACAAGAACCATGATGCATTGCCGATTTTAAAATTAATGCGTCTGGAAATATCACTCTGCCGACCGTAATAGCCTGACTGCATGCGGATTTTTAGTACTTTTAGTGAGATAAGGCTACCCTGATTGAGTCGGTATATTCATAAACAAAACTCTCAACGGCATGTTAGTATAAACGAGACTTTGAGTAGCACGTAAACCCAAATTATACTGACATCGTGTCAAAAATAATATTAATAAATACACCCAAACAGTCACACCCATAATCCTGACCCTACATGAGGTTAACCTGTATCGTGGGTATTAGGAACTACAAGGGACCTGCGGTTCCACAACACCCAGACCCGAAACAAATATTCGTGGATCACATAAACATTTGTCTTTGCGGGAATCGAACCCACTCACATACTGCGCCACGGAGGCTTTACTTAGTAACTATATTTAATATAAAATTCAATTATGTATATTTAAGGATACAGGAAAATAAAATAATGATAATATATGACGCGTAGTTAATTAGCCATGTGCAGTGGAGGAAGCTATTTGTGATATGAAATAAATTGGACCTACATACGCAAGCAGGAACCTAATCACAGCAAGTTCAAATGGAGATATTGATTTTGTTTTGCTAAATTCATTAATTTTAATTGATTTAATACTACAATATCGTAAATGGAATATATTTCATACCCGATTCTCCAAAAAACTACAAGATAAAATTAGTTTAAATTATGTCATTTAGTAAAACAAAATCAGTATCTCCATTCGAACTTGCTGTGGGTTGGTTTCTGTTTGCGCAAGTAGTTCCAATTGTAATTCAAAATGCAATATGAATTATCAATAATATTATACCGTTTTGGTGTCTGATTGTCGAAGAGAATGAACTACTGAACGTTACACCCAGAATAATAATATGATGTACAGTAATGTAGGAATAAGAGACAAAAAGTATCTTAGACATTTTTAGACGATTCCATCATAAACTACATATAACATCTAAATTATATGTCCCAAATCCCCCAAGTTCACTTACTATCAGATGACCCTCTTGCTCGTTTGCCGGCCTATTCTATAAAAAAATGTCCTGATAACGATTCATCAACTCCCAGATCAAACCACTGAATCTGATAAGTTGAAATTATGGCAAAAAATTAATGAAATAAAAATGATATGGGTGAATAGAGTTTTTATTTCAAATTCCATATCTAAAAGGGTGGCAAAGTTAACTTGATAGTTAACGATAAAATTAATCTTCCTAGCAAACATACTTGAAGCTTTATATTAATGTTTGTTTGTTTTCTGTATGGCTGCTGTAAAAAAGACGTGGAAAGACGAGTTGGACGCATTCGAACTCGAACTCAGAGAAGCCGATAGAAGACCAAAGCCAGTGAAAGAGTAAAAGGGAGGCTTTTGCCCAACAGTGACGACATGATAGGCTAGTAAAAAAAGGACTTTGTAAATTTTGGGTGTTATTCTAACTTACCATTATCCTCAGAGGCTTTGAAATACTCCAATACATTTTCAAATTTCCAATCTAAAGAACCCAGGGCACCAGTGCTGTGCCATCCATCATAATCTACCTTCGAGCCTCGAGTATACTTCATGTCATTCACCACGCTGGAACCGCCAAGGACCTTGCCGGTTCTGACCTCGCAGCTTCCTCCAGATCTGGATAGACAGGAGTACCCGTTCCTCTCTGTCCTGAAGTTCCAGAGAATGGGACGATAGTCCTTGGTTGGTACCGCTGGTATATCGTAGTCTATGTTCTCATCATCACCAGATTCGAGGACCAGGACCTGATAGGGTTTTAGTTTTATGTGATTTTAATATTGCTTTATCATTCTTAATACTGGATAGTGACCACCGTAATAAAGAATATGCTAAAAAACGCCATAGCGTCTCGTTATGGCGAATCGAAATCCAGTGAATATTCATTACTGGCCGGCATTATCCTGGCGACCGCCAAGAGATGGATATGACTCTTGTCGGTCGCCGGAAGAGAAGTGGCGGAGCCACGCTGTAGTTAGTTTTGTCTACAGTGTGGATCTGCCACGAACAAGGGCCAGCATAACCAGGATGGTACCACTGCATTATAAAAAACCCAATTGACGTAGGAGCACTATTATTACTCTCCGTGCGTCAGCACGTCAGGTTGTCGGAGGCTCAAAAAATTCTCTCTCCCCTATTCTCCATTTCTTTCCTTAAAGGTTGGCAATGGACCCATGGTTACTCATTGCCGGGTTTAATGGGTATTAGGTGGTCAACAGCATCAGGTAATTCATTTGAAAAGGAGTTGAGAAAAAGTTCCTCATTAAAATAACAGTATGGAAATGAATGTACATACATACATACGTATTCATACTTATAATTCCCAAAGGGGTAAGCAGACGCGTAACCACCAACACACATTTCGCCGAACTTATTGCCGTCCCATGATGTGATAGGGGCGAGCCTATCGCCGAACCGGGTACAAATTCCAGACTCCGGGCTGATACTGAGTATTAAGTGATAGAAGAACCCAATATCACTTTTACCGGACACGGGGATCGAACCCGAGACCTCAGCGCAGCAGTCGTACCACCTACGCATTATAACTGCGTTACGAGGCAGGAAATAAATGTATCGTGATAATATAAAGATAAAGGTAACAATGAACCAGTGACTAATGGCAAACAGAAGCCGACGCTAGTTCCTCTTTGTCTGATAAAAAGAAAATAAATTTAACGTTAATTTAATTGTGATATCTCAAAACAATACAATCTAAACTATTTTAAACAACAAAATTCGAAATAAGAAATTTTAAATGTGAATTTGAGATGAATTTGAAATTGAAAATTTAAAGGACATTGTCGAAAACGGCCCCAGAACCAACAAAGATGTGACTTGCACCATAATTATGTACACATTTTTTTATATTACTTGCAAATATGTGTATATAACGGACAAGCTGTTATATCCCAAACGAATATTTAAAAGTATTGTAACGACTTAAAGTCAAAGTTGCCGACATCTTTACGGCTAATTGTCAATAGAGATGTAACCGGTTCGACAAAACAATAATCTAATAAATAATAATTAATTATTGGATCATAATATTAATACATCAAAAACGGTACATTGATTAATTATAATAATAATAATTAATCAAGCAGTGGGTGCATCTCAAATGTTAAAAATTCTAATGTTAAATGTTAAATTGGATATGACTGAATTGATTAAGATCAAGTCATGGATAAAAAATGATATTGTTTTTGATTTTAATTCATTATAATTACTTTGTTTAATTATGTTTTATATTATTTATTTTTAAAAGAAACACGAAATGTGGTCGCGTTCCAAATTACTCATTTAGTCTATGTCATATGTCATTTAGTAAATGAATAAGTACTCATATCCAGTCATAGCCGTAGCCAGGATTCATGAGGGGGTGGGTGAGGGGGGTCCATCTCTTGCAACCAGGAGAAGGGGGGGTTCAAGGCAGTCGATTTAGAAAAAAAAATGTGACAAGGGGAGCTAGACCGATCGGCGAAAAATCTGAACATAATAATTTCGGGGTGATTTGAACCCCCAAACCCCTCCTGGCTCCTGGGCCCTGTATTCGGGCCCAGCGACATAAGACGCTGCTTTTTTTCCGTAATTTTTTTATGATTTTAAAAATAAATAAAGATCACAGTCCAATTCAAAATATTATATTTCATTGAATATTATAAAGATATTGAATAAAATCAATTTTCGTATAAATAATCGATATTATCGATCCAGAATCTAGTCGAGTAGCATCCCTAATGCTTACTTCATTCCTCAATTAACATTAAACGTCACTCATGACTCTTCTTCTTCTTTTTAATTTATGGCTTCGCATTATTATGCATTTCGCCAATGACAAGTATAATTTATTCTCGTTTTCACAAGAACAATGAACACGGTGTGAAAATCTTCAAGGCCCTATATAGTCTTCTACTTCTTTTTTATTTATGGCTATCGCATTATTCTGCGTTTTGCCAGTGTCAAGTATAATTTATTCTCAAGTTATTTTTACAAAAACGATGAAACACGGTTGCGGTCAATTTCAAGGTCTTGCCGGAGTTTTGGTGTTAACTCCTTTCAGTACGATGCTTAATTCACTTATTTCAATGTTTCCATACACTGTTCATCACCGTCAATGTTTATTGAACAAATCCACACCACTTTTATACAACAAACACTACAGTAAACTAGTTTATGAAATAAATTAAAATAAGCGACGAACTGCACTGTCAAAATTCCCGCCAAAACTCCACTCACTCACTATCGCCAATTATAACCTCAAAATCTGATCGTTTTTTTGGATTTATGCGATATCTCCGCTTGTCCGTGTTATAAATAATATGTTATGTGAACTTATTAATGATTCTTAATATTACAAGCATTTTTCTATTGCTGTTGGTTCTGGGGCGAATGATGTATGGGAACAGAACAATGTCCTTTCGAACCGAAACTCAAAAACGTCAATTAAGATTAAGTATTTATTAGTCATTTATTAGAAATATCAAATAGGGGGGTATAGGGTTACATTGTGATAGTTATCAAGTCATGTCGCTAACCTCTCGGGAGAGCTGGATATACACTGGCTGATCCTGGAACGCGATCCACACTAGGTGTGTGGATCACTATGGCAGGTTTTAACACCATGTGTACAGTGGTCGCTATCCGGGCGGATATGAATATCCTACCACCAGCAGTAGTAACTCTAAGTTGAACACCTTGCTGTGTATGAGTTCATAACTATTGCATTTGTAATCTTAGATAAGGATCAATTTAGAACCCTAATGCTTCAGTAATAAAGTTCGAATTGGCATGATTCAGATGTGTGAATAGATTTTTCTCTACTTCAATTAATTTAATTCAATTCTAGAAGCTGAGTCTGTGGCTGAGTGGTTTGTGTTGTTTTTTTGAGAGTTTTTTTTACAGACGAGCTCTTTTTAGTCAATTTAATCTTCAACGTATTACTTTAGGTATGGGCATATTACCCGACTTAAAATGTACTACCAAACTATTAGAGGCGTGTAAAATGTAATTTTATACTTTGTAATGAGGGCATAAATACATCCAACAGTCATACATAATCCTGATCCCACACTAGTTTGACTCGTACCGTGAATATCAGGATTCACTACATGAGTCTTGCGGTACTACTACACCCAGACCCGAAACAAACATTTGTGGATCATACAAACATTTGTCTGGTGTAGCAATCGCTGCCACGGCCTCTCGTGTCACAGCCAATTACTCACCCGCCGTGAGGCTGGATGGAGTACCGATGATTGAGAGAGATGAATAACTACTTAATCTGGCACGAGTCTTCAATCATCAATGTTTCGGTCGATACTTGACTTAATAAAACAAAAAAATATCTTTTGTAACCTACGTAAAGACGGAGGTTCTGTATTCGACCCGTACGTATGTCGGATAAAAAGCCTATGTCCTAATCCAAATCATGGTCTACCTGTGTGCCAAATTTCATCCAAAACCGTTCAGCCGTTAAGGCGTAATTGACTAACAAACATCCAAATTCACAGATACACAAACTTTCAAATTTATTTACAATATTAACTAGGTAATTGAGGCTTGTCAATGCCGATTGTTAGAAGGAAAAGCAGTTAATAGCTGATCGCACAATTTTTCCTGTTTTTGTATCCTGTTGTTTGTTACTGGGAATTTTCATACCATTGTAACTGATTGATTTCTTAGATTTTTTTAGATGTTTACCTCTGTAATTGGAACTTTGTAGCTCAATAGCCCGTATAAGTGGAACAATTAATCAGGTGTAGACAATTAATGACGCGTTTGTTTTGATAAGGAATTAGACTGTTTACTAACACACAACTTCTCATGGTGGGACCCTCTATGAATAAAATACTAGTCATGTTAACCTGCCTATTTTTATGTTTTTTCCTGTCATCTTTGACCACACAGTGTGCCGTTTACTATGACAGGATTGATATCTTTTTTATTCGCCCTATCAGCGACACGAGCAAGTCGCTCGCCTGATGATAAGCGCCATGCCAGCTCATAAAATAACATTTAGTTTATTACTTTATTCGAATAGGTCTACTATTAAGTTATGGTAAGCGCCACGTCTCTTTGTAAACATTAGCATCACCTAGAACTTTAAATTATAAACTACTGCATGACACTGCAATGCACTCGTCATCTCGTAATGGCCAGTAATTTCACTGGCTTCAAAGTCTTTCAAACCGAAACTCATGAACACTTACCCGCTACTGCTTTACGGCAAATAAAGACGAAGCAGCGGTACCTGCCCAATCGGCTTCTCGCATAGACTTACCACCCAGTAGCACATCTGCCATCATTACCTTCCAATCAGGGACAGCCGATAGTCTATTCGCCAGCACGCAACCAGCTGTGCCACCTCCAACGATGATGAAGTCATATACACTGTTCCTTAAATCCCTCTCATCAGCCTTAGTCCTAGTGGCTTTGGAGAACAGATCAGCTTCAGTGGACCAGATTAGTGATAAGAGTACAACTGGAACTGTCAGGCATACCCTGGAGATCGGGAGAATTTTTAATGTTAGTTTAATTCCTGATATTTATGTATCTGACTGCGACCACCATAGGCATAGTGAACACTTCGCAATATCACCCCGAGACATAAGATGTCAAGTCTAATAACGCCCAGTGATTTCACTGGCTTCAAACCGAAACACAACAGTGCTTACACAATGTTGCTTGACGGCAAAAACAGACCAGTGGTATCAACCCAGACGGCCTCTCGCACACGAGGGACCTGCCATCTTGTAAAAACACTCAACAGACACACACATAGTCCTGACCCCATGGTCTGGGTATCAGGAACTACGAGGGCCTTACGGTCCAACAACCAAACCCGAAACAATTGTCTATGGATCACAGATATTTATCTCGGTGCGGGAATCGAACCCACGGCCTCCCGCTTCGCAGCCGGCTACTCGCCTGCAGCGCCAAAAAGAACAATTATGAGGCCAATTAGCCATAAACATCATAAATTAAATTTTTAGTTCGTTCACATTTAATATAGTTACGTCGTGCCATT
Source organism: Amorpha juglandis (assembly GCA_949126905.1). NCBI lineage: Eukaryota > Metazoa > Arthropoda > Insecta > Lepidoptera > Sphingidae > Amorpha > Amorpha juglandis. Next base: position 2,244,529 of record OX421383.1, read on the forward strand.
TTAGTTCGTTGCCACCTATTTGACAGGATGTAACAATAAAATAGACAACATAATTATTGGACTTTTTTCAGTGGTCAGTCACGCCGCTGCACTGTAGACAGTTTTGTCTACAGCGTGAATGGGCCGCCTCAACCGGGTCGTTACCTGTTTCAGTGTGAGTGAGATATCCGGAGGCGCCAATCCCCCTCCCCTTCCCAATCCCTTAATTATCCCTTCCCTTTAAAGTTGGCAACGCGCCCACGATTATTCTGATATTGTTGGCGTACTTGGGCGGTGGGGATAATTTACCACCAGGTGACACACTTGTTCGTTTCCCGGCCTATGTATTTTTTTTTTACCCGAGCACGGCAAAGTGACTGCACTACACCTGATGGTAAGCGTAGTGCAGTCCAAAAAACTAGCAACCAGTCACCAGAATCATGCCGGCCTGTACAAATGCTACTTCCATCTTCGGAGAGCAGCAAATCGAGGGACCTGCGACAGGACAGGTGGATGACCGACGCAGATACAAGGATGAACCCCTGTACCCGCCCCAACCAACCATCAAGTCATGTCGCAAGCCCCTCGGAAGAACCGGATATACATTGGCTGACCCGGGAACGCGACCCACTCAAGTTGGGTCACCATGGCAGGTTTTAACACTAGTGTACGGTGGTCGCTATCCGGTCAGATACGAATATCCTCCCACCAGCAAAAATCTATCAAATCTAACATTCAGTTACATCAGAATTAAACAAAAACACGCAAAATGGTTCCCATAGGAATCAAACCCAACACCTCACAGTTCATATTACTACAGTAACGCTACATTTGAAAAACAGTTTCCGTTGAAACACCTATGATTAATAGCTGTTATGTGTATTGTAAGCTATTAATTATTTTTAATTGATCGCATGTAACGCTCAGCAATCGTTTGATATATCGGTGGATGATATGATGATGTTTGTAACACGTGTTCGTCGTAATTTAGACGCAATTTTGCCAGTTTTCGTAAATTATCAGTTTAAATGGTTCCTAAGTTGAATATTATACATTATTGAAATAAAACTAATTTAAACGGATTTTATCGCGGTTTTTTAATTAATTTTTGATCCCGACGTTTCGAAGACTTTTCAGCCTTCATGGTCACGGGGTGGACTGAGGTGTAGGTTGTCCCAAAAATCCGTTTAAATTAGTTTTATTTCAATGAGTAATATTTGCGTAAACGTAAGAAATCATTATTATAAACTCCTTTGCAAAAAAAACGGGCACCTTACACACACACTTTACCTTAGCTTTTCTATGGGTAAATATTATTATATTTTTAGTATGTCATTAGCTTGGATGACTAGAAATTTCTTATTATCAATGAGAATCTAGTTTTTTAACACTTTTATCCTGGTATCGGTGTTTTAGTCAATGTAAACAGAGAGCCGTGTTAAAATGGACATTTTTATGGGTATAATGAAATTAAGACTACGAGTATTTTTATGGTATTTTAATAAAAGAGACATTAAAAAATAAAAATTAATAACGAGTATGACCTCCTCTTGCAGCGATTACGGCATGTAATCGTCTTGGCATGCTTCCCACCAGGCTTTTGATGGTGTCCTGTGGAATGTGTTCCCACTCAGTCGAGATTACACGTTTAAGCTCTCTGATGTTTTGTGGAGGTGGTTGGACAGATCGTACTCGCCTTTTTAGGAGGTCCCAAACGTGCTCAATGGGGTTAAGGTCGGGGCTCCGCGCTGGCCAATCCAAACGACGAATACCGACCTCTTGCATATAAGCATCTACGTCGCCAGAACGGTGGGCCCGAGCATTATCGTCCATGTAAATGGCATCTTCACCAATTACAGTCAGTGCGGGTTGTGCATTTTGAGAAAGGATTTCTGTTATGTACCTATGCGCATTTAGTGAGCCATTTTCTATGAATACTATCTCGGTACGATAGTTGGAAGTTACGCCCGCCCAAAACATAACGGACCCTCCACCATAAGGGGTGATTTCTTCAAAACACACATCGGCATAGCGTTCCCCTGGTCTTCGTAACACTCGCCGACGTCGGTCCTCACCATGCAGACAAATTCGAGCCTCATCGGAGAAGAGTACGCTACTCCAGTTACCTGGTGTCCAAGATAGGCAATTTCTAGCGAACCTCAACCGCGCAATCCGGTGCTCACGGAGTAACTTGGGGGCCCGCGCTGGTCGTCGACTACGTATATCAGCAGCTAAAAGTCTTCTCCTCACAGTCCATAGGCTAACTTGTGCTCCTCGTACCTCTTCAAGGTTTCTTTTGAGGTCTATGTAACTGCATTTGCAGTTCCTCAGCGCCTGAGTCACTAAAAAGCGATCGTCTCGCGGCTGTGTGCAACGTTTTCTCCCAGAACCTTGCCTTCTCTGAACGGAACCTGTCTCTTGGTATCGAGTCCAGGTTCTTTGTACGGTTGAACGACTCACGTTTAACCGCTGTGAGACGTAACATTGGCTACACCCCTCTTCCAGCAGCGCTATAATTTTACTAGCTCTCATTGCTTTTTCTGCCATTACGATAGACACAAAGATATCTGTTTTAAGTCACAATAAGGCAGAATTATGCGATAAACATAAATTGTTGTACTAAAAATAACGAAAAGTTACTTTTAGTTGCTTGATAACCTTTTAACCGCAAACCCGCGAAAAGTGTCACAAAATGAAAAAGGGATTAATAATTTAAAAAACAAAAGTTTTGAATTTGGAATGAACTTTTTTTCATACCCAGACTCTTTATTAAGTGCCAGTAACATAGTTTGGCTATTAAAACCTCTGAAGAACTAAATTATTACCAATAATGTTAAAAAATCAAACCCGCCCGTTTTTTTTGCAAAGGAGTGTACATTATTTTATATGCAATAGAAAATAATACGGAAAAGAATCCATTTTGTTAAAACACAATCAATATCGGTTCAAAGATGAGCCCGCAATTATGATTTTATTAAATATAGCTGTCCCTCGCGGTTTCATCTGCACGTTACTGCCCTACTCCCATGGGTCATAGCAGCATACATATAAACCTTCCTTATGAATCACTCTATCCATTGCTGAAAACTGCATTAAAATCCGTGGAATAGTTTAACAGATCTAACGGAACAAACAGCGCAAGCGACTTCATTTTATACTATGTAAATATTATTACATATTTTTTAATATCTTAGATATTGAAATATCGTTATTAATCGATAATATTAGGTGTATCTACTAAGTTAGATGTATATATTTGGGTACAAATACAATAATTAGAGTTATCCTGAAAATTTACACAAAGAACGACCTGATCTTTTTTTTGACAGCCTCCGTGGCGCAGTGGGCGAGTAACCGGCTGTGAGGCCGCGGGTTCGATCCCCGCACCGAGACAAATGTTAGTGTGATCCACAAATATTTGTTTCGGGATCTGGGTGTTGTGAGACTGAAAGTCTCTCGTCGTTCCTGATACCCACGACACAAGACTTGTATCTTACTGTGGGGTCAGGACTATGTATGTGGCAGTTGGTGTATAAAAAAAAATCTTTGATCTTTCTAACTAACCTTATAGTGAGCAATTCGTGAATTTCTAAACGCTTACATGATACGATTCGTACAATTAACAATTTCAATTTCCTTTTGTTCTTTGATATTTTTACTTTTTTAATTTGTTGCAAGTTTGTCTGAACTCATTGTTACGCGTTAAAAAGAAACTACTATTGAAGGTTACCTGTGAATTAATGTCGTGATTTATATTTTAGATTCTTTTTCTGGCTTATGTCTTGCAATCTTTTGTAACCACTTATTTGTTTTATTAACACGTATTTGTTAAAATGTTGTGCATTTTAAATGTTATTATTTTTTTTAAATATGTTGCTCTCATCACCCCTATCAACCTCATAATCTAGTTACAATTTTATTAGGACTGTTGCGTGATTTTGACTATTTTAATGCATATATACTGAAAAGTTTGTTATTTAGAAAGATAATAGAAAAGTAAGAAAGAAAAATTGCTTATTACAACTCTTTATGCTTAGACAAAAAGTAATAGATAAATTAGGAACACAGATATATTAGATAGATTAGATAAATTAGAGGTTACAAATAAGAAACGTCAGTATACAGTCTGTGAAGGCAATTCATTTTTTTTGTTATTTGATTGAATGACCAGACGAGAAAGGCGCTCGTCTGATGGTAAGCGCCACGCCTGCCCAGAAACAACACTACACAGAACTTTGAATGACAACGCACTGCATGGCATTGAACTGCGCTTGTCACTCCGAGGCATAAGATATCAAGTCCCATAATGCCCAGTAATTTCACTGTCTTCAATGTCCTTCAAAACACAACAGTGCTTACACAGTGTCGCTTGGCGTCAGAAATAGACAAAGCGGTGGTACCAACCCAGACGGCCTCTCGCATACGAGGGACCTGCCTTGTAAACACGCTGACAATAAACATGAATAAGGGTATATTACCTCAACACTTCCATAGTTTCACGATACACAGAACCAAGAAGCAACCGTTTATCAACAGGGCACTACTACGATTGGCAAATGAGGAACACGCCAGCACGGTCGGCTGCTTACCGTCCTGCATTGCGCAGCCGGATACTATGAAACACGGGGTGAGGGAAGCCGGGCAGGATGCCCTGCAGGAAGGGAAACTCTCACATCCAGCTGAGGAAGACACCTTGACTGACTCACTATCAAGGCTATGCGACTTTCTCGAGGCAGAACTTGTTTTTTTATATCATAGGCAAACGAGCAAGTGGGTCACCTGATGGTAAGTGATCCCCACCACCCATGTACCCCTCAATACCAGAAGAATCATGGGCGCTTTGCCGACCTTAAAGAAACGGAAAAAAAAAATTAGGGATTGGAAATGGGAGGGAGATTTGTGATCTTGTTTTTACCCGACCGCATGATGTGATGAAGTCTACGTTTTTCGCGTGGATGTGATCACATGACAACGGCGATAGCCTAACAGGGAGTGGAATGAAATACCGAGTCAAGGTCACGAGTTTGAAGTTGGCATGGCATATAGGTACATGTGATTATTCGAAGTTACTTTTCTAGTTAGTATTATTGCTCGCTTTAATTGGGAAGGAATAGTTGAAGAAATCATGGAGAATTCTCATGATGCTGGTGGTAGGACTCATATCCGACCGGATAGCGACCACCGTACACATGGTGTTAAAATCTGCCATAGTGACCCACACACCTTGTTTGGATCGCGTTCTAGGATCAGCCAATGTATACCCGGTTCTCCTGAGGGACTTGCGACGGGATTTGATTGTTGATTGGGATAAGTATAGGGGTACATCCTTGTATTCCTTTACCTGAATCGGTCATCCGCCTGTCCTGTCGCAGGGTCCTCGATTTGCTTCTTTACACTCTGAAGCATACAGGCTGGAATACTTCTAGTGACCACCGATAAACTCATTGTTAGTCGGTAGTCGCTTTTTTTTTACTGTGCTTAACATCAGGTGTAGTGCAGTCATTTTGCCGTGCTAGGATAAAAACCCGCACCAGGCCAGCGTGGTGAACTAAAGATACTATAATAAAAATCGACAAAAAAATTATACTAGTTTACAATTCAGCAATTAAGTTGTCAAACTTGTTTTGTAATCGTTGATAAGTCAATAACATTTGAATGGGTGAACATTTTTTATTATAAGAACCATATCTATTAAACGAGTTTTCCAACGAATCACCTTCTAGTATACACAATTCTAATCCAGAACAATTCATGTGATTTTTCTATTCAAAAACTCAAAGATAAATTGGACCTATTTACGCAAACAGGAACCAACCCACAGCAAGTTCAAGTGGAGATACTGATTTTGTTTTACTAAATTCAACAATACAAACTAATTTTATCTCATTGAAATAAAACTAATTTAAACGGATTTTATCGCGGTTTTTTATTAATTTTGATCCCGACATATCGAAGGCTTTTGGAAAGCCTTCGTGGTCACGGGGTGGACTGAGGTGTAAGTTGTAAATCTACCTTCAATTAGAAATTATTGAGTTTTGTGGTTTGTCCGGTCTACGCAGAAAGAGCTCACAGTGTCTTGAAATCTAGGCAATCGGGCATGAAAATATATTCCATGTACAATTTTGCAAAAAAATAAATTCAACTTAATTAATTTAGTAAAACAATATAAGTATATCCATTTGAACTTACTGTGGGTTGGTTCTTGTTTGCGTAAGAGGTCCAATTGTGACAGCCGGGCCTATAATTTGAGCCCAAGATCTCACTGTTTCTGTCACTACGCTGCAACTACGTCAATGAGAAGGTGGTACTTACTATTTATCCTCTCACATACGCAATTCCTGTAATCCCTGAATGGGTAGGCAGAGGTGTAACCAGTACCTACATCCACATAGAATTAAGCGTTGTAAGTCTTATCGCCATATCCGACACGGTAACCAAATCTGTCGATCGACTCAAGCACAAAATTTGTTTAGAAATCAGGATCTAACGGTCTCTCAGTCTAACTGTTCTGCAAAGCTGGTATTATCCGATATTAAGTTAGTATTATACTATCTTCCTTTTTTGATGGGCTTCAGAATTCTATAATAAATAATAAAACCACTTTTACATAACCAATACAGATAAGGTGACCCATATCAAGCCTTTTCATTCATAACAAAAGGTAATTATTATTCACCCATTTAATCGATTCGAGCCATTCATTTCTCTAATAGCCACAACCCTAAAATTAGTTTACGGTTGACATAACATTACCGTGAGGTAAAGCGTAATAAAATTTATGTATTTGTATGGAATATAAGTAACTGATCAAATGACAAAGTTAAATCCTCGACTTTTTGTCAGTTGTCAGCTGTCAAAAATAAAAGTCAGAACAATTAAGGAGGAGTTTTGGCGGGAATTCTGACAGTGCGGTTCATCGCTTATTTATTATTATAATTTATTAGTATAATGTATTTCAAAAACTAATTCAAAGTAGTGTTTGTTGCATAAAAGTAGTCTGTATTAGTAGTGCAACCTTTTATGCCGGCTAGTATAAATGCCTCTTCACACTCCAAAGAGGGAAGAAGCAAATCGAGACACCTGCGGATGACCAATACCGACATAGGGATACAAGGATACCCCTATACCCTTTTTTTTTTGTTTTCGCGGGGAAAGCCGTTTATTGCTACCACCCCACCAGGGGGAAGGTGGAACGGTTATGTTGGGTTCTACCGGCCTTACGACCCAGCCACCCGACCGCTGGGCCGAGTCCCTAACACTATGTACAACCTATGCCGGTAACTACCAACTAAAACCCCGCGGTGACCATCTTCGGCGCATTAGGGACGGCCCCGGGTTTCCCGAGGCGAAAAAGCACCCCGGCTTCAGCCGGAACCGCCCTTGCGCGGTGCCGCCTTGCGGCAGCCCGTCTCCAATTGGGGGGGGGGGGCTCAGAAGCCCCCTCACACCGAAGGACGCTCTCGGCGTCAACGGCAGCATCGAGGCCAACCACCCGTGCTGCCGTCCATCCCGGGGGTCGCACGTACAAAAATACGTGTACAAAACCGTACTGAATGGGCGCTACGACAGCCCCCCGCTGCGCGCCCGCAACCCCCCGATGGCCCCTATTAGTCGCCTCTTACGACAGGCAGGGGATACCGTGGTGGAATTCTCCAAACGCCCCCGATCCACAGGGCGGGGACATACCCCTATACCCGCCCCAACCAACCAGCAATCATGTCGCAAGCCTCTTGGGAGAACCATAATTACACTGATCCTGGAACGCGATCCACACAGGGTGTGTGGGTGACTATGGCAGGTTTTAATCCCATGTGTACGGTGGTCGCTATCAGGGTGTGTGGGGACACAATGTATGAAATGCACACGTCATCTAATTGTATCGTATAAATGTATTTGTGTTTGAATAATAAATCAGTTGTTCGTCGTCAGCCGAGACTCGCTGGTTTCATTTCTCTCTCGAACACGCACAGTACACTACACATATAGTGGCGCTATACATGGCCACCAACAATTGGTGACCCCGACGAGCAAGAAAAATATAATAGGACACCGACGGCGCTGCGCAGCGAGAACATATACGACGCAACTCACATAACATCGCGCAGTATATTTAAGAAAAAAAAAAAATGAAACATGTATTGTATGATTATATTATTTTATTTTATATTAAAAAAAAAAAAAAAAGGGGGGAATATTGTGGGGACACAATGTATGAAATGCACACGTCATCTAATTGTATCGTATAAATGTATTTGTGTTTGAATAATAAATCAGTTGTTCGTCGTCAGCCGAGACTCGCTGGTTTCATTTCTCTCTCGAACACGCACAGTACACTACACATATAGTGGCGCTATACATAGCCACCTATAGGGTGGATATGAATCCTACCACCAGCAAAACGTTAACATATTTTCAACACATAAATCGTACTAGAGCTATATACAGTTATATACATAGTCAATGTTGGCACTGCTCCATCTTAAAGGAGTCATAAGAGCATTATTAGTTAATGCGACTACCGCAGAACATAGCGCCTAGCATAGCATAGCATCCAAATCAGACCGTTTTTTGTCCTGGCTCGGCAGTGACTACGTCACACCTGATGGTAAGTGTAGCGCATTCCAAGAATAGTGTCGACCAACGACAGACAATGTATCCATCGTATGTTGGGAGAATTGTGCCGGCAAACTATTCCACAGCTTAATGGACAGATTAACTGATAGGAGCCACTCATTGAGGAAACCTTTTTTTTTGCTGGTGGGAGGATACTTGTATCCGACCGGATAGCGACCACCGTACACTGGTGCTAAATCCTGCCATAGTGACCCACGTTGTGTGGGTCGCGTTCCAGGGTCAGCCAGTGTATATCCGGTTCTCCCCAAGGGTCTTGCGCCCTGATCCTAACCCTTTTCCCATCCCTTTTTCCTTCTCCTCCCCCTTGGCCCTGGGATGGGATACTGCGGGGTCGCCAGTATTCCGTTAGCAGGGACCCCGTAGTTTATCCCAGAAACTTTAGCAGGCCGGCATGATCTTGCCGACCTACGATAGACACATTGTTTATCGTTGGTCGACACTATTCTTGGATTGCGCTACACTTACCATCAGGTGTAGTGTAGTCACTATGCCGAGCCAGGATAAAAAAAAAGGAGGAGTAAGTCAGTCGCAAATTCCTGTGCCAGATCGTACCAGGCATATAATTCGGTTCAAATAGCGCTGGCTTGACGTTTTAGACAGAGACTTGAAGGCTAATCAATGGTTTTAGTACAGCGGATGCAGGCGAAGTGAAAGCGTATAAGCAGAAAGGTGGATCCTGGCACCAATCTGAAATAACCCCAGAACAACAACCTCTGCAGGCGATGAAGACATAATAATCCGAAGTGTATTAAATGAAAACTGCATTTAAAAAAGATTAACTATTTATTTTGGTCCCAGATTAAGCGGCGTAAAGACAGACTTCCGATAACCACGACAAACTTCAGACACGAACGTCAGTGACAATCAATTCAGTACCCTACTGAAAGCGTTGTGTTATTGACGTCAACGTCAAATTGCCTAATAGATTTACGTAGTGACTTGATGTTACTTCCCTTCACGTCTGACGCTTGAAGCGAACATCCGAAGTCTCCATTAATGCCTTACACAACAGGCATAATAGGGTTGTCTAAACATAATGGTTATTAATTATTTAAAACAAAAATATATTTATATTACATTGCGTTTCATAGCATGAACCCTGAATCAAGCAAAATTACCAAAAAAGTCTGTTCAGCTGTCAGTATGACATTTTTGACAGCTCATATTTGACGTCTAGATATTTTAACAATAAAATATAATTCATGAGTATTTAGAAGTCTTTAAAACAGTTTTACGCAAAGAATCAGCTTCCGATAATATTACGTGATTCCAACGTCCATAATTTTACAAGGACTTATATATAAAAATCTCAAATAAATACAATACGCTCTAATAAATTTGGCCGTCCTGAAGTTAGACGTTTGGCGTCAACGAGGCCATTGTGTTCTGACATTAAAGTTTCACGAGTGAAGTAACTAAATTCAACCCGGCCAAGTTATTTTGGGCGTATTGTACAATACACTTAAAGGTGGTAATAAATATTTACATAAATTGATTATTCGTACGCACAAAGTTCTCGACAAACTGAACATTTTACACAGGCACTATTCACGCATTACACTTTCTGATTTCTTATCGCATGTAAATGCTTGCAGAGAGTGCACAAGTCAAATTCCTTCTTCGTGGACAATGACGTCACACGCGGCTCTCTGACACAACCCTTCAACTTGTCACGAACACACTCCTCAGTCGCCTCAATAAAGTATCTCTTCTCATCACTTGCAGACACTGGTGCGAGCCGGCGATCTCCCACTGTGATGATAGCATCATACTCGCTGAAAGGCAGGAATCCTTTATTGTTTGTGATGTAGCACTTCCCACAGCGCGTGAAAATCTCTGCACCGTCGATGTCAGTGAACGCCGGTGAATTCGGCGCAACCAAATAAATGAGCACGTATTTATCTCCCACGCGGACGTCCTCGCTGACAAAAGACACAGTCACCTCTGGAGCGATAGCGAACGAGATGACGAAGTATATAGTCAGGTAGGTGATGAGTAATACGGCGTAACGTTGCAGTTTTGACAGTTGTCGGCGGTACATCGCGCCGCGCACGTGGGCATGTTCGCACGGCGCGCGACAACACCCGCCCTCGCCGCGCTCTCGCCCGAGTCTGAACGACAGAGAAAGCAAGCGGTCGATCCTGCCGGCTGGCCACTTGCCCTGATACGCGAACATATCAAATGGCAACTCTATTACCCAGTAATACGGTCTTGTTTACACCGCTGCTGGCCTCTAGCGCGCGTTACGTCGACAACTCATTCGACTGGTTTGTGGTTCAGTTTTTTATTAGACATATTACGGTTTTGAACTTTAACATTTAAGTGGTATAGTCGGTTGTTGGTCGCTAGGCGCGCACACGCTTGCGCATACGTCTGGTGACGTGTTACGAATAAACTTTGCAAGAATGTTCATTTGAAGAAGCAAAAAGTTTGACTGTAGGTGCCCTTCGCGATGAAGAGTTTGGCGTGGATTGTGTTTACAATACTCGTGTTATGTTCATTATAAATTTATTTGAAATACATGAACAATGATTTAATTGAAATAAAACTAATTTAAACGGATTTTATCGCGGTTTAAAAAAAAAAACCGCGATAAAATCCGTTTAAATTAGTTTTATTTCAATGAGTAACATTCGCGTAAACGTAAGAAATGATTTAATTCCATTGTAGTGGGAAAAATATTATTATAAGCTCTTCTAATGTAAAGAAAAACACTGAAAAGTAAAAAATAACAATTACTAGATCTCTTAAGAGTCTATTCAGTTGACCGGCTGCGAAGTTTTGAAGTCGATTAAAATTAACTCTCTTTTTACTATAAATGTAGGGGACTTTGGTGCGGCATTGAATGAGAGTAAAGTATATTCTACTTTACTATAAAAACTTGGTACGGGACTAGAGTAACTATAATTGAAAAAAAAAACTAAAAATTTTAGTAAGTAGATAAATAATATGGAAAAATCCGTTAAGAAGCTCAGCGACTGTTACTTGTAAAAACTTGCATATTCCATAGTCGAGTTGGGAATATTGTAGAAATCCCCTACATTTCTGGAACCAACTAAATTTCGAAAGTGGTCTATGAGAAAAAAAGTCTAGACGTACCTATATTGTGTAGATTGGGATTTTGGCTCGGCATGTCAAAAGTATAAAAATGAATCGATTTATATCGTATCGATATTTTGATAAGGATCAATATCGATTTTATCTATCATAAAAAAATTATCGATATATCGGCTTGGCATTTGGTGACCTTTTTTGGTACCTTTTTATTTTTTATCCGAGCACAGCAAAGGGACTGTACTGCACCTGATGGTAAGTGTAGTGCAGTCCAAAAAACCAGCAACTACCGGCAAACAATGAGTGTATCGGTGGTCACCAGAATCATGCCGTCCTGTATAAATGCTTCTTCCCTCTTCGGAGAGAGAAGCAAATCGAGGGTCATGCGACAAAACAGGCAGATGACCGATGCAGGCCCAGTGATACAATGATGTAGGGTTTGGGCCTCCGAATATCTCACTCACCATACGAAACGCCACTGAATTCGAAAAGCAGGCAGCAGCAAGCCGCGACTTTACGTCGGTTTTCTGTGAGACAGTGGTAACGGTCGGCTCGAGACGGCCCATTCACTCTGTAGACAAAACTGTCTACAGTGTGGCTCTCTGGCTCAGTGAAATAATAGGTTCCTTAAATGACCAGTAGGAGATTTATGTGTTTAAACGGTGACCCTTGATATCGTAAATCATCCCTTATCATAATGTTAGGGGTTTCAAATGTTGTAAGTTAGAGGGTTGAATACAGGAAATTAAATTGACCAGTGGCCCGCCATAAAGTTTCTATCTTGTAGGCATAATTTATCTGATTACTAAGTTTAGTTGTTTTGTTCGCGGACGTAGAGTAGCCAGTTGTAAAACGAGGGCGGGTAACGGATTCGATTCCCATGTGGAGATATATTTTTTATTTCCTTCAGTGATAACGACGAGCAGGTCACTCGATGGTAAGTGCCACGTCTGCCCATAAACAAAAGCAACCATCCAGAACTTTGAATTTCAATATAATCATATACATGTTTACATATTGCGCTTGGATGTTTATCTGTATTTTTTTTATTTGATTGAATGACGAGACGAGCAAGGCGCTCGCCTGATAGTAAGTGCCGCGTCTGCCCATAAACAGAAGCAACACCACACAGAACTTTGAATTACAAAGTACTGCATAGCTCTGAACTGCTCTCGTCTTACATATTATTGCTTGGCGGCAGAAATAGACACAGCGGTGGTACCTACCAACCCAGACTGCCTCTCGCATAGGAGGGACCTACTACATTTAAAGTTCAGAATCGACCAATGAAAGACCCGTCAACATCGGTTCAATCTTTTCGGGGATTAGCCTGCACAGGGATGAAATATTTAAATCAGCAAGTTTGGGTTATAAACTATAGTAAGATGCAATAAATCATTGGAGATTAAGAAAAAACCTTTTTCAAAATCAATATTTATTGTTTCTAAAACAACGCCATCTCTGTTCGAACTATGAAACTAAATATGGATCTAAAACAGTTGTTGCTAGTGGACGGTAGATGTCAGTCATATTGATACAAAATATATGATTGTGGCGTTTGTTTTAATTTAATATACCAGTATTATAACTATTTTTAGAAGTTACATTGGACGAATATTAATTTAATAATACGAAACGATGTTATCACTAGAGACTGCTTTCTAATTATTTTATCTAAAACCGAACTAAGACTGAATTTAAACCAGCAGAGCTACCGCGTGAGGAAATTCTTGACGACTGATGACTGAGCCCTGGGTACTAGCAACTAGGCTACAATTATGGCAACAACCTCTTTTAAACAATTCATTCTGCTACTATCCGTGGCGCAGTGGGCGAGTAGCCGACTGTGAAGCGAGAGACTTTGGGTTCCATTCCCACACCGAAACAAATATTTGTGAGATACACGAATATCACGTCAGGTATATGTGTGTGAGTGTTGGATGTATTTATTTATTATTTACTGGATGTATTTATTGATTTGTTATATTGCACAATTTTTATTTCAATGTAGATTTGAAATAATAAACAAAACAATATAGATTAATGCTCTTTTAGTCATTCAAAGTAATAAAAAACAAAAAAATATTAATGAGATAATAATACAATGTAGGTAATTAATACTGTTCTATCACCATTAATATCGAATAATTGAATCAAACAAACATTTTTATAAATTAGAAACAGGGGTTCCTAAGCGCAATAAGTCAAACCAAGCCCATTGTTAATTACAGTGAACTATGCGTAATGCCATTAAAATAAATAATTTTGTTGGACGCAAGTCCATGCATGCATGCAACAAAAAATATATTTATTAATTACACTCATAGATGTAGCTAAAGCAACGCGAGAACAGGTTAAACCTATATGCTGGGTATCAGGAACTACGAGGGACTTGCGGTCCCACAACACCGAGATCCATAACCAATATTAGTGTATCACACAAAAAATTGTCTCAATGCGGTGATCGAACTAGTAAGCCGAAGATCGAATTAATAAGTTGAAGTGGTAGTTGGGGCCAAAGGTTATTAGAGTGGAGACCACGCCTCTCCAAGCACAGTGTAGGCCGACCTCGAGCCCGATGGACCGACGACCTTAAAGAAGTAGCGGGAAGCGGCTGGATGAGGAAGGCGGAGGACCGTCAAGGGTGGCGCGAACTTGGAAAGGCCTATGTCCAGCAGTGGACGAATTCAGGCTGATGGATGGTGATCGAACCCGCGGCCTCTCGTTTCGCAGCCGGCTACTCGCTACGCCACGGAGGCTGTTATATCTCTCTATATCTGAGAGCAGTTACGACTAAGGTCAAGTCAATTAATCACAAAAAAACTAACCTCTTTCGAATTGAAACAATAAATCAGGACGCCAAGCGACAGATGGCGCCACTTGACGACAAATTGCACCGGCGCGGGGCGGCGAGCTTGGCGCTAGATTTATTATCGAGTCTAGCCAGTTTTGTTTGTTTGTACGGGTCGTACCACGGTATTCAACGCGATTGCATCTATCACACCATAGAATTTGGAAGGAATGTCAAACTTATGTTCTGTCGGGTTGAAATGAATGTGGCTATGTGTTGCGACCATTTGTTAAACAAACTTGATATTGTGGTCATATAATAGATTTAACGGCTTATTGGGCTCGTAGTATTATTCTTAGGCTGAAACCAATGAAGTCCTGTTTGTATTGTATAGAATTCTTTTATTGGATTTTTCTATCACTAATTCTCTGTCACTAAATCAGCCCGTATAGCCGATAGCCTATCGCTATACCGGGCGAAAATTCCAGACTCCCATCACCGCACCATTCCGCCCTCCTATCACATCATAGGACAGAAATAAGTTCGGCGAAATTCGGGTGTTCGCGTTACACCTCTACCTACCCCTACGGAGAATCTAAGCATGCATACATATATGTATTCACGCATGTATGTTCGTTTCCAAAAAAACACATTAATTGTGCTGTATTAAAATATACGATATCATCACATAGGACAGAAATAAATTCATCGGACTGTAAGTGACCTCTTCGACGTCACAGGCGAGAGCTCACATTAAACTAGCTTGAATACATTCCTAATTGTAAAGCCGCATTTCAAATGCATGCCGCATTAAATAAACGATTCCAAGAGTGGAATGTCCGTCGCAGCCTAATCCCGTGAATCCCGTAATCCCGCGTCGGACGGGATCTCGCGGACAGCTGCGCGTAATAACCCCGGACTAACTAATCGCTGACGTTTTGTCTCGGCCCGTCTTAAGATATCGGAGAGAACGGGTGCGGACACAAGTAAAAGATATAGAGATGTTGATATATTATAATATTTGATTATTTTCTTTTTTTTTATAGGATAGGCAAACAAACGACATCCGTATATCACTATGCCTGCATCGGTCATCTGCCTGTCCTGTCGCTGACCCCTCGATTTGCTTCTTCCCTGTTGAAGAGGGAAGAAGCATTTATAAAGGACGGCATGATTCTGGTAACCACCGATAAACTCATTGTTCATCGGTGATCGCTTTTTTTTTATCCTGGCTCGGCAAAGTGACTACGCTACACCTGATGGTCAGTGTAGCGCAATCCAAGAATAGTGTCGACCAACGATAAACAATGTGTCCATCGTAGGCCGGCAAGATCATGCCGGCCTGCCAAAGGGCCAAGAGGGAGGGGAAGGAAAAAGGGGATGGGTAAAGGGTTATGATCAGGGGGCAAGCCCCCTGGGGAGAACCGGATATACACTGGCTGACCCTGGAACGCGACCCACACAAGGTGGGCCACTATGGCAGGTTTTAGCACTAGTGTACGGTGGTCGCTATCCGGTCGGATACAAGTATCCTCCCACCAGCACCACTGTAGTGCAGTCACTTTGCCGTGCTTAGATAAAAAAAGATACAACGGGCACAGATATCTTTTGTTAATGACGACCCATCTCTATTTTCGCCGACACATTGAACGTGTATTTTCTGACGTATCTAGTAAAACTAACCCTGCGAGAAACAGGGCGTCTTATCTACGAGTGGACGGTGTGATCCCGACGCAGGGGTCTAAATGACCAGGATTCGGACATTGACGATGTAAGATTAGCTTTACGAGGGTTGCGTCTTGGATTTGTTTAAATCTAAAGACGCTTTATACCCTCGTTTGAAGAAAGTCGAACGCTTATGAAATAAATTGCCAAGGGTCTTACTAATACCAAATACTTTGACATATTAAACAGTTGTAGAATATTTTATTATTTTAATTAATAAGTTACGTTACATACCCAAACCATATTGTAGAAAGAATACATTAATCCATTGTCAAAAAAATAAATTAGAAGTAATTCAAATCCGATGGGGGGGCACTTGTCAAATAAAAGACGACGCCAACTTTGACGTCACCGTGGCAAATTGCCATTACGGTGCACGCGTGCGAGCGTGATAGTGAGATGTCCCCATTACGCACCTTTGCTCATACTAATATTTAAAACCATAATTACGGAAGACAGTTGGTATTCGAACAACCGGCTGTATCACCGGCTACTGCGCACAAGACGAACTATAATTTTATACAAATGCAATGAATGTAATTAAGTAAAAACTTGACTATTACTAGATGTTGATGTTATTTTGAATTGAAGTGTAGAGAATACGGTACCTTGATATTAATGACGTCACGGATTATTTGTGACGTACATTCGAGCTCGCATCATACCTGGAACAAATCGAAAAAATATTAGTAATTACTATTTCTACATACATTACATTCATACTATTTCTGCCGCTAAGCAACAGTGTGTAAGCACTATTGTGTTTCGGTTTGAAGAACATTGAAGCCAGTGAAATTACTGGGCATTGTGAGACAGAACATCTCATGTCTAAGGGTGACAAGCGCAGCTCAGTGTCATGCAGTGCTTTGTAATTCTAAGATCTGTATGGTGTAGTTTCTGTTTATGGGCAAGCGTGGCGCTTACCATCATTACCGCCTTGGTCGTCTCGTCATTCAATCAAATATAAAAAAATAGGTGACCCTCTTTCTCGTTTGCCAGCATATGACATAAAGAAACTATTGTAACAAAGCTAGCAGAGCATACTGTATAGGCGGTTAAACATTCTAATAATTCCATTGATAGTGTTAAATAATTAGATTAATAAATACAAAGAGGAATAGGGAGAGAGATGGCGCAAATTAGTAATATATGTGATAAATCCCTAATCGTGATCTCTAATGAAGAGTTATTTAGGAGGCGTCGCGGGGTTTACGTACGCAAATGTGTTCGTGCTGTTTTCATTATGTCCCGTTATTTTCTGCGATTTCATTAAATGTTTAGTGTTTGCTTATATCACCATCTATTGTTATTTCTGTTTGACTCGGTTATGTGTGCCTTCAAAAGTATGTGAAATTACTTTTCTAGAATATAAAAAAAACTTTCTGAAACGTTATTTAGTGGAAAAAATATTAACCTCTGAACTTATTTGTGTAATTGATACACCATTTGACTATATAATTATCCATGAATCTTCCAGAAACCCAAAATAGCGTTTGACATACGATAAAGTCGGCAACGCACAGATGTGAACGTCAAGATGGAAACTACCTACCATCAGATGACCCACTTGGTCGTTTGCCGGCTTATGCTATAAAAGACTAAAACAGTCGAAAAGTCGAAATACAATGGACCCATACACTCTAGTGACAGTAAACGCAAAGCCCTTTGAGTTAATGCGACGGTAAACACATTGTCGTGTCTGCCGACTCCTCGCGACTCGACGGGTTGAATTAGCGAGCCAATTATAATTATTTCCCACTTAGCTAATCTTGAATTAATGTACCAGAAACACCATCAGACACAGAGGATATAAATCTTACCGTTCGGTATGGTAAGAATCGCGATGAAGCAGCGGGAAGTGGTAGGGACTGTCGAGACGTAAGCCGCAGGTTTAAAACCAGCACGCACCTCCGACCTTCCAAGTTACGTGTGTATTCATTATAAATAATAATAACAAGCTGATCTGCTTTTTCCGGGATAAAAGGAGGCTATGTTCATCAGGGATAATGATCTTACATTATCACTGATGAACACAGGCTCCTTGCTACATTATCCCTGATAAGCATAGGCTCCTCTAGTGGTGGTTCAAATTGGTTTAGTAGTTTCAGAACCCATTCAATGCAAACAATCGAATCTTTCCTCTTTATAATATTAGTCTATAAAAATAAATCTCACACTAGGTTACTCGGTATCATGTGTATCAGAAACTACGAGGGACTTGCGGTCCCACGACACCCAGACCTGAAACAAATATCTGTGAATCACACAAACAATTGACTCAGTGCGGGAATCTTATAATTCTGTAAAATCAATGTCTGGATATTAAAAGAGGCAATAAACCAGGAGTACTTTATGTTGCTTCTGGTCATGGATAGGTTTGGCGCTTACCATTAGGCGAGCGTCTTGCTCGTCTCGTCATTCAATCCAATAATTAAAAAGAAATGTCTTAAAATTATTGATCTAAAATTCTATTTGGCATATTTGGACATGGGAAATGTTAAATTTGAGTGTTTTTTGTAAAACACGGAGTTTACCTACTTAAGTCTAATAAATTTAGCAAAATAAAATTAATATCTCAGTTTTTAATTGATGTGCGTTGAGATGTTATGGCATATTTGCATCCAAATTAGAGTCCTCGTAATGTAATTTAGTCTAATGGATGTTTCTAATTGTAGGTAAAAACCGTGACATTGTAATAGTATCACTGTAACACCCAATCACTCATCGTTTAATAAACGCCTTTGAATGACACGCTTATTATTAAAAATAATTCTCAATTAGATGTAGTGGAATCCTTTCGCACTGGCGATTTTGTAACGCTTAAAACCTGTTTAAATTATATTAGAAATGTGAAATATTAGACAAGTCTTCAAGGGCGTTTGAATTTACCAAAAATAAAATCGAATCTACCAGGCAGACCGGGTCGTTACCACTATCTCACAAAAAATCTACGTAAGGTAGCGGCTTGTTGCTACATTTCGTATGGTAAGTTAGATATCTGGAAGCCCATATCCCCCCTCCCCTCCGCAACCCGTAAATGGTCCCTTTTAAGGTGGGTAACGCATGATCCTTTTGGTATTATGGGACATCACTTACTATCAGGTGACCCTCTTGCTCGTTTGCAGGCCTATGGTATAAAATAAATCAAAAACTTATAAATTTAAACTTAACAATATTCTAGAGAAAGGCCAGGTTAGAAGTACCCTAAACTGCTTGCATGCATGAAGAATTTAATGAGGGTGAAAGAGGCCAATGCCAGGCCAAAAAGGTCTGTAAGGATCGTAACAGGTGAAACTCTGTTATCTCTGTCTACCCCTATGGAAAACAGGAAAGAATGTGAGAAGAAAGTTAAAGAATCACCAATATATGTGCATTTTTTTATAATAACCGCAGTGCAGTCCAAAAAACCAGCAACCACCGACAAATTGTTCTGCCAGCAGTTTATAACACTAATGCAAATATAATCTTAGTTTTCAAGTATATAAACGCAATAAAAAATAGCTGGCTGTCATTAATCCAGCTTCCACCACACCATGATATCCTTAAAATGGCGTCTAATCATGGTCTGCATCATATCATCCTCTTTGAGGATGGAGACGGTGTTAGCATCACAGGAACTCATGACACAATTGTCCACTGGTTTCCTCAAGGCCTTGAAGTCGTGTCAAACTGAAGTAAGTTTTTTTAAAATGACAACGTTCCCATTTTGTCTATTTTTAACACGCTTTTATTAGCTTCAGACGTATGTTAGTACGTAACGGAAACTTTGAACATGATTTTAATTTTAAAAACGTCGGATTTAATCGAAATGTGGCATACTTATCAAGGACCGATGACAATTCAATATTTAAAAAAAAACGATAGTTTAAAAAAACTAAAAAAAACACGCTTTTATAGAAAATCCAACAAAAAAATAGAAACAAAAATATTTCATTTGTAAAAAAAAAATATTTTATGTAAAAAAAGCGTGGGATGCGTGGTGTCAATAGTTTCAATTTTATTGACAGATATGACTAGAAGGATTATTATCATTTTGATAATATCTTAAAAAGCACCCCTCGGTCGTTTACAATAATATAAATTTTTTTCTTCAAATTTATTACAATTTATTTTCTATTTTTTAATTGGATTTTCTATAAAAGCGTGTTTTTTAGTTTTTTTTTTTATTGTTATTTGTTATTACGCCATATCTAATATGTTGATGATTTATTAACACATTTATGTAATAGTGATCGCGAAGTGGTCGAAATTCGACCACTATAAGATACTCTGACAAAAGAATTTCACATTCAAAATCACACAAACATTTATCTCTTTGTAAGTATCGAATACACTTCTCGTGTTTCAATTACTCCCTAGCTGCGTACACCTAGAAATGTTCTTTTCCAGCTATCAATCGGAGATCACATAACTCAGGACTTCTACAATTACTGGCGCGAAGACTACAAACTGCTGAACAGGGACTTCGGTTGCATGGTAATCTGCATGGCTGCCAAGCACGACCTCATCACCGAGGACATGAAGGTTCATCATGAGAACGCGCATGCATTTGTTAAGGCCCATGGTGCTGGTAGGTTCTGTTTTAACTCTCCACAAAAAAGGTGTTATAGGCTTGACCACTTTATCTGTTTGTTGCGTCTAAACTATGAATCAGTTTGGATTTGGTTCTTCTTGTTTGAAAGTTGGTTCTAGTTGGCATCGGGGGTTTGAAAGGTAAGGTTGTTTATAGCCGTAGCGAATAAACTAAGAAGTGGTTCACCGGATGGAAAGTGTTCTCCGTTGCCCATGATCATACATAATGCCTGAGGAATCATAGATGCATTACCGACCTTAAAGGAAACGGATAGTTAAGGAATTGGGAAGGGGAGGCGGATTTGGGCCTCCGGATATCTCATTCAACGAACGAAATGTAATAGTATCCTGCTACTTTATGAGGCTGTGGTAGCAACGCGGTCGAGCTGTAGATAAAACTGTTTACAACGTGACTCTTAGAAAAGGTTAGGTCCCTTCTAAGCTATTACCTATAGATATAATATACCAGCCCTGTATTAAAGGCCAGTACTAATAAGAAGGATTAGGCCTAAGTCTGCCACGCTGGTCTAGTGCGGGTTGGTAGACTTTATATACCTACGAAAATCTTACAGAGAATTCCCAGGTTTGCAGATTTCCCTACATTGTTTTCCTTCAATTTAAAGCAATAATTAACAATGTAACTTAGAAAGGTTGGAGGTGCATGTTGGTTTTAGGCCTGGACTTACGCCTCGACAGTCTGTAACAATGTGGCCATATGGGCCATGTGGGTCATCGCCGCAAATAGACATGAATCTGAAAATAATCTATTCCTTCCAGATGACGAGAAAGCCAAGCAGTTAGTTACCATGTTGCATGAATGCGAGAAACAGTATTTGAATGAGTCGGATTTATGCACCCGGGTGTTAGAAATCTCCAAGTGCTTCCGTACCAAGATACACGAGCTCAAGTGGGCACCATCAATGGAAGATATACTCGAAGATATTATGACCTCTAAGTAGAATATTAGCTGGGACCACTTTCGTAGTATGAAATGGTGTATAATTCTAGTTGATTTTTCCGTATTACTGATGGGAGGATACTTGTATCCGACCGGATAGCGACCACCGTACACTGGTGCTAAAACCTGCCATAGTGGCCCACCTTGTGTGGGTCGCGTTCTAGGGTCAGCCAGTGTATATCCGGTTCTCCCCAGGGGGCTAGCCCCCTGATCCTAACCCTTTTCCCATCCCTTTTCCTTCCCCACCCCCTTAGCCCTTTGCCAGGCCGGCATGATCTTGCCGACCTACGATGGACACATTGTTTATCGTTGGTCGACACTATTCTTGGATTGCGCTACACTTACCATCAGGTGTAGCGTAGTCACTTTGCGGAGCCAGGATAAAAATACTCGGAGACGTCGACGTTCGACCCCTGTACAGAGACAAATGTTTCGAATTTGGCCCTTGTACTTCCAGATACTCACAGTACACGATTCGCATGTTAGTGTGGGGTCAGGACTAATGTGTGACTGTTGTGTGAATTATCTTTATTTATTTATGTTGCGAAAGTGGTCACCAGTTTTTTTGTAGACAATACATGACACATGGCGCGAATTTTGTAAAAATGATTAAATATAATTTTAATAAGACTGTGTTCCTCTAAAACCTCGTCAGTTAGCCTTAAAATTTGTATTTGGTGATGGTATTACGTCATATTATTTTTGGTGATGGAATTATATGCTTTGAAAAAAATGTGTTTATTTTTTATTTTTAAACTATATCAGAGTTTCCACTCAAAAATTCAAATTCAAAATTCAAAATCCGCCTCCCGTTCCCAATCACTGATTATCCCTTTCCTTTAAGATCGGTAATGTGCCCATGATTTTTCTGGTATTGTGGGCGTACATGGGCGGTGGAGATCACTTACCATCAGGTGACCGACTTGCTCGCTTGCCGGCCTATGCTATAAAAAAAACCTTCTTACCGGAACCGGATGGACATTCATAGTAAATTCGTATTCATTCGTAAAAACCGAAATGTGAAATTTGCTCAAGTTTTTCACCTTACTGTTAACTTAATAACATTCTCCCTTTCCATTTTCCCGTTTTTTATTTCACAAAATAGAATGCCAAATAAAAAGAATAAAATCGGATGATAAAATAACAAGCACCTGTGTCCCTAACAATCTATACGCGAAGATTTCCTAACACGAAAATAAATAAGGAAAAAACTACGATTCTCTTATCACACCCCTTGTTTGCAGGGACGGATTAGGGATATATATATTTAAATAAACCACAGTGAATATGAAAGAAGTGCATCTGTTTATCATATATTTATACATATACATCAAAATTAATTAATCTGTTATATTATTGTAATGTTAAATGAATGTTTCATTTAACATTACAATAATATTCTTTTTATTAAGCCTAAAAAAGAAAATATGCTTCCCTAAGGGCCTGTTTCACAATGTTTGCGTATAATTTAACGAACAATTATTTCTTTAAGTAACTAGTAGGTAAACTAGTTGGCATCTTCCTAGAGGTAGGTATGTCAGGATGTGACTATTATACTTGAATGTGTTATATTTTATTCCATAACCATTCTAAGGTGATGAAACAAGTCCTAAGTAGCACAGAGTAATTATGTCATGTAATCACTCAAGAGATCATGGAATCATACAGCGAAATTTCATACGGCAAAACCCTTCAGTAGGGAATTGACAGACGACGGCGTCACTGACTCACGTCTGAGGCTTAGTAGAAGAATCGGCAGTATGTCTTAAGAGATTATATCACGTCTACATAAATAATCTTAAAACACATCACGCTCAATGCGTTTGTACATATAAAATTATAGTTACCAATGTGTACTCTAGTATTCAACTGAAATAAAAGGTAGCAGATACTAGGGGTCATGTCTCCCTGTACCCCCGTCTGAATCCTTTCACCCCAGACGTAAACAATAAGAGTAAACGTCGTTACAATAATAGCCGGGCCCAGGTGTCGGTGCGTGCGTGTCGGCGCTTTGTCTCTTTCACATTCGTGTTGCGTACGTGATTTAAGGGCCGTCCGTGAGCAAAACACCGCGCGATCGAGGTTTTTAGAGGCTATCTAGTCATTACTTAAAATAAATGTTGATTAAATAAATATACAATATATTTTTACAATCTGTCAGCTTTACTTTGTTCGATTCAAATTCATGTTAATGCTGATATATATTTTTAAATTGTCGTTATAAATGAACCATAAAAATGGGAAAAATGCAAAGATTCCGTGCGTCTCCTTTTAAAGTACAGAATGTTATCAAATGAGATTAACATCACTAGATAGGCAATTTAATAACGAATATTTTGCCCGTTTTAAATTTTCGAAAAGACCAAAACCTGATTTTTTAAATCAATTATTCGCTAAATACGTGCATATTCTGCACTCGCCGAGTACACGATTTAGTATGGCGCGAGACAGTCAAGGTCGTTTGCTCACGGACGGCCCTTAACATTTATACAGCTTTATTTTGTGCCCCATATTGGAATTCTGAATTCATTTAAGGGAAAATATTTTGTAATGACTGTTTAAATAACAATTGACTGGCAGGTCCCTCGTATGCGAGAGCCCGTCTGGTACCCAGCGCTTTATATATTTCTGCCGCCAAGCAATGGTTTGATAGACATTCAAGCCAGTGAAATTTCTGGGCATTATGAGACTTAAAATTTTATGTATCGGGGTGACGAGCGCATTTCAGTGCCATGCAGTGCTTTGTAATTCAAAGTTCTGTGTGATGTAGCTTGATGTGTGATGTAGTCTGTGTTTATGGCCAGGCGTAACGCTTACCATCAGGCGAGCGCCTTGCTCGTCTCGTCATTCAATTAATAACAATTATGACACCTCCCCGCTAAATTCTAAGATACAGCAGCGTCGTGTACTAGCACTGCAATAATTCTAGCCGTATCTAGCCATTATGCTTGACAGGACAATCGAATCCCCTCCCCCTTCCAACTCAGCTTAATCGAACTGCGATGAACCAATGCAGCTTAGTGTAAATAACTTTATACTGTAATGGAATGATTGTATCATCCAAGAATTAACAGAGGCTTGAAGGGAACATGGTAATCTACAGAATTAATGACGCTTTAAAGTTCTTGATTAAGATGTAAATCCGGTATTTTAATTAATGGGCTAGATGGATCACCTAATTCAATATTTTTTCGATTTTTTCGATTCGAGTTCGATCCCCGCACCGCGATAAATGTTTGTGTGATCCACAAATACTTGTTTCGGGGTCTGGGTGTTGTGAGACCGAAAGTCTCTCGTAGTTCCTGATATCTATGACACAAGACTCGTATCTTACTGTGGGGTCAGGACTATGTATGTGACTGTTGGGTGTATTTATTTATTTATTTAATACGTTGGAACTTCATAAACTACTGGACCAATTTGTTTTTTTTTCATTAGAATCCTACATTATCCCTGATGAACATAGCGATATCGATAATATAACGGTGTAGAATATGACGCGGGCGGAGCCGCGAGCGAATGCTAGTTGATTTATATAGACATTTACGTACACACCTTTGATTAATGTTTACTTGTCTAACCAATCGATAATAGTATATAAACAAAAAAATAATATAGACGCGTCACTGACGCTTGTAACGCGATTTTTTTCTCATTCAATAAATAAACAAAATTAAATAAAACAATTTTATTTATCTTATTTATCTTCGTCAGCTCATATCTCAGTAAGGACCTCGTCAACGATGATGTCCATCTTTGGAGCCCAGTTAATCTCGTGAATACCGGTTCGGAAGCACTTGGCCACCTCCAGGACTCGAAGGCACTCGTCCTGGTCGCTTTCATGCTTCCGCTCACATTCATGGATGACCATCACCACCTTTGACGCCACCTCGTCAGCTAAAAGAGTTTCACGAGATGATGTTTGTGTGTTTTTTTATACCAGAGACCGATTAACGAGGAATTGGGTCACCTGATGGGAAGTAATTTCCACCACGCATGAAGCTACATAATACCTGTAGAATCATGGATTCATTGCCGACCTTAAGGAAAGGGATAAATAAGGAATTGGTTAGGGAAGGGGAATTTGGGCCTCCGGATATCCACTCACTGTACGAAACGCAACAGCCAGCTGCCATTTCACGTAGATTGTCTGTGATACAGTGGTAATAATCCGGTCAAGCCGGCCCGGCCCATACATGCTGTAGACAACATGTTTGTGCGATCCATAAATACTTGTTTCGGGTCTGGGTGTGTTTTCGGCCCAAAGGAGAAGTCATCAGGCAGGCGACCGATTTTAAAAAGTACAAGCCTAATATTTCTGTAACATGTGTTAAAAAGCAAATTGCGCCGATCCCACTGCGAGTGGGATAAGAGTAGGTGAAAGAGGAAAATAACGAAACCCTGTGGTCACTCGCCTGAAGGTAAGCTCCACGCCTGCCTATAAACAGAAGCAACACCACACATAACCTTGAATTACAAAGCACTGCATGACGCTCGACTGTGTTCTTCACCCCAAGATGTAAGTTGTTAAATAATGGCCAATAATTCCACTGGATTCAATGTCCTTTAAGCCGAAACAATAATCCTGTTTGTCGGCAGAAATAGATGTACTGATGGTACGAAACCAGACGGCCTTCCGCATTCGAGGGATCTGTCTCGTATTTAACTTCAAATTTTTGTATAGCAATGACAGCTAAAGACATGACCATAATGAAACCTACAGGCGCCATGTCTTACGGCAAACTCCTGGGTGTTCCCGTGATGCATGTATCCGCTGTCGTCTATCAGGTCCAGCTTTTTGCTCATGCAAATAATAGCGCATCCCGTATCCCGGTTCAGAAGAGAATAGTCCAACTTCCAGTAGTGGTACAGATCTGCTAGGATGTTTTCAGTTAGCCCGAGCTGTGGATCAATTTCAGATATAGTAAAATGTAGATAGCATTATGGCAATTAAAGACAAAGATCTTTAAAATGAGACCTTTTATTTAGTAACTACAGGGGATTATGAAGTCAAAACCATTTCTAGAAGAACTTATATATTCCGATAGACTTGCCGAGTTTGAAATTTTGTTTTGTGCTTAAAAAGTGATCTTCGGAACAAAGTTGCTTTCGTATAAATCAGCACTGTACCTAGTAGTAGGCTTTATTCTAATAATATTATGCTAATAAAGAAAGCAAAATATTTAGAATTCAAAGCAAAAATACCTCATGCTTACACTGGTCCAACACTTTAAGGAAACCAATCGCAATGGGCTTCATTGCGTCTGATGAAGACGATATTTCTTTAACACCAGCCATCAAAAACAATGCAGCACAGTACAATGAAAGACTTAACATCGTAAAATGTCTGAAAATAAATAAAATTAGTGAGGAAGGAATCCCACAAAATATTTAAAAAATATATACGTCCACTAAGTTCGTAGCAAACTTTTTTATAAATCCTAGCAAGGATAAGTAACTACAATGGAGCTGATGTTAATTACAGGCCAAATATAATGTCGATGGTCTAGAGACGGTCTAGAGACTCCGACTCCGAGAGGTTCCGTTCCTCGACAGTCGGTAGAATTATGGCGACCAGAAGTTAGTAGATATACACTGGCCGATCCCCGAACAAGACTCGCTTCCACGGGCGAGTTTTTCACCATGTGTACGCCGGTCGCTATCCAGTCCGGTACAGAAATATCAACTCGTATTTACCGTAACCTCATTAAAATTTCGAAAGTTCTATAGCAGTTTATTATTCCAAAAGATTTTGATAATTTTAAATAATAAACCTTAAAATCTGGTGACGGAATACGAGGGAGAAATGAGTAACTCCTCAATCGATATTGGTGAGGATTTAATGTAGCAAAGGAGTTGTGTATTTTGAGTGGTGATTTTTATAAGCGGTTTAACATTTTAATGTACTAAAATTTCAGTTTCATACCAGATTTACCTTTTATCAAATCAAACTTTTGAATCCCTAATATATGATGATGAAGTCGGTTAATAAATCACGAACTATGTTTACAGTTTTCACAAATTAGCAACTCAAACTACGTTGCAGTAGACATTGAGCAATCCCCAACGTTCACAGATTTTTATAGACATCTCTAATTGTTAGTTCACAACAAGGTGCTATGAAATTACAACTGGCAACAATGTATTACCTGCTGAAGGTATGATTAGATCTATAAAGTGTGAAATCAAGTGTTATATGACTGTTTTAACGTGTCATCATGTCTGTTGCAAATGTATACTGTTATGAACAATTAACATCAAACCGTGAATTGCCTGGATTTGGACTCGGGCTTGATAAGTTTTAAGTGGCAGAATTGCTATAGATAATTTAATGTATAGCATGAATGGGCCAGATATAAAATAAGAAGGCGCTAAGTTCTAGATCAATATTTGTGTGAACAACAAAATATGTGTTTTATTCAGTTTAAATGTACTAGGATTATAATTCTTTGTAGTTTCCAATATCATATTACATAGCACTGCTGTGCTTCGGTACGAAGGACATTAAAGCCGGTAAAGTTATTGATCATTATGAGACTTAACATCAGTTCTAAATGCTAATGTCTACGGATGATAAACACTATCCAATTCATTCATTTTGTAATCCACAGTTCTCAGCGGTGTAGCTTCTGTTTATAGGCAGTCACTGTTATCAGGAGAGAGATCTTGTATCGTGAAACATAAAAATAAAAAGTAATATGTGGCTAGGATAAGGTAAGGTAGGTAATTAGTAATGTATTTGTTTATTAGAATACAAAAGGATATAAATACAAATACACATTGATTAAGTTTTGAGTTCTTATGCAGTTTTGTACAATTTCACGAATTTATTTTTATTTTGACACCGGAGACCAATGTGCATTTCTGACGCCCTCTCTGCAACACATTCCCATTTGTAATATCAACATGCAATCGTCTTGCGTTTGAGATATTGATTCATAGCAGTAATGGTACAGATTTACCAATTTATTGGTCATGGCATCATCTAAAAACAATTCAATAATTTTAATATCATTGATACATATTTGGTTTAGTTAAAATAAAAAATACGCCCAACAGTCACATACATAGTCCTGACTCCACAGTAAGATACGAGTCTTGTGTTGTGGGTATCAGAAACTACGAGACTTTCGGTCTCACAACACCCAGACCCCGAAACAAATATTTGTGGAACACACAAACATTTGTCTGTGGACCCCACACCCTGTGTGGATCGTGATCCAGGATCAGCCAGTGTATATCCGGTTCTCCCGAGGGGCTTGATGATTGGTTGGGGCGGGTATAGGAACATTCTTGTACCCCTGTGCCTGCATCGGTCATCCGCCTGTCCTATCGTATGCCCCTCGATTTTCTTCTTACCTCTTCGGAGTGTGAAGAAGCTAGCCCGCATAATTCTGGTGACCACGGATAAACTCATTGTTTGTCGGTGGTCGCTGATTATTTTGAACTGCACTGCGCTTACCATCAAGTGTAGTGCAGTCACTTTGCCGTTCTCGGATAAAAAAAAAATACTGGCAATGTAACTGGCAGCTGACGTAATATAACAAAATTGAAAAAAAATCTAGTTTCCACCACTACGCGCTGCCTGTTTGGAATAAATTCTTTGGTTCAAATTGTTTACCAGCCCCGTTTGCTTTAAAGAATCCGTCAGCGTTTGCATCTTGTAATTTTCCATCATTATCCACAAGTTCAAGCTTTAACAGAATGCATCTGAAGATACATCCTATGTCTCTCTCTTCTAAAGGCTGATGATCGTACCAATACCTAAATAATACATCAACCATCGTAGAATCGAAGTTCATCTAAAATGCAATCAGTTATATCAAAGACACACATAAAAGCAATAGTTAAAATAGATCTATGTATTATTTCCCTGCTAATAAAAAGTCAAAATTACGTCCCGATAGGTATGCTGGACAAGTATTTCTTCTTAAATTACTAATAATTACCAATACTTATTTTTTTTTATAACATTAACCCACAAGCAAGCAAGTCGGTCACCTGATGGTAAGTGATCTCCACCGCCCACCGCCTACAATATTAGAAGAATCAAAAGCGCGTTGCCGTTACAGGGAAGGGATAATTAAGGTATTGGGAAGCGGGGATTTGGGCATTCGGATATCTGAATACGAAACGCAGCAGCAAGCTGCTACTTTAAGTCGGTTTTCTGTGAGATAGTGTTAACGACTTAGTCGAGCCGGCCCATTCATACTGTAGACAAAACTGTCTACAGCGTGGCTCTACCACTCATAATACCACTCATTTTATAGTGACATATGAATTAAATTGAAAGACTTTTAAATATGATACGGTAGGTACTTCATCAAGGCCGGACGAAGTACCAAGTCAAACCTATGGCACTGTATTAGGCTGGGCTAAAATGAGGTAGCAAAGAGTGATGTGTAAATCGATATTTAAAATGTCACAATAAGGAACGTGGATCGCTACTTTTCTTGATGTATCGGAATCGGTATAAATCCTCGCAGAAATATGGATACGATAGTTACATCAATATATTTTGTTACTACGAACTTAGTTCCATGCTTATGCTGAGACTAAAAATAAAAATAGTTTCATAAACATTATTCAAATGCAAAAAATACCTCATCTTGACATTCATAAACGGTACGACCAAATGTTTCAGCCACACTTCTCATAGTTTCTTTCCCATTATAGTTCTCAATTACCATGGGATAGATTAAAAGGAATAATACTCGAAAGAACATACTGATTTTCTCATTACTTTACACATATTTGAATTCAGAATTTCGGTAGGCGGTGCTGCAATAAAATAGGATTAGCAACACTTTATTTTAATTTTGCCATTACACATTCAGTTGAATGTTGCACAAAATAAAAAACCTTACGTGTTTCTACCTCTTTAAGTCTTAAAACTGTGTTTTATGAATTTTTCATTAATGGAAAATTAATTAAAACTTGTTTTTGAGCACATGTAGTAATTATTGTTTTAATCAAGAATTGTATCTAAACCCAATGTGCACAGATGTTTAGTTTGAAAAAAAGCAATAGCCGTAGTATTCTTTTTTAGTTTTTGATTTATGTGTAAGGATTGAAAAGTTGCATATGAGGTCTGTGATAAGAATCATCTGAGACGATATATGGATACTAGATTACTACTCGCAGTTTCTTTATCTGGCTCATCAAAGTGTCTACGCCACCCGTGATAGTTGGTGTATCGCAATCCATCGTATGTCGGCAGAATTATACCAGCCTGCCACTTCATTTGAAGAATCCCATTGGAGGAAATAGGCAACAAATTTGCTGGCAAACTATTCCACAGTTTTATAGTCCGCCAGAAGTATGATTTTGCGAACTTCTTAGGCTGAAATGGAGGAGATCACAAAGCTGTGGTCCCACAAGCAATCATGTGTGGTTTTAATAAGTAAAGACTTAACCAATATTAGAAGCTGTGGTAGAAACTAACTTCATACTTACATGAGTATTGAAAACATAACATTTATTTTTGGGCAGTTGTGAGAAAAAACAAGAACATTGTCATAAATGCTTTATTATAGTCTGTAAGATTACATTTTAGGAACATTATGCCTATCCCTCGAGGGAAGAAAACAATAGTAGAAAGAATACAAAGGAAAAAAATATTAAAAAAATACAAAGTCCATTGTGCTTGTCAAGTCACTATTAAAATTGTTATAATAGTAGAGATATTTTCTATATTATTTTTTTTACATCCTTCGCTTTTTTAATAAAATACCCTACAATTACTCGAAGAGTCTGAGATGGAAGTCACGTGTCAAACCGCGATGGACTGCGGTGTCCCAAAACCCAGATTTGTCAAAAATATTTTATTCTTTGTGGAATCGAAGCCTTGGACCTTGCAATACATTTGGCTATATTGCGCCATGAAAATAATATCATTGAGTTTACTATTATAACAATTTTACGTTTGAATAAATTAAAATACGAAATAAAGCAAGTACCCGAAGATAATGTACAACAATGTATAGGGTCATTTAATTATGGATATATTAAAAGCGAAGTACAAACAACATATCTGCCGTGTTTAAAATCTTTTCTCTACCACATGGCGACACATTTCTCTTCACTACCGTATCTAACAATTCAACTTTTAATAGTTCTTCCAAATAAACAGAACAATATTTTCACGTTTCATTTCGAGTACAATTAAACTTTAAATCAGGACCCGAAAGGACGGAGCTATTAAAATTACTATACGCTATCTTAGGCCACTTGTTTTCCAATATTTTAGACTTCAGAAAGAATCTCCCCAACCATAAGGTCCATATTCGGAGCCCAGTTCAACTTGTGGATCTCGGCCTTGAAGCATTTGGCTACGTCGAGTGTCTTCAAGCAGGGGTCATCGTTAGCTGGAGTTGACTTCTCACAGCCGTGCACTATGCCGATCAGTTGATTCGCCATGGCTTCATCTGAGTGGTAGAAAATATTAGAATAATTGGAAAGCGATTTCATTTGGTTAATAAGCTCACGCTTGTATGCTCGAGGTAGAGAGAGTAGAGGTGCAACGAGTGCACTCATAGCTAGACCAGAAACAAAGTTATGGATCACGCAAACATCTGTATCAGTGCAGGGATTGAACCCACGGCTTCTCGTTTCACAATCGGCTATTCGCCCGCAGCGCCACATTCACAAAGTAGCATACCGAAATTACATAGAAATAAGCCTGCTCAATAAATCTATATAGTTCAACTAACCAGCGCCATGCTTCTTGGCGAACTCCATAGCGTTGCCGTGATGGAGGCTACCCTCAGGGTCGATCATATCCAGCTTCTTCGAGAGACACAAGATCGCGCATCCAGTATCTCTGTTAGAGATTTCATATCCTTCCTTCCAGAAGTTAACGAAGTCTGTCATTACTTCGTCACCCAAGTTCATCTGTGGGATGAGTGTCATTTTTTTTTTTAATGCAGCTTAAGAAAATCATTAAATTCACAAAATAATGTGTGTGTGATCTATTGCAATTCGAGTAACTCAAACATTGTGATTGCGATTCAGACCTTGTCGGTTTTTCAGCCTATTTACTTTGTCAGTAGATTAATCAGGCGATCCACTTAGTGAGGACAATTCATACGAAATCGAAGAAAATCAAGAACTCGAACTTGAGTGTTGAGTTATACTGTAGACAGTTTATCTACAGCACATAACGGACTGGCTTAATAGGATCTTTAGCACTGTCTCTCAGAAAATCGACCTAAAGTAGTGGCTTGCCGCTGCGTTTCGTACAGTGAGTGAGATATCCATTCGTTGAGGGACGCCCAAACCATCTCCCCTTCCTAATCCCTTAATTATTCCTCTCCTTTAAGGTCGGCAACGCGCGCATGATTATTCTGCTATTATGGGCGTAGATGACCGGTGGAGATCACTTACCATCAGGTGAGCCACTTGCACGTTTTCACGTTTTCGCATCCAATGCTATAGAAAAACTTACGGCCTCAATAACAACACTTACCATCCTGATCAAAATGGCTGATGCAGATGATGGTCCTGAAACGTAGCTCATAATAACTTAATACCGAACTTCATTTTTACTAAGGGATACTACTTGAATGGGCTTTAAAATTACACCTAGATGTCGATGCAAGCAATTAACACTACAAATCTTATACTGCACCAGAAGTTATAAATTTACTTTTTAAAAATGTAATATATATACCTCTGCTTTACACTCCTCCAACGCCTTTGACATGCCCAGACAAAGGTCCTTTATGACGTCAGCTGAGGAATCCACGTGGCCAACAGCCAAATAAACAACCAGGGCTAGCACAGCGTATTTCATTTTGACAGCTTCTAGTACTAGTCTTGAATTACTAATCTATTGGCGAAGCGTGGGTTTATATACGATGTTTAATTACTCTAGGTGATGCATGTTTAATTAATGCTCGATTATTTGTTTACGATGAGTTTGAGTTTGTCATTGGAATAGATTAGATATTCTTTGTCACCTATTACGTTAATTACTGCATGTTTAAGATCATATTTCAATTCATCGTGTCCATGCAAGATCTGGTGAATTAAAACCTAAAAATATTATTGAAAAGTTTGATTCTAAAATTTTACGTGACAATGTACTCCAAGCCCATCATCTCAAGAAGAAATTGTCAACGAGTTAATTAGGAATACGACGACCTTCACGAGTAATTTACATAAATGAACATCTAACATTAAAAAAGAAGCAACTTTTTCAGGAGACTGGTGAATTGGCCAAGAAATTTAATTTTAAATTCGCATGGATTAAACATGGGACCATATTCGTTAGCGAGAATAAGAACTCTGCTATTTTTGCAATTCGACATCGCGAGGATCTCGCCAAAGTCAAATCAAAGATAATTGTTCCTTTAAAATTTATCTTATGGCTTAATGTTACATGATTGTGAATATTGTTATTTGTATAATACTTGTCTCTGCTGGTTTCTAAGTCTGATCCTAACCCTAACCCTGATCCTAACCCTTTTCCCATCCCTTTTTCCTTCCCCTCCCCCTTGGTCCTTTAGCAGGCCGGCATGATCTTGCCGACCTACGATGGACACATTGTTTATCGTTGGTCGACACTATTCTTGGATTGCGCTACACTTACCATCAGGTGTAGCGTAGTCACTTTGCCGAGCCAGAATAAAAAATAAAATATATATATTGTTTTAATTGAAACTTGGTTGTTCCATGATATTTCAGATATTTAATTTATTGATCAGCGTTACTTAGTATCAATGTGATCGTAATAGAGTCATCGCTAATAAAAAAGACTGTGGAGAAGTTCTTATAGCCATGTCTACTAAACTAAAACCCTCGCAAGTCTTCCAATCACCACCTCTATCTATGCCTGAGCATGTATTAATCAAAACCGCTTCTAATAATAATGATAAATATCATATTGTGTGCGCCACATGTATACCTCCAAATTCTTCAGAACCTACACAAACTTTATGAACTCTTTATCAATTTTACTTGACGATCCCTGTTGGGATATTTGAATGTTATCTAAGGAGTTCAATATGCCTGGAATAACTGAGTTAACAAAATCTCATACATAATAAGTTCTTAATGTTTGTATAGGTCTATTCTGAAGAATTTGGAGGCGTATATGAGGTGCAAACGCAATGATCTACAGATACTTATATCCATACTTACACTTATATTTCTTATATTTATACTTAGATTTGGTAGCAGGAAGCAGCGCTAGCTTAGCGGCAAATGATACAAATAGTCGAGACGAACGTGGTAGGTTCGAAGCATGCACTTGTGACTTATCTAAGTTACGTGTGTATTAATTGTTTATTAACGCTTGCATTAACGATGAACGAAACATCGTGAAAAAATCTGCATTTCAGAGGAACTCCCCATATGAATTTCGAATATATACGGCTATCAAACCGCATTGACCAGCGCGGTGGACTAAGGCCTAACCCTTCTCATTCTGTAGAGAAGGTCCGTGCCCAGCAGTGCCACGTGTGTAATACAGGGCTAGTATTATTATTATATTTGGATCTCAGCCAGGGTCAAGATTAGCTATGAAATGAAATCTATGCTCCATAAGTCTAGTATAACGCAAGTAATTACCCTTACTGAAGGTAAATGTTACCATGAATTGGGTTGTCTGGATCAAGGTTATATCACAACCCCACAAAACACCGTGAAATAGCTTGCTGTTGCGTCTAGCATGATCAATGAATTACTAATGCTAAAAAATCCGCCTCGGCCTCTTCATCGATCTACATTCTCTTCCGTAAAAGTTAACAATGCACGCACCAGGTTAGGTACATCCAGTTTGTCTATGTCTACAGCTTATTAATAGTGTGTAGTACTGTTGTTAATATCATAAGCCTGCATACGAATTAGACATCGGTCTATGTTAAGAATCACTTGAGATGATATATGGATACTAGATTATTACTCGCAGGTTCTTTATCTGGCTCGTCAAAGTGACTATGTCACACCTGATGGTAAGTGTGTCGCAATCCAAGAATAGCAACGACAGACAATGTATCTCTCGTAGGTCGGCAGAATTACGCCAGCCTGCCACTTCTTTGAAGAATCCCGTGTTATAAGAAATAGGCACGTTTGCTGGCAAACTATTCTACCGCTTTATGGTCCGCCACAGATATAATTTTGCGAATTTCTTAGGCTGAAATAGAGGAGACCACAAAGCTGTCGTTTCGCAAGCAACCACGCGTGGATTTATTAAGTAAAGTCTGAACCATTTCAGAAGTTATGGTAGAAACAAACATCACACTTACATGAACACTGAAAACATAACACTTCTTTTTGGGCAGTTGTGTGAAAAAACAAGAACATTTTCATAAATGCTTTATTATAGTCTGTAAGATTACATTTTAGGAACATTATGCCTATCCCTCGAGGGAGGAAAACAATAGTAGAAAGATTTGTTAGAATATAAAGGAAAAGAATATTTAAAAATTCATAGTCCGTTTTACTTGCCAAGTCACTATTAAAATTGTTATAATAGTACAGCTATTTTTTATGCATTTTTTTTTACATCCTTCGCTTTTCTAA
This sequence comes from Amorpha juglandis, assembly GCA_949126905.1. NCBI lineage: Eukaryota > Metazoa > Arthropoda > Insecta > Lepidoptera > Sphingidae > Amorpha > Amorpha juglandis. The sequence continues at coordinate 2,280,768 of OX421383.1, forward strand.
CAGAATACCCAACAATTACTCTAAGAGTTTAAGATCCAAGACATGTGTCAAACCGTGATGGACCCATTATCCTAAAACCCAGATTTGACAAAAATATTTTATTCTTTGTTGAATAGAAGTTGCGGCCTTGCAATACATTTTGCTATTGCGCCATGGAAGCTGCCAAATGTTTGTGTGGTACTTCAGAAGATAATAAATAATATCATTGAGTTTACTATTATAACAATTTGACGTTTGAAAAATTTCAAATACCAAATAAATCAAGTACCCGAAGATAACGTACAGCGATGTTTTGGTTCATTTAATTATGGATATATTAAAAGTGAAGTACATCCAAACATCATATTTAAACTCTACATGCTTAAAATCATTTCTCTACCTCACGGCGATACATTTCTATTCACTACCGTATCTAACAATTCAACTTTTAAAAGTTCATCCAAATAAACAGAACAATATTTGTACAGTTCATTTCGAGTACAGTCATACCTTAAATCAGGACCCGAAATGACGGAGTTATTAAAATTACTATACGCTATCTTAGGCCAATTTGATCTCCAATATTTTAGACTTCAGAAAGAACCTCCCCAACCATAAGGTCCATATTCGGAGCCCAGTTCAACTTGTGGATCTCGGCCTTGAAGCATTTGGCTACGTCGAGTGTCTTCAAGCAGGGGTCCTCGTTAGCTGGAGCTGACTTCTCACAGCCGTGCAATATGCTGACCAATTGATTTGCCATGGCTTCATCTGAGTGGTAAAAAAATATTAGAATAATCGGAAAACGCTTTATTTTGGTTAATAAGCTCACGCTTGTATGCTCGAGGTAGAGACACTAGAGGTGCCACAAGTTTACCCATATTCAGACCAGAAACATAGTTATGTATCACGCGAGAATATGTCTCTGTGTAGGGATTGAACCCACGGTTTCTCGTTTCACAATCGGCTACCCGCCCGCAGCGCCAATGAGGCTGTCAAAACGTAAGGTCTGGTCTTTCAATATACATAAAGTAGCACACCGAAATGAAATAGAAATAGGCCTGTTTAAAAAGTCTATATAGTTCTACTAACCGGCGCCATGTTTCTTGGCGAACTCCAAAGCGTTGCCGTGATGGAGGCCACCCTCAGGGTCTATCATGTCCAGCTTCTTCGAGAGACACAAGATCGCGCATCCAGTATCTCTGTTCGAGATTTCATATCCATCCTTCCAGAAGTTAGCGAAGTCTGTCATTATTGAGTCACCCAAGTTCAGCTGTGGGATGAGTTTCATTATTATTTTTAATGCAGCTCAGAAAACATTAAAATCGTATAACAATGTTTGCGTGATTTATTGAGATTTGAAAAACTTAAACACGAACTGTCATTGCCTGACTTGCGATTCAAAACCCTGTCGGTTTTTCAGCCTTTTTACACTGCCAGTGGATTAATGAGGCAATTGGGCTAATTCAGATGAACTCGAACAAAATCAAGAACTTACGGCTTCAATAACAACACTTACTATCCTCATCAAAATGACTGATACAGATGATGATCCTGAAACGTAGCTCAAAATAATTTAAAACGGCACTCCATATTCACCAAGGGACATACTTAGATGTGTGTTAATATGACACCTAAATTTCGATGGAAAGATGCTGTTTTTACATCTTTAAGAATTAAAAAAAGAATACATTCACCGAAATACGCCGATGATCAAGCAATTTCCACCACGATCCTTTCTGCTGCACCAGAAGTTATAACTTGCCTTTTAAATAAATTTTAAATAAAATAAATGCACAAATACATACCTCTGCCTTACACTCCTCTAGCGCCTTTGAAAAGTTCAGACAAAGGTTCTTCATGACGTCAGCTGAGGAATCCACATGGCTAACAGCCAAATAAACAACCAGGGCTAGCACAGCGTATTTCATTTTGACAGCTTCTAGTACTTGTCTTGAATTACTATGCTGTTGGCGAAGTGTGGGTTTATATACGATGTTTAATTACTCTAGGTGATGCATGTTTAATTAATGCTCGATTGTTGGTTTTCGATGAGTTCGAGTTTGTCATTGGAATAGATTAGATGTTCTTTGTCGCCTATTACGTTAATTACTACATGTCCGAAGTGGATATTGCAGATGTTTGTATTGACAGTAGGTGTGGCGTGTTCAACAATTAATATCTTCATGCTACGTGTACACGCTTGGCCAATCAGTTTGACAATTCCTTTGTGTGGATTGGTAGCAGGTGTTTTACGCCCACTCTTGTGATTTTGGCTAATAAGCGATATTCCAATATTTGCAAGCCAAACGGACCTTACATTTAGGAATCTGTGAAAGCTTGATAAACGCGTAAATCCACTTAATAGTTTTCTTTTGAACCGACGTTTATTGTTTTTTTTTTTGCTTTTTTTATGTATGCACATCAATTTCTGCGCCAATTGTGGATCGAGTTTTTCGGAAAAAAATCATTCGATATATTTTAGCTGCGATGTGGTGAATATGTAGATAAATTTGATTGGTTGAACTGATAATGGAGTACGGAGTAAAAAAATGAAACTTCGTTGTTGTTTTGTTATGTAACACTGCAGGGTAGTTGCCTCAATTCGTTTTTAAATTAAGAGTTCAGCCCAAAACAAACCCCAAAACTGATCCAGTGTGGGTTGCTACATCGCTGTAACCTCGGTCGTGTATCTTTGATTCGCTATGGTGAAGGTGAGATAACTTGATTTATTGTTTTCAGTGATATCTGTATCTATATTATTTCATGGTATTAGCCATAATACACGATGGGAAGGAACAAAGAAAGCTGGCACTCTCTGGAGGAGGCCTTCACCTTAGGGTTAATGAATAATATTAAAAAGAAAAACAAAATTGTAATAGTTTAAGATTGAGAAATAAAAGGTTTTTTTATTTTTATTTATTATTTTATTAGCCATAATCATCGTAAAACGTTCTAAATGTATACTAGATCTCGAAGAAAGCAGCGCTACCTCAGTGGGTAGTAAGTAGTACACAGTGACGAAACGAAAGTCTTTTTTTAATTTTCTCTTTATTTTTTTATATGTGTGTTTTAATCATACAGTGATTAAGTTGCTCCCGTACAGAACATAAATATTGCAACATTAAAACATATATTTATGATTAATACACACTCGCACACGTAAATAATCATACAACTATCTTTTACATTCATAACACTAGCTGTTGTATTTGTGCTTTTTTTAATCACGGCAAAGTGACTGCACTACACCTGCTGCTAAGCGCAGGGCAGTCCAATAAAACTGGCGTTCACTGACAGACAATGAGTTTATCGGTGATAACCAGAATCATGCCGGCCTGGATAAATGTTTCTTCACACTAACGAATGGGAAAGAACGCCTATTTAATTTATGAAAAACAATGGGTATAATCCGATTGAGACTATTCATGCTGTAGACAAAAGTGTTTACAACGTAGTAGTACCACATATATGTAAAGAAGTTAGAGTCTAAAACAAGCAGTGTATAGTTATATTATTAGGGGATTCGAAGAAGTGTATACTCATGGCATATTCACTGATAACATTAAAAACAAAACACCACATCAAGATCAGACCCAAATACACAATTATGAGTCGCGCAGCAATTAAAAAAACTAAGAAATATATAAAAGAAGGAGCAAAGTGAATTTCTTACTCATTGTTTTTTCACATTAGTGCCATGTCGGTAATAAAAAATACTTTTTGACCAGTTGGTGTGTTTGACGATCGATTTTAGAGTGGAATCGTCACAAGATATTATGAAGACTCTGTCGACAAAGTTTACTGAAGCTTTAGGCGTTTGCAAGAAGGAGGTATGTTCTACGATTAGATTTTACCAGCTGCGGCATCCTCGAGGAATATGAAAGATAATATAAATCAACTAATGTAAAACCGCATTGAGCTTCCTGATAGACCCTGCTCATTCTGTAGACAAAAATATCTACAGCGTCGCTCTATTACACAAGTATTGTCTTGTGGTTTGTTTCTTTTTTTTTGTTGAGAAAATTCAATTAAAATAAACATTATCAAGGTGGTAGACTATAACGAGAGATCGTCTGGGTTACCTATTTCTGCGTCAACCGGCAGTACGTACGCATTGTTGTGTTTCAGTTAAAATGACAAATTAAATATAATAAAATGGGGGATGAAAGTTTGCATGAAAAAGACGCGGGCGGAGCCGCGAGCAAAAGCTAGTCTAAATATATAAAACTCAACGGTGACTGACTGACATAGTGATCTATCAATGCACAGCCCAAACCACTGGAGGGATCGGGCTGAAATTTGGCATGCACGTAGATGTTATGACGTAGGCATCCGCTAAGAAAGGATATGCCGGAAAAAGCAGATCACCCGGGCGGAGCCGCGAGCAAAAGATAGTTTTATATATGAGACGAATGCCGCAAGTTCGTAACCATGCACCTCTGACTTATCTAAGTACGTGTATATGAATTAGTAATAAACGCTTGCATTAACGATGAAAGAAACATCGTGAGAAAATCTGCATTTCAGAGAAATTCTCCATATGAATTTCGAATATATGTGACGGCTGGCAACCCGCATTCGACCAGAGTGGTGGACTAAGGCCTAACCCCTCTCATTCGGTAGAGGAGGCCCGTGACCAGCAGTGCGATATGTATACCACAAGGCTAGTATTATTATTATATTTAGATCTCTGCCAAGCTGGAGAATAGTTTGCTGTCACGCAAATTCCCTCCTTCCTACAATATAGGGTCCTATATATGGAGTGTAAAGAAGAAATTAGGCAGACAGGCATAATTCTTTTTTTTTTATTTGATTGAATGACGAGACGAGCAATGCGTCCGCTTGATAGTAAGCGCCACGCCTGCCCATAAACAGAAGCAACACCACACAGAACTTTTAATTACAAAGCACTGCATAGCACTGAATTGCGCTCATCACCTCGAGGCATAAGATGTTAAGTCTCATAATGCCCAATAATTTCACTAGCTTCAACGTCTTTCATACCGAAACACAAACTGTTGTGTTAGAAAGCACTGGCTTACACACTGTTGCTTGACGGCAGAAATAGACAAAGCCAACCCAGACGGCCTCTCGCATATGAGGAATATAAATAAAAAAAAAAGTGTGCGTCTCGGGACGCTCGACAGAAGTGATAACTTAAACTAATGTGGGTTAAAGTGAGAGCGGAGGAGCCTGCCTACTGCTGCCTTATGCGTGAGAGAAAGGGAAGCCAGAGTGGCGCCGTAACGCGTTACGTTACGAAGTCCGGTCAAAGTCATGTCAAAGCCCTGTCAAAGTTCTGTTAAAGTCCGGTCAAATTCCGGTCAAAGTCCTGCCAAAATCCGGTTAAAGTCCAGTCAAAGTCTTGTCTAAATCCGGTCAAAGCCCGGTTAAAGTCCTGTCGAAGTTTGTCATAATCCGGTCAAAGCCCTATCAAAGTCCTGTCAAAGTCCAGTCGAAGTCCGGCTAAAGTCCGGTCAAAGTCCGGTCAAAATCCGGTCTAAGTCCTGTCAAAGTCTGGTCAAAGTGCAGTCAAAGTCCGGTCAAATACCGGTCAAAATCCTGTCACAATCTGATCAAAACTATCAAAATCCTGTCAAAGTCCGGTCGAAGTCCGGTTAAAGTCCGGTCGAAGTCCGGTCAAATACCAGTCAAAGTCCTGTCAAAATCCGGTCAAATCCCGGTCAAAGTCCTGTCAAAGTAATGTCAGTCTTGTCAAAATCCAGTCAAAGTCCTGTCAAAATCCGGTCAAGGTCCTGTCAAACTCCGGTCAAATAACGGTCAAAATCCTGTCAAAATCCAGTCAAAGTCCTGTCAAAATCCGGTCAAGGACCTGTCTAACTCCGGTCAAATACCGGTCAAAGTCCCGCAAAAATCCGGTTAAAGTCCAGTCAAATTTTGTCAAAATCCGGTCAAAGCTCTATCAAAATCCTGTCAAAGTCCGGTCGAAGTCCGGTTAAAGTCCGGTCGAAGTCCGGTCAAATACCAGTCAAAGTCCTGTCAAAGTAATGTCAGTCTTATCAAAATCCGGTCAAAGCCCGGTCAAAGTCTTATCAAAGTCCGGTCGAAGTCCGGTTAAAGTCCAGTCGAAATCCGGTCAAATACCGGTCAAAGTCCTGTCAAAACCAGGTCAAAGTCCTGTCCAAGGTTTGTCAAAATCCGGTCAAAGCCCCATCAAAGTCCGGTTAAAGCCCGGTCGAAATCCGGTCGAAGTCCGGTCAAATACCTATCAAAGTCCTGTCAAAATCCAGTCAAAGTCCGGTCAAAGCCCTGTCAAAATACCGGTCAAAGTCCTGCCAAAATCCGGTTAAAGTCTTGTCATAATCCGGTCAAATCCCTATCAAAGTCCGGTCGTAGTCCGGTCAAATACCGGTCGAAGTCCGGTCTAAGTCCGGTCATAGCCCAGTCAAGGCCCGGTTAAAGTCCGGTCATAGTCCGGTTGAAGTCCGGTCAAAGTCCGGTTGAAGTCCGGTCAAAGTCCGTTCCAAGCTGACTGGTCACTGTGTGATCCCACCTGGGACTCTGAAATAATCGATATTCCAGGGAGGCATTTTTGAAGTGATAACTTCTTATGGGAGGGTGAACCGAAACGTTCCGTAACGCGAGCGGCGGCGAGCGGAAGGTTCCAGAATATTCGAGAACCTTCCGTGAGACGTCACGCGGGCCAGTTGACCAGCCAGCGCTAGCCGACTTCCCTGGAACTTCGATAATTTCGAAGTCCCAGGTGGCGTCACACAGTGACCAGTCGGATTGGACCGGACTTTGACCGGACTGTGTTCGTTTTTTTATGGTGAATTTTGTTTTTGATATTGATAAAATGACGATATATTTTATAATTTGGAACATGGTGCCGTAAGTACCAGGTTCGCATAAACGCGAAGAGTAGAATGTCCATTTTTTATGGCGAGTAGCCGTAATTAATAAACAAATGACGATTTGGACAAAGAAAAACTATTTAGGTTTTTTCTTAATTGGAACATGTTGCCGTAAAAAGTACCAGGCTCGCATAAACGCGAAGAGAGTAGAATGTACTTTTATCATATCGAGTGGACATGTTGCCGTAATTTGGTATTCTCGCATCTTGTTTGGTAAGTTTTCACTTCTGTCGGCACTCCCGGAGTGCAACCCATATTTTTTTTTTTATGGCATAGGCCAGCAAACGAGCAAACGGGTCACCTGATGGTAAGTGATCTCCACCGCCCATGTACGCCCACAACCAGAAGAATCATGGGCGCGTTGCCGACCTTAAAGGAAAGGGATAATTAGGGATTGGGAAGGGGAGGGGATTTGGGATTCCGGATATCTCACTCACCATACGAAACGCAGCAGCAAGCCGCTACTTTACGTCGGTTTTCTGTGAGACAGTGGTAACGACCCGGTCGAGCCAGCCCATTCATGCTGTAGACAAAACTGTCTACAGCGTAGCTCTACCACTCATATGTATGGTCATATGTATGTATGTATGTTATGGTCTGGGAGTTACTTTTTTCACAAGCATAATATTTAAAAGACAGAGTGGAGCAATTGTATTTTTAATTGGTGAGATAAGTAGTTAAAGTAGCGGTAGCTCAGTGAGGAATGGCACAGACTGTCGCAGGTTCGATACTAGCCTTAAAGCATGCACCACTGAATTGTATATTATTATGTTATGTGTAAATTAATTGTTAATTATCGTTTGATTTAATAGCCATGAAAACGTCGAGAGGAAACTTGCATACCTGAGAACTTCTTCATAAGAACGTTGAGGGTATGTGTAGTCTACCAACCTGCATTAGATTAGCGTGGTGAACTAAGGCCTAACCCTTCTCATTCCGTACACGTACCCAGAAGTGGGATCGGTATAATATAGGGCTAGTATTGTTATTTATTAAAGTACTGATTGAAGTTAAAGGGCTTCCCTACTCAGCGTTTATCATGTGTCCTTTGTTTATATACATGTCGAGACCTGCCGATTGCTTGACTTCTCTTCGAAATAAAAATTTGTAAATAATGGTATTTAATTTTTAATATTAATATCGAAATAAAAAATCACAAATTTTGATCAAACTCTTATTTACTTCGGTCCCGCCCCCCTCCAATAACCTCCTCATGGTCATTTAACTCCTGTTATATTGAACTCTTGGTAATTTGAAATTTTACTCTGGTCCCTTGAGTTTCAAATTATCGACGACTAACGGTATTTAATTTAAACAAAATACAGTCCTTTATTAATATGAATAAAAAACAATATAAGGGGTGGGCCACGAAAAAGTTGCATTTTAAAATTGCTATAAAAACAAGACGGGTGGATATTTTTCATTTTTTTTTATTTTATTGAATAGCCCCAACATTGCGGTTTAATAGTGGATGGCCACTTCATTCATGTGGCTGCCTTGGCTAGCTCTGCAGTAAACCATTCTTTCGACCCAATTTTTCATGACAATTTCGATGGTGTGGCCCTCAATGGCTGCAATGGCGACTTCAATCTCGTGCTTTATTTCGTCAATCGTCTCTGGATGGTTGGCGTAGCACTTATCCTTGAAGGCACACTTATCCTCCCTACAAAAAATATTCCAACGGGGTCAAATCGCAGTTGCGAGGCGGCCAGTTGATATCGCCGTTTCGGCTAATTATGCGATTTCCGAACGTATCGCGCAAAAGTTCGGCTGTAACGTTCGCTGTGTGGCACGTGGCGCCGTCCTGCTCGAACCAAATGCCGCCGATGTCTTCCTCTTCCATTCGGGGAAAGAAAAAATCTTCCAACATGCCGCGATAGCGCTCACCATTGACGGTTACGGCGGCTCCTGCTTCGTTTCCCAATTTTCTTCGAGCGTAAACTTAACCATTTCGTAAACCGCAAACCTTCTACTAAAAATTTGACACATTGGCAAAGTCATTCGAGCTTTCAAAGCCGAAATAATCTATAGTTAAAAAAGCAACCGATAGATGGCCCACCCTTTACAATTTTAAGTTCGATCTTATTATACACATGGTAGTCGTTGCTGTTATTGATTTAAAATAATTTATATCGTAAAATAATATACACTAAAATTATTATAATTCTTTATTAAATCTATATTTATACTAAAACAAATATCACCATCCCAAGTAACCAAAAAGAGCCCTCTTCCTGTGTCATAATCGTGATCATTCTGCAATCTATTGTTCTAAACCTCAGCCAGAAGCTCGGCAATGACCAGCTCCATGTCAGGCGCCCAGTCCAACTTGTGTATCTCCACCTTGAAGCACCTGGCCACGTTGAGAACTCTCAAGCACTCGTCGTCGTGAGGCCCAACAGATATCTCGCAATTAAGGAGTATGTCTACGAGTTGTTTGGCCATCGCATCATCTGGTGGATTTTGAACAAGAATTAAAACTCATCATCATCATCATCATCATCAGCCACAAGACGTCCACTGCTGAACATAGGCCTCCCCCAAAGATTTCCAGACCGACCTGTTGGAAGCGGCCTGCATCCAGCGACATCCTGCGACCTTTATCAGGTCGTCTGTCCACCTTGTAGGTGGACGTCCAAAAAAAAAAAAAACTAAAACTCATAGCCATAACTAATAAGTAATTACATACATACATACTCTCACCATATATCTCATGTATGTGCCTACCCTCCTAGACTCCAATGCAATCCTAACACATTACTTTCACCTCTTCCACAGTCATACATTTTCGCCTGTTGAAGTTACCCGCGACATGCCCCTTACAAAGAACATTCTTTCTTTAATCGCCATACGTTCTCCTCAGATGCCCCTTCTGATACCTCCAAACGGTACGGAACTATTTCCGCTTCTACCAACCCCTTCAATAATACAGGGTACGCTAATATGTGTGTGTAATTCATTCCCACTACTATAACAATCAGCAGTTTCTTTACCACATAACCAGTAGAAAAACCTCAACTAACCCGCTCCATGGGTCTTGGCGAACTCATGAGTAACGCCATGCTGCAGCTTTCCAGTGTGGTCTACTAAATCCAGCTTGCTAGAGAGGCACATGATGGCGCATCCAGTGAGCCGGTTGTTCAGGTCGTGGTCCACTTTCCAGAAGTTGATGAAGTCCACGTTTATTGAGTCCGGTAGATCCATCTACATGGTATCAAATTTGATAAAAATAAATATTGTACAGTTAATTTAGCTTACTTGTTTAAGGTTAATATATTTTTACTAAATGACCATCAGGTAGGTCGCCTAATGGTACGCCTGCCTATAAACAGAAACAAGACGATACATACATTTGAATTATAAAGCACTGCATGTCATTGGACTGCGCTAGTTACCCCGAAACATAGGATGTTAAATCTCATAAAGCCCAGTAATTTGTTATTTAAACTGAAACACAAACGGGCTTACGTACTGCCGGTTGACGGCAGAAATAGGCAAAACAGTGGTACCAACTCAGACGATCTCTCGTTATAGTCTACTACCCAGGTAATGTTAATTTTTATGGAATTTTCTCAATAAAAACTATAACAAAAGTCAATGATAGAGGCACGGTGTAGATATTTTTGTTTACAGACTCGGCAGGGTCTATCAGGGTACTCAATGCGATATTAGTTGATTTATATTGTCTTTCTTTTCTTCTCGAGGATGCCGTAGCGAGTAAAATCTAATCGTAGAACATACCTCCTTCTTGCAAATGCCTAAAGCTTCAGTAAACTTTATCGACAGAGACTTCATAATATCTTGTGACGATTCCACTCTAAAATCGATCGCCAAACACACCAAAACCGTCAAAAAAATATTTATTATAACCGCCATGGCACTAATGTGAAAAGACAATGAATTAGAAATTCACTTTGCAAATTCTTTTATATATTTCATAGTTTTTTAAATTGCTGTGCGACTTTTAATTGATGCATATTTAATTGGTCTTAATGTGGCGTTTGTTTCTGATATTGTCAGTGATTATGACATGAGTATACACTTCGTCGAATCCCCTAATAACATAGATATACACTGCTTGTTTTAAATTTTCACTTCTACACATCTATGTGGTACTGTTACGTTGTAAACGCTTTTGTCTACAGCATGAATAGTCTCAATCGTATTATTTCCAATATTTATCATAAAATCAATTTATATAGGCGTTTCGTATGGTGTCATTTTTTTATCCTGGCTCGACAAAGTGGCTATGCTACACCCTAATGGCAAGTGCAGGGCAATCGAAGAATAGTGTCGTTTAACGGACAGGTGATGTATTCATCGTAGATCGGTAGAATTATGCCTGTCTGGCTTCTTTACACTCCATATATAGGACCCTATATTGTAGAATGCAGGGAATTTGCGTGCCGGCAAACTATTCTCCAGCTTATTGGTGTGACAGAAGTGAGATATTACGAACTTCTTAGATCGACCCGCGACCACGAACATGTGGTTCCATGAGCCATCATGTGTGGTTCTGCTCAGAAAATGTGAGAATGGGATATGGTCAAACAATTCTTTAGAGCATTATTGTATGGACGATCTTCTTCTTGGTCGCATTCTTTATTGCTGAAGGTCACCGTATCTTTGAAGCATTTGTTGATCGTTATATGGTCTGTTTCCATTTTGTCCGGTTCTCAGCTTCTTTCAGGGCGGTTCTCACCGGGAGATCAGTATGGGTTACTTGCAATTTAGCAAAAATGCTGCACGCCTACACTGTGACAATGCACCTTATGCAGTTATAGCAGCTCTGAGTACTTAGTAACGTCAGTAGCATCATCCACAATGCGGACAGCCCGTCGCTACTATATCCGTCCATATACTGAGTAAGTATTTGCAGGAACCGGACGGTTCCTCTAAAGTCTAAATAATGCGAGTAGTATTCTTCACCCGGCCATTTCTGCATTTTGTTTAAGCTCATAAGCTGAGTGGTTGTAAAAAAACCTACGCCTACCTTTTCATTTTTTTCGAACTTTTAGTGGTAGAGCCAAGCTGTACAGTTTTATCTACATCATGAATAGGCTCAACCGGGTTGTTATCACTCTCTCACAGAAAACCGACGTAAAGTAGCGGCTTGCTGCTGCGTTTCGTACAGTGGGTGAGATATCCGGAGGCCCAAATCCTCCTCCCCTCCCCAGTCCCTAATTATCCCTTTCCTTTAAGGACGGCAACGCGGCCATGAATCTTCTGATATTGTGGGCGTATATGGGCGGTGGAAATCGCTTACCATCAGGTGAACCACTTGTTCGTTTGCCGGCCTATGCTATAAAAAAAACTGCGTGATATGACGGAAACTAAGCCCTAAATTGCCGGAGGCCTAACAATACTCATGTAAAGTTCTTCTTTTGTAGTAGATGTTCATGGAAATGGCAATTTCATAAGCTCAGGTATCCCGCAAACACACAGGATAAATACTTTTATCATTGGCTTCAGTTTTTTTTTGTACTAAAATGCGTTATTAATTTTTTTTCCGTCTTCAATGTCCAGTACAAATGGAATGTGTTACAGCGATTTATCCCAGTGTGTGACAAAAATGAATGTATAGATAGTTTGGGCCCCTTAGTTTACGTCTTCCTACGTGTACGTGAGCTTGTAAATATATGGTTTTGATTTGTGTTTCAGTAATGCACCACCCTTCGTCCTATACCATAACAACCACACGTAACACCGTCAACACGACGTATAGACAAAATAGCTTTTTTATACGTTCGAGTAGAATCTTCAACAATCTCTCATATGAGTTAGATTTAGATTTGTTCAATACTAGTGTTTCTCAACAAAAACGTATACTTGTTAATGAGTTTTTTACTAATTATTAATTCATATCCTGTGTGTATTGTGCTATCGACGTTAGATAATTATTCTGATGCATTCTATCTGTGAAAACTTTTAAATGGCCTTCTCATACCTACTCATATTTCTGTAACATTGTATTTATGCTAGCTGTAAGTTTTCCGAATAAAATAAAATAATTATGCTGAATATACCCATTATTATAACATAATTATGTTGAATTGACTTAAATAATTTGCGGTTCTGAATGCTAGTTTCTAATTCTAACAGATGAATCTAGTTTGCTCTTTAATTTAGGTATTTTTGTGGTAATTGCTATATAATTTATATATATTTAGCTGATTTAGATTCTTGGGTAAAAATTAATAATTTTATAGTCCTCACGAAAGACACTGTTTGAGTAGCAATTTCAACTCTCTTCTTATTCATTATCCCAACTTGGAGACAATGGTAAAAAAACTGAGAAACAAAAAATAATATCTCCTTTTTTTGTCGATTAAATATAGGACCTATTATATCATAATGAACAGAATAACTACTGAGTACTTCTTGTTCTTACGGAAACAATCAACGAAATTAAAAACAAATTGAAAACATAAATCATTTACTTAAATGGTGATATCAAACATTTTTTTTTTGCTTTTTTTAAATGCTTTTCTTAACTTAAATCATCAGTGTCATCAATTGTCGTCAATTCATCAGTATTTCTCCATCACTGCTTCTATCATCGCAACTTCTGGAGCGATGCCCTCCTTCTTCGCGTCGACCTTGAAGCAAGCTGCCACTTTTACCACGCGCTCACAATCATCTGATATATCGTCGTATTGCTTCTCGCAATTGTGAATCAGTTGCACCATTTTCTCGGACAGAACTTGGCCTGAAATGGTTGGTAGTAGCGATGAAATGAAACCTTTTATTGATCATGTAGGCAATTAAAGTAGCGCTTATGATAAGTCAAAACAAAAATAAAGAAAATTATATAATATCAGGAATAATATCAACTTAACACGCGTATGACAGTAAGTTACGTACTTGAGGTAGGTGTTTAGAGATTTGTGATGTATAAAACACACATTCATACATAATATTAATAAAAATAAAAGATGTTAAGTCTCATACTGTGAAATAATTTCACTAGCTTCAGTGTCTTAAACCGGAACCGACCTTCACAGTGCATATACACTGCTGCCAGGTGGCAGAATAGACAAAGCGATGGAACCTATAGTCATACGGGAGACATACCTAGCACTTAGTAGCACTTTTTGCATAAGAATAACCTTTTCGATGTGAATTCAAGAGAATCAATATTTTCACGATGGACCTTCGCAAGTTTTAGAAGTGGTATGCCGGATTTTTACCAGCTAAAAATGGCTGACTCCATCAGCACTATGGATGGGCTCTGGAAACTTCAACAGAAAAGAAGAAACTATCTTGTAGACCTACGACTTTAGCTACCTAGTTCCATAGGTAACTAGGTTTATATACATAACCCACCATTAGGGAAGCTCTTGATGTAGTCCTCCATGTTCATGTGGTGGATGCGAGTGTCATCTTGCAGCAGCTCGAACTTGTTGGACATGCAGATGATGGCACAGCCCAGCTCCCGATGCACCACATCGAAGTCCTCGCGCCAAAAGTGTTTGAACTCGTCCATCACATCAGCTGACAGCCCTGACTATAAGCCTTATAGGTCAGTATATTATGAGCTATTATTTATACTAGAGGACGACAAACGAGCAAGTAGGTCAGCTGATGGTAAGTGATCTCCACCACCCATGAACAACCAAAATAATCATTAACACATTGCTGACCATAAAGGAAAGGGATAATTATGGAATTAAGAAAAGAATTTGGGCCTCCAGATATCTCATTCATCGTACGAAAGCAAAAGCAAGCTGTTACTTTACGTCAGTTTTCTGTAAGACAGTAGTAACAAGCCGGTCAAGACGGTCCATTCATGTTATAGATAAAACTGTCTAAAGCGTGGGTGTACGATTTCGAATAATTTAAATAATCTAAGATTGCGTTTGGTATCCAAACATTTTTCGAAGACTATACTGACGCCTTACTGAGTGAATTTTAAGCAACATTTCACAAAATTTTCAAATGTGCATTAAGTGATTGAATTGGTGTAATTCCGTACGTATGCGATTTTTAATGAATCATTCGATAGATAAGTTTGATAAAGTGGATAGACAAATTTAACTCCCAGAAGGATTAAAGATGATGTCCAATTGGCAACTTATCTATACTAATATAATAAAGCTGTAAAGTTTGATTGTTTGTTTGTTTGTTTGTTTGTTTGTACGCGCTAATCTCAGGAACTACTGGTTCGAATTGAAAAATTATTTTTGTGTTGGATAGTCCATTTATCGAGGAAGGTTTTAGGCTATATAACATTACGCTGCGACCATTAGAAGCGAAGCATCAGTGAAAAATGTTGCAAAAACGGGGAAAATTATTCATATTTGAAGGCTTCCGTTGCTAAGCTACCCAAATAATATTATTTGAAGGCTTCCGTTGCTAAGCTACCCAAATCTATACTAATATTATAAAGCTGTAGAGTTTGATTGTTTGTTTGTTTGTTTGATCACGTGGGCGGAGCCGCGAGCAAAAGCTAGTGTAATAATAAAGTTACAAAAAAACGGGCTATTGATTTCAAAGCTGATTAAACATTCAAGGAAAGCCAATTAAATAAATATTTCAGTTTCATAGATAGTAAATTATCACTTCAGAAGGATACGAAGTTATATACAAAAATGGTAAGGCTTCAGTCAGTTTGCTTATGAAGCGTACGGGCCACAGAGTACATTATTATATGGTACGGGCATAAGCCGAAGAAGAAACAATTTTTATAATGAATATTTTAGTCGCTACTGCTATTTAATGCGTTCTTCTCTATTGTCATCACTGTCCAGAGTTTAGTAACATAATTTATCATTGTCACTGTCTGTCATAATTTTCAATTATCTTTGAATGAATCACATCGGCTTTTGAGTTCCTGTCTATAATGTGGCCCAAGATAGGTGGCGAATAATTCAAATACCAAACAAATCATGTACATTTCAAATCTCACCTCCTCGCGGCACTCCTCCAACGCCTTCCCAAAATGCGCAGTGACATGGCTCATCACCTCCGCCGTGCCCATCACCGCGTCAGTGACGAAAGCGACCACCAGCACTTGCACCAGCCAGCTGACCATCGTGTATTCGGCACCCTTCTGGCTCTAGCCCTGACGGTTCTCCTCATTATATCTTTGTATGTTTTTTTTAGTAATCCAAATTATAGGTTATTAATGCAGCAAATGTTGATTTGCAGTTGCGTTAACTTCTATTCCTGAGGCGTTAAGGTTTAGATCCGAAAGTGGAACTGAAGGTTGAAAATTGTAAACATTCACTCGATGATTTGTCGCAAGGTGTAATGAGACAAGTTATTCTCGCCAGTCATCACCAAGTCTGTGGTTTACATAATAAATGGTCTTTAGATTGACCTTCCTTGATATTAAACGTCACAGAAATAATGGCATTATATATAGATATTTTAATGTTATTTTGAGTACATTGTTGCATGTATTAAGGTTTTCTCTCTTTTTGGACGTGACAGCCGATCGATGATCACAAAATAATATCGGGATTTTATATCCCATAAAAATAGAATTTTGGTGAACTACACAGTTTTTTTAGGAGCTTGCATCACGAAACGATCTTGTTGCTCGTCTGAGAGTAAACGCCACTCCTGTCTATAAACACAACACATAACTTTGAATGACAATGTACTTTAAAGAACTGAACTTCATTCTTCAGCCCAAGACATAAGTTGTTCAGAATCATAATCCCCACTAATTTTACTGGCTTCAATGTCCTTCAAACCGAAATAAAACAGTGGATAAAACTGCTGGTTGGCGGCAGAAAGACAAAACGGTGGTACCAACCCAGACAGCATCTTGTATACCAGATGGTAGTGGTTTACCAAAATACCATAACCAATATTGAATGGACCAGGTTTATGGAAAAATCGTCTCCCAATAACCATTGGAATTCACACGTATACATGACTATTAAAAAATTCCCAGTGTTCATAAATCTCCTAAGCCTTAGGGCGTTAGTCCATACATCAACTAGACGCGACTTTGGACCGCTGAGCCGGGTGGGTCGCGTGACGCCGGGGAATGAACCGTATGATGGGATACGTGCAGTGTATAACAAGCGGATTGAGGATATTTTTAGGCTGAATATTATCGCAATTATAGGGGAGCGTAATAAATATGGGTTTTTAATGGTTTTAATATTAGTATGCAGGTGATCGAAGTAATAATTCACCCGACGTGATCGAAGGCTGTCTGATTTAAAGATACTACGACTCGTTCATATTGAAATTTAATTAACGCCGGCTTGCTCATCATCCTTAATTGTATTGCGAAGTCTATTTAAACCGTTAAAAAAATCCTATTTCTTTCCTTAAACGCCGGTAATACATCTACAATTTCTAAGGCTTTGTAGTGTACACGTTTATAAGCAGTGATACTCTAACGGAGAGTGATACAGCCTGCCGAAACGACAGTCGCGGGTTCGAATCCAGCTCTAAGGGGATTCAACATCCATCTGACTTTTCGAAGTTATGTGTGTGTTAATTGTTAATTCAATAGTTAAAAAAACATCATGAGAAAACCTGTATTGTGTTTAACAATTTTGAAGGTATGTGAAGCCTGCCAACCCGCATTAGAATAGCTTATCGGACTAAGGCTTAATCCTTCTCGATAGTATTCGAGAACCGTGTCCAGCAGTGGGACAGTTTAATACTAATATTATTAATGTTACATTTATAAGCGGTGCTAATTACTTACCATCAGTTATTTGCTTGCATTCACTTGCTCATTTATCGGCGTCTGTTATAAAAATAAGTAGTTACGTAATGCTCTTTGCACCAATAGAAATAGACCCTAACTCGCCAGCGGGTAATTACCTGGTTTAAAACTACCATTAGAGGAATTAATTTCCCAAGGCACGGAAAATAGCTCTTTTATTCCATTTGTAGGTAATGCATCATCTATCATACGTTTCAGGGTGGTAGGCAACGAAACAATCCGTCAAAACGTACTGAAAGTGACAGCTCGGGGTGGAAAGAAAAATGATTTTGTAGCAAACTTTTTCCCAGTTTATTTGAATACTTTTACAATTTATTGTAGTTAATGAGACAAGAGCTGAGAGACAGGATCCGTGGCTGGTCGAATGGACTGTCAGATGGACAGCCCACCCCGTGACCACGAAGGCTGAAAAGCTTTCGAAACGTGTTGGGACAAAAATTAAAATAAAAAACCCGTTTTTAAAATCCGTTTAAATTAGTTTTATTTAAATTAACATTCGCGTAAACGTAAGATATCCTTATCACTTACCTTTTTCATTTTCACTGAACTGCGCTTCTCATCCCAAGACATAACATGTTAATTCTCAAAATGTCCAGTATTTTCATTGACTTCGACATCCTTCCCACCGAAATACAATAGTGCTTACACACAGCTGCTTGGCGGCAGAAATAGATAAATCTGTAGAACCAACCCCAACGGCCTCTCGCATATGAGGGACTTAGCAGTGTACTATAAAATTTACGTTCGGTATCAAGACAAAAAAAAATCACATAGAAACATATGCAGATGCAACAAACGCATCTTATTTCAAGTCCCCAACCCCGGCAACACCTGATCACGTACTATTTATATGGCAAACAATAAAATCGGGCGCGCCACGCGGAAAATTCATTTTCAATGGAAAAATATAAAAATTTACATGTGGAAAACAAGTGCGCTCGCGGAAAATATTTATTCGTCCCTTGGCAACACTACGTGACATGAATATACGCTGGCAACACTGTAACTCATTGTGTTCCCCATTTGTTTTAAGATGAGTTTGCAGTGATTGTTTTTGTGGTATGCGTTACCACGTATATGTTTTCAGAAAAAAATATGTTAAATAAGATTTAAGGATGGTTATGTAAGTTGACCTGACAGTAAAAAGTTAAACAATGAATGTTTTATTTTATTTCATTTTGTTGTATATCCGGTTCTTCCAAGTGGCTTGCGACCTGACTTGATGGTTTTTTGGGGCGGGTATAGGGGTACATCTTTGTATCCCTGTGCCTGCATCGGTCATTCGCCTGTCCTGTCGCAGGCCTCTCGATTTGCTTCTTCCCTCTTTGGAGTGTGAATTAATATATGCCGGCATTATTCTGGTGAGCGTTGATAGACTCATTGTTTGTTGGTGGTCACTGGTTTTTATGGACTGAACTGCGCTCAGGTGTAGTGCAGTCACTTCGCCGTGCTCGGATAAAAAACACTGCTAGTGGAAACTTTATACGTGTTAAGAATAATGCCGGCCTATATAAATGCTCCTCCACACTCCGAAGAGGGAAAAAACAAATCGAGGGGCCTGCTACAGGACAGGCAGATGATCAATGCCGGCACAAGGATACAAGGATGTGGCTATATGCCCGCCCCAACCGACGATCGAAGTTCTGTCGCACGCCCTCGGGAGAAACAGATATACATTGGTTGAGCCTGGAATGCGATCCACACAAGGTGTGTGGGTCACTATGACAGGTTTTAACACCATGTGTAGGTAGCCGCTATCCGGGTGGATATGAATAACAGCCAGCAACATTTATGTCTGTTATTTAGGAGGAATGTACCCAAATTGCACGAGGAAGGCGTAAATACTAATATCGACTTTAAACGAAACCCTCAGAGACTGCAACGATCCATCATCCTGTCGCTGTATTGTACCAATGTTACACCACCAAGTTATATTTACCACCTCGCTCCTTCAAAAGCCATACAAAAATTCATACTCCAACCGCACACTTAACTTTGCAGGTACACATCATTAGAGATTTCCTTCAAACGTATTTACAAAGAAAAACATGCTTTATTGACCCAAATGTAAGATCTAAATCCGCATAGCGAATACATTCCGTAAATAAGCTAACTGCAGAATAGGTGCACGCACGACAAAGTTGTGTTTGCGTTTCAGAAATTCGATACGTATGGTAAAATTGTTGGTATAAGTAATATGGGGAACGCAAAGTTATGTTGGTTCCGCACAGCAATGGATTCCGCGGGGAGTTAAACCATTTTTCAAGAAAACAACGCTGTGAATACTAATGTAAGGGAAATAGACTTGTTAATGAGGTAAGCTCACAAAACATTTTATTGCTTTTTTGTACAGTTACAAATGTACACGATATTTTTTGTACCTAAACTTAATAATGTCATTATTTTTACACAAACGCTCCCTGTAAAATTCGCCATAAAAAATTAAATAAGTTACAGATATTGAAATAAAACTGATTTAAACGGATTTTATCGCGGTTTTTTTGTTTTCATTTTGGTCCCGTGAGTGAGTGCACCCCGTGACCACGAAGGCTGAAAAGCTTTCGAAACGTCAGGACCAAAACTAAAGGAAAAAAAACCGCGAGAAAATCCGCTTAAATTAATTTTATTTCAATGAGTAACACTCGCGTAAACGTAAGAAATCATTAAGTTGCATCTGCAATGATGTGATGATGATGAATTTACTATCTAGTAAAAAATTATGCTAAAAAATATGACTTGATACAGACAGACAGTGTTACAGTCAATAATAGATGTCACGTATCAATGCCCAGTAATTTCACTGGCTCCAACGTCCTTCATCTTCGTACTTACCTGGCGATGGTGTGCAGGTGTGCGCTGGTGGCGAGTTTCACGAGCGGCCGGTGGGGTGGTCGGCTGGGCCTAGTGGGCGGGCTGTACGTGTACTCCGCACTATCAGCACCGGTCAGCCATGACCAGTGCTCCGTCATTTTAGCACTTCACTTTAAACAACTTGTACACTTTCAACTAGTTTAACGTAATATTTTGTTTGTAATGCAATTGATTGTCAAAATCTCATCTTGAAATAAAAGTAATGTAAACGGATTTTATCGCGGTTTTTTAATAATTTTGATCCCGACGTACGTGAATAAAAAACCGCGATAAAATCCGTTTAAATTATTTTTATTTCAATGAGTAATATTCGCGTAAACCAGGGTTCGAAAATATCCGATATTTATTATAAATATCAAAATATCGGATATTTATGATATATATCCATTTTGTACGAAAGCCATATAATTATTTTATTGTATTATTTATGAATACTGTTTGCATATTGCAAAATCTACTTTTAGGTAAGACATAATCAACTAAAAAACATAAAATCTTCTTTTAGGACAGAAGTGTTGCCATTAATGGATTAGAACTTACCATTAGGGAGTATGTTTTAACTCTACTCCCACGCCATCTACATTTGGGAAGTAGAAATACAGTAACAAACGCTAAAAATTACTTAATATTAATTTATTTAACCATTTTTGTATTGCAATATATTATAAAACATTTGATATAGATATTCATTGATATATATCATCAAACTCAGTCTGATATATATCGGATATATATCTTGATATATATCAATTGATATATATCCTCGAACCCTGGCGTAAACATAAGAAATCAAAATCTCATCTTACTAGTTCTTATTAACTATATTATTTCCTGTGAAGTTATAACAGTTTCTAGTTCCTAGTAACGCTAACAATTACTAAATTAAATAGGAGGAAATAAACAAGTTGAAATAGCAGTGTAAGGGCGTAGAAATTAGTATTATATGTATTTTTTTAAATGAATGCTCTACGAAAAATAGAGGTTGAAACGAGCATGTGGATGACCCGATGTTAACTAATCTCCATCGCCCATGCAATTTTACAATACCCGAAACAATTATGGAGGTGTTGCCGGCTTAAAAACAATTTAAGGATGTAATTATTGCTGATTCAAATATAATCCCAATATACTGCTAGTCTTTACGACTATTACCAGGTAATATTTCAAAAGTCTGAATCTTTCACAGCCACTCGGTGATGCCATCTGTCATCTTTGGAAACTTAATAAATTTCAAGAACAATGATTGATAAATGGGCGTTGGACTTTACACCAGACAAACAGAGCTAAAATATGCTTAAACTAACTTGAAATAAGGCTCATATTTAATTGAATATTCAATTTATTCGATAGCAGACAATGCTATAGAAGCAATCATGCTAAATTTAACCTTAAATCCGAAGTAACAACGTTCAATTTCTATAAATCAGATATAACATGCGTATGAAATAGCGTTGCTCCCTTCCAAACTTCTAATCAGGATTACAGGATCAAGAATATTTTCAAGTATCAAGATATCGCCGTCTTTGTCTCACCTTTGAGGTGTGAGGGAGAGGTTATATTTCAAACAGTTGGTAATAGCAAGTAATAAATCTTGGAGCCCTTTACACTTGGCATGGGTGGCGTGGCATAGAAAATATTCAGTATGATTGTTATGGCATGACGTCATGCTGGTAAGGATTTCAGCGAAAGGTGATACATTATTTTTTCTTGTGTGTGGTTATCAAGCGTGGAAAATGCATTACACAACTTGTAATATGAGATTTTCGGGTTATTTTTAAAGTTTCTCGAAAGCCGGTAAAGAAACCTACCCATGGTCATAATCACTTTCTAAAAGATAAATTAATTTGTCAGGCTCTTCAATAAGTTTACTAGTCTTTTCATATCAACTCAAATCGATCAAATCAGTTAGTACTAAATAAATATAATAATACATATTTTTAAGTTGAGAAATCAATAACCAAATTCTAAGTTATAAGTTTTCACTTCTATAGGCAGTTCTTATTTTTTGATTATTTTCGAGAATAATCATTTTTGTATAATGATTTCTTACGTTTACGCGAATGTTACTCATTGAAATAAAACTAATTTAAACGGATTTTATCGCGGTTTTTTATTTTGGTCCCGACGTTTCGAAAGATTTTCAGCCTTCGTGGTCACGGGGTGGACTGAGGTGTAGTTGTGGAGGTGTTGTTCAGAAAAGTGAATGTTACAGTAACAACGGGACCAAAATAAAAATAAAAAACTGCGATAAAATCCGTTTAAATTAGTTTTATTTTTTTATTAGACCTGCAGTACTATCAACACGCCATTCTAGTTACGTACATTTGTTAAACTTCAAAATACGGACGCGTCATTTTAACTTATATTCGTTTAACTGCAACCAGTTCAAGCCGTATTTGCAAACTTGCCCGCGGCATTTCACCGGGCGCGGGGTTAAACTCACGTTTGTTATGACTGATGTTCATTTGCTAACGGTTATTTTATTTGTATGGTTAATGTTTTAACATAACTGCGAAGTGCGTATTATGCTGTTATGTTACTTTAGGATACTTTAGGATGATACAATAGTTCTGTTTGTGTCAAACCTGTATAGATATTGGTTTGAACTTTTTTAATAGCATAGGTCGGCAAACGAGCAAGTGGGTCACTTGATAGTATGTGATCTCCACCGCCCACAATAACAGAAGAATCATGGGCGCGTTGCCGACCTTAAAGGAAAGGGATACTTAGGTATTGAAATGGGGAGGGGGATTTGGGCCTCCGGATATCTCACTCACTGTACGAAACGCAGCAGCAAGCTGCTATTTTACATATTTCGCCGCTATTTTAAATAAATCGTGTTATTAATGTTCCCTTATTAATCTACACTAATATTATAAAGAGGAAAAGGATTTGTATTTTTGTATGTAACGAATAAACTGTTTTTTATATTATATAATTGTAACGTCTAACCCTTATATAATTTTCTATGTACATAATTTAAGACTACAATCTAGATCAAAATTGTATAAATTTATCTTATATCCTTGCACTAATTGTAATCTGTCTTGTGTACTATAAATAAAATAAAATAAACTTAAAAACTACTGGACCGATTTCAAAAATTCTTTTACAGTTAGAAAGCTACATTATGACAGAGTAACATAGGCTACTTTTTATCCTGGAAAAGGTAGATCTACAGCATGGCACTCAGTTAAAGAACACAGTAGTTTTGATGATTCCATTACTAAGCTTCAAACATTGTCTACAGGACCGTATCACCTAAAAATTGGGTGCAAATAACTACCTTATAAAAACCAGGCACATCACTTCACATCGAGCGCATTACTCGGTTAATCCCCCCTTCGGTAGGGCGCGTACCCTTTATTGCCGACGGTGATTTATCGCTAGATTCTACTAGATATTATGAGGGTACGCAGGTTCAATTATCATCATTGATTGTGTTGAATCAATGAAATCGTTCACAGATTTTTTTGATTATCTATTTTATAGTGACGTGCACGGCTCTCGCCTGATGGTAAGTGCGCCTGCTCATAAACAGAAGCATCACCATACAGAACTTTTAATTACAAAGCACTGCATAGCACTGAACTGCACTTTCAACCCCGAGACATAAGATGTCAATTCTCATAATGCCCAGTAATTTCACTGGCTTCATTGTCCTTCAAACCGAAACACAACAATGCTTACACACTGTTGTTTGGCGGCAGAAATAGACAAAGCGGTGGTACCAACCCAGACGACCTCTCGCATACGAGTGACCTACCACATTGTAAAATTTGTATATTTTGACACAACTTTAATAAAACACTTATTTGTGTAGACGCTGTGTGTTTTTCACGTTTTTATTTACTATGGTGTTCATAATGATTTCTTACGTTTACGAGGAACACCTGGCTGCCGAGCTGCAACATGTCAAGCAAGTACTGCGAGACAACAAGCTCCAAATTCCACGCCGTCGTCACAGAAACCGAGTGAAACCAGCCACAGTTGAACGTGTACCTGTTGTGTTACCTTTTGTAAGAGGAGTCACAGACAAGATTGGCTACATACTGAAGCGTGCTTCAATTAAAACTTACTTCAAGCCGCCCAAGAAGATTAGTCAATTTTTACCACCTGTCAAGTGCCATATACCTCTACAGGAACAGGGAGTATACAAAATCGACTGTGACTGTGGCCTCTCCTATATCGGTCAAACCAAAAGAAACATAGGGACCCGCGTAAAAGAACACATAGCTGATGTTAAACACCGACGCTCTACGAAGTCTGCAGTTGCTGAACATTCTGAGGAAGGCTCCAATAATTATCTTAGATTCGACAAACCACAAATCCTTGCTAAAGAACACCGATTCCTACCTAGGATGATTCGTGAGGCTATTGAAATTAAAAAACATCCAAATTTCAATAGAGAAGATGGTTGGAAGCTAGCACAAGCCTGGGATCCGGTTATACATTTAATTAAATCGGAACCCAAAAGACCAATTGCCAGACCTCAAGACACTGTGAGCTCTTTCTGCGTAGATCGGACCAAACATTGAATAATATTAATAATTGTAAACTGAAGGTAGACACTGTAACATTAACTTTTCTGGACAACCTACACCTTAGTCCACCCCGTGACCACGAAGGCTGAAAAACGTCGGGACCATAATTAAAATAAAAAACCGCGATAAAATCCGTTTAAATTAGTTTTATTTCAATACTATGGTGTTCTTAATCACCATGTCACTACATACGCTACTACTAACGCCAGGTTTCTGAAAGGCTGATCAATTCAAAATTAACTTATCACTTGTCAAATCTCATGTCAAGTCAAAATTGAGTTGCTAGAGGCGTGGTCAACGCTTTTTATTGACACACCTGACTTTCAAACTAATGTGAAATGTGAAAAAATATATTATTATTATTTTTTTTTTTTTTTTAATAGCATAGACCGGCAAACGAGCAAGTGGGTCACCTGATGGTAAGTGATCTCCACCGCCCATGTACGCCCACAATAACAAAAGAATCATGGGCGCGTTGCCGACCTTAAAGGAAAGGGATAATTAGGGATTGGGAAGGGGAGAGGGATTTGGGCTTCCGGATATCTCACTCACCGTACGAAACGCAGCAGCAAGCCGCTACTTTACGTCGGTTTTCTGCGAGACAGTGGTTACGACCCGGTCGAGCCAGCCCATTCACGCTGTAGACATTACTATCTACAGCGTGGCTCTACCACTCATAATTGTATTATTATTTTGGATTTAAATAAATAATAAAATAGCGCTGGCTGTAAGTATATAAATACTAGAGGAATATGTGATAGCCAATAGCGTAGTATATAGGATGCTCAAGAATGGGTGAAGTGGAACCATCTGGGGGGGAAGATAGCACCAAGTTGAGACAGTTTATGAGTGGTAGAGCCACGTAGACAGTTTTGTCTACAGCATAAATGGGCCGGCTCGACCGGGTCGATTCCACTGTTTTATAGAAAACTGACGTAAAGTAGCTTCACTGCTGCGTATCGTACGGTGAATGAGATATCCGGAGGCCCAAATCCTCTTCCCCTTCTCAATCTGTTAATTATCCCTTTTTTTTAAGGTCGGTAACGCGCTCATGATTCTTGTGGTATTATGGGCGTACAAGGGCGATGGAGATCACATACCATCAGGTATTCATCCACTTGCTCGTTTCGTGGCCTATGCTATAAAAGAATCCAGGCAAAGAAAATAAATGTCAAATTATAGCAAAATATTACCAAAGGTTCATTTAGACAGACTATTGTACGTTGCACACAAAATGGCAAACACACAGACGAGACAGATGCATTCGGCAGTAATTAATATCATCCAAACATGCTTCCCGTACTTCATTATCTCGGACAGGGTCGAATCAAAACAAAGCCACTTACTCTGCCAATATCAACTCTATGCCAAAGACACAAAGTTCTTTTTTCCAGTGTAGAATCAATGAATGGGGTGAAAGCCCCAATTTACGTGCAGTCTACGCCGTTTTGCAGATAGAATTAAAAATCTATATTATAGGTATTTCGCAGTTTGTAATTATTTTAATGGATGATAAGGTGTTGAGAATCTGATATTTGGTAAGATGTTTCATTTTGAGCCAACTCATATACAGTCAACCGAAAAAGATGAAAAATTGTGGCGGTCTTAGGAAAATACAGTTTAATGTATTTGATAACGAATCAAATCTTTATTATGCATAATTTTTAAGTATGACAACATTAATAATTGTCAGTGTGTTAAGTAAGGACCCACCGCGCGGTTGGATGACGTATTACAACACCTCGCCACCTACCAAGAATTCGTCACTTCCCATGGATGACAACAACACCTGCACTGAGTGGAACTCGGTAGCACCTGCGTCGCGTCATTGATGATTGCGAAACTAAAAGATATATTAGATACCGTAGCCCGGCTTCAAGCACTCTTTTCGTTCCAACCTTGATCGGGAGAGTCAACCCTTTAGCATGTAGTACTTTAATTGTAACTTTTAATTAATAAATTAGTTTGTAAGAAATTAAATCGTATTTTTTTGCATCTTCAACGACGGCCCAACGTAATTGGCGCAGTCGGTAGGATGCTCGCGATCGGTTACGCGTTATAAGAAGATTTCCGTTTTTCGTCTTCAACGTCGCCGGTCGTGTGGTTTTTACGCCGCGTCAAGAAGCATCCGAATCTACGTGTGGAGCCGCCCGAGAAGTATCCAAACCTTGATAACGCAAAAAAGGCGATTTAATGTGAGTACACTAGATCCTTAGTGGTTGCTCATTCCTAGCCGTAAGTTTTCCCAATTCAACTAATATGAATTACCAAGATTTTCAACTAATATGAAAAAACTTTGGACCCCTAGGTTAGCTACAAATAGTAGATAGTTTAAGAAACTTAGTGGTTATAAAATTACCAAGATTTTCAACTAATATGAAAAACTTTGGACCCCTAGGTTAGCTACAAATAGTAGATAGTTTAAGAAACTTAGTGGTTATAAAATTACCAAGATTTTCAACTAATATGAAAAAAACTTTGGACCCCTAGGTTAGCTACAAATAGTAGATAGTTTAAGAAACTTAGTAGTTATAAAATGCCAAGATTTTTTCATCGCGAAAAAACGTTGGACCCTAGGTTAGTTACAATAAGTAGACAGAAACTTAGTGATAGTTTAAGAAACCTTATAAGTTAAAGTGTTAAGTTTTAGTGTCATAGAGGAAGAAACCGATATGGCTGAGTTAGATATTATAATAAAATATCTAAATATAATGTATATCTATATATTATATAAATTACTTAGGTTAGTACCGCAGGTTAATAGAAATCCGAACGTACTTACACGTTTTTTTAAAACTGATCACATAACATTTTGTACGACAATTTTGTGGACAAGGAAGTAATGAGCTAGCCAGGTGCGCCTTAATCAACGGTATACTCAATGAAGTAGTAGGCTCTGCTGCTCGCTTAATAAATTCTAATGGTATCTCTAGTGACTGGAATGGCATTCGTAACGTTTTAGTTAATAATCTCGCAGATCAGAGAGATAAGACCGCTCTTTACAACGACTTGGGTCTTTTAACTCAAGGCTTTAGCTCTGCTCAGGATTTTTACGAAAAGTTTCAAAAATTAGTTAGTACCATCATGACTCAGTTGAGACTACTGTCGCCGCTAAGAGCGACTTATACCGAAAATTAACGCTACGGGCATATGTGCGTGGATTAAACGATCCTTTAGACTTTCGTATTCGGTGCATGCGCCCCGAAACCATCGAAAGGGCGTTAGAATTTGTTCACGAAGAGACAAACGCGATGTATTTGCAAAGTAAGAACAATCGGTTGCCTGATAAGAAAGTGCCGACGCCTAATAATTTTATTAACGCTTATAAAGGACCGAGCGAACGCGAACATTATTCGATGCAGGCATTTTCGTTACCCGCGCCTAGGCCTTTTAACTTTGGCATGCCAAGCCCTTCTCGCCGCAATTCACATCACCCGCACCACAATTTAGGCAGATCCTTTACCAGCCTCGTCAATTAGGTCCTACACGCACGCAGCAAATATTCAGGGCAGTGCCAACAAATTATAATCCTCAGCAAAATAGATTTTCAATATCGCCGCGCCGTTCTCAACAGGTGAATCATGCGCGTCCAGTGAGTGGCGTAAGCAACTACGTCACGCGACCTTTGCCGCCTACATCACAGGTGCTTACTCCTAGCAATGTAATACGAAACTTGAACTTGAATGAACTTTAATGATTGCACTAATTCTAATTACGACGACAGTATTATCCTGAATATAATTACCATACTTCGATGATTATTATGAGTACGCAGAATTTCAGCCAGTCGAATACTCCCTTCAGGAATATCCTTCAGAACAGCCTTCTGCTGAAACTGAAGATGTGACAAGCAAGGAACAGGATTTTCAACGGGATCAGAAATCCGACACCTTAAAATAGAAATTAATTTGCAAACGCAACGCCAACTTTCTTTTATTCAAATTTCATCACCGCCGTTAAAGTTTTAATAGACACAGGTGCAAATCAGTCATTTTTAAGCCCTGTTGTAGTTGAAAAGTACTTTAGCAGTTTTCCACTAAATTATGACCCGTTTGAAGTATGTGCATGCTAAAAGTAGATGTAACTATTCGATTACGTTGCCTAGTTTTAACAAATTCAGCGATAATAACGGTACGACATTTTTCATCTACAAATTTCATAATTAGCTCGATGATCTGATAAGATAGGATACTATATATAGGATTTCCGATAGGAACGGACTTGTTAGATAAATGAGAAGCAGTAATTGATTATAAAAATAAGATTCTCAGAACTAAAACCGCATCGAATCCGATCCAAGTGTATGATTCACATAACGCGAACTTATATGAGGACATTATACCGGCAAATTCATAGAAACTGGATAGAATTCTAATTAACACTCATGATAGAGAATCGTTCATACCGAGACAAAACTTTTCTAACTGTACGATAGAAGAGTGTTTAACTAGCATGTCAAATAGGAGATAGTTCAGAGGCATAGTTCAGATCACCAAACCTAGCCGAAATGACATCATATTCTCGATGGACAGACCGATTTCCGCCGAGATGTATAACTTCGAGACCGTACCTCACAAAAAAACAGCCTCAACGCGTTAAAGAAGTACTCTCACGCCTTCGAACAAACCACCTCAACGAGGAAGAACGTACTAATTTAGAATTGCTTTGCGCGCAGTACGCGGACGTATTTTACTTAGACAGTGAACCCCTAACTTTCACAAATAAAATTAAGCATTCGATTAAAACTACTGTCGAAATTCCAGTTTACACCAAAAGTTACAGATATCCATATATTCATAGATAAGAGGTTCAGGAACAGATTGGTAAAATGTTAGAACAAGGTATAATTAGGCCTTCAAATTCCGCATGGAGTTCCCATACATAGGTAACTGCCACTATTCCTAGTCTATTCAGGTGACATAATAGTGTTTAGTTCATCCCTTCAGGAGCACATAGTTAACCTCCAAAAAGTGTTCGAAAGAATTACGCGAGTCTAATTTTTAAATTCAGATGGACAAATCACATTTTTTGATATTAGAGACACCTTATCTTAGACACATTATAAGTAAAGACAGGAATTTTAATCAATCCTAAGTTTAGTTAATAATAGGTTGGGTTCTATTAACCTATATATATACCTAATATGGCTATACACCTAATATGATGCTCGCTCTTTCACGTAGGTATTATTGGCCGAAAATGAAAGATCATGTCACAAAATACATTAATGAATGCTGTATATGCGGACAGGCTAAATACGACCGTAATGCAGTTAGACCAAGACTTCAAATTGTACCACCTCCAACGAAGCCTTTTGAAGTCGTGCACTTAGATTTATTCAATGTAGTAACTCAAAAATACCTAACCATAATCGATGCTTTCTCAAAGTACGCTTAAGCGTATCCACTGCGAGATGCTACAGCCGTTAGTGTTGTTCAGGCTTTATTAAAGTTCTCATCGCATCACGGTATGGCTCTCAGATACGTCACCGATAATGGCTCAGAATTTACAAACCAGTTTTTCCTAGACTTCACTAGATTGCATAAAATTATCATTTTAAAATTATCACAGAACATGCCCCAATACACAGGGAAATGGAATGGTGGAACATCTACATTCTACTCTGTTGGAGCATTTACGTATTTTAAAACTCGAACATCGAAACGAATCAGTTTCTAATCTTATGACGTACGCCATATTAACTTACAATAGTTCGATACATAGCTTTACCAAATGTCGACCGATCGACATGATAACCTAGATCCTAGAGACCCCTCCCCTCAGACATGAACATAACTGAGCATTTGCTATAAGGATATACGCAGGAACATCGTAAGCGCATGTCGATGGTCTACGAATTAATTAACGTAAGTTCACTCCATAATCGCACAATGATAACCGAGAACATTAATAAAGATCGCGAACCCGAGCAGACTTATACACCCGAACAACAAATCTTTATATCAAACCCTTTGGCTCATAGGCAAAAGATTGCTGCACGTTAGAGTTTTTACAAGATCTACCAATTCACATTTATACTAAGAAAAACACGGACTTGTACCCAAGTCTCGTCTAAAACAGGTACCTAAAAGTGCTCGTTCTGGCCCAAGCGGACAAGATAACATTTGAAAGTCTACAAGATGGACCTGGTATCCTTCCCTTCAACTTAGGACCCACTAGAGTTATCTCACACTACCACTCATTCGTCCGAATTATAAACTTAGATGATGCTCGTACTTAAGTAAATTATGTTAAAGAACAGTTGCCCGATCTCATACCGCAGTTAAATAATAAAACGTCATCATTATACGCCCCTCACATTAAATACTTAGAAATTAAATTAAGAAGAATTTCAGATCAATTAGCTACTTTTGAATCAAGGCGCGTAAAAAGAGGTCTTATAGATGGTCTTGGATCTGTGATAAAAAAAAAGCATATCCGGGAATTTAGACTATACAGATGCACTCAAATATGATAATGCCATTGCAGTTCTGGAACGAAATAAGAACAATTTAGCCAATGAAATAAATAACCAAATCAGTTTAAGCAAGCAGTGGGTTTCGGATAATTCAAACGTCACGAGTAATATCATTGCGAATCAAAAACAGTTAGAAGAAACTATTAACTCTATTTTACAGAGTGATACGAATCTGACATGACTAGGTATTTTCATTTAGCCCAGCTACTTTTAAAGATATGTTAGGCATATTAAACACTTTATATAATAAGGATGTAATTTTAAACGTTAGCCTTAGAGAATATTTCGATATAATAAAACTAGGATATATAATCTTGGTAGTTCAATTTCCAATTGTCTTTCCCACTAACTACATCCTATACAAGTTATCCTTAGCTCCAAATCATGATAGTAAAATCCTGATACCTGCCTATCCATTTGTAGCAATCCACGAGAAAGGTCTATTGTACATAGAGACAGAATGTCCGAAGTACTACCACGATCACTTTTGCGAGGACAACTTAAGCCACCACTTTGGAGAACAATCAAATTGCATCCATCAGCTGATACTACAACAAAACATGCACGAGTCCTGCCGCTTCACTTCAGCAATCCTGTCTTCCGAAGCTATGGAACAATTGGACGACCGCCACTACGTGCTGAGCGTTCCCAGCCCAACAAAAGTTCACTTAACCTGTTCTCAAGACCAATATAAAATGTTGCAAGGAAGTTATTTGGCCATCATTCCAAAGGATTCGCCCTACACGCCCCATCATTTTCTACGCACAACTATCACGATCAAGTTAAAGGACATATATTTAAATATCGCAGTTAGCAAGAACTCATACAAAGTACCTGCAAAGAAAATTTTGAAACTGAATACCATTGACCTGAGTCATCTACACTCGACTAACTCCAGGATAACAGTACAAGAATCAATGCCTTTGGAATCAACGAACGTGAACACTATCTATCATACTACCATACCTGTCTACGTGATACTCGGTGCATCAGTACTAATTATCCTAGCAGTATTCATGCGACGCCGCAAGTTACAAAGGAATGAGCTGAAGATTAATGACAACGAAACGCAAAATGGTCAAGAAGCCATGGATAGCAGCTCCGGAGATCCCTTGTCTCTATCCGCACTATTTTCGACAAAAGTCTACAAATAGATGCTGATCTTGCGGAGGGAGATGTTAAGTAAGGACCCACCGCGCGGTTGGATGACGTATTACAACACCTCGCCACCTACCAAGAATTCGTCACTTCCCATGGATGACAACAACACCTGCACTGAGTGGAACTCGGTAGCACCTGCGTCGCGTCATTGATGATTGCGAAACTAAAAGATATATTAGATACCGTAGCCCGGCTTCAAGCACTCTTTTCGTTCCAACCTTGATCGGGAGAGTCAACCCTTTAGCATGTAGTACTTTAATTGTAACTTTTAATTAATAAATTAGTTTGTAAGAAATTAAATCGTATTTTTTTGCATCTTCAACGACGGCCCAACGTAATTAGTGCTTTATGACAACCATATCTGTTGCCCATCAACAGTCATAAACAAAAACATCACAACTAAGAGTTTTGAATTACAAAGTACTGCATGACACTGTGCTCGTCATCCTAAGATATTAGGTGTTAGGTGTAACGCATGATAGTTTGTGTAATATAAGGGTCCACTCAGAAAGGATTTCTGGACATTTACATTTAAGGGGGAAAATGGGGTGCACCTTTGTATGAAACACAGGAGCGGAGCAGTAACATGCGCAAGTGAAACCGCGCGGGATAGCTAGTACGTATAATTTTATTAGATTACTAGATGACCCGGTGAACTTCGTATCACCTACATATCATATTTGTGTAAAATGTGGTCAGAACTGAATACAAATGTTTCATTTACATTAAATGCAATTAAGTGAGGTACTGCACCATTGTACGTGAGGTAGCCCGTCGCACATTTAATTAACTTCGACGACTTAAGTCAGGTCGTCTTCCACCTCCCCCCGGTGGGACAGTCCTGTCCCTGTCCCTGTCCCTGTCCTGTCCTGTCCTGCCCTGTCCCTGTCCCTGTCCTGCCCTGTCCTGTCCTGTTCCTGTTCTCTCCTGTCCCTGTTCTGTCCTGTCCCAGCCCTGTACTGTCCTGTCCCAGCCCTTTACTGTCCCTGTCCTGTCCTGTCCCTGTCCTGCACTGTCCTGTCCTGTCCTGTCCCTGTCCTGTCCTGTCCCTGTCCTGTCCCTGTCCTGTCCCGTCCTGCCCCTGTCCTGTACTGTCCCTGTCCTGTCCTATCCTGTTCTGTCCCTGTCCTGTCCTGTCCCTGCCCTGTCGCTGTCCTGTCCTGTCGCTGTCCTGTCCTGTCCCTGTCCCTGTCCCTGTCCCTGTCCCTGTCCCTGTCCCTGTCCCTGTCCCTGTCCCTGTCCCTGTCCCTGTCCCTGTCCCTGTCCCTGTCCCTGTCCCTGTCCCTGTCCCTGTCCCTGTCCCTGTCCCTGTCCCTGTCCCTGTCCCTGTCCCTGTCCCTGTCCCTGTCCCTGTCCCTGTCCCTGTCCCTGTCCCTGTCCCTGTCCCTGTCCTGTCCCTGTCCTATCAATGTAAAACATTCCAAAATCAACAACTACTAATAAATTAAAAATTAATTAAAAAAACATTGCCAGCGGACAAAATTGTGAATCTAAACCATTCTCAGATCCCCTTGAACACACACAAAAAATTTCATCAAAATCGGTCCAGTCGTTTAACCCTTTCACGTTTATAACTATACTAAGGCAGTAAAAATGATTTTGTTTATTTATTTCTATTTATTTTGGTCTAATTTAAAATAAAATTAATATATAAAACAGAAAATATGTATATTTTAGTGATTTTGAGAAGGGGACATATTTGTCCCTATATGCGTTAAGGTATACATTTTTAAAAGTATCGCAAAAAATTACTACACTTTTACTGCGAAATAAACACACACACACTACAGTAGTAAATATAAAAGATTTAATGCAGAAACTTATTTACAATACAGAATGTAAAATGTAATAGTAATCAATAAAACAATTACGTTCAAATGTATAACACAAACTAATGAATACATGCCATGTAAAAGATCGATCCTATTCAGTTCATTACAATTGTTACTAAGATGCAAGTTCCTACATATTTTTTTAAAGCGGTTTATAGGCATAACATTAGCAATGTAAGGAACTCCCATATCAGAATCTGTAGAACAATAGCTCCTCAATGTAGGTAAACAATGATATCCCATAAAAAAGATCAGGCCGAGGAAAGTTTTGGCTTCTTCATTAGTCTTGGTAAAAGATCGGCCGTTTTATTCAGCATAACGTAATGATTCACGAACAATAATCTCATCTACGAGTTATAGGAGTTAATTCGATATCATAGGTGTAGGTGTTATCTAAAATATGTACATCACCAAAGTTGTACGCTCTGATCTCACGAAAATTGTGTGGTAGATATGAATTTTTTCGCCAGTTGAAAGAAGAAACAGTAATGCCAAGCTGTTGATTTTCAATTGTGGTCTCTTCTAGAGGCGCTTAGCTTGTTTCAATTTCAACAGTCGACATTCCAGCATTCATATCCTGCGCTAAACAAGTTTGGTCCTCTTCATCAAGGCGCAAACGATCCTCGTCGTCACTGGTGTCAACCATCAAGACTTCGAAAATATCGTCTTCCTGTAACAAAAATTTTCTTTGACGATTTGAATTCATAGTCTGCAATAAAATATGAAAATAAGCAGGATAAACAGCAAATAATAGCAATTCATACAATATCAATTGTTTGAAGCAAAAGTCTCCTTTGATGCATATAGGGACACCCGCGTCCCTTTAGAATTTTTACACAATATCTATTACTTTTACTAAGAAAACAGAAAATATGTAACAAAACAACAATTTTGCTTACCAATGAATGTAACTCTGAAAAAAAAACCGTTGTGGGAAGTCACTATATAACAATAAAATATGTTTTAATGTACATACATCTAGCGAAAATACTTTTCATTTTTCGCGCCCGAAATTTTATTTACAAATAATGTTTGTTTTTACTGTCCCCAGCACGCAAACTTAAGAAAATACTTTAAATTAAAGAAACATAAGTCTAAAGCAGGTTTTACTTACTCAATATTACTGTAAATTGTAAAAATTAACTGGGGACAAATATGTCCCTTATGCGTGAAAGGGTTAAGAGAAGTTCAGTGACATAGACACTCACAGAAGAATTATATATATAAAGATTATTGTGATTGTCATAATGCGAAGGGTGAGATAATGGTCTTTCACCATATTTTAAAAAATGACAAGTAATGGAGCACGCTTTATATGAGGCAAGCATTCCACAACCTAAACCTAATCTTTAAGCACAGAGACTCCCCACCATACTCTGACTGTGGTGGCAGAGACACCCTCCCACATTGTGAGAAAGGCGCCTGTCGAAGTGGGGCGAGTGGAGGGGGTGAGGTAGTGAGTCACAGTGAAATCCCCGGCACAGGCGCCACTACACGCTGCCTCTGTGAGGGCTTAGTGACAAGAGTAGCGGATTTATTTTTATTCGAGCACGGTAAAGTGACTGCCCTACACCTGATGGTAAGCGCAGTGCAGTCCAAAAAAATCAGTGACAAGCGATAAATGAGTTTATCGTTGGTCACCAGTCATGCCAATCTATATAAATTCTTCTTAGAATTCTTGGAATCTTCAAGAATTTTGAGGGGCCTGCGTCAAGACAGGCAGATGACCGATGCAGACAAATGGATACAAGGATGTACCCATAGGGGGTAGATAAATCAGCCAGAGAATTAAAAAACATATAATTTAATTTGTACCTAGTGTGTTCATATAAATACATGAGAAAAAGAAAACCTTTCTTTTTTCAAGTCGGTAAAAATAGGTTATGGAAAAGCGATAATTTTTCAGTGAAATTCTGTAAACAAAATAAAAATAAAATAACAAATAATTAATTCATTCATTCAATAAGTAGTCCTATTATTTTAAGTGATTATTGATTATACAATACAGAGTTTTGTATTGTATTGTATCATTTGTATTTTACCACTTCAACATTACGCCCATTTGTAGCATACTGGTACAATCCCCTCAGTATAGCATTTTAATACATATTTACCACCCCAATGTAAGTTTTTAATCAATGAAATGGATTCAAGCGTTCCTGAGCAGTGACTGCAGTGAGCACTCGTTCAAGTTTGAACAATTCGGCGGACAGACAAAAATAAAAGGTAAAGATAGTTCAAGGTAGTGGTGCGCTGTGTACTTCAACTTGTAATATTTAACCGATTTATAAAAGAAGGAGTTTCTCAATTTTTATGTTGTATATCGCGATGTCTCTGCCAGTTTTGTTGAAAATGAATTCATCCGATAATAGTTGGATGCAAATAAGCAATAACATTTCAACCCACAATGATTAAAAATTTAGATATAAATTTTATTTTGCTAAATTAATTATGTAAATCAATAAATTAAAGTTCTATTTTGCATAATCGTATACGGAGAATGTTTCATTTATGATTTTTAACAATACGGAATTTAACCTACCTAATTCTAATTTAGCAAAATTACATCAATATCTCAATTTTAACATGATGAGGTTTGAAATGTTATCGCATATTTGCATCCAGTTAACTGCGAGATAGTCCAGTATGAATGTGTTTTAAATCTGATGACGGAGTACGAAGTATTTTATGAATCATATTTTCATCATATTTTATGAATCATCTCAAGGGACACATCGTAATTGTATTATTTTATTGGAATTAACATGCCATAGTTGTACCTACAATTTACAATTGAAAAATAAAATAATTTTTGAACTTAAAAACCAACACTAAAAAATCTCACGGTGAAGACAATAATAGCAAATAACAATAAGATATTTTTGGTTCTGTGCAATTTTAACTACCCAGACAGCGGCATCGACTCCAAAAAGACCTCTAAAACTATTTTTGACTTTTCAATTTTA
The DNA here is from genome assembly GCA_949126905.1 of Amorpha juglandis. Taxonomy (NCBI): domain Eukaryota; kingdom Metazoa; phylum Arthropoda; class Insecta; order Lepidoptera; family Sphingidae; genus Amorpha; species Amorpha juglandis. The sequence goes on from OX421383.1 coordinate 2,318,170, forward strand.
TTTTTTATCTATACCAACTTCACGCACGCATAGCACCGCGCGCACAAATGCGTTCAATTACAATACAATTCGGTTTTTAGGGTTGCGTGCCCAAAAAACATAGACCCCTGTTACAATGTAGTCTGTTTTTTTTTATTTAATTGAATGACGAGACGAGCAAGGTGCTCTCCTCATGGTAAGCCCCACGCCTGCCCATAAACAGAAGCAACACCACACAAACTTTGAATTACAAAGCACTGCATGGCACTGAACTGCGTTCGTCATCCCGAGACATAGATGTTAAGTCTCATAATGCCCAGTAATTTCACTGGCAACAATGTCCTTCAAACCGATACACAACAGTGCTTACACACTGTTGCTTGGCGGCAGAAATAGACAAAGCGGTGTTACCAACCCAGACAGCCTCTCTCATACGAGGGACCTGCCTCTTTGTAAATGTGCAAACGTGTACGTCAGTCCTACCATTAAAGAGCCTTTATCTCTTGAACAAGAATAGTTAGCTGATATTAATATTTTCATAGGATATGAGTTATAATGATGGATATCGTAAGTATAAAATAATAAAGAGCTTCAACCAACACCTCCAGAGGCTGGCGATTGGTCGTTGGGTCAGAAGCCAGATTCAGAAGGCGGTGTTATTAGAAACGGCACGCATTGTTAGGAGGTTCCTCGCTCTCTTAGGCCTCACCACTGGAGGGATTTTTTTTATATTCTTAAATGTATTTTTTTGGTAAATTTAATATTTAAAAATAACCTTGAAAATTAAAGAGTACTGTATATAAAATAATAATAATTCGAATTGGGTATATTCTGTAATGACTGGTGACTGTTGAATAAAGAATAAATAAATAAATAATATAAGGGGCGTGGTACGGAACCACGAGCGATTTGGACTCTCATCTTGGCGGTTTTTTTATTACCTTTTTTATACAACAGGTCATTGATCTGGTACTATTATGTCACGCATTATCAAATCATGTAAAAACATAAAATGACAAACAGTTCTATTCAAAGACATTTTAAACAAAAAATATAGTGGTTTCGTTTTAATCTAATAAGCAAACGAGTATTATTTTTTATTTACCAACTAGCTTTTGCTCGCGGCTCCACCCGCGTCATTTTCATACAAACTTTCATCCCCTATTTTATCCCCTTGGGGGTAGAATTTATCAAAATCCTTTCTTAGCGGATGCCTACGTCATAACATCTACCTGCACGCCAAATTTCAGCCCGATCCCTCCAGTGGTTTGGGCTGTGCGTTGATAGATCACTTTGTCAGTCAGTCACTTTTAGTTTTATATATTTAGATTGCCGGACTCATAACAAAGTGGTAGGTCCCTCGTATGCGAGAGGCCGTCTGAGTTGGTACCACCAGTTTGTCTATTTCTGCCGCCAAGCAACTGTGTAAGCACTGACGAGCGTAGTTCAGTGCCATGCAATGCTTTATAACTCAAATGTTGCGTCTGTTTATGGGCTGGCGTGGCGCTTAACATCAGGCGAGCGCCTTGCTCGTCTCGTCATTCAATCTAATAAAAAAAAGTCCCATTGAGCTGAAGATTTGATCGTGAACTGTGATCTACGAAGCCGTGTCATACAATTATTTGTTTCAAACTGCATGACGCGGCCTCGTAAACAAGATTTTTCTGTTAAATTCCTCGCCTGCGTCATGCGATAAACTCTATTTACATGGGGCTTAATTTTAAAACGTTAATTTTATTTCACTGCATCCCTTATTTTTCGACAAATACCCGCGCCCGCTCGCCCCAATGCAACGCCGCCTTACCCCGGTGCCACTTTATGCGAAATCGATGCACGCCTGTTTGTAAACACTTGCATTTCTACTCGCTGTGTTTATTTATAGAATGAAAGAGACAGCTAATATGTATGCGTAAAATACTAGACCAACTGTCACTGAAACGCGATTTTGACAATCAACAAGTTGCATTTTGTCTAGAATATTGATTTAAAAAAGGAACATTTGTTTAAGTACATTATATACTACGAAAAACTTTTCAAACAATTACTAGGATACACGCGAAGCGATGGTATGAAAAATAATAATTTTGAAAAACTTTTAGACGTATCACTGTAAACTCACACACACTGAGCACTTCACGATTAATGTCCCGTAAACGAATTATCCTGTTTTTAAATTTTGAATATGGAACGTCAAAGTTTTATTTTTTTTGAATACATTTTGCGGGAGGTGGCGCGCCCATGCGGCCACGTTGCAAACTAACCTAACCTTGCCTCATGCAGACGGGGCGCGATCGTAAAACCCCGACGTTTGATAGTCTTGATCCTTGACTAGTATCTATGGAAACGTGTTTTTCGATATCACTTTTACAACAGTGCAACGGTTGTAAAAATCTTAATTAATTTGTTTATGTTAATCACGACTGATAATGTATTTTGCAACAATTAACTAAGGCTAATTTATGATGTCTAGCTAAACTACTAAATTTAAAATTAGAACGAGTTTTATATATCACCTATAAATGTTTGTCTAAGTATGCACTATGCATTTAAATTTGATATTTATGTGCTTCTAGATTTGAAAATATACGAGAAATTCAAGTTTAAATGTGCAATGGTCATAAAATGTGTAAAAATTTGCATTAAAGAATTACTTCTTCCACTTGCGTTACGAATTATGATTTACTGAGGAATAAAAAGGATGAGTTAGCTAAATTTGATGTCCTACTTACGATTATCTTCATTTCACGTACATACGGCATTTATAACACATCTGCTTTCTTTTTCATTTACTTATGCCAGGTGTTATCTATCCTGTTTCCTTCAATCGCCCGATCACATTCATGTTTTTAAAAAATATGTAATATTTTTTAAATGTAACACCAATATGAGCAATATTATCTTTAATGACAGGAGCAATTTGTATTTTAAGCATGAAGCGATAATATTTAAAATTAAACAATAAATTTAATAGACTTTTTCATGACTCAGAAGTCCGAAAATAAAAAGCTACCTAGAGTATGCCGGCTACGAAATATACCAATATTCCAAGTATCAACTATTTAAGTCGCAGTAAGCATGGAAGCAGAGGGCGGCTTGTCCGGCGGGCGTCGCACCCCTCGTTCATTCATCGGTTACTACTACACGCCACGTAGCTGTGTGTTGACCTTGTACGCCACTGTGTGTGTATAGTGACAGATATTCCGTTAAGAAAAAAATAAAATCAGGAAAATTGGATATTATTTTATAAATTGAAATATAGCTAAATTAAACGGAATTTATCGCGGTTTTGTATTTTTATTTTGGTCTCAACGTTTCGAAGACTTTTCAGCCTTCTTGGTCACGGGGGTGGACTGCTACAGAGTCTAAAAGTCTTTTTTGTATTACAATATGTTACATTCGCGTAAACGTAAGTAATCGTTATTATTTTATAATTTTAACCTCTGACAAAAAAGGGGGGTGTTATTTTTTGACCCTTTTATCTGCGTATGTGTGAATTTGTGGCGGCGTAGCGCCTACACGAGTGGACCGATTAAAACGTGTTTTTTTTGTTTGAAAGCCACCTAAATCTATTCAGCCATTTAAAAGATAAGGAATGTTTTTTCTAATTATCGTCACAGTATTATTATCTATATTATCGTAGATTAGATTTTGATATTTGTGTAATGTATATAAATAAGGTAGAGCGTAAAAGTATGTAGATTACTAAGGTCCAATGAAATCATACTCTGCGAGTCAATTAAATGTTCTGTTACATATTTTGACAGAATTTGAAGGTCAGTGAGTGTTTCAAAACTAATATTTAGTTTAATCTGATTTTATTTCAAGCTATTTTATTTGGCTTTTCTGTTTTATTCGTCGTTTTTATTTTTTGTTATATGACGATATAAGACGAAGATATGTCTGGAACACATATTTAACGAACGTTATTATAGTTTATTTTTAGAATTACATTTCCACGACAGTCCACCGAAATAAAATTTGTGGTGGATAGCCATATAACTCATGATGTCTACCCCGCAGGGGATAAAGAATTGTTTCGATTGTTTAGGGTGCCGCAATACTTCGAGCCCCTCTATTTTTGACAATGAAAATTATAGGTTCGTAATTATTTTGGCAATATACAATACACGTGCACTGTAATTGTAAGTATTACATTTTTGTTAGAATTTACTCACATTAATGATAAACTGATTTGACTCAACGAAAGCCGTATGGTTGTTGTTGATCAGTAGGAAAGTCTGTTGAGAATACTAGCTTTTCCTCGCGGCTCCACTCGCGTGACCGTCATTTTCCGGGATAAAATAAATATATAATAGATAAAGCCTATGTCTTAATACAGGTCTACCTGTCTGCCACGTTTCATCCAAATTCGTTCAGCCGTTAACGTGCGACTGATTAACAAAAAGTAACATACTCACAATCATTTCAACTTTTACATTTGTCATAAGTATGATTGAACTATGTATTTAATAAAATGTAGAAAGTACTACTAAACTAATTATTTCAAATTGAAGGTAGATAATGTAACATTAACATTTTGGGACAACACCTCAGTCCACCCCGTGACCACGAAGGCTGAAAAGTCTTCGAAACGTCGGGATCAAAATTAAAATAAAAAAACCGCGATAAAATCCGCTTAAATTAGTTTTATTTCAAGGTGTAACATTCGCGTAAACGTAAGAAATCATTCATAAAATGTACACAAGAAAAAAAAAATAGATTTTCGAGACATAGTTAAATATTGCTAAAACTGCTTGCGATCGGGACACCATTCGGCAGTCCCCCTGCCATTAACGCATAGTGTTGGATTCCCGTTCCATCCCGTTTGTCCCCTTCGACATGGATAAGGTGTGTGAGCGAACCCTTATTTACTAATATATAATTACCACTTATTACTTTCATTGTGTTCTATATCTTTGTTTAATTTTGTAAGTGTGCCACCAAACATCGTTGTCCCAAATCCGACCTCACCTGCACGTGGTACAGTCTCCTTAACGGACAAGGCAATGGTGGAAATTGGTTCTCGTTGCGGGTTGTGGAAGTCACATAGTGGGTCGCCCCATATAACACCAGATCTACCTTCAAATTACAATGAGAAGGCGGTCCCAGACATAGACCGGGATAGCGCGGGGCAGAGGTTATATTACTATACTAGATGACCCGGTGAACTTCGTATCACCTACATAATATATTTGTGTAAAATGTGGTCAAAACTTAATACAAATGTTTTATTTACATTAAATGCAATTAAGTGAGGTACTGCGCCATTGCACGTGAGGCAGCCCATCGCACATTTAATTGACTTCGACGACCTAAGTCAGGTCGTCTCCCACCTCCCTCCGGTTGGACAGTCCTGTCCCCGTCCCGTCCCCGTCCTGTCCCCGTCCTGTCCGCGTCCCGTCCCCGTCCTGTCCCCGTCCCGTCCCGTCCCCGTCCCGTCCCCGTCCTGTCCCCGTCTTGTCCTGTCCCTGTCCTGTCCTGTCTCACTGTCCTGTCTCACTGTCCTGTCTCACTGTCCTGTCTCTCTGTCATGTCTCTCTGTCCTGTCTCACTGTCCTGTCTCACTGTCCTGTCTCACTGTCCTGTCTCACTGTCCTGTCTCACTATCCTGTCTCACTGGCCTGTCTCACTGTCCTGTCCGCGTCCCGTCCCCGTCCTGTCCCCGTCCCGTCCCGTCCCCGTCCCGTCCCCGTCCTGTCCCCGTCTTGTCCTGTCCCTGTCCTGTCCTGTCTCACTGTCCTGTCTCACTGTCCTGTCTCACTGTCCTGTCTCTCTGTCATGTCTCTCTGTCCTGTCTCACTGTCCTGTCTCACTGTCCTGTCTCACTGTCCTGTCTCACTGTCCTGTCTCACTATCCTGTCTCACTGGCCTGTCTCACTGTCCTGTCTCACTGTCCTGTCTCAATGTCTTGTCTCAATGTCTTGTCTCACTGTCCTGTCTCACTGTCCTGTCTCACTGTCCTGTCTCACTGTCCGGTCTCACTGTCCTGTCTCACTGTCCTGTCTCACTGTCCTGTCTCACGGTCCTGTCTCACTGTCCTGTCTCACTGTCCTGTCTCACTGTCCTGTCTCACTGTCCTGTCTCACTGTCCTGTCTCACTGTCCTGTCTCACTGTCCTGTCTCACTGTCCTGTCTCACTGTCCTGTCTCACTTTCCTGTCTCACTGTCCTGTCTCACTGTCCTGTCTCACGGTCCTGTCTCACTGTCCTGTCTCACTGTCCTGTCTCACTGTCCTGTCTCACGGTCCTGTCTCACTGTCCTGTCTCACTGTCCTGTCTCACTGTCCTGTCTCACTGTCCTGTCTCACTGTCCTGTCTCACTGTCCTGTCTCACTGTCCTGTCTCACTGTCCTGTCTCACTTTCCTGTCTCACTGTCCTGTCTCACTGTCCTGTCCCTGTCCTGTCCCTGACCAGTCTAGACGCTATACGACCCGTCATCACGGCAAGCTTCGCAACGACAACCATCCGGTTACAACCAATATCAACAACTACTAATAAATTAAAAATTAATAAAAAAAACATTGTCCAGCGGACAAAATTGTGAATCTAAACCATTCTCAGATCCCCTCGAACACACACAAAAAATTTCATCAAAATCGGTCCAGTCGTTTAAGAGAAGTTCAGGAACATACACACTCACAGAAGAATTATATATATAAAGATGTATAAATAAGTGATCTCCACCGCCCATGTACGCCTACAATACTAGTAGAATCATAAGCGCGTTACCGACCTTAAAGAGAAGGGATAATTAAGGAATTTGGAAGGGGAGAGGGATTTGGAACTTCTGATATCTCACCGTACGAAATGCAGCAGCAAGCCGCTACTTTACTTCGGTTTTCTGTAAGACAGGGGTAACGACCCGGTCCAGTTGGCCCATTGATTCTGTAGACAAATCCCATAGTTGTCCCTTTCCTTTGGGTTCGGCAACACGGCCATGATTCTTGTGGTATTGTTATCTCATCATCAGGTGACCCACTTGCTCGTTTGCCATCCCATGCTAATAATAAACGCTTAAATGCCAACATTTTTAAACGACTTAATTTGTACAAATCTTAAATGTCTTCCATTTTAGCGAAGCTTAGCGAAGACTGAATAATTAACGCAAAGCGATAAGGACGGACGAAACGATTTAAATGAAAAGCGATAATCGCTAACAAGATAAGACGAGATAGTAATTTGACAAGAAAGTGCACTTTAAGAGATTAGACAGCCTCCGTAGTGCAATGGGCGAGAATCCGGCTGCGAAGCGAGAGACCGTGGGTTCCATTCCCGCACCGAGATAAATGTTCGTTTGATCCAGAAACATTTTTTACGGTCTGGGTGTTATGGGATCGTAAGTGCCTCGTAGTTTCCGATACCCACGATATAGGTTAACCTCGTGTGGGGTTAGCGGTATGTGTGTCACGGTGTATTTGTGAAGAAATATAAATGTGTAGTTTTAGTTGATTATTTGATAACTTTTTATGTATTGCCATTTTGCTTTCCTAAGAAAAATAAAAAAATCTGTTGGGAGTATATAAAAGGAAAATATCAGGTCGGATAAGCACAGTATGTGTTTGTATGTTCGATTCTAAATGTCACATTAGTTCCCCAGGATTGTAAATTAGTGCCCTTACCTTAGTGCATTACCTTATCTTAATGCTAATAATCGTATTGATATGTCCAATTTGATTTCGGGAATGACAGAAAATAAACGATCAGTAGATAAGCCAAACAAAGCTAAAAAATGAAGTTCACGGCGTCATCTAGTTATGAATAAACACACCATAAACACTCTGCATTGTAGAGGTGTCGCTCGTGACCCATCTCTTATCTCTGGTTTTACACCTTTAACGCCTTGTTAGTCAGACGACAGCGTTAACTGTTACAACAGTATGTATACAGAGTATATGTAAATCTGGTCAACCTTTGTTAAAAGGGTTCCGTAAATATTTAAACCGTTTGGGCCTTTTTACAAAATATATTCTAACTTCTACGGTTCTAACAACTAGCAAGTATGGTAACCCATACTGGGCTTATAACAACTGGTTACCATGGTAACTTATACATATTGGTTGACTTAAACCGGGCTACGTTTTATAATAAGTCCGAAAACATTTAATATTATAATGCCCGATAATTTCATTGGATTCAATTTTTATCCAATCAAAAACACATTTCAGTACATAATTTCAAAATAAAACTTATAGAATATTTATGTTAATAATATCGCCACAGATCGCCATCTAAAGATAATAATTAAGAAGGCACTGTAGACGTAAGAATGTAGTTCAATTACACATACATTATAGCAACCTTTAGTACCCCATGATCTTTTTAGTCAGGACCACTCGTTAGGCCGAGTATGATCCTGCATAATCAGCTCGCCAGTTACCGAGGGTCCGCAAACCGCGCAGAATTAATTAAACTCACGTTACAATGTTGAAACAGTCATACCTGCAACAAAAAAATATACATAATTAATCTTTATATAAGTACTAGCGAACCGTGCCAAAATGCACGGGCTGAAATATGTTTGTTATATCACATTACAAATCTTTGAATTTTTCGGCTTTTCTGTACTGTAATATGTATGTCTTATACATATAAACCTTCCTTTTGAATCACTCTATCTATTAAACCGCATCAAAATCCGTTGCGTAGTTTTAAAGATCTATACATAGGGGCAGACAGACAGCGGAAAGCGACTTTGTTTTATACTATGTAGTGATTGTGTTAACATAAACACACGCCTGTATCCCCGATGGGGTAGGTAGAGTTACAATCAGTGCACTCTCGATTAGCCGAGTTTCTTTCCGTTCCGTTATGTCGGTTGCCTATTGATAAGCCACCACGCTTGCTCATAAACAGAAGCAACACTACACAAACTTTTGAATTACAAAGGACTGCATGACATTGAAGCGCGTTCATCACCCTGAGACATCAATAAATAAATACACCCAACAGTCACACACATAGTCCTTACTCCACAGTAAGATACGAGTCTTGTGTCGTGGTATCAGGAACTACGAGAGACTTTCGGTTTCACAACACCCAGACCCCGAAACAAATATTTGTGGATCACACAAACATTTGCCTCGGTGCGGGGATTGAACCCGCAGCCTCTTTCTTCACCACCGGTTACTCGCCCGCTGCGCCACGGAGACTGTCTATACCTACATAAATTGTTAAGTCTCATACCGGCCAGTGATTTCACTGACTAATTTTGTCACGTAACCTTCCGTTGAATTCTTTAGCTTAGCTATTCAATGATACATAAAAGTTTTGCTGGTGGGAGGATACTTGTATCCGACCGAATAGCGACCACCGTACACTGGTGCTAAAACCTGCCATAGTGGTTCACCTCGTGTGGGTCGCGTTCCAGGGTCAGCCAGTGTATATCCGGTTCTCCCCAGGGGGCTTGCCCCCTGATCCTAACCCTTTTCCCATCCCTTTTTTGTTCCCCTCCCCGTTGGCCCTTTGGCAGGCCGGCATGATCTTGCTGACCTACGATGGACACATTGTTTATCGTTGGTCGACACTATTCTTGGATTGCGCTACATTTACCACCAGGTGTAGCGTAGTCACTTTGCCGAGCTAGGCAAAAAAAAAACACAACCATGCTTACTCGCTTTGCCGTGCCAGTATAAAAAAATAGCAATGTCTCGCTTCCTCGACCGTGCAGTTCAAGTATCAAGTTTCCCACACATAGCTGCAACATCTGGAGGGCCAATCACGAACTGGGATAAATGCAGTGCAAGGAATCTGGCACGACAGCCTGTTTTGTTGCAGCGATTAGCAAATCAAGCGATTGTTAGATTAATTGTGAGTTTTGCACTTTAAATTGTTTTTTAGAATAAATGCGGGATTCTCTTGTGAATGTTGAACTAATTTTTGTATAATTTAATATATTTACGTGTTATAGGTAAGCTAGAACCGTTTTTAATGATTATTCATATATTTTTTATATCAAAATATACTATCTCTATAATTCTATTTTTTTTCCCGAGCACGGCAAAGTGACTGTACTAAACCTGATGGTAAGCGTAGTGCAGTCCACCAGAACCACCGATAAACACCAAAAAACCAGCAACCACCGATAAACAATGAGTTTATCGGTGGTCACCAGAATCATGCCCGCCTGTAGAAATGCTTCTTCCCTCTTCGGAGAGGGAAGAAGCAAATCGAGGGACCTGCGACAGGACAGGCGGATGACCGATGCAGATACAAGGATGTACCCCTGTACCCGCCCCAACCAACCATCAAGTCATGTCGCAAGCCCCTCGGAAGAACCGGATATACACTGGCTGACCCTGGAACGAGACCCACACAAGGTGGGTCACTATGGCAGGTTTTAACACCAGTGTACGATGGTCGGATACGAATATCCTCCCACCAGCAAAAAAAATATAAATATAAATATGAAATGTAAAGGTGAAATGTAAGTGTACAGGCAACACCTCTGCCTACCCCTTCGGAGATTACAGGTATGTACGTATATTCAAACTTTTCTTATATATAAAATATAGCACACGAGTCAGCAAACCGTTTGTCACCCCACCCGCGCCACTTGTCGGTCGGTGACCGCCTTTTTCAATCTCTGACAAATCACTTCGAATGATATTCGTATTTTTGCACCGTCAGGGGAAACGTTATGGCGTAGGTTTAACAAGATTTCAGACATGCCACACTCACACAATATTTAAAATGTGAAATCATTAATGAAAAGCGAAATAAAGCCATTCCAATTTTGAATATATGCTATGACAGCTTTATTCAATACAATAATCATCATCATCATCATCATCATCAGCCACAAGACGTCCACTGCTGAACATAGGCCTCCCCCAAAGATTTCCAGACCAACCTGTTGGAAGCGGCCTGCATCCAGCGACATCCTGCGACCTTTATCAGGTCGTCTGTCCACCTTGTAGGTGGACGTCCAACGCTGCGCTTGCCAGTACGTGGCCTCCATTCCAGAACCTTTCTGCCCCATCGGTTATCGGTTCTGCGAGCTATGTGGCCTGCCCACTGCCATTTCCGCTTGCTAATCCGCTGGGCTATGTCGGTGACTTTCGTTCTTCTACTGATCTCCTCATTTCTGATTTGATCACGTAGAGAAACACCGAGCATAGCTCTCTCCATAGCTCGCTGAGTGACTGTGAGCCGTCTTATACGGCCCATATTCAGAGGCCACGTCTCAGAGCTGTATGTCATTTGATGAATAGCATTTATTCCAAATTTCTTAGACTTTTTCATTTATGCTTTTTAGTTTCTTTTAAGTCAATTCTATTTTTGGTATAGTTTATATTTTTTAGTGAAAGAATGATCAAAATCCGTACATCTAAATCAGTCTTACTAGGTACCGTACTCAAAGACGTCAATTAATTTTAATGTAATAATAGTAAATACACTCATCAGTCACATAGTCCTGATACCCGCACTAGGTTAACCTGTGTCGTCGGTATCAGGAACTACATTTCTTCTCACAGCTAGCCACGAAATGCGGATGTAAATATAATCTAGTTTAAAAAATAATTGACATGTAAAAGTGATATTTATGAATCAATTTACAGAATAAATGATTTGAATTTGAGGGGTCCGCAAACCCACAACACTCAGACCCGAAACAAATATTTGTGCATCACACTAACATTTATCTCAGTGCGGGAATTAAACGGCCTCACGTTTCGCAGCCGGCTACCTGCCCACTGCGCCCATTCCTAGTATACCCACACATGATGGAAAAGCAAGGACGCTCGTTCTTGGAACGCTGGTTCCAGAGTCAACCATTTGATACCATTAACTTCAAGCCAGCATAATTCTAACGACCGTCGAGGGACGTAATGTCTCTACAATTGGACCGCACCATACTACATCATCAGGTAAATGTTACTTTGCCGAGCCTATAAAAAAGTGTCTGCCGTGTCTAAAAATTCCAACCCCTACATCGCATATCTCACGCTGACAGATTTCAGCGGATGACGAAAATATTGTCGGTGTCACAACAGTGCCGCCGCTATCTTAATAGAAAATCGAGCCTTTCAACCCGGCCTCGAACCCCACCCCCGTCGGAACAACAGCTTCCAGTGATTTGCATAAAGAAATGTGCAGTTCATGAGTTTACAAAGGTTCGCCATTTTGGTTTATAGGGCCGTGGGGCATAAACAAAATTAGGTACTATATTTAGTGTACCTTTGTTTTTTTATAGAAGAGGCGGCAGACGAGCGAGTAAGTCACCTGATACGGACGTATGCGAGAGGCCGTCTGGGTTGGTACCACCACTTTGTCTATTTCTGCCACCAAGCAACAGTGTGTAAGCACTAATGTGTTTTGGTTTGAAGGAAATTGAAGCCAGTGAAATTACTGGGCATTATGAGACTTATCTCGGGGTGACGAGCGCAGATCAATGCCATGCAGTGCTTTGTAATTCAACGCTCTGTGCGGTATTGCTTCTGTTTGCGAGCGCCTTGCTCGTCTCGTCATTCAATAAAAAAAAAGTAAACTCCAACGCCCATGAACATTTTTTTTTATCCTGGCTCGGCAAAGTGACTACGCCACACTTGATGGTAAGTGTAGCGCAATCCAAGAATTATTGCGACCAGCGACAGACACCTTGACTAACGTGACGTGACGGTGGTCGGCAAGATCCTGCCTAACTGCTTCTTCACACTCCGTTTAAAGGACCCTATACTTATTAAAGAAAAGAGCCGACAAACTTTCCCACAGCTTAATAAGATTATGCGAACTTTATAGTTCGAGCCTAGATGGAGGAGACCACCAAGCTGTAGGCTCGCATCCACAATACCTAAGGAATTTATTATACAGTATACATAGTTAAAAACATTTATCAATTTTAGAAGTGGTAGAGCCACGCTGTAGACTGTTTTGTCTACAGCACGAATGGGCCGGGTGAACCGAGTCATTACCAGTGTCTCCCAAAAACCCACGTAAAATAGCGACTTGCTGCTGAGTGACGTACGGTAAGTATCCGGAGGTCCAAATCCCCTTCCCAATCTCTTAATTATCGCTTTCCTTTAAACCTGCGCTTATCGCCAAACCTGGCACAATTCCAAACTCGGGGCTGATATTGAAAATTTCATGAAACCAAAACCCAATATCACTTTTACCCGACTGAGGGATCGAACACAGCCTTAGCACAGTCGTATCAAGTACGTAACACAACTGCGACACCGAAGCAGTCCCTATTTTAGTCTTATGACAAATCAAAGTTATTTTCTATTCATGCGGTTGGTTGCTCCTACCAAAACAATTTTGTAAAACAATGTGCCTTGTCATTCCATCACTGGTATAGACCAGTGATGAATGAACAGTGGTATGTATAGTACATACCACTGTTCATAAAATACCAATGACAGCGCGCTTTAAACCCTCTTCACTGAGGAATTTTCATTTAATTCTACAGTTTTCTGTAACATCACGTACCCCTTGAGTGAGGTAAACAGAAAAATTCTAGTTCGTTTTGTAAAATTCATAATGATATACTGAGCTGTGTTTCTGCCGTCTGCCTAACACTGTTGGCAGTTATGTTCAGGTTAGAGAACATAGAAAACTGTGAAATTATTGAGTGTGAGTGGGCGAGTGCAGTGCAGGGCTATAAAGTACTTTGTTATTAGTCGTGGCGATGTTAGTGGGCAGATGTGACGCTTACCATCAGTTAGTGATTTGACCATTATTCATATAAAAAAATATCCTTTATGAGCGAATTTATTTCCTTATTTTTTTACTTTTAACTACCTAGATGTTTTTTTAAGTAATAGCGCCACGTTGTAGATAGTTTTGTCTATAGCATAAAAATTCCGGCGCAACCGGATTGTTACCTTCCCAATCCCCAAGGTAGTCTTATCTAGCCTCTTCCAGATTCTCCTGATATTGTGGATGTTTAAGGTCAATGGTCAATTAGCATCAGGTGACCCACTGGATTGTCTGAAGTCTGTAATTCCATTTAATGAAATTAAATTAAATTTAATAACTCGATTCACCGTAATAATTCGTGTGAGCATTTCGATTTGATAATCTCAAACTTAATCTGGATTAGAATAAATGTGGTCAAGAACAAGTCAACTCATTATTACCCTATGGCTTTTTAGTATTTGAAATTGCCAATGAATAATTTTATAAACATTCTCCAGCTTTCTATTAGAACCTTGTTTCAGGAACAAGTCTGTTATAAGTAAATATTACTATTTGCAGGTCTATTTATACCAATATGGTGGCAGAGTGTTACAGTTAATACGAGTATCCGGTGTACTGCGGCCACGTGCGCTCGGGTACTTTGTGACGCGTTCGACTTGCACAGCGGGCTCGCTAGTAACGACTGGACAGTAGTTAGTACAGTAGTTAGACAGTAGTAGTAGGTCACACAGAACACAAGAATAAAGTTGTCTATGCTCTATGCGTAGGCAAGAAAATGAGAGCAGCATCGTAATAATATTAAATTAACAAACCACGATAAAATCCGTTTAATTTGTTTTTATTTCAATGTGTATCATTCGTGTAAACATAAGAAATCATAACATGGAGTAACATAGTGTCAAATTGTAGAGTAGATGGATTGAGAATATAGTAATAACCATAAATCGACTTTATATTTATTTGCTATTATGTGTATTATTTGTATTTGAGTTTATTACTCTTACACACGATTTCTGAAAGTGACCAATGTAAAAATTAACAAATCAAATCAAATCTCATGTCAACAAGGCTTTCATACTAATATGAAAAATCGTATGTCAAAAGCTATTTTGGGTTTGGAAGATTGAATTTCGTCAAATGGTGTGTCAATTACTAACAAGTGATTGTTCGCAAATTAGATCTTAGATTAATATTTTCACTATAATTAATATTACGTTTCAGAAATTCGAATTGATTTGACAGCGTTATCAAAATCAAAGTTTTATTAGTTGAATGTTGAATTGATCAGCGTTTGAGAAACCGGGTGTAATAAATCATTTTGCGTGTATTCCGCTGAAGTTTTACTGCAGTAACACCGAGAACACAAGATCTCTAGACAGTTGGAACCAATTAGTAAAATAATATATCGTTGTATGGAACAGAATAGCCGCTTTGCCACATCTAGAATAAATACAAGTAAATAAAATAATATAAACAAGTGCATATAGTAAATAAATAAATACATGTGAATAAAAAAAAATATAACTGCTGGTGGGAGGATACTTGTATCCGACCGGATAGCGACCACCGTACACTGGTGCTAAAACCTGCCATAGTGGCCCACCTTGTGTGGGTCGCGTTCCAGGGTCAACCAGTGTATATCCGGTTCTCCCCAGGGTGCTTGCCCCCTGATCCTTACCCTTTTCCCATCCTTGTTTCCTTCCCGTCCCCCATGGCCCTTTTGCAGGCCGGCATAATCTTGCCGACCTACGATGGACAAATTGTTTATCGTTGGTCGACACTATTCTTGGATTGCGCTACACTTACCATCAGGTGTAGCGTAGTCACTTTGCCGAGCCAGGATAAAAAAAAAAATGTTCCCACTGTCCATGCCAGTGTACAGAACGCAGCACCGCGGTGTCTCGGCGGTGCGGCGACAGATTTAACTCTTTGTTTATAGGTTTGTTAGCTCCGGTTATTTCTGTCCGTATATACAAGGCTATTGGTACACCAGCACTTACCGACTGGTACTCTTTAATTTTTTTAAACCCCCAACGAAAAGGAGGAGTGTTATGTTTTTTTTTTCCTGGCTCGGCGAAAAATCCGACGTTTTGAAGGTCAAAATCATTTTCAAAGATTCCGTTACATACAAACATACTAACTTACAAACTTACGTATGAACCTAATAAAAGCGTGTTAAAACAGTCTGCAATAATAAACACAACGATGCTTATAAATTGTTTGTTGGTATGGTACCAACTACCAAGACAGATTCTCGTATACGAGAAACCCTACTACAAGAAGGTATCCACAATAACCAATTATAAATAAATAAAAATTGCATCAATATTTTCAACAATAACAACAAACCGGTCAAGTGCGAGTCGGATTGTACGGAACCCCGTACCACACCATTAAATGTTTACTTTAGGTTCTAAATTTTTTATAAGCTCATGTCTTTATACCAGTAAGTGCAAGCAGAGATGCAACTAGTGCACACACGCGTTGTCGAGCGTATGTCCCGTGATGTGATATTTGTGTGTTCTTAATGAGTATAGTTGTTAAGATTTTTACCATTATGAAATATTCTGTGAACATTTTCGCCTTTTTATCCGATCACGGCAAAGTGACTGCACTACACCTGATGGTAAGCGCAGTGCAGTCCAAAAAACCAGCGACCACCGTCATACGAGTTTATCGGTGGTCACCAGAATCATTATTATTGAAGCCCTCTTTTATCAGTTTAAAAATAAACCTCTTTAATTATATTACACTAGCTTTTGCTCGCGGCTCCGCCGGCGTGATCTGCTTTTTCCGAGATAAAAAGTAGCCTATCACCCAAGTCAGCTCATACCCTGTCTGTATACCAAAATCCGTTCAGTAGTTTCAGCGTGATTAGTGTGATGATAATAGTCAGACAGATGGATAGATCGACAGACGGACATAAGGACAGACAGATCGCGTAGGCTTTAGGTTTCCCTGGCACTTAATGTCTGTGGAACCCTAAAAAGCTAATGATCAGGCAATCAGATATAGCACTAAGGTAATGTATACACTCGCGGGCTCACGCAGCGTTTTGCTCGTTAGTGTACCTGCTACCTTATCAGCAATCGTTATGGTAGCTTTTAATTCTGTTCTCGGCATTTTATTCTTATTTAGATAGGGATAGGTTTATTGGCATTTTAAACGCCTGTAATATTGGAATGTTGGGACTTAGGGGCTATGGAATGTAGCAGAGTTACTACTTAAGAACAAGTCTTGACTTTCGGCGCCGCCTGAAGTCTGATCCGTCATATTTCCAGCATTAAAAGTAGCCTAAATTACTCTTTGAAAATTCCTGAATCAATTGATAAAAATCCCGTCAAAAACAAGTCCGTAGTTTCAGAATTCTGCACGATTATATTATCGATATCGCCTATGTTCATCAGGGATAATGTATGATTCTAATGGTGAAAGAATTTTTCAAGCCGGTCCAGTAGTTTTACTATTCAGTGCAAACAAACAATCAAATCTTTCCTCTTTATAATATTAGTTTACATTGAATAACCATAACTATGCAGTAAGTAATCATGTTAAAAGTTAATTTATGTCTTCCGTGATGAAATTTCATCACTGCTAATAAGGCGGAAATGTTTCATTGTCCAATTTATTAAGTTTTCAGCCTACGCTATGTCTAGTTGCATAGCTAATAACCTAATTTAGTAAGCAGTAACCTTAATAACTTAATTTCAATCCTCCATTCATTACATTAAGGTTTTTACGTTTATATAAGTACGATGCAAACATTTTTTAAACTATATCGATAATTTAAATAAAATATTTCTAATAATATTAATTAATTACATTTTTAACTTTATTCATTTCTATGGCAATATTGTCTGGATCTAAGTACGTAAATTCCGACAAAATCACCGCTTAAAACCTCATGATTTTTTACTAACCGCCTCCTTGCTCGTCTCGTCATTCAATAAAATATAAAAAAGCACATTGCATATGTTTTTTATGTATCTTCAAATATATCTTCGACAAATATGCACCAACTTGGATTTTAATTATGTTTATTCGTATTATTTCCATATAAATTCATTTAATTGATGACGGATTTTGAGAGAAATATAGGAAAATCTTCAATCTCCAATCCCGATTCAGGGTCAAATACAGTTTATGGTTTTAAACTTATAATTTTAGTCCTATTTTAATACATATACAGTGTTTTAACTAAACGGAGTTTCTGTTCATTATTTTGGCCTAACAAATAAAATCTTAACACACAAAACACTGATAAGGTTAATCACGAATTAAATTTTAATATAATGTTTCATTTGTCATCTCTGATTTTGTCTGTTGATTTTGTTTGTTTTTTTTATCTGTTTTTAGAATGGTATAACAAAACAAGCAAGTGCTGTCAATAACCGTGTATGGATGAAGGGGTAAAGCCCCATTTATACGGAGAGAGTAACAGAAAATTATTGTTTACGAGGTCACGATATACAATTTGAAAAAAAGAATCGAATAACACGGCTTCATAAAAGATGGTTTTATGTTATTGTCTCGCGTATGTCGAACGATAAACTGACCATTTAAAGAGTGCTTAATTTTATCATAC
Organism: Amorpha juglandis; assembly: GCA_949126905.1. NCBI lineage: Eukaryota > Metazoa > Arthropoda > Insecta > Lepidoptera > Sphingidae > Amorpha > Amorpha juglandis. The sequence continues at coordinate 2,336,372 of OX421383.1, forward strand.
ATAAATACCTACATAGACTCACGCTTGTTTCCCATAGGGGTAGGCAGAGACAACGGACTTCCATCTGCTACGTTCACACCTCTTTGGCCTCTTTCACTCTCATTATATTCTTCATGCATGCTCGTCGGTTTAGGGTACTTCTGGTCTTTCTCGAGAATATCTCCGACTTGATCTACGAATTTAATCTTATCAAATACTGATATTGTAATAAACTAATATACGTACCTTTAATTTGTAAACGGTAACAGCACCAACTTCATGAACCAGAAATACACTCCATTTTAACACAACTTTAAACATTACTCCTAAAATGATTTTTAAAAAATACACTGCACTTATGGGAAGACAAAAATACCAATATCAGTCTTAATTCATTAACAATTGAACAAATTCAGTACTTGTTCGTATAAACAAACATTACGCGCACTTTTGTACACAATAGCGCAACAATTAAACATGGAATTAACGTTTTATTTATGAAAATACTTATCACTATTACCCGAGACCTAAGCTTTAGCAAAATTAAATCTCAGTTATGAAGTTCTAAATTCAAATCCACGATCGCCAGAATTAAGCGAAACACCAGAAATTAAACACAATTTTGAGACTCGAAAGGTGTAAAGTCAACTTCGCCGTGGTCGCGTAAAACTTAAGGGTGTAGGGCGGGCGCACGGGTAGGGCGGGCGGACTGTGCGGCGCGGCAGCTCGACGCTGACTGCCAGAATCCGCAGGGCGGCAAGACACGGTTATATTTGTGATAATGTATAGGTGTAGTACTGTTTGGTTCCTTCAATGCCCGATTTCACCAACCTACGCTTAACTTTATAATTTATTATAATTTTTAATTAGTATATCAATTAAATCAACTATCTATTTATTTATATTTCCGTATACTTTCTGAAATTAGCTTATTGTACACTCTTGATTTCCCTTTCTTTCTCCTTCTTTCATGTCCATCCCATGGTTGCCAGTAAGACATTGCCCTGAGCGATAAGGCCGCCAATTGTACTTCTCAACTTAGTTATATTTTTGTGTCCTGTACTCCTTGTGTACAATCAAGTTTAAATAAATAAATAAACTTTAGTTGACCCATAATTTTATTCTATTTTTACGCTGCCTTTAAGGCACGTTTAGAGCTGCGCGACTGAGATAGGAGACCGCGACACACGACGTCTGCGACACGTCAGGTTTAAAAGACCTTTGCTCATACCAATATTTAAAATAATTTAAATTGCGGGCTCATTTTTGAACCGATATTGATTGTGTTTTAACAAAAAGGTTTTACGTATTGAATAGTATACATTATTGTATATAAAATAATGTATACTATTCAATCTAGGAAACTACCCAATTTCATTAATCCCAATGCGTCTTAAATAAATAAATACACCCAACAGTCACACACATAGTCCTGACCACACAGTAAGATACGAGTCTTGTGTCGTGGGTATCAGGAACTACGATAGACTTTCGGTCTCACGACACCAAAACCCCAATACGAACATTTATGAATTACACAAACATTCGTCTCGGTGCGGGGATGGAACCTGCGGCCTCTCGCTTCACAGCCGGCTCGCCCGCTGCGCCACGGAGGCTGTAAAAAAAAAAGACTTTTTTTTATAGAATAGGCCGGCAAACGAGCAAGTGGGTCACCTGATGGTAAGTGATCTCCACCGCCCATATACGCCCACCACCAGAAGAATCATGGGCGCGTTGCCGACCTTAAAGGAAAGGGATAATCAGGGATTGGGAAGGGGCGGGGATTTGGGCTTCCGGATATCTCACACACCGTACGAAACGCAGCAGCAAGCCGCTACTTTACGTCGGTTTTCTGTGAGACAGTGGTAGCGACCCGGTCGAGCCAGCCCATTCATGCTGTAGACAAAACTGTCTAAAGCGTGGCTCTACCATTCAGATAAAATAATGTATAATATTCAACATAGGAAACTACCCTATTTCTTTAATTTCAATGCGTCTTAGAAAAGGCCATTGATATCGTATTTTAAAATGCTTAGAGACTGCAATTCTAATGTTAATATACAGCAATCTACCAATAGACGGTGCAACATTATCGGACATCAGCGTGCGAGGCGGTCGGGGGATTGCACGGTGCAATTAACAGCGCCGGGAATCGAACCGGTGACCGCAACCGGTCCGCCGGTGTCTCCCGCGCTCCGCCTTCCGTTACATCTAGATTTAGCATTTATGTGCACTACAGTTGTTATGGACTTGGGAACAAAATATTTATTAACCGATGAAAAAAACGGAGGTTCTCAATTCGACACGTGTTTTTTTTAGGTTAGACCACGCAAAACTTTGTACATAGTAGACCAATTTTGATAATTCTTTTTTTAATTACCAGGATTGTTGTTTGTATTTAAGACTTTTTGCCTAAATGACAGAATATGCAGGTCGCTCACGTAACGGTAAGCACAACGCCTGTCCTTAATAGAAGCAACAAAAACTCAAGCACTTTGTAATTTTCTCACCAGGGATTTAATCCCAGAAACTCATCGTTTCTCAGTCTAAGTAAGCTGCCACTCAACCGACGTGTGACCAGCGTATAATATAACGCAGTCGAAGAATTGAAACACCATTCACACGATCTTCCGTTTACTAACTGACTGACTGCTGGCAATAATTATTCCACCTTATTTAAACTCTTCTACAAATGTTTCTAATTAGTTATGTTCAAAACGTTTGGTTAACCGATTCAGTGGTTTAGGAGTTCATTGCGGACAAACAACGTAACGCGAATTTTTTTATATATAAAGGTTAGGATATACTACGACCCTGCAGTCACGTCACGTGTACAGTTTTGTTGGGCTACACACACTCAATATTGTCAGGAGAAATAAAAAAAATTTATCCCAACTCCACAGTACACGAAGTGGGGCACAACATACTGCAGAGCGACGGTGGTCAGTACGAAATATTTATCACTCGTCAGTACATTATAGTCTTGTGGCGGACATGTATTCTCCCAACCGTGTTACTGTTCACGCCGCACACTGTCGCCAGGATTTACGTGCCGACGTAAGTTACTACTGGCTCACGTGTCCGTTATCTTGAAGATATATTGATTTCCTATCAAATGTTATTGACATGTAGAGTATATGTGGATTTTAATTTAATGTAGTGTCTATTAAAACGCTAAGCTACTTGCTACAAGTGTATTAGTAGAAAATTAGCGCCAAGCAATTCATTGTTTGGCATCATGCTGATCTAGGTCCTCTGTTGTGGTGGGAGATATACCGTACACACTTGTGTTTTTTTTATATATGTTTATTGTTTTTGATAATATACTTATAATAGCTAAGCAGCGATAGCTTAGCGGGGAGTGGTATGGACTGTCGAGACGAAAGTCGCAGGTGCGAAACCAGCCCCAAGAGCATACACCACTGACTTTTCTTAGTTACCTGTATATTAATTGTTAATTATCGCTTGCTTTAACGGTGAAGGAAACATCGTGAGGAAACCTGCATACCTGAGAACTCGATAAGATTTTTCGAAGGTATGTGAAGTCTGCCGACCCGCATTAGGCCAGCGTGGTGGACTAAGGCCTAATCCCTCTCATTCAGTAGAGGAGGCCCGTGCCCAGTAGTGGGACATATATAATACAGGGCTAGTAAAAAAAAAACTTATACTTATATTGTTAAACTTTTTACCCCGCAATGGTTGCCAATAAATGTTTGTTTCTTTTTCTTTCAAATAATGACCACCAACCAGGACTTCAATAAATAAGATCTCGCACATTCCCACGGATGCAAATTACCACGACCAAGGACGATAGCATGCCGGCGCATGCATTACCACACAAAACCTTCTATATGGGCATATTGTCCCATTGTGGGCCAGCAGGTGTCGACTGCCAACAATTTGTTCGGACTCGATAATTTTCTATTGTTTTCGAATGAATGAGAATATTTTATACAGATGTAAAGATTTTAAATGGTTTTTTCATTGATGATGAGCTGATGGTGGAATCGCCTCCTGAATCGGGTGGCAATATGCTTGTTTGTGAACAAGACATGTTTCAGGTTCGATTTCCAAGTCAGGCATATGTCTACTTGAGAAATGAATTGGCCTGTATTATCCATACACTGATTTTTGATCTTTTTTAACACGCTTTTATTAGCTTTAGACGTATGTATGTTGGTATGTTGGTATGTTTGTATGTTGGTAGGTTTGTCTGTAACTTATCTTTGAACGTGATTTTAACCTACTTCAAAACGTCGGATAAAATCTTGACAGCGCGATGTAGATGTGCCAGTGGCGCCATCTCATGATTTTTTCTTGTCAACTTGTAGCTTAAATGCAATAAAGGTGGCGCTGGTTGTTTTGTTGTGTGATTTTGATACGAGTTTAGAACAAAATAAATAAATATAATTGTAAAAATTAAAACTTCCTTAAATATTTCATTGAATAATTGTTATAAATTACAAATTTATTACCTACAACTGTTATTAAAATTACTTCAGTAGTAAGGGATGTTCGCAAAACACTTTTTTTAACACGCTTTTTTATATTATTTACAATTAGTGGCAGCAATATAATAGAACATTGGATTATAGTCTACATGACACATTAAAATAAAACAAGAAAAAATCAAGAGATGGCGCCACTGGCACATCTACATCGCGATGTCAAGATTCTCCAGCGAATCATTACCTCCGACGCTTTGTATGAACTACGGGTGTTGTACGATTGATCGGGTACAGTATTACAAATGGCTTGTTAAACAAGCCATTCGTAAAACTTGTTTCTTTCCTGCCTCCTCGTGACATTTTTACGTTTCAGCGAATTTTCCAATCACAAAGATTCGAAAGAAGTTTCTCTTCAAAAAATGGAAAAAAAAATAAAAACACAAAGAAAAAGAAATAAATAATAAAAAAAATGAAAATACACCTTTTTATAGAAAATCAAACTAAAAAATTAAAAATAAATAATAGTTTAAAAAAACTAAAAAACACGCTTTTACATAAAATCCAACTAAAAAATAAAAAATAAATTTTAATGAATTCGAATTAGGAATAGTGTACAAAATTTAAAAATATATATAAATTAAGAATAGTGTAAATAAGAAAAAAATATGTATTTTATTGTAAAAAAAAGCGTGGGGTGCATGGTGTCAATAGTTATAAAAATATTTTATTGACAGATATGAGTAGAAGGATCATCATTTTGATAATGTCTTAAAAAGCACCCCACGTTTTTTTACAATAAAATACATATTTTTTCTTATTTACACTATTCTTAATGTATATATATTTTTAAATTTTGTACACTATTCCTAATTCGAATTCATTAAAATTTATTTTTTATTTTTTAGTTGGATTTTATGTAAAAGCGTGTTTTTTAGTTTTTTTATTATGAAATACTAGCTTTTCCTCGCGGCTCCGCCCGCGTGATCTGCTTTTTCCGGGATAAAAAGTAGCCTGTATTGCTTCTAATACCTCCAAGAATATCGCGTCGCGTTCCCCGCAACCCCGACTCTAGTACCGGCCCGCGAGCCAATGATGACAAGTAGTTTTAAACTCCCGCAAACCGATAATCGCAGATGTCTCTGCCCTCTCCCAGTGGCCGTCCTGAACCGAGGTTCGTACCCCAAAGGGGGTGCCTTCAGCGTGGTCACTTAATGTAAGGGTTGAGAGCGCCTAAAGCGCTCACCCGAAAGTCCGGTGGAGCTGTATACAGCCGACTAGCGTCAGGCTTACAGCAAGCGTCAAACAAAAAAAAAAAATTGGTGTGTGTCGTGGGACACCAGGTAGGAACGAAGTTCCTTCGGCTAATGTAGAATCGACACAAATTGCAAAAAATTCAAATTATCAACTAAAATAACAAAATATGTCTCTTTATTTTTGTTTGACAACATAAAATTACATAGAAATAGAATAGAAAAATAGAAATAAAAAAAAGACGTGTGGCACTCGGAGACTGCCGCGGTAAAGCTATTGTATAGCATTTTTTATCAACTTATGTAATAATATAATCTTTTAAAAATCGAAGGAGATATAAAAATACTTTAACTATAACTGGCTGAATGAATTTCATTTTAAAAAAGGAACTAACGCGGGCTGGTTATGCGACTGTCGCGCCTGCGCACTTCTCATTTAACGCTTTTATTCCACGCATTTTTTCCACGCATTTTTCTTACGGTTTTACTATCACATTTTTTTCAGTTCGGTCACGCAGCGAAATCCCTATCCCCTCCAAGCCTGCCGTAAGGAACTTCGTTCCAATAAAAAATCCAAAAATACGTGTACAAAGTTTCATGATGATCGGTTTAGTAGTTTTCGCGTGAAAGCGTAACAAACAAACCTACATTTAAATTTATAATATTATTTTTTAGATCATTTAAAGAGGAATAATTGTTTCATACATATTTTTTGGGTAGCTTGAACCGTGTACGCAGCGCACGCAACGGAAGCCTTCAAATATGAATAATTTTCCCCGTTTTTGCAACATTTTTCACTGATGCTTCGCTCCTAAAGCCTTCTTCGATAAATGGACTATCCAACACCAAAAGAATTTTCCAATTCGAACCAATAGTTCCTGAGATTAGAGCGTTCAAACAAACTCTTCAGCTTTATATTATTAGTATAGATTTTTGAGTGGCTGAGCCACGCTATAGATTAGTTTTGTTTCCAGTACGAATGGACTGGCTCGACCGGGTCGTTACCGCTGTCTCACAGGAAACCGACGGGACGGCACGGTCAGTCCACCGGCGATAAAAACCGTTTAAATTTGTTTTGAATGAATAATTTTCGCGTAAACATAAGAAATCAGACATTATCATATCTAATAACTGACGATATATATTACAAATATTAAGATAATCGCATTGTCGTCTGGCACTTGTAACAGTTGGGTGTATTGATTTATTTGTTGAGTGGTAGAGCCACATTGAAAGGTGACATTGTTTTTTTAAATATCGTATAATAAATACGTGTATATAATAAGGACGTGACGAAATATGTTTTTAGCGGACTTCAAAAATACTACCTCGGTGGCGTAGTAATGAGTACGCGGTTTGACTACTGTACTGCGGTCTCGGGTTTAAAATCAAATCATTTATTCGGTAAAATCTATTATATAAAAATAAGTCGGGTTTTCCTTCCTGACGATATAACTCCAGAACGCACGAACCGATTTCCACGGTTTTGCATTCGTTGGAAAGGTCTCGGGCTCCGTGAGGTTTATAGCAACGAAAATCTAGGAAAAATTTCAATAGAAAAGCGGGAAAATAGGGAAAATCATTTTTTAAATACAGCGTACTACAAACCAATATTTTAAGTAGATGGCGTCGGTGCGTGACACATTGCTGACAGATGGCGCCACTGTTAGGCTACTTTTATCCCGGAAAATACAGATCACGCGGGCGGAGCCGCGCGGGACAGCTAGTGTATTATAAATATCACTTTTGATAGCCTCCGTGGCACAGCGGGCGAGTAGCCGGCTGTGAAGCGAGAGGCCGCGGGTTCGATCCCCGCACCGAGACAAATGTTTGTGTGATCCACAAATATTTGTTTCGGGGTCTAGGTGTTGTGAGACCGAAAGTCTCTCGTAGTTCCTGATACCCACGACACAAGACTCGTATCTTACTGTGGGGTCAGGACTATGTGTGTGACTGTTGGGTGTATATTTATATTATAACTAGATGACCCGGTGAACTTCGTATCACCTACATAATATATTTGTGTAAAATGTGGTCAAAACTTAATACAAATGTTTTATTTACATTAAATGCAATTAAGTGAGGTACTGCGCCATTGCACGTGAGGTAGCCCGTCGCACATTTAATTGACTTCGACGACCTAAGTCAGGTCGTCTCCCACCTCCCTCCGGTTGGACAGTCCTGTCCCCGTCCCGTCCCCGTCCTGTCCCCGTCCTGTCCGCGTCCTGTCCGCGTCCTGTCCGCGTCCCGTCCCCGTCCTTTCCCCGTCCCGTCCCGTCCCCGTCCCGTCCCCGTCCTGTCCCCGTCTTGTCCTGTCCCTGTCCTGTCCTGTCTCACTGTCCTGTCTCACTGTCCTGTCTCTCTGTCATGTCTCTCTGTCCTGTCTCTCTGTCCTGTCTCACTGTCCTGTCTCACTGTCCTGTCTCACTGTCCTGTCTCACTGTCCTGTCTCACTGTCCTGTCTCACTATCCTGTCTCACTGTCCTGTCTCAATGTCCTGTCTCACTGTCCTGTCTCACTGTCCTGTCTCACTGTCCGGTCTCACTGTCCTGTCTCACTGTCCTCTCACTGTCCTGTCTCACTGTCCTGTCTCACTGTCCTGTCTCACTGTCCTGTCTCACTGTCCTGTCTCACTGTCCTGTCTCACTGTCCTGTCTCACTTTCCTGTCTCACTGTCCTGTCTCACTGTCCTGTCTCACTGTCCTGTCTCACTGTCCTGTCTCACTGTCCTGTCTCTCTGTCATGTCTCTCTGTCCTGTTTCACTGTCCTGTCTCACTGTCCTGTCTCACTGTCCTGTCTCACTGTCCTGTCTCACTGTCCTGTCTCACTGTCCAGTCTCACTGTCCTGTCTCACTTTCCTGTCTCACTGTCCTGTCTCACTGTCCTGTCTCTCTGTCATGTCTCTCTGTCCTGTTTCACTGTCCTGTCTCACTGTCCTGTCTCACTTTCCTGTCTCACTTTCCTGTCTCACTTTCCTGTCTCACTGTCCTGTCTCACTGTCCTGTCCCTGTCCTGTCCCTGTCCAGTCGAGACGCTATACGACCCGTCATCACGGCAAGCTTCGCAACGACAACTCAACAACTACTAATAAATTAAAAATTAATAAAAAAAACATTGTCCAGCGGACAAAATTGTGAATCTAAACCATTCTCAGATCCCCTTGAACACACACAAAAAATTTCATCAAAATCGGTCCAGTCGTTTAAGAGAAGTTCAGGAACATACACACTCACAGAAGAATTATATATATAAAGATAATATATGTCGCGGTGTACTCCATGGAGTTGTGTCAGAGGAGGGATTTGATAACCCTCCTTTACTCTTTACTCATTGTTGTCAAGATGTACGGCGTTATGATAAGTCTCAATAATGACAACACAGGATTATCACATTATTGTTTATTCACTCTTTTAAGCTACCACTGGCTCGGAAAACAATCATAGGTGGCAAAAAGAACCGGCGACAGAAAAATCCACCCGTAACAATGCTTAGAATATACAGATATTTTTAACACGACACACTTCGCGGTTATAAAATCACAACATTGACAATCAATTGTAATAACTAATTAACACTGTATTTAAATGACCCTAATTTGCTATAGTTTTAGCAATTTCCTATTATTACGACTCGCGGACGGAACTAGACTTGACTTGGCTTTAATAAACTAATAATCTTCTCTTTTAAAATGGCAAGTCGCCATTTTTTTTTCTCCCTACTACGAAAATGGAATTAGTCCTGTCAAATCAGTAACACATTAAAATCGATGTAAAGTCAAATCAGCAACTTAATTATCAACATTACACAAAGTGGTAAAACATTCCAATTCATTAAACGATGGTCAAATCAGTGTCTTATTTTAATAACTGTAGAATATCTTTATCTTCATGATCCGACATATATTTTACATGTTAATATTTTTTTAAACTATATTATATTTATATTTACATTGGCATTTCGTGGCTAGCCATGAGAAGAAATGCCGAAACAAACCCATGGGTTATGGCCTCTTTTAATGTCCAGACATTGATTTTACAGAATTATGCGAGTGTAATGTACAGAAATCCCTGGATTGGCCTGTTGAGTAAACAGCCTTGAGTATACCCGACATACATGGTACTCGCACATACATAAAAAAAAAAATTAAATAAAAAAAAGTCAAAATTGCACAAGGTGGTAGGTCCCTCGTATGCGAGAGGCCGTCTGCGTTGCTACCACCGCTTTGTCTATTTCTTTCGCCAAGCAACAGTGTGTATTTACTGTTGTGTTTCGGTTTAAAGGACATTGAAGCCAGTGAAATTACTGGGCATTATGAGACTTAACATCTTATGTCTCGGGGTGACGTACACAGTTTGATGCCATGCAGTGCTTTGTTATTCAAAGTTCTGTGTGGTGTTGTTTCTGTTTATGAGCAGGCGTGGCGTTTACCATCAGGCGAGCGACCTGCTCGTCTCGTCATTCAAATAAATAAAGAAAAAGAGAAACACATCAGCAAGCCGCTACTTTACGTCGGTGTCCTGTGAGACAGTGGTAACTAGCCGGCCCATTCGTGCTGTAGACAAAACTATCTACAGCGTGGCTCTACCACTCAAAGGTTGTTTTAGGGCAAGAGCATATACGTTCTCAATGAGGTAGCAAACAAGGAAATACTAATTTTCGAATTTATAAATAGGGATCTTAATAAATCCTTCTAAATAGACTATTAAGATATGGCTGTGAGTTTAGCAAGACAATGCGTCGGCACATTACGGTACAGGACTTGAGCCCTTAGGATTGAAAACCTATTCAATTTTATTATTTACACGGATAAAATAAAACTGGAACTGGTTTAAAATATTTACAGCTATTAATATAATAAAACAGTTGACATATAATCGGCTGAATGGATTTCGATGTAGGTTTTGTTATTATGATAAGAAAAACTACAGTAAACAGCTTTGCTGGTGGTAGGATATTCATATCCGCCCGGATAGCGACCACCGTACATATGGTGTTAAAACCTGCCATAGTGTGAATCGCATTCCAGGATCATCCAGTGTATATCCGGTTCTCCAGAGGCGCTTGCGACGGAATTTGATGATTGTTTTGGTTGGCTATAGGGTTAAATTCTAAAAACCCAAGATCACGTTTACCCGACTCGGGGATCGAACCCGAGACAATACAGACCCGAGACGAGGCAATACAGCTGCGCCACCGAGGCAGTTATTATTCCATTCACCGTCTGTTAAAAGTGTATTTAGGCTGAGCAACCGGTGTGGTACTTGGTTCAAATTCCAGAGTGCGAATCAATTGTTTCTACAAATTTTAATAAATAATTTTGATAAGCGTGGATAATGTCTTCCATAACGCGGTTCCACTGGTGATTTTTTCTTCTTCGTAAGCAAGCACATTTAGCTATCAACGACCCTGTTTTATTGAACACCGTGTTGGGCTTTAATAAAAAAGGAATAAATATTCTTCCTTCCTTTTCCAAGCAACAGTGTGGATGCACTGTTGTGTTTCGGTTTGAAGGACATTGAAGCCAGTGAAATTACTGGGTATTATAAGATTTAACATCTTATGTCTCGGGGTGACGAGCGCAGTTCAGTGCCATGCAGCGCTTAATAATTCAAAGTTCTATGCGGTATTGTTTTTATGAACAGGTGTGGCGCTTACTGTCAGGCAAGCGTCTACCTCGTCTCGTCATATCTAATAAAAAAAGCCACATCCAGAACCCAACATCCATCTTGTAAATAGTTAAAGTGTCGCGGGCTAAAGCGGCGCAATGATGCACAAATCTTGTGAATCTCAGGATTATCGAGTGGGGAAGCTGGGCTGCGACAGGACACACCAGAGCGGCACTTCTGACATAAAACATTGTACACTTACAGAAATGTATTGCGAACGTAAACGCGAGTTTGAAAAGTATTTATACAGGTTTTTAGATTTATTATTACTTTATATAATGGCGATAATTATAATAATTGGAACGAAGTTCCTTACGGCAGGCTTGGAGGGGATAGGGATTTCGCTGCGTGACCGAACTGAAAAAAATGCGTGGAATAAAAGCGTTAAATGAGACGTGCGCAGGCGCGACAGTCAATGTGTCAATTTTAATGTCAGTCATTTCTATGTAATTTTATGTTGTCAAACAAAAATAAAGAGACATATTTAAAATGAAATTCATTCAGCCAGTTATAATTGAAGTATATAAAAATACTCCTTCGATTTTTAAAAGATTACGCTAGCTCGTTATTATTTATAATTACATAAGTTGATAAAAAAATGCTATACAATAGCTTTACCGCGGCAGTCTCCGAGCGCCACACGTCTTTTTTTTATTTCTATTTTTCTATTCTATTTCTATGTAATTTTATGTTGTCAAACAAAAATAAAGAGACATATTTTGTTATTTTAGTTGATAATTTGATTTTTTTGCAATTTGTGTCGATTGTACATTAGTCGAAGGAACTTCGTTCCTACCTGGTGTCCCACGACACACACCAATTTTTTATTATGTATGGCGATAGGCTCGCCCCACATCATAGTACGGAGATACGCTCGGCGAAATATGGGTGTATTGGTTACAACATCTCTGTCTACCCCCTCGGGGATTAAAGGAGTGAGTGCGTGTGTATGTATTACATTATGATTACAGTTTTATTCGTCAATAATTGATATTGTATTTATATTATAACAGCTAAGGCTGTATTTCAGCACAAAGCTGAATGGGAAGTCCTGTTATTGGTCTAAGATAATACTGGTATGATGTATTAAAACTATTTTGTGTCTAGTCCAATAATAAAAAAAAATCTTTCTTTCTTTTTCTTTCATATTGAATTGAAAACGGATTAAATAAGGTTAATAGATAATTCATTTTCTTTTTACAGTTTTTTAGACGATTTTTTTTAATTGTTTTATGCTAACATATTTCGCGTAACAACACTACTAAACCTAACTTGACACTGGCATAATGTCTAACAGATGCCATTAAAAAATTATTGAAATCGCTTCACTTCTCCTGTTGATTGGCGCTCACTTGGGGAGGCCTACGTCCAACAGTGGACGGCAATAAGCTGAGATGACGATGATGATGCTTCACCTCTCTATCCCGGCTCAGCCGGGTGAAGTTTATTAGTGTTTTTTTTTTAGAATTTCGATGAAATCAAGTTTTATGTTGTTCTCGAGTACGCCGGCATGCAGTTAGGCTGAGTTGTAGAAATTCCAAAGTTTAGCGCCAGTTTTACCACCTCTGAACAATTCTTCTTCTTGCCAAATAAAATGTAATCCGTTCTTCAGAGTTCGAAGTAGCATATAGGCCGGCATGATTCAGGTGAACACCGATAAACTCATTGTTTGTCGGTGGTCACTGGTTTCTTGGACTGCACACTGCTTACCATCAGGTGTAGTGCAGTCACTTTACCGTGCCCGGTTAAAAAAATACAATAAAAAAATATCTACCAGGTACTTTTATAAAAAGCTATACTGAACTTGAATGGTGGTTAAATCTTACTCTAACATTGTGAAACAGGCCATTAGTTTTTTACCGCCGTATCCCCTTATAGGTGGTTTTTTTCATCTTTTTTGTTCTAGTTTAAACAGGGCTTGCTTGAAGCATGCTCTGTTTAAAATCTGATTCCCCTTGCGGGTTGTAGGGGGTAGATGGCGGGTCAAATCATGATGAGAAGGTGACCCTGGCATTTAGCCGGGACAATGGCAGTCAGAAAGAAAGAAAAGCTTCTATTAATTCTCAATTAATTGTAACATATGCCACCGCCAACTTAATATAATTGTTCCACTATTCACATCTAATTGACTACATTACAAAAACCAAACGTGCCTAAAACAAAAATACCGTTTCTTGATTTTGCTATCCTTCGTTCGATTATATTTTTTTTTATTACTAGTTAATTTCGGAGAAAAAATAAAACCATAAAACGTGTGACGAGGTCACATATATATAGTATGTCACGTATATTTATACGGTTCAATGATATTTGTCCTTTGTCCATTAATTAAAAATAAAAATACATTGACATTACTTGACATTGTCACAAATATGTCATTTTTAAAAACACAAAATAAATCTCTAGCGTCAATTGTTTTGTTTAAAGGCAAAGCATTAACACCGATATGACGTCATTTGGTGTTTACGTCTGTCAAAGAAGAAATCATGAAAACAGTCGATTTCTGAAAAAAAAGGAAAGAAATGGGTCTTTTTTTTTATAGCATAGACCGGCAAACGTGCAAATGGGTCACCTGATGGTAAGTGACCTCCACCGCCCATGTACACCCACAATACCAGAAGAATCACGGGCGCGTTGCCGACCTTAAAGGAAAGGGATAATTAGGGATTGGGAAGGGGAGAGGGATTTGGGCTTCCGGATATCTCACTCACCGTACGAAACGCAGCAGCATTACGTCGGCTTTCTGCGAGACAGTGGAAACGACCCGGTCGAGCCGACCCTTCATGCTGCAAACACTACTGTCTACAGCGTGGACACCACTCATACTTTTAATATGGATCCAATTTTATTTAGTCTACTAATAGAATTGTGTTGAAAAAATGAAATGTTGTCAATTGAGAATTTACGTTTTTGCGTCACATAAAAATCCATTGATCCTAAATCCTATAGTTAAGTACGTTTAGCAAACACATCTGCTATTCGAATTGCAATCACGTGTTTCTTGATGATTGCAAGTCTTCAGAATTGCAATAACAAAATTCCTTTATCTTCCCTAGGACATGATTAAGTTATTAAATCAATATATTTAATATGTCATGGCAAAGTAATATGAATCTTTTGTGAACCCGCTACGTGATAAGATTATAATAACATTATTATATGCACTTATAGTATGAAAATGCACACTATATATAATTGTGCATCGGTAAAGCCACGCCAGTTTGTATCAAAACATCAGATTAGTTGCACATAATGAGTTTTGAAGATAAAGTCGTGGTAATAACCGGAGCTAGTTCTGGCATCGGTGCAGCTGCGGCCATAGCGTTTGCTAAACAAAGCGCCAATGTAGTCATTGTTGGACGGAACGAAGAAAGGCTAAAGAAGGTGTCTGATGACTGTGAACAGTATGGCAAAAAACCACTCACAATCAAAGCAGACGTATCAAAAGATGAAGAAACGAAAAATATTATCAAACAGACTATATCTAAATTTGGGAAATTGGATGTACTAATCAACAACGCCGGCTTTCTACAGTTTTCCAGGATACTAAAAGACGATCTACTGGAAGTATACGATAACGTTATGAACACGAACCTTCGAGGCACGGTGTATTTGACCAACCTCGCTGCTCCACACCTCGTGAAGACTAAAGGGAGCATCATCAATATATCAAGTATTGCTGGGCTTAGTCTTTTGGGCGCAGACTACCTTCCATACAGCATCTCTAAGGCTGGAATGGATCATTTCTCCCGCTACGTTGCCATGGAGCTGGCTCCTTATGGTGTGAGGGTGAATGCTATCAACCCCGGGCCGGTCAAGACTCCAATCTTCGACGTTCCGGGAGCGCCTCATGATGCTGAAACATTAGGATCGTTGACGGCTCTGAAACAGGCATCTGATCCTCCAGAGATTGCTGATTTAATATTGTTTGTGGTTAGTGATAAAGGTAAAAGTCTTACTGGTTCTAATTATGTTATAGACAACGGATATCTCCTTAAAGGATAATTGTATACTTCATATTTGTTAGTTATTTATTTGGCTACGCAGGTTTTTAGCTGTGTGACTGTTTTATGTATGTTTTAAAATAATGACATATGGACACCCCCAGTGGCATGCAGTCCATAGAGACAGAGATAATTTTCGCCGATCGCAAACATACGAAATCGATAATGTTTTATTAATGGAAATTAATTTATGGCTAAATAGCCTTAAGTATAATATAATGTAATTTGATTAATTCCAGTTATTCATCATTGAGTAGGATAAGAATTGTGACGAATTTGACATTTTTTTAATAGCATAGACCAGCAAACGAGCAAGTGGGTCACCTGATGGTAAGTGATGTCCTCCGCTCATGTACGCTCACAATACTAGAAGAATCATAGGTGCGTTGCCGACCTTAAAGGGCCCTTCCCTGGGAAGGGAAGGGATAATTATATATTTAATATTATTGAAAAGTCCAGAATTGTTAAATATTTTGGGTTCGATATGGGCCATAGGCACTTGTTTTAAAACTACCAACGAACCTAAAATAAAAATTTGATTATTTCGTCACTCTTAGCCAGTTAATGCCTCCATTAATTAGCTTATATATAAATAGCTTAGTGACGATTAAATTTATTTGACGTTTCTGAGTGCGGCTGTTAGAGTTCGTTTTGGATCTTAACTCATCTTCTGCATTCAGTAACCGAGCCATAAACCATTAACCGACTCTAAATGTGGAAATAAACTAATTCTAAGAAATGGCTCAATGACAAAGTTAATTTACGTTTTTGCATGTGCCAATAAGGACTGTTTTACAAACTTATAGTAATTGATTTGGGGATACTTATAGTAATTCATTTGGGGCCAATTCATGTATAGTATACCGAAAAAAATGAAAAATTGAAGCGGTCTAAGGTGAAATACAGTTGAATTAATTGTGTTATGTATTAATAATTAATTGATAAAGCAAAATTACTCGAGTCTGGTGGTTATATTTATGTAGGTACATATTTAATATTATTTTCCGTATTATATTTATAAAATTTATTATTTATTTTTTATTTATATTATTTATTTATTTTATTTTTTTAATGAAAAATTGAAGCGGTCTAAGGTGAAATACAGTTGAATTAATTGTGTTATGTATTAATAATTGATAAAGCAAAATTACTCGAGTCCGGTGGTTATATTTATGTAGGTACTTAATATTATTTTCCATATTATATTTATAACATGAATGATAAATTTATTATTTAATGTAAAACATATTGTTACCATATAATTTATGTTTACTTTCAAGAAATCCGGGGTGTCTGTCTCGAAAGTAATTCTAAGTGTAAATAGTGTATTGGATTATTTATTTATTTATTTATTTTACACTTCATATACATATTTGTATATAGGCGGACTTAATGCCAGGGGCATTCTCTACCAGTCAACCTTAGGATGGTGCAGAGATAGACAAGGTAGGTGCATCAATTAGTATAGATAGAAATATTTCAAGATTACGAAATATTTATAAACGTACCATAAAGGGAATGTATAAACATATACATACATAAATAAAAAATAATACATAAATATATATACATAAATATATATAGCATAATATAAATACATAAACATACTTACACATATATAATATAATAACGCATTAAGGTGGTGACTCTTCTGCTTCATTCATCAACATCTGACGTACCCTTATTTTGAAGGCATACCGAGTGGTGCACGATCTGATTTCAAGGGGGAGTGAATTCCAAAGAAGTATAGCCTGAATAGCAAAAGAAGAATGAATGAAATTAGAGCTGTGAGGTGGACAAAGAAGAAGAAGATTGTTAGAGGAGCGAAGGTTCCTATCGTGGCTATCACAAAGATATTGGAAATTTGAAGATAAGTAAGAAGGAGGGGTAGGGGAGGTAAGTAAAGAGAATAGAGTGGTAAGTGCTCGCATAGAACGGCGCTTACGTAAGGGAAGCCATTTTAATTTTGTACGATAAGAGGAAATATGATCATACTTACGAAGATTATACACGAATCGAATGCAGTTATTTAGCATGCGGTCGAGTTTATTGAGTTGGTCTGCATTCAGATCAAAATAGCACACGTCACCATAGTCGATTATAGGAAGGATTAAGGCTTGCACCAGCATAGCCTTGATCTTAGGTGGGAGAAAGTTCCTTAGGCGGTACAGAGAGCGAAGAGTACCGGTGGCTCTCTGACAGACAGAGGTTACCTGGGGCCTCCAGCTCAGGGTGGAATCGATATGAAGGCCAAGATTACGGACACTAGAGCTCCAAGGAATGACTGAACCATTGAAAATAATAGGAGATTATATTGTTGTTAAAACTAGTTTTAGATATTTTTTCCCCCAATTTTATTTACTGTAACTGTTATTACTATGTTCATTTAGGGATTTCTCAGTTTGTAAATTAAAAATAAACTTATAAATAAATCAAATTTAAACGGATTTTATCGCGGTTTATTTAAGACCCTGTGAGCTCTTTCTGCGTAGATCGGACCACTAATAACAATTTTTAAATCATAAATATTAATTTTAAATTGAAGACAGGCAATGTAACTTTAACTTTTCGGGACAACCCACATCTCAGTCCATCCCGTGACCACGAAGTCTGAAAAGTTTAACGGCGGGACCAAAATTAATAAGCAGCAATAAAATCCGTTTAAATTAGTTTTATTTTAATATATTATATTGACATAAACATTAAGTTATACTTATATGTATTATATATTTACAGTACTTACACACCGTTGCTTGTCGGCAGAAATGTAGAAAGCGGTGGTACCAACCCAAACGGCATCTCGCATACGTGGGATCTCACCTTTTAGTTCAACCAATGTTTTATAAAAAAAGCAACGTCTCAGTCCGCAATATATTCCCGTATGTTTTCCTAACAAGGGAGCGAAGTTAGGGCGCATCTACGCTCACAAGATTGTCTGATTTGCATATCAATGTAATGAGCAGACGTTCCTATCACAGTCTAAAAACACAGTCTGTCAAAGCGTCTAGTGAGAACAATGGTACGCCACGGCGCGGCCGCGGCGTGGTGTGGACGACTGATGACTCATGAGTCACTGCCACAGAAATCAAAACTGCACACTGATACACAAAATTGTACCAATGAATCGAATTATTTATACTTGGAGAGTGCTACAATGTTAGATATTCTGTGGCGCCACCCGCTCTAATTGTTACACGATCATTAGTTTTTTGGGAGACATGAAACATATTGACAGACTGCACGATTTTTAAACTATACTTACCGTCCATCTTGGGGTTCGTGTAAGGAGCCTTACCTGAAACAGAATAAAAAAAATGTATTGTATTTCAAATTTTATCGAATTAACTAGAAGTGAAGTTCTAACAAAGTAAAATTGAAAAATCCTTGTTGTGTAAGAAAAGCGTATTAACGCAGATAAAACTGCCATAATAAGATTTTTATATACCCAATTATTAGCATTAATAAACTATAAATAAACTTGGCGAATCAAAAGTTATATCATGGTATACAATGATTTATAACGCAAATAAAACCGCCTTTAAAATAATAACACTGAAATCAAAAATAATAATTTATCTTTGTCTCTTTTTCTCTGATATATCTTCGGAGTCGGTGTCGCTGCCAGTCAACTGAAATTGTAGCGACTCGAAAGAGACCTAAAATTGTTATTTTTGCTATTTTTTATATATTTATTATTTTTTATTTTTTATATATTATTTATTTTAAGAATACTGAAAACAGTATTCTTTTTTTGAAGTCGGTTTTTAAGATTTATTAAAAATTGTTTTCTTTTTAAATCTCAGTGTTAACTATAGCTATGATATGTAAACTCCCAGTCAATACTACAACCGCGAGCTGTTGTCGCGACTGAGCTGTTGTCCGTTATGGAGTTTCTTTTTTTTACTCCGTACTCCATCTTCGAATTATAACCAAATTTATATGGGACCACATCACAGCTAAACTCTATCGAATGAAATTTGTCATTGGAAAGACAAAAATACTTAAACGCCAATACGTGAGCTTTTAAAAGATATAATAAATATTAAATACACCCAACAGTCATACACATAGTCCTTACCCCACAGTAGGTATGTGTATTGTGTCGTGGGTATCAGGAACTACGAGAGACTTTCGGTCTCACAACACCCAGACCCCGAACCAGATATTTGTGGATCACACAAACATTTGTCTCGGTGCGGGGATCGAACCCGCGGCCTCTTGCTTCATAGGCGGCTACTCGCCCGCTGCGGCACGGAGGCTGTCAAAGATATTTTTTTTACAATAAAATTCATATAAATTTACCTACCGGATAATTTTCAGTAAAGCTTAGATTTCATAAAAAAAAAAAAATCCTAATATAATTATGATGGTTTTTTATCGTATAAAAACAACTTGAAAACTCTACCGTAAAGTTCACGTATTGGCGCTTTCTTTTTTTTTATTCTTCAACCTGCAAGTAAAGTGATATCTTCACGCCGCGCCGCACTGTCACAGCCATCTTACAATTACAATACAATGGAAAGAATTACATTTGTAAATTCACGTATGTGGCGCCACAACTCTGCCACACCGTATAGGGAGATAGCGTTTTTATACAACACTATTGTTTTCCCACATTATCTATAAAAATCCTGTGAATTTATTGTATTTTGTGCGGACACAAAAAAACCTTTATATATATTTTTATGTTCATTCGTAACTCTAAATGTGGACCGAATTGTATGATTATTTTTGTATCTGATAGGTTTTATTGCGGTGGTGGTCGTATTTTTGAAGAAATAATTCCATCCCTAAAAAGGTGAAATCGGAGATCAAAGAATAAATACTATTTACGAACTGGTTTCTGCTCGATTTTGATGATGTATTCGCAAAAAATGTGTAAATTAAAAACCTTTTCAACATAAAACTGACAGTCAAAACTGACTCAAAGCCCCTTAAACAAATAAGAATTTAAAAAAAACATAGAATAAAAAAAATCTAAAAAGGTTAAAACTAACGAATTTTGAGTCGGTAGTATCATTTATATAAATAATAAAAAAAACTATATAATCCGTTTAAATTAGTAATTTTATTTCAATGAGTAATATTCGCGTAAACTAGGAAATCATTTTTTAAGGTTTGTTGATGGTACGATCTATGCAGGAGCTCACGGTGTCTTGGTCTTAGTATCTTTTGAATTTATATGGCTGGAACGAGCTATTATGGCAGGTTTCCATCATGTGTATGGTTGTGGCTATACATTTAACTAATTTAACATAAAGTTGTAGGCTGTTAAATCGGTATCAAGCTCTGAATAGCTCGGTGGTTGTAAAATCCGCCCTCAATCCCAACGGGACATCGACTGCCAACGCCATCTAGTT
The DNA here is from genome assembly GCA_949126905.1 of Amorpha juglandis. NCBI lineage: Eukaryota > Metazoa > Arthropoda > Insecta > Lepidoptera > Sphingidae > Amorpha > Amorpha juglandis. The sequence goes on from OX421383.1 coordinate 2,357,080, forward strand.
TGCATATCGGTAAACTTTACTACGCGGTACAGTAATAACGGCATACACTTATCAAGCACACGTTTCACAATCCAAGTCAACGTCGCATGTTGAAATAAAATATAAGAGCTAGATACAAAATCGATTTGATCCCCGGGTCAGGCAAAGTGATATTGGGTTTTTCTATTACGAATTACTCAGTAGCGGTCCGGAGTCTGATATTGTGCCCGGTATGGCGATAGGCTCGCCCCCTGTCATATCATGTGACGCAAATAAGCTCGGCCAATTGTAATGTACTGGTTTCAACTCTGCCTACCCTTTCGAGGATTACAGGCGTGAGTACATATTCTAACTTCATAATGCGAAATGTAGCGAAAAAAAAATGAAACGCACATTGTGTAATAGACTTTAATTATAGTAAGAATTATGTCATTTAATACTAGCTTTCCTGTCGCAGTCTCGGTGGCGCAGTTGTAATGGGTACGTGGTACGACTAGTGCGCTGAACTGTTGAATTACGAGTTCGAACACCGGGGTTCAGGTAAAAGTGATACTGAGCATTTCGTGACATAAAAACTCAATATCAGTCCGGAGTCTGGTATTGTCCATCGTTTCCTTTCTTCCTTCCACCTGCCCTTATCCCACTCGCGGTCGTAATATGCTTTTTAACACATATTACAGAAAGATTTGGCTTGTTACTTTTACGACCGACCGCCTGCCTGACCACCTCTTTGGGAAGAAACAGCTAGACCCGAAACAAATAGTTGTCATTTTTGTCTCGGTACAGGAATCGAACCCACTCTCTCTCGCTTCACAGCCGGCTACTTTCCCACTGTGCCACAGAGGCTAATATATGGTGTGAATATAACCTTCATAATTTAAACCATTCAGAGGCTAAATGATAACATACATGCATCCACGGTTGTAGTTAAATAAATTTAAAAATACCCTAATGCCGTAATCGTGTACCCCATCACATATTTAACTTCAACGCGCGCTTCAATGCCAATGGTTTTCTTATTCAAAACGTTACGCTCAGCACCCTAGGGGGTGGACAGGTGGAGGGAGGTGGATAATGACTTAATCAAACCTATCGATCCCTTAAACGTGAGCTGTTTACATTTAACTGTTACAGATAAAAAATATACTCTTGGAGCTAAGTCGACTGTTACACATGGCAGTCTGATGTTGCGTTTCGTACGAACAGACTATCCGTAAGATTTTGGAGTATTTTTTTTTTTTTTTATCCTGGCTCGGCAAAGTGACTACGCTACACCTGATGGTAAGTGTAGCGCAATCCAGGAATAGTGTCGACCAACGATAAATAATGTGTCCATCGTTGGTCGGCAAGATCATGCCGGCCTGCCTAAGGGCCAAGGGGGAGTTGAAGGAATAAGGGATGGGAAAAGGGTGAGGATCAGGGGGCAAGCCCCCTGGGGAGAACCGGATATACACTGGCTGACCCTGGAACGCGACCCACACAAGGTGGGCCACTATGGCAGGTTTTAGCACCAGTGTACGGTGGTCGCTATCCGGTCGGATACAAGTATCCTCCCACCAGCAAAAGTATCCAGTAACTGCCCTTCCTAATCCCTCCTTGTATCTACTATCTATCAACCCTTCCTTACGAAGCGTCCATTCCGCCTGACCCCCGCTTTTTTTTTTAATTGATAACAGACTTTGTATTACAAAGCACTGCATAGAGCTGAACTGCGCTAGTCACCCCTAGACATAAGATGTTAAGTCTCACAATGCTCAGTAATTTCACTGGCTTCAATGTCCTTCAAACTGAAACATAACAGTGCAGTGCACACTGTTGCTAAGCGGCAGAAATAGTCTAAGCGGTAGTACTAACCCAGACGGCCTCTCGCATACGAGGGACCTACCACCTTGTAAATTATTCTAGTGTTGCGGGCCTACATGGGTGGTGGAGATCACTTATCATCAGGTGACTCATTTGCCGTCCTATGCTATAAATCACTTACCATGAGGTGACTCGCTTGCTCGTTTGCCTATTTAAAAAAAAACCTACATTTTTTCATCGATTGACAATATGATGAGTGTACAACGCAGTAAACAAATCGACACATTTTTACATTTTATTCTAAAGCATAAAGCTAATGTTTCAAGGAATTTTTACCACCACGTTTTGAGACTGCGACTAAATAACAAGCGATAGATCGGAATTCGGTATCGGTTCGGTTTCAATTACCATATTAAATTGATTCTGACCAAACATTTGTCGAAAATTATAATATGTCAATAAGCAGCAGTATCTCATTAATTCTTTGGAGCCATTAATTTAATTTTATTTGATCAAAGATTACGTGTGGATGTCGGATAAAAAATTAGAATCGGTTATGGGATTTTTTATTTAACGCTTAAGTAATTTGTTTATCGACTCGACCATAACAATTTCTATGGAATGATGTTAAAGAATTCGAAATTTTTATAGGAAAACGAGCAATTTGCTGGTCATAGGATATTCATATCCGCCCGATAGCGACCACCGTACACATGGTGTTAAAACCTGCTATAGTGATCCACACGCCTTGTGTGGATTGCGTTCGAGAATCAGCCAGTGTATATCCGGTTCTCCCGAGGGGCTTGCGACATGACTTGATGGTTGGTTGGAGCGGGTATAGGGGTACATCTTTGTATTACTGTGCCTGCATCGGTCGGATGAAAGGCGGATGCCTGTCCTGTCACAGGCCCCTCGATTGATTTCTTCCCTCTTCGGAGAAGGCATTTATACAGTCCGGCATGACTCTGGTGACCACCGATAAGCATAGTTTTCACCTGTGCCCAGTATGGCGATAAGACCTCCATTGCATCATGGGACGGAAATACGTTCGGCGAAATGTGGGTGTACTGGTTACACCGCTGCTAACCGTTCGGGGATTAAAGGTGTGAGTGCGTATGTATATATAATAATACTAGATGACCCGGTGAACTTCGTATCACCTACATAATATATTTGTGTAAAATGTGGTCAAAACTTAATACAAATGTTTTATTTACATTAAATTCAATTAAGTGAGGTACTGCACCATTGCACTTGAGGTAGCCCGTCGCACATTTAATTGACTTCGACGACCTAAGTCAGGTTGTCTCCCACCTCCCTCCGGTTGGACAGTCCTGTCCCCGTCCCGTCCCCGTCCCGTCCCCGTCCTGTCCCCGTCTTGTCCTGTCCCTGTCCTGTCCTGTCTCACTGTCCTGTCTCACTGTCCTGTCTCACTGTCCTGTCTCTCTGTCATGTCTCTCTGTCCTGTCTCACTGTCCTGTCTCACTGTCCTGTCTCACTGTCCTGTCTCACCTGTCCTGTCTCACTGTCCTGTCTCACTATCCTGTCTCACTGGCCTGTCTCACTGTCCTGTCTCACTGTCCTGTCTCAATGTCCTGTCTCACTGTCCTGTCTCACTGTCCTGTCTCACTGTCCTGTCTCACTGTCCTGTCTCACTGTCCTGTCTCACTGTCCGGTCTCACTGTCCTGTCTCACTGTCCTCTCACTGTCCTGTCTCACTGTCCTGTCTCACTGTCCTGTCTCACTGTCCTGTCTCACTGTCCTGTCTCACTGTCCTGTCTCACTGTCCTGTCTCACTGTCCTGTCTCACTGTCCTGTCTCACTGTCCTGTCTCACTGTCCTGTCTCACTGTCCTGTCTCACTGTCCTGTCTCACTGTCCTGTCTCACTGTCCTGTCTCACTGTCCTGTCTCACTGTCCTGTCTCACTGTCCTGTCTCTCTGTCCTGTCTCACTGTCCTGTCTCACTGTCCTGTCTCACTGTCCTGTCTCACTGTCCTGTCTCACTGTCCTGTCTCACTGTCCTGTCTCACTGTCCTGTCTCACTGTCCTGTCTCACTGTCCTGTCTCACTGTCCTGTCTCACTTTCCTGTCTCACTGTCCTGTCTCACTGTCCTGTCCCTGTCCTGTCCCTGTCCAGTCTAGACGCTATACGACCCGTCATCACGGCAAGCTTCGCAACGACAACCATCCGGTTTATACCTGCGCTTATAGTACCCAGGAACAGTTTGTACTGGAAAATGAACATTCCAAAATCAACAACTACTAATAAATTAAAAATTAATTAAAAAAACATTGTCCAGCGGACAAAATTGTGAATCTAAACCATTCTCAGATCCCCTTGAACACACACAAAAAATTTCATCAAAATCGGTCCAGTCGTTTAAGAGAAGTTCAGGAACATACACACTCACAGAAGAATTATATATATAAAGATGTTCTTACTAAAAACAAAACACTGCCAGCACGCACGATAACATAAGTTATGCTGTTTTGACTCAACACACCCCCGAGTGTTATTAACGACCCAGTAATATGCATGGGGTGATGATATGTAACTCACATAATGGAAATTATAATCACATTACAATATGATGGTTTACAGTTCGCGGTTCTGTTTTACTAACTTCTGCTGCTGTTCCCTCATTTAAGTTTGTTATTAATATTTATCTTTCTGTTGAATGGCAGGCCAAGCTGGTGTGGTCTGACAAGTTATTCGTAATAAACGAAAATTGCCGAAGCCCATAACTTTTTTTCTTATATCCGAGCATGGCAAAGAACGCAATGTGTAGTAATAATAGTGCACTACACCTGATGGTAAGCGTAGTGCAATCAAAAAAACCAGCGACCACCAACAAACAAAGAGTTTTTCTGTGGTCACCAGAGTCATGCCGGCCTGTATAAATTCTTCTTCCTTCTGCGAAGAGGACAGGACAGGCGGATGAGCGATGCCGGCACAGTGATACAAGGATATACCCCTATGCCCGCCCTATCAACCATCAAGTCACGTCGCAAGCCCCTCGAAGAACCGAATATACACTGGCTGATCCTGGAACGCGATCCACACAAGGCGTGTGAATCATTATAGTCGGTTTTAACACCATGTGTACAGTGGTCGCTATACGGGCAGATATGAATATCCTACCACCAGCGCCATACCATTCTACTGAGTTCATTGGGATTTGGAGTTCATTGGGTCCTAATCCAATACTGCCACTGCCCTTTAACCAGCTGAGGACATGGCTGCGTCACAGAACGCAAAAACAACACGCAGAACAATGGGCGAATATTAGTACATGCAGACAATCCCGGGAAACCGTGCCACACCCGGATTTTCGTCTGACTAAACGCCTTCTATCTTTGGACAGGGCATCCCTACGCATAGTCGTAGGTACCATCACTGGACATTACCCGCTAAACAAACATTTATATGTTCTAGGTATGACTGACAGCCCCCTATGTAGGGGATGTCTATTGGTCGATGAAACAGCTGCCCATGTCATCCTGGAATGAGAAGGTGTAGCTGCACAACGGGCAGAAATCCTCGACTCACCGGGGTCACTCCGAGAAGCCTGTGGAGAAACCAGGAAGATCCTGCGCTTCTGGTCGGAGTTAGGCTGGCTTGTTCTATAGCCGGCATGGATATCACGCACAATGGCCTGAATTTTTACAGGCTAAGTGCGGGAAAAGGAGCCCACAACCAATACCAATACCATTCTACTGAATTAATGTAATGACAATCGCCATATTGGTTTTCCTTTTTAAACATCGACAAGGAATTCATAAATAGAACACGTTTTCGGCCAGTGCTATATCATCATATAAATAGATTATACACGGATTAAAAAGTATAACAACTAGCCATAAATTCGCATTATATTATTTTTTTCTGAAACTACAATAAAAATGCAAATGTAACTCATATCACAATAATCCCAAACGTGATGTCTCAACAAGAATAAAGCAGTTCCGCTGTCGTTTTAATATATTGTTGATGTTAATAGAATGTGTGCGTGGGTGGCGTCTATTGAGACATCTTAGAAACGGTTTCAAATGTTTGTCGGTCAATAACTTGATAACAGAATAACGGCCCTTTCACACGAAATGTTAAGGTGCGAGTTCGAAGTCCGCAGATTGCAGTTACACAATTGATCAAATTAAACACGTTATTATGAAAATAAAAGACAATAAATGTACTCCAGAACGATCGTCACGAAATATTTTTCAATACCTATTCGGGTCACTGCAATGGTGGCGATCAGTAGGATTGCTTCCTACAGTGTCGCCTGCCGAAACATATTTTTTTATTCGCTTGAATGATGAAATTACCAAGCACTGCATGGCGCTGCACTGCGCTCGTCACCTCGAGACATAAGATGTTAAGTCTCATAATGGTCAGTAATTTCCCAAATTTTTAGGCGGCAAAAATGGACAAATCGGTGGCAACAACTCCGACGGCCTCTCGCATACGAATCACCTGCCACTATAGAAAGCAGTAGAGCTGCAGCAGTTGGGCGACACAGTCGTGGTTGCAGTACGCAGACCTCGAAAACATACCTTAAACATCAGTCAGTAAAAAGTTTAAACTGATAGTAATTCATCTAATTGGAAATGACGCGTTACATCAATACTCGCATAATTCTGTGTTTTCAGCTTAATAATTATGTTAGTATAACATTATGGCGGGAATTCTGACAGCATGTCTTAATTTAATTCTTTCCTAGTTTAAAGTTGTGTTTGTTTTATAAAAGTGGTGTAGATTTGTAGAATAAACATTGACAGTGGTGATCAGTATCCTCCCCAGAGAGGTTGATGGCAAGCAGTCTGCTGCTGGTCGTAAAAACTACAAGCCAAATTTTTCTGTCAGGTGTGTTAAAAAGCATATTGCGCCAACACCACTCCGAGTGGGATATGGGAAGGGCGAAGGAATAAAAAAGTGATGAACAGTGTATGGAAAACATTAAAATAAATAAATTTAGGTGATTTTTGAGTAAGGGTATTGGTCCACCTAGTGTGTTCGATTCCATTGAAGAAATTCGCGCTGAAAGAACTGCGCTCTTCACCCCGAGACATGATATGTTAACTCTCATAATGCCCAGTAATTTCACTGACTTCAATGTCCTTCAAACCGAAACACAACAATGCTTACACACTGTTGCTTGGCGGCAGAAATAGACAAAGCGGTGGTACCAACCCAGACGGCCTCTCGCATACAAGGGACCTACCACCTTGTGTGATATGTTCATCAGGGATAATGTGGAATTCTAATGGTGAAAGAATTTTTCAAATCGGTCCAGTAGTTTCAGAGCCTATTCATTGCAAACAAACAATCGAATCTTTCCTCTTTTATGATAATAGTTTAGATACTTGTCATTGGCAAAATGCATAATAATGCGAAGCCATAAATAAAAAAGAAGTAGTTCACCACGCTGAAGGAGTTAGTCTTTAGTTCACCATGCTGGCCTAATACGTGTTGGCAGACATCACATACCTTCGAAATTCATGTTGAGAACTTCTCTTCACGATGTTTCCTTCACCGTTGAAGCAAGCGATAATCAACCATTAATACACACATAACTTAGAAAAGTCAGAGGCGCGTGCTCTTGGAACTGGTTTCGAACCTACGACTTTTATCTCGACAGTCCGTACCACTTCCAGTAGCTATCGCTGCTTACTTTTTTAAGTATCTTTATTTTTATCTGTATATTGTATATTCCTTCTGTATCAAGCATAGGTCAAATAAAGCTTTTTCTTTCTTATTAAGTCGGTTTAAAATTAACAATTTAAGAGTGGTAGAGCCACGCTTTAGACAGTTTTATCTACAGCATGAAGGGGTCGGCTCGACCGGGTCGTCACCACTGTCTCACAGCATACCGACGTAAAGTAGCGGTTTCCTCTTGCGTTTCGCATCGGTGAGTGAGAAATCCGGAGGCCCAAATCCCCCTCCCTTTCCCAATCCCTTAATTATCCCTTATCTTTAAAGTCGGCAACGCGCCTATGATTGTATTGTAGGCGTACATAGGCGGTGAAGATCACTTACCATCAGGTAACCCACTTGCTCGTTTGCCGGTCTATGCTATAAAAAAAAAAAGATCTGCTACGCCGTCCGTGTGTAAATTCATACAGACCAAGTTATTGCTTGAATTGTACTAAACGAGGCCATCGTAGCTAATCCTCGAATTGCAATCAATATCCAATGATCGAGTCTCGTTAGGTATTTATAAGGCACACAGCGGGCGGCTAGTGGATCGCGGGTTCAATTCCGTGCCGCGGTCCCGTGCCCGTCCGCTATTAATTACAAGTGCCTTGATAACTGCACCGCAGTTAACGCTATTTATTATGGAGATGGAGTTTTATTTTTACTAGTTAGCGTCGACTTCGTTGTAACAGACTTTTACAAGGTAAGTTCCTCGTATGCGAGAGGCCGTCTGGGTTGGTACTGTAATGTAATATTACGAAATAAGTAAATAAAATCAAGCTTGTGCGAATATTTGTATTATAAGCAAGCCTTTGGTATTTGGGACTTCTTAATAATTATGATTAAATATGTCTTCGATGAATAATTACACAAAACTAGGTTAAAGCAACGTCAGTTTTATAATATGTATAAATAAGTTTTTAGGCAATAAGATGATACATTCTAATAAAGGACTCAGAACAAACAACATCATGTCTTAATATCAAGCCTTTTATTACAGTACCACCGCTTTGTCTATTTCTGCCGCCAAGCAACAGTGTGTAAGCACTGTTGTGTTTCGGTTTGAAGGTCATTGAATTCAGTGAAATTACCGGGCATTATGAGACTTAACATCTTACGTCTCAAGATGACGAGCGCAGTTCAGTGCCATACAGTGCTTTGTAATTCAAATTTCTGTATGGTGTTGCTTCTGTTTATGAGCAGGCGTGGCGCTTACGATCAGGCGAACGCCTCGCTCGTCTCGTCATTCAATCAAATAAAAATAAAAAAGTAGAATAGTGGTAAATTGTTAGCTTGTTAGCATAAGCAACTACTAGTTAGTTTTAATAATGTCAGTTCTCCTCCAGAAAAAGCCAATTTAGGAGTTGTCATGATGATTTTTATCTTTTCTTATGTACGTGTCAGGTTGTTTTATCGTGTGCGTGGTCATAGGTCATGTACGTGTAATGAGCTTAAATTAATTATAAAGAAACTATCTAATCTTTTTTCCGCTGCCCTTGTCCCACTCGCAGTGGGGTCGGCGCAACATGCTTTTTAACACATTTACAGAAACATTTGACTTGTATTTTTGACTGCCTCCAACCCCTGTGGGTAGAAAACACCCAATAAATATATGCGGATCACACAAACATTTGTCTCAGTGCGGGATTCGAACCCACTCTCGCTTCGCAGCCGGCTACTCGTCCACTATGCGGCGAAGACTGTCAAAACAATCATTATCACCATTAGTCTCACTGACCGTACCAAATAGCAAATCTACCACCACGTCGAAATTCTTGCCAAAAAGGCGACTCTCCACGATCGCCCATTTCCCCAAACACTTTCCCACAAGCCCAATACATCATACTGGCCGTTATCAGGAACCTTCCTGCACCATTACGGATTAAAAAATATACTTCGGACATCCACCTCACCATTCAAATAAAGACCAAAGCGCCTGCTCAAAACCGCACAGAAAACTTACGCCAAAAACGAAAATGTATAAAACAACAAGGCACATAATTGCGTGAAAACAAAATGGGTGGATTTATACAGCAATTTTAATTCGGTGGGCTCGTTCAGTGAATTAATAATGGAATTAAGTGGCCGCAAGGGACCGCGTTCGGTTCCCGCAATGAAAATGGGGCATTGTTTTGGAAAATTGATGCGGGTTAATGTTCAGTATTATGTTTAAGTTAACTTGGTGATTATTTTATTACATGTATACTTTAACACTAAGAGATAGTGTATAAACGCTTGGACCAATTTGGACGTGCGTTTCAAACACATGTGTGATTATTCGAATCGGAAATTAAATTTTTAGTAGTAGAGCCAAGCTGTAGACAGTTTTGTCTACAGTATGAATGGGCCGACTCGACCGGGTCGTTACTGTCTCACAGAAAACCTACGTAAAGTAGAGGCTTGCTGATGCGTTACGTACGGTGAATGAGATAACCGGAGGTCCAAATCCCCATTCCCTTCCCAATCTCGAATTAGTCCTTTCCTTTAAGGTCGGCAAACGGCAATGTGCCTATGATTCTTCTAGTATTGTGGGCGTACACTTGCTCGTTTGCCGGTCTATGATATTAAAAAAATCTTAATCATAGTAAGTAAGACCTGAATCAAGTTGTGACTAATACAAGCCTCGTCAGTAACCATTAATCAATTCTCGGCGAATGTAAAAATATAGCGATGTTTACTAAATGGTAGGCTGCCGGCCATTTGTCTCGCCGCTCTCCTTTGCCGGTTTAACCACTGCCTGATAAAGTTAATTTTAAATTCCGCAAATGGTTCTTATTGGTGCTTTAATTCCGCTGATTAATCTGGTTATACTTTATGAATGTTACTCAGGTGGATAATGGGTTGAATTCAAGCTAAAATACCTGAGTGAAACAGGTGCGAATGTATGTTATATAATTATGTATTACCCGTCAAAGAACTAGGTATCCGTGGAATGGGGTATTTTTTTATACCGAATTTTAAAATAATGTTTAATTGTTGCAAACATGTTGTATGCAAAAGAAAATATATTTTTTATCCGAGCACGGCAAAGTGACTGCACAACACCTGATGGTAAGCGTCATGCAGTCTCAAAAACCAGTAACCATCGACAAACAATGTGTTTATCGGTGGCCAACAGTCATGCCGGCTCTTCGCAGAGGGAAGAAGCAAATCGAGGCGCCTACGACAGGACAGTACAATAATACAAGGATATACCTCTATACCCGCCCCAACCATCAAGTCATGGTACAAGCCCCTCGGGAGAAACGGATATAAACTGGCTGATCCCGGAACGCCATCCACACAAGGCGTGTGGGTCACTATGACAGGTTTTAACACCATATGTATAGTGGTCGCTATCCGGGTGGATATGAATATATATCACCAGCAAAATTCGAAATAGAACGCAATAATGATTTAAAAATCGGTATGAGCACAAAATTCTCTGGTTTATAGGTTAAGTTGCATGCATATGCGACTATAATTCGCGCACCGATCCTGCCAGCTAACCTGCAAGACAGGTCGTCATCCTTAAGACGCCATCGATCATGTTGATAATTGTAATTTATATTGGACACAAACATGGCCGCCGCATGAGTTATGGGTGCATTAACAGATTCAAGGCGTGTAATGCGGACCAGCGTCTTTGGGTTAGCACGCACTGCGTTTAAACGCAGGTGGTTTTAATCCACCGAAAAATGTAACGTACAACTGTGGTTGCACGCACTAGCATTTTTTTGTGAATTATTTAAAAAACGGTCAAGTGCGAGATGAATTGGCCCACTGACGATTCCGCACCAAAGCTACAACTCCCTCAAATATTTTATCATTTGTTAGGATATTCATCATTATTAAAGCGCCAAATTTTACCCGATTAAGCCACGTTGTAGACAGTTTTGTCTACAGCTTGAATGGGTCTGACCAAATTGTTACCACATTCTCGAAGAAAATCGATCTTTTTTTTGTTGTTCTTGTTTTGTTTGTGAGTGAGATATCTGGAAGCCGAAATCCCCCATTCCTGCCCGAATTCTCATATATCCCCTCCCGTTAAGGTCTGCAACGTGTCCATGACCCTACTGACACTGCTCCTGGACAGTGGAGGTCACTTACCTCGGGTGACACACTTGCTAGTACGCTAACCTATATTATATAAAAAATTACAAACAAAGAGTTTATCAGTGGTCACTAGAATCCACTCCGAGGAGGAAAGAAACAAATCGAGGGGCCTGAGACAAGACAGGCGGAACTAATGCAGGATATGCACTGGGATACAGTGATGTACCCATATACCCGCCTCAAACAACCATCAAATTCTATCGCAAGCCCCTTGGGAGAACCGGATATACACTGGCTGATCCTGGAACGCGATCGACACATGATATTCACTATTGCAGGTTTAACACCATGTGTACGGATAGCGACCAGCTATCCGGACGGATATAAATATACCACCAGTAAATAGCTATTTATTTATTTATTTAAACTTTATTGCACACAAGGAGTACAGGACATAACACTTAAATATAACTAAGTTGAGAAGTACAATTGGCGGCCTTATCGCACAGGGCAATGTCTTACAGGCAACCATGGGATGGAGAAGAAAGAACGAGAAAGAAAGGGAAGTCAAGAGTGTACAATAAGCTAATTTCAGAAAGTATACATAAATATAATAGATAATTGATTTAATTAATATACTAAATAAATATTATTGAATAAATATTATGAACTAGCTATCACCGTTCCAAAGATATAACTCTATAAAGGACAGACAGCGATACAGACAAACTGATTAGACTTAGCAATAGCGTACCGTTAGCAACTTAGCATCCATTTGTACGGAATGTAATGCTTGTTACTAATTTAATATGCACTCTTTACACGATTTATTTCGCTCGCCAACAACTCCGTAACTTATTATATATTACTAACGAGTTTAAACAATTAAGTATATTTTGGTAATAACCCTAATGACTTCTCATAAACCGGCGCTATAGTGCAATCCAAATACAGCAGTGGAAATTGTTTTACATTAATATTTAATGGTAAAAAACAACTCTTTGATAAGTGCATTAAATTACCATGTAGGCCTCGTTAGTTGTGATAAATATGTCAGCACTTACACAAGACAGAAGCACTTTATGTGTGAGTTGCACTAACCGTCGGTTAGGGTTAAAGTTATTTTAAGAAGCAATGGTTGTTGATTATAGTACTCAAATAGGCATGTCTAATAGTGTAAAAAAATATCCATTTTGATTTATCGTGAAAAATATCGATAAATTGGTTTGACATTTGATGATTTTTGGTTCACGTTTCATGGCATCCGATTTTTTTAATATCGATTTAAATATACGTATAGATGTATCAAATCAAAATATTTCGATGTATCGCAGATACGACATTTTTTAACATCCGTAAACTGAAAACAAATAATACATCCTTAAAATAATGTGACCCATTGCTCCTTACAAGAACTTAATTAACTGACGGTTGGTGCAATCCACCCTTAATGTACGTTGAAGTCCTGTCAATAGGGTTAAAAATGTTGTAACGGGCAATGGTTCTTATTAATTTCAAATAATGTGAAAAATGATTGCTAGCTATATTTTGTAGTGAGGTCTTGTGGGTTTCACAGCTTCACCTGACAAGAAGACTAGCTCTAGCCATAGAAAATAGCAGCGTAAATTCAAACCGACGTAAAGTAGCGGCTTGCTGCTGCGTTTCGTACGGTGAGTGAGATATCCGGAAGCCCAAATCCCCGCCCCTTCCCAATCCCTAATTATCCCTTTCCTTTAAGGTCGGCAACGCGCCCATGATTCTTTTGGTAGTGGGCGTACATGGGCGGTGGAGATCACTTACCATCAGGTGACTCACTTGCTCGTTTGCCGGCCTATGCTATAAAAAAAACGTTTTAGGAGACTCGGACCTCGGCTGGAACGGTCAGATGTCTGTCACGCCAATACACCACTATACCGTAAGCCATATATAAAAATTCTTCGTAACTCGGAGTCCAATGTTGTGGATTTGTTGTCATTTTTAATTATCCAGAGATAATAATTTCAAATTTGGAAGGTAAGTTATGACGTAATTTGATAAAAGAAATGTTCTATTTCTAATTTATAATAATAAGCCTTTAGACCATTATAAGCAGGTATCCTGTTACCATATATTCCATTAAAATATTCATGCCACCAAGAACGATACTAAATATACACAATCACATCTTAATTCTCCTTCTAATCGTAGAGGATATCCTCCATTTCTAATTAGGTAAAAACATTTAAATATCATAGAAAACGTTCAACACAAAGATAAGTGGAACCAAGTCCATTAGACATAATTAAAGCGAAACAGCGGCACTCAATCGTGAGGAGATAAGGACATTTACTTAGGGTTACCAGATGTAAAATGCAAAAGTCCTGACAAGAGTCTAATTACTTTAAAAAAATGGCCTGACGTTTGCCAAAGCGCGCGCTCCTTTCTGTCACTTGTATTGTACAGTAATACCCCGACTTACGCTACCCCGTTTTACGCGAATTCGGAGATACGCGGTTATTCTTTTTGATGGCCGCGCGCGTCAGCTCTCTTATTCCGCCATGTTAGTGGTCCGTTTACGACAGGTTCGAACGTGTTCCGCATTGAATTGTTTTACGTACATTGTGTTTTATTGATAACCTCAAATTATGTCACTCAAAAGTGCATGCAAAGTTGTACCCCGACTTACGCGAATTCGACTTACACGGTTATAGCTCGGTCCCACCTATCGCGTAAGTCCGGGGTATTACTGTATTCATTTGGGTTAATTATCATTTATAATAAATAGTAAATAATACCAGCCCTATATTACATACGTCTCACTGCTAGGCACGAGCCTTTTGTGCGAGTGGGATATAATGAGTGCGGGGCTTAGTCTAATATATTCTTCAAATATAGTTTTTAGGATTTATTAAGATTCTGAGATTTTCAAAGTTCGACCGGAATCTTAACAAACACCTAATCCTGATATTTTAGGATTAATGTTTACATCTGGTAACCCTACCTTTACTCCAACCGTCCACGTTGGATCCGACAAACTGGCAGCACAGATAATGCCACTCAAGTACATGAAACATCAGACCATTGCGTTCCAGGCTTAAAAAGTGAACTTGCAAAGACAGGTTCCTACACATTCCGGAAAGCATCGTAATAAAACCACCCATCTGCCAATCATGACGTATTGAAAATTGCACTTTATCTCATATATATCAGGGTTTAATTGGCCGTGAAAGAGTTGTAATATAAGCTCTTATTGGAGACGACAGAGGCACGATTTCCCGTGATACTGAACGTGACAAGTAGCATCTGATCATTCGGAGAAATGGGATTTATTTCGGTTTGTAAAGAGCGAATGTTGCGTAATTTTGCATGACATATCTCCTTTGTGAGGGCTTGAATGGACAAGCGATGTCTGCTCCCGAGCTGTCCGTCGCAAATTGAATTTAATATTCTCGAAGTAGAGATTACATTATGTGGGTTTTGGCATTGTTTTTTGAGCAGTTGGGTCGTCTGGTAAATACGATCAATTAGTTCAGACCGGTTGTGATACAGCTCCTAACATTTACGTTACTCGATTGGGGAGAAACGACCACGTCCCGTGAGAGTGTGCCACAGGGTTGCCAGCAGAGCCAACTTATTTTATACAATTGGTAGTTTAACGAAAATGATCCAACTATTAGCAATAACTTTTAGCAATAAAATTTATTTAAAAAAAAAAAGATTATTTGTTGGTATCGACCACGTCCCGTGAGAGTGTGCCACAGGGTTGCCAGCAGAGCCAACTTATTTTATACAATTGGTAGTTTAACGAAAATGATCCAACTATTAGCAATAACTTTTAGCAATAAAATTTATTTAAAAAAAAAAAGATTATTTGTTGGTATCTAGCTTAAAACTTCTTTGTTCTAAAAAATATGTTATTATATCAAAATAATATGAAGTTCTAAGTTATAAAGACCGATTTTTTTTTAATTCAACGGTGTGGATTGGATCCTTTTCGTTAAACAAGGTCCAATTTGACGTTCAGAATACAATCAGTGGTAAAAACCTTAACATATATAAAAATAATAATAATTTTGTCACGTAACCTTCCGTTGAATTCTTTAGCTTAGCTATCCAATCATACATAAAACTACACGACACAAAAAAGGATACAATCACCACTACAATTATACAGTTTTTGTATCTAATTGTACATCTGGCAGCCCTGGTGCGCCTTTTAATACGCGATCTATAGCTGTCATATTGAAGATCTCACGACTCAGGGTATGTGATAGTTTGATTGAATAGTAATTGGTATGCCTTTCCCTTTAGAAATTTATTGAGAACCTTCGAGGGAACCGACTTTATTAGGTTCAAACTACTTTTTTATTATGTATTAATTGTATAAATCATTATTGCTATAACTTATGGTTAATTTGGTATTTTAGCGCACGCGTTGGCAATACTGTATCCACAATGAAATTAATTATAACACACAGAAATCAACTTGGCACCTCAGTGGAATGCGCGTCCCCTCCCACCACACCCCACCGCCTACCGCTCTCGCCCTCGACGCGTCATTACGGTCAGTAAATTAAATACTACCGTTACGCACGCGCCTCCTTCGTGTTTTTTTCGTTGTTATTATTGTTATTTTTATGGATATAGAACTGTTACCAAAAAATATACCTACATTTAACCCCCTTATTGATAAACGCTGAATAGGTATCTATTGATTAATTATTATATGTTTAGCGTCAGTCACACATTTGTCATCTGTCAGAGTGAGAATGAGACAAAACATATTTTAGTAACCAATTTAGTAGGTACGCACGCGAACCCGCGCCCGTGAACTTCGCTTGAAAACGTGCCCATCCACATTCGCAGTCACAATAACTTGTATCGATGGGTCTTATAAGGGTACTTGAATTTTTTATGCAGTTAGTACATTCCTATGACGTCATTACACCGAGGTGCCTAGTTAACTTCTGCGTGTTATACTATTGCATCTAAGGGTTCCGAGGATGCTGCATGCATACTAGCAATAATAATAATACTAACAGTAATACTCATCTCGCGAGCAAAATTCTCTTTTTTATGTCATAGGGCGGCAAACGAGCGAGTGGGTCACTTGATGGTTAGTGATCTCCATCGCCCATGTACACCTAAAATACTACAAGAATCAAAGGCGCGTTGCCGACCTTAAAGGGAAGGGATAATTGAAGGGATTTTTTTGGGCTTCTGGATATCTTACTCACCATTCGAAACGCAGCAGCAAGCCGCTACTTTACGTCGGATTATGTAAGACAATGGTAACGACCCAGTCGAGCCGGCCCATTCATTCTATAGACAAAACTGTCTACAGCGTGGCTCTACCACTCATGAAGATTTCTGATGAATGGAAAAGCTATGTTATCGAAACTAGCATCCTTAGCATCTCTCATCGGTCCTCTTAGCGTTAAAACTAACCAACTGTTGATATCATTCAATTAATCAACTACACGCAATATATAAAATCAATCATTAAAGAGAAATTTAATTAAAATATAAATGTACCTGCGTTATTTATTACCAACACTGTATCATTAAGTATTAATAAACATTTATAATTCCATATGTAATAAGGTAGGCAATACATTTATCTTTTTTTAAACTCGGAATTAAGAAGGTTGGCTTTGGGCGGATATAAATTATTAAATACATATTTATTGGTAAATGTTTTAAAAACCCATTTAGAAGTTGTGTTTTTGTACGACATAAGCGAGAATTAGAAAACCGTCATTCACGAAGCCGATTCATTTCATTCAATTCATTCATTCATTTATACGATTCTTTTTTCAAATTTTATGACTGTATTGTAAACGAGAGTTACCTAATACATTCTCCTTGGTATCAGGTGATAAACTCTCTCTTTATAAATAGGGTTTAACGCGTGTAGCTAAGCTCTTATGCCAGCGATAGATATATAGCTACAAAGGCTTGAACTTTTGTTTGAAGACCTTTCAACACTCATTTGATAACATGTTTGTCGCAAACAAGTGTACCTTCCAGAAATGCTTTGCAAACATGTGTGATCGAGTACTATCTATTAGACGACATATAGGATGGACGACGAACTGGGGACGCGGCTTGCCTTTATTGTTTATGTGCTGTAATTGCATATTACATTGGTGGTAGGATATTTATATCCGCCCAGATAGCGACCACCGTACACATGATGTTAAAATCTGCCATAATGATCCACACACTTTGTGTGGATCGCGTTCGAGGATCAGCCAGTGTATATCCAGTTCGCAGTCTGTCGGAAACCCCTCGATTTGCCTTACCTATCCGAAGAGGAAAGAAGCATTTATAGAGGCCGGCATGACTCTAGTGACCACCAATAAACTCATTGTTTGTCAGTGGTCGCTGGATTTTTGACTGCACTACGCTTACTAGCAGGTGTAGTGCAGTAACTTTGCCATGCTCGGATAAAAAAAAACAAACAGATGGAAAGACAGGCAGACAAATTTATAACACTCCTATTTTATAAAAGTATATCCTTTTATCACAAGGCCTATAAGGTGGACAGACGACCTGATAAAGGTCGCAGGAAGTCGCTGGACGCAGGCCGCTTCCAACAGGTCGGTCTGGAAATCTTTGGGGGAGGCCTATGTTCAGCAGTGAACGTCCTGTGGCTGATGATGATGATGATATCCTCTTTTATTAACATACTAGGTTTTACTATTACATCATCATCATCATCATCATCAGCCACAGGACGTCCACTGCTGAACATAGGCCTCCCCCAAAGATTTCCAGACCGACCTGTTGGAAGCGGCCTGCATTATAATTTACATTTACTATTACAATATTACCGAAATCCGAATCGAAACTAATAGACTATAGCAGTATCAAAACAGTTTGTCCGCGTCGCAGTTGTCATAAAGTGAGGTTATTGCGAGGGGTGACAAGGGGTCAACGCGGGACCCTAAATCTAGGGTAGTAATGCCAAGACGGCGGCTGCCGACAACTGCCTCTTACGTGCAATAAACGTTTTATTTTATGTATTTTTGTACAAGGGGTAAGTTGATTTGTATATAAAGCATAGTCGTGTTATTTATGACGAGACGGCATGATGATAAGTATCTCTCGATGATAAGGATCGAGACAGAAGAAGCATAAACAGTAACAACACCAATCACTTATGGTCTTGAGACTTAACATCTTATGGTCTTGGGGTGACAAGCGCAGTTCAGTGCCATGCACTGATTTGTAATTCAAAGTTCTCTAAGGTCTTTTTTTGGGGGCAAGGGCGTACCATGAGGCGAGCGCCTTGCTCGCCTCGTAATTCAATCAAATAAAAACAAACAAAATTGCGAATTATGGAGTACTACATGGCACTGGAATGCTTTCGTCACCCTAAAATATAAGGTTTTTGGTCTCATAATGTCTGTCTTCAATGACCTTCAGACCGAAACATATTGCCAACATTGCTGACACCTTGTTGCTTGGCGACAAACATAGACAAACGGTGGTACCTACCCATATATGATATATGCATATAGAATATGGAAAAACCTATGTTACACTCAGTTGGAATACTACTAAGCGGTCACCCATCCAGTTTAGCGAATCTGACGCATTTAAGTTGTTTTTTTCTTAAGACGCAACATTACCACATACAATACACACACCCAAACAACAAAGTCACACTTATGACATCCCACTTTTTTGTGGAGGGTAAAAATCGACCCATAAAGAAACTGGTAACAGTTTGCATTCAAAAACACCACAAGGAAAATAAAATTATCTTCCATTTCGGAAAGACGAAAAAGTAAAATATCTCAATAAGGGTTCCGACGTAGTCGTGTTCGTGATAAGAATGTAAACAAGGGTTATTCGATAAAATGGCAACGAATCGGAACCTACGGATGGAGATATACAAGTATCTGAAAATACCGCGTAGGGGAATGATTTTGAAAAGGACTGATACAGGAATAGGATAGTTGACTTGATTTTTTTATTATTTTAATCAATATAGCGTAGCATAGGCCGGCAATTGAGCAAGTTTGTCACCTGATAGTAAGTGATCTCCACCGCCTATGTACGCCCACTATACCAGAAGAATCATGGGCGCGTTGCCGACCTTAAAAGAAAGGGATAATTAGGGATTGGGAATGGGAGGGGGGATTTGGGCCTCCGGACATCTCACTAACCGTACGAAACGCAGCAGCAAGCCGCTACTTTACATCGGTTTTCTGTGAGACAGTGGTAACTCGGTCGAGCCGGCCCATTCATACTGTAGACAAAACTGTCTACAGCGTGCCTCTACCACTAATAGATACATAAAAAACAAATTACTTAAAGTACTAGTTAATGATTGCAATTTATTAACGGCTAGTTACCACAGCTCTGTTGGAACCAGTCTAAACGAGATAGCATTAAAGCTGTTCGTTTCACAACATTACTAGCTAATCCATAACAACATGGATGTTTCGGCTGATTATTTTGCTACATAATTAATAAAGAGAAATTATGGTCGGGTTCCCTGGGCCAGCTGATTCACTTGATTACTATCAAGCTAATTTTCCGTGAGTAGCTTCGTTTCGATGAGACGCCCAACAATTCCCTATGCGAAAATTCTCTATTGTGGTAGCTAACAGAGGTAGCAAGGATAGAATATTTCGATTTGATGATACTCAAAAATTTATTATTTTATTTGTAGGACAATATGACTGTTAAATTATATAAATATTAACTAAGTAAAAACAAAAAATCAGCTGGTTAGTAATCATTTTTATGACCTCGTTATCGATACCTATTGGAAGCCCCTCCTTCCAATAGGTATGATTGGTACCAGGTAACCCACTTGCTCCTTTGCCGGCCTATGCTAAAAAAAGTCAGATAATGATTTGTGTAATGTAGGGGCCCGTTATGAAAAGAATTTTCGCAACTTACATTTTAATGGGGGTAAACGGGGGGGGTTGAAGTTTGAAACACAGGAGCAGAGCAGTCATATGCACGCGGATAAACCCACGTGGTACAACTAGTAAATAAAACAAGGATAATCAATACACTTCATGACACAGCTGAAACTGTGAGCAATAGCATTACCTAAGAACTTTAACTAAGATACAAAATAATTGTTATTTATCGCGGTTACAAGTTATCGTTATTTATAGCTATAAACGGTAACGGTAAACAGGTTTAAATATATACTAGAATTAAACGTTAATAATATGGTTTTGAGTTTAGACTGATGGAGTTTATATTTAACTAGCGCCGGCCTCGCACGGGTAAATATGTTTGTTACGACATCAAATTACAAATCTTTGAATTTTTCGGCTTTTCTGTACTACAATATGTATGTTTTATACATATATACCTTCCTCATGAATCTATCTATTGCTGAAAACTGCATTAAAATCGGTTGAATTGTTTAAAAGATTTAAGCGAACAGACACCAGAGGCGACTTTATTTTATACTATGTAAAGAGATGATTACAGATTTTTCGCTTCAATTCCGAGTGAAGACGTTATTTTCATATAATGAAGGCTGCAATTAGTTGGCCACAGGCCACAGTTGAGACCACCTCTTCCAGTTTTGGGGTTCTTTACGGTCTTATTACAAAACGTAATCTTATTTCAAACTTGGTTTATATCAACAAATTACTACAGGGTACCATAGCAACCTATAGATAGAGACATTGTTTAAAGTTTTTTTTTTATTTGACTGAATGACGAGACGAGCAAGGAGCTTGCCTGATCGTAAGCGCCATGCCTGCCCATAAACAGAAGCAACACCACACAGAACTGTAATTCAAAGTTCGCAGTTCGCTTTTACAAAGCACTGCATGGCACTGAACTGCGCTTGTTACCCCATAAGATGTTAAGTCTAATAATGCCCAGTAATTTCACTGGCTTCAATGTCCTTCAAACCAACACACAACAGCGCTTACACACTGTTGCTTGCCAGCAGAAATAGACGGCGCGGTGGTACCAACCCAGACGGCCTCTCGCATACGAGGGACCTACCACCTTGTAATTTAGACGACGTTTTGTAATAAGATCTTTTACGTTTCGATTATCGTTTAATAAACTTTAATAGAACATTGTCAAATCCCAAAACATTACATCAAAAATAGGTAGTAACATAAAGCCAGCTGATGCCATCACGTATCCGAACCTTTACGGAAAACTTTAAACCATGATCGTATCTTAATCCGGCAATAACCTGCGCATTAAGGGAGGAGGGAGGGTAGGCAGGTTAGCAGTACAGTCACGTGCCGCGTCATCTGTGGGGACCCGGGGTTTTGTTTCACTCCGTTTTTGGGGAAAATGGCTGGTTTTGAATCTACGTTTATAGATGTATATCTTATTAGTGTTACTACTAGTATAAATGTGAATGTTTGGATGGTTGTGAGTTTTTTATTTGTATGTTTGTTAGTCAATCACGCCTTAAGTCTGAACGGTTGTGGATGAAATATGGTATAAACCATGCCCTGGATTAGGAAAGGCAAAAGGCTACTCATGCGGGGGAAGCCGCGCGCTAGAGTTAGAAGGATTATAAATGTGTTTTTTTTTGAGACGCTCGCCTGATGCCACGCATGCTCATAAACAGAAGCAACACCACACAGAACTTTGAATTACATAGCACTGTATGGCACTGGACTACACTAGTCACACCGGGACATAGATGTTAACTTTTATAATGCCCAGTAATTGGCACACACTCTGTTGCTTGACGGCAGTAACAGACTGAAGGTTGGTACCCAGACGGCCTTTTACATAAATTGGATCTACCATTTTGCAAAATATTTGTGAGTTTGTAATGTACATTTTTGTTAATCAATCATGCTTTAATGACTGCAGGGATTTTAATGAGATTTGACAGGAAGATCGTGACCCGGACTAGGTTACTTATTATCCCGGAAAAAGAAATTCCGCGTTATATTTAGGCTGCACTTACCATCAAATGCAGTGTAGTTACTTTGCCGTTCAGATAAAAAAGAATTTCATAAGAGCATGATTGCTTATTCATGATATCATATCTATTAATTTAAAGTACACAGCCTTAACTCTGTTAAAAAAAGAAACAATAGTGACGTAACCAGATTAAATCAGGAAATTAAGCGAGTTGAAACGTTTTATTCGGTTGAATCGACAGTAGCTGTTAGTTCTTGACAGCCGTTACGATTGCTCAGATGAACGGAGATTACGTCACTCAAATGTAACCCTTGAATGAATCTACAGCTTAATACGATTAAGATTTCGGAAAAAAGGGCATCTCGAGTTCTCTGTAAGCCATACGGATTTTAATAGAATAAAAAGCGTATAAAAAAAGCAAACGCCGAACTGATTTCTATTCTTTCTAATTTCAAATAGTGTCGTTTGATTGGCGGAGAGCTGGTCAGTTGAATGTTTTGGTTTATTTTTGGCAACAAATGAGCAACTAAGTAGCCTGATGGTAAATGTTGTCCACCACTCGGGATTAAATAAAAAAATACACCCAACAGTCACTCATATATGATACTCTAGTAAGATACGAGTCTTGTGCCGTGGGTATTAAGAGCTACGAGAAACTGTCGATCTCACAACACCCAATTCAAAGAAATATTATAAATACAAATTTTGTATTTATCTTGGTGCGGGGATTCGCGGCTTCTAGTGTCACAGCCGTCTACTGGCCCGATGCGTCACGGATTATCCCTTTTTAACCGACGAAAAAATGGAGGGGTCTCAATTCGACGCGTTTTGATTTGTGTGATTTTTCTATGGTCGTATTGTATGGTTATTTTTTAATTCGAACAAGGTCTCATGAGGTGTCTCGTTTTAATTTTAAGAAGATATTCCATTCATAAGGATGTGACATCGAAGACGAAAGGTTCATCATTGATTCACCGATTTTGATGATTCATAAAAAAAGTAGGTAAATTATAAACATTTAACGAATAAAAAAAAACAAAAATTCAACTGCAAAAAAGACAATTTAAAAGTAATGCGCTAAAAAGACCGAAACAAGATTGCAAATAGAAAACAAAATAAACTATAGACAAAGTAAACTCTACTAAGGTTTAACAGAATATATTATGAGCTGAAAGCCTAAATTAAGTGCCCGTTTTAAGTTTAGTTACATTACATACTTTGGTTTATAGTTTTCAATAGGATCTACTTATGCAAAAAGGAACCAACCCACAACAAGTTCAAATGGAGATACTGATTTTGTTTTACTAAATTCATTAATTTAAATTGATTTTCATACCGTGTTTTTTTTTTTGCAGAACCGTACATGGAATATATTTAACGCACGATTTTCCAAAAAACTACACGATAACATTAATTATAATTGTTGAATTTACAAAATTAGTACCTCCATTTGAATGTGCTATGGGTTGGTATTTTGCTATTATTATTATTTTTTATTTTGCTATTTTGTTGTTTGGTTGGTTGTTGTTTGGTTGGTTTGCCGTAAGTAGGTCCAACTGGGGGACCCATTGCCAGTTTTCTATTTTTTTTATCTTTCTATTAGTTTTATATGTCGGTTTTATTTTTGTAATATTAGAAATTAATTTTCTACATTTGTTAATGATCTCGTGACCATAGTATAACCACAATTAATTATACAAAACACATTTTTAAGAACCATTGAATCTATGTCAGTCAAAGACGCTCAACACTTGATCATTGAAACCTCAGAACATGACATAGACCGTCGTTTTGTAGCGGCTTTGTATAAAACGCAAGTCCGCTCTTGCATGGAGTATTGCAGCCATCTTTGAGATGGCTCAGCTAAATATCAGCTTGCCGTACTGGACTCGATTGAACGCAGAGCCAAGAGATTGATAGGCGATGAAAAGCTGGTGAAGACTAAGCTTCACAGCCTGGATCACCGCCGTAAGGGTGCCTGCTTGTCGGTTTTTTATAGACTGTACTTCGGTGAGTGTGCACGAGAGCTACATCAGCTCATCCCGCCTCCCCCTTCTACCATCGGAGCACCAAACGCACAGCAGGATATCATCCCTACTTGGTTGATATTCCTCACATTCGCACCCAGCGCTATAAATCTTCCTTTATAATGCGCACAGCCAAGCAGTGGAATTCCCTGCCTGCGTCTGTCTTTCCGAGTGCGTACAACCCAAGTGTCTTCAAGACCATTTTTGATAAAAAAAAAAAGGCTGGTTGTATACATCCATTGAACTGTTCGTGGAGCCATCCATCTTATCCTGACAGGGTGACACCCGTGTCGACAGCCGACTTGCATCACACCGCACCTTGTAGTATCATTCCGTACATCTTTAAGAAGGTAATCATACATTTACAAGGAGGTAGGTACCTCGTATGCGAGAGGCCGTTTGGGTTGGTACCACCGCGCCTTCTATTTCTGCCGCCAAGCAACAGTGAGTAAGCACTGATGTACTTCGGTTTGAAGGACATTGAGGCCAGTGAAATAACTGAGCATTATGAGACTTAACATCTTATGCCTCGAGATGAAGACGCAGTGCTTTGTAATTCAAAGTTCTGTGTGGTGTTGTTTATGGGCAGGCGTGGCGCTTACCATCAGGCGAGCGCCGTGCTCGTCTCGTCATTCAATGAACTAAAAATAAGATATATTGAACGTAAAAATGCGCTGTTGTGTAACATAAAAGAGCTGATTTGAAATGGCGATGGATTTCTTGACATTTAAACCCGCTTAGTATTGAAAAGCTTGGCAGTTCTAAAACGGCCACTTAACCTTACTTAGAAAACATGTGAAGGGCGGTTCTTTTCACCCTCCGCTGAGTCTATGGCACAAATCTATAAGTTTAATGTCAAGTGATTCAGAAATGCTGAGGTAGCGGCCAGTAGGCAGACCTTAACGTGGTTTCGATTCTGATTAAACTGAAGGGTTTGATGGGCCAATTGTGCTAAAAAACAAAATCAATAAGAATTAAACAGGTTAGAAAATAAATTAACAAATTTTGAGCCGATGCTATTAAAATACTTTGGTAAATTGTTGTGATAGAAATTTGGTATATTTTATTTTAAGTGTTTTTTTGTTTATAGCATATGTAAACGAGCAAGTGGGTCTCCTGATGGTATGTGATCTCCACCGCCCATGTATGCCCACAATACCACAAGAATCATGGGCGCGTTGCCGACCTTAAAGGAAAGGGAAAATTAGGGATTGGGAAGGGGAGGGGGATTCGGACCTCTGGATATCTCACTCACCATACGAATTATGGTCGGTTTTAACACCATGTATACGGTGGTCGCTATCCGGGCCTATGATTGTGACAACCTTTAAATTAAGTATATTATTGATTAATCTATGATTACTAATATTATTGTATGCCATGTTGGTGATCCTTAAATAAATAAAATTAATAAACAAATAAGAATATCCTACTACCAGCAGATGGATGTTGGATAATAGAATCAGTAGATAATTTTCTACAATGACAGCCGTACCAACAGCAGAGCTATTGCCAGAATAACCATGAAAATACCATTAAATTAATTACAAGTTCCAATTAACAATAAAGAGCAGCATTC
The DNA here is from genome assembly GCA_949126905.1 of Amorpha juglandis. Classification (NCBI taxonomy): domain Eukaryota; kingdom Metazoa; phylum Arthropoda; class Insecta; order Lepidoptera; family Sphingidae; genus Amorpha; species Amorpha juglandis. The sequence continues at coordinate 2,383,065 of OX421383.1, forward strand.
GAAATAATCCGATAGGAAACGAATAAAATTTGAAACTTGATAGCCACTTAACTGAAAACTTGATTCAAATAAACCATCGTTGTATTAATATGCAGTAAATTACCGCGCGACATTAGTTAAGAGCCGTCCGTGAGCAAAACACCGCGCGATCGAGGTTTTTAGAGGCTATCTAGTCATTACTTAAAATAAATATTGATTAAATAAATATACAATATATTTTTACAATCTGTCAGCTTTACTTTGTTCGATTCAAATTCATGTTAATGCTGATATATATTTTTAAATTGTCGTTATAAATGAACCATAAAAATGGGAAAAATGCAAAGATTCCGTGCGTCTCCTTTTAAAGTACAGAATGTTATCAAATGAGATTAACATCACTAGATAGGCAATTTAATAACGAATATTTTGCCCGTTTTAAATTTTCGAAAAGACCAAAACCTGATTTTTTAAATCAATTATTCGCTAAATACGTGCATATTCTGCACTCGCCGAGTACACGATTCAGTATGGCGCGAGACAGTCAAGGTCGTTTGCTCACGGACGGCCCTTAACGAAGCTTGCTCAAGTAGCATTAATCATTCAGTTATCTTTAATGAGTACGCATACATTATCATGTTTAAATGGTTTAACATAATGATTTTTTACTTTTATGCGAATGTTCAAATTGAACTAATTTAAACGGATTTTATCGCGGATTTTATTTAAATTTTGGTCCCTTTGTTTCGAAATCTTTTCAGCCTTCGTGACAGTTACGTGTACACAAGAGCTGAATTATCTCTTAAGAGTTCTACGTGTGGAAGTTTAAAAAATCTGATAGCAGGCATCTAGGAGATTTCGGCCTTAAGGTAGAATCTAGTAATTAGGTGGTGACGTAGTTGAGTTGTTTCGAGTATATTATACAATTTTTTTTACGTCAAAGCGGTGGAATATCGTGCAATACCATCTGTAGCCGCATAGCGACTTTGCGAACATAGAAAAGGCAAATATACGAATCGAATTCAAAACCTTTTCAATTCTTTTTCGTCGGTTAGAAGATCCCATAGCTGAGATAAACATTTAAGCAAACGTTTATTTTCATAAAAAATACCATAATGATTATTCCAGGCTTAAACTCAAGTGTATCTCATTCGTAACTCAGGACAAAATCAAGACCAATTAATATTTCTGAGTAGCGACGCGTGCTTGAATTCACAGAACACAATAATCAACCGCACCAACTAATGTATACAGCAATTAATTGCACTGACCGTGTGTGGAACAATGTATTGAAAGACGAAAATGCCAGACATTCTTTTTTTATAGTTTAAGCCGGCAAACGAGCCAGTGGTAAGTGATGGTAAGTGATCTAACTGCCCATGTACGCCCATAATATCAGATGAATCACAGGCGCGTTGCCGACGTTAAGGAAAGGGATAATTAAGAATTGGGAAAGGGAGGAGGATTTGGGCCTCCGGATATTCTTTCACTATACGAAACTCAACAGCAACGATGATTCTCTGTCAGATGGTGCCATCGCCTCCATGGAGCCGATGGGCGCCTGGGGCGGACTCCCCCCCTAGCTAAGCTATTGGTTGTATCCCTGCCAACCTATTTGTTGTACGGGCGTTAGGTTAACCTAATATCTAAAGGGGCTGGCGATAATTCTATGCCTTTTTTATGAAAACTGTAGAAATGCTACCGCATTGAGCCAAGGGACTGGTGTGTTAAATATACACTAAATTGGTTGTCGAAAAACCATCGATTGAAGGTAAATCGGTAATGACATTATCCGAGAGTTCCGTTGTCATGACGATACGGGCCGTGCTCAATTCCTTGTTCGGAATTTCAGACGTGTCTGGTTACAATTACGATTTATAAATCTTGATACTTTCATTTTTTTTAGGTATATGGCCCAACAAGATTTTAGACCTGCTTTCTACGTGGCTGACCGTTACAGTAGTAGCAAACTGTTGTAGTTAATCATACTGAACGTGTATACAAGTGCAAGTAAAGTAAGGCCTACAATTGGTTAATCCTGACACGAGTTTTTTCTCTGTAAGTAGTGAGAGTAGTGCTTTTATTTAAAGGTCATCTCACTCAATTCTAAAATCTATACTTTAAAACCAAACGTTAATTTAGACGTTCAAATAATATGTTACCGATTTTCCGCGTAGCATCGTAAAGTTAAGATTTAAGTATTGGGTCATGGAGATAAACTCGTAACGGAAAACATCAGTATCAATAAATATTAATCTGCTTGTAATAATAATAAGATTATTTGTTATAAGTCATAAAAACCAAGTAATATAATTTTATTATATCTTAGAAAGTAAAGCTATAACATCTTTAATCTAGGTCTATGAATACTAATAAGCTACTTTCTATATGTATTTATGTGGCTTCACCTTTGAGTGTCACATACTAATAATATACACCGAAGATTAACGTAATGCACCATGAGAAAGATTTTTTTTATAGCATAGACCGGCAAAGGATCAAGTAAGTCATCTAATGGTAAGTGAACTCCACCGTCCATGTACGCCCACAATACTAGAAGAATCATAAGCGCGTTGCCGACCTTAAATGGATAATGAAGGGATTAAGAAGGCGAGGGGGATTTGGGCCTCCAGATATCTCACTCAACGTATGAACCGCAGCAGCAAGCTGCTAGTTTACGTCGGTTTTCTGTGAGACAGTAGTAACGACCCGGTTGAGCTAGCCCATTTATGCTGTAGACAAATCTATCCACAGCGTAGTGTATCCACACTCAAAAAATTCGACTTAAATACAATTTGCGCCAACGACTTATTAGTAATCATGAATGCTAACAGCTATATTTAAATAAAACTAATTTAAACGAATTTATCACCGTTTATTTACCATCTCGTGACCACGAAGGCTGACAAGCTTTCGAAATGTCGGGACCAAAATTAAATAAAAACCTATATTTAAATGAAAAAAATAAAAAGCTGTATTAAAATTTTCATAAGCCAGCATAAGAATGTAAAAAAGCACTATTCCAAATATATCAAGGATCAAAATTATTAGGACGAGAGAGCGGAGCCACTGTCGCTAAAGTTCGGTGCAAGTCACGTAGCTTTTCAATATGAGCAGCAAGCGGTGCGTCGCGCCTGCGCAATGCCTACAGCTTTAATATTCATCATCATGATATAGGAACAAGTATATAGTGATCCACATGCCTTGTGTGCATCGCGTTCCAGGATCAGCCAGTGGTTCCGGTTCACCCGAGGGGCTTGCCACATGACTTTATGGTTGATAGGGCTAATACTTAGGGGGTATATACTTGTATTACTGTGCCTGCATTAGTCATCCGCCTGTCTGTCATCTGGTCGCAGGCCCCTCTATTTGCTTCTTCTCTCTCCGAAGAGGTAAGAAGCATTTATACAGGCCGGCAGGACTCTGAAGACCACCGTTAAACTAATTGTTTGTTGGTGGCCGCTTGATTTTGGACTGCATTACGCTTACCATCAGGTGCAGTAAGTCACTTTGCCTTGTTCGGATAAAAAGAACCGGGATTGAAATTTGTGCCCGGTATGCACATTTGAAGCGTGATAATTTTTTAAGAGATATCCAACAAACCATAGCTTTAGACCGAAGTAATAAATTTCCCCGAATGAAATTTATATTAGCTCAACTCATTAACCAGGCTATAACACATTAAAGGATGATATTTAATTTGATACAGTTGGCGTTTATTGACTTCATAATGCCTTAAAGATAAAAATATAGTATTAGGTCTACTTGCACAACGATCCTTAAATCGTATTTAGTGTTTTTTTATTTCATTGAATGACGAGACGAGCAAGTCGTTCGCCTTATGGTAATTCAAAATTCTGAGTGGTGTTGCGACTGTTTATGGGCAGGCGTGGCGCTTACCATCAAGCGAGCGCCTTGCTCGTCTCGTCATTCAATCAAATAAAAAGAAATGTATAATACCATATAGTAGTCTACTAAAAGATGTTCCAACAATATCCATATAATCCCAAACATGATTTAACTAAAAAGTATTGTCCACTTTATAGCTCATAAACACGCATTTTAACGACTTCAAACCGTCATGATGAAATATCTAATCCTCGCCTTATATTGTATTTAACTTAATTGTTTTTTATAATGGGCTATAAATTAATTTTTTATACGTTTTGTAATCTACTTAACGAGTAGGTGGCCAGAAGTCGTCGCTTTGGTACTATGGATACATTAATACAATATTAAAACTATCGCAACAGATTGTCCTTCCTTCCACCTGTTCTTATCCCACTCGCAGTGGGGCTGGCGCCAAAAGCTTTTTAACACATGTTACAGAATAGCTGTGGTTTTTAAAACCGGCCGCCTGCCTGACCTCGACCCCTCTGGGGAGAAAACACATCCAAACTCAAGCAAATATTTGTGAAATAAAACTAATTTAAACGGATTTTATCGCGGTTTTATATTTTAATTTTGGTCCGGACAATTCAAAAGCTTTTCAGCCTTCTCGGTCACGCGGTGGACTGGTGAAGGCTGAAAAGTTTTAGAAACGTCGGGACCAAAATAAAAAAAACATATCGCGTCGGGACCAAAATTAAAATAAAAAATACCGTTATAAAATCCGTTTTAGTTAGTTTTATTTCAATGTGTAACATTCGCGTAAACGTAAGAAATCATTAAATATTTGTGAATCACATCGCAACTGACTGTTTCACAAAAAAAAAAAATCATCGCTCATAATTTTTTGTTTAATTTTTATTAGGTTGAATAGATTTGTGTGATAAAAATAAATAATTCCCAAAAAAAGTTACAAATTAGTTTTATAATTGATTGTAATATAAGTTCAAGGGTTAAATGCAAAGCTTCATTTACACGGAGAGAGATTCTCGTACGAGATGCTGAGGTGAGAAGACGAGGTGTGAATGTGACAGAAATCTCTTGTTTATGAGAGCGATAAGATTCTTGCTTTCGATTTTCGAAAAAACCACAAGCGTAAGTGCGTATTTAGTAAGCATACGATTTGAACCGTCTGAACAGAGCTCTTGTTTAGTTCAATTAAAATCGAACCGTGTGGACGCATTATATGTCACCATAGCACTCACCATCAGACCTATAAAAACAACTAATAACCAGCATTAGTAACCTGGCATTCGGAAAATTATTAAAATGACGTCACATTACCAATAAATTAACCCTTTTCGGCACCTCAGAGCGGTTAATGGATTTACATTAGACATCTTCGACAGGGTTGATAAAAAACACTCACAAAAAATATGTGATATCATTAGGAACTAAACAGTGGCGCGGAGCGGTTATCGAAATGATAAATTCTGCGATACCTGCATTAACGATTTCACTGACATCGTGGCGACGATCACAAAACATCACAGGTGTGTTTCGAAAGACTATTGCAACGAAATTACTGGGCTGAATTAGACTAACATTGACATTGAATCCAGTTAAATTATGGGGCATTATGGGACGTAACATCTTATGTCTCGGGGTGACGAGCGCAGGTCAGTGCCATGCAATGCTTTGTACTTCAAAGTTATGTGTGGTGTTGCATCTGTTCATGGGCAGGCGTAGCACTAACCTTCAGGCGACTTGCTTGTCTCGTCGTTCAATTAGATAAAAAAAACATCATAAATCTCAGGCTGACTAAAGACGGAGAAGGTTCTCAATTCGACGCGTTCATTTGTTTGCATAACCATGTAAAACTCCGCCAAATGTGATTTGGAAAGATTCTTTTTCATTCGAACAAGTACAGAAGGAAGGAGGAAGGAAACGTAGAAGGAAAGGAAGAAGAAGGTAATTAAATTTTACTCGAATATAAAATTAGTTGATAAGCGACAGTAAATCGGTGACCGTTCGCATAGTGTAATATTCTGCGTAGTGTGCAGCCGGCTGAACATCCTAGACACGTTCCCACGGCCGCGTAAATGTGCTTTCATTATTTATTTTCTTCAATATCACCAGCATGCCGTTTAGGGTTGGCTATTTATTTATTATTTGAAAATGTTTACCCATGTGTAGTGTATGGGCCAGCAATATCGCCCAAAACCAACCTCACCTGCACGTGATTAACGGACGAGGCAATGGCAAAACTTGGTTACCGTTTTTATAGAATAGGCCGGCGAACGAGCAAGTGGGTCACCTGATGGTAAGCGATCTCCACCGCCTAAAATATCAAAAGAATCATAGGCACGTTGCCGACTTTAAAGAAAAAGGATAATTGGGGATTGGAAAGGGGAGGAGGATTTATACTATCGGATGTATACCATCGTTCACTTACCGTACGAAACGCAGCACCAAGCTGCTACTTTACGTCGATTTTCTGTGATACAATGGTAACGACCCTGTCGAGCCGGCCCATTCATGCTGTAGACAAAACTGTCTTCACCTTGGCTCTACCACTCATAAAATAATGTATAGATTTTTTAAGGCCCGATAAAAGAAATTAATATATGCTTGTCCAATCTTGACTTGATAAGTTATAAATATAAACTATCCGTTAATCCAGATATCAATTACAAAATCAGTAATTTTTAAATGTCATAAATTTCCTTCAATTGAAGTTAAGAAACATATAGATTGAAGCGACTTTTAAATTTAAAAATGCAATATTTAATCAGAGCAAGCATGACACTGACAACCCTAGCTTGCAACAGTAATAACGCGTGCATCTTCTGATGTACATACTTGTGCCTTATCAGTTTATACTTATTCCTTTTTCAAATGAAAAAAAATAATAGCTCACTGTATATTAGGAATAGTTTTATAGAGTTTAAATTAATATTACCACATAACTTATTTTTTATAAGCTTGAATGACGAAACAAGCAGCTCGGTCGCCTATTTCCCATAAGGTCGGCAACGCGCCCATGATTCTTCTGGCATTGTGGGCGTACATACATGGGCGTCGGAGATCACTTACCATCAACGCCATCACTTACCGCCGCCGCAACGCATCGTGTACCCCCGCTCTCAGGTGATCCACTTATTCGTTTGCTGGCCTTAGCTATAAAAAAATCGCAATGTCATTTAAGGTTTTGTCTCGGCGAAATGAAATAGTGCATGTTACAACACCCGTCCCGAAAGAACCCGAAGAATTTGAATGAAAAAAAACTCGACCGCTCAAACGTAAGTCAAAAACCTAGTGGCTAGCATGCCAAACCCGTCTTACATAATATTAACAATTTACCCGGTCCTAAAATAACAAAATAAACCTAAAATAACCGAATGAACCTCAAAGATGTATTTTTTTTGTATGACTGCTTTGAGGGATATAAACATTTTTTCCCATAGACATACCCTTTTTCAACTTTAAAAATAAACAAAACTGTCGAGGCATTTATGAATTATTTCTACATATCAAATTTCAACTATCATAAGCACGTAGACACGATGGAGATATTTTACCCTGTTTTTATTAAAAAGAATGTGTTATTAATTGCTATTAGAATGCTGGCATACCGAAGTGCACGCTACTTGGATTGTGGATGGCCCAAACAGCTTTGGCCTGATATATCAGAGAGCGACATGAAAACCAATAGGCGCACTAAAATGATGGTCTATATCGGACAATAGAACGTTTTATTTAATTTTTTTATTATTTGAATTCATAAGTTACCCAAAACCTATTGCAGAAAGAATAATTAAAATCCTTAAGTTACGTAACCCAAAACTTATTGCAGAAAGAATTCCATTATCCGTACATAAAAAAGGAATTAAAAGCCAATCTGATAGAGGACGTACTTGTCAAATAACAGACGGCGCAAGCTTTAACGTCACTATGTAAAATGGCCGTTACGGTGCAAGCGTGCGAGTGAGGTAGTGAGATATCCCCACTACGCGCCCACCTTTGCTTAAAATCATAATTGCAGGCTCATTATAAAACATATTTTGATTGTGTTTTAACAAAAGAGTTTCTTTTTCGTATTATTTTCTGTTGCATATAAAATAATGTATAATATTAAATATAGGAAACTACCCTATTTGGCGCAAAGGGCGTGTAGCCACCTACGTAACGAAAGGCCGTGCGTTCGATTCCCGCACCGAGATAAATATTTGTGTGATCCACGAATATTTGTTTCGAGTCTGGGTGTTGTGGGACCGCAAGTTCCTCGTAGTTTCTGATACTCACAATACAGGTAAACCTAGTGTGCCAGGACTATGTGTGTGGCTGTTAGGTAAATTTATTTATTATCATTTTTAAACAGTTAGTCAGCGCCGCGTAGGTATAATGGGGTTATATCGCTGCCCTTTCCTATGGAACCCTAAAAATGATCATGCACCCGTGACCAATGCTACCTCTAACGTAGTCCAACGTAGATCTAATCTAAGTACCATGGCGGACGCATCTCGTAGTGTACATTGTACACGCAGCGATTTTATCGGAAATACAAGAAAGTCTTATTCCCACGGCGCGGGCGCGTCGAAATGTCCTAATGTTGGTTAGGGTTTTTTTATTTGATTGAATGACGAGGCGAGCAAGGCGCTAGCCTGAAGGTAAGAGCCACGCCTGTCCATGAACAGAAGCAACACCACACATAACTTTGAATTACAAAGCACTGCATGGAACTGTACTGCGCTCGTCACCCCGAGATATAAGATGTTAAGTCTCATAATGTCCAGTAATTTCACTGGCTTCAATGTCCTTCACACCGAAATACAACAGTGCTTATACACTGTTGCTTGGCGGCAGAAATAGACAAAGCGGTGATACTAAGCCAGACGGCCTCTCGCCGAGAGACCTACCACCTTGTAATAATTATTATAAAGCGGGTATTCATTTTATTGTAGTTATTTCGAAAATACTAAAGCGTGGAGATAGTGATGAAATCATGACATCACCGGTGATGATACATTATCACTCAGAATTTGAATTACAAATTACTGACACTGTACTGCATACATTACCCCGAAACATAATTTCACTAGCTCCAATGTCCTTCAAAACCTGCACACAACAGTACGTACATACTGCTTTGCGTCAGAAATAGACGAAGCTTTGGTACTGAACATAACCATTAAACAAAACCTATTGCAAAACAATACACGTTCCCACGAGGGTTGCAAATCCACTCATATTTTACAAATTATTTTCCGTCCTTCTCACAGGACTACTGCCTTATGTACATCCATCTCTTTCTAACACGAGCTCCGTTAATATTCTATACGTTGGTCGCACGCACAGGCATGCGAAAACGGCTTACTATTTAGTATATATTATTGCTGGGTTGCACCAACTTACTTTAGCAATGACAAACTTGTTAAAGTACCGGTTAAGCAAAACATGAGTTGCACCATTTGACAAATATTAGATGACGTCATAACTTTAGCTGTTAACCATAACCACCCAATATTAGCTAATTAAAGCTATTGTTTAAGTTAGATAGCTGTCAGATGGTTCAATTATAACCTTCAAACCGATATAATATCTCTTAATACGTCTATGCTCCAGAATAATATCATGTGTCTGCTTCTATAATTAATCGAGGAATCTAGTAGTATCAGAATACGATGGTGCAGCACATTCCGCAGTCAATGTTAAAGACAGCGTTACTGTTATCGTCAAATTTGACATAAACCTTAACTATAACTGCTATTATGGTGCAACCCAACCTATGAATAGCAGAGTTTATCACAGGGCCTGTCTGAACGTTAGGTGAATTGTAAAAGTACCTTATGTGGTAGAGCCATGTTGTCGTTTGGCCGGTGGTCGGCTCGACCGACTTATTGCCACTGTCTTACAGAAAAGCGACCTGCGACGGACAATTTCTGTTCGTATGTTGAAATGTTCGGAGGCCCACGAAATTGCCGCCTCCCAATCTACATTCCTATTCTTTAAGGTCGGCGACGCATCTATTATCATTATTATTCTAGGCCTTAGCATTATCCAGGTTTTGTATTATAATTAATATTGCAGGTGTTCATGGGCGATGGAGATCATGTTGGTAAGATATTATTAATTTAAATATATTTAAAATAAAAAAGACACTTCCCAATCGGTCTAGCCGTTTAGCCGCTACGATGCTACTAGATAAATAGTTTTTTTTCGAGTGATAGAGCCAGTTTTACTACAGCATGATTGGGGCTGGCTCGACGGGGTTGTTAGCACTGTCTCACTGATGACCGACGTAAAATTATGGCTTGCTGCTGCGTTTCGTACGGTGAGTGAGATATCCGGAGGCCCAAATACCCCTCCCCTATCCAATCCCTTTCCTTTAAGGTCGGCAACGCGCCCATGATTCTTCTGGTATTGTGGGCGTACATGGGAGGTGGAGATCACTTACCATCAGGTGACCCATTTGCTCGTTTGCGGGCATATGCTATTAAAAAAAAAGTTTTACAAAGGTTTCAAACGTACAACACTTCTATTTTTCTCGCGTATTAACTATGTTTATCCTGTGAATTACTAAGCAACATGACCAACGAATAAAAAAAAAAAATCTTAACAATGAATTCCATGTCGAACAACTAGTACACGAGTAAAGTTGTAAGCCCGGGGCGTCTACTTGGAATTCTCACCACGCGTCGAATATCGCGTGTCCGCCCGCCGAACATATTTATAGTTTTTGGACCTTTGACAACCAATGCACATAGATCCAAATAGACAACGCAAGTATACGATGTCTTTTATTATAATTTTAAATTAGGGCTCCATCGGTTTTCGATGATAGCAATAACTGGAAATAATGATACAAAAATAAAAAAAAGTGTGTGTGCGCAATTCACACACGGCACAAGTGAAACTTCAGAATAAATTTAATTTTATATCCTACTAATATTATAAACGCGAAAGTTTGTAAGTATGGATGGATGTATGTTTGTTACTCTTTCACGTAAAAACAACTGAATGGATTTTAATGAAACTTTACAATAATATACTTTATCCATCAGAATAAGACATAGGCTACTTTTTATCCCGGAAAAAGCAGATCACGCGGGAGCGGGAGCGGGAGCCGCGAGCAAAAGTTAGTAATTTATATAAATAAAAATTAGTGGTCAAATTAACAAAGATGTGTTAAATTATTAACTTTATTAATTCGTGACACATTCCTACTATAACATCACAAGTGCAATTTAGTGATTGCACATAAGTAAGCCATTTATAAGGTTTTTAAAAAGTTATGACGCCATTTTGGAACGACTTTTTAAATGTTTTTTCGCGCCAGTTTTTAATCCCATTTAGAAAAAGGCCTGATATAAATTAATTGATACATATGTGTGACGGTGTCATATGTATTATGTATGAGTATAATTAATATAATATATTCATTGTGTATATTTATACTTTATCATTATTTTATAGTTTAATATCCAAATACCGAGGCCTTTTTATAATTTCACATTGTATTCCTTTTTTTACAAAACGTTCACATTGCCGCGCATATTTATCACACGCGACGCCATGCCACAATGCATTACGAGGTGTAATATTGCGTGCACAAATTTAAAATGGCGGCTATTTAAAGCGCATGAAATCAAACAAAAACAAACAGTTGATAATTGTTACAGCTTTACTATTCGCCGTTTTATAGAGGTACGTGATTATAAAACATTTTTTGTCTTTCTTTCAGCCTGGCGTTCGGTCGGCCTAAAGCCAAAGTTTGTTTTACCGTCATGATTTAACGGGAATTGGTATTATATGGGGTGACCCGTCGTCTGTCCTCTACAAGCCGCATCGGGAACCAAAGAGTGGTAGAGCCAGGCTGTTGACAGTTTTCTAAAGCATGAATGGGCCGCCTTGACCGGGTTACCACTGTCTCTCAGGCAACGGACGTTAAGTAGCAGCTTGGTACGGTAACTGAGATATCTGGAGGCCCAAATCCCCCTCCTTTTCCCAATCCCTTAATTATCCCTTCGCTTTAAGGTCGGCAACGCGCCTATGATTCTTATAGTATTGTAGGCGTACATGAGCGGTGGTGATTACCTACTATAAGGTGACCAACTTGCTCAGTTGCCCCTATTCCATATTTAAAAAAAAAATACAAAACAGTGGATTACAAAGCTATTTAATTATAATTAATTAATTAGGTTATGCTTCCTCTAACCATTTACGAACCGTTTAACACTTGGGCATTATCTTGTGTGACTAATAAATATGTTAATCGAATACAATTAATTAAATTATTAAATTTGAAAATACGAAATTATGTTAATTACGATACACCTACTGCCGAAATATGTATAATTAAAACTATCAGTTTCTACTAATCTATTGTGTGATGCATTATTTATTAGTAGACTGCCGCAGTGGCGCATTTGTATTGTGTACAATTGCTGTTTTGAGGTCGCGGATTCAATCCCCGGGTGTGGTAAAAGAGATGTTGGGTTTTTCTATCACGAAATGCTCAGTATCATCTCAGAGTCTGGAATTTGTGCCCGGTATGGCGATAGTCTCGCACATCACATCATGGGACGGAAATAAGCTCGACGACATGTGGGCGTACGGGTTACACCTCTACCTACCCCTTCGGGGATTACAGGCGGGGATGAATATATTATTTATTAGTATGCTTAAGAGTTCAAATAAAAACACAAATGGTTAGTTGCCCATTACCTTTTTTTACTATATAATTACATACTATAAAGTCATAGCTTATAATAGTTATGTCCAAACATAATTTTGCGGTTTTTCATTCATCGATATGACTATACGATATGGCTTGATGATTCCACATACTGTGACGGAAGTGAAGCGTATCAGCCATTGCTCGACTTTCGTTTTTCAAATTCTCTCAAGAGAAAATTGATAATATTTGAATATGGAACATCGGTATAATCTGAGTTATACTGCGAGTCGAACTACAGACGAAATGCAATCTACTATATTTCCTATTTCAAAACGCAACATTTAAAAGAAACATTTAACATCGTCGGACTTTTTATACGTCGCATTCTGTCACGATCCTGATGTTTCAAATCCGTCGTAGAGTGGGGGGACCCTAAGACTAGCACGCCGACCATAACCCATTATTTGTTTTTCCATACAATATTTTGAAAATGGAATATTATCGGCGTCTAGCACGTCGTAGTATGCCACGAGCCTAAAAGGCGGCGCGCCGCACTGTGGCGTGCGTACAGTCCACGCCCACTAAAGTACAATCATCTATAATGGCCATAAGTATACACTACGGGATGAAATTTAATTTTATTTTTGTTTCATTGCTGGTAATACTTTACGGAGCGAAAGTGTTTAATTTGGCGGCGGATTTTCATTAAGATACAATATGTATAGAACCACGCCCGTAATGCACGTGCTGTGATTACACTTTTAATGCGGCAATGTATTAAGAATTAATGAGAATATTGGACTTACTTTTGACACAAGTATAAAATTGGAATTTAATGATGAATCGACTAAGGCCGCGACTGATGATAAATGCCCATAAACAGAAGCAACACCACACAGAATTTTGAATTACAAAGCACTGCATGGAACTGAACTGCGCTCGTCACCTCGAGACATAAGATGTTAAGTCTTATAATACCCAGTAATTTTACTGGCTTCAATGTCCTTCAAACCGAAATACAACAGTGCTTACATACTATAGCTTGGCGGTAAAAATTGACAAAGCGGTGGTACCAACCCAGACGGGCTCTCGCATACGAGGGACCTACCTTTTAAAGCAGATTGTGAAAATTTTCCAGCGTTAAATCATGCCGTTTCATTTTCCATCGATGTATTTGCGGTGCCGCAATGCATGGTGCAAGAATTCTTCGCGTCGTCTGTTCTAATGCGAAAATATAATATCCAACAGGCCGGCACTACACGGGCAGTAGCCTGGCAATAAACTGGTTACGATCGTCACACGTGTTGCCTACCTACAAATACTTACCAACTGTCATTTAAATGCCATAAATCCGAGAAACTTATACTTCTCGTGCAATAACAGAATTTATATGTTACGTTTAGATGTTATTAAAGTATTGATTATATGGGTATGGTTAAATAAAGTTATTATGGCTAAGGCAGAAATTAAACATCCGATATCCTATTATTTTATTTTATAGCTAATGCTAGCGAACTAGCAAGTGGGTCACCTGATGGTAAGCGATCTCCATCGCCCATTAACACCTTCAATCTCAGAAGCAACGCATAAAAATAAACGCAACGCATGAACGCATTTCTCGCTAAGAAATACTTTCGCTGAGATTTTTTTATTATCCTGGCTCGGCAAAGTGACTACGCTACACCTGATGGTAACTGTAGCGCAATCCAGGAATAGTGTCGACCAACGACAAACAGTATGTCTATCGTTGGTCGGCACGATCATGCCGGCCTGCCTAACTGCTTCTTCACACTCCGTTTAAAGGACCCCATATTATAAGGAAGGAGGGAACACGTGTGCCAGCCAACTATTCCACAGCTTAATGGATGCATTAAAGATACAATTACAATAGTAGTTCAGTTATATTAGTAGCTAATATAAATTCCAACCGCTAAAGTAAGCGATAAATTAACAATGAACACACACGCAACTTAGAAAAGTCAAAGGTGTACGCCCTGGGAGCTGGATCGAACTCGCAACATCTGTCTCGGTAGTCCGTTTCACTCCACACTAGACTATCGCCGCATTATTAAAACCAAAAACACGTTTGCTCGTAGTGTAATAAGAAATAGGAAATAATCAATTGCTGTGCGTTAGTCTTGTAAAAAGTCGTGTGTGTCTTAGTGTCCGCGACGTGGCAGATAAACTCCAACGATGTCGCTTAAGGTGGTTTACACGTACGCTGGTGCTAAAACCTGCCATAGTGGCCCACCTTGTGTGGGTCGCGTTCCAGGGTCAGCCAGTGTATATCCGGTTCTCCCCAGGGGGCTTGCCCCCTGATCCTAACCCTTTTCCCATCCCTGTTTCCTTCCCCTCCCCCTTGGCCCTTTGGCAGGCCGGCATAATCTTGCCGACCTACGATGGACAAATTGTTTATCGTTGGTCGACACTATTCTTGGATTGCGCTACACTTACCATCAGGTGTAGCGTAGTCACTTTGCCGAGCCACGATAAAAAAAAAAACTAAGCCGGGATAACGCTAGGCAAAAAGAAGAAAGTCTTGTAAAAATTTGTAAACGGGTGGACCAATTTCGATTTTTTTTTGTGTATATTATAGAGTGGCTCCCTGGATGGCTTAGATTTACAATTGGATTCGGTAGGTGGCGCTGCAACCGGATTCTAGAGTCTTATTTATTTTTTAAGGTTTTTCGCATATGACCCATGAAATCCCCTCAATATATGAACACTCAACAAGGTGGGAGGTTTCTCGTATGCTAGAGGCTGTCTGGGTTGGTACCACCGCTTTGTCTATTTCTGCCGCCAAGCAACAGTGTGTAAGCACTGTTGTGTTTCGGTTTGAAGGATATTGAAGCCAGTGAAATTACTGGGCATTATGAGACTTAACATTAACTCGGGGTGACGAGCACAGTTCAGTATCAGTGCTTTATAATTCAAAGTTTTGTGTGATTTTGCTTCTGTATATGGGCAGACGCTTACCATCAGGCGAACGACTTGCTCGTCTCGTTATTCAATTAAATAAAAAATATCTCCCTTTTAATTCTATGTTACGGGTGAAACCGCGCAGGACAGCTAGTTTACAATATAAACAGTCTTGAAACAAAACCGTTTAATGAGCAGGGCCATCTTCAAGTTCATCTCGATGTAATTTAGAAACCTTTGTCTACAGAAAAAAAACACAACACAATTACTGCACGTATTACTAATCGTGATAACATTTATGTTCCTTGTTATCTAGACCCAATTACGAGAAGGAATAGTACATTAACAACCATGAGGCCCTGGGTTCGAATCCCAGGTCAACAACCAAAATATAAGTTTGTTTGTAGTTTGAAATATCCACACGAGTTGTTCGTTATTATAATTTGTGTAAATGTCATTTGCAAAATTTGTTTTATGAATAGTAGAACCAGGCAGTAGACAGTTATGTCTACAGCATGAATGGGCCGGCTAGACCGAGTCGTTACCACTGTCTCACAGAAAACCGACGTAAAGTAGCGGTTTTCTGCTGCGTTCCGTACGTCGAGTGAGATGTTCGGAGGCCCAAATCCCCCTCCCCTTCATATCCCATAATTATCCCTTTCCTTTAAGGTCGGCAACGCGCCCATGATTCTTCTGGTGGTGGGCGTACATGGGCGGTGGAGATCACTTATCATCGGGTGACCCACTTGCTCGTTTGCCGGCCTGTCCCATAAAAAAAAAAGGTTTTCTGTGATTTGAATTATGCACACGAGTTGTATGACTATGTGTGTGACTGTTGGGTGTATTTATTTATTTATCAGGTGTAGTTTACCAGCCTTCCTGGCGCGGTGGGTGAGTAGCCGACTGTGAAACGTGAAGCCCCGGCTTCGATCCCCGCACCGAGACAAATATTTGTCTGATGCACATATATTTATTTCGACTCTAGGTGTTGTGAGACCAAAAGTCTCTAGTAGTTCCTGATACCCACGACACAAGACTCGTATCTTATTGTAGGGTCAGGGCTATGTGTGTGACTGTTGGGTGTATTTATTTATTTATCAGGTGCAGTGTAATCACTTTGACGTGCTAAGAAAAACAAAAAGAACAGTGAAAGAAAAACAATTCATACATTCTCAGTAACTATGTGCGATACCGGTGAGGTCATGAGAATTCCTGTAGCCCCAAAACTGGAAGAAGCGGTCTCGATTGTGGCCTGCGGCCAACTAATTGGAGGCATCGTGATTATATGAGAATAACTTGTTCACTCGGAATTGATGCGAAAAAACCTGTAATCATCGCTATACTTAGTATAAAATGAAGTCGCCTCCGCTGTCTGTTCGTTTAGGTCTTTTAAACTATTCAACGGATGTTAATGCTATTTTCAGCAATAGATAGAGTGATTCATGAGGAAGGTTTATATCTATAGTATTATATATACATATTATAGTACAGAAAAATCGAAAAATTCAAAGATTTGTAATGTGATGTCGTAACAAATATATTTTTACCCGTGCGAAGCCGGCGCGGGACCACTAGTTTTAGGGGCTAATATTTAGGTATGAATGAGTGTGATTCTTAGAATAAATGAAGTGAATCCTTCTTGAAAAGTCAAGATATCAGCAGAAGAATCTTGGGACTCAACGATGTAGCTTAGAAAAGTCAGAGATGCATGCTTAGGGCTCGTTTCGAACCTGCAACTTTCATCTCGGAAGTCCGTATCACTTCCCGCTGAGCTATCGCTGCTTATTTAATAAAATATATCGGTAATATCACTAAAGGACTAATTTACACCTCCCGCCATAAAATTTATCCAAATAGACACCCCGAGCGACATTCTCGATACGCCTCTGCACGCGGGCTATATGCGGGAGTCCGGGCGTCGCGTCGAGAGACCACGCAAGTTTTTGCCCACCGAATCTTAACTTTAATGTGCCGCATAAAGATCTCGTGCGGCTTGATTGATTGGCTCAAATGCAGGATGTTTGAAGGCGAGTTTCTGCCCTCCATTTTATTTGTACAGCGAATTCCGATGGTTAATTGTAATGGATTTTTATGATTTATATCGAGTTTCATTTGATTATAATAATTGGGTATTTACCTATATTTATTTTTTTACATTATTTTATATGTACTGTACAATAATATGAAAGAGAAACAATTTTGCGAAAACAGAATTAAAATTTTGCAAAAAATGAGGCTGTTGATGTTTTAAATATTGATATGAGCAAAGGTGGTGGTGTAGTGGGACAATCGCCCTTGCACACCTGCATAGTAATCGCGAGACCTGTCTCGTGACATAACATGCCATGTCGTGCATCCTTTTGCAAATGAGAGGCATTTGATAACTACCCCTGCCAGCAGATTTAAATGACTTCCAACTTTTTATTTTGATTTATATAATTCTTTCAAAAATTAATTTACAGAAGCGTAACTTATTGGCTAATATAATAAAAAAAATCAATGCAAATACCGATAACCGATGGGGCAGGAAGGTTCTGGAATGGAGGCCACGTACTGGCAAGCGCAGCGTTGGACGTCCGTCTACAAGGTGGACAGACGACCTGATAAAGGTCGATGGAAGTCGCTGGATGGAGGCCGCTTCCAACAGGTCGGTCTGGAAATCTTTGGAGGAGGGCTATGTTCAGCAATGCACGTCCTGTGGCTGATGATGATGAGGATGATGATGATTCAAATACCCTATTTTATTGTATTTAAACTACATGCCGTTACGTTACGTCGACTTGTTTAGAAGCTACAATGCTATAGACATAGATATGTTTTAATGGACCCACATGAAGACCTTAATCTTAAATACTCCTCATTTTGCGGCGGTGATAAAAGACCGTAATATCGAGGAATTCATATCATAAATCAAGGTTTTATAGCAAGTACAACTCGAAACATCATCATTAAAGATAAAAAGCAAGCGCAAACGGGTGATTTCCACATAAATATCAACATCGAGACGTCCAACCGTGCAAGACCTTCACTAATAATGCCTCTAATGAGAAAAAAGTGCTCCAAATTTGGACTCACATCACATACCGAGAGTAGAATAAAATTTAATCTTAGGGAAAAATGTAATTATAAATAGTTCAAGTGACGCATACGATGTTACACAGATTTTTACGGTCGATAAGGATTTAATACACCCAATAAATACACCCAAGAGCTACTAACAAAGTACTCACCCCAAATATTAACCTGTATAGAGCGTATCGGGAATGAATGAATGAAAGACTTGCATATACCATTGCAGATATTTTTGGATCACACAAACATTTGCCTACCAGAATCGTACCCAATTCCTCTTCGCAGCCGGCTACTCACCAACTGTGCCACGGAGGCTGTCAGAGTACTAATAACTACATCGGTAAATAACTAAGTATTTATTAAAGCAGATTTTATTAAAATGTCAAAATAAATATGCTTGCTAAATGTAAATGAGCTGGCATTAAGTTATCGTGGATTGTAGCGGTGAGAAAGATGCGCAAATTCTTTTATTTTATTGTTTTTTAAAGCAGGTACTTTAATATCCCGCTGAGTTATAATTATTATCAGGGAAACATAATCATTTATTTTGTTTGTGAAAAGATTATAAGTAAAAATGATGAGTA
This sequence comes from Amorpha juglandis, assembly GCA_949126905.1. Classification (NCBI taxonomy): domain Eukaryota; kingdom Metazoa; phylum Arthropoda; class Insecta; order Lepidoptera; family Sphingidae; genus Amorpha; species Amorpha juglandis. Next base: position 2,402,127 of record OX421383.1, read on the forward strand.
ATCTTTTATGGATATTATAACTCTTATTTATTTCAATAAGCGGCGATAGCTCAGCGGGGAGTGGTATGGACTGTCGAGACGAAAGTCGCAGGTGCAAAACCAGCCCCAAGAGCATACACCACTGACTTTTCTAAGTTACATATATATTAATTGTTAATTATCGCTTGGTTTAACGGTGAAGGAAACATCGGGAGGAAACCTGCATACCTGAGAACTCCATAATTTTAAGTTTGTCTTTTTAATGAAAAATTTTCTGTACTTGACCTGTCATAAGCGCTTTCTTAGCCTACATGATAATATAAAGATTTTGAATAAAGATTTTGATTTGATAGTAAAAACAAAAATGAAATAATTTGTAATCAAGACATTGATTTGAGGGCAGAACCACGCTGTCGACAGTTTGTCTACAGCATGAATGGGCCGGCTCGACCGGGTCGTTACCACTATCTCAAAAAAAATCGTCGTAAAGTACCAGCTTGCTGCTGCGTTTCGCACAGTGATTATCTGGATGCCTAAACCCCTTCCTAATCCTTTATTTATCCCTTTATTTTAAGCAACACATCTATGATTCATCTGGTATTGTGAGCGTACTTGTGTCAGGTGACCCACTTGATCGTTTGCCAGTCTATGCTATAAAGGAAACTACACCTAATATTTTTTTTTTAATATGACGCAGTTTATCGCGACTTATATATCAATACATAGTATAATACAAAGTTGCTAACTGCGCCTGTCTATCTGTTTGTCTGCTTGTCTCGTGAACTATGCAACAGATTTGGTTGCCGTTTTCACTTTTACTTAAATAATTAATTCCGGAAGGTTTATGTATATCACGCTATGACCCATGGGAGCAGGGCAGTAACATGTCTATGGTGAAACCGCGAGGGACGGCTAGTGAAATCATAAAAGTAAAATCTTCCGACATGGTGTTTTACAAGGTAATAGGTCTCTCGTTTGCGAGAAGCCGTCGGGGTTGGTACCACCGCTTTGTCTATTTCTGCCGCCAAGCAACAGTGTGTATGCATTGTTGTGTTTCGGTTTGAAGGACATTGAAGCCAGTGAAATTACTGGGCATTATGAGACTTAACATATTATGTCTCGGGGTGACGAGCGTTGACAGTGCCATGCACTGTTTTATAACTCAAAGTTGTGTGGTGTTGCTTCTGTTTATGGATAGGCGCTTACCATGGCGCATACCAGGCGAGCGACTTGCTCGTCTCGTCATTCCATTAAATAAAAAGAAAACATATGCCTTTGACAATGACAGATTCCATACCGTTATTTAAACCTTAACATTTTTATCGTGTGGCACTGAATTGATAATTAATACGGAAAATAGAGACATAAAGTCGGGACAGCCTTACATTTTATCTGATGATGGTAGGCAACAATTTTATCTGATAGAGAAAATCTAGCTGAGTAATGAGCATAAATAATTTTCGAGGTGGGGAGCCCCCAATTTAGCTGCTATCTTGGATCAAATATTTCTTTTTTAGTGTTAAGGGCCTTCCGTGAGCAAATGACCCTGACTGACTCGCGCCATACTTACTCGTGTACTTGGCGTGTGAGTTATCGTGCAGAATATGCACGTATTTAGCGAATAATTGATTAAAAAAATCAGGTTTTGGCCTTTCCAAAATTTAAAACGGGCAAAATATTCGTTATTAAATTGCCTATCTAGTGATGTTAATCTCATATGAAAACAATCTGTACTTTAAAAGGAGACACACGGAATCTTTGCATTTTTCTCATTTTTCTGGTTCATTTATAACGACAATTTAAAAAAATATATCAACATTAACATGAATTTGAATCGAACAAAGTAAAGCTGACAGATTGTAGAAATATATTGTATATTTTTTTAAATCAATATTTATTTTAAGTAATGACTAGACAGCCTCTAAAAATCTCGATCGCGCAGCGTTTTGTTGGAGGTATGGCCTTAAGACTATAAGCCTTTATAGGGTTTCGACTTGAGTACTTTTTTTTATAGCATAGACCGGCAAACGACTAAGTGGGTCACCTGATGGTAACCGATCTCCATCATCCATGTACGCCTACAATACTAGAAGAATCATAGGCTCGTTGCCGCCCTTAAAGGGAAGGGATAATTAAGGGATTGGGAAGGGAAGGGGGATTTGGGCCTCCGGATATCTCACTCACCGTACGAAACGCAGCAGCAAGCCGCTACTCTACGATTTTCACTATTTCGCCTGATGGTGTAGAAAGGTATAGGAAGAAGGGGCAAACCCCTCGGGAGAACCGGATATAAATTCAAATTCAAATCATTTATTCTGTAAATTGGATCATAAATATCACTTTTACATGTCAATATTAAATTACATATTTTTATTTTTTAGTAGTATCTCTTTTCGGCATTTCATAGCTAGCCATGAGAAGAAATGCCGAAACAAACTCATGGGTTATGGCCTCTTTTAATATCCAGACATTGCTTATCCAGAATTGTGCGAGTGCAATGTACAGGAATTCCTGGATGGGCTTTTGAGAAAATAGCCCTGAGTATAACCATCATACATGGGACTCGCACTCACATATTAAAAATGAAAATAAACAATTGTGAAATTAAAATTAATATTTTCCTTAAAAAATATTAAAAATGTCAACGTGACATAACTTAAATATAAATAATGCGCCATTAGAGTAGTCAAGTAATACAATTTAATAATAATAATGAATATTATAGTATAGTACAGTATAGTAGAGGACCATGGACAGCCGAATTTTGTATGAAGTAAGCGGCTCAATTCCAAGCTGTTATGTCTTCCAAATAATCTTTATCATTATACACTGGCTGATCCCGAAAAGAGACCCATACAAGGTGGGTGGGTCACTATGGCGGGTTTTAACACCGTGTATGGTGGTCAGGTGGATATGTTTATGATTTGACATTACAACCTTCCCAATCCCTTCCCTTTAAGGTCGGCAACGCGTCCCTGATTTTTCCGAGATTTCGGGCGTACATGGACGGTGAAGATCACTCACCATCAGATGACCCACTTACTCGTTTGCCGGTCTTTGCCATAAAACAACAAAACTGTTGCTAGAAATCGATAATATAATCTACGATTTTGGTAGTAACTATAAACCCGATGTAAATGTGTATATTATACGGTAGTGTTATGTATGTCTTCATTGTGATCGTGGGCTCAAACTAGTTTCGTACAGGGCCATCAATTTGTCCCAACGAGTGTCGGCTTGACAGTCCGTTTGTCGATCTGTATCTACGAGCCGAGTTTCCGGCCTCTCGACCACATTACTAGAAGTTTTGTGTTTAATAACTGAGTATTATTTTTTATTTGTATTCTTTTTATTCGGAGATCAGGCCAGATGATCTCAATTGTTTTATAAGTAAAGTGAGTGGTAAAAGCAGCGATAGCTCAGCGGGGAGTGGTATGGAATGTCGAGACGAAAGTCACAGGTTCGAAACCAGCCCCAAGAGCATACACCACTGACTTTTCCGGGCTGACCAGGTTCTTATTACTGTCTCACAGAAATCCATCATAAAGTAGCGGCTTGGAGCTGCTTTCGAACGGTGAGTGAGATATTCGGAGATATGGATGTTAGAGACCTCGGATGAAGTTAAGTTTTCTGATTGATCTATAGAGGCACCATAACTCTACATCATATAAAACAATCAGCACGATGAACGTTTCATATACGATTAATTAAGTCTTTAGCTTCAAGTTACGAGATCTCCAGACACGATCACGGATTCATTAAAAATTGGTAGCTGCCCTTATAATCCACGATGTTATCCCCGACGTCAGCTTATCATTAAATCTGAGGAGGTTTTCTAAGTATCTGAAATGCGATACTTTCTCCATTGGGTTACCGTCTAGATTTAGTATGGACTTATCAGCTTCAAAACCCCGTGATGGTTGCTTAAGAATTTTAGATAAGGTCATAAGATTAATGCTATTTTTTAGGTATCCTGTCTTCAGGAGGACAAGCTAAAGGTCCTCACGTGGAACTGTACCAAAAGCCTTTTCCTTATAGAGGCCATTGAGGTTTTAAACTTTTGATCCCGACGTTTCGAAAACTTTTTAGCATTCGTGGTCACAGGGTGGACTCAAAATCTGAAGAAAAAGCCACAATAAAATCCGTTTCAAATAAGTTTTATTTCAACGTGTAACATTCACGTAAACGTAAGAAATCATTATTTCTTAGAGTTGCTTAACTACAAATACGTAATAGTTTCGATGGTGCCTCGAAAGACGAATGGACGAAAGCCACATTGACTGCCACAGGTATTTCTCAGCTAGTTTAGGGAGACGAGTTTTGATGAGTAGTAGAGCCACGCTGTAGACAGTTTTGTCTACAGCATGAATGGGCTGGCTCGTCCGGATCGTTACCACTGTCTCACAGAAAACCGACGTAAAGTAGCGGCTTGCTGCTGCGTTTCGTACGGTGAGTGAGATAACCGGAAGCCCAAATCCCCTCCCCTTCCCAATCCCTTATTATCCCTTTCCTTTAAGGTCGGCAACGCGCCCATGACTCTTCTGGTGGTGGGCGTACATGGGCGGTGGAGATCACTTACCATCAGGTGACCCACTTGCTCGTTTGCTGGCCTATGCTATAAAAAAAAAAAAAAAAAAAAAGACGGGCGTTAATACACACGATTGTAACTTGTATTTTGCTATTTTAGTACGAATAGTAAATCCCCTAAATACCATTGATGTATTTTATACTGTTAAATGCTATTTCATGGTCTACCATGGTAAATTAAGTGAAGGTAGTGTTAAATCGTAGATTGGTCGTTGCTGTTATCGATGTATACATTTCGCGTGGGTTGTAACCGTACTGTCTGTCAATTACTTGCACGAGCCAATGGATGACGCCGGAGAAAGTGCCTTTGCTACTGGCAGAACGGGTCTCAGAAACAGCTTAAATATTTATTTCGGTGGACTATATCCAGTGGGTTGGTGAAAAACACTGTAGTGTCTTTGTCTAAAAGCCTCGTAAAATGCTTACCTTAACGAGTCTTTTGATAAGGCACAAATGATAAGGACCTTTTTGGTGAATTAAAAAGTCTATTCAAATTATTGGATTGCTGCGTTTCCTGTATATTTAAAAACAACTATATAGATTTATCACGTATTTTTTATCCTGTTACGCAAAGGGAAACTGGACCTAACCCAATACAGTACAGTTTAAATATAATGTCGAGAGATACAATCTCTCTTGACCGTCGTCAGAATTATGTCGGCCTGAAATTAAAATAAACTTGGTGACAGGTGCTACAGCTGTCAAGTATATACTGTTCTGGTTTGAAGTTCATTTAAGCCAAAAAAAAACCTGGGAGTTTTGGCGGGAATTCTGACAGTGCGTAGGCTTATTTTAATTTATTTCGAAAACTAGTTTAAAGTGGTGTTTGTTGTATAAAAGTGGTGTGAATTAATATAAACATTGACGATGATGAACAATGTATGGAAACATTGCAATAAGTGAATTAAGCATCGTACTGCAAGGAATTCACACCAAAACTCCAACAAACCCTTGAAAACGTCCACACTGATATTTCATCGTTCTTGTGAAGACTTGAGAATAAATTATACTTGTTATTGGCGAAATGCATAATAATCCGAAGCCATAAATTAAAAAGAAGAAGAAGATAAATTCCTGTGCATTATTAACGAATGTTAATATGCAGTGCTATGCAGTGCTTTGTAATAAAATGCTATGAGTAGTGTTGTTTCTGTTTATGGTCAGGCGCTTGAGATCAGAGTTATAAACTATTCCGTTATGGCGCCAATTTATAGCTTCCGAACAACACCCACTGATATACGATTCTATCAAATTAATACAAGAGATTTCAAAGTCATCGTCGGATGCTTTAGAAAATAGGTTCTTGAACGTATTTCGTCTTTTGCCCAGTTTGAGAATCAATTATTTTCTAGTAAGTGGTATTTTTCTTTTTTGTAAGGTTGTAGGTCCTTCTAATGTTCAAGATCGGGTGAAGTGGAAGCGTTTAAGTAAAAAGGCGGACCCAGGCACTAAACCGGGATAACGCTAGGTAGAAAGGAAGAAGGTGGTAGGTCGTATGCGATAGGCCGTCTGGGTTGGTACCACCGCTTTGTCTATTTCTGCAGGTGGATGACCGACGCAGGCACAGTAAAACAAGGATGTACTCCTATACCCGCCCCAACCAATCAAATCATGTCGCAAGCCCCTCAGGAGAACCGGATATACACTGGCTAATCCTGGAACGCGATCCACACAACGCGTGTAGATCACTATGGCAGGTTTTAACACCATGTGCACGGTGGTCGCTATCCGGGCGGATATGAATACCCTACCAGCAATATTATTAATAAATATTTATTTATATATATTAATAAAACACGTACAATGTTGGCTGGAGTGTAATAATTGCGGTTTTATGCCGAGGGCGGTGGGCAGTCGTCTGCGGTCGGCCTCACGATCAGAGACGCAGGTCGTTGGCACATTGACCCTAGCACCTGTTGCAGCGGCTTCTGTGCTCTACTAGTAAGGTTTGGAACTAGAGATTTATGAATTACCTGTCTTTCGCTCGCGGCTCCGCGCGTGTCAATGTATTTTTGATCCCCTTGTCTTTCTATATGTATGTATGTATGTTTGTATGAATCTGTGGTATCGTAACGCCTTAATAAATTCGATATTTTTCAATGTTATTTCTGTTTGTTCGAAAGCTGCTTTATTTGTATCTCACAGAAAACCAATATAAAGTAGCGGCATACAGCTTTTCGTACGGTGAGTGATATATCCGGAGGTTCAAACCCCCTTCCTAATCCCTAATTATCCCTTTCCTTTAAGGTCGGCGACGCGCCCGCGATTCGTATTGTGGGCGTACATGGACAGTGAAAATCACCATGATCGACTTGCTCGTTTCCCGGCCTTCGCCATACAAACAAAATTACATCCCAAGGGAATGGATTACCGAGATAAAATGTATGTACTAACACATGTTAGTACCAAGACTGGGGTATGTACCCCAGTCTTGGTTTGTGTGCCAAACATTCAAATAAGTTCAGCCTTGAAAGCATGATTGATTATCCATCATTCACAATCTCACAAACTTTCACAATTTATAATATAAGTAGAAAGTAAATGAGAAATTAATGTACAATACGGACAATTTAACTTGGATTGCTTGCACTGCTGTTCGGTGGCAGAAATAGACACAATTATAGTGACCCGACGAACTCACCATTCATAAACGTTATTATGAGACCTCATAGTGAACGTGACGCGTAGTGACGATTTCTCTAAACGTCATTGGCAAAGAGATTATTTAGGTCTTGTTTACGATGACTATTGATTTTTTTTATTTTTATTCGGCAAAGTGACTGCCTATACCTGATCGTCCGCGCAGTCCAAAATACCAGTGAACACAGACAAAACAATGAGTTTCTCGGTGGTCATTAGAAACGTGCCTGCTTGTTTGAATGCTTCTTCACACTCCGAAGAGGGAAGAAGCAAATCAAGGAGTCTGCGACAGGACAGACGGATGACCGATGCAGGTACAGGGATACAAGAATGTACCTCCTATACCCGCCCCAACCAACCAACTAAATCAAGTTCTTTCGCAAGCCCCTCGGGAATACCGGTTTTTTTCGGTTGCATTACCAAATAATCGCATCGTTTAATTGTTCTACCGTATATCACCCCATTAGTCTAGTGGCAACTTATTAGGGCTAAGAAACTATCGAGGACCTCGAAGACCTCGAGAAACAAAATTAATCTTTGAGTACCTAGTTTCGAAAAAAAAACCACATACAAATTTCCTGGGACTGATATTTGTGCTCGATTTTCAATATTGAAGATTCGCCACCTATCACGCAATGGGACGGAAATAAGAGGTATGTATACTATTTCCACCTCTGCCTATATCTTCGACACATTTTTGAACTTAGCAATTTCAGCGATTGCAAAACAGCATGTAGAAACTCAGAAACAAGTGTTTCACAAGCAATTTTCAACAAGCTAACGGCACTCAGTACTTGTTGTACAAATAAAGCGTTCGGTACAAGGTACTCGTGAATGCAACCATGAAGAAAGCGCCATCTCATTAGAATATCATTTCGCGCCCGAGGCCTGACATGTTTTCAATTTACACAAGCGCAGCGTCAAGTGTGTGACTTACCACTTAGATTTGGATTGTAACGGAATGTGCTTGTTTAACATCAGATAAATATGAAATTGCTCTGTATTTAATGTAGAAAAGTGTAGAGTTCATAAAAAGTACATAATTCGAAAATTTATAATGAAAAGTCAAAAATAAAATAAAATTTAAAGAACTAAATATAAACTTAAGCATTTTGAGTCAATCGAAATTATTGAATATATTTTTTTATTTATTTAATTGAATGACGAGACGAGCAAGTGGCTCGCCTAAGTGGTAAGCGTGACGCCTGCCCATGTACAGAAGCAATACCACACAAAACTTTGAATTATAAAGCACTGATACTGAACTGCGCTCATCACCCGGAGGCATAAGATGTTAAGTCTCCTAATGCCCAGTAATTTTACTAGCTTCAATGTTGTTCAAACCGACCGAGCTGAAGAAAAACATCACCAAATTTTGATTGTTTTCCTGGTTTGTTTTTTCTATTTTCGAAAATCCTTAGAAATGCCTGTCACCACTGAACAACAAAAAAAAACCAACAAACAAAACAGAAATAAAACCTCCAAGACATCACTACCAGCACTTCTTAAGATCTGTCTTAAGCACTAAGTAACGACCTGCGTAATATGTATGTACATCTAAACGCAACCCGGTGCATTAGGATAGTGGAGCCACTTCGGGATATTGCTGTATTTCTTAAGACGTTGTCTTCGTCACTCTTGTATTTCTTTTTATCCGACGGTAACGTGACTGCACTACACCTAATGGTAAGTGTAGTGCCGTCCAAAAAACTAGCTTTCATCAACAAACAATGACTTTATCAGATCAGTGGTCACCAGAATCATGCCGGCCTGTATAAATGCTTCTTCCCTCTTTGGAGAGGGAAGAATCAAATTGAGGGGCATGCAACATGACAGGCCGATGACCGATGCAGCCATAGTAACCAACATACCTTGTGTGAATATAGGATTCACACATTATACGTATTGGGTGGAATTCTAGGATCAGTCAGTATATATCCAGTTCTCCCGAGGGGCTTGTGACATGACATTATAGTTGGTTGGGGCGATTATAGGAGTCCATCCCTGTTCCGTATCGGTTATTCGCCTGTCCTGTCGCAGGCCTCTCGACCTGCTTGTTCCCTCTTCAGAGTGTAAAGTACAAATTATATAGGCCGGCGTGATCCTGGTGACCACCGATATACTCATTGTTTGTTGGTGATCATTGGTTTTTTGAACTGCACTGTGCTTACCATCAAGTGTAATGCAGTTAATTTACCGTGCTCGGATAAAAGAAAATCGTTAAGTACTATATACTGTAGTTACATCCCTGCCTACTCTATCGTGAATACACCATGAGTTTATATACACTTGAACTGTGTTTCTAATCAAAATTACGTAAATGCTACAGATTCCTGCCCAATTATCACTCTTCGTTAGCAGTGTGAATAATTCCGATTCTCCACGCGCAGCCATCAAGTGTCGAATTTCATCATTCAATCAAATCTTTGTAATTATTCCCACAGAACAACCGACGCGACGCGGTCAATACTTAAATATCACCGACAGAATATTCAATGATTTGAGAATGACGGGCTTTTTTTATTGCATAGTCCGGCAAACGAGCAAGTAGGTCACCTGATGGTAAGTGATCTCCACGGCCCATGTACGCCTACAAGACTAGAAGAATCTTAGGCGCGTTACCGAGCTTAAAGGGTTGGAATAATTTATTTCCTGGCCTATCGCTTTGCAGGCGACTACTTGCCTACTGCGCCGCAGAGGCTGTGTCATATTTATTTATAAATGAAAAGTAACCGACTTCAAAACCCTTCTTGAGTGGTAGAGCCACGCTGTAGACAAATTTGTTCACTAAGTGACCCATTTGCTCGTTTGCCGGCCTCTGCTATAAAAAAGACCTTCCTCTAATATTGTCAGTTTTCTCCACCAGTGATTCAGTATTCAGGTTAAAAGCCAACCCGTTAAGGTTCCAGTTAGTCATCACCTTCCCGATAAACTATGGCCGCTTTGTATTTTGATGTTCATTAGTAAATTCTAGTCTGATCTTTTTTATTTGATTAAATCATGAGACGAGTAAGACGCTGGCCTGATGGTAAGCGCCATGCCTGCCCGTAAACAGAGGCAACACCACACAAAACGTTGAATTACAAAGCACTGCATGAATTGCGCTCGTCACCCTGATACATAAGATGTTAAGTCTCATAATGCCCAGTAATTACACTGGCTTCCATGTTCTTCAAACCGAAACATAACAGTGCTTACACACTGTTGCTTGGTTGCAGAAAATCTTCTTCTTCAGAACTTTTAACACTTTAAAATTAACAGCTTTAATATCACTGTCGTCTCTGACCGATTAGGATGTTTAGAACAATTAAATAATCACAGTTTTGGTGTCGGTTAATTGTGTTATTTTTGGCTGCTGTCACCATAAAAGTACCTAATGTAGAAGTGTAGACATAATTGTCTATATAAGGCATTGTTTTGTTTAATTGTGCCTGTATAAGGATTAGAATTGTGTTACTGGAATTTTGATTATAGTAATTCAAAACAATAATGAGCTGTATTTTACTAACAAATACTTATAAAAAAAAGCAGCGATAACTCAGCGGGGACTGGTACGGACTTTCGAGACGAAGCCACCGGCAAACAATGAGTTTTTCGGTGGTTGCCGGAATCATGCCGGCCGGTATAAATGCTTCTTCCCTGTTCGTTCTGTATTGATCGGATTCTAATGAAAAACGTACGAAGATAATATTTAAACAGCCAAGTCAAAATAATATCAGTGTTAGCAAAAAACACAGAACAATCAGCTTAAGAATCCAAGGGATTTGCTTTCTAATGCTTTTGACCCCGACGTGATTTGAACACGCAACCTTCTGATCTGGAGTCAGACGCGCTACCGTTGCGCCACGGAGTCGTTATGCTCCGTCCCGTAACAATGTCTCTAGTAAAAACAACCACTCTGAAGTATTTATGCTGTGCCGGCACCATAGAACCTATTCTACATATATAACGATACGAAGTGACGAAGTTCCAAAACCTAAAGCTAACGTAACATAGATTTTTTTTTGAGTGGTAGAGCCACGCTGTAGAATATTTGTCTATAGCATGAACGGGCCGGCTCGACCAGGTCGTTACCACTGTCTCATAGAAAACCGATGTAAAGTAGCAGCTTGCTGCTGCGTTACGGTGAGTGAGATATCCGGAGGCCCCAGTCCGTCAGTAGAGAGTATTAAGTCTCAAAAAGGCCTTTGATTTTACTGGCTTCAATATCCTTAAACCAGAATACACCAGTGCTTGTATTACTCCTTACACACTTATTACCAGACTTACCACGTAAGCTTTGTTTATACCAGAAACGGGCAAACGAGCAATTCAGTCACCTCATAGTAGTGATCTCCACCGCCCATATACAACCACAATACAAGAAGAAACGAAAGGAAAATAATTGACATCGGAATGCGGGGTGGATTTTAGGCGTCTGGAAATATCACATATCGTACGAAATCCAACAACAAACTGCCGTTACATGCTGGTATTTTGGTGTACCACGCCGAAGTACCAGAAAAACGGTAAGTCATATTTTTTTATTCGTAACAGTCTTGCATTAGGCCACTACCTCGCCTGATGGTGAGTGATGATGCGGCCAAGCTAAGCCCGCTTGCCTACGATTACACGCTTATCTATTTCTGCCGCCAAGCAACAGTGTCTAAGCACTGTTATGTTTCGGTTTGAACGACATTGAAGCCAGTGAAATTACTGGGCATTATGAGAATTAACTTCACAGTGCTTTGTAATTCTTAGTTCTGTGTGGTGTTGCTTCTGTTTATGGGTAGGCGTGGCGCTTACCATCAGGCGAGCGGCTTGCTCGTCTCGTCATTCAATCAAACAAAAAAAATAAAAATTGGTGTGTGTCGTGGGACACCAGGTAGGAACGAAGTTCCTTCGGCTAATGTAGAATCGACACAAATTGCAAAAAATTCAAATTATCAACTAAAATAACAAAATATGTCTCTTTATTTTTGTTTGACAACATAAAATTACATAGAAATAGAATAGAAAAATAGAAATAAAAAAAAGACGTGTGGCACTCGGAGACTGCCGCGGTAAAGCTATTGTATAGCATTTTTTATCAACTTATGTAATTATAAATAACTAGCTTTTGCTCGCTGCTCCGCCCACGTGATCAAACAAACAAACAAACAATCAAACTCTACAGCTTTATAATATTAGTATAGATTTGGGTAGCTTAGCAACGGAAGCCTTCAAATAATATTATTCGGGTAGCTTAGCAACGGAAGCCTTCAAATATGAATAATTTTCCCCGTTTTTGCAATATTTTTCACTGATGCTTCGCTTCTAATGGTCGCAGCGTAATGTTATATAGCCTAAAGCCTTCCTCGATAAATGGACTATCCAACAATAAAAGATTTTTTCAATTCGAACCAGTAGTTCCTGCGATTAGCGCGTTCAAACAAACAAACAAACAAACAATCAAACAATCAAACTCTACAGCTTTATTATATTAGTATAGATTTTCACTGATGCTTCGCTTCTAATGGTCGCAGCGTAATGTTATATAGCCTAAAGCCTTCCTCGATAAATGGACTATCCAACACTAAAAGATTTTTTCAATTCGAACCAGTAGTTCCTGCGATTAGCGCGTTCAAACAAACAAACAAACAAACAATCAAACTCTACAGCTTTATTATATTAGTATAGATAACGAGCTAGCGTAATCTTTTAAAAATCGAAGGAGATATAAAAATACTTCAACGATAACTGGCTGAATGAATTTCATTTTAAAAAAGGAACTAACGCTGGCTGGTTATGCGACTGTCGCGCCTGTGCACTTCTCATTTAACGCTTTTATTCCACGCATTTTTTCCACGCATTTTTCTTACGGTTTTACTATCACATTTTTTTCAGTTCGGTCACGCAGCGAAATCCCTATCCCCTCCAAGCCTGCCGTAAGGAACTTCGTTCCAATAATCGAAAAAACGATTCTTCGCGACTTGAAGACATGCAGATCATATTTATCGAAGAACAAAGACTCCGCCAACTTGTTCCACATGTTGGCAGTCCGTATGATTGTACAAGCCAAAAGTTTATTAGATAGAATATGCTAACAATGACGTGACTGAGTGCCAAGTCATCCGTCGCTGTGTGGTCGCCACTCGACTTACCAGCGGTGGCGACTAAATATTATTAATCAGTAAGTGAGCGCGCTCAGCCAGCGTGAAATAACAAAATTGAAATCGAGTGTGGGAACGATACGAAGATACACCTGTCTCGATGGACAGCACAGGTAGTGTTAGTAATAGTTTTTTTTTTATTTAATTGAACGACGTGACGAGCAAGTAACTCGCCTGATGGTAAGCGCAACGCCTGCCCATAAACAGATGCAACACCACATGGCATTACAAAGCTTTGAGGCATAGGATGTTAAGTCTCATAATGGCCAGTAATTTCACTGGCTTCAATGTCCTTCAAACCGAAACACAACAGTGCTTACACGGTGTTCCTTGGTGGTAGAAATAGACAAAGCGGTGGTACCAACCCAGACGGCCTCTCGCATACGAGGGACCTACCACCTTGTACAGATAGATTTGCTACCATAGATAGCGACCACCGTGCACATGGTGTTAAACCAGGCATAGCAACCCACATACCTTGTGTGGATAGCGTTCCAGGATCAGCCAGTGTATATCCGGTTCTCCATAGGGGCTGACGATATGAGTTGATGGTTGATTGGGGCGGGTATAGGGGTACATTTTTGTATCGCTATGCCGGCATCGGTCATTTACCTATCCTGTCGCAGGCCCTTCAATATGCTCCTTCCCTCTTCGAAGTGTGAAGAAGCATCTAAATAGGCCGGCATGATTCTCGTGAACACCGATAAATTCATTGTTCTAATGCAGTCACTTCGAGCTTCATTGCTCGGTGTTTAATTATACTGCCACTGTCGATCCTGGCTTACAGGAGTTACAGCGATTATGAGACTATCCCGCCCACACACCCGCCACTGTAACTCCTGTGTACCAGGATCAACAGTGGCACGCATTTTTGTAGACACCGAGCAATGAAGCTCGGCGAGTCTCTGGAAATGCCTAAATGTCTTTGTCCCGCAACGAAATTAATCAGATAGAAGGTTAGGGAGGAGTTGGAAATATTAATTGTCCACTTCCCTCTATAGCAAAGCGGGAGACAAAATAATGAATTGAGGAGGTATTAACCTCAAGTGTAAGGACAGTTACAACTGGAGAAGCCCAATGTAAAGCACCACGGATGTCATTAAGTGGGTCCTATCACGCGAGCTGTTACACTTGATTCCAATAATAGGTATGGCAAAATCGCCATACCAAAAGTTACAGCGATTCTGTGATGTCATAGAACCCGTTCGGTAAGTGGTTGTTAATATTGTAAGAAATAAAATTCGATTATAAAAAACCGAAATTAACAATCCAGCTATAATTATACACCGAATATATTTTAAAAAATGGATTGGAAAACAAAAAGAAGCGTTGCATTTGAGCGTTGACCCCGACGTGATTTGAACACGCAACCTTCTGATCTGGAGTCAGACGCGCTACCGTTGCGCCACGGAGTCGTTGTCTACGTTGTCTAAATTATTCATTGTTATCAATATAGATTAGTTATGCAAAGATAAATTATTATTTAATTGAAATAAAAAAAAAGAAGTGTGTGTATGTGCAATTCACAAACGGCAGAAGTGAAACTTCAGAAAAGTAGCCTACAAGAGAATGATAAAAATAGAGTATCAGTGGTATTAGGATAATTAAAAGGTTTATTATTTTTATAATACTTTTACCAAGCTTAAAAATTATTTAAAATTTTAATGCGAAATATTACATTTCATATAGTATGTACATACTTGAGATCTTGTTTCTTTCCAACCTCTTTAGTGACGACTTTTTCGTTTCATCAAATTTTCAAATCACAACGATTCTAAAGAAGTTTCACTTCAAAAAAACAAAAGTCTGCTCATAATAGTGATTGTCTCGGTGGCGCAATTGCATTGCATACGCGTTACGACTGCTGTGCTGAAATCCCGAGTTCGATCCCCGGTCGGGAAAAATTATATTGTGTTTTCTATTAAAATGCTCAGTATCAGCTTGAAGTCTAGTATTGTGCCTAGTATGACGATATGCTCGACCCCTATCACATCATGGGACGGAAATATGCTCGGCGAAATTTAGTTGTTTTGCATACACCCCTGCTTACGCTCTTGTGTGACCAACAACATATTTTATTTCGGGTGTGGGTATTTTGAGACCGAAAGTCTTCTGTAGTAAGATACCCACGACACAAGTCTCATATCTTAATGTGGGGTCAAGACTGTGTGATGGTTGGGCGGTTTTTAAGTAGATTTTATAATATCACCTAAACTTAGCATATAAATGAATAAAAATAAAGTTTTGTGAATAATATCTGTGTATTACTTACATAAAATTATAATTATTTGATAAACGTATGTATCTTTTTTATAATTTTGGGCTTAACTTTACGAGCATTTCCAATTAGTACAATTATTTAAATTTACATGGTTACGAAATGTAATGCTTGGGATTAAATGTGCCTATATGAAACATTTCCTATCAATAACATGTTATATGAATGTGATGAATTAATTAGTATAAAATACTTTTAAAACCATCGGCATTGTAATTTGTAGGCAATCTTTAATAACACATTTATATTAGTTTTTACTTAATAAATATAATACTTTTTTTTTCTTATTTTTAATATGCTGTGGATAACGGTGTGAGTTATGCATTTGTTTTTGGAACGAAGTTCCTTACGGCAGGCTTGGAGGGGATAGGGATTTCGCTGCGTGACCGAACTGAAAAAAATGTGATAGTAAAACCGTAAGAAAAATGCGTGGAAAAAATGCGTGGAAAAAATGCGTGGAATAAAACCGTTAAATGAGACTTTTTTTAACTTAATTTGATATCTAGCACACAAAGTTAAAGTCGAAATTCCGTTAATAAAACAGATAGGTGTGAAACTTATGACATTTGGAAATGTAGACGCGGTTTGAAATTTGAATTTGAATTTTTGATTATAGAACACGGCCGTCCACCGTTTAGTAGCCAGTCTAAGTCTAAATTAATAAGTTTTTATTTATAATTACACTAGCTGTCCCGCGCGGCTCCGCCCGCGTGATCTGTATTTTCCGGGATAAAAGTAGCCTAACAGTGGCGCCATCTGTCAGCAATGTGTCACGCACCGACGCCATCTACTTAAAATATTGGTTTGTAGTACATGCTATGTATCAGAGATGGCGCTGTATTTAAAAAATGATTTTCCCTATTTTCCCGCTTTTCTATTGAAATTTTTCCTAGATTTTCGTTGCTATAAACCTCACGGAGCCCGAGACCTTTCCAACGAATGCAAAACCGTGGAAATCGGTTCGTGCGTTCTGGAGTTATATCGTCAGGAAGGAAAACCCGACTTATTTTTATATAATAGATAAGTTGATAAAAAATGCTATACAATAGCTTTACCGCGGCAGTCTCCGAGTGCTACACGTCTTTTTTTTATTTCTATTTTTCTATTCCATTTCTATGTAATTTTATGTTGTCAAACAAAAATAAAGAGACATATTTTGTTATTTTAGTTGATAATTTGTATTTTTTACAATTTGTGTCGATTCTACATTAGCCGAAGGAACTTCGTTCCTACCTGGTGTCCCACGACACACACCAATTTTTTTTTGTTTATTTTATTAGTTACTTTATATATAATGTGTAACTGTTTGTTATACCCAAATAAATAAAAAAATTGGTGTGTGTCGTGGGACACCAGGTAGGAACGAAGTTCCTTCGGCTAATGTAGAATCGACACAAATTGTAAAAAATACAAATTATCAACTAAAATAACAAAATATGTCTCTTTATTTTTGTTTGACAACATAAAATTACATAGAAATAGAATAGAAAAATAGAAATAAAAAAAAGACGTGTAGCACTCGGAGACTGCCGCGGTAAAGCTATTGTATAGCATTTTTTATCAACTTATCTATACTAATAATAAAGCTGTAGAGTTTGATTGTTTGTTTGTTTGTTTGTTTGTTTGAACGCGCTAATCTTAGGAACTACTGGTTCGAATTGAAAAATTATTTTTGTGTTGGATAGTCCATTTATCGAGGAAGGCTTTAGGATATATAACATTACGCTGCGACCATTAGAAGCGAAGCATCAGTGAAAAATGTTGCAAAAACGGGGAAAATTATTCATATTTGAAGGCTTCCGTTGCTAAGCTACCGAAATAATATTATTTGAAGGCTTCCGTAGCTAAGCTACCCAAATCTATACTAATATTATAAAGCTGTAGAGTTTGATTGTTTGTTTGTTTGTTTGATCACGTGGGCGGAGCCGCGAGCAAAAGCTAGTGTAATTATAAATAAAAACTTATTAATTTAGACTTAGACTGGCTACTAAACGGTGGACGGCCGTGTTCTATAATCAAAAATTCAAATTCAAATTTCAAACCGCGTCTACATTTCCAAATGTTATAAGTTATCTATCTGTTTTATTAACGGAATTTCGACTCTAACTTTGTGTGCTAGATATCAAATTAAGTTTAAAAAAAGTCTCATTTAACGGTTTTATTCCACGCATTTTTTCCACGCATTTTTTCCATGCATATTTCTTACGGTTTTACTATCACATTTTTTTCAGTTCGGTCACGCAGCGAAATCCCTATCCCCTCCAAGCCTGCCGTAAGGAAGTTCGTTCCAAAAAAAAAATTGTGAGAGTCTTAGACCTGATATCACCTTAATAATATTGAATTAACAATGTACAAAAACCTAGGAACGTTTATAATATTTATAAAGTTATTTTACATTTAAAAAAATACAAAGTTAGTTTTAATGAAAATGAAAATCATCAACATTTTAAGAGTGGTAAAGCCACGCTGTAGAGTTTTGTCTACAGCACGAATGGACCGGGTCGTTACAAGTCTCACAGAAAACCGACGTAAAGTAGCGGCTTGCTGCTGCATTTCGTACGGTGAGTGAGATTACCGGAGGCCTAATTATCTCCTTACTTTAAAGCAGGCAACGTATATATGAATCTCCTGCTATTGTGGGCATTGCCATGGCCAGTGGAGTTAGCTTACCATTAGGTGACCGCACTTTGTTTGCCTGACTTTACTGTAAAAAAGAACCCTCTTTTCTATCGCGGGTTTAAAGCGGATATTTCTTAAATAAAATCATTTCGAGAGGTGCATTAACGATTTTCACAGTAACTTTGGGTCCCCTCGACGGAGTTGAACCTAATCCCTGTTTAAAAGAAATCTCATTTATTCTCAAAGTGCGCTTTATCCACGTCGATAAGGAGGGGGTGAAATATTATAAGTGGATAAACGCTTTCGAAAACGTTAAATATTTCACATTGTGACTACAAGTTGTTTCTGCACTCTGGGAATCGCAATTTATATGTTTTTGCATGAGTTTTTATAGCTTAGGCTGGCAAGGCTGCCGTGGGGTTTACCATCAGGCGAACGCTTGGCTTGTCTCGTCATGAAATCAAATAAAAAAAAAACGTGTAACCTTAATTTCACAATATGATAAGTTTATTAAGATAACATAAACTTCCAGTCCTCTTTAAAAGGATAGGTACCTCCTAAACATGTGCCGCGGGACATGTATAAAAGCTAACAACTTTGCACAAAGTCGCTTGTATTAGTAGGGCCACGTGACAAGCGTGTTAGTACACTGTTGGTGGTAAGATATTCATATACGCCCAGATAGCGACCACCGAACACATGGTGTTAAAACCTGCCTGAAATAGACAAAGCGGTGGTACCAACCCAGATGGCCTCTCGCATACGAGGGACCTACCACACTGTAAATATATATTTTTTTTTACCCTGGCTCGGCAAAATGACTACGCTACATCTGGTGGTAAGTGTAGCGCAACAATGTGTCCATCGTAGGTCGGCAAGATCATGCCGGCCTGCCAAAGGGTTAGGATCAGGGGGAAAGCCCCCTGGGGAGAACTGGATATACACTGGCTGACCCTGGAACGCGACCCACACAAGGTAGGCCACTATGGCAAGTTTTAGCACCAGTGTACGGTGGTCGCTATCCGGTTGGATACACCAGCAAAAAATAAAAAATATTCCTATAATCCTTCTAATAATCAAATGAAAGTTTGGATGTTCGCGAGTTTGTGAATTTGGATATTTTATTGTTTAATTACGCCTCAACGGCTAAATTAATTTGGGTGAATTTGGTAGGCCCTGACCTGGTTTGGGATATTATGCTATTTTTTATCCCGGGAAAAGAAATTCACGTTGGCGGAACTGAAAACAACAGTTAATTTTCAATAATATTATCATGCTCGACGTGATCTCCTTTTTTTTGTAACATGTATATATCAATAAATAATATATTATTATATTATATTTATACAATATATTATCATTTTTTCCTTACAAGTCGCTGGTTCAATGTCCGCAAATTAAAAAACCCCGAGGCAATGCCAAGGGTGAGGTAAAATGTGACAGCAAGCTTACGACATATCTACTTCATATAACCAGTGGAGATAAACGCACAGAGATTATATCCCGACCATTATAGTAGAAGACTAGGTATAACATTATATATTAGCAATCTTAATTATTACGATTCAGTTCGATCATGTGGCATTTTCTTATTGGGTTTTGTATGGTGAGTTCAATTTCCGGAGACCGAACTCCCCTTCCTTTCTCAATCTCCACTTTTACCCTTTAAGGTGGGTAATGCACCCACAATTTTCTAGCACAGTGGGTGTAAATGGTACACTTAGTTTAAGTCATCTACACTAATATTATAAAGAGGAAAGAGTTGTATTTTTGTATGTACGAATAAACTTAAAAACCACTGGACCGATTTGAGAAATTCTTTCACCATTAGAATCCTACATTATCCCTGATGAACATAGGCTACTTTATATCCCGGAAAAAGCAGAACACGCGAGCGGAGTCGAGAGGAAAAGCTAGTTTTAAATAAAGATTATATCGTGATATAACCAAGCCTGAATTAAAAATACGGAGACTCACAATTAAATAAGTTTTAGAATCTTTTTACTTTCCCTAGAAGAATGTATATAATATTTTCAATGTTTATGATCAAATGTTAGTTAGTTTTTGACAAATTGCGTGAAACGCGCAATTTTAAGTTGACTTTAGAAAGGTAACTTTGGCGAGTTCATATTGGAGTTTACTACGCAAAGTCACTTTCTAGAAGACTTAAATCTTAAGAATAAATAAATACACCCAACAGTCATACTCATGGTCCTGACCTCACAGTAAGATACGAGACTTATGTCGTAGGTATCAGGAACTACGAGAGACTTTCGATCTCACAACACTCAGACCCCGAAAGAAATATTTTTGGATCACACAAACATTTGGCTCGGTGCGGCATCGAATCCGCAGCCTCTCGCTTCACAGCCGGCTACTCGCCCGCTACGCCACCGAGGCTATCGAAATCTTAAGTTTATAGATCTTGCCTTTGTCATGATTCAACAATTTAATCTAAAACTTCTCATTTCTTTAATTAACTCACTGTGCCTCAGACGTTATAAATTCGAATACCGTATGGGTGATAACTAGATACTGTGCGGTTAACCAACGTTTTGTTTACGTTAACCATTAGTTAGCTTCCGACATACATTGTGGTTGAGTACTACGAATTATGATTTAAGTTATGTGCTATGGTAATCCTCGTTTATCTCGAGAAACACAAATATGATGATGCAATAAAGAGCAGTTACATTAGGTTTAAATCTTTTTTTTACCGAACTCGGCAGAGGCCTTTGCGCCAGCGTACAAAGAAGCCTTCGGAAAATATATCATAACGTGGTGTATTATTCACATGTTTTATTTTTTTGCATTTGGGTATTAAAATTCTTTGGTTAATTAATTTATTAAAATAATTCTGAAGTTTCACTTCTGCCGTGTGTGAATTGCACACACACACTCTTTTTTTAATCGAGATGATTCTTAGTTATGTTTGAAGAAAATCTGTTGCGATGTTATTATATTATTTAATGTGATTATAATTCAAGGTCGAGGGGCTTAGCAAATGCAACACAACATATTATTTCACGCACGTGATAGATAACTGGATTACAAATGTCTCGGGTAAAAGTCTCAATCTATACTAATAATAAAGCTGTAGAGTTTGATTGTTTGTTTGTTTGAACGCGCTAATCTCAGGAATTACTGGTTCGAATTAAAAAATTCTTTTTGTGTTGGATAGTCCATTTATCGAGGAAGGCTTTAGGATATATAACATTACGCTGCGACCATTAGAAGCGAAGCATCAGTGAAAAATGTTGCAAAAACGGGGAAAATTATTCATATTTGAAGGCTTCCGTTGCTAAGCTACCAAAATAATATTATTTGAAGGCTTCCGTTGTCAAATCAAAATCAAATCTATACTAATATTATAAAGCTGTAGAGTTTGATTGTTTGTTTGTTTATTTGATCACGTGGGCGGAGCCGCGAGCAAAAGCTAGTATTTGATAAAATTACGTCAGTCAGAGTCATATAGAACTAATTTAAACGGATTTTATAGCGGTTTTTATTAATTTTGATCCCCACGTTTCGAAGACTTTACAGCCTTCGTGGTCACAGGGTGGACTGAGGTGTAGGTTGTCACTTACATAACAACTCGAGTTTGCTGGTAGTAGGATATCCATATCCATCCGGAAGGCGACCACCATATACATGGTGTTAAAACCATACCATAGTGATACACGCCTTGTGTGGATCACATTCCAGGATCAACCAGTGTATATCCGGTTCTCCCGAGGGGCTCGCGACATTGCTTGATGGTTGATTGGAGCGGATATAGGGGTACATCCTTGTATCCCTATGCCTGCATCGGTCATCCGCCTATCCTGTCGCAGGCCCCTCGATTTGTTTCTTCCCACTCCGATGAGGGAAGAGTTTGAAAAAATTTGCCGTCCTCGGATCAAAAATTATAAAACAAATATTCTAAGCAATCATATTAGTTTTAGTGGTAAAGCCACGCTGTAGACAGTTTTGTCTACAGCATAAATGGACGCTGCGTTTAGTACAGTGAGTGAGAAATTAGGCCCAAATCAACTTTTACCAATCCCTTAATTCCCTTTCATTTAAGGTCGGCAACGCGTCCATGATTCCTCTTGTATTGTGAACGTTCATGGGCGGTGGAGATCACTCATCACCAGGTGACTCACTTACTCGTTTGCCGACCTATG
Organism: Amorpha juglandis; assembly: GCA_949126905.1. Taxonomy (NCBI): domain Eukaryota; kingdom Metazoa; phylum Arthropoda; class Insecta; order Lepidoptera; family Sphingidae; genus Amorpha; species Amorpha juglandis. The sequence continues at coordinate 2,424,527 of OX421383.1, forward strand.
CTAGCTTTGATAGACAAATAGAGATAACCAGATAAAACAGATGGATGGATTTTCAGTACAAAACGCGTCGACAATGCTTATGCTGAGCCCCAGGTGGTCTTAGCGTTCAGGTCATTTCTCTTGAGTGACTGACGAGGCGTGGGAAGACAAACACTGCATATTCGTGCTAAATCGGTAGATCAACAGATAAACAAGAACAGTGGAGACATCACGAAGTCCACGTAACATACAATAAATACGCGTCCAAAAGGAAGCATGGTTCAAAATCTAATACAGGTAGCGATGGTATCAGAGTGTGAACATTATTATATGACTATAAAACTTTAATACAGTAACTGTAGCGCAATAAACTACGTCATAATAACCATAAAATATCCCACACATGCCCCATGCACGTCGCTATCGTTATGAATGAAAATGTAAAGGGCGTTTTAAGGAACACGGTAGAAACAGTGAAAAGCGACAGGCCTGTTTTAAGATTATTTTTTATTCGCTTGAATGAAGAGACGAGCAGGTCGCTCGCGTGATCGTAAACGCCACGTGTGCTTATAAACAGAAGCAACACAATTACTTGTTAATGTTTGAATGACTTATATATCTCTAAATACACGACAATTTATTCGAAAAGTTCTAGGACATAACATTTTTAAACCATTTCTTTTGACGTTGCACAAAATAAAACAAAACAATGTTTTATAAAATGGCGTGGTTACACAATTTAATACAATTAAAATCGGAATAATTTTGCAACTTCAATACAATTTTTTCCTGGTTAAAAATAAAAGATATTTGGTATGACTCGGCGCGTGAAGAGGGCCGTAGGGCGCAAAGAGCGCTATCAGATAATATTAAAGAATAAAACCGTCAAAGACCATTTATTTGAATAATGCACCGTCTTCTGAAACGATTTATACCTCTCATTTACAAACAAAACTAAACTTTACGATCATACAATAGAGTTCAAATTTAATTAAGCATGACGGCTAAAGTAGCCAACTTGAACGGAGTTTTCATGAAGCATACGGTAAATGCCACTTTACGGCAGCGGGGAGCATAAAATGTGACAATTCACCGAAATATATGGAGGGGACATTTTATGGACGCGATTTAAGTGGGATATCATCACGGCTGGTACGCGCACGGATTTCACAAACATAACTTTTAGCTAGAATTGAAAATGTAGGAAGTATATGAGAAAAGAATTCAGTAATAGTCATAATGGTTTGGTATGATCAAAAGGATTGGAGACTTGAAAATATGTAAAATGCAATAACTAATTGAACCTTGATATGAATCTAATGAAATATTGAATAAAAAATGTACACGATGTTCCTTATTATATAATCAATATGAGATTTAAAGATATTAAATACCTATTTAATCAGATAATCAGACAGAATACAAACACTGTTTGATATTTATCGATTCAAATGATTTTTATTTAATCAATACATTTATTAAAAATAACTTATATCGATTTTGATCAGTTAGAAAGTTCTATCGAATACATATTTCATTTTAAATTCAAAACCATCCCCATTACTTAAAGACGTTATGATCATGGCTTTAATTAATCATATGTTATCCCTTTCTTATATCAAACAAGTATTTGAGAATGAAAGAGACAAAATACCGGAACGGACTATTCACTAATATTTATAGCTGAAAAGCCTTAAATGTTATATAGTATCTACCAGTTCCCAGAAACATTTCCACTGTAGTTTGTAACATAAAGCATTGGGAAAGATGGGGCGTAACCGACGGAGCACTCAATGTGGTCAGATTCAATTTACTTGCGCTCACTACTCCTGCCAAGTGGTTTATTGGGAGACAGGGTCGATATCAGACTCTAAGGAAGGGGGCGAGCAACCATAGAAACTGGTGCTCACAATATTATAATAGGAAGTTGTTTGTATATACGGCATTAAGTCCGCCTATACATTTATGTATAAAATAAAATAAATAAACTCGCTTACATGGTGGTAAACGCCATACTTGACCATAAACAGTGGCATGACCACTTTAAATAATAAATTAATGTATAAGGAGGGGGGGCCTGTTTAATATAGGACAAGTATTATTATTATTATATGGCAGTTCACTGCGCCCGTCACCCAGAGACACATGAGTCTAATAATGCCCAGTAAATTCATTGGCTTCAATACTCTTCAAAGTTTGACACCAACATACAATAAGACTTACGCTGGTGACAGAATTAATTAAAGCGTTCTTACCATCCGAGACGGAATCTACGTGTGAATCGAATTTAAATACCTTGTAATGCTAATCAAAGTTTAATGCTGGATTGCACCAACTTACTTTAGCTATGACATAATGTTAAAGTACCGGTTAAGCAAAACATGAGTTGCACCGTTTGACAAATGTTAGATAACGTCATAACTTTAGCTGTCAACCGTAACCGCCCAAGATTCGTTAGTTAAAGCTATTTAAGTTAAATAGCTGTCAGATGGTTCAATTATAACCTCCAAACCGATGTATCGTGCTCCAAAATAATATCATGTCCCTGCTTCTAGAATTAATCGAGGAATCTAGTAGTATCGGAATACGATGGTGCAACACATACCGCAGTCAATGTTAAAGTCAGCGTTACTGGTATCGTCAAATTTGACATAAACCTCAACAATAACTGCTATTATGGTGCAGTCTAGTCTAAGAGTATTCGGCATTCTGTTATAATAATTCTTTTTTTTAATCATCAAGGCGTTACACCAGCCGTCTCTGTCATTTTCGCCCCAGCTAACAGTCTCAGAGCAGTTTCATTACAACAAAGCGTTAAGTTTGCACGGAGTTGTCAGTACATTTATGTACGTGAGGTGCATGCAGCCACTCGACAATAGCCACTAACGTGCCATTGTTCCGCGTGATTTACTACCACGTCGCCGACGAGCCTGGATATCGGAACATTGTGCAAGGCACCTGCTACACTTTCTTATGTAATTGGAAATTTACTAAAATAATAATTGTAGATGATGGTTTCTTACGTTGACGCGAATGTTACTCATTGAAATAAAACTAATTTAAGCCTTCGTGGTCACCACCCCGTGACCGAATATATGAAGTGTGTAAAATAAAATAATTGAGGGATTGGGAAGAGGAGAGTCATTTGGGCATCAGGATATCTCACGCACTTATTTTACTACTTCTTTTTATTTATGGCTTTCGCAGTATTATGCATTTAGCCAGTGTCAAGTATAATTTATTCTCAAGTTATTTTTCAAGAACGATGAAACACGGGTGCGGTCGATTTCAAGGTCTTGTCGGAGTTTTGGTGTTAACTCCTTTCAGTACGATGCTTAATTCACTTATTTTAATGTTTCCATACACTGTTCATCACCGTCAATGTTTATTGAACAAATCTACACCACTTTTGTACAACAAACACAACTCTAAACTAGTTTAGAGTATAATAAATTAAAATAAGCGATGAACTGCACTGTCAGAATTCCCGCCAAAACTCCTTATTTTAATATTTCAAAGTAGGCACAAGTCTCGTCAATCTTTTGACCAATCAGATTACAGCTCTTAGTTTAGAAAGAATCGATGAATAGCTCAAATAAGTTTTAATTTTTCATCCCCGATATCATCCTTTTAAGGTTGGATTTTTTTCTTTTCAATGGGACTACCTTTAAAATACAATCTATACAATAAGAAAAAAGACACCAAAATCTCTCTCACAATCACTGAATAAAAGCATATAATAATGAACGCGAGAACCTGCTACTCTTCTTCGTCGGTTATAAATTGAGTTCAATATACCTACATATAGACTGGATGGTCATCAGTTCATCACAATGAATACTATCAGAATAATCGACTTCGTTCCGCTGGGTGCACTTGTATGTGTCAGGTGATGCTGACAACGCCCAATGACACGACCTTCCACTTGCATTCCTCGTGTACCTGTGCTCGTATTTGTAATTATACAAGTTTAGACTATAGCTCCGCCTGTGCTAGATTATATGAAAATACCATATTCTCAAATCATGAAATATACTCTGGGAACTTGCAATGACTCAATACATTGCAGATACTTACAAAGTACTCGTACTTATCCCTGATGGATAATATAGTAATAAAGTATTTAACATGCTCCAAATCCTGACTCTATACCTTGATATTTATATTTGATGGACTTTTTTTTAAATATTGTTTTTAAATTTGATGATTTTAATTTTTTTATATGTCAGTGCGAGTGCCATATATGGCGGGTATACTCAGGGCTATTTCCTCAAAAGGGCAATCTGGGAATTCCTGTACATTACACTCGCACAATTCTGGAAAATCAATGTCTAGACATTAAAAGAGGCCATAACCCATGAGTTTGTTTCGGCATTTCTTCTCATGGTGATCCACGAAATGCCGCAAAAAATAAAAATGAAATCTAGTATAAAAAATATTATTGACATGTAAAAGTGATATTTGTGATCCAATTTACAGAACAAATGATTTAATTTCATTATATTTGACAACCTCCGTGGCGCAGCGGGCGAGTAGCCGACTGTGAAACCAGAGGCCGCGGGTTCGATCCACGCACCGAAACAAACATTTGTATGATCCAAAAATATTTGTTTTGGTGTCTGGGTATTTTTATTCAGACCGAAAGTCTCTTGCAATTCCTGACACAAGACTCGTATCTTACTGTGAGGTCAGGACTATGTGTGTGACTGTTGGGGGTATTTATTTATTTATATAACTATATTTTTCCTTGCACTCGCGTTACCTACAACTTTTGCAACTCCATTCTTATCCTTAATTAAAATTAAAGATGCTTATGATTATTTATAAACGATGCTGGCAGTTTAAAAACGGGTGATCAAGAATCACTAAGGACTTTACTTTTTATACAAAGCGATAAACAAAAGTGTGGTCATATTTAACGATCGTTAGTTACCACTTCAAAAGGAAAGGAAGGGCAGGATATTTGGGCCTCCGGATAATTCATTGACCGTACGAAACACAACAGTAAGCTGCTTCACGTTGATTTTCTGGGTAACAATCCGGTCAAGCCGGTTTCTTCATACTATAGACAAAACTGTCTACAGCGTAGCGTTTTTTTATCCGAGTACGGCAAAGTGACTGCACTACACCTGATGGTAAGCGTAGTGCAGTCCAAGAACCATCAACCACCGACAAACAATGAGTTTATCGGTGGTTAATACAAGGATATACCCCTATACCCGCCCCAACCCACCATCAAGTCATATAACAAGCCCTTCGGAAGAACCGGATATCCACTGGCTAATCTTCGACCGCGATCCACACAAAGTGTGTGGGTCACTATTACTATACCATGTGTACGGTGGTCGCTACCCGTGGATGCGAAACCAGCAATATCAATTAGAAAACACACTTTGTCGTGACAGGATGAAAATGCATAAAAAGTAAAGTGAAATAATAGTTAATCCAGCACTTATCTTGCAAGACAACCCTATCATTAAGCCCATAAACGCGTTTATGGTGGTTAAGGATTCGCCATGCTCAATTATGATGAGTTATTAGTTCGCATATTCAACAAGTTGAGACGGATTACTACTAATAATTGATATTACTTGGCGCAATGCATCAAGATTATCTGCCGATTATAAAATTTTTTTTACCTAGCAGTGGCCGACAAACACCACCTGATGGTAAGTGATCTCCACCGGTCATGAACATCATGAATGCGTTGCCTACTTTAAAGGAAAGGGATTGGGAAGGGCAGGTTTGAAGGACATTCAAGCCAGTGAAATTACTGGATTTAACATATTATGTCTCGGGGTGATGAGCGCAGTGCATGTAGCGCTTTGTAATTCAAAGTTCTGTGTACTGTTGCTTTTGTTTATGGGATGGAGTTTACGATCAGCCGAGCGCCTTTCTCATCTCGTCATTAAATCAATTAAAAAACTAATCATTTGTTAGAATTTATCTTTCTTAAAAACCATTTAATTTTCCATATTTACAGCAATTATTACTTTGACTTACATTACTCTTTAAAATCGTAGCCATTCGGACAAACAAAACAAGTTTGGGTCGACGCGACGACGCGACGTTCCGTTTCTCGCAGGAGTCGTTGCATAAAATACCGGATCACGCAGACGACTTGCAAGTGGTCTGTCATGTTTTTGTCTCGGTGCCGATGCCCGTACTTGGATCCGCTCACAGATACAAAATTAAATAGATGTCGAAAGTATACCCGCACGTAGCATACAATTAAATCGTAGTACTTATTGTTCAATAATTTTCCACGCCGGATTTTTATATATATTACTAGCAGACCCGGCCACGCGTTGCTGCGGCTAAGGTATATGTTAAATTATATTGTAGTAAACTATTCAAGGTATGCGCCATCTGTGGAATACTTACTCAATACAGCCTATAAATTACCTTACATCGCCATCTGTTAGAATCTTATTGACCTCACAGATAATTATAACTCTTTTTCATATAATAAACAAATAATATGCAAGAAAAAATATTGCGACAATAAATTAAGATATAAACTATCACTCAAGTTGGATCAAACTGCAAACAGTTTGCAAAGTTTGATTAAAATCGGTTCAGTAGTTTTGGAGTTCATCGCGTACAAACAACGTGACACGAAATTTTTATATATAGAGATAACACTCGCGTTCTCTGTTTGAATCTACATCTGTGAATCCGATCAACTTCTTCGAATACATTTCTCCTTGCACAAAATCGGGTCATGTGAATAGGCACGGCTATATGTTCATATCATCATCATCAGCCACAAGACGTCCACTACTGAACATAGGCCTCTCCCAAAGATTTCCAGACCGACCTGTTGGAAGCGGCCTGCATCCAGCGACTTCCTGCGATCTTTATCAGGTCGTCTGTCCACCTTGTAGGTGGACGTCCAACGCTGCGCTTGCCAGTACGTGGCCTCCATTCCAGAACCTTTCTGTCCCATGGGTTATCGGTTCTGCGAGCTATGTGCCCTGCCCACTGCCACTTGAGCTTGCTAATCCGCTGAGCTATGTCGGTGACTTTCGTTCTTCTACGGATCTCCTCATTTCTGATTTGATCACGTAGAGAAACACCGAGCATAGCTCTCTCCATAGCTCGCTGAGTGACTGTGAGCCGTCTTATACGGCCCATATTTAGAGGCCACGTCTCAGTGCCGTATGTCATCACTGGTAACACACATTGATCGAAGACTTTAGTCTTCAGGCACTGAGGTATTTTGGATGAGAAGACCCTGCCAAGTTTCCCGAACGCTGCCCAGCCGAGCTGGATTCGATTCTGGATTTTATGTTCATATACCATATTAGTATTTAACTGTTAACAAAGTTCAAATCATTTGTTTTGCATACAATACTAGGTGCATTTTCTGATACAATCCTTCCACCTGCCCTTATTCCACTCGCAGTGTGGCCCGCGCAACATGCTTTTTAACACATGTTGCAAAAAGATTTGGCTTGAAGTTATTAAGACCAGCTGCCTCGCTGACATTAACTCCTCTGGGGAGCAAACACCCAGACCCAAAATTTATGGAGCATACAAACATTTGTCTCGGTGCGGGGACCGAATCCGTAATGGCGAAACTTGGTTCCCGGGTTGTCAAACCAAATCCACCCTCATATCATGAGGAAAACGGACACTGGTATTATGAAGGGATAACACCAGACAAAAAGATAAAAGATTACTTTTCGCAACTATTTTCATCTATCATACATATTATAACCTGTACATCCCTAGCAATTGCAATGGTCAATTTTTTAAATTCCAACGTATTTTTTTATTTACTATGAAGAGTAACGTGTAAAACTAAGCGTTAAAACCCTTAGTTTCCAAAGTGGTCCAGGTGGACCCCCAGGGGTCCACGGGAGACTCGACGGGGGTCTACGTTGGCGTGACAAAAACTGAGGTTCACAATTCGTAAGCGGGGACTACGAAAATGTATCTGCTTTCGATAGTGAAGAACTAAAATATTAGCTTGACTTCACCTTTCAATGTAGGCAGATAATATTTTAAGAAGCTCAGTGACTGTTACTGCAGAAATGCTGCTGAAATGTAGCTGCAGGGGTCCACCCGAACCCGCTAAATTTTGAAAGTGGTCTATGAGAAAAAAGTCTGGGAACCTCTGATTTAAAACAACTTTAATTGCTTCAATGCAACACGCAACAACAACGCAATTATATCCTTCCGCTTCTATTTAAAAAGTAATCGCAATCAACTTGTAAACGTCAAACACATACAAATGTTCTTTACGCAAGCTAAAAATAAAACGTATAAAGGTATGTAAGCTAGACTCACCTGTCATTTTGCAGAACCTCTGCCCTCACCCAGGGCACGGCTCCCCACTCCTCGTCGTCCTGCTCCTCCGACTTGGTCTTCAGCAGCCCGGAGAGCCAAGTATACGACTTGCTGCGTTTCATCATCTGTTCTCACTCATCACTACCAACTTGCAACTGGCACTTTTGAAAAACCTCGAGCACTTCACTATTTTCAACACTGGCAAGTAACATTTAGTTTTTTTTTCACAGCTGTTATTAATAGCACTGGCTGTTTTGCGATTTAAATAACGAACACTTTAAACATCTCTGAGAACATTTTTATTTTGAATATTTTTTTTATTGTAGTGTTAAGACGCATGGCCACAACAGTTTAACAACCATCAAAATATCAATTAGTTTTGACTCATTAAAATTTCTCACTCGAGCGGTTTAATCGCATATCACAAGGAGCTTCGTATATGACTATATGGCTTTCTAATGTTTGAGAACGCCGTAATGGGTACGGTCTACGGACGATTTCAAAACTCATCCAACAAAATTGACGTTCCGCCGATTAATGTTAAAAAAATATACGGACAACCGGCGAACACGAGCAGTGGCGCTTGGATTCCGTATAACTATTAAATTCCTACCGATTATGGGCTGAACGACAAATAGGTTCTTCCGAGGGGCTTGCGACATGACTTGACGGTTGGTTGGGGCGGGTACAGGGGTACATCCTTGTATCTGCATCGGTCATCCGCCTGTCTTGTCGCAGGTCCCTCGATTTGCTTCTTCCCTCTCCGAAGAGGGAATTAGCATTTATACAGGCCGGCATGATTCTGATGACCACCGATATTTATCGGCGGTTGCTGGTTTTTTGGACTGCACTACGCTTACCATCAGGTGGAGTGCAGTCACTTTGCCGTGTTCGGGTAAAAAAAAAAGGTAATAAATCATACCATATTTAAAATGACTTTTTAAATTGTAATAATCGCTTTAAGACTTTTGTCCTTAGAATTTCAACAGAGTTGTAGTTCTATCAAGTGATGTTCTGACAATTTGCACTTTGTCATGAAACATGCTTATCTGAGAATTCTCCTAATGATTTCGAAGCCATGCGAAGTCTACCAACTCGCATTAGGAATAAACTGACCGCTCTTAGACCATATCCAGCAATTAAACAGTTTGTAATAGGGACCATATTAATAAAAAAAAACAGTAATTAAAAAATGATAATTTATACTTCAATATAAGAATTAATGTTTCAAAGACTTAGTCACGAATAAGTGACATACTGCCATTCATTTTGTTAACTGATAAAGGTTCACCCACAAACTACGGAACCCAAATAGTGATGTCAATTTTGACCTCGTATGACCTGCATCTCAACACATACAATAGCGTTGATCACCGCTCACTGCGATAACCCTGACCAATTGAATACGATCATCGCGTTCACCAACCTTGGACACCGAACACACACTCAATCCGGTCGCGTAATAATTTTGGTGTATCCGTGGACATCCGCCAGTACCTGTAATGAACAAAAACTAGTTTTTAAGGTGTCAAAAAGTCCGCCATTGTGTACTGACGGGTTGAAAATTGTGTTGACGTTGAATGGAAAATGTTTGGATATCAATATTTTAATGGAAGAAAGTGTTTTGTTCTTTGGTTGATAGATAGATAAAAATTGTGCAATTCTGCGGTCCGTTTACTTAAGGCTATTAAGTGAAAAAAACCTAATTTTGAATAAGGGTAAAATATGAGAAATAATGTCCCTCAAACTTTATGATTTATCATAATTTTTTAGAAAGAAATAAAACAAAAGGTCGGCAATAATATCCCTAAAAATGTATTATAAATCATAATGTTTAAGGGGCCTTATTTCCCATGTTTTTATGACATTTTTTTTTTATTAGGTACAGTTACAGACATATTGTATACACAGCGATTCAATTTATAGAGTATGGTAACATCACACAGAAATCAATGTAGTCGGTCTATATTAAACGAAAAAGAAAAACTGTTGTATTCCAAATGTAGAAGGGATTTTTTGAAAGAAGCAACACCGATGTTAAAGATACCATTGTCCATACAAATATTATTAACGATTTGCATATTCTAATGAGAATCTAATGAGGGTTATTTTGTGATACATTATTGGTGACAGTTGGTATACTGAATAACTGTGGAACTCGCACTGAGCGTGTTGGCAACTTGAAATACAATACTTGAGGTATTTTTTCTAGATTTTATTACATTCCTTAACTAGATAGTAATGCGCCTAGACCGCACACGGCCCGCTCCACCGCGCAGACCTGCGTGCAAGTAAATGAATCGCCTTGATCGATCGAAACCACTTTACTATATGTTGAAGCTTAAGAATATCCACTGTAAGAAATTTATTTGTCTTTTAATCATGTGATTTATAATTTCTGATAAATAAATCGGTTGTGGGATTCTTATTTTGCGTTCATACATGGTCTTGCTTTTATATCTTAAGTTTTTTATTTAACTAAGACTTTTTATTTATTTGTATTCTCACATTACAGGATCCTAGTGTCCGCTTTCATTCCATCTGCTTTTTTATCTTTCCAGGGCAAATTGACGAATCTCCGACTCATAGTAAGTACAGTGCAGTCCAAATATTATGTCATCAAAAGACAATGCATCTCTTGGCGATCCCTTGACTTGAATCAAATCAAATACGTGAAGACACAAAAACCTATTTTTAAGTGTCATACTTTAATACTCATTGAAATAAAGTGCAAGACAGGTGAAAAAAAGCGCTGTGTGGTGTGGAGAGCGAGTGAAAGCGAGTGTAGCTGAGTATACTTTACTACAGTAATTTATACATAGTGTACACAAATAGGTATGATATTTTTATGAAATATCAGCCACTCCGCCGGTGTGATCTGTTTTTCCGGGATAAAAGTAGCCTATGTTCATCAGGGATAGTGTAGGATTGTAGTTAATGTTTTAATACAGTAGTTTCAGAACCTATTTAATGCAAACAATCAAATCCTTCCTCTAATAATATTAGTTTAGATGACTTGTGACTGCCCGAGAACTGAGCACCTCGCCATTTGTCGCACTTCATTAACAAACTTTTTGTCGCTCGATTAGATCACTGTACACAAAGACGTAAAACTATTGAGGAGAATGAATCAAGGTTTACGGAACTTAAATTATATTTTAAAAAGATTTATTTACTACACCTGAAGTGTAATACAATCAAAAAAACCAGCGACCTAACAATGTGTATAGGGGGTCACCAGAATCATCCCGGCCTGTATAAATGCTTCATACTTCGAAGGGGGAAGAAGCAAATCGAGGGGCTTACGACAGGATAGGTTAACGACCGATGCAGGGCACAGGGATACAAGGATGTACCCCTATACCCGCCTCAACCATCAAGTCATGTCGCAAGCGCCTTGGGAGAACCGGATATACACTGGCTGATCCGGAAACGCTATCCACACAAGGTGTGACCCATAACTATGGCAGGTTTTAACACCATATGTACGGTGGCCGCTATCCGGGTCGATATGAATATTCTACCACCAGCAAAAAATACTTTGTAATGTTGTGACCTCTTTTAATACTATTTAGGAGGCCACGGAGTTTATCATTTGTGTAAATAACTTGCTCTTCATCTCATTCAGTATATTAAAAACTTAAAGGACGAATCACAATGCATTTGCATTTCCGTAAAAAAAAAAACCAATCCACAATTGGCGGAAAAATCGATCTACATAAAAAAGTAAAAAAACACCGAATTGAGAACCTCGTCCTTTTTTGAGGTCATAATAATTACCTAAATCAGTTCATATTTGACGATAAACCACGTAACATATATGAAAAAATAAAGTTTAAAAACTAAAGAGGTAGAGAGGTAAACATATTTCGAATTCGCGAGCAGGATCATTGCACTCCCAATAAAAGATTTATCTTCAAAGTTGCAAATACACGATGTGAATGAAACTAATTTCCAAGATTGCTCGCCACCATATTGAAATTAGTATCACAATGGATAACAATTTAAAAGTTTTTGTTACTATGGGCGCGATAAGCGATTAAAAACGAATCGATTATATATCGCAATTTACTTGAGTCGGAACTAACAAGTATAGAGATGTGGTCGGAACGTTTTGGCGGGGTAATTATCTATGGAATGCTTTTCATATAAAGTTATTTCAAAATATTACAATATGACGCGTAAAAAATATTTGAGGACAAAAAAGACAAAATACAATGTTGGTAATATTCAAAAGACATACGGCTGAGTTTCTTGGTGCTTCTTCTCAGACCAGTGGGCATTTCCGAAGCACCGCTTGAGACGTTTTAATGTAATTTGTCTATACTTTATTATTGAAGTGTAAAAGAGCCCTTTGTGGCCTACTTGCAACTTTTTGATATAGTATATGGCGAACTGAGGAGGTTACTCTGTAACAGTTCACACGGTTTTATTTTAGTGGATCATTGAACTTGAGTCAACAAATTAGTATATGTAGCATAGTTTTTGTTAATCAATTCTATTGAAAAGCTGTTCAGACTGTTCAAAACGCATGCGGTTTACAAGTTGATAGGTCCCTTGTATGCGAGAGTCTGTGTTGGTACTACCGCTTTGTCTATTTTTGCCAAGTAAACAGTACAAGCACAAGCACTGTTGTGTTTCGGTTTGAAGGACATTGAAGCCATTGAAATTACTGGGTATTATGAGACTTAACATCTTATGTCTGGGGATGACGAACGCAGTTCAGCGCCATGCAGCGCTTTGTAATTCAACGTTCTGTATGGTGTTGCTTATGTTTATGGACAGCAGTGACGCTTACCATCAGGCGAGCACCTTGCTCGTCTCGTCATTGAATCAAACTCCATACCTCACCTGTATAGCTACAGATACTTAGAGCTCACAAGATTTCACCCATCCAAAAAGCGTGTAACGCGCACAGCACACGGTCAGGTATATACTATGTGTTATACGTGTATAGTCTGAATTAACATTAGCACGTCGGTGACGCGGAACCAAAAGTTTTCCCCTACCAAAAAGTGCTCAACACGGCCAAAGAAGTTTTCACTTCAAAATCAGTTCTCGTAACCGCATGTAAAGAATATCTCGCAGTCAGTACACTGGTACAGTAACATTAAGCAACGTACACTCAACAAAGTGACTCGAATGTTTGTTTAACAGCATCCGTACTGCATCGTACGCTGCACCCGTCTCGTCTCAATACTTGTATTTGTTTAATTTATTATTGTGGTTACTGTAGTGTATGACTGAACTTATTGTACAGTATTACATATTACTCGAGTGTTAGAGCGACGCTATAGACAGTTTTGTTTACAGCAGCAATGGGCCGGCTCGACCGGATCGTTACCACTGTCTCACAGAAAACTGACGTACAGTAGCAGCTTGCTGCTGCGTTTCGTACATATGACACATGATGTGTGGACATGGCAATCGAATTTCATCAATCAATATGGTTTAAAATCCGTCGATCAATCCATGAACGGCGGTTACTGTCCCATCACACCGTGATCCGAAACGAATATTTGTGGACCACACATTTTATTTCGGTGCCAAAATCGAACCTACGACCTCTAGCTTCACAGCCACACGCCCGCCACACTACAAAGGTTGTAACACTTCGCTGATAAAATTTAGTCAATTGGGCAAATAATCTAGTAAAAAGCTTATTCTGGCACTCTCATGTTATTCGCGAATCAACAACTTCACCTTTATGTTCACACCGTGATGTACATAATACTAACTAAAGGCGCGGTTGCACCAGACAAACAGTTTACTACTGCCTGCAGTTAGTTTGCGTTAAACTAATTTTCTACGGCGGCTACTAGCGGCTAGTCGCGGGCGGCTGGCCACTCGATATTGATAGAGCCACGCTGTAAACAGTTTTGTGTACAGCATGAATAAGCCGACTCGTTCAGACCACTGTCTCACAGAAATCCGACATAAAGTAAAGGCTTGCTGCTGCGTTTCATACAGCGAGTGTGATATCAGGAGCCCAAGTCCATCTCCCCTTCCCAATTCCTTAATTATCCGTTTCCTTTAAGGTCGGCAAACATGGCAAGGTAAACATGGGCGATGGAGATCACTTACTATCAGGTGAGTCAGCAAGTGAGATTTTGTTTCAATTTTGAATAAGTTCTACTAGGTGGATACCACGCGGTTTCACCACAGGCATGTTACTATCCTGCTCCTATGAGTAGGAGAAATAAGCGAAAAAACCGACAGACGCGGATCTACAGCGAATTTGTTTTGTACTATGTATTGAAAATTAACAGTGCCATCTGTTGACATTAAAATCAACTAAGAATAAAATATTTACATTGACTTATTTCTACTTTATTATATTACATAACTGACTACTATCGGTGCAAAATATTCGCACGGGTCTCCTAGTAATAAATTAAACCTATTATTTAGCGCTAAGTCCAAAACAGTATAATGTCGCATACTATCTGCCCGGTGCGACAGATTTCTAGAACATTTTACGAAACGTACTATATTTTCGTTTGACAAGTGCCAAACCCGTCATTTATAATGTTTATACACTTAAATACACAGGCAAGCGTCAAATATAACAAGTTACAGTCAGTCAAAATACTGTTGAAACAATTTTAAAAGCAGTTAAACTAACTTAGCAGCGATCGCTCAGCGAGGACGCGGTCTGTCGAGACGAAAGTCGCAGGTTTGAAACCAGCCCCAAGAGCATGCACCTCTGACTTTTCTACGTTATGAGTGTCATCATCATCATCATCATCAGCCACAGGACGTCCACTGCTGAACATAGGCCTCCCCCAAAGATTTCCAGACCGACCTGTTGGAAGCGGCCTGCATCCAGCGACATTAATGTATTATTATTGCATCCAGTTATGAGTGTATTAATTGTTAATTATCGCATGCTTTAACGGTGAAGGAAATATGACGAGGAAGCCTGCAGGCCTGAGAGTTCCTCCACGTGCGTGGAAGTGTACTTTGCCGTGCTCGGATAAAAAAACCAGGGTAGGGCAAGCGCCCCACCTTGCTTCACCGTACGCTCATGTCACTACAATCCAACTCACGTCACGCGTTGCGGGCTCCGTATATAGGCCGCATAACTCAAAATATACCTTTATAAATTCTACTCTAAAATAAATAAAAAGTGTATTGAAACTGACGTCCAAGTTCCAGTTGAAGGTTAAGGAATGTTCCTCTCGGACTATTGTTATTCGTGTCTCCTGTCAATGTCGGTCGCCTTGTTTCATCCGTCACATGTCATGCACAACCAGCGTCAGACGTTCCAATCTATTTTTCTTGTTTTTATGTATCAGTAGCCGGCAAAGAAAAAGTGGGGCATTGATAGTAAATGTTCTCCCCCGCCCGTGAACATCCTTTTTTATTTGCTTGAATGGCGATACGAGCAGGTTGCTCGCCTGATGGCACGCCTGCCCATAAACAGAAGCAACACCACATATAACTTTGCATTACAAAGTACTGCATGGCTTTGGACACGTAAAGTAGCGGCTTGCTGCTGCATTTCGTACGGTGAGTAACATATCCGGAGGCCCTTATACCCCTCCCTTACCCAATGCCTAATTATCCCTTGCCTTTAAGGTCGCCAACGCGCCCATGATTCTTCTGGTATTGTGGACGTACATGGGCGGTGGTGATCACTTACCATAAGGCGACCCACTTGCTCGTTTGCCCACCTATGCTTTAAAAAAAATGTATTTCCACACAATCTTCAGATTATAAATATTTTTGTTGTATGGCTTTCCTTAATTGTTGGACATTAATTATCCTTACAATACTAATCTCAATGATTCACACATATTTTAGTATTTACCCATTATTTACTGCTTTTTATATGAATATTATGATCCGTTGTAATCGAAAAAATCTTGTAACAGAGGACCTGTTTTACAGTATGTAATTAAAAGCGCCAGATAAAGCATTCCTCAGGCGATTAACGAATTTAACACAGTACTGTTTGCAGAATGATAATTTTTTATTTTTCTGTCTCATATTTTGTGTGACAATAACGTTTATTTGGAGATTGCAAAACAGGGGCTAAGCATAAATTATGTTAGGTATTTTGGAGACTGGGCGTATGGTAGCATCGTGCGGCCGTTAACATCGAAATGCATCATTATTCACATCTGGTGGTGGTAGGATATTCATATCCGCCCTGATACCGACCACCGTACACATAGTGTTAAAGCCTCCCATAGTGATCCACAAGCCTTGTGTGGATCGTGTGCCAGGATCAGCCAGTGTATATCCGGTCCTCCCGAGGGGCTTGCGACATGACTTGATGGTTGATTGAAGCGGGTATAGGGGTACATCCTTGTATTACTATGCCTACATCTGTCGTCCACCTGTCCAGTCGCAGGCTCCTCGATTTGCTTTTTCCCTCTCCGAAGAGGAAAGTGGCGAAAAATGCGATGAGTTCGCAAGATTTTATTTTTTGTAAAATTTTGATACTATACGTAGCCGTGGACCCTGCAACAATGTTTATCAATTGCCAAGCATAAGAATAATGCTCCATTTACACGGAGTCATTTTGTCGCACTACAGATGCGGCAATGTGACAGAAGACTCTGATTTACGAAACCGAGTCATGCCATTTGACATCGCTATAAACGTGAAGCGGCCTCGTAAACGTATATTCTCGCCTACGTCCTAAAACGACCTTGAAATAGGTCTTTAACTTATATAATTTATCTTTCTTCTAAAAGGTGAATGTACACCAAACACGCCGCAGTCACCGCATTTTAGAAGAAATATATAAATTATTTAATACACACAACAGTTACACACATAGCGCTGACCCCACACTAGCCAACCTGTATCGTATCAGGAACTCCGAGGGACTTGCGGTCCCACAACACCCGGATCGGATTGTGTCGGTGCTGGAATCGAACGCACGGCCCCTCGCTTCGCAGTCGACTGCTCGTCTATTCTATATGTGCTCTCATTCCGGAAAATGTGAACGAGATATCCGGAGGACGACGGACGATTTTCTCGTCTTCAAAACCCACTGTACTGCTAACTTTATTTGTCACTAAATGAAAATTTAGATATTTTATCAATAGAACAGAAAATTTACATGTTTCATCAATAAAATACTAATCTTCATGGCATATTTAACACAAACGTTTCAAACGTGTCATGTCGTGTTTGGCTTAAGTATTTACTTCGTTCTATCTGATTACATAAAAAGTAAACATTGTCGCAATATATAATACGGTAACGTAGTGTGTGATAGCAGAGACAGCCTAAACGTGTAAACTTCTATTAAATCATAATTTTATTTTAATTGAGGTGTAAAAAATCATAGTCTTACTCGAGAATGGCGAAATGTTAGAGTAAATGCCGTAGAACTAGGTTTTAAGCAGACGATTTGAATATTAAGTTAGTGTGATAACTGAAGAACTTGAAATAATGCTGTATTAGGACCTTAACGAGAAATAAATAGATTGTGACAATGTCTGAGTACAACACGGGAAATCATGTGCAACTGGACGCGGTGCTGAGTTCCCTAGGAACAGGCTGGCACCAGGCTATAACCATGGCCATGCTAGCGCTGGTCTACGCGACCAACTCCATGTACAACATCAACTACGTATTTGCTGTTGAAGATGTGAATTACAGGTAATCAATTCGGCCCTTTTTCTAACACGAATAAATTGTATACATAGTTATTCCTTATTGCCACATTATTAAGGCTCAAAGGCACATCACAATTCACTGGTTGCTTTAATAACCCCGTTCTGTACATCGAAGGCCACAGATACGCAATTGCATACAGCCGCAGCCTTCGCGGAAGCCGGCTCATATACAAACCCAATAGCAGTGCGAGGAATAGGGTAGATGAAATGATGTTTTAAATTATTTAAATCAATAATTTTCGTTAGTACCTAAAACTTACTGTAGAAATAATTTCATTAATCCATCCATAAGAAATAAATTAGAAGCCATTCAAATCTGATGGAGGGATTACTTATCAAATAATAATCAAATTTATACGCAACAGAAAATAATACAAATAACCCTTTTGTTAAAATGCAATCAAAATCGGTTCAAAAATGAGCCTGCAACTATAATTTTAAATATTGGTATGAGCAAATGTTGGCGTGTAGTGGGGACATATCACTATCTCGCTTGCACACGTGCACCGCAATGGTTATTTGCCACGGTGACGTCAAAGTTTGAGTCGTCTGTTATATGACAAGTGCCCCCTCCATCAGATTTTAATAACTCCTTATTTTTTTTTGTATGGATTAATGAATTCTTTCTGCAATAGGTTTGGGTAAGGTAAATATAATTGATTAAAATAATAAAAAAAAATTAAGTCAACTACCCTATTATAACAATAAGCGCGAGAGGGAATATATTTTTTTCAAGGAAAACCATGACTTTTAAAGTAGCTGCAATATTTTTTAAAGTGGCAATGATTATTGTATTTCTTATCATTATTTAACACGTTGTGTGATAATTAAGAATAACGTTAAACGTTAAACGTTTTAATCGTTATGTATACAGCACGAAGTTTTTTTTACTGCATATTACAGCTGTTATAGATAAGACATTTATGTAAATATTACATACGAGTGTTACAAAAAAAACCATTACAAATATTTAAAGTATATTTTAGTGAAGGACAATTTGTAAATCTGTACTATAAACTAATATTTTTTTAAATAGCAGAAGCAAGCAACTGAGTCACCTGATAGTAAGTGATCTTCGCCGCCAATAAACAGCCATAATGCCAAAAAAAAATATGGGTGCGTTGCCAATCTTAAAGGAAGGAAATAGAGATTGGAAGGGGGAACAGGGAAATCTCACTCACCAATCGAAACACAGCAATGAACTGCTACTTTATGACGGTTTTATGTGAGACGGTGGTATCAATCCGGTCGAACCGACCCATTCATGCTGTCGAAATGACTGTCTACAGCGTAGCTCTAACAGGTGAATGGCCAGTGTAGACACAAGGATACGAGGATATACCTCTATATCCGCGACAACCAACTGTCAAATCATGTCACATCAATGACACTAATTATAAAACCTACCAGATGCAAAATCCCTGAATGTGAAGATACCAATGCGACATTCCTGTCTCCGTGGTTAGATGTGACGTCCCTTGGAGATGGTCTCAAGGAATGTCGACGGCCTCCAACCCTTCCTGGATGTTCAGCAACCAATACTAGCAGCACAATCGAGTGCACTGACTGGATTTATCAAAACCCCCATAGCTTTGTTGCAGAGGTTTGTTATTTGCATAGTAATCTACAGTACCCACTTAGTTATGTGTTTTAGCAATCTGTTTAGGGGTGGCTTACCTACAGGAACAGAATACTATTATTACGCCTACATCTGTCTCTCTAACAATAAGGGCTGGATATTTTGAAATGAAATGAAATAGTTTATTAATCATGTAGGCAATTTAAATAGTGCTTATGACAAGTCAGTAATTCAAGATTATAATCTTGAATTATTGAACTCAATAACATCCTTCATTGAATAGGTACATTTTTTTAAAGGTATATAAGACGTCAAATACTAAGTCTGGGTCATATTAGAATTTAGAAATCAGGAGTTAGTAATATTTCCATTCATTCCAGTTCAATCTGGCCTGCGATGACTGGAAGCAGACACTGGTGGGCACAGTGCACAGCTTCGGCAACATGATGGGTCTACTCATACAGGGGCAGATATCCGACAGGTGGTGCACTCTTTAAAATCATTCAGGTACTAGTAGCTGTCCAGTTGTTCATGTCGCAGTACATTGCAGGTTCGGGCGCAAGACAGCAGCCGTATTCGCTGGCACGATGGGTGCTTTACTAGGCATCGCTAAAAGTTTCAGCCCCTCGTTTAGCATATACATTATACTTGAGGGGTTGGAGGCAGCTATTGGCGACGCACTGTCACCTATGTTTATGCTCAGTAGGTATTACAGCCACCAGCACGAGTCGTGAGCTCTCCTGAGTTCAAACTTCAGTTGCACAGTAATTCATTCACAGTTCTGATTGGTGGAATTAAGTAGCGCAGGGTGCCGACGCTCCACGAAATTGCTTCGTCAGACGTTGCTCGTCTCTTATTGGATGCTCTTTTTGGAACGAAGTTCCTTACGGCAGGCTTGGAGGGGATAGGGATTTCGCTGCGTGACCGAACTGAAAAAAATGTGATAGTAAAACCGTAAGAAAAATGCGTGGAAAAAATGCGTGGAATAAAAGCGTTAAATGAGACGTGCGCAGGCGCGACAGTCAATGTGTCAATTTGAATGTCAGTCATTTCTATGTAATTTTATGTTGTCAAACAAAAATAAAGAGACATATTTAAAATGAAATTCATTCAGCCAGTTATAATTGAAGTATATAAAAATACTCCTTCGATTTTTAAAAGATTACGCTAGCTCGTTATCTATACTAATAATAAAGCTGTAGAGTTTGATTGTTTGTTTGTTTGTTTGTTTGAACGCGCTAATCTCAGGAGTTACTGGTTCGAATTGAAAAATTATTTTTGTGTTGGTTAGTCCATTTATCGAGGAAGGCTTTAGGATATATAACATTACGCTGCGATCATTAGAAGCGAAGCATCAGTGAAAAATGTTGCAAAAACGGGGAAAATTATTCATATTTGAAGGCTTCCGTTGCTAAGAGCTACCCAAATAATATTATTTGAAGGCTTCCGTTGCTAAGCTACCCAAATCTATACTAATATTATAAAGCTGTAGAGTTTGATTGTTTGTTTGTTTGTTTGATCACGTGGGCGGAGCCGCGAGCAAAAGCTAGTTATTTATAATTACATAAGTTGATAAAAAATGCTATACAATAGCTTTACCGCGGCAGTCTCCGAGCGCCACACGTCTTTTTTTTATTTCTATTTTTCTATTCTATTTCTATGTAATTTTATGTTGTCAAACAAAAATAAAGAGACATATTTTGTTATTTTAGTTGATAATTTTAATTTTTTGCAATTTGTGTCGATTGTACATTAGCCGAAAGAACTTCGTTCCTACCTGGTGTCCCACGACACACACCAATTTTTTTTCTTTAACTACTGTCGGCATGTGCTTACGACTTGTGCCAGTAAATAATTGACTTGACTTCATATAAATGTGTAAAAAAATAATGCACACTTATACCATTGCAGGCATCGAAATTGTGGAGAAGAAACGTGCCGTGTTGTATCAAATGATTCTTCTCAATTGCTACACTTGCGGGCTAATCGTGATGCCGTTCATAGCATGGGCTGTTCCCTACTGGCGAAACTTCCTACGAGTAATTTACGCTCCCACCCTACTCATCCTCACCTACTCCTTCTTCCTTGATGAGAGCATTCGCTGGCTCTTCAGTAAAGGGAAACGCGAAAGAGCACTGCAAATTATAGAGAAAATAGCGCGAAGAAATGGCGTAAAGCTAGATAAAGCGGTACTCAATAAGTTGGATTATGCAGATGAGGACACAAGAGGCCTCAGCGACCGACGACTACTGCTGAAAACATTCGGATCTCGCATCATGATGCAGCGCTTTCTCGTGTGCATGGTGTGGTGGTTTACCGTCACTCTCATCAACTATGGCATGATGATTAGCTCGGTCTTTATCGACGGCAACAAATATATCAACTTCGCTCTACTCATGCTCATGGACATCCCAGCTAATGTGTTCTATTGGCTGGCACTTTCTAAATACAAGAGAAAAATGCCATTACTCGTCTCATTCCTAGTAGGGGGAATACTGTGTATTGGTCAGCCATTTATACCTAAAGGTAAGTGCAGTAGCTTGTTGGTGATTTTTATAATGTTCTTTATGTTCATTTACAATAGTTTTATTTATTACTTTTTAAATAGCGTTAACTTCTTCATCGCAGGCTACGCGTGGGCTGGTCTGATGATGTTCATGGTGTTCGAGACGCTGGCGACATTTTCGTACAATATCGTGTACATGTATACTTCCGAGCTGTTCCCCACTTACACCAGAAACTCCATACATTCTATTTGCTCTGCTGTCGGTAGAGTTGGGTCTCTTGTAGCACCGCAAACGCCGTTGTTGGTAAGAAGTGCTAATTGTATGTGTAATTGTATTTGTGATTTATTATCTGTTTCTAAGACTATTTCGCGCTATAAGAACCAGATGAACGTATCTACAAAAAAATCAAAAAACGTTTTTTTTCATAAAACGGTTCACAATATAGTCCTTCATGAATTGCCAAAACTATGTAACGGTAATGTCAATATTTATCAAATTCCAATAAAACTAAATAGCTTAAGAATAACTTTCAATGGAACCAGAAAAACGTATTATGAATATCGTTTAAATAGTTCTAATTATCTTCCTACCTCTTTAGAGCTATAGGAACGTATTTCCAAAAACAATATTTTTATTCTTAGAATATAGTTTGTTTGGCAATATTATACAAACCATAACAACGTAAAAGCTTATACATACATTGTTTTGGTTTTATAAAGGGTTTTCAGATGGAACTCCAACAACTTGGAACTTCACAAATGACGTATTTAAGTTTGATAACAACATAAGTTTGAAAATAATTAAGGGCCACACTAACGTATGTCAACCGAATTTAAAAAAAATATATAATGCGTCTATGTAAGCATATATAAATAAATAATTTCTAATTTTTTCAAAGCTCTAAGAGTATGGCAATACATAGAAAAAAATATTTTTTTCTTGACTAGTATTTTATCTGTATTAAAAAGCTGGTAAAGTTGAAAGAGCCGAATTTTCACAGTATTTTTGCTTTCCTGTAAAATTGAGAAAATGTAGATACGTTTATCTGACTCTTACAGCGCGATTTGATCCCTACTCTCAGCATAATTAGATTTAAAGTTTTAGATAATCCTATAGCATGTTCCACCAGTCTTTGCCTAACAGTACTTGACCCGTAAAATAAAAATAGGCAACTATCGCACCACTCTGATGTATGTTGGGCGTCGATGTTCAACTAATGTTATGCATATGGGAATAAACAATAAATAGATTTGTAACTTCCACTAACGATCCTATTATTCTCTTTAAACATCAGCTGTATCATAAATCTTCTTATAATAACTCACTTAATCTTTATAAGGTCTCATATTTCCGATATTCGTTCCAAAAATGTGCCATCTCGATAAAAATGATGTGGCCGCACCGACCTTGTCAGCCAAACTTGTTTTATGACGCGCCCACGCACCGCATTATACTTGACACCGCACCACAATCTCCAGTTCCTACTAGAATGTAGGTATTAAATAAGATAGTATTCAACACAAACTCTTTAACATCTTCATTTTAAAATGGCAAATTAAATGAGTCCACCGGCATATTCCATTCGACGAAGTACCTGTCAGCCCCTTAGAAATTAAGGAATCAACGTTACAATCTAAAAATCATGATAAAAGATAGCCCGACGTGGGAATGAGTCCATTTTAAACACAAAAGTGTACGACTTTATCGACACCGGACAAGGATATTTCGTTAATACTAAAAAACTGGTTATTTATCATATTTTTGTCAATCCAAATTAGTGATCGCCTCGTTGACCTAATGGAAGCGAGATTTGTACTCAGTTTTTATACGTTTTTTTCTCTGGATCTACGACGTTACTCTAAAGCCCAACTAGTTTTGGAATTAATGTCGTTTTGTATCAATAATAGTGATAATATCAGCACCAATCCTCAAATTGTAATGAAACTGCTGATAGGAGGGTGACTAGTACAAATTTGTACCAAACTAAATAGCATCGGTTCATTTATGCGAATCGCTTTCCGGAGTCAACTGCAACCTATATTCAGTTAAGTCGGTGTAATTCTGGCAGACGTTGCATCTCTGGACACATTATATTTGAACTACATTGTCTATTTACCATCAAATTATCTTATTTACTTCTCCGTGCCGTGCCTTATATAGCGTTAAGTATCTTATCATCTAATGGGACGGAATAAAGCTCTTCCTATACCTTCGATATATATACCTTCCTATATTAATTGTTTCTTTTTATAACCAGATGTCATTCTGGACGGGGCTACCACAGCTGCTCTTTGGTCTGACGTCTCTAGCCGCAGGGTCCCTTACACTGCTCATACCAGAGACAGCTGGGGTGGAACTGCCGGACACCGTGAAACAGGCAGAAAGTATTGGAGTAAAGAAACAAGAGAGCTCGATGCAACAGATGACGTTACTTACAAAAATAGAAGATGAAATGAAGCCAAAGTAACTAGTGAAGTTGAAACAACAAATGATCTGTTAAGAGGACAAGTATTTGAAAGACATTTTGAAGTTATTTACTTCCGTTGATAAGGTATCAAAAGGGCGTTGATAAGATGGCAAAGAACAGCTAAGAAACATTTTGATGATTTTATTCCAGTAGTATAGTTTACTTTAAGATAACCTGTTTTCGATATTATAAAGCGTGTAATATTTGGTGCTAAAGATTAATTGGCCGTGTCAGCATGCTTAGACTGAGAAATCGATGACTTCCTCGGTTAATTATCAGTTTTGGCAATCACAATTTGCATGTGTGTAAAAATCATACATAAATTGCTCGGGGTTGGAGTTTGTGCTATGTACCGATAAGCTTATCACCTATCACATTATGAGATAAAAGTTAAAAATGTAACTAAGGCCTCTAAATCTTGCAGCATGATGCTGTAAAAATTAAGTAACTTGTCGGTAATGTTATACCATTGCCTTTTATAAACGATTTTATTATTTGTAAATAAATGTAAAACTAACGAAGCGTTCATAAAATAAACATTTGATAAAATAATAAATGCCATTGTATCGTACTACTAAAATATTTGCGCACCATTAAAGGCGTGAGGACTGAGGAGAATAGCACTCTAACACATATCCACCTAATGATGTACACATCGCTGGATTTAAACGAACTTAAGCAATATTCCATCATACAAAATCAGCAATGTGCAGCAAAAAAATTCAATTATCGTTACGAGGTAAATGTAAAAATTAGAGATGTAAAGCAAAGGCAAATTTTAACAAAAACATATTTACATGTCTATTCAAACATAAACTAGTCATGTTACGAGATGTTTTGTTACCATCGTCGTAGGCGAAAGTACATAGACCGTACTGATATTTTTTTGAAGACTAAAAAAACCGTGAATCTTTGGGGGGTCAAACCACAGGTCGGGAAACCATCGATTCGAAAAATCACACATGGGTTGCCCGGGATTGCAATAGGCTCGCCCTCTGTTATGGTACATCATGAGACCAAAAATGTTTGGACGGCATATTTACCACAAATGATTCGTTTCGTAACAGATCTTACCTTATGTAGCATTTAAAATGTAACTAAGTATAAGCTATGTACATAATATATAATTCTGAATTAAAATTGTCTGTTTATAAAACTGCCATTGTGTATTTATTTAACGTACAGAGGATTTATTTATTTATCATTCTTTTATCTCTTTAGTTGCTGGTGGGAGGATATTCGTATCCAACTGGATAGCGACCACCGTGCACTGGTGTCAAAACCTGCCATAGTGACCCACCTTGTGTGGGTCGCGTTCAAGGGTCAGCCAGTGCATATCCGGTTCTCCCGAAGGGCTTGCGACATGACTTGATGGTCGGTTGGGGCGGGTACTGGGGTATATACTTGTATTATTGTGCCTGTATCGGTCAGCCGCTTGTCCTGTCGCAGGCCTCGATTTAACTCTTAGGAAAGGGAAGAAGCATTTATACAGGCCGGCATGATTATGGTGACCACCGATAAACTCATTGTTTGTCGGTTGTTGCTGGTTTTTAGGACTGCATTACGCTTACCATCAGGATTAGTGTGGTCAATTTGCCGTGCTCGGATAAAAAATAAAAGTTACAGTAATAGACACAACTTGCCACTTTCTCATCCTACTTTATTGTCCGTCTGTCCGTCTATCCTTTGTCTATCCGTATACCACAGCCATTTTACTCGGAGACTATAATCACATCAGGTGTAGTAAGGTCATCATGCCGAGCCCGGGTAACACAATCTAATGTACCTGATACACTGGAGTGACCTCCGTACACATGATGAAGAACCAAACGTTCCGGGATTAGCAAGTGTATAAGCAATTATTTCTGGCCGGCATAATTCTGGCGACCGTCGAAAGGTATTGCGTTGAAAGATATTTTGATCGCACTATACTTATCAGTATCTCAGGCTAAGTTCACTTCCACTAGATCAATGAACTATTATTATGAATGGTTAAAAATAAGTGACACAGAAATTGCATGCTTCGGAGTAAACCACTAACGTTTAAAGAACCAACTCCACTAATGTTAGCTTATACTGTACTGTATTTATGAAAAATACCCATGTTCACTGGATTCCTAAATAAGACACAGAAATATAATAATCAGGTATTTGGATTTCTGCACCTATTCCTTAACCTTATGTATATCTTAACATATTATAAAATGAAGTCGCTTCCGCTGTTTGTTCGCTTAGATCTTTTAAAAAATTCAACGGATTTTATGCAGTTTTCAGCAATAAATAGAGTGATTCATGGGGACGTTTTATATTAATATCGCTTATTTTTTAGGGTTGTTTACATTAATAAAAAAGCACTCAACTGAGAACCCCCTTTTTGAAGTCGGT
Source organism: Amorpha juglandis (assembly GCA_949126905.1). Classification (NCBI taxonomy): domain Eukaryota; kingdom Metazoa; phylum Arthropoda; class Insecta; order Lepidoptera; family Sphingidae; genus Amorpha; species Amorpha juglandis. The sequence goes on from OX421383.1 coordinate 2,451,377, forward strand.
TAAAATACGCATCGAATTTAGAGACTTCTCTGTATTTTTTTGGTCGATTAAAAATCGTGGTCCATATAAACAAAACTAAGTGTGTAAAATGTGTAACCATCTTTTTGAAGACTGTTAAAAAATTATGTCACTTATTAGTACCGTTTAACATGGTCTCAATAAATAATTTTATGTTTTTTTCGTTCATGACATAGGCACGAAACCACGCCGCGGCGCGCCGTGTACGGTTAAGCAAATTTAAAATATTATTACATTAATCTGGAACACTTTGACCTATTACATTGTTCCCAGTGCGACGTTTTTCGTAACTCTCCCGCCATCCTTTACTTAGTAATTGAAGTGAATACATTTCTAATATCGTCGAGGGGCGCTGTTGGAATTAACTGAAATTACGCGGATAGAAACACTAGTATTATGGGCACTATGGGGTAAGTAATTTATCCAGAAAGATTATTCGTGTTGGAACTAATTCAAAATCCGCTGACCTGCGACTACTATCAGACTGTGAGAGATTTTATGAGAAATAAATATCTTAAACCTACTATCAGAACCAGTTTTACCAACATTATCACTAGAAGTTCCTGTTCAATTTCAAACATTAGAAATCAATCTTAGTACTTGGTACCAGTGGATTTTACTGGGAACACCCAAATACTCCGAAATATTTTATTCCGAATTTCGATATTCCGATGTTCAAAAGTCCGAATTTCATAATACCTAAAAATTATAATATCTATTATTAAAATTTACGAAAATGATTTTACCGAAAGTTGTAAATACGATCTGTTTGTTTTCCGATTTTTATATGTTCGAAGAGTCAAATGCTCGATGGGTTCTCGGTCCGAAAAACGACATTCCGATTTTCAATATTCCGAATAAATTGCTAAAGTTAAGATTTTGATTCAGTTAGTATAATCATTACATACATTTGGGTTAGGTTAGGTTAGAACTGTGACCATTAAAGCGCGAAGGCGAGCGAGCGCAGCGAGCGTGCCGCGGCAGCAGCCGCCGAGCGCCAGATCCTCTCTATTGTTGGTGAATCATTTGGGTTAGGTTAGAATTGTGTGATTGTAAAGAAAATATTTTTAAAACGCATTGGACATTAGTTTTTTAATTCTACCTCCTCATACTATTATACTTCTCTTTGACAAGCAATTATGTGTTGATTTGTCTTTCTATTCAGTTTTACAAGGCGTTTTTATTTCGGAATTTTAATTAATAGATATTTTAATAATCGGAATTCGTATTTTTGATGTTTCGAATTATCATTAATTCGGACTTTTTGTTATTCGATCTATTGAAACTCGGTATTTTGAGAATCGTAATTATATACGTTAGGAATTTTGAAATTTTGGAATTATAAAAATAGGATAAATAATACATCGGAGTTGTTATATTCGGAATTTTAAACCATTCGGAATTATGAAAATCGGTATTTTGAAATTCGTATTTGTGACTGTCGGAATAAAGTTTGTCGTATTATTGTAGTGTACCCGATTTTACTACTCCGAATTGGAGCCTCCTTTACATAGATTTTTTACCTGAAAATACAGCTAAGTTTTAATTTACATAAAATACAAAACTATAATCATCATCATCATCATCAGCCACAGGACGTCCACTGCTGAACGTAGGCCTGCCCCAAAGATTTCCAGACCGACCTGTTGGAAGCGGCCTGCATCCAGCGACTTCCTGCGCCCTTTACCTTTATATAAAACTATAATACTACCAAATAATTATATCAAATCAGGATTGCAGAAGAAAAGGATCCAGATCTTGACAGTATGCCAGATCAGAGCGAAGAAGCCGTTGGCACAATGTTGGAGGGTGATAAAAATGATCGTGTGCAGTTGGACGCGGTGCTCAGTACCCTGGGCACGGGCTGGCACCACCGAGTAACCGTGGTTCTATTGGCACTGGTCTATGTTTCAAATGCTTTATTCAACTTCAACTACGTGTTCGCCGTTGAGGATGCTAACTACAGGTATGGCTTTGTGTGGAGACAGATTATCTTAAACACCTATATAACTTGGTGTTTGAGTCCAGCACCTCATTTTCTCAGCCTAAGTAAGTACGCTGCCGCTAAACCAACTAGCTGATTAATTAATATTAAGCTTAGTAAAGATGCATTCTTAGCTATTACATAATGGTATCAAACTTTTACTCATGCAAGAAACAGTGATTATTACGAGAGACTATCAGGAAGTCATGCATGGCTTCCGTAGATATTTACCGCCTAGGGCAAACAGCACACGGCCTGGGAATAAAATTCTTTAGGTCCATTGTCTGTTCATCGATATGAAAGTAACATTTAAGTTAACACTAGTCAATTATTACACTACAAAATCTTCAATCAAAACCAATAACATTTCTATCACTAAGTTCCTTTTTTGATTCCCGACAATGAAAAGGTTGCCCGGAAGAATATCCGTTAGCGTTAAGGCCGCCAATTATACTTCTATTTATGTTTTAGACGTCTGTTGTGTATTTTCAATACTTTTTGTGTGATTGAAACTGATATTTTAAAGAGGAAAGATTTTATTGTTTGCATTAAATAAGCTCTGATACTACGGGACCGATTTGAAAAATTCTTTCACCATTAGAATCCTACATTATCCCTGATGAAGTTAAGCTACTTTTTATCCCAGAAAAGTATATTTACACGGGCGGAGTCGCGGGCAATGCACATTAATGTTATAAATAAATAAATAAAAGGTGTTCAGACTTTGACCATTTTTTCTATCTCCCTGTCACTACCTTAACGAATGGTTCGATTTGGATGTGGTTTAGTTAACTACTTCTTCAACAAAAAGCCGAATAGCTTCCAAAATAAACCAACGTCTTATTTGGTTTCTTTTTTTTCTTTCTACGTGTACAACAAAGTGGCTCCATCTGATGATGAGTGCATAATTATGGTGACTGTTGAGTATTACGCTTTTTATTTATTCTTCACTACGTATCAGTAATTTGTACGTACTCAATTTTTTATTCAGTGTGTGATCTATAACACTTCTTATTGTGCTTTTCTATCACGCTTTTATTAGCTTCACACGTATGTAAAGGAAACTTTGAACATGATTTCTCCTCCTTCAAAACGTCGGATTAAAGGCTTCGTCAAACAGAAAGCGTACTTAGCGCGCGTCAGAGCGCTAACCTGACGTCGCGCTATGACGCCGAGTTGTGTTGTACTATTATAGTAATATACCGTCAAACAGAGCGCCAGCGCTGGCAGTACGCGACGCTCTGTCGCGGCGTTAGGACGCTTTGACGTCGGGCGTTGTATTTTTTTACAAATTTTATTTTAGCGTCCGAGTGAATGTGCATAATGACTGAAAAATTGATTAAATTAGTACGAAAAAACCCATGTTTGTACAATATAAAGGATAATTGTTATAAAAATATAACAATTAAATTGAAATTTCCCACAATTTCAATTTAATAAAAATAATATTTATACCATATTATATTTTAATAAAATAAACAATTAAATTGAAATTTCCCACAATTTCAATTTAATTGCAATATTTTTAAATCGGAAATCAGATAAATCAAACGGGTAAGATAGCGATAGAGCATATAAAAGCAACAATTCTTCCACATCTGAATCACTCGACATCATATCGATTTATTTCGCTTTAACGCTATTACGCATCGCTAAGAACGCTTTCTGTTTGACAAAGCCTTAAATCGAAATTTGGCGTACTTGTCAATGACGATTCAATATTTTTAAAAAGTTAAATATATATATTTTTACATTTATATACAATTTTTTTTCAACTTTATTATCTATTTTTTAGTTACTTTTTCTATAAAAGCGTGTTTTTAAGGTTTCTTTTTTTAACATTTTTTTTCTATTGGGAAATACCTGATCATTTTTGCACCCGACTGTATAGTAATCATCGTACATAAATTAGCATACATAGAGTATAAAACCCGCCATAGTGACTCGTTCAGGCGAATCGCGTCCCGGGATCAGCCAGTGAATATCCCGGAGTCAGCCGGCATAATTCTGTCGACCGTCGAGGAATCCAATGTCTGTTAACGGTCGACTTTATATTTGGTCTGCACTTTACTTAATATCAGGATAAAAAATCTCGCCTTATTCATCTCGTAGCAGCGTTCGTAGGTTCAGAAACCGGTGAGATCCTGAGTTCAACTCCCAGGCCAGGTAATGATATGAAGCTTCCGGTCGAAAAATCACGCTTGGATTGCCTGAGATAGGAATTTGTGCCCGATATGACGATTGCCACCTATCACATCACATTCCTGTACAAGTCACAGCTCTACCCTTCGGGGATATAGGTTTGAACGTACTACAAAACACTGGAATCATATTTTAAAAGTTACGTCTATAAATGAGAGAAGAATATAATATAAGAGTTTGATTTACATTTGTTTAATAATATTGTTTCTGAACAAAAACGTATACTTGTTACTAAGTACTAATTATATTTCTGAACATGGTATAGCTGGCAGCATGGCTAGCTGTAGGTTTTCCGAATAAAATAAAATAAATCCCAAAATGTACATAGATTTGTGAGTAGAACCCGGTGTAAACTTATGCCAGTGCATTGTTGATTACAATAGAACCAGTCTGAATACAATTAATAAAGCTAGTAATATAATATTAAAGATAAGCCCTGAAGGTAACTCGAGCCTGTTAACAACTGGGTCACGCGCAGGTAAGTGTTTTTATGCGCCTACTAAAACGTTGATTTTCTTGTTTATTCGTAACATTTAATTTTATACAAACTTTTGTTTCGTGGTACTGCAAAGTGAGTATACTAAACCTGATGTTAAGCGGAGTCCAAATATAATTTCGACCGTCAAGAGCTATTGAAATACACTGTCTGATCTTAGAACGCGACTCGCCTAAACGGGCCACTGCCGTGCCGAGATTTTTACTATGTATGGTTGCTATCCAATCAAGATAATGTCCCCAAGCATAAGAATGCCGATAATATTAGTTTTTTTTTTATTTATTTTTTATCCTGGCACGGCAAAGTGACTACGCTACACCTGATGGTAAGTGTAGCGCAATCCAAGAATAGTGTCGACCAACGATAAACAATGTGTCCATCGTTGGTCGGCAAGATCATGCCGGCCTGCCAAAGGGTCAAGGGGGAGGGGCAGGAAAAGGAATGGGAAAATGTTTAGGATCAGGGGGCAAGCCCCCTGGAGAGAACCGGATATACAATGGCTGACCCTGGAACGCGACCCACACAAGATGGGCTACTATGGCAGGTTTTAGCACCAGTGTACGGTGGTCGCTATCCGGTCGGATACAAGTATCCTCCCACCAGCACTATCCGGTTGGATACAAGTATCCTCCCACCAGAGTGGGATCCTTTTATGAGTGGTAGAGCCACGCTGTAGACAGTTTTGTCTACAGCATGATTGGGCCGGCTCAACCGGGTCATTACCACTATTATAGCTGGCGCATATTTATAATATTCATTGATGTGGATGAAATTCTTGCACAGGTGTAGGGTACCGCAGTGTGATGGCTTGAACCCGGTTTTCCGCGCGGAATGGATCAATGGTTCCATGGACCTAAAGACAAATGTAAAGCAGTGTCTCATGAAGCCGGTGATAGGCGACTCCTGCACTGACCTTTACAACACCACCATGGTCGACTGCCATGAGTGGGTTTATGAAAATCCACATAGCTTCGTCGCTGAGGTGAGCATCAAGCTACAAATATTCAGAATTAGAATTTGAACATTTTGTTGCTCCAAGCAGATAGATACTGTTAATTTTATTGTATTCAACGGTTTAAGTTTTAATGTAAGAATTTAGAACTATAACGATCACCCTAACCTAAAATAGTAATACCTCCTGATAGTAGATGCACGCCACTGATAAAATTATTTGCATATTTTTAGCAGGACGCCGCAGGCTGGTCGCGTGGTTACACCACCGATGCCTGTAACCACATGATGTTGACTGCACAAGTACAGCCGACGCGACGCCTTTGGGGCTTTTATATCGCATGCATGAGGGAAGTCTTTGCGCGACGAAATCTAATTTAATACTGTATTCAAACTGAATATGGCTCATCCCGAGTAATGTGGTCCGCACCGTTAACTCGTGACTTGCTCGAATACAACGGTAGTGAGGGCGCTGCACTCTAAATATTCAAACGATATTAATTTTGCAGTTCAACCTGGCATGTGACGAGTGGAAGCGGACGCTGGTTGGCACTGTACACAGCCTCGGCAACATGATGGGCCTGCTCATACAGGGGCAGATATCCGACAGGTCGCGCACTCTTCAGTATCGTAACGTATCATAACTGGATGATTTGTAATGGTACGATACATTGCAGGTTCGGACGTAAGATGGCTGCTGTGTTTGCAGGCACAGTCGGTGCTATATTGGGAACAGCCAAAAGTTTCAGTTCCTGGTACTGGGTGTATGTGTTTATTGAATGGCTGGAGGCCGCGATCGGTGACGCTTTCTCACCGATATTTATGCTTAGTACGTACTAGTATAAAATTTTAGTTTCGTAGACTTTATGTTATGAAGCATTCTGATAGTAAACCTCTATTGCAGGTATCGAGATGGTGGAAAAAAAGCGCGCAGTATTGTACCAGATGATGCTGATGAGCTGTTACACAAGCGGACTGATCATGATGCCGCTGATAGCATGGGCAGTGCCCTACTGGCGGAACTTTCTGCGAGTCATCTACGTGCCATCACTACTCATTCTAACTTATCCGTACCTTCTTGACGAGAGTGTCCGCTGGCTTCTCTCCAAGGGCAAATCTGAACGCGCGTTTCAGATCCTTGTGAAGATGGCGCAGCGTAACAAGGTCCAACTGGATCAGACGCTCCTCAGCAGACTCCAGTATGTGGACGAGGATGCACACGATCTCAGCGACCGGCTACTGCTACTGAAGACATTCCGCTCACGCATCATGATGCAGCGCTTCCTCGCGTGCATGGTGTGGTGGTTCACAGTCACTTTCGTCTACTACGGCGTGATGATCAACTCCGTGTACATCGAGGGAAACAAATACCTTAGTTTCACTCTTCTTCTGATCATGCACTTCCCTGCTAATGCTATCTGCTGGTACGTCCTTACCAAGTATAAGAGGAAAGTACCGCTACTCGCCTCATTTCTCATCGGTGGGATCTTTTGTATTTGTCTACCTTTGGTAACGAAAGGTAAATCTACTATTGTACATAAGAATATTACATTAGGTAAATCTAATATTGTATTAATTTCATTTTTTAAAGTACTGAATATACATTAATTCAGTAAAAAAAAATATCAGATACGCTTTCTTCTTATGATAAAAGAATTATCCATTTCAGGGTACCCGTCAGCCACTCTGGCGCTTCTCATGGTGTTCAAGATGCTGGCAACGTTTTCGTACCATATCGTGTATTTATACACTTCGGAGCTGTTTCCCACTTACACCAGGAACTCTATGCAAGCCATCTGCATCGCCATTGGACGCATCGGTTCGCTTGTGGCTCCACAGATACCACTTCTTGTGAGTATCATGATAGTTTTCAAATACTGTACCATATTTTTTTCAGTTGTAGAGCCACGCTGTAGATTGTAGACAGTTTTGTCTACAGAATGTGAAACAGCATCTTGCTGTTGCATTTCGTACGATGACATTTTCAGAGCCTCAAATACCTTTTTCCAATTTGAATTCCTTTGATTTAAAGTAGCATACATGATTATTCTAATTAACTGCCCTTTTCTATTCTCTGTCAGACAGAGGTACTATTCCAGTCGAGCTACTCCAGTCATATTCTAGACAAAACTATTTACTGAGTGTCTCTACCATTTTAAATTCGAGGTTCACATCCTGCTATAAGAATCTTTTAACAGATCTCGGTGTGGTCGGGCCTGCCAACATTACTCTTCGGAGTGGCGTCGATAATAGCCGGAGTTCTGACGCTGCTTGTCCCCGAGACCGCCAACACTGAGCTGCCCAGCACCGTGGCTGACGCTGAGCGTATTGGGAAGGAGACTTATAAAGAGTAGCAAATTCAAATTACGAAGAAGCAGGCTTGAAGAGATGATTAATGATGATAACTGTTTTGATGCATGATATTTATATGATATCTTAATATTTATAAAGCTTACGTAGGAAATATTCAGTGTCTTTTTTATTTGAATGACGAGACGAGCAAGGCGCTTGCCTGACCAACCACACAGAACTTTTAATTACAAAGCACTATATGGCACTGAACTGCGCTCGTCACTCCGAGACTTAAGATGATAAGTCTCATAACGCCCAGTAATTTCACTGTCTCCAATATCCTTCAAACCGAAACACAACAGTACTTACACACTGTTGTTTGTCGGCAGAACTAGACAAACCGATTGTGCCAACCCAGATGATCTCTCGCATACGAGGGACCCACCACCTTGTAAAGTGTTTTGTACTGCTGCAGCGTGTTGTAGCTAGTTTTGTCTTTTTTTATTCATGTCGAAGCGACTACCCCACAACAGATAGTCGTCTTCTTCGCGGTGTTAATGGTTCTAACCATTCAGCCCAATTGCTTCATTGAAAAAATCAGTTTCTAATATAATAAGGATCGGTTTGATATATCCGGAGGCTAAAATCCCTTTCCCCTTCTTTATTCCATTCCTTTATGGATGACAACGCATCCATGATTCTTCAGGTATTGTAGATCTTCATGGGCGTCATCTCCATGACCACTTACCATATGTTAATACATATGTTCGTTATCACCTATGCTATGGGAAAAATTACTTGATAATTAATTGTTCGATAATTATCAAACTAATTATTTCTTTGTGACAGGTGTTATCCTGGCTTAGTGTCAGGGTCCACCTTCCTACTGCTGTAGACAGTTTCGTCACCAGGGTGATTGGGCCGGCTCGACCGGGTGGTTACCACTGTCACAAAAAAAACCGAAGTAACGTAGCGACTTGCCGCTGCGTTTCGTACGGTGAGTAAATATCTGGGGGCCCAAATTCCCTCTTCTTCCCAATCCCTAATTATCCCTTTCCTTTAAGATCGGCAACGCGCCTTCTAGTATTGTAGGCGTACATGGGCGGAGGAGATCACTTATCATCAGTTGACCCACTTGCTCCTTTGCCGGCCTATGCTATAAAAAAACTCGATTCTTTCAAACGCTAAGCTTGATGTCATAGCTCATTTACCATAGACAAATCTGTTTCACAACTAAACACCTTAAGTGCATAAGTGTGTGCGGACGAATCGGCTGTTTGTAAACGTTTGTAGAGTGCAATTTAGAGACAAAACGATTGCAGCCCCGGGCTGTTTGCGCTCACATTAGTGTAGGTGTCGCTCCCAACAAAATAAATAACCGAAGGACTTAACTTGGCATACTTTTAAATAACAACTTGAACGGGGATTATTATCTAGGATTCTTTTGGATAGAACTTGGAGACATCGTAAACAATCTTAATATTTCCCTGTTGCAGCCTAGCTTGATCACTGAATCCAGGTACACAAACTTACTCAGGAACTTTAGATCAGACTGTTGCCTGTCCATTAGTCCCGTACATGCGAGTTGTACAGCTCTGTCAATTACGTCGAATATCAAGTTCTTACGCTTCAATTTTATTTGATCATCTGAAATGATAATTTGAAACTCTGCATTTAAAAAGATAATTCAAAATGCATTTGAAGTTTACGATGACATACGTTGGTGAAGTTATAAGTTCAAGCATTTAGAAATATGGGTATAGATACTACGGTTAATTTGTGCATGTCTTGCTATGTGTTGCAGAATTTGTGAACTTGTTAAATGCAGTTTAGGTTTGCGTCGCAGAAACGCATCAGCCATCGTTATATATCTATTTATACGCACACACAGACATAGTGCCATAAACACACAACACACTTTAGATGTGCACAATTGAGCCGAAGCATAAAATAATGAAACACATGCATCCATGTAAATTACAAACCCGAATAACACAATTTTGTGAGCAGTCGCATAGCAAAACCAAATTAATAAGATTTTACAACACTTCTCGTGATAAGTCGTGCTTTATAATTAATTAAAACGCAGTTAAAATAAAATTATAAATCGTAAGTTATGTTGTTAACAAGCCATGAATTAATGGGATATTGTGGTAGGAGGAGTGGGGGAACGCACCTGTGGCCGACCTTGCTCACGACCGTTGGAAAGTTGAAGGCTCGGACAAGTTTTTGAACGTGCTATCTTGATTTTAAGCAACGGATTAGTGTATTGCTTTCTGAAGTGCTTGGCTATGGTTTGTTTTTTGAATACATAATCTTAAGCAAGAAGATTGAATTAGAGATTTTACTTTTAAGGGCCTTATTTATGGACATTACACTGATGAAATCACTCTTTTGTCTTTCTCTGTCAAAGCTTTCATAAAGTTGCTAGAACGGGACAAAAAAGTGTTATTTAATCAGTGCTTGAATAACGTTTATAAGTAAAGGTATATATGTTTATTTTTTGCCTAAGGATTGACCATTTTGGTGGACGAAGACAGTCTAAACACACGTCTTATAATAGTAGAGAGTATCTCGTCCACACACCCGCCATTTTAGCACCTGTAACCCAGGATCGACAATGACACGTAATTTTCGCGCAGTAAAGTTTATTTAATAAAATAAAAAGCCTTTTATTTCCTGCATCAATAGGTATGATACATTGTTAAAGGTAAAAGTTTTTTTTTTCTTTTTACTAAAATTTTATTTACACATTTATTTGAAAAGAGAAAAGAAATAGCTAAATTTTTAAATATCTTAGAAAAAAAATATTCTTTTGCAAGAACCCCTCTTTTTAGGTGAAGGTGAAGGCCTCCTCTAAAGAACTCCATTTAACTCTGTTTTGATCAATTTAAGAAAGAAGTTTATTCATCAAATAATAATACGCCGTTAGGAAGAAGAGTCTGAAAATGCAAACTTCAAGTCTCATATATCTCGCATCAAGTAGAAAGATAAATGAAATTGAAAATATTTTCCAAACTGGAACACAACAGTTGCTTTAGAAGTCCATATAAATGTGTAAATGATAGAAACATGAAATGTCAAAGGCGACTAACTGCATATTGATTGAGCTACAGGCGGGTCAGCAGTAAACACTCAGCAGGTGTGGGCACGCGCCGCGCCACGCCACCTTGTATTCGCACATTTTATCGTTTGATATTTAGTATTTTTAACCGATGCAAAATGGAGGAAGTTCTGACTGATGTGTATATTTATGGTCAGTGACATGCCTGCCTATAAACACGCAACACCGATAATAGCTTTGAATTATAAAGTACTGCATGATACTGGACTGCACTTATCACCCCGAGACATAGAATTCTAAGTAGCATAATGCTCAATAATTTCATTGGCTTCAATTTCAAAACGGACCACAACAAAGCTTACACACAGCTGCCTGGTGGCAATAATAGAAAAGCGGTTGTACCAACCCAGACGGCCTTTTGCGCCTCTACCGACCTACCACATAGTAAAGTACCAACTCATTTTAGTTCTTATCACATTTTCAACTAATGCGGTACCAATATATGTAAAGTAAATGACCATCAACTTCAAAACATTAAAACCTTATTTTAAATAAACGTCCAAACTATTGCCGTGACCAAAGATGGACGCACCACAGACTATAAACCAAGCATTAGTAGAGGAGGAAATGTTCGACCTTACGACCTTACGTTCGCTTCTCAGTGGAATTCGGGTTATTTTACTGATCTCTGTGTAGATAAAACTTTTCTGTAATTTAACTCAGCGATTCTTAAATTGGGTTCCGTAGAAAAGTTACTACGATTCCGCGGATTGGTTGCATTTATCATTAAATTGTGGCGAATATAATTTGACAGCATACGTAGCGCAGTAGGTGAATAGCTGGCTGTGAAGCGAGAGACCGTGGTCCAATTCCCGCGTCGAGACAAATGTTTGTACAATACACAATTTACCAACTTCATTGAATCAATTAAAATTAATGAATTTAGTAACACACAATCATTATCTCCATTTGAACTTGTTGTGGGTCGGTTCCTGTTTGGGTAAATAGATCTAATTATTTGTTTCGGGTCTGGGTGTTGTGGGAGCGCATGTCCCTCGTTGTCTTAATATATAGGTACCCTGTTGTGGTAAGGATTATGTGTGACTGTTGGATCTATTAAATCTATATTATCATTGAGTATTTTTTTTCCTTGCCTTGTCTGCGTGTGTAAGTAAAATGAGCGATAACTCCGCTCCGGTGAAAGTCACAGAAACAAGAACCGCCAAAATAAATAATCCCTCGGCCCAATCGAACTATGGCTTACTAATCACCGAACAAACATTACCTACGAGCTACTACTATATACATAGTATACGCGAAATTATTGTATAGTATTATTCAAACATAAAACAGTGTAAAATGTAAACACACTGTCCGGCGATTTTTTGTAATTGCGTGGTTTTTATATACAAATGTGCAGTTCAATCCACACATAATCGAAATGCACATTTATTCCTGTGTTCTGTGAGTTATACCATCCATTCGGATGCTAAAGTTTATTGTTATAAGGAAGAGTTTATGTTAAGTTCATCATTTGTTTTCGGTATTATGAAATTCCGCGAAAATGCAGCAATAGCTCAACGAGGATTAGTACGGACTATTGAGACGGAAGGCGCCCCAAGAGCATGCACCTCTGACTTTTCTAGGTGTATTCATTGTTAATCATCGCTTACTTTAACTAGGAAACCTGCATACCTGAGAAGTTCTCTATAAGAATTTCGAAGGTATGTGAATTCTGCCAACCCTTATTAAGTCAGCATGGACTAAGGCTTAATACCTATCATTCAGTAGAGGACCCGTACTCAGCATCATCAACATCCCAATGTTATAATACTATCTAAATGTCAAAATGTGTAGATGTCGTCAACCAATGTCTGTTACAATCAATTTAATTGACGGATTATGCAACTCAAACATTGGAAGTAAGCTGAATTCAAAGCGTCTTAAACCACTCACTTGCTAATGATTATTCTATTTCATCATTTACGGAGCGGAAGGTCAGAGATGGCTATTCTTTGATGATTTCACTAATTACACGCGATCATGAAACTCAAAAAAATGGCTTCACTAAAGGTTATATAATGAACGATTTCAACACGAAGGTTGTTTCAAGTTCGTTAGGATCTTTTTATAAGATTCAATGAGCTTTTGGCGGGAATTCTGACATGCGATTCATCGCTTATTTTAATTTATTACAAAAACTAGTATAAAGTTGTGTTTGTTGTATAAAAGTAGTATGGATTTGTGCAATAAACATTGGCGGTGATGTACAGTATATGGAACTATTTAAATAAGTGAATTGAGCATCGTACTGCAAGGAATTCACACCAAAACCCCAACAAGACCTTGAATACGTCCACACCGATATTTCATCGTTTTTGTGAAGGCTTGAGAATAAATTATACTTGTCATTGGCAAAATGCATAATAATGCGAAGCCATAAATTAATAAGAAGATTAAATGACGTAACGAGCAGATCGCGCGCCCGATAGTAAGAGTGCCTACTAACAGAAGCAATACCTTACCAAACCTCGAATTACAAGCATTGCATGACACTGAATTGCGTTCGTCATCCCGAGACATAAGTTGTTAAGTCTCATAAGCAATATTAAATACGTACGTTCCGTACTTAAAAAGCTCACATAAATAACATAACAGTATTTTATCTTACGTTATTTTATGTTATTTCAAAAACCTTTTTAAGTAAGAAACACTGTACTTTTCTTCTGATGATGTCAAATTAACTGGCCTTAGATAGATTAGACAAGTGAAGATGCGAAGCTCGACCAATTCACACGCTACGACTTCGAAAGGCACTGTTATTTAGAGCCATCGCGTTGAATCAAGGCTATTTACATTGATAACACGTTAGAGCCGTAAGTTAGAGCTAATCTGTACATCAATACAAAATTACTAGACGACCCGTGCGAATACTTCGCTCCGATATTGGTCAGTTACGTAATCTAATAATGTAGTCTTAAATTGGCCTTATTGTTAGTTACGCAAAAAGGAAGCAACCCACAGCAAGTTCAAATGGAGATATTGGTTTTGTTTTGCTAAATTCATTAATTGATTTCAATGCTGTATTTTTTTGCAAAATCGTACATGCAATATATTGCATGCCTGGTTTTCTAAAAAACTACGAGATAAAGGTAGTAAGTAGGTCCAATTGATGGTGTGAGACCCAACGTCCTAACGTGCAGCATTTAAATAAAATCTTTGATACTAGTCAAATACAAATATTTTTGATATCTCTTGAAGAGGCATATTATATTAAGGAAAACATCTTACAGTTAAAAGTGTAGTACAGAAACCAGCCCCAAGAGCATTCACCTCTGACTTTTCATAGTAATTGTTAATTATCGCTTGCTTTAACAGTGAAGGAAACATCGTGAGGAAACCTGCATACCTAAAAGAATTTCTAAAATATATAAAGTCTGCCAACCCGCATTAGGCCAGCGTCATGGATTAAGGCCTAACCCCTTCCAGTCAGAGGAGGGCTCGAGCCCAGCAGTGGGATGTGTATAATTCCGGCCTAGTATTATTATTATTCAATATTCTTTATTTTTAAAATTATTATTATGTTTTTAAATATTAAATCCTATAAAACAAAACATTATTACTTTTTAATTTTTTTAATGAGCCGATGACACGAAACACAAACTGCCACGTCATGGAAGCTAAAAATCACAAGTTAAACAGTTAATACGTCGTGTAGTTACCGTGGCCGGTTACTGCGTCTGCGCAGACTACCGACGGTTATTGTGTACTCTTTAACAAACAGTTAACTATAAACACACAGGAAACGGGCTTTCGAGAGGCTCGGACACGTGGGAGGGGTCGGGGAATGTTCGTCAAGCTATAAGAACAGACCGTATGTATTTTTAGCAGAGACCAGCAAACGTGCAAGTGGATCACCTAATGCTAGTGATTTTTGTTAGTAGTAGAATCACGCTGTACAGTTTTGTCTACAGCATGAATGGGCAGGCTCGTCCGGGTTGTTACCACTGTCTCACAGAGAATCGACGTGAAGTAGCAGCTGGCTGGTGCCTATCGTACGGTGAGTGAAATATCCGGAGGTGCAAATTCCTCTCCCCTTCCCAATTCCTTAATTACCTCTTTCCATGATGATTCCATAGGTATTATGGATGTTCACTCCATAGGTATTATGGATGGAGTTATGAATATGTTGCCAACCAATGGGGATTGGCAAGGCGAGAGAATTTCGACCTCCAGTAATCTAACTCACCGTACAACACGCAACAGAAAGCTGCTACTTCACGTCGGTTTCCTGTGAGACAGTGGCAACAACCCTGTTGAAAACTCAACGAACAGCGAACGTACCACGATGCGGATTTTGAAGTTTCTAACACTAAATAATTGACCAATAACCAGTTAAATTGTGTATGAAATCAATTTTATATATACATCAATGCGGCTTGTGAATCTTAAATACCTTTGCAAATGCTGATAGCAAAATTAGCATCGGCAAAAACGCAAATGTTCACAAATAGATCGATTAAATATGCAAATGCTTGTTCAAAGACTAATAACAAGAATTACGTCAATAAAAAAACTACCGATGGCGACATCAAAACAAATAGGTAGCTATGCGAAAGGAAATTGTGTATTAATCAGTATTAGTAGTTTGATATTATTCAACATTAGCGACCCGCGCCGGCTTCGCACGGGTAAAAAATACGTTTGTTACGACATCACATTACAAATCTTTGTATTTTTCGGCTTTTTTGTACTATAATTATGTGTCATACATATAAACCTTCCTCGTGGATCACACTGTCTATTGCTGAAAACTGAATTAAAATCTGTTGAATAGTTTAAAAGACCTAAGCGAACAGACGGTGGAAGCGACTGTTAAGCCAAAAGTCCCGATTTTGGCGAGATGTGCCACTTTTGAAACTTTGAAAGGGGTAGGCAGAGGAGTAACCTGTACACCCACATTTCCCCGAGCTTATTTCTGTCCCATAATGTGTTTGCGTATGTATGTATATATAAAATGTAAAAAACGGAACGTAGTAACCCTAAAGTGCATTCAATATGAGTAGGGCAAGACTACGCACGTGCTGCTATGTGAAGCAAGGGTTAACACGTGATATGTGTCCTAGGCACAAGAATTATTACCTAAGACGATGAAAGCTCTCGGCAAGGAGTTATTCTACGAGCAAGGGAGATGCAAAATCAATCGTACCCTTCCATACATACATTGTTGTCAAAAATATATGAAGTTATAGGTAAACCGGCATACCGATATAATACTATATTTATACGTGTTTGTATTCGAAATACATGATTCAGATGTGATAGTTTACGTCAAAAGATCCAATTAGAGATTGGGTATAATCGGTATGTAACGGCAGATTTCAAACCGAGCGATTCCATTTTCAAATCTTGATTGTAAGTTATTTGTGATTGAAGAGTGTTAAACCACAGAATATAGATAGTAATATGTGCTGAAGTATGAAAGGGGTAGGTTTCTTGCCGAAGTATTTCATTAGGGTAGTTACCGTTGATCGGCGGTGCCGCGGCCGTAGAATCTCGGCCGGGCCGGTCAACGCACCACCTCACTAGGCCTAGGCATCCAGCACTCACTGCACTGTCACTGGCACATCACTGGGTTCACTCGCGCTGGTCACTTCACTCGCGACGGTACGTGAGCCGGGGGCGGGCGGCAGGCGCGGACTGCCGTGTCCGCCGACGCCTGCGCCCGCGCACCGCACCCCGCCATGCAGCTTTTTTGCGCGGTAAAAAGCTAGAGCAAAGCGGCGCGCGGCGAAGCTAATAGCTATACATACATGATTTACGTTCTATATCACGCATGTTTTGATGTAAAGTAACCGGTTGAGAGGTAAATCATTGTAATTGTTGACATTATTACAAACTGTGGCGATTTAATTGAATCAAATTGAGAAGGTATGATAAAAAACAGCTGTGTTAGAGAGTGCACTGTCATAGTGCGAGGTCTTGCTTTAGGCACGGATATACCTGACTTAGTAGCAGAGGACGACAAACGATCAGGTTACCTGAGGGTCAGTGATCTCAACCAGACAATACCAGAAGAATCATGATTAAATTGCAGACCTAAAAGGCAAAGAATGGGGTTTGGGAAGGGGCGATCGAGGTGGCCCAATCGTGTTGTAAACTGGCAACAGCGTGGCTTTACCACTTATATGCCTGTTTGTTTATCATCACCTCAGCCTACTGCCATAGTTGGATGTACGCCTCCTCAAGTAAGCTCCAACCATCCGGGTCTTGGGCAGCCCGCATCCATCCGTTACCCACCATCTTGTTCAAGTCGTCGGTCCACCATAAAGGGCGCTCTATACTACGTCTGCCTAAGCGTGGTCTCCACTCCAGCACCTGTCTCCTCCACCGACCATGATTGTTTATCACGTGACGATAATCGCAAGATAAGTGTTTATGAATTATGTTCGAATGGAGCTTCCAACGGTGGCGCCCCGCGGAGTCGTGGCTTCGACACCCGCCTCACGATCATGTGACACATCAATAGCTCGTTATCTGATTATATCACAAACTTTTGGATACTGTATCATCCGGACTGCTTCGGTGGCGCCGTAGTAATTATCCCGGATTCGATCCCCGGGTCAAGTAAAAGTGATATTGGGATTTTAATCACGAAATGCTCAGTATCAGCCCGGAGTTTGGAGCTGTGCCCCGTGTGGCGATAGGCTTGCCCCCTATGACATCATGGGACGGAGGTGAAATGTGGGTGTACTGAATATCTCTGCCTACTCCTTCGGCGATTACAGGCGTGAGTGCGTAATTATGCCTAACGCCCCATTTAGATGGTGAGAGTTTATCGTATAACACAGACGAGAACATAACAGAAAATTCTTGTGTTCAAGGCCCCGTCACATGTATTGAAAAAATAATCTTATGACGCAACTTCGTAAATAACAGATGTCTGTTATATTTTCTCATCTGGGATGTACGAGAAACAATCACATATTTAGAGTTTGGATTTTCGTTTCGAAAGTCACGCATAGGTACGGAATTAGCATTTGTTCTCGACAAAGCGACGATCAGAAATAAGCTTCGCGCTCTGTGGATGCACTAGTTACACCTCTGCCAACCCTTCGGGGAGAGCCTCAAGCCACACTCTTCGGTATTTAAAACCTCCGTTTTAATAATCCGCAGTGTTAATAATCTCGGCATCGTCCGATATTCAGTTCTGACGTAGTATGCGGGGTCCTTAGTTTTTTTGTGTAACCGGAGAGTATACAGTGCCGCGGCTCGGGTTGCATCGGTGGCTGTTCACCTACCTATTCAAGGTATTACATTTGATTTATATACCTATGTAGTGACACATAATTTAATTATTACATATTTAATTTACTCCGTACTCCATTATCAGATCATGGCCAAATTTATATGGGATATAATTTACATTGCTACTGAACGCCATCGAATGAAATTTGTTCTGACAAAAATTGGTCCGCAATTGGCGGAGACATCTCTGTACATACATAAAAAGCATAAATTGAGAACCTCCTTGTTTTTAAAGTCGGTTAAAAATAGATAGAGAATTTACAAATGCTAATACTGTTAATGTACAAGATGTTCAATGTATAGAATCATAAATCTATTCAGAGTAAACTCGTTTAAATATTAATTGAGACAGGTTCACTGTGAAGTATGCAGTCCACTATTTGGGACATGAGCATTCACCTGTTAATGCGGGCGCCATATCACGACGGCATAGTGGGCGAGTAGCCGTGAAACGAGACGCTGGAGGTTCGATTCTCACATCTTACAAATATATATTTCGGTTCTGCCCGTGAGACTAAAAGCCATTTGGTAGGCAGCGGCTTGGCCGTGTTCCTAGCATTTCCGATGTCCGTGAGCGGCGGTGACTGTTTACCATCAGGCAAACCGCTCGCTCATCTACCTATCAAGACAATAAAAAAACCTATCCTAGATCTTGTTTTTTGTACTCTTAAGTTTCATTCTTTCTTTTTAAAGGTAGCGGTAGAGTTGCGAATTGTCCTGTTTTCCCAGGGTATGTCCTGGCTTTTAAAGTGTCGTGGATAGTTTTTAAGCTACGTCATGAGTTTTAAAGCCAATTAACAAGGTCCTGTATTTGAAAATACGGGCGCCACTTTTGCTATACTTACGTTACAAAGATCTGTCTTACTGTGTTGTTTAATTGTATGTTTTTTAATACTTGGTAAGCAGATTTTATGTTAGGGAAAAACATTTTCCTTGTTGCTGTTACAATTTCTGCCACGCTTCACGTTCTTTCTCTGGCAATGCGTTTGGCATATGATAGCGGGAACGTGACCTACACAAGTTAGGTCATTATGGCAGGTTTAGACACCAGTGTACGGTGGTCGCTATTCGGTCGGATACGAATATCCTCCCACCTGCAAATTTGTATATTTGTTTGGATAAAATGATAAAAGATAGACCATGACCTTAATTAGTATATGGGCTGCTTTTGTGGGCGTAGCCGCGGGCAAAAGCTAATAAGTAATAAGTACATTACAGTCCAACCATAATGTTAACGACTAGCTCCTATAGATTACATAGTCGGTTCACTCGGTACCAACCATAAGTCTCTCGTAACATTCCATAGGTAACGTATTGATCGTTCGTATCTCGACGGAATATCAATAGACGGGGCCTAACTGTTAAGGAACGTTTTCGAACAGCACTGCAGCGACAAGACTGTCTGTAGCGCATGAACAGATTTCAATGCATTTTTTTCCTTAAAAGCAGTTTATTAGCTTTGTTTTAAGAATATCTGTTTATTTTTAATTAACATCAACATTTGAATTTAATCTTTACATAGTATAAAATGAAGTCGCTTCCGCTGTCTCTTCGCTTAGATCTTTTAAATTATTCAACGGATTTTAATGCAGTTTTCAGCAATAGATAGAGTAATTCATGAGGAAGGTTTATATGTAACACGTACATATTACAGAAAGCCGAAAAATTCAACGATTTGTAATGTGATGTCGTAACAAACATATTTTACTCGTGCGAGGCCGGTGCGGGTCGCTAGTTACATATAAATGCGAAAGCGAAGCCTGAGACCATGTCAAAATCTCGTCTCGGTTCGCTTTCTGCTTGACAAGTCATGTTTTTTTTTTGTGTTGACGCTTGCTGTAAGCCTGACACTAGTCGACTGTATACAGCTTCA
The DNA here is from genome assembly GCA_949126905.1 of Amorpha juglandis. Taxonomy (NCBI): domain Eukaryota; kingdom Metazoa; phylum Arthropoda; class Insecta; order Lepidoptera; family Sphingidae; genus Amorpha; species Amorpha juglandis. The sequence continues at coordinate 2,471,565 of OX421383.1, forward strand.
CCGGACTTTCTGGTGAGCGCTTTAGGCGCTCTCAACCCTTATATTTAAGTGACCACACTGAGGGCACACCCTTTGGGGTACGAACCTCGGCTCAGGACGGCCACTGGTACAAGTCATGTATATATACGAATATGTAGGCTGTTTTGTGCTTTCTTCGTATATGTAAGCTACGTAAGCTAATGAACATGTAGCTTCGACATGTGTGGCGTCGGCGTGGATGGTGTCAGGCATTAGTCTATACTTAATGACACGCACAAACAGTGACACAACAATTGTATTGGTTGTATCATCACCGAACAATGAACATACTGTCTATGTGTTAAACAGTGTTCAATGAATTGTTAATTGTTAGGTTACGGCATTCGGGGGAAGCGGGAATCAGGACTGAAGTATAGTATAATAATAGATAAATAAATAGATTTAATAGTGTAATTGCCGAGTGTATTTTGATGATGCTATGTATACATTAGTTGATACTGATTTCTATATATAAGTTACTTTTACTTTTGTACTGACTTGTCATAAGCGCTATTTCAATTGCCTACATCACACTAATGTTATAAAAAGGAAAGATTTATATTTTTGTATATAACGAATAAACTTAAAAACTACTGGACCGATTTGAAAAATTCTTTCACCATTAGAATTCTACAATATACCTGATGAACATAGGCTACTTTGTATCCCGGAAAAAGCAGATCACGCGGGCGGAGCCGCGAGAAAAAGCTAGTAATTGAAAAACTATTTCATATAATTTTAGAAGACATAGGATAAATACGGAACTGTCTATACTAAAATTTTCGGTTGTTGTCGCCATCGAAACAGTACCTTTACGTATCAGCGACCCGTGATGGGTAGGTGGTAAGTATGTGTGGGTCACGGACGGTCACCACGCCGCGTGGCCCATTGATATGTTAATACCGCCGAATATAAACCTGTCATCACATTTACATATAAAAATATATACACCATATTTTATTGGCAACGTGGATGGATATATACATCCATACAATAATATTATGTAACAAGGTGGTAGGTCCTTCGTATGCGAGAGGCCGTCTGGGTTGGTACCACCGCTTTGTTTATTTCTGCCGCCAAGCAACAGAGTGTACGTACTGTTGTGTTTCGATTTGAACATGAGATATCCGGAGGCCCAAATCAAGGGCCCTTCCCAATGCCTAATTATTCCTTTCCTTTTCGGTCAGCAACGCATCCATGATCCTTCTGATATTGTGGGCGTACATACAGTGGTGGAGATTAACGGCATATACTATAAACATGTAGAGTTGAGTGGTAGAGCCACGCTGTAGATAGTTTTGTCTACAGCATGAATGGGCTGGCTCGTCCGGATCGTTACCACTGTCTCACAGAAAACCGACGTAAAGTAGCGGCTTGCTGCTGCGTTTCGTACGGTGAGTGAGATAACCGGAAGCCCAAATCCCCTCCCCTTCCCAATCCCTAATTATCCCTTTCCTTTAAGGTCGGCAACGCGCCCATGACTCTTCTGGTGGTGGGCGTACATGGGCGGTGGAGATCACTTACCATCAGGTGACCCACTTGATCGTTTGCCGGCCTATGCTATAAAAAAAAAAAAAAAAAATTAAGCTCGGCGAAATATGGGTGTACTGGTTACACCTCTGCCTACTCCTTCAAGGATTACAGGCCTGACTGCGTATGTATACAGGGTTAATTTTAAAACACCAGCAACCTCGCAGGACCAGATAGCTGACCCCATACGGAACAACTTTTGTTCTACGAGTTTGTATATAACTCAATATATTTAAAAAAAAATGATTTTACAAGTTTTTGTTGTGTCGTATTTTTCTTCGTAGCGTTCGGCGTGCGCGCGCGACTCAAAGAAGCCGCTCAGCTGGCTCGGGCGATGACCTTCAACGCTAGCCCCGTTCCCCACGCTTCGCGTGTTTGCTTACGTAATCTGCGATGCGTGTAGGTAACATTTAAGACGGAAATTAAATGAATACTTATTTTTGTATGAAAATAAAATCTAACAAATTATCAAAAGTCGTAGAACAAAAGTAGTAGCTTATAACCTTAGGTATCTACCCCTGCGAGGTTGCTGGTGTTTTAAAAATAACCCTGTATATGTAATTATTATTAAATATAGTGTTCCACATACATACATGTTGTGTATATGGATTCAGTCTGTCCCTGGTATAAGCATTCCATCGTAGAAATATAAAATGACTTCCGTGACTTAATTAATATGCACCATTAACTAAATTTAATTATTTTGCTTAGCGACACCGTAAAATTTCTATGTTGGAAATCGTAAATGCCTTTAAGCCATATAAAACGGCATAATTAGTGAAAATATTTAAAACTAGTTTCATTCGTCTACTTCTCACCAATCAGTGTCCATAAGCACGCATATGCTGGGTTGCACCAAGTAACTTTAGCAATGACAAACATGTTAAAGTATCGGCTAAGCAAAATATGACTTGCACCATTTGACAAATGTTAGTTGACGTCATGACTTTAGCTTTTAACCGTAACCGCCCAATATTCACTAGTTAAAGCCCGCGCTAGTTTAAGTTAAATAGCTGTCAGATGATTCAATTATAACCTCCAAACAGATATATCTCCTAAAGCGTCTGTGTTCCTAAATAATATCATGTCCCAGCTTCTAGAATTAATGGAGGGGTCTAGTAGTATCGGAGTACTATGGTGCAACACATTTCGCAGTCAATGTTAAAATCAGCGTTACTATTATCGTCAAATTTGACATAAACCTTAACTATAACTGCTAATGTGGTACAATCCAGCCTTAGAGTATTTTTTATTTATCTTAGCATGGCAAAGTGACTGCACTACACCTGATGGTAAGCGTAGTGCAGTTCAAAAAACCAGCGACCACCGACAAACAATGAGTTTATCGGTGGTCACCAGAGTCATGCCGGCCTGTTTAAATGCTGCTTTCCTCTCCGAAGAGAGAAGAAGCAAATTGAGGGTTCTGCGACAGGATAGGCGGATGATCGATGCAGGCAAAAAGTAAAACAAGGATGTACTCGCCCCAACCAGCCATCAAGTCATATCGCAAGCCCCTCGCGAGACCCGGATATACACTGGTTGATCCTGGAACGAGATCCGCATAAGGCGTGTGGATCACTATGGCAGGTTTTAACAACATGTGTGCGGTGGTCGCTATCCGGGCGGATATGAATATCCTACCACCAACGAAATTAGCCATCAAATAAAATTCTGCACCCATATAGGTCGATTTGTATTGGTATAAGATTCCACAGACAGGCAGATAAAGGAGGCAAACTTGTACCTCCGTCCGTTTTAATTCCGGATAAAAAATCGATTTTATTATCGATGCTTTCAGAGATAATCGCCAGGCGCGATGGACGCCGCGAAAGCGTCGCGTAACTTATAATTTAGTGCAATAAAGTGCAAGGTTTATGGAACGTTATACTTACATACGATTTTTTTTTATAAGATACGCCGGCAATTGAGTACGTGGGTCACCTGATGGTATGTGATCTCCACTACCCATGTACGGCCACAGAACCACGGGCCGGCCGGCTTAAAGGAAATGTAGAATTTGAGATTAGGAAGGGGAGGGATTTGGGCCTCCAGATATCTCACTCACCGTACGATACGCAGCAGGAAGCCGCTAATTTATGTTAGATTTCTTTGAAACAGTGGTATCGACCCGGTCGAGCCGGCTCTTTCAAGCTGTAGACAAAACTGTCTACAGCGTGAATTTGTGGCCGTAGCGCAAAGTAAAAAGAAGTTACCAACAAAAGAAAATCATTTTTCTTTATTTATTATTTTTATTCGTAAACTGATATAAAACAAAGTTACTACATCTATATGTTATTACAGAAACATACCTTAGGTACGATATAAAAAACATCACAGTTTTATTTACTTAAGTGAGTAAAAAGTTGGAATAAAACGATATTTCTTAATGTACAAAAATTTATTGAAATTTTCATATTAGCGAATATAATTTAACATTCTTTCGAGGGCCCTTTAGGCCGTAGTCCTAGGCAAGGACCCCGTGTGCCCTTAAGGTAATGTCGGAACTGAACAGGAGCGACAGTTGCTATAAAATTCCGTACAAAGCATCTCAGGTTCCTTGATTTGCTTCTTACCTCTTTGGAGTGTGAAGAAATATTTATACAAGCCGGCATGATTCTGGTGACCACCGATAAACTCAAAGTTTTTCGGTCGTTTTTTAGATTGTACTGCGCATACCATCAGGTGTAGTGCAGTCACATTGCCGTGCTCGGTTAAAAAAAAGACTGATATGTAAAATCATATGTCGACTTAAATGTAATTAACGCGAAGTGTTTACGACCGTCATAAAAACCATCATAAAATAACAATTAAGCAAATTGGAGGACGGTAACCGTTGGCTTTGATGCTCGAATGTAACATTCAACCGAATATTAATAACCAATCAAAATAATTTCCGATTCTGCGATTACAGAGTACTTATAGATTTATTTATGTGCTTTTTAATGTGTGCTTGAACCTTGAATAATTAATATACACCCAACAGTCACACACATAGTCCCGACCCCACACTAAGATAGGAGTTCTGTGTCATTAATATCAGTAAGGAGATATTACATTTACCTTGAATAACTTATGTGTTAAAACACTAAACTTAACAAATAAAGTTTGGGATTATCTCGAATAAACCAGTTTTTAAACAAAAAAAACCTTATACAAATTGGTCCATTCTTTTAGGAGGTATAATGCCACTGACAAAATAAACACATAGAAAAAGGGACAAAAATATAACACGTCACGTTACAGCTAAATTTGGTCTGTAGTTTTTGCAACCGGCCGCCTACCTGACGTCCACACCTCTGGGGAGAAATATCCAGACCCGAAACACATATTTGTGAACACAACATTTATCTCGGTACGGGAATCGAACCCGCGGCCTTTCGCTTCACAGCCGCGAACTGCGCCACGAAGGCTGTCAAACGTACCGTTACATTTTTTTTATTTGCTTGAATGACGAGACGAGCAAGGCGCTCATCTGATGGTAAGCGCCACGCCTACCCATAAAAAGAAGCAACATTGCTCAGAACCTTTAACTACAAAGCACTGCATGGCACTGAACTGCGCTCGTTACACCGAGACATAAGATGTTAAGAATCATAAATGAAATGAATGTAATTTCACTGGCTTCAACGTCCTTCAAACCGAATCACAATAGTGCTTACAGACAAAGCAGTGGTACCAACCCAGACGGCCTCTCGCATACGAGGGACCTACCACCTTGTACCACTTGTACCACCTTATATTGTCTATTTAAACAATAAAACAAGTTAATTATCGAATATAAACAATGTGTAGCAAATACAAGAGTTATTTGAAGCTTATTCCGATAGTACAATATTGACAAACTCCCACGTACGTCCACATACGCTAAAGATCAAGGTGAAGGCGCTGATGGTGCGGCAGAGATGTTTGCATAGTAGCGGTGAGGTCATCATAAATAATTATTGTATGAAAAAATAACTGCGCAGTATCGCAGTTATATTGCGCATGAGGTACAACTGCTATGCTGAGTCGGGTTCAATCCCCGGGTCGGGTAAATGTGATATTAGGTTTCTCTCTCATGAAATGTTCATGTAGGCGATTGATTTCAATTGCCTATAAATATATAGGCCTAATAAAGACCGGCAAACGAGTAAGTGGGCCACCTGATGGTAAGTGATCTCCATTGCCCATGTTTTTTTTTTTTTATAGCATAGGCCGGTAAACGAGCAAGTGGGTCACCTGATGGTAAGTGATCACCACCGCCCATGTACGCCCACCACCAGAAGAATGATGGGCGCGTTGCCGACCTTAAAGGAAAGGGATAATTAGGGATTGGGAAGGGGAGGGGATTTGGGCTTCCGGATATCTCACTTACCGTACGAAACGCAGCAGCAAGCCGCTACTTTACGTCGGTTTTCTGTGAAACAGTGGTAACGACCCGGTCGAGCCAGCCCATTCATGCTGTAGACAAAACTGTTTACAGCGTGGCTTTACCACTCACAGATTTATAATTTCCGCAGGTGCCTCCGCGAACGTGCTCCATCCCACGCCGTGACTCATACACTATTACTCAGCCCCACAAAAACTCTGAGATATATGTTCGTGGCTCGAGGTTGTGATTGGTCGCCATCACAATAGGAAGGCGGAACCACCACGCCTTTGTTACACTAATTACTCGGCTAAGTTGGTTGTATAGTTTAATGTTCTTATTACATCGTAAAATATTGAAATCACACTTCTATTTACTATCGCAGTAAATTATTGTGTACGTACTAGGTTTTGCTCGCGGCTCGGCTCGCGTGAATAGCCTATTCCGGGATAAAAAGTAGCTTATAAGCATCTTCAGGGGATAAATAATAATAATAAATACACCCAACAGTCACACACATAGACCTGACCCCACAGTAAGATACGAGTCTTGTGTCGTGGGTATCAGGAACTACGAGAGACTTTCGGCCTCACAACACCCAGACCCCGAAACAAATATTTGAGGATCACACAAACATTTGTCTCGGCGAGGGGTTCGAACCCGCGGCCTCTCGCTTCACAGCCGGCTACTCGCCCACTGCGCCACGGAGGCTGTCAATTAATTAAATTAAATCTATATCTCAATTTTTCGTTTATGTAGGTTGAAATGTGATTGCATATTCGCATCCAAACAGCAATACGTGCAAAATGAATCTGAAAAAATGAATGTAGCGATATATGTATCTTGCAATACTCCTACAAGCAAACTGCAACACCAAAGTAAATGTTATAATAACCCGCGAACAATTGTCTGTAATTGTGCCGGAGTGCTGTAATAACTTCCTGCGTAGTTACTAGTTATTCGATACAAATGTTTCACGTTCCCACGAGCTCGCCATACTGCACAGATATGATCAAACTCATTATTTATGGAAAGAGATAGTTTTAATATAATTGTGGTAGAGCTACACTACTCATTGTGTACAACATGGAGGGACTGGCTCAGGTTGTCATACTGTCGCACTGAAAACTGATGTAAAGTAGCGACTTGCTGCTGCGTTTCGTACCGTGAGCGAAATATCCGGAGGCCCTTCGCCCCCCTTCCTAATACCTTAATTATCCCTTCCCTTTGGGGTCGGTAACACGCCTATGATTCTTATAGTGTTGTGTTGTGTGTATGGACGGTGGAGATCACTTATCATCAGATGACCCATTTGCTCGTTTGCCGGCCTAAGCTATAAAAAAAATCCTTCCTCGCCTTCCCAATCTCCTATCCTTTTCCTTCAAGGTCGGCAACGCAGCCATGATTCTTTTGGTATTATGGGTGTTTAAAAGTGATAGAGATCACTTACCATCAGGTGACACAATTGCGCATTTGCTTTGATATAAAAAACAAATATTACACATTTGTCAGAACTTCTGGAGCTAGACACACATAATTTTAGTCCTGCTAACCGCTCAGAGTCCTGACTCCTTCCCGACAGATGAGCAGACACTAGCCAGCAGGCACACGAGAACACGCTTCTGAGAAGTAATTATCTTCGACTACATACTTGTCTAGATACCGTCTCGTAATTACGTAGAGTATAGTCGAGAACTAATTCAATTTGTAGCTTATGCTGTAGTTAGGCTTGTGAGCCATCGTAAATGTTATTTATATTATTGCGTAATAATGTAATAAAGGCGATATCCAACTAAGAGGAAGAGTGAGTGCTAGAGCCGCGCTGTAGATAGTTTTGTCAACAGTTTCAACTGGGTCGTTCCCACTGTCACAGAAAACCAACGTAAAGTAACGGCTTGCTGCTGCGCTTTATACGGTGAGTGAGATATCTGAAGGCACAAATCACCCTCCCCTTCCCAATCCCTTGACTAACCTTTTCCTTTAAGGTCGGTAACGCGCCGATGACGCTTGGGTATTGTGCATACATGGGCAGTGGAGATTACTGACCATCAAGTGGCCCAATTGCTCGTTTACCGACCTATGCGACAAAAAAAATCCGTCATATGCGAGACATCGTCGAGGTAAGTACCACATTATTGTTTCTTTGCCCGACAATCAGCAATTTGTAAACACTGTTACGTTACTTTTTAAACGATATTGAAGCTGGTGAAAGGACTTTAAAATCATATGCCTCGTGCTGACGAGCGCAGTCCAGTTCCATCAGTGCTTTGTAATTCATAGTTCTGTGTAGGTTTTATTTAAAGTTAGGCGTAGCTTAGTATCAGGCGACCAACCTGCGAGTTTCACCATTCAAGCTAATAAAAAAATACTGTCTGAAGTCAATGTTGCTTCTCATTTGCACCTACGACTGTCCATCTAGACATAGTGAAATCAAAGGCAATTATCTATACAATTACTGCGCGCTATGGATTTAGAAACGAAGCTAAACCAGTTTACCGACAAATTGCTTCAAAAAAAACATACACCCGACTATTCAAACGCTGTCTCGCGTGGTGTGCCGTGCCGTGTGCGGGTATCCTATTAACATAATGATCCTTCCACATGCTGAAGAGTTTTACTCACTTCCTAACTAGTAAATTAGATTTAAACAAGAACTCTATATTTTATAGGAATAGCAGCCTTTAAAACCTGCCATAGTGGCCCACCTTGTGTGGGTCGCGTTCCAGGGTCAGCCAGTGTATATCCGGTTCTCCCCAGGGGGCTTGCCCCCTGATCCTAACCCTTTTCCCATCCCTTTTTCCTCCCCCACCCCCTTGACCCTTTGGCAGGCCGGCATGATCTTGCCGACCTACGATGGACATATTGTTTATCGTTGGTCGACACTATTCTTGGATTGCGCTACACTTACCATCAGGTGTAGCGTAGTCACTATGCCGAGCCCGGATAAAAAAAAAAAAAATCTAAATATCTTCGCGTTATTGTTAATTCGAACCACAGACATCTCTAAGTTTTAACTAAGTTGTTTGTGATTCGAACGAACACCAGGCTCCCTGCGTGGCGCAACCGGCGAGTAGCCAGCTATGAAACAGGAGCTCACAGGTTCGATCGCCACTTCGAGACATTTTTTAAATCAAATAACTAACTATGTGTGTAAGTTGGGTTGTTAGATGTCAGCTAAACTAAATTAAGATCACGCACCTATAACAAGCTGTGCAAAAAGGAAGCCAACTATCTCTACAAGTTTAAGCCAAACTTCCCATGCGCTGAAGTCAATGACGCTATAATCTGTCAACTAAATATAAAATTGACAGTAAGTGACGCGGTTAGTAAATAGTAACGCTACTTTCAAATGTTTACATAGCATAAAATGAAGCCGCTTCCGCTGGCTTCGCTTAGATTTTTTAAACTATTCAACGTGTTTTAATGCAGTTTTCAGCAATATATAGAAAGATTCAAGAGGAAGGTTTATATGTATATCACGCTATGACACATGGGAGCAGGGCAGGTGAAACAGACAGCTAGTGATTTATAAAACATAGTGCATAGTAGTAGGTACTAACGCGCTGACGCCGCGTCACCTACGCCCCTGACGCGATTATCCGGAGTCTGCATTAACAATCGACTTTTTCATCGCTGCATTTTATTTCGATGCATGCAGTTTGATCAATTAGTTCATTGCTATATTTGATATGCCAATACGACTCAACAACTTATGTAGAATCTGTCCTGGTGGTCTCATAAAGTAACAATAAAATATGTACATCCGCAATCCGTTGTTTTTGCCGTGCTCGTGCTCGTCAGCTGCCAGATGGCATGCATCATCATTGGTGAAGGGTCCTGCACTATTGGCTATATTATTATGGCCTAGTTAAACGACACGTGCTAGCGCGAGCCGAGCCATGGACGTGGTGCAATCTAATATACTACACGACGCGACGCCACGAGGCGCCAAATGTGCCGAAGTTTTACCAAGATACTCGTTCCTGATTTTCACAAATTCTGGTGAATCTAAGTTGGAGTCAGGACTACGTGTGAAACCATTGGTTTTATTTATTTGACTGAATGAATGAATGAATGATATTTTATTTGCAAGAATATGGTTACATGGATAATGGAATCAAAAGTGTATAATATACACTCTGTCATTATCGACTTACAAATATTACTATTACATTATAAAATAGATACCGTAGCAAGATTACTCTTTATAGAAGAGCATGCGCGATCAATTTCCCGCGTGGTCTGCGATAACCCTTAGTTGTAGCTGTCAATACGACATGTAGTTTTTGTGATGAGTGACCCAAGAATACATTTGAAGTCGCTCCGTTTCTCTCATTTATACACAGTTAAAATATATATCTATACTAATATAATAAAGCTGTAGAGTTTGATTGTTTGTTTGTTTGTTTGTTTGAACGCGGTAATCTCAGGAACTACTGGTTCCAATTGAAAAAATCTTTTTGTGTTGGATAGTCTATTTATCGAGGAAGGCTTTAGGCTATATAACATTACGCTGCGACCATTAGAAGCGAAGCATCAGTGAAAAATGTTTCAAAAACGGGGAAAATTATTCATTTTTGAAGGCTTCCGTTGCTAAGCTACCCAAATAATATTATTTGAAGGCTTCCGTTGCTAAGCAACCCCAATCTATACTAATATTATAAAGATGTAGAGTTTGATTGTTTGTTTGTTTGTTTGATCACGCGGGCGGAGCCGCGAGCAAAAGCTAGTAAATTATAATTAGCAAATATTATATATTAATTGGTTGTCACAGCTTAAAAAATGCTTTTTTTTCAAAGAGCTCGCCTGATAAGCGCCACGCCTGTCCATAAACAGGCAACACCACACAGAACTTTGAATTAAAAAGCACATATATGTATTAAACTTGGAAGAGTTAACGACCTGAGGGTTAGGATACAAGCCGCGATGTATCACTGTAGTCCGTTTTACTCCCCTGGGCTATCGTCGCCACTTGTTACTGACTACGTTTTAAAACATAGGTGGTAGAACCCTCGTACGCGCGAGGGTCTGGGTCCGTACCCGTCTGTGTTGGTACCACCGCTTTGTCTATTTCTGCCGTCAAGCAACAGTGTGTAAGCACTGTTGTGTTTCGGTTTAAAGGACATTGAAGCCTGTTAAATTACTGGGATTGTGAGACTTAACATCTTATATCCCGGGGTGACAAGCGCAGTTCAGTGCAGTGCTTCGTAATTCAAAGTTATGTGTGGTGTCGCTTCTGTTTATGGGCAGGCGCTTACCATCAGGCGAGCGCTTTGCTCGTCTCGTCATTCAATTAAATAAAAAAAACATGCATTGACCACTGTTACGTGTGGTGTTGGTGTCGTATGGTCCTCATGTGTGATGTCGGTAATCACTCGGCGGTAACTTCAAACGAAATGAATCAGTTTAATTGCACTGTACAATTAGCGCATCTTTTAGCCCCACAAACACCGCCACAGCCTCCGCATGCCAATACTTTAATTATCCAAAGAATTCAATTTCGACAATCATAAACTCTCAAACAAGCCGCTTCGAAATAGTTTTTGCTGTCATCAGAGTTGCCAGAATATCTACGTGTATATTTTGGTTTGGTTTGGTTCGTGAAACAATTTTATAACTGGAGATATGAAAGAAGAAAAATAATAGTTCCGCTCATACATACTTGTCCCACCTGCCCTTATCCCACTCGCAGTGTGGTCGGCGCAATATGCTTTTTATCACATGTTACAGAAAGATTTGATTTTTTTTGACCGCCTGCCTGTCGTCAAACCCTATGGGAAGAAAACACTTTCATACCCGAAATAAATATTTGTCTCAGCGCGGGAATCGAAGCCTTAGCCTCTCGATTCACAGACGGCTATACTGCGTCACGGCTGCTTATAGATACTATATAACAGAAAAAGAAAAAATAGGTACTTAGGAAATAATAATAAAACTAGTATCTATGCATAACATAATATGGCAACCCTAGACGATGCCTCCAATAATTAGTGGCAAGCGCCAACATATTCGTATTATCTATGGTAAATACTTGAAGCGTATATGATTAAGATTTAGATCCTTAGTTCCCAATGTGGTCTAGGTGGACCCCCAGGGATCCACGGGAGACTCTACGGTCTACGTTGGCGTTACAAAAAAATGGGGGTTCATAATTAGTAAGCGGGAGACCACGAAAATGTATATGCTTTAGATAGTGAAGAACTAAAATGTTAGCTTGACTGTACCTACCAATAAAGCCAGATAATATTTTAAGAAGCTCAGCGTTTATCGGTTAACCGACCCGGGGATCGAACCCGAGAAATAAGGACTCGTACCGCGTACGTACAACAGCGCCACCGAGACAGTAATATTTTCAACTAAAACGCGTGCACTCAATACTCCATCTCGGGGACCATTGGGCCCCGATACAAAGCAGTGAGACAGTATCGGCACTGTGGAATGTAATATATATCCGATAATAAGGTTTTATTGCAAGGTTATCGGAGTTTGATGACGTTTGTGTTGTTTATCGCAGGTTCGCAGGTCGGACCACCCAACGAGTCGTGAGAGAAAAGTGCCTTCTGTCTTCACTCGATAACCAGCAGCTGTATGCGATAAGTGCATTTATGTATGTTTAAAAAAAGAACAATAATTTATTTTAATCAGACCAATGTTACATTAACATACGTTACGTTAAAGTTACAACGACGTGAATTATTTGCGTAGGCAATGTTCGTTTTTACGAATATGCAGTGAATGACGGTTGCAAGTCATTCAAAAGAAATAATTACTTATTCTAATATTATAAAAGGTCCGTATTCATCATCGTCATAGTCGTATTTATAAAAATCTTTTAAATTAAATTAAATCGAATACAAAAATCTCGTAATATAAAAATAAAACAATTTTAAGTCAGCTTTACTGTATTTTTTAATCAATTATTATATATAAGCAAAGTGGATATCGAAATACGGAGTACGGGCTTAGTTTGCAGAAACTATAGGACTACATTCTCAATACGCACAATGACACACCACTTTTTCAATTGGAAAGGAAACTGGGCTGAAGACTTTGCCAATAAAATGTATATATTTTAAACTTCATCAAGAAGTTATTAATTACATACTTCAATTCTTATGTGGCTGTATGATCTTAGATGCCTTTGTCCAACTCTCCATTCTGTTCTCCATGGTCTATTTCGTCAAGTTTTTTATTTGTTAGATTCATCCAAAGATTGATGCTAATATAGCATTAGGAATTATATCGATATCGGTGTTTCAAAGCTATACGCAGTTGACATTATCAAAAAATCCGCGCAAAATACTAATGGCAGACGCGCACAGACCCGTGCCGCCGACCGCAACGAACTTGCGCGGTGTGCCTTGCACTTTTATCGCTCACATATTTTAAGCGAGTTTTTATATTTCTCGAAACAATTTAAACTGAGTGTAACTTTAATCGCTACCATTAAAGTAAAATGCAACGGTAATTAGCTTTGTGGCGGTAAACGACATTAATATGGTTACCACCCACGCGAAGTGGTCTGAATTGTAATAACAGGAGGTTAAACATTTGTTCCAGAATATCGAATACAAATGACCATAAACACATAATTAATACTTATTTACGGAACTCATGAATTCTGGTACAAACTGCCGATAATGCCCGATAAAGATTAAAATGTTAAAACTAATAAGTTATTTTAACTAATTAGTTTAAATGAAATATTTGAATACCGGGCGATTATTTGATTTAGTACTATGTGGGGTGAAATACCAATACCGTACACTATACGTTGCTTAAATTTGACTACACTTTTCTAACACATTGTGTATAGATAAATCCAGACACTTTGACATAAAGAATAAATATTTCGTTTGATTTATAAATGTGTCGAACCACCGAGTTCCGAAAATCCAAAGTCTACCGGGACCATCTCAATTGCACCCAAAGGCCACCGCGGGGTTTTAGTCAGTATAACAGCCTAAGGATTTTGGCTGAGGACCCGATCCAGTGGTCGTTTGGATAAAAACTACTGGGTTGGAAGGCTAGTGAGTTCGGCGTACCCATGCTTCCACCCCCGAAGTTCAAGAGGCATCCGTAAAAGATTTTCCGTCTCTAGAAAGTTAATCACGGGTTGTAGCCAATTTTTTAATAATTTTATGATGCTGACATATTATAGATTCGATTCTTTCAATCCGTCCCCAATGCAATATAAACAATATTGTGGTCATCTATCGTATTCAATAATAGCAGCGGGTATTCAAGCGACATATCTCTATGTCCCTAATCCCTTGGAAATGGCAATGCAAAATTCTAAGACCTTAAGTAGCCGCGGCAAATCTCACGCGAGCAATTAAAATTCTATTGCCGAACAGTACCCAGCTCCATAATTACCGGCTACAACATAATTCCTCTCATAATGCAGTAAAATACTAAATTCGCCTTAATTCCAAGGCGCAAAACCAGTTTCACGTCATTAATCTACTTCCAAATGGACAAAGGTTGGATCCAAACTACAATCCTGCTAAATGAGTGTGCTGCTTCACACGTGTGGTTATGAGACCAAACTGTTTTGTAATTTTAGCCGGGTTATACGACAATGTTTGCTGTAGCGTCGGCAATCAAGTGCACCGATTGGAGGTTAGTTTGCGCATCCGATATTATCCGAACGATTATGGAGCGCAGCCGTGGCATGTACACTTGCGTCCTACACTCATTACATTGTTAAACGGCATATTATTCTCATTTATTACTATATCATTAAGAAATTGATCAAATTGGATTACACATCGTGCACTCCCTGAATTCGTATACAATGTATAAATATAATCACTATGGGCTTTCAGAGCTCATAAGTGGTTACATAAAAGTAATAACTATATTTGCTTGCTTGGTACCTACCGACTTTCATGTAGTTTCTAAAGTTACACGCAACGTTCCATTACAACGATCTTTGGCTCCATCTCAATTAAGTGTTTTTAGAAAAGGTCATAAGGATTATAATAAACCTTTTTCGGATCTCTAATACATCTTAATTTAGGTAAATACTCGTATTAACCTCAATTCATTGGTCAAATGGTAGCTTAGGTACATAAGCTAAAGAGGTCGGGCATTCCAAGTACGTGTCTGTTTTCCATCCGAAAAGTCACACGAGTAGCTTGGGAATAGTATTCATAGCAGTTATGGCGATAGACTCGTCACCTATCTCATAATAGGACGGAAATAATGTTGATGAACCGTGGGTGTATTTATAGTCAACTAGACTTGATTTTTTAAACTATTTAGGTAACCAATGTTACGTTAACCAAAATTATTCCAGAAAGAATTTTTAGGGCACTTGTCAAATAACTGACTACGCAAACTATGACGTTACTGTCTAAAATGGCCATTACGACGCATGCGTTCGAGCGAGATATTGAGATATCCCCACTACGCGCACACCTTTACTCATATCGATATTTAAAATCATAATTGCAGGCTCTATTTTAAACCGATTTTGATTGTGTTTTTACTAAAGGGTTTCTTATTCGTATTATTTCCTGTTGCGTATAAAATAATGTATAATATTCAACATAGGAATCTACCCTATTCACCTCTCTACTCCTGCCGGAATACGGGTGTGAGTTTAAGTTAAGATAAGTATATTATTTTTCTAAGTACTCTGAGTACGACTGTACCGCTGCGTGACCGACCCTTCTGCGAATTAAAGCAGCATGTATGAGAAATGCGGCAGGATATCGCGGCTCGGCGGTGGAGCCGACCACGCCGCGGCGGTGCCGACATCAGCACGCGATCTGCCTACCAGCCCAGGACACTGCCACTGTAAACAAATAAAATACGCAACATTCATGCACATAGTCTTCTTCTTGTTTTAATTTATGGCTTCGCATTATTATGCATTTCGCCAATGAAAGTATAAACCACTATTCACAAGAACGATGAAATAACGGTGTGGACATTTTCAAGGTCTTGTTGGAGTTTTGGTGTGAGTTCCTTCCAGTACGATGCTTAATTCACTTATTTTAATGTTTCGTCAATGTTTATTACCACTTTTATACAACAAACACAACTTTATACTAGTTTTTGAAATAAAATAAGCGATGAACCGCACTATCAGAATTCTCGCCAAAACTCATGCACATAGTCTTAACTCACACTAAGAGCGCTAGTAACGCACTGCATCCAAACCGATTTCGGTCCGAATACGAGAAATCCGGTCTAAACTCTAAAGTAGTGTAACGTTATTTGTATGACGGGTTGCGCACTAGATTTGATTTCCGTGTTCTGAAGTCACGTATATCCGCAGCTCGGATGATAAGCGGATTCGGAATGGAAGCAGTGCGTAAATACTAACTGGCTAAAAATAGTACACGTCATTATGATAATTATAATTCATTATTTTAAGAAATTATGAGGCGAAGACAACTCCACTCCTAACTTCTAACTGTCCATGTCTTTTTACTAGAAAACGGCTTATTATAAGGCATTGTTAGATTCTGGAGCGGAGGTAATGACGTTCGACCTGTACCGTCCGAAGATAATGAATATATTCGCGCCGCAGCACTTACAGTAATAGCAGAGAGGCTGCGAGGGCGCGGCCCGACCCGCGCCGCAATTAAGGTGCAATTCCGAACATGTCCGCAAATGCTGTAGTCGCCAATCATGAAACTAAACTAGTACAAAAGCGTACATAAGTTAGTCACATGCAACTCGTAAGTTATGTGACACTATCAGAAGCACCACACGCTTATGTCCTGTATTAGAAACGACCATTCAAATCGCTATTAGAACAATAAGACCAGTTTGTACCTGGCAGCAAACGTCAGCCCTAGTACTACTCACCGGTAAAGTTTTTTTTAATAAAAAAAAACACTAGGTACGGCGGTTTTCTGTAAAACAGTGGTAACGACCCGGTCGAGCCGGTCCATTCATCTTCTAGACAAACTGTCTACAGCGTGACTCTACCACTCAGATTATTTCTTGGTGAACCCTTTGTTTACAATACCAAGAGAATATAAACGTTACGGAAGCTTAGAAAATGTTAACACAGATATATCTAATAATCAGCCACTAATAATGCGAAATTAAATAGATGGCACTCACACGAATCAACAACGAAAAGATAAACTAGAAAGTAGAAACTCAGATCTAGTTTAAAAAACTTTGGTTTCTACGTGTCCAGGGCTGTCACATGCGTGTTATTATTCTTTATAAGAAATTACTTTACTTTATCAAAGGGCATTTAAGCATCTGTTTGTCGCAGTGATAGTGTTCAAAGTCGTACCTTTAAATTAGTTGTTAGGCACGCCGGGTGTCGGGATTATCACGCTGGCGAAGGCATCCGCGAAGATGCGCCTGTGTACCTTATAATTATACAGAGAGTATCTAAATATAGAGGTAACCCATCGCAACCTGTGTACTAAGAAGACGTGATTCAGAGAAAGCTTATAATTTCCATATAATTTCACTTGATTGATCAGGTCCAGGGTTTTTTAATAAATAATAAATACACCCAACAGTCACATACATAGTCCTGACCCCACAGTAAGATACGAGTCTTGTGTCGTGGGTATCAGGAACTACGAGAGACTTTTGGTCTGACAACACCGAGACCCCGAAACAAATATTTATGAATCACACAAACATTTTTTTCGGTGCGGGGATCGAACCCGCGGCCTCTCGCTTCAGCGACGGCTACTCGCCCGCTGCGCCACGGAGGCTGTCACACCTGTTTGACAATATTTTGTGTGAAATGTTGCTGTTCGGAAATAATAAAATTTTTGGAAAGTGTTTTACTGCATCGGTGGTGCAGTTAATTCAACTGCATGTGCATGTGGTACGAATGCTGCTGACTCAAGTGACTACACTGTACCTGGTGTTAATTATAGTGCAGTCCAAATATAATGTCGACCGTCAAGAGACATGGGGTCCTTCGACGGTCGCCAGCATTATGTATGTCTAAAGTTTTTTTTTTTTATAGCAATATGCCGGCAAACGAGCAAGTGGGTCACCTGATGGCAAGTGATCTCCACCGCCCATGTACGCCCACCACCAGAAGAATCATGGGCGCGTTACCGACCTTAAAGGAAAGGGATAATTAGGGATTGGGATGGGGAGGGGATTTGGGCTTCCGGATATCTCACTCACCGTACGAAACGCAACAGCAAGCCGCTACTTTACGTCGGTTTTCTGTGAGACAGTGGTAGCGACCCGGTTGAGCCAGCCCATTCATGCTGTAGACAAAACTGTCTACAGCTTGGCTCTACCACTCGAAGTTACTAGATATACACTGCCTGATCCCGGAACGCAACTCGCCTGACCGAGCCACTAAGGCAGGTTTTTACGATATATACGGTTGTCACTATCCAATCGGGTACAAAATATTAGGTACATGCAACCAGGATTTGCTCGATCGATCAGGCCAATAAAAAAATGTAATGACATGATACGGAGTAAGTCAACGAGTAACAATCCTTGATGAACACATTAAAACTGTTTTGGACAACATATGCCTGTAATAACTGGCTGTTGACTATGATTACCGTCAAAACGTGACAAACGAATATGTTACTATAATGATATAATAGTCCGGTGTCAGATCCACGGAGCGTAAAAGATAAGTATTATTTTAAACCGATTTAAAAAAAGGAGGAGGTTCTCAATTCGATTGTATTTTTTTTATTTTGTTACCTCAGAACTTTTGACTAGGTGAACCGATTTTGACCGGTGTCCGGGTAATCGGTGTTACTACCGGTCAACTGGAATTGCACCGACTCCAAAGAGAGCTGAAATTGTTATTTTCTACTTTTCAGTATATATTTTTTAAAGTCGGTTTTTAAGTTTTGGTAATTACGTTAAACCATGACCACTTTAGTCACATGTATGCACTTACCGTAGGTTTAGGCAGAGACTAGTTATTTAGACTAGTCTCTGCTGTAGCATACCACTAGTTTAGGCAGATACTAATTGTTTAACTTGTTGACTCTGGCATAGGCTAGTGATGTTGATAATTCATTATCAATTTTGTTATGTAATAGATAACAGCCAACCACTACTAATACTAGTTATCAAGTATTAATTATAACGAATTTCTTAAGTTTATGCCAAGATTAAAATACATCAAATTCACACTGTTGCGTCATTGCTATTTTTTCCTCTCAGGCGTCACCGAATGCGTTCACAGTTACTGTGCCCTTACGGCCTACGTAAATTCATAATATAATCAGAAGAACGGTCCTAGGAAAGTATTTTAAATTCATATACGTAACGAGTACATCCGCGGCAGTCTTAGTCTTAGTCTTAAATAAATATTATGTAATTATATTATATTTATTTCTTTCTAAATATATCCAAGAGTCACACGTATAGTTCTGACCCCACAATAAGATGCGAGTCTTGTGTCGTGGGTATCAGGAACTACGAGAGTCTTCCGGTCTCACAATACCCAGAACCAAAACAAAGATTTGTGGATCACACAAATATTTGTCTCGGTGCGGTGATCGAACCCCCATCGTTTAACAGCCGGCTCCTGGCTAATTGCGCCACGTAGGCTGGCAGAATTAAATAAAAACTCCAGGAATGTGGTCTAGTTTTGAAGAATCCCCAGAAATACATCGATCGCAAATGCCTGTATTAGAACATGCCAAAGCCATATACAATCCCGCGGGCGGCCCAAAAAGCGCTGGCTTGACGTATTAGAGGAAGACATGGGAGCCAATGGTCGCCGTCGTGGCGCAGTTGGCGAGAAGACGGCTGTGAAGCGAGAGGCCGTGGGTTTGATTCCCGCATTGAGAAAAAAATGTTTCGTGATCCATAAATATTTGTTTCAGGTCTGAGTGTTTCTCCCCAGAGGGATTGACGTCAGGCAGGCGGCCGGTCGTAACAACTACAAACCAAATCTTTCTTTAACGTGTGTTAAATAACATGTTGCGCTGACCCCACTACGAGTGGGATAAGGGAGGTGGAAGAAAGGATCGCACAGCGGAGAATGATCAAGATCGGCGAAGTGGAGGGGTTTTAGTTGAAAAACGGATCCTGGCTGTAATCTGGGATAACGCCAGGCAACAATAAAGAAATAACAACAAAAACCGTCATGGAATCGTACCACTTTCGTGGGTTAGGTACACATCAACAATTTAACCATACATTACGCCCCTCAATTTAAAAAGACAACAATTATTCATGTACTTGAGAATAAAGTATACACTATGTACCACTTTTGTAAAGGCACAGGTAATGTCAGAAATTAGTACCGTATTATTACCGCGAGTGAATATTATTCATATAAAAGCGCGTGTGGATTCAAGCGAACAGTTCAAGCTGTATCATGGTGCTAGACAGACGGAGCTTGGTTGTGCTGCTAGGGTTAGTTTTGGCGACGAGTGCTGATGTCCTGGTCATGAAAGATGTCACGCTGGGCTTCGGACAGGCGCTGGAACAATGCAGGGAAGAGGTGAGATTACGTTGGTATGGTTTTGGACTGAGGTAACGTGGTTGTATAGAATAAACTGCTAATGCAAGATAGTAACTAGTTAGTAGGAATTTGTATTTTTAATCCTTGCACAGCGAAAGTTAATACTGCCACCCAAAAGGTGTCCACAATTCATAGGAACAGGGCTTGCTCTACCACATGGCGAATGAAGCTGCTCCAGTTGCCGTCGTACCATGTTAAAGACACATCTGTACGTAAATTCACACATCTGTATTAAGGCTTCACACTCACCAAAGAGAAAAGGGTACCGATTCGATTCGAGGCAGCGCAGGTGTCGTTGCCTACATTTGAGGGTTATCGATTCGGAACATCCTAGAACCAATAAACAATCTCACCTTAAACAGGACGCACCAAGCGCACATATGACGTAATAGATACGCCAAATTGTACTAATGTTCGAATATTGACGTAAACTTCAGCATTCTAAATGTATTATTTGTCCTGCAGAGCCAGCTAACCGAAGAGAAGATGGAGGAGTTCTTCCATTTCTGGAGCGAGGACTTCAAATTCGAACACCGTGAGCTGGGCTGTGCGCTGCAGTGCATGAGCCGTCACTTCAACCTCCTCACTGATTCCAGCCGGATGCATCATGAAAACACTGACAAATTCATCAAGTCTTTCCCTAATGGTTAGTGTGGTTCACGAGGTGGTAGGTTCCTCGTGTGAGAGAGAGTTTGTAAGCACTGTTGTGTTTCGGTTTGGATATTGAAGCCACTGACATTACTGGACATTATGAGACTTGACACTTTATATCTCGGGGTGACATAGGTACGCAGTCCAGTGTCAATTGCCATGCAGTGCTTTACAATTCAAACTTCAATCAACACATTTCATTCAACACTTACTAATAAAAAAGGTACTTATGAAACTAATTGACAGCCTCCGTGGCCCAGCGGGAGAGTTGTAAAATAAGAAACTGTGATCGATCTCCACATAGAGACAGGTGTGATCCACAAATATTTATTTCTAATTTAAATGTTATGGAACCGCAAGTCCCTGGTAAGTGACAGTTATACCCACGGTACAGGTTAACCTAGTGTGGATTAAGAAGTATGAGTGTAACTATATTTTATACTCATTTATTTAAAGAGCTTAAAAAAGCAGCTAACGATTGTGTGCAGGTGAAATCCTATCAAAGAAAATGGTGGAACTAATCCACACTTGCGAGCAACAGCACGACGCGGAAGAAGACCACTGCTGGCGCATCCTCCGAGTGGCAGAGTGCTTCAAACGCTCCTGCCAAGAGTCAGGCATCGCCCCCTCCATGGAGCTGCTCATGGCTGAATTTATTATGGAATCCGAGAACTAACTGACTGAAATATCCAATAATTGAATAATGCTATGTTTGGTAACGGACTTGTTCGGACTAGACGTTGTTTTGGTTTCAATCAATAAATATTTTGACTGTCTTTTGTTTGTAGTCATCGTCATCATCATGCAGCAGAGTGACATCATTTAAACAATAAGCAGCATCATCATTGATATGTTTGAAGTATAATGAATGCTACATTAGCTTATCAATGGCACAGAATATACCTACTAGATATAGCCAAAAGGCATTATTCATGCTTGGCATTCGTGTATTCATGTCTTAAATGCAGTAGCGTTAAAATGACAGCGTGACAATGACAGATTAAATATCACTTTTATTAAACGTTTTAACGTTGATTCTTTTGATTATTCAGATAGATCCCGCAAATCTACTAATCAAACTAAAAACTAAATAATTTGTATACCTGCCCTTCAAATTGTATTGGCTAAATTTGTAATATATTCGAACAATCACAAATTACTTTGCCCAGGATTTTGTTTGGGTTACCTTGCGTTATCTACTTAGATATATGGCTATGCTATAGAATATACCTACATATTAAAATACCTAGTATAGCTAATAAATATACTTAAATGTATATTTTTCCCCAGGGGGCTTGCCCCCTGATCCTAACCCTTTTCCCATTCCTTTTTCCTTCCCCCCCCATTGGCCCTTTGGCAGGCCGGCATGATATTGCCGACCTAAGATGAACACATTGTTTATCGTTGGTCGACACTAGCGTAGTCACTTTGCCGAGCCAGGATAAAAAAAAAAAAATCACAACTGCACAATTACATGTAATTAGATAAAATAGTCAAGAATATAATGTATTTTTTTGTAAATATTACTGTAACAATATTAGGTAGAGTTTAAGAAAATAAATATCTCGACATCTGGTACTGAATCACGTAGTCATACTGGAAAACCACATTTGCAGAGTGTGTCAAGCAAATTAAACGTAGAAATAATGTATAAAGAAGTGGTGTGGAAATCCCACCGCGCATATCGGTTGAACGACGCATAAACACACGCTGATCTTCAAACAAATAACTCAATAATGTACATGGGTTTTTAGAGTTCCGTACTCATTTACTAAGACGAAGCGACGTCTTTCTGTCTTATTTACAAAAGGTCAGGTCCAGTCTTTTAAAGCTTAATAGGTAGTCAGATGAAACTTTCACAGAATATGTATTATTATGGCTGATATATGTAGTAAGAATCAATAAAATAAAAGTTATAATTTACAAGTGAGCCTCGGTGACCAAGGCCGACTCGTACTTGGCAGGTTTTTTCTTCAACCAAATAACGAATAGAGCAAGTGGGTTGCCTAATAAAGCACCACTGTTCATAAAAAACATTACCCTTCCTTGGCAGTCGAGTAAAAAAAGTAACCGACTATATTTTACAGGTAATTAAAACCTCGCCCGTGCCGTATTTTTGTGTTGTTTAGTCGTATAACTTCACATTTGGCGGTCAACTAGAGTTATGAAGCATAGGTCAATGAAAACTATTAATTTATAATTCGATTGAATTAATTCATTATATTATTATTATTATTACTTAGATAACATTATATAATAAAAAGTCAATAATTTTGTCAACTCAAGCAAAGGGGATGTAGCTCAGTGGTAGAGCGTTCGCTTTGCATGTGAAAGGCCCCGGGTTCGATCCCCGGCATCTCCAATTTTTTATATTTCATTTTTAGGAATTCATTTGTCTCGTATAAAAGGAAATACGGAACGAGGTTCAAAGGATAGTGGTACATTTTAGATACTTTTTATTAATGAGTACTTTTTTTATTAACCTCAAATCTCAGTCTAAATCACAGTCCGAGTTATAGTAGTAGTAGAGTTATACAAGTATAACATAGATTGATTGGACTCATATTTGCTGAAGATAATAAAAAGCACCCCAGAGTGAGGAATTTAGGAATTTTGCTCACGAACTCATGTTTTCGACGGTCCTAATGATTCCTAATCCTTTCTTTCAACCTGTCGCAATCCCAGTTTAGCACCAGGGGTCCGCCCGCCCGATTTTGAGCATTCTTGGTGGCAAGAGTATTTATATTTATCATATCTCTTCACGATCGAGATAATATCAAATAACGAATAAAATAAAATTGGAATTAATTGCCACAAAAATAAATTTATTACAATTATTTTTGGCGAAGGATGAGAAGGCCCATGCAATAATATGCAATCCACTTTAAACACTGACTATATCCTCGACAAACGAATAGGTCCGATTTGACAGCTAACAACTCATACAATATTGTCTAGTTTGTGAGTATTTTATTTTAGTCAACCCTATTGGTATGTGTTCAACAACACATTTATACCCTAAAAATATATTTTTCATTCGGTAAACAGATGGGTGAAGGTCGATGTTACCCGGGATCCTCTACTATATTATATGTATCATTTAACTATGCCAAAATTGAAATGCCTCCGTGTGCGGAATAAATATGCTTAAAAAGGGAGTATAGTATATACAAAGTTTCTCTGTCCGAATTAATTAAAATCTATAGAAGATTCATGACAGAAAATCATAACAAAAAATGACCATTGACCCCGACGTGATTTGAACACGCAACCTTCTGATCTGGAGTCAGACGCGCTACCGTTGCGCCACGGAGTCGTTGCCTGAATTGTCGAATTTACTCATTATATTTGTAAATTAATTAATTTATTATTATTAAGCTTTTAAAACAATTATGGTCATAAATAAACATATCATAAATAACAATATGCATTAACATAAATATGTATTTTAAAAGAAAACTGCTTAATGTTAGTTTACAACTACGCCATCTAGTGTCCACTAGATGAATACAATATATGTGGCATGGTGTTATATTTAAGCGACTTAAAAAATGTAACGGTTCTTAGTTAAAAGCGCAGCTTTTATATCAAAAATATAGCGTGGCTTTACCACTAATATGTACTTGTGGCCCTTACTACGCTCATTTTGGATAGTGGTATAATATTATATATTACCTTTGCGGAATTTTACAAGGTGGTAGGTGCCTCGTATGCCGTCTGGGTTGGTAATACCACTCTGTCTATTTCTGCCACCAAATCTCTAAGCACTGTTGTGTTTCGGTTGGAAGGACATTAACGCCAGTGAAATTACTGGGCATTATAAGACTTAACATCTTATGTCTCAGGGTAACGAGCGCAGTTCAGTGTCATGCAGTGCTTTGTAATTGTAAGCGTGGCGCTTACCATCAGGCGAGCGCCTTGCTCGTCTCGTCATTAAATAAAAAAATCTGAAAATGTAATCTGCAGCCTGGCTACTCGTATGTATTACGTTTAAAAAGCTAAAGCCTTTTAAAATTAGAACAAACACAGACGTGGGTGTTGGATAGGTCACTGTGTCCAGTTGACACCCTTGTGTCTTTTTTGTCTACGCCTTATCCTACAGAACCGGGCGTAAACAAATGCTGTATTCGAATATGATGCAATATTCCACTTCGTGGAAAGCTACGTAGTATTCCATTCAATACACTATGCCAAGTGTCTAGTATGAGGAAAAATTAAAACAAACATAGTATGTCGCAGTAAAATAACGAGGCCTGGGTTTTCTTGTTTATAAATTATAATGCGTACTTTTATTTTGATCAGCGTGGAATTGTAGAACATTTTAATGCGTCTCGGTGGCGCAGTTGTATTTTATGTGGTACGACTACTGTGCTAAGGTCTCGGGTTCGACCCCCGGGTTAGGAAAAGTAATTCGGCTTTTTCTATCACGAAATACTCAGTATCAACCCAGAGTCTGGAATTGTGCCCGGTATGGATATGGGCCCGGCCCCTACCACATTAAGGGATGGAAATAAATATAGGTATACAAATAACACCTCTGCCTACCCCTTTAGAGCCTACAGGTGTGAGTGCATAAGTATATATTTAGTAATTAATGAATTTAGTAAAACAAAATCATTATCTCCATTTGAACTTGCTATGGGTTGGTTCCTGTTTGCGTAAGTAGGTCCAATTCAGAGATGGAGAAGAGGAGGGGTATTTTGACCAGATATCTTTAGGATTGCACAAACGAGGGGGATTTGAGCCTCCAGAAATCTCACTCACCGTACGAAACGCAACAGCAAGCGACTACATACTTAATTTCAATTTCCTGTAAAGTAGTGATAACAAGCCGGCTAATTCATGCTGTCTATAAACTGCATGTGAATCAATTTTAATCATTGTTTTTTCTTATGTTATCGGCTTGGACTTTTGTTTAAAAATAGAATGTTATCGGCTTGGTTTACCCACACGAAAAAATACGTAATTTTATATTAAATTGAGAAATCACACAAAATACCGAGAAATAGAGGTAGGTACTTCATTTCCCCAGGGCTTTATGCATGGACAAACAAATGAATTTGCTCGCTTCGACAAAAACCAATATTAAATACATGCTTTTTGATCATAATTGGAGGTAATTGAGTAAATTTTAGATGAAAACAAGCAATTTACGATTGGTGTGTGGTTATTGAATTATCACCATATGGTAATTATCAGCACACGAGGCCCTGAGAGAGCTCACATATAGTAAGAATCTTATTAACTTCTCATAACGTGAATCAATCTAATAGTTATAATTTCTGTAAAGTTTTCCTGGTCGCGTGACATACTTCGTCCGTATAAGCAGGCGCACTGCCTCTTCGCAGCCATTACCGATCCAACTCACCATCCGTCATGCTGCGAGCGTTGTTGATTCTGTGTGTCGCAGGCGCCGTACTGTGCCAAGTCGAGCAGTCCATATTCGCGCAGTTGTACTACCCACCAGTCGTACACCTGCCCAGAAGCAAACAGACGACCACACCGCCCAGCGTACACCGGCCTGTCAGAAGTGCGTTCGATCGAGATCAAGACCGCGAAAGCAATGACGCCATCTTGCGCCGCCTGCAAAACAAAATGGCGGACCCTAAGTGGACGCCTGAGATATTGCCGCGAAAATAGGTTTGATGGTGTGATGTCGAATAAATTTTAACTGCCAGATAACGTGAGATAGCCAAATAAGTTTACTTGTTATTGAAAAATAGGATCTAAGTTAAGTAAATTTAAATTTTGATGTGTTGTACAATTAAATTATGATACACCTAACAATGTTGTTTCAATTTCTGGTAAACTACTACAGAATAGTAAACACACAATAGAAGCGTCCCACTACCCTTTAGTCTATAAAACACTAGTTTTGCATTGCGCTACACTTCATTGCATTCTAGTTACTAGTCTGGTAGTGCTCTACATAATAATATGTATTTAGACTTGTTTTGCTCGTATTTGCAGACCCATCGCAAGACATATTATTATGTGTCGTCATCGCATCCGACCTCTGAGTCATGCGGGTGAACTATTTTTTGTCCACACATTCATCCTTTTTTCCTTTATTAACCGGTTATAAACCAAATCAGGTATTATGAAAAATCCGTTCACGTCATACCTTTTTTTACTCTAGCAGGTAAAATCATTTAATTTTTATAATTTTACTTAATAAAAAAAGCATCCAACAGTCACGCACGTCATAAACATAGTCCTGATCCCACACTAGGTTAACCTATATCGTGGGTATCAGGAACTACGAGGTACTTGAGCTCTCACAACACCCAGATGCGAAACAAATATTTGTGGATCACACAAACATTAATTGTCTTGGTGCGGGAATCGAACCCGCGGCTTTTCGCCCACTGCGCTACAAAGACAATCGTCCATTTTAAAAAGAAAATTATGTAGACGGTATAAGTAGGTACCTATGGTATGTTTCTGATTGACACATACACTTGACGTTCGAATGATTCCTTATAACAAACTGGAATCACTACAGGGAAAGTCTACCATATGTGGTAGAGTTAACTAGTAAGACTAAGAGGTAGAGTTAAGAGTTAACGAGCCTTAACCTAACCTTAAAGGTAAATAATCTTAAAATGTAGTGTACGTACTACATTTGTGAGGCTTCGACACACCAAGACTTCATCACCGTGTCATATATCGTGTAAATATGGTAGAGCCACGCTGTAGACAGTTTTGTCTATAGCATGAATGGCCCGGCTCGACCGGGTTGTTGCCACTATCTCACAGAAAATCTATGTGAAGTAGCAGCTTGCTGTTGCGTTTCTTACGATGATTCAGATATCGGTAGGCACAAATCTCCGCCCCCTTCCCAATCCCTTAATTATCCCTTTATTTAAGGTCAGCAACGCATCCATGAATCCTCTGCTATAGTGGATGTTCATGGGCGGTGGAGATCACTTACCATCAGCTGACTTACTTACTAGTTTGGTAGCCTCTGCTATAAAAAAATATGTATGTGTTTTTTTAATTATTTGATTGTATGACAAAACGATCCAAGCACTCGCCTGATGGTAAGCGCCACGCCTGCCCATAAACAAAAGCAACACCACACAGAACTTTGAATTACAAAATACAATATGGCACTGAACTGCGCTCGTCACCCCAAGACGTAAGATGTTAAGTCTCACAATGCCCAGTAATTTCACTGGCTTCAATCTTCTTCAAACCGAAACACAACACACAGTGCTTAAACACTGATCCTTGGCGGCAGAAATAGACAAAGAGGTAGTACCAACCCAGACGACATCTCGCATACGACGGGCCTACCATCTTGTAAAAACCACATTGTAGACCGTTGTCTATGCGAGATAACCATAGAATTTCGGTGCGCCTAAATGTCACAAATGTAGACGCAGCTTTAAAATCTTACTTACAGTCTAACAATACTCATATAAACTCAAACAAGGAAAATGTTTAATAAAGATTTTTCAATAATAAAATCCACTGTTTTCTAGAACCCTTGTCATTGTTACAAAGAAGGTAATACAAATCAAATTATTTTCCTTATGTCATTTAAGAATATGGCGCCAACAAAAGAAGCTATTTAGGAGGTCTTCGAGAATGTTATTCTGTGGACCTGTGACAGCACTGGATATACACCTTAGTGTCCCGGTTTAAAGGACATCGATGGCAGTGAAATAGGAATTGTTAGATTTAAGCCTTGTACATTCGACAAAGAGAGTTTAGCGCTCAATAACAGAGAATATAATAAAAAGTCTTGTCTACAAGACTTCGACATACATTCGCTACAAGGAGGCCATTAGGAAGTCCATGCCCAGCAGTGGGATGTATATAATACAGGTTTGTATACATTACCATCTAATTCGAACCTATTTTGCGCTACGACGAAAACCACTGACTGCGCTGGTATGTACCATATGGATTTGTGATGCTAAGTTCATGTTGCCATCTATAGACAATGCGACGCGTCGCTGAGTTCTAATCGAACGATCTCGCCGCAACTACCAACTCGAATACAACTCGAACGCAAAGCGGCGCAACCCTTTACAACTCTGAAAAAAAAAATTGCTAGTCGTGGACGGGGCTTGAAAGCATGCGGAGTCGCGACTCGAGGGCGTAAAGCTAGTAATTAATAATTAAGCTCTGTGGCACCAGTTAAATTATTAAGACACGTGTCGCTACTTTTAAAGGCTGTGTGATATAAATAACATAATTATCAATTTCTAACACTTTCTACTGTAATCGTGGGAAATTACGAAAGCAATGTTGTATATAAAGGTCATTACATAATAAACGAAGTAAGCGACAAGCGATTGAAGTTCTATGGTAACTGTGGATGATCGTTGGGCATTCCCCATCGCATTCCGCAGCGCCCGCACTGTACCGCCCGAGGTCACCAATCCACAACCCTGCGTTTATGTAACGCCAACACAAACCAGCAGCGGTCGAGGAAGAACACCGAAGAATTTAACTTTTGCTACACTAGAACTTATAGAAAACGTCTCCTTCCATATTTTTATATAATCAGCGTATTGACAGTTCATTTCTCTATTGTGTGAACATGTGATAATGCATTATTTTATAGCAGAAAACCGGCAAACAAACAAATGAGTCACATTAACATCCTCAACACCTGAAGGAAGGGGGATTAGGAGTCTAATTTTTGGGTAGCAATCTTATTGACTGTACAATGCAAAACTAATGTTACCATTTCACATCTGTAGTTAAGCTAGTTACTATCTTCGTTGAGTGCGCCCATTCATGCTGCAGACATAGCGTGTCTCTACCACTAATAAAATACAAATTGGCACAAATACAAATATTTGTGCGGCTGTATGTGCCTGCTGCACCAGTTCCGAAGCGTTTCACATCGGAAACGTTACGTCACCAACAGCTGTGTGTGCCTACAGTACTGCGCATCGCCGGTCGCCCGCACCTTGCATAACATAAGAGTACGTGGCTGGGAAATCCCAAATTTCGAGAACACATTAATATGGGACACGCTGGCCAAACACAGTGACACAGGCGGGCTTGCAAAACCTTCTGTGTCATTTAAATGATGTTATAGTTATATTAAATACCATATTGTTTCATGTCTGGAAGTGCTGGCATGTGCCAAAACATTCTAGTCAATCGAGTTCAATGTTATTGTGCGGTTAAGTTCGTAATTCGTATATATGAATATACAGGTAAATTATCATAGATGTCTTGTGATTCGTTAGAATTGTTAGATCGCTGATAACAACGATCTTAAATTGAGGAAAGATTATTTCCAGTTCTGCATCGCAGCGTTACGCGGGAAGTACCACACAAACAAGGTATAAAGCGCGGGAACGCACTCTCTGCCACAGTCGATTACACGCTGCCGAAACGTTCACATCATGTACACACACGTCGCCTGTCTTCTGCTGCTTGCGAGTTGCGCGGTCGTTCGCTCCGGACCCTGGCGCGACCGTAATGACCACGTGCCAGCACTCGCCGAGTCCAAAAAGACCACTCTCAACAGAAACCTGTTCGTTGTGAAATCTCCGTGCCTGAAGGATGTTGACTGCCGCACGGAAGTTTACGAGTTCGATTTATTAGGGTTTGAGAAGGGAGCGAGGCCGAATGGCGTCCACTTTTGAACCTAAAGTGAAAAGTTTATTTGAATAACGTGACATTGTGGAAAAGAATTACCAAAGACTTAACAGCTTTACAGATAGTGAAATTACGCGAGACACTGTTTCTATGTGGAATGAAGCGTTCAGGATATGTGAGACAAGAACGTTTGAATTATCGTGTTGCCAATGCCAGTGCGCCTTTGACGGGAGGCGAAGAACCCTGGCATGACCCTCGCCTCGCAAGATATGAACTTTCATTTTGGATCTCCAATTATGACCTCTATGAATAAGTGCAGCTGCCTTCTAGAACCTTTAACGTATTATTTTAATTTATGATAATTTTAATTAAATTTTATTGCTACATATTAAATTTCTTTTAATAATTATTCAAGTATGTCGTGGGAAGTGAAATCAGCCGTGATGGCATACATGATACAATGCATCAGATGTTGAAAATGTTGATAATCGTATTTTTTTAATAGTACAGTTTATGAGTGATATTTAATTACTCTCATTGCTTCCTCTGAAAATGTAGCATCTATAATTTAGAGAATGGCCTTGTTTAGATAAAATAGCTTTCGCCCGTGGGTCCACCCGCGTGAACTGCCTTTTGCGGGATAAAAAGTAGCCTATCTCTTAATCCAGGTCATGGTCTACGTGTGTGCCAGATTTCATACAAAATCGTTCAGCCGTTAGAGCGTGATTGACTAAGAAACATCAAAATCACAAACACCCAAACTTTCACATTTTTAATAGTAGTAAGATAATATGACAACTTTGAATTTAGGGAATGCCCCTTTTTAGATACATTTTTGCTGGTGGTAGGATTTTCATGTGTTAAAACCTGCCATAGTGATCCACACAAGCATTTATACAGGCCGGCATGATTCTGGTGACCACCGATAAACTCATTGTTTGTTGGTGGTCGCTAGTTTTTTGGACTGTACTACGCTTACCATCAGGTGTAGTGCAGTCATTTCGCCGTGCTCGGATAAAAAAAAAACATTACAAGTTAGACTAAGACAACATTAGTAAATGTACCTATGTATACATCTGACATAGTATCTATTTCTTTTATAACTTTTACACCCACATTGTCTCGTCTCTGCATCACCTGTAGGCTGACTGTTAGAGAATGCCACTGGCATTACCTAAGCCGCCTTTATACATGTTTTGTATATAAAGTTTAGCTAAGATGATATTTGTATAATTTATGAATTATATTTAATTGTTTCCTTTGGAAAATGCAGAGATTGAATAATATGACATCCTTAAATTTACGGAATGCCCTTGTTTAGATACATTTTGAAATTTAAACTGACTTTTGAAGGACAAAGTTAGTAAGCAGGTAATAACAATATAATATAGGTACCAACAACGTTTTGGGTTTTTGCGATGGGACATAATTACATCCGCAAGAACTCATTATTATTCAACTTTATTCGTAAACTTTTCTTAATATTATCTTGAATGATGGAACGAGCATATATAGGCCCCTTGTCTGATGTAAGTACGCCTGCCTATACATAGAAATAACACCATGACACTGGACTGCGATCATCACCCCGAGACCTCAAGTATTCTGAAGTCTAATAATGCCCAGTAATCACTGGCTTCAATGACCTTGAAACCTAAACACATCAGCGCTTACACAACGCCGCTTGGCGGCAGAAATAGACGAAGCGATGGCTACCCAGACGGCCTCTCGTATTCCAGAAGTCTACCACCTGCCACTCTCACCTATTTCCCTGAAATGGTAGGTAGAGATGAAATTAATGCACCCCCCATCCGCAGAATTTATTTCCGTCGCATGATGTGATACTGGGCGAGCCCATCGCCATAATTAGCCACAAATTCGAATACCATAGACCGCCCATACGCCATAGATTATGCACTTGCATACTGGCGCTCACACGTTTGTAACGGTGGTACGACAGTGCAGTCTGCGTGCAGTGTTGTACGACTGCTATGCTGAGGCCTTGGGTTCGGTCCCCGAGTAGATAAAAGTGATATTGGGTTTTTCTGTAATGAAATGATGAAATGCCTGGGGGGGGGGGCAAAAAAAAATTATGATAGAGAAATATGGATCATCCTGAGTGAGTGCTTGGAGCGGGCTGTCAACAAATCGTAAGGAAGTATCAACCCTGGCGCTAAATTCTGGACATTGGGCCAGTAACAATAATAAAAATGTTACTACATTAAACATTGTACTAGTCTTGTTCTACAAACTAACTAAACTGCCCAGTCTCCCCTCAGAAAAATAATGGTCAGGCGAAGTGGAAGCGTTTGAGTAGGGAGGTGTACTGGGGCATCTAACTGGAATAACACTAGGCAGAAAGAAAGTTTAAAATGTATAAATAATTTTATTGAAATATGTTTATTTGATATTAAATCGTAAATTTAATATGGGGCTGTATGCTTTTAAACCCTTAGCTTAGCGATAATAAACATTTAAAAACAACAAGTGTCATCATTAATCATTCATTTCCATTCATTCACTCAGCATTACGCACAAAGATTACACAAACGTAGGGTCGTAGTAGATCACATAAATTGATTTTTTACGAAATTTTTCACAGGAACAATGTTAGTGTAGTGTTTGTATACGTTATTACGCCGTCAACGATCATGGGTTACGACATTGGGTGGATAATTCCGCGACTCCGCAACCCGGGCAGGCTGTGGAACTGTGCAAGTTCCATCACTGTGGCAGTCGTCGGTTTATTTAGTAAATTTATCATCGGTGAGTACTCGAAACCTCGTAAAAAACATCTACTACTGGCCAGTGCCCGTCGCGAACGATAAACTCTTTTACTCGGTCTCGGGAAATTGCCGTGTACGTAATTTAATCAATTAAATCAACCGAACTAGTTTTGAGTGTATCAGCAAAATGTGAATAAAAGTGTTATGCAAGCACGTGATTGGCTCGCAGTGTCCTGCACTTGTGGCTTGTGCTCATCCTATCACTTCACAGGACCACTGGTTCAAGAGTTATAACTTGTGGTTAACTCTCCCATGATTATTTATTAAGGTCAGTGGTACTACGTTAAGCGACCAGTGTCAACGACAGTGTTAACAAAATATTATAGTATCTGAAATATTAAGATATCAGGAGGCCTAAACCTCCCATTCCCAATCTCAATCCTTAAACCTTTATAATCCCTTGTCAAAAATACATCTATGACTGTTCTGAGAGTGTAGAGCTACATTACATACCATCAGATGACCCATCTTTTGCTCATTCCGGCCTATGATAAAAAATTATATTAAGCTCTTGTCTATTACACATAAACAACACAGACAACATGCTATGTTATATATTTCATCATATTTTTAGAGCAAATTTTAAATAGTGTCTAGACACAAATTGAATCCGTCCTTGCTATCAACATGATTTATTAATACATCAGACAAATGGTACTAAAATTAAAGTAGTGTATACACACTGTAAAAATTCCAATCCTACAACATCATGATTATTATTGTTCTTTGTTTTGTATTTTGTTTATCTCTATGGTTGTGCATATCTAAGATTCAATATATTGTATAGATGCTTTATCATTTTTTAAACCCAGTATCAGTGGCTATTGTAAAATACAGTACACATTTAAATTGAATATGTTAGTTATGCTACACTACTTTATATCTGAATACAAATGTAAGAGAGTTTCTGATTAATGAGTTAAACTTAAATATGCTTTATGTTGGCCTTATTCAAAGTCTTCGGTCTAATCCAAAATCACACAATACTAAAAAAACATCTTTGATACGAGTCCATCAGTGATTGTCCTCATTAGATTATTATATAAATAGTAATGTAAACTAGCTACTTAAGGTACAATGTGGTTGTCTTGCCATTAGGTAAAAACCACTTTAAAAAAAAGAATAAAAAAACATTATAAATAAATAAATACATCCAACAGTCATAGTCCTGACCCCATACTAGTTAACCTGTGTCATATCAGGAACTATGAGGAACTTGTGTTCCCACAACACCCATACACGAAACAAATATTCGTGAATCACATTTGTCTTAGTGCAGGAATCGAACCCACAGCCTCTTGCTTCATAGCTGGCTACTCGCCTACTGTGCCACAGAGGCTGTCAAATATGATGTACTTACTTTCCGCGTATGTGACTGACTTCATACTAATTTGGTAAGCCAAATGTTTGCTAAAGTGCATAAATTATGTTGTGGTACTGTACTTGGGTATATATTACATATAATAATAAAATATTTTAAAACATTGATAGTTCATTTCAAAGAACAATAGATAGACCTCACAGGCCTATTAGATAAGGTTTCTATGGGCACTTTTGGGTACAGAACCTTAAAAAAGAAAAATAATTAGTAAAAGGCACCCACAGCCAGTCACACTCACTGATCAATAAATGATTAGTGAGTAAGCAATCTTGGCACAATCAGTCTATGGATAAGTGACCGCTTAATAGTATTTCAACTGAGCGTCTTCATGCCTTGAAGAGCTTGTAAAAAGTCAGTCAAGCTCTTATCAACTGACAGTGGTTGATAAACTAAGCCAGAATCCTTCAGAACTTTGACAGTAAGTTGGCCACTAACCATCTGATATAAATAGAAGATACATTTGAGAGTGAAAAAAAAGGTATTTTTGTCAGAGGTTAAAAATACTAAATTGGTTGTTTCCTATATTCTATTTACAGATAGATTTGCACACTGGCAGTAAATTTTTTAACCATTTTGTATGGAAAATATTAGAATTAGAAAACACTAAGCAATCTGTAATAGATTATAAGTAATAGCCATTAATTATTTGCCACTGAATCGAATGTGTTTGCTCATCATCATTTTAAAACATAACTCTACATAACTTACCTACTTATGGTCTACTTATTTTAACAAGCAACCAAAAAAAAAATATTAAAATTCATAAATTCTAATTAATAACGTATTCAACAATAAAATTTAAGAATACAATTGAACAGTTGAATGTGTAGTGGTATTTTATACATATACTAGCTTTTGCTCGCGGCTCCGCCCGCGTGAACAGCATTTAAATATTATCATCCCCTATTTTCACCCCTTTGGGGTAGAATTTATCAAAATCCTTTCTTAGCAGATGCCTACGTCATAACAAAAATTTTAGCCCGATCCCTCCAGTGGTTTGGGCTGTGCGTTGATAGATCACTAAGTCAGTCAGTCACCTTTGAGTTTTATATATTTAGATAAAAACCACGAGACGGCCTCACGTCACGTCGCCTTAGTTGTAAACAGCTGATCTTTATGTATGCGGTCTTGTGAGGTCAAAAGCCAAAGTCACGCGAGTATTTGACGTTGAATTGATGATGTAGAGTCGGTAGAGTCTTAGCCCATGTCACACATAGTCCATTTTGTGGAATGTGGAGCCGGCTGCCAAGTCTTGACTGAGTAACATTTCAGTTGTTTTATACATGTCAGCGGCCGGATGACTCCAGCGCGGCGGCCGACGCGGCGTCCTGCATACATGACTGTGCATGGACACACTGACTTCTACAGCATGAATCCTTCATCATTATATTCATTCATTCATTCATTCATCATCATTCACCATCCATCCATTTACCACTGTCCTACAGAAAACAGCCGAATGTGAAACTGCTTTGCTGTTTCATTTAAACATATTTCGAAAAGTGAATTCTGAGTTCATTGAGCTTAGCTAGGAGCTTTGAATATTTTGGAGCAGAGGCGAAGACTACAACACGAATATAAAATGATTCCTTCCGGCTACCATTTATAAACTAGTCAAAAGTAGCTACTATAAATTATTGTAATCTATAATGTTCTACGCATTGACATGATTAAGATTATACTGATATTACCGTATAAGTTATAAGAAATTATCTTATGTAATAGAGTAGCTAGTAATCCGAAGTTGTAAGAGTCGAGCTCTATAAACTGGTTCAGCTTTCCTTTTAACAAAGATACATAATCAGGGCGTACCCCTCTGGATGTGAATATCTACGCGACGTGAGAATCGATCGTTGGGGCAGTTGATGAATCTGACAACTCATATGAGTGAGGGACAAAAAGCACTAAAAGTAAAATTCAGAGAACTGAGAAGAAAGTGAAGTGAGCACAAGCAGAACTGTGTGCGATCAAAGAGCTTGGAAGACTAACAAATGTTAAGGCGATTAAGGCATCCATCAAATGTCGAGTGCAATGGCTGCAGCGATGGTCAGTGAAGACGCGCACCGCCGCGCCATCATTGGCCTACGATCCTTTGTTTGGGGCCGAAAACCGCCTCGAAGCCATCACATGCACCATAAACCACTAAACGGCATTATGCCCTCGACATAGCCCATCTTAGTGGCCAGCGGAATAGGCCATCGTGTAAACGAGCCTTTATGTTTGAAGTTATCATTGCTTCATTTCGCTACTCATTCGGTATATAGATGCGTGCGGTCACCGACCACAAACCTGCTTACTGCTAAGTAAGGTAGGACATGCGATAGAGTTACTATTGGCCGTTACATAAATGCTGTATAAATCCACCACACGGCTGACGGCGCACCTGTGTCATAAACTATTAACATACCTGGCAATTGCTATGTTAATTAGGAAAATAATCAGCAATACATTGTTAACCCACATTGCTGTCATTTTCGGAAAATGTCTTTTGAAACTTATTGAAAATGTTAGCTCCAGTTGAAATAGTAAAAATATTGAAAATGCGTGTTTATTGTATTGTTTTATTTTTGTTTCATGCGGTTTTAACTGAATATCTTTTCTAATAAAAAAAAAACTAAAAAACACGCTTTTATAGAAAGTCTAACTAAAAAATAGAAAATAAATTTGAAAAAAACAATGTATTTTATTGTAATATTCTCAATGTTCCGACAGGTGGTCGCTGATTTTTTGGACTTCAATACATCAGGTGTAGTGCAGTCACTTTGCTCGGATAAAGAAATAGATATATACTTATTAACAAAAGATGTAACAATAAATGGGTCATACAGCATTATGTCTACACACGTGTACGCGCGTACTATGCGGGGCCTCATTTACACGTTATTGTTTTAACATGCATCATTAGGCAGCATGATAGTTATGTCGGCCAACTCTTTGTTCTAAATCACAAGTTAATCTTTGTACTATATCGGCATCTTCAAGTGTTTTAATCATAGATATAAGTAAAAAAGGAAGATACGTTAGCGGCTCACAGCGCATAGGACGGCCAAACCAGGTCCAATGGACACACTTCTCATCAGTGTATGCGACAATAGTTTACCGTGCGGACGTGTCGTCTCCTACGATTAAATAGTGGATTTCGATCACAATGCCTTCATGTTCATTTGACAAGTGTTTGAATCAAATACTTAATTGTAAATTATACAATTTAATTGTAACAATATATTTCTTATTACCTTATTTGTATTTTTATTTCTCAAATTAAAAGACGGAATTATTTAATAATTGGTTGACGCTAGCCCGGCACCCGAACGATCACGTGATCGGCTAACGATGACCGAATCTTTTGTTTCAAATTGAATGTGATGCACAGGCTTGTCTCTGTCACACTCTCTTTTTTGCCGTATTTCTTTCTCCCTTTTTTTGTGTGTATTGCACGCAAATAATTATTTATGTAGTAGTGAGCGGGTTTGCATGTAGTTGTTTTAAGACCGTATTTTAGTAAGCGTTTGCTTGAACGTAACGCATCTTCTTTTTTTTATTATATCTATGGTTTTAATAACCTAAATACAAAGTCAGCATTCTTTATCCTGCAAATAGACCCACACAATAAGTCATTGTTATGAAGTTTAAATTATATTCCAATAACCCAGACTATATGTAAACAGTTCATCCCTCTTAGGAAAGGGAAGAAGCAAATCCAGGGGCCTGCGACAGGACAGGCGGATGACCTATACAGGCACAATAATACAATAATGTACCCCTGCACCCGCCCCAACCAACCATCAAGTCATGTCGCAAGCCCCTCGGGAGAACCGGATATACACTGGCTGACCCTGGAACGCGCCCCACACAAAGTGGGTCACTATGGCAGGTTTTAACACCAGTGTACGGTGGTTGCTATCCGGTCGGATACGAATATCCTCCCACCAGCAATAGTCTAGTCTAGTTATAGCGTTGTAACGATTAAACGTGTTTTAAATTAAATTAAATCTTGTTTAAAACTTCCTTACGCTCGCCCACAACTTGACTTGATGTATAACCGTACAAAAAAACATAGTGTAATACTAGCTGTGCCCGCGAACTTCGTTTCGCCATCAAAAAGCTTTTATACAAACTTTCATCCCCTATTTGGACCCTTTAGGGGTTGAAATTTAAAGAAAAAAAATACCCTATGTTTAACCCTGGGTCATCAACTATATTTGTGCCAAAATTCATTGAAATCGGTTCAGCGGTTTAGATTTTTCATACAATCTTTCATCCCCTTTTCAAACCCTTCAGGAGTAGATTTTTGGAAAATATAGTAGCCTATGTCCTATTCTGATGTATAAGCTATATTATTGTAAAGTTTCATTAAAATCCATTCAGTAGTTTTTACGTGAAAGAGTAACAAACATACATCCATCCATACTTACAAACTTTCGCGTTTATAATATTAGTAGGATGTAAACACGAAAAAAACCCGAGTTATCAATAAAGGCTAGTTCTCAACAGATCATCTGTGTGTTATCTTCACGTGGTTGGTCCGTTTGGACTCTTAGCAAAAATGGACCAATCATGTATACAGAGATCTAGCAAAAGCTCACTTAAGGGTTGTTCTTGAATACAGGTATTCGTGTACTAATCTGCGGCTTAAATGAGCCCAAGATAAGTTGGTATTGTATGGCTGAACTATTGTACAAGCATGCCTTCGGTATTATAACTATCGTGAGGGTAATCGGTAAATAGAATGACATCGAGGACAGATAATCCCTACTAATATAAATGTGAAAGTAAAGTAAGTTTGTTTGTTCCGCTTTCACGCATAAACTACTTAACCGATCATCATGAAACTTTGTACACATATTCTTGGAGGTATTAGAAGTAACATGAGCTAGTTTTAATCTCGAAAAAAGCAGATCACGCGGGCGGAGCAGCGAGGAAAAGCTAGGACCTTATAAATACAGCTGCAGCTACTAGGAAGCGACCCGCGTTCCAGAAAATATTAGCACATAGTGTTAAACGAATAGATTTTTTGATTTGTATTTCAAAAAAATATAATACTAATACATACTGCGCTTTATGATTTGGGGGCCCCCATCAGGCCTGGCGTCCTAGCCCACTGCCCGATCGCACTTTCTTATGGTTACGTACTTACCTACGCTAGTAAAAAATGTTTCAAACTGAACATGCTATTATGTTATTAACTTTTTATATGACAAAAATGAAAAATTATATTTCCAACTGCATTTCATTTTCCAATTTGTGTCTCGTTGCGGGTAAAAGACCACTTTTCCAGGGACTCGTGAAGTGAGATGGCCATCAGGGTGGGTAGTGGTCGATACTGCGGATATAAAAGAGCCACTTTAGATGAAATTATAAGAAAAATACTAAGTACGGTTTTTACCAAACGCGACAGAAAAAGTTCACTTGTAAAAAAAACTTAATAACTAAACAGACATGTTTAATTAAGCTAACTTAATAATTAGATAAGTGGCAGAGCCAAAATATAAATATGTTTGTCTACGATGCGTTAGTACCATTATATTACAGAAAACTGACGTGACTTGACAGCTTGCTGCTGCGTTTCGTATGTTCACTTCCGGAGGCCCAAATCCCCTCCCCAGTCCAATCCCCATTTCTTTCAAATGAGAAGCGTATGTAGTGTAATAGTATGGCATTTGTAGAACTGTTGGCTTACAGGAGTTACAATGTTGTTGGTTAAGATTAGGATGTCTCTAGTAGTGAAAGTTGTAACGATTAGTACAACAACCTAATGAAACGCCTGACGTAGGGACCCAGCTGTCGCCGGCGCCGCTCGACAACAGCGCGTGCACCGCTCAGCCGACCCGCCGCGACAAAGGCCTCCTGCGTCCCGGTTAAGTTACATTAATACAATAGCTTCTTCAATATCACATGACGGCTCATCGCAATTCATTTTATGTTCCCATCCGACACATGGCATAACGTATTTAGTGGTCACGTTTTGTGAGTTATGTTGCGCGCGTTACGTGGTGAGGTGCTGAGTGCTTACGATTTGTTGTTGGTTGCAGAGTTCCTGAACAAGACCACGGTGTATAACCGCGATGTATTGAAGCGCGCGATACATCGCCCGCCTGGTGTACCCCTGCTCACTGTCTCAAATCATCACTCGTGCTTTGACGACCCTGGACTATGGGGTGAGCATCACTTCTCCCGTATTTCTTTCACTTTACGTGTCAATTAGACCGTGTAATAATTGACTATATTACCACACATATAGTAATAAATATGCGTACTGAGTTTTATGATTTGGGGCTCCCCATCAAAGCAGTACTTGAACTGCG
The DNA here is from genome assembly GCA_949126905.1 of Amorpha juglandis. Classification (NCBI taxonomy): domain Eukaryota; kingdom Metazoa; phylum Arthropoda; class Insecta; order Lepidoptera; family Sphingidae; genus Amorpha; species Amorpha juglandis. The sequence continues at coordinate 2,512,609 of OX421383.1, forward strand.
CTGTTTAGCGTAGTCCAAATACAATATCTGCCATGGACATACGTTGCCTTCCAATGCTCGCCAGAATTATGACGGCTTGAAGTAACTGGGTTTACACCGGCTGAACCCGCAACACGACTCGTTTGATTCAACTATCATGGCGGCTTCTTCATCAAGGGTACCACGGCTATCTAGTCCGGTATAAATGTGTCTCCGTTACCCTTCGACCAGCGAATTGCTTGTATATTACTGCATAATGCCGACAAGTGTACCTCGGACATACCTCATCAATCGTCTAATAAGGACCAGGGCTAGATTATTTTAGCAAATTAATTACTATCGGTGGTTCGAAAATGTAAACCGGTCTGAGAGGAAGCACTAAGAAACAAATCTAGTTATTTTCTAAACCTACATTCCCACATAGCTACTTTGCTACGATTACATTGTATACTTAATGGGTACACGCGCCGCAGCTTTGGCGTCAACGACATAACAGACTTTCTTCTTACGGAGTTTGGTCATGTTTTGAGGAAGTCACAGGAGTTAGTCGTTTGCAAGTGGCTGTGCCAGATCTTGCCAAAAGACCATCCAATGGAAGGTCAAAAAACAGTCGCATGAAGCAGTTAAAAAAGGAGGTCATGCGAGTCAATGATCTCACTACAGAGGATGCTTAAAACCGGGCTAACTGGAAACGTCTAACTAGAAAGGCGGATGCTGGTAATAAACTGGGATATCACCAGACAGAAAAAAAGAAACACATTCCCATTATCCCATATTTTGAGTGGTAGAGGCACGCTGTAGAAAGTTTTGCCCTCACCATGAATGGGCCGATGCGATCGAGTCGTTACCACTGTCTAACAGAAAACCGACAAAGAGTAGCAGCTTGCTGCTGCGTTTCGTACGTTGAGTGAGATATCCGGAGATCCTAATCCCCCTCCCCTTCCTAATACCCTAATTATCCCTTTCCTTTAAGGTCAGCAATGCGCCTATGATTCTTCTAGTATTGTGAGCGTACATGGGCGATGGAGATCACTTACCACCAAGTGACCTACATGTTCGATTGCCGGTCTATGCTATAAAAAAAAAAATTAGAAAGCACTCGCTTAAAATTAGATTGAGGTTCCTTTTTTTACTTAAAGGGGTTATTATAATTTATCTTTGCATGACCGATTACCTTGTTCATATCGTTATCAGATACGAAATCATTTATCTCCTGAAAACAATACTGACTCATCGATGACTGCTATAATTTTTAAGTATTTACGTTTAGAAAAAAAACTAATTTTTGATGATGATTGATGGTAAGCACAGGGCAATCGAAATAAAACTAGCGACCGGCATGATTCTGATCCTATATTCCTGATAGTCGGTAAAAACATGTTTTTAATATAATATGTGTTATGGAGAATAGGTACTTTACAAAAGGTTATTTTTACATTTTTAAATATTAAAACAAAAACATTGAAAATATAAAAAGTTATAACCCCCCAATATGTAGCCCTAGACCTCAAGTCACTGGCGGACCCCAGACATCAAAATTCTTGTTATTGTAATGGCTATTCTATACCTACTTCACTCTATGTATATTCCGAACTTCGTTGCTTCGTTTCGGGTTTATGGAATAGGGGCCCTGGATCATCGGCGAAACAGTTGAGAATCGCTGTTTACCGCATCCAACTACAAATATGCAGAGGCACCTCCACAACCGCCAACAATGTAAATAAATATTTTTTATATATTATGCAGATAAGGTAATCTATGGCAGATAATCACACAATAAAATATTGTTTTGAAGCGACGCGACCGTACCGACCCTATGAAGATAGTAATGCGGCCGAACGCCGTCTCACGAGAATGGTGGTCGATGGAGCGAAACCGAACGATGACGTAGGTATTGGCTCGCAATACCTAATAAATACATTATGCCAGAAAATTATAACACCCGTATTCACAAATGTCACTATGACATATTGCGCGCTAACGTATAGGGGTGGGAAATCCAACTTTTTTAATTATATATTATCGAAGACGAACAGGACGTTTGCCTAATAATAAGCGTCATGCCTACACATAAACAGAAATAACACTAACCAGAACTTTTAATTATGGAACTCGACTGCGTTCGTCACCCCGAGACATAAGTCGTTGAGTCTCATATTGCACAGTAGTTTCACTGTCTTCGATGCCCTTTCAAACAGAACACAACAGTGCGGTGGCATCTACCCAGACGGTCGCATACGAGGGAATTACCACCTAGTAGATTCAGACACAATCCATATTATTTGATTTGCTTTTGTGTCAAATATGATAAAATTTGACCGTGGCTCTTAATTCTACACATCTTATTATCGTGCGTTTTTATTATTAGTCACGCATCGATATGCAGAGATTACGATAAAATAATTATTCACAGTTGAAAGAATACAGGAGACCGAAATTTCGTCGCAAACATATTATCTAATGTATTTTTATTATGCAACGTGAACAATATTTTACTTACAATAACCGCGAAAAACATATTATCAGCCTGTGTTACACAGCAGTGTAATATATTTATAGTGCAGGACATGCACTCCTAGAATGCAAAAAACGAAACGTTCCATCACTATTCTTTAAAACGATATGAAACAACGAAGTTCGAAAACGTAGACCTAATGTACCCTGGAACATCCATCACAATAATAATATTTCTAATATAAAACACTAGCAGACCCGGCCACGCGTTGTTGTGGCTAAGGTATATGTTAAAACATCTTGTAGTAAACTATTCAATACAGTATGCACCATATATTGTATACTTACTCAATCCAGCCGATAAATTACTTTACACTTTTAGAATGTGAAATGAAACTCACAGATAATTATAACTCTTTGTCATAATATAATAAACAAATAATTTGCAATAAAAAATGTATTAATTGTTAATTATCGCTTGCTTTGCAAAATCTGATTAATTTAAGTAGTTTGGGAGTTCATCGCGGACAAACAACTTGACACGAAATTTTTATATATTATGGTGCTGCCACACCGGTGTTAGAAAATGTTATATAACATTTTATAACACCGGTGTGGCAGCATAATTTAGTAAACATTTCTTAACAATTTGTAACATTTTGTAACATTTCTTAACATTTTATAACCGCAGGCGGCGGTACTTTTGAGAGCGGCGCCGTCAAAGAAGCCGTCAAAGAAGAATGTTCAGAAATGTTAGAAAATGTTAAGAAATGTTATAAAATGTTAAGAAATGTTATAAAATGTTAGATTTAATGTTAGAAAATGTTTGTAAACATTTTATAACATCGGTGTGGCAGCACCATTAAGCTTGTGACTAAAATAAAAAAGTCGTTATAAACATGTTTATAAAGGGGAACATGTCTTATTATTGTAAAGTGATAAGTTGGAATGATTAAATGTATTTTTTAATTCTTTTTTTATCACTTAAACAAAAGTATTCTAGGAAACAACTAATAAACAGTAACAATTAATCATTTTCAACATATATTTTTAGTTACAAATTAATCTTTGTGATACTAATAATGATTAAAAATATTATTGTAATGCCTATTCTATACCTAGTGCACTCTATGTATGTTCCGAGCTTCGTTTCGCAAAACGTGATACATTAGTGTCGGGATATTGAGCCGTTGTGTAGTATGGTGGCGTAAACTGGATGGAACCAAGCGAGGAAAGCAGGGATTCGCTATTTATATTTAATCTTCCGCCATAGTCATTACAATTTTAACAAGACAGGGGTTTACCATTTCGACCACTTGTCCACCAGGCGTGCTGGACTACGTGACGCTGGTGCGCGGGTCGCGCATGCGCTGGTCGCTCGCGGCGCACGACATATGTTTCACGAACGCTCTGCACTCGTGCTTCTTCGCGCTCGGCAAGTGCGTGCCAGTCGTGAGAGGCGCCGGCGTCTATCAGGTATACAATACAATACAAAACCACGGTAATATTATCTATACAGTATTCCAACTTCATACAAACGGATAAAGCGCGAGCTATGCCTACGCGCCTCGATCTCAGCATGCGCTCGGCATGTAGACAGTCGCGACTGTGCCGCAGTGACGAACTGTCTGTCAGTTCTCGCCTAGAGGTCGCATTGCATTTATCAATTGATTTTGATGAAATTTTTTGTTAGTCGATTGCGATTTTTGATTGGGTGGGAAATAGAGCTCGTGAGGTCTGCTGTTCTACCAGAATTACTAGTATAAAAAAGTATTTTACAATCACAAAACCAAATGGAAAAACAAAATAGGCAAATGTAATTAAAATTCTGGAGGCGGGCAACCCTATCGCATGTTTACGTACCGCGCGGCTGTAGGCATTTATTTCAAAGATACGGCCGAGTTTACAATACTGTATAGATAATATTACCGTGACCAAACTCTTTATTAAAAACCATTTACAATGCAAGTGATTAAAACTAAAAAGCTGGTGCTAAACTTATGGAAGTCAATGGGCGGTCTTATTGCTAGAAGCAATCGCTTCCAGAACAAGCGTATTATGATCTGTTTAAAATCATCCACCATTCGCCTGATACTTCTATTAGCTAAAATAAATACATTTCTAAAAATATAAAAGCTAGTCAGAAGCACTATACAGTAAAAAATACAATTACGTACCACTGTCTCACAGAATATCGACGTAAAGTAGCGGCTTGCTGCTACGTTTGAGTGAGAGTGTACGGTGAGTGAGATATCCGGAAGTCCAAATCTGCCCCCTTCTTAATCCTTTAATTATCCCTTCGCTTTAAAGTCGGCAACGCTATGATTCTTCTTCTCTATTAGTGTGGGCGTACATGAGCGGTGATCACTTACGAACAGGTAATCCACTTGCTCGTTTGCCGGTCTATGCTATAAAAAAATTTGCTCTATTATAATTGTAAGTCTCTAAGAATTTCATAGATGCCTATGTGAATTCTACTAACTCTAAATTTATAAATGAAGTGGCCCGTGCCCAGCAGTAGGACAATATATACATATAGTCTACGGCTCGAATTTTTATTTTTACCCAACGCCCATGTAATATATTTTCAAATTCTTTTTTTTTTCAGCCTGCAATGAATTTCTGTGTAGAGAGGCTATCGCGAGGCGAATGGGTTCACATATTCCCCGAAGGTCGCGTCAACGTGGAGAAAGAACAAATCCGGTTCAAATGGGGGGTGGGCAGATTAATAGCGGACAGTGCGCAGGCGCCGCTGGTGGTACCTATATGGCACGAAGGCATGGACCGAGTGCTGCCCAACAGTGAGCCATATCTACTTAAGTTTAGGAAAAGGGTGATCCTCAATGTCGGGGAACCTATACAGATACATCATTTACTAGAAAGGTTAGTGTTATTGTTATTAGTCGGTTAAAAATATGAATGATTTTTGGCATTATTATTATTCTTTCTCAGACTATTGTGTAAGTGATGATACAAAAAAATGTAGACACCGCTTTTTAGTACAGTTGCGGTTCAATGTTGAACGGTCAAAGCAAACGGCCTTGCCAGTTTCCCACGACTCGGAAAACAATAGTAAAAATATATTATTTGTTGTAATAATTTCATATAAATTATAATTATAACTTTTGTAGAAAAATAGGTATAATAAAGTTATATCTTGTCAAATTATTTGCTGTTAATCATTGAGGAGTTTCATATTATAGAATACATATAAAATCTTTCAAATTTGCTAGAGATATCGCTTAACATATAAAAAGCATATCAAATTGGAAACATTCTCTTTTAATGAAAAATTAAGCACTAGTTGCACCTATGTCTATCCATTCAGGGTACACGCGTGAACGTATGTTTATATTTCAGGTTACGAAAGTCGAACGCGACGGAGGAAGAGACCCGTAAAGTGATCACGGACCGGATTCAGGAGGAACTGTTGAGGCTACGGGACCGCACGCACGCGCTCATACGGCGAGCCGTCGGCGCTGGGGACATCGACGCGCCGCCCGTGCCCCCCGCACCCGCCGCACCCCCCGTACACAACGCGCAGCACAACGGAAAGGAGCACGACACAGAGCCGAAACAGTAACCCGTGGGCTGCGACCCCCCATTACCGAGGACAACTGACGAGCCACGATATCAGTCATTGGCTCTCATTGACTGACTTGACAAAGTCCATTGGAGATTTTATGACGATTACCACTAGAAAATAATCGGTTTTAAACCTCTGTTTTTTCACGAACTTTACCAGCGAGTAAAAAAAAACATGTTCCCAACGGTCCCGAAAGACATGGCAGAAGAGGTCGAAAGTGCGGTCAGGCGATGTATCGACTAATACATTCCTTAAAGTACAATTTTATGAGGTTGCACTTTTTTGTTTGTATGTCCAGTTATATCACGATAGTCGTCCTAAACCGCTATAGAGAGCCTCGCGCCTCAAGACGAGCTTCACCTGTAGATTAATTAGCTAAAAATCATGAACGTATTGTGTCGTATTATGTGTGTGTATCGTTGTGTGTAGATATACTGGTTGCTAGTGTGGGTGACTTTTTTATATATGTTACTCATACTGTTAGGTTCAATGTAGGTATTGCATCGGGGGTCGCGGTGGAAAGGACCCACGCCTGACTACATCCCTGCATAATAGAATTTATAATATCGAGGGCATCATTCTACAAAGGCCTAGGCATAAAGTAACTATAGATTATGCAAAACTGTTTAAATGTTTACAGAAATGTTAGAAAAACTTGAAGTTTAAATTTTGTCTGAAATTATGATACAATGACAATTCGTCTTATACTACCTGATCTTTTAATCGATGGAGCCATAATCTAATATTATAATAATATAAAATAAATAGCTGATATTTAACCCTAGAAAAAAAAGGGTGTAATAAGTTCGTTCAGTCCCCTCTGTCTGTTTGTGTATATATTTGTGACATCACAGCGCATAACTGGACCGATTCGAATCCGGGTTTTTTTATTCGAAAGCTTGTTTAATCGAGATAGTTCTTATCTTTGAAGAATATATTTTCACTCATTTATACATTACAGTTTTGTAAACGATTTGGGGACTTTTCAATCTTAAAAAAATCGTCAAATTTTTGCATACGCTTCTATAGAATGAAGCCCTCGGTGTAAATGCCGTTGTATTTATTATTTTTCGGTGTGGGCACAGTAGAAAGGCTTTTCGTGTGTGACAACAGAACTATTTAATATGTAAGTAGCAAGTGGACAGAGTCCAGTATGTTTTAATTGCAATGTCGGCTTGACAACTTAACTCAGTGGGCGGCAGACCACGACTCATGACGCCTTGAGTACGGTTCTGTCACAAAATATCAACATTGGATGAATGATACGAACTGGGAATTTTGGCGGGAATTCTGACAGTGCGGTTCATCGCTTATTTTAATTTATTTCAATAACTAATTTAAAGTTGTGTTTGTTGTATAAAAGTGGTGTGGATTTGTGCAATAAACATTGACGGTGATGAACAGTGTATGGAAACATTGAAATAAGTGAATTAAGCATCGTACTGGAAGGAATTCACGCTAAAACGCCAACAAGACCTTGAAAACGTCCACACCGATATTTCATCCTTCTTGTGAAGGCTTCAGAATAAATTAAACTTGTCATTAGTGAAATGCATAATAATGCGAAGCCATAAATAAAAAATAATACGAAACTGCGAATAACTACTAAATTATGTCAATTTGGCTCTCAAAAGAAATGACAACATTCTAAGGATATTTTGTCGAATTATATAAGTCAAAAAGCCAAATATCATTACTAACGAGTATGCCGACCACTGACTTAACCCAATGTAAATATGTAAGTGACTACTTTTTTTATCAAAACGAGACGCTTGTGTATGCAGTGGTATGTACACATTTAGATAGTTCAACTCATTTGTGCACGTGGTGATATATGTATGTGTGTGACATACCGAATATGTGTCAATAGGTATAAGACACTTGACAGACACCTCACACAAACCAAAACTACATAGCATAGACCGGCAAACGAGCAAGTGGGTCACCTGATGGTAAGTGATCTCCACCGCCCATGTACGCCCACAATGTTAGAAGAATCATAGACGCGTTGCCGACCTTAAAGGGAAGGGATTGGGAAGGGGAGAGGGATTTGGTCCTAGGGATATCTTACTCACATAAATTGCCGGGTATAGATAGGCCACCTATCATATCACCGACCGTGCACTACTTGCATCTCTGACTGCCCCTTCGGGGATACACTCATGAACTTTGCACCTTGCTATTTAGCAGTAAAATTTAGTACCGTTTATGATTGCCGAGTCATTATAAATACAATTATCGGCGATCATTAACACTACTCATTTTATATTAATCCTATAGATACACAAGCGACTTGTTGATTAACTCATTGAAATAAATTTTATTTAAACGGATTTTATCGCGGATTTTTTATTTTAATTTTGGTCCCGACGTTTCGAAAGCTTTTCTGCCCCCGTGGTCACGAAGTGGCCTGTGTGACCGTGACTAAGAAGGCTGAAAAGCTTTCGGAACGTTGGGACCAAAATTTAAATAAAAAACCGGCGATAAAATCCGTTTAAATTAGTTTTATTTCAATGTGTAACATTCGCGTAAACGTAAGAAACCATTACGTATGATCATGCCACACGGTGAGCACTCCAGTTTTCTATACCTACAATTTTTATATAAATATATTAGTATTTGTTAGTAGCGTTTACCTGCCGTTAGTCGATGGCGTTCCATACGCTGTTATTTAAGTGTTTCCGTAAATTATGCACAGGACTGGGACGGATTGGAAATGATAGACAAAAGCAACATGTGGCTTTACTGATGAAACAATATTGCTTCATCAATACGCCCATGATATATGCCCAGTAAAAATATCTAAAATGTCTCAAATTGTAATATTTTCGAAATGTCATTTTGTTAATGGTTATAATTAACAGCAAATTAGTATGATAACTAGTAAAATAAGCTTAACCTTTAAATATTTGAGACTGCCAACATTCAGTTCTTCGTAAAATTACAAGAAAAAAGTATTTTTTATAAAATGTTTTTTTTTTTTTTTTTTTTTTTTTTATCCTGGCACGGCAAAATGACTACGCCACACCTGATGGTAAGTGTAACGCAATCCAGGAATAGTGTCGACCAAAGACAAACAGTGTGTCTATCGTTGGTCGGCACAATCATGCCGGCCTGCCTAACTGCTTCTTCACACTCCGTTTAAAGGACCCAATATTATAGGAAGGAGGGAACACGTGTGCCGGCAAACTATTCCACAGCTTAATGGTCCGGCAGAAGTAAGACTTTGCGAATTTTTTAGTTCGAGCCGAGATGGAGGAGACCACGAAGCTGTGGTAACGCAAGCCAGCACGCGTGGTTCTGTTAAGGAAAGGTGAGGATGGGATAAGGTTAAACAATTCTTCGGAGCATTCACCGTGATACAGACGGTACAAGACGCTCAGTGAGGCAATGTCCCTCCGCAATTGTAGCGGTTCTAAGTGTCTTGTAACGCCTGCATCATTTACAATGCGGACAGCCCGACGCTGCAATCCGTCCAAGGCATCGAGTAAGTATTGGGCGGAACCGTCCCAAAGGTGCGAACAGTACTCCACACCCTGCCGCGCTTGCGCTTTGTATAAGCGGTAAAGCTGACCGGGAGTAAAAAACCGACGCACCCTGTTCAGGATTCCGACCCTGCGTGAAGTGGCGGATATTACGCCCTCGATGTGGTTCCTTGGATTCAGATTGCAGCAAATATCCATACCTAGGATATTTAGGCTATTCCGCATTGCGAGCGGGATACCCCGAAGATTGGGAAGGGGAGAGAACGGGGATTTCTTGCACGTGAACGCGCACACCTGTGTTTTCTTGGCATTGAACTCAACCAGATTCCTTGCACCCCATTCTGAAATGAGATCCAAGGTCCGATTAAGCTCAATGACGAATGATTAATTTTCTAATATAGCTACGTCTTTAGCAGAAACGTGAACGTAAGTGGCCATTTGTGGTCCACGTAAAAGACAGTTATTTTTAAAATAAGTACCTAATACACACACTTCTTTCAGTATATGTCTGAGAGTGAGTTTTATATTTGAATGTGTGGATATTTTACTAGGCAAGCAGCATTTACTCAAAGGTGTCGAAACAGGCGCTTAATATGTATACAGTTATTACAATTTCGTAAATGCAAATTATGTAACAGACATAGGTTGGTTTAGGATAGCTCTATCGTTTCCAATCGGTCTGAAGTCCCGCTTAACGTTTTTATATTAGTTCCTTACAAACGAGTCTTCCGTGTGTTTTATTTATATTTATTGTGGTTTGTTTTATCGCTGCACTGTCTCACAATTCGTGCACAAATTAATACGAGACGGTACAGCGGCCTTGGCTGCTGTCAGACTATATGTTTAACAAACATGTTTTACTGTGTGCAGTTGAGGCTTCAAGCTGTAGTCGTCTGTATCGACGATGTACGACATCATGTACCCTGTACGATGTTCGAACACCTGTACCCTGTACAATGTTCGAACACATGTACTCTATACGATGTTCGAACACCTGTACCCTGTACGATGTTCGAACACCTGTACCCTGTACGATGTTCGAACACCTGTACGATGTACACATAATGTGTAATGAACCTGACTGCGCTCTCTTAGTCACGACTGCACAGTTGAGCATGTCAACAGTACATATAGTCAGTCTGACAGTTGTCTATGAAGACGCATGACAGTATCTGTCAATGAGCTTTATATGTGTTTCAACAGAACATTTAAAATTAACTCTGAAAGATACCGTATAAGATTTTAGATACCTTTAAATTATTACAGAAAGACATTACAGTACAGTTAAAAAAAAAATATTCATAGGTTTTTGTAAGTTCCGGTCGCAAGGATCTGATAGATTGGCTATTTGAAAGATCATTTTATTCTTTGTTCATCCAAATTCATAAAACTATAAAACTAGCTTCTGCTCGCGGCTCTGGCCACGTGAACTAAATTTGACCAAAAAACCATGGAGTTACTATCAAGTAAAGTTTAACGATATAATTTTTTCTAGGTACAGGATTATGGCATTAAGGCTCAACAGGCTAAGGGTCAGTGCCCGTGCCCAGGGGTAAAAGCGAAAATCCTCGAAATACAAATCGGTAGTAGGCATTTATCAATAAAATTGGATAAATATTCAATACAAGGGTCTTTAATCGGTCAATACGGTATCTTTTAGAGATGATGTCATGTTAGTAGTCTGTATGCGTTGAATGGGGAAGACTACTGTCAAATGATATCCATATAAAGAGAGCTGAGTGTTACTAATTGTCATACAGAAATTGTTTTTATAGAATATGATAATGCCCGACTTCTGTTAGTGTGAAGTGGGACAAGGGCAAGGATTCTAGGCTTTCTAAAGGCATCATCCTCTCTGAAGTTTGCCACTAATCTTCCCTATTGTCACACAACGTTTATGATCATCGTAGATGGGCGGACTAAACTCGATGACAATTTAAACTCAACCTTATATCTTTACCTATACAACATAAATTAGTATAATGAATATACAGTACTTGAAGCACAGTTATTTAGTTACAAACTGTACACGTAAATACATAAGGTTCAATTTAAATCATCATCAGGTGGAGTCTTCGCCGCCACTTCGTCTGCGTTGATCTATATCATAATCATTTGCATATCAAATGTAAATACATATTCATAGATGTAATAGTTATTGTTTAAATACCTCAAATAAGGGAAGAGGACGCACTGAGCGAGTATTGAAGGGCGCGGTTGCACCAGGTAAACAGTTTACGATAATATTGTGGATCAGGGAAGGTATCAGCTGCTCACTGTTGTAAATATAGACAAAGGATATCACGTAAGTTCGAGTATGTGTATGGAGCGTGACTAAATTTTAATACGTATATTGAAGTATTCATCGCGGTACGCATATTATAGTATAGTGCGCGTTAGTGTGTTGTGCAAAATGTAGCTTTAAATGTTGCCACACAATAGTATACATAAATATATTATCGGTGATGTGTGATATTCTAGCAATTAATATAAACCACAACAGCCTCCGTAGCGCAACGGGCGAGTAGCTGGCTTCGAAGCGAGAGACTGCGGGTCGATTCCCGCACCGAGACAAATGTTTGTGTGATCAAATGTATTGTCTCTTCGTGGTTTCTGATACCCACGATACAAGTAGCGGGGTTAGGACTGTGTGTAACTGTTGGGTGTATTTATTATTTATAACGAATACTTATCAATAGTATTAAGCTATATCTGAAGGCAACTAGTCGCAAACTCTTTGCCTGGTGTGGCTGATGCCTTAGACTGTAGCTTGGTGCGTTGGTGTCGGGGAGTGTACATACTTCATTACTGGTAGGTGCTTTTGTGTTAAGTGATAATGATCATGTTCTGTTATCCGTTACTAATGTACCTATGTGATTTTTAAATGTCTACCTTTTTAATAAATGGATGGATTTTACTCTGCATATATATTTTTATTTCTGTCTACAAATTATTATAGTGTCGTTGTGAAACCCTATACTTAATCAAACCATGTGTAATTCTTGTTAATTGATTTTAAGAAATAAAATACTTTATAAATTCATAAATGGAAAAAAAATATAATAAATTAAAAACCACACGTTAAAAACCACTCACACCAAACCACTGAACACGTGATGTTAGAACCTGCCATAGTGGTCCACACGCCCCTCGATTTACTTCTTTCCTCTCCGATGAGTGAAGAATCATTTATACAGGCCGGCATGACTGGTGACCACCGGTAAACTAATTTTTTGTCGGTGGTCGCTAGTTTTTTGGATTGCACTGCGTTTACCATCAGGTGTAGTGCAGTAACTTTGCAGTGCTCGGTTAATTTTAAATAGTCTGTCTAACTGGAACTCGTCGGCAACATGAAACGATGGTCGTTACCACTGTCTCACAGAAAAACGTAAAGTAGTGGCTTGCTGCTGTGTTTCGTACAGTGAGTAATGTAGTTTTTAGCAATAGATAGTGCTTTATGCGGAAGGTTTATATGTATATCTCGCTATGACCCACGGGAGCAGGCTAGTAACATGCAGGTGAAACCGCGAGGGGCAGCTAGTTTATAATAAAACCACATAAAATGTTATGTTCCTCAGTTTTCTAGAGGAGCCATTTGCATATTACTACTATTTGTGTAAGCCTCGCTGTCCCTAAATAAAATCCAAAATCATCTTGAAGTATTATATTGTCAAATGCATTTGATAACTTAGTCACAAAATATACATTTCATGTTCAATTTGTAACCGACTTCTGTCAAAACCATGATTAAACTGAAGACATATTTACAATGTTGCGTCAGCGAGACGTGCGTCACAGACGCCGCCCACTCCGTCCACGTCACTCGTCACTCGTCTAACTTCACTTCGAGCCTCTGCACATCCCTCAGGGTCAGTCATCTGCAGGGTGGAGCGCCAGGACTGACGCTGCGCCGAAGGGCGGGCGGTACTGCAGGCGCAGGTCAGTGAACAGGCGCAGTGGAGGTGCCACGTCAGCCAGGTACACCCGGCCCAGGGACGGAGCCAGCGCGGGTGGAGCACATCCTGTCACCGACGCACGCACCGCCAGCGCCGCCTCACCACCGCCGCCACCACACGACCACCACCCACGGGTTGGAGGCTCCAGCGCCACGATCGCGCCTCGCACGCCCATCGCCCATCGCAACGCCTCCCTGAACACACCATAAAACATATTAATGACCGAACTACTAATAGTTAAGAGTAAATTGAGTTAATTTGAATGTGTTACAACGACTCACTCGTGCCGATCCTGGTGGTCATCAAGCAACGGATCGTACAAGGCGAGCAGCACGAGGTCAGGTCCGGGCAACGAGTGCGGATCGTGAGCGCGTGTGACGCCGCTCAGTGCGAGCGCCGCCTCCTCCCGCTGCACCGCGTCGCACGGCGCCTGTGTGTGTTCCACGTGGTACACGACCCGCGCCCCGTGCGAGGCGAGCAGGCGCGCGGCCGCCAGCCCCACGGCGCCGACGCGGTGCGCGCCCGCCAGCGCCGCCACCACGGGCTGCTGGTGCGCGTTCCTGGGCTCGAGGCGCCGCCCGCCGCCCACCAGCCGCAGCGCCACGTCGGCGGCGGCGCGCGCCAGCAGCGTGTGCGCGCTGTCCGCCAGCCCGAGCCGCTGCATGCCCTCCCACAGCTGGCGACGCAGCCGCGGCACCACGCTCGGCACCACCACGCCGTCGTCCGTCACGTAGTCCATGGGGCCTCGCAGCTCGTCGGGGACGCGCAGCGCGTGCCGTGCCACCTGCGACGTGCCCAGTATGTTCTCGTCGTGCCGGAACTTGCCCACGTCGTCCGTCTGACGCACCAGGTCGGGCTTGTGCGAGTTGCGCATTTGTTCCCAGAGCGCGCGTTTGTCGAACAGTGCCAGGTTGCCTTCGAAATCGAAGTCGTCATCGAGGGCAGGGTCGGCGGCGTCGCCGAAGCATGCCTCGTTTCGTCTGCGCGCCTTCTCATGCACGACGCCGCCGGCGGCGCCAGTGCGACATTTGGGCGTCGAACCAGCATTGCCAAAGCTACCTATAAAAATATATTTATGTTTGTTTGTTAAAATATTAAACCTTTATACAAATAAAATAGGTAAAAATATAAAAGTAGTCACCAGGGAAGTTATTATTCCTGTTAGTTCTGTTGCCTGCAATGTCGATAGGCTTGCTACGCACAGGCGCAACACCGGAACCGCGACTGTTTCCCGCCTTGTTGTTCACAGGTACATTATTTACAGGCTGGCTGGCTGCTGTAACATCAAATAACCCAACATTTTTGTTTGAATTTGTAATTTTATCAGAACACTACTTAAAATGTCTGTTGGCCTTATTCTCATGCAAACACCCTCTGTCACTGTCACACTTACATATTTATATTTATATATTGTGTTTCTAATAACAGACACTGTTTTTCTAAGAACACAACATATTACTTTATCAACACAAAAAGCTTATACAATTACAAACCGGAGTTAGTTGGGATGGCCTGTAAATTCTCACAGACAGTTGCGCGCGATGCTTTCTTATTGTTCTTGGTGACAGCAACCGTGCTGTGTGTCTGCTCTGATGGCTCAGCACGAGCCTCAATTATTTTCAGATCTTTAATGTCAGCAGCTCTGCACAGAGACAACCATGTTAGGAATAGTATTATCTGTATACAGCAAGTACAGTGCTACAATTCAATTTAAGAGCTTCTTTGTTTCTTAAGATTTATTTATTTATTAGGGTTCACCAACGGTTGTCTACACTAATTCAAAATAGAATATACAAAGAAAACTTATCTAGACATCTAAGTACATCAGCCATTGACTAGCAAACACCATATACACAAAATAAATGGAACGGCTAACAGATATAATTACAGTAAAAAAGGAAAGAAAACTTAAAACTAACTTATACGCATGGATAAATTAAAACACAACAAAAAAAAAATAAACAGTAAAACTTTAACGATGTTCTGCTGAGACTGCTATTGTATGATTTAAAAAATATATTTAGAGCAAATATTTATTTATTTATTTTATTTTATTTATTAAACACAAAACACAAAACAGTCTATGAGTCAAGTCTTGCTGTTCGCAGTTCACACTATCACTGACGACGAATCTGCGCCGGCCCGGGTGTGTAAGGTACAAGTCACTGCTCGACGGCCCAAAAAGTATGAACGGTGCAAATAATATCTGACCCGACCATAAATCGTGGGCGAACGTCCCGGTTAGTGTCCGACCTAATGCGAACCAGTTCAGCATCGGAAAACTGTAAATATCACGCAGTCAACAGATACTCACTTTAGCGTAACTTGAGATTTCGGGTAAGGGAAGCCGTTCCTGAAAGCTTTTGTGAGTGTTATAGTACTACCGTCCGCTTCCAGTATAGTACCTTGGTAGCACCCCAGCGGCTCCCCACAATTAACTGATACCGCATATCCGATCCACTTGGACATTGTGTTCACAATTAGTAGCGTGCATTCATAAAAAACAATAGATATGCCTTTTTACGTGTAACACGAATTATGAAATACAGTCTACATATAAATCAAGTTCACATTCACGAAAACTCACGAAATCACAATCCACAATCACATTGACAAATAAAATTAGTGATGACCAATTGTGTTTGTAATGTAATCATTCGTTTATGAAAATGGCCCGTGATGACTCGATTACAAACATTTGTATACAGAATAATTCAGCAGTAACACCAACGAGGTCATGGGTTCGATCATCAAGTCGGGCAATTAAAATTTATAGTATTTTGCGTAAGTTCAAAAAAAATCGCCTAAAGTAAAACCGACAAAGAATTATAAACCTAAAAAGCTAAAATAAAATGCAACAACATTTTAAGTTCTTTAATTTTATTTTAGCTTTTTATTTCCTTGTTTGTTTTATAATATACTGTTTTTAGTAAAACAATCATCAAAATCTGTGCGAAGTTTTAATGAAGAAATGACAAAGTGTGTATTTCATCCCTGATTTCATCTTCTTTAGAGACATAATTATTTCTTCAATTTTAAATGGGACCACCACTAAAGCAATCGAATACAAAAATAATCATCCAAATAGGCCCACATTTAGCGAAACTAGGCTTAAACATACTTAAAAATATACATAGACGGATTGAAATAAAAATCTCTAATTTTATGCGTTGGTTAAAATGTATCCAAGGGCCCTGTATGGCCCTGTAATCTATCCGGGATTTGATACTTTAAGCTATAACAAAAATAACTAAAATCACTTCATCAAATCGTCTCATCTAAGGGTCTGTTATGACAGGGCTTGTTGTTTTACATATTATTATAGAATGCTCATTTAGCCGTTAAATTTAGTTATGTAATTTAAGATTAGAAATATTGTTAATATTATTTAATAAAAAACCATTGATTTCGTGATATGAAATTAGAACATTTGTATTTATTAGGGTCACGGGCTAAGCTGCCACTAGAGCCATAAGAAAATGACATATGTTACAATAGTTTAAATTTTATAAATTATAAGAGTATTAGTTCCTAGTAAATATAATGATTACATACTGTATTATAGATGCTGCCTCACCTCTATTTTAGAAAAAAAAAAGATATGTCAATAATTGACAATGGTAGTTTACTGAAGACTTGGCAGCATGGTCTTCGACCTTAGCCGGTTCCAGTACGGAACAAATAAAAAAATGACAATGGTAGTGTTTTTTTACAGAAAAACGTAGAGGGAACGAGAGGGAGCAACTAGAAGTTCTATCTAGTAGGCACAGACTACTTAGAGAACTGACGTTCAGACCCAGCCCCTGTCGACTCAGCCCAAAAAAGTAACACGATAGCGCTAGGCAGCTATCTCATGTTTCAAAATTTTTCCATACATTTTATGAATGGATTTTCTTGCATCCCTTTCTACACTCTGTCCTTTATTAGTGTGTGTGATGCAGTGTAAGCTGTCATTTGAACGTCAGATTGAAATAAGGTTTTGAAACAATTCGTAACGCCATTTTGTACTGTGGTCAACGGTTGCTCTGAATTACCGCGTCGTGTATTTTGTTCTGCATTTCACAATTTTGATTGGAAGGCGGTTTTTACTTATTTGTTATCTAATTAATCTACTTTATTGTGTGCGAATGTTTTTGTAATCAACCTTTCTACCGGTCAAACGTGTAATCCTTATCTTTGTACGTGTAGTGTAGTTTGATTTATTTTCATACATAATTCAACATGGTTCGTAAGTGTTCTGTTCCCGGGTGCAGTACTCGAGGCCCGGATATTAAATATTTTTGTGTGCCTTACACAATCAAATCAAGGTAGGAAATGTGGTTGAGGTTATGCCCTTTTTTACAAAAGTATCCTTTCACTAAACGCGGAAGTATACGTTTTTGTACTAAACATTTTATTCCCGAACATATTAATGACAAACTAAAATTAACGCCTAATGCAATTCCCTTATTAAACCTAGAAACTTCAGATAATCAAAGATATTCAGATTTGAAACTAGAAATTACACCCACTAATAGTGTTCCTGAACCTTATACTTTTAAAGTAGTTAGCTCTTCTGACGTTAATCAAAATAGTTCAATAGATGTAAGTTCTCAATTGTCTAGAACGGCATTTCATGCTTCATTGAATGAAGCAAATTGTAGCACTGTACCTCACCTCTCTCTGAATATACCATACAATAAGGAACCTCTTGCTATATGTGTAGCCCCATTCACATCACCAACCACTGCTGGTTGTAATACACAAAATAGTGCTCCCCTGCACCTCATTCCTAGTATATCACACAGTATGGAAAATCTTCCAGTTTGTGTAACCCCATCCACATCAACCACCACTGCTTTATGTAATGCATAAAAATTAAAAACTCGTAACCTGATAAAATGTAAGTTAATTAATCGCATTAGATTAAATCCTAGTGAAACTACCCCTCGTAAACAAGTTTTACACACTTCCATTAACATTTTGAAAAATAAATTACGTCTCTTGCAATCACGATATAAAAAATTAAAGACTAGACTTGACCTTCAAGCTCCAAAAACAAAGATGTTTTTGAAGAAATATAACATTATGAGTACATTTGGAAAGTTATAAGTAGATTCACAATTACGTTTGACTGGTAATTCATTAAAAGGTCGCCGTTACACTGATGCAGAAAAAGTCTTTGCTTTGTCACTATACAAGTTAAGCCCTAAGTGCTATGGATTTTTACGAAAACATTTAGCACTGCCATGTAAATCTCGAATTAATTCGCTCCTTAGCAATATACCTCTGAGACCTGGTATTAATGACTTCATATTCCAACATTTGGCAGATGCTGCCTTGGATAAACCCATAATAGACAGGCAATGCACATTAATTTTTGATGAGATATCCATTAAAAAGCACTTAAATTTCAACTTCTTTACTGGGGTCATCGAGGGTTTTGAGGATATAGGTTCTGGTAAACATACAAACAATGTAGCTGATAAAGCCTTAGTTTTTATGTTAAGGGGGTTGTTTTCTCCTTGGAAAATTCCAATTGCATTTTATTTTGCTTGAGATGGAGTTAAAACATTTGTTTTAAAGAATATTATTAAAGAAATAGTATCTGCAGTTTTTAAAGCTGGATTTATAGTAAGAGCTACAATCAGTGACCTAGGTTCTGCCAATGTTGCTGCTATTAGGTCATTAATATCAGAATCGAATGCTGAACTGTTACGTAGTAACAGATGTACAAGTGATATCTCCTATAAAATCGGTCCTAACCAAGTATATCATATCTATGATGTACCTCATTTATTGAAATGTTTTCGCAATAATTTTCAGAAAAAAAATCTTCTTATTGGCAACCAAAGGGCAAAGTGGGAGTATATTGAGACTCTTTACAAAGTGGATGGCTTTGGTGGCAGAGCAAGAAGCACCAAACTTACTGAGAAACACATAAATCCAACTTCATATGATAAAATGAAGGTAAATGAATCAACAATCATACACACACACACACATATATATGTACGTGTGTGTGTATATGCATATTAATATATAGTACAAAACAAAGTCGCTTCCCGCTGTCTGTCTGTCTGTTAAAAAGGACTACAAAAAGTCCACGATGGTATATGTCTATGTCTTAGGGATAACCCACAATAACCATTTTTATCCTTTTTACAAGGAATAATGGCTTATTTACGAAGCGATTTTAAGCCATACGGCATTAATCCTTATCCAATTAAGTACCTTAAATACATTGTGCATCTAATATAGATCAATATGACCCTTTACAGCATGTAATTTAAATAAACATTTTCGAAGATATTACATATTTAATTTTTTTGAAGTAAAACTTCTTTATCTGCGTTAGAAAAATAAAATCGCCACATTTTTCCGTTACGCGGCACTCGTCACATTTTTGACTTTGACTGGATTTTGACCAGACTTTGATTGGACTACAGGACTTTCATCGGACTTTGACAATACTTTGACCGGACTTTGACCGGACTTTGACTGGACTTTGACTGGACTTTGATTGGACTTTGACTGGACTTTGACAGGACTTTGACCGGATCTTGACTGGATTTTACAGGACTTTGACTGGATTTTGACCAGACTTCGACCGGACTTTGACAGGACTTTGACCGGATTTAATAGGACTTTGACCGGACTTCGACTGGATTTTGACCGAACTTTGACTGGATTTTGACCGGACTTCGACCGGACTTTGACAGGACTTTGACAAGACTTTGACCGGAATTTGACCGGACCTTGACTGGACTTTACAGGACTTTGACTGGATTTTGACCAGACTTCGACCGGACTTTGACCTTACTTTGACAGTACTTTGACAGGACTTTGACCGGACTTTGACAAGACTTTGACCGGACTTTGACTGGGCTTCGACCGGACTTTCACCGGATGTAATAGGACTTTGACTGGACTTTCACAAGGCTTTGACCGGGCTTTGACCGGACTTTTACCGGATTTAACCGGGCTTTGACCGGGCTATGACCGGACTTTGACCGGATTTAACAGGACTTTGACCGGACTTTGACCGTACTTAGAATAAAACTTCATTTATTGTTATTCTTAACAGAATAACAATGAATTTCCTACTCATGTTCATATTCTC
The DNA here is from genome assembly GCA_949126905.1 of Amorpha juglandis. Classification (NCBI taxonomy): domain Eukaryota; kingdom Metazoa; phylum Arthropoda; class Insecta; order Lepidoptera; family Sphingidae; genus Amorpha; species Amorpha juglandis. The sequence goes on from OX421383.1 coordinate 2,533,171, forward strand.
AAACCACGGATAACGAGGTATCTGATACTGAATGGTTTTATACCATATGCCCATGATCCCGACATGCGAATTGAAAAATTCTTTTATCATTAGAATCCTACATTATCCCTGATGAGCATAGGCTACTTTTTGTCCCAGAAAAAGCAAATCACGCGGGCGGGGCCGTGAAGAACAGCTAGTATAATATAAAAATATATTTAAAATAGTTTATTTATTTATTACTAATGTGTTATTTATATTATGTAAATTTCAGGTCAAATTGGCAGCCCAAGTTTTCAGCAGGCAAGTGGCTACATCACTGGAAGTGCACATGAAGTCTCTGCTATTTATTCAGGACCATGATTACTTAACTTTAAACCCAAACATTGATAATGGCTTATTCACAGCAGAAATTCTTCTTTTTATAAATAATTTGTTTGACAGTTTAAATGGATTTGGCCATTATGGAAATAAGTTAAAACATGCTCTTTCCCGTAATTCAGAACACATCACTTTCTGGAATGATGCTGTAAAAAAGCTAGCATCAATGCGCTTTGACGCTTCCAATGAAAGGGAAGCAAAGCCTTTATCTTTGAAGCACTTTGTGCATAATATTAAAACAATAAAACATTTGTGGTCAGATCTGCTAAGAATTGATGGTGTAAAGTTTTTAAGTCTTAGACGTCTTAACCAAGATCCATTAGAAAACTTTTTTGGTCAAATAAGGGCACATGGTTCTTGTAGTACAAATCCTAATTGTTCTCACTTCGTATCTGCTTTTAAAACCTTGTTGATTAACAACATAACTACCGGTAAATCTTTATATACTAATTGTTCTGAGGATGATGACAAAATGTTGGGTACATTAAAAAACTTAGTCAGCCAACAAAAATATAGTTCATACACTGAAAATTTTCCTGGTAATGATACTAACATTATGGAGTCTATACCTCACGAAAATATTTTGCAAAATAAGGCTGTACCATATATTGCAGGTGCAATTTGTCGTTTTTTAGTGTCCAAATCGAACTGCAAAGATTGTGATAACTGTACAAAAGCACTATTATCTCAGACTGAGTCATTTCACGAATTAATTCGTTTAAGAGAGTATAGCCCTGATATAGATAGGTTATATTATCCTTCTAGGAATTTTAGTCAAATCGTCTGGCAGAGTATTTTTATTATTGATAAAATGATGCCATCTATTTGCAATGTTTACATTTATTCAGATTTAATAGGTACTTTACAAAGAAATATTGATACTTCATGGTATACCTGTAATATACATAAAACTGATCTCATTAAAGCTTTTTGGCTATATGTCATTCGGATGCAAGTTAAGCAATGGTGCATTAATTTTAATAATAGAATAAATAATATTGATTTTAGACCAAAAGATTTAGAAATGGAAACTCTAATCCGAGAAAAAGTTACAATAGGATTGAGTTATAGATCAGGAAGAAGGCGTAGTACTTAATCACGCATAATTTATTTATTTAATATTAGTATCTTCATAGTATTTTGTCTACAGTTATTTTGATTGTTGCAAATAAAATTGTTCTTTTTTAAAGTGTATTAGCCATATTTTTGTGCTTTTAGTTTATTATGCATTCTGTATAGTAGCTTAGGGCAGCTCTTTTTATTGTATAAAAAAAGTTAGTGTTCGTTACCACCCTTTTATTGACTGTTAACCATAAATTATGTAAAATCCCATATGTATAAGTATATAGGATCAGACAGCATCCTAATTAATTACGCATTAGATTCAATTTCATTCCTTTCAATCCGAATAGTAATTAGCATTATCGTAAATGTATTTTTATAGTTATATGATGTTCAATTACAATATGTGTATATGTATAAATGTATAAACTGATTATATTTAAGATTATATAGAGGTAGAAACTGACTAAAATAAATTTGAAAATGTAATTGCTATTAGATAAGTAGGATGGCTTATGCTTAAAAACATTAAGAACATGAGTAAGACTATTAATATTATTCTTATTGTTTGTCTCCTATATATTTACATCTCGTTACAACAATTAAACTCTGTACTATTTTCACTGATTCTTGCAAATTCATAAGTAATTGTAGTTGAGTACACATTGTATTTATTATCATCTTAGTACAAAAACGTTGTATTTTTTTGAGTGTTTTTACAATTGTTTATATTTTTATTGATATACCAATCTGTAAAATAGGAATTTTACCTTTTATTTTAATATTGTGTTTTGGTTATAGTGTACCCAACATTTTCTGATTTTTGTAGCATCTTTAAAATGTGCCATTACATGATACATATTGCAAAATATTACGTTATACACGGAATGCTTTTCGCGAGGCGATAATTTGTAAATGTATTAATATTTTTAAGTTTAATTAAGCATGTTAGGTTTTAAATTAAGCTTTATACAAATAAGTTTAGGTAGTTATATTGTTAACCCATTTATAACAACAATCATTTGTTAAAATTGTTCTTTTTTAAAGTGTATTAGCCATATTTTTGTACTTTTAGTTTATTATGCATTCTGTATAGTAGCTTAGGGCAGCTCTTTTTATTGTATAAAAAAAGTTAGTGTTGGTTACCACCCTTTTATTGACTGTTAACCATAAATTATGTAAAATCCCATATGTATAAGTATATAGGATCAGACAGCGTCCTAATTAATTACGCACTAGATTAAGTTCATTCAATTCAATGCACAAAGTAATTAGTATTATCGTAAATGTATTTTTATAGAAATATGATATTTAATTACAATATGTGTATATGTATAAATGTATAAACAGATTATAATATAGAGGTAGAAACCGACTAAAATAAATTTGAAAATGTTATTGCTATTAGATAAGTGATGGTTTAAGCTTAAAAATATTAAGGACATGGGTAAGACTGTAAATATCCTACCATATCTCGGGACTATAGAGTCCCGGACCTTTGGTAGGCGTGCGTGGGGCCGGAGCCAACACGTAGAGGCCCGTTAGACAAATTTAATGTAATAATGTGATGTGACACCGCCCGGCGGCTATCCCTGTATACACTATATAAGTGTACCCAAATAAATATTATTCTATAAGTATATACTGTAAATATTATTCTTATTGTTTGTCACCTATATATTATTTACATTTCGTTACAACGATTAAACTCTGTACTATTTACACTGATTCTTGCAAATTCATAAGTACTAATAAAATCATTAGTGATTGTTATTGAGTACACATTGTATGTATTACAACTTTTTGGACTAAGGTGTCCAAAAAGTTGTAATTTTTTGAGGGTTTCCATAATTGTTCATATTTTTATTGATATACCAATCTGTAAAATAGGAATTTTACCTTTTATTTCAATATTGTGTTTTGGTTATAGTGTACCCAACATTTTCTGATTTTTGTAGCATTTTTTGTTGAAAATGTGCCATTACATGATACATATTGCAAAATATTACGTTATGCACGGAATGCTTTTTGCGAGGCGATAATTTGTAAATGTATTATTGTTTTTAAGTTTCATTAAGCATGTTAGGTTTTAAATTAAGCTGTATACAAATAAGTTTAAATAGTTATATTATTCACTCAACAACAATCATTTGTTGGCTTTTATCTGTCGGCCAGAGCTGGCTCCTTTGTACAATTGTGCTTTCTATTTAATTTAATTCGCAATTTAAATGTCATTAGTGGTTTAAGTGTAACGATGTTAAAAAAAGATCAATGCAAAAGACCTACGGCTGAGTTTCTTGGTGCTTCTCAGACCAGTGGGCATTTCCGAAGCACCGGTAGAGACATTTCAAAAAATAAACGTCTTAATTTTTGAATTTAGTTTTATTATTATTATTATTTAAGAGGTTGGTATTCTACAAGGTTCATATGACGCTTTAGCCGTGTATTAGCTTCAGAAACCGGTATTTTATTACGGTTTTAGTATGAAACCGTCCTTAAAGTCATCCCTATTTTTTTTAATGATCGGTATTTTCAGAGGTTTACCGATTGCCGATACGGCACGTCTCTAGTATACAATATCCGTGCAAAAGAGAAAAAAGAAAAACACAGATCAATTCACACGGGAAAGAAAGAGAGATCCGACTTCTCTTATGAATGAATTGTATAACATGTACAGTATAAAAATTTATGCATGTAGGTGTGAGCTTATCGTGTTAAAAAATTTGTATGAAGATAACCGTCTCTCTAGTTTATTTGTCTCTGTTCAGACCGCCATGTCAGGTACATTGTCATTGAACCGTAATGCGAATTGCTGCAATTGAACATGACATAACTTTTTTTCTTTACGTACTATGTGTGTAATGCAGGCGATGGAACAAAAATCATACAGCCTATTATATATTTTTTTTAAATGAATCATACAGCCTATTTAATATTTATTTGTTTCATCCCTTTTACTTGATAATTCTTATTAAAATAATAATACGTATTATTAGGGCTCTACAAATAAGGATTAAAACAAACTTTTATTTAGGAATGTTTTTATTTTTTTTACTACTGTCGTCACTTAGCAAATTATTCTTACATTCTTTACAATTTTTTTAAGTATTTTTCGTGTTACCCATCCCGATGTATATTATGCTCTAGAATGAATATTTATTCTTTCTCGTCTTGCTTGTTCCTGAATATCTTCTTCATCAAACTCAATATTTTTATTGCCTTGTTTTCTTTCTGATACAGGTGAGTGAGGTGTTGCTGCAGAGTTCTCAGTTTCAAATCAGATATCAATCTGATTTAAAATATCTTGGTCTCATAATTTTGATGCAGCTTCTGCTATATTCCGCATGGTGTTACTGACAGGTCTTCCATCAGGATACAGAGCTGAAATAGATAAGTATCGTTAAAATAAATATTATCTTTCATTTAACTATATACCACTCTAACACAAGCGTGTTTGCAGAAAATATTTGACTCAGGTTTTGAGACCGGATGCCTGCCTGATGTATTACAAAACCCACACAAAGTGTTACCCTGTCCAACCCGGGAATCGGACTGCAACTGTCAGGTCTACAGCCAATTTTCGCTGCCACTAAACCACAAAGACAACGATGGGGTTACATAAACATGGAGTTATAGTAAATATTTTGTATAATGTTTTTTTCTTAATTTATTTTGAATTATACGTATAGATAGTAAGATACTATGCCCTGAAATAAAAATGGGAAATAATTTCCATTCCATCTCCTCAGCTGGTAATATAAATGAATTATAATTTTTTAGTGAAAACAGTTAAAAAAAAGGAAATAAAAAGGTATACGGATCAATAAATGGTATAATTCATATATCATAGACATCATTGGTCAACATTTCTGTTAATATTGTCCTTTTTTATTTGATTCCAAAAAGATTACAATTACACCATATAGACCGGTCAAAGCACACACTTCTGACTTACACCTATACCTAACCCATCGACTGCAACTATTACTCGTGTGAGCATATGTATGTATGTTAATGGAAGAGGTAAAGTAATCGTGAGAATACCTGCATAAAGGTTTGTAAAGCTTATCAACCCTCACTAGGCCCAGCATGGTGTTTAATACTATTATTTTCAACCAAATATAATATTATGAGTAAGTCAAGCATAGCATTGTAAATGTTTGATGTAATTGTTGATTATATTTAGTATTACATACCATTAATGTCGGAGCGTGGCAATTTATTCGAGGTGCTTTCGGTAATTTGCGAGTATGTATGGTCGATGTGACGCTTCCGTGCATAAGTGTGATCAATACTGTCGTTCACATAAACTAGAAACAACAAGAAATAAATTAATCAAACCAGTATCTGTAGAAAAAATTGTAGCTTCCACTTAAAAGGTAGCTTACCTCTGTTTCTTCCACAACCATTGACGAGTTGCCTGAAGTATTCAGGTTAGTAAATAAACTTGGATAAGCGTTACAGTTCAAGCGATTTGTCGCCGGGTTGACAAATCTTTGCGCAAAATGGTTATGGGTAACATATATGTTCTTGGTGTTTTCACAAATATTTTCTTTATCTAGGCACTGTAACCACCGCGCTTTACTCTCTTTCCTTGCAGGAAATTGATGCAATTTAACATCCTTTCGTAAACTATTGCACTTGGGTACACAACACTTTCGAAACATTGTAATAAATGTCGAAATGTCACGGAATATTGCTGTATTTGTGGATTTAAAAGGGCGGAATTTAATCGACGCAAACACTTCTTATCAACACGAAATAAGCAATGAGGGACGCTTCTTTCTTGACAGTGACACATTGCCAAAATGGCGACTGGTGTCGGCGGGGGTGAAGACGACGAAAGAGGGGCGCGAAATGTCAGTATCAACCGTTGCACTGTAATTTTCTATGAACCATATTTTTTGTACTGACATTACTCGGCGTGCTAGTAGGTAATCATTCAAGAAAACAAGGATAGGCAAAGAAACAAGGATAAAGAACGAATGATAGAGTTTGAGATAGTGTAGAATAAATAATTTCGTGACAACTCAATGTAGTGGGTATATTCTCTTTGTTTTTAACAATAACGTGATATTGTGTAAGAACTTAAAGTTAAGATTTTAATTCAAATCAAATTAAATTTAGCTTTTCTTAGAAATCGAACTGACTTAAACTTAAAAACCACAAAACACGTGTAATGTATATAAAACATAGACTATTTTTATTCCAGAACCAGACATTCAAGCGGGTGGAGCCGCGGGCAACAGCTAGTTATTTATAAAAATGTAATAGCACGGACTCAAAATTGGAAAACGTAATTTTTGTTTTTTTATTTAACGTCGCTTTAGTATATTCTGGAATAGCCGGAGGTGGCAGCACTAACTGTAGAAAAAAAGTATAAATTTAGTCTATGATTTTTCAATCTTCGGGCAAAAAGCAGAGGCAAAAAGTGTTTAACTGTGCGAAATGTTCATGGATTGTTTGTTGATTTGACGTTCGTACTAGAACGAATATATTGTTTCACATGAAAGAAACAGAATTTATTTATTTATAGTAATACTTTATAATAAACTGAAGAAATAAGCAACGCTATTTGGACATGCCGAGCAAAGTGGTATATTGAGTTACTTAGTTATTGAGTTATAGAAAAATCGTATAATTTTTTTATTATTTCATCTGTCTGTATTATTGTGAATTAATATACGGTTAAATTAAATGTAGCATTGATGGAGTGAGTACAAAGTATTTTTATTTGAGACGAATCTCATAAGATTCTGTTAACATTTATCAAAATCTTAATGCAACCTCGCTCCGATCTCGGGGCCACTATTACCAATTAACAGCCAGTCGTTCGGCTTTATTGTGGAATTATGTACTCAAATTATTCCGTAAGCTGGTTCTACCTAAAGTATATTCTTACAGTCTTAAAAAAAAACAATAATAGTGTCTCTCAATGTCAATAAGATACTATACTAAGCCTTGTACTATACTCCACAGAGCAAAAAAATATATTTAAAAAATTACAGGCATTAAGAATAGTTTTCAAACAATATATGCATAATACGGGCAATTTTAAATAGCCAATAATAGCTGGGAAGATTAAATAACTATTTTAATTAACAATTTTAAGAATTATTTTTATTTGGTATATAGGTATTATGAATAAATTTGGCTACGCCTGGCTATCGCCGTTTGCGATACCACCTATTGTATCACTTTTACTGTATGTGCCTTGTTTTTTATGTTACTTTATTTGATGTAAATCATTTGTCTGTTTAAACAAGCATATCTTTATAATTGTCTTTGTTTAATTTTCATTCAGGCAACAGAAGATTTAGTAAAAGAAAATGTGGTGGCCAGGCCGCCTCTGTCAGTGTGGTGGCTGTGTGCAGCACTGCTTTTGTCAGGGCTTGCCGTCGCAGGAGTCGCCCTCATAGACTACAACCTTCCTGAGCCCCTGACCAGACAAACAGCCCCACCAGATCGGTTTATTGCTGAAATAGCCCATGAGCACCTTGTAAACCTAACCTCTATTGGACCCCGGGTGAGTCTCCTTATAATTATATTGAAGGTTGTAAAACTAAGTGACTTAGCAACATTTTTTGCAACATATTTGAAATCGGCAATTTATTGAGCGTCTTTTGAACCTATTTTCACTTGGTGCTTAAACCAACAAGTAAAACAGCCCTCATTTTGAAGATCAATAATAAAAATTGAACCAATTTTGATATAGTTCTCGTTAATCTTTATGGCCGCTTTGAATGTAGGTGCATTTCACTGCACAGAATGTAAAATCTGTATCAACATAAAGGAGCACAGGAGGCGGTCACATCAGTGTGATAGGCGCGCACGAATCAAAACCACCAATCACGATCCCAAAAAATTAAGTTAATTAAAAAAAATCGAACCCGCGGCCTCGCTTCCCAGTCGGCTACTCAGCCGAATTGACGAAAATACAAATAGGTCAAAAGTCATCAAAATGCAGTTAGGCCACTCTGGTTCTAGCAGCCACAATTAATGCGTGCTAGCGCGAACCATGAATGGGGCGCAACATATGCGCTGTACGCAACGCCGCACACGATGTTGAGCACAGTAATACCAATTAAAAAGTCAATAATTATATATCGTATACATCGTTGGTTCACTGCAAGAACTCATTAACTGGCAAATTCAACAATAACAAATGAATAAAGCCACTTTTAGATTTAGTTATATTGTTTTCTGTTTAGTCCATACGCCATACCAGGGATGAAAATTAAAATCGATTTTAAAATTAAATCCCTTTGGAGAGTTTGTCGGATACCATATATCAGAAACTATATAGCAGAAAACTCTCATGTGCGAATATATTATCAGCGAACCGTTAATTACGAGGCCGCGACATACTAGTTTAAAAAAGAATCCTCCTCAGTTCACGTAAAATGATAATTTTCTGATATAATCTTGTTTATGTCTTACGAGAAACTTTCCATAGGCCTTAATCGCCGACACTCCTTACGTAAGCCCGAAAGTAAAAAATATTGACACCTAAAACTGTGCCCTATCGTGGTGCAGGTGGCAGGTAGCTATGAGAACGAGGTGGTGGCGGTGCGCGTGCTGGTGGAGGCGCTGCGGCAGGTGGCCCTCGCCGCGTCCCCCCACAACCGCGTGGAGTTCGAGCTGCACACGGCGAGCGGCGCCTTCGCCCTGACGTTCCTAGACGGCATGAACAACGTGTACCGCGACGTGCAGAGCGTGGTGGCGCGGGTGTCGGGCGCGGGAGGGAGGCCCCGAGGGGCGAAGCGACGGTCCGCGCTCCTGCTCAACTGTCACTTCGACACCGTGCCTGATAGTCCAGGTAAGGGCCATACAGACGATTCGCTGGTGGGAGGATACTTGTATCCGACCGGATAGCGACCACCGTACACTGGTGCTAAAACCTGCCATAGTGGCCCACCTTGCGTGGGTCGCGTTCCAGGGTCAGCCAGTGTATATCCGGTTCTCCCCTTTTCCCATCCCTTTTTCCTTCCCCTCCCCTTTGGCCCTTTGGCAGGCCGGCATGATCTTGCCGACCAACGATGAACACATTGTTTATCGTTGGTCGACAATATTCTTGGATTCCGCTACACTTATCATCAGGTGTAGCGTAGTCACTTTGCCGAGCCATGATAAAAAAAAAATACACCTAACAGTCACATACACAGTCCTGACCACACAGTAAGATACGAGTCTTGTGTCATAGGTATCAGGAACTACGAGAGACTTTCGGTCTCACAACACCCATACCCCGAGACAAATATTTGTGGATCACACAAATGTTTGTCTTGGTGCGAGGATCGAATCAGCGGCCTCTCGCTTCACAGCCGGCTACTCGCCCGCTGCGCCACGGAGGCTGTCATATAATAACATAACATTTGATTTATTTATTTATTTATTCAATTAACACAAGTAACTTTAACATTAACAATTCCAAATCGTTACAAGGTGAGCTAAGGTGGACCAAAAGTAAAAAATGCCAACCTTGTCATAATATTAGGTCCTTACATATGAAATTGGCGTTTTGTATGGGAGGAACAAAAAGTCGAATATTTTTTAATATAATATATTTAATTAATCAAAGTATGAACCATTATTTTCTATGCACTTTTGCCATCTCATAGGTAGTTCATTGATCCCTTTACTAAAAAAACCAGTCGGACGGGAATCAATAAGTCAATATTGTTTACTTTAAGACTACCTGTTGTGACGAGAAAAATAAATGATATTATTATTATTATATATTATTAATAAAATCTTTGAAGGCGATTTGGACTGCCCCATCGGAGTTGAATTTTTTCCCTTGCAAGAAGTTATCCAAATTTCGAAAAAAATGGTAATCTGTTGGAGCAAGGTCCGGGGAGTACGGAGGATGTCTTAGACTTTCCAATTGAAGCTCTTCTAATTTAGTAGCCGTCTGTTGCGCAGTGTGTGGTCTAGCATTGTCGTGAAGCAGCAGTGGCGTGGAGCGATTGACCAGCCTAGGTTGTTTAGCCGCTAGCTTTTCCATCATGGTTTGCAATTGCTGACAATAGACATCAGCCGTAATAGTCTGGCCAGATTTGAGAAAACTGTAATGAACAATACCGGCACTAGTCCACCAAACGCTTACAAGTAACTTTTTTGGGGTTAATTTTCGCTTGGGGCAGGATTTGGCTGGCTGGCCAGGATCCAACCATTGCGCTGAGCGCTTCCGATTATCGTAAAGAACCCATTTTTCATCACAGGTAATGATTTGGTTTAAAATACCTTCATTATTGTGCCGGTTTAGTAATGTAACGCAGCAGTCGACGCGCGTTTGCCGGTTTGCTTCAGTCAATTCGTGAGGTACCCACCTTTCAAGCTTTTTAATCTTCCCAATTTGCTTCAAGTGAATTAAAACAGTTTTATCACTAACATCGCAGCCTGCAGCTAACTCGGACGTGGTTTGCGATGGATCCGCTTCCACAATAGCCTTCAACTCTTCATTATCAACTTGAGTCTCAGGCCGTCCACGGGGCATGTTCTGCAGGTCGAAATTTCCAGAACGAAAACGTTGGAACCAAAAACGAACTGTGTTTTCTTTTGCAACACGACCGCCATACACATCATTCACCCTTCGAGTTGTTTCCGCAGCACTAGTGCCACGGCGGAACTCGTACTCGTAAATAATGCGATATTTTAAGTTTTCCATTTTCTAAAATGAGTGACGCAAACAGACAAAAACAGAAGAAAAAAAACAAATGAATGACGATCATCGAAGCACAAATACATGAGTCTATAGCTGTACAAATTTGAATTTAGAATTCCTTACCAAAGAGGAGAAATTTGTGATTAAAGTGGCCAGTACGAAAAACGCCAATTTCATATGTAAGGACCTAATATGTCGAGTTCTGAGTGTTGAGCTAACATGATGGAGGAGTGTTATAACTCGCCGCGGGGGCATTGTTGCGTAAACGGAACGAAGACGCGCAGGCGCCGCCAGAAAATTGAAACTAACTCGTATTGTCAGCTAAATACGGAATTATAAGACAGTTTCGCTAGAGAAAAACGGGCAACAGCGGTGCTCTTTAAATATATAATTATTTAAAATTAAATGCTTTCAAGGTATTATACCAACATAATTACTTTTAATGATAGCAGCTCAATTCAAATTGTTGAGCAATATTATTATACAATGGAATAATAAATTATGGTAATTTTATTACTTAGCTTGACCTTTAAGCATTATGACAATCTAATTACTCACTATTTGTTCTTATATTCGTAAGCCATCTCTTAAAAAAATATTACCATATTTTTTTTCGCATTGTTTTATTTCTTTTTTCGTATGTGCGCAGTGATGGTGAGCACAGATTGTGTCCCTCGACGCGACGGTCGTCAGCACATATCTACACGGGCAAAGTTTTATGGTACAATTAGCTTTTTCTCACGGCTCCGCCCGCGTGATCTGCTTTTTCCGAGATAAAAAGTAGCCTATGTTCATCAGGGATAATGTAGGATTCTAATGGTGAAACAATTTCTCAGATCGGTCCAGTAGTTTTTAAGTTTATTCGTTACATACAAAAATACAAATCTTTCCTCTTTATAATTTTATTTTCATACTAGCTTTTGCTCGTGGCTCCGCCCACGTGATCAAACAAACAAACAAACAATCAAACTCTACAGCTTCATAATATTAGTATAGATTTGGGTAGCTTGGCAACGGAAGCCTTCAAATAATATTATTTGGGTAGCTTAGCAACGGAAGCCTTCAATTATGAATAATTTTCCCCGTTTTTGCAACATTTTTCACTGATGCTTCGCTTCTAATGGTCGCAGCGTAATGTTATATATCTTAAAGCCTTCCTCGATAAATGGACTATCCAACACAAAAATAATTTTTCAATTCGAACCAGTAGTTCCTGAGATTAGCTCGTTCAAACAAACAAACAATCAAACTCTACAGCTTTATTATTAGTATAGATAAGTACCAATTTTGCTAAAATGACAGATTCGTAAGTTTGCCGTGGATGTGACGATATTGTCTTAACCTCCAATTAAAATTTAATTTTTAATACCCATAATAATAATAACACAACGGAAATTGATTAGCTTTATCAGCACGTGTGTAGTGAAAATGTATTTTATGTTCATTTAACACAAGTTAACAAGGCCCAATGTAACGTATGATGTGTCCCTATGACTATTGATATAAGGTTGAAGTTTGCTGAACTCTCAAGAATTGGTTTGGCCTATTTTATTGCCCGGTGGCGCTAAAGGCCGTGGCACGCGCTCATACGCCTATACCGCCTATTATTCCTGTAAATTGTTTCCTAATTATATTGATGAGGGCCAATGAGAGATGAAACGCTTTCGGCTCCACTCGTAATTAATGTTCCCTTCGCCGAATAAAGGTGTAAATAGCCACCGTAACTGTGCTGAAATCTGGGGGACAAACTCTAGCATTTAGTCATATTCTTTATTCTGGCGCGATTTTTTTCCTCCGAAGAGGGAAGAAGCATTTATACAGGCCGGCATGACTCTGGTGACCACCGATAAACTCATTGTTTGTAGGGGGTTTTTAAACTACACTAAGCTTACCATCAAGTGTAGTGCAGTCACGTTGCCGTGCTCGGATAAAAAAAACATGACGGACCCAGTTTTTTTTTATAGCATACGCAAACGACTTGCAAACGAGCAAGTGGGTCACCTGATGGTAAGTGATCTCCACCGCCCATGTACGCCCACCGCCAGAAGAACCATTGGGAAAGGGAGGGGATTTGGGCTTCCGGATATCTCACTCACCGTACGAAACGCAGCAGCAAGCCGCTACTTTACGTTGGTTTTCTGTGCGACAGTGGTAACGACCCGGTCGAGCCAGCCCATTCATGCTGTAGACAAAACTGTCTACAGCGTGACTCTACCACTCATACAGTTTGGCGGAGTCTTGAGTTTAGATACACCAGTTGTAACTCGGCTTCTTCCGGTCCGGTAACCAACGCGTTGTTGCCATGCGGCCGATATGCGAAACAAACTTCCATTTCATTTTAGTTTCCTGTTCAGTATTATCCGAAAAAAATCGAATCCTAGGTTGTAAGTACGTACCAATATCATTGTATAACAAATAGCACGTGAAATACTTTCCATACTATGGCTTTTTTAAAGTAGTGCATAAAATTCTTATCGGTTATGTACCTACAGTTGTAACAATGCATATAAACTATGAGCATAAGTTCATCATCATCATCATCATCAGCCACAAGACGTCCACTGCTGAACATAGGCCTCTCCCAAAGATTTCCAGACCGACCTGTTGGAAGCGGCCTCCATCCAGCGACTTCCTGCGATCTTTATTAGGTCGACTGTCCACCTTGTAGGTGGACGTCCAACGCTGCGCTTGCCAGTACGTGGCCTCCATTCCAGAACCTTTCTGTCCCATCGGTTATCGGTTCTGCGAGCTATGTGGCCTATATAATGCTAATCATATTATATTTGAACAACATTAAAGCTTAGAATGATCTTGTTAGTACTGACGTTTTATCTACCCGGACACACTTACATTTAGCACAAACGCACATAGATTAAACTCTGTTAATCCCATGTGTTTACACATAGGTGTTTACGTTTTGAATTCTGAATACGACGATCCTAATCTCTCTCATAGCGGTATTGTCACAATGAGTTGACACATGCGCGTATCGTTAAAGCCATATATTTTTTAAATGTTTTATTTGATTGAATGACGATACGAGGATGTCGCTCGCCTGATAGTAAGTGCCACGCCTGCCCATAAACATTTACATAAAGCACTGAACTGCGCTCGACACCCTGAGACATAAGATGTTAAGTCTCATAATGCCCAGTAATTTCACTGGCTTCAATGTCCTTCAAACCGAAACACAACAGTGCTTACACACTGTGTTGCTTCGCGGCAGAAATAGACCGCGCGGTGGTACCAACCCAGACGGCCTCTCGCATACGAGTGAGCTAATCAGGTGGAGGAGACCTAATCGAGGGACCAGTCTCTCGTAGTTCCTGATACCCACGACACAAGACTCGTATCTTACTATGAGTTCAGGAATAGTCCTGATCTTGACGAGTTTATTTATTAACACGCTTTTATTAGCTTCAGACGTATGTATGTTGGTAGGTTTGTCTGTAAGCAACGGAATCTTTGAACGTGATTTTGACCTCCTTCAAAACGTCGGATTAAATTGTAATTTGGCATACTTATCAAGGACCGATGACAATGCAATATTATTTATTAGAAGTGTATTGGTGAGTAATATTGTGTGCAGGCGCCAGTGACGATGGCGCGGGCTGTGCTGTACTGTTGGAGACGATGCGAGCGCTGGCCGCCGCTCGCCGGCCGCTGCGGCACGACGCAGTGTTCCTCTTCAATGGCGCCGAGGAGAACATACTGCAGGCCTCGCATGGGTTCATCACACAGCACAAGTACCAATTCAAATCATTTGTTCTGCAAATTGGATCATAAATATCACTTTTACATGTCAACATTCTTTATACTAGATTAGTTTTATTTTCATCTTTTATCGGCATTTCGTGGCTAGCCATGAGAAGAAAAGCCAAAACAAACTCATGGGTTATGGCCTCTTTTAATGTCCAGACATTGACTTACCTACCAGAATTAAAAATAAAAAAAAATTAACATATAATAAAAAGATAACATAAAAATTAAAATTAACAATACATTATCTCCTCTCGCTAAACACCACTGTTAAAATTTAAATAACGTAGCCAATTAAAATAATAGCACCTTTGATAACCCAATATAGAAATAAAACAAAGATAAATACATACCAGACATAATATCAGCTTATTATGGATGATTACACTAAATCAACTAATGATTTCTTATGTTTACGCGAATATTACTCATTGAAATAAAACTAGTTTAAACGGTTTTTTATTTCATTTTGATCCCTACGTTTCGAAGACTTTTCAGCCTTCGTGGTCCTGGAGTGGACTGAGGTGTAGGTTGGCCCGAAATGTTAATGTTACATTATCTACCTTCAATCAACCCGTGACCACGAAGGCTGAAAAGTCTTCGAAACGTCGGGATCAAAATTAATAAAAAACCGCAATAAAATCCGTTTAAATTACAGTAGGGCCTCGATAATCCGAACATCAAAAAAACAACCCCTGTTCGGACTAAGGGAGCGTTCGGATTATAGTATGTTAGATATAAAACATAAGTTTATTTAGCACACTTTTCAGCAATCGTCAAAGTTTTATGTTTACGTTTAGGTGTAGGAACCATATTTATAACCTCAAATAACACGTGGCACGCAATGCACACTGTAATTTTGCAAAGACTAATGACAAACCACAAACAAATCAAAGCTCAGGTGTTACGGCGGGGGTGGAAGGGGACAGGGTCAGCAGTTCGGATTACAGCGACGTTCGGATTAGCCTGTGTACGGATTATCGAGGCCCTACTGTAGTTCTAAATCAACTAATTTTGTACATGGGCGATGGAGATCACTTACCATCAGGTGACCCACTTGCTCGTTTGCCGGCCTATGCTATAAAAAAAACTAATTTTGATAAATTTTGATTTCCCATAATTTGTGGTGTTTTTGCATAGGTACACCCAAACTTTCTATAAGCGGTTATTTTTTTGACAGATGGGCGAAGACTATCCGTGCGTTCATCAACATAGAGGCGTGTGGCGCTGGTGGGCGTGAGGTTTTGTTCCAGGCAGGACCACACGACCCATGGATCATGGAGGTAACATCCACTGCACTATACACTAGGGTTGTCAACGACACTGTTATATACAGTATTACACTTAATTTCGTTCCATTTTTTTTTATCCTGGCTCGGCAAAGTGACTACGCTACACCTGATGGTAAGTGTAGCGCAATCCAAGAATATTGTCGACCAACGATAAACAATGTGTCCATAGTTGGTCGGCAAGATCATGCCGGCCTGCCAAAGGGCCAAGGGGGAGGGGAAGGAAAAAGGGATGGGAAAAGGGTGAGGATCAGGGGGCAAGCCCCCTGGGGAGACCCGGATATACACTGGCTGACCCTGGAACGCGACCCACACAAGGTAGGCCACTATGGCAGGTTTTAGCACCAGTGTACGGTGGTCGCTATCCGGTCGGATACAAGTATAAATAATCCATAATACTGTTTATTGTTCCATGAAAATAAAGTACAGTAAAACCCCGGACTTACGCGATAGGTGGGACCGAGCGATAACCGTGTAAGTCGAATTCGCGTAAATCGGGGTACAACTTTGCATGTAAATACATAATTATAAAGTATGTTTAATTGGGACCAGAGTCTAAAGAAAATAATAATTTAGACGAACGAATGATGCTTGAATTCAACAATTGAGAGTCTTTCACAGCTTCTATATTTTTTTCTTTACCATCTATAACCGTTCGGACTGTCGATTCCGGTAGGTCAATTTTCTTTGCCATATCACAAATTTTTATTTATGCTTAGAAGGCTTTGGTAATATTCAGACCTAACAAGAAAAGAAAAACACTGTCTTTTGAGCGTAAACTTACGCTCAAAAGACAGTGTTTTTCTTTTCTTATTAGGTTCAAATTACACATTTTTTGTTTTTATGGATGACATAATCTGAGGTTATCAATAAAACGCAATGTAAGTAAAACAATTCCACACGGAACACGTTCGAACCTGTCGTAATCAGAACACTAACAGGGCAGAGTGGGAGAGCTGATGCACGAGGCCATCAAAAATAAAAACCGCGTATCTCCGAATTCGCGTAAGTCAGGGTAGCGTAAGTCGGGGTATTACTGTATACAACATAATGTTTCAATCAGCATTGTGGGCCGAATTAATGAATTAAAATAAATATTCATGATCTTTTTATTTGATTGAATGACGAGACGAGCAAAGCGCTCGCCTGATTGTAAGCGCCAAGCGTTGAAAGCACAGGAGTTTACGTGCAGGTGTATGCGGGCGCGGTGCCGCATCCATTCGCGTCGTCGCTCGCTCAAGAGCTATTCGAGAGCGGTCTCATCCCGGCCGATACAGATTTCAGAATCTTCCGAGATTTCGGCAACCTATCCGGTGAGTGATGATTATTATAATGTTAATTATTATTGTATGTTGCAACATTTTGGGTACATCAATAAGTTGCAGGGTGTTTATGGCCAATGGTGATAATTTACCATCAAGCCTTCTGCTTTGCGAAAGTTAGTTTGTTTGTTAACGTTTTCATGCCTAAATCAACAGGGAACCGATTTTGATGAATTTTAGTTCAGAGATAGATGGCACAGTTGAGGAACAGCTATAGGCTACTTTTATCCCGAAAAAGACTGTTCACGTGGGCGGAGCCACGAGCAAATGTTAATTCGAGTATAAAATATACATTCTGGCATTATTTCTGTATACACACAGTGCAAGTGAAACACAACAATGCTTACTGTCACACTGTTGCTTGTCGGCAGAAATAGACGGCGTGGTGGTACCAACCCAGACGGCCTCTCGCATACGAGAGACCTACCATATTTTTTTTATGGTATAGGCCGGCAAACGAGCAAGTGGCTCACCTGATGGTAAGTGATCTCCACCGCCCATGTACGCCCACCATCAGAAGAATCATGGGCGCGTTGCTGACCATAAAGGAAAGGGATAATTAGGGATAGGGAAGGGGAGGGGATCTGGGCTTCCGGATGTCTCACTCACCGTACGAAACGCAGCAGCAGCAATTTTATGTCGGTTTTCTGTGAGACATCCCACATGTCGGTAACCTCGTGTGTCATATCTAAATATTTGGTTAAAAGAAATTAATTATGATAATTATTATTGTATGTTGCAACATTTTGGGTACATAATTAAGGTGTTTATGGGCAATAGTGATAATTTACCATCAAGTGGCCCACTCATTTGCTAGACATCTGCTTTGCGAAAGTGTATTTGATTTGTTTGCGTAAATCGCTGAACCTATTTTGATGAATTTTAGTTCAATGATAGATGGGACAGTTGAGAGAGAGTTATAGGCTACTTTTATCCCGGATATACATTGGCTGATCCTGGAACGCGATCCACACAAGGTGTGTGGGTGACTATGGCAGGTTTTAACACCATGTGTACGGTGGTCGCTATCAGCTGGTTGTCGGTATAATGTGAGTGTGTTTGTTTGTCTGTGTGTAAGGCGTGGACTTGGCATGGAGCGCCAACGGTTACGTGTACCACACGTGGCTGGACACCGTGCAGCGGGTGCCGCGCGCCGCGCTGCAGCGCACCGGGGACAACGTGCTGGCGCTGGCCAACGGTATCGCACCATTACACCAATACACTATCAAACCTACATAACACACCATAAGGCTGCGGACTCTGCGCCAGCGGGCTTGGGCGGCGGAGGCGGAGACCCGGTCTCGAAGCCAGCGGGCAGATCGCGCGGCGTAGTGTTGTACTATGAGAAATTACTGTATGTTCACGGACGAAATTGATGTGAATATGATGTTCCATATCGCGCGGGCACCGCTCGACTGACGCGCGTCGCTCGTACGCCGCTCCTCGCGCCGCGCCGTGCCGCTGCCTGCGAGGCCAGATCCATATAAGTCTATGCATTAAGACGCGCCACCTGATGGTAAGTGATCTCCACCGCCCATGTACGCTCACAATACCAGAAGAATCATGGGCGCGTTGTCGACTTAAAGGAAAGGGATATTTGTATTTGGGCCTCCGGATATCTCCGGATATTTTACAGTAAAAAATGATGATGGTTTTGACATTTGCGCGTCGTGACTGTGACAGGTGACCACTCAACGTACTGCTGTGCTGTGGTGCGTAACACAACACAAAGCTGGTTTTCAGAGTCACCTTAAGTGACGTGCGGACAACAAACAACGTCAATATATATTACAATAACAATATAATGACAGCGTATTTCGTTCTTACTATTTATGAGTAGTAATGTCTGCCATCACGCCAGCGCCCGGCTTGTTAGTCATTTCGTAGCATATATTTTTTGTAGGCTTGCTGTCCAGCGAGAGCCTGGAGAGCGAGGTGGACCGTACCTCCCGGCAGCCCGTGTTCTTCGACGTGCTGGGCGTGCTGGTGGTATCGGCTCGGGCGCCGTTAGCATTAGCACTGTGCGCCGCCACTGTCCTCCTGGTGCTGGGCAAGATACATCTCAACGCGACGCACGCCAAAAAACACCGTGAGTCATACACACGATAGCCATAAACCCCAAAAAGCATTGGCTTGACGTATTGGAGGGAGACATGAGAGCCAATGGTCTCACTATAGAGGATGCTCAAGATCGGGCGAAGTGGAGGCGTTTAAGTAGGAAGGCGGACCCTGGCACTAAGCCGGGATAACGCAAGGCAGAAAGAAAGTCATACAGACGATACTTATTGTGGTTTTCCCCTTTTTTTATAGCATAGGCCGGCAAACGAGCAAGTGGGTCGCCTGATGGTAAGTGATCTCCACCGCTCATATACGCCCACCACCAGAAGAATCATAGGCGCGTTGCCGACCTTAAGGAAAAAGGATAATTAGGAATTGGTAAGGGGAGGGGATTTGGGCTTCCGGATATCTAACTTACCGTACGAAACGCAGCAGCAAGCCGCTACTTTACGTCGGTTATCTGTGAGACAGTGGTAACGACTCGATCGAGCCAGCCCATTCATATTGTATACAAAACTGTCTACAACGTGGCTCTACCACTCATAAAATCAATCCTATTTTTCCAAATCCTATTTTTATTTATTTAAATTCGAGCCGCGATCGAACTCGTGTAACCTGTTTTTATGATGTGATGTTGGGTTTGACCTTAATTTGTTAGAAGTTTTTATCGGTCTCTTGATTGTTTTTTTATTTTATTTGCCTTAATGACGAAACGTAGGTCACTCCCTTGATAATAAGGGCAACGCCTGCCCATAAACACAACACTCTGATTAACAAAGTATTGCATGGCATTGGACTGTGCTTGTCACCTTGAGACATAAGATGTCAAGTGTCATAATTTTATTTGGTTTTAATATCCTTCAAACCGAAACAATACTGCTTACATATTACTGTTTGACGGTCGAAATAGACAAAGCGGTGATACCAATCCAAACGGCTTTGGTAGCACCAACTACTCAGTAAAAAAGATGTTACTTACTTTATTGTTTTTTTTAATGCTCAAATTCTCTTCTTCTTATTCCATATTTATATCAAGTGGGTGGAAAAGAACCTATATTCGTCACCTAAAATTGACGGCTAATTTGAAAAAAAAAACAAATAAATCTCCGTGTACCTTATTGTAACCTTGGAGTAATTAAGCATTAGCTTTATTTATATAAGCCATGTTTTGCAATGTTCATTAAATGGTAATTTTGAAACTTAGTGTAAACACTGAATTATTTTTCCAATTTTAAAAAGAGATAAAATATTAACTTGGGTGCCTTTTTTTTTTACAAAAAAATACGGACCGATTTACTTTTATGTGCATATTTCCTCTATATTTTACTCCAAAGAGTAAATTAACAAAGTATGCAAACCACCCTTAAGTGCGTAATATTGTTGTCGGTACGCGTACAATTGAAAAGTAATTGAGTTGTTTATATAGTGAAGTTATTGTGAATTTCCCGGCATATGTAAGTCGCATCACGGGTGAGTTGTACAAGACCGACATCGTGATGACTAGTAGTTTTAAACTCCCCCAAACCAATAATGGCAGATGTCTCTGCGCAGTGGCCGTCCTAGCCGAGGTTCGTATCCCAAAGGGGGTGCCTTCAGCGTGGTCACTTTGGCTTGAAAGCGCCTAAGGGCCGGCGCTCATTGACGGCATGGCACGGCATGGCACGGCAGGTCATGCTGCGGCATCCCGCGGCGTCCCGTGGCATGCCGTGGCATCCTGCTGAATGCCCAGCCACTCTCTCTCTCTCTCTCGCGCACCGCGGCATTCCGTGGAATGAAACGGCATGCCACGGGACGCCGCGGGATGCCGCGGCGCGTCGCGTCATGCCACAGCATCCCGCGGCACGTCGCGGCACTGTGGTATTGAAATAAAGTAACGTGAATTCTAAACTCGTGGCAATAAGATTCAAAATAATTTGATTAGTAATAAAATCCTTTGCCATGCCATGCCGTGCCATGCCGTCTATGAGCGCCGGCCATAAAGCGTTCACCCAAAAGTCCGGTGAAGCTGTATACAGCCGACTAGCGTCAGGCTTATAGCAAGCTACCAAACATCCGGTTCTCCCCAGGGGGCTTGCCCTCTGATCCTAACCCTTTTCCCATCCCTTTTCCTTCTCCTCCCCCTTAGCCCTTTGGCAGGCCGGCATGATCTTGCCGACCTACGATGGACACATTGTTTATCGTTGGTCGACACTATCCTTGGATTCCGCTACACTTACCATCAGGTGTAGCGTAGTCACTTTGCCGAGCCGGGATAAAAAAAATAAAACAAAAAAAGAGGTGTGTGAGGTTATAGTTGATGTGCAGTGTTGGTGTCGCGTGGCGCGTGGTGGCGGTGCGTGTTGCGTGCGTGCGGGTCGCAGTGCGCGTGCGCGTGCGCGGGCGCGTGCTGCGCGGCGGCGCTGGCGTTTGTACTGCACGCACTCGGCGCGCGGCTCCGGTTCTACGCGACCGCGTGGCTGCTCGCACCGCTCTACGCTATACCAGGTCAGATATACTTGTTATGGCTACATCTTCATTTATTTTTATTATTAACGTATTGGGGGGAAATATGAGTGACGACCAATGGTCCCGAAAAATACATCTTTAGGTCGGATAAAATGGAGACTTTACCCGATCTAAATATGTATTTTTTGATGATGTCAGATACGTCTCAGTAAAAATGGATCTCTGAGACAGATATGCCAAATAGTAAAATTTAGTGTATTATTTTCTTTAAAAATGTCCAATGTTAATAATAAATTGCCACCAAATTATCTCTAAAATCATTTTCAAGGTTGTTCAATTTACACAACTTTTAGCATATAACTCCAATTACAACAATACACAACTTGCCAGAATCAATCAAATGAGTAAAGAACATACTATTTGTTTTAAAAAAAATCCCTCGTCATACAAACATACCTACATTATTATTTTTAAAAAATTTCGATATTGATACAACCCAAGGATTCATACTATTATTAAGATAAAAACATAATAACGCTCAAAATGAGCTCTTGAACTTCATTTGGAGACTTTATGTAATTTGTAAAATAAAATACAATAATATAGAATTTTATTTTGAATCTTACTTTAAAGGAATGCCTGATTTAGACTTTTTTTTTTCATTTACATGTTATCTCGATTAAATGCGGATGGGGTTTAAGGATTTATTTTATTTTGGATATGGCTAAGAGGGATATAACTATGTGAATTAAAATAGTATTTGGCAAAAAGGCTCATGAGGATAACAATGAAGAAACTCGTATTGGGTAACTTTATTTCGATTATTTGGAATAATATTTTACAAGTTTTATCTTTTTACATGTGATCAATAAACATACATTGATACTCATAACTAAACATATACTATTTTCATGATCAAAGTTTATCGTTTGTACATAATAATATACTCTTACAGCACTGGCAGCATCATGGGCGACAGCACTGTTATTATGGCGTCGTGTGGGCGGCGTGGGTGGCGTGGGCGCGGCCAGCATGCGCGGGTGGTGGGGGGCGCAGGCCTGGCACGACGCGGGGGCTCTGCTGGCGGCCTCGTGTCTCGTGCTGTGCGCCGCCAAGGGGCTGCGCTCAGGGTTCCTGCCGCTACTCTGGGCGTTGCTGCCGACACTCGCAGATCTACACCCGTTTGGTAATCTACATTCATTTGATAATCGATTTCTCATATCGATTAGGTATCGATACTTTTTGTCCATGAAAACCCCAAAACAGTAATAATCCCATCAGAATATTGAGTCTTCAAGGAAATCGAATTACTTCTTTACCTATAACTTACCACCGATAAAGTCATTGCTTGTCAGTGGTCGCTGCATTTTTTGGACTGTACTACGCTTACCATCAGGTGTAGTGCAGTCATTTTGCCGTGATAGGATAAAAAAATGTCCAAATAATAGTGTCGACAAATTTTCGACACATGAGGCGTGTGTATGGTTGCAAAACAAAACGCAGGGCTCTTTTCTAAATATCCAAATAATAATATATTGTAAATAGACACCAATAGGCCACATTAGATTTTTTTTACACTTAGGATACAGGCAACCCTTGCAATATCTCCTTCCGGGGCCACAGGGTAGGGGAAGGATAAAGGGGTGGGAAAGAGATACAATCAGGGGGCAAGACCCCTGAGGAGAACTGGATATACACTGGCCGACCCTGGAACGCGACCTACACAAGGTCACTATGGCAGGCTTTAACACCAGTGTACGGTGATCACTATCCGGTCGGATACAAGTATCCTCCCACCATCAAGGCCACATCAGTAGTACAGTAAACAGTAGTAGATTTCATGCGACGGCGCAAATAAATATATAAATAAATAAATAAATACACCCAACAGTCACATACATAGTCCTGACCCCACAGTAAGATACGAGTCTTGTGTCGCGGGTATCAGGAACTACGAGAGACTTCTGGTCTCACAACACCCAGACCCCGAGACAAATATTGGTGGATCACACAAACATCTGTCTCGGTGCGGGGATCGAACCCGCGGCTTCTCGCTTCACAGCCGGCTACTCGCCCGCTGCGCCACGGAGGCTGTCAAATGATTTCAACAGCGAGTTTACCCCCACAGGTGGAGGGGTGAACAAGTGGCGCCGCGTGTGGTGGTGTGTGGGATGGATGTTGCCCATGCTGCAGACGTGGTACCTGGCGTTAGGGTCGCTGCACACCATGGTGCCACTCATGGGACGCGCCGGAGCAGCTCATCCCACTGATGTAACTACCAAAAACACGTTATATAAATAACACAACAAAATAACCAGCGCTACCTTTATTGCATTTAAACTACATGTTGACAAGAAAAAATCATGAGATGGCGCCACTGGCACATCTACATCGCGATGTCAAGATTTTATCCGACGTTTTGAAGTAGGTCAAAATCACGTTCAAAGACAAGTTACAGACAAACCTACCAACATACAAACATACCAACATACATACGTCTGAAGCTAATAAAAGCGTGTTAATAATAAATAACACTACTACTATACTAGTATACAGTATACTTGCAGCGATAGCTCAGCGGGGAGTGGTACGGATTGTCGAGACGAAAGTTGCAGGTTCGAAACGAGCAAGAGTATACACCGACGACTTCTCTAAGTTACGTGTATATTAATTGCTGATTATCGCTTGCTTTAACGGTGAAGGAAACATTGTGAGGAAACCTGAATACCTGCGAATTTCGAAGGTATGCGAAGTCTGCCAACCTGTATGAGACCGCACGGCGTGGTAGACTAAGGCCTAACCCTTCTAATATAGTAGAGGAAGCCCGTGCCCAGCTGTGGGACGTGTTTAGTACAGGACTAGTATTGTTATTATATAAGCACAGGTCAGTATCTCTTAGGTGGCAGAAGTGCGACTAATGAACTAATAGGGTGTCGAGATCATTCCACGTCCACCTCGGCTCATACTAATATTAAAAATATAAATTGCGACCTAATTTTTTTGCCCAATTTTAATTCTGTTTTCGCAAAACATTTACGATTTCGTATTATTATTCTTGTTGCATATAAAATTATACTTAAATTACAAACACAGTGTAATAACATACATCCTTTATGCAGGTAATAATGTCAGTACTGGTGTCGTCGCTGGTGATGACCGCCTGCAGCTGGATGCTGCCGCTCCTCATCGCGACCAGGAACCCATGGAAACTGGTTAGTACTATTTTTTTTGTAGCATACACTGGCAAACGAGCAAATGGGCCAGTCACCAGATGGTAAGTGATCTCCACTGCCTATGTACGCCTACAATACTTAAAGAATCATAAGCGTGTTGCCGACCTTAAAGGGAAGGGATAATTAAGGGATTGGGTAAAGGGGGATATTTGGGTCACCGGATATCTCACTCACTGTACGAAATGCAGTAGCAAGCCGCTATTTTATGTCGTTTGATGCCGTTTTCTGTGAGACAGTGATAAGGAATCGGTTGAGCCGGTTCATTCACGCTCTACAGCGTCTACAGTGTGGTTCTGTCAATTGAAGATGGTTTGATGTTTTTTACCTGATCACGGTAAAGTGACTGCACTACACCTAATGGTAAGCACAGTGCAGTCCAAAAAAAACAGCGGCCACCGATAAACAATGAGTTTATCGGTGGTCATCAGAATCATGCCGGCCTGTATAAATATTTCTTCCCAATCCAAAGAGGGGAGAAGGGGCCTGCGACAGGACAGGCGGATGATCATTGTAGGCACAGGGACACAAGGAAGTAACCCTATACTTGCCCTAACCGACCATCAAAGTCATGACGCAAGCCCCTCGGATGAACCGGATATACAATGGGTGATTCTGGCAGTCTGCACAAGGTACAGGAGTGAGTAGGTGATGTTTGAACCCTGTTCAGATATGGTTCGGTCTGTGCGTGGGCGTGGTGGCGGCGGTGGTGGCGAGCGCGTCTCCTCACCACACGGCGTACAGCGACACCCGGCCGCAGCGCGTCATGCTGTTCCACACGCGCCGCACGCTGCACGCCCCGCCGCACGCCACGCCGCACGCACCGCCGCACGCCACGCTACAGCGCAACATGTACTGGGTGCCGGACCTCGACGTCAACACTCCGCACGCGTTCAGGGACCACGGTGAGGATGACACGCTACTATACACACACATACACACGCGCGCATGCCATGCACGCACACACACAAACTATCCCCTACATATACTTGATCACAATATGTCAGTTGACTCATCGTTCTTGTATCAGCACTACATTAAGTGTGAACAATCAGCACTGGCCAGCGAAATTCATTTTTTTTTCTGTTTTTTAAAATTATAGCTCTATCTATCTTTCGATATAATTATCCTTCGATCCATAAAAAATTTGAACAAAAATTCTAAACCTAGGGGCAGAAAAATAGAGGATCATTGCGTATTCACTCACTGATTTCACAGAGTTATTGTGTACAAAATTATTAACCTTTTTTATTGATCTTCAAAACTAACTTCTTAATGTATATCTAAATAATTATGAGTCGTTATTCCTGATATAAATTTAGTGTGGGGTCGGGACTATGTAAGTGACTTTTGGGTGTATATATCTATCTATATATATAAAAATGAATCGCTGTGCGTGTGTCTCGCAAAAACTCGAGACTGGCTGTACCGATTTGGCTAATTCTGATCTTGAAATATATGTGGAAGTTCAGGGAAGGTTTACCCGGTGAGAAAAAATGAGTAACATAAATAATAAGTAAAGGAAAACACTAAAAACGACAACTTAATTTTCCAGTACAAACTGTTCCTGGATATGATAATAAGTTTAAAGAAAACACTAAAAACGGCAACTTAATTTTCCAGTACAAACTGTTCCTGGGTATGAAACACTTGATGTTTTTTTGAGGACAGGACAGGACAGGATGGGACGGGGCGGGACGGGACGGGACGGGACGGGACGGGACGGGACGGGACGGGACGGGACGGGACGAGACGAGACGGGACGAGACGGGACGGGAGGGGACGGAACGGGACGGGACGGGACGGGACAGGACGGCACGGGACGGGACGGGATGGGACGAGACGGGATGGCACGGGACGGGACGGGACGGGACGGGACGGGACGGGATGGGACGGGACGGGACGGGAGGGGACGGGACGGGACGGGACAGGGACACGGACACGGACACGGACACGAACACGGACAAGACACGGACAGGGACCGGACTGTCCCACCGGGGGGAGGTGGAAGACGATTAAATGTGCGACGGGCTACCTCACGTGCAATGGTGCAGTACCTCACTTAATTGCATTTAATGTAAATGAAACATTTGTATTAAGTTTTGACCACATTTTACACAAATATATTATGTAGGTGATACGAAGTTCACCGGGTCATCTAGTCTATATATATAAAAATGAATCGCTGTGCGTGTGTCTCGCCAAAACTCAAGACTGGCTGTACCGATTTGGCTAATTCTGATCTTGAAATATTTGTGGAAGTTCAGGGAAGGTTTACCCGGTGAGAAAAAATGAGTAACATAAATAATAAGTAAAGGAAAACACTAAAAACGACAACTTAATTTTCCAGTACAAACTGTTCCTGGGTATGAAACACTTGAAGTCTTTTTGATGTGAAACATCTATAAGCGCAGGTATAAACCGGATTGTTGGCGTTGCGAAGCTTGCCGTGATGACGGGTCGCCACGCTATAATAGACAGGACAGGGACAGGACAGGGACAGGACAGGATAGGACAGGGACAGGACAGGGACAAGACAGGGATAGGGACAGGACAGGGACAAGACAGGGATAGGGACAGGGCAGGACAGGACAGGGACAGGAAAGACAGGACAGGACAGGACAGGGTAGAAAAGGGACAGGACTGGGACAGGACAGGGACAGGACAGGACAGGGACAGGGACAGGGACAGGACAGGGACAGGGCAGGGACAGGACAAGACAGGGACAGAACAAGATAGGACAGGACAGGACAGAGTCAGGGACAGGACAGGGGGAGAGGACAGGACAGGGATAGGACAGGACAGGGAGAGGACAGGACAGGGACAGGACAGGACAGGGGCAGGACAGGACAGGGAGAGGACTGGACAGGGACAGGACAGGGACAGGGACGGGGACAGGACAGGACAGGACAGGACAGGG
Organism: Amorpha juglandis; assembly: GCA_949126905.1. Classification (NCBI taxonomy): domain Eukaryota; kingdom Metazoa; phylum Arthropoda; class Insecta; order Lepidoptera; family Sphingidae; genus Amorpha; species Amorpha juglandis. The sequence goes on from OX421383.1 coordinate 2,561,283, forward strand.
ACAGGACAGGGCAGGAAAGGGGCAGGAAAGGGACAGGACAGGGACAGGGACAGGGACAGGGACAGGGACAGGGACAGGACAGGACAGGACAGGACAGAACAGGGACAGGGACAGGACTGTCCCATCGGGGGGAGGTGGAAGACGACCTGACTTAGGTCATCGAAGTCAATTAAATGTGCGACGGGCTACCTCACGTACAATGGTGCAGTACCTCACTTGATTGCATTTAATGTAAATGAAACATTTGTATTAAGTTTTGACCACATTTTACACAAATATAATATGTAGGTGATACGAAGTTCACCGGGTCATCTAGTTTATTGATAAATACCAATATTTATGAATGTAATTCAGTATTAATGGTCTGTCTATACGTAACCGTCAGTGTCGGAGCTGAGTAAAGCTGAAGCGGTCACCGCGGAGGAGTGCCTCCGCTGGGTGTACTGCGGCGCGCCGTACTACCTGCCGGTGCTGTCGCTCATCAGCACGTCGCACTCCGCCCCGGCGCCTGCGCCCCCGCTCGCGGCGGTGCACACCCACATGCACCTCGACAAGATGTCCCACACCACGGCCTTGTTGCGGCTTAATATTACCGGTATGACGCAACTGTGGTTTGCATTTTTGAAGTGATAACTTTTTATGGGAGGGTGAACCGAAACGTTCCGTAACGCGAGCGCTCCATCGACCAGCCAGCGTTAGCCGACCTCCCTGGAACATCGATAATTTCGAAGTCCCACACAGTGACCAGTCGGCTTGGACCGGACTTTGACACGACTTTGACACGACTTCGACACGACTTTGACACGACTTTGATACGACTTTGACACGACTTCGACACGACTTTGACACGACTTTGACACGACTTCGACACGACTTTGACACGACTTTGATACGACTTCGACACGACTTCGACACGACTTTGACACGACTTTGACGCGACTTTGACACGACTTTGATACGACTTTGGCACGACTTCGACACGACTTTGATACGAGTTTGACACGACTTCGACTAGACTATGACACGACTTTGATACGAATTTGACACGACTTTGATACGACTTTGACACGACTTCGACACGCCTTTGACACGACTTTGATACGAGTTTGACACGACTTCGACACGACTTTGACACGATTTTGACACGACTTTGATACGACTTTGACACGACTTTGATACGACTTTGACACGACTTTGACGCGACTTTGACACGACTTTGATACGACTTTGGCACGACTTCGACACGACTTTGACACGACTTTGACACGAGTTTGACACGACTTTGATACGACTTTGACACGACTTTGATACGACTTTGGCACGACTTCGACACGTCTTTGACACGACTTCGACACGAGTTTGACACGACTTTGATACGACTTTGACACGACTTTGACACGACTTTGATACGATTTTGACACGACTTCTACACGACTTTAACACGACTTTGACACGACTTTAACACGACTTTGACACGACTTTGATACGACTTTGACACGACTTTGACACGACTTCGACACGTCTTTGACACGACTTTAACACGACTTTGATACGACTTTGACACGACTTTGACACGAATTCGACACGTCTTTGACACGACTTCGACACGTCTTTGACACGACTTTGACACGAGTTTGACACGACTTTGACACGACTTTGATACGACTTTGGCACGACTTCGACACGTCTTTGACACGACTTCGACACGAGTTTGACACGACTTTGATACGACTTTGACACGACTTTGACACGACTTTGATACGATTTTGACACGACTTCTACACGACTTTAACACGACTTTGACACGACTTTAACACGACTTCTACACGACTTTAACACGACTTTGACACGGCTTTGGCACGACTTTGATACGACTTTGACACGACTTCGATACGTCTTTGACACGACTTTGATACGACTTTGACACGACTTCGATACGTCTTTGACACGACTTCGACACGACTTTGACACGACTTTGACATGACTTTGACACGACTTTGACAGGGCTTTGACCGGACTTCGTAACGTAACGCGTTAAGAGAAGCCAGACAGAGTGGCGCCGTAACGTAACGCTTTACGGCGCCACTCTGTCTGGCTTCCCTTTCTCTCACGCATACGGTAGCAGTAGGCAGGCTCCTCCGCTCTCACTTTAACCCACATTAGTTTAAGTTATCACTTCTGTCGAGCGTCCCGGGACGCACACTTTTTTTTTTTTATTAATTTAATGGATAAGTTACGTTTTGCCATTTATAATCGAAATAAGTTTACATAATGATTTCTTATATTTAGGCGAATATAACACATTGAAATAAAACTAATATAAACTGATTTTTTCGCAACATATTTATAATTAATTTTATACCTTTTTTAAATTAATTTTTCATTAACAAAAAAATTTACAGTAAACGTAAACTGAAGATACACACTGTAACATTAATTTTCCTCGACAACCTACATCTCAGTCCACGTCGTAGGTTTATTAATATGGTTGCGTTGGCACAAGGTCTTTCTTCTGCTTCGCATTAAGCCGGCTTCATACACGAATGCGTCTTGTCTACGGTGGGCTTGACGTCAGGTAGGCGGCCAGTCATAAAAACTACAGCCAAAATTTTCCTGTAACATGTGCCGCTGTAACCATAGGCTGGCTCCCTATCACATCATGAGACGGAGATACGCTGGGCGAAATGTGTGTGAACTGGTAACACCTCTGCCTACCTGTTTACAGTGGGAGTACAGAGTGCGTGTGTATAGAGTGCGAAATGTTTAAATGTAAATATGCAGGTCCGAACCACGTGGTGGTGATAGTGTCCCCGGTGGCTGGCGCGCGACTCACCTGGACCAGTCTCGTGGAGTCTCCACTGGCGGGGCCGGTCTGGACTCCGCATCACAGGAACACCTATTTCTTCGCACTGCACCACGCACGAGAACCTAAGCCTTGGTTGTTCGACATTAGGATAGAGGTAACTGATCGTTTGAACTTATTTGCGTATGTATGCTTACTATGTGAAGATATTTAGAAAAAAATATTTGCATTGCACACACACACACACATATAGAGAGAGAAAGGAAAGTAGACGCAAAACTACCGTTCTGGTACTGAAACGCAATTTAAGTATTCAAGATCATATTGCACATGTTAAGACCCTCTTATCTGTTTCAATTGTGTGATAATGACGGGCTTTTTTTTTTATTGCATAGTCGGGCGAACGAGCAAGAGGGTCACCTGATGGTAAGTGATCTCCATCGTCCATGTACGCCTACAATACTAGAAGAATCATAGGCGCGTTGTCGACCTTAAAGGGAAGATTTTTAAGGGATTGGGAAAGGGGGATTTGGGCCTCCGGATATCACTCATCGTACGAAACGCAGCAGCAAGTCGCTATTTTACGTCGACTTTCTGTGAGGTAACGACCCGGTTAAGCCGGCCCATTCATGCTGTAGACAAAACTGTCTACAGCGTGGCGCTATCACAATCCTGTCGGTTGTTGAGTACCTTTCAGTATTCGGGTCTGAAAACAATATATTATACTCGTGTACTGGCCCACAGATGCTGCCTAAGTTGTGTGTTGTGCTGATCTGTGTATTGTATATGTGATTAGTATGTTTCATTTTAGCGGGAGTCCAGTGTGGAGACGACGAGTAATGCAAGTTGGGCGGACTTGTCTATAGCGGGGCACAGCATGTTCGGCGAGCGGCGTCTGCACGAGCAGCACGCTCGTCTGCTGCGCGCGTTCCCGACGTGGGTCGCGCCCACCGGCTGGGGGGTCGACCTACATCTATACTCTGTTTGAACTGACCACCACGACCACCACCGTCCAATACCACCACAGCCCGCTTACCATGAGTAACCTTTGTTCATATCGACTAGTGTATCCTAACGTGACATGGAGAGAGTGATAGAGACACCATGAGAAAATGAGACGGCAGTATTCTAGTATCGTGAATACCGATTTGACATGTTAATTTCGATTTAAATGTAGAGTTAGCACAAGAAAACGAATCGACATAGTTATCTAGAGGCCTTATGTTAAACGCGCAGATCTCAAATGGATGCAAATATGCAATAACATGTTAACCCATATCGAGATTTGCTGCACACATTTGCTGGTGGTAAAATATTCATATCCGTCCGGATAGCGACCACCGTACACATGGTGTTAAAACCTGCAATAGTGATGCATACGCCTTGTATGGTTCGCGTTCCAGGATCAACCAGTGTATATCTGGTTCTACTGAAGGGTTTGCGACATGACTTGATGGTTGGTTGAGGCGGGTATAGGGTTACATCCTTGTATCCAGCCTGGCCAAGTTTTTTTTGCGTTTATTTTTCCAATGTTATTATTACTGATAGTGGTTTTGCCGTTTCCAAATAGTCGGGAATACATATCGGTATCATTCCGTAGGAGTGTATGCGCTAATGAGATTATTTTTATTATTAGTTGAATCTCTTACATACAGCAGTATTTTTTATTTCAATTTAAATAAACGATAGTTTGACTCTTCGGATAGGTTACACATATCAGCCAATCAGAATACAGTTAGAAGGTCACGTGTATAAATTATACAATTTGATTGTTTGAATTCCGGGATGTATCCGGGTGATCAAACTAAGATCGTTTATTTAAATTGTCTATTAGACAATTGTGATCAAATACCAAACTACTTGACAATTAGTATGGTGCTATGTCTGCTTTGTTTGCAATTACTCTTTACTAGGCGTGGATTGATAATAGGAGGAGTCAATTATTGTTAAATGGTAGACTAAAGGGTAACTATTTTTATCCTATGCTACACCGGGTGGTATATGCAGTGCAAGAATTGTGTCGACCAAGCTGTAATGCTTCTATTACGCTATAAAGTGTTTAGATTTTTTTATGTTCTTCAAACAAGAAGATTCTTGTAAATCGGGTATATTTTTATGTTATGCTAAATATGAGGTGATGGACTACGAAAGAACAATTGCAAACTCCTGAATGGATAACATATGTATCGTGATTTGGTGTTAAGTGTTGGTTATTGAAGTAGGTATTAATGTTTTAGTTAAATTTATTATTTATAGTGCTTTACTCAGGCTGATAAATCTCCATATTGCCTGAGTCGGGCTAGTTTTAGGTGTTTGACAAAGATAAAATGCATCTTAATTTATAAACTGAAGTGCAATGTCCCTATCGATATGCAGTATATGTCCCTATCGATACGCAGTATCAATAATCGATAATTAAACCAAACATTTACAAGAAAATGTTAGTGCTATCGATATTAAAGGTATGTTTTTATACAAATGAGTGTCGAAACGAGATTTAATACTTTCCTATTTTATTAAAAGGTACTTTTAGTGGCTAACTGTTTAAATTATATCTTACAATATCGATATTTGTAGCTATTCTGTTGCCACCCGCCTAAACTAAAACCAAATTTTAATCAGTCGGGTTTTATTTCAAAGGCAACCTTTTTACACAACAGAATTAACTCCATCCATCCATCAATCCGTAACGTTTTACTCCTGTCAAATTTAATATAATAAAGTCCTTTGTAACACCCATTGGGCAGAAATAAACTAATAATAATTAAGTTTAATTGGTGACAACAGAATAGATACTATTGTTACTTATTTAATTAGCACTCGCATTAAATAGATTTGATCACCAATGAAATTCCCGATCCACTAGGACACGGTATATGTTACCGTGACTAGGATCCCCTTCTTGAATCTACTGGGGGCTTTGTTTTGATATTTTATCCAAAATTATTAATGAATTAGTCGACATAACAACACGGCACTAGAAAGCAGTCTTGTTTAAATTACATACTTTTGTTTTTATAATTATTTAGCAGTGACTAACGTGGTTTCGCACGTAGCGTTCGTGATCGCGGTATTGAGTTGCGGCTTGCTCAGCAACTTTTGTGCCACAAATTTTGTTCAGGGTAGGACATCTAATAGATAATCTAGATAGAATCTATCGATCGATACATATAGATGACGTATCATTAGATGTAGATAGAATCTAGATCTAATGATATAGATGTCATCTATATGTATCGATGTATTGGAGTGAACGTATGAGTAAGCTTTTACCACATGTCCTGCCCAGCCCTGCTAGCGGTAGATACATATCGATAAGATATCGCATTAGTGACAAAGGAAGGTCTATTACATACTCCTTCATGGACACATAGTCCATGAAGAGCTACTGAACTTTTCCAGATGATTGATTCGGCGTTTGATTCCTTTGTCTTGTCTGTTTGTGTTGCATGTATGTGTGGTACACGGTGTAACAGTGCTCTGTGTACCGATGTCGTCTATGCCTCAGCGTAAGGGCCTTGCCACATAACAGCTTAACTACACGTAACGCCGATCTTCAATTTAGTTTTTTTTTTTTTTACCTTCATATATGTATTGTAAATTAAAGGTGTGTGTATGAACTTAAACGACGGAATATCGGCGACATAAATTATGTTGTAGTGCATCGCGAGGCCCTAAGACGAGTTGTCGATTTGCAACACTTGCAACACAACAATTACAACACTTCAACAAATTGCAATCGACAAATGTTGTAAACACAATCAAATGAGTTTAACTAAAGCCAACTTACTTTGACGACAGCTCGCCTTATTGTAGCGTAAGATAGGAAAAATGGTGGAGGTTGTATAGGTAGTATTGTCTACGTCACGGTGTACATATCACGGATAAAACCCTATTTATACGGAGAGTTTCTTGTACGACATAGACGAGAATATGACAGAAAAACTAATCGACAAAGTTACATCTCCATTTCTAGTATTCCAATGGCATAACGTGGTCATTTCCTGTTTACTCTCCCTCCTGTCATGCGATAAACTCTCTTCGTGTAAATGGGGCTTTAAGTAGAGATCTCGACGTAGTGAGGGCGCTAGAACGAACGTGGATTTTGGCGACATCGGCTTTGCTAGCCCTCTTTTATTTCCCAGTCGGAAAGAAACCGTTATATTAGCCTAATTATACACACATTTATGAGAATGTAAGTATTGTTGACAATCAAATGATGGCAAAAATTACTCAAACAAAAACAAATTAACAACTCGGGGATTCCCACAGAATCATCTAACTTTCATAGTGCTGCCAGATGGAACAGACTTTGGATATTACTTCGCGAACCAAAATAAATACAAAAACTTTAATAACTTGTAAATCTTTCTTGCGGAGCCCCTTTAGACGCGAGTCCGTCGGTGGTCGCCGATGTCGCCGACGCCTAACGCCGCCACTACCTCGAAACGAGGGACCGACAGCCCTAGCGTATGAAACAATATTGCTTTACTGTGATCTTATCAATGGTTTTTGTTATTATAAATTAAATTATTATCTCGTTTATTTTGTGTTTCTTATTCTATGCTCTTCTGTCCATAAACACCACTCAGAACTGTTCAGCCTTTCACTGCACCTCATTATTTACCCTACTCACTGGTATTTGGCAGTAGAAACAGACAAAGTGAAGAAACCTACCCGGATGGACTCGGGCATACGATACCTATTACCTACTCTCTAATCAGAATAAGACGATATAGATCGACCACTTGATAAAAGAGATGAGTCATACTAGGTAAAATACCTACTTAGTCTTGCGAGTTAAGAATTTCAAAAGAGATTCGTTCCAAAAACTAGTTCCACGAGTATTTAGAAGCATATGTTCCATAAGTACTGTTTATATTACAAGTTTCCGACCGTTTAATCCCCTTTGAACAAAGTATGAACCTTAACAAATATCGATATGACTTTAAAGATTCACAGTTATTTTACTTCCGATTCATGAAACACACTGTAATTTACATGTGTTATATAGTAGGGATTGAAATTAAATAAAACTATTCATAGTTTTCGATATGATGTTTCGGATAGTTACATCGATGTTTTAGTTTAAATTTATTTTAACCTAATCAGAAATGATAAAAAATACAGTTTTCTAAACTCCTAGTAAATTGTGTCAATTCTTTGCAAAAATACCTAATATTTCATTATTTTTTTTCCAATACAAACCGCGCTCCTTGTAAAAACACTCTCTCGGATTATTTTCACAAGTAATAGAAATTAAATGAAACAAACTACAAGGTAAAATTAGGGATAAACCAAAACCATTCGATACATCGAAAGAAAATATTGATCATCGAAAATTTAATTGCTAACAATACATCGGTTGAGTTCGATACATCGATATGGAAACATACGTCGATATTTGATGTATAACATGCATCCCTAGTATGTAAATTGTAAATTTATTTGTTTCTGCTGTAATGTTCAAGTTTCTGAAATGTTACGCTAAATCCGGCCGAACGCGGTATTTTTAATTCTAGTATCTAAACAATAACCTATGTATTTACATATACAGACTTAAAATCTAATAATAGCATAAATGGTTCAGTTAAATACCGTTGAACTGTGAAAACCAGAATCCAAAGCCGGCATAGTCATGTAAGTACAAGATATACTCAAGTTGTTAGTTTCCGTGAATGTTTGAGTAATGTTTGGCGATGTTATGGGCACTGGGCAGGTCGGCGAGTCCCCGTGGCGCGTTGGTGCGGCGCACCATCGACCTCAACTACGAGAACAAGAAGCGCGCCACTTCCCTCAAATGGATCGCGGTCAATGGCGTACTGTTCATACTCTTCGCGTATGACCTGTAAGTTGCGTTTGTGGTGGCTCTTTATATAATTAGCTTATTTTCTAGGCATATCTGACCTACGTACTGTTAGAGCTCCACAAACCATATTTAAAGCTAACCTCAAAATGTGTGTACAAACAAACAATAATAATAACACGTTAATCATTTAAAATAAGCTCTCACACCTGTATTATTGAAGGGGTAAGCATAAATGCACCAAGTGCACTCACTGTTTGCCAAGCTTCTGTTCCATAATGGGATAGGGGGCGAGTCTATCGACATAGTAAGCTATAATTCGAATTATATTGAAAACTGAAACATATATTGATTGTCAGTCCTGGGATTCGAACCCAGGACCTCATAGTTTTTTAGTCTAACAGTGCTCGCCTCTAGTATGGGGCTGCCATTGCCAGTACATCAGGACATCTCCTGTTTTGTCACCGCCAGTAAGTCGGTTGTCCCTGTTTGATCAAAAATATACTCGCTAAGTAGCATAGCATTAGGGATGCCAACCATACTATTACTTTAATACTTTAGTTATTGTGGATATTCATGGGCGATGGAGATCACTTACCATCAGGTGACCCAGCTGCTCTTTTCTGCACCTCTGTAAAAAAAAACCTACCTTGATAATTTTATTTATAACCAAACTAAAATAAGATATTCTGTATTCAACCATTATTTGTTCCAAATATCCCAGTAAACATTCTAACATTTATGGCAGCCCTACTCTAGAACAATAAAGCGAATGGAATACTTTAATATTCCCAGATGTAGAGTATGTCCGGGGTACACAACATTGATGCACCATGTAGAGTTGGCGCTAGCGCTGGTAGCACTGGCGAACCTCGTGCAGTACGCGTTCAGTGCTCTGCCCCGGAGTCGCGCGCGCCTCTCACTCTCACCACGTCAGCAACGTTTACTCGGACTCAAAGACACTGACTTAGGTATGTATACTGCTATTAGGGATTGCAATCCGGAAAACCGGATCCGGTAATCCGGCGGATCCGGCATCATTAAACGTGCACCGGATCCGGTACCAATATACCGGATCCGGCGACCGGATCCGATGCTACAATTTTTAGATATTTAAATAGAGCTGTTGCATGATTAGGTACTTTACTATGCCAAAGCAAAAAGTCATACGATCAGAAATGACAAAAATCTTGGAAAGGGTTATTCAAGATGATAACTCTAAAGAAAAATTTGGAAGAAATAGTAGAAGAGAACTTAGATTCACCCTCACTAAAGAAAGATTTGATATTACAGGAAGAATTACAATTACAAATCCAGCAAGAAACCATGTGTTATAGCTTACATACTAAAAAAGAGAAAGATTTTCATAAAGTACTAAAAAAGTAAATGGTCCTACATTTGAAAGGACGGAGTTTTGACGGAGTTCGAAGAGAATACTTATCTGCTATTTATGATTATTTGCTGACAATAAAGCCGACAAGTGTAGAAACTGAAAGGACCTTTTTGGCCGCAGGCTATATTTGTAGCTCTATTAAAAGTCGACTAGCAGATGACACAATTAAAATTATTTGTTTACTACGATCCTTTTTTCAAAATCAACATTGAATTTCTGTATATAATGAATACTAAGACAATTATTACTTAAAAATCTACTCAAAATAATTATTTTTCGTAAGTTGATTAAACTAAAAAGTTGAAATTATAAAACAAACTCATTATTGTGATAATTGTGCCATGCCATTACAAAGATTCATCAAATCATGATGGTGTCTATCATAAATATAAAACTTGTTTGTTGCAATAGTTAGCATTCTCAAATACTTCATTAATTATTGTGATCTCATCTCAGTAAATTACGTAAGGTTAATTGTATTAGATTTTATAATGTTACCTACTAAAATAATTGATCTATATGTCAAAGTGAAATCTATGAATATTGAGCTACTTGTTTCATCGTTAAAATTTTACTAGCTACCTACACTACTAGATTTTATTTGTTTGTTCGTTGTCTAATCTTAACATTAGATTGGAAATAAAACTGATTTTATGTTTTATTTTTTATAAACTACCTATATTAAGCGCAATAATACTTGATTAACTTACTAACAGTTCATTTTGAACCGAAAAGCGAAAATCATCCTGACTTGATCAATCCGGCCGGATCCGACCGGATCCGGCCGGATCAGTGAAAATCCGGTCGGATCCGGCCGGATTGAAAATGACGCCGGATTGCAATCCCTAACTGCTATGGTCCATCTTCTTATTTAGGTGCTTCCACTTTACCTCAGGGTTCGAAAATATCCGATATTTATTATAAATATCAAAATATCGGATATTTATGATATATATCCTCGAACCCTGCTTTACCTAGTGCTGAGCATCATCCATAGTGAGAACATTGTCTATCACCTTAGTTCCCAAAGTGCTCCAGATGGCCCCCCAGGGGTCCACGGGAGACTCAGTGGGGATCTACGTTGGCATGACAAAAAAAATGGGGGTTCACAATTTGTAAGCAGTGACCAAGAAAAATTATCTGCTTTCGATAGTGAAGAACTAAAATGTTGGCTTGACTTCACCTATCAAGGGTAGGCAGATAATATTTTGAGAAGCTTAGTGACTGTTACTTGTAAAATCTTGCATATTAGGTCTTGGCATAGCTGCAGTGGGGCCACCAGAACCAGCTAACTTTTGAAAGTGGTCTATGAGAAAATAAGTCTGGGAACCTTAATTGGTCTATCATGTACACTGTGGTTCAATTGTTCTTCTTAATAATATCAATAATAGCAGTCGTACTGCGTACGCACTACAACAGCTTCACCAAGGTAGTTTCTGATCTAGATATTTGATCTAGACAGCCTCTGTGGCGCAGCGGGTGAGTAGTCGGCTGTGAAGCGAGAGGCTGCGGGTTCGATCCCCGCACCGAGACAAATGTTTGTGCGATCCACAAATATTTGTTTCGGGTTCTGGGTGTTGTGAGACCGAAAGTCTCTCGTAGTTCCTGATACCCACGACACAAGACTCGTATCTTACTGTGGGGTCAGGGCTATGTGTGTGACTGTTGGGTGTATTTATTTTTATTTATTATATTTGCCTATAAATAAATAGCACTGCAGATATGAACATGGTTACTACAGATCGTTCGCTGGAGGTGTCTAGTGGTGAGAGATCAGCGCCGCCCTCGCCGCCAGATCTGTGGACGGCGGAGGCTTTGGCGCTGTCTATGTGCGCCCAGCGACGAGACACATCACCGGGGAGCTCCTCGCCTACATCATCCGCCTCACCAACGCGCCTGTCGCCGGGATCACCACGCACTCCCCCTTCGAACCACTCCCACCATTCTCCCCACTCGCGGCATTATTCTCCACATACTCTCCATTATTCTCCACATAGTCCACATTCCCCACATTCACCAGAGCGCTTCCCTCGAGACGAATTTATTGCGGATCGTGGCGCGCTTGCTGATTATCTCAGGTAATGATCTACAGCGGCGGTGTACCGAATTCAAAAGCGGCCACGTTCGAGTCATACAGACACACAGAGGGGCCAGTACTACAGTGTTACTTTTTATATAGTGCTTAATATTTTGTTTTCATTATTGTAAAACCATACAGTTGGGTTCGACGATGGAAGGTCCTGTTATGTGGATCGAGTAGATGGCACAGAGCCCTAAAAACGCAGGTGCTGTGTGTGTATGTGTTTTTATTATTAATTTGAGCAGTTTATAATGATTATGTATACAGGGTTAATTTTAAAACACCAGCAACCTCGCAGGACCAGATAGCTGACCCCATACGGAACAACTTTTGTTCTACGAGTTTGGATATAACTCAATATATTTAAAAAAAAATGACTTTACAAGTTTTTGTTGTGTCGTGTTTTTCTTCGTAGACTGCGGCGCGGCGCGGCGTGTGCGCGCACGACATCAGCTGCTCAGCGGTCAAGGTCAAAGGCGCTAGCCCGATTCCCCACGCTTCGCGTGTTTGTTTACGTAATCTGCGATGCGCGTTGTAACATTCAAGACGGAAATTAAATGAATACTTATTTTTGTATGAAAATAAAATCTAACAAATTATCAAAAGTCGTAGAACAAAAGTAATAGCTTATAACCTTAGGAATCTACCCCTGCGAGGTTGCTGGTGTTTTAAAAATAACCCTGTATAATGAATTGACTATATCGTGTTTACGTGACACAGACAGGAGGAGGCGCGTGGTGCCGCTATGGACACAGTGTGGGGAGGAGCACAACTTGCAGCACCACTGGCCGCGCCACTCGCTACACCACTATACCAACTTGCGACTGTCGATACCGGTACGTGTATACATAGAACTTCAATTATAATAATAGGCATTATTTCCGAACATTTGATTTTTGTGTTGTATGCTATTTGATTTACAGTCTTAGTAGCTATTTGTATATCAATACAATGCTGTGCAGGATCAGCTCGATTTTACGATGACCTTAGGTAACTTTGGGTAATGCCGTAGGGAGCGCCTCTCCCTTATATACATTTTTACTTAAGTGGCGCGCGGCAATACCGTAAAGAGAGCCTCGTTATTTTGCACATTTCGTCCTTTACATAGTTAATTTTAAGTGTTATAGTTTTACTTATTGTTTTCAATGTTTTTCTATATTTTGACTTTAATAAAATATACCGTTTTTTTATCCCCTTAGTCATAAGATAGTAGCATGTGTAGTTATATTGTATAACATAGTATATAAGATAGTAAATAAGGTACATAATAAAGGATATAGAATCCCGTCTCCTTATTGGTCGATCGCCTAGAGGGGAAGGGTCAGAGGAGTGAGGGACGAGGGCCGGCAATCGAATAAATTACGGGTTGCCGGCCCAGCGAAGCCAGTTCGCCGCTCCAGCTCCCTCGGGTCACAACTAAAAAGAAGAAAGAAGAATCAAGCAAGAAAAACGCCCAGGCTACGCCCAGAAGCAAGAAAAACGTCCAGGCTACGCCCGGAAGAGAGAAACACGCCCGGAAGAAAGAAAAACGGTCAAGCTACGGTCACGCAAGCAAGAAGAACGTATCCGCCAAGCGGAAGCTCTGTAATCAGATCGTTTCCTGTTTCAAAATAAAGAGAGACGTCAAAGTTTGATCTGATTTTCAGTCGACCTCAACCGAGGCATTTACCCACGCAATCCCAGCATACACACAAATGCAAACGTTTAAAGATAAGTAACCTGGGCATTGAAAACACCCCAATCAGGAAAACATTGCTATACTCATATAATAACTCTTGCAGCGCGTTATAATTACGTAGCGCGCCGCCACGTGCGATACTTTTACTCTGCTTTTATTTGACTTTAAGCTGAGTAAATAATTTCTTATTCAACTGTTTCGCTGATTGGGAACAACACTAGGTTGGCCAATAACCATATAGATTAGATGAACAAGAATTACCTCAAGTCAGCTTTTGACATAGGCCTCCTTCATCTGCCTTCATTACAGTCATAAATAACCCTTGTCTATGGCCCCAAGGTCTGACTAAATATGTCTCCAACACCCAATATGAGTACTACGGTTGTGTGCAGAGCGTGGTACAGAGGAGAGCGCGCGCGGATCGCGGTCACCTCCAGCGTGCCATCGACTGCAATTGGACCCGCAGTGTCTCACTGAGTTCGACCTGAACCTGCGGCTCGTGAGTATACTTCATCTACAGCGTAATGGCAGGATACCTTCACATATACATTCAACAGTCACATAGTACTCACTCAGTAAGATAACCTGTAACATGGGTACACCAATGCCCACACTTGAAGCTTATATTAACAGATCATGCAAATCGAAATATAATTAATTCAAATGGATATTTTCCGCGGTTTATCTTAACATATAAGGTCAAAGTCCATATTATGGAACACTGTCCTAGTTTATGAAACATTCGATAAAAATGTCAATAACAAATAATTTTTAACTTATTTGGTCCTTATAAAATAATATTTATGATTGTTAATTACTAATATATTGATTAAATTAATTTATTTTCATGAATACTTTAAAATCTAGAGAATAAAAAATATATTGAATGCCCGTGTCAGGTTGCATGAAAAAAAACTGTTTTTTGAGGTAAAATAGTGACGTGTGTCAATGCAATTATTTCAAGTTTTTGAGAAATATATCAATGATTAAAAGATACTTGAAATATGTCAACTAAAAGTTGAGCTTATTATCTTCCTATTGATAATGAATTTTAGGTAGTTTAATAAAGCATTTATTTTTATTTTAAGTGTTTCATAATTGGTACAAAAAAAAAATTATAGTCCGTATTTATGGAACAGTATATTCCGTGTTCCATGTCCCACGTACCTTCATTTTTCAATGTGGTCCGTAATTATGAGACAGTGCCTCGTGAGAGCAGTATTAATTAAATTCGTGTTAATAATTGTTAACTACTTATAAAGAAAGCAGTTTATGTCTGATAAATGTTACTACAGTGTATATGTCTATAAATTTGTGTTTAGGTAAGTATTTAAATTTGAAAATTCCATCAAAATTAAAAACTAACTTCTAAAATTTGTTCTAAAAGATCGCAGGAAATTAAAGATCGCAGGAAGTCGCTGGATGCAGGCCGCTTCCAACAGGTCGGTCTGGAAATCTTTGGGAGAGGCCTATGTTCAGCAGTGGACGTCTTGTGGCTGATGATGATGATGATGAATATTTTTTTTTCGTGCTCAGCTTTCAGACGTTGATACAGAAATACTGGGCACTCGGTCAACACGTGTATGACATCTTCTTTAGCTGCTGGGTCACAGATACATGAGGGGCTCTCCTTGCACTTGAAGCGATTCAAGTACTCAGAGAATCCTCTATGGCCCATGAAAACCTGCGTGAGAACCGGGTCCAAAAGCATCTTCCGGATTACGCTGTAAGCTTTCCTGGCGTCAGGGAAAAACAACTTGGTCACAGAAGCTGTCTTCCCGGCCAAGTAGCGCTCGTTCCACTCGTCAATCAACTTCTGACGGATATGACGCTTGACGAATGAAACGGGGCATAGGTCGTAATCAGGCTTCTTCTTCAGCGTTAGAGCCGCTGCTTTTGCGAGCTCGTCGGCGCGTTCATTTCCAGCCACTCCCACGTGCGCCTTAACCCAATAAAGGCTAATGGTTTTTCCGCACTGCAAATTGCTTATTCAACAAAGTGTTGACACCAAAAGCGATGGGGTGGAGGGAGTCTCCGCTCACGACGGACTCGAGCGCGGCCCTCGAATCGCAGAAGATGCTATATTGGCTGCGATTTCCCTGTAAGGCCATTTGCACTGCTTTCCGCAGAGCCAGCAGCTCCGCCTGGTAAACGGTGCAGAACGATTCCAGTCGCATTTTGGTGGCTTTCGTCTCGGCATCGCCGTCCCATAAGGACACCGACGCTCCGACTCGGCCACCAATTTTGCTGCCATCTGTGAACACCTTAACCGTGTTGGCAGCCTTGAGGATCAATTCTGCATCGTTCACCACGCATTCGAACTGCAGCGCTCTGCGATCAGCTGGGTGTTTAGAGGTGGTGAACGGTACAGGACATTCCACCTCCCGGTCCCCCACTATTTGCCGAGTGTGTCCCTTTTTCACTTCAAAAAGAAGCGCCGCTTCTCGGACACGAATGTCTAGCGGAAGGATCCCAGCAAGCAGCAGGGACGAGTTCAGCGAAACGGTCCTGTAGCCCTTCACCATCTTCATTGCAAAGCCCCGTTGAACCCTTGCAAGCTTCTTTTGAATGCCTATTTTGTTGCTTGCAGGCGCCCAGGCACTGGCTGCATAGAGTATGGTAGGTTCAACTACCGCCGTATACAGGGTTCTCACAACCTCAGGTCCCAATCCCCACTGCACTTTTGCAGCGGTTGCCAACTTTTTATAGAAGGCAATAGCCTTCCTACAAGCTTCTGAGACATGCGTGTTGAATGTTAACTTATTATCCACTGTCAAGCCCAGTATCTTAATTTCTTGCGACAGGCCTATGTCGACGCCGCCCATGTGCAGAATCGGAGAATCGTACTTAAGTCGCCGCGTCACGACCATTGCTTTCGTCTTGTGAGCGGCGAATTTCAGCTTGTTCTGAATTCCCCAACTCTGCATATACGCTAGGGCATCGTTGGCCTGTGTCTGTATTTTTGATGTCTCATCCCCGTGAAACACCAAAACAACGTGGTCGGCGAAGGCCTGGCAGTAATAGCCCCGCTTGTCGAGCTCCTTTAGTAATGGGTCGAGGAGCAAGTTCCACATGATAGGACCACCAATAGACCCTTGGACACATCCCTTGGTGGTCGTTCTCATATGTTCTACTCCGGCGTAGCGAACTTTCACTCTTCGGCTCTCGAAATAGCTATCCACCAACCGTCTGATATTTTTCGGACATTCTTCCTCGGCTAGTCTGACCTTTATAACGGGCCACCAAGCACTGTCAAAGGCCCCCTCTATATCCAGTGAGACCAGCGTGACAATCTTCTTGTCGCTCACTTTACTCCTGATGTGCTGGAGTAGGGTATAGAGGGCCTCTTCCGTGCCTCTTTGGGGCATAAAACCGTGCCGTGTACTCATCCTGGGTAAATAAATGCTTATTGTTTGTTAATTCGTTTTATTTTTGAATATAACTGTATTAATACTTGATAAAGATATTAAACAACATTTAATACTATGGATAAATAAATTAAAACCTAAAAAAAAAAAATTTAAATGCAATGTTTCAATCTATTTTGTGTTCCATAATTTGGGACATACCCTATGAAACACCCGTACATGCAGCTTCATGCTGTTCCATTAATACGGTCATAAGCATTTATCTTTTCTTTTAATCAATTTATTAATATTTTCAGCTAAAACTCACTTCATAACAATTTTTATCGCTTTAATAGATATCACAGAAACATTTAATATGAAAAAAGTCAATGTTTCAACTCTATTTTCTTTTAAATAGAATAAAATATACAATGCCTATTCATAGAGTGTTCCATAATATGGCCCTTTACCTTAGCTGTCGTTAAAGACCGACGCTCTACGAAGTCTGCAATCTCATAGGAAGGCTCCAAATATTATCTTAGATTTGACAAATCACGAATCCTTGCCAAAGAACAATCCAATCTCGAATACAAGTATACATTTAATTAAATCGGAACCGAGGCCAATGGAACATAAAGCCAACTGTCAGACCTCAAGACACTGTGAGTTCTTTCGGAGTGGATTGGACCACTTTTTAAATTAGTTTTATTTGAAAGTGTCATATTCGTGTATACATAAGAAATCATTATAGATCTTGCAACCTGTGGCTACTCTCCAACTGAGCCCTAAAAATGTAGATGGGTGGCGTACAAGTGTGGCATGTGTACACAGTGGATCCAAGCAACAATCCTGTCGCGTGTAGTGCGTGAGCTGTCCCGGCTGGACTCGCTGCTGGTGTCTGCGGGGGCGGAGGCCCGGGCGGGGGCGGTGCCTACGGAGCGCCTGCAGGCCACCGCCGCAGCCATCGGACCTGCCGCCGCCACCTGCTTCCACAACCTGCTGCCCTTCCTCGAACCCTTCGCCGACCAGCGATATGTTGTGCAACGGATCCGAGGTGAATGTCGCTTTTAACCCGCTTCAAAAAACGCGCTTTGCACTGTTTCCATTTATTTCAAATAAATAAATAAATACACCCAGCAATCACATACATAGTCCTGACCCCACAGTAAGATACGAGTCTTGTGTCGTGGATATCAGGAACTACGAGAGACTTACGGTCTCACAACACCCAGACCCCGAAACAAATATTGGTGGATCACACAATCATTTGCCTCGGTGCGGGGATCGAACCCGCGGCCTCTCGCTTCACAGCCGGCTACTCGCCATTTTTGACCACAGACAATACCCGCATAACTTATATTCCAAAATTTACCACCAGAGTTGTCTCGCGGTGGATGTCTAAGCGGATACAAATGGGACGGCGGTGGCGGAGATTGGGAGGAGTCGAAGCCTACGGACGCGGAGCTGGTGCTGCAGTTGTTCGCGTCGTATATGGACACGCAGATGCCGACGGGTGGCGGGGTGCGCCGCCCCTTCTCTAGTGTGCACATGAGCTCCGCGCCGGGTGCTGCGCCCCGCGGCCCCCGTGCTCTCGCCATACATCGCGTGACACGTCGCCCGCCGCATTATGTGCTCGCGCTTGGAGACGACACTATAGAGGTGCACATGCTTTTTAACTAACTATAAAACTGAGGATGCTCTCAATTAGCATATACAGGGTTATTTCTGAAACACCAACAACCTTGCAGGAATAGATACCTAACCCCAGCCGCCAGTCGTCTTTTTCAGTCATTTTTGAAGTTATACTTCTTTAGGCGCGTTATGAAAAAATGATGAGAGTGAAATTTTAAGATGCGCGCGCACCTGTGACACAAAAAATTAACAGTATGAAGTTAGGCGCGTTAAGAAAAAATGATGAGAGTGAAAGTAGCCGTAATTAATAAACAAATGACGATTTGGACAAAGAAAAACTTTAGGTTTTTTCTTATTCGGAACATGTTGCCGTAAAAAGTACCAGGCTCGCATAAACGCGAAGAGAGTAGAATGTACTTCTATCATGTCGAGTGGATATGTTGATATAAATTAAAATACTTTTATTTAATATAATTAACACTAAATATTATTAAATTATTAATGTTACGATATTTCATCGTTGTTGTGAAGACTTGAGAATAAATTACACTTGTCTTTGGCGAAATGCATAACAATGCGAAGCTTAAGAGTGTTGTTACAAAGACTTGGCTGTATGAGCTACAATACCTTTGCCTATTAAAAACCCGAATTTGAACCAAAAATTATAATACCGAGGACTATGACGGAAGTGAATACTTTTTAAATTGTTTTCGAAATTAATAAGTGTCCGTTCTATTGAAACTATGAATCAACACGCATGAAACATTTACTATAATAATAATTATAATGTACATTATAAATAATAATTATTATTATAGTAAATGTTTCATGCGTGTTGATTCATAGGCCATTTTTGACAATGTCCTTTATAATTTATATATGTGCTAATAAATTATATTCAGTAGTGATTTAAATTGAATATTTTGATTGATATTACTTACTATTTGTGAATATTAGTGAAAAAAATTGTGCTTATATACTTTTTCAAGTGCTCCAATATAATTGAGGTTAACTATCCGTATGTATTATTTATTTATTTATATTTTGATTGATATTACTTACTATTTGTGAATATTAGTGAAAAAAATTGTGCTTATATACTTTTTCAAGTGCTCCAATATAATTGAGGTTAACTATCCGTATGTATTATTTATTGATATAAATTAAAATACTTTTATTTAATATAATTAACACTAAATATTATTAAATTATTAATGTTAAATACTTATTATTGGTTATTTAATATTCACAAAATAAAGAAATAAATTTAAAAAACATTTAATAAAAAGTTTGTGATAAAAATTAAAATTGAACATCAAATAATAATATTAATTTTTAATATTTGCTATTAAATTGAATAAATAACAAAGAAGTATAACTTCTCACGCGCGTACATAAGTACACGCACCCATTTTTTTTTTTCATGTATTATGTCCGAACTCGTAAAACAAAAGTTGTTCCTTATGGGGCCAGCTATCTAGTCCAGCGAGGTTGCTGGTGTTTTAAAAGTAACCTTGTATTTAATATTTTGTTTGTTAGCATTCTGTTAACACATCTCCACCAAATAAATATTTTAAAACTTGTAACCTTGTAACCGTTATACTACGCCTACTGTAACTATAATTGTGTTGTGCGTGCAGGTGTGCCGAGGTCGTGACAACATGCTGCGTTCAGTGCTGGTGTTTATAGCGGCGGCGGCACGCTCCGACCCGCCCGCAATACAACGAGTGCATCTCGGACGTGCAGGACTCAACTTACTATGGGTCATTGGACGATGACCAAGGATCTCCCAACGTCAATACTATTCAATAAATTAAATTTTCTAACTATATCTGCTGTTCTTTTATTTGATTATGGTATTAATATGTTTTTCATTTGCTAGTGGTAGGATATTTATACCCACCTGGATAGTGACCACCGTATACATCAACATGTACTTAAAACCTACCATAGTGACCTTGTGTGGATCACGTTCTAGGAACAGTCAGTGTATATCCGGTTTTCTAGAAGGATGTGCAACATGATTTAATGGTTGGTTGGGGTGGGTATATCCGGGGTACATCCTTGTGTGTGCAACGATCAGCCTGTCCTGTTGTAGGCCCCTCGATAAGATGTTTCCCTTTTTGGAGTGTGAAGGAGCATTCAAGAGGATCCACGAATATAAGTTAACAGAGGATAGTCAAGATTCATCGAAAAATATTAGGCCCTAGAGCCAAGCCAGGATATTGTCAAGTAGAAAAATGAAAGAAAGTATGTCTTCCTGCAAACTAAGTTTGACTTAACGGGCCTTACTTATAAACATTCTTAAACAATGATTAGTTAAACATTGTTTTCATCTCTTTCGACCCACTTCATAAATCACTATGACAGAGAAAAAGTGTGTTTAACACGTTCATCGCCATGGTGGGTCAAAATGACCGGCACTTGATCTACCCATTGGGGCCATGGGGGGTCAAAATGACCGGCACGCTAGACCTTACTTTGCGAAGCCCGTTCGCGTCGCAAAATGCAAAAGCTGTGTATTCAACCATACAATATGACCGGCGCGGCCCCAATGAACACCTGTAACCACTTGTTTTTTTTATTTTTGAAACATTTGAAACATTGACGACAAAAATGGGGATATACGTAAGTACGCTGACCGGCATGGCCTGAATGTAATAATTTGTAAAATATTTGTCGGTGATGAATGTGTTTAATTAATAAACTGTAGTTTCAGACAAATTTCACTCAGTCAGTAGTTTCTTCTATTAAACTGTATCAAAATCATTGTAAAACAGACTGATTTTAGTTTATGTAAATAATTTAATCCAACTGTTTTGTCCTTATTTCTAACACAAAATATGCTTCTTTTTAGGCAGGTATCCACTAAATACAGTTCATATAAAATTATAAATTCTATTCTTAGTACATATACAAAACATAGTGTTGGTTAATTAGTTATTTCAGCTTTTGGCCAACAGACAGAGAACTGAGGTGTTATGTATAGTCACTTAAATCTTGTGACATAGAAATACTAAAGTGATTACAACCATGTAATTGTGTTCTGGCAAACTTTCATCACACTTTTGGTTCACTCTCTGATAAGGCCTTTACATTATATCAGATATTTTAAGTCAAATATTGGTATGGTAAGCTTATAAGGTAGCATTTTACTATTACTTATAAAATAAAATAGATCACTATAATATCAGAACTAAGTCATACACTGCACTGCATAAGTACCAATATCACAGATATTATATTCAAATGCATTGTCATTGGATTAGTGCCCGTTAACAATGGGGGCGCAGTCTTCCGCCAGTGCCACTGCATCTGCGAGATGTGACTGCAATGCCGCACGCAGGGCCTCCAAAAACTGCTCCAGTGACAGAGATCCGACGCGCGGCGCGTGAAGTGCCACCGCCAGCAGCGGAAGGCGGCGCAGCGCTCGACCCGACACGCCGCCTGCCGCAGCCTCGCGCGCCGTCCTCCACAGACGCAGACTGCCGCGGGAGCGATCGCTCTCCACGAACCGCGAGCCTTCCAACACTGACAGCTCGAACATTCTCTCAGGCGGCGTCACCGAGCCCCGCACCATCAGCTCCTCGCAGCATCCTCGCAGGATCTCGTAGGCGGCCCGCGCCGACGGCATGCCCACGTGTCTCTTGAGGTCTGCGCGGTCGACGAACGCGACGTCGATGGCGCCCGTCACGTTAGAAGTGGTCAGTACGAGCGCGTTCGGTTGTCGCCGTAGCCGGTCGAGTTGCGTTAGTAGCGCGTTGACTGCGCGTATAGAGTCCGTAGGTTCGAGTCCGGCGAGCGCAGCGCGGCGCGCGGCCGCCAGCGACTCCACTTCATCGACGAGCACGCACGCCAGCAGCCGTCGATCGGCGACGATCTCGGTGACGCGCTCGAACAGCCGCGCTACTAATTTGCCGCTCTCGGCGAACCACTTGGAGAAGAGTCCATGAGCGTTGATTTCTATGAGTCGCGCGCGCGGGAAGCGGTCACCGAGGCGCACGGCGAGCTTCTGTGCGAGCGCGCGACACAGGCTTGTCTTGCCGGTGCCGGGCGGCCCGTGCAGCAACACCACACGGTTGCACCCGATAATGTGAGGATCGACGCCGCGTTCCGCAAACTCAAGTGCGGTTTCAACAAATCGTACCGTGTCTTCTTTTAATTTGGAGTCATAGACTAGACTCTCCCATAGACCGTGAAACTCTTCGGCTGGGAGCGCCCACACGTCTGCAGCCGCGAACTCCTCGCCAGTGGACGCATCAGTCATCGTATCGGTTTCAGCACCTATTGTGTCTAGCTTATATACATGGTATACCATTTCTACATTTGTTATAGATACGTCCGTATTGTGGTCAATATCACAAAATTGAATTGAAGAGATATGTTCTTTTACTTCGTCTTTATAATCAAAATCAGTATTATTGATACAAGCACCAGGTGTCAAAGACGCGAAGTTAAGTAAATATGAGTGTACAAGTTCTTTAACACGTTCTTTGCTTGCTTGACTCTCTCTTTTTTGGACCACTTCTACATGAAAACTAGTATTATTCATTTTCGGAATTCCGCACACTTTTCCACAAGTTTTCTACAATCAAAAATAACCGTCAATGACGGTCAGTCATGTGTCAACCATAATGTTGCCCATAAAATTCTATCAAAAGTACGTTATGCTTACCGAAGAGGTACGTTTATCTGACAGACACGATTTTCAAAACAAAACTAATTAAAAAGAACTTTATAATATGTATGTAGAATCTACTTTACAGAAGAAGTTCTTTAGATAACGCGTTGGTAGTTATGGTGGCCATCTAAATATTGTAAATAGTAACTTTGTTAGTAAATAGTCTGAAATGAAGGTGCTATTTACATCGTTCCGCCAAAGGACATTTTTCCAGAGGGTGGAGAATGGATATTTCTAGGTGCGTACATAATCTAATGTTACATGTTGCCTTAGGTGGCAGTTTAAGGAATAAGGGGTGCAAAATGTGTGAAAAAACAAGCGCTTAGCATTCAGATTGCGTCTTATTATCGATTGTTCATTTGATTGTGGGTTTGTAGAAGGAAGTCAAGTTTTTGCAACGACTCCAGAAACCTTCGATCCGGGCTGTAGATACTTCCTATTGAACTACTATCTTGATTAGCTCGAAGGGAGGTCTTATGGTGTAAGTGAAGGAAAATATCGAAAAATCATTCCTGCAAATACCTACCTAAGAATAATATAAGAGTAACTTAACTTTTGTATCCAATTTCCATGATACAATGGATACAGTTTAATTAAGCAGTTTTTGTATCTAAATATAGAATTTGGCAGCCCTGCAGAAGGATTGGTGTTATCTTTGTTAAACATAGACAATTACAGTATAGCAGCTAGTGCTGTGCAGTAGTATTCGATTGTCATTGGCTAGCAAAGTAGTGATTATTCGATTAATATTTATAAATGCTAAGTAATACTAGCGTATCACTATTCGTCGGCTAGCCGATAGTTGAATATAGTGAATATGGATCATTAGGAATTAGGATATCACGATTCGTCGGATTACTGATAGAATACATATAGAAATAGAATACATTGAATAATACTGATATCCTAAAGAATACTATTCTATTGATTGCACCTCTAGTTGTGATGGTATGAAAATGAATTATTACGAATTTATTATTGAATGCCTGGCAGTAGCCAGTTTCAGTTCAAATCAGTCATAGAGAGAAAACTAGTTAGTTATATACATTTAATAGTTAGGTTAGGTTAGCAAACGAGCAAGGGGCTAAACTGATGGTAGAGATCTCCACTGTCCTTGAAAGTTCTACAATACCAGAGAGAAGAGTCTTGTATGCGTTACTGAAAGGAATAATTAGATATTGTAAAGACCCTTCTTTAAGGCCTCTGATACCATCACCGTACCAAGATAATCACCGTGCTAAATGCTAATACAGCAGCCGGTTACGTCAGTTTCCTTTGGGACTGTGGTAACAACCCGGTCGAGCCGGACCATTCATACCATGTTGTGAATAATGATCATTATTGGCCTAGGTGTGGCAGTAGTAGTAAAGGTATTTGATTTTTCTGTGAAGTGATAAGTTGTATTAAGGGATGAGATTAAAGTGGGGGCATGGGGAACAATCAAAGAATTACTGAAATAAAAAAATAAAAACAAGTTTATACGTGAAACCTACGTATAAAATCAATTTTATGTTCAGCATTCAAATGATGTATAATGAGAGATTAAACAAATTGCACAAAACATTAGAGAAGACAAATCAGAGCCAGATTTGTATTTTTTCCCTAATTCTGAGTCTTGGATTGGCGAAAGTTTTGTTTCAGTTGAGAACATTATTATTTAAGTTTTTTTTATACAGATAGTTTCTGTAACAAAATATCAGTACATAGAGATCGTAAATAAAATACATCGCGAAATAAAAAAAAGTGTGCGTCTCGGGACGCTCGACAGAAGTGATAATTTAAACTAATGAGTTAAAGTGAGAGAGGAGGAGCCTGTCTACTGCTGCCGTAGGCGTGGGCGAAATGGAAGCCAGACAGAGTGGCGCCGTAGGTCGGCTAACGCTGGCTGGTCAACTGGCTCGCTTGACGTCTCACGGAACGTTCTCGAACATTCTGGAACCTTCCGCTCACTGCTGCTCGCGTTACGGAACGCATCGGTTCACCCTCCCATAAGAAGTTATCACTTCAAAAAGGAACATCCCTAAATCTAATAATCATATGTCAATTTGACGTTTTAAATAGGTGAGAGAGGATTGTTATCGATTCCATCTTAGCTCCGAAAAAACCTTTGGAACTTATGGTCATCTTATAGAATGTTTAAAATTCAACATGGTTGAATCGTTGGTGTCGCGATAGACGTCGACGCGAGTGTGAGCGGCACCACGATTGGTGCAGGTTCCCGTACAGTGTCTGGTGCGGCCGACGGCCGGGGATGTTGCGGTAGATCGGGCGCGGCGAGCGCGGCTCGGTATGGCGGCCGACACGGCTGTGGCGGCAAGTCCCGAGGAAACGCTCGAGTCGCTCTTGCGCGAGGTGGAGGCGCTCAAGCAGAAACTCGAAGAAGAACGGCAGAAGCTCAACGATGTCTCGCGTAAGTGACTGGACTCAGTGCAGTTAATTTTTGTGTCAATAATTGCAATAACATCTGTAAATCTTATAGCATTGGCTACTGTAGAACCTTCTGTGAAACATACTTGTAAAAAGTTTGTTTTATACAGCACTGATACACCAAACAACACTTGTGCCATTTAATATCAAGCTTACTTTATTGGATATATAAATATTCTACAATTTAATGGGATGTGTATTAATTAAATGAGTTATTATTAAAGTATTTTAATTAAAGTTACATGTTAGTCCATTTAATAATAATTTTGTGCACTGATAATGTAACAATAGATATTGCACTTCTGTGAGAGGCCTTTGCTAATAGGCTAACATTTTTCAGAAAAACTATATGATCTGTACTAGCACTGTGGACCATAACCGCTTGGCTAGGGATTCATTGCCAAAGAATATTTATTTTTCTTTCACAGGAAGTGTGTAGGGAAGCTCAAACTAATTATTCATTTTTATGTTAAAATATTGCAAAGTGAACCGGACATGTTCATTAAGACTTATGCTACTCCCCTCTTAAAATGTTATGTTTTTAATACAATTTTATATAGGCCAGCAAATGAGTAAGTGGGTAACCAGATCATATTATGTGATCTCCACTGCCTATGAACACTCACAAAAGCAAAATAGCGTTCATAAAAGGAATTGGAAAGGGGATAAGTTTTGGGTCTGTGGATATTTCACTCACCATGTGAGATTTATTCTATGATCATCTTATTGATGAATGTCATATTTTCCATATGTACTTCTGCACTATAATGACGATCTGAGCAATATAAGGGATGGTAAGAGCCACATCTGCCCATAAACACAGGCACCATGGATGGCTGTTGGCACTGCACTCCAGCATTGTGCTCATCACTCAGAGACAAATTTAAATGTTAGAATTTTTCGGGCATTATCAGACAAAATGCCCAGTAGTTTCACTGGCTTGAATGCCCTTCAAACCAGAATACTACCATGCTTACACACTGCTGTTTGACAACAAAAATAAACAAACTAGGGTTCCTACTTAAATGGCCTCTCAGACATGAGGGAGTTACTTTCTTGTAGTGTTACAGTAATTTTGTGAAGAATTTTAAGTCTAAACATAAACAGTTGTTGAATGGACAGTGTCGTGCGTGGCGGAGAGGCTGGAACCAATCACGTTCCCCAACCTGAAGCTGCGCCGCGTGCTGAAGGGCCACCAGGCCAAGGTGCTCTGCTCCGACTGGTCACCGGACAAGCGTCACATTGTCTCCTCTTCACAGGTATAAATTCTATATTGCTTGCACGTTACAGTATTGTACATTTTTTACTTGTCAATATTTACTATTTAGATATGGATGTTTTCATAAAGCAAATTCTATTTTAAAATCGCGAAATTCACCAATATATACCAATATACGGCCGTCATTGCCCTCAAGCGAACACTTCTTTTTAACTACCTTAATCAAATGATTATTTTAATTAATCATTTTTGTATTCATCTATCGATATTTTACTAATGTGGTATGTGAAAGAAATTGTTTTATTTCGCGATTTTTTTTGTGTTATTTTTAGTGTTAAGCACTATTCATTGTACCAAACTAGCTTTTTTTAAAAAAAATAGATTAACGTAATGAATCGGTATTTCGTGAGGCGGTGTATTCGTTACTTGGTAATGAATACATACGGTTTGCTACAGCTTTATTATCCATCCATTAAAGGCTGTATAGGCCTTTTCCCTGGCATGCCAAGTCAAACAGTCTTGGGCATTAACACCCACAACTATCCAGCTTGCCTTCAATATCGTCTGACCAATGGGCAGCTGGTCTACGTATGTTTTGCCCAGTCCAATAGAATGTCTCGTGATATTTCAGGATGGCAAAGTGATAGTGTGGGATGCATTCACCGCCACTAAGGAGCTCACCATCGCAATGCCCAGCACTTGGGTGATGGCGTGTGCCTACGCGCCATCTGGCACACTCATAGCGGCCGGGTGAGTATCACATATATCAGACAGCTGGTTTACGAGGCCGCACCATACTATTCTCACTGTCGAATTGTATGACACGATCTCGTGAACAATAGTCTTATGTTATTTACTTCCTCTGTCGTGCGATAAATTCTTCTAATCCGTAAGAGACTATTATTCAATTTTATGCGATTTTTCTCACGTCAATCTTCTTAAAAATCACACAATATAAACATTTAATGAAACAGTTTAATAATTTTTATGAACTTCAAATGCATTAAAAATACTAAGAATATTGTGATAAGGCGTCACTCGCGTAAGAGTTTCCTTTTCACTGTTGGACATTGATGACTAGGTTTTCTTCCTAATTCTACAACAGGTACAGCTCATTGGCACAGTATTATCTTAAAAATACAATCTCAATATGGAATTGTAAAAAAAAAAGTGTGCGTCCCGGGACGCTCGACAGAAGTGATAACTTAAACTAATGTGGGTTAAAGTGAGGGCGGAGGAGCCTGCCTACTGCTACCGTATGCGTGAGAGAAAGGGAAGCCATACAGAGTTTTTTTTTATAGCATATGCCGGCAAACGAGCAAGTGGGTCCACCAGAAGAATCATGGGCGCGTTGCCGACCTTAAAGGAAAGGGATAATTAGGGATTGGGATGGGGAGGGGATTTGGGCTCCCGGATATCTCACTCACCGTACGAAATGCAGCAGCAAGCCGCTACTTTACTTCGGTTTTCTGTGAGACAGTGGTAACGACCCGGTCGAGCCAGCCCATTCATGCTGTAGACAAAACTGTCTACAGCGTGGCTCTACCACTCAAAAAAGCGTACCAAGTAAAAAACGCCGTAAAGCGATACGTTACGGAGCCACTCTGTCTGGCTTCCCTTAACGCGTTACGTTACGAAATCCGGTCAAAGTCGTGTCAAAGTCGTGTCAAAGCCGTGTCAAAGTCGTGTCAAAGCCGTGTCAAAGACGTGTCAAAGTCGTGTCAATGTCGTGTCAAAAGTCGTGTCAAAGTCCGGTCAAAGTCGTTTCAAAGTCCGGTCAAAGTCCCGTCAAAGTCCGGTTAAAGTCCTGTCAAAGTCTTGTGAAAGTTCGGTCCAAGCCGACTGGTCACTGTATGGCGCCACCTGGGACCTCGAAATTATCGATGTTCCAGGGAGGTCGGCTAACGCTGGCTGGTCGATGGACCGCTCGCGTTACGGAACGTTTCGGTTCACCCTCCCATAAGAAGTTATCACTTCAAAAAGAAATAGGAAACATTTTACTGGATAAAAGCTTTAAGTAATTTCAATAAAATAATTTGTTCCACTTTGATTTTATAAGCAAAAGAAATGTTTGTTAATGTGTATAAAACGGATATAAATGAATGTTTCTGTCTGTTGTTGCACATTAGTGGTCTGGACAACAAGGTGACCGTGTTCCCCGTGGGCGAGGAGGAGCCGGCGGCTCGCAAGCGCACCGTCGCGACGCGCACATCGTACGTGTCCGCGTGCCTGTTCCCGCACACCGACCGACAGCTACTGACCGGCAGCGGCGACGGCACGTGCGCGCTGTGGGACGTCGAGTCCGGACAGCTGCTGCAGAGCTTCCAGGCGCACACCGCCGACGTGACCAGCCTCGACCTGGCGCCGTCCGAGACGGGCGACACGTTCGCGTCCGGCTCGTGCGACCGCTCCGTGCTCGTGTGGGACATGCGCACCGGGCAGGCGGTGCAGGCGTTCGACGCGCACCTGTCCGACGTGAACGCGGTCAAGTACCACCCGTCGGGCGACTCGCTGCTCACCGGGTCGGACGACTCGTGCTGCCGGCTGTTCGACCTGCGCGCGGACCGCGAGGTGGCGCGCTACGGCAAGGACAGCATCCTGTTCGGCGTGAACTCGGTGGAGTGGTCGGTGAGCGGGCGCGTGCTGTTCGCGGGGTACAGCGACTACACGGCGTGCGCGTGGGACGCTCTAAGGGGCGCGCGCGTGTGCGTGCTGTGCGGGCACGAGCACCGCGTGACGCGCGTGCAGCTCGCGCCAGACGGCACCGCGCTCTGCACCGCCTCCTGGGACTCCACCGTCAGGGTGAATAAATCATACTCATTTTATTAGCATAGGCTGGCAAACAAACAACTGGTTGACCAGGATGGTAAGTGATAGCCATCGCCCATGTATGCCCACAATACCGAAAGAATCCCACTCGTTATCAATCTTGAAGGAAAAGGATAATTAAGGGATTGGCAAAGGAACAGAGACTTACAATAGTAGAAGTAGATCACGACCTCGATGTCTATGAAACCATGAAGTCGTGGATATGACATGGAGCACCAACGGCAAAAAAGCCATAGTGACTGATAGCATTTTCTGTTTCAGATTTGGGCGTAACTCTGTCTTGAAGAGCAGTGCAGTGGCAGTCGGTGGCAGTTTTGTGGTATGTAGGCGGCGGGCGGCGGGCGGCTGGTGGCCGTTCAGTTCTCAGGCCGCGTCATTGTTTCAGTTCATTCCGTCGTTTTGTAGTTAAGTGATGCGTGCAGAGTGGTAGACTGTAAGGATGTGTTGTTATATAAACAATTTCAGTATTCTTGAGTGTTATCTACATGCCTAGTTGTGTACAGAGTGGCGGTGGCGATACCACATTAAGTGCTTAAATAAAATAATAAAAATGCTTGTTTCCCAATATCAAAAGTAAATGTTTCTAATAAATAGAATATGGGACAGTAGAGTACAAAATCATGAGATGAGAATATGTAAAAACTTACAATAGTATTAAAATTTATTCGGATCTATAAAGTTGGTCCTTATGACACAAAGTATCGCATTCTCTGTCCGTATGCGCAATAATATAATATAAATCCAGTGAATATTTTAGCCGCAGGATTTTTGAAGTGATAACTTCTTATGGGAGGGTGAACCGAAACGTTCCGTAACGCGAGCGGTCCATCGACCAGCCAGCGTTGGCCGACCTCCCTGGAACATCGATAATTTCGAAGTCCCAGGTTGCGTCACACAGTGCGGCTTGGACCGGACTTTGACCGGACTTTGACACGACGTTGACACGACTTTGACAAGACTTTGACACGACTTTGACACGACTTTGACACGACTTTGACCGGACTTTGACACTATTTCGACACGACTTCGATACGACTTCGGCACGACTTCGACACGACTGTGGCAGGCTCCTCCGCTCTCACTTTAACCCACATTAGTTTAAGTTATCACTTCTGTCGAGCGTCCCGGGACGCACACTTTTTTTTCATAATGTATACAATGCTCGAAAAATAATTTGATTGGACTGAAGTTAGCCACTTTAATTCAGTGTATGCAGTGCAGTCTACGCTTACCTTCATCCTCAAGTGTCTGGAAATAATAGGAGCGACGACACTCGCGACTACCTTCAGCCCAGTATTATCATTTATCAACTATTTCTCAGAATGCCTCGGTGGCACAATAAAATTACGTATGCGGTACGACGGCTGAGCTGAGGTTTCGGGTTCGATCCCCAGGTCGGGTAAATTGATATTGGGTTTTTCTATCACGAAATGCTCAGTATCAGCCTGGAGTTTGTAATTGTACCCGGTATGGTGTAGGCTCGCCCATGAGACGGAAATATGCTCGGCGATATGTGGGTATAATAGTTACAAATATGCCTACCCTTTCGGGGATTACAGGCGTGAGTGTTTGAAAATTGCGATATTTGAATTTTCGATCTACATTTTTTCATTTTATAATGGTTTTTCATTGTAATGTGGTACTATCATCGCCACCTAGTATTATTTTTGGACTGTTGTTTGCGGTCCGTATCGCTTATTCACCCGCAGGACTTAGCGCACGGGTCTGCGGTGACTTGCTACTAGTCTTAATCTTGTATTCACAAACCTTATGAAGTCTCATATGCGCGTACGCATACGACTGTACACGTGATTGGTCAGGTCAGGTTGTTGGCTTTAAAACGGACCTATTACGTATACGGAAATTTACGCATAACAAAGTGCACACTTATGTGTTCTCTTGAATACGGGCGTCGGGCGGCGTATGTTTAAACTGCATTTGGACTACAAAACAATTGCACGCTGACTGTTGATAAAGATCAAAGATGCAGTCGGTCCCCATTTTTTTTTTGAGACAGGCAAACGAATACCTTTGTATCTAATGGTAAGTGATCTGTACCGCCCATAAATACTCCCCAACCGGTAAAATCATGAGCGTGGTATATTCCTTAAAAGAACGAAATGGGGGTGGGGAAGATGGAGAGATTTGGGCCTCCGGAAGCCAGGGCGTGACCAAGATATGCTACTGGGTGGGGGCAAGATTCGCTGAAGGGATGACAACGCCAGCGAAAGTAAATAGGATCAGTCAGTTGTGTACTGGAAACAAAGATTTACGATCTGGCGCACCACGTACCGATATTTACAATTAGACGTGATAATTTTTAAATAATAGTAATTTTCGTTTACTTGACGAGATTCAAGGTGGGACGAGTGCCCCATTTTGCCCCACCGTCGGTACGCCCATGTCCAAAACTGTAATTTTGTAGTTAGCTTTCAGTCCAGATATAGATCTTCTGTATAAACCCTTACTGTGAACGTTCGAGCGACGAAACGCATAGTACGGTACGCGAAAATTTATTCGGTCGCACTGAAACCACCCTTTAACCTATAAACAATAGCCGAGATGTCGCGTCGTGAGGATAAGTTATATAATGCGTATTTTAGTCGGTTCGAATGCGTTAATCTCGGCTCGTATTAAATCCGAGTGCAACCGAGGCTAATTTAAAATGTTCCTTAGAGTAAATTCTCGTAAAAGTAGGACAGCCTGTATTGTTTTCGTACCCTGCAGATATATTGTTATCAAGTATTAATTGTGTAAAGCCCCTTTTAGATGCGAGATTTTCTCGTGCGATACAGGCCAGAATATTGCAAATATATACATAGACTCACGCCTGTTTTCAGGGGTAGACAGAGACAACGGATTTCCACCTGCTCCGATCCTTTTCTCTCTTTTTCTCTCATTAAATTCTTCATGCATGCACGTCGGTTTAGGGTACTTCTGACCTAGTCTTTCTCGAGAATATCTCCGACTTGATCTGAGAAAGTTAGCCGAGGCCTTCCCCTCTCAAATCTACAGATAACTGTCATTTATAAAAACGCGTCATAAGATTTTTATTTTAAAATTGCATGACGTGGCTTCGTAAATGGAATTGCTACGTCTATCGTGCGATGAAATATCCATCTAAGTGGGGCTTAGATAATTTCACTGAGGTTACGTACAACATGATATTGTGTCATTTTGTTCTTGAATGCGTTTAGTTTGTAAGTGAATGTTTCGTTATTGTATCTGTAGTGGTAAAATTAAGGTGTGCTCCGACGGATTTTTACTTAATAGGCTGAATCCGGTTACACTGACCACGGATAATAGATGTAATTACAATCTCTATGGGTCCGTCTACGTGGATCGATAGATTTTCAATTAGTTCTAAAACATGCCACCGCCATCTTTTGATAGGGTATTTGACTATGTTAAATGTTATATGCATCCAATACGATAGGGAAACTGTTTCGTGAAAACAGAATTGAAATTGATTACAAAAGAGACCGCAATTCATTTTTTAAATAAGTGTAGGAACAAAGGTGAGTAGTGGGAAAGTTTCACTATCTCCCTCGCACGCAAAACGTAATGGGATGTACCGTCTTATGACGCAACACGTCATGTATTTTTCCATCATTTCACAACTACCCCTTTCAGCAGAATTAAATGGTTTCCAAATTATTTATATTTGACGTGATTTATATAATTCTTTCGATAATAGATTTTGGGTAACGTAACTTATTAATTCAAATTATCGAGTCAAATACTCTATTGCTGTACTCTCCTACTTACTGCTACAGAATTTAAACTGATTGAGAGGTCAGTGACGTGACGTAACGCCGGCCAAGTCCAATTATTTTACATCTGGTGAACTCAAAATTATTTGCCCTCAGTTATCGAATTCAGCCTGTGGGTAGTTCTCGGTCGGCTCTGAGCCACAGGTGTCGTAGGGCGCCGCCTAAATAGTTTCGCTCATAACGCGGATCACCTGTCGAGCGTGTATACAACGCTGTAAATACCGAGTGTGCTTGTTAATAAATCAAATTTGACTCACATCTACCAGTACGTAGCAATATAGACATGGCGCGTTTTAATATGAAAAATAATGAGAAAATCGAGGCAACCACCCTACTGACGAGTCTTAAAACCATGGCTTTACTCACTGGTCAATCAGGACAAGCCCACGACAAACTCGTTATCGATATAAACAAATGAAAACGTGTGTGTATACATGGTGTCTGTATACATTGTGCGTGGTGGTGGATGTGGGTCGAGCCCTAGTAGGAAGCCAATGAGGCGCATACTTATAGTAAGTTCCAAAGATACTGTGTTGTAGTAGTTGCATTATGCCGGCCACAGAGAAACACGCAAATATCTACTAAGTCTCGAAGTGTAGCACGTGCATTTGCGTGTGTGCAGAGTTTGAACATACATTTTCATTTCGCTATCCAGCGTTTTTTCTGCGCACATCAAAGTAAATAAAGTTCGATGTTTGTACGACCTGCACTTGTTTAAATGCAAATATTTAGAAACAAATTTAGCAAGTTGCATCGAGTATTTGAAAATGCATGCTCAAACTTTGCTCACGTTTCTGGTGCCGGCTTTAGGGCGCGTGCTCCACGCTCTATCCGTAATGAGTACATGAGTCGATTTTCGCCATACAGCCAGATGCTTACCATATCACCCGACGAAACCGCATTATTTACACAACTCCTTGTTATTATTGTCTATGACATAGGGGACTTACATCGCAAGCGACTAGGTTGTTTTGTTCGAAAATATTGGTCAGAACAGGTAACCCACATGCTGGTGTATCGACTGTGACAGTATTCGCTAATCGCATGCGACATTTCGCCGCATGGCAAAGGAAGAAAGCTAGTCTATATTGGCGTTTGCGTTTTTAGTCACATGCGGTTTAATCGATTTCGTATGTACAAATTCGATTATCGCCATAGTCCGGCGAAAAGCGACACATGTAAATCCCACATGATGTGTATACAGAATTTCAAAATAATTTGAAGACTTTAAACAAAATGATTTTCGTTTGTATAAGGTAACTGGGTTTGAATTTATGGGTCCCTCGTATGCGAGAGTCCGTCTGGGTAGGTACCACCGCTTTTTATTTCTGTCACCAAACAACAGTCTGTATGCACTGTTGGGTTCCAGTTTCAAGGACACTGAAGCCAGTGAAATTACTGGGTATTATGATAATTATTTTAAATCGTATGTCTAGAAGTGACAAGCGCAGTGCAATATTTTTTTATACAAAGTTCTTAGTGGTGTTACTTGTGTTCATTGGCAGGCGTGACGCATACCATCATAACAAGCGAGTCGACTATTAAGAAGTCGATGAATGAACGACCTGTTCGTCTTGTCATTCACTTGTATAAAAAGTAAGGATAAATGGGATTAAACCTTTGGTTGTCTGGTAAATTGTTTGCAAATTGTTTTGAAAATCTTACCCTAGTGTAGAGCGTGTGACCTGTCTTTCAGCGAGTGAAACGGGCCGGAGTATTCCACGGCGGCCGATGTTATACCTATCAACTATTCAATAAACTTGGATGTTATTGTGTGTTTTATTCTGTTATCCTTTTAGCCCAAATTAACATTACCTGTATCTTTCACTCACGTAAGTTGAGGTACGGAGGAAGCTAATATTTACAAATTATGCGGTTGACACAATTAGACAGCTATCGTTGAGCAATGGGCTAGTAGCTGGGTGTGAAGCGAAAGGTCGCGGGATCAATTCCGTACAGAGACAAATGTTTCACAAATATTTGCCTCTGGTCTGCAAGCCAAATCTTACTGTAATGTATGTTAAAAAGCATGTTAGGTCGACCCGACTGCGAGTGGATGCACTACACCCGGGTAGGTAGAAGAAGAAGACAAACAAATGTAATTATGTTGCCACGCACGCTGCATGCATAGCACACCACATAATTTTAACATTCTATTACTAAATTATCTTTGAATTTACATCGAAATGAATGAGTGTAGTGACCATTCTAGTTTATTTGTCTCTGGTGACTATTGCTTAAGTAAAAGCACTACTTATTTCGATATGAGTTATTTAAACACTATCGTTCTCTGTATATCGGAAAAGAGAAACTAACTGTTTATAAGATATTCATCTATATGAATACACCCAACAGTTACAACTTACAGTTTTGATTTGCATAACTTAAACCTAACGTAAAGTAATTGGTTTTTAGTGATCCACGGCGTATAGTTTTAAAAATAAATTTGCCGTGAATTTACGTACCTACTTTCGCACAGAGCCTTTGCTATCGCCTAGCCTGAGCGATTTGCAGCTTGCACCGCAACCTTTTTTGCTAATGAATTTTGTTCAACGTAGCGCATCTATCCCTGTTTTCCAATTACAGCTAGAGCGCATTATGCGGCATAATGCTCAACGTTGAATGTTTCAACTACAGCAACGCTACGCACAATCAAGCACTCTCAAAAGTACTGCTTTCGGGTGATACATGCAATCGATACCAACTCAGTAACAGAAAATTAACAAGTGTTTTCTTTAAGTTGGCATTGATCGAAATTTTATTTATATTATCGTTAGTAATTAAAATTGTTTATTGTTGAGAAAAAAATTTAAGCTTTCGTCTTATCGTAGTGTTTTCGGAATATTCAAAAGTTAATTCAGACCCTGTTAAAAAGTAAATGTAAGGATGGATGAAGGTATAAACATTGACTATTTATATTTTTATTCTCAACACTGAACTTAGCGCACTTTGCTGGTGCACTAGAAAACTAATTCACGTTCCAATTAGCAATTAGCACACTTCGGCATTGTGCGCCACTGAGTCGCATTATGCTCTGTAATTGGAAAACAGGGAATATATTTTTGGGGTGCGGTAAAATTGCGCCAAACCTGAAATCGTATTACATAGTAGCAAAAATAAAGCCATAAAAAGTCGCGATATTGCTGC
The DNA here is from genome assembly GCA_949126905.1 of Amorpha juglandis. NCBI lineage: Eukaryota > Metazoa > Arthropoda > Insecta > Lepidoptera > Sphingidae > Amorpha > Amorpha juglandis. The sequence continues at coordinate 2,598,098 of OX421383.1, forward strand.
GTCTATAGAACAATCTGCAAAACAAAACGTGCATAACAGTGCATAAATCGCGTTTTGAAAACACGGGCTCGCGAAAATAATTTATTTGTTGTGAGTAGATTTTTGTATAGCGCAAAATGTCGATGTCATTGGCATGGGGTACAGTTATTATCACACAAACAAGGCTTGTTTTCAAATACTAGAAAGTATTTAAGTGATTATCATTCTATGATTTACGTTAAAAGTCCTTTTAGTACTGAACAGTAATTTACCACCTGTTTTAATTCATATGTATTTGAATAAAACGTTTTTGAAAAATATAATACACCTATATTATAAAAGATGGAGCTTTCAATAAAGAAGTTTTCAGGTTGAACCTGAGGTTTTTAAATTTCTGATACCTATATCAAATCAGTGATTCTCGAACCAAAGAACGTGGTCGGGAATTGATGTTCTTTTTTTAATTTATGGCTTCGCATTATTATGCATTTCGCCAATAACAAGTATAAATTATTCTCAAGTCTTCACAAAAACGATGAAATATCGGTGTGGACATTTTCAAGGCCTTGTTAGAGTTTTGGTGTGAATTCCTTCAAGTACGATGCTTTATTAACAAGTTTTAATGTTTCCATATACTGTTCATCACCATCAATTTTTATTGCACCAATCCTTACCATTTTTATACAAAAAATACAATTTGAAACTTTTTTGAAAAGTTTTTGAAATAAATTAAAATAATCCCGCCAAAACTCCAGGAATTGATGTTTCGGTAAAAGAAAAACAAATGCATTCAGATAAATGCTGCGTTTCGATACCTAATATGTATATACAAGGACTTTATATTTTATAATTTGAGTCTTTTGTGATTTGTTGAATTAATCGGTATTTCTGAACTAAAGCCGGTTATTATCGGTTTTAATGAACACCGGTTTTTAACAGATTTTTCTAAAATCGGATCACATCCCTAGTGTACTTTCTGTGCGCCATTTTCTTTTTTCCACCATACAATCTAATCCAATCATCATTGTTCTTTTGGTGATGGTTTGAGTATCATCGATTTTTTGTGGAGTTTTCCGGGTGTGCTCATCACAATTTTATTGAGCACTAGTCAATTTCGAACAAAGTGAACCAGAAAACAAGCAACCATGCGAGCCCTACAATGTTTGTCACTGGCGTTACTATTTTTAGCTAGTGCAGTGCCAAGTAAGGCCCAAGGTAAGATTTTTTTTTATCATAGCCCTGTTGATAATGTGATAACCAGTAATCAATAACTTGAGATGGTGGTGTAATAGTTGTCCCTCTTTTATGTGGTGCAGGGCGCCATTCAGGGCGCGCCGTCGTTTGTCAGGGCTAAATCGCGCATGATGTCATTAGATGATTAATGGTCTTTGTCTATTTTCATTAATGTAATGTGTTTCGTTACAAATTATTGAATGTTTAAGCCATACACGGTGACGGGAACGGGTTGCGTGCCTATTTTGCGTAGTACACATCTTGTAGCATACAGCAAAGCATTGTTCATGTGTCACGACACTATTGATAAGTTTACAATTAGCCAATTAGTTCATTGAGTACATTATACCAGGACGTAGCTTGTTAGCGCCTGCGTCAATGGGAATTACATAAAAACAGGATTAAAGTAATTTATTACGATATTGTTTGCAGCAGTTTAATGTTCGTATGTTAATGAGGGCAATATTGTTCAATGTAAACATATAGCGATTTACACGCCATGCAGTAAGTGATAACAACTGATAACACTAGAGACTATATTACGTATTGTATATGCGCCACTTTATATCTCTTCTGTGTTGAGCCAGTGCTCCACACGTAACACAGGTGATAGAGGCTGTCTCTAGACTGATATGGGTTTATTCACTGCTGTCAATGGGCAGTTATTGCTAAGTCTCATATAAGTTTTATTCCATGTAACTAGCAACATAATTTGCAATGTCACCCCGGTGCCGTCACTGGATGCATGCCGGGCACTCCTCTCTACCTGCATCACTGTCCGATGAGTAAACCGCTTGTAAAGATTCGGAAAATATGTGGCTCTGTCATATGTAAACTGTCACTTTGAGCGAAGCGGTGTAGGTGATGGGGTAGGAGGTAGGGCGCTGCTCGAGAGGTCTGCGGTCATGGTGCGCAGACGGCGCTGCGGAGGCGCGCGTGGTGGTGCGCGAGGGAGCGCCACTCACCGTCGAGTGCGGGCTGCGGGTGGAGCAGCGCGCCGAGTGGCGGCGGGACGGCGGCGCTGTGCCTCCAGACATGCGCGCCAGCGAGACGACGGCCGGCGGCCGACTTACGGCGCGTCTGCACGTCGCCACCGCACGCGCGCACCACGCAGGCCTCTACTCGTGCAGCCGCGAGCCAGCGCAGCAAGTGCGGGTGGTGGTGCAACCAGCCCCCGCCCTCGCCCCCGCTCCCTCTGGTATTGGCGGCTCCGCTCGCTGCTCTAGCCATTCTGTCGCCGTATCCGCTGCGCCCTCTGTGTCGAAACACTCCTCAAGTTGGGAACCATATTGTCCCATCACCTGATTCATAATATGACTATTGAAAACCCTGGTATTATAAAATTATGTAATTTATAAACTTCAGAACAAATCTTCAAAGTACCAGTTCAATTCAACTTTCAAACTTATTAAAATTGGTCCACAATTTGGGAGCTACAATATTACAGACAGAGAGACCGACAACCTTAAACCTGTAACACCACTCTATTTTCGCTGGGGATTAATGGATCCTCATATCACGATTGGTAGTGTCGTGGTCGTCAGGCGACAGTGGCGGAGGGCGCGGGCGGAGCCCGGCTGTCGCAGGCCGACGCTTGATGTAAGCGTAGAGGCCGCCGGTAGAGAGGGCTTGTCCCGTTTCACTATCTTGTTTAACCATAGTAAAGTAGTTATTGAGTATTGTCCACTTCACCATACTTATTTGCTCTGTATTTTGGATCTATCATATCTTGTAGAGATATGTAGCATTGTGTAGAATGTATGTTCTGAGCTTTATTGTTATTCGTAATTTCTTTCTTATATTATCTGTTTGCTGTATCATTATTGTTAGTTTAATTTGGAATATCTGTATGTTGTCGCGAGGTCTAATCCTCCACTAAACTTAGACGCGGAAGGTTCTCATTTGGTTAGACTTTTCTGATAATACCGTCAATGTCAACTAGTGCGTCACGCGCACCTTTGTCGTTTCCGAGTTGTAATACAAGAAATTGGCATTTGATTATACATTTTGGGTAGGCAGTTATTCAATTTTTTTTCTGGTGCAAGCACTTATTCCCAAGTATATGGCTATAACATGTGGCTGCTATCTTGAATCAAGTATTTTCCCTGTAATCATCAAGTATTTTTCCTTGTTTTTTTGTATTATTTTGATAGCCAAATGTACCAAAAATTTAACCCACATCAAGGCAGTATGATGAATTGGGAATTTTGTGTTATCAAATTAATAATATTCTAAATTGATAATCTTCAGCTATGACCTCTGTCAATCTTGATAACAATAACACCATTAAAAAAAACTTCTGTCAGCAATATATAAAACACACATACACTCTAAAGTAATACATGATGATTAAATTATCCATATCATTAAGTATTCAACCAAATCTTTATTTTTATTTATTTTATTTTATTTTATTCACCAAATCATGAAATGGTGGCAAGGTATGGCCAATTGGACCTGGCGAGATCAGACCATATTATGCACTATGTTGGTAAGCGTATCACTAAAGAATGGCTGGACTGATTGGGTTATTATTTTTTTAAAGTAAGTAAGGCAGTCTGTAAAGCGACAATGTTGCCCTGAAAGTTAGAAAATTCTGGAAAAACTGAAAGTGCTTTTGTCTCACGTTAGGAACTATGAATAATAATATATGCGTATTTCTTTCGTTCGTTCGTTATGGGTATGGAACAGATTTCAGAAGCAATTATAATTGAAAATAAACAACTGAATTAATTTTTCGTCACTATGTAACCAATTGGGAGCTTTGAACAAATTGTTCAAAACCTCCAATTCCCAACAATTGAGATCATATTCCTATAACCTAATTGGCAGCTACTCATCTCGATAACTCTGGAATAATTAAGCTAAAAGTCCCTTAACAGGTGAAAAATAAAATTTATGGTTAGTGCATAATTGCAAAGTATTGTTGATCCGATTATATGTTAGTGTTTGGCGTATTTTGTATTTGACGAACAGTACCTACACAAAACTCATGTAAAATTACAACATTTTTTGGCTACGACATTTTTATTTCTACTACTGCACTGTACCTCATAGTAAGCACAGTGCAGTCCAAATACAATGTCGACCGTCAAGAGACACTGTGTATCTCTTGAAGGTTGCCAGAATTATGCCGACTTAAATTTACTGGCTGACCTCGGAACGCCATTCGCTTGAATGAGCGACTACTGCGGATTTTTCACCATGGGTACAGTGGCCGCGAGGTATAACAACATATCAGGGACACACCACCACCGGATCTTTGTTCTCATTCTTTACAATTCAGTAAGCATTGTAATCAAGAAAAACGACTTTCTTGTCGCCTTATCTCTATACCAGAATTAGCAGTTTGAGCCAGGAACATTCACAGTTTATATAAATGAATAATCCCTTAAAATTACGCATTACGTTGATTTATTAGTATTAAATGTCCTTGCGAATCCGCGGATACGATTGTAGGTTGCATTTCACGACATTCTGATTAGATTTCATTGTTTGCTGTTGCTAAATAGTAGTTGTAATGCGCGTGTTATGTAAGATAAATATCAGATAATTTGTATTCTGTTGGACGCTTTGTACTTCGGCGCTTCGTGGTGTAGAATTTTGTTGCGTGTCCCCAGACCCAGTGGCTGCTACGTCTGAAACAAGTACGCCAGCTGCCAGCGTTCGTGTGGACGTGCTTACCCTGTACAAGTTCGAACTGGGCCAGAAATTCATACTCAACTGCTCGGAATTGTCATCTGTCAAAACCGAAGACATTCTCTGGTATGTGCCATATTATAATAGAATTCCAGATAAGCAGTAGCGTGCAAGCAGAGTTATTGTGTTCTAATTTGGATAATAAAGCCAGTAACATTACTGGGATTTATATTATTATGTATTTTGTATCAGGGTGGCAAGTGCAGTACTTTGTAATTCACAAGTCCTGTGCGGTTTTTTCTGTTTATCTGCAGTCGTGTTTGCTTCGTTCAGGAAAAATAAAAAATATTTATTAAAAAGATGGTCGAAATCAGCATGATTTTGTGTTACAATGAAACATCTGTATTTCAGTCAAATTATAATTTAATCTTGCTAAAATTCAAATCTCTCTCAAACTATAAGTTGATCTTATAATTTGCTTTTCGTAATAGTTTTTACATACGTGACATGATATTATTTGGTATCCATTGAACATTGAAGGTGTAATATTACAGGCAAAAGAATGGAACCGATGTAAGCAAAATATGGGACCTAGCGGGAAGGTACGAGGTGAAGGAGCAATGGTTCCAGATGACGGCGCGCACTAACGAAGATGACTTCGGCAACTACACGTGCAGCAAGCGCGGCGTCACTGGCATCGTGGACGGCTGGCAGGTGCAGGCTATACCGCATGCCAAGCTGCCCGCTAACACCAATGTCGTCGAGGGACAAAAATTCAAGCTGCAGTGCAAGGTCTCCTGTTGTCACTTGATACTCGTCACTCACTCCACTATTCACCACTCACCACTCACAACCCTCCACCCACCACTCACCACCCACCACCCTCCACTTATCACTAGTCACTCACACCTCACGTCATCATTATATACTGTTTTTAACTGCTGACAAAAGCCGATGTTATAAGTATACAGTGTTATAAGCCCCCTTTTGTCGTATCGTAGCGATTGTGACGAATTGACCGGTTTGAATACGTTTTTCCTTCTTTGAAAGGTGGTTTAATCGTGATTTAAATAAAAAAGTTAATCGAGTCGAGAACGTTAACTGTGTATGAAGAAAATCCGTCCGGCTATTTAAAAGTAATACATGTTTTTCTAATCGATGTTGGTTTTTTCAATGTGTTTTTTTTTCGTTTGCAGTTGATCGGCAAGCCGTACATGCCCGTGACATGGACGTACAGCAACGACACGAACGGCAGCAACGCGATGGACGTGAACATAGCGCTGAACGGACGGGCGAGGTTGCAAGCCAGCGAGCAGGGCGTCGAGGGGGCGGAGCTCGTGGTGGAGGCGGCGCTGCGGTCCGACGCAGGGAACTACACCTGCATCGCCGGGGACAGCGCGCACACTGACTTCACCATACTGCGCGTCAAGGACATGTACGCGGCGCTGTGGCCCTTCCTCGGCATCTGTATCGAGGTGTTCATACTGTGCGCCGTCATCCTTGTGTACGAGAAGCGCCGCACCAAGCCGGAGTTGGATGACTCCGACACTGATAACCATGACCAGTGAGTGATAACATAATAATATTATGATGGGAGGTGGGAAATTGTGAGGTCCCCGGCTATAAAACCTATGTTGGGCGCTCACAATTTGTGTTTGAATTAGAAATAATCACATATTGAGTCGTTATAGATCGTAATTTATGGGCAGGCTCAGGCTGTGATAGGACAGAAGTAAGCTTGGTGAAACGTGGGAACAGCACTAGTTGCACCCCTGTCTACCCCATTTCAGATGCAGGCGACAGATTATTTTCCTGTGTGTAACAATAATGTTAGCCCTGTATTATACTGTGTGACTGCTGGGTTGCGAGCCTCCACCATTAATGCGAGGTTCGATAAAATGGCTGATGTTGGGCAAAATCGTTAGAATCGCTATATGTATGAGTATGTTCTCCCGTGACATATATTTTAATACTGATTTGTTATTTATACGCACACCTGGAATTCCCGAATGGGTAGGGCAGAGGTGTCACCATCCACATTTCGCCAAGCGTATCTCCGTCTCATAATGAGATATGGGGCGAGCCTATCGCCATATCACGCTCAATCCCGGGCTCCGGGCTGATACTGAGCATTTTCGTGATAGAAAAAACCCAATATCACTTCGGGCCGCATGTTAGTTTTGCTGACAGATTAGTTTAGTTAGATTTTTGATTGATTTGAAACATTCAATTGAACCAGACTTCTCGCTCCCACTGTTATAGTAGTAAATCTAGGTCCATACTCGTCATGTTAGTAGTTCTACGACATAGTTGCGTGGCGCTCCGTTTGAAGACCACTGACCTATATGATTGGACCGGTTTGAATGTGTTTTTTTTTGTTATTTGAAAGCTGGTTTAATCCAGTGTCACAGACGCTACATAAATCTATAAGGACCATTCGACGTCAGCGTCAATAACGCACAGCGTCACGCGACTGACGCTTAACGCGACCAACGGAATTCTGCGTTTACCGTAATCATGTTCCTCTGTGTTGCAGGAAGAAGTCGTAAGCGTGCATCGCGTACCGTAGACACGTGACGTGGCCGGCAACACGCTTCCACGCCGTGTTCGTTATTGTGGCGGCATTTCATCGGCACATTTGTACCAACGTTCGCTTCATTTGGCCAATGCAAAATTACTGTGTTATGCACAATGATTTTTCATTGGCCAAATCACCATTTGCGTCACATGCAAAACGGAGCCGTCATTAATCATTTCTAATCATATTTTTTTCATCTTTATTCCACCACATTTTTTTATTAACCCATGTATAGTGATGTAAAGGTTTTTTTAATACAGACTCGAGTATGTCTGTGTTTTTAATGTATTAAGTAAAATTGATTGATCATTAGGCCAGACAGATGTCAAGGAGCAAGGATGTTTACATAAGTACTAGCAACCGACCTCACTACCTCGGAACAAGCCATACCCCGTCAGCTCTTGGCATCTGATGGCAAATAGAATAGTGCTTGGTACTTACTAAAGAAGACGGAATTCTGGAAAATGACAATTTCTGATTTTAAACACAGACATTACTTGTAAAATATAATTTAAAACATGATAAACTAATAGAACAAAAAATTAGAATAGTGAGAAAAAAATCCAAAAAAATATATACATTATTTATAATAAAATATGTATTATATTCATATTGTTTGTATTGTTTAAAATTTTATTAAATGCTGACATCTAATTATGATAAGCATACTCTTGATATTGATTACTATTGGTGTAAATAGTGCAATAGACAATAGGAATATGTAAAATTTGCTATCTACCCTAGTTATGGCATACAACTTGCGAAGTTTTGTATCCGCGCCTGCACAGGTACTTTAGGGTCCCGCCACACTACTACGAAGCTCAAGCGTATCAGACGTCGCCCATGTTCCATTTTACAATAAGAGGAACTGACTCCTGACATGTTAGGCCTAGTTGAAGGGTTAGGGACTGTGTTTAATCGCATTACTGTAATTAAGGCTCTATAATGGATTATTCACTTGAATTTACAGAAAGCGGTAGTTCGAATACACTTTTCGTCAATCATACATGCAAAAGTATTTTAAATGTCAATGCTTTAGATATACATGTGCACATATATTTAGTTTAATTGCTCATATTAGAACTAACACAAGCGAAAAGCCATATAAATGTAAATATCGTAGATATACATGTTCAGCGAGTGGTCCTTTGAAGGGGCATATTAAAACTCGCACAGGAGAAAAGTCGTATAAATGTCAATATCGTAGATATACATGCACAACGAATGGTTAATAGAAGGGGCATATTAGAACGAACTCAGATGAAAAGCCGTATAAATGTCAATACTGTAATTATAATACATGTACAAAGAGTATTCGATAGGAACTCGCACAGGAGAAAAGCCGTATCAATGTCAATATCGTAGATATACACGTACAGTGATTGGTCATTTGAAGGGGCATATTAAAACTTACACAGGAGAAAAGCCGTATAAATGTCAATACTGTAATTATACTACATGTACAATGAGTATTCAAAGGAACCTTGCATAGGAGAAAACCCGTATAAATGTCAATATCGTAGATATACATGTACAACGCGTGGTCATTTGAAGGGACATATAAAAAATCGCACAGGAGAAAAACCGTATAAATGTTAATATCCTACTTATACATATACAACGTGTGGTCATTTGAAGGGGCATATTAGAACTAACTCAGGAGAAAAGCCGTATAAATGTCAATACTGTGATTATATTACATGTACAAAGAGTATTCGAAAGAAACTCACACAGGAGAAAAGCCGTATAAATGTCAATACTGTAATTATACTACATGTACAAAGGGTATTCGAAAGGAATTCGCACAGGAGAAAAGCCGTATAAATGTCAATATTGTAAATATACTAGATGTATAAAGAGTATTCGAAAGGAACTCGCACAGGAGAAAAGCCGTATAAATATCATCGTTTTATACATATTTACAGAAAATCGAAATATGCGACAGCTTATACGCTTGAGTAACAGTCCGTTGTAGTTGTTTTTTTACATTTAAACTGACAAGTGATGTCAACAGCTAAGAAAATAATTGTAGACAAAATTTAGGCTTGAGATAACGCGGTTTGGACGATCCATCTGTGTAATTCTAATAAGTTTCATTCCGATTCAGCTCTGAATTCCTTTTCTCCCCCATTTTACGGCACATTACTAATGACAGAGAGCTTTACTCGCCCAACGTAGTTTTGATAATTTTGTTTTCGTTGATTAATCTATATTAAGTTGGTGATTTACTTAAACTAACAGCGATGCGAATAGTTTGTGAATTATACCACTCTGAAGGGTGCTTATAGACTATGTGAAGTATTATAATACACTTGTGGTCACATCGAACGATCTGCATTTGGTAGATAGATTGTCGGCCGAAATTAATATCCGAAATCTTCGGATCGTTCCTGGGTTGAACCAATCAAAATGAAGTATGAGGGTTAGATCACGGATATAGTAGATATTCATTTAATTTAATCTGTATAGAAACTAAACATTTTGACTACATATACTGACATCATCGTAGTGCGCATAGATTTATACTGCACGTTTGAGATTTGCGCTGAATGTTGCGCTTAATCGCGGCGCTTGAAGGGATTACACATTATCCGTGGTTCAAGATCACCCATTTGGTTGGTTCATTTCAGATTTGGATCACGACAGTTAATCGATTCCGGCCGTGAATATTATTGAGAGCGGCGTCCGCTCTAGTTTATTGCAATCATGTTGTTTTTTTTACGTTTTAAATCTTAAGAGTAATATTATGATTTTTTCTATTTACCGTTTTGTCTCCAATGTAAAAGACACGTGTTCAGAGTTGGCAGCGCCGGATGACTGTTAACTGTGACAGTCAACTGGCGCACAGCCTGTGTTATTGGCATTCGAATTTACCAAATAAATCATTCTAGTTACCATGCTGTTTTATTTAAACTTGTAACTGTAATTCGGGTCTGGTCGGAGAAATCGTTCTGGCATTGTTTTACCCAGTTTTTTTTCAAATAACTACACTGATTGTCATCAGTGACTGACGAAATGAGCCTCGATGGTAAGCTCCACGCCTGCCCATAAACAGACCTAGTACCATACAGAAGTTGAAAGCACTGCGTGCACTACATGGTGCCTGGACTGCACTCGTCATCCCGAGACTAGTCAAGTCTTACTGCGCTCACCTTGGTCATACCAATATTTAAAACATTAACTGCAGCCAAATCATTTTTTTTTTTTTTTTTTTTTTTTATCCTGGCTCGGCAAAATGACTACGCCACACCTGATGGTAAGTGTAGCGCAATCCAGGAATAGTGTCGACCAACGACAAACAGTGTGTCTATCGTTGGTCGGCACGATCATGCCGGCCTGCCTAACTGCTTCTTCACACTCCGTTTAAAGGACCCCATATTATAGGAAGGAGGGAACACGTGCGCCGGCAAACTGTTCCACAGCTTAATGGTCCGGCAGAAGTAAGATTTAGCGAACTTTTTAGTTCGAGCCGAGATGGAGGAGACCACGAAGCTGTGGCTCCGCAAGCCAGCACGCGTGGTTCTGTTAAGGAAGGGTGAGGATGGGATAAGGTCAAACAATTCTTCAGAGCACTCGCCATGATACAAACGATAAAAGACGCTCAGCGGGGCAATGTCCCTCCGCAATTGTAGCGGTTCTAAGCGTCCTGTAACGTCTGCATCATTCATAATGCGGACAGCCCGTCGCTGCAATCCGTCCAAGGCATCGAGTAGGTACTTGGCGGAACCGTCCCAAAGGTGCGAACAGTACTCCACACCCGGCCTTGCTTGCGTTTTGTATAAGCGGTAAAGCTGGCCGGGTGAAAAATACCGACGCACCTTGTTCAGGATTCCGACCCTGCGCGATGTGGCTGATATTACGCCCTCGATGTGGTTCCTTGGATTCAGATTGCAGCAAATATCCATGCCCAGGATATTTAGGCTATTCCGCATTGCGAGCGGGATACCCTGAAGATTGGGGAGGGGAGAGAACGGGGATTTTTTGCACGTGAACGCGCACACCTGAGTTTTCTTGGCATTGAACTCAACCAGATTCCTTGTACCCCATTCCGAAATTAGATCCAGGGTCCGGTTGAGCTCAATGACAAGATTCTCTCGCTGCCTCTCAGTGACTTCCCGGCAACCAGGAGGCTTACTGCAGTAACGCCCATGCACTGTGCTGTCATCTGCATAGCAATGGATGTTACCAAGTGGTAACATATGATTGATATGCAGAATAAACAAGGTGGGCGAAAGCACAGAGCCTTGTGGGACTCCAGCATTAACTGACATGAGCCGTGAAGTATGCCCTTCAACAAGGACACGCATTCTACGCTCATGCAGAAAGCCGGAGATCCACGTGCACAGGTTGTCGGGGAGCCCATATGCCGGAAGCTTGGAGAGAAGACCACGGTGCCAGACCCTATCAAATGCCTTAGCAATGTCGAGGCTTACGGCTAGAGCCTCGCCATGCTTGTCAACCGCCTCCCCCCAGCGATGTAGCACGTACGCTAAAAGATCACCCGTTGATCGTTTAGACCGGAAGCCGTACTGTCGGTCACTGATCAGCGAGTGATCCTCCAGGTAGCGGATCAGCTGTGCGTTTATGATCCGCTCCATTACCTTGCACATCACTGAGGTTATGGCGATTGGACGGTAATTGTTAGGGTCCGACCGATCACCTTTCTTTGGGATCGGTTGCACATTGGCCTCTCTCCAAGATTGGGGCACAATACCTGAGAAGAAGGAAGAACGGTATAGGCGCGTCAGCACAGGAGACAACTCGGCTGCGCACATTTTAAGAACCACCGCTGGGATACCATCGGGACCACTAGCCTTGCGGACATCGAGGGTCTGCAATTCACGCCGCACATCACAATGCCTGATACGAACATCCGGCATGGAATATCCGCAATCAGGCACCGTGGGCGGCAGTGCATTACCGACCTCGAGCCGCGAATTAGCCGCAAAGAGTTCTGCCAAAAGAGTGGCTTTCTCTTGCGGCCTATGGGCCAGGGATCCATCCGGATATCTCAGCGGTGGCAACGAGGGGCGACAGAAATTAGATTGGACGGCTTTGGCAAGACTCCAATAAGCACGACTGCTCGTCGGATGATCCGCCAAAGTCTGTCCAATCCTGTTGATGCGCTGGGCATCCGCTCTGACGTACGCCTTCTTGCAGGCCTTGGTGGCTTGGTTATAGGCCGCTTTGAGAGAACTTATGTTGGGATCCTTCATGGCGCGACCCCTAATCCAATCGCGATACGCAGCCTGTTTCTCACTAACAGCATCTGCGCAGTCGCGATTGAACCAGGAGCCCAATTTTGAATTACTTTGAACTTTGAATTACAAAGCACTGCATGCATGGCACTGAACTGCGCTCGTCACCCCGAGACAAAGATGAATGTATTAAATTAAATATAGTCAAATACCTTATTTATATTGTATTATGTATTAAGTACCTATATTTAATTGTAATATAGGTAAATAAAATGATGTATGTTTGTTACTCTTTCACGTAAAAACTCCTGGATGGATTTTAATTAAACTTTACAATAATATAGCTTATACATCAAAATAGGACATAAGCTACTTTTTATCCCGGAAAAAGCAGATCACGCGGGCGGAGCCGCGAGCAAAAGCTGGTGAAGTATATTTAAAACTTATTTACGCAAAAGTATGTAAATGTGTTTCCCCGATATACATGGGCGCTCTAATTATAGTGTTCTCACATTTTCCGCATAGATTTGAACCCAGATAACACGCGGTTTAGGTGTACAATACATTGTCATTACTTCATCGAGTCGAGCGTATTGTAGTGCCATGCATAGGTACTTTGTAAATTAAAGTTCTCAGTGATCATCATGCGAGCGACTTGATTGTCTCATCATTGTGAAATATATACCTACATACGCGCTCACGCCTGTAATCTCCGAAGGGGTAGGTAGAGGTGTAACCAGTATACTCACATTTCGCCAAGCATATTTCCGTCCCATGCAGTGATAAGGGCGAGCCCATCGCCATACCGAGCATAATTCCAGACTCCTAATCGACTCAATATCACTTTTACTCTACCCAGGAATCGAACCCGAGACCTCAGCACAGCAATCGTACCGCGTATGCATTACGACTGCGCCACCGAGGCAGTGGGTATTTATTATTGGGATAATAATAGATTCGTGAGTCAGCACTGCAGTAGTAGTAGCAGAATAAAAAAGATTCACGAGATGCGTTGCCGACTTTAAAAGAAAGGGTTTAGGAACGGGAGGGGGACTTGGGTATTCGGATATCTCATCACCGTACGAAACGCAATAGAAAGCCTTACGGCGGTTTTCTGTAGGAACTGTAAAACTGTCTCCGGCGTGGCTTTACCATTCAGAGATACACCACTGGGGTGTAGCGGTATTCATGGATTCTAAATATATTTATCCTCATATTGTCCTTTTACACAAAAAATCGCGTCATGTGCTAATCGTGGCCGACAGTCAGTGCGACTACTGTATCTTTGTTGTTTTATCACTGACATACTTGTAACATTGTTTATTTTGGCACAAAGCCAATTTGTTTAAATAAACCTAGGGTAATGGGAAGCGAAACATGATAGGTAAGGTTGGCTGGTGGTAGGATATTCATATCCGCCCGCATAGCGACCACACACCATAGTGACCCACACACCTTGTGTGGATTCAGCCAGTGTATATCGGAGAATCAGTCTCCCGAGGGGCTTGCGACATGACTTGATGGTTGGTTGAAGCAGGTATAGGAATACATCCTTGTATCCCTATGGCTGCATCGGTCATCCACCTGTCCCGTCGCAGCACCCTCGATTAGCTTCTTTCCTTTTCGGAGTGTGAAGGAGCATTCAGAAGGATGATCCACGAATATTGGTTTCGGGTCGGGGTGTTGTGGGACCGCAAGTCCCTCGTGGTTCCTGATAGCCACGTTACAGGTCCTAGGGGTCAGGACTATTTGTGTGACTGTTGGGTGAATTGAAACATTGAAATAAAACTAATTTAAGCGGATTTGATCGCGGTTTTTACGTTTCGAAAAATTTTCAGCCTTCGCAGTCACGGGGTGGACTGTACAGTCCGTTTAAATTAGTTTTATTTGAATGTGTCACAAAAAAAACATTGAAATCGGTCCATCCGTTTAAGCGTTACGATGTCACAGATACAAAAATGTAACAAGATAAATAACCCCTCATTTTTCAGGAGTTAAAAACGAAAAATGCTAAACACTTAACTTTCATACTAATACTTTATATATTTACCAACCTATGTCTGAACTTTAAAATAGAGATTAAAGTTTATGTATCCTAATTGAAAATTAACTACTGTGATGACTAATTTAAGCTTAGCAGATAAACCAGCGAATGGTGACTGCCGACAAGCTTAGTTCAGCTTAAGCACTACACCGAGTCTGTCTTCTGTCAAGTTAAAACCGTGAAGTAGTCGTAAAATGAAACTGTATTTATTTATTGTTCTTGTGTTTTGTTTCAATTACGGATCATGCGTTATAGTAAGTATAAAAAGGTTTTATTAATTATGTGCGTTAACACACATTAATGCAATTGTAACAGGCTGGTTTTTTCAGTATTATTAAGTATTTTTTAAGTTGTTACTTTTTGAATAGGAAGTTTACGGTGCTATCAATAATTATGAATATTTTTAATAAACTATTAGTGAAAGTTTAATCGAGGCTCTCAAGTTTTGGTGCTGCCACACCGATGTTATAAAATGTTAACAAAAACATTTTCTAACATTTTCTAACATTTTTTAACATTTTATAACATTTGAAAACATGACATCGGCCCTTCTTTGACGGCGCCGCTCTCAAAAGTACCGCCGCCCGCGGTTAAAAAATGTTACAAAATGTTACAAATTGTTAAGAAATGTTTACTAAATGATGCTGCCACACCGCTGTTATAAAATGTTATATAACATTTTCTAACACCGGTGTGGCAGCACCATTTCGTGTGTTCGCTATGTACATTAGGTATGTAAGTAGGTAATTCAAGACACCAAAAGCAAGTTACTCATATTGGTATTAAGACGTAAGGTGGTCTAATCTTTTATTTTATTTGATTGAATGACGAGACGAGCCAAACGTTCGCCTGATGGTAAGCGCCACGCCTGCCCATAAACAGAAGCAACAAAACGCCGAACTTTGAATTATAAAGCACTGCATGGCACTTGAACGGAGCTCGTCACCCCAAGACATAAGATGTTGTCTCATAACGCCCAATAATTTCACTGGCTTCAATGTCCAATAAACCGAAACACAACAGTGCTTACACACTACAAATAGTCAAAGCGGTGGTACCAACCCAGATGGTTCTCCCATACGAGGGACCTTCCACACCAACCTTTCCTTGACCAAGCAAATGTATAAAACATAATAAGTATAAACAGAACTGTTTCCAACATGTGTTCCAAACGTAACTGCAATTGATCTTTTTTTTTTTATCCTGGCTCGGCAAAGTGACTACGCTACACCTGATGGTAAGTGTAGCGCAATCCAAGAATAGTGTCGACCAACGATAAACAATGGCCCATCGTTGGTCGGCAAGATCATGCCGGCCTGCCAAAGGGCCAAGGGGGAGGGGAAGGAAAAGGGATGGGAAAAGGGTTAGGATCAGGGGGCAAGCCCCCTGGGGAGAACCGGATATACACTGGCTGACCCTGGAACGCGACCCACACAAGGCGGGCCACTATGACAGGTTTTAGCACCAGTGTACGGTGGTCGCTATCCGGTCGGATACAAGTATCCTCCCACCAGCTGATCTCTACTGACCCCACCCAAAATAAAACACAGTGGCGATAAGAGGTGGATATCTTGAAATAATCCGGTATCGAAACAAACGGTGTTTACTTTATTAATAATTGAGCTGTGCTTTACGGGTTCAGCGCCGGCATTTTACTACCCTGCTCCCATGGGTCATAGCGTGATACATATAAGTCCGGAATAAATTCTGTGAACTATAGTGAAAATGGCATCTAAATCCCTTTTATAACTTATGATAAATAAAGGGACAAACAAACTGACAAATGCAGATAGCAACTTTGTTTTAAACTACGTACATAGGTATTGATTCACACTCATAGTCCTGACTCCACAGCATGTTATAGTTATGTTGCGTCGTGGACATCAGGAACAGTAGGTAAACTGTTAGACCAGGTACATTAAGTACGGTCAGTGGCTCTTTTTTTTTAATTTGTTTTGTAGACCACGACCTATCTCACAAAAAGACATTGACGCGTGCGGAGCCGCGAGCAAAGATTTATAATAATTAGAGACAACTAGCATTTGCTCGACTTTTCCGGCGGTGAAATTGTAAAGCCGAAATGCAATGTATTATTTATTGTGTTGACCGTTGATAACCAAGATTCAAGTACCTAAACATCGGAAAAATATTATTTCTTACACTTACAAACTTTCATTTAGCGAATATTAATAGTATCTTTATTGTTTTATCTATACTATTTAGAAATATAGCCTAGTTGGTCTAGTAGCGGCCTTCTTAGGCTAAGGAACAGTGAGGAACTAGATTCAAATCAATGTAAGTACTTGATTGATTGATTGATTGATTTGCGATTACCACCATCTGCTATAAAAAATATATGTTTTATTAACAATGTTTTACGTATGGCAACGAGCTTAGGAATTGAGAATGACAAATAGCCTATATTTAAATGGTTGCGTAAGTAAAGTTATAGGTAAAGGCTATACGGTAATAATGGTACATACGTATTAGGTAATAATTGACACAAACACCGGTCAAGGCCGAGTCGTACACGTGCACCGAGAGTTCCGTACCCACATACTAAAATCTTGTCCATCACCATCCTAAGGTTGACTGGTAGAGAATGCCTCTGGCATAAGTCCGCCTATATACATATTTTGTATATGAAGTGCAAATAAATATATAAATAAAATGTTTCCTTTTTGTATTTATTAAATTGTTATTAGGTAGTATATCTGTCACAATAACGCATTTTCTTCTTTTATCTGCCCTTACCCAACTCGCAGTGGGGTCGCCGCAACATTCTGTTTTTAATACATATCAGAGAATGATTTGGCTTGATAGCATAGAACGGCAAACGAGCAAATGGGTCACCTGATAGTAAGTGATCTCCACCGCCCATATACGCCCACAATACTAGAAGAATCATTGGCGCCTTGCCGACCTTAAAAGGAAGGGGTATCTAAGGCATTGGGAAGGGGAGGGTGATTCGGGTCTCCGGGTATCTCACGCACCATACGAAACGCAGCAGCAAGTCGTTACTTTACGTCAGTTCTCTGTGAGACAGCGGTAACGATCCGGTCGAGCCGGCCCATTCATGCTATAGACAAAACTGTTTCTTATGACCGGCCGTCTGCTTGACGTCAACCCCTCTGACATGAAAACGCGCCCAGACCTAAAGCACGCATATTGAGTGAAAATTTCAACCGGGTTTCTTTTACGCTTCAAAAGACGGAGCCCGACAGACAGACAGGTGGCGTGGTGTAGTACTAAGGTGCCGTTGGCAATTAATGCCCATTAGATACCCTCAAAAAATAAAAAAGTGTGTGTGCAATTCACACACAGCAGAAGTGAAACTTAAGAATTATTATAGTAAATTAATTAACCAACGAATTTTAATACGCAAATGCAAAAAAATAAATCACGTGAATAATACAACACGTTGTTTATGACACATTTTCTGAATTCTTCGTTGTACGCATGCGCAAAGACATGTGATAGCATACTTGTAACCTATCTCATTCTCCCGCAGACTAAATCCTATTCATGAATATGTTTGTCTTTGTCGTGATGCATTTTCGTTTCATCGAGTTTCAAATCACAACGATTCTAAAGAAGTTTCACTTCAACAAGTAATCACACGTATCTGTTAGGGAATTTATAAGTTCGATTTTCACGTAGGCTGCTTCACGAGAATGGTCACGAGTATGTTTATGCGGTTCATTAAAACGCATGTATTTACGCAAGTCATAGATTCGCTGAACCCTGCTCACATCACTGCACTAGAGGTTACACGATTCGACATAGACGTGATTCAAGGCAGTATTCATTAATAAGACCATTGGCTCTTTAGCGGCGCAAGATGATTTCGTTCGTGATTTTTGAAGTGAAACTTCTTTAGCACCACCGTTGTGATTTGAAAAGTCGATGAAACGAAAAAGCGACAGTAAAATGAGACAAACATAATATTCATAAATAGGATTTAGCCTGCGAGAGAATAACATAGATTATAAGTATGCTATCAAGTGTCTGCGCCTGCGTAAAACGAAGCCTTCGGAAAATGTATCATTCACGTGTTTTATTTTTGGCATTTGCGTATTAAAATTAGTTGGTTAATTAATTTATGTTAATTATTTAACACGTCTGTATTAATTTGACCAATAATTTTTATTTATAGATATCAATCATCTAAAATTAAATTTATTCTGAAGTTTCACTTCTGCCGTGTGTGAATTGCACACACACTTTTTTTATTTCAATTTATAATCTCATTGTCCATTACACTCTTAAAATCTAGTCTACCATGCTAGCTTGCAGGTTTATAAACTTCGCATACATTCGGAAATTCTATTTGGACAACTCTTTAATATGCAGCTTTCCTCACGATTTTTTCCTTCGCCGCCAAGGCGAGCGATAATTGACAATGAATACCTCGGTAAGTAAGAGGTGTCTGTTCTGAGGACTGGGTTCGAACCCGCGACCTCCATCTCGGCCGTCCGTTTCACTTTCCGCTAGGCTGTGGCCGTATCATGATATTATTATTGATTGACATTTTATTAAGTTTTATTATTGGCTAATCAAAAGCTCGTTCGTGGTTTGTCCGCCACTGTGCGTTTAATTTTTGCTGCAAAGGAGAATTTCTGACAGCGGTATAATAATATAATTATTGTTGTTCAATGTTTTGAGTGATTTCATCTCATTTATTATAAATTAATCACGGTTAACAATAATTGGGATATTAATGTCGTACATCGCTTAATGCTATAACTAAGGTTAAATGTTAAAATGACGTTGTTACAAGAAAATTCTGAGAAACTTGCTGACCCAATCGCTGTATAAAAACATATGTGGAGTTGCCCCCGAGCCCCGAGCTATCGCTGCTTTTTTATAAATTTGTTTACTCTCTACATGTTAATTATATAGGTACTGAGTACTTCGTAATTGGCGTATTGTTCGGTATAATGTATTAATATTATGAACTGTCAGTTGTGAAGGACCTAAAGAAATGAATTAAATAAATAAATATGATATTACGATGCTTATTATTTATTTATTTGACTGATTGACGAGACGAGCAAGGAGCTAGCCTGATGGTAAGCGTCACGCCGGCCCATAAACAGAAGCAACACCAGACAGAACTTTAAATTACAAAGCACTGCGTGGCACTGAACTCCGCTGGTCACCCCTAGATATAAGATGTTAAGTCTCTTAATGCCCAGTAATTTCACTAGCTTCAATGTCCTTCAAACAGTGCTTACACTGTTGCTTGGCGGCGAAATAGACAAAGCGGTGGTACCAACCCAGACGGCCTCTCGAGGGACCACCACCTTGTTAAATGTTGTCCAATGTACATTTTATAATTAATACCAAGAAATATTATTAAACGGGAACATCATATCAATTTAGGCACTAACTTTAATCATTTTTTGTTACTGCCATATCTACAGTCACTTGTGCTAGTTATTTTTTTATGCTGAAACCTTTTGATAACCTAAACTAAATTGTACACTAAAAAATACCTATATTTTTAAGCTATATAATATGCTGATACAATATTATCATCGTGAAATAAAATCTTTACCCTTTTTTAACCCTTTTATTGACAGCCTTCGTGGCGCAGTGGACGAGTAGATGACTGTGAATCATGAGGCCACGGGTTCGATCTCCGCAGCGAGACAAATATTTGTCTGATGCACAAATATTTGTTTCGGTGTCTGGGTGTTGTGAGACCGAAAGTCTCTTGTAGTTCATGATACTCACTACACAAAACTCGTATCTTACTGTGGGGTCAGGGCTATGTATGTGACTGTTGGGTGTTATTTATCTGATTGTCAAAATGAGCATGTCGCTAGCTTGATGGTAAGCGCCACACCTACCCTTATACACTCGTTATCCTGAGGCAGAGGAAGTTAAGTCTTGCCCAGTGCTTTCACTGGCTTAAATGTCCTTTTTTATACCAGACGCCGGCAAACGATCAAGCGAGTTATCTGATGGTAAATGATCATCTGACAACAACGATAGCAGCGATAGCTCAGCGGAGAGTGGTATGGACTGTCGAGACGAATGTCGCAGGTTCGAAACCAGACCCAAGAGCATACACCACTGACTTTTCTAAGTTATGTGTATATTAATTGTTAATTATCGCTTGCTTTAACGGTGAAGGAAACATCGTGAGGAAACCTGTATACCTGAGAACTCGATAAGATTTTTCGAAGGTATGTGAAGTATGCCAACCCGCATTAGGCCAACGTGGTGGATTAAGGCCTAATCCCTCTCATTCAGTAGAGGAGGCCCGTGCCCAGCAGTGGGACGTATATAATATAGGGCTAGTAAAAAAAAAAAATCAACATCCTCAATAAACGAGGAATCATGGATACGTTGATGGCCTGAGACTTAAGGGGTAATTAGGCTCGTCTCGGGATGACGAGCGCAGTTCAGTTCCATGCGGTGCTTTGTAATTCAAAGTTCTGTGTGGTGTTGCTTCTGCTTATGGGCAGGCGTGGCGCTTACCATCAGGCGAGCGCCTTGCTCGTCTCGTCATTAAATAAAAAAAGGGGGATTTGCGCCTCCGGATATCCTATCCTACTCAACGTACCAAACGCAACAGCAAAGTGCCACTTTATGTCGATTTTCTGTGAGACAGTGGTAATAACCCGTTCGAGCTTGACCATTAATGCTGTAGACAAAACTGTCTACAGCGTGGCTCTTCAACTCAAACATTATGTTATACATTTTTTTCGATCCAAAAGTAGACAATTGAAATTATTGTCTCTGTTATCAAAGAACTTTGCATTAAGTTGACCTCCACGATACGATATTATTATGGATTCATTGAATTGATAGTGACATTATAACTGTATGAGTCGTTGAGTACATGTATAGTTTTAATCCTGGTCATTGTGACTTTTTTTATTTAATTGAATGACGAGATGAGCAAGGCGCTCGCCTGATGGTAAGCACCTGCCCATAAACAGACGCAACACCACATAGAACTTTAAATTACAAAGCACTGCATGTCACTGAACTGCGCTCGTCACTCCGAGACATAGATGTTTAGTCTCATAATGGCCAATAATTTAAATTTCTCATAATGACTGCAGTGGACCTACATGTTGTATGTATGTTTACGCGAATATTACACGTTGAAATAAAACTAATTTTATCGCGGTTTTTTATTAGATTGGACCCCGACGTTTTGAAAGTTTTTCAGCCTTCGTGGTCACGGGGTGGAGTCCACCATAAAAACTGCGATAAAATTCGTTTAAATTAGTTTTATTTCAATACATTGGCTGACCCTGGAACGCAAATCGCCTGAATTACTACGGCGGATTTGTTCCCTATTTGTACGGTGGTCGCTATCCAGGAACACGAATGTCAGGTAATCATCAACATCTGATAATATAGTAATATTATGTTACAGAATAGAAAAACTACGAGAGATACTTTCCCCCCGAACGACATCGAATCAGCGGTAAATTACTATGATAGAAGGAACGCAGTTTTAACAATACCCATCATGATACATTTAGACAGAGCCACAGTCATCAAAAACCCAGACATAAAGAAATACAGACGGAAGAAAATGTTCCAACCTGTGTTCAAGAACATTTTAAAAGAAGTGAAAGAGCTGTACAGACGTCCAAGTTTGAATTTGACAGTCGATATCAAGTTGATTGATGTGAGGATATTAAAACAGAAGAAAGTTAAGATAGAGAACGGGGACGTGTCGAACTATCTGAGGACTTACTGCCGGTGGCAAGGCGAGATGAAGAGTAGAAAGGGGAAACTTTGGTATTCAATTTTGTTTACCGGATTAGATCTGTTTTATATGGACGGATTTGGGAAAGAAGTTAGGGCTAGTACAGGTATTTATTGCTGATTTAATAGCGGTACTAGAAGTAAATGATTAGACGTTATTTCGGCTAGTAACAAATGCCTTAAATTTCCAAATTTCAAATTGTCAACAAGTAGTTCACTAATTGCTTGCTATGGTACCCTGAAATGGATGATCTATATATATATTTTTTTTTATTGTGGGGCTCTATGCCCCACTCTCGTCCCTCTGATATTATTATTCAGAGATGTTCCCCATCTGTAAATTCTCAACATCTTTTATTAATAAAAACCCCATAATAATGCAAGAATAAAAGTATATATAAAAATATAAATAAAAGAATAAAGGAAAATGATCTATATTTCAAATTCCTGCCTATCTTTCTATTTTAATGATTTGACTTTGGCTGCTGCATAGGGACTCACTGAGATCCACTACTCGGTGTCAAAAAAATGCATGCTGTCAATGTTGCTTTATAGGAGTTAATAGCGGATGTGTGATAGTCTCTCCCGTAGTATATTGGGATGATTCCGAATTCGTTAATTCTCTACCATGCAATGGCAGTTTAATGCGTAAAAGTTTGTCTATCCCGTCTAGTTTGTATCCGTTAATAAACTTTTTATTATTAGATTACATTACGTTTCGTAGAGAATTAAAGGACTCGGAATATACTCATGATGGAAATCATCCTAATGCACTTACCATAGGAAAACTATTAGGTCAAGGTTCATTTTCTTCGTCCACTAATATTAACAACAATAATTATATAATAATCTAAGGTCAGTCAGGTCACGTGCAGGTCTAATTTATTTCAATAAGTTTCCAAATGACCAATGTTTTTAATATGGTAAGATTTATCTCTGAAACAATATATCGAGAGCCTTGTTTCACCTTCATATAAATTTGATTTTTTGATTTTCAGGTCGAGGCTATATGAAAGGAATGTGCAGTGTCAACAACAGCTGTACATTATTAGAATGGCATCCGAACCACACCGCCTATGTCTTGGCACATGAAATGGCGCATAGGTAAGGCTTCATTAACTGGTATATCTTTACGACACTAATTGCCGCGACTAGCAGTTCGAACATAAACAGACGCAACATCACAAATAACTTAGAAATACAATATACCTACTGCATGGCACTAGACTGCGCTCTCCAGCCGTCACCCCGAGACATTAAATCAAATAAGTAATTTTATTATAATTAACTGTAAAATTAAATAATTTTCCAGTTTGGGCGTATCTCACGACGGCCCGCCCTACAACGAGTGCAAGGATCATTTATACATCATGGATGCTTTGTACGACCCTTACAACCCAGCCAAAAACTGGTCTCCTTGTAGCAGGAGAAATCTAAGACAGTACTTAATGTAAGTATTCAACCAAAGTATCCATTATGCGATTACGTAGGTAGATTTACGATCGCGTCTAGTCAAATTGCTCGTGATTGTGATGAAGTAGTCTGCGCGTTAATACTGTTCCATTCGACGTCACTAACACACAACAGGCCCAGATCCCCTCTATTGTTGGAAATTGTATTTTTGATGTTTCGAATTATCATTAAGTTGGACTTTTTGTTATTCGATCTATTGAAACTCGGTATTTTGAGAGTTGTAATCATAAATGTTAGGAATATTGAAGTTTTTGAATTATAAAAATAGGATGAATGATAAATCGGAGTTGTTATATTAAGAATCGGTATATTGAAATTCCTAGTTGTGACAGACGGAATCAAGTTTTTCGTATTTATGTAGTGTACCCACTCTGGATTGGTGATTCTGTGGCCCAATGGGCGTTTAGCCGACTGTGAAGCCGAGGCCGCGGGTTCGATTCCCGCACCGAGACAAATGTCTGTGTAACCCACAAATATTTGTTCAGGCGGCCGGTCGTAAAAACTTCAAGCCAAATGTTTCTGTAACATGTGTTAAAAACATGTTGCGCCGTCCTCACTGCGAATTAGATAAGGGAGGGTAGAAGAAGATTGGTAAGATAAGTCTAAAAAAATTATCTATTAGAACTAACATACATTTTAGATGATAAATAAATGATTTATTTCAGGAGTCCTCGCGCGTGGTGTGTACGACCTGAAGAGACACGTTGGGTGTTATAAGGCTGAAATACAGAATAAATATTATTTAAAATTATATTTTGTTATATTAAAATGATAAGCAGCAATGAATTGTTATTATTCATTCCATCTTGGTAAATAAAGTTGACCCAGGTAATATAATTTATTTTTAGTCCAAAAATAATATCAAATCCGGAGTACAGTATAAGTGCATAAAAATATTGTAAACTAGATATTAAATACAATCAGGTCCTACTAGGTGGTAGGTGCCTCGTATGTGCACTAAGTGTTGGGTTCCTAAAATTCGAGAGCCCACCCGGGTTGGTACCACCACTTTGTTTATTTCTGTCGCCACGCAGCTGACTGTAAACACTGTGGGGTTCCGTTTTTTATTCTGTCACGGCAAAGTGACTACACTGGATGATGTTAAGTACAGCGCAGTTCAAAAATAGGTAATGTCGACCGTCAATAGATATTGGGTCCCGCGGCGGTCGGCTTAAAGTTACCGACAAGAAATAGTGTGTACGCACTGTTGTGTTTCGGTTTGAAGGACATTGAAGCCAGTGAAATTACTGGGCATTATGAGAGTTAACATCTTATGTCTCGCGGTGACAAGCGCAGTTCAATGTAGGTACACGCCACATACAATACAACGCCTGTTTTAGTTCGGTTCGCCATACAGTGTTGAAACTTGAAGTGATTGCTATATAGGAATAGGTAGGCGCCAATTACAGAACATGTGTTCTGTGGAGCCAATATTATCATAAAGACACAATGTAATTTAAAAAAATTAATTACAAGAATGAGGTAAGATTTCAATAAAAAAAATATTGCGTAGTCAATTTACTAAACCATCTATCTCAGTATTCCTTTCTCAATCTTCGTCACTACATCTCTCACACTACAGCTCTTTCTAACCTCACTACTTCTTACTCTATTTCTCATATCACACATACTAAAAATAATATAATAATCTTTATAATACCTAGATAATAAATGTTGCCTTATTTAGCGCAGTGGCTATTTAGGACGCCTATAAGTCTAAAAGGCCGGGGATCGATTCCAAAAACTCATAATAGTGAGTGGTAGAGCCACGCTGTAGACAGTTTTGTCTACAGCATGAATGAACCGGCTCGACCGGGTAATTACCACTGTCTCATATAAAACCAACGTAAAGTAGCGGACGTAAAGTAACCCCTAGCTCCATACACTGGTATTTGGAATGAAACGTGATTTATATAAAGAAAAATAGTGATATTGACTTACAACGGTATCCAGGGTGGGACAAGAGCCCCACATTGTCACACCATGGGTACGTCCATGTATATTTGAACCATTTGAGTTACGTCACATATAACATAATACTATTCTATTAGTTATGTTAAAAGAGATTGGATGTCCGAGAGCCTACCCGTTGTAAAACATTATTTTATTGAATTTCGTATGTGTTATAAACATTATATTTAGTACCCACACTATTATTCAATAAAATGTATAGATTAACGTGAGAGCAATGTTAACATGAACACTTTCACCGAAAACAATAAACATCCGTGTATGTACCGTGCATGCGCAACTAGCCCGCGACCGTGGACCATTTACATTATATCCAAAACACATAGACAAAACATGGATAAGGCCCGCTCCACACATTGGACGAGACCTACGAGACCATAGATTAAACACTTATGATGATGATGGCCTCCACGACGTATCCGTCGACGGCGAACCCTGTTGTTCCGAATTAAGTCTTTCGCTGATGTGAGCGAATATGGCTAGCTAGCCCTAATTTGGACTTAAAAGTCCTGTCGCAGGACGTGCAGAAAAGTTGCCCTGACGAGTTATAAGTGTAGGTATACACAACTTTAGGTCTTGCTTTCTGCAGCTGGCGCTTACTGTCAAGGTGTTCAAAGCGGGTTTCCTCAAAGCGTGCACATGATTTACGCACGGTGCTCCGCCAGGTTGTTCGGATAAACACTTATATACTGGCGTACAAGACCGCGCGAGGGAAATAAGACAATCGTCCACACTCGTATTTTTCAATTCTCGGCTTGTCTCGGCTAATATTTAGAACGGGCTTAATAACTAGTTTTGGGTCTGGGTATTGTGAGACTATCCCGCCCACACACCCGCCACTGTAACTCCTGTGAACCAGGATCAACAGTGGCACGCATTTTGTTGACACCGAGCAGTGAAGCTCGGCGAGTCTCTGGGAATGCCTAAATGTCTTTGTCCCGCAACGAAATTAATCAGAAAGAAGGTTAGGGAGGAGTTGGAAATATTAATTGTCCACTTCCCTCCGTAGCAAAGCGGGAGACAAAATAATGAATTGAGGAGGTATTAACCTCAAGTGTAAAGACAGTTACAACTGGAGAAGCCAGATGTAAAGCACCACGGATGTCTTTAAGTGGGTCCTATCACGCGAGCTGTTACACTTGATTCCAATAATAGGTATGGCAAAATCGCCGGAAAGCACGGAAATTCTTTCTAGTCTCCACAAGATCCATATAGTATACAACTCCAGATGTTATTTGCATACTGTCTAACATAATGTTACGCTCATGTTGCCAGAGACTACACTCCCAAAGAATGATGTGCAAATATTTGTGGATGACACAAACATTTGTCTCGGTGCGGGAATGGACCTGCGGACTCTCGCTTTACAGACGGCTACTCGCCCATGGCGCCACAGAGGCTCTACACCCTTCGTTTTCCCAAGAGGGCCACGATTGCTGAAGCACTAATAGTTTTGTACATATATATATATTTTCTCTTTATTAAAGTTAAATCGTAGTTTTGTACATATATATTTTTTTTCTCTTTATTAAAGTTAAATCGTAGTTTTGTACATATATATATTTTTTCTCTTTATTGATTTACCAATGTTTGTATACATTGATTCATTGATTATAAGAACATACATAGAAACATGGCAAATATAACAAAACTATTACAGCTTGCTTCAATACCTGATAATAATGAATAAAGGTTTGCTTTTAATTAAAAATTAAGATATCTACTAAAATTAAAATTAAAATCGATATCAATAACAAGTATAAATACAAGAATGCATACAAATACATACATATACACACGAGTACGCACATATTTGATAGTGATAGTACCTATGCTATTACCAATAGAATATGCCTCGTTATAAATCTCGCATTCACAGAATATAAATGAGATGATAAGAGATTCATGTCACGTCTGTCAGTATATCTCGTGGAAAACAACATATTAGTATTCGTTTGATACACAAAACTGAAAGTTACTAGTTGTTTTATAGAGAAAGTGCAATTTACAAAGAGAGATTTTGTAGTTTGTACGAACACTCTTCAAGTTTCAATGTATTTTAAGTACGACATATAAATTGCCCCCTTCATGACGGTGCTATAATTTAAATCATAGTTACCACTAGGCAGTAAGCTGAAACTAAAGGAAATATTATATTGTTATTATTATATTGTTGTGTATATCCGGTTCTCCCGAGGGGCTTGCGACAGGACTCGATAGTTGGTTGGGGCGGGTCTATACCCGTATCCGTACCCGATGTACCCCTATGGGTACATCCTTGTATACTTATGTCTAAATCGGTCATCCCTCTGTCCTGTCGCGGGCCCCTCGATTTGCTTCTTCCCTCTCCGAAGAGTGACCAACAATAAACTCATTGTTTGTTGGTGGTCGCTGATTTTTTGGACTGCACTACGCTTTCTATCTGGAAGTTATGTAGCTTCGTCACTTCGCCGTGCTCGGATAAAAAAAATTATTGAGAATAATGGGTACATAATTACATGCCTAATTTAAATAAAAACAATAATTCTCGAATGCTAATAAAGAATAATCTCACAAAAACCCCTAATATTATCTTCTAAAGTCGACAACGGGATTGTTTTGAAATGTTAACAGGCGGTTATGATCATTTACCATCAAATTACTCAATATCTGTCTATTTATGAATCTATATATCTGCAAAATGTGGCTAGAGTTCTTAAACGAAAGTATTTAGTGTGCCAAAAATCCTGTTAAATTCAGTTTCAATTTTGGCGCATTTTATATTCCACTTGTTTTTTATATATAACAAGATTACTAATATATCTTAAAAATAAAATCATTAAGTATTAAAAGTAAATGCCACGGAATTCCTCACGTCGTGGGAATCTACCACGCCGTCGCGTCGCGTCATTTTCATTATGCTCCAGTGACCCAGAGACACGTGAACAAAGGACTACGGTTATGTTCGGTGTTAATTAAATTCAGTTTGTTTAATATGCTTTAAAATTTGTCAGCATCCCGGTCGATGTAAATGGGTCGTTTGGGCACAATTTATTGATTCACTTTTAGTTATATTACTGTTGTTACTTGCATATAATACTTATAGTGAATATATTATGTTGTAATAAAATAAAAAAAAAACCGTTAGAAACTCCTGAATTCCATTAGAAAAAATCATCTTTCAAACAAAAAAAAAAACATTCAAATTGGTTTATTTGTTTAAACTAGATACACATATAATATGTAGAATGTAGATAGACAAAAAGGTCAAGCTTGTAGCCTCTTGTGTCTGGGTTTTGCGGATTGGCGAGCGTTAAAAAGCGCAAAAATATTTTCAATGTTATATTTTTCGAAGTGTAAGTAGGCCACCAACATCTTAAGCCTAAAGCCAAGCTCACCGTTGAATACTCTGCTGATTAAAGTACGAGGTAGTGGCGTAATTTAGCAAAATTCTTAAGTGGTAGAGCTAAGCTGTGGATAATTTTGGCTATTACGATGGTCTGGCTCGACCGGATTGTTACCACTGTCTCACAGAAAACCGACGTATAGCAGCGGCTTGCTGTTGCTGCATTTCGTACGGTGAGTAAAATATCCGGACTTCCAAAACCCTCTCCTCTTCCCAATCCCTTATATTATTTATTAATGCATCTTCTGGTATTGTGGGCGTTTATGGGCGGTGGAGATCACTCATCACCAGGTGATGATGACTTGCTCGTTTGTATCGCTGTATGGCTTCCTTTTCTTATTTTTAATATTAACCTTGTGCAAATATTGATATTAAATCGAAGGCTTTTCCGTTAAATTATGTATTTTACTTATAAGTAACTAAATCCGCTGACTCAGAAACCCAACAATGAAAAGTGCAATTTTGCATCCGAAACGATAGTCCTTTCACCAGTTACTGGCTCACAGTCACAGTAATAATTACCACCAATTTGTTGATTGCGAAAAGGCGATAGTTTTTACCTGTCAGATTCCATGTTCTTTTTTGTGCTGTTATCCTCGACAGCACACAAAACAATGCTGGGGCGACAGTGAAACATTCTGCCGGAGAAAGGCACTACCACACAATAGCACGAGCGATGGGACGGATCGATCGAGATCTGTACTGGCTGAAAATTGAAACAGAAAGACGTGGAGAGGATTTTATAAAAAATAAATAAAGAACAGTGTTTCTTTTAACCAAACCTAGTTATCAATTCATTAATAGTGTCTCGGCTCATGAGGCTTTTCTTACTTAGGAGAGAAGCCGTTGCAGGGGCGTCTTTACCGGGTGTGCAGGGTGTGCGGTGCACACTGGCGCAGCGTCCTAAGGGGCGCCGGCCGAGCTCCACTCACACGCTGGCCGGGCATTTTCAAATGCACCTGCGCCCGTGTTATATGTTCTGTTTAAAAGATCACTTACTAGAGGGCGCTAGGGTAATGCTTGCACACGGGCGCTACATGGGCTAGAGACGGCTCTGAGCCGTTGGTAATATTGGTTGGTGCCCATTAAATTACAGTTATCGTTAAAGTAACCCAGAAACCGCATCCAACCGGTCCATACGGTCAAACACGAGCAAATAGAGAGACAAGCAAAGGAGTCAAACTTATGTATAACAACATCTTAAGGCTCCGTTATACAATAAAGTGATGGAACAACTATTCGTCAGTCTTCAATTTTTTTCCTTCGTTACTTCCCGTCTAGGTATGATGAAAGCTTTATTTAATTTTGTCGGGATTTGGCAACTTGATGGTGATTGGCTATTTTGACACCGGCTTATCAAAAGACTTATCTTTTCGTAGGTCAGTTTACACCGATTTTGTGGCTTACCACTCAGAAATCCTAATGTCTACTACTCTATTAAAACAGAACATAACTATATCCCAAAGTTTGTAAAAAGCTATAAAATAAATTGATCCCAGAAAATGTTGTTTAACCAGGGAATGAAAGGTATTTGGCGAAACTACTGTCTCAAAAGCCCCATCTTTCTGTTCAAAAGAGGTCTCAGTGATCGCATTATTTCGATTTAATTATCTCGATGCCTTATACGCGGAAACAAGTGAAGCGACTCTACCGCACCTCTATTCCGTTTTACATACGCGAGAGGCATTAAACCAAGCGTAACTGTTGCCTCACACGGCACACGGCACCCGCTGTTTTCACTGTTCTAATTAAACCGTACTATGTTATTAATACGAGTAGCGTGATCGTTTAGGCGGAAGACAATGTTTTCTAATAGACTTCCATATAAGACGTTTTGACAACTTGTATTTAATTTTTTTATCCGAGCACGACAAAGTAATTGCACTACACCTGATGGTAAGCGTAGTGCCGTCCAAAAAACTAGCGACCACCGACAAACAATGAGTTTATCGGTGCTCACCGGAATCAAGCCGGCCTGTTGTTGAAGAGGGAAGAAGCAAATCGAGGTTCCTGCGACAGGACAGGTGCATGCGCGATGCAGGCACAGCAATACACCCCTATACCCGCTCCAACCAACTATGAAGTCATGTCGCAAGCCCCTTGGGGGAACCGGATATACACTGGCTGATCCTGGAACGCGATCCACCCAAGGTGAGCGGGCCACTATGGCAGGTTTAACACCATGTGTACGGTCGTTATCTGGGCGGATATGAATATCCTACCACCAGCAATAGTGATATATCAGAAAGCTATTGATGGTAAGCGAGTGAACTGTGTACCAATGGTTGCGCACACACTCTTCAAATTTTTTATTTTTTATTTTTTATAGCGTAGGCCGCCAAACGAGCAAGTGGGTCACCTGATGGCAAGTGATCTCTACCGCCCATGTACGCCCACCACCAGAAGAATCATGGGCGCGTTGCCGACGTTAAAGGAAAGGGATAATTAGGAATTAGGAAGGGGAGGGGATTTGGGCTTCCGGATATCTCACTCACCGTACGAAATGCAGCACAAAATTGTGAGTGGTAGAGCCGTGTTATTTTTGTTATTTTTATTACCTAACTAGATGACCCGGTGAACTTCGTATCACCTACATATTATATTTGTGTAAAATGTGGTCAGAACTGAATACAAATGTTTCATTTACATTAAATGCAATTAAGTGAGGTACTGCACCATTGTACGTGAGGTAGCCCGTCGCACATTTAATTAACTTCGATGACTTAAGTCAGGTCGTCTTCCACCTCCCCCCGGTGGGACAGTCCTGTCCCTGTCCCTGTCCCTGTCCTGTCCTGTCCTGTCCCTGTCCTGTCCTGTCCCTGTCCTGTCCTGTCCTGCCCTGTCCCTGTCCCTGTCCCTGTCCTGCCCTGCCCTGTCCTGTCCTGTTCCTGTCCTCTCCTGTCCCTGTTCTGTCCTGTCCCAGCCCTGTACTGTCCCTGTCCTGTCCCAGCCCTGTACTGTCCCTGTCCTGTCCTGTCCCTGTCCTGCACTGTCCTGTCCTGTCCTGTCCCTGTCCTGTCCTGTCCCTGTCCTGTCCCTGTCTTGTCCCGTCCTGCCCCTGTCCTGTACTGTCCCTGTCCTGTCCTATCCTGTTCTGTCCCTGTCCTGTCCTGTCCCTGCCCTGTCGCTGTCCTGTCCTGTCCTGTCCTGTCCTGCCCCTGTCCTGTCCTGTCCTGTCCCTGTCCTGTCCTGTCCTGTCCCTGTCCCTGTCCCTGTCCTGTCCTGTTCCTGTCCCTGTCCCTGTCCCTGTCCCTGTCCCTGTCCCTGTCCCTGTCCCTGTCCCTGTCCCTGTCCCTGTCCCTGTCCCTGTCCCTGTCCCTGTCCCTGTCCCTGTCCCTGTCCCTGTCCCTGTCCCTGTCCCTGTCCCTGTCCCTGTCCCTGTCCCTGTCCCTGTCCCTGTCCCTGTCCCTGTCCCTGTCCCTGTCCCTGTCCCTGTCCCTGTCCCTGTCCCTGTCCCTGTCCCTGTCCCTGTCCCTGTCCCTGTCCCTGTCCCTGTCCCTGTCCCTGTCCCTGTCCCTGTCCCTGTCCCTGTCCCTGTCCCTGTCCCTGTCCCTGTCCCTGTCCCTGTCCCTGTCCCTGTCCCTGTCCCTGTCCCTGTCCCTGTCCCTGTCCCTGTCCCTGTCCCTGTCCCTGTCCCTGTCCCTGTCCCTGTCCCTGTCCCTGTCCCTGTCCCTGTCCCTGTCCCTGTCCCTGTCCCTGTCCCTGTCCCTGTCCCTGTCCCTGTCCCTGTCCCTGTCCCTGTCCCTGTCCCTGTCCCTGTCCCTGTCCCTGTCCCTGTCCCTGTCCCTGTCCCTGTCCCTGTCCCTGTCCCTGTCCCTGTCCCTGTCCCTGTCCCTGTCCCTGTCCCTGTCCCTGTCCCTGTCCCTGTCCCTGTCCCTGTCCCTGTCCCTGTC
The DNA here is from genome assembly GCA_949126905.1 of Amorpha juglandis. Classification (NCBI taxonomy): domain Eukaryota; kingdom Metazoa; phylum Arthropoda; class Insecta; order Lepidoptera; family Sphingidae; genus Amorpha; species Amorpha juglandis. The sequence continues at coordinate 2,631,228 of OX421383.1, forward strand.
CCTGTCCCTGTCCCTGTCCCTGTCCCTGTCCCTGTCCCTGTCCCTGTCCCTGTCCCTGTCCTATCAATGTAAAACATTCCAAAATCAACAACTACTAATAAATTAAAAATTAATTAAAAAAACATTGCCAGCGGACAAAATTGTGAATCTAAACCATTCTCAGATCCCCTTGAACACACACAAAAAATTTCATCAAAATCGGTCCAGTCGTTTAAGAGAAGTTCAGTGACATACACACTCACAGAAGAATTATATATATAAAGATTTTCTTTTTTCGTCAACCAACTGATACTTTTACACTTTTTTTATTTCTGAAACAAAACTGTATTTTATTCCAACAAAACAGACCAAAGAGATCGGACCTCATACCATATATATATCCATATTAGCTATGAAACAGACAAATTTCTGAACGCACCTATAAATATTTGACAACCAAGTGTCAATTTATTTCTAAAATGACAAAAGACATCAAATTTTTCATACCTAGGAACGGTTTGTATTGGAAAATTGAATTGTCGTTTTTGGTATTTTCCTTTACTTATTATTTATTTTTCTCACCGGGTAAACCTTCCCTGAACTTCCACAAATATTTCAAGATCAGAATTAGCCAAATCGGTACAGCCAGTCTCGAGTTTTTGCGAGACACACGCACAGCGATTCATTTTTATATATATATATATAGATTGTTTCTTAATACCCAAGCATTTGTTATTTTTAATGCATAAGTATTTGTATTTGTTCGATTATTCGCAATAACAATATTGAGTTAAACTTTCTGCAGATTTCTGCAATTTTCGGCAGAAGTGTAACTAGTAGGTACATATAGCGTATCTGCGTACCTTGAGATAAGAGGCGAACCTATCGCCATACCGGAAACAATTCCGGGCTGATACTGAGCAATCATGATAGAAAAACCCAATACCAATTTTATCCGACCCGGGGATTGAACCCGGGACCTCAGCATAGAAATTGTACTGCGTGCGCAATACAACTTACAAGATTGTATGTTTATTTATCTTGGTTACCCTGATAACGGTAACCTAAATCTTAAAAATAACCCGAATTCTTTGATGCCGGTACCGTAATGTATAGGGGTTTTCGAGCCCTTGTTATAAAATGTTGAAATTTCAATGCTCCTTTTATATCACGGTCTGACGTCATATCTATGAATTATTTTTCCTCTAAAGCGTTCCCTTGAAAACAGATTTTAACTGTGTCACATCCTTTGAGGAAGTACGTAACGTTAATATGAAATAATAAAATAACACAAGGTCTAAGTAATTTCCTTTAAAAATGGACAATAGTGTCATAAGAGTTACAGCAGTGTATTGTGGGACAAGCAAATCTCACGTCACTATCCGCGAAGGTGGAGGCAAAAGCGTAATTAGTGCACCCACGGTTGGCCGTGATTATTTCCGTCCTATGATATCATGGTGGCGAATCACCCAAATTTTAGTGCCGGGGCTTCTATTTGATTTAATAACGGTCAAATACCCTATTATGGTTCTAAAGATTTAAAAAGGCTTAGGCATGGTCTATTGGCACCCTTTGCGCATGGAACCAGAATTGGCAGCCTCCGTGGCGCAGCGGGCGAGTAGCCGGCTGTGAAGCGAGAGGCCGCGAGTTCGATCCCCGCACCGAGACTAATATTTGTTTCGGGGTCTGGGTGTTGTGAGACCGAAAGTCTTTCGTAGTTCCTGCTACCCACGACACACGACTCGTATCTTACTGTGGGGTCAGGTCTATGTATGTGACTGTTGGGTGTATTTATTGACTGTTCACAACAGTTCGCCGAGCTTATTTCCGTTTCATAATATAATAAGTGGCGACTGTGCACCTATAATTTTTCATTTCGTATATTCAACTTATTGGTGGTTTTAATAGAAACAAATTGTGATATTCCCAACTGGAATTTGAACCCGGGAACTAGCCGGTTCCTCAACCTAACGCTACTAAAGCAATTGACGATGAGACGGACAATACATATTATCTAATAAATTAAAAAGCGCCGAACGAAAGTAAAACCGTGCAGTACTCACACCCGACACACTTTGGAAAATAGTTTTTGTTCGAGTTTGAATTGCGCTAGCTAGAGTTTGCTCTTGTTTATAATCGATATCGATGTAAATGTATAAAGCATTTGATAAATTACATAATTTTTATTTATTAAATCGATTGATTTTATTGTGCCAAAGAATACAGAGTTACTTGTTTTATTTCACAATAACCTATGTTTTTAGATAATAAATATGGTTTAATTAATTTTTAAATCCCATATACATAAATGGTAAATGTTAAAATATATTTATATATTATTATTATAGAATAAAAAACTTGGTAAAACCAGAAAATAAATCTATCGAACGATTTATCATTATCAATCCGAATATGATTTTATTTACATACTGCGAACCCTTAATGACATAAAATGAAGATGTTGATGTGCGCTAAAAGATAAAATTGAAAGTAACAAGGCGTGTTCAAACCTTGTACGTAAATGTTTACGGTTCGCGAAATTTTGTTAAAAAGAATCGCACTTTCATTAAGAAAATTAAAAGGCCAGTTGAATGAAAGTTTTATATGCCCCTTTGTTAACCTTTATTTCGATATAAAACTGGAAGTCTGAATGTCGCGTTATTAGTATTGTTTTTATAAATATTTTAATTTCTTTTATTTGTAACCTAAATTGATTTTGTTTATATTATTGCTTTGATTGGAAAGCAACGTGTATAAATATATTGGGGCCAAAGCTAACACGTAGAGACCTATTAGACAAATTTAATCTAATATTGTGATACCACACTACCCAACGACTAACCCTGTAAATACTATATCAGTTTACCCGAGAACAGCACCCGGATAGTGTGGGATATATTAATGATTATAATAATATAAACTATGCTAAAAGTAAGAGATAAAATATGTCGTTAAATCCAAAAAATAATTTTGTAGATCCATTTGTCCTTAATGAAAAATAAATACTTCATCATATTATAATCAAATAGAAATTACAGCATATCATTACAAACAAAAAAAAAATATATACAGAAAGATTACATCGATAAATTCGCATCTCCATCCATTCTAACACTTTGTTCCGAAACAACTGCACTAAACCGCGCAGTCGCAATCCGCGAAACCACGCGGGCTGCCGTCTGATGCCGGGCGAGGGAAAGCTCCTTATCGTACAAAGCCTAAATGAAAATTTGTTTGGATAAATATATAACTAAATAACGAGTGTGTCTGTTCACGTGATGCCTTTACATTTCGACAAATTAAATTAAAAAGTTAACTGTCAATCAAAAAGCGCGGGAAAGATGATTGCATTCATTTTTAAATAGCTATATGTTTACAAATGATAGTTTTTATTATATCTATATTCAAGAATGTAGCCTATTTTTTCTTATTTTAATGATAGTGCATTTATGTAAACATGGTGTTGTATTGGAAGAAAGTGCTACTGACCGTGGCTGTGTCATCGATTTTGAGCGCCGGTAGCGAAATATTCGGATATGATGTAAGTGCCACTGATATTATTTAATAACTTGTTTTTGTTAAAACTGGTTTGTGAATATTTTTTTTGCGTTTCTGTTTTGAAATTTTATTAAATGAACCTTGACCGAACATTTGCAGTCAGGGTTGCCAGGGATCATCCCTGTCTTTTTATAGACTCGTTACATTTGACTGTTTCTGGAGGATTTCCGCCTGTTTTAATAATATCCGTATATAATATTCTATTTCGGGTTTAATAACACCTACATTTACGATTTATTTTACTTACCTGTTGTATGGTAGTTTACGTCTGGGAGTTTCTAATTTATAAGGAATTATTCACTTTCGAATTCATCCATTATTAAAACCCCCGCAGATTCCATATATACGGTCTGTCTTCTTTAAATACTAACACATTCTGCACGGCGCAACGTATGCAGAATATAATTAAAACAATATTAAAGAATATAATATTATGTGTATTCCATATAATTTTTTAAATAGAAGATCAGTGAGTCATATATTTGCAATAATGTGCTAACTATTCGGAAGTGTTTTATTCCATTAGTGTAATGATTATACTCATAATGCGTTCCGTTAATGGTGTTGCCACTATAGAAGTCGTTTACTTTTACGACTTGTTTATTGATTAGATCATATAACTTTCTATGTAATTGTTTCAACAATTTATGTTTGTTACATGACATTAATTTATTATTATTTATTTTGACAATTTAATATTGTATCTGGTCAATGACCTGTTCAGAACATAACGAATTATACGTCAAAGAGCGCGAAGTATAATCAATAAAGTATAAATGAGTTTCAATAAATCAAAATGTAATATCAGAGCAATCGCCTCATTAGACTAGTGGCAGCATACTAAGGTTGAGAACTGTGATGTATTGAATTCAATTCATTCATTCCATGTCGGGCAAACACAATTTGTATTTGGTTTTTATTTCGTAAAATTAGACATGAATTTTCCGGCATGTTTGTACGGAATTTTTTGATCGTGGACACTATGGCGATCGGGTCGCGCCTTTTTACGATATGGAACAGAAATAAGTTCCGTAAAACGTGGGTATAGCACTAAATGCATATAAAACCTACCCTTTCGGGAATAAAGTTTTGAGTGTATGTACGTATATCTAGATAAATTATCTATAAAATAATAATGTTACGAATGTAACATCATTATTTTATATGTATGTTTATTGCACTCGAGCTTGCTTATTTATTAATAAATATTCTTGACATGTTCATAAACAATATAAGTCGTAGGCATATTGCATATCAGTTGATATATTTTTTGACTTGAATAAGCATCCAATGCTTTTATGCATGGGTACACTAGCTGACAGCCGCGGTCATATTCGGTCCGCTCCCATGGGTCGCAGCGTGATGATATATATAGCTATGTGCCATCGTCTCCACAAATGTATAATGCGTTTATGAATTACATCGGTCAAGTTATTCAAAAGTATGACATGGAATATGATATGGAACAGAAATAAGTTCCGTAAAACGTGGGTATAGCACTAAATGCATATAAAACCTACCCTTTCGGGAATAAAGTTTTGAGTGTATGTACGTATATCTAGATAAATTATCTATAAAATAATAATGTTACGAATGTAACATCATTATTTTATATGTATGTTTATTGCACTCGAGCTTGCTTATTTATTAATAAATATTCTTGACATGTTCATAAACAATATAAGTCGTAGGCATATTGCATATCAGTTGATATATTTTTTGACTTGAATAAGCATCCAATGCTTTTATGCATGGGTACACTAGCTGACAGCCGCGGTCATATTCGGTCCGCTCCCATGGGTCGCAGCGTGATGATATATATAGCTATGTGCCATCGTCTCCACAAATGTATAATGCGTTTATGAATTACATCGGTCAAGTTATTCAAAAGTATGACCCGTTTGACCTTAAATTTTCATTAAAACGAAAAGAAATTTCATTAAAACTAAAAAGGCTGAAAAGCTCGAAACGACATATGGTCAAAGTAGACCAAATAATATTGTCATATATGGTTATACCTCTAGACATAACAACGAAGTTTGCACCATAAATGGATTTATATAATTACTGGACTATACATTTGGTGAACGAAATGGTGAATAGCATGAGAGTCAAAGCATCAATGATGAAGTGCCGACATTCATGACAATCCTAGAGAAGACGAGAGATCCTTGTACTTAGAAATTACTTACTTTATAGAAAAAAAAAAAATTGGTTTATAATCATTATTGTCCATCACGAGAATTATCTTATAATGTGAATGAATACACGATTGTAGCCTGTTTTATGTTTAACTAGCTTTTGCTCGCGGCTCCGCCCGCGTGCTTTTCATACAAACTTTCATCCCCTATTTTATCCCCTCGGGGGTGGAATTTATCAAAATCCTTTCTTAACGGATGCCTACGTCATAACATCTACCTGCATGCCAAATTTCAGCCCGATCCCTCCAGTGGTTTGGGCTGTGCGATGATAGATCACTATGTCAGTCAGTCACCTTTGAGTTTTATATATTTAGATAAATAAATTAAAGGAAAACTATAATTAAAGTTTGGGCAGTGGTGGGGAAGTTTTGGGCTTTCGGAAACCGTATGTAGACTATTTTCTATAATATTTTACTAATATTACCAGAATAATTTTTATTTCTTAGAAGCCTAAGAGTGCATTAGTTCTGCCATTTACGACCTTTAAAATCCGTCTACCTCAAAGTAACTGACTTTGACTCCAACGGAATTCAAGCAAATAACTTTTGTCATTCTGTAGTCCGTAATTCTCAACTCGTGACCCCGGAAGCGACCTATATGCTTGACAGTGTGTATTCAAGTGTGTAATAATACCTAATCTCTAGACAGTATAGGAAAATTAAGTAGTTTCTCTGTGTGTTCATTCGCCTGAACGAGCAGACGAACAGATCGCTCGTCTGATAGTAAGCGACGCGTCTGCTTACAAACTGTAATACCACCCAGAAATTGGTATTACAAAGTACTTTACGGCAATGCACTGTGCTCTACACCCAAGGAAATAACATATTTTGTTCTATAATGCCCAGTAATTTCACTGGCTTGATGCTTCAATGCCCTTTAAACTGGAACACAACATTACTGGCACGCTTTTTAATCCTGTCTCGGCAAAGTGACTACGCCACACCTGATGGTAAGTGTAGCGCAATCCAGGAATAATGTCGACCAACGACAAACAGTGTCTATCGTTGGTCGGCAAGATCATGCCGGTCTGCCGACGCTGCTACTTGGCGGCAGAAATAGTGAAAGCGGAAAGTTTTTTGCAGGAGTGAGAAGCACCAGACGGTGTGGTTACAGCAATAAGATTAGCTACAGCATTAAGATCATCTAATTACATATATTATACATACATAGACAGATATAGTGGTCAAATTTATGACAGAAGGAGAACCATTTAGACCGAGGCAAAAAATGTCGCTATTAATGATAGACTTTTTGTATTATATGACTTTATGCAATAAAATAAACAATAATACCTCTTTCTTACTTTTATAAGTGGTAGAGCCGTGCTGTAGAAAGTTTCATCTACAACATGAATGGGCCGGATCGTCCGGGTTGTTACCGCTGTCTCACAGAAAAGAATTTATAATAATAGCTTGCTATTGCGTTTCGTACGGGGAGTGAGATATCTGGAGGCCCAAATTTCTCCACGTTTCAATCCCTAAATTATCCCTTTCCTTTAAGGTCGGCAACGACTACATAGTCAGGTATGGGTAATCGGGGCAATGAAAATCATCCGACTAGCGACTTGCGACCGACATCCTCATTTGCCGATCTCGATTATAATAAATAATAGTTAAAAAAACAAATAACACGCTTTTATAAAAAGTCTAACTAAAAAATTTAAAATATATTTGAAGAAAACAATGTTATTTTATTGTAAAAAAAGCGTGGGGTGCATGGTGTCAATAGTTATATTTATTGTATTGACAGATATGAGTAGAAGGATTATCATTTAGATAGTATCTTAAAAACCACCCCACGCTTTTTTATATCTATGATTATATGTATAGTGTAGTTTTTTATGTGTTTTTTTTTATATACAGTATGCCAAATTTCTATTTAATCCGACGTTTTGAAGGAGGGCAAAATCACGTTCAAAGATTCCGTTACATACAAACATACTAACATACGTCTGAAGCTAACAAAAGCGTGTTAAAATATATATATCTGAGGACCTACTTACCTATTTCTGAAATCACCGGGTTCGATAGTAAATAAAGTTTTGCCTTACGGTGTATTGTATTCAATATTATGCAATAATGGATCATAACTTCCGTATCTATGTGATCAGGTTCTGTGACGTAAGTACTGTTGAATTCGCAAACTGCAGTAATGTAATCTTTGCAGGTAACCTTAAGTTCACTATAGGAAATCTTCCGACTGGAAACGTAAGACTTTCTAACATAATATTATTGCCATAGCAGCGATAGCTCAGCCGTGAGTGATACGAACGTCAAGACGAAAGTCTCAAGTTCGAAACCAGCCTCAAGAGCATACGTGTTTGTCGTTTACAAGTTACACACCACACAGAAGGTGGAAGGTCCCTCGTATGCGAAAGGACGTCTGGGTTGATACCACCGCTTTGTCTATTCCTACCGTCAAGCAACAGTATATTTACAGCAGGTTGTTCGCTTGATGGTAAGCGCCAAATTTGCAAATAAACAGAACAAATACCACGTAGAACTTTTAATTACAAGCATAGTATGGCTCTGAGTTGCACTCGTCACCCCGAGATAATGTTCAGTAATTTCACTAGCTTCAATGTCCTTCAAACCCAAAAACAACAGTGCTCACACACTGTTGCTTAGCGGTAGAAAATAAACAATGCGATGGTACCAACCCAGACGGCCTCTCGCATACGAGGCACCTACCTATTAAAATGTAAAGTACATATTGAATGGAGCCTGACATATATCTATCTTATACTTCATAACTGTGACGTCATAATATCCATACGAACCCACATAGTCCGGTCAAGGCAACCGTTTGTCACCATTAACAATTTCAATCGGATACGACAGCAAATTCCTTTTATTGTTCAAATTGTTCTAATCCTTGAACTCGAAGTGGCCACTTATTTTAAATCACTGACAATTTTGTAGACGTGTTTCTAGGCTCAGCATTTAGTTATGAGATATAAAGATGAGTGCCTATAGGATTATGGAATTTTGTATTTGCCTGAATCAACATATCAAGCATCTGTGATAGCATAGCATAGAGTGGTATGGACTGTCGAGACGAAAGTCGCAGTTTCAAAACCAAGAGAGAATGCACCTCTGACTTTCCTAACGTCTGTATTTTTTTATAGCATAGGTCGGCAAACGAGCAAGTGGGTTATCTGATGGTAAGTGATCTCCACCTTCATGTTCGCCCACAATACCAGAAGAACTATGGCCGCGTCGACCTTAAAGGAAAGGCATAATCAGGGATTGAAGGGGAGGGCGATTTGGGCCTCCGGATATCTTACTCACAGTACGAAACGCAGCAGCAAACCGCTAACTTACGTCGGTTTTCTGTGAACAGTGGTAACGACCCGGTCGAGCTGGCACATTTATGTAGTAGACAAAACTGTCTACAGCTTGGCTCTACCACTTGCTATGACGGTGAAGAAAATATCGTGAGGAAACGTTATGCAAAATTTTTCCATAAAAATTACGCAGGTATGTAACATCTGCCAACCCGTATTAGGCAAACATAGTGGATTAAGGTCTAAGGGAGTATGTACAACAAAATTATGATATCAATCTTCTTATTGATTTGTTTCTATACGGGCACAAGATCCATAAAGGCTTATTTAGCAACCTTGATTCATGATTTTCGTTTGAATATAGGTGACTTTAGTGCCATATGTTTTTAGTGGAAATTTATCAACGGCTCCACCGACACCTGACAGTGGAATAGCGTTCAACTTTGAGTTAAATTTTGTTCAGCTTTGAGGTAAATTTTGGTGAACATTTTGTTTGATACTAGTTATATTTCAAATTAAGATGGCTCGAGTAAAAAAATAGTTTGCTTCTAGTTTTTATGGATCTTTATCAAATATTTTAGGTTCATAGATGCTACTTTATGATTTACCTAAAAGTTGTGCGCTATTTCGCACATATCCTTCTGGTCGCAGCCGTTTTTTGGCGATTGTGCTTAAATCTTCGTTGAAGATAACTGTCATAATATGTTATTTTTTTTACACACTGTCCAATAAACCTTGACCGTTTTGTATGGTTTATTTCGAATCCCCAACTGTCCAATACCAGTCGGTTTACACGTGGTTTGAATATAAACTTCATATTAGGCATACTTTATGCAAGTGCTACAATTGTTAGGGATTTTATCGCAGAGAAAATCCTGGTTTCTGTGTAGAATATTAAATGAATTGTGGCAGTAAAGATGCCTTTGAGATTGGCAGTATTGCTTTGAAAACTGGTTATATAGCCAATGTTTGATTTTATCATTAATGTAGGTAGCCGATTACAAGATACGCTTCAGCTTAGTAAGAGCCTGGTTACAGGAGTAGCTGTGGGCATTAACTTATCTTAGATGGATTTTTGTTTCTTTCTTCATGCGTTATGTAAGCGTAATGCCAGGGTGCGCCTTCTCGGAGCGTTGTTTTGACCGTATTTGGTATTATATAGGGCGACACCCGCTCTCCATTCCCGATCCCCATTACTCGAAATTGGAATCAAGATTTGGTATTGCTTCGACTATTAATCCTGCAGGTGAGGTTGGTTTTGGGCCTTGGTAGTCCACTTAAATTTCTTAGCTTAGATATTCTGAAGTAAATATATAAATACTTGCTTTTTCTCGCGGCTCCGGCCGCGTGATCTGCCTTTTCCGGGATACAAAGTAGCCTAAGTTATTTAGCAAAAGAATTTTTGAAATCGGTCCCGTAGTTTTTAAGTTTATTCGTTACATACAAAAATATAAATCTTTCCTCTTTATAATATTAGTGTACATGATCACCATACGTGAAATAACCGCAAGTCAAGTTAGCTTTACTTTTGATAAACGGTTGTTATCTGTTGTCGGATGGAGAGCAAGCAGGTAGTGAACATCTTGTTTAAGCGCCTTTACACACAAAGTCCAACATTGGCGGTAAGATTTCAACATTCCTGTTCCCTATAAGATTTTCTCCCGTATCGTCGATGGAATAAATATAATATTTGTTCCCAGGAAGTTAACAAAGATGCATAATTTTCACCACATATCCTAATCTAGTTAATACTCTCCATTAGAACAAATTATTTACATCATATTTGCATTGATGTTACTTAAAAGGCATACTTTAATGTTAATTTTGGCTAATATGAATACTAATGTCATAATATGTTGACGCTCGTGCATTATTTAAGCATATATTTAAAATATTCAGAATTCACGAGACACAAGCTCATAAAATTACAGCATTTTTGTTTAATTTAGTGTATGAAACGCAATTAAAACGCCTAATGTTGTGTTTTATGTGTTTACTAGCTTTCGCTCAAGGCTCCGCCCGCGTGAACGTTTAAAATTGACAAAGTTTCATACAAACTTTCATCCCCTACTTTATCCCCTTGGGGGTAGAATTTATCAAAATCCTTTCTTAGCGGATGCCTACGTCATAACATCTACCTGCATGCCAAATTTCAGCCCGATCCCTCCAGTGGTTTGGGCTGTGCGTTGATAGATTACTATGCCAGTCAGTCAGTCAGACACCTTTGAGTTTTATATATTTAGATAGTTATAAAAAAAATTGAGTCCATAATATACGTTCATTTCACGAAGTACATTTTGTACATTATACGTCAGCGAACGAACTAGTGGGTCGCCTGATGGTAAGTCATCTCTACCGCCCGAGAACTACAATACCAGAAGTATCCAGGACGCGTTGCCGACCTTAAGGGGAGGGATAATTATGGTATTGGGAAGGGACGGAGGGATTTTAGCCTCCGGCAATCTCACTCATCGTACGAAATGCAACAGCAAACTGCTGTTTCATACCGGATTTCTGTGGGACAATGGTAATATCGCTGTCGAGCCGGCCCACAAACAACAAATCGATATATTTTGTCAAACTGACCGAAATTTAAAAGTTTTTTTATGTAAATCATTTTGAAAAATTTGATTTGTTAAATGCCACATATATTTTCTTGTGATACGAAAAATAATGTGAACCGGATATACACTGGCTGATCCTGGAACGCGACCCACACAAGGTGTAGGGGGCACTATGGCAGACTTTTAACACCATGTGTACGGTGGTCGCTATACGGGCGGATATAAATATACTACCACCACAAAATAAGTACATGTATGACTAGTTGGAAAACAATTTAATATGTCTTAAGCATTTTACCATTCGCTATAATTTAATTTTAACTGAGTTATTTCGTAACATAATTACCTAACATATCATGTAATAATAAACCTCATTTGATTATAAATTCACGACACGTAGTACCATAATTTGTCAGTCAGTAGATTTTCTAAAGGATGTTAATTATGGGTTACGGATAGAATTTAAAAAAAAGCACACGCAATCGTGTCCGAAGTAAATGGAGTGCTTCCGTTATATATAAAGGAGGTTGCGAAAAATACATGCCTACATGCTACATATTTTATTAGTAATTACTGTATGTGTAATACTGAACCTTCACGGATTCGCGCGTAGATTGAGATTAGGATATGGTTGAGGATTGCACATAGTTCCTAGCTGTTGTGGATTAGATTTAATTACAAACAAAAAAATGTAATAAGCTAAGAATAATATCTATAGCACTTTATTAGAGTCTTAATATAGAAACACTTTGTTCGTGTGTTATGCACCAGCACATAGCACTGATGCCAATAACTATTTGTTAACTAAATAAAAACTGAAGCAGCGTTAGCTCAGCGGAAAGTGGTACGGACTGTCGAGACGAAAGTCGCAGGTTCGAAACCAGCCGGAAGAGCATACACCTCTGACTTTTCTAAGTTACGTGTATATTGATTGTTAATTATCGCTTGTTTTAACGATGAAGGAAACATCCTAAGGAAACCTGCATACCTGAGAACTCGATAAGATTTTTCGAAGGTATGTGAAGTCCGCCAACCCGCATTAGGCCAGCGTGGTGAACTAAGGCCTAACCCATCTCATTCAGTAGAGGAGGCCCATGTCCAGCAGTGGGACATGTATAATAAAGGGCTACTAAAAAAAAATCGATATTTCAGACAATTAAATACATCAAGAAACAGGGTAAATTGCACAAAAGCTCTAATACATCGAAACATCTCAATGTTGTCCTTTATAACCGCCGAAGGAATGTCAGAGTTCAAGGGCTCAAACATTTACTCGTTCCTTAGTTCCACATATAAATCTGTCGGTATTAGATACGCTTTAACTGCTATTAAGGAGTGTTATGCACGATGCCACGCGGACTTACGTTATTGTTCTGTCTAAGGAATGTTAAAATAAAGAATGGCTCGATCATCCCTTCATACAATTGAAAGGTTTATATACCAGGGGTTCCCAGGCTTTTTTTACTCATAGACTACATTCAAAATTTAGCTGGTTCCAGTGTCACACCAACGTAGACCCTCGTCGAGTCTCCCGTGGACCCCTGGGGGTCCAACTGGACCACTTTGGGAACTAAGGTGTTAGACCAATACTGGTTGGTAGGAAGACAGTCTTTTTAAAAAATGGCTATCAGAACTCAGAATTACTTAGCTTTATAGTTTTTTTAATAAAGCTACATAAAATTGTTATTTGTAGTAAAATATTTTAACGTAATCACCGATGAGGTCAATGTACTTATCCTAATAATGACACTATTCAACAAAAATATAATTTCACTACTCATGACATTGGGTAAATATTTAACTCGTTGGCTTTGAATAGGATTTCACGCACGCGGTCTCGGCTCAGTTGGTTAATGGTTATTTTATTCCGATTATTTCACGGAGGATTCCAGTGTGTATAAACGTTTAATGTTCTAGATTCTGGATTACGAGGCGGTGATGAACTTTATATTAGATTTTTATGATAAACAGAGTTGTAGCTACCGCCGTATCAGATACGGGGCCTCCGAAGCCAGTGTAATTACTGGGCATTTTGAGACTTAACATCTCGTGTCGGAGTGACGAGCGTAGTTCAGTGCCATGCAGTGCTTTGTAATTCAATGTTCTGTGTGGTGTTGCTTCTGTTTATGGGCAGGTGTGACGCTTACCATCAGGCGAGCGCCTTGCTCGTCTCGTCATTCAATGAAATAAAAAAAAACCATAGACTTACTCGAACTCTTAGGCAGTACGTTAAACAGCCCTAATATTATCATATATGAATTCATTCACATACATGATCAATATCATACATCGGTTTTGGCCATCTCTGCGTAGTAGTGACCCTTTAAGTGTTCTATGGCATCGTAACGCCTAAACGAATGGACCGATTTAAATGAGGTTATCTTTTAACGCTAGTTTAATTGAGATATTTCTTAGCTGTGTTTGAAGAAAACTTTTTCAGCTATTTCGAAATCAGTTTTTTTTTCTAATTAACATTGATTGCTTTTAACGGTTCCCAATAAACTACAAATTATGTTAAATAATAGAACACGTTACATATAGCAAACGTAATTATTTCCACAAATAAATAAGCGAAATTACAAGAAACGGGAATCGTCAATCAAAATCGTGTAGCATTGAAATTAATTTTGCCGCTCACGGACCGACAACAGAATCACGACTACTCACTCCATACCGAGAAAATTATCCACAATTACTGATTACAAAATGACAAGACACGCGCCCAAAATACAAATAATAGCTTTGTATAATCCGTAAACTGTTTCTTCGTTCCGCACTGATATACTCAAATTGGAAACTGCTTCAACGTCTGTATGTCACTTGTTGTACATTTTACACCTAATTAAAGATATAAAAAGGCAGAAGTCGAAAATGATTATTTGGAGTTCCGTACTCAAAGGGTGCTAACAGATTTATAGAATCACTGTCCCTCGCGGTTTCACCTGCATGTTACTACCCTACTCCCATGGGTCATAGAGATATACGTATAAACCTTCCTCATGAATCACTCGTATCTATTGCTGAAAACTGAATTAAAATCCGTTGAATAGTTTAAAAGATCTAAGTGAATAGACAGCGGAAGCGACTTCATTTTATACTATGTAAAGATATTATATTATATTATACTCGGCTTATGCCGAGTGTTGCCGCGCCGCGTCGTCCGCGTCAGCTTTCATTAGTCAGTCTATCTTACATTTTATAGAGTTCTATTTTTTGGACCATTATAAGTAGCTGTTTGGAATTTTTCTAGAATATATTATTATGCCGGATGTATGTACTAACAAATAATTAAAATAATAAAGCGTAAAAATGGAACCCTCGGTTCGTGAATTCGACTCGCACGTAGCCACTTTTTTTATAATTATGATTCTTGGTCATTGACCTGCATCTACTTACGGGGCAAGAAAAAACGAACAATAAAAGTTTTCGCTTCGGAAACATTAATGTAAGTGTCACCTATCGTGTCACCCATATGACTACTAGGGCGCGGGCGTTTTGGTCTGTGTGTGACAAATTGATGCCCACAAACAATGGCGCTATTTTATCATTTTTTGACACATTAACATGATTTTCACTTGACATCACACGTTATTATTCAAGATCAGCTTTACTGCAAATAATAGTGACATTATGTATCTTAAATGTATATCTTTTTTCATTTATATTCTTGGCCTTTGAATAAAAAATAAAGTCGCAGGATGGGTAGTAGCACAATATACATTGTATACACCTATTATAACTCGATGCCGCAAACCATTTCTAAGAAAATTGATCTTGACACATAGGCAAACAGACGGAATCGAAGTGATTCTATAAGACTACTGATTTCTATTTTAATGTATGGAATCTTCAACACGGATCTGTCGAATTGCAGTTGTTTTTGAGCGGTAAATCCACGTTGACAGTTTCGTCTACAGTACCAATGGACCGGCTCGTCAGGTTTCCAAACATTGTCTTACAGAAAACAGATGTGAAGTAGCAACTTGCTGTTGCATTTCGTAAGATATGTGAGACATTCATCACCACCAATCCACTCTCCCTTTCCCTAATTCCTTAAATATCCCTTTCCATTAAGACCAGCAACTCGTTCTTCTGATATTATTCTTATATTATTTCTTTCTTCTGATATTATTTCTGAGCATTCATTAGCAGTGGAGATAACTTACCATCACGTAAACCACTTGCTCAAATGCCGGATATAGCTATTAAAAAAATAAAAATATACATGTGCTAAAGTAAAAAAAAAGAGTTTACGTCATGTCGATTGTACAGTTAAATACATAACTTACATATTTCATTATGTCATGTTATCTCGAGAATGCGATCTAATGTCATTGACTTTTCGATTTGAAATTCTTATGACCTGCTCAACATTCAAGGTTATAATATTTTGTTTGTTTTGGTACGCAAATTAGGTGTTTTTCTCGTTTTGGGACTTTGGGCATGTTTTTATGACACAGAATAATTTGCACCCTAATTTAGTTTGTTTTATTAATGCAAAATAATACAGAAAGGTAGACTGGTTGGTAGAGAATTCCTCACAAATTAAGTCTGCTTAAATACATGTTATGATATTTTAAATAAATAAAAGCAGTGGGAAATGTAGTCAAACTCTACTTCAATTTCTCTAATTTTTTCACTTTAATAAATTTGTCGTCGGAAAATCTATCTGAATATAATGCACATCGGAAATATTTAAGCTTTATGTATGTGAAAATACTTTACTCTACTAATGGCATTTCAAAGAGCGCAGTGTGTCAAGTGTCGCTTTCTTTGTTTTATGACATATTTATGAACCCCAATAAAAGCTGATATAGGACCACGAGTTTCTGAAGAGGTTACAATATTTTACAGATGAAAATAAAGTCACATCAAGCATGCATATTAATACATCATCATCATTTGCAGACCATATAGAAATCCTGATAGGCACATGCGTCTCTGTTGATGCCACTCCTTCCCTCTTGTACAAACGTAACCCATAGACAGCTATGTCATTATTCCCTTATAAATCTCTGAAAAAGCCTAAGACTTTGTTGATTTCGTCGACGATCTATCTACGAGCATTTTACGAAATTAAGCTTGTGTATCAATTATTTTCTCTACAGAAGTCTGAGTGAAATCTTTTTGCCCACTTTATTGTTCATTAAAGTAGTCAATTAACATTAATTGCTAGAGCAGGGTGTTATTTTGTAAATCAGATTATCTCTAATGCAAATACACGAGAGCGCGCTGTAAAATTAGAAATTACACGTTCATACACTTTCAAAACGAACGAACGATTGTTCCGAGATGTGAAACTGATAATGTAGTTGTTTGCTTCCCCTACGCTGCTCGAGAAAGTCCTCGGCGATAGTATGTTTCGTTTTTCTTTACCTGTCTAAAAATGTAAACGAATATTGCATTTCTTTTACTTCTAAGCTAATATTATAAAGAGGAAAGATTTGATTGTTTGTTTGCATTGAATAGGCTCTGAAACTACTGGGCCGATTTGAAAAATTCTTTCTCCATTAGAATCCTACATTATCCCTGATGAATATAGGTGATGTCGGTAATATAACGGTGCAGAATTTCACGCGGATGGAGCCGCCAGTGAATGCTAGTATTAAATAAAAACGATTTTTTTTTAACACATAGATATGCAATGAATTCCTTTGTATTATACTTTCTGTGTATTTTAGTATTTTTATGTTTTGCAGGACGTTATTTTTCATTAAAAACCTGTTTAATTTATATTTACTTAGTCCAGGTAGAAAAAACAAATTGTAGATGCCCGTATTAATCAGCTCACGACTGTATCCCCGCCGCAGTAGGCAGAGGCGCAACTAATCCTTCTAAGATTCACCGAGTTTACTGCCGATCCATGATATAGTCATGTAATGAGTTACAAATTCCAATCCCGGGCAACTCAATTGTTATTTCGAATCGAAAATTCAAACTCAAATTGTGATTATCCCTGAACCTTATCGATTTCTCAGTTTGAGTACGCTGCTACCAGACCAATGAGACGAGATGTATTATTATCGCACAATAATGTAAACAGGTGATGACTTTTTAATTTTTGTTTTCACCTCTATGAATAATGTAAATACCGTATAATTAGCGATTTGACAGTTCCGTAATAACCGGAAGGCTTTTGTCATTGATCGAATAATAAAAAAATTATATAATCGCTTTTATTATAAATAAAGTGCAGAAACATGTAAGAATGTTAGGTGCAGTTACTTCATACAATAACCTATACAACCTTTACCGAATAATTAATATTTAGTAATTTGTTTTGCTGTCCCACTGCTGGATAAAGACCGTGATCCTGCCATACTGGTGTTTGCCTTGTGTTATCTACAGGTGTACCATTGAGGATAAGTTTCGCTTGAGGTCCAAAAATATTGGTTAGATGTCCATATTTAAAAAAAATATAGCATATGCCGGCAAACGAGCAAGTGGGTCACCTGATGGTAAGTGATCCCCATCGTCCATGTACGCCTACAATACTATAAGAAACATAGGCGCGTTGCGAACCTTAAAGGGAAGGTATTATTATGGCATTCAGCTTCGAAAATAATATTTGTAGCCCGATGAAAAGTTAATAAACATAATCATAAGTCACCAGCTTCTTGTATTCAAAACTGAACTATAGGCTATTTTTTTTCTATACTACGTTTTCCGGTATCTGAAACAGTCTGTCTATATTTACAACATAGTTAAGTAGCGTGAAAAGCAAAAAAGTGTAGCATCTTAGATAGCTTTAACGTTTTTTGCAATAACTCTTGACATAACATCGTTTTTGTTATACTTTTAGTAATTTACAGTTAACCAGATCACGATAGTAGGTCAAACGTATCAACACGCTATGAATGCTTAACTATTATTACAAAAATATTACAAATCACGACATGAACTTACCGGACCATGATTCTGATTACATCACGTGCTCGTTGCAAAGTTTTTATAGAGAAATTTATTTTCTTTTTACAATTGAATGCTCCTGACCGCATTGACCGCTGTTTCGACGTTTTTACATTGTAACTACTGAACCGCTGCGTTTCATTTCACAAATGAATTGATGCATCGTTAAATGGAACGTAATTTCTGATTATAATAAATAAATATATACACCCAACAGTCACACACATAGTCCTGACCCCACAATACGAGTCTTGTGTCGTGGGTATCAAGAACTACGAGAGACTTTCGGTCTCACTCGCCACCTATCTCATTAGAGGAGGGATATAAATTAGGCGAATCATGTGTGTACCAATTTCACCACTGCCTACCTTTTCGGAGACAAAAGCGTTATCTTAACTAATATTATAAATGCGAAAGTGAGTTTGCATGGCTTTTACATTTAAATCACTGAACCGAGTTTGATGAATTTTGGTACAGATATAGGAGATTGTTATTGGCTACTTTGTATCACTGAAAAAGCTATTCACGCGGGCGGAGCCGTAAAAACAAGTGATGTAATTTTATTGCTATATATCCTCCTTCGAAGAAATGTTATTGAAGAAAACGACTTTATTTAATTTATCAAGACTGCCCCCTCGTCTGCTAATCAGCCTAATGATGCTGTTATAGCTATTGAAGGTCACCTACCGTCTATGAAACAAACATGATCATCAACAACTCAACTATGCAAAGTGAAATGTGACGTAATAATTGTTCTAGATGCAAATAGAATGTTCAATCCAAGATCATTCATAACATATTCAAAGACTGAATACATAACATTATAAACTAACTCTACGGTAATCTTTGCAAACAGATAGATAGATAACTCTTTATTGTACACAAATAACTTACCATCAAGTGACCCACTTGATCTTTTGTCGGCCTATGCTTTATATAAGAAAAAACTAAATCCTAAAGAAAACTAAATACCGAAACTAAACTAAGTAATTCACCGTAAAGATGAATTGTGAATATATCATAGAATGGCCAGAAGTGGATGCTAAGGATTGTGCAATAAATATGAGACAAAAGAAATCTAAGTTTCTAGGAAATAACAAGCATTCGGCAGTGGGTAGGTACAGGCTTAGAAAAGGTAACCAATTTGGTGAACAAATGAAATTAAATATATACATTCTAATGATTGTATAACAGTCTACGTGGCGCAATGAGCGACCAGCTGGCCGTGAAACAAGAAGCAATGGGTTCGATTCATAACTGAGACAAACACTTGGACTAAGGCTGAACAGGGGCTGAGAAAGGTCTCATTTAAAATAAAGAACTGATATTATTATTAATTTGCACCCCATCGTCCGTTATATCATCTTTACATAGTATAAAATGAAGTCACTTCCGCTGTTCCCTTAGATCTTTTAAATTATTCAACGGATTTTAATACAGTTTTCAGCAATAGATAGAGTGATTCATGAGGAAATTATACATAATAAATACATATTATAGAACAGAAAAGCCGAAAAATTTAAAGATTTGGAATGTGATGTCGTAACAAACATATTTTTACCCGTGCAAAGCCGGTGCGGGTCGCTCGTCTATTACATAAAACTATGACAGTAACTCAACACATGGTGTTGAATGTGGGAAGAAAATAACGGAGTTTCCACATTGATTGTCACCTCGCGGCTAGCGTGCTAGTATACCGTGTCTTAGCTCAAGGCGTGACGGTTATCTCAAGTGGGGACTGCATGGAACGTCGCGGAAATGCGACATTGCCGTGGCGCTGAGATAACTGTCGCGGTGCGTTGAACTTATTGCAACATTTTACGGATGTAGCTTTTATGACACAAACGCGAATAGCTTGTCCTGTAGACGCTGATGGTGTTTTTATTGTGAGGAAGCCACTGAAGAGATAGACCGCAAAGTAAGAGTGTGGGATCGGTATCGCCAGCAACTCAGGAATACTTGCACCAAACCTTAGTGATCTAGTAACTGTGACGTGAACTGGGTCATAAGTTCGGTGAGTCCCGTATCCCTCCACTCCCGTTTGGAAAGGTAGCCTAAGATAGAATTTCAAACGATAAAAATAGTTGTGAGAAAACGATTTACGATGGCGGACCGCGATCAAAAGCTAATCAAAAATATTTAATTAGGTGAAGTCAACAGCGTATATTATTTTTTCACTGGAAACCTAAAAATACTATTTTTTTATAGCACAGGCCGGCAAACGAGCAAGTGTGCTAATTAGGGATTGGGATGAGGAGGGGGATTTGGGCCTCCGGATATCTCATTTACTGTACGAAACGCAGTAGCAAGCCGATACAATACGTCGGTTTTCTGTGGGATAGTGGTAACGATCCGGTTGAGCCGGCCCATTCATGCTGCAGACAAAACTGTCTACAGCTTAGCTCTACCACTCATAAAAACCATAAAAAAAACCCCAAAACTAAAACTATGCGGTAGAGCGTTTGAAAGTTGTTTTTTTACCATAAAATTTTATACAAATTTATCTACTGAATATTTTTTAAGTAAAAATTATATTTATTGAATCATATTTCCTAATATAGTTATTATGAATGTTTATGTACAAAAGTAACTTTCAAATGCTCTACCAAAAATTCACGTATTGGTGCTTGAGTATTTTTGCCTTTCCAGGGACCATTATATTTAATGGACTTGATATCAATATTATAATAAATTTTGTAGGATACGGTATACCTTTGTAAAGTACCTTTATCTCGAACGAAAGACATGGTGCTATTTACGGTTACGAAATTAACTTTCAAAGGAACCCCCGACCTACACACGCCAAATACAAATCAAGCCTCGCCTTTGCATAATATAAGTGATAGTTCATTGTTTGCAAGATCACAATACCTGTTCTAAAATAATAGACATAATGTCGAAACGACATTATCGATTTCGTGACTAAACGTGATTCGCGTCTCCCATTCTCGCTGCTTCGACATTTGTAGCTGTCAATGTATTCTAATTGTTGATAATTAGTTTTGTGGAGTTAATATCATAAAGTCCTTGAAATTTTATATGAGTAGGAGTCGCTACATTTGAAATCGGATATCGGCTCTGCTCCTGTAGAATTTACCTAATTCTGAAAAGCCGTGACTTATAAGTGGTGAAAACGGGGATAATTAATGGAGATTCTTAATAAATAAGCACCATTATTAAATAATAATAGTATTATAGTATATGAGTATTGTATAATAGGTGTATTTTATGTGCGTTGCGTGTTTTATAAATGTTTATGACGTCGCAGTTATATAAACAAAACTATAACATTGTTATATAACTTTTGAACTAGATTATAGTTTTAGAAAATTAATACTGATGAATTTACTCCATGTATAAGATTTACGCATATAAACTAATGAGCGGTAGAGCCACGCTGTAGTCAGTTTTGACTATTGCATGAATGGCTCGACCGGGTCGTTACCACTGTCTCACGGAAACTAACGTAAAGTAGCGGCTGGCTGTTACGTTTCGTACGGTGAGTGAGATAACAGGAGGCCCAAATCCCCCTCCCTTTCCCAATCCCTTAATTGTACCTTCCCTTTAAAGTTCGCAACGCGCCTATAATCCTTCCAGTATTGTAGGCGCACATGGGCGGTGGCGATCACTTACCATCAGGTGACCCACTTGTTCGTTTGCCAGTCTATGCAATAAAAAAATTACACGAGCTCGGAGCAGCATGTTTCAAAAATAATTTTCTGTGTAACTTATATTATATTTAATATTTATGGTTTTAATGGATTAAAAAATGTAATTTAATATGTATAACAAAAAATTACATGTGTAAAACGACAATACTATTTTATGATTTTTTTTCATTATGGAGCTACTTTGATCACTCGAAAATTTTCAAAAGGTTGAATCAGAGAGAAAAAGTCTACACTCTGTATATAGGCTATTAATTTAAATTTATTTATTTATTAATTCACAAAAAAGAATTAAAACTAATGAAAAATTTAATAATATTCGATTCAAATACTTTGTTAAATACCACGCGGACGATCGCGGGTGATCGCTAGTCCTCAATATGTGACAAAAAACCTTCAGCGACATTACTGGAGTTCCTCCATCCCGTAGCGGCCATCAAGTCTCTCGCTGGTGTACATTAAGTAAACTATAGACGTAATAACAATAACAACTAATTTTGATGAGCAACGGAGCCATTCTGATGTTAATCACACCATATTCAATAAGAACGTAGGTAAGAATGTATGTGTCGAAACGTTTCGTATTGCGTACGAAGTTAATTGTTTATGTAGTTAATTATAACTTGTATCTAATTTGGTTTAAGTGTGACCTTCTGTTGAGGTCGAGCTAGACTATAGCACCTAGCTCCATCTATATCTACGAGGTCGATGTTATTGTATTAAAAATTAATAGGGTAGTTAATTTTTAAATATTTTAATCAATAAGTTTATTAATCAAAACCTATTGCAGAAAGAATTTTATTACTCCATCTATAAAAAAATAAATTAGATCTCAATCAAATCTTATGGAGGGGGCACTTGTCAGATAATGGACGACGCCAACTTTGACGTCATTGTGGAAAATGGCCATTAAAGTGCGTGCGAGCGAAATAATGAGATGTCCCCACTACGCGCCCATCTTTGCTCATACCAATATTCATAATTGCGGGCTTATTTTCGAACACATTTTTATTGTGTTTTAACAAAAGGCTTTCTTTTTCGTATTGCTCTGTTGCATATAATATAATGTATAATATTCAACATAGTAAATTACCCCATTATCAAAAAATATTAGATTAATTCAAACATCAAAATAAACAAACCAAAATTATATTATGTGGATTTACGATTGGATATCAAAGGTACGTTGGCTGGGATAAGTTGTGTTTCGGGACTTGCTTCGAGATATTCAGTTATTTAAGAAATATGTTACCAGTTGCAATAATTATTATACTGGTCAACTAATAATATTTCTGCCTTCAAGAGATCACTTGAAATGTTCAGAATTGATTTAGATTTATTCTTTGTATGACATCATTTAAATAATAATTCAAGAGCATAAAAAGCGCGTGGTATAAACATTTTTTATGTTAGGTCGTGACTTTAGAATATGGTATGCATATTTATTATACAATCACATATGTAAAAATTACTTTGTTTGCTTACTTAAGGAAGTATTGTATTAATTCGCAAGGGTCACTCTATTACGGGAAATAAAATTGTGTCATATGTGGATGGGTAGTACATCTATTGTAGATGAAGTAAACACACAAATAGTCTGTTGAGAACGGCTTTATTCTCCGATACACCGTACAAAAATTACCTACCCTCATGTGTAACAATTAATTACATCTACCACAGTAGGCACCTATATAATAAAGGATTACTATTTTTGAATTTAGTTAAAGCATATTAGAATATAGTAATTCAATTAAATTAAGTAGGGTACTTGTACCCAACGAGCGGCGATGCTCGGAATGATGATGATGATAATCGGAAGTGATGTGGACTGTTGAGACGCAAGACACGGAGGATTTGACATCAGCCTTATGGCTCGCACCTCTAACTTTTAGAAGTTACGTGTGTATTCATTGATAAGTATTTAACATTCGTTGTGCTTTAAACCTGGCTACTCCTTTTGTAAATGTCCTTATGCTTGAAGTTAATACTTCTTTAATTTTATTTTGTCTGTCGTTTTGCTATTGAACAAAGTGGAAAAATATATTGCCAACGTCTCCCCATTCTTGCTTTATGATTAATTTCATTCGAATTTCGATGTCGAAATATGCGTGCTATTGTCAAGATTATAGGAGTTACAATGGCGAGTGTGTGGGCGGGATTGTACCTAGTATTCATTGGAGGTATTTCTCGCTATAGATGCGAAGTAAAATATCGTAAACTGCATTCCGCAGATTTCTCCATAAGAATTTGGAAGGTATGTGAAGTCTACAAAATCCGCATTTTCACAAGTAGAGGAGTCTTATTACCTAGCGGTGGGACGTATATAATATACGGCTGAAATTATTGTTGTTAATTATACATAATTCGAAAAGAAATCAACCATGATTGAGATTGCTTAAAAATTTAAAACAAAAGTATCAACACTGTTTAGTTACCTCACGTTCTTTTTTCGAATTGTGAATTGTTATTGGTGCATTAATTATTCATTTACTTCTTAATTGAATTTGTATATACATTAATTTTAACTATAAATCTACATCATTATGATTATAATCTATCGTGATATCCATTCCTCTTACAGGTCGTGGCAGTCCAGTCATTTGTCTTACGTTTTGCTCTACATTAAACGACGGAAACTTCATAATATACTGTCAAATTGTTTTGACCGTGAAAAGTGACTGCAAAAACAATGATTCATGTGGCATTTTTCCAAAACAATTTATAAACATGTTTAATGTGCATGCGCTAAAAACCGTAGCTGACCTACCTAGTAGATTTAAGCTATTCGTTAAGATAAACATGTCATTGTCTAAGAATCTGGGCCCTGGGGCAAATGTTTGTGTATAAGTTTTTTTTATATGGTACGTCATGGATCGCTTCTGGCTACAACACAAGAAATAGGGATTTTATTTTTGAAGCACCTTAAATTTAAATAATTTAAGTAACGCTATAGCAAGTTTTACTCGCTCACTTTACTTTTCTCTGAGACTGTACCACCCCGGTAGAGCCGTCCCATTCATAATAGACAAAACAGTCTAGGCGTGGTTTCACCACGTTCCAAACTTAAACCTTATACTAAAAACTGCTTTGTTTTCCTCTATTTACTTTGAATTATATTGCACCCAAAATGTTAGGAAATGTAAAGGCTGACGGCGTGGCAGGCATGCTGCAATGAATCAGATAAACCAACAACGGCTATTACGCATTCGTTGTGCGACGCTCTGTGACGAGTCGAGTGGTTTGTTCTATATCTCCCTTTAATATAGAACAAACATTATTTCATTCGAAGCTCGGTTATAATACGATTCTGTAATATACACTGTTTATAATAAAAAGAATAAATAATAATAAATTTCTCGCCGTCGCATCTCGATAGAGCTTTACGGGACAGATATGGTGGCTATATCAATTTACATTCTTTTTAATTTAGATATTATTAAGGCGACGACGTCACTGCTTCCGGTTGAGTATTGGCTTATGTTCTTGTTGTTGTTAAAATGCTTTCGCAAAAAAAACCTTATTTTTACCAATAATAAAAACTAAAGCAATGCGACGCCGACGCGACGTCTCTAAAATTCTGCTGTTTAGTACAGCTTCCTTCGACTTTGTGCGTATCGTGGTCACACATTAAATATCATAGGCATTAGCAGTGGTTCCAGATTAATGGACAAAAGTAAATGATAAGTTATACGTTGTATTATAATAACCGCCACATGTCAATTACATTGTCCAACAACCCACGGCGAGCTTTGTTTGGTTCTTGCTTATAATGTTGATAGATCAGGACGAATTTTCTAGGAATTTTTGTTCATATAAACAATCTATAGTTTATTTTTAACATGTATTAGATGCCATATAAATAATATAAATTATTTAAGTGTTGTATTTATTGCGTAATTACAGATGCAATTTTTTTACTCTACCATCCAATCTTTAAGTAGTTGTTGAAATCGGTAGCGTAGAACGGTTGCCTTTAACCGCTACCGTCTTAGCAAACCGTAGTTATTTAGTAGAATCAATAGACAGCTTTGTCTCACCCTGTCTATCTGAATCAGATGTCTCACTAGCGCGTTTGCCGGGCTCTGTTACAAAAAAACGACGGACAAAGAACGCTAGGCTTGCTTTCAAAACTAGTCTAGTAGTATAAAATTGAATGATCTTTTTTTGTTTTTCTCTTGCATTCCTATACAATTCATGCAATTGTGATGACATTTCGGAAAGTTGTGTGCATGAAACGCATGCTGAGCACGGCTAGTTTTGTAGATAGCAACACTTAGGTACAAAGGCAATAACGAAATTAAAACTAATGGAATTTATAATTAATGTTGTCATATTTATAAGCTGGCAAGCTTACCAAGATAATCCAGATTGCGAAGCATGCCAGCGTGTGTTCTTAATTTATAATTGCTTGGATATAAACCTGTCGCGATTGCTTATTACAGAAATTGGTCGTGACTTCGCATCGTTATAAATATCGTAAATTAAATTAATAATATGAAATGTATCTAGATTATAATTCCTCTTCATTTAATCAATATAATGATGCTGTTTCTTTAAATAAATCGATCAAAGTGTATAAGGTTCGAAATAGCCGAAGGTAACATAATAGGGATTGTAATTTTGATACAGGCAAAACATTTTGGGTACCAATGCAATTATATTTTATACATTATAAATCTGAGGTTTTGTGATGAGGCTCCCACTTTTTGCCATTATCTTGAGTTAAATTCTCCCACCTAGCCGTTGCTCATCAGGCGAACGCCTTGCATGTCTCGTCATTCAATCAAATAAAAAAAGTTTACGGTGTCGACAATATCGTGACAAGTCTCGAGGGTTGTTACCACCCTCTTAGTAAACCAACATGAAGTAGCATTTTGATGTTGCTTTTCTTTTTTTTTTCTTTTTTTTTCTTTAAGGCTCAAATCGCCCTCTTCTTCCTAATCCCTTAATTATTCCATTCCTTTAAGGTCGCCAGAATTCTTCTGGAATGGGCGTTCTTGAGCGTTGAGCATCACTTACCAGTCAGGTGACCCATTAGCTAGTTTGCCCACCTCTCCTCTAAAAACACGCGTGTTTCTGATTAAATCAGGTCGCACCCCATCATGAATTTATGCACCGTATATTAACGTTTAACTAGCATAATGGATTCGAAAATCGTGTCTAATTTCATTCAGTTATGTGATGTAAAGTCAGGCGAAGAATGTGCGAGGTCTCGCTTCTAAACTGAACAAAAGGGCAGTAAGATAAACTTTGTTCGTGCCGTTATTGACTGCATTGATCCTTGTTAAAGCGTTTAGAGAAAGTTAAAGAACAGGTCGTTTTGTAATAGATTGTTCCAGGTGAGTACATTCACATTTACAAGGTGGTTGGTTGCTGCTCTGTTTCGTACGGTCATTGAGATATCCGGAGGCCCAAATCCCCCTACCCTTCCCAATCCCTAATTATGCCTTTCTTTTAAGGTCGGCAACGCGCCCATGATTCTTCTGGTATTGTGGGCGTACATGGGCGGTAGAGATCACTTACCATCAGGTGACCTACTTGCTCGTTTACCGGCCTATGCTATAAAAAAGGTCCCTCATATGCGAGAGGTTGTTTGAGTTGGAACCACCGCTCTGTCTATTTCTGCTGCTAAGCAGCAGTGTATAAGCACGGTTGTGTTTCGGTTTAAATGACATTGAAACCAGTAAAATTACTGGCTATTAGACTTAACATCGTGTGTCTCGGGGTGGCGAGCGTAGTCAAGTGCTATGCAGTGCTTTGTAATTTAAAGTTCTGTGTGGTGTTCGTTCAAATAAATTAAAAAGAAAACATATTTTACTTGTTATAACGACATTAATAGATTATATTTTTATCGATTTTTATACAGAATGTTGTATTATTATCATCTTAGTAGACAAATTATGTATGGGATTTTCTTTGAAAAGTTGAATACTCATTAAGTTGTATAATGTAACATTGGTGATTAAGACTAATTTAAATGGATTTTATCACAGTTTTTTTATTTAATTTTGGTCCCGACGTTTCGAAAGCTTTTCAGCCTTCGTGGTCACGGGGTGGACACGTCATAATAACCGCGATAAAATTAAATTAGTTAAATTAGTTTTATTTCAATGTGTAATATTCGCGTATATAAGAAATCATTAGTAATAAATTATTAAAGTTTGTTTAAATACCAATGATATTTTTTTATATAATAGTTTATTAAAAAAAAAAAACGGATTTTTAATTTATATCGATTTTAAATTAGTTTTATTTCAATGAGTAACATTCGCGTAAACGTAAGAAATCATTAAAATAAATAATTTCTATTGATTGCAACTGAGTTCAGAGTTATGCCAAACTTGTAGCACGCAGCGCTCACGTCGCGTTGGCTGCGCAAGCGCATTGTACATCATTCAATTCGTGTTGATAGCAAATGCTTGCTACTTACAACAAAAGGCGTGATCTAATTAAATATATATTCAAAGTTATTTGATTACTAACTAAGAGCTGTCTTTTGTAATGCTTTGTAAACAAATCATTTTAAAGTCTTTCTCTTTTACGTATTATCATTGTAGGCAACTGGAACACTTGGTATATAATGTTATATTGTTGATTAAAAAAAAAATTAGACTTTACTTATGTTTATTTCGTACTTTTGTATTGTATATTTCAATTTGAGTAGCTCAATTTAAAAAGAAGTCGCTGGATGCAGGCCGCTTCCAACAGGTCGGTCTGGAAATCTTTGGGAGAGGCCTATGTTCAGCAGTGGACGTCTTGTGGCTGATGATGATGATGATGAGTAGGTCAATTGCACTACGCCTACCGTAGTGCAGTCACTTTACCGTGCTCGGATTAAAAAAAATACTCGACGCCTGGGTCCAGCCCGAGACCTCAGCATAGCAATTGTGCGCAATACAACTGTGCCACCGAGGTAATAATAATATATAATATAATATAATTCATTTTTCTAAATTTAATATTCATAAACATAACATAACATACACCTGAGAAAATACACTTTATGTAACCATTCTGAGTTACGAAAAGTATTTATTTCGATAAATCTAATACCGAGATAAATCTCAACTATTTGTAGGTACATAGAGCTTCAAGGCATAATTAACACTCCGGTACTAAATTTTTAATAAAACTAGTTTACTTCCGAAAATTCCACCTCAAATATTGGTTGGACATTACCGAATATTAAGTGCACCAGCCTCAATCCAAAGGTGCGGCCGAATGTAGGGCTAGTTTGTTTCACAACAGTCATTACTGAGGCAGGTAATTGTCCAAATTCTCAGAACGCAATAGAATTTATCTGATTTCTCGACTATGACAAAAAATGTAACCACAAAGTTGAAAATTAATGTTGCAAAAAATATTGCAACTGTAATGAAGGAGAGCGATATGGTGCAAGATATGTTTTTAAAACTAGATGTTGGAGCAATCTTAAATGTTAATACTTGTACCTACGTACATATTTTGTCATCATAAATATAATATTAGATGTTTCATCAAACAACAGACCTACAATCACTTGACAACATTGTCGTAGTTACAAATAGTCTCGAGTTGAAATTCGACAATAGGACTAGTACGGGTTTACGGGTATTGTTCATGGTTTTTTTTTATTTAATTGAACGACGAGACGAGTAATTCGCTCGCCTGAAGTCGCCTGATGGTAAGCGCTATGCCTGCCCATAAACAGAAGCAACACCACACAGAACTTGGAATTACAAAGCACGGTAATATGGCACTGAACTGCGCTCGTCACTCAACTCACTCACAAAGTTTTGAATCGTAGAAGTGGTAAAGTCACGATGTAAACAGGTTTGTCTCCAGAATGAAAGGCCCGGCTTAACCGGGTTTGTATAACTGTCTCACAGAAAACCGACGTAAAGCAGCAGGTTGTGGTTGCCGGCATAATTACCGGCCTCCCTTCTTAATCTTTCATTTATCCGTTCTTTCTAAGAACAGCTGTGATTCTTATCACAGATCACTTACCGTCAGGTGACCCACTTGTTCGTTTGTTGGCTAATGCTATTATGGGTCTCCAGATAAAAATTGTGGTTCAAAGTTCTATATATTTTTTTAGTTTATTTTACACACTTCATACATAAATGTATGGGCGGACTTAATGCCGGAGACATTCTGCCAGCCAACCTAAGGTGGTACAGATACTCGTAATATATTATCAGTATAGGTAAGTACTTCCAGTCGCAAAAAAGACATCGAGGTCGAATCACACAAATATTATTTTATTTATTAATCCCATATACAATCTCGTGAATACAATCTCAGATTAAATTATATCCAAATCGAGCGCTAACTGCCATTTAAGTATATGAAATTAACTAGTTCGAATAATTTATTGGTGGTTCGGGAAAGGCGGGTCAATTTTAGAATTCATTCGCAAACACACGCATAAGAACTGGCTAGGTTCGACCCAAATTCCCGCGTTTTGTAGATAATATTTATTAAATTTAATTTGTTGCGCCGCTGCACTGCAAATTGCAACGTATGTTTTAATGTCTGCGGTTATATCCGTACTAGCTTTTGCTCGCGGCTCCATCCGAAAGACCTTTTCCGGGATAAAAAGTTCAGCCGTTAAGGGCCGTCCGTGACCAAAACACCGCGCGATCGTGGTTTTTAGAGGCTATCTAGTCATTAGTTAAAATAAATATTGATTAAAAAAATATACAATATATTTCTACAATCTGTCAGCTTTACTTTGTTCGATTCAAATTCATGTTAATGCTGATATATATTTTTAAATTGTCGTTATAAATGAACCATAAAAATGAGAAAAATGCAAACATTCCGTGCGTCTCCTTTTAAAGTACAGAATGTTATCAAATGAGATTAACATCACTAGATAGGCAATTTAATAACGAATATTTTGCCCGTTTTAAATTTTCGAAAAGACCAAAGCCTGATTTTTTAAATCAATTAATCGCTAAATACGTGCATATTCTGCACACGCTGAGTACACGATTCAGTATGGCGCGAGTCAGTCAAGGTCGTTTGCTCACGGACGGCCCTTAACACGAGATTGACTAACAATCAGTCAATTTCACAAACCCACAAACAACCAAACTTTGACATTTATTATACCTATAGTAGTAGGATAGTAGAAAGTAGGATTTAATTAATTAGTTTAAATTACAATTTATATAATATTAATTGTGAAATTAACATCAACGTGATTCTCTGTCCACATCTAAATAGAGTGCTTTAGGTATCGCACATTACTTGGGCCGTTCATTGAAAATCAGCGATGCATTACTGTTTAAGCTATTCTGCAGTAAGGTGATCCTGATGTTAGCTCAATCAATTATTTTTTTGTATTTGTGTATAATATCTGTACACGAGTTATTGTTCCAAGAATAAACGCTTTTTTTCTTCCTTGAAAATGGGACTTTGACTATAAACCGCTGAATTCTATCGTAATACTGAGTTCTTGAATATTTAGTACCTTTATCGCAGTTCCAACCTTCACGATGTATTTTCGATTTACATTTGCCACGACAAGTATGTGTGTCTGCAAGATACATTGTAAAGGCAAAGGAAGCTAGTCGTAAAGCCTTTTCATAGGATTACAGTGCAAATAAGTAAACAGTAAGGTCATTTGCAGATAATCAACGATTCGTGGTGAATTATGCAATTCATAATAATTATACAAGCATCTGGAAATTATATTATTGTGTTGACAACGTTGTGTCGAGGTGAACATGGTTAGACGTTCTTGATGATTTTGTTGTATTCAATTGTATATTACTTACTGTATTGTATACAATAACAACGGAGTTTTTTTTTTATGTCATTGAATGTCGAGATGAGCAAGGCGCTCGTCTGATGGCAAGCGCCACGCCTGCCCATAAACAGAAGCCACAGAACTTTGAATTACAAAGCACTGCATGACACTGAACTGCGCTCGTCAACCCGAGACATAAGATGTTAAGTCTCACAGTGCCCAGTAATTTTACTGGCTTCAATGTCCTTCAAACTGAAACACAATACTGTTGCTTGGCGCCAGAAATAGACAAAACAGTGGTACCCACCCAGACGGTCTCTCGCATACGAGGGACTTACCACCTTGTAATGGGAGGTTTTTCCATTTATCGTTGTTAGAGCTGTGTTAATGAGATTATTCTTTGGCAATACTATATTATATATTTGCCACATCAATTCCATTTGTTTTAGCTTGACTGCGTTAACTACTTAACTTAACTTACTTCCTACTCTACTTTTTTTGTAAACCAGGAATTTTCGACTTCCGTATTGTTAGAACCGACGATATGCAAATGAGAACAAATGACTCATGACTTTAATTTACAAATTATGCAGCTCTGTCACATTTGTAACCGAATTTATTACAATGTGTTAAAACTAGAGTCATTAAAACTTTGACTCTTACCTACTACAATCATATCCTAAATATTGCGTGATGGTAATAGAGATGAATGAGTAAAAAACAAGATTATTGTGATAATGTACGACCTTGCAGACTCTATTATAATCATAGTTCTATATAAGAAATATAAAAATTGACGGTCGGCCGTACATCATTTTTAACAACTCAAAACAATTGAATACGGTATGCTTGATGCTTGTTTAATGCTAATGTGAATGGTTTATGCTATGGGAGTTAGCGATAATGAAATATGTATTATTAATGCAAAAGTGTGAATATAGTTTGTTCTTGTTTCACTCAGCAACGTAGCAAAGGATCACACGACTTTTGCATAAGGATAGTTTATGCGCTGAAAGATGATATAAAGTAGTGATATAAATAAGGTCCCGGATATATGGCGGGAAAGACCTCCACACGGTCGGAGTCGAGAGAGTTTCGTCACAATGGTTTTCAAGCACATTATCTGTTTATCAAGAGATCCTGGATTTACTCCACACATTGGATTATGTACGTAATCAAAAAAGTTACTCGTATTTACTTTCCTAGTCTATAGGTAGCATTATGAGAATGACCTAATGCCTCTTGCTCTGGCGGTTCTTCTGAGGGGCTTGCGTTATGACTTCAGTACAACCACATTTCGCCAAGCTTATTTCCGCCCCATCATGTGATAGGGGTCGAACCTATCGCTATACCGGGCACAATTCGAGCTCCGGGATGATACTGAGCATCTCGTGATAGAAAACCTAATATCACTTTTACCCGACCCAGTGATCGAACCCGAAACCTCAGCACAGTAGTCGTGCCACGTACGCATGCACTAATGAACTAATTATGTTAATTAACGAATATCTTACTTTACTAGTATAAAGCATCATATCGCATATAATGTGTAGCTTGTACCATACATTAAGCTCGCAAGGATAGTTGAAGAGTTTAAGTTAGCAGTGTTAACCGTTAAATATCCGTGACAAATGACTACCATTAACAACACAAGTGTTAGCACTTCGATAGAATATAGGTAAAACCTTGTGTACATTAAATAATCTTCCTTGTAAATCATACTTTTCATGTGACAGGCGCGATTTTGACATCTTAGAATTTATTTAATTTTACAGACAAGATAAAACTGTTACGTTGGTCAATAGGGTGAAAGTATCTATTAGCTAGATTTATAATACAGGAACAAAGTGTCTCCATGTTCAGACAGACTCAACGAAGTTTGACAAGGTGGTAGGTCCCTCGTATGCGAGAGGGTTGGTACCACTACTTTGCCTATTTCTGCCGCCAAGACACAGTGTGTAAACCCTATTGTGTTTCGGTTAGAAGGACATTGAAGCCAGTGAAATTACTGGCCATTATGAGACTTAACATCTTATGTCTCAGGGTGACGATCGTAGTTCAGTGCCATGCAATGGTTTTGTAGTAATTCAAAGTTCTGTGTTCTTTGTAATTCAATGTCAAGGGCAGGCGTGGGGCTTACCATCAGGCGAGCGCCTTGTACGTCATTCAATAAAATAAAATAAGCAAGATCGTAATTCATTACTAAGAACCTAGTTCTTTTTTATCAAGGCATAAAAATCTAGATTTTATTTACATTATAAAACTTGACGCAACCGAGTTAAATAAAACGGTTCTAGCAAAACTAGACTTGTTATCAGCGAACAAAGTCGACAGTAAAAAGTAGTTTGCGCCATTTGTTATTCCATTTACAGCTTCCTAGCTGCTACATTCAGGAAATGTATATATAGATTGTTTATGGGTGTTATTATAAAAAAAAGTGTTGTTTATAACTACTGGGATATAGTAATGTGTGCGGATTTCTTGGTAAACGAATAAAATAATAATATAGCAAAGCTATCCCACGATACTACATTGGCGTTAAGCGATACACTAGATCGTGAGAAAAACTCTATTTCAGTAGTATAAAAAAAAATATTAATTAGAAGTTTTGTGGTTTATTCACCGGTATTAAGTTTTGATGCATGTGTGGCGCGCTTAATAAATTAAATACACCCAACAGTCACACACATAGTCCTAACACACTAGAGTATTGTGCCCGGTATGGCGATAGGCTCGCCCCCTATCACATCATGGGACGGAAATACGTTCGGCGATGTGGATGTACTGATTACATCTTTGCCTACCCCTTCGGGGATTACAGGCGTGGGTATGTGTTTATATATTTATTTATGTGCTAGCAATGCAATCTGATTTGATACTATTGTTGAAATATTTATATCGTACACTATACGTTGCTTTTTAACACGCTTTTATTAGCTTCAGACGTATGTATTTTGGTATGTTTGTATGTTGGTAGGTTTGTCTGTAACTTGTCTTTGAACCTGATTTTGACCTCCTTTAAAACGTCGGATTAAATTGAAATTTGGCATACCTATCAAGGACCGATGACAATGCAATATTATATTAAAAAAATTAAAAAGTATTGCAAATTGTGATTAATAATTGTGTTGTGTAAAGTTTAGTTTAGCGCCATCTACATTTTTTGATATTCGGGTTAGGAATTAAAATTATACTCTGGATCTACGCTAATTATACGGAATGCTGTAGTATCTAAGAGCGTCAATAGATGGCGCTTTTTTACATGGCTTATTTGAGAAGAACTTCAACCGACTACATACAATATATTTATATTTTAACTAAAAAATGAAAAATAAATAATAGTTAAAAAAACTAAAAAACACGGTTTTATAGAAAGTCTAACTTTTTTCACAATAAGATACGTTGTTTCCTTCAAATTTATTGTTAACAACTTTCTGTTACATGTAAGCGACGAGACGAGCAAGGCGCTTGCCTGATGGTAAGCGCCACGCCTGCTCATAAAAAGAATGAACACCACACAGAACGTTGAATTACAAAGCACTGACATAAGATGTTAAGTCTCATAATGCCCAGTAGTTTCACAAGCTTCAATGTCCTTCAAACCGAAACACAACTGGGCTTACACACTGTTGCTTGGCGGCAGAAATAGACAAAGCGCTATCCTTTTTGAAGTCGTTTTAAAAATTGATTAGTATTGTTGTACCTTCTTATACATAAATATGTTTATCTTTTAAGGAAATCTATTACACCAGTCAAGTCAAAATAATGTTCACGGTTGCATAACCGACGTACGGAAGCTCCATGAATTTGTAGTTATAATGATCGAATCACGTCCTTCCAATGTGTTAAAATAGCTGTTACGGCTTTAAAGCATATTAATTTTTTTTTAATACCGTGCAAGTTTGTTCTAATGACTTATTAATAGTATAAGATCCCGGTAACATTGACCTTCACTCATCTGTTTACCGGATGTAAATAATATTTTAGGGAATAAAATGTGTTGCTGAACACATACCAATAGGGTTGCCTATAAAAATATGCAAAACATATCCTTGACCATATTTTTGTAGGCAACCCTATTGGTATGTGTCACATATAAATTTTGTTAAGATCTGAGTACGGAAGGGAAGATTGAAGATAGATTGGAAATTCAAAGGACAACAGACAAAACGCACGGCGAGGCGGGTTGTTAAGTTAGTTTTTATAATTATGTACATAACTGTACAACGTTTTGTTCCAACGTTGGATGTTGGCGATGTTGCACGCGTTGAGATTGGGAATCTTACATTTTTCGTTTCACACTGGTGAGTACCGCGCAGAGTTTAATTGTGTCCAGTTGCAACAAAGGCGTTAAGTCTTGAGATTTTTCCATACTAATCTGTAACTGTGGGAAGAGGTATTTCGTCTGAAATGATGATGTGAAATTAAAAAAACATCCGAATTTCAATAGAGAAGATGGTTGGAAGCTAGCACAAGCCTGGGATCCGATTATACATTTAATTAAATCGAAACCCAAAAGACCAACTGCCAGACCTCAAGACACTGTGAGCTCCTTCTGCGTAGATCGGGCCAAACTATAAAATTTTATAATTATGTATAAACTGAAGGTAGATAATGTAACATTAACATTTTTGGACAACCTACACCTCAGTCCCGCCCCGTGACCACGAAGGCTGAAAAGTCTTCGAAACGTCGGGATCAAAATTAATAAAAAACCGCGATAAAATCCGTTTAAATTAGTTTTATTTCAATATTTTTTTTATAGCATAGCCCGGCAAACAAGCAAATGGCTCACCTGATGGTAAGCGATCTCCACCGCCTATGTACGCCTATAATACAAGAAGAATCATAGGCGCGTTGCCGACCTTAAAGGGAAGAGATAATTTAAGGATTGGGAAGGGGAGGGAGATTTGGGCACTCACCGTACGAAACGTAGCAGCAAGCCGCTACTTCACGTCGGTTTTCTGTGAGACTGTGGTAACGTCCCGGTCGTGCCGGCTCATTCATGCATGTAGACAAAAATATCTAGACTAGACTATCTAGTGACTTTATCAATCATAAATTACTATTACATACTGATTTTTGAGAGAGGTAGAGCCACGGTATAGACAGTTCTGTCTATAGCACGAATAGACCGGCTCCATCGGGTTGTCACCACTGCCTCACAGACAACCGACGGAAAGTACCAGCTTTCTGTTGCGTTTCGTACGGTGATTGATATATCAGGAGGCCCAAATCAAATAATTCCTAACCTCTATACCTTTTATTAAAGGTTGGCTACGGATTCGTTAGTGTCAGGTATTCATGGGCGATTCATTCACCCTAGATGGGTTGAAGTCAGGAAGGGGGCCAGTCGTAAAAACTACAAGCCAAATCATACTGTTACATGTGTTAAAAAAACATGTGTGCCGACCCCACTGCGAGTGAGATAAGGACAGGTGAAAGAAGAGGTTTCGTAGGCGATAGAGATCACTTACCACCAGTCCCTGAATAAGACCTTCGGATATCACCATCGGCATTTCGAGTCTGGGTTTAAGGATTGTACAAGATGAAAATATGGTTTAGGATATAAAAAGCCTAAACGCATAGAATGCACATGCAGAGGTACCGTTAACCGGAGTCGGCGTTTCTACACCGAGTTAGGGTCTGGAGTTACCGCTTGCATTTTATGTAAGTGCTGGCACTGACTTTCCGTTACAAAGTACGTGCAGTGCGGAAAGAAAGGGCGGAAACTAGTATTAGATGCATTAACAATATTAGACATTGAAACGTCTTCAATAATCTAATTCAGGCTTAATTGAACTGAAGATTTGTTGTCGGAACCCCTTAACTTCCTTATTTCTTCACCAAATTTAATGATACAAACACCATATTAAAGCTTATGTTTGCTGCTATCGACGAATGTTTTAAAATTATAGCTTTTGTCAAAAAGAGGAAAATTTAATAGTGCGGTTTTTTTTATTTCATTGAATGACGAGACGAGCAAGGCGCTCGCCTGATGGTAAGCGCCACGCCTGCCCATAAATAGAAGCAACACCACACAGAGTTTTGAACCACAAAGCACTGCATGTCACTGAACTGCGCTTGTCACCCCGAGACATAAGATGTTAAGTCTCATAATGCCCAGTAATTTCACTGGCTTCAATGCCCTTCAAACCGTAACACAACAGTGCTTACACACCGTTTGCTTACACGCAGTGTTTTCTGTTGATATTATAATTAATTAATTTGTTGTATTGTTAATTTAGGACTAGTCTATATTTACTAGTCAGAACATTGAATTACATTAGGAGACAAAGATGTTTATCATTGACCTATTCCGTTAAAAGTCAATGGTAGAGTTGACGCGTGACCGATTGTGAATGGGCTCCGTGACAAGTGATCCTTGGTGCTATTGTCAAGGTGAGCGGTGCATTGCGACCATACCAGGATGTCTGCCGGTTGAACTGGCTTTTCATTTTTTTCTATCCGAGCACGGCAAAGAGACTGCACTACACCTGATGGTAAGCGCAGTGCAGTCCAAAAAAACAGCGACCACCAATAAACAATGAGTTTAATGCCGGCTTGTATAAATGCTTCTTCACACTCTGAAGAGGGAAGAAGAAAATCGAGAGGTCTGCGACAGGACAGGCGACTGACCGATGCAGCTACAGCGATACAAAGATGTACCTTTATACCCGTCCCAACCAACCACCAAGTAATATCGCAAAGATCTCGAGAGACGTATGGTAGTGGACGGTGGTCGCTATCCGGGCGCTTATGAATATACTACCACTAGCAAATGATGTTATAAAAGGCCTCAGGTTTCTGGCTTCACGTATATCTAAGTAGATGATGCTAGTACTGCTATAAGACATATTTTTCACTGTGACGTCACAGAAGCAAGTGGACTCCTGTAAGGCCGCATAATTGTTTCGGTATTATTTTTTACATCTGTGTTTAACTTCTTGTAATAGTACTGTGTCATCATCGATCGCCTACAGTATAAAATGTAATGACCGTAATTTTTTTTGTTCTGTAAATTAAATTCCGTATTTCGTGCACCTGCATTATGCTTTCTTGTATTACAAACACTTCGAAAGCAATAAATCATCGTCTTGCATAGATTTTCGTAAGAAGTATCGACCCGTGACCGATCTCTTTGTGTGCGAAATTCGAGCATCCCCGATAATGGGGCCAATTACACACTTTCCCTCGTCCACTTTACAGGTCAGTAATCGTAATTCCTTGTAATAGCATCTGCATTTATACTATAGTTATTGCGATTGCGATTTTTTATGCAGAAGACGGACAAAAGAGGTTTTAAGTATAGTAAGCAGGGCCGAATCTACCAAATGGCGAATGGAGCGGCCACTGCAGATACAGAACCAATGGCAAGGTATTACCGCATACCTGTCCGCGTCAGGCATTCCTCAATGATAACTTCTGAATCCCGCTCCATCTTAAAACTATCACCGTACTGACAGCAGCAGCAGCTTGGCTGTGCCCTTGGCATTGTCGATGTCCACGAGCGGCGGTGATCGCTTACCGTCGCCGCTTCCTCATCTGCCTATTAAAGCAATAAAAAAGGCGATTTATAAATAAGAATGAATACACACATAATATCGAAAAGTCAAAGGTGCGTACTAGCTAGCTGCTAGGATGGAACCTACGACACCTGTCTCGATGGTCAATTCCACTCCTCGCTAGGCTTTCAAACTAAAAGTTTTACGAAGTCCTGCAATATCCGTGATGCATAATTTTTTCTAAGTTTACCTACCCATAACGGATTTCTTATTGTGTGAAATCGGAGCAATCCTGATAATGAGTCAATTTTACACTTTCGCTTGTTTTCTTTACGGGTCGATAGACTTGATGAGTTGTATAATACTAAGATTAATCCATGCAATGTAATTTAAATTCGTTCTGAAGTAATTGAATTAGAAAGCCTACTTTTATTGCAATGAATATTAATAGTTCAAGGCACTTATTGTAGCGACGTAAGAATACACAGTACCTACTGACTATATAACTGATTTACTTTTCCAGAAGAGTTGAATGTATAATGATTTCTTATGTTTACGCGAATGCTACTTAAAACTAATTTCAACGGATTTTATTGTGATATTTATATAATATATTGAAATAAAACCAATTTAAACTGATTTTAACGCTATATTTATATATTAAATCCGTTTAAATTTGTTTTATTTCAAAGAGTTGTATGTACTTTAATTAACGAGTGACCCTTTGAGTCAGGGATTTGTCAACGGTTTACATCATTGAAGACGACATCGAAGATCACTATAAAATTCGTTCCGATCTTTGAATTTCTTAGTCTTACATCGAAAGTGTATAGGCTTGTTTTGATCTACGATTCAGTTTTTCTTTACTTATAGTTCACCTCGATCCTGGCAACGCTGGAGGCGTGTCTTCTATCCAATGCTCATTTTATGCTATTCGTGGATGTAAAAGTTTAACCCTTCGTTCTCAAAAGTAATGTTTCCATGTGCTCGTAATCTCTAATCTAATCCAGAGTGTATATTTTGGTTCCATCTTCCGGAGATTTTAAATGTCTCTAGATCGATTTACTATCTTACAAACATAAACGACCGTTGGTTTCTCGTACAAGCGTGAATAATCTTACCCATAAAGTAATTAAGTTTCGATTAATCGTGAACGCTCGTGTGAAATTCGCCTATTGTCAAAATAATGTCGAGGCTGTTTCTCATATGCCAATGACATGCCAAAACAATAGTTGATTCCTAAACGCAATGTTTAACAGGCTTGGATTTTAAGCTGAAAGCTTCCTTGTCATTTGCATAATGTACATCCTCATTATCATTAGATATATTATTCATATAATTACTTATGTTATAAAAAGTAGTTATGCCATTGCACAGTTCAAGACATCGTTACCATATTGTTCTTATGCATACGCCCGCATACGCTTGTAATCCGCGAAAGGGTAGGCAAAGGTGTAACCGGTACACCTACATTTCGCCGAGCGTATCTCCGCCCCATGATGTGATAGAAAAACCCAATATCAATCTAACCCGAAACCTCAGCATATTTCAATCGTTAAATTCAATCGTGGTCTCGCCAACGTTGTTTTAAATTCTTGCCTTCGTATTATAATAAACTCTGTCCATATAGACGAGGCTTAAACCTTAAGTTTAATATACAATAATGTTAAATATCACCATATTTGCCTGTCAACTGTTATTTATCTCATAGAAATAACTCGAGTTGCAATGAATAGGTACGTGTCGCGATATGTAAACTACATGTCTAAATAACAATACAAAGATAGTTATTTATGATCGACACATTCAAGGTTCTGTTGTGATTTGCGAAATACTCCAAACGTCTTCACGCCTTCAAACAATTGGTTCTAACAATAGATACAATCTTCCCAATACCTTTCAATGGTTTATAAAGTTCTTTTAAAAGGTATTCAATAATAGTTCAATAGACAATTTGATTTGTTATTTAGACTTATTACTTTTATATATGCGGTGGAAATAAGCTCGGTGAACGTGGATGCATTAGTTGCACCTATGCTTACTCCTTCGGGGATACAGGCGTGATCATATGTATGTTTAACGTTCATTATGAAATTATACAACACATTCTTTTTCGTTGTTTCAGGATCACTCGCAGCAGCTTTTGAGTCATTTAACGGAGTCAGAAAAGATATTTCTCTTCGGAGAAAATCCTCACGGTAAGGCTTCAAAACTTACCCTCTTACGTTTACTAATAAATCTATTTTTAACTTATCTTATTTAACCCGTTTCTACTCAATATCAAATAATAATTTAAAAGTGAAAGAAATAAACCACTGACTAGATTAATCATTGATTAAAAATGATTAGTTCTAATAATTGCGATATTGTCGATATCAATTTTAATATTCAGCGTCTGTATCAATATAATCGTTGAAAGTATAAGTCAAATAAAAAAAGTACTCATATTATAGTTATTTGTTGTGATATATAGATGTTATGACGTAAGCATCCGCTAAGAAAGGATTTTGATAAATTCTACCCCCAAGGGGATAAAATAGGGGATGAAAGTTTGTATGAAAATCACGCAGGCGGAGCTGCGAACAAAAGC
Source organism: Amorpha juglandis (assembly GCA_949126905.1). NCBI lineage: Eukaryota > Metazoa > Arthropoda > Insecta > Lepidoptera > Sphingidae > Amorpha > Amorpha juglandis. Next base: position 2,673,224 of record OX421383.1, read on the forward strand.
TAGTTTTGTATAAATCTTTGAAAATAAGTATAAACATGAAAGCGTTTTACATATAAGTTCCAGTAGTGTTATGAAAAGATTTATTTTGAAATTCCTTTTAGACATAAACTTATCTAAAAAAAATAATAACTTCAATTCCAGAAACACAGTTCGAAATAGCACATGTTAAGCAACCAAGACGTCGCAAACGGTCACTTCAGTTCGTCGATCAAGACTTAGTAGGATTAAAGAAACATCTAGATGTGAAGTTGAATCCCAAAACAAGTTTCCTAGACCCTCAGTTCCTATTGTTGCGGCGATGGTCGAACAACACCGAAGTAGTGTTAGACCAGCACACAGATGAAGAACTGGACTCATGTTACTATAGGAGCGATAATGCAGCGCTGTATGTTTGTGAAGACGTGGTAAGTTTCTTTTATATTGCGATTTACGTTTATTAGTGTCAACTACAGAAAAAGTACCACAAATTGGTTTGCATGCATATCATGCCGTCACAGCGTTCGCATTACCAAAGTCACTTATTTATAATGTAATTAAATAATGATTATGAACCGCACAACAATTAAAACTGCAATTTATTACAGCGAGGTGTGATTAAATCCAACGACACTTACTACACTATACATCCGTTACCTGAGAGATTTCATCACGACGATGCTAAAATGCACGTCATAGTCAAACGTTCAACAGATACTTATAATAATGTATGTATTGACGAAGCTACATGTGTACAAAAAGACGTAATAGACACATTAGTAAAACCACATAAAAATTGGACAAAACATAGAAGAAAAAGGGAAGTGACAAACAATGTTACACATAATAGTGGAAATCTAGAAGATTTTAAACTAAACTTAGCTCATAGGAATAAGACTATAGGAGCTTTCATTGAGAAACTAACAATAAGTAGTGTGACTAGTACGGTAAGGGAGAAAAGAGCAGTCCTGCCAGCAATTTTTGTAGAAACAGCAGTATTCGTTGACAGAGATCTATACAAGCACATGACTGTAAACTTTCCAAAAGACACTGAAAGAGAACTAGTCCGATTCGTGTTGGCTATGATCAACGCTGTTCAACTCCTATACCACGATCCATCTTTGGGACGACCAGTAAATTATATACTCAAGAGATTGGAGATACTGCACGAGGATCCTGTGAATTTAAAACGACCTCACGATATCGACAGGTTTTTGAGTAACTTTTGCACTTGGCAAAGACTGGAGAATCCTCCAGGTGACAATGATCCATTACATTGGGATCATGCTTTGATTCTTACTGGATTAGACTTATACGTTGTGAGTAAGAATGGGAAAGTTAGCAGTCAAGTTGTTGGTAAGTAATATAAAGTATTATTGTTTTGCGTATATGTACGACAGTTGTGCTGAGGTCTGGGGTTCGATCCCCGGGTCGGTTAAAAGTGATATTGGGGTTAGCAATCACGAAATGCTCAGTATTAGCCCGTAGTGTTGAATTTGTACCGGGTATGGCGATAGGCCCGTCCGCTATCACATCATGGGACAGAAATATGCGCGGTGAAATGTAGGTGTACGGGTTACACCTCTGCCTACCACTTTGAGAATTACAGGCATAAGTACAGGCTATGTGCGTAACTACCAACAATTTACAAATTTCTCAATTACTATAATGGTTTTAATGCTATGTTTATTTATGGGTAATACGGGTAGACATTAATGAGGTGTAAGTTATGTGTATAGGTATTCATTGTCAATTATCACTTGCTTTAGTAGTGACGGAAAACATTGCATCGTGAGGAAACTAGCAACCTGAGAATTCACCCTCAAAAATTTTAAGGTATGTGAAGTCTACCAACCGTATTACGACAGCATGATCAATTAAGGACTAATCCCTCTGCCGGAGCCTCCCTGAGGAGCCCGTGCCAAGTAACTAGAAAGTAACAGGGCGGATATTGTTATTATGTAATAATATGTATGCAATGATAAAAGAAACTTTCTTAATAGTCGAAATCGGCAGTCGAATCAAAAGCATATCTCTTTAGAGATAGTCTATAAACATATGTGTAAAAGCATAACAATATGCCAGTTGATTGGTGGAGTCAACTACCAACCCACGAATGTGCGGCCTGCAGTGATACTTCACATTGTACTATGTAGCGCTATACTAGAAATGTGTAACGACGAAATGTGTTGTTGTGTAGAAGAACAACTGTCAAAGAGTTCTAGAGCGGTCTCCACTGACCTAATATTTAACAATGCTGTCCAGGTTTGGCGCCAGTAGCAGGCATGTGTACAGTGACGAGCAGTTGCACTGTCAATGAAGGGAGGCATTTCGAGAGCGTCTACGTGGTGGCACATGAAATTGGACACAAGTAAGTACCTACTAGTTGTCTTCTTCTTCTGTTGTAATATGGGAGCAGTTAGAAACGAGGTAATCCATGAATCGCAATCCTCGCACCACAATTCTTTTGTGCACTAAGATTTTAAACTAATCGGCGCCACGCAGTATTTTGAATCAGACAACGAAAAAATAAGTAAGTAATTTTAACTTGAGACTTTTTTCGTTTCCTCAACAAGGGATCGCCAATACTTTAGGACCAACGCCATCGTGGTATAAAGTCACATGGTGTACTTTGCTGATTAACGGATGATACAATGGCGAAATTTGGTGCCCTCATTGCGGGTTCTGGGACTAAGCCACAAGAGCGTACCATGTAGTGTACCAATGCGGTAAAATCGATATGGATTGAATTTAAAGTCACATCACCGCAAAAAGATGCGCCTGTAATAAGTACCTACGCTGGAGCTACCATACACTGGTCTGACTCCTCTTGTCTAGAGACGTTGGTTGGTTTTGGTTGAGAGTCACGTATCTGCAGGATTTGCGATGGTAGGACAATAAATCTTGTAATATCAGGCAGGCTTGGCATACTATTATACGTGTTTACAATAATTTTAAGATATTACGTCGTGGTAATATAGATAATTAGTTCAAAAATTCCTGTATCTTTCAGCCTAGGAATGCGTCACGATGGACCTCTAGCAGATAACGGTTGCGACCCAAGCGCATACATCATGAGTCCCACACTGGGCAGCGGGAAAATAACCTGGTCCCAGTGCAGCAAGAATTACCTCCAGAAGTTTCTAGAGTGAGTTATTTATGTATCTTAATTTAATCCATGTTTAGTATGATCAGGAAGATTGGGATTCTAAGATAAATAGAATAAAAGAAAGAAAACTAGAAGGTGACAGAGTCCCTTTGATGCAGTGGGCAAGTAACCTATTGTAATGTCAGAGGCCGCGGTTTCGACCCCTTGCCAAGACAAATGTTTCTGTGATTCTCAAAAATTTATGGATCTAGATGTTATGAGACCGAAAGCATCTCGTAATTCTGATTACTCATAACACTAGATAATCATATATTAAGACATATGGATATCATAGATATCCCTTGTATCTTCCACAGTAGGCTATGGGAGCATTTATAAAGACCCTAAGCATGTGATATTTCAGCACAGTACAATCTCGGTGTCTGTTGGATCATGGGAATTCGGCTGGCCAGTTGGACCACAGCGCGGAAGGGATCCTACCTGGCGAGAGATTCGATGCTGATCAGCAATGTATGTATTACAATAGACAAATACTGCAACGTCGAAGAAAAATGTGTTAAACTATATGCTTAATAAAAGATATTTGTGGCTTTATACAATAAGTGATATAATAAATAATGAAAAATATCGAATTGCTTATTTTTAACTTAAAAATTTTCAAAATGTTGTTTTGAAAATATTAGTTAAGTACATATTACTGCCACATAATAACAGTGCTAAGTACTACTGCGATGAGCTAAGGCAGCACCAAGTCAGTCCAGATTTTTAACTTACTCTTTACGTCAGTTGTATAAACAACGAACTGGCTTGCTCCAGTGCATCTTCAATGATCTAGGACCTAGAGCAGCGGTTCCAAACTTTTGATGCTACGGAACACTTAACAAATCCGTCGTATCTTATGGATCCCCATCATATCAGAAGAATTTAATCTGTGTATAAGTTCATTTTCAATGTGGTCAGATATTTTGTGAATTCGATCAGATATTTACCGCAATTGAATTACAAATGAAACTAACTCGCCAAACCCTAGTGACATTTCCACGGAACCCACTTTAGAGAACACACTGATAAATACGACCTCTGGAGATTTTTTGTCGCAAAGAGGCCAAATGGAACACCTGATAATAATAGGTAATGCCTAAAAACACCTATAATATATTTAGGGTTGATTCTTGGCCCTGCTTCGCCTCTGACAATCTCTATTATTGAAGACCTCATTAACAGGTATGCTCAAATACGGACGCGGCAGTCGTCACTCGGCGGGTCAAAACCTGGAGGACATCTGCCGCGACCTTCACTGCCAGCGGGAGCGCTACACGTGGACCTCACATCCTGCGCTCGAGGGCACCAAGTGTGGTGACGATATGGTGAGATATTGTATACATTAGCAGTCACTCTCCATCAAAACCTGGAGGACATCTGCCGCGACCTGCACTGCCAGCGGGAGCGCTACACGTGGACCTCACATCCTGCGCTCGAGGGCACCAAGTGTGGTGACGATATGGTGAGATATTGTATACATTAGCAGTCACTCTCCATCAAAACCTGGAGGACATCTGCCGCGACCTGCACTGCCAGCGGGAGCGCTACACGTGGACCTCACATCCTGCGCTCGAGGGCACCAAGTGTGGCGACGACATGGTGAGATATTGTATACATTATACCTCATTCCCAATCCAAACCTGGAGGACATCTGCTGCGACCTGCACTGCCAGCGGGAGCGCTACACGTGGACCTCACATCCTGCGCTCGAGGGCACCAAGTGTGGCGACGATATGGTGAGATATTGTACACATTATACCTCATTCTCCATCAAAACCTGGAGGACATCTGCCGCGACCTGCACTGCCAGCGGGAGCGCTACACGTGGACCTCACATCCTGCGCTCGAGGGCACCAAGTGTGGCGACGATATGGTGAGATATTGTACACATTATACCTCATTCTCCATCAAAACCTGGAGGACATCTGCCGCGACCTGCACTGCCAGCGGGAGCGCTACACGTGGACCTCACATCCTGCGCTCGAGGGCACCAAGTGTGGCGACGATATGGTGAGATATTGTATACATTAGCAGTCACTCTCCATCAAAACCTGGAGGACATCTGCCGCGACCTTCACTGCCAGCGGGAGCGCTACACGTGGACCTCACATCCTGCGCTCGAGGGCACCAAGTGTGGTGACGACATGGTGAGATATTGTATACATTAGCAGTCACTCTCCATCAAAACCTGGAGGACATCTGCCGCGACCTGCACTGCCAGCGGGAGCGCTACACGTGGACCTCACATCCTGCGCTCGAGGGCACCAAGTGTGGCGACGATATGGTGAGATATTGTATACATTAGCAGTCACTCTCCATCAAAACCTGGAGGACATCTGCCGCGACCTTCACTGCCAGCGGGAGCGCTACACGTGGACCTCACATCCTGCGCTCGAGGGCACCAAGTGTGGTGACGACATGGTGAGATATTGTATACATTAGCAGTCACTCTCCATCAAAACCTGGAGGACATCTGCCGCGACCTGCACTGCCAGCGGGAGCGCTACACGTGGACCTCACATCCTGCGCTCGAGGGCACCAAGTGTGGAGACGATATGGTGAGATATTGTACACATTATACCTCACTCTCCATCAAAACCTGGAGGACATCTGCCGCGACCTGCACTGCCAGCGGGAGCGCTACACGTGGACCTCACATCCTGCGCTCGAGGGCACCAAGTGTGGAGACGATATGGTGAGATATTGTATACATGAGCAGTCACTCTCCATCAAAACCTGGAGGACATCTGCCGCGACCTGCACTGCCAGCGGGAGCGCTACACGTGGACCTCACATCCTGCGCTCGAGGGCACCAAGTGTGGCGACGACATGGTGAGATATTGTATACATTATACCTCATTCTCCATCCAAACCTGTCAGCTAAACTGTAAACAAGTCCAAAACCTGGAGGACATCTGCCGCGACCTGCACTGCCAGCGGGAGCGCTACACGTGGACCTCACATCCTGCGCTCGAGGGCACCAAGTGTGGCGACGATATGGTGAGATATTGTACACATTATACCTCATTCTCCATCAAAACCTGGAGGACATCTGCCGCGACCTGCACTGCCAGCGGGAGCGCTACACGTGGACCTCACATCCTGCGCTCGAGGGCACCAAGTGTGGCGACGATATGGTGAGATATTGTACACATTATACCTCATTCTCCATCAAAACCTGGAGGACATCTGCCGCGACCTGCACTGCCAGCGGGAGCGCTACACGTGGACCTCACATCCTGCGCTCGAGGGCACCAAGTGTGGCGACGATATGGTGAGATATTGTACACATTATACCTCATTCTCCATCAAAACCTGGAGGACATCTGCCGCGACCTGCACTGCCAGCGGGAGCGCTACACGTGGACCTCACATCCTGCGCTCGAGGGCACCAAGTGTGGCGACGATATGGTGAGATATTGTATACATTAGCAGTCACTCTCCATCAAAACCTGGAGGACATCTGCCGCGACCTTCACTGCCAGCGGGAGCGCTACACGTGGACCTCACATCCTGCGCTCGAGGGCACCAAGTGTGGTGACGACATGGTGAGATATTGTATACATTAGCAGTCACTCTCCATCAAAACCTGGAGGACATCTGCCGCGACCTGCACTGCCAGCGGGAGCGCTACACGTGGACCTCACATCCTGCGCTCGAGGGCACCAAGTGTGGAGACGATATGGTGAGATATTGTACACATTATACCTCACTCTCCATCAAAACCTGGAGGACATCTGCCGCGACCTGCACTGCCAGCGGGAGCGCTACACGTGGACCTCACATCCTGCGCTCGAGGGCACCAAGTGTGGAGACGATATGGTGAGATATTGTATACATGAGCAGTCACTCTCCATCAAAACCTGGAGGACATCTGCCGCGACCTGCACTGCCAGCGGGAGCGCTACACGTGGACCTCACATCCTGCGCTCGAGGGCACCAAGTGTGGCGACGACATGGTGAGATATTGTATACATTATACCTCATTCTCCATCCAAACCTGTCAGCTAAACTGTAAACAAGTCCAAAACCTGGAGGACATCTGCCGCGACCTGCACTGTTCTCTTCAGAGATTACAGGCTTGAGTGCGTATGTATATATTGTATAGTATGAAAATCAGTTGTCACTATCACTCTGGGTCAGAACCCAACTTATTGCGGACACTTGCCGCTGCACTGTAAGCGGGAGTTTAATATCAGAATTCATATTTATTATTTTACTATCCTGAATAACGAAACTAGAAGGTCGCTCTTTTGACTATAATCAGGAGTGTAAACAATTTTTTTTTAATCTTTATTTGTTTTGGGGTTTTTATCCATGGACATGTCAACCCCATCGTATCTTATACTAGTACAAGCAATACTATGCATTACATTAAAATATTTATATGAGTACGCCGCTCCGACAAGACAAATAGACAGAAACGGAATTTCAATCAGTCAGGGTCGCCAGAAGACACAATCTTTTTGCAACGTCTGATTGTGGGTTTGCGAGAATAGTTTGGACGACACCAACATCCATCATATTCAGATTGTAGTCCCTAATTAATAATTCCCTCTCGTGTTTATTCTTGACACACTCCATCAGTAAATGCTGCTGAGTGTAAACAATAAGGACTTCGATTTATGAAATGCATGATACTGGACTGCGCTCGTCACCTCAAGACGTAAAATGTGCCAGTGGAATTACTGGGCATTATGAACCAATGCCCAAGCTTCAACGTCCTTCAAACTGCAACACAAGAGTTCTTACACACTGCTGATAGGCGTGCGAAATAGACAAAGCGGTGGTACATACCCAGATGGCCCCTCGCACCTCCTACTGAGAATATATTAGAAATATAATAGGTGGCCGGTGGTTACAGTACTGCCGCGGCGGGTCGTGCGTGGAGCGTGGCGGCGGCTCATCCGCGGGCGGGTGGGGACGCTGGTCCGCCTGGTCGGAGTGCGCCTCCGCGTGCTTGTTGGACGACACCAGAGCCCCTGCTGCCGCGGGGGTCAAGGTTGCAGCGAGGCGATGCACACAGCACAGGTCAGATTCATTTGTTGTTATCAATTTCTTGAGTGGTAGAGCCACGCTGTAGACAGTTTTGTCTATGAATGGGCCGGCTCGACCGGGTCGTTACCACTATCTCACAGAAACTTACTGTCTTACTGCTGCGTTTGATACGGTGCGTGAGATATTCGGAGGCCCAAATCCTCCTCCCCTTCCCAATCCCTAAATATCCCCTTCCTTTAAAGTAGGCAACGCGCCCATAATTCTTCTGGTATTGTGGGCGTACATGAGCGGTGGAGATCACTTACCATCAGGTGACCACTTGTTCGTTTACAGGCCTATACTATAAAAATAAAATCCCCTGACAGGTAGGTTAGTTTTGCTGGTAAGAGAATTACTGATACATTTTTTTTTATTTCAGACACGAAAACAGGAAGAGTCACTGTTCAGGACATGACAAGAAATATCAATCATGTCATGCACATCAGGTAACTGAGATTTTCTACTAATAGTCTTGAATATGTCTAATAACTTTGACTTCACTATCACTATCAACTAATTTATCACCATTTATATCAGCCCTGTATACTGTCCCACTGCTGGGCATAGGCCTCCTCTATTTGATTTTATAGAAATTAGTTTTTTTTGGTAGTTTTTAAGTTTATTCCTTACATACATAGAAAAATACAAATCTTTCCTCTTTATAAGTGTAGATTGACGTGTAAAAGAGCCCTTTGTAGCCTACTTGCAAAATAAACGTTTTGATTTTGACATCTAGTGAACGTATCCGCACAGACACGGGCCGGCATTAGTTAGTAGAATAGTAGAATATTTTGACAGCCTCCGTGGCGCAGCGGGCGAGTATCCGGCTGTGAAGTGAGAGGCCACGGGTTCGATCCTCGCACCGAGACAAATGTTTGTGTGATCCATATTTATTTGTTTCGGGGTCTGGATGTTGTGAGACCGAAAGTCTCTCGTATTTCCTGATACCCACAACACAAGAATCGTATCTTACTGTGGGGTCAGGACTATGTATGTGACTATTGTGTGTATTTATTTATTTATTTATTTATATTCTGTGCTGGTAGATGTGAGTCTGGTGTTTGTTGGCAGTGTGACAATGTCCCTCGCATGACGGTCCGTGAGTTTGCAGACCAGATCTGTCTGAGAGCTCGTGACGTGGATCCTGATCTCATCGGCACTGGACTGCAAAGGATCGATGTTGAAGGTAACAAACTTGTTAAAGATGTGCTATTATTTTTGGTGTCTTCTCTTTTCTTAAGAATGATTTAGTTTTGGCTTCTTTTAATAATAAAACACCTTATAAAGAAATGTTCACTAGTGTTTGTAAGTAATTTTTTATAGTTCCAGAGTTAATCTGAGTGTAGTTGAGTGTTTTCGAGTACAGTTGAGTGTATTCGAGTATAGTTAAGTATAGTCGAGTGTAGTTTATGTTTTTGACCCTTGGGATGAACTACAGGGGTCCTTGCTAACGGAATACTGGTGATCCCTGCAGTATCTCATCCCAGGCGCAAAGGGGACGGGACGGAGTAAGGGATGGGGAAGGGATAGGAAGAGGAGGCAAGTCCCCTCGGGAGAACCGGATATATACTGAATCCGGAACGGGACTCACACAAGGTGGGTCATTATGGCGGGTCTTAACACCGCGTATGGTTGTCGTTATCCGGGCGGATACGAATGTCCTACCACCAGCAGTGGAGTATAGTTGAGTATCGTTAATGGTGGTGGTGTCTGTGTGCAGACGTGAGCAGCGCATGCGCGGTGTGGTGCGACACCCGTGGTGGCGGGTTCAAGTCCCGCGGCTGGTCGCTGCCCGACGGCACCGCCTGCTCCGCCACCACCACCACCACCCCCATGTACTGCATCAGCGGCGTCTGTCAGGTAACATACCATCTCACATTAGTAGTGCTAGTTTTTTAGTAATGGGACTACACTGAACCTGATAGTATTGTACAGTATAAAAGTAATGTCAACCAACAAGAGACGTAGCGGTTGTGGTTTCCAGCACACTATTATGTTAATCACCTATCAAAGCCACATTTGTGTCTTCGTATGTTGTTACGGTATCAAGAAATATGCCGGCCTGGTCAACTAATCTGATGTTAAAATTGATTTTCACTTCTGTTCACATCTTGGATTGAGAAATAACATGGGTATATTTTTAAATCCTATGTTATACTACTACGCACTATATCAAGTAGATTGTATTCTGTACCAGTAATAACAAATTTTTTGGCATAAAATGTATGCTAATTTCTTTTAGTTCCATAAACACAAATTTCCTAGAAACTAAATTAACTAGCAGTTTAGCTGTAGCATTGAAGATATCCATGAACTGCTGTTACCCATACCTCTAGGCGGACAGTTTGCTCGTCAGCTAGCTCAGACAATAAAAAAAAAGTGTGCGTCTCGGGACGCTCGACAGAAGTGATAACTTAAACTAATGTGGGTTAAAGTGAGAGCAGAAGAGCCTGCCTACTGCTGCCGTATGCGTGAGAGAAAGTGAAGCCAGAGTGGCGCCGTAACGCGTTACGTTACGAAGTTCGGTCAAAGTCCTGTCAAAGTCCGGTCGAAGTCCGTTTAAAGTCCGGTCAAATACCGGTCAGAGTGCTGCCAAAATCCAGTTAAAGCCCGGTCAAAGTCCTATCAAAGTCCGGTTAAAGTCCTTCCAAAGTTTGTCAAAATCCGGTCAAAGCCCTATCAAAGTCCTGTCAAAGTCCAGTCGAAGTCCGGTTAAAGTCCGGTCAAAGTACGGTCGAAGTCCGGTCAAATACCGGTTGAAGTCCGGTCAAATACCGGTCAAAGTCCTGTCAAAATCCGGTTAAAGTCCGGTTAAAGCCCTGTCAAAATTTGTCAAAATCCGGTCAAAGCCCTATCAAAGTCCTGTCAAAGTCCAGTCGAAGTCCGGTTAAAGTCCGGTTAAAGTCCGGTTAAAGTCCGGTCAAAGTACGGTCGAAGTCCGGTCAAATACCGGTCAAAGTCCTGTCAAAATCCGGTTAAAGTCCGGTTAAAGTCCTGTCAAAATTTGTCAAAATCCGGTCAAAGCCCTATCAAAGTCCGGTTAAAGTCCGGTCAAAGTCCGATCAAAATCCGGTTCAAGTCCGGTTAAAGTCCTGTCAAAATTTGTCAAAATCCGGTCAAAACCCTATCAAAGTCCTGTCAAAGTCCGGTTAAAGTCCGGTCAAAGTCCGATCAAAGTCCGGGCTAAGTCCGGCCAAAGACCTGTCAAAGTCCAGTTAAACTCCGGTCATAGCCCGGTCAAAGTCCGGTCGAAGTCCGTTTAAAGTCCGGTCAAAGTCGGGTCGAAGTCCGGTCAAATACCGCTCAAAGCCCTATGAAAGTCCTGTCAAAGTCCGGTCGAAGTCCGTTTAAAGTCCGGTCAAATACCGGCCAGAGTGAGCCAAAATCCGTTTAAAGTCCAGTCAAAGTCCGGTCAAATTCCGGTCAAAGTCCGGTCGAAGTCCGGTCAAATACCGGTCGAAGTCCGGTCTAAGTCCGGCCACAGACCTGTCAAAGTCCAGCCAAACTCCGGTCATAGCCCGGTCAAAGTCCGGTCGAAGTCCGGTCAAAGTCCGGTCGAAGTCCTATCTAATACCGGTCAAAATCCGGACAAAGCCCGGTCAAAGCCCTATCAAAGTCCGGTCAAAGTCCGTTTAAAGTCCGATCAAATACCGGTCAGTCCTGCCAAAATCCGGTTAAAGCCCGGTCAAAGTCCTATCAAAGTCCTGTCAAAGTCCGGTCAAATACCGGTGAGAGTGAGCCAAAATCCGTTTAAAGTCCAGTCAAAGTCCGGTCAAATTCCGGTCGAAGTCCGGTCAAATACCTGTCGAAGTCCGGTCTAAGTCCCGCCAAAGACCTGTCAAATTCCAGTCAAACTCCGGTCATAGCCCGGTAAAGTCCGGTCGAAGTCCGGTCAAAGTCCGGTCGAAGTCCGGTCTAATGCCGGTCAAAATCCGGTCAAAGCCTTATCAAAGTCCTGTCAAAGTCCGGTCGAAGTCCATTTAAAGTCCGGTCAAATACCGGTCAGAGTCCTGCCAAAATCCGGTTAAAGTCCGGTTAAAGTCCGGTCAAAGCCCGGTCAAAGTCCTTCCAAAGATCTGTCAAAGTCCAGTCAAACTCGGGTCATAGCCCGGTCAAAGTCCGGTTGAAGTCCGGTCAAAGTCCGGTTGAAGTCCGGTCAAAGTCCGGTCCAAACTGACTGGTCGCCACCTGGGAAATAGAAATTATCGATGTTCCAGGGAGGTCGGCTAACGCTGGCTGGTCGATGGACCGCTCGCGTTACGGAACGTTTCGGTTCACCCTCCCATAAGAAGTTATCACTTCAAAAATATATATACTTTCGATTCCGTATTTCTTTTTCAAGATCCAAAAACCAACTCAATACCTACTTTATCCCTGGGATCTTTGGTTTTTTTGAGGGTATTTTTATGGTTTTCAGAAATTTACATGTTCATCGAACATAGACAACGAGTTCTCGTTAAAGCCTGGCGAGTGCGAGTGGGAGGCGCTGCAACTGCAGACCGCGACACCACATTCTACATCGTGAGTATATTTACATCGTTAAAAAAAAAACAAATCGTTTATTAATCATGTAGGCAATTGAAATAGCGCTTATGACAAGTCAGTACAAAAGTAAAAGAAACTTATATTATATAGAAATCAGTATCAACTAATGAATACATACATACATAGCATCATCAAAATACACTCGGCAATTACACTAAATCTATTTATTATTATTATTTCTCCATATTTTTACTATGGAATAGTCCAGAATCAATAAACATTTTGGGTCGTCGATATGGACCATAGGCATTTTCGAAACGGCACGTGTTTTAAAACTACCACCGGATCCAAAAACGACCCATCTTAAGAAGACCCGGCGAAACAAACTCAAGTGGGCTTCCTTTACCGCTGGATGCAACGCGGCGCGACCCATACCTCAGATGATCCAGCTAGACAAACTCAGTGGGCTTGTTTTTGGTCCGTTTTAGTTATTTATAATATCTTTGAGTGGTAGAACTATGCTGTAGATCAGTGTTTCCCAACGAGGGGCCCACGCTCCACAGAGGGGCAATTTGATAGTTAAGGGGGGCAATTTAAAAATTGACTCGATACGACTATAACCCTTTCGCTTTGGGTTATTTAAATGCAATGCTTTTTTTGTGGCGAATTGCGCTGGTAGGTGAAAAGCTTGACGGGTGACGAAGGGAGTAGAGAGCGGGTGAATGTGACAAATTTCAGCGCAACCAAGTTACATTGCGCGTAATATTTTTTTTATTTCATTGGATGACGAGACGAGCAAGGCTCTCGCCTGATAGTAAACGCCACACCTGCAAAAAAACAGAAGCAACACACAGAACTTTGAATTACAAAGTACTGCATGGTATTGAACTGCGGTCGTCACTCTGAGACATAACTTGTCTTATAATGGCCAGTAGTTTCACTGGCTTCAATGTCCTTTAAACAGTGCTTACACACTACTGCTTGTAGCCGACCAAGCAGTAATACCCAAGTCATGAACAGCTTTCAGTAGGAAATCTTCAAATCGAAACACAACAGCCTTTCACACTACTGCTTGTAGGAATAGACAATGTGGTGGTACTCAAGTCATCACGAACTGTCAGCAGGAAATCATCCGGCACATGGCGTCGTGAGGTGGGGTCGCAGTGGCGGGCGGCGAGCGGCTGCCACTACCACTGCATCTCCCCCGGGGCAGGGGTGAGGCTGGTCCGTGCCACCTCCACCACCCTCACCACCATCCAGCTCTGCCAGCCTGACTCCACGCGGCACGACCTGGTGAGTCAATACATTCCACCGTTTTAAAGTCGCTCAACGAGCTATGAAGCGGGTTATGCTTGGAGTCTCTCTGACGGATAAAATCCGGAATGCGGAGATCCGTCGGAGAACCAAAGTAACCGACATAGCCCGCCGAATTAGTAAGTTAGTAATTTTACGAGTGGTAGAGCCTCGCTGTAGACAATTTTGTCTACTAGTGCTGCCACACCGGTGTTAGAAAATGTTATGTTATATAACATTTTATAACAGCGGTGTGGCAGCATCATTTAGTAAACATTTCTTAACAATTTGTAACATTTTGTAACATTTTTTTACCGCGGGCGGCGGTACTTTTGAGAGCGGCGCCGTCAAAGAAGCCGTCAAAGAAGGGCCGATGTCGTTTTCAAATGTTATAAAATGTTAGAAAATGTTAACAAATGTTAGAAAATGTTAGAAAATGTTTTTGTTAACATTTTATAACATCGGTGTGGCAGCACCATACAGCATGAATGGGCTGGCTCAACCGGGTCATTACCACTGTCTCACAGAAAACCGACGTAAAGTAGCGGCTTGCTGCTGCGTTTCATACGGTGAGTGATATCCGGAGGCCCAAATACCCCTCCCCTTCCCAATCCCTAATTATCCCTTTCCTTTAAGATCGGCAACGCCACGCCCATAATTCTTCTGATATTATGGGCATACATGGACGGTGAAGATCACTTACCATCAAGTGACCCACTTGCTCGTATGGCCCGTATCGCAGTGCATGGCATTGAACTGAGGGGCGAGTGAAAGAATGGCTATGCCGTAGCTCTGCCTCTCTGAAGGACCCCCTTACATCTGCACTTAACCGGTGGAGGAAACAGCCATCGTATCAAATAGCGAGGCCCCACCCTCCACCGATTAGCTCACCCCTAACAAACACGCATTAGGTACACCATATATTGACTCCTTTCACACATATCAAAACAAAATACAGAAGAAAAAAAAACAACGAACATAGAACCTCTATTTCCCGAAATCGGGCATAGGTAAGTAATAATAACACTGATGGTCTATACAACAACTATTTCCAGGGATGTACTCAAAGGAAATCCCCGTACCAATATGCAACGATGGTGTGCACTAAATACAAGGAGAGGGTCCGGAGACTCTCCGGCCTCGGTATGCAGATATCGCCGGCGTTGGGTACGTATAAACACATATCTAATTATTTGTTACTAGTTTTTCCTCGCGGCCCCGCCCACGTGATCTGCTTTTTCCGGGATAAAAAGTAGCCTATGTTCGTCAGGGATAATGTAGGATTAGAATCATTAGAATGATGAAAGTATTTTTCAAATAAGTCCAATATTTTTTAAGTTTATTCGTTACATACAAAAATACAAATTTTTCCTCTTCATGATATTAGTTTATATGTACAACTGAATGACGAGACGAGCAGATCGCTCGCTTGATAATGGGCGTCACACCTGCCTTTATACAGTAGCAACACTTAGAACTGTGAATTACAAACTAATGTGCACCACTGCTCTTATCATGTTGACACTCGTGTTATGTATTATGTTCAGTAATTTCAGTGTCTTTAATGTCTCATAAACTGGTATATGGCAATGCCTTGGCTTGATGGTAGAAATGGACTAAAGTGGTGAAGAAACTCAGACGGTTTTTCGCATACAAGAGACCTACAATCATACGTAACTAATACCTATGTTGTTCTTCCGAATGAGTTGAATTATTGATTATCCGGCTTGAAGGACCATTTTTAAACGATTTCATTTAAAATCAATTTTATGATTTTGTTAATATTTCATATGTAGTTTTATTTATTACAGAAGATCCAGACCGTCCATGTCGCATCGCGTGTCAAGACGAGCGTGTGTCCCATCGGTTCTATTTGGTGAACGGACACGAGGGCTGGTTCCCACTCGGAACTGCCTGTGGACATAATAACGATTCATACTGTGTTAGCGGGAAATGCCTTGTAAGTTAATGCACAGAACACTTGTGTTAATGAGTCATTGGGCGTGTTCGGGCAAACTAAGTCCTGAGTAATCTAAGTTTTTTTTTATCCTGGCTCGGTAAAATGATTACGCCACACCTGATGGTAAGTGTAGCGCAATCGAGGAATAGTGTCGACCAACGATAAATAAATGCGTCTATGGTTGGTCGGCACGATCATGTCGGCCTGCCTAACTGCTTCTTCACACTTCGTTTAAATCGGAGTTTTCGTTAGAATATACAACATCTAACTTATTTTTTATTCAAGACGCCTTTTTTGCGTAGTATCATTTGTATTTCTAATTTTAATTAAGCAATAAATTATTAATGTCAATTAACAATTTGACGCTAAATGTTAACTTAGTTACTCAAAATTTCGTGTTTTCTAACAAGCCCATTGATTATAGGGATCTTTATTTATGACGTCACAACGACACCTCTTTGTGACTGCCAATGTTTTTTTTGTTTAAGATTTATTGATGTTATTAATTATACCTATTTGAATGGCGCAGTTAACATAAAGAAATGTGATATTAACTTTGTAAATCTGTATGTATGTATGTATGAAGGAGTTCGGCGGTGACAAGACGCCAGTGTCGTCGTCAGTGTTCAGCCTGCCGTTACTGCCGCGGAGTAGGTCTCGCCGTAGCGTCCGTAGCGTCCGCAGCGTCCGTAGTGTCCGTAGCGTCCGCAATGTCCGCAGCGTCCGTAGTGTCCGCAGCCCCCGCAGTCCCCGCAGCGTGTTGTCCCGCGGCGCGGTGCGCGTGACACTGGACGGTGCACGACTCGCACATCTAGTCGCAACACTCAACCTTACCGGTCAGTTATATTATTAACTAACTGTCCGTCGCGGTTTCACCTACATGTTACTGTCCTACTCCCATGGGTCATAGCATACACATATAAACCTTATGTTTGATATACATATAAACCTTCCTCATGAATCACTATCTATTGCTGAAAATAGTTTAAAAGATCTAAGCGAACAGACAGCGGTAGTAACTTTATTTTATACTGTGTAAAAATGCTCATCAATAACAACACTTATGCTATGCAAAGGAAGCGATGTGATTAGTCCCTTTTTAAGTTCCAACAAAAAATAAGGGTATTATAAATTTGACCTCGCACTCTCTCGCTGTGCATATGTTTGTGTGTGCATGCATGTGTGTACGTATTACTAATCACATTGATAATGGGACGAAAGGTCACAGGCTATCCCCACTATGGTTTCGATTCTGAGTATTGTAACCTAGTCTCGTTCTCAATACTCAAGCCAGGAATCAGAACTTTGTGTTTATTATTTTTAATTTATTCCAGGTAATGGTCACGAGCACATAACATATTACGACGCAATACCTGACAACATCGAGTTGGACTTCAACAATCCAATACACATCGCACCAGAAGACACGTTCATCAGGAAAATACCACGACCTACGTGGGACTAGACTTATTGGGGAGTTGTATGCACAAACATCTTATTCCTCGGGGTAGTGACCGCAGTCTCTATATAATTGGATGCGAATATGCAATAACTTTTCAACCCACATCAAGTATAAATTGAGATGTTGGTTTTCATCATCAGCCACAAGACGTCCACTGCTGAACATAGGCCTCCTCTAAAGATTTCGAGACCGACCTGTTGGAAGCGGCCTGCAACTAGCGACTTCCTGCGACCTTTATCAGGTCGTCTGTTTTTTTTTTATTTATTTTATTTTGCTAAATTATTATATATTATATATTAATTATAAATATCAATTATTATATGATAAATTTATGTGGAAACATCTCACTATCTCGCTCACACGCACCGTACTAACCATAGAGTTCGATGACGTAACAAACCGAGTCGTGCATTCTTTTCTGATTTGACAGTCACTCCTTTTTACCCTTCTTATTGAGTTGATTTGTAATAGATTTTGTATAACGTCTAATATAAAAAAAATGTGCGTCTGGGGTCGCTCGACAAAAGTGATAACTTAAACTAATGTGGGTTAAAGTGAGAGGAGAGCCTGCCTACTGCTGCCGTATGCGTGAGAGAAAGGGAATTCAGACAGAGTGGCGCCGTAACGCGTTACATTACGAAGCGGGTTACCCTCCCATAAGAAGTTATCACTCCAAAAATATTTAAAAGGTCAACTACCCTATTGAAAAATTGAGAATAACTAAGGAAAGACTGAAAAAAGATCGAGTTGTGAAAAAGCGACATTATTTAACATAAGCGACTGTTATTTAGATTTTAGAGTTACCACCAGTCAAAGTGTATGAATTTGTTGTGATTAATACAATGTTAGTCGTTTTTTTGTGGGCTAACTTTGTATTGCTATTTAATTATTTTTATACATATTTTTATAGATAGGAAATGTATTAAATAAACAAGAAATATATCGATTTCACTGTTTTATTCAATAAAATAAATTATATACTAAGGCCTAGTTTCACAATGTCCCTATATACATTATTGATTAAATAAACATTACAGCAAAAATATAGGAATGAAAGCGCATGTCAAATTAATACTTCCTAATCTGCATATTATAACGTTGTTTGGTGAAATTTAAACAGACATTCTGAAACAGGCTTTAAATCAATTATTAAAAAAAAAATGTGTGCGTCTCGGGACGCTCGACAGAAGTGATAACTTAAACTAATGTGGGTTAAAGTGGGAGCAGAGGAACCTGCCTAAGAGTGGGAGCACACAATGCGTTGCAGCGCCGCACCGCAAAGATTTCACCGTATCAGCGGGCACACGAGCGCGGCGGTGCGGCGCCGCAACGTTGTTATGTCGCAGCATCGCCGTCGCCCCAGCAGCGTTGGACAGTCTGTTAATAAAATGGACAACTGTGCGGTGCCGCTCCGACGTCGCAGCGCATTCACCCCTCCCCGCCTCGTCTCGGTGGTTGCAAGTGCGGTGCGGCGCCGGGGCGCATCGTGTGACATGCCACAATTATTTCTATGTAAAACGACGCAGCGACATCGCTCCGGCGCCGCACCGCCGCCGCAACGCAACGTGGGCCCCCGCTCTGAGAGAAAAGGAAGCCAGACAGAGTGGCGCCGCTCGCGTTACGGAACGTTTCGGTTCACCCTCCCATAAGAAGTTATCACTTCAATAACATGGCCTCGGTGGCACAGTTACTACGACTGTGCGTAGGGGTCTCGGGTTCGATCCCCGGGTCGAGTATATTAGGTTTTTCTATCACGATATGCTCAGTAGCAGGCCGGTATGACGATAGCCTCGCCCCCTATCACATCATGGAATGGAAATAAGTTCGGTATTGGTCACACACGCTTATTACAGGCGAGTGCGTATATACGTACAAACCTGCTACAACATTATGTACTTATTTTTCTCTTGTGTGACTGACCGGAAACAGGTGGCTGTGTATTCATTTTATATTCGTACTACTTCGTATAAACCGACCATAACCGAAGCGTGTAATTTATGTCGTACAAATACGTATCTGGCACCATTTCAGTAACTAGTTTATACACTAAACTTGCCACCCTGCGCCGCCTTCAACGCGGCGAGTAACCTGGACGGATCTGTCAGGAACCATTGCCATAGCTTCCGTAGGTGTTGCTTATCGCCATTCTGGGGAACAGCAATAGAAGTATTTAAATTTATTGGTTCTTTTTATATCATTTATGGCCAACCCCAACTAGGATTAAGGCCTAACTCCTTTAGTTAGCAGAGGTGACCCATGCCCAGCAGTGTATGTATGCAGGTTTCCACACGATGTTTCCTTCGCCGTTAAAGCAAGCAATAATTAACCATTAATACACACGTAAGTTAGAAGTCAGAGGTGCAAGCTCTCGGGAGCTGATTTCGAATCCGCAACTTTACAAGGTAGGGTAGGTCCCTCGTATGCGAGAGGCCGTTTGGGTTGGTAGCACAGCTTTGTCTAATTCTGCCGCCAAGCAACAAGCAGCTCAGTGCCATGCAGTGCTTTGTAATTCAAAATTCTATGTGGTGTTGCTTCTGTTTATGGACAGGCGTGACACATCATCAGGCGAGCACCTTGCTCGTCTCGTCATTCAATGAAATGAAACAAAAAAAAAAACTTTCGTCTGGACTATCCGTAACAACTCCCTTCTAAGTTATCGCTGCTCCTTATTTAGACAACCTCCGTGGCGCAGTGGGCGAGTAGCCGACTGTGAAACGTGAGACCGCGGGTTAGATCGCCGCACCGAGCCAAACATTTGTCTAATCCACAAATATTTGTTTCGGGTCTGACCGAAAGTCTCTCGTAGTTCCTGATACCCACGACACAAGACGCGTATCTTACTGTGGGGTAAGGGCTATGTGTGTGACTGTTGGGTGTATTTATTTATTTACATTATTACTTTAGATATAAAATGTACTTACTTTGACAGAACTAAACATGGCGCTGGCTTCTATAATCCTCTCATCCACTCTCCCCATCTCATGCGCGAGGGTGTGTGAGAGCGAGGCGACCGTCTTGTCCGTGCAGTTCGGTTGTTTAGTACATCCGTCCCAAATGGCATCGATTAGCGGTTTTGTTGACTCTTTGCTGAAAATATTTATTAAATTAACATTAACATTGGACAAAATATTAATAAATAAATAATAAAACACCCAGACCCCGGTACAAATATTTGTGGATCACACAAACATTTGTCTCGGTGCGCGGATCGAACCCGCGGCCTCTCGCTTCACATCCGGCTACTCGCCCGTTGCGCCATGGAGGCTGTCAATTATATTATCAGCCTACATTGATATGTGGTCAAGCCAATGTTTTAGTTCTTCACTATTGAAAGCAGATACATTTTCGTGTTCCCCCGCTTAGGAATTGCGACCCCCCATTTTTTTGTCATGCCAACGTAGATCCCCGTCGAGTCTCCCGTGGACTCCTAGACTACTTTGGGAACTAAGGCTGTACACGATATAAAGCTGTGATGTATATAGTAATTATCATCAGCAAAAAAAAGAGTTTTTTTTATAGCATAGGCCGGCAAACGAGCAAGTGGGTCACCTGATGGTAAGTGATCTCCACCGCTCATGTACGTCCACTACCAGAAGATCATGGGCGCGTTACCGACTTTAAAGGAAAGGGATAATTAGGGATTGGGAAGGGGAGGAGGGATTTAGGCTTCCGGATATCTCACTCACCGTACGAAACGCAGCAGCAAGCCTCTACTTTATGTCGGTTTTCTGTGAGACAGTGGTAACGACCCGGTTGAGCCAGCCCATTTATGCTGTAGACAAAACTGTCTACAGCGTGGCTCTACCACTCAAAAATTAAGTATAACTTACAATTTGTCCAAATCATTCTTCCTCTTATCACACGCCTCTTGGACAGCATTATTCAACTGTTTGATATTTTCCTTCAGTTCGTGGTACAACTTTACCATATGAACACCGTCGCATTGTTGTGCATTCAGTATCGTAGACACACATTGTACAAGTGGATCTGACTGTTCCAATTTCTGTTCACGGGCGGATTGTTCCGAACAAATCTCGAGCATTGAATCCTGTGAAAAATAATAAATAAATATAAATAACACCCCACAGTCAGACATAGTCCGGACCTCATAGTAAGATACGAGTCTTGTATCGCGGGTATCAGGAGCTACGAGGCACTTGCGGTCCCACAACACCCAGACCAGAAACAAATATTCGTATAAAAAAATATTAGTTTTTTTATTTTCCCTTTTATTGGGAAGGCAAAGGGTTCTAACCCATACAGCCTCATCATATGTAATATTTGAAGGATATTTGTATTTTTTTTTAATTTGATTTAATGACGAGACGAGCAAGGCGCTCGCCTGCTTGTAAGCGCCACGCAAGCTGCCCATAAACAGAAGCAACACCACACAGAACTTTGAATTACTAAGCACTGCATGGTACTGGACTGTCAGTCCGAGACATAAGATGTTAAGTCTTATAATACCCAGTAATTTCACTGGCTTCAAAGTCCTTCGAACCGAAACACAACAGTTCTTACACACTGTTGCTTGGCGGCAGAAATAGACGGCGCGGTGGTACCAACCCAGACGGCCTCTCGCATACGAGGGACCCACCACCTTGTGGTGGTTTATGATCAAATTTCGCCCACTGCACGACCACTAATATTTATAAATATGTACTCACAATTCGACTGGCGATCGCTTCGTTCTCTCCATTGACATAGGTCCTGAGCTGCGAGGCGAAGTGCAGGAACTCCTCGATGTTGCGCAGCTCGTACCGGAGCGCACAGTACAGGATCTTGTCGAGGGACAGGGCGTGCTGCGTAGTATCCAGTAAGTATGTCAGGTCTTCGTGGATTTCTCTACGAATAACCCATGACAGTTACACACATATACAAAAGGTACATGAAAAAGACCTAAGGGTCCATCCATAAATTACGTCACACGTTAAGGGGGAGGGAGGGGGTCGGCGAAGTGTGACATTATGTGACAAGGAGTTGGGAGGGGTCCCAAATTTCGTGACATCACATTTTTCAAAATAATATATGTTGATTTTATCGAAAAAGAATTTAAATGGAAATAAAAATAATATCTAAACACTGCTGGTTTAATTTGATAAATTTCTAAATGTAAAATTGCAAAATATGTGACATCACACTAGATAGGGGAGGGGTCAAAAATCATGAAATTTGTGTGACGTAATTTATGGATGGCCCCTAAGACGTTATGAAGAACAACCTTGGACCAAGTTTAAAGAGTTTTTTTACAGTACTTTTTTATTTATAAACTTGGATGATGAGACGAGCAGGTCCATCGTCCAAAGGTAAGAACCACGCCTGGCCGTAAACAGAAGCAACACCATATAAAAGCAGAGATACATGGCATCGGAGTGCGTTCTTTATCCCGAGACAGAAACTTAAACTGTCTACAGTGTGGCTATACCACTCTAAAATATGAATGCAAATATGCACACGACATGACAGTTTTGTCTACAGCATGAATGTGCCGGCTCGACCGGGTCATTACCACTGTCTCGCAGAAAACCGACGTAACATAGCGGCTTGCTGCTGCGTTTCGTACGGTGAGTGAGATATCCGGAAACCCAAATCTCCCTCCCCTTACCAATCCCTAATTACCCCTTTAAGGTCGGCAACGCGCCCATGATTCTTCTGGGATTGTGTGCATAGATGGCGATGGAGATCACTTACCATCAGGTGATCCACTTGCTCGTTTGGTGCTATAAACAAATATAGAAAGTGTTTCGCCGCAACATATCTAATCCTGATGTGTTACAGTATAGTATGGATAGGCCTATCTGTGCCCAATGGATACGTTGATAGTTTTTTTTTATCCTGGCTCGTCAAAGTGACTACGCTACACCTGATGGTAAGTGTAGCGCAATCCAAGTGACCAGTGTCGACCAACGACAAACAATGTGTCCATCGTAGGTCGACAAGGTCGTCATGCCGGCCTGCCAAGGGGGAGGCGAAGGAAAAGGGATGGGAAAAGGGTTAGGATCAGGGGGCAATCCCCTGGGGAGAATCGGATATACACTGGCTGACCCTGGACCGCGACCCACACAAAATGGGCCACTATGGCAGGTTTTAGCATCAGTGTACGGTGGTAGCTATCCGGTCGGATACAAGTATCCTCCCACCACCAATGATGGATGTTTAAATAAATAAATAATATTATAACTGACTCTCTAACAGCGAGCGCAGCTGTAGCGGCGGCGTCTTCAACGATGGCAGTGCGCTCCTCCACATATTGTTTGATGCCATTCTGTGTATGCTGTTCCAGTATACCTTCCTCTTGTTCCAGCACATGTACCGCTGTCTGAGCCTCCGTTATATTCATACTGTGGAATAAAACATGACGTCACACCTGTAGGTAGTTGTAGGAGAGCCGTCCGGATAGCAATCACCATACACATGGTGTTAAAACCTGCCAGTGATCCACCTTGTGTGGGTCGCGTTCCAGGATCAGCAATAGATAGAGTGATTCATGAGGAAGGTTTATACGTATAATACGTACATATTATAGTACAAAAAAAATCGAAAAATCTAAAGATTTGTAATGTGAAGTCGTAACAAACATATTTTTAACCCGTGCGAAGACGGCGCGGGTCGCTAGTACAGTATAAATTCTTAAATATTATTTTAACTATACATTTACCATTGAATTTATATTGTAGAAAAGTGAATATAAGTTGAAATGAGATAATTCTCATTATTTACACATGTTTAATCGTATTTATGTAATCTATACCCTTGTATACATGTAATTAGACGTGTGTAGCATGTGACGAGGTGGCCGAGTGGTTAAGGCGTTGGACTGCTAATCCAATGTGCTCTGCACGCGTGGGTTCGAATCCCATCCTCGTCGATCAGTTTTTGGATATTATAAACGTTTATTTAATTCAAAAATGGTTAAAATAAATTCTTAACCAATAAATATAGTGATGTCAAAACGGATAATCAGATAATTATGTAATTAAAAAAATATATGTTGATGGTACAGTAATTATCATTCATAAGTTTTTTCTTTATTAAATTTCTATTTTCCTATTTTTTTGTAGAATTACTGATGATGAATCATATCTCTTTATTTCAAAATTCCTTTTTACATATTTTAATTAATATTTGTAAAAAAATAAAACATCTACAAATATAAAAAATATCAGCATCCAATGGCGAGGCCTAGAATCCAAGCCACCAGTGGTTAGGACCCCAGTGTGAGGAACTTCCTCACACACAGCCGGCCTCTCGCAGACGAGGGACCTACCTTTTAAAAACTAATAATAATACTTACTTAATCTGACTGGGATGTGGATTATTATAGTTAGACACCAGCTCCAACTTGGCTTGCTCTCCACACAACTCGGCTTTCGACTCAATGTAGGCAGATATTGCGTCTGACAATCTGAAACACACAGTACGAAGACATAAACTATACGCTTCTGTTTTGGTGGTCAGTCGCCTCCAATAAGCCAGTTGGTGCCGAGCTGGTCAAATTTGGCTGTCTCGGACACCTCTAAAAAAACGGAAATTGATGACCTTTGACCTCGAATAAAAAACAAAGCACAACTTCACCATATTCTTCACTACACTGATTATATAGTAAAGGTGATGTAGTAAATATAACTCATCTGAAGTGTTATTTCGGTTTATGGGCAGGAGTTATTACCCTTATCATCAAACGAGCAACCTGCTTGTTTCATCACTCATGGAAAAATAATAGTTGTATGTACCTATAATATAACAATAATTATTTGTAAAAAATCTGACCACCTTTCCTCAATATGTTTAGCTTCATTTAAAACGGCGTTATCATCATGCACTGTGTCGGTTTGTCTTTTCAGAAATTTCTTGGAAGTGTATAGATCAAAATGTGATTGGAACAGGTCTTGAGACTGCTTGTATTGTTCAAATGGGCCAAATGTGTACAGCTTTTGTGAAGTTTCCTGGAATTACAAAAAAATATATATTTTTATTGCATTTAGTGAATAATAAATAAATACACCCAATAGTCACGTACAGTCCTGACCCCACAGTAAGATATGAGTCTTGTGTCGTGGGTATCAGGAACTACGAGAGACTTTCGGTCTCACAACATCCAGACCCCAAGACAAATATTTGTGGGTCACACAAATGTTTTTCTCGGTGCGAGGATCGAACCCGCGGCCTCTCGCTTCACAGCAGGCTACTCACCCGCTGCGCCACAGAGGCTGTCAATAATAATACTACTGTAATTAATAATTATATTTACAATGATATTTACAATAATAATACTTTAATTAATAACCTGTTTCTTTAAGGTTGGCAAAGTATGCATGTTTTTGTGGTTTTCTGGGTTCATGTTGGAGATCACTTACAATCATGTTGCTAGATTGACGCGGTCCGTCTATGGATGACTGCTTAGTGATATTTTTACTGAGCGTTTCCGTGCATCGGAGAGGACGTAAAACTCGGTCCCGGCTGATATCAACTGACAGCAGTTGTTGAAGCAACTTGGACCTTAAAAACTTAAAAGCTAAAGAAAAATAAGATTTTGAGTTGGTACTTTTAATCAATACTTCCAGACACTCAAAATTGTTTATGTAGTTTTATAATCATACTAGCTTTTGCTCGCGGCTCCGCCCGCGTGATCTGCTTTTTCCGGGATATAAAGTAGCCTATGTCTTATTCTGATGTATAAGCTATATTATTGTAAAGTTTCATTAAAATCCATTCAGTAAGTTTTACGTCAAAGAGTAACAAACATACATCCATCTATCCATCCATACTTACAAACTTTCGCGTTTATAATATTAGTAGGATAGTAGGAAGGCTAATCACACTTTAAAAACCTTATTGTCTCCACAAGTTCCATAGAAGTCCATAGTGTTCCCCACTGAATGGACCACATCTTCAACTAATGACTCGACATTCTCAGCCAGTTTCATGCATTCCTCAGCAGTAGACTGTTCCTCATCAAAAGCTTGCTGGTGTGCTGCATTTAATTTCGTTATATCAAGATTTAACTGCTCATTTATCATTCTGAAATGTAGTTATTATATAATTCATTACTTTTGGTTTTTCCTCATGAATGTGGGAATATTTTTAGTTAATTATCAGTTGTGGCAAAATAGGATTATTTTAGAGATGAAAAAGATATCTGGCATATTTTTTATTGACCGACATAATTGATTTAATGAATTTCAGCAAATGAGCAAGTGAGTCTTGTGACGTTAAGTGATCTCCACTGCCCGTTAACACCAGCAGTATCAGAGATGCGTTACCGAGGGAAGGAGTGGCAATTGTGGTGAATGATCAGGCCCCTTTAAAACCTACCCACTGTATGAAACCCAAGGCCAAGTTGCCACTTAGAATCATAGAAATATACAGTGGTATTCCCCCATCAAATCAAGTTATAAATTAGGTATTAATATTTGTAGCTAATATAATTTCAATTGTTGTAGTCTACTGATTGCAATTTTTAATTGATGTATTTTAATATCCTGTAATTTCACGCTTTTAAATTGTGTTTTATATATATTTTATCTTAAAATTTCAGAATAGTGAATGTGTAATGTAATGAATGTTCAGAATAGTAGTGTAACTGCCTTAAAGTGGTGTTACTGTCATAATTATATTGTTAAATAGGAGTTCACATTTCAAGTTTTGCTCAAGACCGGGCAAAGTGGAGGCGCTTAAGTGGAAGGTGGACCATGGCACTAAGCCGGGATAACGCAAGGCAGAAAGAAAGAGTAAGTATTACAGTAATAACCACTGGCTGTCCTTAATAAATAAACAAATGTAATTTATGCCAACTACAGCATGCATAGGCTTATATCAGTATAAACTTACTCATTTTGTTTTATTAGATCACCTATAATATTCTCTTGCTTTTCTATCAAGTGGATTCTTTCCTTGTGCATCTCTATATCTATTCTTGTATTCTCCAGAGCTTCCTGGTCTCCTGGTAGACATATTCTTGGATATTGTTCTATGATTGATGATAAATCTTCATCTATCTCATTTGTTGAAAAACCAGAAACACCAATTTGATTATATCTTTTCTGTATTTCAACATACCTGGAAATTTATATAAAAATATATTTTTTTATGTATCACTTGGTGGCTACAATGTTGGCATATTAACTCCAGGAATGTGTTTAAGATAGTGTGGTCACATTTTGAGGAAATTACAAATATCTGTATGAAATCACAAAAAGTGGTGGCTTGGTGTATTCTATGGTGACTTCAGAGCCAAAGTCTCTTACAGTGTCTTGTCTTAGTAAGATAGCAGATCCTGAAGTTGGTACAACACAACAAAGAAAGAAAGAAGTATAAGTAAAGGTTGCCTGTAATAAATTGCCGTTAGCAATAAGGCCACCAACTGTACTTCTCTTTATTATTTTTAGTTGTCTAGTGTATTTTCAATACTTTTTATGTGATGTACAATAAAGTTATAAATAAAATAAATATATCAATAAAAGTGGTATTGGATATTTTATTTTATTTGATTTAGTTAATATGTGACTACAACACACACTTGCTTGGATTTTAATGTACACAGCTCATTATTAAATAGCCACAGTTAACATAAACCTTTACTATAGATAGATCCTTCATATAACATAGACATGGGGATCACTTAAAACCTGTTAATTATATAAAGAAATAAAGGAGAGAGTGTATTTGCCAGTGTATTTTGTTGTGTGAAATGAGTTTTACAGTAACGCTTTATTGTAAAATAAGGAACATAATATCACTAATTTCCATTCTATATAACATTGATGTTGATAATAATTGATTGTCATGTAAAGCTGCCTCAAAACAAATAGTGCAGAAAATGTTTTGTAGGAAGAATGTTTCTAAGCATTTTTACTTCATAGTTACCGTTAAGTTTTACTAAAACTAACCTGCGCTTCTCCCTAGCAGTCAACACATTGCTATAATCAAGATTGTTGTACATCCATTCCAAAGCTGGAGCAAAATCTGGGTTGTTTAACAACCATTCAAACGATTGATTCCTTGTATCAACACCCAGACTTTGAAGGAACGGGATGAAATCTTTGTCACTTAGTTTATCTAATATATTCATATTGCATCAAAATGTTAATCTTTAAGTTAAGAATCTGGATTAAATAATTATCAAAACAAACCGTTGCCGCGACGAATATAAATTCAAATTTCAAACTTGACAGTTGACACTTATTAGGTAGGATAGGAGGGATGTTGAACAATATCGATACAAAGATTTATCGATATTTGTCAACATTGATTCAATTTATTCACCCTTCAAATTGCTTTTCTTTTTCGTATTTCTAATTGTATTCTTAAAAGATTTGCCAAGGTCACCTGATGGTAAGTGATCCTCACTGCCCATTGCCCAAAAACTACTATACTACCAAAATAATCAATACCAAAATCTACTCTTCCAAGCGTAGTCTTATCTTCTTGTCTTGCACATAATGCCTTGCTCATATCATAACAAAGTCAACTGTCATTCATGGTAAATTGTTTTTTAGATACTCATGAGGTGAGTAATAGAATAAGAAATGCATATACAAAAATAAAGTTTGATAATAGAGCAAATACTACTACTACTCTTTGCTTTATTTTATAAATTATTTTATATAATGCAATCGAAAATAATACGAAAGAAGAAATTGTTTTGCAGAAACTTAATTGTAATTGGGTAAATAGTTAGGCTACATGTCATATTTTAGATATTAGTAGGTATCAGCAAAGGTGGCCACGTGGCAAAATCTTACTATTTCGCGCATACCCAGCATCGTCATGGCGTAACCTGTCTTGAGAAGTGACAAAACATATCGTGAATGTTTTTCCCGCCATTTAACAATTACCTGTTCCTAATGGAAGAATATAAAAAATAAATAAGTTAGAAGCCTTTTCGTCGTTTCATTTGATAAAAAAAAATCTTACTTTTAAGGTAACTTATTGATAGGAATAATACAAAACAAATCAAATACTTTGTCTTAAATAAGCGGTGCTAAGATTTGAAAGTCATGGAAAATGTATAATAATGCTAAAACTGAAAATTGAGTGCATAATAACAATACAAAATATTTCGATGCTTATTTTGCATTTCGGACATCCCTACTTAATGACGGTATTTTGTAAGCTGACATTTGTTTTTTTTTTATTTATTCTTGTCCATGGATACAAGTCCTTCAGACGCATACATAAATTATAATTCTTAGAGTATAATATTGTCCTTTGAGCCCGTCTCAGATATTCGTTATTTTTATAAGAACGATGACACGGGTGCCATCGATTTCAAGGCTTGCGGAAGTTTTGTTATTTCTTTTCAGTAATATGCTAAATTCACTTATTTCAATGTTTCCATACACTGATCATCACTGTCAATGTTAATTGCACAGATTCACACCGCTTATGTATAACAAACAAAACGTTAAATTTGTTTAAGAAAAATAAAACAAACTATGAGACGAACCGCACTGTCAGAATTCCCGACAAAACTCCAACTGACAGTTGACGACACAGTCAGGTACCCCAATCAGTGAACTCGTAGACAGAAGAGTGAACTACTATAAATAGAGGGAAATATGAATGCAACTTATTTTTTTGTTACAGTATCACAGAGTACTTTTATGTATACGGAACCAGTATACCCACTGTTCATTAAAAGTTTTTTTCTGGACTATGTGTGTGACTGTTGGTTGTTTTTTATTATCTATACTAATAATAAAGCTGTAGAGTTTGATTGTTTGTTTGTTTGTTTGTTTGTTTGTTTGTTTGAACGCGCTAATCTCAGGAATTACTGGTTCGAATTAAAAAAATATTTTTGTGTTGGATAGTCCATTTATCGAGGAAGGCTTTAGGATATATAACATTACGCTGCGACCATTAGAAGCGAAGCATCAGTGAAAAATGTTGCAAAAACGGGGAAAATTATTCATATTTGAAGGCTTCCGTTGCTAAGCTACCAAAATAATATTATTGAAGGCTTCCGTTGTCAAATCAAAATCAAATCTATACTAATATTATAAAGCTGTAGAGTTTGATTGTTTGTTTGTTTATTTGATCACGTGGGCGGAGCCGCGAGCAAAAGCTAGTTAATAATAATTAAGTCAACTGTACCAACATTACATACAAACTGCAATCACGCAGCTTGCAGTCCAAATGCAGCTACTCTGTAAAGACCATATGCCACACTTGTTAAACGTACCTCGAACTTGACACCCTCTGTGGCGTTGTGGGTGAGTAGCCAGCGGCGAAGTGAGAGGACGTGGGTTCGATACACACACCGAGACAAATGTTCGTGTGATTCACGATTATTGTTTTCAGGTCTGGTTGTTGTGGGACCGTAAGTCCCTCGTAATGCCTGATACCCACGATACAGGTTTAACCTAGTATGAGGCCAGGACTGTGTGTGTGACTGTGGGGTGGATGTTACTTATTAACTCCCTCAATATCAGGACATTTTGCTTTACATATTACTTTAGTATATGTGCCATGTAGCCAACCTGCCCCAAGGCCTCCGACTTGGCTTAACGATGGCTGTCAGTTGATAACAACAAGGGCTGACTTTTACGTGCTCTCCGAAGCACGAAGAGGCTCAGTGAAATACCACTAAGCGGTCACCCATCCATAGACTGACCGCGCCAAAATTGTTTACCAATTACTGAGTACAACGGGCTATGAACGCTTCAAAAATATTATTATGTCGATGATATAAATAGCACTATCAGAATAAAATACAGTTTACATAATATCTAATGGTCTAAATTATTCACGCATATTGTTATCCTACATAACAAATGTAGATTTCTGGATCTGAATATTAAACTATATCATATCAAACTGGGTCATGCCTCTGCCGTTGTTAAATACTTGTGCAATTTAACTTTTGTGATTTTAGTATAATTACTAGCAAAATGTTATCGGCTAATAATAACTTTGTAAGTTTATCAGAGCGCTTAATTTTTATTGTGGTAGATAAAATGTTATCCAGTGGTTCACTTTTATAGTCTTATGAATAACATGTCACAAATAATAATTGTATTTTTTGTTACAACCGCCATTTAGATAGAAATAGTTTATCTTACGACGTAGGCACGTGTCATTTTTGAGGCCGCATCGTCATGTAATTTGAAAATAAAATTCTTAGGACTCGTCTTGGTAAATAACAGTTATCTATATGTTGTCGCCTGTATCGTACGATAAATGTCCACCTAAATTCTTAGGTATGCTGGTTTAGTCACGATATTTTCCTTCAATGTTGAAGGAAGTGATAATTACGCATACACACAACCAAACTTTCAAACGTCAGGGGTGTGTGCCAAGTGGGTTGATTTTGAACCCGATACTTCCTCCTCGGCAGTTCCCGCTGGGGCATCGCTGCTGTGCGGATAAATAGATGACTCGCATCTTGTTAATTTAGACAATGGAAAGCACTCAATTGTGGGGAATAATCGAGTTTAGTTGTTGAGCGAAATTCTTGACGTCATCGCAAGCGGATCATATCATATATTTACATACAAACGGATATTTACAAATATCACAAAGAAAATTTGCAACGGCATACAAAGGAGTTTAAATTGTCATTTACATACGACGTCATTGCAAAATGTAGTGCAGTAAATCATTTCATTCGATATGACACAAATTATGAAGGAAGAGGCAAGTGGCCAATTGGACTATTAGCCAATTCAACGCCCCCAGCGTTTTGGCACATCCTCGCACTTGAACGTTTGTAAGTTCAAGGGCAAGGGGGGCCACATGGTTACAAACACACTATGCAAAAATATACAGGTATCGTAGAGCCATTGATGTCGTAAAATTGATCATAAATGTTAACGACTTTATTACTATGATATATGGGAAAGGCCGGAGCCATGATAAAAAGCAAATCATAAATATTTCTATGAACGTTTATATTGAATCAGACTACTTCAAAAAATATTATATTCTGTGAAAATGTAAAGCAAGCGATAGCTCAGCGGGGAGTGGTATGGACTGTCGAGACGAAAGTCGCAGGTTCGAAACCAGCCCCAAGAGCATACACCTCTGACTTTTCTAAGTTACGTGTATATTAATTGTTAATTATCGCTTGCTTTAACGGTGAAGTAAACATCGTGAGGAAACCTGCATACCTGAGAACTCGAAAGATTTTTCGAAGGTATGTGAAGTCTACCAACCCGCATTAGGCCAGCGTGGTGGACTAAGGCCTAATCCCTCTCATTCAGTAGAGGAGGCCCGTGCCCAGCAGTGGGACATGTATAATACAGGGCTAGGAAAAAAAAAAAAAAAAAAAATTGAAAATGTAGGCTGGCTAGTGACTACCCATTACAGTTCAAAGAGTATTTTATAGGTATGACAGACAGAAAGACAGATTAGTAATAGGGTTAGGTTGGCACCATATACAGGGTTATTTTTAAAACACTGACAACCTCGCAGGAGTAGATTCCTAAGGTCATTTGCTACTACTTTTGTTCTACGACTTTTCATAATTTGTTAGATTTTATTCTCATACAAAAATAATTATGAATTTAATTTCCGTCTTGAAAGTTACCTACGCTCTGCGCGTATCGTAGATTACGTAATACACGCAGCGCGCGCGTCAGTTCAATGACCGGCCGCGCCGTATCGATCGATAATACCTATATCCAGCCGTCAGCTGACGTACGAACACAAACACTACACAACAAAAACTTGTAAAATCATTTTTTTTCTTATGTATTGAGTTATGTCCAAACTCGTAGAACAAAAGTTGTTCCTTATGGGGTCAGCTATATGGCCCTGCGAGGTTGTCAGTGTTTTAAAAATAACCCTGTATATATGTGTCGGTAAATATCAAAACTGGTTATATCCACTGTTGGTAAAAAATTGTTTTTTTATGCCATCACCACTAAAGGACGTTATTTACAAAAGTGTAAAAATCTACTATTTTGCCATAGTAATATTGGTCTAAAGTTTGACGGTATATCAAATTCAGCAATATCCAGACTATACATTTTATCAATATTGGCAAAATCCATTTTGACCAATCACAAGGGCGCATTTTTGCAATATGGCCGATAATTTCAAATCTGACGTGATCGTAATGAGCGTTGGTGTTCCGTCTTTATTAATATTTTTAAATAATTAGGGACTTTTGAAATGAGTGCTATACCAAAAGTTACTTCCGACAAAGCAAGAAAACGTAACAACTATGCAACATTGAAAAAAAAGGCGCAATTGAAGGAAAAACGGTAATTTTGCAAACGTAATGCTGCCGGATGGTTAGTACTTCTACAAGGGTTGTCAAAGTTGTTGGCCGCAATTCGCAATATTATTCGCAAATGCTGTAGTGTACTATACATCTTAGGTATAGCATTATTGTTGATTATTGGTGAACTTAATATGCCGCGATTTTAGTTTTTACCCGACTTCAAAAAGGAGAAAGTTTTCAATATGTCCGTAATGTTTTATGCAAATATGTTAAACGATATCTCCGCTGATTTTGATGATTTGTCTTTGTATTTGATAGGGTTTACTCTATTTTTTTATTTATTTGATTAATAGACGAGACGAGCAACGCGCTCGCCTGATGGTAAGCGTCATGCCTGCCCATAAACAGAAACAACACCACACAGAACTTTGAATTACGAAGCACTGCATGGCACTGAACTGCGCTCGTCACCCCGAGACATAAGATGTTAAGTCTCATAATGCCCAGTAATTTCACTGGCTTCAATGTCCTTCAAACCGAAACAAAACAGTGCTTACACATTGTTGCTTGACGGCAGAAATAGACAAAGCGGTGGTACCCACCCATACGACCCATCCTCTCACATACGAGGGACCTACCACCTTGTCAATCCCCTTACTTGACTCGTCAC
Organism: Amorpha juglandis; assembly: GCA_949126905.1. Classification (NCBI taxonomy): domain Eukaryota; kingdom Metazoa; phylum Arthropoda; class Insecta; order Lepidoptera; family Sphingidae; genus Amorpha; species Amorpha juglandis. The sequence continues at coordinate 2,707,426 of OX421383.1, forward strand.
TCTACAATGGTCCAATATTTTAGTTAAGATTTAAATTTTAACTTGCACCATCGGTGACGGAGTGCACAGAGAATTTGGTATGAGTGTATGTAAGTAACTACTTGAATATAATAAAACGACACCACTAAGGCTAAGAACCGTGATTTTTTTTTAGGTATTACAATTCGAAAAATCACACAAGAGTAATTGTCCGGGACTGGAATTTGTGTCAGGTTTGGCGATAGGCTCGACACCTATCACATCTTGCGAACTATGGGTGCACTAACGTACCTCTGTCTACACCTTCCGAGATAAAGGCGTGAGCTTATGTTATAAATAGGTACTTAAAAGGGCATTTTTTTCAGGTACTCTGCTTCCGGCTTACCGTTTATACCTACATGTAGAATGTACCATTTGTTTTTCATAAAGACGACAACCCTAACCCGTCAGGATGTATCATTGAATGTCAATTCAATGACAGAGTAGATCAAAATTAGATAAATCCACATGTGAATTACTTCAAAAGTAGTAAAATCCACTTGGAAATATCAAACTTGGATATATCCAAACTTTATTTTCGTTTTTTTACGAAATTTGTGCCTACTCAATCATAACTAAGCTACATAAAACGATCGTGTTATATAAATACATCTAAATCTAATGTATTTCATACGTAAATCTATACACAATTATCAGTTTTTAAAATATAATAACCATGAAAAATAAATTCGTTTGGATATATCCATTTTTGATATTTACCGACAGATATATATACGTCAGCTGACGGCTGGATGTAGGTATTACCGATCGATACGGCGCGGCCGGTCATTGAACTGACGCGCGCGCTGCGTGTATTACGTAAACTGCGATACGCGCAGAGCGTAGGCAACTTTCAAGACGGAAATTAAATTCATAATTATTTTTGTATGAGAATAAAATCTAACAAATTATGAAAAGTCGTAGAACAAAAGTAGTAGCAAATGACCTTAGGAATCTACTCCTGCGAGGCTGTCAGTGTTTTAAAAATAACCCTGTATATATACAAAACTCTAAAAAATAGATAAATGTATCGTATCATCTTATGGACACAGATTCGTTATCTAGAAAGCCCAGCAAAAATGCGAAGCGACGGATTCAAATTTGAATAGCCTTTAAGAGCACTCTGTGGATATGCTGTGTCTGCAATCTCAATATACATTGTTCTATCTGTTAGTGTTTAATTGTATTGATTTTTTTTATTTATTTAGTGGAATGACGAGACGAGCACGTCGCTCGCCTGATGGTAAGCGCCGCGCCTGTCCATAAACAGAAGCAACACCACACAGAACTTTGAATTTCAGAGCACTGGATGGCACTGAACTGCGCTCGTCACTTGAGACATACGATGGTAAGTCTCATAATGCCCAGTAATTTTACTGGCTTACATGTCCTTCAAACCGAAATACAACACTGCTTACACACTATGCTTGGCGGCAGAAATAGACAAAGTAGTGGTACCAACCCAGACGGCCTCTCGCATACGAGGGACCTACCACCTCGTAAATTTGAACGTTACAATGACTAAGAACATTTTTAATAACTAGGACATTTAAAGGCGATCCTATTAGCACGAGATCCGGCCGTAGAATCTCTACGTTCATGGCGTAGATGCTCAAGCTCAAATGTCTACATTCATTTTGAATAGGATAATACATTGATCATAGGGTGCCAGGCAAAAAGTGCCCGCATAATTTTTTTTTTTTTTTAAATATAATTACATTTTGGGAAAAAATTTCGTTCATGGTATAGTTAAATAAAGCATTGTTCCTATTACACAGCTATGTATGTAGAGAATTCAAAAAACCATGGGTGCCGTTGCCTACTCGGCCGCAACTACTTGGCAGCCAGGTGTAAACAGATAATACTTTTTTGTACGGCAACTATGGTTTTTTGAATTCTCTACATACATAGCTGTGTAATAGGAAAAATGCTTTATTTAACTACACCATGAACGAATTTTTTTCCCAAAATGTAATTATATTTAAAAAAAAAAAAAAAATTATGCGGGCACTTTTTGACTGGCACCCTATGATCAATGTATTGTCCTATTCAAAATGAATGTAGACATTTGAGCTTGAGCATCTACGCCATGAACGTAGAGATTCTACGGCCGGATCTTAGGCTATATATTTCTTTGTAAATTTTAATCCATCAAATCAATGATTGGATGAATTCACCGGGTTATCGGAATACCAATTACAATGTTCGTTATAGAAATGTGTTCCAATTAGTGATGTGCCGGATATCCGTGTCCACGGATATTCGCAAGGAAAAAAAGATCTGTATCTGTTTCTTGTTTGCGGATCTTTAACGGATCTTTTATATTAGATAAACGTTAAAATTTACGAGGTGGTAGGTCCCTCGTATGCGAGAGCCGTCTGGGTTGGTACCACTACTTTGTCTATTTTTGCCGCCAAGCATAGTGTGTAAGCAGTGTTGTATTTCGGTTTGAAGGACATTTAAGCCAGTAAAATTACTGGGCATTATGAGACTTACCATCGTATGTCTCAAGTGACGAGCGCAGTTCAGTGTCATCCAGTGCTCTGTAATTCAAAGTTCTGTGTGGTGTTGCTTCTGTTTATGGACAGGCGCGGCGCTTACCATCAGGCGAGCGACGTGCTCGTCTCGTCATTCCACTAAATAAATAAAAAAAAAATCAATACAATTAAACACTAACAGATAGAACAATATATATTAAGATTGCAGACACAGCATATCCATAGAGTGCTCTTAAAGGCTATTCAAATTTGAATCCGTCGCTTCGCATTTTTGCTGGGCTTTCTAGATAACGAATCTGTGTCCATAAGATGATACGATACATTTATCTATTTTTTAGAGTTTTGTATATAAATATATGGTGCCAACTGGAACCTATTACTAGTCTGTCTTTCTGTCTGTCATACCTATAAAATACTCTTTGAACTGTAATGGGTAGTCACTAGCCAGTCTATATTTTCACAGAATATAATATTTTTTGAAGTAGTCTGATTCAATATAAACGTTCATAGAAATATTTATGATCGTATTTTATTGTGGCTCCGGCCTTTCCCATTACTTATCAATATTTTTTATAACCTTTTATACGTTTACTTGAGTTTCACTAAAAGTAATAGTGGAGCTTGTACCGAAATCAGTTCAGCCGTTCTTACGTAATGCGCGATCAAAGAAAAAACTAGCAAACTCTACTGTTTTATTGTATACTAGCGACTCGCACCAGCTTCGCATGAGTAAAAATATAAATTTGTTACGACATCATATTACAAATCTTTGAATTTTTAGGCATTTCTGTATTATAATATGTATGTATTATACATATAAACTTTCTTCATGGATCACTCTATCTATTGTTGAAAACCGCATTAAAATCCGTTGAATAGTTTAAAAGATCTAAACGAATAGACAGCGGAAGCGACTTCATTATGTACTATGTAAAGATTTAGATTTCACGGCATACAGTGGATATGCACACAAACATCACTTTTGTAGAAAGTAGGCAGCATAAAGCACCCTTCAACACTTTATCCTCACAAAGAAAAACAATACATAGCCTCTTTCTACCGTAACTACAAATAGAAACTCTATCACAGGTTATTATGTTGCAAAATCGATTGTCGTGAATCATGCCATCCTTCGCCACTTAAATTGCATAGAGGCAGCCTTTCTATTCTTTGAGGAGAGTCACACTTGGCGCCTACGCAGCATTTATAATGGCTAAGCAAATAGGTTACGGGGACTGATTGTTATCGAAGTTTAATATATTTTATTAGCTTTGATTTCGACTTTATTTTGATTCGAGTTGAATTTTACGCACCGTTATAAGTTATTTAGGTGCTTACTGTCGTGTGGTAGACAATTTAATAATACCAGGCGTTTATTTAAGTATGTATCGTAGATGAATAATATTATGTGTAGGTATATAATATGTTGAATATGTACAATACGCTCAAAATAACTTGGTGAGCTAAAGTTATATAATTCCCTCATCCTCTACACGTCTACTGTCGCTGAAAACATAGTCAACATATCACTTGTGACAGCTTCAGGCCGGCCAAGTTATTTGCATGTATTGTGTTGGTATACAATTTTGATTTCCACGTTGTTTTCAACACGATGTTTCCAGCGACCGATTTATTGACGTAAGACTATGACGTTACTTAAAAAAAATCGGCAGTGCGCACTCTAGGGGTTGAGATAGAATCGATCGATCTCCCGCCCTGTGGATCGGGGGCGTTTGGAGAATTCCACCACGGTATCCCCTGCCTGTCGTAAGAGGCGACTAATAGGGGCCATCGGGGGGTCGCGGGCGCGCAGCGGGGGGCTGTCGTAGCGCCCATTCAGTACGGTTTTGTACACGTATTGTTGTACGTGCGACCCCCGGGATGGACGGCAGCACGGGTGGTTGGCCTCGTTGCTGCCGTTGACGCCGAGGGCGTCCTTCGGTGTGCGGGGGCTTCTGAGCCCCCCCCAATTGGAGACGGGCTGCCGCAAGGCGGCACCGCGCAAGGGCGGTTCCGGCCGAAACCGGGGTGCTTTTTCGCCTCGGGAAACCCGGGGCCGTCCCTAATGCGCCGAAGATGGTCACCGCGGGGTTTTAGTTGGTAGTTACCGGCATAGGTTGTACATAGTTATAGGGACTCGGCCCAGCGGTCGGGTGGCTGGGTCGTAAGGTCGGTAGAACCCAACATAACCGTTCCACCTCCCCCCGGTGGGGCGGTAGCAATAAACGGCTTTCCCCGCGAAAACAAAAAAAAAAAAAAAAGAATCGATCGATCTCGGCAGTTCGTACAATTCTCCGCTAGGTTATAAATGTAGTGTCATAATTTATTCTTGCCGTAACAAATCGCCATGTAAAACTGAATCTCAAGATATAACCCCACAAGGAGATTGACATAAATTGTAATCGGACCCGACTTGAGACTCCTCGTTGAATTAACATCATTAGAGGCTCTAACTTACTTTAAAGATTGTAACATACATAACAGACAGAACTAGTAAAACCGGAACTTGTTACATTTTTTTAAGGTAAAAGTGTTTCCGCTGTAACATAAACTCGAGTTAAACATTCCAGATTTAAGTACAGGGTTGTCAATATACATTCGGATAATTTTTATACTCTCACTAGCTTTTGCTCGCGGCTCCGCCCGCGTGGTCTGTTTTTTCCGGGATAAAAAGTAGCCTATCACCCAAGTCAGCTCATACCCTGTCTGTATACAAAATGTCATCAAAATCCGTTCAGTAGTTTCAGCGTGATTGACCGACAAACATCCCAACAAACAAATTTTCACATTTATAATATTAGTAGGATTAATAGGTTTGAGGTATAACTACCGGCACGAGTCTTGAGCATAGTTGGACGGTGGTGGGGGCACTTAGGGTCCTATAGAGGAAGAGCATCGCTCTCCGCCACGCGTATGTGAAGGTATTCGTCAATGGGATTTTTCCCACAGGAAAAAAAACTATAGGGGCGTGATGTTAAGTACAATGCAGTCCAAATATAATGTCGAACGTCAAGAGACATTGCGTCTCTCGACAATCATTATGAGCGGTAGAGCCACGCTGTAGACAGTTTGGCTCAACCGGGTCATTACCACTGTCTCACAGAAAACCGACGTAAAGTAGAGGCTTGCTGCTGCGTTTCGTACGGTGAGTGAGATAACCGGAGGCCCAAATACCCCTCCCCTTCCCAATCCCTAATTATCCCTTTCCTTCAAGGTCGGCAACGAGCCCATAATTCTTCTGATATTGTGGGCATGGACGGTGGAGATCACTTACCATCAGGTGACCCACTTGCTCGTTTGTCGATCTATGCTATAAAAAAAAACAGAGTTATGCCGATCTGAAATTACTGCATGTACACTGGCTGATTCCGGAATGCGACATGCCTGGTATGGCAAGTTTTTCACCATGTAGATGACGATGGAAAAATGTATCAAGAACCCCTCCTACTTGCTAGTTGCCCGGGGTTGTAACCTGTGCATGGTATGACAATAGGTTCACCCTCTATTATATCACGGGATTGAAAGAATTTCGACTAACCATGTGTGAGTGCTGTAGTTACACCTTGCGCGATTTCGAGTGGTAGAGCCACGATGTAAACAGTTCTATCTGCAGCATGTATGGGCCGGCTCGACCGGGTCGTTACCACAGAAAACCGACAGCGTAGTAAGACAAGTAGCGGCTTGCTGATGCGTTTCATACGGTGAGTGAGATATCCGTAGGCCCAAATCCACCTCCCCTTCCCAATCTCTAATTATCCCTTTCTTTTAAGGTCGGCAACGCATCCATGATTCTTCTATTATTGTGGGCGTATATGGGCGGTAGAGATCACTTACCATCAGGTGACCCACTTGGTCGTTTGTCGGCTTAAACTATAAAAAATAATAAATACCTGTGAGGGATTCATAAACGTTACTATGAGGTGTCATAGTGCGCGCTAAAGCATAGTGAAGCTGTTAACTATATATTTTGACTTTTTGGCGCTCAATATTCAAATTCAAATTCAAATCATTTATTCTGTAATTTACAGGATCATAAATATCACTTTTACATGTCAATAATTTTATAGTATAATACATTTATTTATCTTTTTTCGGCATTTCGTGGCTAGCCATGAGAAGAAATGCCGAAACAAACTCATGGGTTATGGCCTCTTTTAATGTCCAGACATTGATTTACTAGATTTGTGCGAGTATAATGTACAGGAATTCCAGGATTGACTATAAAGAAATAGTCCTGTAGGGACATAATAGATGCACACACGACACTACGTTGAAGTGTGTGTGTAGAAAGCACTAGGCTACTGTAAAACCGCCAGTACGGATTAGGCAGTTAGTTAGAATACTTGTACCACTTTGAATTAATTGTATTAATTGTGAATTGTAAAAATACGAAATATAGACATTTAATTAATGAACTTTATTATTTGGGTTGACCTCGGGGAACGAACCAAAACTGGTGACCCCTGTGAGTTTGTAACTTAGAACGCGAGTGTATATGTGACTAAAAGTGAATAAAAAATAAAATAAAAAATGAATACTGTCGCCGGAACGCAAGCACCACCTGCACCACCACAGCAGACACCTGCGGACGTCATGGCCATTTCAATTGCTTCACGTATCCCCGATTTTTGGGTCGACCAACCTAGGGTTTGGTTTATTCGAATAGAAGCCACCCTGGCCCCACAAAAATTAGGAGACGACGCCAGATTTGATGTAGTAGTGTCGAAGTTACCGAAAGAAGTGATTGCGCAGATAACAGATTTTTTAGCAAAACCACCGGACACTGGAAAATTTCAGGCACTCAAAGAAAAGTTGTTGACATTATATGAAGACTCCAAGAACCGTCAGATAGAAAAACTTATCCGCGAGATGGAATTGGGCGAACAGAAACCATCCCAACTTCTACACCGCATGAGGGATCTGGCGCGAGACAAGATCCCTGATGACACACTACGAGTATTATGGGAAGGTCATCTCCCATCTACAATGAGGGCTGTGCTGTCCGTAACGGAAACAAAGGACCTTGACGGTTTGGCAACAATAGCGGACAACATTGCAGAAGCTACGAGAACCCATCAGGTATTCGAGATGTCCCACCAGGTACCAATTCCCACGCATAATTTGGCTTACGTGGCAAGCACTCAAGAACAGAGTAGAATGGACTCCAGCGCGGATTATATAATAGCGGAATTAGCCAAGTTAAGCGTACGTTTGGGGAACATCGAGCGTTCCAGACCGAGAGGGAGACAACAAGGAGACCGCCCCAGGCAGCCGGCGCGGTCAGCATCAAGACGCCGTACGCCGAGCGATCCAGACTGGCTATGTTTCTACCATTTCCGGTACCGCAACGACGCGCATAGGTGCGTCCAGCCGTGTTCATGGAAACCAGGATCCAACATCCCTCGGATGGACAAGGAAAAATCGGTAAATTACAGATCGGAAAACTAGTTAGTAAGGTACAGTCCGCGGCGGAGGTCTGTACCGTGACACCCTGTAGCCGTTTATCAGTAATAGATATTAATACAGGTCTCAGATTTTTAGTAGATACGGGAGCCAATGTGTCTGTTCTACCCGTAAAAAATAAGCAAAAACATAACAAATGTTCTAGGTATAAGTTGTACGCTGCCAATGGCACCGAAATTGCGACATATGGTGTAAAGTCTCTGCTTTTAGATTTAAAATTACGTAGACCGTACCGATGGGAATTTATTTTAGCTGACGTAAGCCAACCTATTTTAGGTGCAGATTTTTTATGCCATCATAAATTGTTAGTAGATATGAATAATCGTAAGCTTATAGATCAACTAACAGATTTTGATGTTGCGGCACCAATGGTCAGTATCAAACAACCTACGGTAAGTTCAATTGACGAGAAACATCCTTATTTTAATTTGTTGTGTATGTTTCCAAACATTACCAGACCACCGTCATTCCGGGAAACCCCTCCGCATAATGTGTTACATTATATTGAAACGACAGGTCCTCCGGTGCACGCACGCGCTAGACCTTTGCCACCGCATAGGTACGAAAAGGTTAGGGAGGAGTTTAGGCTTATGCAAGAGTTAGGGATCTGTCGGCCATCAAAGAGTGCTTGGGCCAGTGCCTTACACGTAGTGCCCAAGAAGAATGGGGAATTGAGACCTTGCGGTGACTATCGCGCTTTGAACGCAATCACCAAGCCTGACAGATACCCAATACCTAGATTGCACGAGTTCACATATATTTTGGCAGGTAAGAAAGTATTTTCAAAATTAGATATAAATAGAGCATATCATTGCGTAAGCGTTGCGCCGCAGGACATAGAGAAAACCGCGATTATTACTCCGTTTGGGTTATTTGAGTTCCCACGCATGACGTTTGGTTTGCGTAATGCGGCGCAAACATTCCAGCGTTTCATGAACAACACGGTTTTACAAGGTTTGGATTTTTTGTTTAATTACTTGGATGACGTCATCATTGCTAGTGTAAACGAGACCGAACATAGGGAACATTTAAGACTGATATTTGAACGGTTTGATACGTACGGTATCACTGTCAACTTGAGCAAGTGTTGTTTTGGACAATCGCGTTTAGAATTTTTAGGGCATGAAGTTAGCACGGAAGGTATAAGACCACTCGGCACCAATGTCGAAGCCATCGTTAATTTTTCGAAGCCCAAAACGGTTAACGAGTTACGCAGATTTTTGGGCATGTTAAATTTTTATAGACCCCACCTTCCAAATTTAGCTCTTTATCAATGCGAACTTAATAGGTATTTAGTAAACAGTAAGAAGAACGATAAGACCATAATAGCCTGGACGGAAGTATCTGAAAGGGCGTTTACGAGATGTAAGGATGGACTTAAGGAAGCCGTTACATTGTCGCACCCACTACCAGACGTTCCCTTAGCTTTGATGACCGATGCCTCCGATTTGAGCATGGGTGCTGTTCTTCAGCAAAAGGTAGACGGCAATTGGAAACCACTGGGATATTTCTCTAAAAAGTTGACACCTACAGAGCAGAAGTATAGCACCTATGATCGCGAGTTACTGGCGATATATATGTCAATTAAATATTTCCGTAAGTTATTTGAAGGCCGTCCCTTGACTATTTATACTGACCACAAACCCTTGTGCCATGCGTTTACTAAAATAGGGCGAGAGAATAACGAGACACCTAGACGAACTCGACAACTTCTTTTTATTAGCGAGTTTACGGTCGACATACAGCATATTATCGGTAAAGATAATATTGTAGCCGACACTTTGTCACGCGTTGAAACAATTTTGTGCCCGACAGTACTTGACTACGATAAACTCGCTGACGCACAAGCGAAAGATGAGCACTTGTTAAAGTTGTTGCATAGCCCAGGTGAAAAAGATGGTATTAAATTAACGCGCATTATGATACCTATGTACAATAAGCTATTGTATTGCGAAATTTCCACGAACACTAGTAGACCATATTTAACGGAAAGTTTTAGACGCATTGCATTTGAAAGCGTCCATAACCTAAATCATCCTGGCATTCGTACTACTAGGAAGATGATGTCTAAGAATTTCTTTTGGCCCGGCATGAATAAAGATGTAGGCAGGTGGGCTAAGTCATGTATACGATGTCAGAGGGCGAAAATCAATCGTCATGTTATTTCTGATTTAGGAGGTTTTCCGGAAGTCGGGCGATTTGAACACATTCATGTAGATATAGTTGGGCCGCTACCGACATCTCCACATGGATACCGATATTTAGTTACCATTATAGATAGATGCACGCGTTGGCCGGAAGCCTTACCAGTGATGGAAATTACAGCAGATGAGGTCGCTCGAGCTATTTATGAAGGCTGGATAGTGCGTTACGGTTGTCCCGTTAAGATCACAAGTGATCAGGGACGTCAGTTTGAATCATTTTTATTTACAAAACTATTGTCTTTTTTAGGTATTTCCAAAATCCGCACCACCCCATACCACCCTCAAAGCAACGGCGCCATAGAGAGATGGCATAGATCGTTGAAATCTGCCTTGATGGCGCGATTAGATAATAACAAGTCATGGGTTGCCGAATTACCCACCGTGTTATTAGGGCTTCGCGCAGCAATACGAAGTGACAGTGGGGTAAGTGCGGGGGAATTGACTTTCGGTAAAACTTTACGTTTACCCGGCGAATTTTATGATGTTTCCGAAAGTTTAGACAGTTGCGATCCCTATAGTTTAGTAGAAAACATACGCAAAAGCATTGCGATGTATCGTCCCACACGAGGTAAGCAGAATACGCGAGCTATTTTTATACATTCAGAGTTAGCCAATTGTGATTTTGTTTTTGTCCGCGATGATACGGTTAAAAGATCTTTAAAGCCACCTTATGACGGACCCTATAAGGTTATCGAAAGAGGGCCTAAGGTATTCAAGATTCAATTTCCAGGTCGAGAAGCCCGTATTTCAATTGATAGATTGAAACCGGCATTTCTATTAAATGAAAACGAAAATAGCTTTACTACAATCGAAAATCAGGCACCTGGGTCAATTATACAAGGTTCGGAAGTCCAGAAAACGTCACCCGATAAACCGTACGTGACAAGAACCGGACGCGTAATCCGAACACCCGTGAGATTCAATAGTTAGGTAGTTCACATGTAGAAACATTAGATGACGTAAGCTATCACTAACGAAGTTACCGCTGGGGCTAGTAGGATAACGATGCGTCAAGTAGCTGTCCATGGCGATTAGCGATTGCAAGTGGATACTTTTAGTTATAGATAGGTATATAATGATGTAATATTGTATTAGCGATTTTATTATACCGCTCTTTGCGGAACCATACCCGGATACTTAAATTACGAAGACTAAGGCATTATGCAACCTTGTTTATTGCAAGTGTTGGATTAGTTTATTAATACTTAATAATTACTATTTACATGCTAGGCAACGGCACATCAGTAGGGGTTTTATTACCATTCTTGTCGTCATAGCGTACCTACCTATTGCTAACATAATATATGAAAATGGGAAATTATCAAACCAAAGATAACGTCGCCGTGGCGCAGACGCAGATAGTTACGGAAGATTTTGGCCAGAAGTTGAACCTTCTGGGAATAGTCACGATTATATTAGTTGTGCTGTTGATGTGCGCGTTGCTTTATGGCATCCGCCTGCGTTGTCACCAACGCCTTAGAAGCTGGTTACGCCGGGAAATTGCCACGGTCAACTTGGACTCGCCCGCGGCACGTGTACAGGCGGTGCAGCAACAACCAGCCGCCGCGGCCACTAATGTCGGTGCATATGTGTAAAACCGGGATATGTGTAAAACCGGGTAATCAATTTTTGGTTAAGTAGTGTAGTAAGATAAATTGCTCTATTCAACCTAGCTGTATTAGTTTTAAGTTTGTAGTGCTAAGGTACCATTTGATTTTTCATTTTTTTACATGTTTGTACGTTCACAGCCCCACAAGAGAGGCATATGTTAATGTGAATGTGAAATTAAACTTTTGTTCTGTTTTTGGTTTGTATGTATAATGTTGTGTGCTGTGTTACATTGTCGGGGGCTATATATTTTTTTTTTTTTTCTTCTTTTGTAAAGGGGGGGAATGATGTAGGGACATAATAGATGCACACACGACACTACGTTGAAGTGTGTGTGTAGAAAGCACTAGGCTACTGTAAAACCGCCAGTACGGATTAGGCAGTTAGTTAGAATACTTGTACCACTTTGAATTAATTGTATTAATTGTGAATTGTAAAAATACGAAATATAGACATTTAATTAATGAACTTTATTATTTGGGTTGACCTCGGGGAACGAACCAAAAGTCCTGAGAATACCTAACATACATGGCACTCGCACTCACAAATAACAAAAATGGAAATAAACAAATTTAAATTTAATATTTTTCTTAAAAAATATTAAAAGTGGGGCAATGACGTTTATATAACCCTTCACTTAACAAAGAGCTTACTTAAGTGTTATTCTACGGATTTAAGACCAGTTGAAGGACATGACAACACTAGCAACCCTAATGTTACTCCTAAACATTAGCCACATCAGTAAATGAAGTTCTATTTCGGTCCAATATCTATCAGGGCCGTAAAAGGATCTATTTGTGTTGTAAAACGCGTGTTTATCTGCTTGTCACGGTGTCAGTCTGTTTGTCTTGAGGCCCACGCGCCCGAGGATGGATGCGGGTGGACAGAGAAATATGTGGAGAGATTAATGTCTGTATTCACAAACAACACATAAGTGTGTAAGCACTGTTGTGTTTCGGTTTGAAGGACATTGAAGCCAGTGAATTACTGGGCATTATAAGACTTAACATCTTATGTCTCGGGCTGATGAGCGAAGGTCAGTGCTATGCAGTGCTTTGTAAACTTTCAAAGTTCTGTTTAGTGTTGCTTCTGTTTATGGGCAGGCGTGGCGCTTACCATCAGGCGAGCGCCTTGCGCGTCTCGTCATTCAATAAAATAAAAAAAAAACAGTCGTATAGGATACCTACCACCTAGTAAAATCACTGCGGCAGGTTCAGTTCTGCACGTAGGTTCTCGCGTTAAAGTACTTGCGAAATTTAAGTAATAGGCATAAAAAATAATAGGTAGGTAAAAAAAAATTAAAATAAAATATAATAATAGGTAGTCCACTCCACTACTTTCCAAATTCACACATAACATTGTGTGTTAAACAAGACAGGATAATCTCGTTAGCGAGTCCGGACCCAACAAAAGGGTCCCACCACCGAACAAACGCCCCTAAAATGGGCGCCGATAAACCAAGCGGACAATACACACGGGTTTCATTTTACCGCGCAAGGTGCTTCTATTTTCAAATGCGCTGTTTTTAAATATTGAACGATGTTTTTTTTCAACGTATTGTTTTTTAATCCCCTTGATTTTTACATTATAGAATGCTATGTTGCAAGGTTAAATATTTATAAATTTTAGTAGTTTTTGATCGTACGGTTGCTATTATCGAATATTGATAGACAACCATTCAATTTTTATAAAATAGTAGTCATTTTATTTGAAATACATAGCTATATTAGGAAGTAGATATTCTATGACAGTTTTATTCACACACTTAGTAAACCAAATACTCGTAATTTTTTTATCGATAATGCATACTCCTTATCTAAATAGGTTCACGAGTTTAGGTTTAACTGCACAGTTTAACTGTAATTACAGTTGTATATTAAATTAAATTAGTACATCTACAGGCGAATCTGGCCGCTGTATAGTTCAACAAAAGGCTAATTTTACTTACTAACATTAAATTTAACTGTGCAGTTATCATTGAACATTTGATAAAGTAACCTGGATTACAATTTCGATCCGCTCTTTATTTTCAATTTTAACAGTTTTCTTAATAAAATAAGAAGACAACAACTAAAAATAAAAACACTGACATATTTTCGTCCAATAAATTTCTCACTATCATCGAATCTAATTAAAGACAGTGAAATTAATGAGTTTATTTATTTATTACAGGTGCTATAAATAACATAAATCGGTCGACACCACGGTCGCCCATTATGTAGCTGCTTGTGTTTGCCTGTCGTCGCCGTCTATGGTAATATTTGACGCCCTGGGCTATTTTCGGTGTTGCCATTAAAACATTTTGGATTATAAATCCCTACTATTAGTTTAACAACCATAAAAGATGTTACTCTGATAGAAATGTTGGGAATTTTTTATAATCTGTAAAATGATACTCCATAGGTTAAAATAAAACAATAAGGACATATTATGTAATGGAATGGACACTTAAATAGTCCGCCTAGGTAGATAACATTGCTTTATCTATATTTGCCGCCAAGCTGCATGTAAGGGCTGTAATATTAAGATTTTAAGGGACATTGCAGGCAGTGAAATTACTGGAGAGGACAACATCTTATGTTTCGGGATGATGCACGCGGCTTAGTACCAGTAGTAGTTTAATTACAAAGTACCGTACTTTGTAATTAAAAGTTCTGTACGATATTGCTACAGTTTATGAGATGTGGCGCTTACCATCAGGTGACCTGCACGTAAATAACGCTAGTAAAAAAACATACCTACATCTTGAATTGACGAGCATCGAAGTCCAATAATAAACCATTATATAGAAGTCGTTACGTAAGAATGATATAATTTATGATGAATATTTAAATGTATTATCCAGTTGATTGTTTTAGCATATTATTACTGAACACCGAGGTCGACGAACTTTAGAAACTTTTAATTCACTTCTATTGTTATGAAATTATATTTTGCGAGTTCCGTGAAGTGGTTTTGTAATTAAGGACATTACTTTCACATTACGATTAAGCTTGAAGACGGTCTAAATGTTGAATTATATGCACACTCACGCCCGTAATCCCCGAAGGGGTAGACAGAGATGTAACCAGTACGCCCACATTTCCCCGAGTTTATTTCCGTCCCATGCTGTGATAGGGGGCGGGCCATATCGGGCACAATTCCATACGGCTAATACTGAACATTTTGTGATAGAAAAATCCAATATCACTTTTACCCGACCTGGGAATCGAACCAGAGACCTCAGTACAGCAGTCGTATCGCGTACGCATTACAACTACGACAGAACTAGCAATTAAGCATAATTTACACGGGGTCAGTTTCTCGTAAGTTAGAATTAAGGCCCATTTACATGATGCCATTTTCTTGTACGTACAAGGGCAATAGTTGAATGCAATACATTACGCGCAATAATTGATCTTCAAGAATTGTAAGCGACTGTTTACACGCGGGTATAAGTAAAAAAATGGAATGCAAGTATTGACATAAAATAATTGCAAATGTCTTTTGTTTACACCAATACAATTATGTTTAGGCGATTATTGCTTACAAGTTTTGACTTGTCTAAACACAGGCTTGTATGAGCGTGTACCATTTATTAGCGGGTAGCTTCAAGTATTGCACGTATTTGCGCTGGCGAATTTTTCATTCAAGTGTTGAACGTTTTAGAAACTGTGTTTATTGAGAGATATGAGTCAAAAAGTGTTTAAATTCGGTTCTGCTGATTTAATCAAGTTCATATAGATTTGTCGCAGACATGAGTGTTTATGGGAAATGTGTTTCTCAATATTTCTTGCCTCAGAAGAGCAGCAACGATTAATACACTCTCAGTCACTGCACTAATGTTTGCAAATGAAGAAAGAATCCAATTGAATACAAGAATTGCTTAAGAAATTATGTGTTGTTTACACCAATATAAGTTTTGATACAAAACTTGTATAGCAAATCAAGAATATTTCGTTTTGTTTAGACCATGCAAGTCATTTATTGCTTCAATTTAATTGTATGCAACAGGCAAGAAACTGGCATCGTCTAAATGGGCCTTTATATCTGTAAACTCCGGTTTACGAGGCTCCAATACAAGTTTCTTGCAAATTGTATGACGCTACCTCGTAAAATAAAGTTTACTGCTACATTCTCGCATCTGTCGTGACATATAAGCTCTCCGTGTGATTTTCTTATAACCGTATAAGGTCTGGCAGTTGGTCTTTTGGGTTCCGATTTAATTAAATGTGTAATGGGATCTCAGGCTTGTGCTAGCTCTTCTCTATTGAAATTCGGATGTTTTTTAATTTCCATAGCCTCGCAAATCATTCTAAGTAGGAATCGGTGTTCTTAGTGTGTAACAATCGCGTAAACGTAAGAAATCATAATCAAAAATATATTTGCTAAGTGGGTATGTAAGCGTTAGGGATGCCAACCGTACTATATAATTAATTAATACTTTAAGTATTGTGGTTATTCGTGGGTGAAGATTCGTTTGCCGGCATCTGCTAAAAATAGTTACCTACCTTGATGTATTTTATTTATAACCGATTTAAGATGTCCCGGTCAACGTTCTAACATTTATGGCAGCCATACTTCAGCTCTTCGGATGATGATTAATCAAGTTTATTACGGAAAAGAACTAAATAGCTAGACCGATTTCGATGTTTTTTTTGTGTGTTTGAGCGGGTCCCTGGATGGCTTAAATTCACAATTGAACCTATAGGTGGCGCTGCAATCGGGTTCTAGGTTTTTAATTTGTTTATGATTTTTTGCATATTACCCATACCCGCTCAATATTTGATATTATTTACTATATGTTGCGGGAGAAACCGCGCGGGAGGTTATTAATATACTTTGTCATTAATGTTTCACGTGACAGCAGGTAAAAACGTTATATAACGACTATGTTTAGTTCACTGACGCACGTGATGGTAATTGCAAGTCACCCCAGCGTGATGTGAGTCAACATTCACCCACCTGCAACTCATAGGGCTTCCCTAGTCAATACAATTGCAGTATAATTAGCAAATGCACCGGTCGGCATGCGATACATTTATAGAAGTTTATGCAAGTATTGTTTATCACAAAAAGGTTTTATTTTTTATTCTGTGAAACAGTGGTAACGACCGGGTCGAGCCGGCCCATTTATGCTGTAGACAAAACTATCTACAGCGTGGCTCTACCGCTCATAAAATACTCCGATGGTGATGGAATACTCCGCTTAATGTTAATTATTGCCGATAATTAGCTTTAAATATCGTGTTGAACACGTAATATTGATAAATGTGACAGCTCATCAAAAGATACGAACATTCGTGCGTCGATAAACTCCGACACAGTTGCTATTCTGCCCTTAATTTGCGAACGATAAACAGCTATTTAGGAGCATTACGTTCGTTACGAACTTAAATAATGCCATTAATCATAATTCATAAACTGGCGTTTGATTTGGAAACGACAGTTGCAATACGTTGGGGCATAATCGTTGAAATAGATTTATAAGTACGGCGTCCTGGAAATGTTCAAATAAGTAGAACTGTGGCTAGATTGGAGAATCTCAGGTTTATATTTATTTTTATTTCGTAATAGGCTTGCGTTTCGTCACTATCTCGTGGTGATGTATGGTCTAAGAACCACGCATGCCTAGTAAAAATCGATTCATTCGCGACTTAAAGACGAGAATAATCTCCACGCTATTTTTTCTTAACAGCTGCACCTTTCGAAGCTAATCTTATTTTTTTTCTTTTTTAATGCATGCCCATGCCATATCTTTTCACATATTGATCTAATTCTCTTTGTAATCGATATTCCACGCCTGAAACGGTAAAATCGAGGATAAGACTCTTTGTAGAAGATAACATACACGACTACTGTGACTGAAAGTTATAATATAAAACTTTTACCCAACTAATAAAAATAGCCTCGACATATTTAATGATTTTCTTTCTCCCTCTCTACGTTCAAAAAGAAAATACGGAACTAACAACTCTAAACTCGGCATTTTATTTCAAATTCTAATTAATATCCTATTCGACATGGATAAAATCATACATCTACTAACCACTTTGTAGTATTTCATTGTTTACTGCGTGCTCACGTTGTGTTTGATTGTACACCCACATTTCGCCGAGCGTATCTCCGTCCCATGATGTGATAGGGGGCGAGCCTATCGCCATACCGGACACAGATTCAGACTCCGGGTTGATACTGAGCACTTTATGATAGAAAGATTCAAAGTGGTACTGTGTGTCCAATGTAACTGCGCTACTGTGGCAGTCAACATGTCCACCTACTGAATGTAAAGGCGTGAAGATACGACAAATGATGATATATTTTTCCGCTCACCGCGTGGCGAAGGGGAAAACTATCCATAAATCACAATAAAAGACTTGGGGCGTGTCGGAACCCCATCGAATCCAGTTTGTTACTTACGTAATGTAAGACGTAACTGTTTTCGAGACATTACCATTAAATTAGCATAAAATACCAACATATAATAAATCAAAATTGCTGCCATTTTACGAGTCTCGTCCAAAATACTTCGTTACAAAATTCAAGTGTGACCAGTCTTAAATATAATCCTCCAAATTATTAGGTATTTATTTTTTACGATAACGTACATTCTCGAAAATTACACTTAATAATGCAGATGGCAACTGATTGTAGGGTTTCTAATAACAATGTTCACACGGGATCGAACGTCCCTACATCCTTTTTCGTGTAATGGCTTGTAATGGACCATACTCATAAAATGTTATGCAATACAGACCGGGACCTATATGTAGGTTAAGGGTCTAGGATAGTTGAGTGTTATTATATTATTTATAGTTTGATTGCCTCGGTGGCGCAGTTGTATTGCGTACGCGACGAACGCTGAGTTGAGGCCTCGGGTTCGATCGCTGGGTCGGGTAATGTGATATTGGGTTTTTCTATCACGAAATGCTCAGTATCGACCTGGAGTCGGGAATTGTGCCCGGTATGGCGATAGGCTCGCACCTTATCACATCATGGGACGGAAATATGCTCGGCGAAATGTGGGTGAACTGGTTACAACCCCGCTAAAGACCCCTTGGGACCCCTTTAATAGCATAGGTCGGCAAACGTGCAAGTGGATCACCTAATGGTAAGTGATCGCCACCAAATGTACGCCCATGGGCTCGTTACCGTTGCTGTTATTTTTGTCTTGGCTTTATTTATGTTGTGTTTTTCATACATTAGATCGTATCGGTAATAATAATAAGGAATAAATAATTGTGGTAGAGGTTCTAATATTTAAATAAAAAAGAAATAATTCTTCAATATATTTATATTTACAATAATTGTATAGGGTACTTAGTTATTTACAAATCTATTTATTGGTTATATGTACAATATATCTAATGTGTATATATTTATATAAACACATAACACTGTTTTTAATTTAATCTCTGTAGATTCATATATAAAATATAAACATTATAAAAATATGTTTTTAAATACCCATACAATCACATATCGAATGGAAAAGTATATTGACGTTGAGTGCCATTACATAATTGTGATGTATCACATTTTTTTTATTTAATATTTTTTATAAATATTTATGTATAGGTATATTTTATTTTTAATACTGGTATTCCAATAGAAATACTGTCATTGCCATACAATAACCGCTATAGCGGTATGAAGACTTTTTCAAACCTTTTAACCTTATTTAACTAAGTAATATCTAAATGATATGTCTCATAATAACCTGTACATTAGTGTACATAAATGTACTTTTTTTTATTTAGAAATTATGTTTCTCTATTTCCTCTTTTATACATTCTTGTTTTCAGGTTCTAAGTACTTATCTGACAAAGACATACAATAAAGTGATCATAACAGGGTTCATTTTTCCATCACAGGGTACCCTACCCTAAAAACGAGAACTAAATAAATTTAAAATTAAATAATTTTCAATTAAAATTTAGTACTGGACTGGTCATTTTTAACACAGCTTTACTAATATAAAGACACACTTCCGATAGTTGCGTCTGCACTGTGAATTATGCAAAAATATGGCAGAATGTCGCTGGCGCTGTCATAATATATAATGTTGGCAGATGACGATAGCGATGACGCTTAACGCGGCTTTCGGAAGTCTGCCTTAAGGGTGGTCGCATATTTGTCAGCACCGTCCGCACCGCATTCGTATTATTATATTGAATCAAACCCTATGCAGCCGCGCAAACCTATTAGTACATGCTGCATAGCACCATAAATTATAGACAAACACCTTTAAAACCGGATTCGCGGAGCATTTGCTGTTTTTGTTGAAAAGTTTCCAATTTTTCTTCGTTCTCTGTCATCTTAATTGTACTAGCCTCTGAGTAAACCCCATTGAACATAAAAATATCAATATGCTCACATTTGGCGAAGACATCGCATAAAAATTCCAGACGAATCGAATATTTCGAAGTATGGGTGAAACGCATACGGTAATGACAAATATACGACTTCCATAAAAGGACGGTCATGGCAAAAAATAAATAATTCATACTTATAATATAACAATAAATTCCTAAATAGCATCAACCACTAGCTCCTTTGTTCTTCGTACAGTAAAGTTCTAACTGAATGTTGACTCTCTTCCATTATCACTTGTCCGGGTTCCTCTGTCTTCTTGAAACTGAAGTTATCTGCTAAGAATATTATCTGTAACAGAAAAAGATGATTATGCTGGGTTATTGGAAATCCTGCTCTCTCACACAACTCTTCGTTGATAGTATTTATTGGGTATGACACATATTTGTATTCGGATGGGTTGTGACCGCCTTATACATGAAAAAACCAGCCATAGTTTCTTGTTATTGTGAGCCACATTCTTTTATCCGAACACGCAAGGTGACTGCACTATACTTCATGGTAAGTATAGTGCAGTCCAAAAAACCAGCGGCCACCGACAAACAATGAGTTTATCGGTGGTCACCAGAGCCATGTCGGCCTGTATAAATGCTTCTTCCCTCTTCGGAGATGAAAGAAGCAAATCGAGGGGCCTGCGACAGGACAGGTGGATGACCAATGCAGGCACAGCAATACAAGGATGTACCCGGACTATACCGGGATATACCAGATATACACTGGCTGATCCTGGAACGCGATCCACACAAGGTGTATGGGTCACTATGGCAGGTTTTAACCATGTGTACGGTAGTCGCTATCCGGGTGGATATGCATATCCTACCACCAGCATACATATATCATGAGAAAACCTGCATACCAAAGACTTCTTTAAAGCTCTAATTACGCCTGCGTTGTGGACTAAGACCTAACCCTTCTCTTCAGTAGAGAAGGTCCACAGGAAACTGTATAATAGGCTACAGAGATTACAGAGACATAACAACTTAGTTCTCGGGGTGACGAGCGCAGTCCAATGCCTTATAACACAGTCTTGTGTGGTATTGCTTCTGTTTATGGACAGGCATGGCGGTTACCATCACGCGAGCAACCTGTTTGTTTCGTCATTCAAACCAATAAAAATAACTTACCGCATACAACAAAGTAATCAATCCTATAAAGAATCCAGCGAGGACATCCCACCAGTGGTGTTTGCGGTCCGTGATCCTGGTGAGGCTGCACACGATGGCATATGAGATGCTGAGGAGCTGCAGTCCTGTCACCGCTAGGGTGGTGGGTTGAGTCCAGGCGAACGCTCGCTTTTGAAGGTACCACTGTGGGAGGGACATGTATATTTAAACTAATATGTAAATATACATTTATGTGATATATAATAATAATAAATTTTATGAGCTAGATTTATTCTTAACTTTTTAAATTATTCCATTTAGTTTTGTTTATAGATTGAATGGGCCGGCTCGACTGGGGCGGTATGATAGTCTCGTGAAAAACCAACATAAAACAGTAGCATCCAGTTATGCTTGGTAAGATAAGTGAGATTTCTGGAGCAAGTCCCTCCCGAACCCCACACCTTTCCTTTAAAGTCGGAATATATTCTTCAATATTATGGTTGTTCATAGAATTGGAGATCACGTAACACCAGGTGATCTTCTTGCTCGTTTATCACCCTCTATCATAAAAAAGATGTAATAAAACTTACCGCAATGAAGAATCCACAGTAAACGGAAAAAGACGTGTGCCCTGAAGGGAAACTTCTGTACGAGTCCAACTGGTCCCACCAAGAGAACTCTGAGGTGCATTCAAATGTGCTCACGAATTCAGTACTGCAATAAAATTATTATAGTTAGAACTCGAAAATAATAATACTATAAAAACGTATGAATAACATCGACAGATTTTTTTACCGACGTCGTAGTTGGGAGTATTTTTTTTTTTCATTGAGTGACGAGACGAGCAAGGCGTTCGCCTGATAGTAAGCGCCACGCCAGCCCATAAATAGAAACAACACCACACAGAACTTTGAATTACAAAGCACTGCATGGCGCCGAACTGCGCTCGTCACCCCGAGGTATAAAATGTTAAGTCTTATAATGCCCAGTAATTTTACTGGCTTCAATGGTCTACAAAACGAAACACCTTGGCGGCAGAAATAGACAAAGCGGTGGTACCAACCCAGAAGGCCTCTTGCATACGAGGGACCTACCACTTTGTAACATGTATTATGGTGCTGCCACACCGGTGTTATAAAATGTTTACAAACATTTTCTAACATTAAACATTTACTAACATTATCTAACATTGTGATAAAATGTATCAAATTTTTGTTAACAAATGTTTAATAATGTTTTGTAAACATTTTATAACAGCGGTGTGGCAGCACTATTACAGGCGTGATATACGTATGTATTTAATAGTTATGCATTAATTACCCGTTACAAGTCGACGCCGTGTCAGGCTTGCAAAGATCGAAGAAGGAGGGCCGTGGACTGCCTACCAAACCCTTCATAACCTCAACAATGCCCAGGTTCATCAGTAGTCCATACAAATATGTTTTGTAGATCCAGACTGATTGCTTCAGGGAATTCATGTATTTCTTCGTGGTATATTCGCTGAGGATCATTTCTGTTGGTATGATCTGCAAAATAATTTATAAATAAATACTTTTTTTTATTTGATTGAATGATGAGGCGAGCAAGGCGCTCGCCTGATGATAAGCGCCACGCCTGCCCATAAACAGATGCAACAACACACAGAACTTTGAATTACAAAGCACTACATGGCACTGAGTTGCGCTCGTCACCCCGAGACATAAGATGTTAAGTCTCACAATGCCCAGTAATTTCACTGCCTTCAATGTCTTTCAAACCGGAACACAAAAGCGCTTACACAAGAAAAGAAATAGACAAAGCAGTGGTACCAACCCAGACGGCCTTTCGCATACGAAGGACCTACCACCTTGTTTGTTTACTAATGTCATTTCTTTTTACGCCCATAAACAAGCCAAGCACAAGGAATCGGCCTTAATATTAAAGGAATACGTACCACAGCGATAGGCAGGAGAAGTAAAGTGGATACGATGATCAGGGTCGTGACCACTTCACCTTGGTAGGGAAACGAGAGTCCAGGGTCATTGCAGAAGAAGCCAGCCTTGTGGCCCCGTATTATACCAAATTCGAATAATGCCACGAGAATTAATACTGAAACAAACAAGTATAATGTTAGTTTACCTTTAAAGTTACGAAAAAGTTATACTTTAAACAGAATTTAAACTTCAAAAATCTGATATTATTTTGTTTTTTTTTATCCTGGCTCGGCAAAATGATTACGCCACACCTGATGGTAAGTGTAGCGCAATCCAGCAATAGTGTCGACCAACGATAAACAGTGTGCCTGTCGTTGGTCGGCACGATCATGCCGGCCTGCCTAACTGCTTCTTCACACTCCGTTTAAAGGACCCCATACTATAGGAAGGAACACGTGAAAAATTCATAAAAAAATCCGATGGATGATACGTTTGCTGTTATTTTTTATAATTTCGTTAAGAATTTTCTATTTACGGTCTTACAGCCATGTTAACCACCTTTATAATACCACCACCGAAATAAATCGTAGCGAGTACAATAAAAATAATCAAAACCGTTCCACATTTGGCGGAGCCAAAACTCCGATAAATTTATTTCCGATCACGCATAGGTGAACATACATAAAAAATATACGGACGTATTGAGCAGCTTCTCCTTTTTAAAGTCGGCTAAAATACAATAAGTTTGGAAGGTTCGACAGACAACGCAACGCTGCGAGGTGAATGCATACGTTTAGTAATAAAGTGCTATTGGCACCCTCTGAGTACGGAACCTTAAAGCAGACTTTAGTGTGTCACCTGTATGCTTTAACTTCAAAGTGTATCCCATAAAAAATATTTATTAATTATGTATATACTCACTTTGATGGGAGACATTGTGAAAAAGCCCGCCTACTGATACATGCGAGGGAGTCCATTTTGGTAAGGGAGTTGTTAAACACATATTTATTTATGGAGTAAAATAACCCTACTTTCAAAACGTAATATTTTCATAATATACATTCCGTTCCAAATTCCAATACTCTATATTTATTTACAAAACACGCCGGTCTTTCTTTTGTGAAATTTCGTTAGCGCGATTCTAAATAGACAACGCTAATGACGCCATTTTGGATTTCTGTTGACACAGTAAACAATTATCATGTAGCGGAAAACGATCTGAATTTGTTGTTCATACAAGATGAACCAATATTAAAAGGTCGCAATTATAAAATATCTTAATTTTACATAAAAAACACCCCTAAAAATTATTACTGTCTACTGCAAAATGCAATTTTAAAATTTACTGCAAGATTAAGTGGTGCGTGGATTAATGTAAATCATTTCAGATTAGTAGAGCTATAGCTATGTTCTCAATTTAGTTTCAAAATATTTTTTGTTTTAATCATGTTCATAATTACCAATCAATCCCAACTAGTATTATAATTGTGAATGTAATGTAATGTTGTTTGTTACACTTTCACGCGAAAACTACTTAACCGATCATCATGAAACTTTGTACACATATTCTTGGAGGTATTAGAAGTAACATAGGCTACTTTTTATCCCGGAAAAAGCTGATCACGCGGGCGGAGCCGCGAGAAAAAGTTAGTACATAGTATAAAACGACGTTGCTATCTGTGTCTCCCTGTTTGTTTGTTTATTTCTCATAAACTATGCAACGGATTTAGATGCAGTTTACACTATCATTTAAAGAATTTATTACAGAAGGTTTATATGTTTATCACGCATAACCAGAACCAGAAAACAGAATTGGCTCAAAAAGATGAAAAGCATAAAATAAAATTTAACCAATCTTTAGTCAGTGCTATTACAGTTTTATTCCAATTAACTAGTCAATTATAAATAACACCAACTAAAAATTAGATTGTCCTACAGTTGTGCCCTTTATTGTTTGAATGGGCTGGAATGGAATGAAATGGAATTTGCTATGAAGACTTTGGCTACGGCCTTAGACCTGTTACGTTAAAACAGATTTTGTTTAATAAATTCCGACCCTACTGCTGGGCAATAAAAATATATTTAAGACACATATTTAGTACAATTTTTCTATTAAAGCCTACACCAGTAAATCGTTTCGACATTGCCCTGGCCGATGGCACGGGTGACATTGCCAATTTGGGCGCGAATTCGGCGAGCATCCGCCCTCATTGACGGTCAAAGTCAATGTCATCAGATGCATACGTAACACGACGCGAGATATTTAGGCGAGTTTGAGTTCAACTGCTGCACGTTTTAGGGTTCGGTACCCAAATGGTAGCAACGGAACTATAGTATGGTCTATACTATAGATACTATACTTCAGTTTCCAAAGTGGTCCAAGTTTTAGGGTTTAGTACCCGAATGGTAGCAACAGGACTGTAATATCTATATTACAGTCCTGTTGCTAACCAAGGCTCTAGCCTTAATTCCCAAAGTGGTCCAAGTGGATTCTCGGGGTCCACGGGAGACTCGACGGGGGTCTACGTTGGCGTGACAAAAAATGGGGGTTCACAATTCGTAAGCGGGCGACCACGAAAATTTATCTGCTTTCCATAGTGAAGAACTAAAATGTTGGTTTGACTTCACCTATCAATGCAGGTAGATAATAATGTAAGAATATTTGTAGTCGAGTTTTGAGAATATGATAGAAATGTAGCTGCAAGGGGTCTACCAACAAGCAAAATTTTGAAAGTGAGTCTTTGAGAAAAAAGTTTGGGAACCTCTGGTATAGAGCCTACGCCATGCTGCGCGCGGCTCTATATGTTTGTTCTACGTTAATTAAAGAACTTTATCTTTTAAACCATATTAATATTAGCGGACAGACATTTCCAAAGAATAATATATGTTCTTATGCTTGATCTAACAAATAAATAAGTAAAAAATTAAGGAACTCGAGAACCCGACTTCACCGGGTCCAGCTCGGGTCCGACTCGCACTTGACCAGTTTTTTTACAACAGCATGGTTACGGTATAACCAAGCATGACAGTTTTGTCTACAGCATGAATGGACCGGCCCGACCGGTTCGTTACCACTGTTTCATAGAAACCCGACGTAAAGTAGCGGCTTGCTGCTGCGATTCGAACGGCGAGTGAGATGACCGGAGGCCGAAATCACCCTCTCCTTCCCAATTCCTAACTATCCCTTTCCTTTAAGGTCGGTAACGCGCCCACAATTCTTCTGGTATTGTAGGCGAACATGGGCGGTGGAAATCACTTACCATCAGGTGACCCATTTGCTCGTTTGCCGGGATATACTATAATAAAAAAGAAAAAGTCACTGCGTGCTCGGATTTTTTTTAATGTGTTTGGATTTAGGAGTGAAATAAAGTTAATCACAGTTCGGTGACAAAGGCTGACATCAATTGTGAATGTAATGGCCAACACTCTTGTATGCGTGCTCCACGGACTATGAGTGGCCTGGCGATTACATAACACAAAGTAGATGGGATAAATAGGCCCATCCGCCACGTTGTGATTCACGTGCGATTGGGGCGAACGCCTCCCTCCCTTGCCTCTCGCCCACACCGCTCGTCACTCTTCTAGACGTTTCCTATGCCCTTCTCTTATTGTCTTTGTGAAATTACGATAAAACTGCCCAAAAAATAATAAAAGAGATTTCTTTTACAGGTTTCTTTGGTACATAATGATTTTTTATGTTTACGCGAACACATTGAAATAAAACTAAATTAAAAGGATTTTATCTATTTGTTTTCGTTTGCGTTTTCACTTAGTTGTGTTCTAATTAGTTGTGTTTTTGAATCACCCACGTTTCGTCGAGCATGATGCGATGGCAAGACTGTGTTTGATTCTGGGTGTATTTTTTATTATTTAAAATTTTAAGCCCATGTTTTCACCAATCATGGACATCCGACAGAGCAAACATATCCCGTCAGCTCAAAATGCCGTGTAATAGAGGCACAATTACGCAGCCAAAGGAGCAGTGTAAGCACATGTGTGGTCACGGGGTTGTGTCAAAGGGGACTTTACACTGCCACGTGCAGGATCTGTCATAATCTCATGCAAAACAAGGTGTACTTCATCGGATGTTCCCCTTTGTAAACCTTCGTGCACAAAATGGAATAAAGTAATGATTTCTTACGTTTACGCGAAAGTTCCACATTCAAATAAAACTAATGTACCTAATCATTAAATTTATCGCAGTTTTTTATTTTAACTTTGGTCCCGATGTTTTGTTTTCAGCCTTCGTGTCCACGCCGTAAAAACCGTAAAAAATCGGGATTAAATCCGTTTAAATTTTCAATGGAATAAAGTATTCCACTTTGTGCATCTAGGAATTTGTAACACATTACGTTACACAGTTTTGTGACTTTTTAGCCCCTGACAATGAGAGGGTGTACGTTTGACCCCTTTGTCTAATTGTGGCATTGCCTAAACGAACAGATTGATTGTAATATTTTTTTTAAAGCACCGAGCAAGACGGTCATCAGATGGTAAGTGATTTCCACCGCCCATGTACCACAATAACAGAAAAATCGTGGGCTGCCGACCTTATAGGTAGGGGGATTTGGGGCTCCGAATATCACACACCGTACTTTAAGTCGGTTTTCTGTGAGACAGTGGTAACGAGTTAACGATGCGGTCGAGCCAGTCCATTCATGCGTGGCTCCAAATAATCCAAATAATCTATTCTGACATTTAAAAACAAAATTCTTTTTATAACTGCTGTCAAGGGATATTAAATACCTGTTTAAAGTTCTGCCCTACGTTTACTATTTCACACTATTAGACATGTTAAGTTTCATCGTTAGGTATCATATTAGCGTTCAAATTTCTTGCCGAATCCATCTATATGTGAACTGGGCGACAACGGTGTACGGCGAAACAGCCGAGCCGACGCATTGTGGTCAGTCACATTACAACGCGGCCTTATAAGTTATAGCTCACACAAATCTTAAAAACCATCGACCTACAAGTTAGTTTAGAAAATTGTTGATATATTCTTTTATTATTATCATTAAATTCAAATATTTATTATACATTTATTATCATTAATGTCAAATTTATACGGCAGAGTTTTGCTACTCGCCAACAGATGGCGGTACACGCTGTTAATATTGATTATTCAAATGAACAAAGCGAGCGTTTTAAGTAGGCAATTTAAACTGTCCAGTAAAAAGTAAAGAGCCGTTACGCCGCTAAACGTCAATTATAAATTCTACGGAGCGAACAACAATCGATTATATGACCATATTGAATGGCCGTTAAATCGATTATCCGTAATCGTAAATAGGTGGCAGCACAAAGTATGGGAACCATTAACTAGTAATTAAGTCGTGCGGGATTAGAATAATTGTAATGTCGCCGACTAGTTGAAATGTTTCTGAGCTTTTAAAGTATGACTGGTGTGCTTTTGCGTGCTGTTTTTTGTCGCGATATTTTGTTAGCGTGTTTGCAGTGTTTTTATTTTTAACTGCGCAAACCCAGGTTATCAATTCGCCTATTAATATTTTATAATAATATTAGCCCTGTATCATACACGTCTAACTGCTGGGCACGGGCCTCCTCTACTGAATGAGAGGGGTTAAGCCTAAGCCCACCACGCTGGTATAGTGCGGGTTGGCAGACTTCACATACCTTCGAAAAATTTTATCGAGTTCTCAGGTATGCAGGTTTCGTCACGATGTTTCTTCTACCATTAAAGCACGGTAATGTTATACAGTGGTTAAAGCAAGCGATATAACAACCTAACTTAAAAGTCAGAGCTGTATGTATGTTATTAAATATCGAGTTTGCTTGTTTTTGAGATTTGAGTATTATCTACTTGCGTTTTAATAAAATATATTTAGCTTTTGAACAATCAGCTCTTCCGAGTTGGGAATTTCTAGAGTGACAATGAGTATTTATGTGCCGGATATTGTTAAAATCCAAACATCCTAAAATTTCACGCAATTTTTTTATCACTCGTTTATGATTGATAAGATCGATCACTTCTCTCTAAATTAATTGCAGTGCGTGAGCAAGAATAACAACGCTGGAATGAGACAGAATTGATTTTGAATATGAATATCGGAATGTTACTTGTTCGATAAAAAAGTAAATGCAATTTATATAGCAATGTAACCGGATTTAGTACTATGGGAGGTGAAATACTTATACAGTACACTATACATAGCTTAAATTCGACCACACCTTTCTGTAACGCGTTGTATAAAGTTGGTATTCACAAAATAAAAAAAAAATGCTGAAAACTGCATTAAAATCCGTTGAATAGTCTAAAAGATCTAAGCGAACAGACAGCGGAAGCGGCTTCATTTTATACTATGTAAAGATAACCTACTTTTTTGCTAAATCGTTTACCTTACCTTAAACTTCACATAGAAATGTTTCTACGCTTTTTTCTAACTCTAGGCATTGAGTGCACGTGTACGTGATTTTGTGTGATTTTTCCTCAATAATGACCACAACAGTGACGCGTGGCGCTCGAACGTCAACCGACCCTATCTACGTTCGTGTGGTTTGGTTCATTTGATCGGGAATGCCTGCTATTTGTGAAAATATTTGTGAAAGTGGTGGGTAATTTCATGATGTGTAATGTAGTGGGATTTTCTTCTCTTGAAAAAGCCTATCGCTCACTTGGTAAGCGCCACGCCTGGCGCCTGTCTGTGGCAACACCACTTAGTACTCTGATTAATAAGGTAGCTACTGCACAGCATTATGTTGCACAGTATTATGGGCGTTGTGAGACCGAAAGTCTCTCGTAGTTTCTGATACCCACGCCACAAGACTCGTATCTTACTGTGGGGTCAGGGCTATGTGTGTGTTTAAATATGTTGTGCTCTGTCACCCTGAGATTTATGATGCTAAGGCTAGATTGCACCATAATAGCAGTTATAGTTAGGGTTTATGTCAAATTTGACGATAACAGTAACGCTGAGTTTAACATTGACTGCGGAATGTGTTGCTCCATCGTATTCCGATAGTACTAGATTCCTCGATTCATTCTAGAAGCAGGGACATAATATTATGTTGGAGCACAGATGCTTTAGGAGATATATCGGTTTGGAGGTTATAACTGAACCATCTGACAGCTATTTAACTTGAACTTAGCTTTAACTAGCGTATTTAGGGCGGTTACAGTTAACAGTTAAAGTTATAATGTCATCTCACATTTGTCAAATAGTGCAACTCATGTTTTGCTTAACCGGTACTTTAACGTGTTTGTCATTGCTAAAGTACGTTGGTGCAATCCAGCATAAGTTATTGCACTGGCTATAATTTTTTTTCAAGCCGAAACACAGATGTGCTTGTATACTGCGGCTTGGACGATGGAAGACGGGGACAAAGAGGCGGGTACGGTTGTAAGGATTCTACCATGAACCTGTACTATGTTTTATATTGATTAATTATTAAGCTAAAGAAACGGGGAAAAAATTGATATAAGTTTTAACTTTTTTCTGTTCTGGCACAAAAAATCTTTTGCCGCGATTGCTCGCCCACATGCGTCCTGCATGTGTGTCCCATATTAAGATTTTTTTACGACTTTTTTACCTTTTTCTGTGTTGCAGACTTAATGATCTGAAAGGGTGACGGCGACAAGCTGAGATATATCTATTTTTAAACATCTCCACGGTATAATGACAGTTTTTTAAAAAGTAATAACATCTGTGCCATGTTTTTTATTTTTATTTTATAGATACTAATTTGGTAGATTTTTTGCGGTCTGGCAACAATATTTTTGGAGGACGAATTTGATGTTTTTGATCTACAAAAATAAAATTGGGTATAACCGAGCAGATGATAACCTGATAACCATTAATTTAACTAAAACTAAACTAATGCTAAAACTGACTTCAAATTGTTTTTGCTGACTTGCAGCTTTCGATTTCTTCCTTATACTCCGTCACCAAATTAATAGACTTATCTTAAGATTAACCCCCCTATCGATATAAAAAAAATAGTCTAAATCGGTCCCCATTTGGCGGCAATATTACGTAACCTAAATAAAAAGATCACGCGTAGAAATTAAAACATTTTTTTTCCTGGCTTGGCAAAGTGTCTACGCTACACCTGATGGTAAGTGGAGCGCGATCCAAGAATAATGTCGACCAACGATAAACAATGTGTCCATCGTACGTCGGCAAGATCATGCCGGCCTGCCAAAGAGCCAAGGGGGAGAGGAAGGAAAAGGGTTAGGATCAAGGGGCAAGCCCCCTGGGGAGAACCGGATATACACTGGCTGACCCTGGAACGCGACCCACATAAGGTGGGTCACTATGGCAGGTTTTAGCACCAGTGTACGGTGGTCGCTATCCGGTCGGATACAAGTATCCTCCCACCAGCACAAACATGCTCTTTTTGAAGTGAATTACATTAAACCAAAAGTACTTACTGCCTAGTAACACTGCCATGTCTATGACGTAAGAGACCAGACGTTGCCTAGTCCACCGACTGACGTTCTGATTCTGTGACTCAACATCTTTTCTCTGGAACAAAAAGAAAAATCATGATAAACTTTGGACAATAATTTAAATATTGTTAAATAACAATTTTATTAATATCTGCCTGACGACAGGATTTTTGCTACGATCATAAGCAGCGATAGCTCAGCGGGGAGTTGTACAGACTGTCGAGCCGAAAGTCGCAGGTTCGAAACCAGCCCCAAGAGCATAAACCTCTGACTTTTCTAAGTTACGTGTATATTAATTGTTAATTATCGCTTGCTTTAACGGTGAAGGAAACATCGTGAAGAAAGGAAACAGGTATGCAGACCTAAGAAGCCGATAAGATTTTTCGGAAGTATGAGAAGTCTGCCAACCCGCAATAGGCCAGCGTGGTGGACTAAGCCCTAATCCCTCTCATTCAGTAGAGGAGGCCCGTGCCCAGCAGTGGGACGTGTATAATACAGGGCCAGTATTATTATTATTTAAACTGTTTAAATCCGAAGATTAAAGATTTCAAATTACGTAAGAAAATGAAGTTAAGTAAATAAAATCGACTGCAAGATTTGACCTATACATGCCACTAAACCTAATATTTTGAAAGTGTAAGTTTGGATCGGTTTTGGATGAAGTTTGGCAAACAGGCATAGCATGACATGGATAGATATAGACTACTTTTATCTAGGAAAATCATGCAGACGGAGTGGCAGGCAAAAGCTAGTTGTATGGAAGTTATTACCTTTAATATATAAGAGGCTTTATCCCTAATCAAATGATCAGCCTTAACATATGTTTCAGGGTCTTGGAAAACATTTAACCAAGGGTGTATATATTTAAGGTTGGCTTTACACGCAATGTATATATGTCGTAATCGTAGCGGAAAATAGGTTATTTAACATAACGCCTGAATAGTTTAATTCGTACTATCAACTCACTTGTAGGCTACAAGTTGTAGCTTAATTCTATTCAATATGGATTTAAGCTACAAGTGGTGGTATTCTTCCCATTCGTATTGAAGGCATGTGTTCAGCAGTGGGACATACATAATACAAGGATGGTATTACTAATAATGATTAATCATATGTCCAAAAATAATACAGTGAGGTTTTTACTTTAAACTGTGCGGTAAAAATATGCAATCAATTGTCTTTTACAAGAGAAAAATAATTGTATATTCTAATGTACATGTGATGTTCACCATATTACCTCATCATCATCACGCGTGCGTATTTTCAAAACAGACGACAATTGCCTTAGCGCATAACTTGAATTATAGTATTATGTTATCGATCGCTTCTAATTAGAGGTAGCTTACTTAAGCGTAAGCTCTAGGGTTCAAATCTTAGATCAGACATCCAAGAGAATTTTATGCGTGGTAGAGCCACGCTGTAGACAGTTTTGTCTACAGCATAAATGGGCCGGCTCGATTGGGTCGTTGCCACTGTCTCACAGTAAACCGACATAAAGTAGCGGCTTACTTCTGCATTTTGCACGGTGAGTGAGATATCCGGAGGCCCAAATCCCCCTCCCAATCCCTAATTATCCCTTTCCCTTAAGGTCGGCAATGCATACATGATTGTTCTGGTATTGTAAACGTACATGCGCGGTGGAGACCACTTACCATCAGGTGACAGACTTGCTCGTTTGCCGGCCTATACTATAAAAAATGTACTGTATTAAAGTCTAGGCGTTTCATTTCCCAAATTACTGCAACTTTTTCAATTATGGTGAAGAGATTGTAGACTCCATTTAGCTCCCGGTCCCTGGGCGGCTCTGACCTTGTCCTTTAATCCGTGAACTTGCAAGGTCGCGGGGTGACCTCCAACGACCGACGACCTCCAAATTCGATTATGTAAATCTGAATTGTGTTATATAAAATTGGAATTGTTTAGTGTTCTTCATTTATCTAGCTATATTTTTATTTTATTTGATTGAATGACGAGACGAGACAAGCGCTCGCCTGATGGCAAGCGCCCACGCCTGCTCATAAACAGAAGTAATACCACACAGAACTTCGAATTACAAAGCATTGCAGCATGATGTGATAAGAGGAGAGCCACATCAACAATCAGGTATAAAATTCAATTCCAGGCAGCATACGTCCAATCAATTCACATTAATTTTAACACGTTCACTGCGTTACGGAAAGTATTTGATTGTAATTGAGTTCTGCTCTGTGCGGCAGCTAGTTATCCTTGTTTTGCACTCCGTGCGGGGGTGATTTTTTCAAGTATTCGTACAAGTAAAAATGAGACTCCTATATTGCCGGTGACCTTGTTTGAAGTATTGTATATACACAAGGATGTAACCTATTGATTGGTACAAAAAAAAATCAGCTGTGTACTTTCCATGTCTCTGTGGAGGTTTAAAGTCAGGACTACGTACGGGAAAATAGACGTCGTAACGCATATCAGGCCTTCTTGATACGGGAAGTATGTGACTTGTACAGCACTGGAAGTAAGTTTTAATCTAGCGCAGCCGTAGTGAACGTGTTAAATGCCTGACCTGGGCATCGTACCCGGAACCTCTTGTGTTGTACCAATGAGGCGATTCGTAACATTAGAACGATTTTCGGCTTTGATCCAAGACATTCCATGTCCATAAAAAAATCAATGAACATTATCATCACATAAAGGTTGTCTATGTCACAATGACTTTATATTATTGTCTATGGTTTCCGCGGACGTGTTCCGTATCCGGTCGCGATATGGAAGAGGGAATGTGCAAAATCTATGGTTAAATCCGTTTATCGGGTGACTCAGTGCTAAGTGTCATCCTTTTTGTAGATAACGCCGGATATTTCGGTGAAATAATGTTTTCCGGACACACGTTTTGACATTAAGCGATAGTTTCAATATTAATGTGAATATTATAAATCAAATAAAATATTTTTTTTTAAATATCCCCGTATTATATATGTCCCATTGCTGGGCACGGGCCTCCTCTACTGAATGAGAGGGATTAGGCCTTAGTCCACCACGCTGGCCTAATGCGGGTTGGTAGACTTCACATACCTTCGAAAATCTTATCGAGTTCTCAGGTATGCAGTTTCCTCACGATGTTTCCTTCACCGTTAAAGCAAGCGATAATTAACAATTAATATACACAATTATAAATCAAATAAAATATAACACGGTCAAATAAAAATGTTCTGTCATGCAGTTAGATGTCTACTAAGTCCGAATGTTGTGAAAAGGTTTCTTACGTTTACGCGAATGTTACACATTGAAATAAAACTAATTTAAACGGATTTAATGGCGGTTTTTTTTTAATTTTGGTTCTGACATTAAAAAAAATTAAATTTTAAATGCCTTCGTGGTGATGGGATGGACCCCCACCAGATAGACAGGGACAATCCAATCCGTATAATCCCTTTAAATTAGTTTTGATTCAATGTTGTGAAACTGGTTTTTAATATGATGATTAGGATGTGCTCCAAGCTGAGCCATGACAACTTAACTTTTGCTAAAATGATACAATCCTATACAGATCTGTATTATAATCATCCCACTGCTGGGACAGGCCTCGTCTACTGATGAGAGGGATAAGGTCTTCGCAGCTTAATTCCGTTCTCTGATGGGATAGGGGACGATCCTATCGCGATACTGGGTACATATTCCGGGCTGATACTAATTATTTCTTGATTGAAAAACCTAATACCACTCTTACCCAACCCGGGCATCGAATACGAAACCCTAGAACAGCAATCGTAACACGTACGCATCATTGCGCCACCGAGGCAGTCCAATGATATTTTTTTTATTAATTATTCTTGATATTAGAAAATAATTTTTAACTAGAGTCAAAAAAGTGTGAATTTGATCAGAATAGATAGTTTTTGTTGATCAGTTTTGCTGCAAAATGGAGATTTTTTTTAAAAAGCCCCTTGCAGACGCCCCGAGTACTTTGAAAACTAGGAAAATCCGTCGAAACTTAGACCGATGGCAACCCTATTCACCATTTAAAGCTATTCCATGACTGTATGATGGTTTTTATCCAAGTAGGCCTATACTAATTCAGTTCACGCACCATTTAGCATAATTTGACCTGTGCTTGGAATAATCTTGATAGTATTTTTACGTTATTAGTCATAAAAAAGTAAAACTATGCAGAGTATAAAGCCCTGACTACACGGAGAGGGTTTATCGCACGATAGAGTTGTAACTAGAACGAATCGGACCATAGTGCTGGGACAATTTTCGCAATCAAACGTAACCGATTATTTTGTATAATCGAAACATTAAATTTAAATAAAAACATATTATTATAGAAACAGTCTGGCGCAATAACCTTGTATTTGGTTAATTGCAATTTCGCCAAAAAATCTAGTTATTTTCAGTGTTGCCATTACTCAAATGCATTGTTAACGTAGCCAAATTATACCACTAATAAGAGTTATATAACTCTACAGAATATGTTAATGACAAATAATAAACGGGCTTAATTGTTCTTCCACTTGCCCTTATCCCACTTGTGATGTAGTCGGCGCAATATACTTAGTTATATAGTTTTTACAACCTAAAAGTGACTACGCTACACCTGATGGTAAGTGTAGCGCAATCCAAGAATAGTGTCGACCAACGATAAACAATGTGTCCATCGTAGGCCGGCAAGATCATGCCGGCCTGCCAAAGGGCCAAAGGGGAGGGGAAGGAAAAAGGGATGGGGAAAGGGTTAGGATCAGGGGGCAAGGCCCTGGGGAGAACCGGATATACACTGACTGACCCTGGAACGCGACCCACACAAGGCGGGCCACTATGGCAGGTTTTAGCAGCAGTGTACGGTGGTCGCTATCCGGTTGGATACAAGTATCCTCCCACCAACATACAAGTATCCTCCCACCATATTTAATCTAAACGATAACAGACTCTTTGTATAAACAATCGATATGGCTGAAGAAAGTTTTTTTTGCAGACTCATATTTTATTTGATATGTTAAAGTTACTTGGTAATTTTCAAACAAGCACCAAATGATGGTTAGTTACATAGATATCCAAAGTAACTATTCATACAATAATGAAAAAAAAGCGCCTCATCTTTAAGTCGGTTAAACGATCTTACAATTAATGCAACTTCATTCTACGATATCGAGATATAATAAATTCCATTATTATTCGCTTCAAATTTTACTTGCCGACTTATAATAGCTTCCGTCAATCTTTATGACCACTGAAGCTTGTCACGACCTGCGTAGTACATTGCGACAACTATAAGTTGGCGTATTGGCGAGATGAGTGTCAAACTGAAAATCATCAAACGTTCATTGGTTGATTTACGTCAATTACCTATTTTGAGGAACAATTATCTACATTTTAAATTAATTCCAATATTTGCCCCCGCCAACTTACAATTGCTGCGCTCTAGTTCTTGTTTTCAAGAGGCTAGTGATATGACAAATAGAGGGCGAAAAGTGACTTGCTTCAGGGCACATTAATTTTTAACACCACACATCACATTTCTAAAATAAACGGCAAAAATTACCTTCATTGTTCCGTAACACATCATTTTTCTCATATCGGTAGAAAACCCGTAATTTCACAACCACCCACACTTACATATTGTTATAGACTGACTATCCTATAATGAGTAACCTGATAAATATTATCAATAAGTCTAATCACATTATCAATACGTACGTGTAATGTGACGTCACTGACAGCGCATACTTCAAAAATCCATTTTATAAATCCATTGAAATAGAGAAAATTATAATGATTTCTTACGTTTACGCGAATGTTACTCATTGAAATAAAACTAATTTAAACGGATTTTATCGCGGTTTTTTTATTTTAATTTTGGTCCCAATATGTTCGTTTTTTAAACTTTAATGGGTATGGAACCCCAATAATGAAACTTCAACGAATGCCAGCATAGATTTTATTATTGTGCTGGAATAAACATGCGACAATGTTGCTGAATTGACCTTTCAAACTGAAGGATTTTCTTTATCGCGTGTTAATCAGAACTTATAAACATTTATTGCATAAATACTAAGACAATAAATAGAATTACAATGTGTATGAAAAATGTTAAGTGTACATACGTCTTTACTAAAGTTCTTTGTTATGGACGCCATCCTTTTCAACCCCTCCAAACTCGTCCGCACAGCATTATTTGACTTAACCATTATCACAAATTAACAATCACTATATCCTCATATATGATTA
This sequence comes from Amorpha juglandis, assembly GCA_949126905.1. Classification (NCBI taxonomy): domain Eukaryota; kingdom Metazoa; phylum Arthropoda; class Insecta; order Lepidoptera; family Sphingidae; genus Amorpha; species Amorpha juglandis. The sequence continues at coordinate 2,745,193 of OX421383.1, forward strand.
ACGTCCAATTAATTAATTAAAAATCAACTTAATCCGATCGAAAAATGGTATAAACGTTTCAATTTTAAAATCATTTTACAATTGATGATTGTTTAACAAATGCTTTCGTTTCACAATTTCAAACAGTGACTGTAAATAAATGCGCGCGTGACATTGGTTATATACGGGAATCTAATGACTAATTAACAGGAAAACCCCGTCCCTGTCACAACGTCATTAGTTAACCCACATAGTGAAGTACTTTCAATAATAAATCAGAAATTACTAGTCATTATTTTACGTGTTGTTGATTCTAGTTTACTCTGACCTATTTATCATTGTCGGATGGTGAAAGGGACCTCGTAACAACCAGGGCCTTATTGTATCGTGTGGATTCGTAATGTACCAGCATTAAGTTAATGCCAGAGAAAAATAAAGTTAATGCGACCACGTCTCGTCGACACCTTTTTTATTTTCCTTTTATTGGGAAGGCAAAGGGATCTAGTACATACAGCATAAGTGAAAACATGGGTCTGCTCAATATAAAGGATTGCTGGATTTTTGGTGTTAATTCCTTTCAGGACGATACTTTTTGGACGACGCGACATCACGCTGACACCGTGAAATTGGCATTAACTTATGTTCTCTAAGCTAATGTCAAGTTTTATAAACGCGATAAGGTGTGTAACTACTTGCCGCTATGGCCGGTTTTTTACCATGTGTATGGTTGTCACTATACAGTCGGGTACAAAAATATCAGGTAGCTTCCCAACAACATATAGGTGTAAGTTTTCTTACTTTGTGCCTGGCGTTGCCCCGGCTTATCATCTGGGTCCGATGATGATGTGTGGATTAGGTATTATGTGGTAACCCAGACTCGCCATTGCCTGTACCACATGCAGGTGAGGTTCGCTTTCGGCCCAAGATGGTTTACACTGTTGCAAGTTTTATAATTAAATAAAATATTATATTAAATAAAATAAAATAAAAATAAAATAAAAATAAAATAAAAATAAAATAAAAATAAATATAAATAAATATATTCACGCCTAAAAATGATGACCAAAAATTTCATAAGCAAACTGGAAATAATAAATAACAATTTATCAACAATAATTACTAACGTACGGACACCTATCTCTTTACAAATGGCGGCCATATTTCACCCTCAGGCACCTTGCTATAAATAATAGTATAAATAATAAATATACGTTGCAGGCGCGGTCAGAGGTGCGTCGGGTTATCGGTTTCATCTGTCAGATGGGTTTATGCAATAGGGAAGCAGAAAAAACACATAACCAATGCATTTTTTGTATATTTATGCCGCCAAGCAACAGTGTGTAAGGACTGTTGTATTTCGGTTGGAAGGACATTGAAGGCAGTCAAATTACTGGGCGTTATAAGACTTAACATCTCATGTCTTAGAGTGACGAGCGTAGTTCAGTGCCATGTAGTTCTTTGTTATTCAAAGTTCTGTGTGCTGTTGCTTCGGTTTATAGGTAGGCGTATCGCTTACCATCAGGCGATCGCCTTGCTCGTCTCGTCATTCAATTAAATATTAAATAAATAAATTTTTCTTTGCTAAATACACCCGATAGTCCTGACTCCATAGTAAGATACGAATCTTGTATAAGGAATTACAAGAGACTTTCGATCACACAACATGCAGACTAGAAACAAATTTTAATATTGCTAGATGCTGGTCTGTTACCAGCGTGCTAGAGCGAGAAATTGGTCTAATCCTGAACTGTAATCCCAGGCGGAAGAATCTCAATATGAAAAAATAGCACATGAGTTATTCGAAATACTCGTATGCATAATACGCCCATGGACTCACCACCGATCATCGAATGAAAATTGGTGCGGCTAATCGTAGATGCACTGCCTGTACCTATTCCTATATACAAATCTATTCATCTATCCTATGATACATGCGTAAGCTGATGTTATGCTTTGGTCGAATAGATGTCAGTTTATCGCACGACAGAGGCGCGAATTTATCAGAAAAAAATGACTTTAAAATCGGCATCATCCATTCTCACTGTCAAATTGCATGTCGCGGTCTCATAAATGTGAGCTAAACTCTCTCTCTGTCTCTCTCTTTCTCTCTCTCTCTTTCTCTCTCTCCCTCTCTGTGTGTGTAAATGGGGTTTTACTTTATAGGATCTCGACGATTAAAATGTTTTAAAACCTCAAAGTCAATGACTACTGGCTTAAAACCAATACAAACAAGTAATGTGGAATAATCATTACCTAACATGTTGTTGTTTTCCTCCATAGTTATTTAATTAATTTACAGTAATAATAAATAAGAATCTCGGTTTTCTCCCGCGATGTTTACTCTAACCTTTTATCAATACAATAAAATTGCTAATATGAATTTAATATCAACCCAAAAAAGAAGGGGACCCAATAATCAATTAAACCAAAACTAATTTAAATGGATTTTATGACGGTTTTTTTTTATTTTAATCTTGGTCCTGACGCGACGTTTCGAAAGCTTTTCAGCCTGCGTGGTCACGGGGTGCACTGAGGTGTAGGTTGTCCCAAAATGTTACTGTTACACTATCTACGAGTGTGACGAGCAGGTTACTCGCCACGTAAACGCCAGCCCTTATACAGTAGCAATACCACTCGAAACTTTGAATTACAAAGTATCCCAGCTCTTATTATACTTCATACGTCTCATAATACCCAGTAATTTTACTGACTTCATTGACTTCCAACTGGTGTATAATAGTGCACACTGCTTTTTGTCGACCGAAACGGTTATGTCAAATAAATAAAGAAAAATTAATTATTATCTGCAAATTCACATAATGTATTCTGCAAATTGGATCATAAATATCACTTTTATATGTCAACATTCTTTATACTAGATTACTTTTATTTTTATCTTTTATCGGCATTTTGTGGCTAGCCATGAGAAGAAATGCCGAAACAAACTCATGGGTTATGGCCTCTTTTAATGTCCAGACATTGACTTCCAGAACAGTAAAAAAAAATACAATTTTAAAATTAATAATAATAATAATATAATAATAATATCATTTATTTCAACCAACATGGATCATAATAATTACATTACACATATTAGAATAAAATTATTTAACATATTACGTATACGTTTTAATTACAAATGTACTAATTTAATTACAAAAATTAATATTTTTCTTAAAAAATATTAAAAAATGTTAACATACGTTAATGTAAAAATGTCATGTTTACGTGTTGCATAAACCTTTTAGTATCCAGAGACAATAATTCAAGATGGGTATTGGATAATCGAAGCGTCTCGCAGAGTTATTGGTTTACCGCGCAATCGCACTTAATAACAATAAATTACTTCGTTATAAAGTTGCACCTCTATTTATAATTATTTATTTATAGCTGCCAATGAGAAATTACGAGGTGTGCGTCTGTCAAATTATTGTAGGGATGGGGCCTTTTCGGTCTCTCGGTTGTTAAGACTGTTTTTTTCGTCGGAAAATGTTGACGAAGTGGTCGTGGTTGTCAAGATGGTGCTACAAGGATAGTTGTCAATGTCGTCAGTTTTTTTATTATTTAATTGAATGACGAAACGAGTCAATCGATCGCCTGATAGTAAGCTCCACGCCCATAAACAGAAGCAACACAAAACAGAACTTTGAATTATAATGCACTGCATGGCACTGAACTGCGCTCTGAAATTTGTCTGAAGGCACTCATCATTGTTATTATACTTGATTCAATTAATTTTACTAGTAAATCGTCTTTTGATTAACATGAACCATAACACAACAAATTTCATTAGCATTTTACACGCTTAACCGAATAGTCCAGCGGGCCAATTCTCGTATTAAACATTAACTGAGACTCAACTTTAACCAAATTGAGATTAGACTACGAATTGAATAAAATGTGGCATTCTGATCCGCTTAAAGTTCCAATATCATTCCGGTAGCATTATGATGTCAATTTGATATCATTTCAATTCCAAAGTCCAAACTAATGTCAGCCACCACAGACTAAATTATAAAAAATGTAAAGCGAATGTTATAATAAAGTTGCCAGCGGACAAAATATATTGGCATTGTGAGTAATTTTGGCGATTTGAATTGGATGGAAAAGTTATTACTCTAGCACGAAGTTATTAATTTAAAATTTGATTAATAGATTTTATAATTTATTAATTGATTGCTCATGTTTCCCCTAAATAGAAAACCCGTTTTTTTCGGATATCTGTGAATTGTGAGTGAAAACATATGCGTTAATTTATTGTCGTGGTGGGTCACCCAGTGATTACACCTTTGTTATTGCAGGCTCAAAGTACTAAGATCGAGAGCCGTAAAATTTTTATTAAAAAAGAATGTCTATTGTTTTTGTTCCGTGATTTAATTTTGTTGTGTATGTTATTTAAATACGTATCTTACAATTTTTATAATAAGTTAATTATGATTATCAATTGCGCGCGATAAATACTAATTGAAAGTTGAAACAATATCGTGAGTTAATTATTAGTGGACTGTTAGTAAAGTGTTAGTGAAACAATGACTAAACAATTAGAACTGTTTGTGGATTTCACTGAAGCAATTCGGATCACCAATTCTAGGCCGACTCTGAAGGAGGAAGGACAGTGTATTATCCAAAAGGTTATGTTCACACGGTGCAAAAAACATGGATTCAGCTGCAATGTGTAATATGTGTGTGTATGTAATAGTGTATTGTATTTTTATTGTTAATATATAATGTTTCCTTACGACTTTGTGATTTGATTGTTACATATTTACATAGAATATTACCCATGCATATAAACAAATATCGATATGATTGACTATGTTTCAGTTAATTCACAATATCATTTAAGTTACATTGCGATGTCATTTCAGTCAACTTGCAATATACTTTTGATTGCATTACAGTTTTAATGGTTTACGGAATGCCACTTGCAACTTTCTTGGCACTGAAACTAGATCGGAATGATATTTTGAACATTTTTAATTACCAGAATTGGCCCGCTGATATATTATAATGTATGATAGTGATAATTTTAATTAATAATGTCTATTAACAATAGACAATCATTTAGCGCGGTGTTCATTATAATATAATTCAAAGAATTAATTAAATAAGGACTTTTAAAGATGGGTCGATCGTTGTAATATTTTGCTCTAATGATTTCTTACGTTTACGCGAATATTACGCATTGAAATAAAACTAATTTAAACGGATTTTATCGCCGGACCATCATCAAACCTTAATAAGTTTAAACTGAAGGTAGATAATGTAACATTAACATTTTGGGACAACCTACACCTCAGTCCACCCCGTGACCAAGAAGGCTGAAAAGATTTTGAAACGTCGGGTTCAAAGTTAATAAAAAAACCGCAATAAAATCCGTTTAAATTTATTTTATTTCAATATCTTTATCAACTTATTTTAGGCTTAGCTTTTGATAATGTTGTATCTACATACATCCCCGTAGCGAGAGAGCGAAGATTATCCCGACCGATTACAGAACTAATAATATTCTCAACCAACTAAAAAAAGAGGTTCTATATACGACACGCATGAATGTATATGTTACGGTGTATGCAAGTTTGTTTGCGATTTTTTCAGAAACCAATGTATTCATTTTGAATATTATTTAACTAACAAAGTATACGCAGCGATAGCTCAGCGGGGAGTGGTACGGACTGTCGAGACGGAAGTCGCAGGTTCGAAACCAGCCTCAAGAGCATACATCTTTGACTTCTCTAAGTTACGTGTATATTAATTGTTAATTATCGCTTGCTTTAACGGTGAAGGAACATCATCGTGAGGAAACCTGCATACCTGAGAACTCGATAAGATGTTTCGAAGGTATGTGAAGTCTGCCAACCCGCATTAGGCCAGCGTGGTGGACTAAGGCCTAACCCATAGATTATACACTTATATACTGACATAGATACGCCACTATGGGGGCAAAAAATGACGTATAACTGTATCCTCTACGGTTAGATGGCGTGCTTGTACAAATTTGTTTTCGTTCTGCTCCTATAGATGGCTCTTGAATAAGTTTAAATTTAAAAATATTTTATATATTTTCTAATAATCGAGTAAATTATAAAAATACCTACAATTCATGTTACAACATGAAGATTTGGTAAGTATTTTTATTAATTTACTGATTATGTAACAATGCAGGGTTGAAAAGTAATATAAAACACTAACTTCGAGAGCTTACAATATTTATTTATTCAGCGTTTTCTTTTTAAATAATATTCAAATGCCTGTTTTTTTATTTGGTCATTCCTATCGAAAATTTTAAGTTTTCCATATAATAATCTATTTACCCCAAGACACCAACTGTGTGCAATCAACTTAATAGATAGATTACAAATAAAATCAAATAAATCAACCTTATGTTTCCTACAAGTTATGATTTTAAAATCACATGCACAATCAATGAAAAATATGAAACGATTTTTTAATTTTTTTGTTGTAGGGTTATCCCGAAGGCATGCAACAATCACGTAATATATATTATTCATTAGATCTATAAAACCATTGCTTGGGTGAAATAATGATTTCTTTGTGTAATCAATTTCATAATTAAACGAATTGAAATCAACACAGGATCTACATAACTTACTTAAACAATTAGCACAATTTTTAAAAATTATTGATTTCGATTTCTTAATCACATAGCCTGTTATATATTTTTTTGATTCAGCATGCAATAAAGAATCATTATTTTTAATTTCCGCCATAACATTTAGTAAACCATCAATGTTACATGCAAAATCAACATGAGATGCATCAAGAGTATCTACAATCAGATAAGATATTGAATGCATAACGGTATTAAAATCTTCTTCACAATTAGCACCTGCATAATGGGGTGTAATTGTATAATTATTAACAATCAATGTTTTAAATGCATTCATAAATTGAATACAGTTTGGATTAACATTTCTAATACCGTTACTTCTTATACTACTAAAAAAAATCTCTAAAGGATCTTGATTAAAATTTCTAGCTACTAAATTAATTATTTTATGAGTCACTGATAAATATTCCCACATTTCTTTAAATGTTTTAATATTTGCAATCCAATTTCTTATTGAAGGAATCATTTCATATTTATTGTGATCAACACCATTTCTTCTAGTTACTGATTTAAATTTCATTGTTTCTAAAATTGGAAGTAAATTATCCCACAGTTGGAAGTGGGGGCAATTCTTTTTTATACAGCTTTTATAGATTTTAGAGTCATCTTTATAGGAATGACCATTGAAAGAATCAAATAATTGATCGAAAATTAAAAGAAAATCTGCAGTCTCCTCGCACTCAGCCGGTAATATTCCATGTCCTGAAAAAGAAACATAACAACATTGTTTTAATTTTGTGCACTTCTACGACACTACCTTTCGAATACTATAACTTTTATTCTCCTCTTTTTATAATGAATATGTAATAAGGTATTAAATTAAAACTTTTGATCTAGACAGACGTGCTTGGTACACTCACATTTCTTCAAAGATTATGTTTCATGTCACATGTAACACTACTATTTTTTTTTACTAGCCCTGTATTATATACATCCCACTGCTGGGCACGGGTCGCCTGTACTGAATGAGAGTGATTAGGCCTTAGTCCACCACGCTGGCCTAATGCGGGTTGGTTAGACCTTCGAAAAATCTTTTCGAGTTCTCAGGTATGCAGGTTTCCTCACGATGTTTCCTTCATCGTTAAAGCAAGCGATAATTAACAATTAATATACACGTAACTTAGAAAAGTCAGTGGTGTAATGTTGTGAACGAAATATTGTAGATTAAAGTAATGTAATTATCAATTTAACTGTGAAGGTTTGCCTGATTATTCTACCCTACTGGAGCAACTGCTATACATATGGTGCAAAACTACTAACTCTATTGAGTCACTGCTCACTTGTCATAAATACTAACATATTATTACAAACAAAATAATGAATAATCTGTGTGTACCGAGACCAAAATATTTTTAAAATAAAATATGACTGACCGCTTGATAGGTTTGTTGTGGATTCTGGCTGTAGTTCTAATTGCTGTACTGTGCCTGATGTAGATGGCTCCACCTCAAAACTTGGTTCAACGGATGATTTAATTATGTGCACACATTGTGGCAAAGCTGTAAAATACAATAACACTAAATGAAAAAAAAACACTGTTTACTTTACCATCACTATTATTTACATTCTGCTAAACTTAGTTTGTTTTTTTATTCAAGGATATTTGTAATCCAATGAACTAGCCATAATTCCATGAATGAGTTTTTGATTTTGGTTTTCCAAACTAAAAATATTGTGAACTGTCTTAAAATTCAACATAGAACACAAATACATGTATATTAAATAAAAAATGCTTACATAAATTTAATATAGGGATAGCATTACTTGTCAAACGTCTGCTTGGTGATTTATAGCAATCCTTGAAATGTCTATGGCAAATGCGAACAGAATTATATATATATATATATATAGTTATTTCCCCTCTCTTGAGTTGCAACGCCAAGTACAGACTTCCACTGGTTAAACTTGTCCGTGTGAGGATATTCCCATTTAGGAAACCGATGCAAGGGTCCTGTAAATTAAAATCCCACTTTATTGTAACAGAATTTTCTACTCGTAAAGTAATGGAATACATTAATTATAATAAATCTGAACTGTAAGTAACAAATCCTTCGCTTAAATATAAAATATGTAATTCGATACGAACTGTTATTGTATTTTTGTTGATTTGAGATATAAGAAATATTAACAAACTCACCATCGATATCACACCCAAAATAACATATTAATTGAGCTGCTTTCGGCATTTTCAAAATCCAAGTTCGCAAAAATGATAATATCAAAGTCCGTGTAATTAAGCGCCAAATTGTCAGATATGCGATCAGTCCGGGGTCCAAATAACAAGCCAATCGTAACACGTAGGTAGATCAGAAACCAGTATTCAATCCAAGTCGTAAATAATATCACCGAAATATCACCGTAAAACGCACACCGTATTCAAAACCAACGAAAGCAATTAATTCAAAATATGGCTGAAATAACCAGTGTTGCCAGTACCCGATATTCAACAGTTACGCATTACGTATAATATATGTGTATAATCTATGCCCGATACTGTTAAAACAGTTAACACAAAAGAAACACGTTTACATAGTTATTAACGTATAAGTAGATAGTGAGATTACTTTCTACTTTTGATAACGAATATATCATGCATCTCTTGAATAAAAAAATAAACAACATTCAAAAAAGTTCATTGTTTGTAAAGTCGTTTTAATGTGGAACAGAGGAGAAAGAGTTGTGTCAGAATCGTGACTTGTAGCACTCAATAGTGTCTGCCTATCCCCGTGGTATATAGGCGTGAGTTATATGTATGTCAAATAAATGTCTGTCGGATATTACTATTGCTTACTACTGCTTATAATGTAGTATATAATATTCAACGAAAATATTTAGCTCTAAATATATATACATAGGTGCATTGAGTAGGTTATAATTATATTGAGCTGAGTAACACGTCAATAATAAAACAGGGTCAAAAGTGACACAACATGTTACAAAATGACGCGCTGGCAACTCTGCACGAGAATCAAGCTATCCCTAAATGTACCTTTACAATGTTGCCGTAATGACAAATATTTCTGATGTTATTTAATATTTTGATTTGATTATAAATTAATCTTTTTGTTTAAGTTACTTTCTAAAATCACATGTATGCGACAATATATTACAATTATTTACACAATAATATTTGTAAATCTGTAAATATTTTTTTTTAGTGCCATCTGTTATCACTTTTTCAATTTAATAATTATAATTGACGGTCCTCAGTCACTACTAGGCGCTAGTTTGTATGATTTATTTTGAATTGAATTAATGTAGGAGAGTTGCATAGCCCTGGCCTAACCCCTCTCATTCTGTAGAGGAGGCCCGTGCCCAGCAGTGGGACATGTTTAATACAGGGCTAGTAAAAAATAAAAAAAAAACAAAGTCTACATACCTTCAGGAAGGTTTAAGAAGGCTTAAATGAATTACTAATTTATTATGATTATCTTATAAAATAAATTACGTAACACATTAAATTATTTACTGCAGTGGCACTTATACTGTATCGGTTCTCAGCAAAAATATTGTGACCTTGCGTCTTATTAGGTGTCATTATGTTATCAGAAACGGTTGTTTTTGCGATAATCATTAATCCATGATTATTACCTGTAGCAATTTTACTTTGGATCGTTAATTCGGTAAGTTGACTAGTATTATAAATAAATTATATTTTGTGTTATTTATAGTACATTTGATAATCGTTCAAGTTCTAATAGGGCACAAAAAAAAATTACAGGGAAGAAATAAATTAGTGTGTATCTAAATGCAGTCATGCCAAAACGGATAATAACTTTTCCGTTTTAAATCTGCAAAGAGTTTGTTTTAGTTTTTTTAAAGACTATTTTTTTTTTTTTACTAACCCTGTGTTATTTACGTCCCACTGCTGGGCACGGGCCTCCTCTACTGAATGAGAGGGATTAGGCCTTAGTCCACCACGCTGGCCTAATGCGGGTTGGCAGACTTCACATACCTTCGAAAATCTTATCAAGTTCTCAGGTCAAAGCAAGCTATAATTAACAATTAATATACACTTAACTTAGAAAAGTCAGTGGTGTTTTTTTTTATCCTGGCTCGGCAAAGTGACTACGCTACACCTGATGGTAAGTGTAGCGCAATCCGAGAATATTGTCGACCAACGAAAAACAATGTGTCCATCGTTGGTCGGCAAGATCATGCCGGCCTGCCAAAGGGCCAAGAGGGAGGGGAAGGAAAAAGGGATGGGAAAAGGGTGAGGATCAGGGGGCAAGCCCCCTGGGGAAAACCGGATATACACTGGCTGACCCTGGAACGCGACCCACACAAGGTGGGCCACTATGGCAGGTTTTAGCACCAGTGTACGGTGGTCGCTATCCGGTCGGATACAAGTATCCTCCCACCAGCAAGGTGTATGCTCTTGGGGCTGGTTTCGAACCTGCGACTTTCGTCTCGACAGTCCATACCACTCCCCGCTGAGCTATCGCTGCTTAAAGACTATTTATCTTGTCTAATTACTTCGTTTTTGTTTATAACCACCTATATTTTACCTTCTCTGCGTCACTCATAGGTAAACTGGTAAAGGATGCCTCCGCCTTTATGCATGTCTATTATATAAAAATAAGTCGGGTTTTCCTTCCTGACGATATAACTCCAGAACGCACGAACCGATTTCCACGGTTTTGCATTCGTTGGAAAGGTCTCGGGCTCCGTGAGGTTTATAGCAACGAAAATCTAGGAAAAATTTCAATAGAAAAGCGGGAAAATAGGGAAAATCATTTTTTAAATACAGCGCCATCTCTGATACATAGCATGTACTACAAACCAATATTTTAAGTAGATGGCATCGGTGCGTGACACATTGCTGACAGATGGCGCCACTGTTAGGCTACTTTTATCCCGGAAAATACAGATCACGCGGGCGGAGCCGCGCGGGACAGCTAGTCATGTATAAAAACTTTTAATAGATAAATACCACTCCTTCTGCACCATTTCATTGGGGTGGAGTGTTTTAATCATTACTCCAAATTAGAAAACTCATAAATTACATACTCAAAAATAAAACGGTAAATGACGATGATAATTAAATTTTAAACGAGTAGTAAAATTATAATTAATGATGGTAATTAGGTATTTACAGATTAGTAAAAAACATTCCACGATGGTAATTAAATTGAAGGACTGAATTTAATAATACAGTAAAAAATATATTAAACACTATTAGTAAAGAAAAAATAGTTTTTATGTGTACTGCATTAAAAAACCTTGAATAGTTCAAACTTATCTTGCCATTTTACGGATTAACAATCTTCGGGTAAAAAGAACAGAACTCGTTAGGAATCTAATGATCAAAACTAAGGGACTGACTCGTAGACATTCAAGGGTTTCGTAATCAACCTTCGAACTCATCATTGCTTCACGTCGACCTAACATCGTCACTGGTTCGTAGAAAAGCGAATAAGCCATTTCTCCACGAAGTCGTTTTACGCAGCAGAATAAATTCATAAGTCATTTGTAACCGATTTATACACGGTGGCGGTTTGTAAAGTACTAGCTTTTCCTCGCGGCTACGCCCGCGTCATGTGCTTTTGACGGGATAAAAAGTAGCCTATGTTACTCAGTGATAATGTAGCTTTCTAACGGCAAAAGAAATTTTGAAATCGGTCCAGTAGTTTTTAAGTTTATTCGTTATATACAAAAATACAAATCTTTCCTCATTATAATATTAGTATAGATGAAACAAACCAACACACAAATATCAAAGAAAGGCCTTTTGGGCATATCAATACTGATAAACAGCACATGTAGAAAGTTTGGTATCTATTTTTATAGCATAGATTGGCAAACGAGCAAGTGACCTGATGGTAGGTGATCTCCACCACCCATGAATGCCTTCAAACCAGAAGAATCGATGAGCGTTGTTAACCTTAAAGGAAAGGGATAATTAAGGGCTTATAGGGATATCTCGCTCACCGTACGAAACGCAGCAGCAAGCCGCTACTCTACATCGGTTCTCTGTGAGACAGTGGTGACGACCCAATCGAGTCCACCCGTTCATGCTGTAGACAAAACTGTCAACAGCGTAGCTCTAATACTCATTGCATTATCTTGTTTACAAATATATAATAAAGATATTTTATTAACCAAGTTAAAGACCCAACAATCCAAACTACTCAAAAATACTATTTACCGTAAACTACAAAATCTGACCGAAAATTCGGCACATGTTTTAAGATCGAAAAATATTTCTTACACATCTCTACTATAATTAATACATAGTAAGATATTGTTATTGGTTCTGAGAGAATGATTCATATTATTTGTAATTAATCTTTCCAGCGTGCTCGAGATGAATGCAATGCAATGCTCGAGAGAAGTTGTACTATTATGTTCCGGTTTGAAGGACTGTCGTCAAGCAAGAGTGTGCAAGCACTGTTGTGTTTCGGTTTAAAGGACATTGAAGCCAGTGAAATTACTGGGCATTATGGAATTAATATCTTATGTCTCGGGATGACGAGCGCATTTCAGTGTCATGCAGTGCTTTGTAATTTAAAGTTCTGTGTGGTGTTGCGATCAGGGGAGAGCTTTGCTCGTCGCGTAATTCAACAAAAAAAGAATATTAAATGATAACAAGTCGCAATGTATTTGCGGTCATTAATTGAGGAGTTCAAAATCTTATTTTTTTTTTTCTTAAAATTTAGTCTTATTACGGGACAAAAATGTTTCTGTGGCTCGCAAAATTATAACTGTACCTAATATAGATGTCTAGACATAGGTGACAAAATTAACACTATTATTAGCTTAATTTGCGATCTGTAACATGAGTATGATACTTTACCCTTTCAATTAGTCAGGCTAGTGGGTCGCCAGTGTTGCCAGATTATTTCAAATTGCCTGTAATTTCATGAAAATAATCCGGACAAAGAAAATAAATAACTGAAATTAAAAATCTTTTAGAATAAACACCAAGTTATTAAAATAAATTTATTTTTGTGATACATCAACTTTAATATAAACTTCTACTTGTACAGTCACACGTGGTACTTAGATTTTTACTAGAAAAATACATGTGTACATAAGTGAGAATTTTGGATTTACGGCGTCCCACTTAAAGAAAGAGCTGCAGGATGTCGTCCCGCCTACAGTGGGCCATCTGGCCACACTAGTCGCCAGTCTTAATAATGCCAACCTGGTTCACTTTTACAGCAGTTAATTAGCGTTAGTAAGGGTAAAATTAAAATAGGCGCCGAGAGATGTCAATGAAACATAATTTTTTAAGCATGTTTGACAGCGCCATCTGTTGTCGAGTAGCAATAATGGAAATTTCTTAGCGCCTAGTAATTTTAATTACATGTTTAGAAATTAAAACAAAATTCGCCATAAAATCTAAGTGGTCGCTATCCGGGTGGATATAAATATCCTACCACCAGCAAAAGTTATTTATAAGTTTTCACTCAATACAAAACCGTCGCTAGAGGCCGCTATACTCAATTGAGTTTACCTTAAGAAATTATAATAATAACTATATCATGCTTGCGGCTCCGCGCCCGCGTGAACTGCTTTTTATGGATAATAAGTAGCCTTTAACCGTCTCCAGGATCCAATCTATCTTTGTACCAAAATTAATAAAAATCGGTTCATCAATTTAGGCGTGAAAGCGTAAGAAATAAACAAACTCTCTTTTACATTTATAATGTTTAGGATGAATAAAAAAACACCTAACAGTCACACATAGTCCTGACTCCTGACCCCAGACTGGGTTACCCTGTACGGTTGGGTATCAGGAACTACAAGGACTTGCGGTCCCACAACACCCAGACCCAAAACAAATATTAGTGTATCATACAAACACTTGTCTCGTTGCGGGAATCGGACCCGCGGCCTCTCGCTTCGCAGACGGCTACTCAACCACTGCGCGTGTAGTTCATTTCATTTGTGCACACCTTGCCATGTGTGAGTGGGCTTGTAAATATGTAGTTTTGATTACTATGGCAAAGTCGCGTCATCCCTCGTCCTATACTTAATATGGACAGGCACACAGTCATTGTATAGAACTATAAATATCGCTTCTAGAGTTATTTAATGCACATAAATGACCAGTTTGAGTTTTTTAGCATAGACCGGCAAACGAGCAAGTGGGTCACCTTTTTTTTATCCTGGCTCGGCAAAGTGACTACGCCACACCTAATGAAAAATGTAGCACAATCAAGGAATAGTGTCGACCAACGACAAAATATAGTGTGTCTATCGCAGGTTGTCAAGATCATCATGATCCTGCCTAAATTCACACACCTGCCTGCATTTTTCACACTCCGTTTAAAAGACCCCATATTATAGGCAGGAGGGAACACGTGTGCCGGCAAACTATTCCACAGTTTAATGGTCCGGCAGAAGTAAGATTTTCCGAACTGTTTAATTCGATCCGAGATGGAGGAGACCACTAAGCTGTGGCTCCGCAAGCCAGCACGCGTGGTTCTGTTAAGAAAAGGTTTGGTGACCACCGATAAACTAATTTTTTGTCGGTGGTCGCTGGTTTTTTGAACTGCACTGCGCTTACATCAGGTGTGCAGTCACTTTGCCATGCTCGGTCTATTTATGCCGTCAAGCAATAGTGTGTAAGCACTGTTGTGTTTCGGTTTGAAGGACATTCATGCCAGTGAAATTACTGGTCATTATGAGACTACACATATTATCTTCTTACCGCGTTGGTGAAGTTTGTACTTATGGTAGATCCATATTAATTTAATATGCGATGTATACGAATGTAGTTCCCATTATGGCCGCTATGTTACACGTGGCGGTCGTGTGACGTTATCATATTGACAAGATAAACAAAAGTATTATATTATTATGTATATTATGTACACATATGTAGGTTTAACTGGTAATTTGTATTTATTATGGCCTCATCAGTATAATGGCAGCGTACTAGTCTCAGAAACCATGAGGTTTTCGATTCAAATCCCAATCCCAAATATAACTATTTGTGCATGAAAATTGAAAAATTACACACGATTTGCCCTGGAATGTGTCGAAATAAGCTTCGCTTACGCCTACGGGGGTTATGAACATAAGCGCCTATATAAGTATGTAAATACTTAACTAAATTGAGTAAGTACTCAAGTTACATTTTACTAAAATTCAGGGATAATAACTTTGCCGGGCTGAAGTTTCTTTACTCGCCTTTTATGTCTCCCTACACTCTTTACTCAGTCAGGGGTCAATTCGCGTCGAGGGAGCTAGATTGCCTAGGTTGTCTAATTTGGCAAATAGAGGTGATTCTATAAATAAACACGATACCCTTTAGTCAATGAATACTATATCCCCACGGTGCACCAGTTATTTCGCGCGCAATGTACGTTTTCTATTTATTTTTACTAGAAAATCAAACAGAAATGTATCCTTTACATTAATCACTTGACATTATAATCGAACCGAACACAAGGTTAAAGCACTCCAGTTTAAAACAACTTCAAACCGGTCCCAATGCAAATATTTAATACCACTCACCGGTCCATTTAAATCCACACTTGAAGCTGTGTTTATCGTAAAAACTTCTGTACTTTCAGTCATCTTATTCACACAGTCTAAACCCATATTTTATAATTCACAAATACTAAAACACTGGCTGTATAAACACGATAAATTAAAAGTAATATTTAATCTGACAGTTTTGTTTTTAATTTCAAGCACTGGCCACTATCACGAGAAAAGTTTAATTAAAAAATAAAATAAAATAAATATTTATTTTTAAACAAAGTGGCAAAAGATGTATGTATTGCCATGGTTGTGTGAGACAACTGACAACCGGCCGCGGTAGACGCGATGACGCATGTGTGTGTAGCTGGATGTGGTATCGAGTTTTGTACTGATTGAAAGATAGCAAATTATACGGGTGTTTTAAGGTTCCGTGGCTCATAATAACAAAATATTAAAAAAAAGTTACGACAACACTCCATCACGCGTTGCAACTTTAAATCGTGGGACTTAAGGAGATTTGGGCCTCCGGAAATCTTACTCACCGTAGCAAACCTAATAGCGAGCGGCTACATTAAGTCTGGTCGGATTTCTGTTAGACGATGGTAAGATCTGGTAGATCCAGCCCATTCATGCTCTAAATAAAACTGTCTACAGCGTAGCTCTACTACTAAACTATGTATTCACGAATTCCTTCAACAAAAACCTTGGCATTTGTGATTGACCTAGCATAAAGAAATTTTGCTAGAAGAAAGATCTCACGACACAAGTAAAGGAAAAAATCCGTAAATCTGTAGGTATATTAATTATGTATATATTTTATATTTCTTATTGCGATTATAAACTAATTTTTTCTTATTTATTTAAAGCAATATTTGTCCTAATTTAAGTAATATCGAATATCCGAACCAATTATGTGGTTGTACAAAATCCTCGTGAGCAGTCCGACTCGCACTTGACCGGTTTTTTACCTTTATACTTTGTTGTGTAATATAAAAACTTGTTTTATCTTCATTCAGATTCGAAGAATATATCTCTTATATAGCTATGAGTCATGTTTCACGGATCGATATAGGGAATATTATGATATTGGTGTGTCTTTTCTTCTTAAAAAACTGGATGCTTATGGGCGGTGGATATCATGTACTATCAAGTTGCTCGTTTGCCGGCCTCTGCTATAAAAATAACAAATGATCTAAATCATTGCGCGAATAAACCACTATAACAAGACCCGCCGCAGCGCCCGCCGCGTGACCGTGATCTGCCATCAAGCATCGAACGAAACTATGCAATTTGTGCAACCAATACAGACGGGGAGGTGGGGGAGGACTGTATTTCATCTCAGGTAATAAAGGCTTCTAAATATGTCATGAGATGATGCATCTACATCAGCAACTATTACATTTTTTTTTATTTGATTGAATGACAAGACGAGCAAGGCGCTCGCCTGATGGTAAGCGCCATGCCTGACCATAAACAGAAGCAACACCACACAAAACTTACAGAGCACTGCATGGCACCGAAATGCGCTCGTCACCCCGACACATGAGATTTCAAGTCTCATAATGCCCCGTAATTTCACTGGCTTTAATGTTCTTCAAACCGAAACACGACAGTGCTTAGACGGCCTCTCGCATACGAGGGACCTACCACAAATATATTACAATACCTCTTATATGTTTTTTTTAACTCCGTGGTGTTGTAATTAGTTCTTTGCTAATGAGTTCTTTAATTTTAACTAAGTCATATTGCGTATCTAATAATAGTATGAATAATAATCATTACTGATAGCGATAGCAATCAATATGCCAGGTGATGTGACTTAGATATTTAAAAATAAACACTAGGAAATCTTTAATCTTATCAAATTTACAAGGTGGTAGGTCCCTCGTATGCGGGAGGCCGTGATATGATATATAACTTTTCGATAAATATGGAATTGCTTCTTCCCTCTTCGGAGTGTGAAGAAGAATTTCTACAGGCCAGCATGATTCTGGTGACCATTGATAAACTCATTGTTTGTCGGTAATTGTTGTTTTTTTTTGGGCTATACTGCGCTTACCATCAGGTGTAGTGCCGTGCTCGGATAAAAAAAATAAGCCATCAAATGACGCTTTTTTCGATTAGCCATCTTTATAAAAACTTGAAATTTCTCTTCATTTTCAGCATCTGTAACGGCTTATTTTTTATTAGGCTTCCTCCCACGCCCACTAAGCCACATCTAGTCTATTAGAACGATATTAGCTCTATGGTATGCGTCATAAGTGCCGGTGCGAATGCTAATGTATGACACAGTAACGCTGTCTGTTCGTATGTTTGTAACCGTTTGTGGGTCAGTACTGGCACACGCGAGGTCGGATAGTACCATTTAATACAGTAGTAATCTTAGATGCTTATTTACACTTTGTGATGTTGCTATAGGAGATGCATTTGGTGATTATTATCTTTCTTTACATAGTATAAAATGAAGTCGCTTCCGCTGTCTGTTCGCTTAGATCTTTTAAACTATTCAACGGATTTTAATGCAGTTTCCAGCAATAGATAGAGTGATTCATGAGGAAGGTTTATATTGTAATACATACATATTATAGTACAGAAAAGCCAAAAATTCAAAGATTTGTAATGTGATGTCGTAAAAAACATATTTTTACCGTTGCGAAGTCGACGCGGGTCTCTAGTACTTTTATAAATTAACAACTGAACTAGCTGCTTCATTAGGTGTAAATAAGCCTTTGAGTATTGACATTCATTTGACAAAAGGTCGTAATATGATTAGATTAAGTCATTTCAGAATTTTATTTCATGATTTTTCTGGATAGCAAATTGATTGATTTATTTTAGAGATAAGTTAAGTAATTAATTATTATCATAATTGGTACGGTTTGTGATTAAATGCGATACCATATAATATATGCTATAAAGAAATTAAAAAAAACTCGGAACAAGACTACATATTATTTCAAAATTTTTAACTTATTTGATCCATTGAATACATTGATGTTTGATTCAAATATATATTTTTTCATAATATCGTAAATGATTCGTTTCTGCTAGTACCATCAATGTATGGTATATTAGATATATAAAACAAACCTCACTATCTTGGAGTTCTTCGAGGATACATAAACGTTAAATAAAACTAATTTAAACGTATTTTATCGCAGTTTTATATTTTAGTCCCAGCAAAGCTTTCGAAACGTCTGGCCCTTAACCTTTAAATGAGTTTTATTTCAATGTGTAATATTCGCGGATACATAAACGTATTACCGTACTATTCTGACGCAGAATAAAAAGACAATCCTTACTCTGTGACGCTGTGGTATTATTCACAAGCCAGTTCATTCATGCTCTGGAACTAACTGTATTGGGTGTTATATAGATCGTAGAAATGCAAAAAATACTAAAGCGGCAATACGTGAACTTTCCGGTAGAGCGTATTAAAGATATTAATTCCTTCAAAAATATTGGACGGTCAAAGTCAGATATATACATTTGTGTATTATTTCTATATATTAATACTTTCAAGAATATTGGACGGTCAAACTCAGATATAGGTATACATTTGTGTATTATTTCTATACGAACATATTCTTATCGTTGAGGATAAATCGACTTGTGTGTGTCACTCACGGATATCATTATTAATTTAATGCCTCATGTTGCCTACAACCTATCATCTTTAAACTTCGAACATTTATAAAGCAATTTTTAGAGTTTTGGCGGGAATTCTGACAGTGCAGTTCATCGCTTATTTTAATTTATTTCATAAACTAGTTTAGAGTTGTGGTTGTTGTATAATGTGGATTTGTTCAATAAACATTGACGGCGATGAACAGTGAATGGAAACATTGAAATAAGTGAATTAAGCATTGTACTGGAAGGAGTTAATACCAAAACTCCGGCAAGACCTTGAAATCGACCGCACCCGTGTTTTATTGTTCTTGTAAAAATAACTTGAGAAAAAATTATACTTGACACTGGCAAAATGCATATTAATGCGAAAGCCATACATAAAAAAACGGCCTCTCGCATATGAGGGACCAACCTCGTAAACTGTATTAATATAATATAATGTCCATGTCAATGTGTGAGCGATCCATTTAGATATTGAGATGTCATTAATGATTTTAATTTTTAATGTTTGTCTGTTTTATGTGTGTCTAATGTCACGGAAGTGTGGACGCACCTTTAGTGTGTCGGATAAAAAACATTTCAAACGATGGTTTTGAAAAAACCTAAATAGCTCTTCAGTCATATTCAATCCAGCTATTTTTAAAATAATAATTTAACTTTATTGGGGAAGAACCTGATAGTTTATCAGTTGTTAGTGTGTCACCCCACTTCCTTACAGCTGTAATTATCTTTTCGATACAGCAAATTATTTGCGAATTATTTTAATCTATTTTAAAAATGGAAAGTTAATGATATCTTATTACGCAAATATTACGCATTGAAATAAAACTGATTTAAATAGATTTTATCGCGGTTTTTTATTAATTTTGTCCACGTGACCACGAAGGCTGAAAAGCTTTCGAAACGTCGGGATCAAAATCAATAAAGAACCGCGATAAAATCCGTTTAAATTAGTTTTATTTCAAAGGGAAGGTTCCACCAATACTAACAGGATCAGACGTCGTTACATCATTTTACTCTACTGCGTAGGAAGAAATCTTAACAGAGGTTTTCTTGCAATTTTACCACCTATAATAAATAAATACACACAACAGTCACACACATAGTCCTGAGTCCACAGTTAGATGCGAGTCTTGTGTCGTGGGTATCAGGAACTACGAAAGACTTTCGGTCGCACAACACCCAGCCCCGAAACAAAAATTTGTGGATCACACAAACATTTGTCTCGGTGCGGGGATCGAACCCGCGGCCTCTTTCACAGCCGGCTACTCGCCCGCTGCGCTACGGAGGTTGTCACTATGTAGTTATTACGCCGAGAAAAAAATATCTGACGCATTATTCGATCTGACCGTATCTTATGTACATATAAACCATGGTGACTCATAAAGGTGTACTCGCGATTTCTCCGTGACTCATGGGAATGGCGCGCTACATCTGTGGGGTCACTCGCCTCAAAAGCAGAGTTACCGTTGGATTATCATAAAATTATTTTACTATAAGGAAAATGTGTACGTGCCTGTTACATAACAAATGTTTAAAAATAGAAAGTGGTTTTGCTACTGGGCTTTAGTAAAAAAGGAGGTTCTGAATACGCGCATAAGTATTTGTTTTTTAACACGCTTTTATTAGCTTCAGACGTATGTATGTTGGTATGTTTGTCTGTAATTGTCTTTGAACGTGATTTTGACCTACTTCAAAACGTCGGATAAAATCTTGACAGCGCGATGTAAATTTGCCAATGGCGCCATCTCATGATTTTTTCTTGTCAATTTGTAGCTTAAATGCAATAAAGGTGGCGCTGGTTGTATTGTTGTGTTATTTTGATACGAGTTTAGAACAAAATAAATAAATATTGTAAAAATTAAAACGTCCTTAAATATTTCATTGAATAATTGTTATAAATTACAAATTTATTACCTATAACTGTTATTGAAATTACTTCAGTAGTAAGGGATGTTCGCAAAACACTTTTTTTAACACGCTTTTTTATATTATTTACAATTAGTGGCAGCAATATAATAGAACATTGGATTATAGTCTACATGACACATTAAAATAAAACAAGAAAAAAATTAAGAGATGGCGCCACTGGCACATCTACATCGCGATGTCAAGATTCTCCAGCGAATCATTATCTCCGACGCTTTGTATGAACTATGGGTGTTGTCCGATTGATCGGGTACACGCCGAGTAATGTCAGTACAAAAAATATGGTTCATAGAAAATTACAGTGCAACGGTTGATACTGACATTTCGCGCCCCTCTTTCGTCGTCTTCACCCCCGCCGACACCAGTCGCCATTTTGGCAATGTGTCACTGTCAAGAAAGAAGCGTCCCTCATTGCTTATTTCGTGTTGATAAGAAGTGTTTGCGTCGATTAAATTCCGCCCTTTTAAATCCACAAATACAGCAATATTCCGTGACATTTCGACATTTATTACAATGTTTCGAAAGTGTTGTGTACCAATAGTTTACGAAAGGATGTTAAATTGCATCAATTTCCTGCAAGGAAAGAGAGTAAAGCGCGGTGGTTACAGTGCCTAGATAAAGAAAATATTTATGAAAACACCAAGAACATATATGTTACCCATAACCATTTTGCGCAAAGATTTGTCAACCTGGCGACAAATCGCTTGAACTGTAACGCTTATCCAAGTTTATTTACTAACCTGAATACTTCAGGCAACTCGTCAATGGTTGTGGAAGAAACAGAGGTAAGCTACCTTTTAAGTGGAAGCTACAATTTTTTCTACAGATACTGGTTTGATTAATTTATTTCTTGTTGTTTCTAGTTTATGTGAACGACAGTATTGATCACACTTATGCACGGAAGCGTCACATCG
Source organism: Amorpha juglandis (assembly GCA_949126905.1). Taxonomy (NCBI): domain Eukaryota; kingdom Metazoa; phylum Arthropoda; class Insecta; order Lepidoptera; family Sphingidae; genus Amorpha; species Amorpha juglandis. Next base: position 2,767,714 of record OX421383.1, read on the forward strand.
ACCATACATACTCGCAAATTACCGAAAGCACCTCGAATAAATTGCCACGCTCCGACATTAATGGTATGTAATACTAAATATAATCAACAATTACATCAAACATTTACAATGCTATGCTTGACTTACTCATAATATTATATTTGGTTGAAAATAATAGTATTAAACACCATGCTGGGCCTAGTGAGGGTTGATAAGCTTTACAAACCTTTATGCAGGTATTCTCACGATTACTTTACCTCTTCCATTAACATACATACATATGCTCACACTAGTAATAGTTGCAGTCGATGGGTTAGGTATAGGTGTAAGTCAGAAGTGTGTGCTTTGACCGGTCTATATGGTGTAATTGTAATCTTTTTGGAATCAAATAAAAAAGGACAATATTAACAGAAATGTTGACCAATGATGTCTATGATATATGAATTATACCATTTATTGATCCGTATACCTTTTTATTTCCTTTTTTTTAACTGTTTTCACTAAAAAATTATAATTCATTTATATTACCAGCTGAGGAGATGGAATGGAAATTATTTCCCATTTTTATTTCAGGGCATAGTATCTTACTATCTATACGTATAATTCAAAATAAATTAAGAAAAAAACATTATACAAAATATTTACTATAACTCCATGTTTATGTAACCCCATCGTTGTCTTTGTGGTTTAGTGGCAGCGAAAATTGGCTGTAGACCTGACAGTTGCAGTCCGATTCCCGGGTTGGACAGGGTAACACTTTGTGTGGGTTTTGTAATACATCAGGCAGGCATCCGGTCTCAAAACCTGAGTCAAATATTTTCTGCAAACATGCTTGTGTTAGAGTGGTATATAGTTAAATGAAAGAAAATATTTATTTTAACGATACTTATCTATTTCAGCTCTGTATCCTGATGGAAGACCTGTCAGTAACACCATGCGGAATATAGCAGAAGCTGCATCAAAATTATGAGACCAAGATATTTTAAATCAGATTGATATCTGATTTGAAACTGAGAACTCTGCAGCAACACCTCACTCACCCGTATCAGAAAGAAAACAAGGCAATAAAAATATTGAGTTTGATGAAGAAGATATTCAGGAACAAGCAAGACGAGAAAGAATAAATATTAATTCTAGAGCATAATATACATCCGGATGGGTAACACGAAAAATACTTAAAAAAATTAATTGTAAAGAATGTAAGAATAATTTGCTAAGTGACGACAGTAGTAAAAAAAATAAAAACATTCCTAAATAAAAGTTTGTTTTAATCCTTATTTGTAGAGCCCTAATAATACGTATTATAATTTTAATAAGAATTATCAAGTAAAAGGGATGAAACAAATAAATATTAAATAGGCTGTATGATTCATTTAAAAAAAATATATAATAGGCTGTATGATTTTTGTTCCATCGCCTGCATTACACACATAGTACGTAAAGAAAAAAAGTTATGTCATGTTCAATTGCAGCAATTCGCATTACGGTTCAATGACAATGTACCTGACATGGCGGTCTGAACGTCAGTTCTCTAAGTAGTCTGTGATCGGGTACAGTTTTACAAATAGCTTGTTAAACAAGCCATTCGTAAAACTTGTTTCTTTCCTACCTCCTTCGTGACATTTTAACGTAGCGAATTTTCCAATCACAAAGATTCGAAAGAAGTTTCACTTCAAAAAATGGTAAAAATAATTAAAATACACCTTTTTATAGAAAATCAAACTAAAAAATTAAAAATAAATAATAGTTTAAAAAAACTAAAAAACACGCTTTTACATAAAATCCAACTAAAAAATAAAAAATAAATTTTAATGAATTCGAATTAGGAATAGTGTACAAAATTTAAAAATATATATAAATTAAGAATAGTGTAAATAAGAAAAAATATGTATTTTATTGTAAAAAAAAGCGTGGGGTGCATGGTCTCAATAGTTATAAAAATATTTTATTGATAGATATGAGTAGAAGGATCATCATTTTGATAATGTCTTAAAAAGCACCCCACGTTTTTTTACAATAAAATACATATTTTTTCTTATTTACACTATTCTTAATTTATATATATTTTTTAATTTTGTACACTATTCCTAATTCGAATTCATTAAAATTTATTTTTTATTTTTTAGTTGGATTTTTTTATATGTGTAACCACGCATAACTGATGATTTTGATGGTTATCCCTTTATTGAATCTCTCTTAAAATAAAATACTTTGCTATACCGACCGGATAGCGACCACCGTACACTGGTGCCAAAACCTGCCATAGTGGCCCACCTTGTGTGGGTCGCGTTCCAGGGTCAGCCAGTGTATATCCGGTTCTCCCCAGGGGGCTTGCCCCCTGATCCTAACCCTTTTCCTTCCCCTACCCCTTGGCCCTTTGGCAGGCCGGCATGATCTTGCCGACCTACGATGGACACATTGTTTATCGTTGGTCGACACTATTCTTGGATTGCGCTACACTTACCATCAGGTGTAGCGTAGTCACTTTGCCGAGCCAGGATAAAAAAAAAAAAAAAAAATACATGAACTTAAACTTTTTTCTTGTTAGTTATTATGATGTTGTAGTTAACGATTAAATAGGGTGTAATAGTTCAAACTTGATCACATTTAAATTTGAAGAAAATGCTGCATCCATAAGGGGATGAAATAAAAAAAAAAAATGGGTGCGTGTACTTATGTACGCGCGTGAGAAGTTATACTTCTTTGGAATCATTAAATAACCAATAATAAGTATTTAACATTAATAATTTAATAATATTTAGTGTTAATTATATTAAATAAAAGTATTTTAATTTATATCAACATATCCACTCCACATGATAGAAGTACATTCTACTCTCTTCACGTTTATGCGAGCCTGGTACTTGTTCCGAATAAGAAAAAAACCTAAAGAGTTTTTCTTTGTCCAAATCGTCATTTGTTTATTAATTACGGCTACTCGCCATGAAAAATGGACATTCTACTCTCTTCGCGTTTATGCGAACCTGGTACTTTTTTTACGGCACCATGTTCCAAATTATAAAATAAAAACCGCATCTATATATAATTATATATATATATATATATTTATATTTATTTATTTATATTTATTTATTTATTTTTTTATTTCACTCATCATTTTTTCATAACGCGCCTAACTTCATACTGCTGGCATAATGTATAACAGATGCCATTAAAAAAAAAAAAAAAAAAAAAAAAAAACTTCATACTGCTCTCACGCGCCTAACTTCATACTGTTAATTTTTTCTGTTAATTTTTTGTGTCACAGGTGCGCGCGCATCTTAAAATTTCACTCTCATCATTTTTTCATAACGCGCCTAAAGAAGTATAACTTCAAAAACTTCGGCATTTATGCATCGATTTTGTTGATTTTTCAACTAATAAAAAAATAAAATAAAATCTTTTCAATAAACATGAAGTTGTCAATAATATTTGTCAAGTTTTACTGTTAGTCATTCCAATTGTCATTTTTAATTTGTTATAATGAATTTACCAGAAATAAAACCATATGAAGACAAGGCAATAGATACTGTGGTATCTGTGATCAACAGAGCTAAAGAGAAGTTGGGTATTCGACTTACTCTAAAGGAACTAGCACGTAAGATATATTCAGTTTTATGTCGGGCAATCGTGGGGTGACTGCTCAACGTCCTCTCACTTATGAAAGGCACTACAAAATATCATTCATCCACAACCTTTTGGGTATTGGTCTCATGTGATATTTTTGAGTGGTAGAGCCGCGCTGTAAACAGTTTTGTCTATAGCATGAATGCGCCGGCTCGACCGGGTTGTTCTTCTTGTCTTACTGGAAACCGACGTAAAGCAGCGGCATTGCTGCTGCATTTCGTACGGTGAGTGAGATATCCGGAGGCCCAAATCCCCCTCCTCTTCCTCATTTGCCAGCCTATGCTATAAAATAAATCAAGTTTGTAAACCATGCTGGTTGGTACTCGTAGATACACAGGAAATTTTCATATGAAATTCTCAGGTCATCAGGTTTCCTCACCATTTTTTTCTTCACCGTTAAAGCAAGTGATTAAGACGTGTCTGTCCCACTAGCCGCCAGGTTAAACCCGAGTCCTCAACTCGTAATACTTTTCGTTCTTTTGGCAGACACCAGAGAAATACTCACAACGAAGCCGAAGGTCTCTCTGACATCTCTCCGGACTCCTTTAGCTGTTACCAGCGAAGATTTTATAGCCGAGACCATTGAGAAGAAATGGCGGCTTGCCGACACGTTCATGTATACATTGAAGTATATGGGAGGTTCGCAGGATGAATGCTCGCGTTATTATTATTTTGAGGTTAGAAAAAATATTGGAATACAAAACTAAAGATTAGTTTGTTTTTTGTAGGCTAATTCGCGTCAGAAATGATGAACTTATTTATTTATACTTTATTTGGATATCAAAACAGATTGCAATTGGAAGTAAACTATTACATTATCTACATACATAGTGCATGGTCTTATACTATTTTTTTTTATTTAATTGAATGACGAGACGAGCAAGTCGCTCGCCTGATGGTAAGCGTCACGCCTGCCCATAAACAGATTCAACAACACACAGAACTTTGAATTAAAAGCACTGCATAGCACTGAACTGCGCGCGTCACTCCGAGACATAAGATATTATGTCTCACAATGCCCAGTAATTACACTGACTTCAATGTCCTTCAAACCGAAACACAACAGTGCTTACAAACTGTTGCTTGGCGCCAGAAATAGACGAAGCGATGGTACCAACCCAGACGGCCCTCGCATACGAGGGACCTACCACCTTGTGCCACCACCTTGTACCACCATACTAGATTGAATGTTGTATTGTCTTATACCAGAGATTAGTTATTAAATAACTTGTCTCTGCTTTTACTTATGTATGTTTTATTTTTATTTTTTTATTCTGGCTCGGCAAAGTGACTACGCTACACCTGATGGTAAGTGTAGCGCAATCCAAGAAAAGTGTCGACCCACGATAAACAATGTGTCCATAGTGGGTCGGCAAGATTATGCCGGCTTGCCTAACTGCTTCTTCACACTCCGTATAAAGGACCCTATATTATATGTTCTAAAGATGCCATTTCTATTACAAGGCGGTGTTTAGTCAGCCGACTGCAGCCTATCCTATACCTCAAGCCACGGTGTCCGTTTTCTTCAGAGTGCAAAACAAGTATACTGAACCGCCGGAGATACGAGGAGTGCCTTTGGTAAGTTCATTTGACATATAAGAATCTAGCTCATGCTTTTTAGCTAAATTGGTTGTCAATATGCCTATGCAAGTTCTAATCAAGGTTCCGCGATGACCTGAGAAACGCTGGTTTGACGTATTATAAGGAGACATAAAAGCCAATTCACTAGGAAGGATCCTCAATTGAGACCAGTTGAAGTGCCCATGCTTCGTAAGTAGGAAGTAGGTATCCAAAAAAATGTTGTCAATCGGTATTGACATTAAAGTATGGGGTAAAATAATAATTGTTTTTCTTAGGCTGACGCGGCATGGTCCATCGAACGCATAACATCCTGTGGTTTTATTACTAACCATAGTTGATTGACTATAAATAAATTCTATCGACTGGTTAACGTAAATATTGTTTTCCACGCTGTTATCAAAGTTTATAATTATTTGTGGTAATATGTATTGTCATTTAGGTAAATGCCCAGCATGATTCAGACGTATTATAGCCGCTACTTGTCACGTTCAATGAAAGTCCCCGATAGGTCTTTTACATACACACTCACGATGGTAATCCCCGAAGTCATAGGCAGAGGTGTAACCATTACATCCACATCCCGAGTAAGCGTGGTGCAATCCAAAAAACCAGCAACCTTGGTGGTAAATTTATCGGTGGTCACCAGAGTCATGCCGGCCTTTATAAATGCTTCTTCCCTCCCTCTTCGGAGAGGGAAGAAGCAAATCGAGAGGCCTGTGACAGGACAGGCGGGTGACCAATGTAGGCAGTGATACAAGGATGTACCCCTATACCCGCCCCAATCAATCAGCAGTCATGTCGCAAGCCCTTCGAGAGAACCGGATATACACTGGCTGATCCTGGAACGCGATCCACACAAGGCGTATAGATCACTATGGCAGGTTTTAATACTATGTGTACGGTGGTCGCTATCCGGGCGGATATGAATATCCTACCACCAGCAGCTGTATACAGTAGCTGACTGAAACTAGAACGAGACACGCCTGAACAAGCTACTATGGTAAGGTTTTACCACCTGTATGTATAGTGGTTGCTATCCAGCAGAGTACAAAAATTATCAGGTTTCTGATTATAGGCAGCCGTGGTGATTACCATCAAACGGCTTTGTCTGTTTCTGCCGCCAAGCAACATTGTGTAAGCACACATGTTTCGGTTTGAAGGACATTGAAGCCAGTGAAGTTATTGGGGCTTATGAGACTTAACATCTTAATTCTCGGGGTGACGAGCGCAGTTCAGTGCCATGCAGTGCTTTGTCATTCAACATTCTGTATGCTGTTGCTTCTGTTTATGGGCAGGCGTAGCGCTTATCAAGCGGGCGAGCGCCTTGCTCTTCTCAATCAAATAAAAAATAAGACGAGAAACCTGCTCGTTTTATCGTCATTGTCTATAAAAATTATACTTTCAGATGACGTTCAGGATTGAGGGCCAGCATACCGATCACGACGTGCGTTACGTCACACTCACAGCTGACTGGATCCTGGCCGTCATCAAAATGAAGATCAAGTTGTTCGAGAGGATTGAAAAGATGAAATTGTTTTGATTGTATTAAAGTTATTTATCCGTCAATGATTCATTTGTTTAATGCGTCATAAATATATAATAAATTATACCTACAATACTAACTACTAATGGATTATATCCATTTGAACTTGCTGTGGGTTGGTTCCTGTTTGCGTAAGTAGGTCCAATTATCTTTGAATACTAAGTCACCACACTGCCAGCCCGAGATATAAGGTGTTAAGTCTCATTATGCCCAGTAATTTCACTGGCGTTAATACCCTTCCAACCGGAACAACATTGTTAACAGTGATGTTTAGTGGCAAAAATTTACAAAGCGGTGGTACCAACCCAGACTCGCATACGAGAGACCCACCGTCTAGATGAGTAAATTCGAATTGAAAAATTAAAAATTGTAATCGGACCTAATGTTGAACCCCATAACTTCACCGATTTCTGAACGCTACATTTAGAACAATGTAGCAACACGTGATAATTAAAATAAATTGTTTATTAATTATATTAATTAATTTTTTGAGTGGTAGAGCCACGCTGTAGACAGTTTTGTCTACAGCATGAATGGGCTGGCTCGACCGGATCATTACCACTGTCTCACAGAAAACCGACGTAAAGTGCTGCGTTTCGTACGGTGAGTGAGATATCCGGAAGCCCAGATCCCCTCCCCTTCCCTATCCCTAATTATCCCTTTCCTTTATGGTCGACAACGCGCCCATGATTCTTCGGATGGTGGGCGTACATGGGCGGTGGAGATCACTTACCATCAGGTGACCCACTTGATTGTTTGCCGGCCTATACCATTAAAAAAAATATGTATATTATTAGGTAGAAATACAATATTGTTTTTAATTGGTACGGTACTCGCATACGTCACTGGTAGGCGTCAGAAGCACGTGTGCGTCATCCGTGGCGACTAGCAACCGAATGATGTTATAATTTGGCGCCACTTATTTTGGTCTAAGATCCCGCGGAACATTGACCTTCACCCACCTGTTTACCGGATCAAAATAACATGTTAGGGTATAAAAGGTGTTGCTGAACACATACAAATAGGGTTGCCTAAAAAAATATGGTCAAGGATAGGTTTTGCCAATTTAAAAAAAAAAAAAGGAAGATATTATTTCACTGACTTGCTCACCAAATAAATGAACCTTCAATGAAAACCTACAATGTATGCTACCTGCAAAAGCTAGGAGCTAGATGAGCGCAATGACCACTTTTTAGTTACCTGTTTGCACACGGCAACCAGGTAGTAGTGGCCAGAAAAATGTAGGCAACCTATTTTTTACAGATAGTATACATTGTACACTTTTCATTGAAGGTTAAATTTTTTTGGTAAGTAAGTCAGGGAAATTATAAAAAAAAAATTTTTTTTAATGTTAATTAATCATATCCTTGACCATATTTGTTTAGGCAACCCTATTGGTATGTGTTCAGCAACACATTTTATACCCTAAAATGTTATTTTGATCCGGTAAACAGATGGGTGAAGGTCAATGTTCCCCGGGATCTTGTACTATTTACTCATTTCTTATTTTCTGATAGCCTCCATGGCGGATCAGGCGGCTGTGAAACGAGAGGCCGCAGGTTCGATTCCCGCACCGGGATAAATATTTGTGCAATCCACAGAATGATTTCGTTTTACGTTTACGCGAATGTTACACATTGGAATAAAACTAATTTAAACGGATTTATATAAATGGGCAGCCCACCCCGTGACCACGAAGGCTGAAAAGCTTTCGAAACGTCGAGACCAAAATTAAAAAAAAAACCGCGATAAAATCCGTTTAAATTAGTTTTATTTCAATGCACAGATTTGATTCGGGTCTGAGTGTTGTAGGACCGTAAGTTTCTCGTAGTTCCTAATACCGATGGTACACCTTCACGTGTAGGGTCAGGTCTATATGTGTGCTTCTTGGGTGTATTATTCTTATTACTGGTGGTCGCCTAGTGGTCGAAATTCGACCGTCATTCGTTAATTTTAAATTTTGATCATTGTTGAAGTTGTTTTGTCAAAGAGTATAGGTACCTCTATAATCATATTTTTTTATGATTTCTTTCGTTCACGCTAATGTTACACAGTTTTTTTTTTTTTTTTTTTTTATTTATTTTATTAATGAACATACAAAATATTTACAATGATTACATTGCCCCACAAAACAGCTTACGCCGTTTGTCTGTGGGAACTTTTCCACATGTTATAATTGAATTATATAATAATGTACTCTGTGTGTTACACACTGAAGTTAAACTATTCATCGCGGTTTTTTTTTTTTATTTTGGTACCGACGCGACTTATCGAAAGGTTTTAGCCTTCGTGGTCTCGGAGGTCGAAGTGGACTCCACGAAGGCTGAAAGCGATGGAAACGTCTGGACCAAAATAAAAATAAAGAACCGCAATAAAATTCGTTTAAATTAATTTTATTTCAATATTTTTTTTATTTAGACCGTGTACAAATACGTAATTAGCGTGATTAATATATGTTAGACATTGTGAGATAACCTAGTGTTAAAAAAACTCTTTGATTTCCTTATTTGATTGAATATGAGCGTGAATAATGAATGTTGTATTTTATTTAATCAAATGTATTTGTAACATCTATTTTTTTATCTTTCTGCACTTTTTCTCCATGTAAAATTTAACTATGCCAAATTTCAGACTCCTCCTTGCGCGCAATATGATTAAAAAGGGGTAAAAAGATTAAAAGATAATGGGTAAGGCCGTAGATTTTTCCACTTTTTTCATTACCAGTCACATTCATATTAATATCATAAACAATTAACACTTTTTACCAGCTTTGATAATTTTATATGAATTAGCTGTAACTATAACAGTTTTTATATAATTTAATTTTAACGATATTAAGGATTTACGTTTTCATACAAAAATAAAATGAACATAAATTTCATCAGATAGTAAATTGACAAAATTACGAATATTTTGTTAAGTAAGCCATAATATAATTTTTAGTTTATGTAAAATTACAAGGTTTGAGCAATTAAATCCAATATTTCATTATTTTAAAAGAGCGTTTATTTATTTTTTATTCCAGTTTTAAAACAGGTCATCAATTTTTACAATTTTATGTTACTATTTTATGTTACCAATATTGGTAAGTAAATGAAGTCTTTGAATAATATTCGAAGAATATGTAAAATTAGACGGGCAATCCTAAGCAGAACAATAAAAAAAAGAAAAAGAAGTCGCCATATTGTGGCCTATGGATTGTTTCAAACAGTGCACGAGTTTTTCGTCAGTGAAATTCAGAAACAGTTTTGTGATATTTTTAAGGTAAGTAGACACTTGTTTATGTTCATTGTATTATTTTTTTAGGCGACATAGCTTATATTTATCGAGAAAACATCTATAACGTCGCAAATCTTTTTAGTTTTGAAATTATAAGCTAATTACATCAAAAATATTTCGCTTTTATGATACTTTTATGTTACCTTTAACATAAACTTTTACGTTACAGTAGCACAACTTATGTTTAATTTTTTGGTAAAGTACCTTAATCTTAATCTTTCGTTCTGTTCGCACCTGTATTATAATTTATGTTGCTTTTATGTTACTTTTATTTTTTTACTTTATGTTAAAAAGTGGAAAAAACTACGGCTTTACCCTAATGTGTATCATACATTTTCATAGATTATTAACCGAAAAAAAATATTTTCAATTTCACGCGTGAAATTTATTATTTGTTATTTTTATATCCAACATGTTTTAGTGGTATGTGTTGAGAGAAGGCCTATGGGAGAGGCCCTGACAAATACATCAGAATTACCAAAGTATTTTGTCGGAGCTTCTATGTGAAGTCGCTATAGTTATGTATAAATTCATCGATAATATAGGATAAGATAGTGTTTAGGGTACGATGGGGCTGGCATGGTGAAAATGTCACTAGAAGTCCCCATTTTTTTTTTGGTTGAATGATAAGACGAGCAAGGCGCTCACCTGATGGTAAGCGCTACGCCTGCCCATGGACAGAAGCAACACCACACAGAACTTTGAATTACAGAGCACTGCATGGCACTGAACTGCGCTCCTCACCCCGAGACATAAGGAGTTAAGTTTCCTAATGCCCAGTAATTTCACTGGCTTCAATGTCATAAGAATAAAGAGTAAAATATTGGTTATTTTTTGTATATCCACGCTAACCTCGCATAAGTTGTCAGAGAGTGATTTGATTTTAATGATTATTTATTGGAAACGCACCAATCAGCACGCAAGGGAAATGGGCTTTATTTATCACCAGGTGACTCACTTATTCGTTAAAAACCACTGCTATAAAAATACACCGAAACAATCATGTAAGCTTTAAAATTGTTTAAGGAAAACAGCGATCTCAAAACAAAATTGCTTGCAAAGAACTATTTAATTCAAATTAGATGAATCATCAGTCACGGTTGGTACCAGTACATGCACCAGACCCTGAACATGACACACAGGGTAAGCACGTGATATGATACAATTTAGGTAGATACAATTTAGGTAACACAATTTTGTGTAATTTTCTCCTGTTTCCTTAAACGGATAACGGACGAAGAGCTCAGTCGTCGCGATTGCGTTATTGTTTTAGATTTAGCTGTATTTAACACTGTTATTTTTTTTTTATCCTGGCTTGGCAAAATTACTACGCCACACGCCCACACCTGATGGTAAGTGCAATCCAGGAATAGTGTCGACCAACGACAAACAGTGTGTCTATCGTTGGTTGGCACGATCATGCCGGCCTATCTAACTGCTTCTTCACACTCCGTTTAAAGGACCCCATATTATAGGAAAACTCTGTTACCTATGCCTAAAAAAAACCGCCGTAAAGTAGCAGCTTGATGTTGCGTTTCGTACGGTGAATAATATATCCGGAGGCCCAAATCCCTCTCCTCTTCCTTAACTATCCTTTTCCTTTAAGGTAGCTGTAATTTAAGGTAGAGACAGACTTGTATAACGTCCGCAATAAAAAATGACTCAGAATTCAGAAAGCTGATAGCCTGTTTCAGAAATGTAAACAAATTTAAATAACCAGTTATCTATTAGACCTAGTTACCCAAAAAGGAACCAACCCACAGCAAGGTAAAATGGAGATTCTGATTTTATTTTACAAAATTCAATAATTTAAAGTAATTTTATTTCTTTATCTCTTTTTTGTAAAACCGGGCATGAAATATATACCATGCACGATTTTGCAAAAAAATGCGGTATTAAAATCAACTTAAATTAATTAATTTAGCCAAACAAAATCAGTGTCTCCATTTGACCTTGCTGTGGGTTGGTTCCTTTTTGCGTAACTAGATTCAATTGCTTGATTTGTTATCTTCCGCGCGAGTCAGTACTAATAACTCAGATAAAAGTGTCGACATTCGATAAAATTACGTCAGCATGTTGGGTTCGTAGACAAAATGCTATAGAGAAGTAACATATATATTACTAGCTGTTGCCCGCGGCTCCGCCCGCGTGAATGTTTTATTTTTGGATAAAAAGTTCCTAAAACAATTTTTTTTCTAAAATGAAACTAGCCTAAATTACTCCTTGTTGCATTAGCTACCTGCCAGTGTATGTCTCGTCAAAATCAGTCCAGTCATTTCAGAGATTAGCCGAAATAAACACGACAGGCAGACAAACTTTGTAAAAAATTCTGTTTTGGTATATGTACATCCAAACGCACTTAGTAAAAAGCGGTTATTTTAACATTAGAAACAGACACTCCAATTTTATTTATTTGTAGATGTATAGACTAGCAGACCCGGCCACGCGTTGCTGTGGCTAAGGTATATGTTAGATTATATTGTAGTAAAAGCATGGCCCGTATCTTTCTTTCTGCCTGGTATTATCACGGCTTAACACCAGAGCCCGCCTTCCCATCATTTTTTTTTAACGGTGGATTTTGTGTTATGAGGGGCTTACCATCCGACTACTACAAGCCGTAAAGGGAACTAAATTTCGCCATTGCTTCGCCCATTAATCAGTAGAGTGTACGTGCAGGTGAGGTGGGCTTTGGGTTGGATGTTGGTGGCCAACTTTGCTGGTGGGAGGATACTTGTATCCGACCGGATAGCGACCACCGTACACTGGTGCTAAAACCCGCCATAGTGGCCCACCTTGAGTGAGTCGCGTTCCAGGGTCAGTCAGTGTATATCCGGTTCTCCACAGGGGGATAAAAAAAACTTTTTTTTTATCCTGGCTCGGCAAAGTGACTACGCTACACCTGATGGTAAGTGTAGCGCAATCCAAAAATAGTGTCGACCAACGACAAACAATGTGTCCATCGTTGGTCGGCAAGATCATGCCGGCCTGCCTAACTGCTTCTGCACACTTCGTTTAAAGGACCCAATATTATATATTATAGGAAGGATAGAACACGTACTTACACTCCACTTCTGATAGCATTTATGAAATATGAATCATTCATAGTTCCATTAAAGCACATGGTTTCCTCGAACAAGTTCCATAAGGGCATAGGAATTTATCTCATGTACCTCATTATAATAAAAACGTCCTTGTGAAACATGTTTCTTGAATGAAAAAAAGTAAAAATGCGCGGTGAATATGGGATAACCAGTTCTTTTGTAAGTGGTAGAGCCACACTGTAGACAGTTTTAACAGAATTCAAGAACGGGGCACTAAATGAGCATGCGAATGTCGTCTGGGCCTCTCATTGAAAATCAGCGTTGTAGTATTGCTTAGGTCGTACTGCAACATCAAGCTGAATGAGAGGTACCTTTGCTGGCATTTATTTAATTTAATTTTAGTTAAGTAATTAACTATAGGAAATATTTTTATGTTAGTTAGCTAGTTATTGTTATGCCAGCAATAATTGTTTTCTTTTTTTTCTTTCTTTCAAAATTATTCTATATAGCTTTGCAAGTTACGACTTATGGCGGCGTGCTACAGTGTTGACAGTAGATATACTACGACTACAGTACACATGGTGGAATATTGAAAACCATGGTATGGATCGCCGTAACATGCTAAAATTATTCTCGTAGTTTTCCGACCGGTAACCTGTCTGACTTCCACCTCTATGGAGAGAAAACTTCCAAGCCCGAAACTGATATTTGTGGATCACACAAACATTTGTTTCGGTGCAAGAATCGAACCCACAGCCATTCGCTTTTCAGCCGGCTACTCACCCGCTGCGCCACGAAGGCTGTCAAATACTATCACGGAGACTATAAAGGCTACTACTTCCCTTTATATGTATATCGATTTCTTTGAAGGAATGAGTCAGCACTATAAAAGCCAATGTCCTTGTATGGCGAATGCTGATAATCGATAAACTTTCACTACAACGTAAAAACATTTGTGATGCAAATAATCCAGATCCACACGCTATTGCCAAAGTGCGTCTACATTTGCGATATTTCGACGGCGCGGCCGAGAAAGGCGACTCCATTAAGGTGTCAGACACGGTACATGCGTAATAAAGCCGAAGTGCGGATGGTTAACAAATGTAACGACTTATTGACATTCTCCGTGGGGCATTGAGCGAGTAGCCGTCTGCGATGCGAGTAGCCATGGTTTCGATTCCCGCACTGAGATAAATGTTTTGTAATCGTGATGTCATAAATGTGGACTTACCTTAAGGATCCTTGATGTAACTGAAGTGAATTGCGAAATTAATGTAATAGCCTAAGATCCGGCAGTAGAATCTCTACGTTCATGACGTAGATGCTCAAGCTCAAATGTCTACATTCATTTTCGAATGGACAATACATTGATCATAGGGTGCCAGTCAAAAAGTGCCCGCATAATTTTTTTTTTTTAAATATAATTACATTTTGGGTAAAAATTTCGTTCATGGTGTAGTTAAATAAAACATTGTTCCTATTACACAGCTATGTATGTAGAGAATTCAAAAAACCATAGTTGCCGTACAAAATAGTATTACCTGTTTACACCTGGCTGCCAAGTAGTTGCGGCCGAGTAGGCAACGGCACCCATGGCTTTTTGAATTCTCTACATACATAGCTGTGTAATAGGAACAATGTTTTATTTAACTACACCATGAACGAAATTTTTTCCCAAAATGTAATTACATTTAAAAAAAAAAAATTATGCGGGCATTTTTTGACTGGCACCCTATGATCAATGTATTGTCCATTCGAAAATGAATGTAGACATTTGAGCTTGAGCATCTACGTCATGAACGTAGAGATTCTACTGCCGGATCTCGTGCTATAATGAGTAGAATAGACAATAATGCCAATAAAAACATCAGTCAAGTGCGAGTCGGACCCGTGCAGAGGGTTCCGTGCCACCGCCCATAAATTTTACGGTGGAATATCCACAAACCACAATTTATTAACACATTCTGAGAGAATAAATATGCAGGCTATATATTATATTTCCGAATACAGAATGACCCCTTTAAAGGCAGGACAGACTCAAAGACATTCTAGGCTTAGTAATAAGGTTCCGTTGACTACGGATCTCTAAAAATCTGATAATTCAGATCACAATTATCTTGGAGTGGTAGAGCCACACTGTAGACAGTTTTGTCTACATGTATGGGCCGGATTGACCAGGTCGTCACCACTGTCTCACAGAAAACCGAAAGTAAAGTAGCGGCTTGTTGCTGCGTTTCGTACGGTGAAATATCTGGAAGCCCAAATCTTCCTCTCCTTCCCAATCCTAAATTACCCTTTCTTTTATTCTTCTAGGATTGTAGGCGTACACGGGCGGTGGAGATCACTTACCATTAGGTGACCCACTTGCTCATTTTTTTTTTATGGAAACAAGGGAGCAAACGGGCAGCAGGCTCACCTGATGGAAAGTGATCACCACCGCCCATGAACACCTGCAACATCAGAGTGCTTGCATATGCGTTGCCGGCCTTTCAGGAAAGAATATGCTCTCTTCTTGAAGGTTCCCAAGTCGTAACGGTTCGGAAAGACCGCCGGCGACACCTGGTTCCACAGAGTGGTTTGCCGGTCTATGCAGTATATAAAAACACATTATGTAGGTAATATAATATAATACTACATACATACATAGTTTTATTGCCGTTATTTTACAGTAATTCGATTTCACTTTTATATACTTTGTTGCTAACAGGAAAACTTAAGATTATTAACGGTGTTTCTAAGAAACACCTACCTTAAACATATCAGACAACGTTTTTAGTTCCATTCAGATATTACTGAGAATTTATATATCTTATTTAATATTTTTCATCAATATACCTACTTTTTTTATCCGAGCACGGCGAAGTGACAGCACTACACGTCTTGATGTTAAGTGCAATGCAGTCCAAAAAAAACTAGTAACCACCGACAACCAATGAGTTTATCTGTGGTTACCAGAATTATGCCGGCCTGTATAAGTGATTCATCACACTCCGAAGAGGCATGCGACAGGACATGCACATTGCACATTAGGGATTGGGAAGGGGGAGGGGGATTTTGGATATCTCACTCACCGTACGAAACGCAGCAGCAAGCCGCTACTTTACGTCGGTTTTCTGTGAGACAGAGGTAACGACCCGATCGAGCAGGCTCCATTCATGCTGTAGACAAAACTGTCTATAGCGTGGCTCTACCACTCGAAAATCTTCTTTATTATGGACTTTCATACCTGGTGTACTGGAGCTCAGTTGCTATCAAGTGACCTGCTTGCTTGTTTACCGACCTTTGCTATATGACAGAAAAGCTCTAAACGAAATAAACTCCATTAAGTCTAGTAAAAATAAAACCAATTTAAGCCGGTTATTATTTCAATTAAATTTTAGTAGAACAATAAATCTTTTATAACCTTCGAGGCCTTGTGGCAGTTCTCGTAACCACAGTTTTATTAAGCCATTAAAATACCAAGAAATATATCAGATTTTATTGATTTATGATCAAGCATGCTTCGGCGGAGAATTCGCTCTGGTGATACGTGGCAACGTGGCGGATAAACTTTAGGAGTGTTGCTTTTTGTTTATTTGATTGAAGGACGAGCAAGGCGCCCGCTGGCCTGATGGTAAGCACCACGCCTGCCCATACAGAAGCAACACCACACAGAAGTTTGAATTACAAAGTACTGCATGGCACTGAACTGCGGTCGTCACCCCGAGACATAAGGTGTTAAGTCTCATAATGCCCAGTAATTTCACTGGCTTCGATGTCCTTCAAACCGAAACACAACAGTGCATACACACTGTTGCTTGGCGGTAGAAATAGACAAAGCGGTGGTACCAATCCAGACGGCCTCTCGCATACGAGGGACCTACCACCTTGTAAAATGACTTGGCCAGATTTTGAGATAATCGGAAGCATCGGTCATTCCTTTCTCAAAGGTTTTTTTTATTGCCTTCATAGGCAGACGAGCAAGCGGCCCGCCTGATGGTAAGCGGTCACCGCCGCTCATGAACATCGGCAATCCCAGGGGCACAGCCAAGCCGCTGCCTACCACTAGGTAGGTAACGCACCTTCAATTCCTCTGGCATTGTAATAGTTAATGGACCTTGGTAACTATTTAGGATAAGTGACTATTGAGGATTGAATAGTCCATCGCCAGCTGCTATTTCTCTTCCGGAACTTCACGATATTTACTAGTATGTCGGTATATTTATATTCTTCACGTAATAATGAAGGAAGGATCAAAATTTGCGTGGGACGATCAAAGTATACCTATAGTACTTTAGTTCCCTACTTAAGTATTTCCCGCCTTTTTTATGATTCCAGTAATTTCTCGCTTACGAAAACAATAGACAGTACCATAATAAATCACGAGATAAACTTACGATTGTTTAACTAGGAAACCATAAAAAACCGGCGTACGTGATTTCGAAACAATAACTCGAACACAAAGGTGGATTATAGAACATAGAGCGATGGCGAGAGTTGCTTACGTAAGGATAATAATAATTATCAGCACTATATTATACACTGTCCTTCTCTTTTATTGAAGGGGTTTTCTACAGTAGGGGTCAGTACACGAGCAAGGAGGTCACCTGATGGTAAGGTAAGATGGTAACTTATTTCCCGGTCCTATTAACAACCAAAATACCAGTAAAAAGATAGAAGTGAAAGAATCGTAAGGGTACCGGCCTTATAGGAATGGAATGAGGATTGAAAATGAGGGGGGGGATATTGGGATCTTCGGTAGTTTCTCTCACTACACGAAACATAACACTACTTGACGTTTCACGTCGGTTTTCTGTGAGACAGTGGTAATAACACAGTCACGCCGTAGCAAGTGTAGCTCTACAACTTATAAAGGTTTGGCTAAGGTGGACTATGGTCCACCACGCTGTCCTTTCGTAGGTTAATGTGTGTAATGATGAAATTGAAATGTGATTAATGAATACACGCGTAACTCCAAAAACTCAGATGTACGAGCCATACGTTTATTAAGGTTAATGATTTACAATTAGGTCATATTCAAATTACTTATTATTCCTAATTTTCACAATAATAAGGTTTTTTTTTATCAAAACCTGAACACGTGCTTAAACATTTGTATTGTTTTGAGGTCATTAATTTATATCTTTACATAATACTAGCTGTTTCCCGCGGCTCGACGAGCCAGGCGCTCGCCTGATGGTAAGCGCCACGCCTACCCATAAACAGATGCAACAATACACAGAACTTTAAATGATAAAGCACTGCATGGCACTGTACTGAGCTCGCCCGAGACATAAGATGTTAAGTCTCATAATGCCCTGTAGTTTCACTGGCTTTAATGTCCTTCAAACCGAAATACAACAGTTCTTACACACAGTTGCTTGGCGGCAGAAATAGACAAAGCAACCAACGCAGACGGCCTCTCGCATACGAAGGACCTACCACCTTATACACTTACCATCAGATGACCCACCTATTCGTTTGTTGCCCTTTGCTATATTTTTTTTATTCCATAATAATATTAATAACTACCTTATCTTGTATTACAGATTCGTTAACGGCAATTTATATTGGTTTATTTTTAAGGTCTTCCAAATTGTTGAATTTTCAATTTAAGATCTTCTACTTTCTGTTATACATACATTCGCACTCACTGTAATCTTAGGAGGAGTAGGCAGAGGTGTAACTAGTAAGCCCACATTTCACCGAGCGTATTTCTTGCTCATGATGTGATAGGTAGTAAGCCTATCACCATCCCGGGCACAATTCGGCAGAGCATTTCGTGATAGAAAAACCTAATATCACTTTATCCAACACGGGATCGAACCCGAGACCTCAGCACAGCAGTCGTACCGCGTATGCAATGCAACTGCGCCACCGAGTAATTCTGTCATTTGTGGTTAAAATAAAGTTCCTAAGCCGCAACTCAATTTTAACTGACCTACCACTTTCAAACATTCACGACCATATCTCTCATGGCTCTTAATACATAAGGGCAGTAAATTATTATTCACCCCTGGCCAATGGCTAGATAATAGACACCAAAAGCTTTCCTACCTGAGTTGACTCAGCGGTCGGTAACAAACCATTCGTCCGCGCTAACTCTGCGCGTGCGCACGTCACGCCGCTCACGGTCCGCCATTACTCCATCTGTCAAGTTGCTGAATTAAAACGGTGTTAAAAGTGAAATTAAATAATGGTTCGCACGTTCGAAGTGGTTGGGTGTTTTCGGGTGCCGAAACGTGGGGCCAAAGTAGTGCCAGCCGCAAGTGGCGATGGTATATTCACCATTGACATGTCCTCGACGTCGACTCTGGATATCGCTGTAAGTTATCGGTAATTAGTAATTTGCGTTTGTGTTGTTTTTTTGACAGGTGTATCTGTGTTGCCACAGTGGAAAAATACAATGTTTTGTAAACAAACGTGCGTGAAGGTGTTTTCCTCAATCCAGTTAACTTATTACACACTTTAGGAATTTAACGGTGTTCAGTGTATTTTGCTTAGTTTCACAGTTTATTTATTAAAAATAAGCAAAATGTGAAACCGTTTTGACGTGGGTTTACAATGTTATCATGTTACATCTTTTCTGTTGTTTTGATTAGGTTTTGTTGAGTTTCTTTGAATATTCTATTATAATTGTTCTTCCTTTTTATTCATGATAGAGTTACACTATCTTATTATCTATAGATAGATCCCTCTTCTAAGAGCATCTATACAGGCCGGCTTGGCTAGTGACCACAAACAAACTCATTGTTTGTTGGTTTTCGCTAGTTTTTTGGACTGCACTACGCTTACCATCAGGTATAGAGCAGTCACTTTGCCGTGCTCGGATAAAAAAATCGGTTTGAATGACATTTAGGTTAATGAAAGTACTGGCTATGAGACTTAACATCTTATAGCTCGGGATCATAAATACAGTCCACTGCCATATAGGGCTTTGTAATTCAAAGTTCTGTATGGTATTGTGTCTGTTTATGGGTAGGCGGGACACTTACCATCAGGCGAATGATCTGCTCATTTTTTTATTCAGGCAAAAAAAAAGATGTAGTTTACCCCCGACACATGTCCTCATCATGTCTTACTATGGGTTCAGGACTAAATGTGAGACTGTTTAACACTCCTGATGGTCACGTTACGGGCGCCAGTGATGCAGGATCAGTAACGCCATGTCGCGACGCATTTACGTCACTAACGCACGGTGGCAATATCTCAAGCTGAAATTTATGTGTTTTGCTTGTCAGACGAACGCGCTATTGACGCCAGTGTCTGACGCTTGACGCAACTATCCGTCTTAATAATAACAAAATAATACTCAAAAATTATAAAAAAATACTACCTCTCAAATTCAGTTACGATATCTATTAAGCAATCGCCCGTATCTTTCGCCATGTCTACTCTTTTAATTTTACAAGGTCATGATCTTGTTCACAGAACACACTTGAGAAATAAACATCTTATTTTTTAGAATTCCGAACCAAAAGGGTTCCAAAGGAACTATATCGCTTAGCATACAACACGTGTTAAAATGCCAGATATCCTAACAAATGATAATGGAAATATTTAAAGATATGTCAGAGAAACCTCGGCGTGCGTGTCCGACTATACTTCGTGTATGATTTGTTTTATTTATTTATTAAGGTTCATCAACGGTTGTTTACACTAATTCAACACAGAATAATATACAAAGAAAACTTATCTTAACACCTAAGTGCAACGGCCATTCAGTGGCAAACACCACATGCACAAAATAAATTGAACGGCTAAGAGATATAATTACAATAAAATTTGTTGATAGACTATTATTTATTTACTTTTTATATTTTATGACAGTTATTGGTCTAGTGGTGACCTAAGCTCTGAAACTGATAAGGCCCTGGTTTCGATTCACAGCTCGAGAAAAACAAAATAAGAATTGAATTTCCATAATTTATTCTTCTTCTTTCTTTCTAAATAAAAAAGTTCGTCGAACTCGGTATACTAGTTGCTGGTCTGTCTGTCCCGTAGCTTGTGTATGTGCCGATGTATTTCCTAATCATTGTCATTCAACACATAAATGTTTTTTTACTAATCCATAATCAAATGTCATAGAGTTAATTGAGACATACAAACTGGTTTTATGACGTAATTAAAAACTGGCTATTCTTGTTAATCGTTAAATACATTTGAATTATTTAATAACAGTCCATTTTAAATACGATGTGTTTATTTTACACAATATCTATGAAAATACATTTTTATAGTTATATTACTTTTGTCCGGGGCAAATTTATCTTCCGGATGGATACCTTCATAACGCGGGTGTGGAGGGATGGTTATATCGGAATGACTGCTAGATCGAGACCTTAACCAAATATTTCTATCCAATCGACGTACCAACTTAAACACGGCCGCCTTCAGCGTATATAGGACGGTTACGGGACTTATAGGGATCCTGGAATCGCTAGATTGCTGCTGGTAACGCTCTAGCTCTCTGCTTTCGTAGCTGTCTCTTTTTTTCGTAACGGTAGGCAGCGGCTTGGCTGTGCCCCTGGCATTGCCGATGTCCATGAGCGGCGGTAACCGCTTACCATCAGGTGGGACCGCTTGCTCGTCTGCCTATTAAGGCAATAAAAAAAAAAACTCTTGGTATCCCCACACAATCGGGACGACTTCTGCGTCTACGGCAGCACGATGGCATTACTGTTTGTCTCGGGGTCGCACCAAAAAAACAAATGAACGAAGGCCACACACAACGCTGTGCAGTGTCTCAGTGTGTCGAAAAGTAATTTTCACCTCCAATACTTATATAAGATGGCATGAATAAAAAAGTTGCATCTCAACACATCTCAACAATAATTTCGCTACCTGGTGATTCTCACAAAAAATACGGCAAAACATAACATGTCTATAAGAATTCTTATAATACTTGCCTGTTCGGAATTGTAGAGGTGTAATAAAAACTTGCTCCGATAACTTCATCGGCATTCAATAAACTACACACTAGTTATATACATACATTGCTGTGTTTCGTTTTGCGCAGACGTTCATGACTTTTTAATCGATGCAAAAACGGGAGACGGTTGTCAATAAGGTAGTTGTATTGTTTAAATCAATCAGGTACGTTATTCAAAACACATTAAAGAAAGATACGTAATAAATAGATTAGAAGCTATTCAAATCTGATGGTTTCACTTGTCAAATAACAGACAACGCAAACTTCAACGTCACCGTGTAAAGTGACCGTGCGAATGAGATAGTGATATTTCCCCACTAACCGCCCACATTTGTGCATACCAATATTTAAATCATAATTACTTAACCCATTTAGATTGTGTTTTTACAAAAGAGTTTCTTTTTCGTACTATTTTCTATTGCATAAATTCTATTCGACGCGTATATGTTTTTGTACTCAGATAAGTCAAGGATAGACGGAGATTTACAATCGCGAATCATAACAAAAATCGTGACCATAATCAAAGTTTATCGTAGTTGTTACTCCAATCAGGGACCAGGATGATATCATTACTATTACTATGATAGGACATCACGTTTCTTAGAATTACGATAGCATCACCCTTGATCTAGAGATTTATATGTAACATTCATATACAGACACGTAACGACACGGCACAAACAAAGTATTCACACCGAGAATGGTCATCATCAGAAGACGGACAAAACATTTAATCAATTTCAAATGAGAAGCTTTAGTTCTTGGTGACATATTGAATAACGGATAGATCAGGTCAGGAGTAATCAAAACTGACGATTACGCATGATAAATTTTAAATCGTTAAGCGAAAATGGTATGGCATGGCCGCGTGAAGTGGAAATCGATACTTTCTTTCTACCTCATATGGGAAACGGGCGTATGTATGAAAAGCCTGGTAAATTTTTGAGACAGCAAAATGTTTTACTTTTTAGTTGAATTCAAGTGATGAAGTTAATGACTAGGTTTAGGACAGACACTCCTTTCTTTCTTGCTGTGGCACTGTAAAGTGTAATTTAAAAAACAGGTCAAATGCAAGTCGGACTGGCGCTGTGAGGTTCCATACCACTTCTCATCATTTTTTACTGTTTTTATTGGGACTACCACATATTCTGTGAAAATTCGAACCGGTTACTTAATACAATTCAAAGATAGATTATTTAAAGGTAGAACGGACAAAAAACAGACAAACAAACTGCGTTTGATTACTGATATGGTTCCATTAGAAAAATATCGATATACAGATGAATCCATACTTTTATTCAGTATCGGAGTAATATCAGAAACCATACGAATAAAAGAATTTAAAAATTTCTGAGCGATATTTCTGTAATACAATATAGTCTCACACATAGTCCTCATCCCAAACTAATGTACCGTTGGTAGATACTAAAAAGACCTTGCTAATATCAAGATGATATTTAGATTTTTCCCGATATATCGAAACAGACAAGGCACATTTTTAAATATTGATAAGATATGATATAACATTCTGATTTATCTACATTATCCCAGTTGGCTACGGGACCTCAAAAATCTCACTCATCTTCAGTATAACTTGTAGATTCATTCATTTGTTCCTTGTTTTCCACTGCCATTGTTTACAACAATATCTAAATATAGATTTATATCGACATATAATTGACATGTCCAAGAAAATTAAATTATAATGAGCAATAAATGAGACGTTTAGTGCGACAAACTCAGAATTATTGAGCACGTTGAGATATCTAGGAACAATCTGTTATACCAATTATCACAGCTGTCATATGCAAGAAGAACACGCTTTTGTTACATACATAATTGGCGTGTTCGGAGTTCGGACGAACCAAATTCTGAGTGGCTAAGTTAGATACTTAGCATGAAAGTCTAAGCTACTCAGTCAGTAATGTTGGCTTGACCGTTCACATAAGTTGTTAAATGGTTAAATAAAATTACGAAGTAAGCTAAGGAAGATAAGATGTCGTGGACAAAAACAAAGTTAAATATTCTAAAAGTTTAAGTCAAAATACTCAGAAATTGGTTCGGCCAAACACACCTACTGATATTATTATCATTCGCAGAGCTATCCCTGCTGTTTCTTATTTTAAACACTATAGTACAAGATCCCGGGGAACATTGACCTTCACCCATCTGTTTACCGAATCAAAATAACATTTTAGGGTATAAAATGTGTTGCTGAACACATACCAATAGGGTTGCCTAAAAAAATATGGTCAAGGATATGATTAATTAACATTTAAAAAAAAAAATTTTTTTATAATGTCCCTGGCTTACTTACCAACAAAATTTAACCTTCAATGAAAAGTGTACAATGTATACTATCTGTAAAAAATAGGTTGCCTACCTTTTTCTGGCTACTACTACCTGGTTGCCGTGTGCAAACAGGTAACTAAAAAGTGGTCATTGCGCTCATCTTGCTCCTAGCTTTTGCAGGTAGTATACATTGTAGGTTTTCATTGAAGGTTCATTTATTTGGTGAGCAAGTCAGTGAAATAATATCTTCTTTTTTTTTTTTTTTTTTAAATTGGTAAAACCTATCCTTGACCATATTTCTTTAGGCAACCCTATTTGTATGTGTTCAGCAACACCTTTTATACCCTAAATTATTATTTTCATCCGGTAAACAGATGGGTGAAGGTCAATGTTCCGCGGGATCTTAGACCACTATGAAGTAGATAATATGGAAAACATATTTAAAAACGTTGCTACCGTTGAAAAGTAGAGTTATTGTTTGGCAAACAAACGCAAATCGCAAATGCGAAGCACCTCGTTACGGTGGTTTTGTTTGTGAGACAGAAGTACCGGTCGAGCCGGCTCATTCAAGCTGTAGATGAAACTGACGAGGCTGTACCTACTATTTTAACACCTGAATACTGAAACGCTACTCAACTGTCTGACGGGTAACAGCTAGGTAGTTATTTTCATATATTTTTTATAGCTGATAAGGCCTCAACAAGTTTAAAACGATCTTAAATGCTTGAATATTATAAATTGTCTAATAATTATTGAGATGAGCTTTACTCTAGCTATTTTAGGTTTACCTGATTACTGTCTGGCTCTTTGTGACCGATGTTCTTTAATCTTTTTAACCTTTTTAGGCATCCGTATCCAAAGTGTAGCAACGGAACCTTATAATAGAGCCTACACCATCGTCGGTTTATTTGTCTACCCTACATTTAAAATGCTCTATCTCATGAACCATAAGAGGTAGCCAGTTGATATTTTCAGAGTATGTATGTGTTACTAATACGGATCTCCTAACAAAAAACAAAAATAAATAATTTAAGGGTGTGTAAACGGATCCTCGGTGCGCACTTGACCGTTTTTTATCCCGGCACGGCAAATTGCCTACACTGTACCTGTCACTGAGTATAATGCAGTCCAAATAAATGTCAATAGTCTGCAGCTGTGGTGTCTCTCGAGAATTGCCCGAGTTATGCTGGTCTGAGGTAACTGGATTTACAATCTAGCTCCAAGCATTTGTTTCATACGTACTTTTATTTGCAATGCATGTTACCTCATTACATATTGTGCATACAGTTTATTCCCTCTTCAAATTATTCAAACTACTAAATGGGAGAAAGCAATCAATGATTCACACACATATTGGTAATATGTAATAATATGTTATGTAACTTGAACACGTTGGGGTCGAAGAACTATCTTCCGCCTTGCGGTAATATTTACCATCGTATTTTCCTTCTTTAAGGCTGAGTTGCACCATAAAAGCAGTTATAGTTAAGGTTTATATCAAATTTGACGATAACAATAACGCTGACTTCAACATTGACTGCGGAATGTGTTGCACCATCGTATTCCGATACTACTAGATTCCTTGATTAATACTAGAAGCAGGGACATGAAATTATTTTAGACCACAGACGCTTTAGGAGATATATCGGTTTGGAGGTTATAATTGAACCATCTGACAGCTATTCTATTGGATTCTATTGAAACTAGCGAATCTATGGCGGTTACGGTTAACAGCTAAAGTTATGACGTCATCTAACGTTTATCAAATGGTGCAACTCATTTTTTTCTTACCCGCTACTTTAGCATGTTTGTCATTGCTAAAGTAAGTTGGTACAATCCAACGTAACACTTCTATTTGTTTCACAATGTTTGCATTATATTTTCTATCAATAAATAAGCTAGAACACCATTTTGTATCTATCTGAAGGTGTTGATATCTATCAAGCAAGAACAAAGTTGATCCTTTCTCATATAAATGTTAGGCCCTTTTAAATGGAGAGAGTTTATCACATGGACCAGGTGAGAATAAAAATCTATTGTTTACAAGGTCACGTCATACAGTTTGAAAAAAGAATTGTATTGCGCGACCCCACTACACCTATTGGCCAGGTCACTTGGCTAGGCCAGAAAATGACAGGTGAGTGAGGTGGATCAGAGCGGTAACGGAATGTTAGCCAAGAGAATAGCATCTAAGAGGCAGATCACCATCCATGTGGGCAGATGACATTGACAGGGTAGTGTAGAAACAGAGGTTTAGATTGGCGCAAAAGGAGGTACCTACGCCCAGCAGTGATGATGGTAGATACAGGCAGTTTAGATGACGAACTTAAATGACAGTTCCCTTTACCCTTGTTCAAATATTTTCCAACTGCTTGCTGTTTACATTGCATACCGTATGCTAATGGAATATTAAAGTATTTACCAATAACTCCTGACTGATGAGTAAGAATATATTCACGGAAATGATGCAGTCAACGTTGAAAAGATTTTGCAGTACTTTATGGCCATTGGTGCAATTTATTTCAATCACCTGATTCCGTTATGAGTTGATCGCTCGTCTTGATGGTAAATGCCTGCTTATAAAAAAATATTAACCGAATAGGAAAAGGAGGAGGTTTTAAGTACTACTGTTTTTGTATATTGTACTTAATTATGCTGACAGATTCGCTTGTGTGATTGTCTTTTTCTGAGTTAAAATGTTGCCCGTTCAAATCCAGGTCATGGTCTAAAAGTGTTCAAAATTCCATTGAAATCTTTTCAGCCTCAAAGTGTGATTGATTAACAACCATCGAAAATCACATTCAATCTTTCACATCTATATTATTGGTAGAAGTATGTATTTGTGTCCTTTCTGAGACACTTTTCCCTCCGTAATTGATAATGTCTTAATTATTTTTTTTTATCTTGGCTCGGCAAAGTGACTACGCCACATGCCTGATGGTAAATGTAGCACAATCCAGGAATAGTGTCGACCAACGACAATATTTCTATGTTTACCTGTTTTCGTAGAATATGGTTTCATCATCATCATGATGAAATGGTTTACGGTAACAATATTCGGTTCGGTTATTTTCGACCATTGGCGGTCACGGTTAATATACACTACCTCAAAACGACAGTAGCTGTGGTTATTTATTGCAAGCAACCACTCGCCTCGGGAAGTTTTTACGTAGTGTCATAATAATATTTTCTTAGTAAATTGAGAAGGGATTTTTTTTTGTATTCAAGGTTCTGTTCGCGGCTCTACCCGAGTAAATGGTCTTTTCCGAGATAAATAATATTCTGTGGCTTAATACAGGTCATCTACCTGTATGCCAAACTTCATCTCAAACCGTTCAGCCGATAACCCGTGATTGACTTACAAAGCGAGTAGCCGCAGGTTCGATTCCTGCACCAACATAAATGTTCGTGAGTTGACGTCAGGCAGGCGGCCGGTCGTAAAAAATACAAGCCAAATCTTTCTGTAAAATGTGTTGATATGAGTGGGATAAGAGCAGGTGAAAGAAGAGTAATAGGATATTCGAATGAAACAATGTATACAATAAATAAATAATAAATAAATACACCCAACAGTCACATACATAGTCCTGACCCCACAGTAAGATACCAGTGTCGTGGGTATCAGGAAATACGAGAGACTTTCGGTCTCACAACACCCAGACCCCGAGACCAATATCTGTGGATCACACATATGTTTGTCTCGATGCTGGGATCGAACCCGCGGCCTCTCATTTCACAGCCGGCTACTCGCCCGCTGCGCCACCGAGGCTGTCAAGACAATACAAAACTCTTTATTGTATAACCAATAATCACTTAAAATAATTTAGCATAGGACTACTTAATGGTTTTACAAATGTGTCTTATGGCTATGAGCAATCTCTGGCAGAGATGTAAGTATAAAATGTAATACTTATAAAACCCTTCTTCTTGTGGAGGGTTAAAAAGCTTGATAAAGTATTGTAAAAACTCTTCAAAAGTGGTTCAGTGTCACTAAATTGCTCTTGAATCGTCTTATCACCTACAAGGATGCGACAGGTTTGATTCTCACGTAGTTTCAAGTACTTGAGTCGTCGTCAGTCTTACGTCTGTGGTAAAAACGAATGATATAGCATAGTTAAGGATGCTTGAGCAAATTGCTCATGAAACTTATCAGCCATAAGGATGCGGCGAGTCTGATTCTTACATAGATTGAAGTTATTTCTATGTCTTTGGTAGAAACCGGTGATATAGCGTAGTACTGTTTCGCTGAAGGTAGAATTCATATCGCTGCGGACAGCGACCACCGAGCACATGGTATTAAACCCTGCAATAATGATCCACATACCTGATGTGGACTGCGATCTAGGATTGGCTAGTGTCTATTCTATTCTTCCGAGAAGTTTGCGATATGACTTGATGGTTAGTTGGGGCGAGTATAGGGGTACATCCTTATATCCCTGTGCCTGCATCGGTCATCCGCCTGTCCTGTTGCAGGTGCTTCAAGTTCAAGTTGCTTCTCTCATCAGAGTGTGAAGAAGTATTTATACAGGCTGGTATAATTCTGGTGACCACCCATATACTCATTGTTTGTCAGTGGTCGTTGTTTTTTGGACTGCACTACGCCATTAGGTATTGTGTAGGCACTTTGTCGTGCTTGGATAAAAAAGAAATAGCTCTTGAAACATCTTATCAACCACAAGGATGCGACATATCTAACTCTCACAAAGATTCAAGTACTTAAGCCGTCGTTAGTTCTACATCTGTGGTAAAAACCGGCGATGGAACGTAGTTGAGGATGCTAGAGTATCCCAGAAATGTAACATGACTAAGCTTCTACGAAATAAAATTCCTTAAAATCCGTAATCTGGATAAACAATCTATGGTATGTTTATTATTCTAATGGTTTTAACGTGATCTTTTTCACTTTAATCGCCTCTATCTGGCAATAGTCTATTATGTTTGGATTATTCAGCTTCGAGGTAAAAAAACTCAAATCCGGGTAGCCACAAGTGTGTGTTTAGTTTATAGTTTGACTGATTTACTAAAATGCCAGCGACAGCTATAAATAGAAAACTTAGTTTGTGTTCGTGGAAACTAGTCAAAATCCGGGATGATACACTTGATATTTAATTGTAAAGTTCTGTGACGCGTCAGGAGCCATGCTGTTTAAGGTTGTTTTGTAAAAAGATAACATCAATAAGTATCACCAATTATGTTACCTTTATGGTGCTCTATTGTGAAGACTATCGTCCATTATTAATTGTATTATCTATTTTAATATAATAAAAGTTCTTGTTGGCCATTTTGTGTAAAACTGAACAGTCGTTTTATTATGTTTGTTTATGTTACTACTAGCATATGTGTTTACAGATTTATAAAGTGTCAGGTATCACATATGTTTTATTTCCGACGAGCAAGCTAAGTGGAGCCGGCCCATTCATGCTGTAGATAAAACTGTCTACAGCGTGGCTCTACCACTCAAAAAGGGTAGTAAGGCACTATACTCCACTCGTCACCTGGAGACTCAAAATGGTAAACTACCGGCAATAAATTAAAAAAAAAAACATATAATTCAAACAATCAAGCTAAATACCGTATTGCATTTAAATTGCTAGAACAATCTTTCTCTCTAAAACTACAGATAAAGTTGTTACTATAAACGTAAACAGAGTTAAAAATAAAACTATTATCGAAAACTAATAAAACGTCAGCACATTAAATAAATAGAGCTACATACTCTACTTATTAAAAAACAACTCTATCCTTTGGAACTTGAGGTTGAGAATGCTTTATAGAGTACAATAGGAAGCGGAGTTAAAGCCTTCATAGGAAATTCCTCGAATGACTGTGCAGGGAATTCCTCTGTGGCTGTTTCATACATTGCGAAACGTTGTACAAAGCATTCCTGGCGACTTGAAGTCACGTAGTGGTAGATACTTGTCAGAGTAGAATACTGATGAGAGAAGTTACCTACGTACTTATAAGTAATAGCAGTTGCCCGCGGCTCCGGCCGTGTGAATGATTTTTTCTGGGATAAAAAGTGGCGTATGTTACTCAGTGATAATGTAGCCTTCTAACGGCAAAATATTTTTTTAAATCGGTCCAGTAGTTTTAAGTTTATTCGTTACATACAAAATTACAAATCTTATCTCTTTATAATATTCGTTTAGATAACTTCGACTAATACCTGGGTATGACGTATTATTATTTTTTTAGGGTGAAGGTAGGCGAGGTGACAGTCCACCTGATAGTAAATGGTTACCATCGCCCATGCCAGGGGTTCAGTCAAGCCCCTGCCTATCGCGAAATAATTTTATTAGCCATGGTTGAAATAAGGCATATCTTAACACCGAGTAAACCGTGGTGGGTCTGCCAACCCGCAAAAGGCCAGCGTAGTGGACTAAAATATGTCGATCGTCAAGGGACGTAATATCTTAAAAGCTAAGATTTTCTAATAAATAAATATTGCTTTGTACCTAGCAAATATATTGCTTTTGCATATTGCTATGATAAATATGTGTTTTTTTTATTATTTGATTGAATGACGAGGCGAGCATGACGCTTGCCTGATGGTAAGGGCCACGCCTGCCCATAAACAGAAGCAACACTACACGGAACTTAGAATTACAAAGCACTGCATGGCACTGAACTGCGCTTGTCACCCCGAGCCATCAGATATTAAGTCTAATAATGCCCAGTAATTTCACTGGCTACAATGTCTTTCAAACCGAAACACAACAGTGCTTACACACTGTTGCTTAGCAGCAGAAATGGACAATGCGGTGGTACCAACCCAGACGGCCTCTCGAATACGAGGGACCTACCACCTTGTATAAATAGTGTTTAATAAAATAATACATTTTTTTGTAAGTCGCCTAGCAGCGATAGCTCAGCGAGGAGTGGTATGGACTGTCGAGACGAAAGTCGCAGGTTCGAAACCAGCCTCAAGGTATTTGAAGTCTGCCAACCCGCATTAGGCCAGCGTGGTGGACTAAGGTCTAATCCCTCTCATTCAGTAGAGGAGGCCCGTGCCCAGCAGTGGGACGTATAAAATACAGGGCTAGTAAAAAAAAAATCCCTCGTAATATAAAGTCGTAATATAAATTTCTAAAATGTTTACTTTCCAACATCACCCCGCATCTCGTCATCTTCTCCAAAGTCATTAATCACGAGAAAGCGTAAGAACAGCGGGTTTCTCATTTTATACAATTTCATAGACAATTATGATATTAAACGGTACCGGTAGTTTTACCGTGACATTCCTATAAATGTTTTTTCCTGCAAAGTGACACACTATCTAATTTATACTTGACAGCCTCCGTGGCGCAGCGGGCGAGTAGCCGGCTGTGTAGCGAGAGGCCCCGAGTTCGATCCCCGCACCGAGACAAATGTTTGTTTGATCCACAAATGTTTGTCTCGGGGTCTGGGTGTTGTGAGACCGAAAGTCTCTCGTGGTTCCCGATACCCACGACACAAGACTCGTATCTTACTGTGGCGTCAGGACTATGTGTGTGACTGTTGGGTGTTATTTATTTATTTAACCAACAATTCTGTATCAGTGCAGTACTTGTAATACTTGTGTGGATCACACAAATATTTGTCTCGGTGCGGGAATCTAACCCACGGTTTCTCGCTTCGTAGCCGGCTACTCGACTGTTGCGCCACGGAGGCTATATAAATGCATTTTGCATTACTCGTTGAGGAGCTTTTAATTTTCTCTCGTACTCTATCATCAGATCTTAACCAAATTTGTATCTTAACAAAATTATATATATATTTGAGGTAAACCTTTTTTTATAGCATAGGCCGGCAAACGAGCAACTGTGTCACCTGATGGTAAGTAATATCCACCACCCATGTACGCCCAGAATACCAAAAGACTCATGGGCGCGTTACAGACCTTAAAGAAAAGGGATAATTAGGGATTGGGAAGAGAAGGGGATTTGGGCCTCCGGTTATCTCACATCGTACGAAACGCAGCAGCAAGCCGCTACTTTACGTCGGTTTTCAAAAAGTATAAACCAAATCCGTCCACATTTGCGAAAGATATAGCAAAATATAATTACAATCGAATTGAAATCCTCCTTTTTTTATCAGTTTAAAAGAAAGTCTATCCTTGTTACAAAATAGCTGACTCATGCGACAATTGATACGGGGTCACGTGGCACACTGTAACAGCCATTGTTCTGTTCACGTATTCTGTTGAAAGAACAATACATCAAACAAACGTTTTTACTGAACGTTTGTTTATACTTTATAGGTACTGTATGAAATGTAGTGGTCCAATTTTATAAGTTGGTAGGTCCCTCGTATGCGAGAGGCCGTCTGGGTTGGTACCACCGCGACGTCTATTTCTACCGCCAAACAACAGTGTGTAAGCATTGTTGTGTTTCGGTTTTAAGGACATTGAAGCCAGTGAAATTACTGGGTATTATGAGATTTAACATCTTATGTCTCGGGGTGACGAGCAGTACAGTCCCATGCAGTGCTTTGTAATTCAAAGTTCTGTGTGGTGTTGCTTCTGTTTATGGGCAGGCTTACCATCAGGCGAACGCCTTGCTCCTCTCGTCATTCAATCAAATAAAAAATCCTACCATCTAATCCATATTATAACATCCACTAAACCTTTTAATCCAAACAATACTTTTAGACTTGTTCTGTGTAAGAACATGGAATTATTAGAGAAAGCGATAGATATTGTGTAAACTCGCTTGTCTAAACATTTTTTTCTAAACCTGTATAATCTTTCTTTCTTTCTGCCTTGCGTTATCCCGGCTTAGTGCCAGGGTCCGCCTTCCTACTTAAACGCTTCCACTTCACTCGATCTTGAGCATCCTCTATAGTGAGACCATGGGCTCTCACGTCTCCCTCCACTACGTCAAGCCAACGCTTTTTGGGCCGTCCACGGGATACGATCTGGCTCAGGCACCTGCGACCTCCTGCGGTTTCCTCAAGACATGACCAAACCACCTTAAGCGACATTCTTGGAGTTTATTTGCCACGTCGCGGACACCAAGGCTGCTGCGGATGTACTCGTTACGAATACGATATAGCCGTGTAACATTGCACATCCACCGCAGCATCTTCATCTCTCCGACATGGATTTCTTCGACATGGCGCTTAAGGGCCGGCCACGTCTCACACCCATACAGGAGAACAGGCCGAATGATGGTTTTATATATGAGACCTTTAAGTCTCATCAGCTAAACCTGTATAATATTAAAGATTTTCAAAACGAAAAATATCTCCTTAATTTGGTATTATACGGGTTTTGTTTACGTAATAGAGGCGACACTAATCGGTTTTTAATTATTTAACCTACAAACGCAATTGTATAAAGCAACGTTTTTTTACAAAACTCTAACGAGTGGTCATAGATAATACCAAGTGGTAGGTATCCCTCTACCATTGTTTTGTTTATTTCTGCCTTCAATTTGCCCCTAATGGGCTGTAATTTTTACAAGTGATTAATCACTAGGTCGGCAACGGGGATGTTTTATTTTTGTATTGTAATTTTTTCAATATATTTATAGTGTTGTTACATTTTTAAATATTAAGTAAGGCCCATTAAGTAACGTTTATGTTTCTTGTTTATTTGATTTCTGTCATATTATGAAAACCCGTGTCAAATTAATGGAGTATGTCAACAAGGCTGGTGGCGAATTGGGTGGAATCTCATAGGTCCCGGGAAGCAGGCTGGGTAAAACAATGCTACTAACACCGTGCCAATGACGACCGCTCATTTCGAGAGAGTTTCTGAACTATATTCTGAGGCCTGACCCTAATGGCAGAGCAGTTTGCGTCTGTACATAGAATATTTTAAAAATATCTAACTAAGTAAGAATGATTTTGCTTTTTAAACACACTTCTTTTTTATTTATGGCTTCGCATTATTATGCATTTTGCCAATGTCAAGTATAAATTAATCTCAAGTTATAGTATATAGTAAGTTATATTTACAAGAACAATGAAACACGGGTGCGGTCGATTTCAAGGTCTTGCCGGAGTTTTGGTGTTAACTCCTTCCAGTAAGATGCTTAATTCACTTATTTCAACGTTTCCATACACTGTTCATCACCGTCAATGTTTAATGAACAAATCCAAACCACTTTTATACAACAAACACAACCCTAAACTAGTTTATGAAATAAATTAAAATAAGTGATGAACTGCCCTGTCAGAATTCCCGCCAAAACTCTTTAAACACACTTAATGAAAATTTGGAATTCTGACTACGTTCAGATTATAACAGCAAATAAACCACCTATTCCGATAATATTAAGTAAGTAATAGGAAATGTAACAGGTAAATGGCAAATAAATCGGCAGCCACAAGTGGTGTCGGTCGCTATGTCGGCCGTCTGTATAAATGACAGGAAATAGTGATGCCCCAACGAATTGCTCTTTTGTGTTCGCCCCGGATTTAGTGTCACTACACAATTGATACAGATACATATCGAAATGCCATAAGATATGACTGTAACGCACATAAATACGGTATAAATGCCAACACACATTTTTTTAATATACTCCATATTTTTCTTTTTTTAATAGATAGATGCATGAATGTCGAAGAGGCAAAAAGGTGTGTCAGGATCGTAGCTTGTGGTACTTAATAGTATGTGCCTACCCCTATGGGATACAGGCATATATATTTATGGCTTAATAATTGTAATTTTAAATTAATATAATTTATAATTATATACGTTGTTAAAGGACATATTACTAATATGTTCGCTCTAATCTGTATAAAATTAAACTAAATAAAAACTTAATAATATAATGAACAGTTTACAGATAATGAGGCCGTATGGCCAATGGTTCCTTTGCCAATCTGAATAGGTACAAAAAAATAGGCACTATTTCTCACAAAGGTAAAAAATAAATACAGACACCTACAAGAGATCAATGTGATTGAAGGAACACGATTATCGTGCGTTGTAACTGGTTGTCTGCCGAGAACTCGTTTGCCTCGATCTCCGCCGGCAATAAGTTACTGGCCTTTAATCGCTTTGTAAATAAGATGACATGTGGAACTGATACAGATGTGATGAATAGTGTCTGTACGATTACTTTTGCAATTTATATGTCTTTATAGATCCGCATAGATAGAGATTTTCTTTCTTTTTTATTAATGGCTTTCGCAGTATTATGCATTTAGCCAGTGTCAAGTATAATGTATTCTCAAGTATTTTTACAAGCACGATGAAACACGGGTGCGGACGATTTCAAGGTCTTGTCGGAGTTATGGTGTTAACTCCTTTCAGTACGATTCTTAATTCACTTATTTCAATGTTTCCATATAGTGTTCATCACCGTCAATGTTTATTGAACAAATCCACATCACTTTTATACAACAAACACAACTCTAAACTAGTTTATGAAATAAATTAAAATAAGCGATGAACTGCACTGTCAGAATTCCCGCCAAAACTCTCAGATAGAGATTTATTTTATTTATGGCTCTTGCAGTACTATGCATTTAGCCAGTGTCAAGTACAATCAGTGGCGGATTTATAGATTTGCCGCCCGTAGGCTATTCAATTTTTGCCGCCTCTAAATTTTGATATCTTAGTACACAATCATATCAATTTTCTATCAATAAAATTCCAACTTTATAATTTGTGCTCCATCATCCTCGTTACATCAACTTTTCCCATATAGTTATTATTATTGAGAACTATGGTACCGTGTTAGATCCTTGATTATTTTTACAGCGAAGAATTACACTGGTCTGCAAAAAAAAATTTTTTTTTCCTCCTCTGTGTTTTCATGCATGATAACGTTAGATTTGGTGCTCTAAACACAGAATATAACATGCAAATACATACAGCACATACATTTTGTATATAATGTCCATTTAATTAAAAAACGATATTTTCACATTAACAACAATTACAAAAAAGTTAAAAAAGACTACGGTCTAAGTTTTACAGCGAAAAATGCTAATTTTACAGTCACAAGTTATAGAAATATCAGTATAATTATCTTATTATGGTAATACAATTCAAGTAATTTTGTAGTTTTTTAGTTTATCATCATTTCCATCGAAGTTTCTCGGCGAATCGAGCAACAAAAATCAGTAAGCATTGCTGCTGACCATTTTCCATTGTAGTATCTTTCAATATGCATAATATCCTGATGAAACTTGTGACCATGCTCATCTGATACTGCACCGAGATTTTACGGAAAGAAATCTACATGCGAGTCCAAAAAATGAATTTTAAGTGGCATATTGCATCCTAAAGCTTTATAAGCAAAAGAAGCTTTCGAATGATTTGTCGGTAGTAGTATGTTGTTGTGGATGTTTGGATATACAGTCTTGTTTTTTTTTTCGAGAATCCTCGTATTGATGTCATGCAGAAATAACAGTCGTTTTCATGATTCTGAGGTTAACTCCAAAGCATTGGCATCGTATACGGCATAGATGTATGACTTTCTTGAGGTCAACCTCTCAGCGTTCTTGAACAACTGTTATAGTAAAATTTTGATAACCAACTTTTATCCCTCTCATCGATAGAGAATCCAAAATAAAGCTGATAAGCTTTTTTAACAAGATCTGTTGTCGCATTTCGCTGTGTTTTTATAGTAAACTCACCACAAATGTAGCAAAAACAGTCTGTAGTATTTTTACAAGTGCGCGGCATTTTTGAACCTAAATTTGAATGAAATTCAATTAAAAAAAAAAACTATTTTATATTTATTATCTCTGTTTACAAAAAAATGGATAACCTACACATAAAATACTTAAAAAAAATGTAAATATAATATGAATTTTGAGCAAAACTTACTAAAGTATTTGATATAGAAAGTAAACAATTAAAAGACAAGTTTCCAACTAACTGTTGTAAAGTAACAGTAAATACTGCGCAGGCGCATATGTACTACCATAGAAATCACTTTCGGCACTTTCCTTCTTTCTCTTAGGACTAGCAAAAACCTATTTCGTACGTATATACATTGTTTATAATGTTAACGCATAAAACGAATTAAAAATAACCTAAATATTTATGATATTTTGGAAAAAAAATCATATCTAAAAATCTAGACGTGATAGAAAAAATCTGACATCGGGAACAGATTCAGAGCATCAAAACCTACGTATTTATGACAAAATGTTTTGAAGGAGGATTTTGTTGCAGACCAGTGTTATCAAAAACATTATTTTAAGGAAATAATATCTCAATCATATACCACTTTTAAAGTAAGGTAAGGTATGTCTTAAAACTATACAATACTTACATAATATGAATTAAGCTTACGTAAAAAACATACATTTGGCGAACGTTGATTAACATTTATTATTACACTCACAGTTTAAAAACAATACAATAAATATATCTTTTCTTAATTATTTGTTAGCATTATGATTTAAGTTAAATTATAAAAGCATTACAATACTTTTTTGCGAGACTTTGAATTCGCAAAATCATTTATTATATCGTCATACGAAATCTTGTTCATTAGCTGTGACTCTATGCACAAAAGAGCTAAAGCGTTTAGCTTTTCTTGACTTAAAGTCGATCGTAGGTAGTTCTTTACTCTCTTCAAGCAAGAGAAGCTTCTTTCACCTGAACAATTTGCCGCTGGTGTACAAAGAGCCATACGAAATGCTATATCCAAGTTTGGATAAATGTTTCCTAGATTCTGTTCTCGCAGGAATGAAGACAGACTTATTAATGATCTAGAAATTGGTTTTATTAAAATTCTGTCAGACGAAAGGTAGCTTTGAAAGTGTAGTAATTCCTGAACTAAGTCTGTTTCTAAGTCATTAGGATACATATTTTCATTTTTGAATTTGACAAGTTGCAAACTTGCTGCAGCAATCATGATTAGACCATGGATATTATATCAAGATTGAATTGGGTAAGCAGATCTCATAATTATTAGGTACACGGAGAAAAAATTATAGCAGTTATCAGTGAAGAATATATATGTAAAAATTACAAAATTTCGATTATAATATCGAATGGCTATTGCGATATTCTAAAAGTTCATAATCATTAATGTATAATTAGTAAAGCGTTTAGGAATTGTTCATGCAGAGATGTTGAAATATTTATTAATTAGCACTGTATATGAGAATATTTCGATTTTTGTTAAATATTTTAATTTCTCTCCAATTTTCGAAATTCGTATTATGTGTGTGTATAATATATTTTTTTTAATTTGTAAACCGAAATAAAAAAATTATGAACTAAATTTGCCGCCCCTTAAAATTTGCCGCCCTAGGCTCCAGCCTACTCAGCCTACTGGTAAATCCGCCACTGAGTACAATTCATTCTCAAGTTATTTTTACAAGAACGATGAAACACGGGTGCGGTCGATTTCAAGGTCTTGTCGGAGTTTTGGTGTTAACTCCTTTCAGTACGATGCTTAATTCACTTATTTCAATGTTTCCATACACTGTTCATCACCGTCAATATTTATTGAACAAATC
The DNA here is from genome assembly GCA_949126905.1 of Amorpha juglandis. Lineage (NCBI taxonomy): Eukaryota > Metazoa > Arthropoda > Insecta > Lepidoptera > Sphingidae > Amorpha > Amorpha juglandis. The sequence goes on from OX421383.1 coordinate 2,806,385, forward strand.
CACACCACTTTTATACAACAAACACAACTCTAAACAAGTTTATGAAATAAATTAAAATAAGCGATGAACTGCACTGTCAGAATTCCCGCCAAAACTCTCAGATAGAGATTTATTGCGTCGAGAATATATTTTTATACCCTAAGGAGGCAAAGAAAGTCAACCTAAAGAGCCTCGTCAAGCGTGTAATATTTTATTACGTTGAAACATATGAAACAAAACTAAGGTGTCATTGATATAATGAGAGCCTAAAACCAGTGGGTGTTAGATTCAAATCTTATAAGATAGGACTTCGTACCGGGATGACAATAGGCTCGCCCCATTTACTTCATAGGATAGAAATTAGCTTGACGAAATGCCAGTGAAATTACTGGGCATTATGAAACTTAACATCGTAAATCTCGAGGTACAATATCATACAGTACTTTGTAATTCAAAGTTCTTATGGTGTTGCTTCTGTTTTTAGGCAGGCCCGACGCTTACCATCAGGCGATTAATTTTTAAGGCTTTTGTTTAATGTTGCATGATTCTATCTATGACATAAAATCATTTCTTTCTTTTTACATAACAACAAAGTTAAATTTAAGACATCGGTGTTAAATTTGCCGTGTCAGAATAATTAAACCACTTCTGACTACAGTGTTGATTGGTACAAAAAACAAGAAGTTCTTTTTTTATTTATGGCTTCGCATTAATAGTATTTTATTGCACAAATTCACACCACTTTTATACAACAAACGAAACATTAAACTAGTTTTTGAAATAAATTAAAATAAGCGATGAACCGCACTGTCAGAATTCCCGCCAAAACTCTTCAACAAGAAGTTGTATTACCTTTATTAATTCACTAGCTTTTGCTCGCGGCTCCGCCCGCGTGGTCTGCTTTTCCGGGATAAAAAGTAGCCTATGTGTTATTCTGATGTATAAGCTATATTATTGTAAAGTTTTATTAAAATCCGTTCAATAGTTTTTACGTGAAAGAGTAACAAACATACATCCATCCATACTTACAAACTTTCGCGTTTATAATATTAGTAGGATTAACTCAATACACAGCATGATCAAGTTTTACAAGTAACCAGAGTTCCGTTACTTGCAATTAAAATAAAATTGCTAGTTGCTGCTCGCTGTTCGCTAATCGATATTGTTAATTGTAGATGTTTCACTGTTTTAAATTGCTATTGCTTCCGTCGCTATTTATGCTTACAATCACTGTAATTTATTTAAAGCAAAAGAAAATGGTGCATTAGGTTTTATTATCACAGCTTTGCACTCGTTTTCTTTTCGGGGATAAAAAGTAGCCCAGTTCTAATCCAGGTCATGGATTAACTGTGTGCAAGATTTCATCAGAATTTGTTTAGTCAATGGGCGAATTAAGTTTTGTGAGGGGTAGAGTACTGTATTTAGTAAACGCTTGACAAGGTGATTACTGTCTCATAGAAAACTGATGTTGAAACCTTTTCTTGCGTATCGTACGGTAAGTAAGATTACCGGAGGCCCAAATCCTCTTCTCCGCTGCCCAATCCCCAATCCTCCCATTAAAGTTCGACAACGCATAATTCTCCTAGTATTATAGATATTTATGGGCTGTGGATATCACTTGCCATCAGGTGACCCAATTGATCGGTTATCGGCCTCAGCTATAAGAAAAAAATTGATATACATTCTCAAAAATAAAATTATCATATCGTCGATATGGCGGTCTACATAACCAAAGCTAAAATAAGGATTTATATAAAAAATAATTCTCCTTTTTTAAGTCAGTTAAAACTACAAAATACATCTTTGATTCAAAGGTCTGTATATATATTACTGCAACACGTTCTTAACCTTCTAATCCATTGAAATGTTACATTTGGGGTTGCGTTTCTTAGAGGAGTCAATTTTATTTTTTTGATGTGTAGGGGGGGTAAGTGTAAAGCTAAAATCAAGTTTGTGGGGTCGCCACCCTTGTCCCACGGCCGCCATCTTGAAAATAGGGGTTGAAACGGTTTTTACGATATATCTCTTAAACTATTTATCTGATAAAAAAAATTGTTAACGTTTTTTGTTGCTAATTAAATTCTCTATAACTTTGGTCCAGTAACTTTTTGTCGTAAAACTATAAATAAAAAAGTTATAAGTGAAAATGTAATAAAGAAAAAAATAAAGATGATAATTCTCTTGACAGCCTAAGATACAAACAATTCGCCAAGGCAGTGACAAAAAGTACATTTAATTTATCTTCACTTCCTCCAACACAAGACACAGCTCGCTTTCATACTTTCCGAGTCTACCATCAGGTCCAGTCGTGGCTTGGTAATAATAATGATCCTGAAGACTGGGGCTGGAAAAAATGTGGAAAATTATTGATGCCAGTGCAGAGCTCTAAACCTCCAGCACCCCCTGAGCTTCTTAAATTGATCTTTTGTAAATGCAAAGGAAACTGTGGAGCGATGTGTGGATGTCGAAAAGCAGGGCTAAAATGTTCCGCAGTGTGCTTCCATTGTTCTGGAGAACTGTGTTCTGTGTCTTGTGTTGGAGGAAGTACTTTTTGTCACTGCCTTGGCGAATTGTTTGTATCTTAGGCTGTCAAGAGAATTATCATCTTTATTTTTTTCTTTATTACATTTTCACTTATAACTTTTTTATTTATAGTTTTACGACAAAAAGTTACTGGACCAAAGTTATAGAGAATTTAATTAGCAACAAAAAACGTTAACAATTTTTTTTATCAGATAAATAGTTTAAGAGATATATCGTAAAAACCGTTTCAACCCCTATTTTCAAGATGGCGGCCGTGGGACAAGGGTGGCGAGTTTGTGGCGACCCCACAAACTTGATTTTAGCTTTACACTACACATCAAAAAAATAAAATTGACTCCTCTAAGAAACGCAAGGTGAGGCCTAAAAAATGTAACATTTCAATGGAGTATTCCTTTGGTCATCACAGTTATGACTACATTGAACTTACATCACGGCCGGTGAAGTCATTAAAAGACTATTAATTGATATCCGTATTATGACAACAGTAAATATGATCCAGGAAATAAATACAGTAGTAGCTCAGTGGGGAGTGGTACGGACTGCCGAGACGATATAGGTTCGAAACCAGCCCCAAGAGACTGCCTCTCACCTTTCTAGTTGTGAGTATTCATTATTAATTGGACCTATTTACGCAAACAGAAACCAACCCGCAGCAAATTCAGATGGAAATACTGATTTTGTTTTGCTACATTCATTAATAAATTGATTTTAATACTGTATTTTTTTGCAAAATCGTACATGGAATATATTTCATGCCCGATTTTCCAAAAAACTACGAGATTTAATTAGTTTAAATTATTGAATATAGTAAAACAAATGCAATATGTCCATTTGACCTTGCTGTGCATTGGTTCCTATTTGCGTAAGTAGGTCCATTTGTTCCTCGCTTTAAACGCCAAGAAATCATGGTGAGGAAACCTGCATACCAGAGAATAAATAAGAATTTCGAAACTATATAAAGTCTAACAACCTTCATTAGTCCATTAGTGTGATGGTCTTAGGACTAACGCCTCATAAGTAGATAAGACTTGTGTTCAGCAGCAGGATAGTATAATACAGAGCTGATATTATCATAAAAATAAAACACAAAAAGTCAATTAACACATTCCATTCGATGATCTTTATAATACTGAGAACTCATTTGTATATTCATGTTTCGTTCCCGCGTGTCGACGCGAGTCGGCGAAACGAATTTATTACGAAAGTCGAAATGTAGCGTGCCGTCATAGTTTATAAAACTAAAATTCTCGATCTATTTATGTATTATATACATAAATATTTCTGGACTGGGACAGCTAAGTTATATTTTGATTTTTTTTTCTTGTTTCTGCCGTTATCCCTTACGCCAAGGTCCACCCTCCTATCATGATGACGGATTTGGTATTAGAGGGCGAGGTGAGACCCGCCATCTGACCCCCACAACCCGTAACGGGAATCAAGTTTCGGCATTGCCTCGTCTGTTATTCAGCAGTGTGGTGACACTGCCATCAGTCAGTCTATATCAGAGTACCTATAACACGTGTATGTGAGAAATAAAACTAATTTAAACGGATTTTATCGCGGTTTTTTATTAATTTTGATCCCGACGTATCGAAGCCTTCAGCCTTCGTGGTCACGGGGTGGACGTTTAAATTAGTTTTATTTCAATGAGTAACATTCGCGTAAACGTAAGAAATCATTACGTGTATGTGAGGTTGGCTTTGAGCCTAAAACGTTGGTTACCCATTTACACTCTCTTAAATTAATTCCTTAAATTAATTAATCTTAAAAAATCATTAAAATGCTAGTATTCGGCCAATCACCCTACATAATTCACCACGTTCGTGTTACAAAACTGTAGCGTAACGTTGAATATTCCACGTGTTCCTGCTAACAACACGCAACCTCTAAAAGCCATGATAACCGATTTTTTTACAATTATTTATAATTGAACTATTCGCTTATACAATTGTGCAGTTTCATCGAAACATTAATCACTGTATTATTTTAGTGTCAAACCATATTACCTATATTGATATTTACCTAAATATTATGTTACTAAAATTGTTAAACTACTTTTATTCATTGTTACATAAAAAATAACATAATTATATAAATTCTCTATGTATACAAGTACATATTAATTTTGTTTAATCGCTTAACAAATGACCTTTGCTCTTTAAGTATTCTCATGCAGTATTACGGTTACTATCGCCATCTAGCGGTGAGTAGCAAACCATTGCACTGCGCCATCTGTTGACAAGAAGTGTAAGTATGTGACAGAAAGGCGCGTGTACACCGGTATACACTTTGATTTTCTTTTCATTAGCAGCGGTTTAAGCGGTGGTCATTAAAACCGCAGGTCACAACCAAAACGAGTTTACTAACAGCGTTAGGGAACAAAACATTACAGTTGCATAATACTTCGCTTTATTTGTTATTCTGCGGGCAAGTTTATTAGTTCAGAAATTGGGTTGTCCAATGTATCCATATGTTGCTTTCACAGTGAAGAAATAACAAACAGACCACATCCGTCGTCGAAACTGTCGGTGTGGGTGCACTGAGGACTACGGTCTGCGTCCCTCCAATTTTTGAAGTTATACTTCTTTAGGCGCGTTATGAAAAAATGATGAGAGTGAAATTTTAAGATGCGCGCGCACCTGTGACACAAAAAATTAACAGAAAAAATTAACAGTATGAAGTTAGGCGCGTGAGAGCAGTATGAAGTTTTTTTTTTTTTTTTTTTTTTTTTTTAATGGCATCTGTTATACATTATGCCAGCAGTATGAAGTTAGGCGCGTTATGAAAAAATGATGAGTGAAATAAAAAAATAAATAAATAAATATAAATAAATAAATATAAATATATATATATATATATAATTATATATAGATGCGGTTTTTATTTTATAATTTGGAACATGGTGCCGTAAAAAAAGTACCAGGTTCGCATAAACGCGAAGAGAGTAGAATGTCCATTTTTCATGGCGAGTAGCCGTAATTAATAAACAAATGACGATTTGGACAAAGAAAAACTCTTTAGGTTTTTTTCTTATTCGGAACAAGTACCAGGCTCGCATAAACGTGAAGAGAGTAGAATGTACTTCTATCATGTGGAGTGGATATGTTGATATAAATTAAAATACTTTTATTTAATATAATTAACACTAAATATTATTAAATTATTAATGTTAAATACTTATTATTGGTTATTTAATGATTCCAAAGAAGTATAACTTCTCACGCGCGTACATAAGTACACGCACCCATTTTTTTTTAATTCTGATACACTCTTCACAACCAACTTGCGTGTGACTTGTGTGCCGCTAGGGCCGGCAGTTTAACACAGTCAGTCGGCGTAGACACATTGAGTCGTATGCACGTGTGTTAATTGGCGCCATTTCTGCTCACGAACGCAATCGAAAGTAAACACGAAAAAGTTTTTAATAATTTTCTTTTTTAAACGATTTGAACACTGTGTTTGTGTTTGTGGAGTGATAACCGAACCTTTTTTGGAAAGTAAAATGTATGCTGTTACATTTTCGGCTGTGTAGCCACACCGAAAGAGATTTATGTAAGTAAAAGTTTCTACGAATTAATTGTTTAGAATAATTTACGATGCCTTTTAAATTAATATTCAAAATAAGTGGCGAGTGATTTGTTTATGTGTTATAATTAGGCTGTATAATTAAATGACCGTTGCGTTTAAATTCTTTAGAACAAATTAATAACATTTTAATTAATGTCGTTATTAATATTAATTAAAACGTGTAAAAATACGTAATTATACACAATACGCCCGATCATTACTACAAGTAGGCAATTTATTTTATTCAGATAAATGCAGTTGTCTAAAATTCAAGTGTGTTAATAAACCCAAAAATATGGATCGCAAAGTGTTAATGGTTTTATGTGAAACCTATATTTAAACACAAAATAAATGGGACATATAGATATTAGGTATATTTAGTACATAGCTGACCATCCGTCCTTCGCTAATAATGACAGGGGTTAGGTCTCAGTACACCATGCTACCACAAAACGTAATTTTACTTTTGCCTGCCACATAAACATTTCTTATTAATAATAATCAGATTCAATGTACAGCAATGGTTAATGCAATTGAAGTGTAAAAGTGCCCGAAGTAGCCACTGCATTTGCCTATAAAAATACATTATATATTTTACCTTGATATAGGATTATAGGTACAAAATATTTAATGAACTCATTTGAAATATAAATTATAATAGTAAGCACCCTGAACGGGTTGATGCAACGTGTATACGTTATCACCGCCTTGACCTTTGTTAACACTTGTGCGGTCATTTTTGACGATAACACTGTTTGTTCCGTAAACTTAAGTTACAGACAAAATCATCACTTGTTTCATAAAAAAAACATTTAAGAAATTCGAAGCTATTTTGGAACGACTTCAAATAATGAGTTAATAAATGAGTTAATAGTTAATAAACTTTTTAACAAAAATTAGATTTAAAAATATCTAAAAAGTAAAAAAATTAAATTAATCAGATTTGAGTGGATGGTATCAATCATTGGTTAATAGTCAGTCCCACCACACACTACAGTACCACTGACACAAAATTCTTTAATTTGGTGGGAGTTGGTTTTATTTTTGTTACATCATTAGTGAAAGAATCATCAAAATCGGTGCATAAATGATTACATAAAATGTTTTAGTCTTTCATCCCTGATTTTACTATTTAAGAGTAGAATTATTTTTTCAAAAATTAAATGGGCCTACCTGGTGGTAGGCCCATTTAATATGTATGCGTTATACTATAATATGTATGCGTTATACATATAAACGTTCCTCAAGAATCACTCTATCTGTTGCTAAAAACTGCATTAAAATCCGTTGAATAGTTTCAAAGATCTAAGCGAACAGACAGCGGAAGCAACATCATTTTGTACTATGTAAAGATATCAGAGTCGCTGTCTGCGTCTGTCTGTCTGTTTGTCTGTCTCCTAAACTGAGCAACGTATTTACATGCCGTTTTAACTATCAAAGAATTTATTCCGGAAACTTTATATGTAATCACGCTATGGTTCATGGGAGCAGGGCAGTAACATGCCTGCGCTGAAATCGCAAGGGAGAATTAGTTACAAATAAAAAGTACTTAATAACAGCCAACAGTCACACGCATAGTCCTGACCTCACACTAAGTTAATCAGTATCATGGGTATCAACTACGAGGGACTTGCGGTCCCACAACACCCAGACCTGAAACAAATATTTGTAAATCGCACGAACAGTCGTTTCAGTGCGGGAATCGTACCCACAGCCTCTCTTCGCATTCGGCTTCTCGCCCACTACGTCATTGAAGCCGTTGCGTAATAGGATAATCAAAGTATTTTTAGTAAAATAATAGGTAATTATGACGATCCAAGATGGTATACCTAATTAGAACTAACGAAAACAAAACAATTGTTTATGAAATTAATACTAGAAATAAAAAATACAACAAATAACAATCCCCAAGTCCCTTTTATAGCATAGACCGACATACGTGCAAGTGGGTCACCTGATGGTAAGTGATCTCCACCGCCCATGTACGCCAACAATACTAGAATAATCATAGGCCCGACCTTACAGGGAAGGGATCATTAAAGGAGGGGAAATTGGGCCTCCGGATATCTCACTTACTGTAAGAAACGCAGCAGCAAGCCGCTACTTTACGTCGGTTTCTGTGAGACAGTGGTAACGACCCGGTCGAGCCGGTCCATTAATGCTGTAGACAAAACTGTCTACAGCGTAGCTCTACCACTCAATAACCCCTACAAGCCATTATTCTCTAAAGAGGTTGTCATACACTTAACTTACCAGTACATAATATACCTTTCTATAAAAAGGCATATTTAAATCACCCATTCCGTACGTGGGTAGTCAGAGATTTATGACGTTGTCACTTGAGTTGTACAAGAGTGCTACCGAGACATTTACAAGCCATTCGGTATCCGAGTGACTTTTATAAAATCCGTTAAATGTTAAGTTAGTTTAGATTTTTTTTATCCTACCACGGCAAAGTAATATTGGATCTGATGTTAAGTACAGTGAAGTAAACGTAATGTCGACAATACTTATTATACTAATTTCAATAAAAAAATGATTAATAAAAAATAAATTAAATGTTTAATAAATTCCAATTAAAAAAGGGAGAATAATTTCTGGCAATAACTCTTCAAGTGAAGTAGTCAATATAATATACCTTATTTTTATTTGATTGAATGACGAGCAAGTCGCTCGCCGGATGGTAAGCGCCACTCCTGACCATCAACAGAACAACACCACACATAACTTTGAATTACAATGCACTGCATGGCACTGAACTGCGCTCGTCACCCCGAGACATAAGATGTTAAGTCTTATAATGCCCAGTAAGTTTACTGGCTTCAATATCATTCAAATCGAAACACAACAGTGCTTACACACTGTTGCTTGGCAGCAGAAATAGACAAACCTGGTGGTACCAACACAGACGGCCACTCGCATACGAGGGACCTACCATCTTGCAAATACCTTGTAAATACTTAATTAGGTCATATCACAGCTTGTTGTGGATTCTAGACAGCACACAGGCGTTACATGTACAGTCACGCTCGGAATTTATCAATATTTTTATAACCCTGTAACCCGTGCTTTGATTTACATTACATAACATTTGCAATGATGATACGGGTACCGTTATAACAAGATTATAAAGCGTTTTAATCAAAACAATGGATCCCTGAGTTGTAATAAATTAATCAAATAATATAATATTGTTTATTCATTTTATCTGATATACTTTATAACTGTATATTATTATTATTAATATTTGCTGATAATATGGCGGACAAATAAATACAATTATTAGGTGGTACCACTGCTTTGTTTATTTCAGCCGCCAAGCAGCAGTGAGTAATCAATGTATTTTTCGGTTAAAAGGGCATTAATGCTAGTGAAATTATATAATCCTTGAAATAAAACTAATTTAAACGGATTTTGTCGCGGGTTTATTAAATTTGATCCCGATGTTTCGAAAGCTTTTTAGCGTTCGTGGTCACGGGGTGGACGGGGGTTTAAATTAATTTTACTTCAAAGTGTGTAATATTTGCGTAAACATAAGAAATCAAAATATAATCATTTCTGATTTGTTGTGCCTACATACAATGTTACTAACTAAAATAAATTTTACTTAAAATTTACATGCCAATACAGGTTCATCTATTTATTAATATTAAAGCCTCAATATAATAAACTTAAACCGTCGCCAACTGTACCTTGTAACTTCGGGCCCATAACACGTTACTTTAATATGAAACTTCCTTATAGAATTAATAAGCTAGCTTTCTCCGCCCTTGGATTATAATAATAAAGTAGTTTTATAATAAGTTTAAGTAATACGTTATAACCGGGCATTATGTTTATTGACCAGTTTCGAAGTTTAACCGGTTATTGCAATTTAATGTTTGTGGTAAATAAATTTTATGAACGGATTTGAGTGAATTCCAACAGATAACTTAATTAAATTAGTAATTTTTATACGTATTTTATCATTACTTTTAATCCGTCATTTAATTTACTATTAAGCGGGTCTGGGAATTGGTTTTTGGTGGAAATTTAATATTACTTAGAAATTAACTGTTATTGCAGGGCTTAGAGTTTCTAGTGGAGATGATTGCTGATCCAAACGGTTTAAAAAAAGTAAAATTATTTTTTGTAATACATGCATACATTTTGAATAATATATTGACATACTTACATAAACAGGAACCAACCCACAGCTAGTTCAAATGGAGATGCTAATTTTATTTTACTAAATTCAAAAATGTAAACTAATTTTTTGAAAAATCTGGCATGCAACATGTACGATTTTGCAAAAAAACACAGTACATATTAAAATCTATTTATATTTGACAGTAACTCTTTATTGTAGACACACACACACATAAAAAATACAATAATAGACAAAAAACAGAAAATAAATAAATGTGCCATAAGTGTCGGTCTTATAACTATAAGCAATCTCTTCCCGGCATTGATTCAAGGTGAACACATTGATGATATATCGGTGGATGAGCATAACTAAATCTAAGTATAACCATGTCTGAATGCACTTTCACCGCCTGTTACTTCAAACTATAAATAGAAAAGACTAGCTTCGTCGAGATTTCGTTGTATAATATTAAATTTAAATAAATTTTGCTATATAATTATAATGTCTTTTTATCGGCACGGCAAAGTGACACTGCACTACACCTGATGGTAAGCGTAGTGCAGTCCAATAAACCAGTGACCACCAACAAACAATGAGTTTATCGATGGTGACCAGAATCATGCCGGTCTATATAAATGCTTCTTCACACTCCGAAGAGGGAAGAAGCAAATCAAGGGGCGATAAGACAGACGAATGACAGATGCAGGCACAGGGATACAAGAATGTAGCCATATACCCGCCACAAACAACCATCAAGTCACATCGCAATCCTCTCGGGTGAACCGGATATACTGGCTGATCCTGGAACGCGATCCATACAAAGTGTGTGGGTCACTATGGAAGGTTTTAACACCATGTGTACGGTGGTCGCTATCCTGGCGGATATAAATATCCTACCACCAGCATCCTGCTCCTCTAATAATAAACACACGTAGAAATAGACGCCTGTTACTCCGAAAGTTTGAGCAATTTACTTAAAATAATTCTTAACTAATATTATCAATCCGAAAGTGCTGTATGTCTGATTTAAGTTTAAGTGGCTAAACCGCTGAACCGAATTGGATGAAACTTAGTGTCTGAAAGTTTAAACACTAAAGGGTCCTAAAAACGATCAAATAAGTTTGACAAATTTGATTGTCAAACTTTATATTTTCATCAATGCGTGCATAACCAATTGTCTATACAAGGTTATTTTTAAAACACCAGCAACCTCGCAGGGGTAGATACCTAAGGTTATAAGCTACTACTTTTGTTCTACGACTTTTGATAATTTGTTAGATTTTATTTTCATACAAAAATAAGTATTCATTTAATTTCCGTCTTGAATGTTACCTACGCGCATCGCAGATTACGTAAGCAAACACGCGAAGCGTGGGGAACCGGGCTAGCGTTGAAGGTCATCGCCCGAGCCAGCTGAGCGGCGCCTTTGAGTCGCGCTCGCACGCCGAACGCTACGAAGAAAAATACGACACAACAAAAACTTGTGAAATCATTTTTTTTTTAAATATATTGAGTTATATACAAACTCGTAGAACAAAAGTTGTTCCGGTGTTTTAAAATTAACCCTGTATAAGTGTTGTTAGCCAAGCCAAGTTGGACTGATTTAAATTAAGTTGAGCCATAATTTACTTCTGATAAAGATATAAAAACGTATAATGCTCTTGAAAAATAATAACCTGCCATCGATAGAGCAAACTAATCTATTTCGATTCAGTGAAGAACTTAAATAAACAGTCACGAACCTGATTTACACATGGATAAAAAACTAAGGCCAATAGTTCAACATACCTTTGCTTGATCATTGATGTATTATACATTTATGAACCAGACCGGACACCGCGAAGTAATGCGCTACACGTTGCGGTGCAGCGCCGCAACTGCGGCGCTTGATCCCGTTAGCTCAATAAAAGGACATGTTTCATGGGTTAATAAATTAAAAGAAATGCTTTCTTACGCTTCAAATACGTGTACAAATAATTTTACATCAGAACTTACTATTAATTTTAAACCCTTCGAATAAAAAACATCCTTACCTTTAAATGTTAAAACAAACATATGAAACCAGATTTCAAACACAAAAACGCATTTATCATTCGCAAATGGTCAAACTTATCCCTCTTTTTATTGGGGATCAAAAATGTGACGGCATGTATAAAATTAACTCCGGCAGTTGCGGTGCTGCACCGCAACTCGTGGCGAACAAATTGTGTTAGCGGTAATCTAATATGATAGTTCTTAATACCAAGCCTATGACTTCTGTATACGTGTAATAAAGTAAAAAAAAAACTAAAAGTCACTAATCATCTACTATTTTCTAAAAGCCGTGCTTCTCGTCGACTGGGACATGGGAAATTTAAAAGCTATTGAATATCCAGTAACTTCAGGCCCCCATAACCCTGTCGCCCGTCGAGAGACGCAGTGTTTCTAGACAGTCGAAATTATTTACTGCACTGTACTTAATATTAGGTACAGGGTCGCTGTTTATTTAAAGGTGTTATGGAGTGACCCTTCTGTAGGTATATATATTATTATATTCTATGCTAATACTTGAATGGGCTTGAGTCGATGTTTGACCTAAAAACTCGGATGACCGACGCATTGGTAACGGGGTCCGGTCACTGGCAGGATGCCGCTCAATGGACAGATTGAAGATGCGTTTTATCTGCTGCATCGAATATTGTGCTGAAAATATTTTGTTGCCTTTAGTTGTACGGCGTTGTTGATAACAGCAATAGGTCAGCGAGGAGTGGTACGGACTGCGTAAATGAAAGTCACAGGTTCGAAACCAATTCTAAGAGCGCCTCTGACTTTTCTATGTAACCCAATGTAAAATACTCCTCATGTTTAAAATATACAATTTTTTAAAATAATTTCTTCCATAGTTCCATCTCGCGACTCCGACACATATCCAAATTAACCCAATTAACAAAATATATATATCTGAATGGGAAACGTAAAATTTTCAAATAAAACATCACAGCGAGTTGTTGTTATAAGGAAATCTATTGTTCAAAGACGGTCGTAAACTAAAGCCAGGGTTATCGCCGAACAGCTTTACGATCCAGTGACGAAACCTTTTTATAGGCTTTCTGATTGCATACCTTTGCTTATAACGAAAATTATTGGCGGGTAACCATGCATCTCAGAAGAAGAAAGCTACAAAAAAAATGTGTTTTAACCGATTTAAACAGGAGGAGAATCTATGGTCTATGCCATATTTTTGTTTTTTTGTTTTTGTTTTTACTAACCCTGTATTATACACGTCCCACTGCTGGGCACGGGTCTCCTCTACTGAATGAGAGGGATTAGGCCTTAGTCCACCACGCTGGCCTAATGCGGGTTCACATACCTTCGAAAAATCTTATCGATTTCTCAGATATACAGGTTTCCTAATTCCTCACGATGTTTCCTTCACCGTTAAAGCAAGCGATAATTAACAATTAATATACACATAACTTAGAAAAGTCAGTGGTGTATGCTTTTGGGGCGGGTTCGAACCTGCGACTTTTGTCTTGACAGTCCATACCACTCCCCGTTGAGCTATCGCTGCTTCTATGCCATAAAAAAAAAACAAATTAGAAATAGTTTAGTCGACAAAGATAGTAACACCTTATACGATTTGTATGAGAGCATAATTTGTACAGCAAATGCATGTGTGGTGTGACGAGCATACATTGTCAATTATATAAATAAATGCACCCAACACACACATAGTCCTGACCCCACACTAGGTTAACCTGTATCGTGGGTATCAGGAATTACGAGGGACGGACGGTCTGAGAATACCCAGACACGAACTAATTGATTGTAGATCTCATAAACATTTGTCTCGGTGCGGGAATCGAAACTGCGGCGTTTCGTTTCACAGGCTACTCGCCCGCTGTGCTATGAAGTAATGATGACAATGGATTCGAATCCGCGGTGTATGATATACTAAAAGGTCCGTTCGTACGGTACGTGTATGATACGTGTCTGTTACAGACGTCATAACGTCAGTGGAAAGATAAAAAAGTATATTCGAACTAGCCGAGTCAGTTCTAGGCTTCAATATATTATTCTAAGTTATAAGAAGAAATGGTTAAGTTGTTATAAAATATTTTATGTTGTTATGAATAAATTTCAGGACTGACCATTGAACTTGGTACCCATTTAGATGTCACTTCTTTTGCCGTTGAAGTCAACAACCAAGGCATATATCATAGTATTGGAATTGGCTCTCATTTCAGATTTATGTTTTTGATGTTAAATTTTACTGAAAATCATCCAATACGTAAATATATATGATTTTTTATCATAAAAAATCAACTTTAAAATGCTATACCGCAGAGTTCAGGTATTGGCCCTTTAGCATTTTTGCCTTTCCACACAGCACAGACATAAAAATATTATTTCATACACCAATTTAATTGAGAATTGTCAGCTGTGGAATAGTTTGCCGGCACACGTTTTCCCTCCTTCCTATAATATAGGGTCCTTTAAACGGAGTGTGAAGAAGCCTTTTTGCAGGCCGGCATGATCTTGCCGACCTACGATGGACACATTGTTTGTCGTTGGTCGACACTATTCTTGGATTGCGCTACACTTACCATCAGGTGTAGCGGAGTCACTTTGCCGAGCCAGGATAAAAAAAACTTTGTACCAGTGGGTGTGTAGAGTGAATGGCACTAGAGTCGTATAAATAATATAATGCCTTAAACCTCAAAACACTCGTTCCTAACAGACAAGGTAAACTCAGTATCGAACAAAACATGACAAATGAATGGAATACACGAAATAACAAATGACATGCAGGACGTTCACGATCTCCCTTCACTCGCAGCGTCGTTCAAAATTGAGCCATGTTTTACGAAAGCGATAGTGGTTGTGCAACGCTCCACAGTCATTATCCATCATCCTTATAAACCTTTAGGCTAAAATGCAAGTATAGAGTACGTTTAAGTATTGGCACAGACTTGGGAATAGCATAATAGGTGTCCACATTTTTGAAGTGAAACTTCTTTAGAATCGTTGTGATTTGAAACGAAAATGCGTCACGAAAAAGACAAACATATTCATAAACTAGCTTTTGCTCGCGGCTTCGCCCGCGTGATCTGCTTTTCTGGGATAAAAAGTAGCCTATGTCTTATTCTGACGTATAAGCTATGTTATTGTAAAGTTTCATTAAAATCCATTCAGTAGTTTTTACGTGAAAGAGTAACAAACATACATCCATCCATACTTACAAACTTTCACGTTTATAATATTAGTAGGATAGGATTGAGCCTGCGAGAGAATGAGATAGATTACAAGTATGCTATCACGTGTCTTTGCGCCTGAGGCCTCCGAATATCTCACTCACCGTGCGAAATGCTGCAACAAGCCGCTACTTTGTGTCGGTTTTCTGTGAGACAGCGGTAATGACCCGGTCGAGTCGACCCAATCATGCTGTAGACAAAACTGCCTGCAGTGTGAAATTAGATGAAGAAATGTATTTTTTGTATAAAAAAGCGTGGGGTGCATGGTATCGTTATAAATATTTTATTGACAGATATGAGTAGAAGGATTATCATTTTATAATATCTTAAAAAGCACCCCACGCTTTTTTACAATAAAATACCTTTTTCTTTGTTAATTTCTCTACACCTGGATCCCAATTGATATCTTTAAAATTATATCGAATACATCCCATCCTTACATCTTTATAAAACCAAAAGTTTATTCAGCTGTCGGCGTAAGGCGTCTGCGGCGTCGTGAGCCATCCTTTAATGGCTTTTTGATTATTGATTTACGATGGCCGTACCCGAGGTAATTTGTTCGAAATGTCAGCGATAGAGTTATGGGTTAATGGGTTGGATTACAGGATAGAAGCCGTAGTGTATTTATCGAAGGGTTGAAATTTAATGGGTGTCTAAAAGGTTTTGTCAAAAACTACATAAATACTTTAGTTTCATATTAATTGATCTACAAGGGAAGGGCTTAGCGTAGGTGTAGTTTCTATAAACCTCAGTACCTTAACGTTTTTTTATAATACATTTGAATATTACAAATGAAAATTTAAAGGATTTACAGGTTGGTAGGTCCCTCGTATGCGAGAGGCCGTCTGGGTTGTTATCACCGCTTTGTCTATTTCTGCCGCCAAGCAACAGTGTGCTAGGACTGTTATGTTTCGGTTTGAAGGTCATTGAAGCCAGTGAAATTACTGGGCGTTGTGAGACATAACATCAGTATGACTTGCATCTATTTATTGTTATTATTTTGTCGTCAAGAATTAAAACCAATATTCGCCGATGACACAACCATTTGCAATGTAGCGAGAATCGAAACAAATTTAGAGTCCTTTCCATACAATATTTGATCAGTTACTCATCCACCTTTCACGCAGGTCGATATAATTATTAGGAAATTCAATTTGATTCTAAAGGCCTGGTTTTTCCTGTAGTAGTCACCAATCCTATTACCTACTAAACTAAAGGCAGGTTTTGAGGTGTGCGATTGAGACAAGAGAAAATCTTAAATCTTATTTATGCCGGGCCAATTAAGCTGTGGAATAGTTTGCCGGCACACGTGTTCCCTCCTTTCTATGATATGGAGTCCTTTAAACGGAGTGTGAAGAAGCAGTTAGGCAGGCCGGCATGATTGTGCCGAGCTACGATGGACGCATTGTTTGTCGTTAGTCGACACTATTCCTGGATTGCGCTACACTTGCCATCAGGTGTGGTGTAGTCACTTTGCCAAGCCAGGATTAAAAAAAGAAGACGAAGAAAGCGACCCGTCCTCTTTCTATACAAATGTATAGATAGGTTATTAAGTTTGCGACCGAGACAGGAGCGACCGGTTCTATACAATTTTGCTATCTATCTTTGTTATATTTAACAGTAGGTATTTCCTTTCTGTTCGCCTAACATAAAGTTGTCTAGAAATTGATCACGGTGTTTCACAATTTCTCACGGGCCATGCAATTTTAACAGTAAACGGTTCTCAATTAAGTTGGTTAATTCGCCTGCATACGAACAGACATACACAAGGTGGTAGTTCGTCGTATGCGAGAGGCCGTCTGGGTTAGTACCACAGCTTTATCTATTTCTGCCGCTAAGCAACAGTGTGTAAGCATTGTTGTATTTCGGTTTGAAGTATATTGAAGTCAGTGAAATTACTGGGCATTATGTTACCTACCATCTTATGTCTCGGGGTGATGAGCGCAGTTCAGTGCCATGCAGTGCTTTGTAATTCAAAATTCTATGTGGTGTTGCTTCTGTTTATGGGCAGGCGTGGCGCTTGTCTGACGGCGAGCATTTTGCTCGTCTTGTCATTAAATGAAATAAAAAATACGAGTACGAACAGTCCTCACATATAATTTGAAAGTGTAGTATCTGGCATAAAGAGCGCAATATTACGTTAGATAGCAAGCAAATAACATCTGTAATTGTTTACTATATGGATTTTGTGGAGACTAGGAGGAATTTTCGTGCATTTCGGAGTTTTTTGCCGCAAATAAATAACATCCGTAGTGCTTTACATCTAACTTCTTTAGTTGTAAGTGTGTTTTTGGGGTTAATACCTTCTTAGTTCATTATTTTGTCTCCTGCTTTGGTAAGGAAGGAAGTAAAAAAATGGATATTTTCAACATCTACCTTTCTCTTTGATTAATTTCATTGCGGGAAAAACCTTCGCATTTCCAGAGATTCGTCGAGCTTCAGTGCTCAAGTTAAAATATGCGTGCCTCTTTCGATCCTGGCTTACAAGAGTTCCAGTAACGGGTGTATGGGCAGGATAGTCCCTACCGTCTGACTAACATCACGCATCGCGGTCCCCGTCGTTGTCGCGCACGCCAAAACGAAAGTTAACGGAACTGCGTTCATTATTTCGACGGGAGCGATTCATTTGTTATGCAAGACCGACTCTTGTTCTTCTTATCTTTCGTTATTCATAGTTAACTAGGGATGTCGATTTTTATACGCTACTCACTCGATTTACGATTTAATGGACCGTGGAAAATCGATTTTGTACTAATTGACAGTTGAAAATCGATTTACTATTTTTGGTTTGACAAGCTGATCTTTTTACCGCTAATTCATATAACTTAAATTTGTTTGGTTTATAACATTATAATCCTACATTAAGGCGTTTTTCCTACAAAGTTAAATGATTATCTTCATATGTCACTGTAGAGTTTCTTTTTAAAGAATCGATTGTTCTCTCGTTGTATCGATTAGAGAAAGCCCATTACGTAACAATTGTTTTTTTTTATAAATGACACGTGTATTATCACTGCCCTTTGAACCTGTAATGCGCAATTAGCGCTCTCTATCAATGGAGGTCGGATGAAAGGCTCACAAACAATGAATGGACAAAAGATTGAATTATCACTGTGTGATATGTTTTTTAGATGTTCTTTGTGGCACAGACTTTGTACTCAGAAATAAAAATGTATTGTACTAGGTGATTAGTTTCGTTTAATGTTTTTTTTTTCAATAGATACAATGCAAAATACTTTATTGCACATATATTAACAGAAAATAAGAAAAAAAATCTGGTACGCAGATTAGACGCAGGTAATCGCTTGAAGCGATCTCTTCCAGACAACCTAGCATGGAGCGAGATGCTTTGATCTTGTGAGGACGATGGTGCATAAAATATTACCTTCTATTTTAATCATTTATATTTATATATTGTAGTACAACAAAAAATTATCTAAGATTTTTATGTATTAGGTACTAAGGTTGACATAATGTACATATGTTTATGACATTATGACATAATAATTTAAACTGATTTTATCGCGGTTTTTAATTTAATTTTGATCCCGACGTAATTACATATTTTAAATATAGGTTGAGGATTATACCGAGTCGTAATAAGGCAAGGCCTTTACTTGTCGTAAACATTTGTACTTAATCCAGGTTGTTTATCAGGAAATAAATAGGGGTTGTTTTAATTTTAGAGTTGGTACATTTATTCCATTGTTTTTCATGTGAAATTAAGTGTAATTACTTAGATACTTAAACAATGACACCATAATGTTAAAGGTACTCTTGTCAAACTTCCCATGATTTTAGGTCACTTACGTGTTATCCAACATTGTTAAAGTATTCTGTCGTGTGAATCATCCTATTATGTTTATTATATGAGCACCTTTATTATTAAGGATGTTTTATGCTTTTTGGGACTGCGGTTTTTCTTATAGTTTCCATTTACATTCCAAAGTGTTAATTCATATTACATGGGTTTCAAGAATCGCTTTACAATAAGATACTTATTTCGTATATTATATTTGTTGTAGGATTAGACCAGAGAACCCCACTATTCCCTGTATATTCCTAGTATACATTTAATACTATGTCCCATTTAGGTTTTTAATTAGGGGAAGTCTGACAAGGTAGTAGGATATTAGGATATTAGTAGGGTAGTAGGACGGGTTTGCGACATGACTTGATGGTTGATTGGGGCGGGTATAAGGGTATCTTTGTATCCCTGTGTCAGCATCGGTCACCCGTCTGTCCTGTCGCAGGCCCTTCGATTTACTTCTTCCCTCATTGAAGTTAAGCATTTATACAGGCCGCCATGATTCTGGTGACCACGGATAAATTCATTGTATGTCGCTGGTTTTTTGGACTGCACTGCGCTTACCATCAGTAAATTTGCCATACGATCAACTGAGTCAGTTAACGGTGTGATCTTCACCTCCCATGATCATCCATAATGCCAGATGAGTCCTGGATCCGTTGCTAAAGGAGTGCCCATCCTTACTTTAGGCAAAATTACTTACATACCGCCTGGCTTTAACAAATATATTGTACTTTACCCATGCGAAATATATTTTAGAGAGAAAAAGCAAGGAAATGGTGAAGGCAAAAGAAACATGTCATTTCTCAGTATTTCAAATACCTTCTTGGTTCTTTCCTGCCAAATTTCATAAAAAATTGTTCAACGGTTGAACCTTGAAAACATAACATACAGACAGATACACTTTCGCATTTATTAACTGATTTAAAAAAGGAGGAGGTTAAATTCGTATTTTTTAATCCATACCATTACGAGGTTTCCACTCCGACAGCATAAAGAACGGTAACCATCGATTATTTTAAAGAGGTCGCGATTGCTGTGTTTCCCACATTTTTATAGCAACTGGCAAGTCCATTAGCGAGAAAACTAATGGTAGCAATTACGGTCGCCATGAACTATGAGAAATGTGCGCCTTGGGAATACTTAATAATGCACTTTGTAGGGGCATGGCGTGTGCATCGTACTTATGTATTCTTTTAAAAGGGTTGACATTTTTATTACTAAATAAAATAAATACGGTATTTAAAATGGAGACTGGCAAACGAGGAAGCTGGTCGCCTTATGACAAGAATTCTCCCATAAACATGCACATACTTTTTTAATTCGAGCGCGGCAAAATGATTGCTCTACACTTGACGGTAAGCGCAGTGCATTAAAAACAGTGAGCACCGACAAACAATGAGTTTATCGGTGGTCACCAGAATAATAGCGGCCTGTAAAATGCTTAAGCAACAATAAGCAAATGGCCCTGCGACAGGACAAGCGGATGACCGCTGCAGGCACAGGAATACGAGGATGTACCCCTATAATTATAAATATAATATATACAGCCAACAGTCACATACATAGTCCTGACCCCACAGTAAGATACCAGTCTTGTGTCGTGGGTATCAGGAACTACGAGAGACTTTCGGTCTCACAACACCCAGACCCCGAAACAAATATTTGTGGATCACACAAACATTTGTCTCGGTGCGGGGATCGAATCCGCGTCCTCTCGCTTCACATTCGGCTACTCGCCCGCTGTGCCACGGAGGCTGTCAATACCCGCTCCAACCAATCATCAAGTCATGTCGCAAGCCCCTCGGGAGAACCGGATATACACTGGCTGATCCTGGAACGCGATCCACACAAGGTGTGTGGGTCATTATGGGAAGTTTTAACTTACTTGAACGTAATATAGATTGCAATACATTAATGTATTTACTCTTTTGTTTCTTTATTTAATTCCTTCATGACTATATCTTGAACGTAATGATTTCCGCTGTGATATGGGTTTGTTTTCGAAATAAACAATGATATCTTCTAACGGGTGTGTGAGTTAAATTGGGCGTATTACGAAGATAACTGATAAAAATTGTTCATTAAAGGCAATAGACCAAATAGTGCCAAGAAGTATTTAAGATAAGGGAGCTTTTTACGGTATTTCGGAAGTGTTTATACTGAAGCACACGAATTGGAAATAGTTTTTATATACTTTCATCAAGCGACATAAAAAAGAGGGTCTCAAGTCTATATTTTTATGTATATTAGAAAAGAAAGAATAAATTGTTTATTGACTCTGTACATGTAACACTAACAAAGTTTTAAATATTAATTGGAATAAAATAAATACGCAAAATCTTCGTTTTTTTATCACAGGCCGGCAAACGAGCAATCACCTGATGGTAAGTGACTCTCACCGCCCAGGAACATCTACACTACCCGAGGAATTGTGGGTGCATTGCCGACCCTAAAGGAAAGAGATAATTAAGTGATAGGGAATTGGAGGATGCTTTGGGCCGGATACTTCAGTAGCCGAACAGCAAGCTGCTACTTCATTGCGAGTTTCTGTGTGACAGTGGTAACAAAATGGTTGAGTCGGCCTATTCATGCTATAGACAAAACTACAGCATGGCTTTACCACTTCAGAATTCACTTCGTCAAATGTCGAAAATGTGTTAAATGTTATTCTTTTTGTATTCGATTAGCACGGGTTCTATATTTGGTATTTCTTGTCGAGGGTTAAAAAAATACATACAGTCGATCATAGAACCTCCTCCTTTTTTGAAGTGGGTTAAAAAAGGATGAAAAGTTTTACTCAGCTTATGTCAAGGATACAATTGGTTAATTATGACACATGTTTAAAACCCAATGACCCGCTTTCTCTGATCGCGGTCCGGGATTAGTCATTTTACCTTAATACTTTTCAGGCAACAAAATATCCACTTTACTTAGATCCTGTGTACAGAAAACAAATGAAGTTTTCATAGGCCGGTAAACGAGCAAGTAGGTCACCTGATGGTATGTGATCTCCACCACCCATGTACGCCCGCAATACTAGAAGCATCATGGGCGCGTTGCCAACCTTAAAGAAAAGGGATAATTAGGGATTGAGACGCGGAGGTGGATTTGGGCTTCCGGATATCACTCACCGTACGAAACGCAGCAGCAAGTCGCTACTTTACGTCGCTCTTCTGTGAGACAATGGTAACGACCCGGTCGAGCCGGCCCACTCATGTTGTAGACAAAACTGTCTACGTAGCCAAAACCGACGTAAAGTAGCGGCTTGCTGCTGCGTTTCGTACGGTGAGTGAAATATCCGGAAGCCCAAATCCCCTCCCCTTCCCAATCCCTTATTATCCCTTTCCTTTAAGGTCGGCAACGCGCCCATGACTCTTCTGGTGGTGGGCGTACATGGGCGGTGGAGATCACTTTGGTGACCCACTTGCTCGTTTGCCGGCCTATGCTATGAAAAAAAAGCGTGGCTCTACCACTCGAACGTTGTTACGTCTTGTATCACCATTACATAAGATATTTAACTCTCGCCCATAAATTCAATGAACTAATGACTATTCATAGGTTCAAAATTCTTCACACTTGAGCAACAAACTTACGTTGGCGCCGACAGCTTGGTGCAAACACGATCATATACCCTAGCCCTTATGTCAAAGTCATATAAAATTCACAATCGATTAATTCATTCAGGAACTTTCCTTGTCGATGCACATGCAGTTATAAGATTAGTATATAAATTAAAATGGAGTTTAATTGTTAAGTGATAGGGTTGATTGTCGCGTGTCTGGGTGGCCGTTTCTAATTGCAGTTGTAATGAGTCGGTAATAAAGTTAGTGCATTGTGTTCGTTGCTATGGCGGTAGTTTTGTTGTGAATATTCGAAATGCTAGAGCAATTGGTATTTGATAGATTTACGTGCTTTACATCGTGTTATACACCTGACAGTGAGAGATAACACCGGATCTATAGATAGATAGATAACTCTTTATTGTACACCAATAATTAAAATTAAACATAACTAACTATAACTTTACAACTAAATTGAATTATAAAGGGCGGTCTTATCGCTAAGAGCGATCTCTACCAGACAACTTTACAAAAACTAGACGTTTGAAGACGTCTTCACGCTAATTTTAATCAATCGTTTATTAAGTAATTAAAAGTAACAAGTATTCGTTTATTAACGACCGATAAGATAAATTAAAGGAAAGGGATTAGGAAGGGGACGGAATTTGGGCTATTTTTTTATCCGAGTACGACAAAGTGACTGCACTACAATCTTATGATAAGCGTAGTGCAGTCCAAAAACTAGCGACCACCGACAAGCAGTGAGTTTATTGGTGGTCACCAGAATTATGCCGGCATGTATAAATGCTTCTTTCCTCTTTAAAGAGGGAAGATAAATAATAAATACATCCAACAGTCACACACATAATCCCGACCCCACAGTAATATACGAGTCTTGTGTCGTGGGTATCAGGAACTACGAAAGACTTTCGGCCTTACAACACTCAGACCCCGAAACAAATATTTGTGCATCATATAAATTTTTGTCTCGATGTGGGGATCGAACTCGGCCTCTCGCTTCACAGCCGGCTACTCGCCCGCTGCGCCACGGAGGCTCTCAAATAATAAATGTATACATACAAAACTCTGTAAACAGCGTCCGTAGATCATGTTCAACATTTCTCGTTCGATTGAGCGTTTAAATTTTGATTGAACCAGTTTGAACAACATAAACATTTATTTTAATGTTACATTCATTTGAGTTGATTTGATGGAATCTTTAAGATGGAATTTGTGGATGCCTTTAAAATTATAAGATAAAATATGTATCAATCATCTAACTTATCGGTATTATAAGAGCCGTGTATAATTAAAAATACGGAAAAGAGTTGTATAAATTTCAACTAGAAAGAAGAATAAAGAAAGAAAGAGAACCTTTTACTTCTTTTATGTACATAGATACAATATACTTAAGGTTGTATAAATAACAATAGAATATTTGCTTTCAGAAAAATCTAATAAATAGACCAGTCATTTTCCGAAACTCTCTCTTTGTTGCCCTGAGTAAAAACAAACTTTTACTCAGGGCATATAAAAGACCCGAATTATATGCCCAACGTTCAGAAACATTTGAGCCAACATCTGAATGAAAGACAGACAATTTGTTAAGCTTTTCACGAACGAGTGTTTTCATTAAAATGATTTGCTGCATTTTGCCGTGGAGTCCGAATTGTCATTAGCCCACGTACCGCCCACGCGTCCGGTTGGGTACAACTGCATACAACTGCATGCATTACTAATTATGCCACGCACACGCCCACTAAAGAGTGTCGAAAGAATACTAAGTGAAATTATTAAGTCATTGTTAATAACAAATGACGGTTAACGGTGTAGTGGCTCTATTTTTAGAAATGGAATTTCAAGGTCTGGGATAGACCTTTCATATACATAATAATATTTATTATTATAACCTAACTCGGACTCAAAAAGAAAAATAAATGTTACTTTTAAATGGATGATTGTTCTTCAAATACAGCTAAGAACTATATAGAAATAGAAACACATTCAAATCGGTCCATCTGTTTAATTTTAGACTCTTTAATGCTACATACAGATGTACACACACAACCAAAGTCAAAGTGGTCAAATTTGTAATACTACCTACTACTACTAAAAGTAGTACCATCTACTCATTGATTGGACGCTTTGTTATATACTTCTATGCCCATACTTTATAATGTGAAACGGGTATGCGATATAGAGTTTCTTGTGTTCGATCCCAATATCCAGGGCATACTCGCATATCTGAGAATTTCCATAAGAATGTCGATGGAATGTGAAGTCTACCAAGCCGCTTTACGCCTGCGTAGTGGACTAAAGCCTAACCTCTTTCATTACTAGCGAAGGCCTGTGTCCTGGTGGGACAATATGTAATACAGGGCGGGTATTGTACAGTAGATATTAAGCTAGTGTTACAAATTAAAATTAATGGAGATAAATTTTCTTTGATGTAGACATCATGGAATTTCCAATAAATAGTACCTTCATTTTATAATCGTACGTTACTGTAAAATTATGAACCTTCACCATTAATTAATCTTCAATAACATTAGAGACGGTAAGAACTATTAATTATAGAATGCAGTTTAATTATAAAAGACCTCGTTGTTAAATTAGGAACATGGTTAAAGTTACTGCATTTGAGAGATTGGCTTTTTCTTCTCTTCCTTCACACATTATGAAGACATGAGGCTATAAATCAAATAAACGACTTTAAACAGGTTAGGACGTGTTGGAATCACCTAACTACCTAATAGGCTCCTCGGGTGAAAGTCTAGGTCGTCGAAAGTGTGATAAATTAGATTCTTCATGTATGAGATACGTTGAATTAACGACTTGCTGGATATATGATGGTCGAAATTATCAAATATTGTGCGAAGCGTATCATTATGTTAAATAAGGGTAAGATGGGCAGGCGTGGCGTTTACCATCAGGCGAGCGCCTAGGATATCAAATAAAAAAAAATCGTAAATACCACTGATCATAATATAATATAGTATCGGTGGGGCAGAAAGGTTCTGGAATGGAGGCCACGTACTGGCAAGCGCAGCGTTGGACGTCCGCCTACAAGGTGGACAGACGACCTGATGAATGTCGCAGGACATCGATGGATGCAGGCCGCTTCCAACAGGTCTTTCTTTGGGGGAGGCCTATGTTCAGCAGTGGACGTCCTGTGGCTGATGATAATGATGATGATGTAAATACCACTGGGTAAATTAAGTTCGGCAACGCGTCCATGATTATTTCGGTATTATGGATGCTCACGAGAAGTGATACTATCCATCAGGTGACCCACATGATCGTTTGCCGGCCTCAGCTATAAATAAAACATCAGAGACGATTTTATATACAATGAATGCACCATAAATACTACATTTCTAATATTAACTTTGTAACCTGTATAAATCAGTACGTAGTATGCAAAACGTCATTTCCGACCGGAAAATCATTTGAAAGGGCGCGGATAGAAATCGCAATGTAAATAATACATCCTTTATAATGGTGTTAATGGCGTAGTTTTTAAACCAACAATGACTGCCGTTTCCGATACTTTGATTCGTCATTTGTTGCTATAAAAAATCGACGGTTCCGTACAAACTTTTACATGTTTTCTTTTTTGCTTGAATAATGAAACGAGCAGATAGCTCACCTGATGGTAAGAGCTACCCCTGCCCATAATCAGAAGCAACACCACACAGAACTTTGAATTACAAAGCACTGCATGACACTAGACTGCGCTGGTCACCCCGAGACATAAGATGTTAATTCTCAAAATGTCCAGTTATATCATTGATTTCAATGTCCTTCAAACCGAAACACAATAGTGCTTACACACTGTTGCTTGGCGGTAGAAATACACAAAGCGATGGTACCAACTCAGACGGCCTCTCGCATACGAGGGACCTACCACCTTTCTTATGGTTGACTAAACACACATTTAAGAAAATTGACACGTGTTTATTGTTCCTGTATATTACGATACCATATTCTAACTTTATGGTCATAGTTTATTGTCGGATTTAACAACCGCAGCAACATTTATGTGGCTTTCTATAAAGTGTGTTAATAGAAAATACGATGGAGGAATTGAAAGGAAATATAATAATAATACTAGCCCTGTATTATATATGTCCCACTGCTGGGCACGGGCCTCCTCTACTGAATGAAAGGGTCCACCACGCTGGCCTAATGCCGGTTGGCAGACTTCACATACCTTCGAAAAATCTTATCGAGTTCTCAGGTATGTATGTTTTTTCACGATGTTTCCTTCACTGATAAACTCATTGTTTCTCAGTGGTAGCTGTTTTTGGGACTGTATTGCTTAACATCAGGTGTAGTGCAGTCACTCTGCCGTGCTCGGATAAAATAAAACAATCACAAGACGCAAAGTGGTGGATACACTAAACAGCCTCCGTGGTGCAGTGGGTGAGTAGCCGGCTACTACGCGAGAGGCCTTGGGTTCGACTCGCACACCGAGACAAATACGACGATATTTGTTTCGGGTCTGGGTATTCTGGGATCGTAAGTCCCTCGTGTTTCCTGATACCCACGATACAAGTTTGACTTAATGTGGAGTCAAGACTATGTGTGACTGTTGAGTGTATTTTTTTTTGTTACTAGCCCTGTATTATACATGTCCCACTGCTGGGCACGGGCCTCCTCTACTAAATGAGAGTAGTTAGGCCTTAGTCTACCACGCTGGCCTAATGCGGGTTGGCAGACTTCACATACCTTATTAGGTATGCAGGTTTCCTCACGATGTTTCCGTCACCGTTAAAGCAAGCAATAAATAACAATGAATATACACGTAACTTAGAAAAGTCAGAGGTGTATGCTCTTGGGGCAGGTTTCGAACCTGCGACTTTCGTCTCGACAGTCCTTACCACTCCCCGCTGAGCTATCGCTGCTTTTTTGAGTGAGTTATTAAAAAAGTGGTCGTTGAGTGTATTATTGATCGTTGAGTGTATTATGATCGTTGAGTGTATTATTAAAAAAAATCTAAACAGAAATGTACTAAAATGTACTAATTCTAAGCTACATAACAAACGTCTTGTTATTTATCATAGCCTAAATGCTCATAACAATTTCAACCGAAACGACAAACTTTATGTCCAATTTGAAATTAACGGTGTTAATATTGAAAGAGGCAAAAAGGCGTGTATACCGTTGGATCGATGAATGCAGCCTGCTTTAACTGAGTGCTCATCAATGTTATTTCTGTATTAAGGTGCGGTCTAGAGTTGTCTGGAAGAAATTGCCGGTTGCGATAAAACCGCCCATTCCTTACTGTATGATCCTTACTTTTAAGTTGCTTTATTTGGTGTGCAATAAAGAATGTTCTATCTATCTGAGATTTTTTTTAAATAGTCCTTTATCAAGCCAAACATCTCACTATAATAATATTAATATATATTCTTTGCTCCGGCTTTACTATTATCCATCTCAGATGAGTCACGTGGCACTAGACCATAAAAAATGACCCATAAAAAGCTGGACTACAATTGCCAGCATTTTTTTTGCTATCGATACCAATCAGCGAGCTGTACAATGCCTCTGGGGACAGTTACCTCATGGTTTATTCATTCTTCGTTCTGTATTCAGTTGGTGTTATTTATAAATATTGATGTTATTTCATTAAGAATAATTTATATGTGATAATTTGATTGTTTTGAGCTCTTTGGAAATTTAGATTTCATTTATTAACCCCTGATTAATAAGAGGATTTTTATGAGTTTCATCCCTTTGCGTATCTGTCTCTCGTAGTTCCTGATACCCACGACACAAGACTCGTATTTTACTGTGGGGTCAGGACTAAGTGTGTGACTGTTGAGTGTATTTATTTAATAGTAGTAGATGTAAAAAGATACAATTGGCATTGCTTTTGAACTTTTCTATAGTTCTTTGGCATTGTTTTCTATAGTTCTTTTTATACCTACTAATGACCCACTGATTCGCGTAGTCGTGGGAATTATGCAAAGAACATTAATTAATGTCATACAAGACAAAAACTAGACGGAGTTACGCAACATTAAATATGTCTGTACCAATTACTACGGCCTTGAGGAGTGGCACATCACACATGTCAGTCAATTGTCGCGGCGCTTGTCTCTTACTCTATTTTAAGACATTAATTTGGCATTTCCTGATATCATAAGCCGTGGAGAAATTACGTTAATTACTGCATGCCAGACCCTTTAGTGTGTAATTCATTTTGTTACTGGAAAGGCAAAAATGTATTATTTAATTGAATGACGAGACGAGCAAGTCGCTCGCCTGATGGTAAGCGGCAATCCTGCCTATAAACAGAAGCAACACCACACAGAAACAAAGCACTGCATGGCACTGAACTGAGCTCGTCACCCCGAGACATAAGATGTTAAATCTCAGAATGCCCAGTATTTTCACTGGCTTCAATGTCCTTTAAACCGAAACTCAACAGTGCTTACACACTCTTACTTGTCGGCAGAAATAGACCGCATATCAACCCAGACGGCCTCTCGCATACAAGGGACCTACCACCTACCAAGCGCTGAAGCACCAATACGTGAACTTTGCGGTAGAAGCAATCCATTAAGCCAATCTTTCCTACAAAAAAAACTATTAGGATCTATTTCGAAACTAGTCCCTTAAAATGTTTGCTTAATATCTGATGAACGAGTAAGAGAGAAACCTGGAAATTCTTCAACGGACTTAGCAAAGTACATTGTGGTTTTTAAATGTTGATTTTTATATAATTGTAAAACGTCTCAGCTGGAATCCGCCTTGTAGGACATCTTGTTCATTCTACCCTTGTTAGTAATACAATTATCGGTTTCCGAAGCCGTATTTAAGTCTAAGCTGTTTTAAGCAGCTTCACTTAATACCTAGTAATCCGAGCTGAGGATGCGAACAAACGAAGTGGAATTAAACAAGTAACGGATGCGGTTTTTCAAACATCGATGAGTTTTTCATAATAATATTAAGTTACTCTGGACCGTAGACTTCTGTGGTTTACCAGTCTTGTATAGATAGTTATGTTTAATTAATATGACAGTTGACTGTTCCATTTCTATTAAATATAAGTGAAAACCTTCAAGATCCGAATTGCATTTGTTGTTATTCGTTGAGGAGTATCTCATTTTCCTTCATGTCCCTTCATCAGGTCTTAACCTTTATATGAAACTACCGAGAAGAAATATTGGGTTGGAGGTTGGAGGGTTTTGAGTATATTCTTGATTTTTTTTTATAACAGAGACTGGCGCACGAGCAAGTGGGTCACTTGATGATAAGTGATCTCTACCGCCCATGAACTTCCACAACCTGATTAATCATGGATGTGTTGCCGGCCTCAAAGGATAGGGAGAATAAAGGGATTGGGAAAGGAAGGGGGAATACTAAACAGCCTCCGTGGCTCAGTGGGTGAGTAGCCGGCTGTGAAGCAAGAGGTCGCGGGTTAGATTCCTGCACCGAGACAACTGTTTGTGTGATCCACAAATATTTGTTTCGGGGTCTGGGTGTTATAAGACCGAAAGTCTCTCGTAGTTCCTGATACCCACGACACAAGACTGGTATCTTACTTTGGGGTCAGGACTATGTATGTGACTGTTGGGTGTATTCATTTATTTAAACATTTGCTGTGTGACTGTTGTAGCAACCCGGTCGAGCTGGTCCATTTATCCTGTAGACAAAACTATCTCCAACGTGGCTCTACCACTTAATTTTAAACTTCTAACAGAGAATTTTGTTTATACGATACTACCAAAAGCAGCGCGTGCGCATTTCAATCCGTCACCTCTTCGACCCCGTTTATTTATGTTGCTCGTGCGAGATAACGACCCTTTGAAGATGATATGCATTTGTTTGTACAAATTACACCAGTTATTGGGCAATTATGGTTAAAATATCGCTCTCCTTGTATTCTGATTTGTACGGGTGAAGGATCCCGGTTGGATTCATTTGACCAAGAGACATTAAAATAAGTTATAATCTTGAAAAACGACTTGAAAGTCAAAAATAATTATTAAAATAGTATTTTCGGTGTAGATGTTGCAGGCGTATATTAAGCTATCTGGGATTGTGGGGCTTAATGAATAGACTAGTTCGAATGCATTTTTTTATCTGAAAGTTAGTTCAATCAATTTACAAGGTGGCAGGCCCCTCGTATGCGAGAGGCCGTCTGGGTTGGTACCACCGCTTTGTCTATTTCTTTCGCCAAGCAACAGTGTTTAAGCACTGTTGTGTTACGGTTTGAAAGACATTGAAGCCAGTGAAATTATTGGGCATTATAAGACTTAACATGCTATGTCTCTGGGTGGCGAGAGCAGTTCAGTGCCATGCAGTGTTTTATAATTCAAAGTTCTGTGTGATGTTGCTTCTGTTTATGGGCAGGCGTGGCGATTACCATCAGGCGAGCGCCTTGCTCGTCCCGTCATTCAGTCAAATAAAAAAAAACAATATGTTTAGAGATGAATATAATTATTTTATTATTTATAAAAATAATGACCTTGCTAATTTCAAACCAGGTCTGGTGACCGGTCTAGAATTCAAAGTATTGCCCTAGACATGTCTGTGCAAGCTGATCTCTCTTCTAGTAAATTCCGCACATGCCCTCACTTCCTCACTTAGCATAGTAACTGTCTTAAATGTTATTTAGAATTTATACAGTGTATAACGGGGCGCCAGGCGATGGTGAAACTTTAATATAGACAATCGTGCTGTAAAACCTAATAGGGTAGTTATTGTATACGCAATTTTTTTTTTTTACTAGCCCTGTATTATATACGTCCCACTGCTGGGCACGGGCCTCCTCTACTGAATGAGAGGGATTAGGCCTTAGTCCACCACGCTGGCCTAATGCGGGTTGGCAGACTTCACATACCTTAGAAAAATCTTAGCGAGTTCTTGGGTATGCAGGTTTCCTCACGATGTTTTCTTCACCGTTAAAGCAAGCGATAATTAACAATTAATATACACGTCACTTAGAAAAGTCAGTGCTCTTGGGGCTGGTTTCGAACCTGCGACTTTCGTCTCGACAGTCCATACTACTCCCCGCTGAGCTATCGCTGCTGTATACGCAATACATAATAATATTTTACAAGGTGGTTTTCCAACTCCTCCATAACTTTCTATCTGATTAATTTCGTTGCGGGACAAAGACATTTAGGCATTCCTAGAGACTCGCCGAGCAGTACAGCTCGGTGTCGACAAAAATGCGTGCCACTGTTGATCCTGGTGCACAGGAGTTACAGTAGGGATAGTATCAAGGTGATAGGTCCTTCATATGCGAGAGGCCGTGTACTGGGTTGGTCCCATCGCTATGTCTATTTCTGCAAGAGTATGTAAGCACTGTTGTATTTTAGTTTGAAGGACATTGACGTCAAATTACTGGGCATTATGAGACTTAACATCTTATGTCTCGGGGTGACGAGCGCAATTCAATGACATGCAGAATTTTTTAAATAGGTCCAGTAGTTTTTAAGTTTATTCGTTACATACAAATCGTTTCTCTTTATAATATTAGTTTCATAATATATATATATTTACATCATTTCAATCATCAATATTTCATTTTATTAAATGATCTGCAAACTGTACACAACTTCGAACATTTATAAACCAATCAATGTCAGGTTTTTGCTAACATAAATTACAATACCTCCCGCTGGGTTCGTAAAGAGCCCTTCACCATTAAAATGATCTGTAATTGTAAAAGAGAAATGTTAATAAAAACCACGAAGACATGACTTCCTATTGGGTCTATTTCGCAAGAAATACTTTTACACTGTTTATAAATAGTAATTTATTAGGACGCGGACAATCTTAACAACATCATTTTTTACTCTGAAACATTTGTTGGTGGTAGGATATTCATATCCGGCCGGATAGCGACCACCGTACACATGGTGTTAAAACCTGCTATAGTTATGCACACGCCTTATGTGGATCGCGTTCCAGGATAAGCCCGTGTATATCCGGTTCTCCCGAGGGGCTTGCGACATAACTTGATGGTTGATTGGGGCGGGTATAGGGGTACATCTGTATTACTGTGCCTGCATCGGTCGTCCGCCTGTCCTGTCGCAGCTCGATTTGCTTCTTCCGTCTCGGAAGCATTTATACAGGCCGGCATGACTCTGGTGACCACCGATAAACTCATTGTTTGTCAGTGGTCGCTGGTTTTTGATGCCGCTGACTAACCAAATAACAACTTCAATTTTACGAAGGTCATACAAACCGTTAAATAAATTTAACCATCAGACCTTGTAGCCCTTTAAAAGTTATTGTAAACTAACTGAATGATCTTGATTAAACGGTATCTCAATAATGATCGACGTTAGCTGTCCACCTACGTTATAACGTTATTTGTGTTGTTAGTAGCTGTTACTTATGTTTGTTTATTGTTATAACTAGTTTATACAATGTGTTATAAATATATATATTCAAATTCAAATCATTTATTCTGTGTTATCATTTAAGCAGCGATAGCTCAGCGGAGTTTTATTTATTTATTTTATTTATTTATTTATTGAAATAAGGTACACCTTTGGCTTATCACTATGCACTTAAACTATAAAATTCACAGTCTTAGTCTATGTGAGTCGCTTATTAGAGTATACAACAATTTAACGTTTACGTACGAGTTGTACGAGTACGAGTACGAGTTACGAGTTTGGTACGGACTGTCGAGACGAAAGTCGCAGGTTCGAAACCTGCCCCAAGAGCATACATCTCTGACTTTTCTAAGTTACATATATATTAATTGTTAATTATGGCTTGCTTTAACGGTGAAGGAAACG
The DNA here is from genome assembly GCA_949126905.1 of Amorpha juglandis. Lineage (NCBI taxonomy): Eukaryota > Metazoa > Arthropoda > Insecta > Lepidoptera > Sphingidae > Amorpha > Amorpha juglandis. The sequence continues at coordinate 2,839,981 of OX421383.1, forward strand.
TCGTGAGGAAACCTGCATACCTGAGAAACTCGATAAGATTTTTCGTAGGTATGTGAAGTCTACCAACCCGCATTAGGCCAGCGTGATGGACTAAGGCCTAACCCCTCTCATTCAGTAGAGAAGACCCGTGCTGAGCAGTGGGACATGTATAATACAGGGCTAGTAAAAAAAAAATATTATATGTATTTGTTTTGAAACAACATTGTTGAAATCAATTTGTGCTGACAGCCAATTGGTCTAGTCTCTAGTGTGAACAACCTAACCAATTAGTAGGTACTATGGTCAATGGATAAAAGGACACCATTGTCTTCTATAATTGATAATGTCCATTAAAACATTTATTCCGTTACTGACATGGTGATGTCATACCTACTGCATTATAATGAGCCAGGTGCGTCCGATGCATACAACAAATGAGCGGGCAACTGCGCGGGTTTTTTTTAATGGCAAGGAATTGAAGGTGGATATCCATCCTACCTATATTTATTTGCGGCTGTAACTGAAGAATGATTTTTTGTGTGGACTAGATATTTTTAGCAAAAATCTATTATTAGGTTAAAACATATCTTGGTAAAGTAAATGCCACATGCAACTCTAATTGTCTACAATTTATATTTTATACTTAGATATCAATACATGTAATTACACAGTAGAGTGCTGTCTGTCTATTTATTTAATATTGTTCGCACATCACGTAATATCTTCTGAACGGATTTCGATGCAGATTTCACTATTATGATGAGCGATACTACAGTACACATAGGCTATAAAAACTACCTTATACCGCAATATAGACATAGTGGGGGATAGGCACGAAAAAATCCATGTATTCGAAAAAAATGAGTCGGTATTATTAAAATTATGTAAGTCAACAATTAAAAGCACCCACTCAAAAAAAATGTACTCGTCGAATTGAGCACTTTATTTTCGTCGGTTAAAAATGAATTTAGGTAGCTACTTCATAAATATCTCGCCATCTCCCGCTGTCAATAAAAAGGCGGAAATATTGTTAAAGAACTGGGTCTCGAGACGATAGTCACGGTAGTTCCTATAGGATAACCCTAGTTAGATAACAGTCACCTTCCGCATTGTCTCTTTCGCAATCATTTCAATTCAATGTACTAAGTGAAGTTAGTTTTGAACTTATAAACTAATTATAATAACAATTTGATGACTATTTGTTGTATTATTATATAGATGTCTGGAGATATTATTTATAAACGTTTAAAATGACTATTTAAAAAAATAAGAGTATATTTTCTGTCGTTTGCTTTGTGTACATAGTAATCGTGAATCTGTCTGCTATTCCAAGACAAAGTCTCGTGTTCAGGTCAGAGTTTATGGTGTGTTTGATTAATACATAAGTAATATTAGATAATCATTCACAATAATCTCGGAAATTTGAGGATTATTTAGGTTAGGATCTAACCATCCCAGACATAGTCAAATAGGTCATGTTTAAATTACCTAATAGAACGTGAATGTCTGTCACAAGTTGTATAAATTATTTATAATTTATTGTCAAATTAGTTGATTTACTTAATGATTCATTTAATGTTGATAATACCCTAATAGTACGAGAAATAAACATACGTGATCAATATTTACCCAATAATAGATAAACTGGTGGTGTTAGGTGACAGGTACTGATGCAAATTGTATTAACATAACATTTTGAATTGTAAATGTTTTTAAATTTTCGCGGATTATATACCAACCAAGGTAGAAAAAAGTGAAGGAAGTTGCCACTACTACTCCGACTAAAGGCCCCACTACAACGGTCCCACTACTACTCACAATGAAAGCCCCACTATAACCCCCATTAAGGGCCGTCCGTGAGCAAAGGACCTTGACTGACTCGCGGCATACTAACTCGTGTACTCTGGCGTGTGAGTTTTATGCACGTATTTAGCGAATAATTGGTTTAATAAATCAGGTTTTGGTCTTTTCAAAAATTTAAAACGGGCAAAATATTCGTTATTAAATTGCCTATCTAGTGATGTTAATCTCATATGAAAACAATCTGTACTTTAAAAGGAGACGCACGGAATGTTTGCATTTTTCTCATTTTTATGGCTCATTTATAACGACAATTTAAAAAAATATTTCAACATTAACATGAATTTGAATCGAACAAAGTAAAGCTGACAGATTGTAGAAATATATTGTATATTTTTTTAATCAATATTTATTTTAAGTAATGACTCTAGAAATCACGATCGCGCGGCGTTTTGCTGGGGGTATGGTCTTAAGCACCCTCATCACAAAGACGATGTTGAGCTCTCATTACTTCATCCTCGACTCCGGCCGATGCCACCAAGTCGAAAATTCTTAAATAAAGAAATTGATATCTACCTTTTGATATTCCTATGAACGTTGTAATTGTCTATATGTATAGATATTTAAAATGACTATTTCTTCTACGTAGAATGTTGATAACAGCGCGGTACGCATATTATAGTACGCGTTGCCCTGAATGTATCGGTTAATCGCGAAATGTGAAATACACCTACAAAGTCTATAATTATATTATGCATGGTCAGTGGATAAAAATTTAAATAATTACCGTAAACCTACTTGTACCCAGGTACAACTATAAATTTTACAAGACGGCATGCGGAATTTATACCCCTTTCTTATCTACATCACCACTAATAAAGAGGAAAGATTTGTATTTTTGTACGTAACGAATAAACTTAAAAACGAATGGACCGATTTAAAAAAATCTTTTGCCGTTAGAAAGCTACATTATCACTGAGTAACATAGGCTACTTTTTATCCCGGAAAAAGCAGATCACGAAAAGCTAGTTTTAAATAACATTACAAAAGTAAATATTATATTATAATCATTCCACGAGAAACATTCCCATTTTTACAAATACCGTCTGTTTATTTGAATTTGACACATTCATGGATAAGTTGGTTGTGTGTACGGTGGTTTTGCAGACTGCCGCTTACGGCGAGTGACGTATGACGCGCGCTGTCATGCCATTTTTGGACAGCTGTCAAACTGTTATTGACACATGGGCCGTAGCGCTGCAAGACGAATATGTAAAGCCACCAGTTTAGTCAGGCACGTTTGTTTTGTACAGTGTATGAACAACTGTGTATGTTTTTTGAGTGGTAGAGCCACGCTGTAGACAGTTTGTCTACAGCATGATTGGGCCGGCTCTACCGGGTCATTACCACTGTCTCACAGAAAACCGACGTACAGTAGCGGCTTTCTGCTGCGTTTCGTACGGTGAGTGAGATATCCGGAGGCCCAAATACCCCTCCCCTTCCCAATGGCAACGCGCCCATAATTCTTGTGATATTGCGGGCATACATGGGCGGTGGAGATCACTTAGCATCAGGTGACCCACTTGCTCGTTTGCCGATCTGTGCCATAAAAAAAGTTAGTTTTCGAATATTTATATGCTTTATATATACGCCCGCATCTCTTAGGAGCAGGCAGAGACTATTGAATACCACAAATAAGGTCCTGATCCTGGATATTGGACAAAGATCACTGACGAATAGTAAACCTAATGTGTGTGGCAGTAAGGGATTTTTTTACGTCATAGAACTCCATTTAGGATGTAGAAAAACTACTTCTGTTTATGGGCAGACGTCGCGCTTACCATCAGGCGAGCGCCTTGCTCGTCTCGTCATTCAATCAAATAAAAATACATTTAACTATAATAATATAATACAACCGACGTAAAGTAGCGGCTTGCTGTTGCGTTTCGTACTGTTAGAACTCGCTTTATTATATCCTTTTTAAAAAAGGAAATAAATTCACACGCAAAAGAAATAAAATATATATTTCTTAGAAAACTAATTTTACAATAGGTACACGAGTTTTTAGGAGAGAGTGTGCGCGACAGGACGGTTGGAAGGCGACTGAATGGGAGAGTGATGTATGGCTAGAGGCAGATGGACGGGGATGCACGATCATCAGGATAAGTGTTGAGTAGGCAGAAAGGGGAGCAATCTAGGGATATAACAGTACGGTGAGTGAGATATCCGGAAGCCCAAATCCCCTCCCCTTCCCAATCCCTAATTATCCTTTTTCCTTTAAGGTCGGCAACGCGCCCATGATCCTTCTGGTGGTGGGCGTACATGGGCGGTAGAGATCACTTACCATCAGGTGACCCACTTGCTCGTTAGCCGGCCTATGCTATAAAAACAAAAAAAAAAACATTCCCGAGGCCCTGACTGTATACAGGGTTATTTTTAAAACACCAGCAACCTCGCAGGGGTAGATTCCTAAGGTTATAAGCTACTACTTTTGTTCTACGACTTTTGATAATTTGTTAGATTTTATTTTCATACAAAAATAAGTATTCATTTAATTTCCGTCTTGAATATTAACAACGCGCATCGCAGATTACGTAAACAAATACGCGAAGCGTGGGGAACCGGGCTAGCGACTTTGAAGGTCAACGCTCGAGCAGCTGACGGCCGCTTTGATGTCGTGCGCGCACGCCGCGCCGCGCCGCACTCTACGAAGTAAAACACGACACAACAAAAACTTGTAAAATCATTTTTTTTAAAATATATTGAGTTATATCCAAACTCGTAGAACAAAAGTTGTTCCGTATGAGGTCAGCTATCTGGTCCTGCGAGGTTGCTGGTGTTTTAAAATTAACCCTGTATAACGCAACAGCAAAGTTACTTCACGTCGTTTCAAACCACATACTTCTCAAGACGTCGCGCGCAGTTCCTACGTCCTTTATGCAGCTGGTAACGCATTTTACGTAACTAACTTAAGACAAAATGGCCAAGACTGTCGATATATCACGTGTTTTGACACAAAAAGCATACCCGATACGTGGCTAATCTTTTTTAATGTTGTCATGACGTCAATAACCCGCCCTTTGAATCTACACAGCATGACTGGACACGTGATGCATAGTTGTTGAATAACGTGTCAAAGACTGATAACATAATCATCATAATGACATCAACAATGACAGCCTCCGTGGCGCAGCGGGTTGTGAAGCGAGAGGCCGCGGGTTCGATCCCCGCACCGAGACAAAATGTTTGTGTGATACACAAATATTTGTTTCGGAGTCTGGGTGTTGTGAGACCGAAAATCCCTCGTAGTTCCTGATACCCACGACACAAGACTCGTATCTTAGTGTGGGGTCAGGACTATGTATGTGACTGTTGGGTGTATTTATTTATTTATGCGAGAGGCCGTCTGGCTTGGTAACGCCGCTTTGTCTATTACTGCCGCCAAGCAACAGTGTGTAAGCACTGTTGTGTTTCGGTTTGAAGGACATTGAAGCCAGTGAAATTACTGGGCATTATGAGACTTAACATCTGATGTCTCAGGGTGACGATCGCAGTTCAGTGCCATGCAGTGCTTTGTAATTCAAAGATCTGTATGGTGTTGCTTCTGTTTATGAGAAGGCGTGACGCTTACCATCAGGTGAGCGCCTTGCTCGTCTCGTCATTATATGAAATAAAAAAAATTGCGTAGGCAGAGGTACACCTCTACAGCTATGGCTACAGCCAGTGCACCCACATTTCAGCTTTTTTTTTTTTTTTTTTTTTTTTTTTTATCGTGGCTCGGCAAAATGACTAGGTACGCTACACCTGATGGTAAGTGTAGCGCAATCCAAGAATAGTGTCGACCAACGATAAACAATTTGTCCATCGTAGGTCGGCAAGATTATGCCGGCCTGGCGAAGGGGGAGGGGAAGGAAACAGGGATGGGAAAAGGGTTAGGATCAGGGGGGCAAGCCCCCTGGGGAGAACCGGATATACACTGGCTGACCCTGGAACGCGACCCACACAAGATGGGCCACTATGGCAGGTTTTAGCACCAGTGTACGGTGGTCGCTATCCGGTCGGATACAAGTATCCTCCCACCAGCAAGCTTAAATCCAATTCATGAAATCGGATCGTCGGTTCGAGAAAACAGCAAAATTTTTGTTTACGATGCCGCGTCACACAGTTAGAAAAAATTATCGGGTAATGCGGACACGTGAATGACGGATTTCTGTTATATTCTCGATTATTCAACATTCATTCATCATCAGCCACAGGACGTCCACTGCTCAACATAGGCCTCCCCCAAAGATTTCCAGACCGACCTGTTGGAAGCGGCCTGCATCCAGTGACTTCCTGCGACCTTTATCAGGTCGTCTGTCAACCTTGTAAATTCTAGTTCTTTGCAATTCTCGACTATGTCGTATGAAAAATTCTCCAACTAAATTAGAATTTTATTGCCAAGAAACAACTGCCTTTCGATCACATTCTCTTGAAAACTCGACGAAATATATTGTCATAATAATCCATATGTTTTACGATCCCAACTCTTTATTAGTTAATTGCGTCCTAAAATAGATTAAGTAGGTACTTTACTTAAAATGAGTTTCATGTGCACAAACTATTGTTGTGGAATGAGATCATCATGAATCTATCTATGTGCGTAATTATGCATCTTTACTGAACACATATGGCCTAAATGCGGCCGGCTTATTTGAAACCTAACCCTTTAAATTCAACCAATAAAAAGATCACTGCGCAATTACTCCTGACCATAGACTACTACTGTTTATGAAGTAAGTTGATATGCCATAGCTTTTACGTCTTCGAGAGTAACACAAGTGGAAGGACGGTATCTGCCTTGTTTTTTTGCGTACCCGAAGAGTCCAATGGAAGCGTATTCAAAATCTAATTTATTTAATCCATAAAATTTAATAAATTGTTTTGATTTCGTCAACAAACTCTACCACCAGATCGGAAGGCTGTTCCGCACTTCTGAGGGCAGACAAGCTGGAGGCCCATCTGAAGGTGGCAAGTATGCAATCGAAAGTTCTAAGTGATATTGCTACTGTTTATGAGTATGCATAGCGCTTACCACCAGGCGAAATCCAGCTCTTTATAGAATAAAACCATATCATAAGGTAAAGTTTTTAGTGAGGTTAATCAATATCCGTATTAAAGGCAATTAATAGGTATAATAGTATAGACCTACCACGTTTAATAGTCTTTCACCTTTCGCTCGTTTTTGCACACTACACAAAGGTAAAAAACTGTGAAAATTACACTTTCTACGGAATTATATAAAATATTAAACATGAGTATAGAACTATAGACACATAAAATAGCGTTAGACAGGACGTAGTATAACAGGCAGTTTATATGCAATAAGCAAAATTTCGCAAGAACCGCGCATTACAAGGATTAGTTTAGAGTGGTTTATTGCACTTGATGCTAAGCCAACCGGACTTCACTTTGGATTAATATTAATGGATTTTGCGATACATTTCACTGCATTATAAGAGTTTAGTTGGCAGAAATTTTTCCTCAAGATACGTGAAAGTAATGTAATCTAGTCTGAGCGCCACCTGTTAGCAGTATTAAGCAACTTGTCATGATTGTGTAACTCTTTTTCTTGTTAACAGATGGCTCTGTCTTGGTGAGACCCGCTTTTGGCAAAATAGTATGACAAATATTAATTTGAAACTGTGCGCGAGAACATAAAGACAGTCCTCCACACTCTCGTAAGTCGTAAGTATATGTAAATTAATAGCATTGCTCGCCTATTGTGAAGAGCAGGATTTAATTGTGATATTATTAATAATATCAGATTATGCATTTACTCTAGTTATAGGAAACAATACGGTCAAAGCCCACAACCTTTTTGATTAAAGCGTGGGTAGCTCTGAATATGAAATGTAGAACGCCTCTGTATGGACTGAATATTTCTGACAGCTTTGCTATTTACATTGGTCGGAATTTGGTAGCGTTATTGTAACTCAGTAATAATTTGAAATTTGTTGATATTTTAATAGTAAAATTTTATTGTATTTTGGCTACATTACATCGCTTTGTACAAGGTGGTAGGTCCGTCGTATGCGAGAGGCCGTCTGAGTTGTTGTCACTTTTGTGTTTCGGGTTGAAGTTGAATCCAGTAAAATTACTGGGCATTATGGTACTTAACATCTTATGTCTCGGGGTAACGAGCGCAGCTCAGTGCCATGCAGTGCTTTGTAATTCAAAGTTCTGTGCGGTGTTGCTTCTGTTTATGGGCTGACGTGGCGCTTACCATCAGGCAAGCGCCTTGTTCGTCTCGTCATTCCATCAAATAAAAAAAAATACCAGAATCATGCCGGCCTATATAAACGCTTCTTCATACTCCGATGATGGAAAAAGCAAATCGAGGAGCCGACAGGACTGGCGGATGACCGATGCAAGCCCAGAGACACAAAGATATACCCCTATAGCCGCCCCAACCAACCATCAAGTAATGTCGCAAGCCCCTCGGAAGAACCTGATATATACTGGCTGATCCTGGAACGCGATCCACACAAGGATTACTATGACATGTTTTAACACCATGTATATGGTTGCTATCCGGGCGGATATCCTACCACCAGCATGATGATTCAATTAGATTAATCAACTAAAATAGAACCATGTGAACTCGGTTTAAGATGTCCGGTTCTCTATGTCCCCTGAGTGCTTGAACTTGTCAAACTACAAAATCCGGTTACTGTTTTCTTGGTGCGAGTTCTGTCAAAACTGATGTATATCTGTCAGTACAAATATACCGTGCAACTAGTTTTTCCGTTAATTCTCGGCTTGACCACATGGTTTGATGTCAAACTGGTCATGCTGAGCCTGAGGCCTGTTTGGCCTAACTTGAGACACAGATGGTCCCTTGTGGAGTAAAGGATATGCCTGTGGCCATCTTAGTTTATATGAATTTGTGAATAATGCATATTCCCATAAGAATGTCTTTTTAACTTTTCATGTCTCGGGTTAGTGTTCAAATAAATTATTTCTTTCTTTTTTTCTTTCATGCGTATTTAGTGTTATGATTGACAGCCTTTCCACAGAGGGCGAACCACAGGATTAGATCTAAATTGATGTCGTAAATACTTCAATGTGTATGAAATAATAATATACCTGATAAACGTCGCAGGAAGTCGCTGGATGCAGGCCGCTTCCAACAGGTCGGTCTGGAAATCTTTGGGGGAGGCCTATGTTCAGCAGTGGACGTCCTGTGGCTAATGATGATGATGTATGAAACTAAGCGTACCACATTTTTGTGTTGTGCAGACACAAGTAGATTTTATAAAGCTTTACGGCACTAAAAGGCATTCCACTATCTAATAGTATGTATGTCTGTCTATAAACCTATTACAGGCACAAATTTCAATCCTAAATAACTTATGTTATATCGAATCAAAATATGTTGTAGTTAATGTTGTAATTATTAGTTGCTCGATGAGTAAATATAGCCTCTTTTTTGAAACCCGATAAAAAGATTGGTTTTTAAGTTTGACCCTTATGTCTGTAGACGAGTGGACCGATTGAATGCCTTTTTTTTAAGACGCAGCAGTCACATACATAGTCCTGATGACACAGAAAGATACTAGTAGTGTCGTGGGTAGCAGGAACTACGAGAGACTTTCGAAAACACCCAGACCACGAAACAAAATTTGTGGATTAAATGATCCACAAAATGTCAAGATGTTTCGTAACTATGGCTGACGAAAACATGTTCAGCCATTTCTACTTTTTCTATTTAATATCTTTGGTTTCTAACAGTTAAATTTAGTTAGTAGTAGTTAAAGTTAGTAGAGTTTGTTACTCTTTCACGTAAAAACGACTGAATGGATTTTAATGAAACTTTACAATAATATAGCTTATACATCAAAATAAGACATAGGCTACTATGTTTTTAAAAATCAACCCCTGAAGGGTTTAAAAAGGGGATGAAAGTTTGTATGAAAATTCTAAACCGCTGAACCGATTTCAATGAATTTTGGCACAAATATAGTCAATCACCTAGGGATAAACATAGGGTATTTTTTCTTAAATTTCATCCCATAAAGGGCCCAAATAGGGGATGAAAGTTTGTATGAAAGCTTTTTGATGGCGAAACGAAGTTCGCGGGCACAGCTAGTCTTGAATATATGCACTCATAATACGGTATCTGTTGAAGATAATCTCTAGACCCCAAGGCTATTGCTCACATTTCCTCCGCTTAATGTTTACCGACACACCGGGCCTCCTAAATGGGACGAGTTGACTACATAAAGACTAGTCCGCGTAAAGCTTATCTAATCCAAAATAACACGCCTTTAAACACCAGGCATGTTTTTGAGAATCTTTAATCAGGCGCTCGCCTGATGGTAAGCACCACGCCTGCCCATAAACAGAAGCAACACCACACAGAACTTTGAATAACAAAGCACTGCATGGCACTGAACTGCGCTCGTCACCCCGAGACGTAAAATATTAACTGTCATAATGCCCAGTAATTTCACTGGCAATGTCCTTTAAACCGACACTTCTTGTTCGTGACCCTCTTGGCAGAGCGGTCGTGGTCATCATTTTAGTGCATCGTTGGCTGATGACATGGCTCGCCTCACGATCTCCTGCCATCTCTGCCTGTTCATCGACATCTTGGTATTATCATGCAATAGGCCACCCAATGCTGACTTGATTTGGTCAGTCCATCGCATGGGCGTCCTTCCGCGTGGTCTGGTGCCATCTACTCTTCCTTGTACGACAAGGCGTTCAATGGAGTCGCTGCCTCGCCTTGAAACGTGTCCAAAAAATTTGCGGATGCGTGTCTGGACCAGCACGGATAGACGCTGTTTGATAACCGAAATAATAAACCGAAACACAACAGTGCTTACACACTGTTGCTTGGCGGCAGAAAAAGACAAAGCGGTGGTACCAACCCAGACGGCCCCTCGCATACGAGGGACCTACCTGTAAATTTAAACTTAAATAACGTTTATAAGTAAGGCCAATGCTGTCTAGTAAACGCAAGTGCTAACATATTTTTCTAATGATGCATGTATCCTGCCATTACAACGCCATTGCAGTGTTACCAAAAAAGCTCATATGACGCACTCGATGTTGATGTTTAGGAAATTGTAAATATGTTTAAAATTGTTCATTGTGCATTGTTCACGGTATCGACGCGGTGTTATTTGTTTCTTTCGTAGAAATCTCAATTATTTTTACTAGTAGGACCTAAATAGTACTGTGTTCTATTGTAATGGCCAACATCCTGATTGTGACATGTGAAAATCTATTTTTAACCGCCCCAAAACAAAATCAGAGGAGCTCAAATGGTCTGAAGAATCATAGGCGCGTTGACAACCTCAAAGGGAAGGGATAATTAAAGGATTAGGAAAAGGAGGGGGATTTTGGCCTCCGGGTATCTCACTCACGGTACGAAACGCAGCAGCAAGCCGCTACTTTACGTCGGTTTTTTGTGAGACAGTGGTAACGACCCGGTCGAGCCGGCCCATTCGTGCTGTAGACAAAACTGTATACAGCGTGGCTCTACCACTCATGGTATCAATCATTAACTATTAAAGTGCAGTAACAGCGACACAAATTTTTTAGTTTTATTATTAGCTTTTTAGTATTTTAGAGTTTTATTCTAAACTCATTGTTTGTCGGTTGTCCCTGGTTTTTTTAGACTGCCCTGTGCTTACCATCAGGTGTAGTGCAGTCACTTAGCCATGCTCGGATATAAAAAAAACCTCCTCCACATTTTGTCGTCGGTTAAAAAACGTCAGGGGCACTGAAATGAATACAAAGGTGAAGTAATGTACAATTTTAAATATTTACAAATGCTACTAGGAATGCAAATATTAGTCAAAGATACTATCGAATTCGAGATTGGTATCGCTAATGCGGCTATTGACCTAAATGTAGCCCCAATAAAAACAAATATGAAATGTCTTTCATAAGCTTCGCAAAATAGAATCCGGAATTTAATCAACTCAACGCAATCTTTAATTAGATATTGACGATGAAGCTAAACCCAATGGCCATGATGCTGGTGATCACCAATAAAATCATTGTTGGTTTTTTTCTATTGCACTGCGCTTAACATCAGATGTAGTGCAGTCATTTTGCCGTGCTCGGAAAAAAAACAATTACAAAAATAACACAAGGCAAAATGAACAAGTAGTTCCTGATAGTACGTGATCTCAGAAGAGTATGTGATACCAGAAAAATCATGGTTGCCGAGCTTCAAGGAACACAAAGCTGTCTACAGCGTGGTCACATTACTGTCCAACTTGAATTATATATTACTATGAATTATAATCTTTGATCTTTGGTTTGGTGTTAACAATTTATTTATTTTATCGAGATGACATATTTTTTGGTAGAGCCACGCTGTAGACAGTTTTGTCTACAGCATGAATGGGCTGGGTCGACCGGGTCATGACCACTGCCTCACAGAAAACCGACGTAAGGCGCGAGATACACACAAACGGCAAGGAGTACGGCGCGGCGCAGGCACGATGCCGCTTCAAAACTTTTGCATACAAAATGTACTAAGGAGACGTATTGTGAATTACACTCAAGCGGCGCGGCACAGGCACGCCTGCGCCGCGCCGCTTGCCTTCACAACTGAAGCGGTACGCAAGGAGCACGTCGCTTGATATATACGTACGTGACTATTATTTATCAGCAACAAAAATGCGTGATGATATGGAATATAATATACAGTTCTGCGAAATTGTCGAACAACGAAACGAAATAATAGGGCACCTTTTTAGTTTCCCCCAGGCAATAGTAGGGCCTGGTATATCAAGATCTCCTCGTTCCATAGCTTGTCCAAATTTACTAACTTGTAATGCACGACCGTTACCTGTTCCGGCCATATTCACCGACATCTATAGTTAAAAACAGGCCATCTGCATCTACTCCCAGCAATACGATAGAGAAAAATCCTTTATAATTTATAAGATGAGCCGGAATTTTTGGGTGCTTGGATTCTTATATGCATTCCGTCGCCACTTCCTATGCAATTTGGTAAATTCCACAAAGTGTAGAAACGTTCAGCAACTTCCAGCCATTTTTGTCTTGTAGGTATTGGCATATATTGTGACTGTAAATATTCCCACAGTACACGTGAAGTTTCATGTACAATTTTTCAGCCTCAAATCAGCCTGTATAATGACTGTATAGTAAGTATGCTAGTGGGATTGCAAAAGGCAGCTAGTGTTATATACAAATAAAAGGCGATTCTACACGGCCCAGCTTCGATATCAATCAAATAGTTAAATAACAATATGTGCTATGCTAATTTGCCCTACAATTCAGGTGTTGGCATGCATCCGACGAACCTGCGCCCTAAATTCTGGTGCCAAATGTTTGCGCGTGGGTAACATTCTTATGGTAATTTCTAGACGCCTAGGCGTATCTTAAATAACTGTTTTGTATGACCTAGATGCGCCGCGCTAAGGCCTTCTACCCTTCACGCGTATCTGGTATTCGCAAATTACCTGCAAATAAGTGTTACTTGGAGATTACAGTATAATTTGGTGTACTGGCATTTTGAATGTATTATTTTATAATGTCTGATGTAAAACTGCACAATGGTTTTTTTATTTGATTGAATGACGAGACTGACTTACTGATAATACTGTTTATGGGCAGACTTGGTGCTTACCCTCAAGTGAGGGGTCTCCTTGCTTCTTCATTAAATTAAATAAAAAACTGCAATTGTCCCTTTAATGGTGACTGTACATTTACCAGCACCCTACGTACCTACACGCTGCATTCCAGAATTCTTGAGTGGTAGAGCCACGCTGTAGACAGTTTTGTAATATGACAGATGTTATAATATGATTTCATTTAGACACCGGTCTTAGTATTTTCTTAAATCGAACCATTCAATTGTAAAGCTATTTTTATATTTATATTTGCCGCCAAGCAACAGTGTGTAAGCAATGTTGTGTTTCGGATTGAAGGACATTGAAGCCAGCGAAATTACTGGGCATTATGAAACTTAACATCTTATGTCTCGGGTGACGAGCGCAGTACAGCGCCATGCAGTGCTTTATAATTCAAAGTTCTGTGTGGTGTTGTTTCTGTTTATGGGCAGGCGTGGTGCTTACCATCAGGCGAGCGGCTTGCGTCTCGTCGTTTAATGAAGTAAAAAAAATCATCGGTATGACGTAGACACATAAGGATATTTAACGTTTTACAGTGTGCAGTTAAACCGTTAAACCGTGTAAGCTTCTGTCGTTCAACGTAACCCAACTAGGTTTAACCCGTGACAAATTTCATTAGCAATGGATAGAGCTTGTTTCTTACATTATACATAGTTACATAGGTATGTTTATGAGTCAAAATACAGGTTTAAATTGAGCTGATAGATTATTGTGAATATTCTGTGTGTTTATGTACGAAACATCATTAATTATTTATTATTTACCATTATTATTTTGTTAATTAATTATTATTATATTTAATGATTTCTTACGTTTACGTGAATGTTACTCATTGAAATAAAACTAATTTAAACGGATTTTATCGCGGTTTTTTATTAATTTTGATCCCGATGTTTTTCAGCCTTCGTGGTCACGGGGAGGACTGGCCGTGACGTGGCCACGAAGGCTGAAAAGTCAAAATTAATAAAAAACCGCGATAAAATCCGTTTAAATTAGTTTTATTTCAATATTATATTTAATTTATTATAATTACATCAACACGATACTGATTTAAAAGTTGTGTATCCTTTAGACCAGAGATTCCCAGATTTTTTTCTGTTAGACCTCTTTCAAAATTTAGCTGGTTCCGGTGGACCCCTGCAGCTACATTTCTACCATATTCCCAAAACTCGATAGAAATTAACCTGAGCCACGCTGAGCTTCTTAAAATATTATCTGCCTACAATGATAGGTGAAGTCAAGCCAACATTTTAGTTCTTCACTATTGAAAGCAGATACATTTTCGTGGTCCCCTGCTTACGAATTGTGAACCCCCAATTTTTGGTCACGCCAACGTAGACCCCCGTCAAGTCTCCCGGGGACCACTGGGGGTCCACCTGGACCACTTTGGGAACTAAGGCTTTAGATTCATATTGAAAGATTCAGTGTGTGATTAAGTGTATCATAATTATCGGTTGCAAAAAAAATTATGAAATTAGACAGTCAATTTTTTTTCCGAGCACAACAAAGTGACTGCACTACACCTGATGGTAAGCGTAATGCAATTCAAAAAACCAGCGACCACCGACAATAATGAGTTTATCGGTGGTCACCAGAGTCATGCCGGCCTGTATGAATGCTTCTTCCCTCTCCGGAAAGGGGCCTGCGACAGGTCAGACGGATGACCGATGCTGGCACAGTTATACAAGAATGTACCTTATTACTGAAATTTTCAATTGTAACCGATAATATTTTGCAGTATACGATCCATCAAACCGATATGAACGTAACTTTGCCCTTCTATGAGCTTTATCGTATAAACAACAGCTACTATTCAATTATGACGTGATTTACAAACAAGTAATATCAATATTCAATTCAATGAAACATTTACTTTGTTATTGTGACAATAGGCTATTTGAAATCTAATTTTCCACATTATTTTATACTAACTGACCCTCGCGGTTTCACCTGTACTGCCCTGCTCCCATGGGCCATAGCGTGATATACATATAAACCTTCCTCATTAATCACTCTATCTATTGCTGAAAACGGCATTAAAATCCGTTGAGCAGTTTAAAAGATCTAAGCGAACAGACAGCGGAAGCGACTTCATTTTATACTATGTAAAGATTGATGCTTGAGTATTATTCCCACAAAAAACTTCTTGAATGAAAATGGTCAGGTCAACCATCGGCAAAGATGATTGTGTAATTAATTTAATGTTTTTTGTTACAGACAGTATCAGAGCCGCGGCCCGCCGCACCATCTCCGGAAGAGATGCAAGCGAGACCCAACATTCTATGGCACCTGCTTATCGATTTACCTATTTTACTGCTGGGTGAGTTACATTCTAGTTTTTTTCCTATTGTTACTAAATATTTGCCAATTTAAAATCTTTGCGGTTTTCGTTTATGTCGACCCCTGGGAAACCGATTTCGACCCCAAGGGATTAGTCTTGAGGACTTTAAGCCCCAATTTAGAAAGAGAGTTTCTCGTACGACATAGGCGAGGACATAACAATAAACCATCATTTACGAGGCCGCGTCACAGGATTATTTTTCCAAATTGTATAACACAGCCTCGTCACCGAGAATTTTCTGTTATATTCTCTATATATCTGTGCCATGTGATAAATTATATCTACATGGGGTCAACTTCAGAAAGTTGAAGGTTCTTGAAGCTGGATTCGAACTTGCGGCGTTCGTCTCTACAATCCGTACCAGTCTCCGAACTTTTTTTATTTAATTGAATGACGAGACGAGCAAGGCGCTCGCCTTATTGGCAAGCGCCACGCTTGCCAATAAACAGAAGAAACACCACACAGAACTTTGAATTACAAAGCACTGCATGACAAAATAACACGGAACATCAGTATTCGAAAGTAATTACTGCACGCAAGCACCAGACATACCACAATTAAACAGCTCAATGTAGCGTGATAATAACCGCTAATTGTACTGACGCACGAGTTGATCCTTTTAATTGGCGTCATAAATTCTGCTTCATTTGGCCGGTTTTTGTAAACCATGATACAGGGCAAAGGTGACCACGGATTTTTTCACACTGGCATTAGCTATGACACCAAACAGTCACACACATAGTCCTGACCCCACAGTTAGATACGAGTCTTGTGTCGTAGGTATCAGGAAATACGAGAGACTTTCGGTCTCGAAACACCCAGAAACAGATACAAATATTTGTGGATCACACATATGTTTGTCTTGGTCCGGGGATCGAACCCGCGGCCTCTCGCTTCACAGTCGGCTACTCGCCCGCAGCGCCACGGAGGCTGTGAAACATATACTTCAGTGATTACAGATTCAAACGATACTTGAATCAAAAGCTGTAAAAAAGAAAGAAAGCATATATTGTTTTAGGTGGTACATTTATTCTGGTGTTTGGATATTCATATGCGCCCGGATAGCGACCACCGTACACATGGTGTTAAAACCTGCCGTAGTGACGCACACACCTTGTGTGGATCGCGTTCCAGATTCAGCCAGTGTATATCCATCTCTCCCAAGGGGCTTGCGACCACAGTACCACAGTACTGGCAACTCTATTACAAAAATAAATATTTTAAATGATTCTATGCATTCAAAGCGCTCCCTTGTAAAATGGATACTTTGCATCGTAAGTTTTTTTTTATCCTGGCTCGGCAAAGTGACTACGCTACACCTGATGGTAAGTGTAGCGCAATCCAAGAATAGTGTCGACCAACGATAAACAATGTGTCCATCGTAGATCGGCAAGATCATGCCGGCCTGCCAAAGGGCCAAGGGGGAGGGGATGGGAAAAGGGTTAGGATCAGGGGGCAAGCTCCCTGGGGAGAACCGGATATACACTGGCTGACCCTGGAACGCGACCCACACAAGGTGGGCCAATATGGCAGGTTATAGCACCAGTGTACGGTGGTCGCTATCCGGTCGGATACAAGTATCCTCCCAACAGCAAATCATCCCATCGCTTCACCAGCAAATCTTCAGCAGTTTGCCGTGGATGTGACGATATTAGTAATGTGACAGGCTGGAATTTGCAATGCTTGCTGTTGAAAGATTGCCAGTGTAGCTTACACGGAAGTCTCATTTCAATCCGAAAAGACATACTACACAAGAAGTTAGACTAATCCATTTCACAGTTAACTATTACCTAAACTGCGTCATAAAACCATAGCCTTTAGTTCCATACAATAAAACGCGTTGCATTCTTTACGAGCCACTAATAGTTTAATGACGGGTAATCTTATTTTAAAACTTTGCCCCAGCGACCTACTGACTTGACTGGACTAGCTTACGGAACTACTAACGAGAGGGTCTAAAATCCTTAGATCATCACCATGCTCAGAAGCGTAGCGGAGGAGGGGTGACATCCGTCTTGAAATAAATACTGAAAAATTGGGAACCTCCTCCTTGTTTGAAAACGGTTAAAATACATCTTTATATATATAATTCTTCTGTGAGTGTGTATGTTCCTGAACTTCTCTTAAACGACTGGACCGATTTTGATGAAATTTTTTGTGTGTGTTCAAGGGGATCTGAGAATGGTTTAGATTCACAATTTTGTCCGCTGGACAATGTTTTTTTAATTAATTTTTAATTTATTAGTAGTTGTTGATTTTCCGGATGGTTGTCGTTGCGAAGCTTGCCGTGATGACGGGTCGTATAGCGTCTAGACTGGACAGGGACGGACAGTGAGACAGGACAGTGAGACAGGACAGTGAGACAGGACAGTGAGACAGGACAGTGAGACAGGACAGTGAGACAGGACAGTGAGACAGGACAGTGAGACAGGACAGTGAGACAGGCCAGTGAGACAGGATAGTGAGACAGGACAGAGAGACAGGACAGTGAGACAGGACAGTGAGACAGGACAGTGAGACAGGACAGTGAGACAGGACAGTGAGACAGGACAGTGAGACAGGACAGTGAGACAGGACAGTGAGACAGGACAGAGAGACATGACAGAGAGACAGGACAGTGAGACAGGACAGTGAGACAGGCCAGTGAGACAGGATAGTGAGACAGGACAGTGAGACAGGACAGTGAGACAGGACAGTGAGACAGGACAGTGAGACAGGACAGTGAGACAGGACAGAGAGACATGACAGAGAGACAGGACAGTGAGACAGGATAGTGAGACAGGACAGAGAGACAGGACAGTGAGACAGGACAGTGAGACAGGACAGTGAGACAGGACAGAGAGACATGACAGAGAGACAGGACAGTGAGACAGGCCAGTGAGACAGGATAGTGAGACAGGACAGTGAGACAGGACAGTGAGACAGGACAGTGAGACAGGACAGTAAGACAGGACAGTGAGACAGGACAGAGAGACATGACAGAGAGACAGGACAGTGAGACAGGACAGTGAGACAGGACAGGACAGGGACAGGACAAGACGGGGACAGGACGGGGACGGGACGGGACGGGGACAGGACGGGGACGGGACGGGGACGGGACGGGACGGGGACATGACGGGGACGGGACGCGGACAGGACGGGGACAGGACGGGGACGGGATGGGGACAGGACTGTCCAACCGGAGGGAGGTGGGAGACGACCTGACTTAGGTCGTCGAAGTCAATTAAATGTGCGACGGGCTACCTCACGTGCAATGGCGCAGTACCTCACTTAATTGCATTTAATGTAAATAAAACATTTGTATTAAGTTTTGACCACATTTTACACAAATATATTATGTAGGTGATACGAAGTTCACCGGGTCATCTAGTTAAAAATATAATTTTAAAGTATTCATTCTTGGGTTGACACCCAAATCAAATCCGCCCCGAGTACCACCCATACTAGTTACGCCACTGACCTAGGGGCTAGACTAATTCAAGTTGGCAGACTCTACGTACCTTCGATTTTCTTGTATGTAGATAATTCTCAATTAAGTATTTTTTCTTACGATGTTGCCTTCAACGTTAAAATGTTTAGCCTATTAAACGATTTTTGTGCATTTTCTGTGAGTTCTATTGAAATACTCAATTATTCTGCGACAACTAAAAAAGGAAATTAGTCATGTTACAAGACTTTGAGTTAAAGAGGCACACTACATAGCAAGTACATAGATTCCTATCTCCCGATAAACTACACAGATAACATTGTGTGGGGTCGCGATCGTGCGGGAGGTGCTTACGTACACTCGACGGCACAAGCGATTTCCTTTTAGTAAAATGACTTTGAAATAAAAAGAATTTAAACGGATTTTATGGCGGTTTTTTATTTAGTTTTGGTCCCGACGTTTCGAAAGCTATTCAGCCTTTGGCTTTGCCTATGGCAGCTTTTAGCACCAGTGTACGGTGGTCGCTATCCGGTCGGATACAAGTATCCTCCCACCAGCAAAACTGCAAAAGCAAACTTTAACTTGGACTCCTAATTGTTTATTTGTATTACAACATAAATGATATAAAATATATAAAACAACAAACAAATAAAGTGTTTTTTATTACAAAACAACGACACAAACAGATGCATGGACAATAATGGACATATTTTTGTTGTGTAAATTAATTAAAAGATTGTAATATTTGTAGGTAAATATAAGATAGGAAAAATCAAGGTCAAAGCGTAAACAGGCCGATAATAAGTTTTGTAAAGAAAGGGGCATTAAATTTAGTTCTTCACTGCTTATCAACAAGACTATAAATAGGATTTTTTTTAATAAAATTATAAAAGCTATTGCGTAACCATCCAGTTTTTATAACTTACGATGCTATCTCTATTGCATGTTAGTTTAGAAAAAAAAATAGAAAATTCTTAATTGGCTGTAAGATCTGCTTATTGTTAAGTTATAATTATCTTTAAGAGCTGCGGAGTTTGTTAATGTAATCGGACCGGAACGGCGCGGCGGCGAGTTCAAATGCGTATCCGATACGATTGTT
The DNA here is from genome assembly GCA_949126905.1 of Amorpha juglandis. Lineage (NCBI taxonomy): Eukaryota > Metazoa > Arthropoda > Insecta > Lepidoptera > Sphingidae > Amorpha > Amorpha juglandis. The sequence continues at coordinate 2,860,287 of OX421383.1, forward strand.
TTGCTGAAGCCGCGGGTTTGATGCCGGGTCGGGTAAAAATGATATTGGGTTTTTCTATCAGGAAATGCTCAGTATCAGCTCGGAGTTTGCTATTGTGTCCGGTATGGCGATAGGCCATAGACAAAAATTATAAAACGGTAATTTTCGATATACTTTCGATGAAATCTGAGCCACTTTTTTAATATAATGTGTGGAAAATTAAACAATCATTGTTATATTTTTATTACAGTGCATTAAATCGTTACTCATCATAAAAAATATGATTACAGATGCTTTCGATTCATGATTGTTGCATTTTGTTTGGATTTGTTGTTGTTTTATTTATTGAATTTATCTTTGTTGCTGTCTTATGGTGTCCTTAGCCACGCGACGATACGTCAGTGGCTTTGAAATACTATAGCTAACACTATTGGCACGGTAATGTTATAATACTATTGGTCGAGCTAACACTATTAGCCTGGTAATGTTATAATACTATTGGTCGAGCTAACACTATTGGCACGGTAATGTTATAATACTATTGGTCGCGACAGTACGTCGTGACTGTATGTCAGGCGGTGTCGCGACGCGTCAACAGTGTCACAGTGTCAGGTATCTTGTCGGGCCACTCGGTGACCACCCACCACGAAACGACCTCACTCTAAAAAATATAGCATTAATAATTCCTTTATTTTCACGCAACATTGGCCGATAAATAAACACCTTACAAATTGAATTAAGTAGGTACAAGTATTTCAGTTCAAAGAACTTAGTTATGCATATTCAGACGCCGTCGAAATCGTTATCTTTTTAACACGCTTTTATTAGCTTCAGATGTATGTGAGTGTGTTTGTATGTAACGGATCTTAGAACGTGATTTTGCCACCTTCAAAACGTCGGATTAATTCGAAATTTTGCATACTTATCAAGGACTGATGACAACGCAATATTATTAAAAAAATGCTAAATCGAATTCAATTTGAATCATATGAACAGACTTTCAATCTGATTGATCAACAAAAGAGAAAACAGCTTTTGTTAATTCAAGTCAGTTCATTGACTAAAAATTGAATCGTGTAAACTCGCAATCCAAACTAATATTATAAAGATGAAAGATTTGATTGATAGTTTGCATTGAATAGGCTCTGAAACTACTGGACCGATTTGAAAAACATTTTTCACCATTAGAGTCCTTTTTTTTTTTTGACGCGGGGAAAGCCGTTTATTGCTACCGCCCCACCAGGGGGAAGGTGGAACGGTTATGTTGGGTTCCACCGGCCTTACGACCCAGCCACCCGACCGCTGGCCCGAGTCCCTAACACTATATACAACCTATGCCGGTAACTACCAACTAAAACCCCGCGGTGACCATCTTCGGCGCATTAGGGACGGCCCCGGGGTTCCCGAGGCGAAAAGCACCCCGGCTTCAGCCGGAACCGCCCCTGCGCGGTGCCGCCTTATGGCGGCCCATCTCCAATTGGGGGGGGCTAAGAAGCCCCCGCTCACCGAAGGACGCCCTCGGCGTCAACGGCAGCAACGAGGCCGACCACCCGTGCTGCCGTCCATCTCGGGGTCGCACGTACAATAGTACGTGTACAAAAATGTACTAACTGGGTGCTACGGCAGCCTCCCACTGCGCGCCCGCGACCCCCGATGGCCCCTATTAGTCGCCTCTTACGACAGGCAGGGGATACCGTGGTGGAATTCTCCAAACGCCCCCAATCCACAGGGCGGGAGACGCCGGTCAGTCGTCACCCCGGCGCCTCCTACGTCTCCTTTGGCGGCGGGAAGGATCGGATTGTTCTCGATCCCTCTCGGCACTCTCCTTCTGCGACCATTAGAGTCCTACATTATCCCTGATGAACATAGGCGATATCGTTAATATAACGGTGCAGAATTTCACACGGGGGGGGGGGGGGGGATGGAGCCGCGAGTGAATGCTAGTAATATATATTAACGTTTCGTTCTCATGAAGAACTAAAGTATAAGTGCCTTATTATGTAATTTTTTCTCATAGCATCTTCACAATGGGATAAAGAATGAATTATGGACACTTTCACAATAACTACACTGCACCTGATAGAAAGTACAGTCCAATATAATTGATGCCATATTGTCTTGTTTGTGTTTATATTTATTTGGACGAACCAACATTTACGCTGGATTGCACCATAATAGCAGTTATAGATAAGGTAAAAGTCAAATTTGACGATAACAGTAACGCCGACTTTAACATTGACTGCGGAATGTGTTGCACCATCGTATTCCGATACTACTATATTCCTCGATTAATTCTAGAAGCAGGGACATGATATTATTTTACAGTATAGACGCTTTAGGTGACGTATCGGTTTGGAGGCTATAATTGAACCATCTGACAGCTACTTAGCTTAAACAATAGCTTTAGGTAATTAACGAGTCTTGGGCGGTAACGGTTAACAGCTAAAGTTATAACGTCATCTAACATTTGTCAAATGGTGCAACTCATGTTTTCCTTAACCGGTACTTTAACATGTTTGTCATTGCTAAAGTAAGTAACCAGTACATCCACATTGCTTATTGCCGTCCTATGATGTGATAAAGGGCGAGTCAATCGCGATACCGGGCACAATTCCAGACTCCAAGCTGATACTGAGCATTTCGTGATAGACAATCCTTTTACACGACCCGGGGATCGAACCCGAGACCTCAGCACATCAGTCGTACCAATACGCAATAAAACTGCGCCATTGAAATAATTATTGTTCACATATTATAGTGAAATCGAATGAGTATTGAAAAAAAGATTGTTAATATGTAAGCAGGTATATGCTATTTATAAATGAATGCGTGGGTCGGCATTCTAAAAATAGCAACAACCCCTTTAATAGGGGTTGTATGAAGCGCCACAAGCGAATACCGTTACACATGGTAAAAAAACCCATAGTGACTCATTATGATTTATTTAAAAAACTCGCCAGATTGAGAACCTTTTCCTTTTTTGAAGTCGGTTAAAAATGAAATTAGCTTAGGATGTAATATACCCCTGACAAAAAAGAGGAGTTTTGTACATTTCACCTGTGTTTGTATGTGGCCATCGTAGCGTCTACACGAATGAATCGCTTGGGACGCGTGTTTTTTATAGAAAAGCTGTTTTAATGAAGATTGCTTTTAGCTTTATTTGAAGAAAATTTCACCCTTTTGTTATAATTGACTTAATAAGTTTTATTTTCTTTTCAGTGTCATTTTTATTCATATTATTGGTATTTTAATGTTTAATATTTCTATAATATGTATCTTCTCTTTTTTTTTTTGCACCTACTTTATTCATCTCTGCTTTGGCATTAAGTCCGCCTTATAATGTATAAAGGTATAAAATATATATATAAAGTGTAAAATAAATAAATTTTTGTGTTGAAAAAAGCGTTAATCCTCTTCAATTTCATACATATTGGATTGTATATTCCCCCCGGATCGCATAACATCGTAAACACACGAATTCAGCAGTCACTGAACCCAATTGTGAAATGCAGTAATCAGGTCATTTTCGCGCTGGATGCCTAACATCCGCCAACGAAGAATTTAGTTTCATCATTCACAAACATGCGTTATGTTTATCTCTCAGCTCTATGGATATGTGAAGATTATTGTGACTGTAAAGCCATTGTGGAAAGTTTGATCTTCATATATTCGTTGCTCGGTCAATGTTTCATTACATTTCACTAGATGGTAGGTTCTTCGTAAGAGAGAAACCGTCTGTGTTGGTATCACCACTTTGTATATTTCTGCCGACAAGCAACAGTGTGTAAGCAGCGTGTTTCGGTTTGAAGGACATTGAAGCCAGTGAAGTTACTGGTCATTATGTGAATTAACATCTTATGTCTCAGGGTGATAGCGCAGTTCAGCGCCATGCAGTGCTTTGTAATTCAAAGTTCTGTGTGGTGTTGCTTCTGTTTATGGGCAGGTGTGGCGCTTACCATCAGGCGTTGCGCCTTGCTCGTCTCGTCATTCAATCAAAAAAAAAAGGTAATTGGCGAGGTAGGTAGAGGTAAAGGTAAAATTAAATGTACAACCTTAAGTGGTTTATTACCATCTGCTTTAGGAGAGTTACGTTCTTTATTAATGTATTAATATTTTTAACACGTATATAAACACCTACACTAGGTATAATATCTATAAAAGACAGATGATCACATGGAAATATTTTAATTACCTAATTATTGTCAACTACAGATGTGTGTTTTCATTATATGTAATTAATAAGCTATGTTAGCAACGATTGAATGACTAGTTTACTTATAGTGGTTAATGAATTGCACATTGTTTTGTTATGCGATTATATTGCGTCTTAATTTAAAACATACCTATTGGATGCAAAAAGAAACATCAAAATCGGTGTACATTTTGCGGATACATCGTGTAACATACATAAAAATAAAATTTACTGATGTTATTTATTACACGCTTTTATTAGCTTCATACGTATGTTAGTATGTTTGTATGTTAGCATGTAAAGGAAACTTTGAACATGATTTTGACCTCCTTCAAAACGTCGGATTAAATCGAAATTTGGCATATTTATCGAGTTTATTAATTTTTTTTTTTTTTTTTTTAGTTCTATTTTCTATAATTAACCAATTAAAGGTTATTATACTAGTCCTGTATTTTACATGTTCCACTGCTAGGCACGGGCCTCTTCTAGTGAAAAAGAGGGATTAGGCCTTAGTCCACCACGCTGGTCTAACTCTTGTTGGCAGAGTTCACACACACATACTTTATGGAGAGTTTCCTCACGATATTTCCTTCACAGTTAAAGCAAGTGATAATTAACATTTATTATACAAGTAACATGAATAATTAGAGATCAAACTCTTAGGACTGGTTTCGAACTTGCGACTTTCGTCTCGACAGTCCGTACAACATCCCGCTAAGCTATCACTGCTACAAACATAAAATCTTAAAGTTATTTTAAAACCTCTATAAATCCGACAACACTCGGAGTCTATGTGCGGTGACCCCAAAGGGAGTTAATTACACCGAACACAACTAAAGTACAAAATAACTTAAGCATATGACTTAATTCAAAATCCACCTTAATCCGTCGGCATAAGGTTTGAAGATGTGTGCTTAATGGTATAATATAAATTTGTAATGCCGTAAAACCTCAAGCCACACGCTAATTTAATAAAACCATGCACCGTATGTACCGCCATGCACAAACGTATCGTACCATGCTGCTATATGAACTTTAGCTTATTTTATATTATTTATCCGAGCTCGGCAAAGTGACTACACTACACCTGATGGTAAGCGTAGTGCAGTCCAAAAAACCAGCGACCACCAACAAACAATGAGTTTATCGGTGGTCATCACAATCATACCGGCCTGTATAAATGCTTTAACGACGAACGAGCAAACGAGCTAGTGGGTCACCTGATGGTAAGTGATCACCACCGCCCATGTACGCCCACCACCAGAAGAGTCATGGGCGCGTTGCCGACCTTAAAGGAAAGGGATAATTAGGGATTGGGAAGGGGAGGGGATTTGGGCTTCCGGTTATCTCACTCATCGTACGAAACGCAGCAGCAAGCCACTACTTTACGTCGGTTTTCTGTGAGACAGTGGTAACGATCCGGTCGAGCCAGCCCATTCATGCTGTAGACAAAACTGTCTACAGCGTGGCTCTACCACTCTAATCGCTTCTTCCCTCTTCGGAAGGGAAATCGAGGGGCCTGCGATAGGGCAGGCAGATGACCAATAAAGGCACAGGGATACAAGGATGTGCCCCTATACCCATCCCAACCAAACATCAAGTCATGTCGCAAGCCCCTCGGGAGAACCGGATATATACTGGCTGATCCTTGAACGCGATCCGCACAAGCTGCGTGGGTCACTATGGCAAGTTTTAATACCATGCGTACGGTGGTCGCTATCCGGGCGGATATCAATATCTTACCACCAGCAAATTAGCTTAAGCTTAAGGAAAATTCAAATTCCACCACATTATTTATTCCCCACCATCTTAATGGCTGGCGTTTCTGAACAATTTTTTATTCGAGGCCTAACTGTTGGGTGTATTAATTTATTATTTAATTTACATGATATGTAAGGAACATATCAACATTCAGCAGCATCTCATCTTGCCGTATTAGAGTAAGTTGGTGTTTTGTGATTCCGCTCGTACAGACTGTTTTCGTTTGTTGTAAAACGAGGATAGTTGTTATTGTGTGCCTAATTCTTTTTTCTAAATTTAAGTTTCATATGTAAAGAGCTGTCACTATTCCTTTACAATAAAAATAAAATAAATTTTGTATAAGATCGGCACACTTTAATCAGTTTAAACCATTACATGATTCCAATATTAATACACTATTAAAATGACGTCATTCGTCAGAGCGGAAACAAAATTTCTTCGGCCTGGATGCCCGAATCGGTGCACTATGCAAATGAGTGTGTGCCGCGTTTGAAAAGCGATAGTAGCTATATCATACTGTGATGGCATAGTGCAAATCTCTTATTTGCCGGCTTCCAAATTAAACTTGTAGTCATAAAATTAGTACACTTTAGTTGGGATGTGGCACCGTTTTTTGTTTTTTTTACTCCGTACTCCATTGAAATAAAACTAACTGAAACTGTGGGTGGACTGAAAGGGTGGTCTGTCCACCCTGTGACCACGAAGGCTGAAAAGTTGGGATCAAAATTAATCAAAAACCGCGATAAAATCCATTTAAATTAGTTTTATTTCAATTAGTAATATTCGCGTAAACGTAAGAAATCATTATATCGAATGATTTTTTTCTCCCCTTTTTTTTGAAGTCGGTTAAAAAGTGGGTCGTAATTATACAGTTCATTGAATTTTCATCATTTGTATCATCTCGACGATGGTTGTTAAGGTCTAACCATCGCTACATTGGATAAGTATAGATTTCCTATGACGCACTAGAAAATATACGGACAGGAATATCGTCCGCGCACGCTTAGTTGATTTCAGTAACCTATACTCGTTACATAATTCAAGGTTCAAACAAAAAGTAACAAAAGTTCATTTGCCATCAAATTATCATACCTTGTAATCGTAATTATTTTGCGTAGAGTCATATAAGAATAAAATGGACACAAACTGATGCATGAGAACTCCCCAAATATCCTCGCCAACAGTATCATTAAAACGTAAGAGAACGTTCATTAATTACGTGAGGCGATTTTTCGACAACCCCCTCCCCTCCCCTTTGGAGAGATTACGTGAGAATTGGCTTGAACCCCGTCCCTCTTAATTTTTCATTAACCAAACGCTCCTTCAAGCATACTCGTAACTCCAAGCGTACTACAAATTTCATCAGCTATTATTAAAATTATTAAAATTCTTACCTTATTATGCATAACGTCTTTCAACAACTATTAAACGCAGCAAGACATTACAATAAAATATTTAATGTCATTTGTAATAAAATAAAAACTGTTCTATACCTAATTATAACAAAACCTCAACCTCACGTGCACGGAAAGGGACCAGCAATCAATTATCACTACTAACTAAGTGTTTATACATTTTGTGACGCTTAAATATCTCATAGAACGAGGTGATTAGTTTGACTTTTTCGTTAATTACCTGAATAAATGTCGCATAACTAATGCCACCTTTTAAAACCCTTTTAATGTCGCATACCCACATTCAGGGAATTTGAGAAATATTTTAATTGTAGTTTAAGTGAGATCGCCTATCGTCCCCTCCTAATTCTAAGTGGCACACTATTTTATGAACAATAAATTAAGAATGTTAATTCAAAATACGATAGATTACGAATCACGCCTACATAACTTTCTGCGTTTTATAAATTTTAACATGTTTTTACGATGCTATCTATATTGACGATGTTATTCCAATGTTAAGCTTATATATGGCTTTAGAATGATAAGTTAATGCGAGTACCAGTATAAAGTAAAATACTAAGATTGAAGTGAAACTTCTTTCGAATCGTTGTGATTTGAAACTCGATGAAACGAAAGTGCGTCACGACAAAGACAACCATATTCATAAATAAGATTTAGCCTGCGAGAGAATGAGATAGATTACAAGTAGGCTATAACGTGTCTTTGCGCCTGAGTACAACGAAGCCTTCGGAAAATGGGTCATAAACAACGTGGTGTATTCACGTGCTTTTTTTGCATTTACGTATTAAATTGGTTAATTAATTTACTTTAATAATTCTGAAGTTTCACTTCAACCCTGTGTGAATTGCACACACACACCCTTTTTTTATAATCTGAGTTAATTAGTCCCCTCATCACATGTATTGTATGCCAGAAATTATATATTTATTTACTAACAGAATGTCTGTAAAATCTTGGAGAAAGGTTCTACTGGCGGATATATAAATTCGTATTAACTTTCCTGTAAACAAGTTGCCTGTGCTATTAACGGTTTATTTGCAACATTGTTCTTTATTGCAACTTAATGTTAAAACCTCTTTAGGTCAAGAAGATAATCCAATGACAACTGACAACCATTCACGAAGTAACGTTAATCTTAGTTTAGATAGGAGTTAATTACTTTTTAGAAGTATAGTAAAAAACTATAAAAAATATATTGTCAGTTCTACAACTTGATCATTTTCTCGCTGAGATTGATAAGAAAAATAATTTAAATCAATTGAATACGATAATCGAAAAACATGCTAACTTGCACAAGGTGGTAGGTCCCTTGTATGCGAGAGGCCGTCTCGGTTGGTACCACCGTTTTGTATATTTCTGCCGCCAAGCAACAGTGTGTAAGCACTGTTGTGTTTCGGTTTGAAGGACATCGAATACAAAAATACAAGTATTGTATAGTAATGATTCAAACATAAATGTATCGACAAACGCCTTACCGTATGTTTCGTTTAAACGTGCACACAACCGCACTGCAGTTCTAACCTGGCCTAGTTTTCCGATAATTTACTGCGGTATTTTTTTTTACTTCTTTTGGCTCGTTGAATTCATTTTTCTATATTTGTAGATACTGCATTTTCAGATTTCGAATATGGTTCAATAGAGTATTTTTCCTTATAGAATTTTACCCATTAGTACTTGTTGACTGCTATAATTAAATCACCAAGCAACAGTGTGTACGCAAGTGGTTCGGTTTGAAGGACATTGAAGCCAGTGAAATTACTGGGCATTATGATACTTAACATCTTATGTCTCGGGGGGACGAGCGCAGTTCAGTGCCATGCACTGCTATATAATTCAAAGTTCTCTGTGGTGTTGCACCTGTTTATAGGCAGGCGTGGCGCTTACCATCAGGCGAGTGACTTGCTGGTCATATCATTCAATTAAATTAAAAAAATAAGATAAGCGTCGAATTGAAACCTCCTCTGTATTTTCGTCGGCTAAAAAATTAATAAACTTTTTAAGAGTAATGATGCGAAAAGTTTCGAAAAATTTAATTACCATTAAATATAAGTGAAAAATCTCTCACGGCGTTTTTATACGTAGCCAAAAACGAGGACGTTCAACAAAAAAAACTGTAATCAGTAGTTCCGCCAAGATACTCGTAAATCACAGAATAAACTTATGCAGCAAGTTTTATTATGGTTAATTGAATACTTATAAATAAAAGTGGTAGTGGTAAATGCAAGGTGGTAGGTCCCTCGTATGCGAGAGGCCGTCTGGGTTGGTACCACCGATTTATCTATTTCTGCCACCAAGCAACAGTGTGTAAGCACTGTTGTGTTCTGGTTTGAAGGATATTGAAGCCGGTGAAATTACTGGGCATTATGAAACATCTTATGTCTCGGGGTGACGAGCGCAGTTCAGTGCCATGCGGTGCTTTGTAATTCAAAATTCTGTGTGGTGTTTTTTCTGTTTATGGGAAGGCGTGGCGCATACACGCGTCGAATTGAGAACACTCCGTTTATTTTTGTCAGTTAAATATGTGCTATAAATAAATAGTATCACCATGCATCAAACGTGTAAATGTAAATTTAAACAAATCAAGTAATTCGTATGCAACATTACTGCGCCTAATACATGTTATCAAAAATATATTGAATTATGAAAATTGCCTTTTAAAACTTGTAATAGTTAATTATGCAGGTTATTTGAATATTTATGGCATGTTTACAGACTAAGCTTTTTAGTTCAAGTTGCAAATCGAAAATATGTGTAATAGGTACATATGCCTACGCCTATATCTCCGAAGGGGTGGGCAGAGGTGCAACTAGTACTGTACCGTATCGCTGAGCTTATTCCCATCTCATGAAAAGGTAGGGAGCGAGCCCAAAAATTCAAACTTAAAATATGATTGTTTTTATTTATTTAAACCTTATATACATAACATGTATAAAGGCGGACTTAATGCCAAAGGCATTCTCTACTATTCTACCCTTGGGTGATGTACAAACGAGATAATGTGGGTGTATATAAATTATCGAAGATGAGAAGAAAAAAACAATACCGACAAATAAAGGAGGAAACAGACAAGTAATTAATATTGATTGTCGATTTTAAGAAAGAAAAATGGACTAAAAAAGTTATAGAATGGTACCCTAGAAACGGTAAAAGACGAAGAGGACGGTAGATAAAAAGATGGGAAGACGACCTGCCAAAAGGATGGAGACGGTTAACATTTGATCGTAACAAGTGGAGAGTTAGAGGAGGCCTATGTCACAAGACGGCTTGATCTGGAAGATTAGAAAAAAAATATTATATAGATGCAAATAGTAATGAGTAATCATATAGTTAAACTTCATAATGTAACTAAACGCAGTTAAGAATTGTAATCACAAGTTAGTCTTAAGAAAGGTCAGATAATATAAAGGCTATTATTATCATTACATGCAACAATAACATTTGATTCACAATTTTCAATAATATCTCAGCGCCCATAGCCTCTAAGTGAAAGAAGTGGTAAAGTTCAAAGTTCTCTTATCTCACAACGAATAAAACGCCATAAACTTTCAACTCTGTCGGAAAATAACCGAATCTACACTTAACCTCTTTTGGAATCTCATCATAATTACAATTCACAGGTTGTAGAGTACCGTTGATAGCAATTGGTAACACCTACACGCCCTTTTTCTATAAAAACATAATAAAAAAACTACCTATGCTTATGTATTGCGTGCAATGAGATCGTATGGAAGTGGTGAGACTGCGGGCGGGTAGCGTTGAACTCATGTGATTTTTTAAATCGAAAATTCAAACTAATTGTCAAACTAACTGACAGCCTCTGTGGCGTAGTGGGCGAGTAGCCGGCTGCAAAGATAGAGGCCGTGGGTTCGATTTCCGCACCGAGACGGTTCACCTCGCGATTTCACCTGCATCTTGCTTCCCCGGGCCATAGCCTGATAGACATAAAAACCATCCTCATGAATCCCTCTATCTATTGCTGAAAACTGCATTAAAATCCGTTGAATAATTTAAAAGACCTAAGCGAACAGACAGTGGACGCGACTTTAATTTGTACTGTGTAAAGATTTGAGTGAACCGCAAATATTTTTTCGGGACTGGGTGTTGTGGGACCGTACGTCCCTCGTAGTTCCTGATACCCATGATGCAGGTTAACCTAGTATGGGATCAGGGCTATGTGTGTGACTGTTAGGTGTATAAATGTCAATGCATGCTCCGGAATTTAAACTCAGGACCCCACATACATAAAAATAACTACGCTATACCAATGAGGTCGAAGTAATTATTCTCTCGTTAGAATTTTTATGTTATCTGTACTTATCAATGTCTTATCGCACGACGTTTTTTAGTCTGTTTACTAATAAATAAACAATTAGTGGCTTCAAGTAATTACAAATAGTACACTTTTTCCTCAATTAGATGGGTGTAAATAAAACCATATTAATTTTTATCTAACTAACCTTTGCTCGTAGCTCTGCTTGTTCCTTTATCTTTTTCTGGGTTAAAAAACCTATGCCCTTATGCATGTAATGGTGTACCTGGGGCAAATTACATCCAAACCTAGCCGTCAAGATTTGATTGGTTAATTAGCACCCAAATTCAGAAACAACCAAAATTTGGAACAAATTTGATTTACAAGGTGGTAAGTCCCTCTTATGCGAGAGGCCGTCGGTGTTGGTACCACCGCTTTGTCTATTTCTGCCGTCAAGCAACAGTGTGTAAGCATTGTTGTGTTTGGATTTGAAGGTCATTGAAGCCAGTGAAATAACTTATGGTGCTTAACATCTTATGTTTCGGGGTGACGAGCGCCAGTTTAGTGTCATGCAGTGTTTTATAACTCAAAATTCTGTGTGGTGTTGCTTCTGTTTATGGGCAGACTTAGCGTTTAGGCGAGCGCCTTGCTCAACTCGTCATTCAATTAAAAATAAATACACCAAAACTTTTACATTAATAATATTAGTAGGATTTGTTCTCAGCTTTTTTCCTTCAAGACAAAGTAGAGCAGAACCTATAAACATATTCGGGAGATCAAATTGGCTAATTAGTAGACATTTGTAATAGAAATATGATTTGCTGCACCCATAGAATGTTGTATGGAGTGATGGTAACTGGATATCCCATATTAAAATAGACATTCTTTTTGAAACGTAACAAAATAAATCGCTAAAATATTTAATAATCGTTATATTTTTATCTTTGTTATTCCCGGAATAATTGTTTATACATCGTTAAGTATTTCTAGTTAAATGTTTGTGTGTATGTACTTTTATATTATCACGTAATTAAATTGACAAATGGATAATAAAAATCATTGAACAGTAATGTAAAGTTTGTCTCATACAATAATACTCACTGTGACAGTAAATCAAGCGTACTTGGCTTTACCGGTGAGGACCTGGGTCCAAATCTCTGGTTAATAAAAAAATATTCGCACATGATATGGCCGAGGTCGGAATTTGTGTCCAATAGGCTCGTTAACTATGTCATTATGAGACAGAAATAAGCTCGGCGAACCGTGGGTGTAGGTGCTAGTTACACTACTGCCTACCTGTCCGAGAGTACAGGCGTGAGCTTGTGGTATTTTCTATCTACGCAAATACTAAAAAATATTTTGTCACACTGCTCAAATATTGATATAATATTTTTCAATCACAAAATTAAAATAAAAATAAAAAAATAATGGGATAATACATTGAAGGATATCATTAAAGGTTCTTTGTAGAACAGAGTAACGTTTGCGACTAATGACTGTTGATGGCTGTTCTCATATTTGAAGCACACCAATAAGGTAAAAGAAACAATGGTTCATGATAAAATAGTAATCGTATTTTAACCCGATAAAAAGGTGGTGGCATAAGTTTGACCTTTGTTTGTCTGTCTGTTTGCCTGTTTGTGTACATGTCTGTGTACATTATAGCTCTTAAATCTGTACCTAATACATATTTCAAGATGGTTTTTAAATATGAGTGAAGAAAGTCTATTCAGCAATTTAAAAGCTACAATTTTTTTAATTGATGTCAGGTATTTTAACGGTTAAATTATATTAAAACTATTAAAAGTAAAAACAAGATGGAGACTTCTAAATCTGTTACTGACTCCAAATGATTCGTTTCTACTCTGTTATTAATTAAACCAAGTATAAGTTATACCTAATATATCTAATTATACGGCACAGGGCAACTTATTACAGTCTCGATAAGATCCCGTAGCGCCACACCCAGCCATCCACGGCTATCAATTAAACGAATAACTATAATCTTACCACTCATAACTATCAAATAAGCGGCTTTTGTAACTCCAAATTACGAATTTACATTTATAAATATAATTAATTGAAGAAAATTGTGAAATAGTATCACATTTCCAACTTCACCTGGTAGAAACAAGTTTGGTTTGACGTTTGTCGATTAAACATGCAATCACTGTTTATCTGCATCAACATTTATTATAGGAATTCTCTCTTAAAGGTTTTGCCTCGCTCCTTTCAACTCGTGCAGTTACTGACGTAAGATGTGGTGCAATATGTTTGTTATTAGAAAAGGGCATTCAAAATATAATGCGTACTTCTATGTCTCGAGATTATGAAAGCAGTGCAGTATCATGTACTATGTAATTCAAGTTACTGAATGGTATTGTTTGGAGTTTATGGGCACGTGAAGACAGAAAACCAACGTACTGCTTTCTGTTGTGTCAAATCACCTCCTCTTCCCAATCCCTTAAGTTCAAAAATGTATTCATGATTCACTTCTAGTCGCGGGCTGCATGCGGGCATTTTTTTTTTAATCTAAATAGTTTTTTTTGTGATAAAGATTTAAAAAAACGTACTTAAACAAAAATATATCGAAAAAATTGCAATAAAATAAACAAATACCCCCGCTGCTGACCTGTGGTCAAGGTCAACTGTCGGTCTTCATGGCTGATGGAGATCACTTTCAAGAAACGAATTCCTCGATTTCCAACCTCTTAAAAAACGCTTGATCGAACGTTTATAAAACGCCCAAACGCTCTCGGCTCGACCCAACCCTACACCCACGCTAGCCACCATGTGCTTTCTCTCCAAATTAGGTACACCCGTTCATATCCAATCCACCGTTGTTTTGTCGCTCGTTTAATCACACATTGTTGGCCACTGTTATAATTGTTTTATGATTTGTTTATAATATGGACATGTGTGAGTTGTTGGGGGTTCGACTCCCGCGTTACGCTAGTGTCCTATTAATCTGATTTGCTATTTAGATTTGCGTTTCTTATTATCTTTTGCGATTAAAATAAAAAACCGGTCAAGTGCAAATTGGACTCGTGCACCGAGGGTTTCGCATCACCCCACTTATTTTTTTTTGTGTTTTTATTATTTTTTAGTATACCCGCTATAATAACAAATTATGTGACAAAAATAGCCGGTTTCAAAATTAGATCAATATTCAATTTATTCTTTGTTTTACAATTTTATTGCTATTAATTAGGGAATCTTTCGAAAATAAACGAACTAAACATAAAATAGTACACTCATTCGTTAAGCAAATCGCAAAACAAATTAATAACAAATATTAAAACAACGCCATCTTGCGGCACATTTCTAAACTATCTGTAGCTCTATTCCATCAGAAAACGTTACGTAAGTGTTGGAGTCATGGTCAATAATATATAAAACGCTTTGTAATATAATATTGGCATTGATTTGGAGAACACAGTACGGAGTTCAAACAAACATGTTGAGGTGCGTGCACATACAATGTAGTACAAATTACAAGGGCAGTGTTGCTATATATAATAACATCAACAATATGGGTGAAGCCACCATTTGTCGGAACGAATCGCGCATCGAATTGGACGATTATTTGTAACGATACACGGGTCTTGGCCCAGCTATGAGCTCACGAACCTTGTTTCATCATAAGGGCGAATAGTTGGCTAATACAGGTGCTTGACCTTTAATGTAACGTACGTTGATAATACTAAGTATCTGATAGAAATGAAGGTTTTTCAAATTAGGAATAAGGTATTGGTACTTTTTTGTTCTACTACATTGAACAAGGCCAGACGTCAAGAATTCCGAAGCGCTGCAACTACTTTGTATGCGGTTGTAAAAGTTCATTTTAAGGTACGTACGAGACACGGCGACAGCGACACGTGACCCGAGACAGGCGCTGGCGACACGCTCGTTTTGTGTGAAATTATGTGGTTGCCTGCGCGTCGTACTATCTAATCTTGGTAGCATACCTTAAAACGTAGCAGCCTCTACGTCGGTTCAGCCCCGGTGATGTACTATTTTGTATATATTTTTCAATTATTTTGAAAAATATAAAATCCATTTCCGTTAATCCCGTGCATGCCGACATGCAACCAAACCAACTTGGCTACAGGGTGAAGGAAGGTGAAGAAGGCGTGTCAAGCTATCTGGTCAAGTTATTTTAGTCTTGTATCGCTCACATTAATATTCTTGATAACAATTCAGTCACATTAAAAACCGGCTCAGTAAAATCCCGGCTATCAAACAGTAGCCATTACAGAGGGCCTTTGACCTAAAAACAACCACTTACGTGACGACTACATCATCGTACATTTCTCAATCGACTTTCAACATAATCTAAACGTGGCTAATTAATTGAAGGCGCCACGCTTTCCTTATCGGCCGATGTTTTCCGGCCGACAATTAATATGAAAATTTGTTTCGACGCAGCTACCGGGCAATGGATGGGCACGGATAGGTAATGGCTTGAAGACATCGGTTCTTACCGTCTTGAGATTATATTTTTTTTGTTATTTAATATTAATCTAATGCTATGTCCGTCTGTTTGCTTATTTCTCGGATTTATCGTTTTAGATGCTGTTTTAAACTATAATTCAGAGTTTATTGCGGAAGGTTTTTGGATATATCAAGCTATGATCCATTGGCACGGTAGTAACATGACTGTGGTGAAACCCGAAAGTACAGCCAGTATGTACATATAAAAAAGAACAGTCGTAACTCCAGCCAAACTCCAGCCAGCCCGAACCCTTGCACCTAGAAAGCTGAAATTTCGCACTTCATCATCATCAGCCACAAGACGTCCACTGCTGATCATGCCTATGTTTAGCATCCCCCAATGATTTCCAGACTGACCTGTTGGAAGCGGCCTGCATCCAGCGACTTCCTGCGACCTTTATCAGGTCGTCGGTCTACTTTATTACATATTATTATTACTTGGGTTCTCTTTATTATGTGTGCAAGGCATAAGGAAGGGTATTTCGAAATACAACCCTTAAAGGGTTAGAGGGGGTGCCAAAGTTTGTATGGAGAAACAATATTAAGTAAATAAATATTATATTTGAGAATCTCCTCCTTTTTGAAATCGGTTAACAAATAATAGCCACGTAACTTAGAAAAATCAGAGATGTATTATATGCATTATGCCTGGTTTCGAACCTGCATCTTTCGTGTCAGCAATCTTTACCAATCCGCGCTGAGCTATCGATTCTTGACACTTCTTTAATCGGAAAACAACAAAGCCATAAAATAGCGATAAACTAGTGTTTATTTCAACATAAATAAACATACAATTCAAAACGTGTCGAACTTCCAGAAGACGACTTTGTACATAAAAAGATTGTATAAAAAACAAAAAGATAAAAGAAGATAAGCATCTCTAAGTCTAACAGACTAACTTGCATTACCTTTTATATATGTACAATATATTATGTAGTTGAATGGACGCTTATTTGAATTTCGACCTTTACTTTTTTTTTGTTTGATTAAATGACGAGACGAGCAAGGCGCTCCCCTGATGGTAAGCGCCACGCCTGCTCATAATCAGAAGCAATACCACACCGAACTTTGAATTACAAAGCACTGCATGACACTAAATTGCGCTCGTCACCCTGAGAAATAAGATGTTAAGTCTCATACTGCCCAGTTATTTCACTGGCTTCAATGTCCTGCAAACCGAAAGACAACAGTGCTTACACAATGTTGTTTGGCGGCAGAAATAGATAAAGCGGTGGTACCAACCTAGACGGCCTCTCGCATACGACGGACCTTAAAAACTGCCTCGGTGGCGCAGTTGTATTGCAGATCAGATAAAAGGTTAGGGAGGAGTTGGAAATATTTATTGGACACTTCCCTCCATAGCAAGGCGGGAGACAAAATAATGAATTGAGGAGGTATTAACCACAAGTGTAAGGACATTTTCAACTGGAGAAGCCAGATGTAAAGCACCACGGATGTCATTAAGTGGGTCCTATCACGCGAGCTGTTACACTTGATTCCAATAATAAGTATGGTAAAACGCCGTAAATCACGGAAATTCTTTCTAGTCTTACTACGTTCTTAATACACGCTAGAGACTATCCCGCCCACACACCCGCCACTGTAACTCCTGTGCACCAGGATCAACAGTGGCACGCATTTTATCGACACCGAGCAATGAAGCTCGGCGAGCCTCTGAGAATACCTAAATGTCTTTGTCCCGCAACGATATTAATCAGATAGAAGGTTAGGGAGCAGTTGGAAATATTAATTGTCCACTTCCCTCCATAGTAAAGCGGGAAACAAAATAATGAATTGAGGAGGTAATACACGATAGTAACAAACCAAAAAGAATCCTTAATCAACCGTAAAACCAGCAACTGCAGCCTCAAATATAAACAGGAAGCCATTAAATCTTGATCCAAAGATACCGTACATTACTGCACGGTACTCGGAATTATCTTTAAGTATACGCATTAACACGTCGACGGTTATCAACACAACGACATCTAGTAATGACCGTCTCGGGATTGAGCAATACGGTCATTATATTATCACTTGGATCACTAATTCCTCAGTCAACAACTCTTTTTTAAGGTTCTTCTCTTCTTTTAAGGTTATTTATCGGTTTTACAAGGGTAGGTCCCTCGTATGCGAAAGGCCCTCTGGCTTGGTACCACCGCTTTGTCTATTTCTGCTGCCAAGCGACAGTGTAAGCACTGTTGTGTTTCGGTTTGAAGGACATTGAAGCCAATGATATTACTGGACATTACGGGACTTCACATCTTATGTCTCGGGGTGACGAGCGCAATTCAGTGCCATGCAGTGCTTTGTCATTCAAAGTTCTGTGTGGTGTTGATTCTGTTTATAGGCAGGCGTGGCGCTTACCATCAGGCGTGCGCCTTGCTCGTCTCGTCATTCAATCAAACAAAAAGAAAATGTAGAAACAAAATTGTAAAATCATTGCTAATCATAGGTTCTTCGGGTAATTGTTAAACTTAATCACGCAAGCGAAGCTACGTGCAAAAGGTCGTATTATATACTTCTATGGCTATCTCAGCCATGTAGAGTGCATGAATATAAACCGACGCCTAAACTAATTGACCGGTCTCATAAATCTGTTCAAAGTAGAATATGCTGCACTAACTGAATTAACATACGTGAAATGCGATTTGTATTCAAATTTTACAACAAACGTACTGGTTCCAACATTTCACAGTGAAAGAATAATAAACTTGTTCGACAAATTATTCAAATATATTTAAAATAATTGTGTTTTATTCGAAACGGCGCTTTTCTCTTGTTGTGACGTTACCGTGATACATGGCGCCAAGTCTTGTGTCAGAATGGTATTTCGCTTCTTAACATACCTTTTTTTTTTTTTATCCTGGCTCGGCAAAGTGACTACGCTACACCTGATGGTAAGTGTTGCGCAATCCAAGAATAGTGTCGACCAACGATAAACAATGTGTCCATCGTAGGTCGGCAAGATCATGCCGGCCTGTCAAAGGCCCAAAGGGGAGGGGAAGGAAAAGGGTTAGGATCAGAGGGCAAGCCCCCTGGGGAGGACCGGATATACACTGGCTGACCCTGGAACGCGACCCACACAAGGTGGGCCACTATAACAGGTTTTGGCCCCAGTGCACGGTGGTTGCTATCCGGTCGGATACAAGTATCCTCCCACCAGCATAGGCATAGCATTTTCTAGGGTTAGTACTCTTATGATAATACCTTGTTTGTTTGTTTGGCCGTTAGAATGTCCATCGTTTTTGGGAAACTCAATTTAATTCGGAAGCAACGATTAATTGACGACCTATTGTCAGAGTTTCATGCCCAAGGGATGCCGAAGAAGCCATAGAAGAATGCCGTATAATAATAGACTCTATCTTTCGAATCTTAATAGCTAGTGGGCTGAAATTTACACATGTTATTATTATGGCATATATCCTAACAAATAGTTAACATATATGTAAACATCACTCGCTTTCTTTGAATCTTCTGCTAATAAATGAGCTCCTAACTCTTATAACGCTTATCGTCCATCATAGTCGTAGTTGTTTGGGACTTAGCCAAGCGGCTGCTTATCATAAAATATATCAATTAACAAACAGCCAAGCTGAGCATTGCTAACTTTGAAAACGTTCGGTCCATTTGGTCCAAACCGATACTCTACAATTCCCATAAAATACGATCCCTCTTAACACCTACACCTGTCTCGTACAATAAGTTATTTGTAATTTTATACAGGGTTTAGTTATTTAAAGACCAGTAAATCTATTTTATACGGCCATAACAACTATCTCGAACCAAACCGCATCACATATATAAAGAATGATTTAAATAACAAATAATGTTGGGACAGACGGGCATAACTTATCGACACACAAAGATAAGCTATTTTAGACATGTTGATTGTGTTCAATTATTCATTTTCACTTGTGTACCAACTTTCTGAATAATTTGAAAAGAATGTAGATTTTATCGTCGAAGAAAATGGGGGTATATTGAATAGAAAGAGAATTTGAATTCGGGGTCGAAGGACCAAAAACGTCTTTGTACTAGGATCTTTCTGTCACTGTCGGTATCTCGATCGGTCTTTACTAACTCGGTCTTTAATGAAAAAATTGGTTTTCGATCATTTCTTACCTCTATCGAATCTATAGTGTCATATCTATAGTCACAAATCCTACTAGGTGATAGGTATCTACTATACGAGAGTCCGTATGAGTAGGTACATACGCTTTGTCTATTTGTCCCGCCAAGGATCAGTGTTTATGAACTATTATGAATGAAAGACAAGAAACCAGTGAAATTACTGGATATTGAGACTGAGACTTAACATCCCATGTCTCAGGATGTCTTATCAAATTGTATTCTACCAAGTGGTAAGTCCATCGTATGCAAGAGGTTGTCTGGGTTGGTACGACAGATTTTTCTTTTTGCCGCCAAGTAACAGTGTATAATCTGTTGTGTTTCGGTTTGAAGGACATTGAAGCCAATGAAATTACTGGCCATTATGACAATTAACAACTTACGTCTCGGGGTGACCACAGTACAGTGCCAGTACTTTAAATATTATTTTTTCAGAATATGCTAATGATAAAAAGATAGATTTATTCAATGCCAGGCGTCAGGCTCATCGCTTCACCTGAGACGCGAGTAGCGACAGTCCATCAGTAATGCGATCCTGTGGAATGTAATACATAAACAATGAACGCAATGTCATTAGTTTGTAAGGCAACAATAAGGCTTCTTAGTATGCACGTAACCTTAGATCTCTTTACAGAAATGTGTACCTACTTATACCAAATAGAACAAAAACCAACCAATTGACAGTTTCGGTGGCGCAATGGGCGAATAGCTGATTGTAAAAAATATGTGTGTAGTCGACAAATGTTTGTGTGATCCACAAATATTCGTTTTCGGGTCTGGGTGATGTGAGACCGAAAGGCTCTCGTAATTCCTGATACTCACGACACGACTCGTATATTATTGTGAGGTCAGGACTAAGACTATAAGTGATCTCCACCGCTCATATACACCCACAATATTAGAAGAATCATAGGCGCGTTGCCAACCTTAAAGGAACGGATAATTAAGTTATTGGGAAGGGGAGGCGATTTGGGCCTCCGGACATCTCACTCACCGCACAAAAGGCAGCAGCAAACCGCTACTTTACATCGGTTTTCTGTGAGACAGTGGTCACTACCCGGTTGAGCCATTCATGTTGTAGACAAAACTGTATACAGCGTGGCGCTACCACAACCACAACGGTTAATAAGATAGGACATTTTAAATATTGAATAAACGGACGGGCAGACAGACAGATGGGTAGACGGTGCCGCTCTTTTATAGGGTTCCCTTTGGGTATGAAAACCTCGAAACTTATATAACTCACTTAAATAAATATAAGTATGTAAGGCAGGTCCAACTTCGAGAGAGAGGTCATTCGATGAATCCAGCTCGGCTGGGCAGCGTTCGGGAAACTCGGCAAGATCTTCTCTCCCATAATACCTCAGTGCCTGAAGACAAAAGTCTTCGATTCATGTGTGCTACCAGTGATGACATACGGCACTGAGACGTGGCCTCTAAATATGGGCCGTATAAGACGGCTCACAGTCACTCAGCGAGCTATGGAGAGGGCTATACTCGGTGTTTTTCTACGTGATCAAATCAGAAATGAGGAGATCCGTAGAAGAACGAAAGTCACCGACATAGCCCAGCGGATTAGCAAGCTGAAGTGGCAGTGGGCAGGCCACATAGCTCGCAGAACCGATAACCGATGGGGCAGAAAGGTTCTGGAATGGAGGCCACGTACTGGTAAACGCAGCGTTGGACGTCCGCCTACAAGGTGGACAGACGACCTGATAAAGGTCGCAGGAAGTCGCTGGATGCAGGCCGCTTCCAACATGTCGGTCTGGAAATCTTTGGGGGAGGCCTATGTTCAGCAGTGGACGTCCTGTGGCTGATGATGATGATGATGATGTAATAATGGTAAATTTTTAACCTCCCGCAGTAAACCACATACTAGTAGTATACATTTCTGGCACACCTTTTAATTACATGCCCCAATTACATTTGTAATAAAATACAAACGCTGTAATACAGTATTACATGCGGTTTCACACCCGAGTCACGACTTGCACGTCACACCACAATTGGAACAATATTTTTAACGCCTAGATTATTATTTATTACCTTTTAATTACAATTTGGTGGCCGCCGTGTTGAATATTAAACATGGCATACGTAACAGAAAAGACAAAAAAGATATCAAAACAATTAGGATTTTTAAATATCGAATCTAAGGTGGACGCGTTGGAACATCCCACTGTCTCGCTCGCACGCGTGCATCGTAAAGGCCATTTTGCTCGGTGCTGTCAAGATTTGAGAAATACCCCTTCCATCACATATGATAGGCTTTGACGTCTTTAATTTTGGAAGGATTTATAAAACTTCCTTGCTTTACGTTTTGGGTAACGTAACTTACTTTACTTAATTAAAAGAATCGAATCAACCCCTATTATTATTCGTTTTCTTTGCCTATGAGATTTATGTGAAGTAGCAGCGTCTCCATGTTCCATAGGCTGAAAAACCAGTCAGATCCTGAATTGAAATCCTAAGACGACTTAACAATTACAATTCATATTTTCAAATCGGTTATATCTCAGGTTGCAAAGTGGGTGGCAGCTTTCTGTCAAATATAATTGGTACCCATTGTGCGACCATATGAGGCCCATACTCTGGTATATTATCAGCCGTGGGAGTAAATAGCCAGATGCCAAAGTTTACACAGGCTGCCAGCCGTCACGGGCAATTTGTTGCACATAAAAATATCTTTTATCCATACTTCACGGTATTATCAAAGTTAACTTAACAGCGGGGTCACGTGGTTCCATTTTAGTTGATCAACTGACTTGATGACAAAAACTGTATACTTTTTGTTGATCAATCCGATTGAAAGTCTGTTCAGACAATTCAATCACCGTGCGATTTAGCGGTCGTTCAAATAAAATACAACTATGTGAACCTGTCATTAACGTTTCTTTATCGAAAAATGACCATTGATCAGGAACATTTTAAAAATTACTTGTAATGGTACTAAGAAAAACCGGTCAAGTGTGAGGCGGTTTCATATCCCGTCAGATCCGTACCCTCGCAATCAAATTTCATGTTTTTGGGTTAGAATATCCGCCATAATTCGGTTTATTTCGGGATCTGGGTGTTTTGAGACCGAAAGTCTCTCGTAGTTGTTGATACCCATGACACAAGACTCGCATCTTACTGTGGGGTCAGGTCTATGTGTATGAATAATGGGTGTATTTATATTTATGGTTTGCTCGATAGATCTCAGTGTATTTTTAACCGACGAAAAAAAACGTAGGAGGTTCTCAATTCGACACGTTTTTTTAATGTTTGATCACGCGTAACTTTTTACAGAGTAGACCAATTTTGATAATTCTTTTAAAACCAGGAAATTTCTCTTCGCATCTTACTTAACCTCAATGATAATCCCAAAGCACTTACACTGTCACCAACCATCAGATAGACGTATCTCGTGAAAGTCGTACTTAGGAATAGTTAATTCTAAAAGCGTCGGTGATTAGAACGAGTTGTTATCGAATTGACGGACTAGCCCTGAAATAAAGCAATTAAGTTAAAGATGAGTGGCGAAAGCCGCTACACCACGCTTAGGGATGTTAAATATCGATGTTTTAATATCAATAGGTGCACAGACCATTCGTGGGAGGTTTTGGCGGGAAATCCGACAGTGCGGTTCATCGCTTATTTTATTTCAAAAACTAGTTTATAGTTGAGTTTGTTGTATAAATGTGGTGTAGATTTGTGCAATAAACATGACGGTGATGAACGGTGTATGGAAATATTGAAATAAGCGAATTAAGCATCGTACTGGAAGGAATTCACACCAAAACTTCAACAAGACCTTAAAGTTGCCCACACCGATATTTCATCATTCTTGTGAAGACTTGAGAATAAATTTTACTTGTCACTGGCAAAATGCATAATAATGCGAAGCCATAAATTAATAATATTCTAAATTTAATTTTGAAATTGGAGCGGAGTATTGTTGCATTATACAAAGGCTCACGCTTGTATCCCCTAAGGCATAGACAGAGGTGGACTGCACCCACAGTTCGCCGAGCTTATTTCCGTCCAATAATGTTGCAAGGGCGAGCCTTTCGCCAGTCACATATTTCAACACAGGCAACTCCAAAATTTAAATCTAGAACATAAATATTTCTCAGCCTTAATTCGCTGCTGCCTTAGTACTGAACCACTGACACGATTAATTAAATTATGTATTAGAATTTCTTAAAAAAATGTCTTTATCAAACTTAATTGTTATAAAAAAAGAGATAACATTTGTTTTTTTATATAATGGAAACATAATTCGAAGAAGGCACAGCCAAATGCAACAATATTGTACAAACTTCTCAATAGACGATTCTAAATCAACAACAAAACTGTTTGAAGATGATTATACAATCTTTGTTCTTTCATTTCTTTAATTATCTTATTTTTTGTAACTATTTTGTATCTCTATGCCATAACTTCTGTCATTACCTACATCGATTATATCGATATATATACCTAATCTTCCTAATAACTTATCGATATCTTATCGACATAACTTATCCCTATCAACCGCAACTGATTTGTTAAATGGACTGAGAAGATGGGAGCAGCCGGTCTTGTGTCAGGAAAGCAAGGAATACCAACACAGTCGGATTTGTAAAACAATAGATTTTTACTAACGACTGATCGAAGTGACGAGCAGGGTTGTTCGTGGCTGGATGACAATAAATTGTAGCAACACCAGAACTCCGAATTATTGACAGTATATTTTGTTTTATTTGATTAAATGACGAGACGAGCAAGGCGCTGGCGTGATGGTAAGCGCTACGCCTGCCCATAAACAGAAGCAAAACCATACAGAACTTTGAATTACAAAGCATGGCATGGCACTGAACTGCGCTCGTTACCCCGAGACATAAGATATTGTCACAAATTGTCCAGTAATTTCACTGGCTTCAATGTCCTTCAAACCGAAACACAACAGTGCTTACACACTGTTGCTTGGTGGCAGAAGTAGACATGGTGTATGACACTGCACTGCTTGCATCATCCTGAGACATAGAATTAAATAATCGACATGGTATACACGGTTATTTGTAAAACACCAGCAACCTCGTAGGACTAGATAGCTGACACAATAACGAACAACTTTTGTTCTACAAGTTCGTACATAACTCAATAAAACGTAACTCAGATTAGGTCATAGTAGCATATTTTTTTTATATCCTGGCTCGGCAAAGTGACTACGCTACACCTGATGGTAAGTGTAGCGCAATCCAAGAATAGTGTCGACCAACGATAAACAATTTGTCCATCGAAGGTCGGCAAGATTATGCCGGCCTGCCAAAGGGCCAAGGGGGAGGGGAAGGAAACAGGGATGGGAAAAGGGTTAGGATCAGGGGGCAAGCCCCCTGGGGAGAACCGGATATACACTGGCTGACCCTGGAACGCGACCCACACAAGGTGGGCCACTATGGCAGGTTTTAGCACCAGTGCATAGTAGCATATCTGGCTATTAAATCTATGACCATAATATATATTTCTTTTTATAAAACATCATTAAATGATATTCGCCACTCATCACGTCGACATAACGACGAAGCGTGGGTGGCTCGTTGGCTGTATACTCGGATTCCTTTGTCCAACAGCATTAGCTTAGTTCCCATAAGAAACTGTAATCTTGACGCTTTGCTTTCATAATAAACTACATGGGTGGGACCGCAGGTGGTTCTTGACCCCCTTTTCTGCTTGCAAGATATATTATGATATACGAATAGCAATATTTAATGGTGAAATTGCGGGTTTTTTTTTTATTTCATTGAATGACGAGATGAACTCGACGCTCGCCTGATGGTAAGCGCCACGCCTGCTCATAAACAGAAGCAACACCACACAGAACTTTGAATTACAAAGCACTGCATAGCACTGAACTGCGCTCGTCACACCGAGACATAAGATGTTAAGTCTCATAATGCCCAGTAATTTCACCGGCTTCAATGTCCTTCAAACCGAAACAAAACAGTGCTTACACACTGTTGCTTGGCGGCAGAAATAGACAGCGCGGTGGTACCAACCCAGACGCATACGACCTCTCGCATACGAGGGACCTACCACCTTGTAATTTGCATTGGCTTCCAAACTTACTCATACCCATTAAAACCAAATTAAAACTTTTTGAAACTGTACTGTACCAAGCCAGACGGCCTCTCGCATACCTTCCGATCATCGCGTCAAGCCGCATACATGTGTATCAGTCACGCGCATTTCGGTCAACTCCTTGCAGAAAGCATATCGTCGATGAAGTACCAATACCTCCTAACTGACAATTTAGTCCAAAATTACTTTTTTATTTCAATAGACGTAAACATAAACCACATCCCTTAGTAACTAATAAAAAGGTAATGTATTGGAAACTATATACTATCAATAGTTGATCAAAATAAATAAAACCTTATTTTAAACAGTTTTTGTAAAATAAAACCTCATTTTAAACAGTCTGGTGTAAAATTAGATTCTCAACACTTAGGAGGTATTGGTACCTACTTCATCGACGATATGTGAGATGTGGCTTGCGGGTTAATGAAAACATCCAATAAGGATAAGAAGATCATATTACTTACATAATACATTTAGTATTATGTAAGTATACATTTAGTATTATGTAAGTATACATTTAGTATTATGTAAGTATACATTTAGTATTATGTTAGTATTTAGTGGCCATAGTACATTTTCTAACTTTAATTAAGGCCAAGGCAAGGTATCTCACAGATCTTTATTATCCACTAGCTTTTCCTCGCGGCACCGCCCGCGTGATCTGCTTTTTCCGGGATGAAAAGTAGCCTATGTTACTCAGTGATAATGTAGCTTTCTAACGGCTAAAGAATTTTTAAAATCGGTCCAGTAGTTTTTAAGTATTACATACAAAAATACAAATATTTCCTCTTCATAATATTAGTGTAGACAAATGGTATTTGAAATATTTTTGAATACAATCTCTGAAATACGTAAAATGGTCACAGCATATATGTCTATTACAACAGTCTTTCCAATACAATAGCCCTTGCTTAACAGTCAGTTCAATTTTTTTCGTTCGGAATTTGAATAAATCGCCCCGGAAAAATCCTTAGTGCGTTCCCCATACAGAGATTACTATGATTGGAGTGTGCTGACGACTCTGTAAAACGGGAATTATGGGGGTTATTTATCTGTGAGCGTGAGCGAGATCGATCTGTCGCTTAATCTGCCTTTGTTCCTGGAGTGCCAGATACATGGATTTTGAAACGTTTTCTCTCTTAGCTCTATTACACCGTCCTATTAAAATGGAATGGTACTTTAATGTACCAAACATGTAATATTTTTATATTATGTATCTTCTTTATTTAAATTGCACCTACTTTGTACACCTCTACATAACTCAAAGGTTGACTGGGAGAGAAAGCCTTTGGCATTAAGTCCGCCTTTCTATGATGTATATAGTGTAAATAAATAAATAAAATGGAGAGAGTTTATCGCATGACACGTACCAGAATATAACAGAAAACTCTTGTTTAAGAGGCCGCGGCATACAGTTGGAAAATAATTGTGACTCCTCAGCCTCGTAGATGACAGTTGTTTTATATTCTAGCCTGTATTGTACAGGATCTACATCTAATTAAGTCTTAAAGCATACAACACATAAACTAAGAGTCTTTATAACCGACTATAAATAACTATGAAGTGGTAGAACCGCGCTGTAGACACATATATGTCTATAGCATGAATGAGCGACCGGCGCGACCGGATTGTTACCACTGTCTTAGATGCAATACTCAGATTAAAGGGCGTTCCGGATCTGCACGCGCGGTTAAACGAAATTGCATCGATTGTGTAATGTTGAGTTTTTTAGGGACACAAGGGATCATTTGGAGTCGATACCTTAAGACAGGGATTCTCAAACTATTTTGGGCAAGAGACTCTTTCCAAAATGAATTGATACCTCAGACCCTCATTAAATTACTTTAATAATTCTATCTCTAGTTTTTTTCCTATTGATACAAAATACTTACCAATTAAAAAAAACTTTGCTTTTGGTTAAGTGAGTAAACTTGACATCATTTACTCATCAAAATTTAACAAAATAAATAGACATAAAATTCAGTAAATATCAAATGTAATTAATAACCATTAATACAAATTACGTAAAAATACGTAAATAGGTAATTATTTCAAATAAGAACTTGTGTTAGTTATTATTAACAGGGGTCTATTTTTATACCTCGTCACCCAAACTCAGTTTTCGTTTATGTCGACCCCTGGGAAACCGATTAAACAAAATAAATAGACATAAAATTCAGTAAATATCAAATGTAATTAATAACCATTAATACAAATTACGTAAAAATACGTAAATAGGTAATTATTTCAAATAAGAACTTGTGTTAATTATTATTAACAGGGGTCTATTTTTATACCTCGTCATCCAAACTCAGTTTTCGTTTATGTCGAACCCTGGGAAACCGATTTAGACCCCAAGGGATCGATATCTACCACTTTGAGAATACCTGCCTTAAGAGATGTATCTTATTTAGAATCAGACCTAATTATATCACTCTTCGAAGTACCGGAAACAAAACCGGATTAAAATCTGACAGTTGTCAGTAGTCACGCATAATCCAATTAGAATTATCGTAGGCATTTGTGCATTCATGTGATTGATCATTCGTTTTTTATCTGAGACTTTTTAGGTCGGTACTTAGAGGTATTTGACCGTACAGAATGTTTTACTGTCATTAGACTAACGTTAAGTGTCTATTGGTATTTAAAACGTTTAGATTTCGTATCGGTAAATATTTGTTCGGTCACTTACTCAGAATTAAGGTTAAATTCCCTTTGTTTATATTTATTTAAAGGGCAAATATTTGTGGGGCTATGAAGTGAGCGGGTGTGTACAAACTTGTGATTTATTTATCAGTATTGGCTTGATAAAGAACTATAAGTTTTAACATGAATAAAACTAAAAATAAAATAAACTAATTTGGAATCGGTAATCTCTTTCAATCATTGACAATTAATTGAAATAGCAACGACTCAAAATTAGTTAATTTTATTTTTAGCTTCTAGTTTTGTTAAAGAGTTAAATTACTATTTTAGTGAAAGAATCATCAAAATCAGTACACAAATGACGAAGTTATAGTCTTTTACCTCCATCATTTCTATTTTAGGGATAGGGCCTCCTCTTGAAATTTTGATTCCTTAAAAAATCACATTACACTAGGCACCGAGATAAGTTCATTTGAAGTGCGTATGGTTATTATAATTTCTGTATAAGTAAATGTAAAAAAAACTCAAAAAGAAGTATATTTTAAGTAATGATAGAGGTGGCGTCTATTACCTAAGATGAGGATGGATTTTAGAATATATTTATTTTCAAAATTGCAATCCGTGAATATTTTTTTATTTTTTTTATTTTTGTCCACAGTTGCAGCAGTATGTATACTGCTCGAGGTGGGAGCCCTACCGAGCCGCCGCCACGGCTTCACCTGCAACGACCCCGCGCTCTCCTTCCCTCACGTTGGAGATACGTTTTCCATCTCACTCGTCGCAGCTATCACAGTCATCGTGCCTTTTCTCATTGTAAGTACCTGAATATAGTGATCGTGTCGCCCTCCTGGAAAATAAGGTTTTTTAAAACAAACACACTCAAAACCATTTTGCTCGACCTGGCATGAATCGCGGGCTGAGGCGCTCATAGCCAGTTGCACTCACTGACCGGTAAACGATTAGCGAGTTAAACAAACCTTGGCGTGGTTAGTTTGTGGAGGGCAAACGGGTGTTGGTATTTCAACTAA
Organism: Amorpha juglandis; assembly: GCA_949126905.1. Classification (NCBI taxonomy): domain Eukaryota; kingdom Metazoa; phylum Arthropoda; class Insecta; order Lepidoptera; family Sphingidae; genus Amorpha; species Amorpha juglandis. The sequence continues at coordinate 2,890,287 of OX421383.1, forward strand.
GTTCCGTGCTTCGCAGGCCTGTAAAAAATCGATCTCGGCTATTATTAACTAACAGCAGATGTTAAGCCAAGTCGGAAGCCTTCGGACGGCTGGAAAAACTTTTGGTCACTAACAATTCGAATATAGAATAAAATTATGCACCGACAGCAACACAGTGATAATTTTCACGTAAAATCTCTTTTAAAGTTTAAACAAAATCATACAACGCGTTTCTTATGGCCTCATTTTTGTCTAAGACTTCTGTACACAAACATTCCGTCTGTAAATACATTGAGAGTGTAAATATTGAATCACATAAAGAGTATTTAAGTTTTTTGATAAACATTCTATGTACTGACGATTAATGATGTTACCATACAATATAGTCTCTGAGAAGACTAGACATTTAAATTTTTATGTTATGATAAACTTTGTATTTGAGTAAATAATCCACACTCCATAGGAAAATAATTATAGGCTTTTAATAACTTACTTGATACAACTTATTAAATAGACCTTGCCCGCGGCTACGCCCGCGTGAGCGGCCTATTGCGAGATAAAAAGTATCATATGTTCCAATCCAGGATTACGTCTACCTGTGTGCCAAATTTCATCCAAAACCGTTCAGCCGTTAAGGCGTGACTGACTAACAAATATCAAAATTCATATTCAGTTTGGGTATTTGCGAGTTTGTGAATTTTGATGATTCTTACTCAATCACGCATTAACGACTAAACGGTTTTGGATGAAATTTGGCACCCAGGTAAACCATAACCTGAATTAAGATATAGGGTACTTTTACACGCAAAAAACCACACACGCGCGCGAAGCCGCTAGCAACAGCTAGCGTTACTATATTACTGTTCTATACTAGATCATCGTACGCGCCTTTGTATATCTCAATAAACTAAAATTGCCGATGCGCATAATTTAAATCTTAGAATATAACACACTTAAGGCATTAAACCATCACACATGTTTGAAATTTCTCCACCCAAGTGATTTTAGGCTTTTTCCACACATTGGCCGAGATTTGTTACTGGAAAGTTAATGTGACAATCAATAAAGATTTTTTGAAAGACAGTGGTAGAGCAGTGGTAGTAGGTAATGGTCAGTGGAGATCACTTACCGTCAGGTGACCCACTTGCTCGTTACGAGACTATCCCGCCCACACACCCGCCATGTGCGCCAGGATCAACAGTGGCACGCAATTTTGTTGACACCAAGCAGTGAAGCTCGGCGAATCTCCGGGAATGCTTAAATGTCTTTGTCCCGCAACGAAATTAATCAGATAGGTTAAGGAGGAGTTGGAAATATTAATTGTCTACTAATTGTTGTCATTTGCTCATTGGCAGCCTCCGTGGCCTCCGAGTAGCCGGCTGTGAAGCGAGAGGCCGCTGGTTCGATCCCCGCACCGACACAAATGTTTGTGTGATCCACAAACATTTGTTTCGGGGTCTGGATGTTGTGAGACCGAAAGTCTCTCGTAGTTCCTGATAACCACGCCACAAGACTCGTATCTTACTGTGGGGTCAGGACTATGTGTGTGACTGTTGGGTGTATTTATAAAAAAAAAATAGCCGGCCTCTGCCTTAACAATGTTACCTATAAGACCGCGCGAGGCGAGACTACATAGCTCCCCATATTCTCGTCTCACAACAATTCCAATTCAATTCCAGGCATGTCTTGCCCAAAGTGTAGAGCGGACTACGGTATGTTACAGAATGTCAAAACAATAGTTTCCGCCATATCTCAGGGAGTTATTTTGAAAATCCGTTTCATTTGGAATTCTCGTATAACAGCGAAGCTTTGGAATACCAAAACAAACGTGAGAATGTTAGTGGAATACTTTCTTCACGAACATTGTTGCATTTACGTCAACAACAAGTTGTTTTAATTGATAGCGTGTTTATGTTATACACGTTGCTCACCACGTGATACCATTTTGAATGATAATAACACGTGTTGGTATTGCTTAGTAATGTTTTTTTGTGAATAATCACTGATAATTAAGCCATTATTTACGTAGGACAATTGACGCGACATATTTTAACGTGACCAGATAAATACTCGGTCTCCAGAAATTTGGCCTTATTAAAGAAGAGAGAAAAGTGGTCGAGAAGTAAAGAAATCGCGTCTTGATTGGCAAACACTACATATTAATTGTGATTTTGGAATAGTACTGACATTCCTTAATAATTATATATGTTATACTGTCATATGAATTGAATGAAATATTATACTAGAAAGAAAAAAGGAAATAAGAAATTAGAGTGGTCATTTACCTACTTTTTATGTAAAACAGAAGCAAATACATACACATTATCAAAGTTAAATAATGACGTGAAAGGTAAGCTGTGGAAACCGTGTTAAAACCATGATATCTGTAAATATTAATGTGGAGTTTAAACGTAACTAAGAGCATTTTTTTGTTGGAGATAAAATTAAGTCTGTAGATAAATATGTGATATACAGGCGGGTGCTCGTCCCACAATTCGCGTATCTGGTTTTTTTTATAGTATAGACCGGCAAACAATAAGTTGGCCCATGTACGCTCACAATATCAGAAGAATCATAGGCGCGTTGCCGACTATAAAGGAAAGGGATAATTAAGGAAATGGGAACGAGAGGTGTATTTGGGCCTCCGGATTTTTCACTCACCGTATGAAATCGGAAACGCAGCAGAAAACCGCTACTTTACATAGGTTTCTGTGAGACAGTGGAAGCGATATGTGGTAGTGCAATCACTCCACTACTACTACCATATGTACCACCTAACGCCTACCAATAAATACTTTCTTTATTTCTTTCCCTAATGACCCGGTCGAGCCGGCCCATTCATACTATAAACAAATCTGTCTACAACATGGCTCTACCACTCAATAAACGTTTATTTGACACTTGACAGCCTCCGTGTCGCAGCGGGCGAGTAGCCGGCTGTAAAGCGAGAGGCCGCGGGTTCGATCCCCGCACCGAGACAGATGTTTGTATGATCCACAAATATTTGTCTCGGGGTCTGGGTATTGTGAGACCGAAAGTCTCTCGTAGTTTCTGATACCCACGACATAAGACTCGTATCTTACTGTGGGGTCAGGACTATGTATGTGACAGTTGGGTGTATTTATTTATTTATTTATTCCGTGTGCAATGTACATGATGACCATAAGGAACCCAAAAAACTACGCGTAAATATTCCGCAAATGACAATGTTTGAACATGACATTTGAATTGTAAATTAAGTTCACAATTGTTTAGGTCTGCAATATTTAGCTTAACTATTTAAATAAGGCTTAACTGCGACTCATTAGTAAACATACCTACTGTATTTTTTTATTATTGTAGTGTTCATTAACACCATTATGTATGACTTATTAGTATATCCCATTGGCTTCTTTCTTTCTGCCTGGTGTTATTTCGGCCTAATGCCAAGTTCCGCCTTCCTCCATCATGATTTGACGGGAGGATTTAGTATTATGTGGGGCGACTCACCGTCTGACCGCCACAATCCGCAGCGGGAACTAATTTTCGTCATTGCATCGTCCGTTGATCAGTATTACTGGTGGTAGGATATTCATATCCACCCTGATAGCGACCACCGTACACATGGTGTTAAAACCTGTAGAGACCCACACGCCTTGTGTGGAACGCGTTCCAGGACCAGTCAGTGTATATCCGGTTCTCCCAAGGGGCTTGCGACATGACTTGATGGTTGGTTGGAGCGGGTACAGGGGTACATCCTTGTATTACTGTGTCTGCATCGGTCATCCGCCTGTCCTGTGGCAGGCCCCTCGATTTGCTTCTTCCCTCTCCGAATAGGGAAGAAGAAACCCAGATTAGGCCAGCGTAGTGGACTAAGGCCAAACCCATCCCATTCGTATAGGAGGCCCGTGTTCAATAGAGGAGATTATACAAATAAATACAATGCAGAACTATTACTATTTGTTTGTAAAACCAATTCTGTTGTTCCAGATATGGGCCGTCGAAGCTATGTTACGACAGGACGACGAATACAATATGAAGAAAAGCAAGTTATATTTGACAGCGAAGATAGCTGTCGTCATATACCGGGACTACATATACGGTGCAGTGGTGAATCTCACCATCTTGGAGGTGGTCAAGTGCGTGGTGGGGTCGCCGCGGCCCACCTTCTTCGACCTATGCCAGCCTGATAAAGCTTTAACTTGTAACAAGTAAGTAACCCTTACTTTTTCCTTTTCTAACGGCCAGTAGAGTGCTCCAATTCTAAAGTAGTCCTTATGTGTAATGATTCTAGTGATGATGTTTTTTATCCTAGCACAGCAAAGTGACTGCACCACACCTGATGGTAAGCGCAGAGCTGTCCAAAAAAACCAACGACCACCGACATACAATAAGTATATCGGTGGTCACCAGAATCATGCTGGCCTGTAATATATGGCCATATTACAGGCCACCATTGATTGGCTATAATATGTCGCTGGCCCATAAATGCTTCTTCCCACTCCAAAGAGAAAAGAAGAAAATCAAGAAGCCTGCGACAGAATAGGCGGATGACGGATGCAGGCACAGGGATACAAGCATGTACCTCTAAACTCGCCCGACCAACCATCAAATCATGTCGCTAGCCCCTTGGCAAAACACACGGATATAGACTGACTGATCCTGGAACGCAATCCTAGCAAGGTGCATGGTTCTATTAACACGTTCACTGCGTTACGGGAAGTATTTGGTTGTAATTGAGTTCTGCTCTGTGCGGCAGCTAGAATCCTAGTTTTCCACTCCGTGCGGGGGTGATTTTTTCAAGTATTCGAACAAGCAAAAATGGCCTTTCCATGTCTCTGCGGAGGGTTCAGGTCAGGACTACGTACGGGAAAATAGACGTCGTATCGCATATCAGGCATTCTTGATACGGGAAGTATGTGACTCGTACAGCACTGGAAGTAAGTTTTAATCTAGCGCCGCCGCAGTGAACGTGTTAAAAATCTCTAGGATTTAAGATTCGTAGAATGAACGACTCGCGATTTTGTGCTATTTGGTATATGATACTGATTCCAACTCAAGTAATTACAGAACTGTAAAGGCGTAACTACAATGTAAACTGACTCACGCCATACTACAAAGTAATGAGAGCTCCATTTTCGTGATTCTGGTCCACCTAGTTTAACTTATAAATATTTTTCCACCATCTTAATCTCTATTATTTTGTCCAACAGCTCAGAATTCGTGAGCAGCTACACATGCAAGTCGACCAAGTACTCGAGGTACTTGCAGATCGACTCCAGCAGGAGTTTTCCATCAGCCCACGCCTCTCTGTCGGTGTATTGTGGACTGTTTCTCGCTGTAAGTACTTACTTCTTGCTACTGCTATTGTCGGTTCATTTGTGCACAGCTTGTTGTTGTTGTTGTGTTAATAATATGTTGTTTTGATTTGTGTGGTAGTGACGTATGAGCGGTTGTTCTATAGCTATTGGTAGGCACATCCAAAAAAAGTCCGTTGTCTCTGCCTACCCCTATGAGAAATAGGCGCAAGTGTATGTATGGATGTATACAACCATTAATTATTATTTTAAATAAATAAATACACCCAACAGTCACACACATAGCCCTGACCCCACAGTAAGATATCTTGTGTCATGGATATCAGGAACTACGAGAGACTTTTGGTCTCACAACACCCAGACTCCGAAACAAATATTTGTGGATCACACAAAGACAAACATTTATTCGATGCTGGGATCGAACCCGGGGCCTCTCGCTTCGCAGCTGGCTACTCGCTCGCTCGCCACGGAGGCTGTCAAATGGTAGACAGTTTTGTCTACAGTATGTATGAGCCGGTTCGACCGGGTTGTTACACTGTCTCACAGAAAACCGACGTGAGACAGCAGCTTGCTGTTGTTTTTGTATGTGAGTGAGACATTCGGAGGTCTTTTCCCTTTCCCAATCGCTTTATAATCCTTTTCCTTTAAGGTCGACAACGCTAATAATTATTCTGGTATTGCGGGTGTTCAAGCCCGCTAGATCGCTTACCATCAAGTGACCCACTTGCTCTTTTACTAGTCTCTGATATATAAAATCCCATGGAGGTTTCACATCAACAATCAATCCACACAAATGCTAAAAACACGAAAATAAATATGTATGTTTCGTCCTTTTTTATTGCTAAACCGATAACCGATTAACATTTTTGTTATAAAACTACCAGTAGGTCTAGTGCGAGTTACTAAAACGTTCATGGTTTTCTAATTCGTATGAAATTAATATTGAAGATATGTCATACTTAATTCATAATGTAAAAAAAGAAAGAATCGCTCTAAAACTAATTTCGTGTTGGACTAATATGATATAAAATAATTTTTACTATCTATTTTAATTCGTCATCGTTTCCACTAGTGGCTACTGCTACTGGATGGATGGCAAATAAACAAAAACTATCAAAACTTATACTAGGCCTATTGAAAACTAAGAACATAGTTGCTTTCTAGTCTCTACCCTAGAAAAAGACTAAGACGGAGCCGCTAGCAAAAGCTAGTAAATCTATATTTACAATGTTCTTACATAGTAAAGTAAGGAAATGACGATGCGATTATTTTACACTTTGTTTAGAAACGTTTCTCAACAAAGTGCAAGTTCAAAAACAATCATGACTGGTGTTAGGTTTCCGTATTTACCATATTAATGCAATAAAATAGCATTACACGTGAATTGTTTACTGTTACAACAAGAATAAATACACGAGTAATTCTACAATTCAATATATTTTATTGTTAGTTTTTTATTGGGATAGAGTGGCGCTAACCATCAGGCGAGTGACTTCGTCTCATCATTAGCTTATACTTATAAAAAAGCTTGTTATAAGAAACACAAGTTATTCATGTAGATCCACTTGGTATTTATTGTTGACGTCAAAAAATAATTTTCTTTATTCTTTGCTGTAGTGGGTTCACACGCTTCGATTTTAGTTAATCAACTGACTTGAACCAACAAAAGCTGTATTGTTTTTATTGATCAATTCGATTTAAAGTCTGTACAGACGGTTCCATTTTTTCGATTGATGAGATGATCAACAATAATGGAACCGCATGAGCTCGCTGTAACAAACTCATTTATCTTGCAGTGGTACCTCCAACGGCGAGCGTTCAGTTGGCACAATCGCTCAGTCCTGCTCATCCCACTGGTACAGACACTGTGCCTCATCTACGCAGCCGTCTGCTCTCTAAGCAGGCTGACAGACCACAGGCATCATTGGTGGGATGTCCTGGTCGGTGCCACTATGGGGTTACTTAGCGTTTTATATACGGTAAGCATGGTTTTTTTTAAATTTTAATTATTTAAACTTGATATAGCAAACATGTATAACAGCCTACGGGTGATGCATAGACGAGAAAATGTGGGTGTACGAAAGTAATAAAAGAAATTAATGCTATATCAGATATTAATAAATAAATCTACTGATTTATTACCTAAATTAATACTTAAAAGAACGGCAAAATCACTGGATCTGATGGTATGTACAGTACAGTCTGAGTGGTAGAGCCACGCTGTAGACAGTTTTTTCTACAGCATGAATGGGCTGGCTCGACCGGGTCATAACCACTGTCTCACAGAAAACCGACGTAAAGTAGTGGCTTGCTGCTGCGTTTCGTACGGTGAGTGAGATATCCGGAAGCCCAAATCCCCTCCCCTTCCCAATCCCTAATTATCCCTTTCCTTTAAGGTCGGCAACGCGCCCATCATTCTTCTGGTGGTGGGCGTACATGGGCGGTGGAGATCACTTACCATCAGGTGACCCACTTGCTCGTTTGCCGGACTATGCTATAAAAAAAAATAAAAAAAAAATGTAATGACGACCGACGAGAGGCAAGGTGTTCTTCAATAGTGGCCAGAATTGGACCTACTTACGCAAACAGGAACCAACCCACAGCAAGTTCAATTGGAGATACTGATTTTGTTTTACTAAATTCAATAATTTAAACTAATTTTATCTCGTAATTTTTTGAAAAATCTGGCATGAAATATATTCCATGTACGATTTTGCAAAAAAATACAGCCATCTGTGGAGCGAGAGGCCGCGGGTTTGATTCTACGCGACAAATGTTTGTGTTATCCACAAATTTGATTTGGGTTAGGGAGTTTTCTCCGAGGCATTGACGTCGAGCAGGCGACCGGTCGTTAAAATTACAGCCCAAACATATTCAATAGCATGAGGCACCGATCCCACTGCGAGTGGGATAAGACCAGATGGAAGAAGGAATATTTACGATATTGAAATAAAACTAATTTAAACGGATTTTATAGCGGTTTTTTATTAATGTCGATCCCCGCGTTTCGACGACTTTTCAGTCCACCCCGTGACCACGAAGGCTTTATTTCAATGAGTAATATTCGCGTAAACATCGTAATCATTAGTATTTACGATAATTTCTTTTCCGCAGGTACTAGTCCTTTGCAAGAACTTCTCACAGCCAGCCGTTGTAAGCACCAGTGATATTTCAAGCAGTGACGGGAATAACCATCAGTCAGTGCGACGGCTCCTGTCCAGTGAGCCTCACGTGGTGGTCACCTAGCCCCAGGCAGTGTAAGCCTCAGGCTTACATACAGTGTCGTGAACTATTGTGGCGTGAGCCAAGGCAACTAGGAGGTGCTAATGGCGTTCGAAGAGAAAGACGATTTTATTTGATGTTTTGTGCGACTAATTATCATTGGTTTAAACCTCTTACAAAAAGAGGGGTGTTATAAAGTCATAGATTAGACGGACTAAATCATTATAAGCATAACATAACTTTTAAATTGACGAAATTTAATAAATAATAGGACTATTTTTTAGAAACAGCGAACGTTGAGAATAGAATGGCTAAGTCTTGTATTCGTTCAGCAACAATTGAGGCGCAACATGTTCAGCAACGTTGTAAAAAAACGTTGTACGCGCGACGTGCGTATTCGATATATGGCGACAATTTCAGTTCTTAGCATGATACACTGTAACAGGTTAAAACTTAAGATGGAGAGTTTTTATACGATATATTTATTTTTATTTTATTAGCCTGAATGACAAGACGAGCAGGTAGCTCGCCTGCTGCTAAACGCGACATGCCCATAAACAGAAGCAACACCAACCATAACTTGGAGTTATGAAGTACCGCATTGCACTGGACTGCGCTCGTCAACCCGAGACATAAGTCACAAAAAAACCCAGTAATTTCACTGACTTCAATGTCCAAACACTGTGCTTACACTCTGTTGCTTGGCGGTAGAAATAGACAAAGCGATGATACCAAGCCAGACTGCCTCTCGCATACGAGGGACCTACGACCACTTATTAGAGTGGTAGGTCCATCGTTATCAGGTGCATTATATGATTATTTTTTCAAATTATATGATGCAGACTCAGCTTTATATTATATGGCAGAAACTCTCCGTGTACATGGGGCTTAACTTACACAACATTATGTCCGTCAATTGTTGCTTAATGAATATACATGGATAGTTGTTTCAGCATTTGTGATAATTTCCAATTCAATCGCTTTTCATGTGCACTTTCACCGACTATGACTTACCTTAAGTTGATTCCTGGGGCAGTAAGGCCTTACCTAAGGTGGTAGGTCCCTCGTATGTGGGAGGCTGTCTGGGTTGGTATCATCTCTTTGTCTAATTCTGCCGCCAAGCAATAGTGTGTAAGCACTGTTGTGTTTCGGTTTGAAGGTCATTGAAGCCAGTGAAATTAAAATGCTAGAAAGAGATGAAAATTGTGTTGAATTAATCATTGCTTAAGAAAATTTAAGTTTTAATTCAGACCCCTAATTTCCAGCACATATTGAAGAAAACATGAGTTCAGTGCCATGCGGTGCTTTGTAATTCAAAATTCTGTGTGGTGTTGCTTCTGTTTATGGGCAGGCTAAGCGCTTATCATCAGGCGAGTGCTTTGTTCGTCTCGTCATTTGATTACAAAAAAAGGAAATTTAAAGCATACGTCGGTGAAAACGGTTATAAATGTACTGCATATATCGATTAATTAGTGCAAGTCTTGCTGTGTTGCCAGAACTTGTAAATATGTAGTTTTATTACAGTGACGTGTCAGTTGTCGAACATTAAGTCAATATTAATACACACAGGCATTGTCACTAAACCAACACATCGCATACATAGCAAATATGAGCTGAATTGTCTATAATTTAACAATGCAACATACGTAAAGGTTAATTTGTAAATACATTATGACTAAGTAGTACTTAGGTATTTATAAGGTTAGAGTAATCTATGCGATCGATGACTGAGCAGGCGAATGATTCAGATATAAACGAGTATGTACCTGTATATCTCATTTAGTCACCAAACCAACTCCTCTCAAACTTTAAATACAGGGTTACTTTTAAAACACCAACAACCTCGCAGGACTAGATAGCTAACCCCATAAGGAACAACTTTTGTTCTACGACTTTGATAATTTGTTAGATTTAATTTTCATATAAAAATAAGTATTAATTTAATTTCCGGCTTGAATGTTTATAACTCTACGGGCGTCGCAAAGATTACGTAAACAAACCCCTGTGAAGCGTGAGGAAGGGGGTGCAGCGCTAGCGCCTTTGACTTGACCCATTTATCTACGCCAGTCGTCTGTCATTCAATCATTTTTTTTTCATGTGTTATGTTCGAACTCGTAGAACAAAAGTTGTTCCTTATGGGGTTAGCTACCTAGTCCTGCGAGGTTGTTGGTGTTTTAAAAGTAACCCTGTATATCACCTTTACCTATAGACAATATTTAAAGGCGCTCATACCCAGTTGCACTCACTAATCGGTAAACGATTAGCAAGTTAAGCAAACTGTGGCGAGGTCAGTCTATGGATGGGTGACCGCTTAGTGGTATTTTATAACTGAGCACCTCCGTGCTTCGGAGGGCACTTAAAAAGTCGGTCCCAGTTGTTATCAACCGACAGCAGTCGTAAAGACAAGTCAGATGCCTTCCGGCGGCTTGAAAACTTTGACAATATGTTGGCCAATAACCATTCGATGTAGCATAGAATATAGACTTTAGTCAGTGTTATTAAACCTCTTTCGTGTTCGATTCCCACACCGAGACAAATGTTTGTGTGATTCACCAATATTTGTTTCGGGTCTGGGTGTTGGATCAAAAGTCGCTAGTAATTCCTCGTATTTATGATACAGATTAATCTAATGTGTGGTCAGAACTATATGTTACTGTAGGGTGTATTTTGTCTCTTTCTTCTCTATGTTAAATAATGTGAAAGAGACAAAACACCAATTAGGTTTGTCAATTTTTTGGGGTTTGGTCCAATGTGTTTGTTTGGTTGGTGTTTTATCAATTGTCAACTTATAGGTCTACAAATATAATTATGCGTTCCAGCAACCTTTATTTTTTCGATATAGAACGATTCAACGATCGATCTGAGTCTGAACAGGCTAATAAAAAAGTATGTACCTACATAATCTAATGTAACAATTCTATTAAATCTTCATCACGCGTTTGTATTTTTGAAATAGACAAATATTGTTGAAGTGCATATCTTTAATCGTAGTGTGGTTAACGGCACGAATCGTGAGTGCAAATGGACATAGGTGGGTGCAGTTGACAGTCCAGTAGACGACGAGCATCGGCTGACGAACCAATCACGTGAAGCGTAAATACCACGCGCTCCTTCATTCCGCCAATCACAACCATAAATTAACAAGGCGTAGTGACGTTTACGCTCACGACTCGTGCAAGTATCTATTTCATTCATTTGACAGTCTAAACGTGTTTTTAAATTTGACAGTCATTGTTGATATCATTGAATATAAATTTCCTACAGCTTTTTGTAATATATTGTGGCAGCTTTATCTTGAATACTTGAATGATTTGACCAATTAATTAAAAATAAGTTACGAATACGTGTATTTGTCGTAGTAGTAGTTATTTAGCTTGAATGGTGTTTAAAATGTAGTATGTAGTCTATGCCAGCCGAAAACTTTGAAATTGTAAAATGATACTGAGAGCATCATCTCATAAGTGCGTGTGCGCAAAATAGCAACTATACAGAAATATGAAACTGTCTTATAGAAATATCGGATAAACCTGAAATTTTCGTAAATAGTTGCATAAACTTGGTCTTATGTTTTATTTATTATGGAATGATGCCTTCGATACGTAAAAGAATTTTGTGTTGCTACACTAATACTTTTTTAATTACCAGTGATAAAGAAATATGATTTTTTAACAATTATTATCGTGTGATTGGAAGTATGCGGATCATGACAATCATCTATTTATTAATTTATTTAGATAAATGAATATTGTGGAATAAATAAAAATGTGATCGGCTTAGAAAAAAAGGACTTTTTTGAAGAATCCATTTTAACGGTGAAATTTTAATTCGGTAATTGTGTCAAAATGTCATTGACAGTATTCGTTGTACAGTACCTGTCTAGTCGTAAGTCGTTTTAAGCTATTTATTTTCTAGAAAAATATATAAAATTGTATCAATATTTGCCCCACCTTAGTAATTTTAAAATTATTAAAACAGCTCTCGCTATTTTACTTTGTCAATGGTTTCATTTGCCTGAGATAGACTTGTGGGCATGGCGTAAAAGGTCAGGCGCGCATCAGTGACCATGCTACGCTAATGCTACTAAGGCTTGCGTCACTAATACTTTCAGTAGGTAATGAGAAAGTCGCTTACGCGCATGTCTACACGTCTGAAGCGATAATCATAAGTCTACGTTTATGGTCATCCCATACGTAGATATTAGGATTACTTAAGATTTTAGTCACCAAACTTCGAACCCATCAAAAATATCTAAACAAACAACAGTATGCCTAATCAATACCTTTATATTGATTAGCCATTCTGCTGGTAGAACTCTACAAAACATTCAATAAAAAATCTGAAACATCAAGATAAATAAAACTGCATTATCTATTCTCTAATTTTATCAACCGATACAAAAATGTTCTCAATTTTACTTAGTATATGTTTTTTTTTAATGTATTGTTACGCGATACCACCAAATATGAGCCAATTATCTTTTTGTTTTTGTATTGGATATATCAATGCTGATTAATTGAGAACCTCCTTTTCTGAAGTGGGTTAAACATAATTTTATGGGAAGTAAAATAGCGAGTGGTGTTCTTTAATTTTGTATATTCATCTTATAGACATTCCGGTGCATTTAGTATTTAGTGCGTACTTGTATGTGGTACCTTTGTAAATATTTTATTTAAGGCTTCGATGAGTGTCTGCCTTTATGTCTTTTAATGAATAGACAATTTTTATAACTTATTTGTTGTTTGATTTATCAATAGCAACCTGTCCCTCATAGAAGTGTATGTGTAAGAAATATGTAAGAAAGGAAAGGAATACATTTATTTCTCATATGTTCAGAAAGCAATCTAGTTAAAAAAACGCAAAATAACAGAAAAGTTACTTAACAATTTCAACGTAAAAAATACAAAAATAATAATAAAATAATAATAGGCCCGCTGATCCACTTAATTACTATCAAGCTAAGTTTCCGTGAGTAGCTTCGTTTCGATGAGACGCCCAACAATTCCCTATGCGAAAATTCTCTATTGTGGTAGCAAGGATATAATATAGATAGAATATTTCGATTTGATGATACTCAAAAATTTATTATTTTATTTGTAGGACAATATGACTGTTAAAATATATAAATATTAACTAAGTAAAAACAAAAAAATCTGCTGGTTAGTAATCATACCTATTGGAAGGAGGGGCTTCCAATAGGTATCGATAACGAGGTCATAAAAAATGATTTGAATGAGCTGATTTTTTTGTTTTTATTTAGTTAATCTTTATATAATATCTAAGCGAACAGACAGCAGAAGCGACTTCATTTTATACTAAGTAAAAATGTGTCAGATATAATTAGGGACTATTTCTCAATATTCGAATATGTAATAGTATTGTATAAGACTGCTAGTTTTGGAAGCACCTAATAGATATCTTTTTTCCGGTACATATATAATAATATGATAAATGTGACTTTTACATTTGAGCGTCTCATATTTTATTTGGTAAGTAGCATTCACTCAGATGTGGTAAGACAACTAATCGTAGTACTCTAAGGCTATCTCTTGTGTCCATTGTCTGTATATGCTCTTTTTTATAGCATAGACCAGCAAATGAGCAAGCAGATTGCTAGTGATCTCCACCGTCCATTGAACTATTGAACGGATTTTAATGCAGTTTTCAGCAATAGATAGTCATTCATGAGGAAGGTTTATATGTATAACGCATATTATATAATATAGTACAGAAAAAATTCAAAGATGTGTAATGTGATGTCGTAACAAACATATTTTTATCCGTGCGAAGCCGGCGCGGGTCGCTAGTATAACACAAATAAAAATCAAAAAGATTACAGCTGCGTCTACTTGTACAAGTTGATAAATCTCCATTTCCTTTCGCTGTGTTATTTTGCACCTGTCACTTTGAAAGAAACCTGTTTAAACATAAAAGCTTGTGGATTTATTATACGAAATTAAATAAACTCTGCATATTTGATACTATAGGCACTCTTCATTTAATCTACAGATTTAACGTATCTTCAGCTAAGATTTCTCAAAAATCTTAGCTCAAAAGTAGAACGAGTACCAAATACCAGTAGGTAGATATTACGATTGACGAGACGAGCAAGGCGCTCGCCTGATGGTAAGCACCACACCTGCCCATAAACAGAAGCAACACCACAAAGATCTTTGAATTACAAATCACTGCATGACACTGAACTGCGCTGGTCACCCCGAGACATAAGATGTTAGTCTCATAATGTCCAGTAATTTCAATGTCCTTCAAATCCAAACACAACAGTGCTTACACATTGTTGTTTGACGGCAGAAATAGACAAAGTGGTGGTACCAACCCAGACGGCCTTTCGCATATGAGGGATCTACCACCTTGTGAATATATTATATTTATTATTTGGTATATGATAAATTCTCTGTAATGTAATGTACCGGTACTTGTAAGTGTGAATTATTATTTGGGGCGACGCGCCAGTCGTCTCACCCCAACAACCCGCGACAAGAACCAAATTTCGCTATTGCCTCGCCCATTAATCAGCAGAATGTGCCACGTGCAGGTGAAGTTGGCTTTTGACCCAAGATGTTAGTGGCCCACTTACACCACCAAAGGTTCGAACGTTTTTAGTTAATTACCACTCAATAACTATAAAATTACGTCGTATAGATTGTTGGTTCACAATGGAACTAACAAAATCTTATGAACGCGCCCGCATTGTTAGTTAATACATTAAATTATTATACTTCACTCTTTATTAAGAGATTCTATTAAACTAATGGTGGGCCGTTTATTATTTCGAAACTATTAAAGTGATTGTACACGTAACACGTGCAAAATGCTCATGTACTTGCGCAGAGTGCATCGTACTATACTTATGTATATTGCATCTAGTGACGAACACATAGGTATCTACGCAAATGCACATCAATTATAACCTACAATCATCATAAATTAGCAAATAATATTTTTTTCTTTACTTGCTCCAAATACTTGCACGGTGCATAAGTAACATTAAGGAGGCATCTGAAGAAACACGTACCATATTCACATGGAGTATTATTTTACGATTTCGGTGTTGTGGTTTGGTTTTAAAAATCAAACTACATAGATTTTTTATGTAGATAGTTGTTGAGTTGCAAAAACTTCGCTATCAATATAATAAATATAAATATAATAAATCTTTCACCTTCATGTAAATAAAGCTAAAGTCATTTAAAACATTTGGCATGTTGTACGAAATAATTATAACTAAATTATATGTAAAACCAAACTTTTAAAAATCCTCGACAACAATTGGATCTACTTACGCAAACAGAGACCAACTCACAGCAAGTTCAAATGGATATACTGATTTTGTTTTGCTAAATTCATTGATTTAAATTGATTTTAATACTGTATTTTCTTGCAAAATCATACATGGAATATATTTCATGCCCGATTTTCCAAATAACTACGAGATAAAATTAGTTTAAATTATTGAATTTAATTAAACAAAATCAGTATCTTCATTTGAACTTGCTGTGGGTTGTCCCCTGTTTGCGTAAGTAGGTCCCATTAAAACCATCTGTGACGTTTAAATGACTGTTTTCTTCATACATGCGATGAACCATCTCAATAAAAGCAGCTTTCATACAAATAAACTGCATTCAAATCGGTCCATAGGTGTGGACGCTACGATGCCCACAGATGCACACATCATCATCATCATCATCAGCCACAAGACGTCCACTGCTGAACATAGGCCTCTCCCAAAGATTTCCAGACCGACCTGTTGGAAGCGGCCTGCATCCAGCGACTTCCTGCGATCTTTATCAGGTCGTCTGAAAAAAAAATAAAAATAAAAAAATCGACCTCAGAAACTCTCGGTCTCGACGCTCGAGCTCATGGCCGAACGTCGATCTATGGCGCTGCGGTCTTCCGATGACGCTGAGGCATATCGGCAGCTCAATAGACATCCTTGCGACACGACGTCCGCGCTCAACACTGCACACATCAATCAATCAATTGAGTGGTAGAGCCACGCTGTAGACAGTTTTGTCTACAGCATGAATGGGCTGGCTCGACCGGATCGTTACCACTGTCTCACAGAAAACCGACGTAAAGTAGCGGCTTGCTGCTGCGTTGCGTACGGTGAGTGAGATAACCGGAAGCCCAAATCCCCTCCCCTTCCCAATCCCTAATTATCCCTTTCCTTTAAGGTCGGCAACGCGCCCATGACTCTTCTGGTGGTGGGCGTACATGGGCGGTGGAGATCACTTACCATCAGGTGACCCACTTGCTCGTTTGCCGGCCTATGCTATAAAAAAAAAAAAAAAAAACAAAAATGGATAAAATCCTTCTTTTATAATGGGGATTGAAACTCACCTTTAATAAGTACTTACAGAGAATTTGTATTAAGTATTCGTTTGTCTTAGATTAATACGAACTAGGAAACGGCGAGCAATTTCCTCGAGCGAAGCGATTTAGCTTGCAAAGTGTTGGGTAAACTACCTGGCATTATAAATTGGACAACACCCACCAGGGTTGGAACACGAGGTGAATTGTAGAAACTCTGAAATAAGTATACTACGACGACATAATCAGTACGTTACGGTAAAGTTCGGATTTTATGAATTAGTACGAATATACAATGAATACCCGGCCATCTGGTACCAATCTGGTACGACTGAAAATATTTTTTTATTAGCCTGAATGCCGAAACGAGTAGGTCGCTCGTCTGACGGTAAGCACGCCTACCCATAAACAGAAGCAACGACACACAGAACCCTAAATTAAAGTACTTGCACTCATCATTCCAAGACAAGATACTAAGTCTCATAATGTCCAGTAATTTCACTGTCATCAATGTCGCACAAACTGTAACAAAACGTTTCCATACTGGTGCTTGGTAGACATAGATTGAAGATATGGTATATTCTATGGTCGATAGGTTGAAATAAACTTACTAAGGTGTTGTAATAGTTTTCATTAAAACTATCTCATCATTCATCATTATTGTCCTATGTCCCCTCGATGGGGCAGAGGGCGTCCACAGTACGTCGCCATCTCGATCGGTCTTGAGCTTCGCGCTTTACTTCGCTCCAGGTCTTTCCTATAGCTTTCGCTTCTGCAGTGATCGTCCGCCGCCAGGATTGCTTAGGGCGGCCTCGTTTCCGCTTTCCTTGGGGATTCCAGTCTAGGGCTTGCCTCGGTATGTGGTCAGGGTCCCTTCGGAGCGTGTGGCCGATCCAGTTCCACTTGCGGCGTTTGATCTGTTGGTCGATCGGAGTCTCACCACAGCGTTCCCACAGATCTAGGTTGGAGAGTTTCTCGGGCCAGTATACACCAAGAATACGGCGAAGACAGCGGTTCACGAAAACTTGGAGCCGACGCGAGATGTCCTTGGTGACCTTCCACGTCTCACATCCATAAAGCAACACGGTTTTCACGTTGGACCGGAATATTTTGAGCTTAACTCTCCTAGTCAGTTTCCGCGATTGCCATATAGGGCGGAGCTGTGCGAAGGTTGCCTTCCCCTTAAAAAAACTATCTATTGGAGATTTTATCCAAACTTTAAATCAACACTTATCAAAGAGCTCACATAGGGCCTTCCCTATAATCAATACATGGGCGTTAATCATGCTTGGCGACAAAAAGGACCACGGGTATATCTCATAATCATTATTACTAAACCGTTTTTACAAAGCAAAGAAATAGGAACACATAAAACCAAACCGCAGAGATATTCAGGCGGTTTCCTGTCACCCCTGCACACCAAAGGACCTCAGCATAAAATAGTACGTAGTAAAAATAAACTTAACATCAGGACCGCAAGTGTAGCTCTTGCGACATAAATTCTGCCGTGACTAAGGACGCCTACAAGGGGCATGTTATTGAACACTGGTGCTCAACCTTTTTATGCCAGTAAAAGCATGTTTTGAGAATTTACTACCGTAGAACTACTATGGTAAGTAATTTTATTGTTAAAATTGTTTTCAGACAGGATTAATAACACAGTATAACACGCCCTATATTCACAGATCGTAATTTGATCTAAGGGAAATTATCTAATATCGCTTTGATGAGATAATATCTGTCACTAATATTATAATAATTATGATTTTAATTTGATTTGGATACCCTTTTTTACAGTAATATTTTAAAGTGTGTGTACATACAGTATACAGTGTTTCTATTATTTCTAATAATGGATCTGGATGAAACGAATGAAATCTGGATGGCACCAGACCGCGAGGAAGGTCTTCCATGCGATGGACTGACCAAATCAAATCTGCTTTGGGGACCCCATTGCATGAGAGCACCAGGATGTCGGCAAACAGGCAGAGATGGCGGGAGATCGTGAGGCAAGCCATGTCATTAGCCTACACTGGAAAATCACCAAAATGATGACCATGACCGCTCTACCAAGAGCGTCACGAATAAGAAGAAGATTATTTCTAATGAACACGGACTTACGTTATAGTTGTATAATTAGGAATTGCGGACTTTGATGTGATAGGAGGCGAGCCTATCGCCACAAATTGCAGAATTTTAGACTCCGGGCTGATACTGAGCATTATGTGATAGAAATACCCAATAACACTTTACCTGACCCGGGAATCGAACTCGAGACCTCAGTTCAAGTCAAGCCAAGTCAGCCTAGAGAAACCAATTGAGCAATATTGCAAATCGCACAATTTATTCAAGTAAACGTCTTAATGTATCTGAAATTGCCTTGATGCAATATTACTACGTAGATAAATACACATTTCCCTTATTCTGCAATCAAAATGCTTTCGCAAAGGTTGGGAAACGCATGCCATGAAGTACGGAGCGCGATTTGTACGATAGCGCTTCGTGATAACATCTAACTTTCCTTTTTTTGTTTTTTTTTTTATATTTACGTCAAGTGCGAATGGATTCCCATAGCGCGGGAACGGATAATTATCACAAGATTTATTGATACAGAAAAATCTTAGATCCTGTTTTTGCTCATTAATTTTTATTGACACATTTTGTGTTTGTAAAATAGAGGTTTTTTTGTGTACCAAAATACTTTTTTTGTTTGCAAAATCACAGTCCATGTTACGACACCCGTCCACATCAGCATAGCAAGTACACGTGATTTGTGACAGTACCGTGTGACTTGTGACAATACGTGTCACTTGTGACGGTACGTGTGACTTGTGACAGTACGTGTGACTTGTGATGGCCACGTCTTTCGGTGCAGTGAAATGTCACAGCAGGGTGGACGCACCTCTATATGACTGTTGGGCATATTTTTGTATCAATATTCAACTTGCGCGTATGCATGCTATGTCTCTATAGACATGGTGTGTTGTATGTTTGTTTATGCAGAGTCTTCGCGGCGCAGTGGCCGAGTAGCCGATTGCGAAGCGAAAGGCCGTGGGTTCGATTTCCGCACCGATATTTTTTTGTGTAATCCATAAATATTGGTTTCAGATCCGGGTGTTGTGGGATCCTCGTAGTTTCTGATACCCACGATACAGGTTAACCTAGTGTGGGGTCAGGACTATGTGTATGACTATATGTATGGGTGTATTCATTTATATTGCCTGCAACCACAATGTTTGACTGTCTATTGGCTAAAATATATAGGCTGCCTACCTAGAGGTTTATGCAGACTTACCAATGGTGCACAAATGAACCTATATAAAATAAAAATGTACATTCGTCATAGAATATAGAAAACGAATAGCATTGCCTAATAAAAGGTTATAACAACTTCAAATTCAATATAACCACGGTAATTGTACGTAATGAGCATTAATTGTATTCCTAGCTGGGTTTTGATTGTAACATGGTAAATCTTTGAGTAATAAAATTAGCGTATTTAACACAACTACCAGAGTACTATAGAGTAACGTAGTGCATTCATTCACTCTGATATTTTATGATTTTTAACCGACTTGAATAAAAGAAAGCAACGATAGGTCAACGGGGAGTACGGACTGTCGAGACGAAAGCCCCTGGTTCGAAACCAGCCCCAAGAGCATAAACCTCGGAGTTTTCTAAGTCACGTGTATATAAATTGTTAATCATCGCTTGCTTTAACGGTGAGGGAAACATCGTGAGGAAACCTGCGTACCTGAGAGCTCGATAAGATTTTTCGAAGGTATGTGAATTGTGAAGTCTGCCAACCCGCATTAGGGCAGCGTGGTGGACTCAGGCCTAACCCCTCTCATTCAGTAGAGGAGGTCCGTGCCCAGCAATGGGACATGTATAATACAGGCTAGTATTATTATTATTATTGAATAAAAGGGGAGGTTATTTATTTATGTTTAGGTTTTTTTTTGCCTTCTTATGTATGCAGATCGATTTCTCCGCCAATTCTGACCGATATAATTTGTAAAAAAAAAAATACCATACTTGCTACGATTACTAACATGTAAAAAATGGAAACTCCCCAACGAGTCTTGAGTTGTGGGGTATCAAGAACTACGAGAGACTTTCGGTCCCACAACACCCAGACCGGAAACAAATGTGAATCACACAAACAATGAATGGCTGGTGGGAGGATACTTGTATCCGACCGGATAGCGACCACCGTACACTGGTGCTAAAACCTGCCATAGTGGCCCAACTTGTGTGGGTCGCGTTCCAGGGTCAGCCAGTGTATATCCGGTTCTCCCCAGGGGGCTTGCCCCCTGATCCTAACCCTTTTCCCATCCCTTTTTCCTTCCCCTTGGCCTTTTGGCAGGCCGGCATGATCTTGCCGACCTACGATGGACACATTGTTTATCGTTGGTCGACACTATTTTTGGATTGCGGTACACTTACCATCAGGTGTAGCGTAGTCACTTTGCCGAGCCAGGATAAAAAAAAAAACATTTCCCTCGGTGCGGGGATCGAACCCGCGCCTCTGCATAGTCGGTTATTCAACATATATAGTTGCAAGCCCTCGAATTTCGATACGCGAATATAAGACGGTTATTTCATTTACTGAAATCTATTTCGAAATTCTATTGCGTACAATAAACATAAATTCAATCATTTGAGACAAATGGGATAATAAAAAATTATGGATAACTATGCAATACTGCAAGTGGTTCTAGGGGTTCGTTGCTCAACTTCGAATATTTCGTGTTAGTGGCCGGTTAGAATGGCAGAAAACGATTATATTTAACCGACTTCAAAATGGAGGGGTTCTACAATCGTCTGTGTATTTATTTTTATGTATATCGACGCGTAACTTCACCAAATGTTGACGGATTTTTATGATTCCTTTTGTATTATATACAAAATTTGTGGTCCCATATATTTGGTAAAGAATACCTTATATGGGATTACAAAAAACCATAATTTTGTTAAGATCTGATGACGATGGATAGAAAGAAAGAAAGAAAACATTTATTGAACAAAAGAGATAAGTAGCGTGTGTCTCATGATGCTGAAAGGGTTCTTTTTTATTGAATGACGAGATGAACAAGGCGCTCGCCTGATGGTAAGCGTCACACCTGCCAATAAACAGAAGCAACACCACACAGAACTTTGAATTACAAAGCACTGCATGGCACTGAACTGCGCTCGTCACCCCGAGAAATAAGATGTTTAGTCTCATAATGCCCAGTAATTTCACTGGTTTCAATGTCCTTCAAACCGAAACAC
Organism: Amorpha juglandis; assembly: GCA_949126905.1. Classification (NCBI taxonomy): domain Eukaryota; kingdom Metazoa; phylum Arthropoda; class Insecta; order Lepidoptera; family Sphingidae; genus Amorpha; species Amorpha juglandis. The sequence goes on from OX421383.1 coordinate 2,912,387, forward strand.
AACAATGCTTGCACACTGTTGCATGACGGCATCTCGCAGACGAGGGACCTACCACCTTGTGCTAGTGTGTGCCACCTTGTCTGGTGCTCGTTCGACTTCTAGTTATATCTGGATGATGGTATACTCCTCAAACGAACAGGAAAGATACTGTCGACTTGACTTTATAATCGAATTTGTTGTTTCTAAACTTATAATTTCCTGTTTGGCAGTTCCCTCGCGCATTGGGCGAGTAGCCGGCTGCGAAGCGAGAGGCCGTGGGTTCGATTCCCGCACCGACGCAAATATTTGTGTGATCCACACATATGTGTTTCGGGTCACGATGTTGTGGGACCGTAAGTCCCTCGTAGTTCCTGGTACCCACGATTTACCTAAAGTGGGTTCAGGACTATGTGTGTGACTGTTGGGTGTATTTATTATTATTATTATAATTATTGCCCGGCTAAAAGACGAGTGTATAAATTTCATTTCTTTGTTTATCCTGTGGCAGTGCCTAATAGCAGGTTCACACGGTTCTATCTGATCATCTGCTAAATCCCGATTGAACCGTTGTGAATAGACTTTTAATCGATTCTTCAACAAAATCCATACTGTTTTTCGTGATTCAAGTCACTTGATCAACATATACCACACCGTGTGAATCCCCTATAAATGTGGCACAGACGTTCAACAAGACATCTTCAGCACAACCAACATTAACATTCGTATTGAACAGCAGCATCAGTGTAACGTAAACATAAAAAAAATATGGCTGATGCGAACTAAAATATCATTGCGGATCACTTGACATACATAACTCATGTGAACTTGCCGAAATCATATGATATAGGTCAGCACACCATGTGTGATTGGACTGTTGTTCAAAATAATGTTGTAATAAAAAAATGTTGTAATGCCGAAATAGACAATAATAAGCGGCACCGCTCTTTTAAATCGCTAAACAGCAATAGCTCAGACTAAGAGACGAGACGAAAGTCGCAGGTTCGAAACCAGCCCCAAGAGCATACACCTCTGACTTTTCTTAGTCACGTGTATATTCATTGTTAATTATCGCTTGCTTTAACGGTGAGGGAAACATCGTGAGGAAACCTGCATACCTGAGAAAACGGCAAAATAAAAACGTTGTTAATTTAAATAGCCTCGACCAACACCTCCAGTGGCTTTCTTTTGGTCGTTGGGTCAAGAGCCAGATTCAGAAAGCAGTGTTATTGGACACGGCACACATTTTGAGGAGGTTCATCACCCCGGGGTCCTAACCGGTGGTTTGGAAGACCTAGACCTCGCCATTGGAGGGCAATATTTTTTATATTTTAAAATATTTATATAAATATATTAAAAAAATAAAAAAAAACCTTTTCAACTAGAGTACTGTATATTAAAACATAACTATTATTAATAACTGCCCGGCATGCGTTACAATGTCTCGCTTAAAATAAATAAGGTTTCATTCACTAAACTTCGCGGACAAACACACGTGTGTAGAGTCGGTACGATTTCTGGTAACCGGCTCCGGAACTGGCACCGTAAAAACATCAGCTGAGCCAAAGAATACTATTACTACTGTACTATTCCTCATGAAAGAAATTCATTTTCGACTCATTGTATTTCGAATGGGCGCTTTGCCGACCTTAAAGGAAAGGGATAATTAGGGATTGAGAAGGGGAGGGGATTTGGGCTTCCGGATATCTCACTCACCGTACGCAGCAGCAAGCTGCTACTTTACGTCGGTTTTCTGTGAGACAGTGGTATCGACCCGGTCGAGCCAGCCCATTCATGCTGTAGACAAAACTGTCTACAGCGTGGCTCTGCCACTCAAAAATTGTCGTGTATAAAATTTTATTGCTTCTTACGTTCATACAACCAAAATAGGAACTCGATAAATGGTAGTCACATCACAAAAACACTGATATCGTATGCCACCGTAACATTTTTGTATTCAAACATTAAATTACCCTATTCTTCGTAGCTAGGTAAATTGAGAAGGTAATTCAAAGATGGCATAGCTTTCGAAACGTTATGTTCGTTGTGCAATATTCAATAATATGTTAATAAGTTATGGCACACTGAAATAAGTGTTGAGAAATTCTGGTTAGTGTACTGTCGGTGCAAAAAGTGATAAAAGATATTCGGCAGCATGCAGTTTCTGAAAATAAGGCAGTTCACTACATACATTAATTTTAGACTGCCTCGGTGGCGCAGTTGTATTGCGCTCGCGCTACGACTGCTGTGCTAAGATCTCGGGTTCGATCCCCGGGTCGGGTAAAAGTGATATTGAGTTTTTCTATCACGAAATGCTCATTATCAGCCCGAAGTTAGGAATTGTGCCCAGTATTTATTAATTCATATGTATATCTATATTATATGGTATGACGATAGGGTCGCCCCCTATTACATCATGGGACGGAGATACTCTCGGTGAAATGTGGGTGTACTGATTATACCTCTGCCTACCCCTTAGGAGATTACAGGCGTGAGTGCATATATAGTATTAATTTTAGACAACAGAGTACAAGGTGGTAGGTCCCTCTTATGCGAGAGGAGAACATGAGAAAGACAACACGAAGAAAAGAATACGAAAACAGAATTAAGATCTAACTCGAGCACCGAAGGAACCATGCAAGCCCCTACAAATGTCCACTTTTTGTGTCTTCCATGGTTTGTTAAGACATCCGACAACACATGTTGTATTTGGTGCTAGCTACTACGGTTCAAAAGATACGATAGTAAAGGTAGTACAATTCTTCTTTATTATAGCATTACGGTCACGATATTATTTCATTTGACAATTGCACCTTCCACCAGATTAACATGTTCTAACTTTCATACTGTAGTTGTCTTAGTTTGTGGGTATCTTTCTATAATGAGTAAAACAATAAACAAACAAATACTTTAAGCCTATCTATAGATATTTCACAAATTGGCCAAAACTTTGAATAATTTTATTTATCAGAGAAATCTTGCCTACGTTCCAGTAAACTTCAGAAACCATGTGATAAGATATCATGACATAAGCACATTTTGCGACATTATAAAGATCGCTAATGATAATATATTACGTCTGAATTTAAAAATAACACTTTAATTGGCTCTATGCTATGCGTTGATTTCTGTTCACGTCATTGGTACGTTTTTGTTTAGCCTCAAATACGGAGCGATCACGTTTACAGAAACTACCCCTATGCACCTATACCAGCAATTTATCTATAAATAAATAAATAAATACACCCAACAGTCACATACATAGTCCTGACCCCACAGTAAGATACAAGTCTTGTGTCGTAGGTATCAGGAACCACGAAAGACTTTCGGTCTCACAACACCCAGACCCCGAAACAAGTATTTGTGGATCACACAAACACTTGTCTCGGTGCAGGAATCGAACCCGCGGGCTCTCGCTTCACAGCCGACTACTCCTTCGCTGCGCCACAGAGACTGTCTTTTTCTATTTCTGTCGCCAAGAAGTATTATTTCACTGATGTATTCCAATTTAAAGAATATTAAGCCCATAGAAATTGTGAGGCAATGGGCATTATGAGACTTAACATTATGATACCTCGGGGTGAGACGTGACATATACTTCATAATTCAAAGGTCTGAGTCGTATTACTACTATTTAAAAGCAGACGTGAAGTTTGCCAACCAGAGAATTAATTAAATAAAAATGTTATAATAAACATATTTTTTTTCTTTCTCTAAGCACTTCTGTACCCAATATTACTCAACTCAATCACGCAGAGTATAAATGGATGCAAGATGTCTCTTTCTATATTGTAAGTCTATATCAATACGCATACAAATATTTTTACGATATTGCCTACGTGTGTACTATAAGAAACAATGACATATATTATATTATATTTTATGATAATTGGATTATATATTGCATCAATATCTTTATGTCTTTTAATACAAACGTTGGAATTATGTTGTATGCGAGTCTTTTTTTAATTTGATGAGTGACGAGACGAGCAACGCGCTCGCCCGATGGTAAGCGACACGCCTGCCCATAAACAGAAGCAATACTACACAGAACTGTGAATCACAAAGCACTGCATGGCACTGAACAGCGCTCGTCACCCCGACACATAAGATGTTAATTCTCATAATGCCCAGTAATTTCACTGGCTTCAATCTCCTTCAAACCGAAAAACAACAGTGCTTACACCCTGTTGCTTGGCGGCAGAAATAGACAAAGCGGTGGTACAAACCCAGGCGGTCTTTCATATACAATGGACCTACCAACTTGTGTGAGTCGGGAGTAAAAAGTTATATGAACATATTTGTAGGCAAAGCGATTTGCTACAAATTATGTCTTTACGATTTATTTGTAGGACATATAGTTTCCGAGATGTCGCGAAAAAGGTGTTTGCACCCCTTTTTCCAAGATGGCGGCCGGGGGACAAGGGCGGCAACCCCACAAACTTGGGGTTAAGCTTCTATTGATCCACACATGTCCCAATAATAAAATTGCGTCCTCTAAAAAATGAAAAGCTCATGTAAAATTTCAATGGACTACGTTAGAGTCGTTCTTTTTTAACAAAACAGCATTCCGAACTGGCGTAGGCGTTAAAATTTGACTGAATCTAATGTAATCGAATGATGTTTGACATTTCAATGATTCAATAAATGATTTGATTTGTTAAATTTTTTATCTTTTCAAAAGTCTAAGGGGGAAGGCGCTGCCCCTTTTACCTCCTCCCTTAGTTACGCTCCTGTTTGACCACAAACAAAACACATCTTTTTTGAAGTGTAAATCATCTAATAACAATAAGCAGTCATTATCTAGCATTAACACCACTGGCCGGGCCCGAAATTGGTCATAGAAGCAACTTCTACCTTAACCCTATAACATTTGTTATGTTATCACTGTAAAACGCCTACTAAATTTACCTTCATTAATACTAATCCAAAAGTAGACTATTTTATCTGTTCACGGTAGTAAATTAATGATTACAAAGTGCGGTTACCCAACTTCCATAAAGCAGGACTTTAAATCTTTAACTTGGCCACAAACGGAGAAAAGAGTAGGTAGGTAGGTACGGGACGTGTCGCTGTGTCATTAGGGATGAGGATATTGATTGAAATTAGTGTCATAATCGATTTCGTTTTTCTAGAATTAAAATCAACGAAATAAAGTATCGATTGTAGTATGAATATTTAATATTAGTAAAGATTTCAATTCGATCTTCAATCGTGGATTATTTTTTCGATTAAAGAACCGATGACAGTACCTAAGTATATTTTGCTTTAATAAGGTTATATTTTGTCTTTTAAACAATTTATATTAAAATTGCTAATTGATAATGTAATCTTTATTTTCGGTTCTATTCTGAAATCAATTCATTTAACCGATTCAGAGAGTAAAATAAATTTTGGTATAAATTTTAGGAGAGGAAATCACTTACCACCAAGTAATACCTATTTTTTCGTTCCATTCGCCAACTTATGCTATAAAACACAATCGATTAAATCCAAAAATCCATCGTATATGAATTGATTTTTAACTAGTCTCTAAAGAGAACTGTCATGACTTAAATGATGCATAAAACGAATGGCCTTTTTTCATGGTGTCATAGATTAAACAATTTTTAATTGTGTTTAAACTTTCTTAGATGTTTCGATATATATGATACTTTATGTAGCGTTAAATTCTTTGAGATAGGGCCTAATTTATTTTATTGTAAGTTTGATGTCGTCATTTTGAAAACATATTTATATTCGGAAATCGGATTTCCGCATTTCATCATTGAAGATTTTTGCAATTGCAACTATTTGTTTATCACGATTTAACACTGTAAAGTCGGGCAAGTAGAAATGTAATGCTATTTGCATCATATGCATATGACGTATAAACCTACAAAATTTATAGACAACAAGGCCAGGACATATCCTCTCTATATATGAGATCATATCCTCTCTATATATGAGATCTATGAAGAAAAGTCACAAAGAAAAAGCAGTCATGGCGATAAACAGAAAACAGAAGTATCTGCATCCTTTGCATTCTCGTACAAAAGCTTCATTTGTCTAACTTTTTTTTATTAATAATAGCATTACAAGTCTTTTATAAAATGTCTTTGGCTATGGTTTTTTTCTCTTTAGTCTCTGGCTGTGGCATCCCCCAGAAATGAATATAAACAATGTTTTGATTTGACATCGACTCAGGGCTGTCAGATTATTTATTTGGATACAAAAACTATATGATTAAAGTACCGATCGGGTCCTGTTGTACCGTGTATTAGTTACTTGAGCAAAACCAAATCATCGGAAGCCTAAATAATAAAATTAGTAATAATTGTCGTATTTTTATTATCGATGCAAAAAGATGGTTCTCAATTTGACCATGCAATAGTTTCATATAGTAATCGGATTTCAATATTCTTTTTATATTCGGTAGGGCGTTAGTTATAATCGACCGAAGTTTTAGTTTTGTCTTCTAGGCTCTGGCTAAAAACTGGCCGATCTTTGGCCATGGACTTAGCCCAGCTTACCCTAAACCTCATTGCGGCCACTAATAATAATTCCTAGCTACGCCATTGTCTTCGGAGTTTGGTCCGGCCGAAAGTCGTGTTGATGAGCTAACAGATGAAGTGGTCTTGGTTCTAGTTTTCCGGGAGACATTAAATGCTTTCTTTATTTCTGTCTAGCGCTATCTCTGCCTAGTGCCAGATGAGATGCCGAAATTGTAGTTAACACTAAAATCTCACCATATGAGCACCACTTTTGATGATTCATAATCCATTTATTATGGGTGGTAAAGCCACGCTGTAGACAGTTGAGTCTACCCCATGAATGGGCCGGACCAGGTTGTTAACACTGTCTCCCAGAAAACCGACGTAAAGTAGCGGCTTGCTTTTGCGTTTTGTATGGTGAGTGTCCGGAGGCCCAAATCCCCTTCCTCTTCCCAATCCCTTAATTATCCCATCCCCTTAAGGTTGGCAATGCGCCTATGATTCTTCTAGTATTGTGGGTGTACATAGGCGGCGGTGATCACTGACCATCAGGTGACCCACTTGCTCGTTTGCCGGTCTATGCTATAAAAAAAGTTGTAAAATATTAATGAATGCAGCGTTGCCATGGTCACGGTAATTACGGTAGATTACTGTAATTTAGACTTTTATTATTAAATCTAGATAATCTAAGACACACATACTGTTTTATCATTCTTTTTTACTTTACTGGTAAGGCAAAGGACTTCATACTATACGGCCTCATGGTCTTACTTATTATTATTATTTTTTTCCCTGATATTATTTATGCATTTATTCGATGTTATTTTTTTTTCTAAATGTCAAGACACACATATACACACACACCAGAGACAAATAAACTCACCCACACACACACACAGCACACGTAAAGAAGCGCAATATGTATTTTTTTATTATGACTATTATTTTTTTGCTTATACTTGTTTTGGTTAATTTATTTATTTATATTTTTGGGTGACGTTTCTCTAGGGTCTGGATGAAAATCAGCGTCAAGCAATTTATTGTTTGGCATTATGCTGATCTAGATCCTCTTGGCACTGTTGCGGTGGGACACTATTCCTGGATTGCGCTACACTTACCATCAGCTGTGGCGTAGCCATTTTGCCGAGCCAGGATAAAAAAAAACATATTCTTTCTTTCTTTAAATCTGCCACCTAAAGTAATCCTGAATTACGGTGTATGAATGTTACTGTAATTTTTGAATCTAATCCAGAACTGGTATTCAGACCATTATCGTATAAAAAAACAGTTTATTAGATTCAATCAATGACATATCACCTATAATAACAGTCATAACATAACCTATGGGGTAGCATGGTCTTTTCGGTTCCTTGTGGAACGAATAAAAAAGGACTATGGTTTTCAATTGTATTAAAACTATTGCATGGAGATCGAAAAACACCAGGTGACACATTTGCTCGTTTAACAGCGTCTACCGTAGGAAATAAACAAATAATGAACCCAGCGGATAAAAATTAAAATACAAAGATGATAAAATAAGTTTGCGCGACTGGTATCCCTGCAACTATAATAGTACCTCAATCATTTTATGACCTTAGCTCTCAGTTCTGAGAACTGAGTTTATTTTTATGTACACGTTATATATATACGTAGTATCTCTAAGTATTCTGGTTATTAAAGATCAGTGGTTCTGTGGTAGTGTGGATAAATTTGCCGATTCTTGGTGGTGTGGATAATTTTACCGATGTGTTAAAAGTTTAAAGAAGATCTTTTATTCTTAGATACCGAGTAATTGCGTGCAATATGTCGGAACAGCCTATACACATGGATATCCGGACTGAAGAGTATAGCATTATTTTAACATGGACTGTGGAAAATCTTGCAAAATTTTTAAGTGACAAAATTAATCAGACATGGCATCATGAGAATTCCCTGCAGCCGGGTTACAGCTTACATATTTCGTTTCCTCCAAACAGGACAAGTCATTTTCTTGTATATTTTAAATCACCAAGTTGCAATTCTTTGAGGAATACCCTTAAAATAGAATGTGAAAAAGAACAATATACTAAAGCCGCATCCCCATTGTCCAAACGACAACTTTTTGTTATAGCTTCATATGGAAATTCATTCACTGTTCAGCCCGATGAGTGGCAGCACTTTGTTTCCATAGACAAGCAAGCCATTGCTAAAGAATTGCTAAACTCTTACAACTCTAAATTGATATTTGAAATTACATTAAATATTCAAAAATACCCTAAGATACCTCAAGCTTCATTGACTGATGACTTTGAAAATTTGTTAAATAACACATTATATTCTGATGTTACAATGAAATCAACTGATGGCATTGAATATAAAGTCCATAAGGTTGTTTTAGCCAGCAGGAGTCCAGTTCTTAAAGCACATTTTGACCATAACACCATAGAGTGTGATACAAATGTAATTGAATCTCCAATAGAAGCTGATATCTTACAAGAAGTACTGACTTTTATATACTGTGAAAAAGCTCCAAGAGTTGACGAGATACCAGAGAAGTTATTGGCTGCTGCAGACTATTACCAGCTTAACAGACTTAAAAGTTTGTGTGAGGAATCTCTGTCTAAGAAACTCTCTATTGCAAATGCTATAGAAATACTACAGATTGCAGATTTGCATTCGGCTGATACTTTAAAGCTATTCACTCTTAACTTCATTAAGGAAAGGCGGGGACACAAAATAACAGAAACAGATGGGTGGTCTAAACTTAAATCTGTTAAGTTGATTAAATGTATTTGTGAATATGTTCTTGACAACAAATTTGGATAACAATAAAGAAAATACCGACTCCAGTGAGTTGTGAAGTACCCTAACAGCACTAAATATTGAGACAGTGGGTTGAATCCCCGAATAGACACAAATGTTTGTGTTATGCATGGGGATGCACAGAGATTGACGTCAGTCATGTGGCTTATTGTGAAAACTAATAGCCAAATCTTTCTATAACATGTGTTGAAAAGCATATTACACTGCGGGCCAGTCTGAGTGTTATAAGGCGAGGGGGAAGAAGAGAAAATTTGTTTTTAACATAATGACATTTTATTGATCACTATCACTATCAGTTGCTGCCACTGGAGTCTGTTTCACTAGAGTCACTATCACTTATATGTGTAATTAAATTCTGTCTGTTTGTATTCACAAATAAATCATTATCTGCCATTGTTATTTCTTGTTTATCATCATTAAATTCTTTCGGCCACACATTGTTTTCTTTATAATATTTTATAGAGTCTTTGTTCATGATTTTCACAATTTCTGCTTTAACTTTATCTCCTTCCGGTATAGGTTCTACAAGTATGTAGTCTCCTCTTTTCACCCATATGTTTTTTCTAAACTTAGTTGGCATAGATACCAGGTATTCTTCACCAGTTGGGGTTGTTATCTGTAGTGACAAAATATATAAATTTTATTAACGGGTAAAGTTTGTGACTCTAAGTAGGGAATAATTTTTGTCTGAAATATCTTCTACTAGGTAAAGCTATCCCTGTATCACAGTGCCAGTGTTATTGATAAATAAAATAAAAAAAAGGAATTTGCTCTTAAATCCGCTATTTGGAGAATAAAACATTAAATAGTGAAACGGGTACGAAACCCAATAATTTTATTCTTTACATTATCAAAACATAACCCCATTGTATTGTTTATTTGAGACTGCTAAATTACTTATTAATGAGAAAAAAAAAACTACTTTTATCCAGTATACCAAAATATTCTTACTTCATGAAGATTGTTCCCTTTGCTTTTGATGACTTTAACGATACTTTGATTGTCTCTAGGTAACTCGTAGTCATCCCACAGAGCTTCGTTCATCACATGTTTCCGCTTAGTCACTTTAGACATCTTGATTACGATACGGTTAAATGGATTTAAACAGGCATTTGTTTCACTAAACTGATACGATTTTTATTGTTTACTAAACAAGTTTCATGTTTCTAATTTTTATCAAGGACAAATAATTTAGAATTTTCGTAATTCGTATTCCACACAAGTGTTGCCAGTCCCCGATAGTCAAAGCCAATGATTAAAGAATCTTATAAGGAATTACTATGTTTACATATATAGGATAATTAGTTATACAAATATGATACATTTCGATATTGTATATATGAGCATAATGCTCTTTCAAGATAATTTATAATTATGTACGTAAAGAGGACAAATATATTTTAGCTTGTACCATACTGCCCACGTTATCTCAAAATGATTATATTGTATGGAAAGACTTCGTTAATGTTAAAATATTTTTATCATTAAACAGAAACACGGTGTTTTATTTAAAACAATAATACATTCGAATTGCGAAGACGCCTAAATGTAGTGATATTGGGTGCTTAATAAAGAAAACTAGGAATGAACCAAATATTTTATTACACCGGTACGTTCTATATAGTACAAGATCCCGGGGAACATTGACGTACACCCATCTGCTTACCGGATGAAAATAATATTTTAGGGTATAAAACGTGTTATACTGAATACATACCAATAGGGTTGCCTAAAAAAATATGGTCAAGGATATGTTTTATTAATTAAAAAAAAGTAAGTACATGTAAAAAAGTGTGTGTGTGCAATTCACACACGGCAGAAGTAAAACTTCAGAAAAGTAGCCCACAAGAGAATGAGATAAACAAAGAGGAGACGAAGATTACAGAAAACACTGTATAGTTGTAAATTATCTATCTATCATATTATTGTATATATCTATCTTATTCTCTCGCAGGCTCAATCCTATTTATGAATATGTTTGTTTCTTTTTAATGTAGCTTTTTTGTATCATAGATTTTTCAAATCACAACGGTGCTAAAGAACTTTCAAAACATGAAGGAAGCAAATGTGGCGCTCCAAGAGAAGGATTTTTATAGCCGAAGAATGAGCGTTCCCTTGATGGTAAATGATCTCTACCCACCCACCCATGAAACATCCACAATACCAGAGAAATCATGACTGTTCGCGTTGCCAACCTTATAGGAAAAGGCGTAATTATGGGTTTGGGAACGGTAGGTATCTCTCTCACTCTCACACTCTTTTTGAAGTGATAACTTCTTATGGGAGGGTAACCGAAACGTTCCGTAACGTGAGTGGTCCATCGACCAGCCAGCGTTAGCCGACCTCCCTGGAACATCGATAATTTCGAAGTCCCAGGTGGCGTCTCACAGTGACCAGTCGGCTTGGATAGGACTTTGTCCGGTCTTCAACCGGACTTTGACCGGACTTGCTCCGGACTTTGACCGGGGTTTGACCCGACTTTGACAGGTCCTTGGCCGGACTTGGACCGGACTTCGACCGGTATTTGACCGGACTTCGACCGGACTTTGACCGGAATTTGATAGGGCTTTGACCGGATTTTGACAAACTTTGACAGGGCTTTAACCGGATTTTGGCAGGATTTTACTGGTATTAGACCGGACCTTGACCGGGCTTTGACCGGATTTTGACAGGACTTCGACAGATATTTGACCGGACTTCGACCGAACTTTGACCGGACATTGACCGCACTTTAGCCGGACTTCGACCGGCCTTTGACAGGACTTTGATAGGGCTTTGACTAAGCTTTGCCCGGATTTTGACAAACTTTGACAGGATCTTGACTGGTCTTTGACTGGTATTTGACCGGACTTCGACTGGACTTTGACCGGACTTTAACCGGACTTCGACCGGACTTTGACAGGACTTTGACTTGTCTTTAACCGGATTTTGGCTAGACTTTGACCGTTATTTGACCGGACTTTGACAGAACTTTGACCGGGCTTTGACCGGATTTTGACAGGACTTTGACCGGTATTTGACCTGGCTTCGACCGGACTTTAACCGGACTTCGACCGGACTTTGACAAGACTTTGATAGGGCTTTGACCGGATTTTGACAAACTTAGACAGTAGTTTGACTGGATTTTGACCGGATTTTGACAGGACTTTGACCGGACTTAGACCGTACTTTGACCGGACTTTAACCGGACTTCGACCGGACTTTGACTGGACTTTGACCGGGGTTTGACCGGACTTTGACAGGTCTTTGGCCGGACTTTGACGTTAACGTAACGCGTTACGGCGCCACTCTGGCTTCTCTTTCTCTCACGCATACGGCAGCAGTAGGCAGGCTCCTCTTTTTGGCCTTTGATGACTTTTTTTATGGTATAGGCCGGCAAACGAGCAAGTGGGTCACCTGGTGGTAAGTGATCTCCACCACCCATGTACGCCCACCACCAGAAGGATCATGGGCGCGTTGCCGACTATAAAGGAAAGGGATAATTAGGGATAGGGAAGGGGAGGGGATCTGGGCTTCCAGATATCTCACTCACCGTACGAAACGCAGCAGCAAGCCGCTACTTTATGTCGGTTTTCTGTGAGACAGTGGTAATGACCCGGTCGAGCCAGCCCATTCATGCTATAGACAAAACTGTCTACAGCGTGGTTCTACCACTCAAGTTAGTGGTCAGAACCTGATCGAGCCGACCTATTCATGTTGTAGACAAAAATGTCTGGTCTAGTCAAGCTATAATAATATTGTGTTTTTATTTACGAATTATTAATATTTTTTTATTTCGGTACGGCCAAATGAGTACACTGCACCTGGTGGTTAGTACAACTCAGTCCATATAATGGCAACTGTATCGAGACATTGCATCCCTCGACGGTCGGCAGGATTATGCCGACCTTAAGTTACTGGCTCACCTCGGAACGCGACTTACCGAAACGAGCTAGAATCGGTGGTGGATGGTCTTTCACGATGTGTGCGGTACTACTGCTGTTTCGCTATCCAGTATCCAGTTGGGTACATAAATATCAGGTAAGTATCCTCCCACCAGCTATGCTTTTAGTTTATCTATGATAACTTTACAACCCTGAAGTGAATACCTAATTCCACTTCTTTCAGCTGCCAAGACTGTACTAAATAATAGTATATTTTTTTATTTATGTTAGTTATGCAACGTAGGTTATGGTATTTGGGGAAAAGTTGACAAAATTATATAATTTTGGGGATGTTTCGGATATGATATCGAGGAATTTAGAAGACTTAATCTGGGGACCCTGTATGCTTTCCAATTGTCTCTGCTTTCCAATGCTTTCGCCCAACCGTCTCTCTAGTTTATTTGTCTCTGCTTTCGCCTCTGCTTTAGCGCAAAAAGTACATTGATAAAAGTTGCGCTTAACATCATAATAATTATTTTAAAGATGACGATAAAATATACCTAACAGTGTTCGCCACAGTTACATAATTAAGGCTCAAGTTAGAAGTTTTTTCTTTTTGATGCGGTTTAATAGATAAAATACAAGATTATAATACTACGTTAGACGATTCACGTTTAGTGGTTTGCATTATTTTCTGAATCTAGTTTAATTCACTGATTATATCCGAGATGGATGTGTTTTATGGAAATATATTGGGCAAAATTAAATTGGTTTGGACTAAAACGAACCGATGGCACATAGGTTAGTACAGTATAGTAATATTCAATAGGTATTAAAATAAATTGAGAGGTATCTAAGGTCTCCAGTTGCAACTGTTTCTATAGTTAAAACACAGTTAATGATCATCATTTGATGATATTGTCACGTGGATTTAATCGTGTTTCGTAATTATCCACATAAATACCGATTTGCGCAAACACAGTGTCATCATTCTAGATATACATTGCAATGTTACTAGGCCTTGTACCAGAAATAATTCAAACAGGAGCAGTAGTTTAATCACAAGATAGATTGAAATAAAACTAATTTAAACGGATTTTATCGCGGTTTTTTATTAATTTTTTTATTAAGATCGGACCAAACCATAAAGATCTTATAATTGTAAATTGAAGGTAGATACTGTAACATTAACATTTTTGGACAACCTACACCTCAGTCCTCCCCGTGACCACGAAGGCTGAAAAGTCTTCGAAACGTCGGGATCAAAATTAATAAAAAACCGCGATAAAATCCGTTTAAATTAGTTTTATTTCAATGAGTAACATTCGCGTAAACGTAAGAAATCATTACACAAGATAGATTTTTCGTTTTCTCAGTTTTTACACATGATGTAAATCCGAGATGATTTGAAGCTGCTAATAATTGCTCTCAAAGACTAATACATTAATTAATAACAATTTATATTTCATAGTTTACTTGGAATGTGGTAATGGAATATGCTGGTGGGAGGATACTTGTATCCGACCGGATAGCGACCACCGTACACTGGTGTTAAAACCTGCCATAGTGGCCCACCTTGTGTGTGTCGCGTTCCAGGGTCAGCCAGTGTATATCCGGTTCTCCCCAGGGGGCTTGCCCCCTGATCCTAACCCTTTTCCCATCCCTTTTTCCTTCCCCTCCCCCTTGGCCCTGGGATGAGGTGCTGCGGTGTCGCCAGTATTCCGTTGGCAGGGACTCTGAAGTTCATCCCAGGAACTTTGGCAGGCCAGCATGATCTTGCCGACGTACGATGGACACATCGTTTATCGTTGGTCGACACTATTCTTGGATTGCCCTACACTTACCATCAGGTGTAGTGTAGTCACTTTGCCAAGCCAAAATATGTAAACCAGCTGAATTTAAAACATAAGGCAGGGGCACAGCCAAGCCGCTGCCTACCACTGCCAGTGGTAGGCAGCGGCTTGGCTGTGCCCCTGGCATTGCCGATGTCCATGAGCGGCGGTGACCGCTTACCATCAGGCGGGCCGCTTGCTCGTCTGCCTATCAAGGCAATAAAAAAAAAAAAAAAACATAGAACAGTGGTCAGTTTTGGAAATCATATTATTTGTATATTTTAATTATTTTATTAGTGTTCCTGTTATTCATTATGGTGGAGCTGAAGATATTCCCTTCTGGTCAGGTCGGCTTCACATGCAATGATCCCGCTCTGTCCCACCCTTTCACAGGGGACACCATCAGCTGGAAGATGCTGCTGGCGAGTGTAGTTTTACTACCAATTGTTATTGTAAGTACATCATTAATTTTTACTACAGCAGGCAAACAAATGGGTTATATATTTTTATCCTGGCATGGTGGTGAGTATGCTGCACCTGATGGTAGGTACAGTGCAATCTAAATATGGTATAGCCCTAAACGAATAGATACTTTTGAATGAGGTTTTTTGTTTGAAAGCTTATTTAATCCCAATCCCAAAGAAGTAAGAATCTTCTCAGCTGTCTTTCCTTCTGTCTGTACTTCCATATAATACCAGGGTTTGCCTTCCCATCATGATTTGACCTTGGAGTTTCTGACCCCCACATTCACATGTTTTATTAATCGAAGTTATGATTTTTTTATGATTTTTCATTTGTGATAAGTAATCATTTTGATATTTTTCCCATCCTATCACCATAATATATATGATAGGTAACAATGAGTGTATTTATTTCTCAGATGTTAATAGTAGAACGTAAATATCATTCAGACAAGACGATAAAACCGAAGCAGCAAGCATTATTTTGGTATAAGGAGCATCTGTTTGGTGTCCTCATCAACTTGGTCACCATTCAGACCCTGAAGCTGATTGTGGGGTCGCCGAGACCACATTTCTTTGACACATGCAGCCCGAAGGAGGCTTTGACATGTCAAGGGTAAGTAGTATTATTTAACACGTCTTTTTATAGCAGTTTTACGTGCAGCATAATTTCTGTAAAGTTTGTTGATCAAAAATTCATATTTTGTTTTATATCATACGCCGACAGACGAGCAAGTATGTCATTTGATGGTTAGTGATCTCCACCGCCACTGTACACCCAAAATATTAGAATAGTTTATTACTACTATATTGTGCTGGTTGTATACAAAACAAACAAATTTGCCTTCGTGGCGCAATGGGCGAGTAGCCGGCTGCGAAGCGAGAGGATGTGGGTTCATTTAGGCATCAAGTAGGCATATTTGCGTCGTTATATTAGGTCTGTAGTTGTGACGTAATTTCTGTTCGTAGTTCAGAATACGTCACAACGTACACGTGCACGAAGGCGCACTGGCTGAGCCAATCAGACAAGAGTTTCCCCTCCGGGCACACATCATTGGCTGTACATACTGGACTACTATTGGCTGTAGGTATTGCTTTATATGTACATATATACAGTTGTATTTTTTTATATATTCGCAAAGGTTTCCGTATATATTATCAATCATCTAACTGACCAAAAAAGCCGTGGCGATTCTCAATTCGCGTGTGTTTGTTTTTTTTTGATGTGATGAGTTTATTTAAATGAATATTTTTTTTTGTAATACTTATAGCTCAAAGTAGGTTAATTTTCAAAAATAAGTTACACCCATTCCAAGGGTGTGACATCGGGGTTAAAAGGCTAAAACTTCGTTATTAATTCACCGATTTTGATGATTCTTTCACTAAAAATCATGTAATATTTTTTTGACAAATATAAAATTATTCAGTGATTTCTACCTATCATTTAACATTGAATTGCAATAGTATCGATTTAAAATTCTTTTTTTTATCGCCTCATTGGTCTTGTGGTGATGTGTTGAGGTTGGTAACCGTGTGTTCCTAGGTTAGGAAATCACAATTTATGTTTGAGTTTTCGAATCGAAAATCGCACGTGAATTACCCGGGTTTGCAAACTGCGCCCGGTATGAAGATATGCTCGACTCCTATCATATCATGGGGTGAAAATACGCTCGGTGTAAATGATGGAATTAATGATTACCGCAAGTCCACCATGGGAACAATTTAATCATGTAAATATATGGAAATTTTCGTACTGCTTTTATCTAGTCCAGTCGACAACGAAACGTTTTACATTGTTTTAGAATTTATAAAAATAATTTCAAATAGGTAAAAAAAGGTTTGTAGTAAATATGGATTCTACCTATTACCATAGCAAAATATAATAAAATTATTTTAAATATCTAATTATATGTGTCGCTAACACTCGGCGTAGGTAAATATAGGTGCAGTCTCAGTTGCACCTCTTCCTACCCCAGGATAAAAGCGTTAGCTTATGGAAAAAATAAAAACCTTTTCAAGTTTTTTGGATTCGGTTTTAAGGCTTCGTCAAACAGAAAGCGTACTTAGCGCGCGTCAGAGCGCTAAACTGACGTCGCGCTATGACGCCGAGTTGTGTTGTACTATTATAGTAATATACCGTCAAACAGAGCGCCAGCGCTGACAGAGCGTCGCGTACGGCTAGCCTTTATTATCAACTGACATAAAAAAATGGAGGGTTTTTTTATAGCATAGGCCGGCAAACGATCAAGTGGGTAATCTGATGGTTAGTGATCTCCACCGCCCATGTACGCCCACAATACCAGAAGAATCATGGGTGCGTTGCGGACCTTAAAGGAAAGGGATAATTAGGGATTGGGAAGGGGAGGGGAATTTGGGCCTCCGGATATCTCACTCATCGTACGAAACGCAGCAGCAAGCCGCTACTTTACGTCGTTTTTTTGTGAGACAGTGGTAACGACTCGGTCGAGCCGCCTCATTCATGCTGTAGACCAGTGTTTCCCAACCTTTTTTAGGCCATACCCCACCTTAACAGTTTTTTCTTAAATTTGTCACCGATATCTAGCGTTGCATTTAAATAAACCAAAGCGAAAGCGTTAAAGTCGTAACGAGTCCATTTTTAAATTGCCCCCTTAACTATCAAATTGCCCCCCTGTGGGGTGTGGGCCCCACGTTGGCAAACACGGCTGTAGACAAAACTGTCTACAGCGTGGCACTATCACTCTTCTTCTTCTTTTTATTTATGACTTTCGCAGTATTATGCATTTAGCCAGTGTCAAGTATAAATTATTCTCAAGTTATTTTTACAAGAACGATGAAACACGGGTGCGGTCGATTTCAAGGTCTTGTCGGAGTTTTGGTGTTAACTCCTTTCAGTACGATGCTTATATAATTCACTTATTTCAATGTTTCCATACACTGTTCATCACCGTCAATGTTTATTGAACAAATCCACGCCACTTTTATACAACAAACACAACTCTAAACAAGTTTATGAAATAAATTAAAATAAGCGATGAACTGCACTGTCAGAATTCCCGCCAAAACTCCCACTATCACTCGAAAATGGTTTTCAATTCGGCTATTTTTTTTCCAGTACTACCTACACAGAAGGGGTGCGAATCCCCGGAGTGGTGGGGTAGTGTCCACTCAGCTAGTGCTTCTGGTGACGGCGGTGTACTGCAGCGTGTCGCGGGTCACCGACCATCGACACCACTGGTGGGACGTGGTCGCCGGCGCAGTCATAGCCGCGCCCATCTTGTGTTACGTTGTGAGTCGCACTAAATCAAATCAAATCAAAATCTTTATTAATCATGTAGGCTAAGAAAGCGCTTATGACAGGTCAAGTACAGAAAATTTGTCATTAAAAAGACTAACTTAGAATTAAAATTAAGGGAACTTTGGACTAACCGCCGCGCTAAAGGCTGGCAGGAAAAGGCACACCAACAAGCATGGGAAAAGGGAGGGCATCCTTTAAAGTGAAGGGATTCACGGACTAGGATATGGAAATCGGGATAGGGCAAGACGGAGTAGGGTAAGTTTACAAAAAAAAATCTGTAAGGGTTTAAAAGGTAAGGAGATGTGTCGTGGACCTTACTGGCAGGAATATCCCTAGCCTACCTAACCTACCAACCTTTCTCTAGCTGCCTACTGATGACGACCCGAAGAAGAAAGGCACTGTACACTATTATGGTGCTGCCACACCGGTGTTGGAAAATGTTACATAACATTTTATAACAGCGGTGTGGCAGCACCATTTAGTAAACATTTCTTAACAATTTGTAACATTTTTTAACCGCGGGCGGCGGTACTTTTGAGAGCGTCGCCGTCAAAGAAGAAGGGCCGAAAAAAATGAAAAATGTTATAAAATGTTAGATTTAATGTTAGAAAATGTTTGTAAACATTTTATAACATCGGTGTGGCAGCACCATTAACCGACTTCAAAAATGCTATAATAAAACAAATTAAGTTTTTTTTTTATCCTGGCTCGGCAAAGTGACTACACTACACCTGATGGTAAGTGTAGCGCAATCCAAGAATAGTGTCGACCAACGATAAACATTATGTACATGGTAGGTCGGCAAGATCATGCCGGCCTGCCAAAGGGCCAAGGGGAAGGGGAAGGAAAAGGGATGGGAAAAGGGTTAGGATCAGGGGGCAAGCCCCCTGGGGAGAACCGGATACACTGGCTGACCCTGGAACGCGACCCACACAAGGTGGGCCACTATGGCAGGTTTTAGCACCAGTGTACGGTGGTCGCTATCCGGTCGGATACAAGTATCCTCCCACCAGCGAAAAAGAGCTACATTAGAATTTCGAGGGTATGTGAAGTGTACCAACCTGCATTAGGCCAGTGTGATGGACTTAGAAACTGAACTTCCATTAGTAAAGGATAGATAGATAGATAACACTTTATTGAAAAGCAATTTAAGGAAAAATACATAAAAAACTTATACATCATTGACAGCCTCCGTGGCGCAGTGGGCGAGTAGCCGACTGTGAAACGTGTGTGTGTGTGTGTGTGTGAATATTTGTCTGATCCACAAATATTTGTTTCGGGGTCTGGGTGTTGAGAGACCGAAAGTCTCTCGTAGTTCCTGATACCCACGACACAAGACTCGTATCTTACTGTGGGGTCAGGGCTATGTGTGTGACTGTTGGGTGTATTTATAAAAAAAAAAAAAACTATAACAATGTCAAGATGCGGTCTTATCGATAAAAGCGATCTCTACCAGACAACCTTAATCTTAGGATACCCGTGCCCAGCTGTGGGACGCATATTATTGATATAATCCACGCATATAATAAGGGATTAGGGATTGCAATCCGGCGTCATTTTCAATCCGGCCGGATCCGACCGGATTCCCATTGATCCGGTCGGATCCGGTCGGATCCGGTCGGATCCGGCCGGATTGATCGAGGCAGGATGATTTTCGCTTTTCGGTTTAAAATGAATTTGTCTTATAATTACAACTTTTTAGTTTAACCAACTTACGAACAAATAATTATTTTAAGAAGAATTTTAACTAATAATTGTCTTAGTATTCATTACATATTATAAGAAAATCAATGTTGATTTTGAAAAAAGGATCGTAGAAAACAAATAATGTTAATTGTGTCATCTGCTCGTTGACTTTTAATAGAGCTGCAAATATAGCCTGCGGCCAAAAAGGCCCTTTCAGCTTCTACACTTGTTGGCTTTATTGTCAGCAAATAATCATAAATAGCAGACAAGTATTCTCTTCGAACTCCGTCACTTTCAAATGTAGTCAATTTCTTTTTTAGTACTTTATCCAAATCTTTCTCTTTTTTAGTATGTATGCTATAACACATGGTTTCTTGCTGGATTTGTAATTGGAATCATTCCTGTAATGTCAAATCTTTCTTTAGTGATGGTGAATCTAAGTTCTCTTTCACTATTTCTACCAAGTTTTCTTTAGGGTCTTGAATAACTTTCCAAGATTTTTCTCATTTCTCATCGTATGACTTTTTTCTTTGACATAGTAAAGTACCTACTCATGCAACAGCTCTATTTGTATTATATCTTTATATTATTTAGCTAAAAATTGTAGCACCGGATCCGGTACATTGGTACCGGATCCGGTGGACGTTTAATGACGCCGGATCCGCCGGATTACCGGATCCGTTTTTCCGGATTGCAATCCCTATAAGGGATGTATTATTATTAAAGCTAATTTTTTTCTCAGGTACTGTACCAGTGCGGTAACTTCGAGTGTTCCGGCGTCAGTACAGACAACGAACCAACGGAAAACATACATTTTAATAATAAAGAGTCTATGGAAGCTAAAACTACTTAAGTATTAACTAAACTCCGTTTCAATTGAATTTAATAGCGATGAACAACTTTATATGTCTTTATATGTACATCCAAAAACACCCATAGATGGCGAAAGTAACTTGACAGCAAAAAAGGTTTGGGAATAGTGTATAAGCACTGTTGTGTTTCGGTTTGAAGGCCATTGAAGGACAGTGAAATTACTGGGCATTATGAGACTTAACATCTCATGTCTCGGGGTGACGAGCGCAGTTCAGTGCCATGCAGTGTTTTGTAATTCAAAGTTCTGTGTGGTGTTGCTTCTGTTTATGGGCAGGCGTGGCGCTTACCATCAGGCGAGCGCCTTGCTCGTCTCGTCATTCAATCAAATAAAAAAAAATTGTTCAAAATGTAGACACGAGCCTCGTTACATGTTATCACTTGTCATAAGAGTAAATGAATTTGTAATCGCTATTAAATTTGAAACGCTGTGGAGTATTTATCTACTTTATTGTAGGCAATAAGATATCTTTGTCAATTTTCAGTGACCACATTCCGTATCGATTGTTGAATTATCGATAATCGTTAACACCCAAACTCTATTTGCATTAGTGGATTAATATATATTAAAAAAACTTTTTTACGATCTACAAAAAAGGTTTGAAATAATTTTTAGCTAAGTCGACTCATTTATAAGTTTTTGTCATCTCGGATGATATTATCATGGTAGCTATCGAAAAAAAAAAAGATTTTTTTTGGCCCATCCTAATATACTATATGAAGTGGAAGTGGGCCGGTCATGTCTGCAGACGGACAGATGGTCGGTGGAGCAGACAGGTGCTAGAGTGGAGACCACGTTTAGGCAAACGTATTGTAGGGCGCCCGGCTACACGGTGGACCGACGACTAGAAAAAGATGGCATGTATGGCATGTTGAAATTATGGTATGAGTGGTAGAGCCACGCTGTAGACAGTTTTGTCTATAGCATGAATGGGCTGGCTCAGCCGGGTCATTACCACTGTGTCACAGAAAACCGACGTAAAGTAGCGGCTTAGTAGTACGGCTTACTACTGATTAGTTCATCGTTTTTGCTAGTTCTCACTCAAAATCCAATACGATTTTTATCGATAGTTTAACAATCGATTTCGTACGTCACTAGTATGTGATTAAACACGGGTGATGGAGGCAATATTTCATTTATAGGTTAATGGTGAAACACTTATTTATCAATGCTGGTCGTTGCATTATTTATTTAGTTAAATTTATTTTTTCGCCTAGTCAGAGTACTATGTAACTAGTTCATTCCATTTATCGATAAGTATGGCAAAGCCTAGTTTTAATATAATTAATGTAGGTCAGTCAAATAATCGACTCATTCGCCTAGTGGTATTGTACTAATGCATAGAAACCGGCGAGGTCCCGGGTTCAAATAGCTGGTGGCGTAGTCGAAATTTATATTTGGTTTTGTACATTGGAAAAAATGACACATGAGTTGCCGGGTATGGTCTTAGCTACACAACCTATCACATGGCACGATAATAACCTCATCGGACTGTGGATTCATTAGTTGTACCTCTGTCTACTCTTTTGGGGATAAAGGCGTGAGCTTATGTATGATAGTCAAAGGGTTTTTACGTAAGATAATATGACATATATTTGTGGAGATTACTAGATGAATATGAAAAAAGAGATTAATAAAATTATTATTTATTATATGTATTGATCGATAAATTAAATATTTCGGAGATTTTTGTTATACATGTAAGTTTGTCCAGATATAAGCAAAACTTACAAGTTAATGTAACTACGGCCTCAAAAGAACTATAGTAATTAAGAATAATAAATTATACTTTTATACACATTATTTTGTACACATTTTCAATATACGTTTTTAATTGATTTAATGTTTTATTTTGAGATTTAATGTATGTTCGCATACGAGGGACCTACCACCATTTATCCGAGCACGGCAAAGTGACTGCACTACACAATAATATGATGGTAAGCGTAGTGCAGTCCAAAAAATCAGTGACTTGCTCGCCTCGTCATTCAATCAAATAATTAAAAAATAGTGTGGGTGCACTATCCGTCGGTTTAACTATTAATAAGCAATGGGTCACTTTAGTTGTTTCCGGTGCTGGCTGGTTCGGACGAGTCGAATTGCTTTTAATAAGGGATTTGAATCTAAAATTGTAAAAATGTTGTTTATGAATCCTATTAAAAGTCTGTTCAGAATTTCAAATCGTATACGATTCATCAAAACTGCACCGTGTGAACCCGTTATATTATCTAAAAGTCAAAATCAGCAAATATATGACGGTTCCCATTAAACGATCTTAGTTTTATTTCCAAGATAGATAGCACAAATGAGCCTACTACAATACAGCACTACTACATACAGTTGACAGCCTTCGTGGCACAGCGGGCGAGTAGCCGGCTGTGAAACGACAGGCCGCGGGTTCGATCCCCGCACCGAGACAAACATTTGTGTGATCCACAGATATTTGTCTCGGGGTCTGGGTGTTGTGAGACCGAAAGTCTCTCGTAGTTCCTGATACCCACGACACAAGACTCGTATCTTAGTGTGGGGTCAGGACTATGTATGTGACTGTTGGGTGTATTTATTTATTATTTATACAGTTTGAAGGGCACACGTGCAAATAACTTCGTTTGATTCTTCGATCAAATGTATACAGGGTGTCCCAAAACTCAACGTCAAGCCGAAACGGGGTGACAGTATTGATTGTAACAATCGTGGGAAAAATCAGAAAAAAAATCTATCCCATGCCGTTTGAAAATTATGGGCATTTAAGAAAAACCTAGAAATTTGGTCAAACTGTAACAATTTTTCAGTTATTGTGGTAATTTTTTATTATTTTTGTTCATTTAAACTTAAGAACCGTAACCCTAAATAACATTCCTAGAATCACAGTCAAAAATAATGACATAATTGCCCCAAATTTCATAGAATTAATACAATTTGTTAAACTATGAATTTTAAATTTTCCAAATTTGTCGACTTTGAAAGGCCCTCCTTTAAAAAAACTACTACTACTACTAGTACTAGAGTGCCGTGGCAAGTGCCATTAAAAGGTGGCGCATTTAATCAGGATTGTAAAATGGTGCAATACTTGTTAGTTTCATACTAAAACAAACGAGTAAAAAAATAAAAGCCTCAAGTAACTCATGAATAGTGGACATGTTTGCCATGAGTGAGAGAGACAGATAGTGACGCCACGCAGTGAGACGGAGATGCATCGTTTAAACGAGTGCGAATGAAACAGATACAGACGCCATACCAAGCAAATGGCTACGCTACCAGTCTGACACCAGTTAGTACGTTTCGCTCATTCATCTACTGCGCACCTTTCCGTATACGCTTGTGTTGATTTAGTACTGACAACTTTGGCTTCTCTTATTGGACTTGGATTTTTGTGAATTGGACTTGTTGATTACATACCGGCAACTTTGGCTTCTCTCTTTTGGAATTGGACTTTTGTGTTGGCATCCTTGTTATCTACCATGCCTACGCGCTACACTTCACAAGAATATGCGAACATGCACCTCATTTATGGGGAATGCAGATGCAACGCAAGTGCCGCCGCTAGACTTTATCGTGAAAGATATCCAAATTTGGAGCGTTATCCGGATCACCGCGTGTTTGTTAATGTGCACCGTTCACTCACGGAGTGCGGCCATTTCCCGAATCAAATACGGGCTGGAGGTAGACCTCGCTTTCCTTAGGAGGAAGAAGTGTTGCAAGAGGTCGCAGATGACCCAAGTACTTCCGTTCGTGTAATTGAAGACAGAACGGGAATACCCAAAAGCACAGCACATCGTATTTTACAAAGAGCCGAAATGCATCCGTTTCACGTACAACGAGTTCAAAGCCTTCTCCCTCGAGATTATCCTGAAAGTTATTGATTATTCAAAAAATTCTCTGGTCAGATGAATCTACATTTAAAAAAGATAATTACATGAACTTACACAATTTTCACGAGTGGAGTGTGGAGAATCCACATTTAATTCGAGAAGACAGATCCCAGTATCGCTTTAAAGTAAACCTGTGGACCGGAATTTTAAACGGCAAAATTGTTGGGCCCTTTGAGCTGCCTGAAAACTTGAATGGCACGAATTACCTACATTTTTTACGAGAAAATTTACCAACTTTGTTAGAGGACGTACCACTAACAGATCGTCGCCACATGTGGTACCAACAAGATGGCTGCCCAGCGCATTACGCAGTGCAAGTGAGAGATTTCCTTGACCAGGAATATCCGGGAAGGTGGGTTGGACGTTCAGGCACTATCTCGTGGCCAGCCCGTTCCCCAGATTTAAATCCCCTGGATTTCTTTTATTGGGGAGTTCTCAAAGAAAAAGTTTATTCAAAACCCATTGAGAGCGTAGCTGAGCTGCGTGAACGAATTTCTCAAGCTGCTGAGGACATCAACTCTCGAGGATATGCCCGGCTAATAAGTAGATCTTTTTTAAGAAGATGTAGGGCGTGTATTGAGGCTGATGGCAAACAATTTGAACATTTGCTGTAATAAAAAATGATATTTCCCTATGTATCTGACTTTTATACAAATAAACCTAAACTAGGTCAAGATTTCTCATTATTTTATGAATTTTACTTACTTTTGTTGACTTTGGTAAAAGTGGCGTCACTATCTGTCTCTCTCACTCATGGCAAACATGTCCACTATCCATCTCTCTCATCATTTTGCCGTAAAATTAAGAACCTACCAAGAGCTTGTGCGAATAAAAAACATTTTAACTGAGTAAAATGGGTTATCAAAAATCGGGTTACTTGAGGTTTTATTTTTTTACTCGTTTTTTTTAGTATGAAACTAACAAGTATTGTACCATTTTACAATCCTGATTAAATCCGCCAACTTTAAATGGCACTTGCCAAGGCACTCTAGTGCACTACTAGCACTTTTTTTTAAAGGAGGGCCTATCAATGTCGACAAATTTGGAAAATTTTAAATTCGTAGTTTAACAAATAGTCTTAATTCTAGGAAACTTGGGGCAATTGTGTCATTATTTTTGACTGTGATTCTAGAAATGTTATTTAGGGTTACGGTTCCATAGTTTAAATGAACAAAAATAATACAAATTTACCACAATAACCGAAAAATGGTTACAGTTTGACCAAATTTCTAGGTTTTTCTTAAATGCCCATAATTTTCAAACGGCATGGGATAGATTTTTTTTCTGATTTATCCCATGATGGTTACAATCAATACTGTCACCCCGTTTCGGCTTGACGTTGAGTTTTGGGACACCCTGTATATTTGATCGAAGGTTTAATTGGTTGATTTCCATAATCTATCCAGATAATCAATCTAAGATCGTTTATTGCGAACGGCCAATAGTCAACTGATGTTTGTTACAATATATTTAATATTCATGGATTGCGCTACACTTAGCATCAGGTGTGGCGTAGTCACTGCCGAGCCAGGATAAAATAAAATCTTTATACCATATACCCGGCTTAACCTATATTACATCTGGCTCTGTAATATATTCTTTATTTATATAGCAGTAGATATGCCAGAGATAAAATATCGAAACTGGCTGCGAACTCCAGTGCAGTGAATAACAGTAAGTAAATAAATACAAACAAGTCACGCACATAGTCCTGACCCTAAAAGTAAGATAACGAGATTTGTGTAGTATCAGGTACCACGAGAGACTTTCGTTCTCACAATAGCCAGATCCGAAACAAATATTTGTGGATCACACATTTGTCTCGGTGCGGGGATCAAACCTTCGGCCTCTCATTTAATAGTCGGCTACTCGCGGAAACTGACCAAATATAATGACTATTTTATTTTATCGAATTTTTCATACTTTGTGAGTGGCAGAGCCACGCTGTAGACAGTTTTGTCTACAACATGAATGTGCTCGACGGTTCGTTACCACTGTCTAACAGAAAACCGACGTAAAGTAGCGGCTTGCTGCTGCGTTTCGTACGGTGAGCGAGATATCCGGATGCCCAAAATTAAAATCCGTTGAATAGTTAAAAAGATCTAAGCGAACAGACAGGGGAAGCGACTTTATTTCATCCTATGTAAAAACCGTATAGAATTCAAAGAAGTTAAAATGCATTCAAGCCAACCTACTCAAACAGCAATATTAATACAATTTAGCTTGAAACCGCAGTGAATCGCAATTAATTTCATATCAAGTCTGCAATTATAGCCCGTTTAGGTTCATTAATTTTCTTGTTTGCTTGGGCCGGTTAATAAATAATAAACAAAGACATTTATTATTGGTTAGGGTGCTATTCAGTACTTAAATATGTGAACATTATAATATTGTAGCTGTCAGTATAGTTAACGTATTATGTTTTTAAAAACCCCATTAGGTATATATTTCAGAAAGGATGATGTATACAAAAATAATCCTATACAAAAATCCGATTAAAAAAGCTAAAACGCTAAACAAATCAACATTGTATCGATGTTATTCATCATCATCTTCAGCCACAAGACGTCCACTGCTGAACATAGGCCTCTCCCAAAGATTTCCAGACCGACCTATTGGAAGCGGCCTCAATCCAGCGATTTCCTGCTATCTTTATCAGGTCGTCTGTCCACCTTGTAGGTGGACGTCCAACGCTGCGCTTGCCAGTACGTGGCCTCCATTCCAGAAACTTTCTGTCCCATCGGTTATCGGTTCTGCGAGCTATGTGGCTATGTTATTGCACTTTATTGAATTTATTTGGTCAGTCACTTAATATTGGTATATTATGTTCTAGCTTTCCAGTTTTTTGAGTCATTTTTAGATTGCTTCAACGGTACCTAGATTTTTGTATGGTGCAAATCACCAGGGTCATTGGCGTGGGCTAGGTATACTTTATCCATAATAATATACAGTCTATGCCTTAAGCTGCAATTACACTTCAGAATTTTGAATATGCATAATATATACATAGCCCTTACTACGTACGGTACCTATTTTAATCATTTAGAATCTAACACCGACCGAACTGCACTATGATTTGGTTCAAGTTAATTCTGTGTTTGGTATTCATTCAAATGGCATATACGAAGAATATTTTAACCGTAAAATTTATAAAAAGTTTTTTGATTAATGAAAGAAAACCAACGATTCTAACTTTCGGCGAACTGTGTTGGGGTAAAAGTAAGGACAAACTTTAAATTTGTTTAAAAAACTAGCTAGTTTTTACTACAGCATGAATTGGCCGGTTCGACCTGAGTGTTACCACTCACCGGAAAACCAATAGGACGTAGTGTATAATACAATGCGGTCTACAATATAGTAACTTGGTAGGCCTTAACTTATGGCGGAAGAAAACTATTGTGTCGTGTTGTGGCGTGTCGTGTCAGAATCATTGTAATATGATTGATCATCTAAATATGTAAAACTCAAGGCTACTTTGTATCCCGGAAAAAACAGATCACGCGGGCGGAGCCGTATTTCTAATAATTTTATTCGTAAACTGATACAAATTAAATAGATAGGTAGGTACATTTACAGGTTATTACAGAAATATACCTTACTAGCTTTTCCTCGCGGCTCCGCCCGCGTGGTCTACCCTATACCAATTTTCAACAAAATCCGTTCAGAATTTTCGATGTGATTGATGGATATCAAGATTCCTGTTTTATGCCAAGGGAGCATTTAATCGGGATAAAAAGTATCCTATCACCCAAGTCAGCTCATACCCTGTCTGTATACCAAATTTCATCAAAATCCATTCAGTAGTTTCAGCGTGATTGACGGACAAACATCCAAACATCCAAAGAAACAAACTTTCACATTTATAATATTAGTGTGATGTTATAAAACCACCAGTTTTATTTACTAACATGAGTGAAAGGCGAGAATAAAACAGTGTTTCTTAGTGTACAATATTTTTTAGTGTCTGCGTATATAATTTATCAGTCTTTCGAAGACAAATGTTTGTGAGATCCACAAATATTTGTTTTGGGATCTGAGTGTTGCGAGACCGAAAGACTCTCGTAGTTCGTGGTACTCACGAACTACAAGACTCTACGAGAACTACGGGGCCCACAGTAAGATAAGAGTCTTGTGTTAAAAATAAATAAATTATAAATACACTATACATGGTGTATTTATTATTTATTTATTTTACCAGGAACACCAATAATATATTTTTTTTATAGAAATCAAACTGGACTTGGCTAAGGAGATTTTTATGTTTGGAGGAAGGACATTCACGTCTACGTACTTCACGGACATTCGTTCAAAGAATCAAGACCATTTCGTCATGTTCCTTCTTGATTTAGATTGTTCTGAATCAAAACAAATTATTCAATGGGTAAATAATTCCTATAGAATTACTCCTGGACTTTCTACAATTAATTTTATACTGTCACTTTACCATATAATATAGTTCGGCTCAGTTGTGCACGTCTTATTATGTGTGCGTGAGCTTTTATAATATATGTCGGATCATGAGGAATACGGACACTCGATTGACGACCAAACAAAGATATTCTACAGTTATTAAAATAAGACACTGATTTGACCATCGTTTAATAAATTAGAATGTTTTGCCATTTTTGTAAACATGGACAATTGGCGCGAATAGCGTATTGCAGTCACGCTCACTCCTGTGTGTCTTGCTCATGCAATACATGCTACATCGCTCGCACCGCGCGCGGCAGTGGCGCCAGAGTTGTTGTCAAGGTGACATTATAGCTCCGCGCGGCACGCGCGCAATGGCGGCCAAAAACCTACGAACATTAATAATAGAACTAAACATTTCATAAAGTTTATTAAAGCCAAATCAAGTCTAGCTCCGTCCGCGTAATAATAGGAAATTGCTAAAACTATGGCAAATTAAGGTCATTTAAGTACAGTGTTAATTAGTTATTACAATTGATTGTCAATGTTGTGATGTGTTAATTAGTTATTACAATTGATTGTCAATGTTGTGATTTTAGAACCGCGAAGATTGTACTTCCGAGCCGGTGGTAATTTAAAAGAGTGAATAAACAATAATGTGATAATCCTGTGTTGTCATTATTGAGACTTATCGTAACGCAGTACAGCTTGACTACAATGACTAAAGAGTAAAGGAGGGTGTCAAATCCCTCCTCTGACACAACTCCATGGAGTACACCGCGAAATCAGAAGTGGGATGGGCTCCACAGCCTGTCTATTGAACACGCCCAATGAATTGCAACTGTCTAAAAGTAATTCGGTGAGTCTATTCCAATTTATTGGATTATTGTTAAAAATAAAAATCGCAAGTAATATTGCCGTGTGATGAGTTGGATCACGGTGGTTCATGGTGTGGCAGTCCAGTACCATACAAAAATGTATCTAGTGTGAAATCATTGCATTGCTGAATTTAATGGTGTTCAGAAATATAAATGAATAATTATCTACCTGACAATTAATAAAATTATTGCACTACTGAATTTGATGGTGATCAGAAATATAAATTAATAATTATCTACCCGACAAAATGTTTTATATGTTCACATAATATTTTCATAACTGTTCTTGCATATCGCAATGAGAAATTCTAAAACTTTTTATTCGTGTATTGTCTGAAGACATTAAATCTTAAATCATTTACATGGTCTTCTTATGTGTTTCATGTTCAACCGGATTATTATGATGTGGCACCGGCACTGGAGTTCCCGATCGCTGAACCATAACGCGGTACCCACGCTAAGCTTTGCGGGATGATGATCGAACGCATTTGAGTATTGAGTTATACGTCGAGGATTTGGTGAGATCGTTTCATTTTATGTACATCACGTATAAAAAATAATTTGAAGTACCTACGTTCTATAGGTTTTGTAGAATTGTTAAAATGTGGCGACCCATCGCTATAGCGATTGCCTACCAAAATCAAAATGGTTTTCGCTGTTAAGCAAAGCTGTGGAATCACCGTTCGCTAAAAACCTAATGCAGGGAATCTATTTCATTGCATTTTACATCAATCCATATTGATGTCATTACAGATGTGAACAATAATTTATTTTTACAATTCTTTTATTTAACTACGACCTGTGATTAATTGAATTAGATCTTCGCTACAGTTCTATTTTTGAAAAGATAAAAATATTAAGAAGTTATGCTTTAGGCACACACGAACCTAGAATAACCATTTTTTTAATGTTCTCCTTCTGTATTTCTTACATGTTCAAACGAGTGACATTCCTGTGGTGAGCCTGGCGCTGAGGTTGGGAAATTCATCTGTCCAGAAGAATTGTCCGGTCTTTTGTCTGCATGCCCTGCTGAAGGACATCTAAGAACAGATGAGTATCCATGTGAATTAATTCATAATAAGCGTTTTCTTCACAAAGGTTAAGTGATTGTTTAAATTAGTCAGGATTGGTCGATGCGGATAGGCATCAGGCTGCGGGTTCGATTCCCGAACCCAAGACAAAAGTTTGTACAAAATAAATACTAGAGTTAGGTGTACTGTGGAAGTACCTAACCCCACAATATTTTGTTGTCACATACACACACACACACGCACACACAGCCTTATTTATCTCTTTAGTTGCCTATGCAAAGTACCACACTGAGCACGCGTGGTCTTGCAGAATGGCCGGAACAAAGCAAATCAATCATTAACCAAAAGAAAGAAAGAAAAAGAAAAGAAAGAAAAAGAAAAGAAAGAAAAGAAAAAAAAAAAAAAACGTCTTGACTGTAATTGAATTTCCAGTTAGATAAGGCAGTGCACTTAAGATATCTTTGTGTAGTGTTGTAACAACAGTAACTCTTTAAAGAATAAAATGTCTGGAGAGTGGTACCTCTGAGCTAAACCATGAGTTACCCTTGAGCTAACCGCGGGTCCTTGATGTATCCACAAGTGAACCCTGAGATACCGTAGGGACGCCTTTGGAACCATGGGTAGACATGTATACACCATAAATTCTAAAATAATAAATCAATGCACTTGAGATATCTTTGTGTACTGTTGTAGCAACAATAACCCCATAAAAATAAGCAACATGGGTTGCTTACTTATACCTACTTAAAAGGAGTTATTTCTCTTCAAACACTGTCTATGAGAAATAAAATTAAAAATGCAAGGATGCGTGGAGACATTTGCATTTGATAACAAAATATAAAACGTATAAACTGCGTGGACCACGGCGTACAAGACCGCTCAGAACCACGACAGTAAATAACAATCTACGAGAACATTGTCTTAAATTATTTACTACTCATATGAACGTTATTTTTATTACATACTTGCTGCGATATCTATAACTTAGTTAGTCCCTGTGTTTACGATTACCAATGTGACCAAGGTATAAAAATACCAGCTGATAACTTGATTGTTGGAATCGGTTATCAATAATAATTGATAAGTTCAGCCTACATTATGCTAAGGTACAGAACTTTTTGGACTCATTTTGTAGTAACAACTTCAACTACAAACAAGTTATCAGCTAGTGTACCTATGAATGGATACCTAGCTCAAAGACAAAACTCTCATTTTCAGCACCACGACTGGCGCAGAGCACGCGCCGCCCTGCAGAATGGCCGTGTCGGATCATGAGGAATACGGACACTCGATTGACGACCAAACAAAGATATTCTACAGTTATTAAAATAAGACACTGATTTGACCATCGTTTAATAAATTAGAATGTTTTGCCATTTTTGTAAACATGGACAATTGGCGCGAATAGCGTATTGCTGTCACGCTCACTCCTGTGTGTCTTGCTCATGCAATACATGCTACATCGCTCGCACCGCGCGCGGCAGTGGCGCCAGAGTTGTTGTCAAGGTGACATTATAGCTCCGCGCGGCACGCGCGCAATGGCGGCCAAAAACCTACGAACATTAATAATAGAACTAAACATTTCATAAAGTTTATTAAAGCCAAATCAAGTCTAGCTCCGTCCGCGTAATAATAGGAAATTGCTAAAACTATGGCAAATTAAGGTCATTTAAGTACAGTGTTAATTAGTTATTACAATTGATTGTCAATGTTGTGATGTGTTAATTAGTTATTACAATTGATTGTCAATGTTGTGATTTTATAACCGCGAAGATTGTACTTCCGAGCCGGTGGTAATTTAAAAGAGTGAATAAACAATAATGTGATAATCCTGTGTTGTCATTATTGAGACTTATCGTAACGCAGTACAGCTTGACTACAATGACTAAAGAGTAAAGGAGGGTGTCAAATCCCTCCTCTGACACAACTCCATGGAGTTCACCGCGAAATATATAATATTATGAAATTACATACAACATTCCTATTTAAATATATTACGATATGACATGTAAAAATAATTTGAGGACAAAAAAAATCAATATAATGCAAACTAACACACGTTACGTTACTGTTTGTATGAACGGAAACTTTGAACATGATTTTGACTTCTTTCAAAAGGTCGTATTAAATTGAAATTTGGCATACTTATCAAGGACCAATTCAATATTTTAAAAAGAATATATACCAATATATAAGTAATTATTTTTTCTATAAAATGAAAAATAAATAATAGTTTAAAAAAACTACAAAATACGCTCTTATAGAAAATCTGAAAAAAGGATATAAATTGTAATAAATTTGGAGAAAAAATGGTTCTGAAACATTTATTCATTTATTTAGTTAAACATCTAACAAATTATGTATACAGTTATTGTATCTACAGTACAAATCACGAACACATCAACGTGGTAGAACCACGTTGTAGACAGATCAGGCCCATCGTGTTGTTATGTAACTTAGTCTCCCAGAAAACCAAAGTGAAGTTAACAGCTTGCTGCTGAGTTTCGTACGGTGAGTAAGATATCCGGAAGCTCAAATCCTTTTAGCCATCCCAATTCATATATACATATTAGGTCTGGGTGTTGTGGGACCGCAAGTAGCTCGTAGTTCCTAAATACAGGTTAACCTAGTGTGGAGTCAGGACTAAGTGTGTGACTGTTGGGAGTATAAAAAAGGAGTTTTATCATTTTGTTTTATGCAGGCTTCGGAAAGAAATATCTTTCGATCTCCATACCGCTGGCTGGTGATGTCCAACTCTACTGGACTAACTCAGCTGCAGAACAGTCCAGTTCTTCTTGACAGTGACGTGGTTCTGGCTCAGAGGACTAAGGGTGGCTTCACATTAGTCGAGAGTAATTATTTTTTTTAATATCTACTGCGCAGATGTTTAGCATTTTGTTTAATGTCCTTTGATGTGATCACGGAAGGAAATGATGAGTTGCACATCTCAGAGTCCCGTACACAAAGGGAGCTAATGGAACCCTATTAACTACTAAGCCTCCGCGCGCCGAGGCAGCTGTCTGTCTGTCATCTTATGAACATATGTAGACGACTGTTTTCACATAATATATTTACAATGTCCTGATATTTTTTTTTTAATCTTGGCTCGGCAAAGTGACTACACTACACAGATGGTAAGTGTAGCGCAATCCAAGAATAGTGTCGACCAACGATAAACAATGTGTCCATCGTAGGTCGGCAAGATCATGCCGGCCTGCCAAGGGGCCAAGGGGGAGGAGAAGGAAAAAGGATGGGAAAAGGGTTAGGATCAGGAGGCAAGCCCCCTGGTGAGAACCGGATATACACTGGCTGACCCTGGAACACGACCCACACAAGGTGGGCCACTATGGCAGGTTTTAGCACCAGTGTACGGTGGTCGCTATCCGGTCGGATACAAGTATCCTCCCACCAGCAATATAATATCGCAACAAATAATAAAAAATAAGGGTATGGATATAAAACCCTCGTACCCGAGTTCGGTTCGCACTTGACCGGTTTTTTGTACGTTCTTACCACCAGTATAAGTTTTGCTGTTTATAATTTAACTGTAAGGTGTGGTGTGCAATGAATTATTTCTATTTCAGTTTGTCACAATATTGTAATTCGTCACAATATTATTGTAAAACTTACCTTTTCCAGTACATAAGACGTCACCAAACGGTACCTTGGTGTCAACCCCTCGCGGCATCTACAATGGCAGTTACATCGACTTAAGAATGCATAGAGAGCTGTTTCGAAGACGCAGAGATTTGATGGGCCATCCCCTTACGATGTCCAATGTCATACAGGACAGCAACTCGACTCAATACCACTTACCTAGGGAGGATGCTTTGTAAGATTGAATGAATAAATAAATACACCCAATAGTCACACACATAGTACTGACCCCACACTAGGTTAACCTATATCGTGGGTGTCAGGAACTACGAAGGACTTGCGGTCCCACAACACCCAGACCAGAAACCAACGTTTGTAAATTACACAAATATTTGTCTCGGTGCGGGAATCGAACCCACAGCCTCTCGCTTCAGAGCCAACTGCCAACTTATTTATTTTTGAATGGCTTTAAACTTATATATTTTTGGACGGATTTACATTTTTTGTGCTGCAGTATTGCAGCAATAATATATAAATGCTAAGTCACTAACATTCATAAAATTGGAATGGCACAAATGTGTATGCTCTTTTAGAAGTGAATACAACATGCTGAATATGTATTATATATTATTATAATAATTTCGGGAAACCGTTCATTATATACTTAATTTTTTGTAGGCAGCTCCAAAACGACGTGATCCCAAAAATTTCGTGGAAGTTAACACGACTTGTATTTGAGATGGTGAATGCCACACCACAGTATATATTCAGCTATCGATGGGGGTACAAAGTGAACGGGACGTGGTCCGGCATGATCGATGATTTGAGAACGGCTAAAGCTGACTTGGGTAAGAGTTTTATAAAATAAATAAATAAATACACCCAACAGTCACATACATAGTCCTGACCCCACAGTAAGATACGAGTCTTGTGTCGTGGGTATCAGGAACTACGAGAGACTTTCGGTCTCAACACGCAGACCCCGAAACAAATGTTTGTGGATTACACAAACATTTGTTTCGGTGCGGGGATCGAACCCGCGGCCTCTCGCTTCACAGCCGACTACTCGCCCGCTGCGCCACGGAGGCTGTCAAATACCTACACAGCCTACGCTTGCTACGCTCACGGCAGTCATCCTACCGTAAATCATGTCAAATTGCGTACCAAATGTAATTATTTGAAATCTAAATTATGTCGACTGTCGTCATTTTTCATCACGACTTCACAATGTTAGAAGTAGATATATTTATTTTATTTTGGAATGTAACTGAGATCAACTTTATGCCTTTCGAATGATAAAAGCCATTAAAATCGGATCATTCTGTAAAAGTTATGATTCCCAAGATGGTAGGTCCCTTGTATGCGAGAGGCCGTCTGGGTTGGTAGGGTAAGCAGGGGGAATGGTGCTCATTGGGTAATGCCGCGCACCCCTATAAGTCTATGAAGATAGTGCATAACAACATGCCACCATACGTAGAACGGGGGAGGTGAAGTGCCTCTAACACATAGCAACGCGCAGAGGCAGTCGGCTGGTAGCAAGTGACTGTGAAATGCATTTGTTTGTATGCGGCTGCGCTGAACTAATTTTCGTCAAGATCTTTTTTTCGGTAAGTTCAGAATTTTGATATTTATTAAATTGTTGACATAGCTTTCCTAGGTATTTAATCATTCTATTTTGTGATGAATTATTCAATTTTCAACAATTGCTTTTCAATGTTTGTTTAATTTAAAGTTAAATTCAAAACGACCGTTTGGGGTTATCCCGCTCACATGAGCGCCATTACCCCTTAGTGACTTCTTTTTTTATTGTTATAGACATGCACAGAAATCGCCAAAGAACAACCGCTGAAGCGGCTGGGAACGAAGAAAACCTTTAATCTGCAACCACTATGATAAATATTTTACAAGAAAAAGAAAATAGAAATATTGCCAAACTTAATAACACTGCAAAGAATAAAGAAATAAAGCCAAAGAATGAAATAAAAATATGAAAAAATCTTACAAGAGAAAATATTCAAAGAAAGTTGAAGAGCAAGAAAATATTTGTGACGACGACAGTGACGACGAAATGAATGTGGGCGATGAAAATTATGAAAAATGCATTATTTGCGAGGAATTTGGAAAAAATAACGAGATGTGGTATCGTTGTACAACATGTGGGCTGTGGTCTCATGCAACATGATCAGGATGGGATTCGGTAGAAGGATACATCTGTGATTTATGTGCTTAACGATAAAATCTTATAATTTCTATTTCTGTTTTTGGCTTTGTTTACCTTTAAAAAATCTGATCTCAGGTATAAATACAAATATTTGATGCAATTTTATGATTATAGACTGTGTTTTAATTGTATACTTTGATCTTATGCTTATTTGCTAATGATAATGGATCTTACTTGTTATATGGCAAAGAAACAGGCTTGGGCGTCATTACTCCTTCGCCTGAGCGGCATTACCCAATGACAGGGGTAATGACGCTCAAACGTCCTTTTTTTTTAAATGTTTACTATTGCTAATGATTTTAAGTTAAATACGATTTCTTTTAAAAAGATGATTAATTAATAGTTAAATTTTATGTTAATGTTTTAAATTTTAAAATAAAACATATAATTAAAAAAATATAGTGTTTTTCCTTAAGTGAACGCCATTCCCCTGCTTACCCTACCACCGCTTTGTCTATTTCTGCCGCCAAGCAACAGTGTGTAAGCACTGTTGTGTTTCGGTTTTAAGGATATTGAAGCCAGTGAAATTACTGGGCATTATGAGACTTAATACTTTTCTCAGGGTGACGAGCGCAGTTCAGTGTCATGCAGTGCTTTGTAATTCAAAGTTCTGTGTGGTGTTACTTCTGTTTATGAGCAGGCATGGCACTTACCATCGAGCGCCTTGCTCGGGTCGTCATTCATTCAAATAAAAAAAGGTACTTATTGTGCGTGTTCATCGTTAGCGGAGATCAATCACCGTCAGATGACCCCGTTGCCCGGTCTATGGTATAAGAATGTACTTTGTTTCGTCTCTGCATCACCCGTAGGTTGACTGTTAGAGAATGCCTCTGGCATTAAGTCCGCCTTTATACATCGCTGCTTCAAAACAAAAGGGCCACAACGCGAATAGACCTAATTTTACAGGAGAGCCATTTAAAGTTTTCAAAATCAGTTTTTGTATAATTTCTCTGTGATTTTAAAACTGATAAATAGGTGTTATACACTGTTAGAAAGATATTTTTAATCTGCTTTTAATGGTTAATTCGGTTATGTGTATTTTTTTCTAAAAAAAAAGTAATGAGCAGATATGTCTCTTTTGTATATAAAGATATTGTTTGAATTATGGGGAAAATTTAACAAAACAGTCACAAGTTTTAATAATAATATGTATTCATGGTTCATTTTGTACCATAGCTTACACAAATTAGAAAAAATATATTATAAACCAAAGAAAGTGACCATGTCACATAAAAATAATTACTAAAACAACTTTTTCTTCTGTGAAATATAAAGAAATGCTACAAAAACATTACTTTCTTTTGTAGAGACTATCCCGCCCACACACCCGCCACTGTAACTCCTGTGCACCAGGATCAACAGTGGCATGCATTTTTGTCGACACCGAGCAGTGAACCTTGGCGAGTCTCTGGAAATGCCTAAATGTCTTTGTCCCGCAACGAAATTAATCAGGTTAGGGAAGAGTTGGAAATATTAATTGTCCACTTCCCTCCATAGCAAAGCGGGAGTCAAAATAATGAATTGAGGAGGTATTAACCTCAAGTGTAAGGACATTTACAACTGGAGAAGCCAGATGTAAAGCACCACGGATGTCATTAAGTAGGTCCTATCACGCGAGCTGTTATACTTGATTCCAATAATAGGTATGGCAAAAACGCCGGAAAGCACGGAAATTCTTTCTAGTCTCCACAAGATCCATATAGTATACAGCTCCAGATGTTATTTGCATACTGTCTAACATAATGTTGCGCTCATGTTGCCAGAGACTACACTCCCAAAGAATATGATTTGCGGATTGCTCATACCGGCGGTTAAGTGTAGAGCATGGGCACGCAGCCAAATCAACCAACCTAAATGAAAACAGTTTTAACTTAAAGTTGCCATGACCCGTGAGAAATTGGGAAACACAATAATCAACTTCTACCCAAGTTTTTGTTAGACGATCGCAAACCAACGGAAAGTACTGCTACAGATGCCGTCCCTTAGTAGAATTGTCTCATCGCCATTGCCATTCGTTTAGTAGATCGTTGTAATTTTCGGAGCACGATTTGAAAAGTCGACTGATTCTTAATAGCTCCCGCGACGTAAGAAAGCTTTTGTCCATATTTTCTTTCGTACAGTAACAGGTACATAGCGGTGCGACGCTGCACCTCCAGATCGACTGGAAGTACACCCGCAAGGACACCAAAGCTTCGGTGCTAACTGTTCTATACGCCTTACACAAGAATATCAACGCCAGGCGTTGGCTTTGGAGCAGTTTTCTTCGTACGGCACCGATAGTAGCCCTATCAGCCCAAACAGGTGATCCATAGCAAATACATCCCAAGTAAATAGCTCCATAGATGACTTTTAATGTGCTAAATGATAGACCCCACGTCGAAGTTGATATCCTTGTCAAGGCATAAAAATTACGTTTATACTTTTCTCACACGTTTTTAATATGCTCCAGAAAAGAAAAAAATCGTTCTAAAACTAGCCCAAGGTAGCAAACCGATTCTTTTCTTTTAACTAAAACGTTGTTAAATGTTATTCGTGGCGGTGATTTCAGAGTGCCCTTTAAAAGTAATTGGTAAGTTTTAATTTAAATTTGAAATTACTAAACAAATACAAACAAAAACAAATAAAAAATCAATAAACTGAAATTGTATTGACTATCAGGAATGGAACCACTGTCCGAGGAGTCATTCAATGCTGGTGCGTTATTCATCTTCTCAATACAGGGATCACTTTCAACGTCGCTGTTTTTAAATAAAGTTTCATCATTGTCATTTGGCTGCTTGATTTGGTTTTTGTACTTTACCATGTTGAGTATCCTATGCGCTCAATTGTTCACTATATAAAAAATAA
The DNA here is from genome assembly GCA_949126905.1 of Amorpha juglandis. Taxonomy (NCBI): domain Eukaryota; kingdom Metazoa; phylum Arthropoda; class Insecta; order Lepidoptera; family Sphingidae; genus Amorpha; species Amorpha juglandis. The sequence goes on from OX421383.1 coordinate 2,952,484, forward strand.
TTAAAACAAATGTTAAAATGCATAAAATAAACCTTTACCTTAATAAAAGAAACTTACAATAAAAATAATAAGCAAAAACAGTCTATTTAATTATAAAATAACATGATTTTACTTTTAAAAATAAATATACAATGCAAATGTATATCAAAATAATAACTTTTATTCATTAATAATTACTATAACCTAGAAAAAATCACCAGCAAAACGGACGTATTCCTAACATGTCCCTTTTGAAACAACGTAATTATTATCTCCTAAATGCATCTTCTATGCAAAACATACTTATTTCAAAATATGGTACTTTTGTTTTTAAATTGTTATTACAACTCCTATAAAGTGTTATAGACAAAACAGGCTTTTTTGCAATTTGGTCCTTTTGATTAAGTAAAATATGTGATACTTACATGAATATTATATGCAAAACGGACGTTTTTCAAAATATGGCACTTTTGTTTAAATAATAAAAGTTTAATCAAGGGATTTTTTAGCGTTATGGCCCTTTAGCACGAAACAAACGTGCACTTTCGTCAACGTTCGGGCCGCAACTCACAAAATGGCAGCTTTGCACATATGTTGCAGCGTAAATTCGAAAATACAAAAAAGACGTCAGTAGTATTTTTATTGCTTAAAGTGAGAAATTCATGGGGATCTTTTTAAATTATGAAAATATAACCGACAACATTTGAATTTTTACAATAAAAAGGATTTTGAAAATTTTTGATTTGTGGCCCTTTTGTTTTAAAGCAGCGACATGTTTTTTGTATATAAAGTTTAAATAAATAAATAAAAATATAACACAAAACATACCCTCCGCAGGTACAGACTGCATAGTCGACTCGCGCCGTCTCGCCTTCGTAACATTTACAGACTCTGTGGCGCCGTACCGGGTGAAGTTCATATTCCGCCAGCCCCCGCTAGCGAACGTCGCGAATATATTCTCACTGCCGTTCAGCAATAACGTATGGCTCGCTCTGATCATCTGCTGCTTAGCCTCTACAGCTGCTGTTTATTTGGCTTTTAAGTGGGAAGCTAATTTGGAAAAGGTGTGTATGTGTGTGTTTTTTTTATAGCATAGGCCGGCAAACGAGCAAGTGCGTCATCTGATGGTAAGTGATCTCCACCGCCCATGTACGCCCACCACCAGAAGAATCATGGGCGCGTTGCCGACCTTAAAGGAAAGGGATAATTAGGGATTGGGAAGGGGAGGGGATTTGGGCTTCCGGATATCTCACTCACCGTACGAAACGCAGCAGCAAGCCGCCACTTTACGTCGGTTTTCTATGAGACAGTGGTAACGACCCGGTTGAGCCAGCCCATTCATTCTGTAGAAAAAACTGTCTACAGCGTGGCTCTACCACTCATAATAATGTGTTACAGAAAGGTTTTTAACACACTTTTATTAGCTTCAGACGTATGTATGTTTGTATGTTGGTAGGTTTGTCTGTAACTTGTCTTTGAAAGTGATTTTGACCTACTTCACAACGTCGGATAAAATCTTGACATCGCGATGTAGATGTGCCAGTGGCGCCATCTCATGATTTTTTCTTGTCAACTTGTAGCTTAAATGCAATAAAGGTGGCGCTGGTTGTTTTGTTGTGTTATTTTGATACGAGTTTAGAACAAAATAAATAAATATTGTAAAAATTAAAACTTCCTTAAATATTTCATTGAATAATTGTTATAAATTACAAATTTATTACCTACAACTGTTATTAAAATTACTTCAGTAGTAAGGGATGTTCGCAAAACACTTTTTTTAACACGCTTTTTTATATTATTTAAAATTTGTGGCAGCAATATAATAGAACATTGGATTATAGTCTACATGACACATTAAAATAAAACAAGAAAAAATCAAGAGATGGCGCCACTGGCACATCTACATCGCGATGTCAAGATTCTCCAGCGAATCATTACCTCCGACGCTTTGTATGAACTGTGGGTGTCGTACGATTGATCGGATACAGTTTTACAAATGGCTTGTTAAACAAGCCATTCGTAAAACTTGTTTCTTTCCTACCTCCTTCGTGACATTTTTACGTTTCAGCGAATTTTCCAATCACAAAGATTCGAAAGGAGTTTCACTTCAAAAAATGGTAAAAAAAATAAAAACACAAAGAAAAAAAAGTAAATGATAAAAAAAATGAAAATACACCTTTTATAGAAAATCAAACTAAAAAATTAAAAATAAATAATAGTTTAAAAAAACTAAAAAACACGCTTTTACATAAAAATAAACTAAAAAATAAAAAATAAATTTTAATGAATTCGAATTAGGAATAGTGTACAAAATTTTAAAATATATATAAATTAAGAATAGTGTAAATAAGAAAAAATATGTATTTTATTGTAAAAAAAGCGTGGGGTGCATGGTGTCAATAGTTATAAAAATATTTTATTGACAGATATGAGAGAAGGATCATCATTTTGATAATGTCTTAAAAAGCACCCCACGTTTTTTTACAATAAAATACATATTTTTTCTTATTTACACTATTCTTAATTTATATATATTTTTAAATTTTGTACACTATTCCTAATTCGAATTCATTAAAATTTATTTTTTATTTTTTAGTTCGATTTTTTTTTATCCTGGCTCGGCAAAGTGACTACGCTACACCTGTTGGTAAGTGTAGCGCAATCGATGAATAGTGTCGACCAACGACAAACAACGTATCCGTCGTAGGTCGGCAAGATCATGCCGGCCTGCCTAACCGCTTCTTCGCACTCCGTTTAAAGGATCCTATATTATAGGAAGGAGGGAACACGTGCGTCGGCAAACTATTCCACAATGGTCCGGCAGAAGTAAGATGTAGCGAACTTTTTATCATAACTTATATCGTCATTTAAAGATCGTTACATACACCTGACAGTGAGTGTTTATGTATTGGACCTTAGTTGGCTGCTAAGTTTATGCTGGTGGTAGGATATTCATATCAAATATATTAAAAAAGATGGGATTTAAATATAATACTACATTCGTAGTATTAACCGCAGACCTGATATCATTTATGCCCGCAACGCACCTATAGATAGTTTGCCTTATGAATCAGCGGACATGATAGACTGTTCGTTGATTGAATACCTTACAACCGCTGGTGGGAGGATATTCGTATCCAACCAGATACCGACCTGACGACGAAGTAGGTATTAAAACCTGCCAAAGTGACCCACCTTGTATGGGTCGCGTTCCGAGGTCAGCCGAGGTATATCCTGTTCTCCCGAGGGTCTTGCCCTCTCTTTCTATACCTTTCCTATCCCTTGATCCTTCCCCTCACCTTTGGCCCTGGGAAGAGATACTACAGGGATCGCCAGTATCCCATTAGCAGAGACCTCTGGAGTTCATTCCAAGGGTAAAAAAAAAACACATAACAGCCTGTAAAGATACGTTCCAGCTCGGCGACAACCGGAAGACCGTGGACCGCAGCAATAGTGTCACAGGATACTGAATTGTATTTATTAAAGTGGAAAGCCTTGCGAACAGCGACAGTGTTGAAATACACAGAAATCAGTTGTGCTGCTGTGGTTGATGTTATCTACTGTGGCTGTGCTCCACCAAGCTCGAATCATACCTTTAGTCTTGATTGCTTTTAGACCCACAGGCAAACCTAAGTTGGATGAAAATATGCAATAAGATTTCAACCCACATCAAGTAAAAATTTAGAGATTAATTTTACTTTGATAAATTTATTAGATTTATTTAAGTAGGTAAATTCCGTATTTTACAAAAAACAACATAAATTGAAGATTTCCCACGTCCAAATATGCATAATAGAACTTTAAATTATTGATTTATATGTTATTGAATTTAGCAAAATAAAATTTGTATCTCAATTGTTACTTGATGTGGGTTCAAATGTTATTGCATATTTGCATCCAGTTATTCCGTCTTGGTCGTAGTCACCCGCGAAAGGGCAAATGTAGTCCATGAGCTGATCGACCCTTTCGTCATTAAGGCTAAAAAACACGAGTATTTCAACTACAGAATATCTCGATCCCAGGATTCACAATACCTAACTGGCAACATAGGAGATGCCTTGTTGCTGACAATGAGTGCAGTCAGCCAACAAGGATGTGTTATAGAATCGAGAAGAGCACCAGGTTTGTTATATATTTAAGCCATATTTATTTTTGTGTTGTTATACAGATCCGCTGTAAACAGTTTTGTCTACAGGAGAAATGAGCCCGCCTGACAGGGGTGTTACCATAGTCTCACAGAAGACTGACGGAGGCTTTAGTATTTCGGTCAGTGAGTGCAGTATGATTATATGCAGTACTACAAAATTGAAGGTACTGAGTGATGTTTCTATTGTTGATGAGGAGGCCATTCACTTAACATCATCCGAACGACATTTCGTCTCGTTATTCGGGCAAACTATTTTCTTAAGTCGTAGAGCCATGCTATGTGCTCTAGTGCTTTGTAATTCGAAGTTCTGTGTGGTGTTGCTTCTGTATAAGGGGGGCGTGGCGTTTACCATCAGACAAGCGACCTGCTTATCCCGTTATTCAAGATAATAAAAAAACTACTTGATAACTCTTCCTAAGAATGTTTAAGACAGGTGAAATTTACCACCCGCATTAGGTCAGCGCGGTAGAAGGCTTTAATACAGTGTTTCCCAACGCGGGGCCCACGACCCACAGGGGGGCAATTTGATAGTTAAGGGGGGCAATTTAAAAATGGACTCGACACGACTTTAACCCTTTCGCTTTGGGTTATTTAAAGATAATTTATTTAGATATCAGTGACAAATTTCACAAAAAAATGTTAAGGTGGGGCATGGCCTCAAAAAGGTTGGGAAACACTGCTTTAATGCCTTAAGTTCATAGAGGAGGCTCGTGCCCAGCGTTAGGTACGATACAAGGCTGGTAATGTTTAAGAACTAGTTCAGTGGGTGTATAACATAGGTCCTAAGTAATAATATTTTCTACCAGGTCGAATTATGCTGTTCGTGATATTTTCGACGCTGATGGCGTTGTACGTGGCGTACTCTGCCAACATCGTGGTGCTGCTGCAGGCGCCTTCAAACTCCATCAAGAGTCTGGCAGACCTAGTGTCTTCTAAAATAACCCTCGGAGCTTACGATATTGATTATAATCGTTTTGTTTTTTCTGTAAGTATAAGAGTATACTTGGATTTAGTTCTACTGATCGAGGAAGACCATCACTAGTTTCTACTAAGTATCTAATTGTCAAATAAATCCTACTAATATTATAAATGTAAAAGTTTGTTTGTTTGGATGTTCGGATGTTTAGATGTTTGTCCTTCAATCACGCTGAAACTACTGAATGGATTTTGATGAAATTTGATATACAAACACTATGAGCTGACTTGGGTGATAGGCTACTTTTTATCCCGGAAAAAGCAGATCACGCGGGCGGAGCTAGTAATAAATAAATATTTATTATTTTTTTGTTTCAGTTATACAAAGACCCAGTTCATGTTGCGGTTGATAGGAAAATTAATCCTGAAAAGGGGAAAGGACAGTTTTTTTCCATGGAAGAAGGAGTTGAAAAGATTAGACAGGTTGTCTTCTTATTGTCACAATAAAAAAAAACTGATATAAAGCCAAAAAATAATACACGTTATCATCTAAAGGCTAGCCAACAAGTGGGTCCCTCGATGGTAAGTGATCACCACCACCCATAGACACCCTCAATCATAATATCCTGCTAACCTTTATACAAAAAAATGTTAGAAATATAAACAGAAGTCGATTAAAAAGACAGTAGCAGGACAGACGAATGATAAATACGCTTAATTTTTATACATGTATGCTGTTTTTGTTCGTAAACCCTACAATAAATGGACATAGTGTAAATCGTTACAGTTTATTTCTGATTCATAACTAATTTGAAAGGGTTTACTCAAAGTTGGTTCCATTTAGATTACAAGAGGGTAATCCACTTTTCATTGGGTGAAATAGGAGATGAAAGACTAAAACTAATTTAATACATATATTTTGATGACTCCTATACTTACTCAGATAATAAAATATTAACTTATAACGTAATTAAAACTGACTCAAAAGAAAAAACTATTTTTTTTTTAATGGAATAAGGGGGCAAACTGACAGGAGGCTCACCTGATGGAAAGTGATCACCACCGCCCATGAACATCTGCAACACCGGAGGGCTGCAAATGCGTTGCCGGCCTTTAAGGAAAGAACACGCTCTCTTCTTGAAGGTTCCCAAGTCGTAACGGTTCCGAAAGACCGCCGGCGACAGCTGATTCCACAGAGTAGTGGTGCGAGGTAGAAAATGCCTTAAAACTCGCGCTGTTATGGAACGCTGGACATCGAGGTGGTGTGGATGAAATTTTATATTTTGGCGCGATGTCCGATGGTGAAATTCAACGGCCGGGATCAATCCAAATAATTCCTCAGAAATCAAATAATTATAATTAACTAATAACTGCGATAGCACCGCCTCGAAATTGGTTATTTTTATTTTTTTACGTTTTTTAAACTATGTACAATGTACCTACATAAGTCGCTTGTTCCAGGGCCTATTCGCTTTCCACTCAGTAGTAGAAGTTGTTTACCGACGTATCGAACAGACGTTCCTTGAGATGGAGAAATGTGATCTCACCGAGGTGGGTTTCTTCAGCAACTTCGCCCCGCATGTCCCCATGAAGAAGGATTCGCCTTACATCGAAATGATCAGGGTGGCGTAAGTCTATCTAGTATCTAGTTGTGTTGTATTTTTTTTTACAGCGGGTGACTTAAAAATCATTCAATTATTTTCTAAAAGCGTGGAATCATTTAAGGATCTAATTAATGGATAAAAAGGTTATGTAACATTTTCAAAATAAAATCAGTTTTGTCTTTTTTTTTATTGAATGACGAGACGAGCAAGGCGCTCGCCTGATAGTAAGCGCCACGCCTGCTCATAAACAGATGCAACACCACACAGAACTTTGAATTACAAAGCACTGCATGGCACTGAACTGCGCTCGTCACCCTGAGACATAAGATGGTCCAGTAATTTCACTGGCTTCAATGTCCTTCAAACTGAAACACAACACTGCTTACACACGGTTACTTGACGGCAAAAATAAAGGGCGCGGTGGTACCAACCCCGACGGCCTCTCGCATACGAGGGACCTACCACCTTGACCACCTACCATAACGAAATAACAAAGCATTTCATTGAAAGAAGAAGATAGAAGAGAAAACTTAAAAGCATATTTATTTAGTACTCACACCTCAACTCAACTGACTCAACTAAGACCATCCACCACCGATTCTAGCTCGTTTCGGTAAGTCGCGTTCCGAGGTGAGCCAGTAACTTAAGGTCGGCATAATCCTGCCGACCGTCGAGGGACGCAATGTCTCGATACAGTTGCCATTATATGGACTGAGTTGTACTAACAACCAGGTGCAGTGTACTCATTTGGCCGTACCGAAATAAAAAAATATTAATAATTCGTAAATCAAAACATAATATTATTATAGCTTGACTAGACCAGACATTTTGTCTACAACATGAATAGGTCGGCTCGATCAGGTTCTGACCACTAACTTGAGTGGTAGAGCCACGCTGTAGACAGTTTTGTCTACAGCATGATTGGGCCGGCTCAACCGGGTCATTACCACTGTCTCACAGAAAACCGACGTAAAGTAGCGGCTTGCTACTGCGTTTCGTACGGTGAGTGAGATATCCGGAGGCCCAAATACCCCTCCCCTTCCCAATCCCTAATTATCCCTTTCCTTTAAGATCGGCAACGGGCCCATAATTCTTCTGATATTGTGGGCATACATGGGCGGTGGAGATCACTTGCCATCAGGTGACCCACTTGCTCGTTTGCCGATCTAGGCTATAAAAATAAAAAAAAATCAACTGACTCACTGACTGACTGACGACTGACTTATACTCGGAGCTCACAAGATTTCATTCAGCCAAAAAGCGTCTAACTCGCACAGCTCACGGTTAGGTATACACGATGTGTTATACGTTTATAGTCTGAATTAACATTATCATGTCGCTGACGCGAAACCACAAGTTTACCTACCAAAAAGTGCACAAGGCAGCTAAAAAAGTTTTCATTTCAAAAAAATGTTTTGCCTTTCCCAGCTACAAACAAATCCGGGAGGTGGGCATACGTGCAGCCCTGAACAAACGGTATCAAGTGTCCAAGCCGCCGTGTTCCACGAAAGGTGCAGCATTTAACAGCGTGGGGCTTTCAGATATGCAACCGGTCTTTATATTAATGCTGTATGGCGTTGCCATCTCTCTGGCCATATTGGCTCTCGAGATGTTTGTTTATAAAATGTAATAAATATTTCCCTTTTATCGTACTAGCTGTCCCTCGCGGTTTGACCTGCATGTTACTGCCCTGCTCACATGGGTCATAGCATAATATACATATAAACCTTCCTTATGAATTACTCTATCTATTGCTGAAAACTGCATTAAAATCTGTTGAATATTTTAAAAGATATAAGCATCATTCATCAATAATATTATACTATGTAAAGATAAATAAAGAAGGGTATTGACTAAAGTGGTAGTCTGTGGTGGTGTCTGAGTTTTAATTATCGAAAAACGGAGGATCGAAATTCGTCTGTATTATGCATATTTAAGCGGAAGCGATTTTCAATAAATCTTTTTGCATTGAATAAGTACGGTTTACTCAGGTTAAAATAATAAAAATACATCACTTCTAAGTCGATAAAATCGGGGAAGAAAGACTAAAATTTCGACATTTGTGTACCGATTTTTACAACTTCTTCACAACAAATGTAGGATAAAATCCTATTCAAAAAGAGCGATTTCAAAAAGCATTTTTTTTAAATCTGAGGTATCAATCATTAACCATTAAACCTTGAGGTAAACCCTTTTTTTAAATTCTGCCTGGCGTTATCCCGGCTTCTGATGCATCCATTTAGGAGTAAACACTATGGTCAAAAACAATCATCAAACATATATCGACTAAGCTCTGTAAGACAAACAAAATATACAGACGATTGAGAACCTCCTTTTTTTTGAAGTGGGTTCGTAAAATAAAACACATTTATCCAGAAATACGTTTATTCCATACTGTTCAGAAGTGTACTACATTAAATTACTAAAGAAAATAATGACGTCACGCATAACATCTTATCGATTTTATCGACGTGAGTAATTCTAAAAAAATAGAAAAAAAACCGTAAGAAAAAGTTATACCATATAATGGTATATTGCACTGAAAGGATATTATTGTAGTCACAAACTCGAAAGAATATCGATAAAGTTTATCGATAAAATGCACACGCCTAGTGTTAAATTTCGTATCAAAATGCTTCAAAATGCCGGTTCCATTATTCCAATATACAAAATAAATTAATATTATTATTGAAATACAATCGATACTGTGCTGAAATCATTGTATCAATATCGACAAAGATCTGGATTACACTTGCAAAATTCACTCGCGTAAGCTAATAACAGAAGCACTTACAAAGAAATTACTAATGTTAACAACATTGTAATTTGTTTGATATAAATGCCATTAATTTCGTAAGCTGTAACATGTCAGATCTAGAAGTTCGTTCAGGTGTAATATGTGAACCACTTACGCGTCTTACGTAAGCCTGTAAGTAAAACTGACAAATATAATCCAGACCTTTTGGTTTAAACCCGCGTTTTCCTAAACCAAGATGAACCCTTATACAACTTGAGGCCTATCTTGAAACATTTAATCGCTTTCTATTTCATAGTTAGATGTCACAAAAACATATTTAGGGCTCCTTGATTTAAAAAAATGTTGGCACTAACGGCTATAATTTTATTAAGTTATCTCGTATAGATAGTTCGTCTCGTTTGTGCACGTATTGTTGTGTATGCTAAGCTAAAGCAGTTTGTAGTTTTAATTCGTTTGACAACGACGCGTCAGCCATTATCCTCTACTTATTTACACGAACAAACATTGGGCGAGTAGCTCGCTGTGAAAGCGAGAGGCCGCGGCTTCGATTCCCGAACCGAGACAAGTGTTTGTGTGAACCACAAATATTTGTTTTGGGTCAGCCAGGCGGCGAAAACTACAGGCCAAATCTTTTATAACGTGTTGTATCGACTCCATAGGATGAGGGCAGGAGGAAAAAGACAAAAGTATACTGGATTTATAACCAATGGTTACTGTAGTAACTCATGGGTTACCACATGGCATAGTAGCTATTGAATTAATTGCTTACGTTTACGTTTTGTAATAAGACCAATTGCATTATACAAACATATTACACAACCGAGCGCACAAATGAGTTGAAATATCTACACGCTTAACTCAGTGTTGTGTTACAACTATTTAAGCAGCTCGCTGTCCTCAGACAGGGTCTTCTCTCTGACGAGCGTGTTGAAATGGTCGACGAGCGCCTCCACGGACATCTCTCCGTGCACCTTGTTGTCTCTGGTGCGGATGTTGACCGTACCAGAACTCCTTTCACGCTCGCCCACCACTGGGAAACAAACGTTTTATACAGGGTTAATTTTAAAACACCAGCAACCTCGCAGGACCAGATAGCTGACCCCATACGGAACAACTTTTGTTCTACCAGTTTGTATATAACTCAATATATTTAAAAAAAAATGATTTTACAAGTTTTTGTTGTGTCGTGTTTTTCTTCGTAGAGTGCGGCGCGGCGCGGCGTGCGCGCGCGACATCAAACGCGCCGCTCAGCTGCTCGGGCGTTGACCTTCAAAGGAGCTAGCCCGGTTCCCCACGCTTCGCGTATTTGTTTACGTAATCTGCGATGCGCGTTGTAACGTTCAAGACGGAAATTAAATGAATACTTATTTTTGTATGAAAATAAAATCTAACAAATTATCAAAAGTCGTAGAACAAAAGTAGTAGCTTATAACCTTAGGAATCTACCCCTGCGAGGTTGCTGGTGTTTTAAAAATAACCCTGTATAATGCTAGCTGTAAGGGTGGAATCACTGATGGGCTCGGCTGAAAATCAGCGTTGTAGCATATACGCTACAGCACGAAGCTGAGGCGAGTCCATTTTGGTTTTTCATTCCTTTTGTAAGTTTCTCTCAAAATGTACCAATATCGAAAAACCAAATTAATTGTTTCTATCTTTCTTTCTGTACCCTGCGCGCGTTGCTACGCCATCAACTAAAATAAATTTGAAGGAAAGACACTACACAAATATATGAAATTCATTGGAATGACAGTGGCGCCATCTGTCAAAAAATGGTCGTACCAACTCGGAAACCTTCATGGGCTCATGCACAACAACTTTGCTAAACATCGTCACATGATCAAATGCATAGTTTACGATTCTATAAAGGACATCAGACAAACATTAATTTATACATATACACACGCCTGTAATTTCTGAATAGGTAGACAGAGGTGTAACCGGTTCATCTACGTTTCGCCGAGCGTATTTTTTTTATCCTAATAAAGTCGCGGGTTGCTGCTGCGTTCGTACGGTGAGTGAGATAACCGGAGGTCCATATCCACCTCCCCTTCCCAATCTTTAATTATCCCATTCTTTTAAGTCGGCAACGCGCCCATTATTTTTCTGGTGTTGTAGGCGTACATGGGCAGTGGAGATCACCTACCATCAGGTGCCTCAGGTATCTCTTTTGACGTCCTTTGCTATAAAAAAAACCTAGAGTCCGAAATACCCCCTCCTTTCCTACTCCTTAATTACCCCATCCCTTTAAGCTCGACATCGAATCCATAAATCTTCTTGGTTTGTAGGAGTTCATGGGCAGTGGAGATAACTTACTGCGAGCTGAACCACTTGGTAATTTTCCGACTTATACTGTAGAAAAAAGCACGGGTGCATCTCGGGACGCTCGACAGAAGTGATAACTTAAACTAATGTGGGTTAAAGTGAGAGAGGAGGAGCCTGCCTACTGCGGCCGTATGCGTGAGAGAAAGGGAAGCCAGACAGAGTGGCGCCGTAACGCGTTACGTTACGAAGCGGTTTATGACCGCCTCCGTGGCGCAGCGGGCGAGTAGCCGGCTGTGAAGCGAGAGGCCGCGGGTTCGATCCCCACACCGAGAACAAATATTTGTTTCGGGGTCTGGGTGTTGTGAGACCGAAAGTCTCTCGTAGTTCCTGATACCCACGACACAAGACTCGTATCTTACTGTGGGGTCAGGACTATGTATGTGACTGTTGGGTGTATTTATTATTTACTATCCTCCCATAAGAAGTTATCACTTCAAAAATACAACACTTACCGAGAATGTAGTTGAACTGCGCGAGCTGAGCGTTCCTTACTTTCTTATTGAGGGTGTCTCCAGCATCAGTATCCACTTCTGACATGAAGCCGGCCGCGAAAAGTTTCTCATTCACCTGTAAACAAAACGATATTCTTACAAAATAAATAGTGCGAGTATTTAAAGAGACGGATCAAATGAAGGTTAGAAAGACGCTCGCCTGATGATAAGCGCTAAGCCAAGCAACACCACACAGAACTTTCAAAATCTTTATTAATCATGTAGGCTAAGAAAGCGCTTATGACAGGTCAAGTACAGAAAATTTGTCATTAAAAAGACTAACTTAGAATTAAGGGAACTTTGGACTAACCGCCGCGCTAAAGGCTGGCAGGAAAAGGCACACCAACAAGCATGGGAAAAGGGAGGGCACCCTTAAGTGAAGGGATTCACGGACTAGGATATGGAAATCGGGATAGGGCAAGACGGAGTAGGGTAAGTTTACAAAAAATCTGTAAGGGTTTAAAAGGTAAGATGTTTAGATTGTTTAGACTTTGAATTACAACGCCCAGTAACTTCACTGGCTTCAATGTCCTTCAAACCGAAACACAACAGTGTTTACATCTTTTGCTTGGCGGCAGAAAGAGACGGGGCAGTGGTACTATTGGATATTTACCTCTTTCTTTTCTAATAGTATAGTGTATGTCACGTCAAAGAAGAGTAATTATTTGAATTATATATGTCACTTGTCATTCTTTGATAGATTTGAAATAAAATGGTTTATTACATATAACTAATTTCTCGTATTTATTAATGGCGACGAGGATGGGATTTGAGTACACTCAAACGTTCAAGGAATGTTATTAAAGGTCAATTAACAAAATTATCCAACTATTTACAAACTTTGAGAGAAATTTCGGATGTCGAATACAATTCACGACTTACGTCACTTCAAAAAAATGAGGAAAAATTCGACATTTTACAAGAGAAAATCGAAATTATCACTCAAAATCCACAAGAAGAGATTGACCTTCACTTTGAGGTAACACAAGAAATCATAAACTTAAAGATATTTTTACACAATCTACGGACTTCAACAGCATGCTCTCATGACGCAACTCCACCTGCTCCGATAGCAAGCGCGAGCACTACAGAGAGCAACGCACGGTACCAGATACCTAAGGTTAACTTTCAACCATTCCAAGAAAAGGAAAGTTTCAAAAATTTCGTAAAACGACTGAAAACATATTTACAAATGACAAATTGCAATGAAGATCATATGATGACTTGCGTACTACTTAGTTCCTTAAGCCCAGAGTTACATGAACGGGCATGCGACTTATGTGCACCAGAAGATCCATCACAAATTAAGTTTCAGATACTAGTAGATTTGCTGGAACAATACATAGATCCTAAACCCAGTATTTGGGCACGACGTCATAAGTTTATAACGCGTATACAAGCTGACAATGAAACCGTAACCAATTTCAGTACAGAATTGAAACATCTAGCACACGATTGTGAGTTTAGCTGTGAACATTGCAAAAAGTCGCTAAATGAGAACTTTTTATCACTACAATTTATCAGAGGCGTTCGAGATGGCGAAATTAGAACGAAAATATTGCAAGACAACAAAATAAGTACATTTAAAGAAAAAAATGTGTGCGTGTACTAGTGTACACACGTAGGAAGTGAAACTTCTTTATGACCTTATTTTTCAAAAAATGATCTACTATATGCAACTTTACAGAAATTGGTCTAATAAAGTTAAATTAGATAAAGTTTAAACAAAAGGCTTTTATTATCATAGACATGAATACAAAAAAAGTGTGCGTCTCGGGACGCTCGACAGAAGAAGTCCGGTCAAAATCCGGTCAAAGTCCGATCAAAGTCCGGTCAAAGTCCTGTCAAAGTCCGTCAAAGTCCGGTCAAAGTCCGGTCAAAGCCCGGTCAAAGTTCGGTCAAAGTCGGGTCAAAGTCCGGTCTGTGGCCGGTCTATGTCCGGTCAAAGTTGCGTCAAAGTCGGGTCAAAGTCCGGTCAAAGCCCGGTCAAAGTCCGGTCAAAATCCGGTCAAAGTCCGGTCTATATCCGGTCAAAGTCGGGGCAACTTCCGGTCAAAATCCTGTCAGCCTGGTTAAAGTCCGATCAGAGTCTGGTCAAAGCCCGGTCAAAGTCGGGTCAAAATCCGGTCAAAGTCCGGTCAAAGCCCGGTTAAAGTCCGGTTAAAGACCGGTCAGCCCGGTTAAAGTCCGGTCAGAGCCTGATCAAAGCCCGGTCAAAGTCGGGTCAAAGTCCGGTCAAAGCCCGGTCTATGTCCGGTCAAAGTCGGGTCAACGTCCGGTCAGCCCAGTTAAAGCCCGGTTAAAGCCCGGTCAAAGTTATTTCAAAGCCCGGTTAAAGTCCGGTCAACGTCCGGTCAAAGTCCGGTCAGCACGGTTAAAGTCCGGTCAGAGTCTGGTCAAAGCCCGGTCAAAGTCCGGTCAGCCCGGTTAAAGTCCGGTCAGAGTCTGGTCAAAGCCCGGTCAAAGTTGGGTCAAAGTCCGGTCAAAGCCCGGTCTATGTCCGGTCAAAGTCGGGTCAACGTCCGGTCAGTCCGGTCAGAGTCTGGTCAAAGCCCGGTCAAAGCTAGGTCAAAGCCCGGATAAAGTCCGATTAAATCCCGGTCAAAGTCCGGTCAAAGTTATGTCAAAGCCCGGTTAAAGTCCGGTCAAAGTCGGGTCAACGTCCGGTCAGCACGGTTAAAGTCCGGTCAGAGTCTGGTCAAAGCCCGGTCAAAGTCGGGTCAAAGTCCGGTCAAAATCCGGTCAAAATCCGGTCTATATCTGGTCAAAGTCGGGTCAACGTCCGGTCAAAGTCCCGTCAGCCCGGTTGAAGTCCGGTCAGAGTCTGGTCAAAGTTAGGTCAGAGCCCGGTTAAAGTCCGGTTAAAGCCCGGTCAAAGTCCGGTCAAAGCTATGTCAAAGCCCGGTCAACGTCCGGTCAGCACGGTTAAAGTCCGGTCAGAGTCTGGTCAAAGCCCGGTCAAAGTCCGGTCAGCCCGGTCAAAGTCGGGTCAGAGTCTGGTCAAAGCCCGGTCAAAGTCGGGTCAAAGTCCAGTCAAAGCCCGGTCTATGTCCGGTCAAAGTCGGGTCAACGTCCGGTCAAACCCCGGTTAAAGTCCGGTTAAAGTCCGGTCAGTGTCCGGTCTATGTCCGGTCTGTATCCGGTCTGTGTCCGGTCTATATCCGGTCAAAGTTAGGTCAAAGTCCGGTCAAAATCCGGTCTATATCCGGTCAAAGTCCGGTCAAAGTCGGGTCAACATCCGGTCAAAATCCGGTCGAAGTCCGATGAAAGTCCTGTCAGGTCAAGTGAAAGTCTGGTCAAAATCCAGTCAAAGTCAAAAACGTGACGCGTGCCGCGTAACGGAAAAATGTGACGATTTTATTTTTCTAACGCCGATAAAGAAGTTTCACTTCAATAATACAGATGGCGACAGCAACACAAATAGCTAAAGCTGACAATGACTTCATGAAAAACAAACATAATCCAAACAACGAAGTACCAGTACATTCAGTTCAGAATAAAGGCAAACCCGCGGTGAAACCACTACCAAACCAAATCACTTCATTCAAAGATATACAAGGAAGATGATTCCGCTGTGGGAATGCTAATCACAGAGCCAATAAATGCAAACACATCAACTCCGATTGCATTAAATGCGGAAAGACAGGACATTTAGCTCGTGTTTGCCTACAGAGATTAAAACAGAATACAGCACACCAGGTGGAAGAACCGAACTCAGTTGACGATGAAAACATTGGCGATATCAATGCCGTCAACACTATTGGTTCAGACAAGTTTATGGTTGACGTAACTATTGAAGGCAAAAAAGTACAGATGGAACTAGATACAGGTGCAGCACTTTCATCCATTTCGTTGAGAGACTACAAACGGTTCCAATTAAACAAACAGATATTTAAAACAACAGTAAGAATGAGAACATACACAGGTGAACTTATTACGCCAGTTGGAGTTATATACGTCAAGTGCAACTATGAAAAGCAATCTTTCTATGGAAAACTTTTTATTATCAGACAAAACGTCGACGCCATATTCGGAAGAGCTTGGATTAGAGAAATCAATATTAATATGGCAGACATGAAGAGAATATCATTAGAAAGGGCCGACAACTCACGATTGGACAATATCATTTCAAAATTTTCACCAGTCTTTGATGGCACACTGGGATGCATTCCAAATTACAAAGGGCATTTAACTTTAAAGGAAAACACTACACCAATTTACATTAAGCCCAGACGTATTCCCTACGCATTGAAAGAAAAGGTTGATAAAGAAATAGATCGCCTGTGTCAAGAAGGAGTGATAACGAAAATAGATAGCTCAGAATGGGGAACTCCAGTCGCACCGATCGTGAAACCTGACGGAAGCATACGTCTATGTGCCGATTATAAAGTCACCCTAAATAAAGTAATTAAAGATGAACAATACCCGATTCCTATCATAGAAGATATCTTTTCAGAGATGAACGGTGGCGAATTTTACTGCACATTAGACATTTGTCGAGCCTACCTTAATATGCAAATGGATGAAGAAAGTTCTATTTTACAGACACTTAGCACTCACAAGGGCACTTTTAAGGTGAATCGTTTGATGTTTGGGGTAAAGGTGGCCCCAAGCTTGTGGCAAAAAATTATGGATAAAATTCTTCAAGATATACAGAGTGTGAAATGTTTTTTTGATGATATTATTATACAAGGATCGACAGAACTACAATTACAACAAAGATTAGAAACAGTGTTAGGAAGATTACAAGAACATAATCTCAAATTGAATAAAGATAAATGCCATTTCTTCAAAACTAGTATAAATTATTTAGGCCATACAATAGACAAGCACGGACTACACAAAAATAAAGATAAAATTCGAGCCATACTTGAAACAAAGGAACCCAACGATGTAAATGAACTAAGAACATTTTTGGATATGAGTAATTACTATAACAAATTCATACCTAATCTTGCAACGATTACTAATCCGCTCAACAAATTATTATAGAAAAACACGAAATTTATATGGTCAGAAGCCTGCGAAAATAGTTTCAAGAAAATTAAAGAAGAAATAATTAGTGAACGAGTCCTACTGCATTTCGACCAAAAGAAGGCCCTGGTCCTCGCTACAGATGCTTCACCGACCGGCCTGGGTACCGTGCTTTCACATCGATTGGCTGATGGGACCAACAGACCAATTGCGTTTGCATCACGTTCACTAACATCTAGCGAAAAGAAGTACAGCCAAATAGATAAAGAAGCAACAGCAATTTACTGGGGAGTAAAGAAGTTCTTTCATTATTGTTACGGAAGGAAATTCACGCTTATTACGGATCATAAGCCTTTAACGTCCATATTCCACCCACACAAAACCTTGCCTGCAATGAGCACGATGCGGTTGTTTCACTATGCACACTTTCTTTCGGGATTCGACTACAACATTGAATACAGAAATTCAGCGAACAACAGTAATGCAGATTATCTCTCAAGATTTCCAGTGGAACGAATTTCGGAACACCATATAGACCAACACAGTATATTTCAGCAGAACCAACTTAATGTACTTACAATTAACCGCAAAATAATAGCGAAGGAAACAATGAACGATCCAGAATACAAAAATATAATATATAAACTAAGGAATGGACAGAGTCTAAGAACATTGGGCTACGGTGACAATGAAATAACAATTGAAGACGACTGTCTTCTTAAGGGAACTAGAGTTATGATTCCTCAAAATCTCCGACACAATATATTGAAGGAATTACATACAAGCCCTACTGGTATACTAAAAATGAAACTTTTAGCGCGGAGTTATGTATATTGGAAAAATATTGACAAAGATATCGAGGAATTGGTCAGCAAATGTCGTGAATGTCGTCTAAAACAAAACGAACCAGAGAAAGCCCCATTACACCACTGGGAAGTTCCGACAGCGCCCTGGTAGCGTATACATATTGATTTCGCGGGTCCAGTACGCGGCTATTATCTCTTCGTAATAGTTGATGCAATGTCAAAATGGGTTGAAATAATCCCAACTCAAACAACCACAAGTAAGTGGTGTATATCAAAACTTAGAAATTTATTCGTTGATTTTGGCTTACCGTACGTTCTTGTTTCGGACAACGCCAGGCAGTTTACATCTCAAGAATTTGAGTCATTCTTACGTGAGAACGGAGTGTCTCACAAAACTTCGGCTCCATATCACCCAGCCACGAATGGGCAAGCTGAACGATTCGTCCAGACAGTAAAGAAAGCTTTGCATAGTATGGATAACGAATCTGGCTCAATATATGAGAAAATTTTAAAAATCAAATACCAACTGCGAAGAACGCCCTCTAGACAAACTGGGGAAAGTCCTTACGAACAAATGTTTAGTGGGCGGTTGGTGAGAACGTTGTTCCACGCCATGTTCCAGAAATCACAAGCGCAGATAGCACAGTCCGTCTCACCCACTAACCAGACTGGACGTGATTTAAGAACATTCCGTTCAGGGCAGAGAGTCCAACTACGAAATTATAGTGGGAAGAAGAAATGGGAATTTGGCACAGTGGTCAAACGCTTGGGCCAGCTACATTATGAGGTTTTAACGGATTCTGGTGCGACGTGGAGAAGGCACATTGACCAAATGTTAAGCACCTCAATCGACGGAGCTATAACGCAATAATTAAGGGCGGAGACCTATTGGATATTTACCTCTTTCTTTTCTAATAGTATAGTGTATGTCACGTCAAAGAAGAGTAATTATTTGAATTATATATGTCACTTGTCATTCTTTGATAGACTTGAAATAAAATGGTTTATTACATATAACTAATTTCTCGTATTTATTAGGTACCAAACAAGACGGCATGTCGCATACGAGGGACCTACCACCTTTTAATGTTCTGTTATCGTATGTACAGTACCTGCACGGCGTAGTCATCGAACGCCGGCCCGACCGGCACGACGGCCGCCTGCCGCGGACTGAGCCAGAACGGCCACTTGCCGCCGTACGACTCGCTCAGGATCGCGATCATGCGCTCCACCGAGCCGAGGATCGCGCGGTGGATTATCACCGGACGCTTCTTCTCGCCGCTCTCACTGTAACACCATTCAATGAATAAATACACCCAACAGTCACACACATAGGCCTACAGTAAGATACGAGTCTTTTGTCGTGGGTATCAGGAACTTGAGTGGTAGAGCCACGCTGTAGACAGTTTTGTCTACAGCATGAATGGGCTGGCTCGCTCGGGTCGTTACCACTGTCTCACAGAAAACCGACGTAAAGTAGCGGCTTGCTGCTGCGTTTCGTACGGTGAGTGAGATATCCGGAAGCCCAAATCCCCTCCCCTTCCCAATCCCTAATTATCCCTTTCCTTTATGGTCGGCAACGCGCCCATGATTTTTCTGGAGGTGGGCGTACATGGGCGGTGGAGATCACTTACCATCAGGTGACCCACTTGCTCGTTTGCCGGCCTATGCCATAAAAAAAACAGATTTTATCGCGGTTTTTTAATATAATAATTTTGATCCCAGTCCACCACGTGACCACGAAGGCTGAAAAGTTTCCGAAACGTCGGGATCAAAATTTAATAAAAAACCACGACAAAATCCCTTTAATTTAGTTTTATTTCAATGAGTAGTATTCGCGTAAACATAAGAAATCACTATTCAACCTAGTTTATATTAATTAGTAACTGTTAATAATGCATTGTGGAACAATGTTAAGTCTCACAAGATCCAGTAATTCTAATAATTTTAGTTTAAAAATTATATTTTATTACTAGCGGACCCGACAGACTTCGTCCTGTAAAGAAGATGTGTAATGTGGCAGTTTTTTGTTCCTACCTATTTTATAGTCGGGGCAAAAAATTCTCCTGAACACCTACGTCTGTCCTGTCCTATCCTGTTCTGTCCCTGTCCTGTCCTATCCTGTTCTGTCCCTGGCCTGTCCTGTCCCTGCCCTGTCCCTTTCCCTGCCCTGTCCCGGCCCTGTTCCTTTCCCTGCCCGTCCCTGCCCTGTCCCTGCCCTGTTCCTGTCCTGTCCCTGTCCCTGTCCTGTCCTGTCTCTGTCCTGTCCATGTCCTGTCCCTGACCTGTCCCTGTCCTGCCCCTGTCCCGTACCTGTCTTGTCCTGTCCCTGTTCTGTCCCTGTCCTGTCCTGTCCTATCCTGTTCTGTCCCTGTCCTGTACCTGTCCTGTCCCTGTCCCATCCCTGTACTGTCCCTGTCTTGTCCTGTCCCTGCCCTGTCCCTGTCCCCGTCCCTGTCCTGTCCCGTCCCGTCCCGTCCCTGTCCTGTCCTGTCCCTGTCCTGTCCTGTCCTGTCCCTGTCCCTGTCCTGTTCTATCCTGTCCCTGCCCTGTCCTGTCCCTGCCCTATCCCTGTGCTGTCCCTTTCCTGTCCTGTCCCTGTTCTGTCCTGTCCCTGTCCTGTCCTGTCCTGTTCTGTCCTGTCCTGTCCTGTCCTGTCCCTGTCCCTGTCCCTGTCCCTGTCCCTGTCCTGTCCTGTCCTATCCTGTTATGTCCCTGTTATACAATAGCAATAGAGCTCAAATTAACTCAACTTTTTATTTTAAAAACTTTTTTTTTAAAAAAAGAAAAGGGCTGTTTTTACGGTTTTTCCGGCAATTATTCAAATTTCCTGTTGTTGAGTTATGCGCTTACCAACACATTTTGCGATTCATTTTTATATTATAAGATAGATTTATAAAAAAAAAATATTTTGTTTGGTATTTATAGATAATAAACGAATATAATAGTTAGAATTTAGTTTGTGAAAAGCCTCCCATAGTGGCTCGTTCCAGGATTAGCCAGTGAATATCCAGTAACTTCAGGCCTGTATAAACATAACTATGCTTACACATTGTTGCTTGGCGATAGTAATAGACTGCGTGGTGGTACCAATCCAAACGGCCTCTCTCGATGAGGGCCCTACCACCTTGTAACCTACCATCCTGTATGGTGATGTCGACCCTGTCTCCTGGTTCCTACCTCACATAAGTCAGGTTGAACCGCTCCGGCAGCTGGAAGTCGAGCTGTATGGTGGCACACTGGTGGGAGCGACGCAGAGCG
This sequence comes from Amorpha juglandis, assembly GCA_949126905.1. Taxonomy (NCBI): domain Eukaryota; kingdom Metazoa; phylum Arthropoda; class Insecta; order Lepidoptera; family Sphingidae; genus Amorpha; species Amorpha juglandis. Next base: position 2,973,741 of record OX421383.1, read on the forward strand.
TCCTGTATGGTGATGTCGACCCTGGCTCCTGGTTCCTACCTCACATAAGTCAGGTTGAACCGCTCCGGCAGCTGGAAGTCCAGCTGTATGGTGGCACACTGGTGGGAGCGACGCAGAGCATCCTGTATGGTGATGTCGACCCTGGCTCCTGGTTCCTACCTCACATAAGTCAGGTTGAACCGCTCCGGCAGCTGGAAGTCCAGCTGTATGGTGGCACACTGGTGGGAGCGACGCAGAGCGTCCTGTATGGTGATGTGGATCCTGGCTCCTGGTTCCTACCTCACATAAGTCAGGTTGAACCGCTCCGGCAGCTGGAAGTCGAGCTGTATGGTGGCACACTGGTGGGAGCGACGCAGAGCGTCCTGTATGGTGATGTCGACCCTGGCTCCTGGTTCCTACCTCACATAAGTCAGGTTGAACCGCTCCGGCAGCTGGAAGTCGAGCTGTATGGTGGCACACTGGTGGGAGCGACGCAGAGCGTCCTGTATGGTGATGTCGACCCTGGCTCCTGGTTCCTACCTCACATAAGTCAGGTTGAACCGCTCCGGCAGCTGGAAGTCCAGCTGTATGGTGGCACACTGGTGGGAGCGACGCAGAGCATCCTGTATGGTGATGTCGACCCTGGCTCCTGGTTCCTACCTCACATAAGTCAGGTTGAACCGCTCCGGCAGCTGGAAGTCCAGCTGTATGGTGGCACACTGGTGGGAGCGACGCAGAGCGTCCTGTATGGTGATGTGGATCCTGGCTCCTGGTTCCTACCTCACATAAGTCAGGTTGAACCGCTCCGGCAGCTGGAAGTCGAGCTGTATGGTGGCACACTGGTGGGAGCGACGCAGAGCGTCCTGTATGGTGATGTCGATCTTGGGTCCGTAGAACGCCCCGTCCCCTGGGTTCAGTTGCCACGGCTTGCCAAACTTCTCCAGCGAGTCTGCTAACGCCTGGAGAAATGCATTTTTTTATTCGCCTGATGACAAGACGAGCAGGTCGCTCGTTTGATCTCAAGCGCCACGCCTAAACTATAGTACAAGCGCTTAGTACTCTGAATAACAAAGTATGGCTTTGTCCCATAACGCGTACTATTTTAATGTCTTTCAAACGGGCACAAACAGGTCTTTCATACTGCTGTTAATCAACAGTGATTATCTATCTATCTATAGGTGGTACACGATAATGGTATTCGATATTTTATTTTTATTTATTTGAATGACGAGTCGAGCAAGTCACTCGCCTGATGATAAGCGCCACCCAGGCCTGCCCATAAACAGACGCAACACCACACAGAACTTTTAATTACAAAGCACTGCATGGCACTGAATTGCGCTCGTCACCCCGAGACATAATGGGCTCCAATGTCTTTCAAACCGAAACACAACAGTGTTTATACACTGTTGCTTGGCGGCAGAAATAGATAAACGGTAGAAATATATAGACGGCCTCTCGCATACGAGGGACCTACCACCTCGTACCACCTTGTTGTACCTAGTTATGTTCTACAGCCAATCTGAAAGTAGTCTTTACTACAGCATGAATGGACAGGTACTACTGTCGGAGAAAACGACTTGATGTGGATACTAGCTTTTCGAAAGGCAGTGAGATTGACAGGGATCCAAAAAACAATTGCCTATTCTTCATGCCTTCCTCGATACATCTACGCATCAATGGTATCTATTGCATTGTAGATGTTCATGAGTCGTGGTGACTAATTACTGCTACTTTACATTGTATTAAAGTTGACGGCATGAATCGTGAGCACAAATAAACAGTAGTGGGGCAGTTGAGTCCAATAGTTGACAAACATCGTCCGATGTATGCGTGAAGCATCGACAACTCACGGCCGTTTATTTTGACAATCAGAACTGTAAATATGACAGCGATGGCGAACGTTGTGCTCACGATTCCTGCCGGTATCTATAAGCTTTGTTGTCTTTTTTGTGAATACCAATTTATCGATATTATTGTTAGTCCAAACTCACGACTCGTGCCGGTCCCTTTGTTCCTTTAATGTTTTGTAAAGACCTTGTATAATTTATCGATATTATTGATAGTCTAAAGTGGATAGTGTATGAAGCTGAAACATCACCTTCTCTGCCTGTTCCCATGTGGCCAGGTCGCCGAGGTATTTCTCCGGTCTAGTGGAGAGTTTCAACTGGAATGTGAATCCGAATGTCGAGTACACGCACTCTAAGAACTGCAAGCATGCGACCTGCAACACCAAACGAAATAGTTTATTGGTCATGTAGGCAATTAAAATAGCGCTTATGACAAGTCAGTATGAGAAGTTAAGTATCAAAAATTATATCAACTTATTTATACTAATTAGCTAAATAGGAACATTAAGCTGTGGAATAGTTTGCCGGCACACGTGTTCTCTCCTTTCTATAATATGGGGTTCGTTAAACGGAGTGTGAAGAAGCAGTTAGGCAGGCCGGCATGATCTTGCCGACCAAGGACAGACACGCTGTTTGTCGTTGGTCGATACTATTCCTGGATTGCGCTACACTTACCATCAGGTGTGGCGTAGTCACTTTGCCGAACCAGGATAAAAAAAATACATAACGTAAATAACCTGTATAACATATATAATAACATAATGAACAATACACTGGACAGTTATAATACAACACGAAGGTTGATCGATTAATTAACTTATCGATAAAAATATACACAAACATTCAAGTCGTTTATTTATTAATTAAACACTATCTACTGCATCTTTTATGTACATTTTTGGGTCCCATGCCCAAAAAGTGGCAACGGATCTTATTATTAAGCCTGCGCCGCGCCGTCTGTCTATCTTGTCTATAAATGGCTCTATGCTAATTTCTATTGATATTATAAATGTGTCAATTTGGATGTTTGTTACGCCTGGACGGCTGAAAGGATATGGGTGAAACATGGCATATATTTAGACTACGAATTAGATCATTAGTTCCCAAAGTGGTCCAGGTCAACCCCTGCAGACTTGACGGGGATCTACGTAGGCTAAAAAATGGGGGTTCACGGGATACCACGAAAATTTATCTGCTTTTGATAGTGAAGAACTAAAATGTTGGCTTGACTTCACATAGGTGAAGTACATTGATAGCAAGTGAGTCAAGTACATTGATAGCAATGTAGGGAGATAATATTTTAGATCTAATCTTCACATTTTTTGTCGAGTTTTTGGGAATATGGTAGAAATGTAGCTGCAAGACCTCCTACCGGAACCAGCAAAGTTTTGATAGTCTATGAGAAATAAAATATATGAATCTGGAACCTCTGCACTAGATAAGCTACTTTTTTTCGCGGAAAAAGTCTTTTACGAGGAGGAAATCTATTATTTAACACTTGTGTGTTGGTGCACGCACCATTTCCTGCTCGATGTGTTGCGGCGCGCAGAATATGTGCGCGTCGTCCTGCTGGAAGCGGCGCACGCGGGTGAGTCCGGTCAATGCGCCGCTCAGCTCGTTGTACTATGTAAAGATTAGTGTGTTGGTGCACGCACCATTTCCTGCTCGATGTGTTGCGGCGCGCAGAATATGTGCGCGTCGTCCTGCTGGAAGCGGCGCACGCGGGTGAGTCCGGTCAATGCGCCGCTCAGCTCGTTGTACTATGTAAAGATTAGTGTGTTGGTGCACGCACCATTTCCTGCTCGATGTGTTGCGGCGCGCAGAATATGTGCGCGTCGTCCTGCTGGAAGCGGCGCACGCGGGTGAGTCCGGTCAATGCGCCGCTCAGCTCGTTGTACTATGTAAAGATTAGTGTGTTGGTGCACGCACCATTTCCTGCTCGATGTGTTGCGGCGCGCAGAATATGTGCGCGTCGTCCTGCTGGAAGCGGCGCACGCGGGTGAGTCCGGTCAATGCGCCGCTCAGCTCGTTGTACTATGTAAAGATTAGTGTGTTGGTGCACGCACCATTTCCTGCTCGATGTGTTGCGGCGCGCAGAATATGTGCGCGTCGTCCTGCTGGAAGCGGCGCACGCGGGTGAGTCCGGTCAATGCGCCGCTCAGCTCGTTGCGGTGCAGCACGCCGAAGTCCGCCAGCCGGAGGGGCAACTCGCGCCACGACCGGTTCCGGTTGTCGAACATGAGGCTGTTGGGGAAATCCTGACTTATTCAAATGCGAAGAAGGTTTCCCTTGGCTTGATGATGGCTTTAATTTTTTTTTAATATTATAGGCCAGCAAACGAGCAAGTGGGGCACCTGATGGTAAATGATCTCCACCGCCCATGTACGCCCACAATACCAGAAAAATCATGGGCGCACTGCCGGCCTTAAAGGAAAGGGATAATTAGGGACTGGGAAGGGGAGGGGGATTTGGGCCTCCGGATATCTCACTCACCATACGATACGCAGCAGCAAGCCGCTACTTTACGTCGGTTAATGTTATAAATACTGTTCACATTAATGTTCACTGTGTTCTGTTCACGTAGGAAAAAGGGACAAGCCCCCTCGGGAGAACCGGATATATATTGGCTGACCCTGGAACGCGACCCATACAAGGTGGGCCACTATGGCTCGTTTTAATACCATATGTACGGTGGTTACTATCCTGTCGGATGCGAATATCCTCCCTCCAGCTTCTCTTAATTTAAGGATCGTCGTGTAAGTTGGATCATTAGTAATTAAATAACACCATATACATTGTATATCGTATTCTTACAAATTTAATGAGAAATGACAAAAAATAACAGGAGGAACATAAATGACGTGATCCACTTTCAAACTAATTTATTTTACTCACAAAGAACAAACTCGTGTCAGGAATAACAAATTGTAAGCCTTACTTTAAATGCACTTATATACACACTTAACACCTAACTAAGTGCTGTGTTCTGTCAAGTCGTGCACCTCTTTTAGATATAATTTTTAGGTGTTACCCGATGACAATTTTATAAACACCATCCGCACGGATTAAAAACGTCTAACAGTATAACAACTCACCAATGTCCGGGGCAGTTCATGGGCTTCAGCGCGAAGGTCTCCTTCTCCACGTCGAATGAGAACATGTTCTCCGCGTAGTGAGCCCAGTGGCCGGACGTCTGCCACAACTTCGAGTTGTACATGTTCGGAGTCACTACTTCTTGGAAGCCGCGGGCCCTGCACGCCATTGAAAGTTAGACAGTTTTTCTATTATCATAACCTAACCGTCAAAAGCCCCGGCGGCATTTATAAAAACATTTATTTTAAACGGCTGAATATATTTTCAGTAAATATGGCTGTTATATTATACTACTCTTTATTTTAAAAGGTTTTTTAAACATTTTTAAGTATTAAATTTATAAAAAAAACATCACCCTCCAATGGCTAGGCCTAGGAGGAGCCAAGCCACCGGCGGTTAGGACCCAAGAGAGAGAAACCTCCTCATAATACGTGCCGTGTCTAATAACATCGCCTTCTGCATCTGGCTCTTGACCCAACGACCATTTGGGATATTATTACAAGTCTCGAATGACGGTCATTTTCAAAAAATGATCTCATTAACTAAGATCATCGCATGTCATTCAATGGATATATTGCACAAATGAATTTAACAGAATATGATTTGAAGATCACGCGAACAAATTATTTAGTGTGATTGGTTGGTTTCCAGAATCTATTAGTATAATTAAATTAAGTTTTTTTTTTTTTTAATATGCAAATAAATGCCTTTATTAAGGCACTACAATGCCACAGACTACACACGCACCCGCACGCACGCACGCAGACACACAGAAAGGGGTCAAACTTAAACCATCTTTTTGTCGGGGTTAATAAAAATTACAGTTACGGCATTTAAACGTCAAACGAACACATGAACAAAATGACATATCGCCACGTAAAGTATTGTAAAAACTGTACTGTTTTTTTTAAGAAAAATATTACCTAATTTTAAAGTTGTTAATTTTATTTTTTTTACAATAGAGGTACGGAAACGAAAACGAGACCGACTCGCGCTTGACAAGTTTTGTTTTGTACATTACCTGTATTGTTCCTTTATAAAGTTGACGAGTGTGTTGTATATGTGAGCGCCGCGCGGTTGGAAGAAACACGACCCGGGCGACAACTCGTGGAAGAAGAACAACTCTTGTTCCTGTAATCATACCATTTATTTTTATAATTGTCATTTAAAATTTAATTGTTTTATTTATCATTTTTATTTATTTCCTATATCTATATCCTTCCTAAATCTATTTCTCAAGGCAGGCAACAGTGTGTAAGCATTGTTGTGTTCCGGTTTGAAGAACATTGAAGCCAGTGAAATTACTGGGCATTATGAGGCTTAACATCTTATGTCTCGGGGTGACGAGCGCAGTTCAGTGCCATGCGGTGCTTTGTAATTCAAACTTATGTGTTGTGTTGCTTCTGTTGATGGGCAGGCGTGGCGCTTACCATCAGGCGAGCGCCTTGCTCGTCTCGTTAATCAAAAACAAAATGCGCCATCGACGAAATGTCGGTCAAGTAGTAACTTCCAGTAAATTCCAAAGTCCCCTTAATTTTAAGTTAGTCTTATTAATGACAAATGTTCTGTACTTGACCAGTCATAAGCGCTTTCTTAGCCTACATGATGAATAAAGATTTTGATTTTGACTTATTGTAAAATACAGTAATACCCCGGACTTACGCGATAGGTGGGACCGAGCTATAACCGTGTAAGTCGAATTCGCGTAAGTCGGGGTACAACTTTGTATGCACTTTTGAGTGACATAATTTGAGGTTATCAATAAAACACAACGTACGTAAAATAATTCAACGCGGAACACGTTCGAACCTGTCGTAAACGGACCACTAACATGGCGGTATAGGAGAGCTGACGCGCGCGGCCATCAAAACGAATAACCGCGTATCTCCGAATTCGCGTAAAACGGGGTAGCTAAGTCGGGATATTACTGTACTAACCTTTCCAATCTTCCTGTGGTCTCTCTTCGCTGCCTCTTCCTGTATGATCTCCCACTCTTTCAGTTGTTTAGGTTCCGGGAACGACACGCCGTATACTCGTTGTAAGCTCTCTGCCTCAGCCTTGCCCTCCCAGTATGTGGCTGAGTTCTAAAAAAATAAATATTCATGGTAATTTTAATTTGTTGATTGATTGATTGAATTTTAATTTGGTACTTATTTTTTTTTTTTTTTATATAGCGCCACCATGGTACCTATTTGATGGTTTGCGTTTTATTAAGCCTATAATAATAATAGTTTCATGAATATTGATGTTTCTTTTTCTTTATCAATTTTCGCCTATATTACTTACAGAGTTTAAAATAAAATTATTGGAAAATTTATAAAACTAAATTCCCATTCTTTTTAACTGACTTCTTTCTTTCTTGTTTCTATTCTACACTACCTTTGCAAATTTGGGTCCATCAGCCTCCTGCCCGTTTGCCTCCTTTTACCATACATAACAGTATCATGCTAATTACACCTTCCCCGTATGCCTCACATGGGGTCCAAAAAACCATATACCAGTATCATGCTAATTACACCGTAAACATACCTTGGTCACCTTCAACGCCTTCACCTTCCCCGTATGTCTCACATGGGGGCCCCTACACAGGTCTATGAGCGGTCCGCATCTATACACGGTGGTCGTGGGCGTGTTCACTTTCTCCTTCAATATCCTCACTTTGAACGGATTGTAATCAAACATCTCCAACAATTGCTCCTTGGTTAGTTCTAGCCGTTCAAATGGCTGCTTCTCTTTTGCTATTTTCTTTATTAGACCTTCTAGTACATGGAAATCTGTGGAGGATATCTGTGAATAGAAATTATTGATGAGTGTAGCATGCAATCACGCTTGTAATCCCCAAAGGGGTAGGCAGGGGTGTAATCAGTACACCCAAGTTTCGCCGAGCTAATTGCCATCCCATGATGTGATAGGGGCGCGCCTATCGCCATACCGGGCGCAATTTCAGACTTCGAATACTGAGTATTTCGTGATAAAAATACCCAATATCACATTTACTGGATACGGGGATCGAACCCGAGACCATCATGTAATTCATCCTCAATATATATTTCGGGGCGGGCTTGGGTAAATGCATCACGGGGGAGGGTTTTACAACCCTTATTTCTTAACTTGATGTAGCGAGGTGTGCGGCGTATGATAAGCCTCAATAGTAACGACACAGGGTTATCACATTTATCGTTTATTCACTTTTTTAAGTTACTACCAGCTCGCAAATAAAGTCATGGGTGGAAAAGAGCCGGCGACAGAAAAACCACCCGTGTTACGATGCTAAGAATACACTAGCATCTTGAACCGACTCACTTCGTGATTATAAATCACAATATTTACAGTCAACAAGTAATTCACAACTGTCTCGACTCACGGACGGAACTAGACTACTTTTTAAATGGCAAGACGTCATCTTATATAGATTTCTTTCTCCCCACTTCGAAAGTGGAATTACTTGGTGAATAATACAAACCACCCTCAAATTATCAATATGACTGGCGGTACCGACAATTGACGCAGAATAACGCTATTTCATTAAAATATTTATTAAACGCCGGTTGTCAAATCATTATCTTATTTTAATCACTCCGACATATATCCTACATAATTTAAAAAAAAAATCTTAACCACTATATAAATATGAAATTTTAACAACATACCCCTTTCTCGGGGTAGTACATGTCATAGTAGAATCCTTCATCGATGGGAGGGCCGTAGCATAGACAACCACCGTAAACCTGCAAAGAGATATTTTCGTCAGTATAAAAAATATTTTGCTGTGTCATCGCGAACCACAGACAATATATGGACTTCACATGTGTGTCAACCGGCACGGTATCAGTCTATTTACACTGTGATGTCGTTAGTGAACGTAATACAAAATTGGCACGCTTGGTTTCTATACAGATCGGCGTATAATGTTATATTTATTATATTACTCGTGGCTAGTGTGTTGTGTTTCAAGTTTTATGCTTAATTTAAATAAAATAAAACATCAGAGTATTTGCTCGAATCTATAGTTACATTTTTTTATTGAATAAGGAGACGAGCGAGACGCTCGCCTGATGTCAAGCGCGCCTGCCCATAAACAGAAGCAACACCACACAGAACTATGAATTACAAAGCACTGCATGACACTGAACTTCGCTCGTCACCCCGAGACATGAGATGTTGCTGCCGACTTAAACTTTCTATAGAATAACTACGCCTTGAAAAATAAAGAGTTGGTTATACAAAGTCTAGTTACCTTTGGGTACATTATTTGGACTACTTTACTGCAGGCGTGACCTTAAGCTATATATGCTTACCCTCTCCATAGCTTCTCCAAGCATATGCGCCGAAGAATGCCAAAACACGGCTTGGGCATCAGTATTATCCCATCTCAAGAGCTCCAACTTGCAGTCTCCCTCCAACGGTCGGTCAAGATCCCACAGCTCGTTGTTCACGCGAGCGATGATTGTTGAGTCGGCGAGGCCTTGGCTGCAAAGATTACTGTATAAGGATAATGGATATTTCTTTTTTAAATAAATACACCCAACAGTCACATACATAGTCTTGACCCCACAGTTAGATACGAGTTTTGTGTCGTGGGTATCAGGAACTACGAGAGACTTTCGGTCTCACAACAGCGAGATCCCGAGACAAATATTTGTGGACCACACAAAATGTTTGTCTTGGTGCGGGGATTGAACCCGCGGCCTCTCGTTTCACAGCCGGCTACTCGCCCGCTGCGCGATAGAGGCTGTCATGGTATTGTACGTGTTTGTAAGAGAATATTTTTATTAAATAAATTAGCCCTATATTAAATAATCCGATTGGAACAATCCTCCACTCATGAGATGGATTAGGACTTCATGCTGGCCTAATGCGGGTTGGTAGACATCATATTATGCCTTCGAAATTCTTTACGGAGAGTTCTCAAGTATGTGGATTTCTTTTCGATGTTTTTCTCATTGTTAAAGCGAGCGATAATTAATAATTTTCACTAGTGATTGAGAGGTGTGTTCTCAGTCCGCTAAGATATTAACACCTTACTGACTTACTACCTACCTACTAACCAACTACAACCCATAGTTTTTAATATTTTTGAGATAATTTAATTATTTAGATTTTTATAAATTCAGGAGTAAAATACAGTATAATACTGAATGATGAAATTAACATGTAATAGTAATAATACACCCAACAGTCACACACTTATTCCTGACCCCACATAATAATGAATCATGGGTATCAGGAACTACGAAGGACATGTGGTCACCTTAACACCAAGCCCCGAAATATACTATTATATTTGTAGATCCCCCCAATGTTTGTCTTAGTGCGGGAATCGAATCCATAGCCTTACAGCCGACTACTGCGCCACGGGGCTATCAAAAATATTACTAATTTGGTCATTCAGGTGAGTTATTTAAAAAACATAAAAGTAAATTCATCAAAATTATATTTTTTTAAGTTAACATGCAGCTTTTCCAACATTATTAGGGACGGTTTTTATTTAAATAAAACCTAATATCATTAATGTTTATAAGGCTAGGTACCTACTGGCTCATTTTGTTGCTTTGCCCCAAATTCTTATATTAGTTATTCAAAGCAGCAAGCAGTATATAATGCAATTTGTTGCAAAAGATTTGTTATATATACTTATTTAAATATTAAAATATACATCAAAAAGCTATGTGTGTTATTCTCTTGAAACCCATATATTTAGCATTTTTAACAATATTTGTATATAAATCATGCAATATATTATAACATTTATATGTCTGGGATATAAGTAATTAGGATTATATAATTATATTACATAGAATACATAAATATTACATTCATATCTCATTATATAGGGTGGAGGACTTCCGGTTTGACCAGGCGGTGCAATCTTCAATCAAATATCCAAGCACACGTTATGATCTGACATCTGACACATCCTATAAAAATCAGAAGTAATACAAAGCCAAAGAAAGTGTTTAATTGATGGAACTTTTTAAATCGTAGGGTTATTAATATACTAATGTTTTGTGTACGCCGACAGAGGCCGCATCGTATTATTGAAATAATATATATTAATAAAATATAATTTTGGTTAAAGGAAATAGTAGTCAATAAATTAAAACCAAAATAATAATTAGAAAACAATATTTAGATTTTGACAAGTTTGGTACAATTTAATGGTTAATGCTGGTATACAATATGTGTGACATGACATAGGTTGTCATGACAACCTAGTTTATTTGTCTCTGATAGAGGTGTTATATTAGAATCGTTTATTCGTATTCCTATTACCGAATATAACGCTTAGCCAATATTATGTTATCTATCCTGTTACTGGGTAATAGTCAAATAATAGTGAAAACTGAGAACTTATCATATTATTCGTTCATAAAAGACGCGCAATATAACCGTTATTGGTTAAAGTATTATGTGAAATAGTTGAGAAATCGCTCACGTTATTGATATAATTAGGTATACCTTATAGTGATTTACTTTACCTTCATACTTTAACAGGCTTAGGACAGTCAACGAAATAGTTGGTGTATTTACAAAGTCAATCACGATATTTCATTTACAATGATTTATAAGTTGTATTTACAGTATAAATGTAGATTAAATGGTATTTGCCGTAATTGTGAGCTCGCGGGAGTAACACCGATATGCTTGCTTTGTATGTGTTTCTATTAATGAAACACATACATATTATATTTTTATTATTCTTTATTTGACTATTAATGAATAACCTATTACGACAAAATTTATATTACCTAATATTAAACTTCTGTCTTGTACCTGTTACATATACCTAACACGAATATATTAGTCACACCTCTAGTCTCTGATGACAACCAGAGACAAATAAACTGAAAATATGACAAAATATGAAATATGACAACTGAAAATTATAAAAATGGCGGTTACTTGAAAGTTTGTATTTGTTTTATCCAGGCAAAAGCTATTTCATTATAAAAAAAGTAGGATACACTCAGGTAAATGCATTCATTTCATTTGCATGTGGTTTAGTTGGTTAAATTATGTGAATACAAACCAAATGTGTATGTGCATTTTTACAGATTCACACTATGTTGCATCCATATCGAAATACTAAAAAGAATCGAGAACTATTTAGATCTTGGATTAAAACTATAGGAGGTGATATTCTGGGCCTGGTTAACCAGTATATAGACTTCGAAGACTATCATGCTCACTTTGAGCAAAAATATTGCACTCGTTTCAATGGAATTAGTAAAATAGCAGTACCAACAATTAATATAACTGGTGAGTCTAAATTTTATTGTCATAAATTAAATATCCTGGGCAATGTGGTAGCTAGCACTGGTAGCACCCGGGGTGGATTTCAGTGTCAAGAATGTAAACTTTACAATACCAAATTTTTAATGTTTCTAACCGATTTTAAAAAGAAGGAGGTTCTCAACTTTCGAGTATTTATTTTAAACTGATTTCAAAAAAAGAAGGATGTTCTCAATTCGGCACTGATAAAAATAAATTGCACCTACTGTCTCCAAAAAGATCTCTAGAAATTATTATTGCTGCCTTTGTCATTGTTTCTTTTTAAATATCTGTTAAAGTTTTGTTAAAATTTACTTTGTAACCGAATTTGTAAAAAAAAAATCTATAAAGTTTAGATAGAGCTGCGACGTAGTCCTTCACACTACTAATAATAAAATGAAACTGGTCAATGCATAACTTGTGATTGTGTTATTGTATTGGAATTTACATCCTCCGTGGCGCAGCGAGCAAGTAGCCGGCTGTGAAGCGGGAGGCCCCGGTTTCGATCCCCGCACTGAGACAAATGTTTATGTGATCCACAAATATTTGTTTTGGGTCTGGGTGTTTTGAGACCGAAAGTCACATAGTTCCTGTTACCCACGATACAGTTTCGTATCTTACTGTGTATTTATTGATTTATTTTTGTGTAGTATGTTATGCCGAGATACTAACAGTACACTTGGTCAACCTGCTAGCCTTTTTTCGCGCAAGTTGGTTGTCATCCAACAGGAAATGGGTGACACCCGGGCGGACCAGGTCCCCGTCCCCTAGCTACGCTACTGATCCTGGTTTAAAAACATGAACTGTGATTCAAATGAAAATATTATGTCTTAATTCAAGATTTAAGTAGCATATTATAGTACCTATTTTACTTAATCTTTCATTCAACATCCTATGCTACAAATGTATTATGTCTACAGTCTATGTCACATACCAGTAGTTAATTAACCCAATATTTTTATTTACAGGGCCATTGGCAATTCCTGCATTGAACATTGTTCAACGTAGAACATTACGAATTACAAAAACAAAATGTACTGGTTAATATATCATAATGTTCTAAAGGTAAAAATATGTTATTTATTAAAAACCAAGATGTTATTCAATTCAGCTCCATAAATAATAAGAATAATGGCATTCATAATGATAAATTGATATACACTCCAATAGCGTCAAGTGCGAACCTAGAATATTAGCGCCACTGATGTTTGTAAGTGGCTATTTTATAAAAATCTCGAAACAAAACATTTGGAAGCGATGCGAAGTATGCAACAATTCATTAATTAGTACGCTGCAAAAGGAATATATCATGTGCAGAGAATATGCAGGTCGAAATTGGCCTCACAATCCCAATGATTTATTAATAAAAACACTCTCAGAAAGGCAGGACATATGCGATGACGTAATTAAAAAGTATACTAATAAACCACAATATATGTGAAGACGATAGTCACTTGCCTTACGTATTTAAATTATATTCATTATCCTGCACATAAGGAAAAACTACGAGAATATATAATTAATAAAATAATTAAGTTTTTTATCATCGGGTATTGTAAACACATAAATAAAATTATATTTGGGAGACGGAGCGTGGATAACAACAATGATAGCGTACAAATAATGGCTAAAAAATACTTTTCTAAATATTCAAACATTAAAAAATAAAAATACATATAAACAATCATAGTTTTATTTATGATTTTCCTAAAATCATCTAGTTTTGCACCGAATTAACATTGGTAGTTAATCTATTGTTAAAAATCAATTGATTAACTACCAATGTTAATTCGGTGCAGAACATGTATGAGTAATTTTATGAGCGGAGGAAGACTTCAATGAAAAGGTACTATGTAGAGAATATAGATGTCGCTTTATAGGCATATGCGGTGCCTGTTTTGAGTACTGAGTTGGGCCTCTATTTCAGTTATATAATAATGTACTCTGTGGGTTTGACTGTGGTTAAGTAAAGTGTCATTAAAATTTCGTCTGCATAAAAAATTCGCATATCACCATAAAATAAAGAATTTCAGTGTAAAAACATTATAACAACGAAGAACAAACGTATTGTGCCTTCCCCACTCAAAAACGTGCTGTGAAAACAAACTATTTAACAAGAAAAGTGCTAAAAACCGCGCCAAACGGCTATATAAACATCTATAAATACACATAACATAACCTCCCAAATTCAAAACTTTGACAACTACGAAGAGTGTGAACTAAGCAACAAGTGTCAATTTGGACCTACTGTCATCCGGCATTTGACAACTCAAGCCGTTTATTGCCAGTACAAATAACACAACCAAAGACACTCAGTGCGACCACTAAAAGAGAAAACTACCAAATAGTAGAAAAAAAAATCGGAATGGACAGCAACATGAAAATACTTTTAGATAAAATGAGTGAAATGCAAAGTGACTTTCAAAAGCAAACTATAACCCTAACCGAAAATTTTGCTAATCTTTCGGCCTCTATTGATGAAAAACTAAAGCCTTTAGTAGAAGAAAACGTCAAACTGAAAAACCAAGTTACTGCACTAAATAAAAAAGTAAACAATCTCGAGCGTGAGGTCAGGAAAAACAACATAGTGATACACGGAATAAAGGAAAACGAAAAAGATGACACTGAACTTCTAAAATCAATCATCACTTTCCTCAACAATGTAAGCAAAGACACGGGACTTGAAAATTGGGATAAATGGGAAATAAGCAGTGCCCAAAGACTGGGAAAAAAAGATAGCAAAAAAACGCGACCCATTCTACTCAAACTCACTCTGGCTTGGCGAAGACAAGAACTTCTGCGCAGCAACAAGAACCTCCCTGAGAACATCTACATCACAGAAGATTATCCTAAAGAAATACTCAATACAAGGAAAGAATTAAAAATTAAACAACAAGAGGAAATAAAGAAGGGGAAAATCGCGTTCATTCGATATGATAAGCTTATCGTGAAAGACAAGACCCATATAACGAAGGAAAGCGAAAAGAGGAAAAGAATGCCAACAGATTCGCCAACACAGACGAATAAAGATGGGAATAATGAGTCCACAGCACCTTCAAAAATAAATAAAACAAACCTATTAGGTCTCATGAACCGCCCTCGGGCAAATCCAGCCCCAGGAACAAGTAAACAATGACAACCAACGCACATCGGAAACCGGAAGACAACAAATCAGACAACCAACTATAAAAACAAAAATACACAAAACCGAAACACTCCCCCAAGCCGGACTGCGGTCTCCGTGGGGGAAAATGACCGCAACCCTCTAACCAAACACAAAATAGAAAAACAAAAACCACACAGTAACGTATACATCGCGACCTTGAACACCCTAACCTTAAGAACCGATGAAAGACTGTCGGAATTGGAAAACGCACTGCAAAATGTTAAATGGGATATTTTAGGACTTAGCGAAGTGAGAAGACTAGGTGAAACAATCGAAGAATATAGTGACTACATACTTTATTACAAGGGAGAAACCAAAGGACACTATGGAGTAGGATTCATGGTAAAAAAAAGAGCTCAAGAAAAACATCATAGAATTTACAGGAATTTCCGAAAGATTAGCAGTGCTCAACATAAAGTTACCTGGCTTCAACGATAATTGGTCTATAATACAGGTCTACGCTCCAACTGAAACTTCAGATGAAAAATTAAAAGAAGATTTTTATGCACACCTAAATGAAACTATAGAGTCTTGCTACAAAAACATCATTATCATGGGTGACTTTAATGGCAGAATTGGGAAACAAAACCAAAGTGAAAGCGACATAATTGGTAATTATAGCAGGGGTAAGAGGAGCAATAATGGGGATCGAATGGTACAAATGGCCCTTGAACACAAATTAAAGTTCATGAACAGCTGCTTTAAAAAGAAACCATCAAAAAAATGGACCTGGATCTCACCAGATGGCCTACATCGAAACGAAATAGACCACATCCTAAGTAACCGGCCAAATTTAATACATGACATACATGTGATTGGTCAGTTAAACTTCAATACTAACCACCGCATGGTAAGAGCAAAACTGTACTGCGCCAACCAAAAGAGATGTAGGAAACACTACAGGCATCAAATCCATCACCAGCTCACGCAACAAGAACCATCGAAATTCACTCACGGAACAGCACAGAGCAATAAGAGAATCCAAGAAATATATAACAATGTAATCAACTATTCATATAAAACAAAAAAAATAGAGAAGGAAAAATCAAATTTGCTCAGCCAAACTACCAAGGATTTAATCCAAAGAAGAAAGACTATGTTCAAAAATAAAAAAGACAAGAAAGTATTAAAAGAGATCACCAAGATAAGCAAAGAAATAAGCAAACAAATCAAGAAAGACAGAGCCAGAAAAAGAATGACATGTATAATACAGCACATAACTAAAACAGGAGGAATAAAAAAAGCCCTTAAGGAACTACGCGAGTCAAAACTATGGATTCCAAAACTCAAGAATAAAACGAGACAACCTGAAACGAAAAGAAAAAACATACTGGACACTGCAACAAATTTTTATAGGGAACTGTATTCAACTAAATGTATAGAAAGAAATGATATAACTCTAGAAGAAGAAAACGAGGACACTATTCCCCCTATTTTAGTTAACGAAGTAGCTCATGCTGTGGGAACACAGAGAAATGATAAATCACCCGGTCAGGACTACATTACGAACGAGATGATGAAAGCTACACTGACAGAGAACTTAAATACATTAACCAATCTTTATAACATCATTCTGGAATCCGAGTACATCCCTGTTCAGTGGACAAGCAGTACAATCATCCTGATACACAAAAAAGGTGACAAAGACGACATAGGTAACTATCGGCCTATCAGCCTTCTCTCAAATGTTTACAAGGTGTTTTCTAAAATTATCTTAAACCGTATCTCCAAAACCTTAGACTTCCACCAGTCAAGGGAACAAGCAGGATTCAGAACTGGATACTCAACCACAGATCACATGCACAGCCTGAAACAAGTTATAGAGAAATACCAAGAATTTGGATACAGCCTATACTTGGCTTTTATAGACTACAACAAGGCCTTCGATTGTTTAGAACACCAATGCATTTGGAAAGCCTTAAAAAACCAAGGTGTTGAACCCAAATATATAAGGCTAATACGGAACGTGTACCAAAATAGTTCATCACAGGTAAAACTAGAAAGTCTTGGTGAAAGTTTCCCAATTCAAAGAGGGGTAAGACAGGGCGATCCTCTCTCACCGAAACTATTCGCCGCTGTTCTGGAAGAAATCATAAGAACTTTGAAATGGGACAATCACGGAATTAATATTGACGGCCGCAAACTCAATCACCTCAGATTTGCAGATGATCTGGTATTAATAACCGATAATCCTGAAACACTACAAACAATGTTACAAGATCTTGCCACAAAAAGCAAAGAGGTTGGGCTTACGATTAACAAATCCAAAACCAAGGCTATGACTAATAGAACAGAAATAACCATACAGGTAGACGGCGAAAACATAGAGTACGTGAAGACCTACATTTATCTCGGTCAATTGATATCATTTCAAGACCAAATGTCACTAGAGTTACAGAGAAGAATAACAAACGCATGGAAAAGATTTTGGTCTCTGAAAGACATATTAAAAAACAAGAAATACACAATAAAAACCAAGCGAAGACTATTTAACTCATGTATCTTACCAATCCTGATCTATGGCTGCCAGACATGGGCTCTGACAAAAAAACTCCACCACAAGCTGAGAACTTGCCAGAGGAGCATGGAGAGGAGTATCCTGGGCTGCAAAGTGAGTGACAGGAGAAGAGCAGCAGACCTAAGAAAAATAACAGGGTTTGAAGATGTTACCCGTAAAGCTCAGCAGCTCAAGTGGCGCTGGTCAGGACACATGCTGAGAGAGACAACGAGTAAGTGGACGAAGGACCTCACAGAATGGATTCCGAGGTATAACACCAAGAGAAGAAGAGGAAGACAGCTGAACCGGTGGTCTGATGACATGAAAAAAGTTGCAGGACCCCTTTGGCTAAGAGTTGCGAGAGATAGGGAGAAGTGGAAATGGTTAGAGGAGGCCTATGTGTCTGCAGGACACACTGATTTGCAACCGGACCAATGTGCACAACTATAATTTATGTAACACTCAAATTAGTAATAAAGGCTTTGAATTTGAATATAGGGTGTAACATAATCAGTGGGCCAAAGAAAGACACCAACATTTGTCTCGTTGCGGGAATCGAACCAGCGGTCTCTCGCTTCACAGACGTCTACTCGCCCGCTGCGCCACGGAGGCTTTATTCAGACAAAAAACTAGCTATTACTTATCCCATTTTTTATGAGCATATCTGCTTAAGGAATTTTAAACCTGTCATGAATAACTTTGTTAACAATGTAATTTGCCGATTTGAAACAGATAAAAATAGAGGTTTTGCAATAACAACACATAATTACATTTTTAATTTGTACATAAACTTGTAAACTAACTTATAACTTATACTGCAACGAGTTGGCAGGTTTTAAGGTCTGACAAACAGCTGCAAACAGGCCTCATTACTGCTTATCTTTGCTCCTGAGTCATTCATTATTTAAAAATATTATGGTGACTGATAATGTAAACAATTGCAATGTACAAATTATAGCGCTATAATAGTGGGTTCTCTTGGTTTGATTTTAGTTAATAAACCGCAAATCGCATGCAATTCAAACTGTTTGAAAATACTTTCAATCGAATTGAAAAAAAAAACCATACAGCTTTAGCAAGTCACTTGATCAACTTAAATCCAAGCCTGTAAACCCACTATAAGTTACAGAGGCAGGTCATACATTTATATGTGTTACTCAAGCAACCAGCCACACATATACATCATAAATACTTACTATTCAGTCCAAAACTCGCTGGTGAGCAGACAAACAAGGTACTTTATTACTATATGATATTGTGATAGGGTGCTCAACGCAAAGCATCATTAGCAATCTTGTGTTACGGTGTCAGAGTAAAAGATAACCTTTTTACAATAGCTTCACTATATTTTGTCAAGTGATTGTTTATGTATATCAATGAAAAATACAGACTGCACATGATGGTAAGTACAGTGGACCATACAGTTGGGATACTTCCTGATCGGTCTGAATACTGTATATACACTGGCTAAACCCAAAACAAACCTCCATTATAGGTTTACAATATGCATGATGCTATATAGCTAGGTAGCATATATATGGGGTACCCCTCCCACCATTAAACTGCTTCAGGATTACCAGATAATACATGAAACTTGTATAGATTGCTATTTGTCACAATGATTTATTATGAATTAATTCAACTTTAAAATTTACTTGAACATTATTTAATAAAAAAAATAAAATAACAGGCTATATTGCTTAAACATCCGGTCTGTCAGGAATTTGAAAGTGATTTTATGAAAAAAATCTACCACTAACTAGCCAAGCGATATCGTAATGCCATAATCATGTACCTAATTCCTTTAGCGACATCATACGGTGTGGTACTCCAGGCCTTGGCTTCTACAGTCTTCCCGTCTGGCAGGGTTACAACGATGCTCATCTCAGGTTTGGACGCAAGTTGTTCAGCATGTTGCTGTTTGAATTTGTCCCACAGTGTGATCCGTTTCTGTATGTACTCCGGCCACGGGTTCAGTTCAGCAACTCCTCCTGACTCTTCCGTTTTCTTTTTTTTCTCCTTCATTGCTTTCGTTTTTGACTGCAAATGTATAATGACTATTTAATTGAAGCTCCTGCATAATATTTTTTTTGTCTTTCATCAATTTATTTTAAATCTGATTTTACTGAAAGTAACCAATATTATAAAAAAACATATATTGCCCAAATTGTTGCGGAGTAAGCAACATAAACATGCTTTAAGGTTTGACTAATATACAGAAATAAATAAAGGAAAAACATTTTATTCAAGGAAAAGCTATTCAGATATTGAATTCAGTGAATTCATTAATTGCCAGATTGCCAGACAGAAAATTTCCTCCTAAATCTATTTTTTAAGTTGCCAACGTCTTCATGATTACTCTGGTAATTTGAAACCCTTCAACATACCCAGTATGATATTATGAGCAAAATACCAGGCCTGAGCTAAGTTTGTCATTTCACAAATAGCTTATAGTCATGCTAAGAAAACTAAAAATGGAATGGAATGAATTGAAAACAATTAACTTTATCTCATGTAAAAAATAATATAAATCCCCTCTGCAGCTCAAGTAGTGATAACGCAACAGGGAGTGGTATGGACTGCCAAGACTTTCACTTTCACTTTCATTGGTTTGAAACCGGCACCAAGAGCATGCACTTTTTCAAGTTATGTGTGTATTCATTATTAATTATTAATCACTTTAACAGTGAAGGAAACATCATGAGGAATATCTGCATACCTGGGAATTCTCCATGAGAATTTCGAAGGTATGTGAAGTCTACCACCCAGCCCAGCAGTGGGACTGTGCAATACAGGACTGGTATTATTATTCTAATATAACCAAAAAATGGCTAACTTAAAGTTAATTAAGTGAATGTATATATCAGAACAGGAACTATATCAGAATAATAAGGAATACAGGACAATATATTCACGGTAAAGCAAATGATTGGTAAAATAATCAGCGCGTAAAATAAGCAGCAGTAAAATAAACCGGGAGGCTAGAATTCAATTTATTTATTATTAAATCTTTTTTTTTAAAGTCAAAATAGGAATACAATATGGAGCAGAAATACAGAATATATTGTAGGTATTTTAACACTTTTTAAGAACAAATATGTTGCTGACGAAATTCCTACGGAGTACAGCTACAAACCCATGTGGCAAAAGCGTAGCCCTCTTTGAAGCGGACCATGCAGCCCCCACGGAAGTTGAACAATTTCAACATTATAATAACACTATGTTTACACTGAATAAGTAAATATTATTGGTTATAAGCCTGCCTTTTCATTAATATTTAAGTTTTGGATGCCTTCGGCAGCGGTGTCACCCATCGTGATTCTCCCACGTTTGACGTTTGTTTGACAATAATGACAAGTGACAACTATCGACATGTGTTACCGTTATGCCAACATTGACATGTGAATTGCGTTTAGTTTCTTCTCTGAGAAAGGTCAGAACTATTTCGTTAGGTCTACCACGTGAAAAATACAGGTCAAGTGCGAATAAATCGCGTGCCCCGGGAGGGTTTCGTGCCAATAAAAATTTACACATCGTATTTATTTCTTTAAACTTTATTGTACACCAATAATATAACATATATACATATAACATACGTTCATTTTTTTATCCAAGCACGACAAAGTGATTCCACTACACCTGATGGTAAGCGCAGCGCAGTCCAAAAAAACCGGCGACCACCGACAAACAATGAGTTTATCGGTGGTCACCAGAATAATGCCAGCCTATATAAATGCTTCTTCACACTTCGATGAGAGAAGAAGCAAATCGACGGGCTTGCAACAGAATAGGCGGTTGACCGATGACAAGGATGTACCCCTATACCCGGGGTACCCGGGTACCTTATATATACATTTTTGGGAATGTGTATCCTTCGAATTTAAATCATTTTTTTTTACCATTCTGATGAACTGCAGTGGTAGGTACCTGCTAATGGGATACTGGCGACCCCTGCAGTATCTCAACATCGGGGTTGTAGGTGTTAGGGTGGAAGGGTAAGTGGTTTTGGGGGAGTTGAGAGGTACGAGGAGGTTATAATAAAGCGAGGTGAGGATGATAGAAGGAGAGAGGAGGCATGCAAGAAGGAGATTATGAGGGTAGAGGAGAGGGAAGGGAAGGGTATTTAAACCCATTACATGTTATCACGAATTATTATATGGTCTTGAAGTTAGTTTTTTACGAGATTTGCTTATTTAACCCACCACGTACGCAATGCGTAATAGCTACATACTAAGATCGTCGCCATAAATCAAGAAGACAATTTTCCATTTTTATGTACGGAACCCTAAAATTAATATATTGATTGATATTTTATGATATTGATATATCATCCGTGGTCCGCAATTTGACATTATTATTGTCATACTGACACAATCCGGAATCCAAAAACTTTGCAGTTCTAACTCTTGGATAAATTATAAAAATTCTAGTCTCAGAATGTCATTACCGCGAACTCGTCATGGGGATGTTTTGCAACGCCTAATGACTTCGTTTAGCCAATTCGAGGGAAAGTTAGATAAATTGCAGGAAGATGTGAATAATCATGGACAAACTCTCATAGAACTTCGTGGTTTAGTAAATAATCTCTCCATGAATACAATCACAAGTCCCGACAGACGTGATGCTTTAAAATACAGTGTGAATAAGACGGCTCCGATACAATATGAGAATAATCCGCACTTAGAAGAACCTCAAAAGCCTAAAAGGAAAAATGCAGTGCGATCATTACCAATAAAATTAAGAGGGAAGAATTTTCAAGGTCCAAAAAGTAGCACTGGCGGGAACATTAGCACTTACCCTACAAGTTCAAGAACAGTTTCTGTGAAGCGTTCACCTCGTCCTAGAAAAGCCGAAGGTCCTCGCAAAGCTACAACTTTGAGACCTCAAAAATCCCTTAATAAGAAACTGAGTAAACGCATGGATACTTAGGAAGACCGAAGTACTTAATCATTACTGGACTTGATTTAATCATAAAATAAAACCAATATTCAACCAGTAATCTACATATTATCATTTATTTTCCACACTTATTACTTAAATATAGATATATAGTTAAAGTGACTGCGTCAAAAAATTTATTACCTAAGTGGTAGTCTTAAAATCTATCACTTTAATTTTCTTCCTGTAGCGTCTGTTTCTGTAATAAAACAAATTCATACTATGTGCTTATATTTTTTTATAAATAGGTCGGCCATCGAGAGATTAGGTCACCTGATGGTAAGTGATCTCCACCGCCCATGTACGTCAAAATTAACAAAAGAATCATGAGCGTGTTGCCGAGCTTAAAGGAAAGGGATATTTAAGGGATTGGGAAGGGAAAGGGGATTTGGACCTCCGGATGTTTTTTTTTTATAGCATAGGACGGCAAACGAGCAAGTGGGTCACCTCATGGTAAGTGATCTCCACCGCCCATGTATGCCCACAATATCAGAAGAATTATGGGCGCGTTGCCGAACTTAAAGGAAAGGGATAATTAGGGATTGGGAAGGGGAGGGGGATTTGGCCCTTCGGATATCTGGCTCAAAGTACGAAACGCAACAGCAAGCCGCTCTTTATGTCGGTATTCTGTGAGAGAGTGTTAACGATCTGGTCGAGCCGGCCCTTCATGTAGACAAAATTGCGTTGCCTACATCGTGCCTCTACCACTGTAGAATATTGTTTGTTTTGTTCAATTAACGGGTACATTTTTGGGGTACATATCCGTGGCAGCCATGATGTGCCGTGTGCGACGAGACGTGGCAGATAAACTTCATAAAAGTCGCTTATAATGGTATGGTCACGTTTGATTAAACCACATGATAACAGAAGCCCGAAAAAAATAAATGTTAATAATACTTAGGATACTAAAATGCGTTGGAGTGTAAGTGAGCCACCAACATTTTAAGCCCAAAGCCTTACCTGCACGTGATATACTCTGCTGATAAACGGAAGAGGCAATGGTGAAACTTGACTTCCATTGCGGCTTGTGGTCAAGCAGCGAAATGGCGGACCCTAGCATCAAGCTAGGTAGAAAAAATTTAATGCACTGTAACATTAGATCGTTCGGCGTGGCACCACTGATTCACAGAATAGATGTGGAGCACAGAATTATTTGATATGGAGTGGCAGATTATGAGCGTATATGGCCGGTGGTGATCACATACCATCAAGTGACCACCTTGTTCGCTTGTTAAACGCTACTATAAATAAAAATATAATAACCAATGTACATATTAAATCCTTACATTTTAAATATGATAATTTCACAAATAACTATAGTAACTGACAGTGCGACGCCATACAGCATGAAGAACAGAACTGGCTTGATGTCTAGGAGACCAACGCTGCTAAATGCTGCAACCTTGTTTAGGCATTTGGGTTTCGGGACTTGGTACCGTTTGTTTAGAGCTGCTTGGAGACCGGACTCACGTATTTGCTTGTAGCTGAAAGAAATGGACAAGATGCATTCTGACGCTTATGTAAACAAAGAGGTAGGCAGACATACAACTAGTGATAGGTAGGTTAATCTTTCCAACTCCTCCCTAACCTTCTATCTGATTAATTTCGTTGCGGGACAAAGACATTTAGGCATTCCCAGAGACTTGCCGAGCTTCACTGCTCGGTGTCGACAAAAATGCGTGCCACTGTTGATCCTGGTGCACAGGAGTTACAGTGGCGGGTGTGTGGGCGGGATAGTCTCATGATAGTGATAGGTCCCCCGAGCTCATTAAAGTCCCATGATTTGATAGACGAGTCTCTCGTAAATTTTACCGGGTCATAGGCGACATCAGTGGATGACGATATTATAACAAGAACATGATCCAGATTAAAGACTAGACTAAATCAGAAATCCTTTACAGCCAAGATAAATATAGTGATACATAAAAAAATGTACGCTGCAGTCAGTTGTTTACAGCCCCGGGCGGTATTACGATATCGCAGAAAACCGGCGTGAACTGGCAGCTTGCTGTTTCGTTTCCCTTCCCCCTTTCTGGTATATCAATCGCATCCAGGGTGTTTCTGGTATTGTGGATTGTCATGGGTGTTGGAGATGACTTAACAACGGCTGGCCCAAGTTTGCCGATTTCTGCTACACTACATACTCATTGGTTACTTACACGACTCTAAGTAATTCCAGATAAGGTGAGTCTTTCTTTACAGGTGTGAACGCATCCAAGCTGTTGATAAAGTCCACTTCAGTAAGATCGCACTTCTCGCTTTCCAAGAAGGTTTGTTCTATACGACGATATACCGGCTCCACTATGGAATGGAAGGCGAAGAGACCCTGAAATATTAAAGACGCTAATTCCAGTGGTATGGATATAAAGACATCCTTTTGTTGAAGAGAAATTTATTATTCTGAAGTCCGTGGCCTAATTCCGTGTTAGTTTAATTAACTAAAGCTTAGTTGATATCTGTTGAGGAGTTTCTCAACTTCCCTCGTGCTTATTTATATGGGACCATCCTTGAAGTAAATCTTGTTAAACGCAAAAATATCCAGATTTGGCAGAGATTGAGCAGAAACTGGCAGAATTGAGCTGCTTCTAAATCAATTAAATTTAAAACTTTAATTTTGAATAATATTTCTGAACTGGCATTTGCAAAGAGTAACGCTGGATTCACTTGTCCGTTCTTCCCTAGAGAAACAGTATTCCGAACCATTGCGAACGGTTAAGTTATTAACGGAATTGTATAATGTATAACATTTAATAAACATTTTGAATATTTTTTTTAAATTGGTAGAAGAGGTCCGTGCCCGACACTGGCCGGTATATATTACAGAGCTAGGTACCGACCTTCCTGATCCTCTCAACTCCATCAAATATATCGTAAAAATGTGATTTACTATTTTCGGGAGAAATTGTGTTGTGCACCGAAATGTGAAGTTGATCCCGATCATCCTGAAAAATCAAAGCTAAGTCTATAAAATGTATTGTTCCCACATAAATTAAATAAAATTAATTATCTGCATTTACACGATTTTCATCCTGCCTTTCATCTTTTTTCTGAGAATAGTTAAAATTATTTTAATATGAATAGAACCGTATAATATTGATAATTATGCTAAGCAGTAAAGTGATGTCTTCCATTGAATACTATTCATGTAACTGATTTTCAGGAGTACAAGACTAGTCCTGCAATTTCAATCTAACCCAGATCGTCCTGTGTCACCATCAGCTACTTGCTGTACCCGTAAAGCTAACACAACGTACATTAAAGACAAAGCGGTTATAATCCACATCGTTAGCAGCCAGAGTGACCTTAGAAGCGGCGAGTTCTGCCAGGTTCTTGATGGAATTTGAAGGCGCTTGCAGTAGCACCACGATGTTGGCAGAGTACGCAGCGTATAGCGCCATCAGGGCCGTGAATAGCACCCACTCCATTATACGACCTTTGGAGAATGAAGAATGAAGTCAGAGTATAGGACCCCTAACCATAAGAATAATAAATAAGAATTCTAAACATCATTAGATAATATATACAGAGTTTCTTTTTTATTGCATAGGCCGACAAACGAGCAAGTGGGTCATCTGATGGTAAGTGATCTCCACCGGCCATTTACGCCCATAATATTAGAAGGATCTTGGGTGCGTTCCCAACCTTAATAGAAAGGGATAATTAAGGGATTGAGAAAGCGAGGGGATTTGGGCCTCCGGATATCTCACTCACCGTATGAATCGTTAAGCCGCTACTTTAAGTCAGTTTTTGTGAGACAGCGATACTGAACGACCCTGTCGAGCCTGCTCATTTATGCTGTAAACAAAACTGTCTACAGAGTGATTATACCTCTTGTAAATCAGTCGTTTTTATTGAAAACTGGTGATATAGACGAGAATTTTATTTTTAATATACTTAAAGCATTTTTTATTTTTTATATGACAAAGAATTTAATAACGTTGACCTAATAGGCGCATTAGGCCAACGTGGCAGACTCTAAACCTCTCTCATTAGTAGAAGAGGCAAGTACCCAGCAATGGACAATATAATACAAGGCGGATCATTTAAAAAATAATCCTATAGCGGAATAGTATTCCTTCGTACTCTTTCAGGGGATTTCAATGAAGGTATGTCTAGCTGAACCGCTATGTAGTAGCATCAACAAAAATATTATGTTTTCACCTGGTGTTCTTCTTGGTTCGATAAAACATCCTTGTTGGGCCACAGCACTTACTGTTAGAAGCAAGGCATCGCCTACAGAACCGTCCAGTTGAGTTGGACTCTGTAATATTTAAAGACGGCGTTAGATAATATGCTGGTAGATACTACTAACAAGCGAAAGGTCTGGAAGTGACTATCCTATCCTAGAATCTTACAGGCTCCCCCAGTCCTCATAATCATGCTAACCACTTCTCAGATGTGTATCTTATCAACTTCTATTATTGATAACCGAGAGCAGTAATTTATAATCAGTCTCAAAATAAAAACCATCGCATTGAAATACAAATTAGTATTGCCTGACCAGAACCCCAGGACCTCACTGATTTTTTAGCATAAGTATACTACAACTACATCAATGAGGCGATAAAATCTAGCGAGGTGTAATCTTACTTCTTCTCTTTTTTGTTAGTTTGTGAATTTGCCATTTGTATGTTTGTTAATTGTTAGTCAATCATGCTTTAGCGGCTGAACGATGTTGGATGCAATTTGGCACACAGTTAGACCATAACCTGGATTAGGCCATAGGCTACCTTTTATCCCGGAAAAGACCGATCACGCGTAGAGACGCGAGCAAAAGTTATAGCAATATATAATACCTTTTTTTATGGTATAGGCAGGCAAACGAGCAAGTGGGTCACCTGGTGGTAAGTGATCTCCACCGCCCATGTACGTCCACCATGAAGGTCATGGGCGCGTTGCCAACCTTAAAGGAAAGGGATAATTAGGGATTGGGAAGGGGAGGGGATTTGGGCCTACCTTCTCAATTTTGACCTCCCAAATACTAGTGAAGTACAACGCCGTCGCAGACACCATCGAACACATAGCGATGGCCATCCATACTCCAGAAGAGAAAGGTAGGGCAAATATATTGGTCACGTAAGCTAGAGGAGGCTGTCTGAAGACGAAACGCATCCTCATAGGGGCCACTTGGTCAGTGTAAGTAATCAGTTCTAGGCGATCTTTGAATAATACGCAGTTGGTACCTGGAAGTTAGATTGCTGGTGGGAAGTTGCCAGATGCATATTTGTATTTGATTACATAGCAACTGGTGGTGAAAAATCAAATACAGTGGTTCTCTCCGGCGAAAGACGCTTCTGGGTTTGCCGGTGAATATCCAGTTAAGTTTAGACCGGCATAATTCTGGTAATACTAAGTAAATTTTAGAGGTGTTTTTATTTGATTGGATGATGACACAAGCAAGGCGCTCGCCTGATGGTAAGCGCTACGCCTGCCCATAAACAGAAGCAACACCACACTAACTTTGAATTACAAAGCACTGCATGGCACTGAACTGCGCTCATCACTCCGAGACATAAGATGTTAAGTCTCATAATGACCAGTAATTTCACTGGCTTCAATTTCCTTCAAGCCGAAATACAACAGAAAACACGAAATAGACAAAGCGGTGGTACCAACCCAGACGACCTCTCGCATACGAGACCTACCACCTTGTATTTTTCTACTAGTAGAAATTAAGAAATTCGACTTACCCAAATCAGCTCTATTCTCACCAATGTCATGTATCATGCCGGACCACTTTCCATTGACTCTGTACCCCCATCGATAACTAAATATATACCGTGGAGTTGCGTTTAGCATTTCGAAAGCTATTTTAGCGAATACCCAACATACTTTAGCCACAGCGTCGTTTTGCAGTTCCCTAGAAAATAAAACAAGGTCTCAAACAAGTTTGAGAAAATTTAAATATTGTAACTGTCCTTTTTTGATAACAATAGTCTACAGTCTACTTACTGAAAATAGAATTTTGGTACGAATGCATTATTTTTTTCTTATCTTACAAGATCTTATTACTTAAAATACAATTAATCATTAACTCTATGTAAAATAGGGTGGGTCGAAAAAAAACACCTCAGCATAGGGGATTTGTACATTATAAAAAAAGATATATCAGAAGAAAAAAAAAATACTTAATTTTTTTTGTGGTGGCACTCGATTTTTAAATAAATAATAACACTTATGTAACACTTATCTGTGAAAATTTCAGTTTGCTATTATGGCTCGCAAGATAGAGGCCTGTAAATGTAGGACAGGCAGAAAAACAGACAAGCATACAGATAATCAGGCAAGCAGACAGTCAGACAGACGGCGTAGGCTCTGTAATAGAATGCGTTGGTACATTGTGCATACGAAAACCTAAAATTATATACAACTAGCTGTCCTTCGCGGTTTCACCTGCATGGTACTGCCCTGCTCCCATAGGTCTTAGCGTGATATACATCTAAACCTTCCTCATGAATCACTCTATCTATTGCTGAAAACTGCATTAAAATCCGTTGAATAGTTTAAAAGATCTAAGCGAACAGACAGCGAAATCGACTTCATTTTATACTATGTAAAGATATTTGTCTCACAATCTGTCATCCCGGGGCAAGTAATGTTTCGTGGTGTTACTATCTTGTATGACATTTGCCATTACGATGGGATGACCCATGAGGTTCCGACGCCTCCAGTACAATTCCCGTCGAGGCCTCACTTCTACCAGAGTGCCATTGTAGTACCCGCGAAGTGTGGATATCATGGTACCATTATTGGATGGTTTGTGCACTGAAAATGTTATTTCGTGTATAGTAAATAATAATAATAATTTACAAGGTGATAGGTCCCTCGTATGCGAGAGGCCGTCTGGGTTGGTATACCAACCGATTATAATCGCTTTGTCTATTTCTGACGCCCAGCAACAGTGTGTAAGCACTGTTTGTTTCGGTTTGAAGGACATTGAATCCAGTGAAATTACAGGGCATTATAAGACTTAACATCTTATATCTCGGGGTGACGAGCGCAGTTCAGTTCTATGCAGTGCTTTATAGTTCAAAGTTATGTGTGGTATTTCTTCTGTTTATGGGCTGGCGTGGCGCTTACCGTCAGGCGAGCGCCTTGCTCGCCTCGTCATTCAATCAATAAAAAAAACTATTCTTTTTGATCAATGTTAACAACTCATCCATGATTCTTCTGGTATTGGTGTTCATGGTGGATGTGACCATCAGGAGACCTAATAACTCGCTAGCATAGTTTTTTTTTTAGTTTTTTTTAAGGTCGCAGGATGTCGCTGGATGCAGGCCGCTTCCAACAGGTCGGTCTCGAAATCTTTGGGGGAGGCCTATGTTCAGCAGTGGACGTCTTGTGGCTAATGATGATGATGATGATGATGATAGTTTTCACAACACTTACATTCTGTCAAAGTATACAATGCATCTCCTTTCTCAGCCAATACCAAGTCGCTGGTGGCTAGCAGTGGACTGTCGTAGAGTCGGTTCAATCTTGAATTAGCCGTGGAATTCGTGAGAACCAACCAGCGGTACGAGAATTGGAATAACCGTCGCGACGTTGCCTTTAACGGTAAAATTTTATTGGCCTACCTTGGAATTCTTTACCTTGATCGATATGACGAAGTTTATGACGATGTTAGTTGTAGATTGTTAACCGACTTTAAAACGTTGAAGGTTCCCCATTCATCGTTTTTTTATCTATATTCACTCTTATGAGTGCTAAATATGGACTAATATTGTATTCGATAGTGTACATGTCTCACGAAACAATTTGTTATACATCTTATATCGAAATTTTTTTGAGTGGTAGAGCCACGCTGTAGACAGTTTTGTCTACAGCATGAATGGGCTGGCTCGACCGGGTCGTTACCACTGTCTCACAGAAAACCGACGTAAAGTAGCGGCTTGCTGCGTTTCATACCGTGAGTGAGATATCCGGAAGCCCAAATCCCCTCCCTATCACAATCCCTAATTATCCCTTTCCTTTAAGGTCGGCAACGCGCCCATGATTCTTCTGGTGGTGGGCGTACATGGGCGGTGGAGATCACTTACCATCAGGTGACCCACTTGCTCGTTTGCCGGCCGGTGCCATAAAAAAATAAATACAGTACAGAGTACTTATTAAACCTGCATTTTTATCTATGAACCCTACATACATAATAAATTATCTCAGGTATATTTTCATTTTCTTAACAGTCACACATATTCACATACTCCTAACCGGAAAGGAATTATGAGAGAATTGTGCAAGTTAATTAAAAAGCTAAGAAATACCTACAGTCGTAATAATATCATCAGATTTGTAACAATCCAGATTAGTCATAAACATAACTAAGTTTTCATGAAATTTGTCTTTAACTTCTAGCGATTTGGATGTCCTGACCTCCATTTTATTAAGCGCTTTTGTCAATTTTATTTCAGCATCTGAAAGTAAATATTTATACATATGTACATGGCACTGAACTGCGTTCATCATCCCGTGACATAAGTTGTTAAGTCTCACAATACCCAGTAATTTCACTTGCTTTAATATCCTTTGGATACACAACAGTGCTTTTTCGCCGCAGAAATAGACGAAGCAGTGGTATCAACACAGGCGACCATTCGCATACAAGGGACTTACCACATAGCACTAGACTGCTATGAAAATATTATGGAGGAGGCCCACATCCCCTTCCTCTTCCCAATCCTTTAATTATACCTTCCCTTTAAGGTCGGCTACGCGCCTATGCTTCTTTTAATTTTGTGGGCGTACATGGACGGTGGAGATCGCTTACCATCAGGTGACGCACTTGCTCGTTTGCCGGCATATATCGCATAAATAAAACGTGTACGGTGTTCGTTATCCGGGTGGTCATGAGTATCCTACCATCAGAAAAATTTATTACTTACACACCACTTACTTACTTACAAATAATTGCTAATTTCATCGCATTGTTGAAAATATACTTACGTTTCTTCCAACATAGTCCGCTGTACACCAGAAGCGTAGGTTTACGTTCATTCATAATGAAATTAGTAACAAACTTTACATCAAAATCATCATTAGCTCTTACTAACCTAAAAGTATTAACTAATAACAGTGATATAATCATTTTACTTGTAAATACGTGTACAATTTGCGAGCAAAGTTTGCCCTGCTCTACCTTTGTTGTCTGTTTGAACAATTCTTATATAATGTGTGTATTGTGACAATAAATTATGATGACATAACACACAAATCTTTCACGGAAGCCTTATTTACATAGAAAAACTTCAACTTTAACAATTTTACAAGAGTTCAAAAAGAATTGTATCGTGTGTGTCACACTTTGACAGCACAAAGTGGCTCATAAATAAAACAAATTCTGATGAGTTTATTTTTATTTAATGTTTTACATAACATACACAGCTTTTCAGTGCTTAATCTAATATTAAAGTGGTTCAAAAACAATGCTGAAACTAGGTTTTATAATCAATTTAATATGGCGAATATGCAATTAAAGTAAAGCGCCGATAGCTAAGTAGGGAGTGGTACGGACTGCCGAGACGAAAGTCGTAGGTTCGAAACCAGCCCCAAGAGCATTCACCTCTGGCTCTGACTTGACTAAGCTACGTGTATATTAATTTGTTATTTATCGCTTGCTCTAACGTTGAAGGAAACATCGTGAGGAAACCTGCATACCTTAGTACTAAATAATTTGTTACTTCCTTCTGCGGAGTATGAAGAAGCATTTATACAGGTCGACATAATTCTGGTGACCATCGATAAATTCATTGTTTGTGATCGCTGGTGTTTTTGGTCTACACTGCGCTTACCATCAGGTGTAGTGCAGTCACTTTGCCGTACTCAGATAAAAAAAAACTTGAGAGGTGTCAAGGGATACCCGGATGGAACGAAGTTCCTTTCGATTAATTAGTGAAGGAATTGTAATAATTTTTTTTTTTTTAATTTATAATAATATAAACAAATATAATGTTATATAAACTTAATCAGTAGGCTCAATTTTCGTAATAATATTATTTACAAAAAACCTGTATACACTCAACAAAAATAATCGTCGCGACACCACACTGTTCAATGCGAAATAGAAATGAAATACACCGGCTGCTACGTCGCCCAGCCCGTAAATCGTGTTCGATATTCAAAAAAAATTCAAATGCAAATTTCGAACCGCGTCTACATTTCTAAATGTCATAAGTTTCACACCCGTTTGGATGGGATTAAGTCCTTTTACTTTTATTAACGGAATTTTGACTTTAACTTTGTGTAATAGATATCAAATTATTTAAACAAATGTCATAAGTTTCACACCCGTCTGGATGGGATTATATCATTTTACTTATATTAACGGAATTTCGACTTTAACTTTGTGTGCTAGATATCAAATTAAGTTATCACTTTAAAAAAGTGTCGTGACAACTTTTCGTAAGAATTTTTTCCGTCTAGCCCCCTTTCACAACGCGCGATAAGGAACTTCGTTCCAAAAGAGTCTTTTCTAAGTTAAGTGTGTATTTATTGTTAGAAAACACTTGCTTTAACGGTGATGGATTGTGAGGATATCTGCATACATGAGAATTCTCCGTAAGAATTTGGAAGGTATGTGAAGTCTACCATCCCGCATTAAGTAGGCCAATGTGGTGGACTAAACTTAACCCCTCTCATATGTAGAGGCGGACTTACGTATTTTTTCTTGACGTTCGACAACACATTTAGACTGTTCTGTTCTTAACATAAGGTTCAGTGTAATTACTTTGTTGTCCCCGAACATAGTTTTAAAAAAAAGTTTTGTTTCCATATATAAGTATGAAACCTATTGTAAACCATAGTCACGGATGAGCGGCATCTTAGCATAAAAAGAGATTAATGCAAACTTTTTTTACGTAAAAACAAGTTCAGTTTATATTATGTTTTATACTAGAAGGTGATACGGTGCCACTACTTAGTACAAGTGTAGTATTAAATAATCATAAATGTAATATTAAGCTTAGTTTACAAACGGAGTGATGGGGAGGCTTTCAGCTGATATCTTCTTTTTTTGTCTCACTATCATTCTGAAAAGAAAAAAAATATGTCCGCGATCAGCAGTTAGTGTATATCCGGTTGTCGCGAGGGGCTTGCGACATGACTTGATAGTTGGTTGGGGCATGTATAGAGCTGTTTCCCTGTGCCTGCATCGGCCATCCGCCTGTCCTGTCGCAGGCCCCTTGATTTGCTTCTTTCCGCTCCGAAGAGGGAAGAAGCATTCATACAGGCCGGTATGATTCTGGTGACTAGCGATAAACTCACTGTTTGTCAGTGGTCGCTGGGTTTTTGGACTGAACTACGCTTACCATCAGGTGTAAGGCAGTCACTTTGCTGTGCTCGGATAAAAAAAAATCGTATCACCAGCTACAAAGGACTTACGGTCCTACAAAACCCAAAACAAATACTTGTGGACTTCACAAACGTTTGTCTAGGTACAGTTACGTTTCACACCTGGCTACTCACCCGCTGCGCTACGAACCTATTTCGGCTCAATAATTGTGATATACACAAAATTCATTGAAATAATAAACATACGAGGTGGTAGGTCCCTCGTATGCGAGTGGCCGTCTGGGTTGGTACCACCGCGCCGTCTATTTCATGTTTTCTCTTGTATTTCGGTTTGAAGGACATTGCAGCCAGTAAAAGTACTGGGCATTATAAGAGTTAACATCTTATGTCTCGTGGTGACGGGCGCAGTTTAGTACCATGCAGTGCTTTATAATTCAAAGTTCTGTGTGGTGTTGCTTCTGTTTATGGGCAGGCGTGGCGCTTACCATTAGGTCAGCGCTTGGCTCGTCTCGTCATTCAATCAAGTAATCAAGTAAAACATACTTTCACTTACAGTTTCCTGTATGCGATTTCCAACAGCAGCACGGCCGGAGCAAGCATCATACCATACAGTGTCGCCAGTATAGCCGGAAACATGTCGGTGATGCCAACACTGCTGAATGTGGACACCGTGCCTGAACACTTCGGTTTTGGCACGTGGAGTCGGTGGTGGATGTTCGCTTGGATGCCCGACTCACGAATCTTGAGGAAGCTAGCATGATAGATAAAAATATACCTCAAAATCGTAATATACGTGCATCATATTTCTAGTGCGCTTAACATAAGACCTCGAGGTAATTTTGTCGAAACATTTTATCGTGCTATCTAAATTAATTAA
Organism: Amorpha juglandis; assembly: GCA_949126905.1. NCBI lineage: Eukaryota > Metazoa > Arthropoda > Insecta > Lepidoptera > Sphingidae > Amorpha > Amorpha juglandis. The sequence continues at coordinate 3,008,696 of OX421383.1, forward strand.
ATAAATAAATACACCCAAGCACACACATAGTCCTGACCCCACAGTAAGTTACGAGTCGTGGGTATCAGTAACTGCGCTAGACTTTCGAATTCACAACACCCAGACCCGAAACAAATATTTGTGGATCACACAAACATTTGTCTCGGTGCGGGGATCGAATCTGTGACCTCACGTTTTACAGTCTACTCGCCCACTGCGCCAGAGGCTGTCAGTATAGGTTTGTACTATTATTCGTGGATCTCAATTTGCAAAAAGAAGAGACTGCGAACTTACTTAATTTTGAAAAGGTCTTTGAAAGGCGATCGCTTCTGTCCCGGCACCCAGGGATCTATTTCATTAATGTAGTCTATCTCTACCAGGTCGCACTTCTCGTCTTCTTGGTAGGTCTCCTGGATTAATCTGTAGCCAGGGTTTAGCTCCATATGGAAAGCGAATAGACCCTGGAAAGAATATTCTTTTTCAATCGTAGAGCAATCCTGTAGATTTTATAGTAACGCCGGCAAACAAGCAAGTGGGTCACCTGATGGTAAGTGATCTCCACCGCCCATGAATATCCACAGCATTATCAGAATTATGGACATGATGCCGACCTTAAAGTTAAGGGTCAGGAAAGGAGAAGGATTTAGGCCTCCGTATATTTTAATCCTCTTACAAAACGCAACAGAAAGCTGCTATTTCATAACAGTTTTCTGTGAGGCAGTGGTAGCAACTTGGTCGAGCCGGTCCATTCAAGCTATAGAGAAAACTGTCTCACACAATAGCCTGGCTCTACCATGTAAAAAATCGACATTAGAATATAGTTACTTTGACGAGCCAGGATAAACAAATGAAAGTGGGATTTCTGGAGGCCCAAATCCCTTTTTCCTTTCCAGTCCGCATTCCTTTCCTTTAAGGTCGGCAATGATGGTCTATGATTCTTCTGGTATTAAAGGTGCCAACAAGAAGTGGAGATCACTTAACATCAGTTGACCCACTTTCTTGTTTGTGAGTCTCTGTTATAAAAAAGTATGGACCATCGTCTTGAACCATCTTTGACCTTGAATAATTAACAGAATTCGACAGGAAACAACCTAATGCAGCAAAAAAGTAACTAATGTAATCTCAGTTGTTAATTACTGATTTCTATTTTTTAGATATAATCAAAGAAAAAAACGTTATGAAAGCAGAAAAATGAAATAATTATTTTATATCTATATATTATTATACTAGCTTTTGCTCGCGGCTCCGCCCACGTGATCAAACAAACAAACAAACAATCAAACTCTACAGCTTTATAATATTAGTATAGATTTGGGTAGCTTAGCAACGGAAGCCTTCAAATATAAATAATTTTCCCCGTTTTTGCAACACTTTTCACTGATGCTTCGCTTCTAATGGTCGCAGCGTAATGTTATATAGCCTAAAGCCTTCCTCGATAAATGGACTATCCAACACAAAAAGAATTTTTCAATTCGAACCAGTAGTTCCTGAGATTAGCGCGTTCAAACAAACAATCAAACAATCAAACTCTACAGCTTTATTATTAGTATAGATGTCACTAATTTTTTAAATCGTCATTGGATGAAAATAAGGGTAGGTACCTACCTTACATACCTATTTCGCTAAATATTTCTTATACCGCATTCGAGAAAAAAACTAAAACATAACTTTTTTTATATAAAATCCACTGTTGTAATTTTATTCAAAATTATTTTACTCCTAATTTAAATATTTAAAAATGAACCGACGAGGATGGGATTCGAACCCACGCGTGCAGAGCACATTGGATTAGCAGTCCAACGCCTTAACCTCTCGGCCACCTCGTCACATGGCTCAGGTATCAAAGTAGCGCTCTACTTTCTATAAACGTACTTTTATCAATGGTAATTTCTTTTCGACCGACTTCAAAGTAGGGGGAGGTTCTTAATTTGTCCATATGTTACAAGATATCTTTGTCGAATATGGATTAATTATGCCTATTTTTGCAATTAAGAAAAGAAAGAAAGATCTATAATAAAAAATGATAATATAGAAAACTCCCCCAAAGATCTAAAAAACTCCCTTAACAGCAAATGTATTTGTAACCTGTGTTAAAATTTTAGTTAAAGATTTCAAATACAAGATGGCAATATTTGTATAAAATGAAATAATTAATAATAAAAATAAAATGAAATAATTATAACTATGGTAAAGTAAGTAAAAATCAACACGTGGATTTAGAACAAGAACATGTACGATTATTTAAAAGTAGTAAATAATATTACTTAGAAATAGCTGTAGGTTGGATCTTTTCTGCGTAAACATGTTCAATTATGGTGAATACATTAGTAAAATCCAAAGTGACCCTGACAGCAGGGTCACGGCCATCGCCCTGGCCTCATATGAATGAAGGGAGTTTATCGCACGACTGAAGCGAGAACACAATTATAGAAAATCCAACTAAAAATAGAAAATAAATTTGAAAAAAAAAATGTATTTTATTGTAAAAAAAAGCGTGGGGTGATTTTTACGATATTATCAAAATGATAATCCTTCTATTAATTAGTCAATAGAATATTTATAACTATTGACACCATGCACCCCACGCTTTTTTTACAATAAAATACATGTTTTTCTTCAGATTTATTAAAATTTATTTTCTATTTTTAGTTGGTTTTTCTATTATTTTTTTTACTATTATTTATTTTTTAGATAAAATATGTATTTTAAATATTTAAATGTCATCGTTCCTTGCATGCTAAATATAATATTCCAAATTTCGATTAATCCGCCGTTTTGAAAGTGGTCAAAATCATGTTCAAAGTTACATACTAAATACATACTAAAATACGTATGAAGCTAATAAAAGCGTGTTAAAAACAATTGTATACGAGGCCGCATCATGCAGTTGACAGCGAGAGTCATGTGATGTGGCGTCGTAAACCAAATTGGGCTTTCTATCAAATTCTCGCCTATGTGGTAAGAGATACTCTCCGTGTAAATGGGGCTTTAAGACCGTACCCCACGCCAATGTCCTTGACGATTTGCGCCATACAAAAATGTACCAGAATGGAGTTGAGAAGTTGATAAGGATGGAAATGAAATGAAATGAAACAATTGATATAGCGCTTATAACAAGTCAGTACAAATGTAAATGAAACTTATATATAAAAATCAGTATCAACTAATGTATACATGGCATACATAGCATCATCAAAATACACTCGGCAATTATACTAAATCTATTTATTTATCTATTATTTAATTAATACTGTATCCGTCTATTCCAATTACTGTATTGTATGTAACTATTTTTTAGAAGATAGTATGGGTATAGTAAGCTATCCTTAAAAGATAGATATATGCCATCGCGGACTTTCTGTAGATTTTAAAAGAGGAATATCCCACCACACTTAGGTTTATCTCAAAGGGATTAGGCAGCGTTTTCAATGAAAGCTCCCAAGCGGCTTGACTTTTTCCGACACTTCCAACATAATTATATCTCAACCAATTTTGAAATAAATAATATTGATAATAAATAAATAATTGAACCTTGACAATATATATACCTCAATCTGAAATAGATTCATGAGGAAGGCCTCATGCATCACTCTATTTATTGGTGAAAATCATATGAAAATCCGTGCACTAGTTTTTGAGTTTATAGCGAACAGACAGACGCGGCGGAGGACTTTGATTTAAATACATATATATTTTATAAAGCGACTGGATCAACGTATTTCTCAGAAAAATTGCTTTGTAACCTAAGGTCATTTTTTACGATTTAGTAAGGTTAAATCGTAAAATGCGTAGCAGCTTCAAATGTAATTTAAAAATTCTACTGACCTGACGAATTCTCTCCACTCCGTCCTGCATCGTGTAGAAATTAGGTTTCTTTCCTTTTGGTGCTATTTTCTTATCATATATAGCTTTCCTTATTGGTTCGTTTAATTTCTGTAATCCACCACATTTATTAATTTATAAAGAAATAAATAATATTTGGAAATTGTTTTCACGCATTCGGATTTCGGAACATATGCAAATGATGTTTTCATTTCATATTTAAAGCGAACTTACTTCAAAAAATCAAAATTGTCATCCATCTCAGCCTTATCACGTTCTTACCTTAAAAAAATATCTGTTGTACTCAAAGTCACTGGCTCCAACTTTTATGGGCGAGTTTAAAAGATCAGGCAGGGTCCGTACTGACGAGCTAGGGGCCCGTAATAACACCACGATGTTCGCCGAATACGCAGCGTATAGGATCGTAAGGGCAACGAAAAGTATTAGGGTGACACATCTACCTGTGAATAATTAATATTATTTTTTAGAAACTCTGTATTACACCTGCTTCAAGTCCGGTAGCGTAGTTGTGTTGTCTACGCGTTACAACTGCTGTGCTGAGATCTCGGGTTTGATCCCCGAGTAAAAATGATATTGGGTTTTTCTATCACGAAATGCTTAGTATCAGCCCGGAGTCTGGAATTGTGCCCGGTATGGCGATAGGCTCGCTCCTTATCATACTATGTACAGATTGGAATTATAACTACCTCACAGAAAATGAATTTAACAGCTTGCTGTTAAAATCCTCCTACCCTTCCCAATAGCCAACACTTTCCATAAAGGACGGCAAAGCATTCATGATCCTCTGATCCTCTGGTGTTGTAGGTGTTCATTGGCGGGTGAGGTCATTTACCATCAGGTGACCCACTTGCACGTTTGCTGGCCTCTGTAACAAAAAGTAATTAAGTAATAGAGGTCTACCTGCTGCATATCTCGGTTCCAGGGTACATCCCTGCTGCAGTACAGCACCGATGATAAGGATCAGTACATCTGCCCATGTGCCGTCTAATTGAAGGGGATGCTAAAATAATAAATAAACTAGAAAACATATAGCTAAAACTTGTACACTTAAGAATACAACAAAATTATTTTCCTAATTCCTGTCATTAGATCATTGATGTAGCCATGTAACTTTGTAGTGCCCATAATAAATTTCATACTCTACTCTTGGCCTTCGATTTTTTTTATATAGCCGGATATTGAGTAAGTGAGTCACCTGATGGTAAGTGATCTCCACTGCCTATGCACACCCACAATACTAAAAGAATCATGGGCGCGCTGCCGACCTTAAAGGAGACTTATAATAAGGGAATAAGGAACTGGGAAGATGGGGGGATTTGGGTCTCCAGATATCTCACGAAAAGCAGCAGCAAGTGGCTACTTTACGTCGGTTTTCTGTGAGACAGTGGTAACGCTCCTTTTGAGCTGGACCACTCATGTTGCAGACAAAACTGTCTAAAGCTTGGCTCTATCGCTGACTAATCCGTTTCGATAGATTTAGTCGAATTGGTTTCCGGCTAGTTTCAAAAATGTATTTTGGATTTTTATTTATCAATCAGTCCTTAACGGTTCAAAGGATATGGCACATAGCTAAACCATGGACAGATTAGGACATATGCTACTCTTTATGCCGTAACCCTTTATGTATATCTCCCATATATAGTTCCCTTTGCCTTGTACAACGTGTTAAACAAAATTTGATCGTGATTCGTGAAATTTTGTTTTCCTGTATTCTTGTTTGCGTAGGACTGCCAAAATCCACCGCAAATGATTTTTAGCTGGAATGGAATTTTAAACGTGATCGCTAATAAATGGAGTCATCAATCCGCCACTTTATAGAACAGTTGTCCAAGTTTTTGATAATGACATCATTATACATTGCAACTGGAATATTTAATACGTTGTATGGAACTTTTGGATTGCTGTTATGAATGAATTTGCGATACTTTTGTGGATGGTATAATTCTCACCAGTTTTTGAACTATGGACGTTTATTTTTTTTATAACATAAGCCGGCAAACGAGCAAGTGGGTCACCTGATGGTAAGTGATCTCCACCGCCCATGTACGCTCACCACCAGAAGAATCATGGGCGCGTTGCCGACCTTAAAGGAAAGGGATAATTAGGAATTGGGAAGGGGAGGCGAACTTGGGCGAATTTGGGGAATTTTGGAATTGGGAATTATAAGTTAGTAGTCATATTCATTGACTTATGCTCAGAACATAACAAGACATATAACAACAGAAAACAATAAAAAAAAAACGGAACTAAAGTAGGCAAGTATTAATTTAGGTTTATCAAGCGACGAGCAGCGTGTGTCTCACGAGAAGTGTTTCTCATATCTCAAGTTATTTTTGCTCTATAAGAATTTCTCGAGAATTCCCGAGATAGTAAGTACAATTCTTTGGAAAAAACAAAATAATATTACCCTTTTTTATATTTATTAAAATTCAACATCACAAAAAAAATCAAATCAAACTAAAAAATCTTTTGCATTTAACTATCTGCCTAGACTTTTACTTTTGAGTAGTATTCCGATAATATCACGATAAATATCTAGGGCTTTACTAATAAATGTTGTATACGAGTGTCATACTTATACAGTGTTTTGTCTCGCTTCTTCTTATAATAAATGTCACTCAACATAGCAAGACAAAGTATTGTATAACTATTACCAACATATACAATGTTTATTAGTAAAGCCCCTAGCGTATAAGTAGCATTTACCAATCAAGACGTGATTTCTCGACTTCACTTCTCTTCTCGAGTTCCTGATCACTTTTTCTCGTCTCAAATATGACCAAATTTCTCGAGAATTCCCGCTTTGAGAAATCTCGATGAGAAACTCTACTCATAAGGTTGCTGAAAAGTTTCTAGATCAGCATTATATCAAACCACGCGAGCCTAGCGCTGGTTTTCAACGAATACCTTCAGTACTTACCATTCCCATAGTAGCTTCCCACTTAGAAGTAATATACAGGAATACAGAACATCCCAGGACACAGATCAGTATGGCCATCCAGACTGTCCCGGTGAAGGGAAGCGTGAAGATATTAGAGATGTACGCCAGAGGTGGTTCTCTGAAGACGAACCTCACTGCTGTCGACCCCACCATGGCTATGTAGTCCACTACATCCATACGCTCTTGGGTGAAGATTGTTAAGGTCCCTGAAGAAAGACATGAGAGCGTTTCCACCAACCTTCCAATGAGTTACGATGACCCTTATATGTTTTAATATCTTTAAATCTCTTTTAACCCCTGACAAAAAAAGTGTTGTATGGTGTTACAACTTTGATCCTTTGGTGGAGTGGATTGGACTCCTATCGGCAGTCCTTATGACTGGCAATTTTTTTTATTTCAAACTGGTTTAATCCACAGACAAGGGTCTTAGCTATGTTTGGGATTTTATGAGTCAGGTTTATGTGTAAGCAATTTTATTTAAATTGATCTGTTTATCACCAGGCGAAGATAATGATGAATGATAATGCAAACATAATTTGTCAAATATAACACTCATTAAACCTATAGCGGATGATGATGGATTCCGCTTAAAATTAAATATCATTAGTCCAGTGATTAACACATTTAGCACATTCTGAACCGACGAAGATAGCAGCGCCGTACGATACCACTTAGAACGTATGTACTCACGAAATTTAGACAACTACGTTTTTTTTTCCTGAGCACGGCAGTGACTGCACTACACCTGACGATAGTCTAAAAAACCAGCGACCATCGACAAACAATGACTTTATCGGTGGTCACCAGAATTATGCCAGCCTGTATAAAAATATTTCTTCACATTCAAGAGGGAAAGAGCAAATCGAGAGGCCGACGATGATGACCGATATAGGCACAGGGATTCAAAGATGTATCCCTATTCCCGCCCCAAATAAGGAGTAAGCTTATGTTATAATAAGTAATAATAATAGAATAATAATCCATAATTTTAGTAGATGTAATAATTTATGACTGTATTTTCAGTTCCACAAATGTTACTCGAAAATATCTTAATTTGATAAAACTATTTGTGGATACAATAAGGTCGCGTTTAAACACCTGATGTTCTGTAGACACAGCCGTTACCTACATTAGGTAATTTATTTGTACTCTTTCTGTAGCGTAGGTAATTGTCTGTGGCAATGTATGTAACATTGCGCGTAAATTAATTAGCAAATACACTAAAACCCCAAGATCAGGAATCTTATGTAATATAAATGCGAAAGTGAATTTGTCACGCTTTTACGCCTAAATCGCTGTATCGATTTTGATGAATTTTATACAAAGATAGATGGGACCCAGGAGACAGTAATAGGCTACTTTTTGTCTCGGAAAAGGCTATTCACGCGGGCGGAGCCGCGAGCAAAAGCTAAATGTAAGGACGGGGGCAATTTTCGACGATCTTACTGCCTTGATATGCTACTTGCCTAAAGGCCATGCATTTCACTAGACCATTGATGGGACAACTGACACTACTGACACTTGTCTATCGACCCAGTAGTTCCTTTTATTAAGAGAGACATTGTCTGGGTTGATACCTATCTTTTCTGCCACCCAGCAGCAGTGTCTAAGCACGGTTGTGTTACGGTGTGAAGGACATTAATGGCGGTGAAATTACTGAGCATTATGACACTTAGAATATAACTCAGGGTGACGAATGTAGCCCAGTGCAGTGCATTGTAATTTAAACTTCTGTATGGTGTTGTGACTGTTTATGGGCAGGCGTGCCGCTAACACCAGGCGAGCGAACATCGTTTCGTTATTTAAGCCAGTAACAAAAAAAATACCAAGATCAGCTTCTTTCTTAATCAGGTGGTCAACGACACCCTGCCAGTTGCCATTCTTGTCTCTATAACCCCAAGTATGAGTAAACATCAATTTTTCAGTAGCGTTGAGCATCTCAAAGCATATTTTGACTACTGCGTACGACATCTTCGTTATGGAGTCCTGGTGAAGGTTTCTGAAAGGAAAATGTAATTTCGTACAGAAGGCCTTGCACCTGTTAAGAATTTGGTAGATACTCCCTTCAAATCTCTTTGTGTTTCCGAAAAGATTTCGGTCCAGTTATCAACTATGAGAGTTGAATAATTGCAAGTTTGAATTTGCTTGTTAGATCTAAAATATTATCTGCCTACATTGACAAGTGAAGTCAAACCAAAATTTTAGTTCTTCACTATCGAAAGCAGATAAGTTTTCGTAGTCTCCCGCTTACGAATTGTGAATCCTCATTTCTTGTCACGCCAACGTAGACCCCCGCCGAGTCTCCCGTCGATCCCTTGGGGTCCACCTGGACCACTTTGGGAACTAATGGATTAGACCATACAGAAATGGAAACAGAAAGCTTAATAACAAATTAATTATTTATTACAACAATATCCACTAACTTGTACTATGCTTGTAACGTTGAGGTAAACATGTTGTTCATAAATCACTAATATAGGAATGTACCTACTGATTTTTAACAGCCAAAAAGATATTTCTGTTAAAACTTGTTCATTATGTAAGGATACTAAAACCAGTTTCTTTAGGTATTAATGAAGTTATTTGTATCTTTATAGGATCTATCATAAATAAGTAGTAAGGAATTATACTGTGGACATTGGTATATCAATGACTGTGGAGCAAGTATTTTTTTTACCTTTATCGGTTACAAAAGATTTTAAAATGCTATAGAGTTTATTGCATAATATGACTATAACTTTATTATTTTCAAGTCGATGTATTGCTATTCTTTCATAAATTGTGGCCTTGGAAGGGGACTAATTTTAAACCGATAAAAAATAAAAGGTCCTCAATTTGTCTGCATACATATTTTTTATGTATGTTTACACATAACTATGCAAATGTGAGGCAGTTTGGATTTTTGTTCTTTCTGTAATCAATAGCATTTACTGCAGTTTCCCATTTAAATCAGAAGAAATAATTCCACTCTAAGAGGTTGAAATATTATATATTGAAATAAAACTAATTTCAACGGATTTTATCGTGGCTTTTTTATATAAAAAGCCCCGGTAAAATTCGTTTAAATTAGTTTTATTTCAACGAGTAACATTCGCGTAATCGTAAGAAATCATAATATAAGAAAGTCTTTTTAACTGTTCATGTCTGAAGTTAGTGTTTTAAATAGGTATATAATAATATATAAATTATTTATTTCCTTCTAACTACGCCAGCGAGGCAGTGTTATTAATACACCAGATATGTTTAATACACTTTAAAATATATTTTTAGTTTACCAATATGTCTGTTGAGTACTTACAATCTATCATCGAGATGGATCCGAGTTTCGTTGCTATCGGTGATAACATTCACCATCGTTAGTGGGTATCTTTTTAAATCATTTCTCCTTGTTGATAACACCTTACTATTTCTATAATCTTCTATGACGCCATATTCATTTACAATAAATCTGTTAGATACACTTTTATCATTCTCTACTAGTCCCTTAAAATCAATTTTTCCATAATTCCTTACTGTTTCGTTGTTATTTTCTTTATTGTGATCCTTCCAAAATGCTCTTTTATTAAAAATCATATCAGTGTTAGCAGCAATTTTATAAACTGAAAAAGAATTTCGTAAATCATTGTATCAAAAGTAAAGAGAATTTATTTTCTTTGGATTATATTAATTTATAATATTATTTATTTAGATTAGTATACCTCCTATAGGCATGACTATGTGTACAAATGATTTCTATGTATACTTCTTTAGGTAAATACAATTATTAATCATTTGTCGTGCCATCTTGATCATGAGACGGAACTTGAACTGTCTGTTTAATTATTATCCTATGCTAGCAGTGATATTTAAAACGTTTTGCTTCTCCTCAGGCAATTTAATTACTTGCTTAAGACCGCCATCTTCGATTGCTATCGTGCTTTCCGAAGCATGTATGTATTTTAGATCACCTACTAAGGTCTTCTGAATATATTGGTCAACAATTATCATTGCTAATACGACATTAAACTCATCTTTAAATGCCCGACTTCAGATATATGCGACATTAAACACATATACAAATTCCCCGACTCCGGTTGAATTGCAATATCGTGATCAAGCAGAACGTTTCCTATAAAATCAAAACAAGGAAGCTATTCAAACACTCAAAGTGTGCAAAACAATAGAAATACACGTTTTAAATATAATTTTACGTATTCCATATGCGTTGCACGTATAATGAAGCGGCAGATGGACAGATTACAGGCCTTGTTGACATTTAAATGCTATCGTTACTAATATAAATTTTAAGATTTTTTGTTCATTCATTACTTAAAGCAAATTTTAAATTTGTTCTTTTCCTGTCTGTGTACTTGTCTATTTGTCGTTTACTATACTGTTATGCAATGAATGCGGTATTTAATTCTTGAAAGCTGAACTAACCGAGGTGGTCTTTAGCTACCTATGAAGAAAAACTGTTTCGCCAATTGGAAATTATAAATCAATTTTTATTGATGTTAGGGATTTTTAACGGTTAAGTTTTGACATTAAGGCTAGATTAGATATTTAACTGCTCAGTATATTCTTGTCAGCTGGGTCCTAGCGTGCCATCAGCGACACCAATGCAATTGAGGTACAGCTTGTTGCGTGGATTGAAGGTTTAATAATATTATCTCACTTTAAAGAATTCAAGAGTGATTCATGTATTTCAACCTTAGCCAGCGTGGGAAATAAAACGACAGAAGCTCATAATTTATTGAGGGAGGTTAGGACAATGTTTTTAAGCCAATCTGTACTGTTTACGCGAATGTTACACATACACGGCGCCAGGACAGGCGGATGACCGATGCAGACACATGGATACAAGGATGCACCCCTATTGGAGGGGGTTCCAACGAAACATCAAGTCATGTCACAAGCCCCTCGGGAGAACCGGGTATACACTGCTCCTAGAACGCGATCCACACAAGGTGTGTGGGTTACTATGGCAGGTTTTAACACAGTGTGTACGGTGGTCGCTATCCGGCGGATATGAATATCCTACCAATATAAGGCGGACCCTGGCATTAGGTCGGTATATCGCCAGACATCTTTCTTTCTGCCTAGCGTTATTCCCCAGATTTCGGAACACTAACCCAGAACGGGGAAGAATGGTAAATTTTACAGGATGCATTTGTCATATAATGACAAACTGCTGCCAATCAGCAATAATAAAATAAATACATATTTTGTAAATGGAAAACACGTGTAGGTATGTACGCGTGATGGCGATCCAATGATTAAGGAACGGGTCAAAGTAATTTATCAAACGCACAGATAATGCGCAATAAAGGTATTTTGCGCATCACTATGACGATATTTATAGTAATTCTTCACTTCCTATGGATAATTTTAAAAGAAAACATTGTGAGTATACATTAATACAGTGGATACATAGTGAGCCCGTGTTATAATAATATTAGCCCTATATTATACTGCCCTGTATTATACGGGTTGGGTCAAAATTGATTAGTTAAGCTTAATTACTGAGATAGTGAGATATCGCCACTACGCCCTCACCTTTGCTCATACCAATATTTAAAATCATAATTGCGGGCTCATTTTCGTACCGATTTTGATTGTGTTTTAACAAAAGGGTTTCTTTTCCGTCTAATTTTCAATTGAATATAAAGTTATGTATAATATTCAACATAGGAAACTATCTTATGGGATATCTATCTTTGGATTGTACTTGTCAGATCCAGTTTGGTCTCTACACTGACAGAAAAAAATAAGCGCCATAGTTGCTACTGTTTAAATAACAAGAATGCAGCCCCACAAAAACATTATTACAAAATATAGAGGTATTTAGCTAATTCATACATTATCATAAATAAGTGAATTAACTCTAAAAATACCTACCAAATTGAATTACATTTCATGACTTGCCTTATGTAACACGTAATGGCCTAATTAAACTACGTGTATTAGCGCGAGCCGAGTAACGAAAGGAACACAATCTATTACCACGGTAATGTTATAATATATTATATGTTTACACTACACTGTTTAGTTATATTTGTAGGTGGTAGAGCCACGCTGTAGACAGTTTTGTTTACAACATGAATGGGCTGGCTCGATCGGGACGTTACCACTGTCTTACAGATAACCGATGTAAAGTAACAACAATTAATCCATTGCTCGGCTCGCGCTAGCACGCGTGGTTTAACTGCACCATAATAATCGTCGACTCGTATCGATAAAACATATATAAAAAAGGTCTTACAGACGACCTTCTTCTGTCCTTAACCAGGAAATGGAATTTGGGTTGCACAATATTAATTATTCTTATATTTTTCTTTCCTATTGACGAAAAGAGCTGATCGCTTGTCTAATGGTAAGCGCCACGCCTGCCCATAAACAGAAGCAACACCACACAGAACTTTGAATCACAAAGCACTGCATGGCATCAGACTACTTTCGTCACCACGAGACATATAATTATTTGTTACAAATTTCTTACATCATCTCTCTACATGCCTAATAATATGATTATACCAACTTGAACTGGGAGGTCATTTTATACTGGTTGTAAGTAATGTAGTTTTATTGTCATATATTCAGACCCCGTCATAAATGATTTGATTTGAAATAAAAATAATTGATATTGGGTCGTTCCTCACTCAATTATGGCTTAGAATTTGTAGTTTTTTTTTACAATTTTATGTTAAATGTTTTTATTTATTGCTGTTGCTCATTTGAAAACATTGGACATTGAATTGTAGGTACTGACTCATTGTAAGCAAACTAGGTGTCAAGTTTGGTTACGAATATAAATTGTGTTTTTTTTTTCAATTTATCCATGTTTTATTTATACAGACAAATGTGACCTTATACTTTTCTTATAGATATTTATTTATTTATTGCAAACGAGCAAGTAGGTCGCCTGATAGTAAGTGGTCTCCACCGCCCTTGTACGCCCATAATACTAGAAGGATCATAGACGCGTTGCTGACCTTAAAGGGAAGGGATTGGGAAGGGCATGGGGATTTGGCCCTCTGGATATCTCACTCACCATACGAAACACAGCAGCAAGCCGCTACTTTACGTCGGTTTTCTGAGTGATAGTGGTAACGACCCGGTCGAGCCGGCCCATTCGTGCTGTAGACAAAACTGTCTACAGCGTGGCTCTACCACCAACACACTTTTGAACTTGAATATCTCGAGTCGCGGATACCATCTATGCCACTTTTAAGTTACATTTAAAATGTTTTTTTTTATCCGAGCACGGCAAAATGACTGCAATGAATGATGGTAAGCGCAGAGCAGTAAAGGAAAACCTAGCTACTACCAAAAACAACGAGTTTAGCGGTAGTCACCAGAGATATGCCAGCCTGTATAAATGCTTCTTCACACTCCGAAGAAAGAAGAGGCAAATCGAGGGGCCTGTTACAGGACAGGCGGATGACCACTGCAGACACAGGGATACAATTATGTACCTCTATAATATACAATTTAATCTAGTTTATGTGGCCATGCTGGAGATATTGTTGTATACATTATAAATGGGCTGGCTCGACCGGGTTGTTACCATTGTAGCACAAAACACCGGTGTAAAGTTACAGCTTGCTGTTTCATTTTGGTATTGTAGGCGTTTGTTGGTATTGTTGGCGTTCATGGGCGGTGGAAATCACTAAATAAATAAATACACCCAACAGTCACATACATAGTCCTGACCCCACAGTAAGATACAAGTCTTGTGTCGTGGGTATCAGGAACTACGAGAGACTTTCGGTCTCACAACACCCAGACCCCGAGACAAATATTTGTGGATCACACATATGTTTGTCTCGGTGCGGGGATCGAACCCGCAGCCTCTCATTTCACAGCCGGCTACTCGCCCGCAGCGCCACGGAGGCTGTCAACTCATTAGCACGTGACCCACTTGATGATTGAATTGATGAATAGAAAATAATTCTACAATAAAACAACACATACCTTCAGAAAATAAAAATCCATTATCATCTTCAGAAGCCACAACCACATCGCTGTCTACCAAAGTATCCGTATTGTCCAAAATGCTCAAATTATTCCCTGAGTTTATAAGCAGCCAGCGATACGGAGGCTTGAAGTAACCTTCGTCATTGGCCTACAGAAAAAAGCAACCATAAAGTAACTCAACAATGAGCGTGTTCGCAGTACAGTTCTGAGTTCTAAATTAGAAACTCAGAAAAAGATCTAAGTGACTCGGACAGTACTACCGCTTTGACTGGTGACATACGGTAATCTATTAGTTAGAGCTCTGCTGTAGACACTTGTCTAAAGCATGAATGGGCCGGATTGATCGAACCACTGTCTTATAAAAAAAATTCTTTTGTATATTTTACTTCTTCTTTCTATTTTCTTCTTTTTTCTTTTCTAGGCAAGATCAAACCGACCTAACTCCTTCGCACTCCGTTAAAAGGACCCCATATTAATATAAATAACTAGCTTCTCTTCGTGGCTCCACCCGCGTGATCTGCTTTTTCCGGGATAAAAAGTAGCCTATGTCTTATTCTGATATATAAGCTATATTATTGTAAAGTTTCATTAAAATCCATTCAGTATTTTTTACGTGAAAGAGTAACAAACATCCATACTTACAAACTTTCGCGTTTATAATATTAGTAGGTTAATAGGAAAGAGGGAACACGTGTGCCTGTAATCCCCGAAGGGGTAGCCAGATGTGTTACCCGTACACTCACATTTCATCGCGCTTATTTCCGTCCCATGATGTGATAGGGGGCGAGCCTATCGCCATACCGGGCACTATTCCAGACTCCGGAATGATACTGAGCATTTCGTGATAGAAAAACCCAATATTACTTTTACCTGACGCGGGGATCGAAGCCGAGACTTCAGCACAGCGTACGCAATACATCTGCGCCACCGAGACAGTCTATAGCTCTTTAAAATACACACTAATTAATTAAACTTGATATTAACTTACTTCTTTAAGTAGCTCTTTTGTATCCGGGCATGAAAGGTCGACTATAATCAAATTATATTGCATGAAATATTTCGATCTCCTAGGCTGCAGTGATGATGCTGTACTGATTCCTAAATTATTCAGCATCTTGGTGAGGTTATGTATTTTATCTGGAAAAATATATTATGTTTAAATAGTGTAATATTTTGAGTGGTAGAGCCACGCTGTAGACAATTTTGTCTACAGCATGAATGGGCTGGCTCGACCGGATCGCTACCACTGTCTCACAGAAAACCGACGTAAAGCGGCTTGCTGCTGCGTTTCGTACGGTGAGTGAGATATCCGGAAGCCCAAATCCCCTCCCCTTCCCAATCCCTAATTATCCCTTTCCTTATAGGTCGGCAACGCGCCCATGATTCTTATGGTGGTGGGTGTACATGGGCGGTGGAGATCACTTACCATCAGGTGACCCACTTGCTCGTTTGCCAGCCTATGCTATAAAAAAAAAAAAAAAAAAAAAATGTTGCTAAATAATATAATTCGCCATTGCCGTTAATCAGTAGAGTGTACTACGCGCAGGTGGGGGTGGCTTCGGGCCTATGGTGGTGGTGGCCCACCCTATGCGTGATCATGCACAATTTTTTTTTTTTTCTAGACCTATATTATATAAGTCCCATTTCTGGGCACAGGCCTCCTCTACTAAATGAGAGGGATTAGGCCTTAGTCCACCAGGCTGGCCTAATGCGGGTTTACAGACTTCACATACCTTTGAAAAATCTTATCGAGTTCTCAGGTATGCAGGTTTCCTCACAATGTTTCCTTCACCGTTAAAGCAAGCGATAATTAACAATTAATATACACGTAACTTAGAAAAGCCAGCGGTGTATGCTTTTGGGGCTGGTTTCGAACCTGCGACTTTCGTCTCGACAGTCCATACCATTCCCCGCTGAGCTATCGCTGCTGCTTTCGCTAATTCGAATTGATAACTTTGTAAAATCTACATTTCTAACTCACATTTATTCCAGCATAAATTTGGCACCAGCACTGAAGTAGGTGTATTATCCATAATAGCGAAAGAGATAATCATTTTCGAAACATTGCCACATTCTGCCGAAATTACGAAGAGTGTTAAACAAAAGATGAAACCGAACTTCATCGTTCTGATATAGTTCAATTATTGAGAGAAAGGAAAAATTGGAGTATAATGTGGTATGGGCATGGCAAAGCGACATTAAATTGTACCTAATGTGACTGAAAGGTACAGACGGGTACATTCGGTTAGTTAGGAACGTTTCATCATCATCATCATCATCAGCCACAGGACATCCACTGCTGAACATAGGCCTCTCCCAAAGATTTCCAGACCGACCTGTTGGAAGCGGCCTGCATCCAGAGACTTCTTGCGACCTTTATGAGATTATTTTACCTTTATTAGTTAGAAACGTTTAATTTGGCATATTATTTTATAACTATACAGCGGCAAAAATATAAAAAAAAAAAATATTTCTAATTTAATTACCTTTCCGTGAAAATAGTATGGAAAATTATTATTAAATGAGGTAGTTATCAATATTATTTCAATAATACCTGTGTAACAGCATAACATTATTAAACAATTATTCTTATGGGTAGGGGAAGAGGGGATGTATGGCGCAGCGGGCACGTAGCCGGCTTCGAAGCGAGAGGCCGTGGGTCCGATTCCCGCACCGAGACAAATGTTTGTATGACCAACAAAAGTAGGTATCGGGTCTGGATGTTGTGGGACCGTAAGTTTCTCGTAGTTCCTGATACCCACGTATTTTGTGTTACATATGTTAAGCCCTCAGTCCTATAGGCTTTTAGGCCCAATTATGTTTAAACTGTATTATTATTATTCGTAGCCCATTTAAAAACTTTTATCTATATGAAGCAAGTACTTTAGGCCCCGACTGTACATATTAAAGGAATAAAAAAGTCTAACCGAACGAATTCAGTAATGATATGTTCCAAATCCGTAAGCAATGATGTTACGTACCATTTTACAAGTTTCATTCATATTTTAGTAACTCCTTTGACGACGGGGTATCACTATAAAATGTGTAAGCAATTTTACTTTATTATTAATCACTGGCTTTTGTCTATAGCTCTTGTTGTGATATAGAAAGAAAGAAAAAAGAAAATAAATTTATTTTGCCTCGCCTCCACCTTTCCAACCATTAGGAGTCTCTCAAGATTGGATGGATTAGACCAGTGTTTCCCAACCTTTTTTAGGCCATGCCCCACCTTAACATTTTTTTGTTAAATTTGTCACCGATATCTAGCATTGCATTTAAATAACCCAAAGCGAAAAGGTTAAAGTCGTGTCGAGTCAATTTTTAAATTGCCCTCCTTAACTATCAAATTGCCCCCCTGTGGGGCGTGGGCTCTACGTTGGGAAACACTGGATTAGACAGTCTTATTGAAACCCTCAGTTGTTCGAGAATTGATCTCATTGTTCTCCTAGCTGTCCAAGGTATTATACGTCGCTAGCACCACATCTTTTGAGCGTCTATCGTTTTTCTTTCTGAGGAGCGCATTGTCAAGACTCAAGACTCATGGAGGACCGCACGATGCACCATGGAGGAAAAAGGCTCGACTAGGTACATATATTATTCAGCGAAAAACCAGATCGCATGGGAATGTAAACCACAGTATGGTATTTATTTATCATACCTATTAGTCCTCTAATCATCATTCTGCGAATGTTTGTCATAATAAAGTAATTTACCACAGTATGAAAACAATTTTTGGTATTTTATATACGTCACTATACTTTATTACTGCTCATAGTTTAGAAAACCGATAGCTCACATTACCCATAAATCCTATAAATTTTGACGTCATTGATTAGTTTCATTATTGGTTTCAGTCCACATTCCATTTGACGTCACGTATTAAAATCAATTTAAATTAATTAATTTAGAAAACAAAATCAGTGTCTCCATTTTGACCTTGCTGTGGGTTGGTTCCTTTTCGCGTAACTACGTCCAATTGTACAGTTGAATATTTTATATCTATTACTGTATGTCTGTATGGACCTAATCTTATAATAACATACTTGAGAAGTAATAATACCTTTATGTGTATCTATAATCATGCAGAATTATACAAATCATGTAATTTGCGCCTATAAAGTACAACGCTCCCATCAAGTGATGTTGAGCAGTGTAAAGCCGCAGTACAATTTAAAACATTCCTGCGTGGTGTTCTGTACATGAGGAAAATGTTATTGCATACAAATCTGATTTGTGGTTAGACTAAGAATATATTTACTTTCATGTATTGCAAAATAAATATACACATAAAAGGGTCAACTTTGTCTTTCTGTATGTTTATCTGTTTGTGGCATTGTGGTGCATAAGTAACCTATTTGAGTGCAGACTTTAATTTGGTCGATCGTTTAAAGCCTTATTTTCCATAGTAGTCCAGGTGGACCCCTAGGGGTCCCTGGGAGACTCGACTGGCATCTACGTTGGCGTGACAAAAAAATGGGGTTTCACAATTCGTAAGCGGGGGACCCCGAAAATGCATCTGCTTTCGATAGTGAAGAACTAAAATGTTGGCTTGCCTTCATCTAGCAATGTAGGCAGATAATATTTTGGACTCAGCCGCAACGCAAATTTCCATAGTTAGATCTAATCTTCGCATTTTTTGTCCAGTTTTTGGGATATGGTAGAAATGTAGCTGCAGGGGGTCCACCGGAACCAACTAAATTTTGAAAGTGGTCTATGAGAATAAAAGTCTGGAACCCTCTGGTACCGATGTTTTATCTAATTGATGTCGAGGATTCGCATTATGAATTGGGAGTATAAATATCTTTAGAGTTATTTTTCTGTTAAAATGTATATTATCTTTGGTATTATAATTGTTGGTATTATAATGAAACACAATTTTACATTTTTGATAAAATTCAATTAGTAACCTAGAGATGGTGGGACCAATTTCTACAACGGTTTTTTAAGAGTTAATTATATGTAATTTGTGGATATAAAAAGCAATTAATAAGGCCAATATTCTCGTTGTTTTGTTATTGGGAAATGTTGCTGCGTCGTAGGTATATTTTCTAACAAATTTAATATTTTTACTAGCCTGGATGGCGAAACGAGCAGGTCGCTCGCCTAACGGAACGCGCCATATCTGCACAGAGTAAGACCACACAATACTTTGAATTACACAGCATTGCATGGCAATGGACTGCGATCATCAACCCGAGACATGAGTTTTTAAGTTTTTTAATATCTAGTAATTTCACTGACTTCAATATCCTTTAAAACAAACAACACAGTGTTGCTTGGCGGTAAAATTACATAAAGCGGTGGCCTACAAAATAAAAAAACTACACCGTTTTCGTAACTGCAAAATCTTATTCAATAACTCACGTACTAAGAAGTACTCCCATTAAAAACATGTGGAATAATGATTTGTGGGATATTATGACGAACTGGATGCACGGCGTTCTTGACATACATAAAGACCACTTTGTTGAGGAATGTGCCATTACACCGCACAATGACTCCGAGCTGAGAGTTCTGTATACATTGTATTTTTATTGCGTTAGGTACTAAGTCATCCATCATCTGTCAAGTTGACAAAATCGAATTACGCCAATTATTAAAACATCTGTAACTTATAAATAAATGGTGGAACATATTTTTTTACGAGCGCGGCAGTCACTGGACTACACCTGATGGTAAGCGCAGTGCAATCTATAAAACCAGCGACTACCGACAAACAATAACTTTATCGGTGGTCACCAGAATCATGCTGGCCTGTATAAATGCTTCTTCACAGCCCGAAGAGAGGAAAGAAAAGCAAATCTATCGCAGACCCTAACTTCAGAGCTCTATCCAACGTTCCCTAAATGCCGAGTATTGACCGTAGCATGCTGAGTTTATAACAGTTCTGTTAGAGCCACGGGACCCTAAAAACTTTCTTTTTCTTCATAAACGATCAATGAACACTGTTGTAGTAAACACCATCCTAAAGCTATCACTAGCATCACATCTAAAGTACACTTTAAACCTCCGTAGTAAAGTTTAATATCTATTAACGAACAGCATTCTGCATACAACACATCCCATTCATTGATTTCGAAGAAACGAAGGCTGGAAACGTCTGAATCACATTCAGCGCATCACGTTCAGGTTTTTGATTTATCCTGTTGGGTCATGGACGTGGTTTGCGTCAATATTGACAAACATAGTACTAAACTCAATGTTATTCTGGAAATTGGAATGTCTTAATTAAAGATTATTAGTAATAAAATCAAATTACACATACTAGGTGACCGGTGCGGATATTTCGCACCGTGGTCAGTTATCTACAATAATATTATACTAATTAACTAACTTTCTAAGATCTAGCGAACTAATTTAACACCTGAAAGTCATCACCTAATCTAAGACCTGAAATATCTAACTCGGCTCAAAGCGAAGTAAGCTTGACATTTTATGAAAAGATGCTTATAACAACAAACAGCCAGGTCTTATAAACAACGCATTATGTTATACTATATTGATGAATAAAATCCGCCTTTTTTTTGTTCAATCACCCATCTAAGGACACTTTGTTTTTTAAAACGAATATGAAGATATCTTAACTGTCGAAATCCATCCAGCCGTATGAAAGATACGAGGTAATAAAGAAATTCACAAACAAATATCCATACATATATAAGATACGCGCGAAAAACATAACCTATCCTTGGCAGTCAGGATCAGTCAGTCAGGATTAGCTATAAGATTAGATGTAAGATATTCAAATTCTGTCACCACATTTCTACGATTTCTATTAATAGTAAAACACTATAATAGATCGATCTATTGTGTATTTGTATTACTAATAGCTATAATTTAATTCATAGTTACTCACTGTACAAAGTTGTTGAGCGTGACATCCGCGTGGAATCATTCATCGTCTCGATGATTAATCATTGAAGCCCCCAGGTGCCTTAATTATGACTGTTTTCTTCAATGTGGGACTTTGTGGTCAGGAACCGAAATGACGTTGGACGATGTAACAATAACGTAGTTTATTTTTTTTTTTATAGCATAGGCCGACAAACGAGCAAGTGGGTCACCTGATGGTAAGTGATGCCCACCACCAGAAGAATCATGGGCGCGTTGCCGACCTTAAAGGAAAGGGATAATTAGGGATTGGGAAAGGGAGGGGATTTGGGTTTCCGGATATCTCACTCACCGTACGAAACGCAGCAGCAAGCCGTTGCTTTACGTCGGTTTTCTGTGAGATAGTGGTAACGACCCGGTAGAACCAGCCCATTCATGCTGTAGACAGAACTGTCTACAGCGTGGCTCTACCACTAAAATTGGCCTTTGGTTCTATGATTCTATTGGTCTATGGCTGCGAATAATGCCCGTATTCATAGACAACACATACAATACAAAACTCTTTATTGTACAACCAATAATCACTTAAAATAATTTACCATAAGACTACTTAATGGTTTTACAATGGGCGGTTTTATCGCTACGAGCGATCTCTGCCAGACAACACATAAGTAAACTGTTTGCCAAGTGTCGAATTCATTCGTGTATTTGGCATTTTTAAACGTACAAATGCTCACGCCTGTATCCAGAAGGGTGGGCAGTTGTACAACTAGTGCACTCACGATTCAGCGAGCTTATTTCCATCTTATGATGTGATAAGAGACAACCCTATCGCAACATGAACGACAAATTTCAATACACTAAGCATGTATATACAAGGCAACTTTTGTATTTTTAGAATCAGGGCATCGACATGCCTGCGGTGAAACAAGGACAGCTAATCCTAACTAGTATTATGAATGCGAAAATGAGTGTGTTTGTTACGCTTTCACGCCTAAATCGTTCAACCCATTTTGATTAATTTTGGTACATTGATAGATTAGATCTTGGAGATGGTTATAGGATTCTTTTTATACCAGAAAAGGCAGTTCACGCGGGAGCCGCGAACAAAAGCTAGCTTTATATAAACTACGAAAACGATATTTAATTTATGTGATCTATATTGTTTTGCTTTCCAACATGGCTTCCTCAAGAATCTTCCATAGTTTCCGATCTCACGCTTTCGTCCTCCATGTCATACTTGTTTAAATCACATATATATTCCGACAACTGTTTTTTGCGATTCTAGTTTGATTTTCATTCAAGACAGGTTAGTAATATTGATGAGATATTAAACGGGTGGTACCAAATGAGTCGGAGTATGTTATTCTAGACATATAATTAATGTCGACTGCCTCAGTGGCGCAGTTTAGCGTGGTACAAATGCTGAGCTAAGGTCTCGGGTTACATCCCCGAGTCGGGTAAAGGTGATATTGAGTTTTTCT
Source organism: Amorpha juglandis (assembly GCA_949126905.1). Lineage (NCBI taxonomy): Eukaryota > Metazoa > Arthropoda > Insecta > Lepidoptera > Sphingidae > Amorpha > Amorpha juglandis. The sequence goes on from OX421383.1 coordinate 3,031,730, forward strand.
ATTATTATATAAAAACTCTATTTTTATATTGAGAGACCGGAGTATGATATTGTGCCCGGTATGGAGATAGGCTCGGCCCAGTTTTGTCTACAGCATGAATGATCTGGCTCGACAGGGTCGTTATCACTATCACACAGAAAACCGACGTAAAGTAGCGGCTTGCTGGTGCATTTAGTACGGCGAGTGAAATATTCGGAGGCACAAATCTCCTCCCCTACCCGAACCATTAATCGGTGAACTTGGGCGGTGGAGATCACTTACCATCTGGCGACCCAGTTGCTCATTTGCCGGTCTATACTGCACGGCTATTAAAAATCATTGTACTGTATACGACCGAAGGTATGGATGAGTTGATTTATTTAGTTGTTTTTAACTTCTAATTGACGAGTTCATTAATATGTATGAAGCTTGATAGCAATGACCGGATTTTCCGAACATTTCTAAGTCCCGTCTGCGAAAACTAGTTCCTCGCAAGTACTTGTTTTTAATCACAATTTATAAAACTTGCTGCCGATACAATTTATTTCGTCAGGTTTTTATATAAAGTTGTTTAGTTGAATTATTTTGGTTTGAATAAAAATGGTGTCTAAACGGTGTCCACGACGCGGCATAAAAACCAGGAATGTCGCTTATGATGGCTTGGTCACGTTTTGAAGAAACCACAGGAGTACGTCGGTCGCAAATGCTTGAGCCAGATCGTACCAAGAGTACAATCCTAGGGAAAGTCATGACATGAGAGCCCATAGTCTCACTTATTTTCGATTTTCAAGATTGTGCGAATTGAAAGAGTTTTTATTTTGTCCCTTGGGGATAAACTGCATGGGCCCCTGTTAATAGGATGCTTGCGATGCCTGCAGTATCTCATCCCAGGGCTAAAGGGAAGGGGTAGGAATCAAGGAAGGTAAAGGCATAGGAAGAGGGAGCAGGCCCCCTCGAGAGAACCGGATATATATTGGCTGACCCTGGAAAGCGACCCACATAAGATGTGTTACTATGGCAGGTATTAACACCTGTGTACAGTGGTCGCTATCCGGTCGGATACGAATATCCTCCAGTTCCTCCAGCGAATTGAAAGGGTTTAAGTAGGAAAGCTGACCCTCACACTAAGCCCTAGCTTCCAAGCTTAGTGTCACGGTTAGCTCTCAAAACATCGTTTTTCATTTTTGCCGTTACGCAAGGCAGAAAGAAGATGTTTTGATTGTGCTTTATTCTTCTTTTGTCTATTGAATTCAGGAAATTACAGTACTACTCTCTCTCTCGGTAGTTTTTCGAACGGCCCAAATGATCAAGGTCATTAGTGCGGGGTACAACCTTAACATAAGCCTTGCTGTCGTCATTCTAGTAATTAAAGAAACCGAACAAACATAAGGAAAACAAAAATAAGGAAAATAAATGCACACGTATTTTTAAATATGTAATTTATTTCTAAGAAATTAATGTACTCAGACTTTCATAAACAAACACGTAATACTAAAACATATTTATGTTTTCACATTCAAAGTTAGTGGCGAAGGAGGAGAAAGTGCCATTTAAATGACCTTGCTCGAACCACGTAGGCTAGAAAATATTAGTTAAAATAAGTTTTTAAAAAACTTAAAAACTGACTTAAAAAAATAACACTAAAAACAACACTTTTAGTGTGCCAAAAATAACAATATATAGGTATCTTTGGTGTCGGTGCCGTTCCAGTTAACCGACTGCGAAAAGACAAAGCATTCCAAAGAAATAGACAAAGTACTGGTACCAATTTTTTATGTTTGCGCGAATATTACTCATTGAAATAAAATTAATATAAACGAAAACTTTAGAAACGTCGGGGTAAAAATTATTAAAAAACCGCGATAAAATCCGTTTAAATTAGTTTTATTTCGAACAGTGGTACCAACCCAAACGGCCTCTCACATCTGAGGGACCTTATCACCTTGTAAAAATATAGATATCTTTGGGGTCGGTGTGACACTGCTGGTCAACTGAACTGACTTCAAAGACACCTATAGAAATTGTTACTTTTGATGTTCAGTGTTATTTTTTTGTGGTCGGTTAATAAGTCTTGATAAAACTTTTTTATTTTTAAATTTTTAAGTGTTAGGTACAGCTAAGGCTTGTAATTTTCAACACAATAACACAATCGTGACGAATGAGCTGTCCGTTGAGGAGTTTCATTTTTTTTACTCCGTATTCCATCATCAGATATTAACCATCTATATTGGAGCACCCCGCAGCTAAACTCTATTCAATGATTGTTTCCAACAACATTGATCAACAATTGCGAAGCAATCGATTTTTTAACCCTTTGGGATAAACTGCAGGGGTCCCTGCTAATGGGAAACTGGCAACCCATGCAACATCTCATCCTAGGTTTAAGGGATTTGGGAAGGGAGGGGAGATTTAGGGAAGGGAAGGTAAAGGAGAAGAGTGCAAGCCCCCCGGGAGAACCGGATATACACTGGCTGATACTGGAACGCGATCCACACAAGATATGTAGGTCACTATGGCAGGTTTTTAACACCATGTGTATGGTGGTCGCTATCCGGGCGGATATGAATATCCTACCAGCAGCAAAGTAAGGATGCGGCAACTTCTGATACTTATAGATTCATGTTATTTCATGGTATAAACCCGTAATATAGCGTAGTTTACTGTTTCGCTGATGGTAGAATTCATATCCCTGCGGACAATGACCACCATGCACATGGTATTAAAACCTGCAATAGTGATCCATACACCTTGTGCGGATTGCGTTCTAGGCTTGGCCAGTGTATATCCCGTTCTCCTGAGGAGTTTGCGACATGACTTGATGGTTGGTTGGGGCGAGTATAGGGGTACATCCTTATATCCCTGTGCCTACATCGGTCATCCGCCTGTTCTGTTGCAGGTGCTTCAATTAGTTGCTTCCCTCTTCAGAGTGTGAAGAAGTATTTATACAGGCTGGTATAATTCTGGTGATCACCGATATACTCATTGTTTGTCAGTGGTCGTCGTTTTTTGGACTGCACTGCGCTTAACATCAAGTATTGTGTAGGCACTTTGCCGTGCTAAAAAAAAACCGGCAATGCAACGTAGTTGCAGATGCTAGAGTTTCCTAGAAATGTAACATGACTAAGCTTCTACGAAATAAAATTCCTTAAAATCCGTAATCTGGATAAACAATCTATGGTATGTTTATTATTTTAATAATTTTTACGTGATCTTTTTCATTTTAATCGCCTCGATCTGGCAATAATCTATTATATTTGTATGGCAGCTTCGAGTTAAAAAAACTCAAATCCGGGACGCCAGCTACAAGTAAAGTGTGTGTTTAGTTTATCGTTTGACTGTTTTATTAAAATATCAGCGAAAACTACAAATAGAAAACTTAGTTTATGTTCGTGGAAACTAGTCAAAATCCAGGATGATACACTTGATATTTAATTGTAAAGTTTTGTGATACGTCAGGAGCCAGGCTGTTTAATGATGTTTTGTTAAAAGTTAATATCAAATAAATAAGTAGCATCATGTTACCTTCATGGTGCTCTATTGTGAAGTCTATGGTTGAATTGTATTGTCTATTGCTTTAATACAATAAATGTTTTTATTGGCCATTTTTTGTTGTAATTACACCCCGTCTAATGTTTTCTTGATAATTCTCTCCATCCTATGGTTGCCTGGAAGAGATCGCTTTTAGTGGTAAGGCCGCCACTTGTGGCACATTGATTTATTTGCTGTATTTTGTCTAGTATTGTTTTCTGTTTTTTTTTTATGTGTGTCTACAATAAAGAGTTACTATCTATCTATCTATCATTTTTGTAAAACTGAACAGTCGTTTTATTATGTTTGTTTATGTTACTACTAGCACATGTGTTTGCAAATTTAGAAAATGTCAGGTATAATATTATTTAATGAACCAGAACCTACAATTATTTAATGAATCATTTTGATTTATCTCATAAAGTTTATCCAGCATAATCCATGTTTGCTGTTGGTATGGTATTCATATCCACCTGGACAGCGACCACCGTACACATGGTGTTAAAACCTGCCATAGTAACCCACACATCTTGATTGGATCGCGTTCCAGGATCAGCCAGTATATGGTTCTCCCGAGGGGCTGGAAACATGACTTGATGGTTGGTTGGGGTGGGTATAGGGGTACATCTTTGTATCCCTGTGCCTGCATCGGTCATCCGCCTGTCCTGTCGCAGGACTATCTATTTGCTTCTTCCCTCTGCGAAGAGGGAAGAAGCATTTATACAGGCCGGCAGGCTCTGGTGACCACCAATAAACTCATAGTTTGTCGGTGGTCGCTGGTTTTTTGGACTGCACTACGCTTACCATCAGGTGTAGTGCAGTCACTGCCGTGACGGATAAAAAAAGAAGAAAAAAGTGAGTGTCCGAATATCGTTATTTGACAACTTGATTACAAACCATCCACATTTCATTCCTCTACTAGTAAATTTTAATGAGAATGTACTATAATATATACTTAAAAAAATTAAAAAGAAAAGCGACTAGAAACCGGATCATAATGTGCTGTGTAGGTATTTTAGAAAAACTAAGCAAACAGACAGACCGCGGTTAGCAACTTTGTTTTACACTATCTTTAACAAGATGTAATGATTTTACTTATATGCATATTTTAAAACCACTTTCACTCGTCATGTGAAAGATTTAAAATCATACGTAATTTTATTAATTATCGCGGGTAGACGACCATTTCCTATTTACCTGTACATCGATATGGTAATTACTGCTTTCAAGAATTGGCTCGATCGATAGGTGAAAGCAAAAGACTTTTTAATTTGCTTATAAGGCAGGTACTTTTTTTGTAAAATACTACAATAGATCGAATATTTTTAATAGCTTATTTTTATTTAATTGAATGATGAAACGAGCAAATCGCTCGTCTGATGGTAAGCGCCACACCTGCCCATAAACAGAAGCAATACTACATACAAGTTTAAATTACAAAGCATTGCATGACACTGAACTCCGCTCGTCACCCCAAGACATAAAGTGTTAAGACTGATAATGCCCAGTAATTTCACTGGCTTCAATGTCCTTCAAGCCGAAACACAACAGTACTTACACACTCTTGATTGGCGGCAGAAATAGACACAGCGGTGGTACCAAGCCAGACGGCCTCCCGCATACGAGGGACCTACTATCTTATAGCATACCTGTACATATTTGTACCCGACTGGATAGCGACCACCGTACACACGATAATCCCGCCATAGTGCATAGTTCAGGCGAGTCTTGTTCCGAGGTCAGTTTTTTGATAAATTTACCACAAATTCGACTTAATTTGTTTAGAAAAAATTATTTGTGAAATATCTAATAAATTATTATACATCTCTTCATATTTATATATTACGAACTCAGATGTAAATCAAACAGTATTAAATATTATCGGTAAGAAAAACCCTGGCAGCTATCCAGGAAGCAGGCATCCACTACCTGCTTCCTGAAAAAACAAAAAAAAATGTTCAGACGGCCTCTGGCGTATGAGGGACCTACCACCTGTAATCGCGAGTTCACACGATTTTAGTTGATTAACTTGAATGAACAAGCTATATGATTGATCAATTGTCTTGAATGAACAAAAGCTGGTATTTAGTAATGGAATCGGTTAAAAGTATGTTCAGACTGCTCAGTGGCGATTTAGTTGATCAGCTTAAATCGAATCGTGTGAGCACTATTACGGTGAACTTGAAGTGTTAATAATTCGTCATTACGATGATCCGATGATTCAAATATTGTCCCGCACTGACGACCTCTGGGAAACACAAGCTACATCATTATAGTACATGCCACGAATTTGGTGTTAAATAGCTGTGGTGACAATGAATTTTGGGGAGTAGGGATATTTTTTAAATTCTTTTAGTGTCGATTCTATTTTTACTTGATACAAACTAAACTTTACAAAATGAAATATAGGTTTCCTTTGTCAATTGGGTGGTAACTGGTAACGAACTAAAACGACAGGACCACAGCTGATCATTGATATTAGAGTAATTATGACATACTATTTTGTTGGTGGGAGGGTACTTGTATCCGACCGGATAGCGACCACCGTACATTGGTGCTAAAACCTGCCATAGTGGGCCACCTTGCGTGGGTCGCGTTCCAGGGTCAGCCAGTGTATATCCGGTTCTCCCCAGGGGGCTTGCACCTAATCCTAACCCTTTTCCCATCCCTTTTTCCTTCCCCTCCCCCTTGGTCCTTTGGCAGGCCGGCATGATCTTGCCGACCTACGATGGACACATTGTTTGTCGTTGGTCGACACTATTCTTGTGTAGCGTAGTCACTTTGCCGAGCCAGGATAAAAAAAAAATACAAATCGATCCGTTTTATCAAAAATTACCAATTTTTGAATTGAAACTTCTCTAGCACTGTTGTGATTTGATAAATCGTTGAAACGAAAAAGCAACAGAGACAAACTGTACATGTTTGTAAAGCTATGATTTATCCTGCGAGAGAATGAGATAGATTACAAGTTTTTCTGTTGATTTTTATCATTACAAAATTTAAAAATATTTTTAAGCTTGGTAAAATATTATGAAAACAATAAAACTTTTAATTATCCTAATACCGGGCGAATATCCTATCACCAGCCAGTATCTTAGCATGGTGACAAGAATACGTCTGTGACCGTGGGAAATTGCCATATTAACATTGAATCGATTTGTACATAGATACAACGAGATTACAACTGATATTTCTTAAGTAGTATCGCATTTGAGGGCGTTAAACTTATTAACAGTTTTATCTTAATTATTTTGTCAACACAAGTATGATTGCTAAAATATGAAATAAAAATTAAAATAACAAAGATACAAAACGCGATGTTATCGGCGCGCAACGCATTGTCTTTGAGACAACCTTCATTTATCTGCAGCACATTACTTTTTAATTAGATTTAACCAAAGTAGGTGTTTTATTTACGAACTGCTTATCTTTTTATTTCTATCTGACTAAATTTGTTGCGGGCTCGATAAAATTTACTTTTGCCTGAGATCGCCAAGGATCAGTCATCGGTGTCATCTTCAATGCAGTTTATTACGAGCACTTAAAGAATGCTAGTAAAGCTATTATTCCAGTATCTCAGTGCTGATAGAAAACGTTGAAAATTTTTTGAATATTATAAAATGAAGGATCCAACATCCAAACATCATTTGGACTGCAAGCCCACTTCAGCGACCTGTGGTAAGATACGAGGCAACGGCGACTCAGGTACCCTTAGAGGACCAGCCTGGTGGTACTACGGTCCAACAAAATAGGGGAGGCCTTATACTAGCATAATGAGCCTGATATATATTTTTTTTATCCTGGTACGGCAAAGTGACTGCATTGGATGTGATGTTAAGTATAGTGAAGTCCAAACATAATGTCGACGGTCAAGAGATACGGGGTTTCTCGACGTTCGGCAGAATTATGCCGTCCTAAAGTTACTGGATATACACTGGCTAATCCCGCAATGCGACACTTGAACGAGCCACTATGATAAGCTTTTTACCATGTGTACCGTACACAGAAAATATCCCTTTCGATGCAATATCCTAATATAGGCTTTGTATTTCCGCAAATAATTTGGATTGAAAGACCGGACCAAAAACAAGCCCACTGAGTTTGTCTAGCTGGATCTTATCAGGGCTGGGTCGCGCCGCTTTGAATCCAGCGGTAAAGGAAGCCCACTTGAGTTTGTTTCGCCGGGTCTTCTCAAGGTGGGTCGTTTTGGATCCGGTGGTAGTTTTAAAACACGTGCCGTTTTCGATAATGCGTATGGTCCATATCGACGACCCCTCAAAATATATGATGATTCTGGACTATTCCATAGTAAAAATATGGAAAAATAATAATAATAAATAGATTTAGTGTAATTGCCCAGTGTATTTTGATGATGCTATGTATGTATGTGTACATTAGTTGATACTGATTTCTATATAAGTTTCTTTTACTTTTGTACTGACTTGTCATAAGCGCTATTTCAATTGCCTACATGATTAATAAACGATTTCATTTCATTTCATTATAAAAATGATTTATTATTTTCTTTCCTGAAATTAGCGCGGATTATCCCAAACTAGTGTTAAAATCTGGTCACCTTAGTGTATCCGGCGCCGTGTCTAAAGATACATTAATATACAAGCGCGCAAATGTATTATGTCAGTCGAGTAGTGTAGCGAAGCGCACACGCACGGAACATAATTGCGTACTATTCGATACTTGTGGCGATCGATATATTGTGAAGTGAAATAACGTGTGTAAATAAGGTACTTTTTTATTATTTGAGTTTTTTTTTGTGATAAATTGAGGTTTTTATTTACATCTTTCTTTTTCTAATGGTACTTTTTTTTCTTTGTGTTTTACTAATTTTTTCATTCATGATTGAGTGCTTTATTTTTCTTTTAATAGATTTTTATGTTAATATGACATAAAGTAATCTTACCCATCTTCTTATTATAAGTTGAATGTGTTCAAAAGACGCATTAATTTTCAAATATATTGCTTATTATATTAAAACCAACCAAAACAATAAAACAAGATAAATAATTTTAACAAAAGACCTGCACAATGTTATTTTTTGCAATATATTTTTTTTAAAATTTGAAAGTGCCAGTATACGTAAAATTTATTTATACAATTTTATATTCTGTTTTTGCATAATTATACTATAATGTACGCGCACACGCCCGTAATCTCCAAAGGTAGGCAGAGGTGTAACCTGTACACTATGTTTCGACGAGCTTATTTCCATCCCATAATGTGATAGGGGGCGATAATTATGTACTGTAATAATAAAATTAAAATATTAAAAACATATAATAATAAAAACAGCCTCCGTGGCGCAGCGGGCGAGTAGTCGGCTGTGAAGCGAGAGACCGCAAGTTCGGTCCCCGCATCGAGACAAATGTTTGTGAGATCCACAAATATTTGTTTCGGGGTCTGGGTGTTGTGAGACCGAGTCTCTCGTAGCTACTCCGGTATTCGCACTCACCTTACGAAACGCAACAGCAAGCTGCTACTTAACTTCGGTTTGGCGTAGTGGTATTACTTCGTTCGAGACGGCCATTTATGCTGTAGATAAAACTGTCTACAGCGTGGCTCTACCACTTAAACAAAGAATTCCATTCTATTTTATTTCTTTGTGAATCTTTAACTTGTTGGGTTTCGTACAGCAAATATGACTTCCGGAGGCCGAAATAATGCCTTCCCTTTCCAATTCTCAAAGCGGGTTTCTGTGAGACTGTGGTAACCCTCGGTACATTTATGCTGTTAACAATAATGTATACTGTATAACTATATCACTTTCGCATATTATTTAACCAAATTTTGCTCACGGCCCCGCCAGCATGGCTTATTCCGGGATAAAAGTAGCCAATGTCGTAATTCATTTCATGGTCTACATGTGTGCCAAATTTTACGGCATAATTAAATAATAAACGTCCAAACAGCCATTTTTGTAATATTACTAGAATAGTAGGAAAGTAGATATTTTTTTCTGTCTACTTTTTTCGCCAATAGGTCGGTGATTATCAGTATTCGCATCTGCGAGGTTCAAGTTCATTGCCAGATTACATTTAATTTTGGCCGTCGCTCCGTAACTAGCGTAAGCGATCCGAGATATTTTGTGATTATTTTTATCATTGACTATTTTTATTCTATTTCAATAAAAATATACATATTGTATAAAGTAGTAAAGTGTATGAATGAAGAATATCCTTTTTCCGGCGGTTAAAAGAAGGAGGTAGGTAGTTCGATCAGTTTTTATAGCATAGACCGGCAAACGAGCAAATGGTTACCTATTGGTAAGTGATCTCCACCGCCCATGCACTCCCATAATACTAGAAGAATGATAGACGCGTTGTCAACCTTAAAGGGAAGGGATAATTAAGGGATTGGGAAGGGGAGGGGGACTTAGGCCTCCAGATAACTCACACACCGTACGAAACGCAGCAGCAAGCCGACACTTTACATCGGTTTTCTGTGAGACAGTGGTAATGACTCGTTCCGGCCTATCATGAAAAATCATGACACGGCTTCGTAAATTACCATTTTCTGTTACGTTCTCGCCTATGTGTGTGTGTATGATAAATTATGGCCATCAATTTTTTTGAAGTGATAACTTCTTATGCGAGGGTGAACCGAAACGTTCCGTAACGCGAGCGGTCCATCGACCAGCCAGCGGCGTTAGCCGACCTCCGTGGAACATCGATAATTTCGAAGTCCCAGGTGGCGCCACACAGTGACCAGTCGGCTTGGACCGGACTTTCACATGACTTTGACCGGACTTTGACACGACTTTGACACGACTTTGACACGACATTGACACGACTTTGACACGACATTGACACGACTTTGACACGACATTGACACGACTTTGACACGACTTTGACACGACTTTGACACGACTTTGACACGACGTTGACACGACGTTGACACGACGTTGACACGACTTTGACACGACTTTGACACGACTTTGACAGGGCTTTGTAACATAACGCGTTAAGGGAAGCCAGACAAAGTGGCGCCGTAACGTAACGCTTTACGGCGCCACTCTGTCTGGCTTCCCTTTCTCTCACGCATACGGTAGCAGTAGGCAGGCTCCTCTGCTCTCAATTTAACGCACATTAGTTTAAGTTATCACTTCTGTCGAGCGTCCCGGGACGCACACTTATTATTTTTTATAGCATAGGCCGGCAAACGAGCAAGTGGGTCACCTGATGGTAAGTGATCTCCACTGCCCATGTACGCCCACAATACCAGAGGAATCATGGACGCGTTGCCGACCTTAAAAGAAAGGGATAATTGGGGATTGGGAAGGGGAGGGGGATTTGGGCCTTCGGATATCTCACTCACCGTACGAAACGCAGTAGCAAGGCCGCTACTTTACGTCGGTTTTCTGTGAGACAGTGGTAACGACCCGGTCGAGCCGGCCCATTCATGCTATAGACAAAACTGTCCACAGCGTGGCTCTACCACTCGGGCTCTACCATCTATATGGGGCTTTTAAAAATTACCTAGCATTTTACCTTGTCCACATACATTGAGATGGGCAAGAAATACCGTAATGTGTTATGTATCATTACAAATATGATGTCAGTTGATTAACAACTACAAACTTTTGCTTGATGATGTAATTGGCTCTGATACTGGAGAAATGTGTTTTATCAGATTGTAAATTTCTTTTCACGATTTTTACCTCAATTATAAACTTGTCTTATTTTGTACGTAACTAGATATACTGGGTATGCGCTATAGCTTCTTTTCTTTCTAAGTAGGCACAGAATAGTAAACATAAAACATAATATGTGGATGTAAATAGTACGCAATAATATTTCTACGCACATTAATCATTTCTTATGTTTACGCGAAAGTTACTCATGGAAATAAAACTAATTTAAACGGATGTTATCGCCGCTTTTTATTTTAATTTTGGTCCCGACGCGACGTTTCGAAAGCTTTTCAGCCTTCAGTCACGGGGTGGACTGACCACGAAGGCTGCATTGCTTTCGAAACGTCGAGACCAAAATAAAAATAAAAAACCGCGATAAAATCCGTTTAAATTAGTTTTATTTCAATATCCACATTAAGTTAACATTGAGATATTGATTTTATTTTCCTCAATTTATTAGACTTAGTAGATTCAATTCCATATTTTTCTAAAAAAATATAATGAAACGATCTCCATGTACGATTACAATAGAACTTTAAATTATTCATTTAAGTTAATGTATTTAGCAAAATAAAAGTAATGCGTAAATTTTTACTTGAGGTGGGTTGAAACGTTACTGCATCCACATAACCTAACTTGTTGTACCTACTTTGTCTATCTCTGCACCATCCTAAGGTTGACTGGTAGAGAATGCCTCTGGCATTAAGTCCGCCTATATACATATTTTGTATATGAAGTGCAAATAAATGAATATAATTTAATATATTAGTATAGACTGCATCGGTGGTGTAGTAGTAATGCGTACGCGATACGACTGCTGTGCTGAGATTCCGGGATCGAACCCTTGTTGGGTACAAGTGATATTGGGTTTTTATCACTCAAATAAAATCAATATCTCAATGTTAACTTAATGTGGATATTGAAATAAAACTAATTTAAACGGATTTTATCGCGGTTTTTTATTTTAATTTTGGTCCCGACGCGACGTTTCGAAAGCTTTTCAGCCTTCAGTCACGGGGTGGACTGACCACGAAGGCTGCATTGCTTTCGAAACGTCGAGACCAAAATAAAAATAAAAAACCGCGATAAAATCCGTTTAAATTAGTTTTATTTCAATATCCACATTAAGTTAACATTGAGATATTGATTTTATTTTCCTCAATTTATTAGACTTAGTAGATTCAATTCCATATTTTTCTAAAAAAATATAATGAAACGATCTCCATGTACGATTACAATAGAACTTTAAATTATTCATTTAAGTTAATGTATTTAGCAAAATAAAAGTAATGCGTAAATTTTTACTTGAGGTGGGTTGAAACGTTACTGCATCCACATAACCTAACTTGTTGTACCTACTTTGTCTATCTCTGCACCATCCTAAGGTTGACTGGTAGAGAATGCCTCTGGCATTAAGTCCGCCTATATACATATTTTGTATATGAAGTGCAAATAAATGAATATAATTTAATATATTAGTATAGACTGCATCGGTGGTGTAGTAGTAATGCGTACGCGATACGACTGCTGTGCTGAGATTCCGGGATCGAACCCTTGTTGGGTACAAGTGATATTGGGTTTTTATCACTAAATGCTTAATATCAGCCTGTACTCTGGATTTATGCTGAATATGAGGGCTCGCTCCCTGTAACATCATGAGCAGTAATAAGCTCAGCGATATTTGGGTGTACTAGTTACACCTCTGCCTACCCTTTCGGGGATTACTGGCGTGATTGATATGTATATTAGTATAGATAGCAGTTTTTAACACGAACCAAAAACATTATTTTTATAATTACGATGATATTAAGAGGTAATGGCATATAGATAAGCTACAGGTTGATTATGCTTATAAATAAAAAATATATAGAATCTTAATTATATTTTGGTCCAGTAGGTAACGTGGTAAGATTAGACCTGTTTCAATCGAAGCCACATACTCGCTTCATCCATTATGATATTGTCGTGTCGATGTTAAAAATAGATTTAATCTCAATACTAATAAAATAAACACATGTATATACACTTATATAAAGATAGCAGTTTCTGAAGTAACTACTAGCGACAAGCAAAACGATCAAGATTTTTATATCAACAGAATGTTGACTCGTTTTCTATTTGCGTCAAGGCAACAACCGCATCAATACTCGGCCTTTGGTTTTGCACTACGAATTATATGTATTTGCTATACTTTCTTTTAGTTTATATTTTATTATATTACGATACATTTTTCATTTGAATAATCATGTTCTTGTCCCAAAATATCGTATACCTTCTAATTATTTCTTTCACCCGTCATTTCATCATTCAATTCCTTGTTATCATCAGCTTTTATATCAAATTCCTTTATATTTAGTATGTTGTAATTGATATATATTGTTTATAATAGTTCTACTTTTATTTTTCATCCACGGACAATGATTATATATTATACTATATTGTATACCCTCATTTCTCTCCACTCTGAGATACATTTGTGTCTAATTTATCCAATGTAAATTCATAAATCGCTCTCTGTTTTCTTTTGCAAACATAGTAACATGATATTTATTAAAAACTATCATCAATAAAATGTATCATAAAACTCTATTTTTATTCTCTAATGGAATTCTAAATTTAGAGATTGAACCATAGTGCAACAGTTTTGAAATAGAGCCAGCGTTCTAAACTGTGTTCATCAATATTTTGATGCAGTTCACTGAAGAACGGACTAACCTTGGCAATTATATAATAGTCATAACTTTGTATGTTAGTTTTACTAAATTTCCACCAATGTTTCTCGCTTTTGAAATATTTTATTTTATTATACTGATTTACGCGACGGTCATTCTTAGTCTAATTTATAGATACTTACGCCCAGTAAATCAATGTTTGTCATAAGTTGATTATCCAATCAACGATAAGATGATCCGAAAATGATTGGTGCATTAGCCAATGATGCAATTGTACCCATTCTTCATGCCAGACTTGATCTCGTAACTATTACTAATCTAACCTTTTTTATAGGATAGTCAGCCATGGAGCCCTTGCAAGTAGATATAGTACATTTCTACCCCAGAGAAAACGCACAACCTCACAATACTGTCAAGTAAGTAGTACTTACATAAAAGCACTGGCTTAGAGTATTAGAGGAACATAATTTATATTGGTCAGTATCACGGAACGAACATATCGCTTGCCCAATGGTAAGCGCCTGCGCATAAATAGAAGCAAGAAGCTTTGTTTATGTCCTAGAAATTCAATCTAATGTGGTAATGTGAAATACTGATATACGTTATTTAAATTTGACCACGCCTTTATAATACGTTATATTCTTTTGAAACGAACACAAATGGCGGGTCGCTATTCCAAGATTTATAATCTTCGAATCCATGAATCGGATTTTCATAAACATTTTTATCTTAACTTCATATATTACAAGACAGTCTTCAACAGTAAAAGATAACGTTTCATTAAATCTGTTTATTCAGGTTTGAAGTGGTGAACGATGAGGACCCAACAACAACGATAGTCCGCCGTGGACAGCCGTTCAACGGGGTGGTTCGCTTCAACAGAGCTTACGACGAAACCGAGGACTTGGTGCAACTTGTCTTCTCTCTTGGTGAGTATTCTGTTAAGTTTTGATTAAGATTTACTGGTAGAACCACAGTCAGTTTTGTCTAAAGCATGAATGGGCCGGCTCGACCGGGTCGTTACCACTGTCTCACAGAAAACCGACGTAAAGTAGGGGCTTGCTTCTGTGTGACTTTTGGGTTTTCGGTGCATAAGTACGATGGGCACTAAAATTGAATTTCCATTTTCATCGTAGTCAGCAAACTTCCCAAAAAGGGCTGGCTTGACGTATTAGAGATAAACATGAGTCTTACTACGAGGGATGCTCAAGATCGGGTGAAGTGGAAGGGGGACCAAGGCACTAGGTCAGCATATCATTAAGTAGAAAGAGAAAGACTGTTCTTTTCTCTCATCAAACGAGCAAGTGGGTCTTCTGATGATAAGTGAATTCTACTGCTCATAAACACCCACAAGTCACGGATACGTTGCCGCCTTTGAAGGAATAGGGGTTGGGGACTGCAGACTGACAGAAGGGGGAATTGGTTCTATAATTATCTGTTTTTGTTCATGTTTTTTATTCAATCCGTTGAGTCGTGATTGAATAAAAAACATTCAATTTTCAAACTCCCAAACATTCAAACCTTCACAATCATATTAGTAGGAAGCAGGATAGGAGGAGAGAGATAGAGGATTTTTTTGATTGATCCACAATCTTACAGTAATATTTTCATTCAGGTGACAAGCCTCAGATGGAAACCCAAGGGTCCATGTACCTCCGTCGCGATGCCGTCGCCAACAAATACACCTGGACAGCCAAGCTGACAAGTATACAAGAGAATACACTTTCCTTTGAGGTAAGCTATAATAGACAGGATATTTTTTTGATCTTTAGCGCAGAACTCTGTTAATTTACCTTCTTCTGCAGTCTAGTTTTGGCGGCGATTACTAGTGACTCTATGATATTTTTTGTTCGTAGTTAGGTACTATTTAATCCTGTTGAGTCTGAAGCCCTGGATTTCCTAATATTGTTTAACTCTTGACGCCATCTCTGTACAGTTATATATTTTAGAGGCTATAGATATTTTAGACCCTCAAGATCGGGGTAATTAAAAGCGTCTCAATAGAAAGACGTACCGTGTCAATGAACAAATGCCAGAATATATATGCCGGAATAATGCCAGGCAGAAAGAAAGTTTGTTTATTTATTTTGTCAGGGCACGGTAAAAGTGACTACACTGGCCTAATGTTAAGTACAAATATGATGACCTTCGACGGTCAGCAGAATTATGCCGGCCTGAAAGGTTTTTTATCTTGCCCAGTCTCCTTTAGATTTAGAATTAGTAGCATGTTTTTGCCGGCAAACGAGCAAGTGGGTCCGGTGGTAAGTGATCTCCACCACCCATGAGCGCCCACAATACCAGAAGAATTTTGGGCATGTTGGAGCCTTAGAGGAAAGGGCTGGTATAGTAGTAACAATCAGGCTGAGCAAGCCCATCCATGCTGTAGATAAAAATGTCTACAGTGTGGTTCTAACACTCATAAAACCGCCTGAAGTTATTTAATACATCAAAATCAAGCAATAGTTTTTATTGCCTTGATAGGTAGATGAGCAAGAGGCTCGCCTGATAGTAAGTCGCCGCCGCTCATGGACATCGGAAATGCCAGGGGCTCAGCCAAGCCGCTGCCTACTGCCTTATTCATAAAAATATTAGGCATTAAACAACATTCCTGCACGATCCTTTTTTATTATTGTGGGTTTTTTACTTGTACACCGACCATCGCAATTTAAGACCCAGCTAACATTCTAGATTATTTTAAAACATGTTAGGAGCATATAAGGTACCAGTTGCGTAGAAGTGTATTTAAATTGCAGACAAATTACTGCCTCGGGCGGTTTTTTACCCAGTTTGGAACAAGTTTTAAGCACTTCATAAAATAGGTACACGTATAGCCGTCAAGAATGATTAATATTTTACACTACATATACATATGCATTCATGCCTGTAATCCGAAGGAGTAGGTAGAGGTGTGACCAGTACATCTACATTCCGCCGAGCGTATTTCCGTCCCATGATGTGATGCGGAGCGAGCCTATCGCCATGCCGGGCACAATTCCAGACTCCGGGCTGATATTCGCATTTCGTGATAGAAAAATTACACGACCCAGATCGAACCTGAGACCTCAGCTCAGCAGTCGTACCGCGTGCGCAATACTACAGCACCACACCTTTTATTAATTTAATTTTAATGTGTCAAACACCACTTTAAAGTTTAATTTGCTATTGACGAAACATGGAAAAATTTTATAAAAAAAATTGTCTATGAACATTTTTATAGTCCTTTAGCCAAGAAAAAAAACATGAAAAAATATCAGTGCCATCTGTTGACAGTATAATCAACTAATTTGTTGTATGGATAATATAATTTAAGACTACTTTATTATATTACGTAATTGACCTTTATCCGTTCAAAGTATTCGCACGGGTCACCTAGTATGACTACAATAAATATACCATTCCTCACTTATCTAATCAGGGAACACAAACCTAATAAAAACTATTTAATGGCTATTTTTTTACATTTTATCTAATTATGAGTGATGGCAATAATTCTCAGAACACAGCTGTTTTTTTCTGCCGCCGGTTTTTTCTGAGATAAATATCACTAATCTTCACCGCGGGGTGGGTGACCTATTTTAAAAACTAAAAATATTTAGGTTAAATGAGCGGAAATATACAAACATTATTTGGTTTTAGTGTTATGCGCTTTGAAGTCTTAATTGCACCGATAATCGGTACTGTCTTTATACTTTAGACTTTTAGTTTCTTCTTTCATCGACCCGAAAGTGAGAATGTTATGCTGCTGGCAGTGAACTAACACTGAGAACCGTGAGGTCTTGGGTTCAATTTCCAGGTCGCGTATCAGTCTTTCATTCGAAAAAATACATGTATATAGCCCCGGATTAGAATTTGTTCCCGATATGGCGATAGTCTCACCTTAAAGTTCATTGTGGGGCGAAAATAAGTGTTGCAGCACTAATTACACCCCTACTGGGATCAAGTCGTGAGCTTATCCTATGACAATATATAATTTTTAATCTTTACATAGTATAAAATGAAGTCGCTACCACTGTCTGTTCGCTTACATCTTTTAAACTATTCAACGGATTTTAATGCAGCAATAGATAGAGTGATTCATGAAGAAGGTTTATATGTATATCACGCTATGACCCATTGGAGCAATAAACCCCGAGGGATAGCTAGGATAATATAAATAGTCAATGATGAATATGCTACGCTTTTAATGGGCGTTTTTTAAACTTATTTTATCTCGTAGTTTTTTGGAAAATCGGGCATTGAAAGATATTCTATGTACGATTAGGCAAAAAATACAGTATAAAATCAATTTAAATTAATGGAATTAGCTAAACACAATCAGTATCCCTATTTTAACTCGCTGTGGGCTGATTCCTGATTGCGTGAGTAGGTCTAATTTTTCTGGTAGGGTGATCACAGCTATACTTGTTCAGTTGCCGGTCTTCAACAAAAACAGTTTGTGTCCTTAAATACTTACTAATCGAACTCATAGATAGAATATTTTAATATTATTACAACATATACTTACGTATGAACAATGCGTTCTGCTCGAATTAGTCCATAGATCAGCATAATAGTGTCGTTTACATGCATCAACATTCGGTTTAGTTGCCCGAAGCTAATACAAAGAGCGCAAGCCGCTCTATAATGTGCGTCCACATTGGTGATATTTTTTTTTATAGCATAGGCCGGCAAACGAGCGAGTGGGTCACCTGATGGTAAGTGATCTCCACCGCCCATGTACGCCCACCACCAGAAGAATCATGCGTGCGTTGCCGACCTTAAAGGAAAGGGATAATTAGGGATTAATTTGGGATTGATTAATAGCGATTGAAGGGGAGGGGATTTGGGCTTCCGGATATCTCACTCACCGTACGAAACGCAGCAGCAAGCCGCTACTTTACGTCGGTTTTCTGTGAGACAGTGTTAACGACCCGGTCGAGCAAGCCCTTTCATGCTGTAGACAAAACTGTCTACAGCGTGGGTCTACCATTCAAAGCATTTCGACGTATCGAGAATCTATGGTTGTGTCACGTACCTGCTACGTGCGGACGAAAGTTTTTTTTATTTTATATCCTGGCATGGCAATGGGACCACACTGGAACTGTTGATAAGTACTGTACAGTCCAATTATAATGGTGACCGTCAAGAGAGATTGAGCCCCTCAACGGTTAGCAGAATTACGCCGGCCTGAAGTTACTGGATGTGTTACTGAAGTGACAAGACATGACTAATTTAGGTTGTAAGTCGTTAGTATGCGATAGAGAAATCGACAATATGCGTTACGGTCACTATAAGGCCTCATAGTAACGTTTGTACATACAGTAGTAAGTCTCACTGCCTCGTATAACAAATGTAGACACACTTTAAGATTCTATTAACATTAGTAAACCATAAAAGGCACTCATTAACAGCTCATAAAGAATTAATTATTGAAACATATTAATCATTGATATAATGTACTTCATGGACAACAAAGAATGAAGCGACTCTGAAATTATTCATAAAGCATTGTCCAACGTTAAACTGTTCGATAAATAAGCCTTATAGGCCTTATATACATAATCTTATTTAAGCCAATGTTGGAATACAAACTGTTTAATTTTATTGCGTATTGTTTTTGCATTCCGTTATTCAAGGTGAAGTGAAAATGTCGATACATTGTTTGAATTTAGAATATGTATATTTGCCATTGTTGAACAATTGAATATTTTTTACAAAGTATACATACTCCTTAGACTATTTTAATCATTGGTATTCACAAATAGAATAGAGATGGTTCAAACAGTGTTTAATTAATTAGAAGTATTAATTAACTAGATTTGCTCGCGGCTCCGCCCGCGTGATCTTCTTTTTCCGGGATAATAAATAGCCTATCACCCAAGTCAGCTCATACCCTGTCCGTATACCAAATTTCATCAAAATCCGTTCAGTAGTTTCAGCGTGATTGACGGACAAACATCCAAACAAACAAACTTTCACATATTTTATAATATTAGTACGATAATAATTTAAAAAATAATTTATGCTACTCGGATAAATGCCGAATTTTAAATTCGTATGCACAAAGACTCGATTATTACGGAGTGTCGATGCTCGTACAAAAATCTCAGACCTCACATTCCTATATAAATTGATACATGGAAAATTCGACAAATTATGGTCTACATTGTAAATGTATGTAATAATAATAAACAAAAGAGAGAATGAAGGAGGTTTGTAAGGATCGTAGCAGATGGAAGAAGTCCGTTATCTCTGCCTACCCTGATGGGATACAGGCGTGAGTCTATATACGTTTGCAATAAATACACCTTATTCACAATTCATACAATAATCTTAATCCACAATACATTTCTGTACATTACACTCGCATAATTCTATAAAACAAATGTCTGGACATTAAAAGAGGCCATAACCCATGAATTTGTTTCGGCATTTCTTCTCATAGCCACGAAATGCCGATGAAAATATAATCTAGTTTATAAAATTATTGACATGTAAAAGTGATATTTATGATGCAAATTACAGAATAAATGATTTGAATTTGAAGAAATCACTATAACATGAATATTAAATCTAAGAGCGCTTATTCTTAAATCTAAATTGTAATTTATTGTGTATAATTTGTTTTTAATTGTTTTACATAAAGCAGAATACGAGGTACCAATTAAAGTCATAAGAATTAATATCCTTATGTAATATTAGCAGTGATTGGATGATAGAGGTCAGAAACATACATATGATGGTTTTAAGGTTCTTTGGCCGATGGTTTACAATGAATTTCCATTCCGTGTGAGTCTCCGTGGCGCAGCGGGCGAGTAGCCGGATGTGAAGCGAGAGGCCGCGGGTTCGATCCCCGCAGCGAGACAATTGTTTGTATGATCCACATATGTTTGTTTCGGGTATGGGTGTTGTGAGACCGAAAGTCCCTCGTAGTTCCTGATACCCACGACAAAAGACTTGTATCTTACTGGGGGGGTCAGGACTATGTATGTGACTGTTGGGTGTATTTATTTTATTATCCCTATATGCATGTGTGTTTGAACCAAAGACTTTAATGTATACTACTATACCGGTTGAGCCGTACATAGTAATTGCGCCCCTGAGTTACGGTCAATTGACCGTAACTTAATATTACCATCTTGCTCACTGTTAACTAGGACCGCTCTCCCGCTTTATGTCTGTCAGCTGACAAACTCCCTCCCTCATTATGTAAAACGATTTTACCTCTAAACAGTATTGTACACTGAAGTCTTTGTTATAACCGAAAAAGAATGGGATATTTTTTAAAAATCCACCAATCTGACACATAGTCCTGATCCCACACTAGGTTAACCTGTATCTTGGGTATCAGGAACTACGAGGGACTTGCGATCCCACAACACCCAGACCCGAAACAAATATTTGTGGATCGCACAAACATTTGCCTCGATGTGGGAATGGAACACACGGTCTCTAGCTTCGCAGCTGACTACCCGCCCACAACGACACGTATCAAATTAACAATGAATATATACTACTTTTACTAGGCAATAGTTCCGAGATTCGAAAGGCCGTCTGTGTTGGTACAACCACTTTGTCTATTTCTGCAGATAAGCAATAAAATGTTCCAGTTTGAATGACATTGAAGAAATTGCTAGTTGCGTACGATCGCCCATTGTATCAACCTTACTATATAATCCTTATTTTTAAGTTACTTTATTTGGTGTGCAATAAAGAATAATTGATCTATCTCTAAGATAGACTATAGCAATTTGAATTCATATTAATATAGCAGAACCCTCTTAAATGAGCATTTCGTTCGTGTCTCTAACGACATCTAAAGGATACAAGGAGAAATCCTGATGCAGACAGGTTTTCTTTATTACCTATAATTTGATTGGTGTATTTATATTTTCTATGTTTAATATAAATTTGTTTTGAAATTTCCATAGAAATGCGATATTAATAAACGGTGTAAAATTTCAGAATATCGATTTCTAGCAAAAAATAGTAATTTTTAAATTAATACCATAATGACTTTGAATAATGTTTATAGTTTTTGTTTTTCCTTTGTAAACCTTTTTTCCTTTATATATAGTAGTTGTAGAGTTACGGTGTGGATACATTTTGTCTAAAGCAGTAATGGGCTCACAGAAAACTGACATAAAGTAGCGTCTTGCTACTGCGCTTCGCACAGATAGTGAGATATCCGGAGGTCTAAATCCCCCTTCCTTATCCTTCTTCTTTATAGTCAGCAACATGCCCATGATTCTTCTGGTTTTTTTTTTATCCTGGCTCGGCAAAGTGACTACGCTACATCTGATGGCAAGTGTAGCGCAATCCAAGAACCTGTCGAAGAAAGTGTCGACCAACGATAAACAAGATGGGAAAAGGGTTAGGATCAGGGGGCAAGCCCCCTGGGGAGAATTATGGGCGTACATGGTGGAAATCACTTACCATCAGGTGACCCATTTGCTCGTTTGCCGGCCTATGCTATAAAAAACTTTTGTTTCCAGCTAAGTCCACGTGGAAGTCTTTTCCATGATATTTTCCAAGATAAAAAACACCACGTTGTTTATAACGACTTGATAATGAAACTAAAAAAAATATACTAATAAAAAAAAATCTCTACTATTTGTAAATTCAATTCAATTGTATCTATACTAATATTATAAAGCTGTAGAGTTTGATTGTTTGTTTGTTTGTTTGAACGCGCTAATCTCAGGAACTACTGGTTTGAATTGAAAAATTATTTTTGTGTTGGATAGTCCATTTATCGAGGAAGGCTTTAGGCTATATAATATTACGCTGCGACCATTAGAAGCGAAGCAACAGTGAAAAATGTTGCAAAAACGGGGAAAATTATTCATATTTGAAGGCTTCCGTTGCTAAGCTACCCAAATCTATACTAATATTATAAAGCTGTAGAGTTTGATTGTTTGTTTGATCACGCGGGCGGAGCCGCGAGCAAAAGCTAGTTGTATTATATATGCAAACCTCACAGAAGAAATTTTCTAAATGTTAATGAAAACCACAACAAAACCCGCTCTATAGTTTAGAATAGCTAAGCAGACAAACAGTCGCTAATAGTGACTTAGGTATATTTAACACGCGTTTTAAGAACGGTAGTTAGTAACAATATTTCTGAGACACTATTATAGTTTTTTTTTCTGTTTTTTCAACAAGCTGTCAACTCCAGTTACGTTGCCGGTTGGAGTTTGGGCTCTCCAGGTGGTGACCAGACTGAAGAGCTCTCCTGCCAGGGAGGTCTACGACTTCGACCAAGACATCTACATACTCTTCAACCCATGGAATCCCGGTAAGAATTTTTTATCCTGGCACGACAAAGTAACAGTCCTGAACCCACAGTAAGATACGAGTCTTGTGTCGTGGGTGTCAGGAACTACGAGATACTGTCGGTCTAAAAACACCCAGACCCGAAACAAATATATGTGGATCAGACAAATATTTGCTCAGTGCGGGGATTGAACAGAGGCTTTCACAAAGTGAATATACTGTAACTGCGTCCATCGCCAGTCGCTCAATGCCGGCATGAAGTAACTGGATGCACACCGGTTGAACGCCACCTGATGGAAAGAGCCACTATAGCGGGGTATTCATCATGTGTATTGTATACGATGCTCCTTATCCGGTCGTGTATAATCTTTGCCATTGATGTGAGATTTATCATGTTCATGACGTTGTCTTAATACAATGAGGTGTTATTCCAAAATACTATTGAAGCAAGTCCGAAATATTTACATCTACAATGGCCTTTCGAGTAAATGTTAATTTACCAAGTACTTATTTGTAAATTGCATGCATAAACAAAGTCCACTTTGCCAAAGTTTTCCGCTCAACTATATGAAATGGATCGGATTGTTTATAGTAAATATTACATCTCTATAAACATGCAGTTTGTACATCCTGGTAAACCTGATTCCCATTTTAGAGAAGATTTATTTGGTTTTCAATACGAAGAATATGTTTTGCCTAGAAGATAGGATTGGACTGATCTCAGAAGCAAAATCCCGAAATATTCGCGCCCTATCGTATAATAGGATTTCCCATTGATTCTTAAAGATCATAGTATAATCACTATTTTACACTGTATTTTTAACCCAGGATACAAAAAGGGATTATAAATATAAAGCCTATATCTGTTAATCGCGACAAAGTTCATGTTTATCTGGATCAACTTTAGTTCTAGTTTTAAAATCTGGTTTTATAGTAAAGGTTCTTGGCTAGAATGATTGAAGAAAATCTATTCAGCCATTAAAAATTAGATCTATTTATATATATAATTAATATTGGAGTATCGAAATTAATAAATTAAACATATTTGTTCATCTTCTAGACGATCAAACTTACATGGAAGATTGCAGTCTCCTCCAAGAATACGTTCTCAACGACGTAGGCAAGGTCTGGGTGGGTCCCATCAAGACAACCCGGGGCAAGCCCTGGTCTTATGGACAGTTTGATGCCGTTGTGCTACCAGCCTGTATGTTCATGCTGGACAAAGCTGATATGCCATTTCACCAGTGAGTATTATGAACATTTGCCTTCGAATTTATCTGAAATCATTTCCTACAGCTTTTCTTGTTAAGTAATTCTACAGTCCATCGGACCTATCTTGGGACATTCATTACTCTAAGGAATTATAAAGGTCTGACTGCCTAGAACAGCTTCATATCAATTACAGCACGTTAATCGTTATTCAGGTAGCCATTTGACTAAGACGCCGATTCAAACTCGTTCATCATTGTAATGACTAAACAATATTACTTCAGTATCTATTAGCAAAATGTAGAATTAATCTTATTAATCATTGTCTAAATCATACTCTGCACATCTATACTATCATCATCATCATCATCATCAGCCACAAGACGTCCACTGTTGAACATAGGCCTCCCACAAAGATTTCCAGACCGACCTGTTGGAACCGGCCTGCATCCAGCGACATCCTGCGACCTTATCTATACTATACTACACTATAATGTTATAAAGAGGAAAGCTTTGTATTTTTATATGTAACGAATAAACCTAAAAAAATATTGGACCGATTTGAAAAGTTCTTTCACCATTAGAACCCTATATTATCTCTGATGAACATAGCCTACTTTTTATCCCGGAAAAGGCAAATCACGCGAGCGGAGCCGCGTGGAAAAGCAAGTCAAAACATAAATGGAAAGTGTGAATATGCACAAACGGATTTGCAAACTAGCACCATGAGGTCAGAATCGTTGACGTCACAAGTCGTGTAGTCGTGAACATTAGACGACAAGACGTGAATATTAAAGATCGAGGAAGATTACTATGATCCTATATTTACATGTTTTGTGAAAATACTGTGTTGTTCTATGAGATTAACGAGGACGTTGTCTAGATCTAAATTTAGTTTTAGTTTGTGTCCATTTTTATAGTGTCTCGGAGAAATACTAAGTGCCTGATTTATTGAATATAGTTTCGTTGTGAAAATGTTAATCAATGGTTATAAGCTCACTATCTGCTATCCTGAGTCACCATGAAGAACAACAAAGGTTGATGTGGAAAATGACACCTTTAAACTAAGAAGAGTACAGTTTATAAAGTCTTCCAGAACCACTAGCTGATAATCTTACTGTCTCACTATAGGCGAAACAGCTAGACTAAGCCTCTCCGTGTTATGTGAATTAGGACCATTATCCCATCACGCTTATCCAATGTGGGTTAGTGGATCGCCATTGGTTCATCTGTTGATCGGCAGATTGCACGAAAGAAAGATCCGAAAGATATTTTTTAGTTTCCCTCATAGCTCTCAGTTGTTAATCATTTCATTTTCTTCCCAGACGAGGAGACCCAATCAAACTGACGCGCGTCATCTCTCGGATAGTCAATTCCAATGACGATGACGGCGTGTTGGCCGGTCGCTGGGACGGACAGTACGAAGACGGCACAGCACCTTCGGATTGGACGGGCTCCGTGGATATCCTCAGCCAGTTCCTGGAGACGCAGCAGACCGTGCCTTACGGACAATGTTGGGTGTTCGCTGGAGTTGTCACCACTGGTATAACATCTTTCTTTCTTGTGGGCGGGCGTACATGGGTGATCGGTATACTGGTCACTTACCCACTTGCTCCTTTGATGGCCCATGGCGTAAAAATCTTTATTGTCTAACCGTTCAGTTAACCGACCCACAATAGCGCGAGCCGACCCATAGAGGTAACCTGGCCTTCTCCTATATACTAACTCCTACTCTGTTTATATTTGGATACTTAAAACCTAAAAAAATTTGGCGACGCGTTGTGTAATTTAAACACGAGTAGATTGCGTTTCGTCGGTGGCTCGGCTCATGCTATCATATGTTATTTCACTGAACCATTAGAGAATGAAGTTTTAAATGCGTTCTAATTTGCAGTATAACGATCAGTAAGATCACAATAACATTCAGTAGAATGCAACTCATACCACCCACTTGGCTACTTCGGCCATTAGTCATCTGTTACGAGATCTGAGAATTCACACTATTCCTAAGCATTACCAACACCATGATCGTGAGGGTTATATTTAGAAATACGATAAGACCTATTCTTAGATATTCGTCACTAGACAATAATAAAACAATTGAACGAGTAAAACTTGGTGGTACGCTGTCATATTAATTGTTAAATATAAATTGCATAGCATCAGTAACACTTTGATATGTATCGCATTCTAAAAACAAGAATTCGACGTGAAATGCCCGTTTTGCTGGTGCGTTTTCCTTGATCAGAATACGAATACTAGAAATCGGATTATATGCTTTAGCAAAATGGTAAAATATACATGCAATATTCTCCAATGAAATGGTTATATAAGCACTAAATATACATTATCAAAATATTTGCTTTAAATTAACATTTTTATTTATTTTTCAATCAGTTTCACCACATGTCAACATTTATTAACATTATAAAACTGTAGTGACAAAACACTTTAAGGTATTTATGTAGATTTTTAGAGCGAATTTGCAACGTTTTTTCTTTACAGCGATGGATATTAACAATGAACTCACGTAACTTTGATAAGCCAGATACGCCTGACCTCATTATCAATTTGGTGCTTGCTCTGGTATCTAAGATTGGATCTGTGACTTGGGTTTGGCGGTCAAGCATCGCTTCATTCTCCGTTAGACATCGCTGTTTTCTGTATTACCTATTGAAATCTATTCAATCTAATCTGGCAAAAAACAATTTCTAAACAATTTCTCTGGCAATGTGGGTTTTTATAGTTATGACCACAGTAAAATCACTTCGTCTATTTAATTTTGCTTAGTTAAAGATAAACGAAAATTGAATAATGATTTCTTACGTTTACGCGAATGTTACTCATTGAAATAAAACTAATTTAAATAACTTAAACTTAAAATAAATAATAAATTAATAAAAAACCGCGATAAAATCCGTTTAAATTAGTTTTATTTCAACGAAAATTGAATATCAAAAATTTCTAATCCAGTGTGCCGCGCCCTCGGTATTCCATCCCGCGTGGTTTCCAACTTGGTGTCGGCTCACGATGCTAACAGCACCTTGACAGTCGACAAGTACTACACAGAGACCATGGAAGAGCTGGACTTCGATCCCAACAACCCTGAAAAGGCGCCTGACTCCATCTGGAACTACCATGTCTGGAATGACGTTTGGATGGCGCGTCCTGATCTGCCCCCAGGTTTGTATTTTATCTCTACAGTATATTGGCTGGCTCATTCAGAGTTCTACCATTGAGGAGACTTAGAAATTCCCCTCCCATTTAAAAACCTATGCATTATTATAAAGTCTGGTAAGACATTCACCTTTTCTCTGGCATAATACATTCATGGACGGTGGTGACTAATAACTATCAGATCACACACTAGCCTTCTGATGTAAAAAGATACTCGTTGAAGTGAAATCCTCCTGCTTTTTTCGTCGGTCATGAATGATGCAAAAACGTATATTTTTTGCCATGTTAACATTCGTACGAGTATCTTGTCTATATTGGTCCTATTCGGGAATTCTGATGTTATATATTTTTTTAATAGCTACCAATAATACAAGTCGATTTTTTGATAAAAAAATATCATATCGACTGTAATTTAAGCAGGTGGTATCGATCACTTCAAGCTAACACTGCATAACTTTTAACATTCTTCAGGCTACGGAGGCTGGCAAGCCATAGACGCAACTCCTCAGGAGACGTCCCAAGGCATGTATCAGTGCGGGCCAGCTCCGGTGGAAGCCATCAAACAAGGAGTGATCGGTCTCAGCTACGATGTGGAATTCATGTTGGCGTCAGTCAACGCTGACCTGATGCGTTGGAGGAAGGACCCTGAGGCTGAGCTTGGATACGCCATGGTTGATACGAATAACTACCAGTAAGCAAAGAGTTTCAACTTAAGGATTGCAAGACACTATACTAGTTTTAATGTTAAAAAGTAATTTTGTGGAAACAATGTATACTGTTTGTGGGTTCTATTCATTCACCGAGACAAATGTGTCTATGATCCACGAATATTGGTTTGGGGTCTGGGTGTTATGGGACCGCAAGGCCCTCTTAGTACCTGGTACTTACGATACAGGTTTAACCTAGTGTGGGGTCAGGACTATGTGTGACTGTACTGTACTTTTACTATACAGGGTGTATAGTAAAAAAGTCTTTAAATGGTCATAAATTATTGAATCATTTTCATCAATTCAAAAACTTTATACAAGTCTAAATTACAAGGATATAACTAATTATTTTCACAGTATTGGTCGGATGGTTCTAACAAAGAAACCGTTCGTCTTCGATCCTAATGGCGACGAGGATCGAGAGGATATCACGTCTCTGTACAAATACAAAGAGGGCACCACATCAGAGAGACTCGCGCTGATGAACGGAGTGCGCTTCTCTGAGAGGGCGAAGAGGTTCGTATCATTCTTAATAATATTATAAATGTGTACTTTGTTTGTAATGCTTTCACACCTAAAGCGCTGAACTAATTTTGATGAATCTTAGTACAGAGATAGATGGGACACTACAGAAGGTTATAGCCTACTTTTTATCCTGGAAAAGGCTGTTAACGAAGACGCGTCGCGAGCAAAAACTAGTCTAAATATAATACAACTAATTAACGAAGTCAATCGCTCGCCTGATGGAAAACGCCTGTCCATAAACATTAGCAAAACAACCAGAGGTTAAGCCCAAGTATTGCAATGCGCTTAATACACTGACACATTGGATGTTAAGGGCCTATTTCACAAACCACGAGTAATATTTAAACATCAATTGGACCTACTTACGCAAACGGGAATCAACCCACAGCAAATTCAAATGGACAATTGTTTGTGTGATCCACAAATATTTGCTTCGGGTCAGGGTGTTTTCTTCCCAGAGGGGTTGATGTCAACATGTGTTAAAAAGCGTGTTGCTCCGACCCCACTAAGTAAGAAGTAAGAACCGTCTCATCAAACTAATATTCAAATAAAAAAAACACATTAAAACGGTCCTTTTAATAATTCAATCCTTTTAATCGCTACGATTTCACAAATAAATAGACAGACAAAGGACCAAACCAATAACACTGATCTTTTATGTCGAGGATTATAAATGTTCATCCAATGTGTGCAGATATTACGCCGTGATAAGCGCGTCGAAGAGTGATGTCACCTTCCAACTGAGGGAAATCGACACGGTGTCCATCGGCAAGGACTTCAGGGTTACTGTCGATATACAGAACGTCTCTGACGAGGTAATCATGCTGGGTTTTACTTTATTTTTTTATCATGTAGAGGCTTATTTATAACTCAAACACGAAATGGCTAAAGATGATGAAGTGGATGGCGTAGACGAGTAAAGCATCAAGTGGGTAGGCGCACCTTGAAACAAAAAGAGAACAGAATATTAGAAATTGATTGTCAACTCGCGCAATTGCTATTTCAATAACAGAGGTATTAATTTTACTTTATGCCAGAATTTATTAACCAATACTTATCTCGATTTTATTGACCCTTAGGACCTGTTTAAAAATATTCTAGTAAGATTTAACCATCAATTTAGACAGCATTTTTTAAAAGACCCAGTTACCGTCTATCTTCAGGAATATTTAATGGTAATATTTCATATTGTGACTTCGTATTTGAATTTGTTATATTTTGTGTGGTAAGTAGTAGGGTGTGGTACGGACTATTGAGTCAAAAGTCGCAGGTATGAAATTAGTCCCTAGAGCTTGCACCTCTGACTTTTCTAAGTTACAAGTACGTACTTGCTGATGAAGCCTGCATACCTGAGAAATTCTCCATAAGAACTTTATAAGTATGTGAAGTCTGCCAACCCGCATTAGGCCCGCGTGGTGGACTAAGCTAACCCCTTTCATTCGGTATAGAATGTTTGTGACCAGCAGTGGGACGTATGTATTACAGGACTAGTATTATTATTAAGTAGCATTTAACCAGAGATGGTGCAACGAGGGCAATTTCGCCACTTCATCCAGGAAGTTCGAAATCCAAATTGCAATTTGGTTCCATAAAATTTCTATTGTCTTGATACAGGGCCGTAACATAAAGGCGTCGTTGTCAGCAACCAGCGTCTTTTACAATGGTGTAAGAGCAGACATGGTGAAGAAAGTGGAAGGCAAGATCTTTGTGGGGCCACAGAAAAGTAAGATTTAGTTATTTGTATTTCCGAAGGAATGGAGGAATCAATGTTTTAATTTAACTTCTCGAATGTAACAAGCGTGTGGTCAATTTTAATATTTTGAATTAATTTAAGGTAAAAAGACAAAATGGTGAAGGTAATATTAACAAGGAGGTAGGCCTCTCCTATGCGAGAGTCCATCTGGTTTGGTAATGATATCCGTTGATTATAAAACAAAACTGATGTCATAATTTGCAGAGGAGGTGATCAGTATCGTGGTGAAAGCTGAAGATTATTTACCGAAGCTGGTTGAATACTGCAACATGAAGATATCTGCGATGGCGATCGTGGAGGAGACCAAGCAGTCGTGGGCTGATGACGACGATTTCCAAATTCTTAAACCCAACATCATGATTAAGGTAAGATAGATAAAAATAAAAAACATTTATGTAAGATAAGGAACAGATTAAATATATAATTAAAAAAATCTAAAACTCAATTCAAAAGTAATGCTAGTGCATAACAAAAGACCGAAACAAGATTGAAAATAGAAATTAAAATAAAAATAAACCTTATGGTTTGTAAATGTACCAAAGTAAATGATACATCGGTTTAACCGACTATACTATGAGCTGAAAGCAATAATAATAATAATTTAAAATATTGGTGTGTGTCGTGGGACACCAGGTAGGAACGAAGTTCCTTCGGCTAATGTAGAATCGACACAAATTGTAAAAAATACAAATTATCAACTAAAATAACAAAATATGTCTCTTTATTTTTGTTTGACAACATAAAATTACATAGAAATAGAATAGAAAAATAGAAATAAAAAAAGACGTGTAGCACTCGGAGACTGCCGCGGTAAAGCTATTGTATAGCATTTTTTATCAACTTATGTAATTATAAATAAAAACTTATTAATTTAGACTTAGACTGGCTACTAAACGGTGGACGGCCGTGTTCTATAATCAAAAATTCAAATTCAAATTTCAAACCGCGTCTACATTTCCAAATGTCATAAGTTATCTATCTGTTTTATTAACGGAATTTCGACTTTAACTTTGTGTGCTAGATATCAAATTAAGTTTAAAAAAAGTCTCATTTAACGGTTTTATTCCACGCATTTTTTCCACGCATTTTTTCCCACGCATTTTTTCCACGCATTTTTTCCACGCATATTTCTTACGGTTTTACTATCACATTTTTTTCAGTTCGGTCACGCAGCGAAATCCCTATCCCCTCCAAGCCTGCCGTAAGGAACTTCGTTCCAATAATTAATTTTCTAATTAATTAATTATAAAATTATTATTATTAATTATTATTAATTTTCTTTAGTTTATAATTTTCAATTGGGTTCCCGCTTTACGACTTATAATAATTATGTTTTTGTAATCCCCTTTTAATTTCCTTTATTTTGATATCCTACTCGAAAGCTTTGGTTATTATTTATTAACGTATTAATATTTCGCGCCAAGGATCCGCCATTTTGTTTTTTTTTTGTCAAACACCTATCTAAGGACACTTGGGTTTTAAGACGAATATAACGATACCTTAATTGTCGAAATCCATCTTGGTGTTTGGGAGATACGAGGCAATAAAGAAATTTACAAACAAATATCCATACATACAAAATACGCGCGAAAAACATAATCCGTCCTTGGCAGTCGGGTAAAAAATGTAAATTTGACAAGTAATTTAAAGCGGCGTTCGGAGACCCGCTTGATATTAAATAAGATAGCGTTTTCTGTTTAAAAAAATTGGGCATGTAACGTGAAATCTATGATTTTTTCAGTTCAATGACGACCTAGTTCTCAAGCAACCATCGACAATAGTGCTGTCCCTGGTGAATCCCCTGGAGCGGCCGCTGACCGGATGCGAGTTCCGTGTGACGTCATCAGGTATCGAGGGCAGGACGCTGCGCGTGCCCGCGGCCGACGCCTCGCCTCGCGGGACCATCACCAAACAGCTTCCGATACTACCCAGTGTAAGTGTTGGGACATTTGAACTGCTTGATTAAACTCGGTGGCGCAGGTGTATTGCGCATGTGGTATGTCTACTATGCTAAGGTTTCGGGTTCGATCACTAGGTGGGGTAAAGTGATATTGGGTTTTTCTATCGCGAAATGCTTAGTATCAGTCTAGAGTCTAGCATTGTGCCCGCCGCCCGGTATGGCGATAGCCTCGCCCCCTATTACATCATGGGTCGGATGTGATAGTGGCAGAGTCACGTTGTAGACAGTTCTGGCTACAGCATGAATGGGTCGGCTCGACCGGGTCATTACCACTGTCTCAAACAAAACAGACGTAAAGTAGCGACTTGCTGCTGCGTTTCTTATGGTGAGTGAGATATCCGGAGGCCCAAATCCCTCTTCCCTTCCAAATCCCTAATTATCCCTTTCCCTTAAGCCGGCAACGCCCCCATGACTCTTTTGGTATTATGGGCGTACATAAGGTGGAGATCACTTACCATCAGCTGACCCTTGAGCCTTGACCCTTAAACTTTTTTTTTTTCTATCCTGGCTCTGCAAAGTGACTACGCTACACCTGATGGGAAGTGTAGCGCAATCCAAGAATAGTATCGACCAACGATAAACAATGTGTCCATCGTCGGTCGGCAAGATCATGCCGGCCTGCCAAAGGGCCAAGGGGAGGGGAAGGAAAAAGGGATGGGATGAGGGTTAGGATCAGGGGGCAAGCCCCCTGAGGAGAACCGGATATACACTGGCTGACCCTGGAACGCGATCCACACGAGGTGGGCCACTATGGCAGGTTTTAGCACCAGTGTACGGCGGTCGCTATCCGGTCGGATACAAGTATCCTCCCACCAGCAACTTGCACGTTTGCCGATCTTGTTAAAAAAACTTCACTTTTCTGTGAGACAGTGGTAATGCGCTCGAGTAGGTCCACTCATGCTGTAAACAAAACTGTCTACAACGTGGCTTTACCACATAAAGAAACCTTACTCCTTAAATGATAGCTATGACTCCGGGGCTGTCTAAGGTCAAAGTATAATTAATTTCGTCTAAAATTCCTTCACTTAATTTTGAACCTCACTCGCAAAATGGGCTTGTACTGTGTGAAATGTTAAGCCTCATCTAATTGTAATATCACAAGGTGGTAGGTTCTTCGTATGCAATAGGCCGTGTGAATTGCTACCACCGCTTTGTCTGTTTCTGCCGCCAAGCAACAGTGTGTAAGCACTATTGTGTTTCGGTTTGAAGGCCATTGAAGCCAAAGAAATTACTGGGCATTATGAGTATTTGATTTGATTTGAAGAACGCAGTTCAGTGCCATGCAAGGCTTTGTAATTCAACGTTCTGTGTGGTGTTGCTTCTGTTTATAGGCAGGCGTGGCGCTTGCCATCAGGAGAGCGTCTTGCTCGTCTCGTCATTTAATCAAATAAAAAAAAGTTTTCCGTATTCCCGCGAATTTCGTACGAGAAACTCTTCACATCTAAATGTAGCTTTAGACCTCCTACAGACATGCTGAATTTTATTTTCTTTTACAGAAACTAGGAAAAATCAACTTCGTGGTGACATTCAGGTCCGTCGAGTTGAAGGACATCAACGGAGCTGCTAGTGTTGAAGTGCTTGAGGGATAAGATCATTTAATAAATATATTTTGTTGTCATCAATTGCCGTGACAATTTATATAATGATTTCTTATGTTTACGCGAATATTACACATTGAAATAAAACTGATTTTAACGGACTTTATCGCGGTTCTTTATTAATTTTGATCCCGACGTTTCGAAGGCTTTTGATAACCTACACCTCAATACACCCCGTGACCACAAAAGCTGAAAAGCCTTCGAAACGTCGGGATCAAAGTTAATATGAAACCGTGATAAAATCCGTTTCAATTAGTTTTATTTCATTGTGACAACAAAGAATATTTTGGAAAGACTATATTATTTGCTAAGTCACGAGATATTATAAACGTAATTGTAGTGTGATTTATATAAACTTCGAATTGATTTCACAAATAAGCCGATAGGAATAAAATTGAAAATTCCTTTGGTTATTTCCATCGATCGACCGATCGACCTGGTGATTCAGACTAAGATCGTTTATTGAAGTCAGCCTTTAGATCAGTATTTCCCAACATGGGGCTCACGCCCCACGTGGGGGCAATTTGATAGTTAAGGGGGGCAATTTCAAAATAGATTTGACACGACTTTAACCCTTTCGCTTTGGGTTATTTAAATGCAATGCTAGATATCGGTGACAAATTCTACAATATTTTTTAAGGTGGGCCATGGCCTAAAATCCGTTAGGAAACACTGTACTAGACATTCAATTATATTTTTAATAAGAAGAATATATTCACACTTGATAATGTATCAATGTGCCATAGGGCTTTAATGTTAAAACATATTGGTAGCTTTATTTTTAGGTTTAAGACTTTGTATTTTGTCTCCTTTAAAAATGTTTTTGTTTAATTTTATATATTTTAAAATATATCAAATTATATAAATAAATGTTATTTTTAAAAATCATGCCGTATTATTTTACCATTACTTTCATACAGAACGGTCCTCAATTTACATTTTTCTACCCTTTTATTATACACTTCCCACTGCTGGGCACGGGCCTCCTCTACTGAATGAGAGGGGTTAGGACTTAGTCCACCACGCTGGCCTAATGCGGTTTGGTAGACTTCACATACCTTCGAAAAATCTTATCGAGTTCTCAGGTATGCAGGTTTCCTTACGATGTTTCCTTCGTCGTTAAAGCAAGCGATAATCAACAATTAATATACACGTAACTTTTAAAAGTCAGAGGTGTATGCTCTTGGGGCGAATTTCGAATCTGCGACTTTCGTCTCGACAGTCCGTACCACACCCCGCGGAGCTATCGCTGCTATTATTGCATTTTACATCCCCGACAAAAATAGGGGGTTTTATAATTTTCATCCCTTTGTCTCTCTGTTTGTGTGCACGTATATTTGTGTGTTTATCGTAGCACCAAAACGAATGGACTGATTAGACATATTTTTATTTAACATGTTCATAGCTATTTTGATTAAATAAAATCAGTTCAGTCGTTTATAAATTGCATACGGGGTGTATATGTATGGCGGGGTGAGTGGGGACGAAACTTATTGAGCATATTACGTAGGTGGATCCATCAAAATGCTAACTCAAGCTTAATTATGGACCAAAATGTATAACAATTTTTTTCTTTTTTAGTTTATTACAGTTTATTCCAGTTTATACAAACGAATTTTGTTCCTATTCACCCCCGCATCCCTATTCACCTCGTGTTATTATTATATAGTATTGTCTCTAATTAATGCCAGAGGTTTTTAATAAGTTAGAATATTAGCAGATAGCTGACACCGACGTTAGGTACTTTACAAATAAAATTCAGGTCAGTCAGGTCAGTCGTCGGTTTAAACCCTTAGTTCCCAAAGTGGTCCCCCAGGGGTCCACGGGAGACACGACGGGGATCTACGTTGGCGTGACAAAAACATGGGGGTTCACAATTCATAAGCGGAGGACCACGAAAATGTATCTGCTGTCGATAGTGAAGAAATAAAATGTTGGTTTGACTTCACCTATCAATGTAGGCAGATAATGTTTTAAGAAACTCAGCGACTGTTACTTGTAAAAAATTGTATTCCATATTCAGTACGTGTCGAGACTTTTGACATCCACTCACAGCACGATCAATTAATTAATTAACCAATCAATTCTCACTTTTTTTCGAAAACTATTAATTCGTGATTGGAACTCAGCCGCAACGCAATTTCCATAGTTAGATCTAATCTTCACATTTTTGTCGAATTTTGGGGAAATGGTAGAAATGTAGCTGCAGGGGAACCAGGTAAATTCTGAAAGTAACAAACAAACGATTTGGTGAATAATTTATGATATTATTGTAGTATTATAGTAGTATGAGCTAAAACGGTTAAACAATTGATTGATAACTCTTTATTGTACACCACTTATAAAATTTACAAAAGGAAAAAATATATTTACAAACATATGTGTAACCATCGGCGGTCTTATCGCTGAAAGCGATCTCTTCAAACACTCTTCTTCTGAAAAAATGTTATCTAATTATGTACTAGGAAAGACGAGTGGTTTTTTCCGATACGAACATATTTCTGAGGAAAGACCTGTTCCGAGGACTTTGAATGTTCCGAGGAATGTAAAGAGGTATATTGCAAATATATTGTTATTTGCGTGGCGTGAGGCGTCGATGTGTGGGTTTACAATAACAACTGAGTGTGTGTACGGGGTACGTCGGATTCACAAGGATCGATTTTAATTGATCAATTTCTAAACTCGATGCGATTTGAACTCTCTGCACAAACATACAATCTAATTTATCAAAAAAGTTACAGCTTTCGTTGATGGAATGTTCTCGTTTTTTTTTTTATCCTAGCACGCCAAAGTGACTGCACTACACCTGATGGTAAGCTTAGTGCAATGCAATCCAAAAAACCAGCGACCACCACAATCAATGAATTTATCGGCGGTCACCAGAGTCATGCCGGCATGTAGAAATGATTCCTCTCCTCTCCGACGAGGAAAGAAGCAAATCGAGTGACCTGCGACAGGACAGACGGATGACCGATGCAGACACAGTAATACAAGGATGTATATTATCTTCGATAGACGTCAAGATGTAACCTGATAAAACTGTTTTTAACGACAAAACGAGTCGACAAAATTATTTGTTGCTTAATATGTTAAGCCCCAGGATCATCCGAATTTTATCTTTCAATAAATAGTCAATGATGCAAATATTGAAGCAAAAAGATTATTTTGCCACATAAGGACGTGCTAGACGATATCTTTAAATAATAATATATTAGTAATAGTAGGTAAGTATATCAGGAACTTTAGGCACTTATTAGGATTCTGGCCGGACTTCGAAAACGTCAGGATTTTGAATAATAACTTCAAGTTATGAAAAAAGTTATTTGAGAGAATTATTACTTACATACATACGCACCCACGCCTGTAATCCTTGGTTACCTCTGTGTAACCAGTATACCCACATATCACCGAACGTATTTCCGTCCCATGATGTCATAAGGGATCAGCCTATCGCCATACCGGGCACAATTCTAGACTCCGGGCTGATATTGAACATTTCGTGATAGAAAAGTCCAATATAACTATACCCGACCCGGAGAGAGGAGCTGCGCCACCGAGGCAGTCTCGAGAGACAATTATTCTCTTCCTGAAACTTTTATTTGAATAAATAATAATAAAGCCAAATACGAAATGTACGAAAGAGTAGGTACGAAATAATTTAAAACATCAAAACAACATGTAATTCATATTTATTGTATAGGTACGTTTATATTGTGAAATCCCCACATGTCTTTCCTCTTAGTACATAGTATGATTTATTTTCAGTAGGATTTTTTTGTCGCCATTTACCATCCACTTTTTAAAAATCTACAGAAGATATCGACAGTTAATCCTTGTTACAATAAGTTTAAAGATGGACATTGCAGTTACGGTTTGTTTTTTATTGTAAGCGGCGATAGCTCAGCTGGGAGTGATACGGACTGTTAAGACGAAATCAGCAGTTTCGAAACCAGCCGTGAGACGTTCTAGTCTCTGACTTTTCAAATTTATCGCTTCCTTTATCGGTGAAGGACATGCTCAGCATTGGGTCCTGTATAATAGAGCTAGTATTAGT
This sequence comes from Amorpha juglandis, assembly GCA_949126905.1. Taxonomy (NCBI): domain Eukaryota; kingdom Metazoa; phylum Arthropoda; class Insecta; order Lepidoptera; family Sphingidae; genus Amorpha; species Amorpha juglandis. Next base: position 3,069,795 of record OX421383.1, read on the forward strand.
ACCTAAACGGTATTTAGTAAATAAAGAATCTTCTTCATTGAGTTTTTATACATGGTGTTAATAAAAGGCAAAATTATTTTTTTTTGAAAAAAAACCCACGACGGTTAAAATGTTATTGAAAAAGGATAAAATAATTTTAAAAAAACCCGACGTAAATAATTAATATGACGAGTGATAATTTACGTAAAGTTCGTCTGGGGTTACCATTTAATGAACAAGTTTTGTAGTTGTTATAGTTTACTCATTAATATTTTTATTTTATAATTTAAAATAGTGATGGCAGCCCCCGACGAATTTTACGTAAATTATCTCTCGTCACATTAATTATTTACGTCGGGGGTTTTCTATTTTATTTTATCCTTTTTCAATAACATTACCTTATTTACCATATTTTATCCTTTTTCAAAAAACCCACCAAAAACCCACGACAGTTAACGTGCAGGAAAATGCCGTGCTCGGATTTAAAAAAATCTCATTTCCTTGGTACTCCGTTATCAATTCTTAACGGAATTTATATAGGGCCATATCGAATCCAAAAACGTGTACCACGCAGACGCACTTCTTTTTTAAATATGGAATTCATAAAGTAAAATTCAAATGAAATAAGTTAGAAACAAAGCAAGGCGTGACAATAATATATTTTAGTACTTATTGATAATTAAGGCAGTTATAAATAAAATAAAATTCCCATTATTATCCCTTAATCGGATACGAGCTACTCGCGGCGATATGTTGGGATATTCGGCTAATTCTGGTTAATTATAGTCTAATTATGATATGTAAATATAAAGGGGAATGCCCATCTCCCATACAAAAAAATGCCCAAGATGAACAAAAATGAATTATACACCAATTTGTAGTTAAAATCAAAGTAAATCTATTACAATTAAAATGTCTATCCAAAAACTTGGAGGAAGCTGGTTAAAAACATTTTGCCAAAAATATATTTTAGGTGTTGAAATTGGGATCTGACAAGTACAAATATGTATCGGTCATTTAAATAGGTTAAGGATATATCAACATTCATAGATAAAACAATGAGGTATTATATTGGAGCGGACGTCGAATCGGAAGCAAAAAGTTTGGAACATACGAATAACTTAAACAGAAAAATTATCTGTCAAATACGACTTACTGCTTGTATTTACTAATGCCAAATTCGACATTCATGTACATTTACGACAATCAAATTAAATACTATAATAATAATTAGAATACTTTTCCCCTAGTGTGTAAAACTTGAGAATAATACAAATAGTCTTATTTTAATCTAAATAGATTATATGACTATTTGAAGTTTCTGTTCATTTCCAGGCATTTTATGGGCGTTCCCCTTTATAAATCTTCGCGGGTGTTTTGATTTTGACAGTCAATGACAAACAATATATATTTTTTCTTTTACCGCCACTAAGTACTATCAATCAAAAGTTTAATAATCGTTCTAGTAGATAAACAACAATAAATGGAGGTGGCGTTCAAATTTTACTTTTTTTTCTAAAAACATATCGATCGATCGAATGTGGCATGTATTCTACCATTGTTTGATTAAGGGTTATAACTTACTGGGTATTGACTTTCCTCTTCAATACTTAAGAGGAGGCTCCCTAAATTGTACGTTAGTTTCGATGAATATACTGCGTCAATTATATATCCAAAGAAGATAAAACTTTAATATATGATTTTTTCAGTCCTATTTCTTTCCGTTAATAAGTCAGTATCGCAATTGTGTTATTTTACCTCGATACATTTTTATTCCGGAAACGATGTATTTTTGGTAGAATTTTTCATGTTTCTAATAAATGGCTTGAGTTATATGTCTAAAATAAATATTCACAGTTAGTAAATATTGTTTATTATCCGTGACCAAGATAAAAATTACCTAGATCAATTAAAACTCATAATATAAATTATAATAGATTTGCGACTTACGTCATTTAATTCTGTGCATTGTTAAACGTTCGACGATGTGCGCAATATTCAACCTTATGTCATTTCTCATAGTGTATTGAGTAGTGCACGGTAACTATTAATTAAAGCTATTTATCGTCAGTATAGCGCCGTGCTTCAAGGAATACATACATACACCCAACAGTCACACACATAGCCCTGACCCCACAGTAAGATACGAGTCTTGTGACGCGGGTATCAGGAACTACGAGAGACTCTCGGTCTCACAACACCCAGATATTTGTTTGGTGCGGGAATCGAACCCACGGCCTCACGTTTCACAGTCGGTTACTCGCCTACTGCGCCACGGAGGCTGTCAAAGAGTACTAGGAAGGAGGAAAGAGTACGTGTATTATTTTATGCCGCGCGAACACTCTGCCTGAGTGTTGAATCAGTTTATTATATTAATTATGAATAATAGGTATTGACAAACTATGGGAAACAAAGACAATAAATAATATGTACAAAAAAGAAAGAAAGTGAATCGTTTCAAAAACTTTGCAATGATTATGAGAGAAGCAAAAGCGTAAGTATTTTGTTAAAATGTTATTTGTACATTTTGAATTTAAAAGTATTATTCTACATATGTATATAATTATGTAATATTTCTAAAGTAGAATTTAACTATTTACATTATTACATACATAATAATGCCTCGGTCGCGTAGTTGTATTTCATACGCGGTATGATTGCTATGCTGAGGACTCGGGTTCGATCCCCGGGTCGGGTCAAATGATACTGGGTTTTTCTATCATGAAATGCTCAGTATCGGTCCGGAGTTCGGTCCCGAATTGTGCCCGGTATGGCGATAGGATCGCCCGCTGTCACATCATGGGAAGGAAATTCACTTTGCGAAATGTGGGTGCACTAGTTACATCTCTGCCTATCCCTTCGGGGATTACAGTCGTGAGTGTGTATATACAATCATAATAATGACTTGTATACTCTTATCTTTAAAAAAAAAGAGATAAATAAAATCGAATGATGGTTTCCGGAACAAAGAGTCAGTGGAGTCGCCTCGGCAATTATTTGATTTAGTTTCTACTTTTGTGATGCATGAAGAGTGAGTTACTCTAACATTATATACTAATAATAAGATAGCAAGCAAGTATGCATCTAATCGTCATGTATAATTACTAACTTGATATTGTAAGTAATATTTACTTTATCTTCTTCTTCACTAGGTGGTCGGTCCCTCGTATGCGAGAGGCCGACTAGGTTGGTACAACCGCTTCGTTTATTTGCCCCACCATGTAGCATGTAGTGTTTCGGTTTGAAGGACATTGAAGCTAGTGTCATTACTGGGCATTATGAGACTGCAAAAATTGTGTCTAGGAGTTAAGATCGCAATCCAATATCACGCAGTGCGTTGTAATCTAAAGTTCTGTGTAATATTGTCTGTTTATGGTCAGATGTGGCGCTTACCATCAGGCTAGCAAAACGTTATTCATGCTAATAAAACAAACTATTACATATTTTATTGGCATTATTATATGATAATGGGTAATAACTACTAACTATGTATGTAATAATTTACAATAAAACGTACCTATGTTCTTTTTATTATCATGGAGAAACAAAATGACGATTATTTTGCTTTGTAAAGAACCATGTTGTAGACACCTTTGTGATTTATCTACAGTCTGAATAAGCCGGCTCGACTGTTATTCATATTTAAGTGATCTCCACTCATTGATGATTTATTTACATAATTACATAAATCATTATAAAATTATTATTTAATCTATTTACATAAATCACCAATGAGTGGAGATCACTTACCATCAGCTTACCTACTTTTTGTCCTAGCACGGCAAAGTGACTGCGCTATACCTGACGGTAAGTGCAGTGTAGACCAAAAACTCCAGCGACCATCGATGAACAACGAGATTATCGGTGGTCACCAGAATCATGCCGGCCTGAAATAATGCTTCTTCACACTCCGGAAAAGGAAAGCGGCAAATCGAAGAGCCAGCGACAGGATAGGTGGATGACTGATGCAGGTACAGGGATACAAGGATGTATCCCTCAGGGATACCTACCTCAGGGATATCGCAAATCCCTCAGGAGAACCGATTATACACTGACTGATCCTGGAATGCGATCCACACAAAGTGTGTGGGGATCACTATGACAGGTTCTAACACCATGTGTATGCTTGTCGCTATCCGAGCGGTTAGGAATATCCTGCCAATAGCCACTTCCTCAATTGGTTACATAAATGGGTGAGAATGAAAATTATGATGATCCTGAGCTCTTACTTCTAGTGATGTTAAAAAATATGATTTGATTATATGATGATGATTGTTGATGATGTTTTTTGCAGACTAAACTTGATAAACCTTGAATCTAGCGAGAACACTGAAAACATAACTATTCATCGTGCACATATTTCAACTCTCGGGGATAAACCTCCCATACGATGTCATAAAAAGGACAAAGAGAACATTTCTCATAATATTTGTTCCATGAAAGCAAAGAAATTTTGCTGGTGGGAGGATACTTGTATCCGACCGGATAGCGACCCCCGTACACTGGTGCTAAAACCTGCCATAGTGGCCCACCTTGTGTGGGTCACGTTCCAGGGTCAGCCAGTGTATATCCGGTTCTCCGCAGGGGGCTTGCCCCCTGATCCCAACCCTTTTCCCATCCCTTTTTCCTTCCCCTCCCCCTTGGCCCTTTGGCAGGCCGGCATGATCTTGTCGACCTACGATGGACACATTATTTATCGTTGGTCGACACTATTCTTGGATTGCGCTATACTTACCATCAGGTGTAGCGTAGTCACTGTGCCGAGCTAGGATAAAAAAAAAAGATGACAATATAGAGCCCTTACTTGATGCAACTGACATTGTATGGTACGTACCGTTATGTTGTTTAATTTACGATATTTTTTTGTATTATAACAAAATATATATGATGTGTTTCAGATTGATGTTGATCATGAAAAATTCCTTATGAGGTACAAAATATAAGGTGAAGATGTAAGATTTTGTTGTTTTATTTCGACCATAAACCATTCTATAGACACATGAGTATCATCCTGATAAATAAATACACAGTATTTACTCCTTTTTTTTTTGCGCTTTTCGTTATTTCCTTTTGAATACACGTTCCAATGGGTAGACGTATCATCGCCGTACAGTCATTTTTTTTTAAAAAAAAATTAAACTATAGTCTATTTTAAAGAAAATTCGTTTATTTTTTGTTTCACACACATTTGTTCGAACGAAAATATATTTCATGTAAATTTTAAACAAATAAAAATTACACTCAAACGCCGCAAATAACATTAACTTCTTTCATGAAACTACTAGATCTTTAGTATGTTTTTGTAACCAGTCTACATCTAGCGAAATTATGCGTGAACATATAATAAACAAATATATTGTATGTTCGCAATGCGTCTGTATATATACCTCCTTTGTTTTTTCATTGGTTAAATAATGTGAAAAAAGCATCAAAGATTCTAAGTTTGGAAATATGCATACAAACTGCAAAAATCCTGTTCATATTTCCATTCAGTGGGTTTTCGTGTACAATACACGCAGAAACATACAGACAAGTTAATTAAAATTAATTCTGTAATCGACTGTGTATTTTTTTTTTTTTTTTTTTTTTATCCTGGCTCGGCAAAATGACTACGCCACACCTGATGGTAAGTGTAGCGCAATCCAGGAATAGTGTCGACCAACGACAAACAGTGTGTCTATCGTTGGTCGGCACGATCATGCCGGCCTGCCTAACTGCTTCTTCACACTCCGTTTAAAGGACCCCATATTATAGGAAGGAGGGAACACGTGCGCCGGCAAACTGTTCCACAGCTTAATGGTCCGGCAGAAGTAAGATTTAGCGAACTTTTTAGTTCGAGCCGAGATGGAGGAGACCACGAAGCTGTGGCTCCGCAAGCCAGCACGCGTGGTTCTGTTAAGGAAGGGTGAGGATGGGATAAGGTCAAACAATTCTTCAGAGCACTCGCCATGATACAAACGATACAAGACGCTCAGCGAGGCAATGTCCCTCCGCAATTGTAGCGGTTCTAAGCGTCTTGTAACGTCTGCATCATTCACAATGCGGACAGCCCGTCGCTGCAATCCGTCCAAGGCATCGAGTAGGTACTTGGCGGAACCGTCCCAAAGGTGCGAACAGTACTCCACACCCGGCCTTGCTTGCGTTTTGTATAAGCGGTAAAGCTGGCCGGGTGTAAAATACCGACGCACCTTGTTCAGGATTCCGACCCTGCGCGATGTGGCTGATATTACGCCCTCGATGTGGTTCCTTGGATTCAGATTGCAGCAAATATCCATGCCCAGGATATTTAGGCTATTCCGCATTGCGAGCGGGATACCCTGAAGATTGGGGAGGGGAGAGAACGGGGATTTTTTGCAAGTGAACGCGCACACCTGAGTTTTCTTGGCATTGAACTCAACCAGATTCCTTGTACCCCATTCCGAAATGAGATCCAGGGTCCGGTTGAGCTCAATGACAAGATTCTCTCGCTGCCTCTCAGTGACTTCCCGGCAACCAGGAGGCTTACTGCAGTAACGCCCATGCACTGTGCTGTCATCTGCATAGCAATGGATGTTACCAAGTGGTAACATATCATTGATATGCAGAATAAACAAGGTGGGCGAAAGCACAGAGCCTTGTGGGACTCCAGCATTAACTGACATGAGCCGTGAAGCATGCCCTTCAACAAGGACACGCATTCTACGCTCATGCAGAAAGCCGGAGATCCACGTGCACAGGTTGTCGGGGAGCCCATATGCCGGAAGCTTGGAGAGAAGACCACGGTGCCAGACCCTATCAAATGCCTTAGCAATGTCGAGGCTTACGGCTAGAGCCTCGCCATGCTTGTCAACCGCCTCCCCCCAGCGATGTAGCACGTACGCTAAAAGATCACCCGTTGATCGTTTAGACCGGAAGCCGTACTGTCGGTCACTGATCAGCGAGTGATCCTCCAGGTAGCGGATCAGCTGTGCGTTTATGATCCGCTCCATTACCTTGCACATCACTGAGGTTATGGCGATTGGACGGTAATTGTTAGGGTCCGACCGATCACCTTTCTTTGGGATCGGTTGCACATTGGCCTCTCTCCAAGATTGGGGCACAATACCTGAGAAGAAGGAAGAACGGTATAGGCGCGTCAGCACAGGAGACAACTCGGCTGCGCACATTTTAAGAACCACCGCTGGGATACCATCGGGACCACTAGCCTTGCGGACATCGAGGGTCTGCAATTCACGCCGCACATCACAATGCCTGATACGAACATCCGGCATGGAATATCCGCAATCAGGCACCGTGGGCGGCAGTGCATTACCGACCTCGAGCCGCGAATTAGCCGCAAAGAGTTCTGCCAAAAGAGTGGCTTTCTCTTGCGGCCTATGGGCCAGGGATCCATCCGGATATCTCAGCGGTGGCAACGAGGGGCGACAGAAATTAGATTGGACGGCTTTGGCAAGACTCCAATAAGCACGACTGCTCGTCGGATGATCCGCCAAAGTCCGTCCAATCCTGTTGATGCGCTGGGCATCCGCTCTGACGTACGCCTTCTTGCAGGCCTTGGTGGCTTGGTTATAGGCCGCTTTGAGAGAACTTATGTTGGGATCCTTCATGGCGCGACCCCTAATCCAATCGCGATACGCAGCCTGTTTCTCACTAACAGCATCTGCGCAGTTGATATGTTTATCATTACTTTTTAAACATATCAAATGCATAGACACAGCTCTGATACAATTTTGTTATATTATATCAACAAAACATTTATCTTTCAAAACAAAATATATTATTAAAAAATAATTACAGAAGTCTCCGTGTTTTTATGCCCACTACTATAACTTCAAGCGACGCGCGAAACGACGCGAGACGTATAAATGCACAAGGTAGCGGGGTGGATGGGCGGAGCTAACGCACGAATTATTTTAGGCAGCATGCTCTTAATTAACTGTATATTAAATATATACCGATGATTATCCATTTTGAATTGAATGATATTATAATAAATCATTTTTTTTCAAGAAATTTGGTGAAAACTTACCTTTTTATATCCCAAATACACTGTAATTTTTTTGATTCAAAATATTTATTTTTGCACCTTATTTTGACTATATATCGAAAAAGCAGCCTAATTTTCAAACGAAAATTCTCACGTCAAAATATGAGCTTTTTTAAAAAAGTCTGTTGGTTTCTTGTTCATTGAATTCTCTACTTTCTGATGGTGAAAAAAAATATATACATTACTATGGTAAATGTGCTCAGAAAATGCAAAGAAACGAACTACTAAATAACAGGTAGTAAGGCCCAGACCCACCTAGCCCCTTCCCCACTTCTTTATGATGGGCTAAAATTGTCCGTAGATCACTCAGGTATATAAGTTATATTAAAATAACAATAAAGAGGCATCTACGCATATAATTTAAAGAAGATTCTACAACTTTCTCAAAATATTGTAGATATGTCTTATTAAATATTAACTTACTACTTACTACTTTTTTCACCATCAGAAAGTAGAGAATTCAATGAACAAGAAACCAACAGACTTTTTTAAAAAAGCTCATATTTTGACGTGAGAATTTTCGTTTGAAAATTAGGCTGCTTTTTCGATATTAAGTCAAAATGAGGTGCAAAAATAAATATTTTGAATCAAAAAAATTACAGTGTATTTGTATTTCACCAAATTTCGTGAAAAAAAATGATTTATAATTATAATAGATAAAAATAAAAACAAAAAAAATATGGGTGCGTGTACTTATGTACGCGCGTGAGAAGTTATACTTCTTTGGCATCATTAAATAACCAATAATAAGTATTTAACATTAATAATTTAATAATATTTAGTGTTAATTATATTAAATAAAAGTATTTTAATTTATATCAACATATCCACTCGACATGATAGAAGTACATTCTACTCTCTTCGCGTTTATGCGAGCCTGGTACTTTTTACGGCAACATGTTCCGAATAAGAAAAAACCTAAAGAGTTTTTCTTTGTCCAAATCGTCATTTGTTTATTAATTACGGCTACTCGCCATGAAAAATGGACATTCTACTCTCTTCGCGTTTATGCGAACCTGGTACTTTTTTTACGGCACCATGTTCCAAATTATAAAATAAAAACCGCATCTATATATAATTATATATATATATATATATATATATATATATATATATATATATATATATATATATATATATATATATTATATTTATTTATTTATATTTATTTTTTTATTTCACTCTCATCATTTTTTCATAACGCGCCTAACTTCATACTGCTCTCACGCGCCTAACTTCATACTGTTAATTTTTTGTGTCACAGGTGCGCGCGCATCTTAAAATTTCACTCTCATCATTTTTTCATAACGCGCCTAAAGAAGTATAACTTCAAAAACTTGGTTATTTGAATTTTTCACATATATTTTGAGGTTATGTGAAGAAAGTGTGTATACAAAAGTTGTAGATCTTTTTATTACCTACAACTTTGCGATTTAACCTTTTTAGGACTTGTAGTTTCTCCGGAAATCGTGATAAACCGTTTTTTACCCTTAAAAGCCCCCCCCCCCCTTCCCACTTCCCGACCTCAGATCGCCCGTAATTTATTTTTCCTATCAATTTTGTTGTATTCTCTTCCTTTTACAATGGGTTTTATTCTACTATAAATTTGTTTCTATTTTTACCATTTTCAACCGGATAATCATCGGTCTAATAGGCGTGCCAATGAAGTAATATTCAGTCGAATACTAAAGCTCGCGGGCGCAAGTGTTTATTACAAATTTCACCGATCTATATATTTTGAAGTCAATTTGAGTGTTTAAAAAAATAAAGGTAACTAAGGTAAGGTGTATAGGTTTTCGATTTGAAAAATAATTTATACCGCCTCAAAAAGAAACAATGTTTATTCGTTGCTGCTGTAGTTTCAGCGTTACTGATTGATATTATTAACACAATTTTCTAATTTCGATTAGTTTTTTTTTCTAGCTTAATTGTGTTTTAAGTCCATTTTATTTTTGTCAAAAACATTTTATTTTACAACTTCCGTAAATGCAATGTGCCGTAGTTATAACCAATGATCACTGATTACACCGTTTTAGGGGTGAAATTTTCAGTAGTTTATTTTTTGTTGAATTGTGACTATCTAAAATTTATTTCCCGTTTTAGGTTTTAAGGCACTTTAAATTTTTCACGAATTAAAAAATGGTTATAGGGTTAAAGGAAATAATACATGTTTCCGACCACTTGTCTCCGTTTCTATTCTCAAAACGAACAGCAGAATAACCTGTAAATTTGCTTGACGATTGAGGGAATTCCGTGAATTCTATAAGAGGCCGAGTTGATGTCTTCATTATTAATAATTAAAACTTTTTTTAGAAAACTAAACCATGCATCCTCTGAGAGTAGACAGAATGACTTTTTACCCCAAACTGAACGCGAAGGACCACAATACGGACAAGTGAGTACACGACTTGTGTTTATGAAGATATTACACGTTGAATATATGTATTGACTGCCCCGGTGGCGCAGTCGTACGCAGTACGACTGCCGAGCTGAGGTCTTGGGTTCCATCCCCAGGTTGGGTAAAATGATATTAGGGATTTTCTAACACGAAATGTTAAGTACCAGCCCGGAGTCTGGAATTGTGCCCGGTATTGCGATAGGCTCACCCCCTATAACATCATGGGAAGGAAACACGTTCGGAGAAATGTGGGCGTACTGGTTACACCTCTGCCCACCCCTTCGGGGATTACAGGCGTGAGTGCGTATGTACACGTTGAAATAAAAAAAACTTTAAACGGATTTTATCGCAGTTTATATATTTTTTTGAGTCAGAAATTCGAAAACTTCTTAGCCTTCGTGACCGAGACGGTCGAAGTTCGAAGGACCTGGTTCTCCCCGCGATAAAATCTGTCTAAAATAGTTTTATTTCAAAGTGAGTGCTATTGTCACATTTCCCTTAATTTGTCCTTAATTAAGTTTGTAAAGGAAAATTTAGTATATTATGTACGACAACTTTGTGTTAATAAAAGAAATGTAATTTGTCGGATATTGGCATAGTGTAGAGCAGTGTTTCCCAACCTTTTTTAGACCAGGCCATTTTTATGCCCACCTTAACATTTTTTTGTTAAATTTGTCACCGATATCTAGCATTGCATTTAAATAACCTAAAGCGAAAGGGTTAAAGTCGTGTCGAATCCATTTTTAAATTGACTGACCCCTTCACTATCAAATTGCCCCCCTGTGGGGCGTGGGCCCCACGTTGGGAAACACTGGTGTAGAGTGATGGTGTAGACAGTTTTTTTCTACAACATGAATGGGCCAATTCGACCTGGCTGTTACCACTGTCCCACAGAAAATCGTAAAGTAGCCGCCTGTTATTGCGTTTTGAACATGATTTTGACCTCCTTTAAAACGTCGGATTAAATCGAAATTTTGGATTTGGCATACTTAGCAAGGACCCACGACAATTCAGTATTAAAAAAAACTAAAATATGACAAATAAAAATGGTTAAAAAAATAAAAAACACGCTTTCCAATTCTTTCAAATTCAACTAAAAAATAGAAAATAAATTTAAAAAAAAAATTAGTTTTTTGAAAAAAAAAACATGGGGTGTTTTTTAAGATAATGTTATCAAAATGATAATCCTTCTACTCATATCTGTCAATAAAATATTTATAACTATTGACACCATGCACACCACGCTTTTTTATCAATAATAAACATTTTTTCAGCAAATTTATTTTCTCTTTTTTAGTTGGATTTCCTATAAAAGCGTGTTTTTTTGAACTATTATTTTTTCTGTGTTGTCTAAGCTAGACGCTTGACATAATGACCGCCAAAAGGCAGGATTTCACTATTATACTATTTCTTTCTACTCAGGTTTGACGTAATGGATGAAGAGTATCCAACCACCGCGATAGTCCGCCGTGGGCAGACATTCATCGGGTCAATAACTTTCAAGCGGCCCTACGACGAATCGGAGGACTTGGTGCGACTTAACTTCGATCTTGGTAAATATCTATATCTTCTTTTTTATTTTTATTTGCTTATGACGACCAAGTTGCTTGCCTGATACTGCTCATAAACAGAAGCAACACTACTCAGAAGTTTGAATAACAAAGCACTCCATGGCTAGACCGCTCGTCGCCACGAGACATGAGATGTTAAGGCTGGATTGCACCATAATAGCAGTTATAGTTATGGTTTATGTCAAATTTGACGATAACAGTAACGCTAACTTTAACATTGACTGCGGAATGTGTTGCACCATCGTATTCCGATACTCCTAGATTCCTTCATTAATTATAGAACCAGGCAGATGATATTATTTTGGAGCACAGACGCTTTAGGAGACATATCGGTTTGGAAGTTATAATTGAACCTTCTGACAGCTATTTAACTTAAACAACAGCTTTAAAAAGCGAATCTTGGGCGGTTACGGTTAACAGCTAAAGTTATGACGTCATCTAACATTTGTCGAATGGTGCAACTAATATTTTGTTTAACCGGTACAACATGTTCGTCATTGCTAAAGTAAGTAGGTGCAACCCAGCATAAGTCTCCTAACGCCCAGTTGTTTTACTAGGTTCAATGTTCTTTAAACCCAGACGACCTTAGGTGTACGAGGAAACTACTGCTTATTATTTCGGTCCACCATGTCTCTTTATAGGGATAACAACATAATACTTGGCTTAATAAAAAAATATCTTTATAACGTAAAAATAAAATAAAAATAGGGAAGAGGGAAGAAGCATTAATATAAGCCGGCATGACTCTGGTGACCACCGATAAACTCATTGTTTGTTGGTGATCGCTGGATTTTGGATTGCACTACGCTTACCATCAGGAGTAGTGCAGTCACTTTGCCGTGCTAGGATAAAAAAATGACCAGCAAGCTTATGAGAAAAAGGTATTTGTCAAGAACTTTAATTGACCAAATTATGATCTAACAATAATATGTGCTTCTAGGTAATAAGCATCCCATGGGTGTCAAAGCGTCCGTATATCTCGGTCGCAACGTCATCGCCGACAAAAACGAATGGACAGCCAATGTAAAAGATATAGTAGAAGACGATAAACGTGTAGTCTTTGAAGTAAGTTAAAATAGATTTACCAACGTAACGAGTAAAATTTTGTGAAGTTATACTTGTTTTAATAGCAGAGATCAGCAAAGGAGCTTGTGGGTCACCTGGTAATGATCTCCATGGGCCTTGAACACTCACAAAACTAGAAGAACCATGGATTCGCCTACAATTATCTCTTTTAGCGTACGAAACGAAACTGCGAGCTACGACTTCACGTTGGTTTTCTATGATGCTGGTGGCAGAATATTCATATCCAACCACCGTGCACATGGTGTTAAAACCTGCCATAGTGACCCACACACCTGGTGTGGATCGCGTTCCAGAATAAGCCAGTGTATATCCCGTGGGGCTTGCGACGCGACTTGGTTATTGGTTGGGGCGGGTGTAGAGGTACAATCTTATATCCCTTTGCCTGAATCGGTCATCTGCCATTCTGTCGTAAGCGCCTCGATTTGCTTCTTCTTTTTTTATACTTTTGCATTTATACTGGCTGAAATTATTCTGGTGACCACAGATAAACTCATTGTTTTTGGTGGTCGCTCGTATTTTGGACTGCATTGCGCTTACCAGGTGTAGGGCAGGCACTTTGCCGTGCTCGGAAAAAAAAAACATTGGTCATAACCCGGTTGAGCCGGCCCATTCATGCTGCAGATGAAAGTATTCACAGCTAGGCTTTACCATTTAAACCATCATTTTCAACCTCCGACGAAACGGAGGGGTGTTTAAAAATTCACCACTTCGTCTCTGTCTCCTTCTCATCGCTTATTAAAAATAAGAAGATAAAACTCCCCGAATTGATAACTTCCTCCTTTTTTGATATCGGTTAAAAACGACAGTTGGCACCATCGAAAGGGAAACCAACAATTAACACGAATGATAAACTGCATTGTTACAATTCCATTGTTAAAAGTAAAATATCATCATCATCATCATCAGCCACAAGACGTCCACTGCTGAACATAGGCCTCCTCCAAAGATTTCCAGACCGACCTCTTGGAAGCGGCCTGCATCCAGCGACTTCCTGCGACCTTTATCAGGTCGTCTGTCCACCTTAAGTAAACTATAGTTACTGGTTTTGTCACAAGCACGATTTTTCAATAATATAAAAGGTCAACGTCTGCAGTTATTATGTGCTATAATTCTCCGAAGCCCAATAATGAGACCATGATATCTTGAGGATAAATAATCAACCATGTTTTGTTCATAAATGAATAAATTTAATTATTAATCAATCTCGAATATAAATAACTGTCAAAGGGGAAAAAATGTAGCCTGGATTTCCAATTTTAATTATAATATCGGATGTGGCTTATGCCTATAATATGCCCTGTATAAATGACTTAATAATCGTTTTTGTTATGCGAGTATCTCCCTGGTTTGGTGATCCACAGACATTTGTTTCGGTTCTGGGTGTTGTGAGACCGCAAGTGCTTCGTAATTCCTGATACCCACGTATAGGTTAACCTAGTGTGGGGTCAGGACTATGTGTGTGACTGTTAGGTGTATTTATTTATTTATATATCTTACTTAGAAAGACAAACTGTTTATAATTTGTTCGATAGAGTTTAGCTGCAATGTAGTCCTTCCCACTACCTATATAAATTATTAGTTTACAGTCTGACAGAATACTCAGTAGGTATGAAATAAACCTCGTCAACGGATAACACTTGTCGCGATTGTTGGGTAAATTTATTTATTATCTACATACATTACAGGCACTATCCAGAACCTTCTTTTTAATAATCGTGTAAATAAGGCCCTGAATATAAAATAATATTTACTTCAATTGAATTGAAGTGAATATTTCTAAGAAACTAAATTATAGGTCATTCGTTTTTTTATAAGGTGTCAACTCCAGTAACCCTGCCTGTGGGAGAATGGAGCGCCTCGGTGGTGACAAGTCTTAAACACTCTTCAGTCAAGACGGTTTACAATTTCAATGAGCAAATCTACATCCTCTTCAACCCTTGGAATCCCGGTAAGTCTAAACTGACTCAGGGCCATCTAGGACATCTAGGGCCTCTCATTATAGATGCGGTCTGATCGAACTATCTAAACTGGTTACAGCCATTGCCAGTCTTTTCCATAATGGAGGTGTTTTTTTTTGTATGTGTTTTTTATTCAAAATCAAAATCTTTATTAATCATTTAGGCTAAGAAAGCGCTTATGACAGGTCAAGTACAGAACATTTGTTATTAATAAGACCAAGTTAAAATAAAAAATTAAGGGAACTTTGGAATAACGCCGCGCTATAGGCTGGCAGGAAAAGGCACACCAACAAGCATGGGAAAAGGGAGGGCATCCTTAAATGAAGGGATTCACGAATTCATATTTCATATTTGCTTGAATGACAAGACAGAAGGTCGCTAGCCTATCGTAAGCGCCACGCCTGTCTATAAACAGAAGCCACACAGAACTATGTATTACAAAGCACTGCATGGAACTGGCCTACGCTCGCCACCCCAAGACAATCTGGTGTATGTTACATCAGTTGGTGTTAAATTGATGAGTCATCACAGGAGAAGGAATGAAAAACTAGGATCTTCAGTGACTCACCAGCGGTCAGAAATTCCAATACACACCACGTGATGTTCAATAACAGTTACACATTGGTATATCTGCATAATATGATACGGGTTTAATGAGCTGGGAGGTAGGATTTGGTTCCTAGGGTAGGATAACTTAATTTATCGGGCTAGATACCAGGTCACTTGATGGTAAGTGATCTCCACCGCTAATATGCCCACTATACCAGAAAAATCATGGGCGCATTGTCGACCTTAAGGGAATGAGATAATTATGTGATTGGAATGGTGAGAGGCATTTGAGCCTCCGGATATCTTACTTACGGTGCGAAACGCAGCAAGACTCTACTTTACATTATTTAATTTGAGACAGTGAGGTAACGACCACTTGAGTGGTAGAGCCACGCTGTAGACAGTTTTGTCTACAGTATGAATGGGCTGGCTCGAGCGGGTCGTTACCACTGTCTCACAGAAAACCGACGTAAAGTAGCGGCTTGCTGCTGCGTTTCGTACGGTGAGTGAGATATCCGGAAGCCCAAACCCCTCCCCTTCCCAATCCCAAATTATCCCTTTCCATTAAGGTCGGCAACGCGCCCATGATTCTTCTGGTGGTGGGCGTACATGGGCGGTGGAGATCACTTACCATCAGGTGACCCACTTGCTCGTTTGCCGGCCTATACTATTATAAAATAAAACGACCTAGTTGACCCGGCCCATTCAGACAGTTTTGTCTACAGCATGTCTTTACGTTGGTTTTCTGTAAGACAGTGGTAACTACCAGGTCGAGCCAGCCCATTCATGCTGTAGACAAAACTGTCTACAGCGTGGTTCTACCGCTCACAAATAAATATCTATGTATAATATTTCTTTTCTTTTATTAGAAAATGACCCTGTTTATTTAATTATGTTGTACTTTATTGATTTGTGTTCCTTGTATTTCATTTTTATTAAAGACTAGCTTTTGCTCGCGGCTCCGCCCGCGTGATCTGCTTTTTCCGAGATTTCCGGGATAAAAAGTAGCCTATCACCCAAGTCAGCTCATACCCTGTCTGTATACCAAATTTCATCAAAATCGGTTCAGTAGTTTCAGCGTGATTGACGGACAAACATCCAAACATCTAAACAAACAAACTTTCACATTTATAATATTAGTAGGAAGTAGGATAGGATATGTTAACTTAATATTTGTGGCACATGCGGTGGTGGCATATAATTAGAGTTGCAATTATTTTCTGTTTACAATGCATTTATAGAATTTAATACAACTAATTGTTAACTCCGTTTGCATCCTTATCTAAATAAATACATTTTCCAGACGACCAAACTTACATGAAGGACAGCAATCTCCTCCAAGAATACGTTCTCAACGATATCGGCAAGATTTGGGCGAGTGACACCGAGAGCAGACCATGGTCTTATGGACAGTTTGACTCCGTGGTGCTGCCAGCCTGTATGTTCATACTGAAAAAATCTTCGATTCCATTCCATCAGTGAGTATTTTTGATCTTAATATTCGCCTTGGTCATATCCTTGTCTTTATATTCTAAGGTATTCAGGGATGATGTTGAAGAATTTTAAGTCGGCCAATAATTACAACACCTCGGAATTATGATTAAAATTTCGCCATCATTGTGATGACTTAGCAATTATGGCAGCTATTGTGGTGTTACTAACTAAACAAACTTTGCTAAAAATAGTTTAATCCTGTCAAATGGTTATGTTACGACCTGATGATAATTTGATTTTGATAAGACTAAAATTATATATCTTACTTAACTTAAATGGCTAAAATCAATAGTTAAAAGGTCTCCAACCACAATCCCGGATAGAAACGGAGCTGCCGTAAGGTCTCCACTAGGGATTGCTATCCCGCGATAGCGCTATCCCGCAATTCCACTGGATCTCTAGCATGCCCATCCGCAGGTCGTTATGTCGTCGACGAATCGTGCGTAATTCAATCAAATCTGCCAGCATTTTGGCTGAATGATATTAGAAGCAATAAGTGGGTTTAAACTAATATCTTAATGTGGGTTCAAAACAATATCCTAACAAAATGATGCCATGCGCTTTGGTGGATCACCATTGCATTGTGTGTTGGTCGGCAGGTTGAAACTCGGATGATAAAGATGTTCGTTCACACCTCTTACTTGGTTAATATTTTCGTTTTGTCTTACCAGACAAGGAGATCCAGTCAAATTAGCGCGCGCCGTCTCCCGGATCGTTAATGCGAATGAAGATAACGGCGTGTTGGTCGGACGCTGGAAAGGAGAGTATAGTGATGGTACAGATCCTAGGGACTGGACGGGCTCTGTGGACATCCTCGCCCAGTACATGAAGACTCAAGTCCCTGTGCGTTACGGACAATGCTGGGTCTTCGGAGCAATCGTCACCACTGGTATTTTTTGTGTAGCTTATGCCAAAAGAGCAAATGGGTCACGGTCAATGGTACATGGTATGTAATCTCAATTGCCCATGTCCGCCCATCACAAAATCATGGACGCGTTACCGACCTTAAAGGAATAAAGGCTCGGATAAAAAAAAGAATACAGTAGAAATTACATATAGCATCTATACTTCAACTTGACTATAGTAATAACGGATTAACTAAACGCGGTCACAGCATAAATGAGCCGGCTCGACCGAGTTATTAGCACTGTCTCACAGAAAAGCAGCATGCTGTTGTGTTTCGTAAGGTGAGTGAAATTCCTCGTTACACAAATCGGCGTTCCCAATTCCATTTTTTTTTTTTTTTTTTTTTATTCTGGCTCGGCAAAGTGACTACGCTACACCTAATGGTAAGTGTAGCGCAATCCAAGACTATTGTCGACCAACGATAAACAATGTGTCCATCGTTGGTCGGCAAGATTATGCCGGCCTGCCAAAGGGCCAAGGGGGAGGGGAAGGAAAAAGGGATGGGAAAAGGGTGAGGATCAGGGGGCAAGCCCCCTGGGGAGAACCGGATATACACTGGCTGACCCTGGAACGCGACCCACACAAGGTGGGCCACTATGGCAGGTTTTAGCACCAGTGTACGGTGGTCGCTATCCGGTCGGATACAAGTATCCTCCCAAAGCAAAAGCGAGCGTGGATCCTAAAAATGGGGTGATTTTTTAAACGTTGGCAATACATCCTTGATTCTCTAGGTATGGTGGGTGGTCATGGGCGGTCGATATCACATACCATCAGATGACTCACTTGCTCGTTTGGCGTTCTCTACTAAAACTTAATTTAAAATTGACCATTTGTAAAAAGCGCAAATTTGATGACCGATCATATCGGTGTGGCTTTTACTTTCTTTAAATACCCGTTAAAATCTTAAATAAATCACTCATTCGTTTCTGTAAATGTATTCAATGTCCTTAATACCAGAATTCAGCAGTGCTTACACATTGCTGCTTGATGACACAAATAGATAAAACAGCAGTACCAACTCAGACAGCCACTTACATATGACGGACTACAATCTAAACCACCACTTGTTCCGTTTGTTTGAATTTCCGTATATTATATTGGAATTTTACGATAATAATAATACTAGCCCTGCATTGCACACCTCTCACCGCTAGCCACGGGCCTCCTCCACTGAATGAGAGAGGTTCGATCTTAGTCCAGCACGCTGACCTTACGCGGATTGGCAGTGTTCCCATACCTTCGATATTCTTATGAAGAGCTCAGCTATTCTGATTACCTCTCGTTGTCTATCCTACTTTAAAGCAAGCAAGAAAATGAACGATTATTACACACGTAACTTATCTAAGTTAGAGGTGCATGCTCTTGGGGCTGCGTCCAAACCTACGACTTTCGTCTCGAGAGTCCCCGTGGACGCTCGTATTCAATTTTTGCGTATTTATCAACTGTTATGTTCCAGTCTGCCGCGCCCTCGGCATCCCGTCTCGCACGATTACCAATCTGGACTCTGCTCACGACAGCGATGAGAGCTTGTCAATAGACAAATATTACGAAAATAGCGAGGAATTAAAGCTGAAAAATGAAAAAAAACGTCCTATATGGAATTTCCATGTCTGGAATGACGTTTGGATGGCGCGCCCTGACTTGCCTCTAGGTACGTGTTTTATCTATAGTATAAATAGTTATAATAAGCCAAAACTGTACATACCATTGAGGTAAGCCAAACACATGTGGCATAAAAACCTATTCCTGTCCATCCCATAAAGGTTGGTAAAGAAACCATACTTCCTCTGACGTAATAAGTTTATGAGTAATTACAAGAAGAAAAGCGGGGAAAATGGTTTATTGATACCACCCCGCTCTAGGGAGAAGCGGTTATGTTGGACCCACCAGTCGGCCCAGTATTAAGCTATCTGGGAGAGATGCTAATCATCTGGGCGACTGCTGAGCCGAGTCCCTAACACTATTTGCATTGTACACCGTACACCGGCAATACTAACTAAAAACCGCGCGGTGGTCTTCCGCTCTTCTGCTTCTCCGTTCCCGTGATATCCTTAGGATAAGTTATGGATTGCTGCCGAAATTAGCCCTGCGCGGTACCGCCTTGCGGCCAGTTTTCTTTTGGACTAAAGGACGCTCGCGGCATCAACGTCAGCGAGTAGGCCAAACACCTGTGCTGCCGTCCATCGCGAGATCGCACATATAAAGGTACGAATGGGCGCCTCTACGCACCCCCCACAGCGCGCCCATAACGCCAGATTAGTCTCCGTCCAATTAGTCTCCTCATAAATAAAATAATAATACAAGCAGAGAATACCGTGGCGGAATTCTCTAAACGCCCTCTGTCTACAAGCCAGGAACACTACCTAACCTAACCTAATAATTCATTCATATTCTTCAGGCTATGGTGGCTGGCAAGCCTTAGACTCGACTCCTCAGGAGTTGTCCCAGGGTATGTCCCAGTGCGGACCAGCTCCAGTGGAAGCCGTCAAGCAAGGAGTGATCGGCCTCGACTACGATGTGGCCTTCGTCCTGTCGGAAGTTAATGCTGATGTATTAGAGTGGATGAAGGATCCTGAGGCTGAGCGTGGATACTCAGTAGTTGAAACGGATGAAAACGAGTAAGTAAAGAGTTGCAACTTTGAAATAGATAGATCGATGGTAAATGATGATGACAGCCTCTGCGGTACAGTAGGTGAGTAGCCAGCTGTGAAACGAAAGGCCGCGCGTTCGATTCCCACACCGAGACAAATATTTGTATGATCTACAGATATTTGTTTCGGATCTGGGTGTTGTGAGATCAAAAGTCTCTCGTAGTTCGTGGGACCCAAGACACAAGACTCGTATCTTACTGTGGGGTCAGGACTATAGGTGCGACTGTTGGGTGTATTTGTTATTATTTTTCAAATACCCAGACGGCTTTTAGCATACGAAGGACCTCCTAGTAATTCAAAGTCCTCTTGGAAATGTAATATCATAATCGGTAATACTAAACTGGTATAACTCAACGGGGAGTGTTACGGATTGTCGAGACGATAGTTTATATACTTTTACTAGATGACCCGGTGAACTTCGTATCACCTACATAATATATTTGTGTAAAATGTGGTCAAAACTTAATACAAATGTTTTATTTACATTAAATGCAATTATTTGAGGTACTGCGCCATTGCACGTGAGGTAGCCCGTCGCACATTTAATTGACTTCGACGACCTAAGTCAGGTCGTCTCCCACCTCCCTCCGGTTGGACAGTCCTGTCCCCGTCCCGTCCCCGTCCTGTCCCCGTCCCGTCCCCGTCCTGTCCCCGTCTTGTCCTGTCCCTGTCCTGTCCTGTCTCACTGTCCTGTCTCACTGTCCTGTCTCACTGTCCTGTCTCACTGTCCTGTCTCACTGTCCTGTCTCACTGTTCTGTCTCACTGTCCTGTCTCTCTGTCATGTCTCTCTGTCCTGTCTCACTGTCCTGTCTCACTGTCCTGTCTCACTGTCCTGTCTCACTGTCCTGTCTCACTGTCCTGTCTCACTGTCCTGTCTCACTGTCCTGTCTCACTGTCCTGTCTCACTGTCCTGTCTCACTGTCCTGTCTCACTGTCCTGTCTCACTGTCCTGTCTCACTTTCCTGTCTCACTTTCCTGTCTCACTGTCCTGTCTCACTGTCCTGTCCCTGTCCTGTCCCTGTCCAGTCTAGACGCTATACGACCCGTCATCACGGCAAGCTTCGCAACGACAACCATCCGGTTTATACCTGCGCTTATAGTACCCAGGAACAGTTTGTACTGGAAAATGAACATTCCAAAATCAACAACTACTAATAAATTAAAAATTAATTAAAATACATTGTCCAGCGGACAAAATTGTGAATCTAAACCATTCTCAGATCCCCTTGAACACACACAAAAAATTTCATCAAAATCGGTCCAGTCGTTTAAGAGAAGTTCAGTGACATACACACTCACAGAAGAATTATATATATAAAGATAATACAGAGGTAATATTATTATTTACGTAACTCGCTTTTCACAGAGTTGGCCGCAAGATCCTTACAAAGAAACCGTTCATGTACGACCCTGAAGGTAACGAGGATCAAGAGGATATCACGAATCTGTACAAATACAAAGAGGGCACCACATCAGAGAGACTCGCGCTGATGAACGCAGTACGACGTTCGGAGAAGGCGATGAGGTTGGAACCATCCATATTTGATCCAAATCACAGCCTCCGTAGCGCAGTGGGCGAGTAGCCCGCTGTGAAGCGAGAGGGCGCGAGTTTGATTCCCGCGTCTAGACAAATGTTTGTTTAATCCACGAATACGTATTTCTGGTGTGGATATTGTGGGACCGCAAACCCTTCACAGTGACAGACCACCCACGACGCAAGACTCATATCTTACTGTGGGGTCAGGGCTATGTGTGTGTGACTGTTGGGTGTTATTATATTATTAAACCCGCAGAATTTAGAACATTTTATATTCTACCTACAGAATTTAGATAACTTTTATATTCGACCTACAAAATTTAGATACATTTTATATTTGACCCACAGAATTTAGATACATTTTATATGCGACCCACAGAATTTAGATACATTCTATATTTCACCCATAGAATTTAGATACATTTTACATATTATTTAACCGATGTGTCCAGATACTACGGTCTGGTGAGTGAGTTGAATAAAGACGTTACGTTCAAACTGAGGGAACTCGACACGGTGTTCTACGGCGAGAACTTCACAGTAGCTATAGAAATACAGAACAATTCTAACGAGGTAATCATTTATGCATTATACCAGGCACGATTCGAGACTCCGGGCTGATACTAAGCACTTCTTGATAAAAAAAATCAATATCACTTTTACCTGACCCGACGATTCTTAAGAAGTTTCACTTCAAAAACTGAAATAATATTATTAATAGTTCATACCAAGTTCAAGTTGCCCAATTTTTTGTTTCGATCACAGAAGTTCTACACACTGCCTGCATACGATTTCCACTACCCCCTAGAATCGCCCTACAAGGGTCCCTGCTAATGGCTTACTGACCACCCTTGTAGTATATTTATTATTATGATGGTAGGTTTGAGGTAGTAATAATACACTGGAGTTATGGAAGGAGGACTATTTAAGTCAAAATCAAATCAAAATCTTTATTCATCATGTAGGCTAAGAAAGCGCTTATGTCAGTTCAAATGCAGAATATTTAAGTCATTAATAAGATTAAATTAAGATTATGAGAACTTTGGAATAACCGCCGCGCTATAGGCTGGCAGGTAAAGGCACACCATCAAGCATGGGAAGAGGAAGGGGATCTTTAAATGTAGGAATTCACAGACTAGGGTGGAGGATATGGCAATCGGGACAAGGGCAGGAGGGAGCAGGATAAATGAAAAATGTTTCCAACTTCTCCCTAACCTATCTGAAGTGTATTTATTTTTAAGTGTATTTAGAGTGTGTTTTATGTTTGTTAGGTTATGTTATGTTATTGAGTGCAGAAGGTTGTAGTATGTGTTGAGTGTTTTTTTTTTCTTTTTTGTGGGGCTCTTTGCCCCACTCTCGTCTCTCTGATATTATTATTCAGAGATTTTCCCATGTGTAAATTCTCTACATCTTTTATTAGAAAAACCCCATAATAATGCAAAATAAAATATATATATAAAATACATAAGGTAAAAGAATAAAAAGTGCACACATAGTTGTGCTTGTCTGCATTATTACAGCTATATAAGAACTACAGAGACACGTAGAATCAAAAGTAAACAATAAAAAACATACATTAATGTAAGACAAATCACACATATTGTGCTTGTCGGTGTCTCTGTACTGTCTATGTTGAGTGATTTACAGACGTACTAAATATGAGTTAGGTTTGATTTGTTTTGTTCTGCCATTTTAAATTCATCCAGAAAACTTACTCAATTTAGGTTTGAATAATTTATGTTATAATGTATATCAAATTGATGCAGGGCCGTAATATAAAGGCGATGTTGTTGGCAAAAAGCATCTTCTACAATGGCACAAACCCAGTTCAAGTGAAGAATAAAGAAAGCGAGATCTACGTAGGGCCACATAAAAGTAAGATTTATTGTTGATTATTTGCCCTAAAGATTAAAATGTTTTTTTGGATTGCAAATCACAATTTTTGTGCAAGGACCAACATTCTGTGAGTGATAGAGTTAAGATGTAGACAGTTCTGTTTACAGCATGAATGGGCCGGCTCGACCGGATCGTTACCACTGTCTCACAGAAAACCGACGTAAAGTAGCGGCTTGCTGCTGCGTTTCGTGTGGTGAGTGAGATATCCGGAGGCCTAAATCCCCCTCCCCCCCTTCCCAATTCCTAATTATCCCTTTCCATTAAGGTCAGCAGCGCGCCCATGATTCTTCTGGTATTGAACGAGTATGGAACGAGTCACTATGGTGGATTTTTCACCATGTGTACAATTATCGATATCCATAACGATGTTATTATTTGTAGAGGAAGTCATCAACATGATGGTGAAAGCTGAGGATTACTTACCGAAATTGGTGGAGTACCACAACATAAGGGTATATGCGATGGCGATCGTTAATGAGACAAAGTACGCGTGGGGTGCTGACAAAAACTTCCAAATTGTCACACCTAAGATTAAAATTAAGGTACAGTAATACCATTTATTTAATGGGCTTCGGTCATTTTTGTATATTTCGAAAATCCATCTACGAGTATATCTAATGGTTAGTGGTCCACATCGTGTTAAAGATTTCAAGCCGCCGAAAACCTCCGACTTGGCTTAGCGACTGCTGTCAGTTGATAACAGCCGGAACCGACTTTTTACGTGCCCTCCGAAACACGGAAACGTTCAGTTGATATGCCACTAAGTGGTCACCCATCCATAGACTGACCGCGCCAAGGGTTGCTTAACTCGCTGGTCGTTTTCCGAGTAGTGAGTGCAATTGGCTATGTGCGCTTCAGAGCGCATTAAATACACATTGATCATGATCTCGCGTTTGCAGAAGAGCATCGTGAACAACAGTCATACGCAAATAATTAAGCTATTTTTTTATCCAGAGAGAAAACATTAACGGAAGGTTACTTAAAAATCGGTATTTAGTTTAGTACTTGCTGGTGGTAGGACATTCATATCCGCCCAGATAGCGACCACCGTAAACATGGTTTTAAAACCTACAATAGTGACCCAAAAACATCTTGTGTGGATCGTTCCAGGATCAACCAGTGCATATCAGGTTCTCTCGAGGGTCTAGTGAGATGAGTTGATAGGTTAGGACGGTTAAGGGGTGCATCTTTGTGTCCCTGTGCCTGCATCGGCCATTTACATGTCCTATCACAGGTCCCTCGATTTGCTTTTTCCCTCTTCGGAGTGCCAAAAAGCATTTATACAGGCCGGCAAGATACTGATGACCACCGATAAAGTCATTGTTTGTCGGTGGTTGTTAGTTTTTTCTTTTTTGACGGGACTGCACTTATCATCGGGTGCTGTGCAGTCACTTTGTCGTGTTCAGATAAAAAAAAACAAAATTTAATAATATTCCAGTGTAGTGAGCTTCTCTTCAACCAGCCAGCTACGGTGGAACTATCCTTGAAGAATCCCCTGGATAAGCCGCTGACTGATTGCGAGTTCCGACTAGAAGTGTCAGGCATTGCTACCAGGACCCTACATGTGGTCGCAGAAGACGCAGAGCCCTACAAAACAGTCATCGCAAACCTGAAGATAACGCCTACTGTAAGACGAGCGATATAGTTAAAAGTTGATTAAAAACAGTCCAACGTTATATTAATCTCGACGAATTGTGCTTCAGTTGTATCTGTGCCTACACCTTGCTCGATACAGGCGAGGGCATATGTTAAGTTTCTTATGTTTGCATGGATATAACCAACTTTTCAACTACTGCATCCACAGTCCGCCGAGCTTTACGGGCCATGGTCATACCAATCCGCCCATCACCGTACCAGAAACAAATTCCAATGCTGAGTATCTTATGTGTGTACAGTGTAGCCATTCTTCATTTCTTCTGTAGCCATTGCATCCGAAACTAATGGTGGTAATCCAAATCTCTAACACTCATATACAGGGTTATTTTTAAAACACTGACAACCTCGCAGGAGTAGATTCCTAAGGTCATTTGCTACTACTTTTGTTCTACGACTTTTCATAATTTGTTAGATTTTATTCTCATACAAAAATAATTATGAATTTAATTTCCGTCTTGAATGTTGCCTACGCTCTGCGCGCATCGCAGATTACGTAATACACGCGGGCGCGCGCGTCAGTTCAATGACCGGCCGCGCCGTATCGATCGATAATACCTACACCCAGCTGTCAGCTGATTTCACTATTGCACGCGCGCGAGCGCGCGTCGGGTCGTTCGTTTATGACTGAAACGTAGAGTGTAGACGTACGAACACAAACACTACACAACAAAAACTTGTAAAATCATTTTTTTTCTTTTGTATTGAGTTATGTCCAAACTCGTAGAACAAAAGTTGTTCCTTATGGGGTCAGCTATATGGCCCTGCGAGGTCGTCAGTGTTTTAAAAATAACCCTGTATATCTCACTTCACAGATAATAGGGTTGTTTCCAGTGTTGAATAATGTACATTATATTATACGCAACAGAAAATAATACAAAAACGAAACCCTTTTACTAAAACACAGTGGAAATCGGTTCAAAAATGAATTGGCAATTATGATTTTTAATATTGGTATGAGCAAAGTCGCGTAGTGGCGACACCTCACTATATCGCTCCCGCTCATGCACCGTATAAGCCATTTTACACAGTGAAGTTTGCGTCTTCTGTTATTTGACAAGTGCCCCCTCCATCAGATTTGAATGGCTTCTAATTTATTTTGACGGTATAATGAAATTCATTCTGTAACACGTTTTGGATAGCGTAGCTTATTGATTTAAAATAAATCAAATCAACTACTCTGAGTGATTGGTCTCATTACGTAAAGGATTATACTTGTGTGTCAACTAGCCCTAGAATGCAGTCTTTCTAAGCCTTTAGGCTTTGTTAGGCTTGACAGCCTTCTGTGAAACTGTGTAACTAGAGTATTACAGCTACGCTTTTATGCAATTAAATTAATTAATTAAATTATGGTTTCTTTGTTTGCAGAAAGTAGGCAAGATCCATTTCATCGCTACGTTCAAATCGGCCGAGTTGAAGGGTATCAACGGAGCTGCTCATGTCGAGGTGCTCGACGGAGTACATCATGTTATTGCTGAGAATTAATTTTCTTATCAGGAATTGCCATTATAAATTGTATTTTCTAAGGATTCTAATGATTTTATTAATGATTAATTGATGATTCTGAATGAATTTTACGAATGTTAGTCCGGAGAGGTTTTAAACGGAATTAAAAGTTTACGGTACACGTCAAATACATGAACATTTTACATTAATAAACATAGTTTAAGGGCTCGTTGAATAAGTCGTTTATTCATAAAAAAAAAAAAAATTTAAAACTTCCATGGTCGGCATTTACTTTTATTATTTTAATTAAACATTGTTAAACTATAATCATGCATTTATATCTAAGTTTAAGCAATTGTAGTATTCTATCTAGATAAAGATTTAATGTTGTATGTTTTTACAAAACTTTCAAGAGATATAATAAAACTTTATTTTTAATATCTGTGATTGATTTCATGTAAAAAAGTTCTTCATTTGTAATGTTTACAACTGGCAATCTCGCTGTCCGTGCGAAATATAACAGCAAAGATGCCCCTTCAGGTCAGTTCTGTGAGACGGTGGCGCTACATTAGTAGAGCTGGCCCATTCATGCTGTTCATAACTACTACTAACTGCCTACAGCATGACTCTGCCGTTTTGACTGCGGCCCTACATTAGTAGTTTATATTCAGCCTTGCGGCTCGCAACACGCTAGGTGTGTTTTCGGACTAGCATAGTGATCACCACACACCTATAGGCGCTTTGAAACGATCGCTAAGTGTATCCGGCATAATACATACGGTGTACAGACCGCCTAAAAAAAGCCTTTAGGTTCACCTAAAGGATTTACGGATACATTCTCATCTTCGGGGGAGGAGAGATGGTTATGCCGGACTCAACAGCCTTCCGACTCACTTGTTTACGCAAGCGCTGAATCAGGCCGGTAAGAAGGCCACCAGGGTTAATCCGTACATGAAAATCCCTGGTGACCTTCTTCGGTGCCATTAATACGGTCCTGGGGGATCCTCAGTGTACTCTGCATTGATGCCGGTACTACGCCTTGCGGCCCGTCTCTCAAGGGACTCTGAAGTGGTACTCTGCTGACTAGACTCTGGTGGTGGTAGGATATTCGTATCCACCCGAATAAGTGATACCGTACAAATAGTGTTAAAACCTGCCATAGTGACCCACACATCTTGTATGGATTGTGTACCAGGATCAGCCAATGTATATCCGGCGCTTCCGAGGGGCTTGCGACATGGCTTGATAGTTGGTTGGGGCTTGTATATGAGACTAAAATAGAAATTAACTAGAAATTCTTTCTAGTCTCCACAAGATCCATATAGTATACAGCTCCAGATGTTATTTGCATACTGTCTAACATAATGTTGCGCTCATGTTGCCAGAGACTACACTCCCAAAGAATATGATGTGCGGATTGCTCGTACCGGCAGTTGAGTGTAGAGCATGGGCACACAGGCGAATCAACCAACCTAAATGAAAACAGTTTTAACAAGTTGCCATGACCCGTGAGAAATTGGGAAACACAATGATCAACTTCTAGCCAAGTTTTTGTTAGACGATCGCGAACCGACGGAAAGTACTGATACAGATGCCGTCCCTTAGTAGAATTATCCCATCGCCATTGCCATTCGTTTAGTAGATCGTTGTAATTTTCGGAGCACGATTTGAAAAGTCGACTGATTCTTAATAGCTCCCGCGACGTAACAAAACTTTTGTCCATATTTTCTTTCGTAGAGGTTTCGAAATCAAAATTGCAATTTGGTACCATAAAATTCCTATTGACTTGATACAGGGCCGTAACATAAAGGCGTCGTTGTCAGCAACCAGCCCCTATTATAATAGTGTAAGAGCAGACATGGTGAAGAAAGTGGAAGACAAGATCTTTGTGGTGCCACAGAAAAGTAAGATTTTGTTATTTGTATTTCCAAAGGAATGGAGGAATAAATGGAGGAGTCAATGTTTTAATTTAACTTCTCGAATGTAACAAGCGTGTGGTCAATTTTAATATTTTGAATGAATCTATATTAAGGAATTTAATGTGAGATGAATAATAAAAATAATAGGACACAATAATTAAGGAATTTAATGTGAGATGAGTAATAAAAATAATAGGTCACTAATAACATGATCACTTTAAACCAATTTATTCTATTCACAGGGAACAAACCCGTGTCAGGATTAACCAATAGTAGGCTTTACTTTAAGTGCACTTGTATATACACGTAGTATGATTAACTACGACGGAATTACCACTACCGTAACGGACAACCAAGCAGAAGGCTTGACTACGATAATAACGACCACGACGGTCCTTACTACGCGACGTCTGAATGCGAACTGTCCCTGTCGAGTCGTGCGCCACTCTTTTATACGATTTTAGGCGTATATACCCGACGACAATTTTATAAAAACTGTTCGCAAAGATTAATAAAAATTAAAATAAAACTTAACAGCTAACTCGGCCTCTCCTGACGCGTGCGCGTCCCGAGCACATTAGGTATTTACAGAACAGACAGTGAGTTTAGAAGAATACAATGCAAATGATTCGTTTCTAGACGGAGCCGTTATTCAATGCCACTCCGCACCACGCACGCTGTGTCGTATTCTTCATCAGAAACGCTGTTGTTGCACTTCACAGCTTTCGTCTGCCTGCATGACGTACCCGACGAGCATCTTACACCTCCTGGGTAACAAAAATACACGGCAGAATCACATAGTTCAAAGTCACACACAAATATTTGCCTTGGGTACGGGAATCGAACACGCAGCCTGTCCGCTACGTTGCGGAGGTCGGCTGTCATCCGATACCATTGGTATAATCACATTTTACCCTAGGTGCGGGAATCGAACCCGCAGCCTGATGCCTGTCCGCTGTGTTGCGGAGGCTGACTGTTATCCGCCACCATGGCTATGCTCATGTGACACTTTCTTATATTACAACATTTCAGGAACATATTAGCTGCGCTTTATGCACCGCTTCGACCAATCCTGACTAATTTAAACAGTCACTGCTGGGATAGCCTTTGTGAACATTTCAAGTTAAAAAGCTTAATATGAATCCTAGCTTGGGATTCGACATTAATTTTACTTTTAGAAATAAAACAAACGAGAATTGGTTCACCATGGATACACATCAGTCCTTAGATGTCTTTAGCAGGGCGTGCAGCGGACTGCTGCCCGACGCTGGCAGACTGTTGCTGCCCGTCACCAGCAGACGGCTGCTGTGCGTCGCGATATCCGGCGCCCAGCACCAGATGTACAAAGCGAGCTCCTCAAGCCGGCCTTAAACCTCGTATTTCTGCACACCGAGTGGTGAACAGTAGCTGTAAGAAAACCAGCACAGCGGCTGCCCGGAGGCAAGCGCACGTGAGTCGGCTGATGCCATTAGTTAGCTGCCCGGAGGCAAGCGCACATCGCCTTAAAACACTACCTCATGGACACCCCTAGCCTGCGCCGCCAGTACAGAAGGTATCTTCAAGGGGAAGGCATTCGCCTGTCACCCACATACCTTAGGACCAGCTCACATGACCCAGAACTAAGAGTGTACATCGATGGTGCGACAAACGCTAGGCGACAGACGCCGGTGGTGCGACATACGCTAGGCGACACACGCCGGGTGCGACATACGCTAGGCGACAGATGCCGGTGGTGCGACATACGCTAGGCGACAGACGCCGGTGGTGCGGCAAACGCTGACAGACGGCTGCTGCTCGACGCTGGCAGATGGCTCCACCACACGCGTCTCGACAAGCGGCGCCCAGCACCACTCGTCACCACTGCTTCTGAAAACAATCACGAAAACGAGAAAGCAGGCGGAAATAAGTTTTATAAAATTCTCCCACACTAAAGTCTGCCAGACAGAAGCCTGATACGTATTGGGAAAGTCCGCCAGGCCAGGGGCCCGAAAGGCATTTCGTTAAAAGGTTTAATTGTTTCGAGTTCAGCTTTTCCGTATAATATGATCATGTCTGACATATCCTACAACAGAATATGTCCACAGGGTATACGCCCCCAGTAAGTCCGCAAAACAATCATGGTCAGAATCCAATTTTCTAGGACATCAGGCAGCATTGCAGCCAGTGTCCAACCTCTTACGGTTACAGTAACTTGCAGCAAACGTCATTTAAACGACGTTCAAATAGTTCACGTCTACAAAATAGTAAATCCCTTTCATTAGGCATTTAGCGCACGATGGGTACACAGCATTGCTCCATAGAGAAATCCGTGTCGCCCCGTCATCAAAACAATTTTATAAAACCGTAGGTACTGCAAATTACTTTTATGCCAGAATTACATAAACTGGAACGGACTCACCAAATTCTTGTTATACTCAACACTCGTAAATATATCCGATCACAGTCGTCCCGCAAGGCGGCTGTGTAAGCCGTACGGGTAAACCATCACACCGTGGGTACGGCGTTATACGGTCCAACGATCGGGAACTCTTGCGCACCAATATCTTGCACTCCATACCCGCGCCGGTGCCACATCAGTAGAATTCGTCCATTATCGTCCATGGATAAATTCAAACCACTCGTAGATAGTCGTAGTTCATCGCGCAGCTACCGAGACATATCGCGTAGTTACCAACACAAGTGCATTTAAAGTTCCGGCATTAGCAATTAAGTAATGCCTTGAAAATTCAACTGTCAAGAAGATGATGATAGGCTGCGGAGCCAATCCCACTTCTGAATTAAGGAATTTAATGTGAGATGAATAATAAAAATAATAGGACACAATAATTAAGGAATTTAATGTGAGATGAGTAATAAAAATAATAGGTCACTAATAACATGATCACTTTAAACCAATTTATTCTATTCACAGGGAACAAACCCGTGTCAGGATTAACCAATAGTAGGCTTTACTTTAAGTGCACTTGTATATACACGTAGTATGATTAACTACGACGGAATTACCACTACCGTAACGGACAACCAAGCAGAAGGCTTGACTACGATAATAACGACCACGACGGTCCTTACTACGCGACGTCTGAATGCGAACTGTCCCTGTCGAGTCGTGCGCCACTCTTTTATACGATTTTAGGCGTATATACCCGACGACAATTTTATAAAAACTGTTCGCAAAGATTAATAAAAATTAAAATAAAACTTAACAGCTAACTCTATAATATAAAAATGAATCGCAAAATGTGTTGGTAAGCGCATAACTCAACAACGCCGGGACCAATTTGGCTGATTCTTTTTTTAAAATATTCGTTGAAGTTCAAGGATGGTTTTTACGGAAAGATTTGAAATTTGAATAATTGCCGGAAAAACCGTAAAAACAGCCCTTTTCTTTTTCTTATTAAAAAGTTTTTTAAATAAAAAGTTGAGTTAATTTGAGCTCTATTGCTATTGTATAAAGTTCATATCAAATTACAAGCACTCACTGTTGTTTAAGCAATGTAGGTGTGTTTCTAACGTCAAAGAGTCAATTTCCACTTTATTACCGCTATACAAAGTTGAAATTCAATCATATCAATACAGTGTGCGTGTGTGCGTTGGAGCACAGAATACATCGTTGGAGGATTTAATGCCGCGTTCCGAAACTCAATATCGCGGACCCAACCAAATTGAATAGTCACGAAATGTAATAGATCATTAGTACTGATTTTCAATTTGGTCGGCTTTGCGATATTATTTCTTTTGTTTTACTTTCAGCATGCGACATAAAATGCATCAGTTTTCACGTCATGACATCAGTCAAACACAAACCGCGTTACCAAAAGTGTTTTATCTTTATATTATATAAAATTACGTGTCACGTTGTTTGTCCGCGATAGGCTCCTAAACTACTGAACCGATTTTAATCAAATTTTGCAATCTGTGTGCAGTTTGGTCCAACTTGGGTTAATGGATAGTTTATATCTCAATTCATAGTCGCAATATTTTTTTTTTTGCAAATAATTAGTTTTTTCTATAGTTCTTCTAACAGATGGCGATGTAAGGTAATTGATTGGCTGGATTGAGTAAGTTCCTGACCAACTGCCTGACTGGACTGGGGACCTGACTGAACTAAGGACCGGACTGGACTGGGGACCTGACAGGACTGGGGACCAGACTGGACTGGGGACTGGACTGGAGCCGGGTTGGACTGGGGATCGGACTGGACTGGGAACCGGACTGGACTGGGGACTGGACTAGGGATCGGACAGGAGTGGGGAATGGACTGGGGACCGGACAGGACTGGGAACCGGATGGCACGGGACTGGGGACCTGACTGTACTGGGGACTTAACTGGACTGGGGTCTGACTGGACTGGGGACCTGACTGAACTGGGGACCGGACTGGATTGGGGACCTGACAGGACTGGGGACCAGACTGGACTGGGGACCGGACTGGAGCTGGGCTGGACTGGGGATCGGACTGGAATGGGAACCCGACTGGACTGGGGACTGGACTAGGGATCGGACAGGACTGGGGAATGGACTGGGGACCAGACAGGACTGGGAACCGGATGGCACCGGACTGGGGACCGGACTGGACCGGGGATTGGACTAGACTGGGGACCTGACTGGACCGGAACCGGACTGGACCGGGGACTGGACTGGACTGGGGACTTGACTGGACTGGAGACTTGACTGGAATGGGGACCTGACTGGACTGGGGACCTGACTGGACTGGGGACCTGACTGGACTGGGGACCTGACTGGACTGGGGACCTGACTGGACTGGGGACCTGACCGGACTGGGGACCTGACTGGACTGAGGACCTGACTGGACTGGGGTCTGACTGGTCTGGGGACCGGACTGGACTGGGGACTGGACTGGAGCCGGACTGAATTAGGGATCGGACTGGACTGGGAACCGGACTGGACTGGGGACTGGACTGAGGACCGGACAGGACTGGGGACCGGACAGGACTGGGGACCGGACTGGATTGGGAACCGGACTGGGCACCGGACTGGGCTGGGGACCGGACAAAACTGGGGACCGGACTGAACTGGGGATTGGACTGGACTGGGGACCGGACTGAACTGGGGACTGGACTGGACTGGAGTGTAGTGCAATGTAGTAGAGTTGAGTTGAGAGCGAGTACTCAATACATATACTTAACTTTTCACTTCTATCGGCAGTCCCTATGACTGCCAATTTTTTTATTGCATATTATTTGTTATATGAAAAAAGAGTTATAATTATCTGTGAGTTCCATAAAATTCTAAAAGATGGCGGTGTAAGGTAATTTATCGGCTGAATTGTGTAAGTATCCAATAGATGGCGTATACTGTATTGAATGGTTTACTACAATATAATTTAACATATACACAGGCACAGCAACGCGTGGCCGGGTCCGCTAGTTTTTATATATAAAGATAAAACACTTTTGGTAACGCGGTTTGTGTTTGACTGATGTCATGACGTGAAAACTGATGCATTTTATGTCGCGTGCTGAAAGTAAAACAAAAGAAATAATATCGCAAAGCCGACCAAATTGAAAATCAGTACTAATGATCTATTACATTTTGTGACTATTCAATTTGGTCGGGTCCGCGATATAACTTTTGTTGAGTTTCGGAACGCGGCATTAAATCCTCCAACGATGTATTCTGTGCTCCAACGCACACACGCACACTGTATTGATATGATTGAATTTCAACTTTGTATAGCGGCAATAAAGTGGAAATTGACTCTTTGACGTTAGAAACACACCTACATTGCTTAAACAACAGTGAGTGCTTGTAATTTGATATGAACTTTATACAATAGCAATAGAGCTCAAATAAACTCAACTTTTTATTTAAAAAACTTTTTTATAAGAAAAAGAAAAGGGCTGTTTTTACGGTTTTTCCGGCAATTATTCAAATTTTTCTGTCCGTAAAAACCATCCTTGAACTTCAACGAACATTTAAAAAAAAGAGTCGGCCAAATTGGTCCAGGCGTTGTTGAGTTATGCGCTTACCAACACATTTTGCGATTCATTTTTATATTATAGATTTAAAATAGTGATGGCAGCCCCCGACGAATTTTACGTAAATTATCTCTCGTCACATTAGTTATTATTTACGTCGGGGGTTTTCTATTTTATTTTATCCTTTTTCAATAACATTACCTTATTTACCATATTTTATCCTTTTTAAAAAAATCCACCCAAAACCCACGACAGTTAACGTGCAGGCAAATGCCATGCGCGGATTTAAAAAATCTCATTTCCTTCGTACTCCGTTATCAAATCTTAACCGAATTTATATAGGGCCATATCGAATCCAAAAACGTGTACCACGCAGACGCACTTCTTTTTTAAATATGGAATTTATAAAGTAAAATTCAAATGAAATAAGGTAGAAACAAAGCAAGGCGTGACAATAATATATTTTAGTACTTATTGATATAATTAAGGCAGTTATAAATAAAATAAAATTCCGATTATTATCCCTTAATCGGATACGAGCTACTCGCCGCGATATGTTGGGATATTCGGTTAATTCTGGTTAATTATAGTCTAATTATGATATGTAAATATAAAAATTAAAATAAAAAAATAATGGGATCATTATTTTTTTAGGTGGCTAATATATATGACCGGTGTCTGATAACAATTCCTAAATGTGGCAGCTATATGACCATTATCTGAACAGGAAAATAAAACTCTGTTAGCGTATAAAATGAAAATGTATTATTTTTATATTTGCTCTCTTGAATTTATCGCTAAATGAATTTTTTTGAAGCAATCCTTAACACAAACAGATACGCCACAGTGAGAACATTTTATATTTGATCTTTTGGCATCTTTTCGCGTTGAACAAAACTTGCAACGCTTATAGGTATCTTGTGCTTCTGGAAAGTGAATTCCGACGCTCTGAAGCCGAACTTCATCGGGGACGCTGAAATTTCGTCCTTTCTTATTTCTAAAAATAATTGGTGTCTTCTTCTTGCACGGGAAGTCGCTAATCAGCGCTCTTGCTAAACGCAAATGAAAGTCCCGATGGGCCAATATCGGACCAATTTTCCAAAATACTAAGTAGTGCAGCATCAGATAGTCGCCTACTTGATGACATCTTGCCCTATAAAAATAAAGAATTAGGCAATAACAATAAAAACGAAAATTATTTACATTATTTACCGATAAACTCATTGTTTGTCGGTGGTCGCAGGTTTTTTGGACTGCACTACGCTTACCATCAGGTGTAGTGCAGTCATTTTACCGTGCTCGGATAAAAAAAAAATACGCTTCAGTTGTAATAACTGTATGGGATCCGATTTGTCCTGTCTTTCAAACCATTTAAAAGCGCAATTTAGAGCTTCAATGGCTTCACATACATCACCAGTTTCAGTCTCTTCTTCATCTTCTTTATCGTTACTTTTCAAATGATTGTTAATGAGTTCTTTATCAGTTAAAATGTGAAATTCAGGGCAGTCATTGAGAGATAACATTACTCTTTTTCGCTTAGACATTATAGATTTCTAACGCAAAACGTAAACAGAAATTTAAAAAAATACAACCTATTAGTTGGATGCTATCTATTAAAATGAAATAATAGCAAACACTATCGCGCACACAAATGAGAGCAGCGCCTACACGTCGGAGGAAGGAAAAAAACTCGTCGTAAAATGTCTCGTTGCGCTGTCAAATCATTTCTACGTCGGTAATAAGAGCCGTGAAGAATGAGTCCGGATAATCGTTGTCCGGATAGTTGGGATTCTACTGTACATACATAATAATGCCTCGGTCGCGTAGTTGTATTTCGTACACGGTTTGATTGCTATGCTGAGGGCTCGGGTTCGATCCCCGGGCCGGGTCAAATGATATTGGGTTTTTCTATCATGAAATGCTCAGTATCGGTCCGGAGTTCGGTCCCGAATTGTGCCCGGTATGGCGATAGGATCGCCCGCTGTCACATCATGGGATGGAAATGCACTTTGCGAAATGTGGGTGCACTAGTTACATCTCTGCCTATCCTTTCGGGGATTACAGTCGTGAGTGTGTATATACAATCATAATAATGACTTGTATACCCTATCTTTAAAAAAAAAGAGATAAATAAAATCGAATGATGGTTTCCGGAACAAAGAGTCAGTGGAGTCGCCTCGGCAATTATTTGATTTAGTTTCTACTTTTGTGATGCATGAAGAGTGAGTTACTCTAACATTATATACTAATAATAAGATTATAAGCAAGTATGCATCTAATCGTCATGTATAATTACTAACTTGATATTGTAAGTAATATTTACTTTATCTTCTTCTTCACTAGGTGGTCGGTCCCTCGTATGCGAGAGGCCGACTAGGTTGGTACAACCGCTTCGTTTATTTGTCCCACCATGTAGCAGTGTGTAAGTACTGTTGTGTTTCGGTTTGAAGGACATTGAAGCTAGTGTCATTACTGGGCATTATGAGACTGCAAAATTTGTGTCTCGGAGTTAAGATCGCAATCCAATATCACGCAGTGCGTTGTAATCTAAAGTTCTATGTAATATTGTCTGTTTATGGTCAGATGTGGCGCTTACCATCAGGCTAGCAAAACGTTATTCATGCTAATAAAACAAACTATTACATATTTTATTGGCATTATTATATGATAATGGGTAATAACTACTAACTATGTATGTAATAATTTACAATAAAACGTACCTATGTTCTTTTTATTATCATGGAGAAACAAAATGACGATTATTTTGCTTTGTAAAGAACCATGTTGTAGACACCTTTGTGATTTATCTACAGTCTGAATAAGCCGGCTCGACTGTTATTCATATTTAAGTGATCTCCACTCATTGATGATTTATTTACATAATTACATAAATCATTATAACATTATTATTTAATCTATTTACATAAATCACCAATGAGTGGAGATCACTTACCATCAGCTTACCTACTTTTTGTCCTAGCACGGCAAAGTGACTGCGCTATACCTGACGGTAAGCGCAGTGTAGACCAAAAACTCCAGCGACCATCGATGAACAACGAGATTATCGGTGGTCACCAGAATCATGCCGGCCTGAAATAATGCTTCTTCACACTCCGGAAAAGGAAAGCGGCAAATCGAAGAGCCAGCGACAGGATAGGTGGATGACTGATGCAGGTACAGGGATACAAGGATGTATCCCTATACCCGCCTCTACCAACCATCAAGTCATGTCGGAAATCCCTCAGGAGAACCGATTATACACTGACTGATCCTGGAATGCGATCCACACAAAGTGTGTGGGGGTCACTATGGCAGGTTCTAACACCATGTGTATGCTTGTCGCTATCCGAGCGGTTAGGAATATCCTGCCAATAGCCACTTCCTCAATTGGTTACATAAATGGGTAAGAATGAAAATTATGATGATCCTGAGCTCTAACTTCTAGTGATGTTAAAAAATATGATTTGATTATATGATGATGATTGTTGATGATGTTTTTGAAGACTAAGCTTGATAAACCTTGAATCTAGCGAGAACACTGAAAACATAACTATTCATCGTGCACATATTTCGCCACTTTCAACTCTCGGGGATAAACCTCCCATACGATGTCATAAGAAGGACAGCGACCACCGTACACATGTGCTAAAACCTGCCATAGTGGCCCACCTTGTGTGGGTCACGTTCCAGGGTCAGCCAGTGTATATCCGGTTCTCCCCAGGGGGCTTGCCCCCTGACCCCAACCCTTTTCCCATCCCTTTTTCCTTCCCCTGCCCCTTGACCCTTTGGCAGGCCGGCATGATCTTGCCGACCTACGATGGACACATTATTTATCGTTGGTCGACACTATTCTTGGATTGTGCTATACTTACCATCAGGTGTAGCGTAGTCACTGTGCCGAGCTAGGATAAAAAAAAAAAGTTGACAATATAGAGCCCTTACTTGATGCAACTAACATTGTATGGTACGTACTGTTATGTTGTTTAATTTACGATATTTTTTTCGTATTATAACAAAATATATATGATGTCTTTCAGATTGATGTTGATCATGAAAAATTCCTTATGAGGTACAAAATATAAGGTGAAGATGTAAGATTTTGTTATTTTATTTCGACCTTAAACCATTCTATAGACACATGAGTATCATCCTGATAAATAAATACAATTATTCCTTTAATTATTATTAATTATTCCTTTTTTTTGCGCTTTTCGTTATTTCCTTTTGAATACACGTTCCAATGGGTAAACGTATCATCGCCGTACAGTCATTTTAAAAAAAACAAAATAAATTAAACTATAGTCTATTTTAAAGAAAATTCGTTTATTTTATGTTTTACACACATTTGTTCGAACGAAAATATATTTCATTTAAATTTTAAACAAATAAAAATTACACTCAAACGCCGCAAATAACATTAATTTCTTTCATGAAACTACTAGATGTTTAGTATGTTTTTGTAACCGGTCTACATCTAGCGAAATTATGCGTGAACATATATATTGTATGTTCGCAATTCGTCTGTATATACAGGGTTATTTTTAAAACACTGACAACCTCGCAGGAGTAGATTCCTAAGGTCATTTGCTACTACTTTTGTTCTACAACTTTTCATAATTTGTTAGATTTTATTTTCATAGAAAAATAAGTATTCATTTAATTTCCGTCTTGAACGTTACAACGCGCATCGCAGATTACGTAAACAAACACGCGAAGCGTGGGGAACCAGGCTAGCGCCTATGACCTTGACATCTGAACAGCTGACCATGTCGTGCGCGCACGCCGCGCCGCGCCGCAGTCTACGAAGAAAAACACGACGAAGTCTCCGTGTTTTTATGCCCACTACTATAACTTCAAGCGACGCGCGAAACGACGCGAGACGTATAAATGAACAAGGTATGTAGCGGGGTGGGTGGGCGGAGCTAACGCACGAATTATTTTAGGCAGCATGCTCTTAATTAACTGTATATTAAATAGGCGTGCCAATGAAGTAATATTCAGTCTAATAGTAAAGCTCGCGGGCGCAAGGGTTTATTACAAATTTCACCGATCTATATATTTTGAAGTCAATTTGAGTGTTTAAAAAAATAAAGGTAACTAAGGTAAGGTGTATCGGTTTTCGATTTGAAAAATAATTTAAACCGCCTTAAAAAGAAACAATGTTTATTCGTTGCTGCTGTAGTTTCAGCGTTACTGATTGATATTATTAAAACAATTTTCTAATTTCGATTTGTTTTTTTTTTGTAGCTTAATTGTGTTTTGAGTCCATTTTATTTTTGTCAAAAACATTTTATTTTACAACTTCCGTAAATGCAATGTGCCGTAGTTATAACCAATGATCACTGATTACACCGTTTTAGGGGTGAAATTTTCAGTAGTTTATTTTTTGTTGAATTGTGACTATCTAAAATTTATTACCCGTTTTAGGTTTTAAGGCACTTTAAATTTTTCACGAATTAAAAAATGGTTATAGGGTTAAAGGAAATAATACATGTTTCCGACCACTTGTCTCCGTTTCTATTCTCAAAACGAACAGCAGAATAACCTGTAAATTTTCTTGACGATTGAGGGAATTCCGTGAATTCTATAAGAGGCCGAGTTGATGTCTTCATTATTAATAATTACAACTTTTTTTAGAAAACTAAACCATGCATCCTCTGAGAGTAGACAGAATGACTTTTTACCCCAAACTGAACGCGAAGGACCACAATACGGACAAGTGAGTACACGACTTGTGTTTATGAAGATATTACACGTTGAATATATGTATTGACTGCCCCGGTGGCGCAGTCGTACGCAGTACGACTGCCGAGCTGAGGTCTTGGGTTCCATCCCCAGGTTGGGTAAAATGATATTAGGGATTTTCTAACACGAAATGTTAAGTACCAGCCCGGAGTCTGGAATTGTGCCCGGTATTGCGATAGGCTCACCCCCTATAACATCATGGGAAGGAAACACGTTCGGAGAAATGTGGGCGTACTGGTTACACCTCTGCCCACCCCTTCGGGGATTACAGGCGTGAGTGCGTATGTACACGTTGAAATAAAAAAACTTTAAACGGATTTTATCG
Organism: Amorpha juglandis; assembly: GCA_949126905.1. Classification (NCBI taxonomy): domain Eukaryota; kingdom Metazoa; phylum Arthropoda; class Insecta; order Lepidoptera; family Sphingidae; genus Amorpha; species Amorpha juglandis. The sequence goes on from OX421383.1 coordinate 3,110,873, forward strand.
CAGTTTATATATTTTTTTGAGTCAGAAATTCGAAAACTTCTTAGCCTTCGTGGTCTCGGTCGAAGTTCGAAGGACCTGGTTCTCCCCGCGATAAAATCCGTCTCAAATAGTTTTATTTCAAAGTGAGTGCTATTGTCACATTTCCCTTAATTTGTCCTTAATTAAGTATGTAAAGGATAATTTAGTATATGTACGACAACTTTGTGTTAATAAAAGAAATGTAATTTGTCGGATATTGGCATAGTGTAGTGCAGTGTTTCCCAACCTTTTTTAGACCAGGCCATTTTTATGCCCACCTTAACATTTTTTTGTTAAATTTGTCACCGATATCTAGCATTGCATTTAGCATTGCATTTAAATAACCTAAAGCGAAAGGGTTAAAGTCGTGTCGAGTCCATTTTTAAATTGACTGACCCCTTCACTATCAAATTGCCGCCCTGTGGGGCGTGGGCCCCACGTTGGGAAACACTGGTGTAGAGTGATGGTGTAGACAGTTTTTTTCTACAACATGAATGGGCCAATTCGACCTGGCTGTTACCACTGTCCCACAGAAAATCGTACAGTAGCCGCCTGTTATTGCGTTTTGAACATGATTTTGACCTCCTTTAAAACGTCGGATTAAATCGAAATTTTGGATTTGGCATACTTAGCAAGGACCCACGACAATTCAGTATTAAAAAAACTAAAATATGACAAATAAAAATGGTTAAAAAACTAAAAAAACACGCTTTCCAATTCTTTCAAATTCAACTAAAAATAGAAAATAAATTTAAAAAAAAAATAGTTTTTTGTAAAAAAAAACGTAGGGTGTTTTTTAAGATATTATCAAAATGATAATCCTACTCATATCTGTCAATAAAATATTTATAACTATTGACACGATGCACCCCACGCTTTTTTTTTTCAATAATAAACATTTTTTCAGCAAATTTATTTTCTCTTTTTTAGTTGAATTTCCTATAAAAGCGTGTTTTTTTAGTTTTTTTGAACTATTATTTTTTCTGTGTTGTCTAAGCTAGACGCTTGACATAAATACCGCCAAAAGGCAGGATTTCACTATAAGTATTTATTAATTCAGGTTTGACGTAATGGATGAAGAGTATCCAACCACCGCGATAGTCCGCCGTGGGCAGACATTCATCGGGTCAATAACTTTCCAGCGGCCCTACGACGAATCGGAGGACTTGGTGCGACTTAACTTCGATCTTGGTAAATGTCTATATCTTCTTTTTTATTTTTATTTGCTTATGACGACCAAGTCGCTTGCCCGATACTGCTCATAAACAGAAGCAACACTACTCAGAAGTTTGAATAACAAAGCACTGCATGGCTAGACCGCTCGTCGCCACGAGACATGAGATGTTAAGGCTGGACTGCACCATAATAGCAGTTATAGTTGTGGTTTATGTCAAATTTGACGATAACAGTAACGCTGACTTTAACATTTACTGCGGATGTGTTGCACTATCGTATTCCGATACTCCTAGATTCCTTCATTAATTATAGAACCAGGCACATGATATTATTTTGGAGCACAGACGCTTTAGAAGATATATCGGTTTGAAGGTTATAATTGAACCTTCTGACAGCTATTTAACTTAAACAACATCTTTAAAAAGCGAATCTTGGGCGGTTACGGTTAACAGGTAAAGTTATGACGTCATCTAACATTTGTCAAATGGTGCAATTTTTTGGTTAACCAGTACTTTAACATGTTTGTTATTGCTAACGTAAGTTGGTGCAATCCAGCCTAAGTCTCCTAACACTCAGTAGTTTTACTAGGTTCAATGTTCTTTAAGCCCAGACGACCTTAGGTGTACGAGGAAACTACTGCTTATTATTTCGGTCCACCATGTCTCATTATAGGGATAACAACATAATACTTGGCTTAATTAAAAATTAGAAATAATTTTAAAACACTGCTGTTTGTTTGCACAGAGCGTTTGTTTTCGTTTATAGATTTGGTATTAAATTTAAACCAATTTGAAATTACCGGTGGTCGACCTATGCTGTAGACAGGTTTGTCTACAGCATGTCATTTTGTTTGACAAATTCCTACGTTTGTTTACATGTAATATTAATGAACAATTATCTAATCGAATGGATCTGTAAATGGCTTATCCTCTTTTACTACTCCGGTATCTATTTTGCAATTTAACTCTACATCTTTATAACGAAAAAATAAAATAAAAATAGGGAAGAAGCATTAATATAAGCCGGCATGACTCTGGTGACCACCGATAAACTCAATGTTTGTTGGTGGTCGCTGGATTTTTGGATTGCACTACGCTTACCATCAGGTGAAGTGCAGTCACTTTGCCGTGCTAGGATAAAAAAATGACCAGCAAGCTTATGAGAAAAAGGTATTTGTCAAGAACTTTAATTGACCAAATTATGATCTAACAATAATATGTGCTTCTAGGTAATAAGCATCCCATGGGTGTCAAGGCATCCGTATACCTCCGTCGCAACGTCATCGCCGACAAAAACCAATGGACAGCCAATGTAAAAGATATAGTAGAAGACGATAAACGCGTAGTCTTTGAAGTAAGTTAAAATAGATTTACCAACGTAACGAGTAAAATTTTGAGAAGTTATACTTTTTTTAATAGCACAGATCAGCAAAGGAGCTTGTGGGTCACCTGGTAATGATCTCCATGGGCCTTGAACACTCACAAAACTAGAAGAACCATGGATACGATGCGATCTTAAAGCCAGGGAACGTGGAACAGGAAGGGGTCTCTTGAGCCTATGATTATCTCTTTAAGCCTACGAAACGAAAAGCGAGCTACGACTTTACGTCGGTTTTCTATGATGCTGGTGGTAGAATATTCATATCCGGCCGGATAGCGAGCACAGTACACATGGTGTTAAAACTTGCAGAGTAACCCACACACCTTGTGTGGATCGCGTTCCAAAATTAGCCAGTGTATACCCAGTTCTCCCGTGGGGCTTGCGTCGCGACGTGGTGATTGGTTGGGCCGGGTATAGAGGTAAATTCTTGTATCCCTGTGCCTGAATCGGTCATCTGCCATTCTGTCGCAAGCGCCTCGATTTGCTTCTTCTTTTTTTATACTTTTGCATTTATACTGGCTGGAATTGTTCTGGTGACCACAGATAAACTCATTGTTTTTGGTGGTCGCTCGTTTTTTGGACTACATTGCACTTACCAGGTGTAGGGCAGGCACTTTGCCGTGCTCGGAAAAAAAAACATTAGTCATAACCCGGTTGAGCCGGCCCATTCATGCTGCAGATGAAGTATTCACAGCTAGGCTTTACCTTTTAAACCAACATTTTCAACCCTCGGCGAAACGGAGGGGTGTTTAAAAATTCACCTCTTCGTTTCTGTCTCCTTCTCATCGCTTTTTAAAAAATAGAAGATAAAACTCGCCGAATTGATAACTTCCTCCTTTTTTGATATCGGTTAAAAACGACAGTTGGCACCATAGAAAGGGAAACCAACAATTAACACGAATGATAAACTGCATTGTTACAATTCCATTGTTAAAAGTAAAATATCATCATCATCATCAGGCACAAGACGTCCACTGCTGAACATAGGCCTCCCCCAAAGATTTCCAGACCGACCTGTTGGAAGCGGCCTGCATCCAGCGACTTCCTGCGACCTTTATCAGGTCGTCTGTCCACCTTAAGTAAACTATAGTTACTGGTTTTGTCACAAGCACGATTTTTCAATAATATAAAATGTCAACGTCTGCAGTTATTATGTGCTATAATTCTCCGAAGCCCAATAATGAGACCATGATATCTTGAGGATAAATAATCAACCATGTTTTGTTCATAAATGAATAAATTTAATTATTAATCAATCTCGAATATAAATAACTGTTAAAGGGGAAAAAATGTAGCCTGGATTTCCAATTTTAATTATAATATCGGATGTGGCTTATGCCTATAATATGCCCTGTATAAATATATACTAATATAATAAAGCTGTAGAGTTTGATTGTTTGTTTGTTTGAACGCGCTAATCTCAGGAACTATAGGTTCGAATTGAAAAATTATTTTTGTGTTGGATAGTCCATTTATCGAGGAAGGCTTTAGGCTATATAACATTACGCTGCGACCATTAGAAGCGAAGCATCAGTGAAAAATGTTGCAAAAACGGGGAAAATTATTCATATTTGAAGGCTTCCGTTGCTAAGCTACCCAAATAATATTATTTGAAGGCTTCCGTTGCTAAGCTACCCAAATCTATACTAATATTATAAAGCTGTAGAGTTTGATTGTCCTTGATAAACATAGGCTACTTTTTATGCTGGAAAAAGCAGATCACGCGTGCGGAGCCGCGAGGAAAAGCTAGTGACTTAATAATCGTTTTTGTTATGCGAGTATCTCCCTGGTTTGGTGATCCACAGATATTTGTTTCGGTTCTGGGTGTTGTGAGACCGCAAGTCCTTCGTAGTTCCTGACACCCACGATATAGGTTAACCTAGTGTGGGGTCAGGACTATGTGTGTGACTGTTAGGTGTATTTATTTATATGTATCTTACTTAGAAAGACAAACTGTTTATAATTTGTTCGATAGAGTTTAGCTGCAATGTAGTCCTTCCCACTACCTATATAAATTAATTTATGATCTGACAGAATACTCAGTAGGTATGAAATAAACCTCGTCAACGGATAACACTTGTCGCGATTGTTGGGTAAATTTATTTATTATCTACATACATTACAGGCACTATCCAGAACCTCCTTTTAATAAGCGTGTAAATAAGGCCCTGTATATAAAATCGAAGTTGTCGACGAATATGTCTATCTAGGACAAGTAGTCCAACTAGGCAGGTCCAACTTCGAGAGAGAGGTCAATCGTCGAATCCAGCTCGGCTGGGCAGCGTTCGGGAAACTTGGCAAGGTCTTCTCGTCCAAAATACCTCAGTGCCTGAAGACCAAAGTCTTCGACCAATGTGTGTTACCAGTGATGACATACGGCACTGAGACGTGGCCTCTGAATATGGGCCGTATAAGACGGCTCACAGTCACTCAGCGAGCTATGGAGAGAGCTATGCTCGGTGTTTCTCTACGTGATCAAATCAAAAATGAGGAGATCCGTAGAAGAACGAAAGTCACCGACATAGCCCAGCGGATTAGCAGGCTGAAGTGGCAGTGGGCAGGCCACATAGCTCGCAGAACCAATAACCGATAGGGCAGAAAGGTTCTAGAATGGAGGCCACGTACTGGCAAGCGCAGCGTTGGACGTCCACCTACAAGGTGGACAGACGACCTGATAAAGGTCGCAGGATGTCGCTGGATGCAGGCCGCTTCCAACAGGTTGGTCTGGAAATCTTTGGGGGAGGCCTATGTTCAGCAGTGGACGTCTTGTGGCTGATGATGATGATGATGATGATGATATAAAATAATATTTACTTCAATTGAATTGAAGTGAATATTTCTAAGAAACTAAATTATAGGTCATTCGTTTTTTTTTATAAGGTATCAACTCCAGTAACACTGCCTGTGGGAGAATGGAGCGCCTCGGTGGTGACAAGTCTTAAACACTCTTCAGACAAGACCGACTACAATTTCAATGAGAAAATCTACATCCTCTTCAACCCTTGGAATCCCGGTAAGTCTAAACTGACTCAGGACCATCTAGGACACCTAGGGCCTCTCATTATACATGCGGTCTGAGCGAACTATCGAAACTGGTTACAGCCATTGCCATATGCTTATGACAGGTCAAATACAGAACATTTGTTATTAATAAGACCAACTTAAAATTTAAAATTAAGGGAATTTTGGAATAACCGCCGCGCTATAGGCTGGCAGGAAAAGGCACACCAACAAGCATGGGAAAAGGGAGGACATCCTTAAATGAAGGGATTCACGAATTCATATTTCATATTTGCTTGAATGACAAGACAAAAGGTCGCTAGCCTATCGTAAGCCTCCAGTCTCCACGCCTGTCTATAAACAGAAGCCACACAGAACTCTGTATTACAAAGCACTGCATGGCACTGGGCTACGCTCGCCACCCCAAGACAGTCTGATGTATGTTACATCAGTTGGTGTTAAATTGATGAGTCATCACAGGAGAGGGAAGGAAAAACTAGGATCTTCAGTGACTCACCAGCGGTCAGAAATTCTAATACACACCACGTGATGTTCAATAACAGTTACACATTGGTATATCTGCATAATATGATACGGGTTTAATGAGCTCGGAGGTAGGATTTGGTTCTTAGGGTAGGATAACTTAATTTATCGGGCCAGATACCAGGTCACGAACGGCCTAGTTGACCCGGCCCATTCAGACAGTTTTGTCTACAGCATATCTTTACGTTGGTTTTCTGTGAGACAGTGGTAACGACCCGGTTGAGCCAGCCCATTCATGCTGTAGACAAAACTATCTACAGAGTGGTTCTACCACTCACAAATAAATATCTTTGTATAATATTTCTTTTCTTTTATTAGAATATGACCCTGTTTATTTAATTATGTTGTACTTTATTGATTTGTGTTCCTTGTATTTCATTTTTATTAATGACTAGCTTTTGCTCGCGGCTCCGCCCGCGTGATCTGCTTTTTCCGAGATTTCCGGGATAAAAAGTAGCCTATCACCGAAGTCAGCTCATACCCTGTTTGTATACCAAATTTCATCAAAATCGGTTCAGTAGTTTCAGCGTGATTGACGGACAAACATCCAAACATCTAAACAAACAAACTTTCACATTTATAATATTAGTAGGAAGTAGGATAGGATATGTTAACTTAATATTTGTGGCACATGCGGTGTTCACATATAACTAGAGTTGCAATTATTTTCTTTTTACAATGCATTTATAGAATTTAATACATATAATTGTTAACTCCGTTAACCCTTATCTAAATAAATTATTTTCTAGACGACCAAACTTACATGAAGGATAGCAATCTCCTCCAAGAATACGTTCTCAACGATATCGGCAAGATTTGGATGAGTGACACCGAGAGCAGACCATGGTCTTATGGACAGTTTGACTCCGTGGTGCTGCCAGCCTGTATGTTCATACTGAAAAAATCTTCGATTCCATTCCATCAGTGAGTATTTTTGATCTTAATATTCGCCTTGGTCATATCCTTGTCTTTATATTCTAAGGTATTCAGGGATGATGTTGAAGAATTTTAAGTCGGCCAATAATTACAACACCCCGGAATTATGATTAAAATTTCGCCATCATTGTGATGACTTAGCAATTATGGCAGCTATTGTGGTGTAACTAACTAAAGAAACTTTGCTAAAAATAGTTTAATCCTGTCAAATGGTTATGTTACGACCTGATGATAATTTGATTTTGACAAGACTAAAATTATATATCTTACTTAACTTAAATGGCTAAAATCTATAGTTAAAAGGTCTCCTACCACAATCCCGGATAGAAACGGAGCTGCCGTAAGGTCTCCACTAGGGATTGCAATCCCGCAAAGCGCTATCCCGCAATTCCGCTGGATCTCTAGCATGCGCATGCGCAGGTCGTTATGTCGTCGACGAATCGTGCGTAATTCAATCAAATCTGTCAGCATTTTGGCTGAATGATATTTGAAGCAATAAGTGGTTTTAAACTAATATCTTAATGTGGGTTTAAAACAATATCCTAACAAAATGGTGCCATGCGATTTGGTGGATCACCATTGCCTTGTGTGTTGGTCGGCAGGTTGAAACTCGGATGATAAAGATGTTCGTTCACACCTCTTACTTGGTTAATATTTTCGTTTTGTCTTACCAGACAAGGAGATCCAGTCAAATTAGCGCGCGCCGTCTCCCGGATCGTTAATGCGGATGAAGATAACGGCGTGTTGGTCGGACGCTGGGACGGAAAGTATAGTGCTGGTACAGCTCCTTGGGAATGGATGGGCTCTGTGGACATCCTCGACCAGTACATGAAGACGCAAGACCCTGTGCGTTACGGACAATGCTGGGTCTTCGGAGCAATCGTCACCACTGGTATTTTTTGTGTAGCTTATGCCAAAAGAGAAAGTGGGTCACCTGATGGTATGTAATCTCAATTGCCCATGTCCGCCCATCATAGAATCATGGACGCGTTACCGACCTTAAAGGAATAAAGGCTCGGATAAAAAAAAGAATACAGTAGAAATTACATATAGCATCTATACTTCAACTTGACTATAGTAATAACGGATTAACTAAACGCGGTCACAGAATGAATGGGCCGGCTCGACCGGGTTATGTCTAGCACTGTCTCACAAAAAAGCAGCATGCTGTTGTGTTTCGTAAGGTGAGTGAAATTCCTCGTTACCCAAATCGGCGTTCCCAATTCCTAAAAATGGGGTGATTTTTTAAACGTTGGCAATACATCCTTGATTCTCTAGGTATAGTGGGTGTTCATGGGTGGTCGATATCACATACCATCAGATGACTCACTTGCTCGTTTGGCGTTCTCTACTTAATTTAAAACTGACCATTTGTAAAAACTGCAAATTTGATGACCGATCATATCGGTGTGGCTTTTACTTTCTTTAAATACCCGTTAAAATCTTAAATAAATCACTCATTCGTTTCTGTAAATGTAAATGTCTTCAATGTCCTTAAAACCAGAATTCAGCAGTGCTTACACATTGCTGCTTGATGACGCAAATAGATAAAACAGCAGTACCAACTCAGACGGCCTCTCACATATGATGGACTACAATCTAAACCACCACTTGTTCCGTTTGTTTGAATTTCCATATATTATATTGAAATTTTACGATAATAATAATACCGCTAGCCACGGGCCTCTTCCACTGAATGAGAGAGGTTTGATCTTAGTCCAGCACGCTGACCTTACGCGGATTAGCAGTGTTCCCATACATTTGAAATTCTTATGAAGAGCTCAGCTATTCTGATTACCTCTCGTTGTCTATCCTACTTTAAAGCAAGCAAGAAAATGAACGATTGTTACACACGTAACTTATCTAAGTTAGAGGTGCATACTCTTGGGGCTGCGTCCAAACCTACGACTTTCGTCTCGAGAGTCCCCGTGGAGCCATCGCTCGTATTCAATTTTTGCGTATTTATCAACTGTTATGTTCCAGTCTGCCGCGCCCTCGGCATCCCGTCTCGCACGATTACCAACCTGAACTCTGCTCACGACCGCGATCACAGCTTGTCAATAGACATGTACTACATAAATAGCGAGAAATTAGAGCTGAAAGTCGACTCTATATGGAATTTCCATGTCTGGAATGACGTTTGGATGGCGCGCCCTGACTTGCCTCTAGGTACGTGTTTTATCTATAGTATAAATAGTTATAATAAGCCAAAATTGTACATACCACTGAGGTAAGCCAAACACATGTGGCATAAAAACCTATTTCTCTCCATCCCATAAAGGTTGGTAAAGAAACCATACTTCCTCTGATATAATAAGTTTATGAGTAATTACAGGAAGAAAATCGGGGAAAATGGTTTATTACCACCCCGCCCCAGGGAGAAGCGGTTATGTTGGACCCACCAGTCGACCCAGTATAAAGCTATCTGGGAGAGATGCTAATCATCTGGGCGACTGCTGAGCCGAGTCCCTAACACTATTTGCATTGTACACCGTACACCGGCAATACTAACTAAAAACCGCGCGGTGGTCTTCCGCTCTTCTTCTTCTCCGGTCCCGTGATATCCTTATGGTTATGGATTGCTGCCGAAATTATCCCTGCGCGGTACCGCCTTGCGGCCAGTTTTCTTTTGGACTAAAGGACGCTCTCAGCATCAACGTCAGCGAGTAGGCCAAACACCCGAGCTGCCGTCCATCACGAGATCGCACATATAAAGGTACGAATGGGCGCCTCTACGCACCCCCCACTGCGCGCCCATAACGCCAGATTAGTCTCCGTCCAATTAGTCTTCTCATAAAACCAGCAGAGAATACCGTGGCGGAATTCTCTAAACGCCTTCTGTCTACAAGCCGGGAACACTACCTAACCTAACCTAATAATTCATTCACATTTTCCAGGCTATGGTGGCTGGCAAGCCTTAGACTCGACTCCTCAGGAGTTGTCCCAGGGTATGTCCCAGTGCGGACCAGCTCCAGTGGAAGCCGTCAAGCAAGGAGTGATCGGCCTCGACTACGATGTGGCCTTCGTCCTGTCGGAAGTTAATGCTGATGTATTACGGTGGATGAAGGATCCTGAGGCTGAGGGTGGATACTCAGTAGTTGAAACGGATGAAAACCAGTAAGTAAGGAGTAGCAACTTTGAAATAGATAGATCGATGGTAAATGATGATGACAGCCTCTGCGGTACAGTAGGTGAGTAGCCAGCTGTGAAACGAAAGGCCGCGCGTTCGATTCCCACACCGAGACAAATATTTGTATGATCTACAGATATTTGTTTCGGATCTGGGTGTTGTGAGATCAAAAGTCTCTCGTAGTTCGTGGGACCCAAGACACAAGACTCGTATTTTACTGTGGGGTCAGGACTATAGGTGCGACTGTTGGGTGTATTTGTTATTATTTTTCAAATACCCAGACGGCTTTTAGCATACGAAGGACCTCCTAGTAATTCAAAGTCCTCTTGGAAATTTAATATCATAATCGGTAATACTAAACTGGTATAACTCAACGGGGAGTGGTACGGATTGTTGAGACGATAGTTTATATACTTTTATAATACAGAGGTAATATTATTATTTACGTTACTCACTTTTCACAGTATTGGCCGCAAGATCCTTACCAAAAAACCGATCATGTACGACCCTGAAGGTAACGAGGATCAAGAGGATATCACGAATCTGTACAAATACAAAGAGGGCACCACATCAGAGAGACTCGCGCTGATGAACGCAGTACGACGTTCGGAGAAGGCGATGAGGTTGGAACCATCCATATTTGATCCACATCACAGCCTCCGTAGCGCAGTGGGCGAGTAGCCGGCTGTGAAGCGAGAGGCCGCGAGTTTGATTCCCTCGCCCAGACAAATGTTTGTTTGATCCACGAATACGTATTTTGGGTGTGGATGTTGTGGGACCGCAAATCCTTCACAGTGACAGACTACCCACGACGCAAGACTCATATCTTACTGTGGGGTAATAACACCCAACAGTCACACACATAGCCCTGTGTGTGACTGTTGGGTGTTATTATTATTATTCAACCCACAGAATTTAGAACATTTTATATTCGACCTACAGAATTTAGATACATTTTATGTTCGACCCACAGAATTTAGATACATTTTATATTAGACCCACAGAATTTAGATACATCTTATATTCGACCCACAGCATTCAGACACATTTTACATATTTAACCGATGTGTCCAGATACTACGGTCTGGTGAGTGAGTTGAAGAAAGACGTTACGTTCAAACTGAGGGAACTCGACACGGTGTTCTACGGCGAGAACTTCACAGTAGCTATAGACATACAGAACAATTCTAACGAGGTAATCATTTATGCATTATACCAGGCACGATTCGAGACTCCGGGCTGATACTAAGCATTTCGAGATAAAAAAAAATCAATATCACTTTTACCTGACCCGACGATTCTTAAGAAGTTTCACTTCAAAAACTGAAATAATATTATTAATAGTTCATACCAAGTTCAAGTTGCCCAATTTTTTGTTTCGATCACAGAAGTTCTACAAACCGCCTTCATACGATTTCCACTACCCCCTAGAATCACCCTACAAGGGTCCCTGCTAATGGGTTACTGACCACCCTTGTAGTATATTTATTATTATGATGTTAGGTTTGAGGTAGTAGTAATACACTGGAAGGTATAGATATAGATACTTATGGAAGGTGGACTATTTAAGTCAACATCAAATCAAAATCTTTATTCATCATGTAGGCTAAGAAAGCGCTTATGTCAGGTCAAATGCAGAATATTTAAGTCATTAATGGTGCTGCCACACCGATGTTATAAAATGTTAACAAACATTTTCTAACTTTAAAATTGTTACATTTTGTTAAGAATTGTTAGATGTTTTAAGTGCTCCCACACCGGCGGAAAATGTTTGCAAACATTTTCTAACATTTTTTAACATTTTCTAACATTTTATAACATTTGAAAACATGACATCGGCCCTTCTTCTTTGACGGCTTCTTTGACGGCGCCGCTCTCAAAAGTACCGCCGCCCGCGGTTAAAGAATGTTCAAAAATGTTACAAATTGTTAAGAAATGTTTACTAAATGGTGCTGCCACACCGATGTTATAAAATGTTATACAACATTTGTTAACAAACATTTTCTAACATTTTATCACAATGTTAGATAATGTTAATAAATGTTTAATGTTAGAAAATGTTATATAACATTTTATAACACCGGTGTGGCAGCACCATAATAAGATTAAATTAAGATTATGAGAACTTTGGAATAACCGCCGCGCTATAGGCTGGCAGGTAAAGGCACACCATCAAGCATGGGAAGAGGGAGGGGATCTTTAAATGTAGGAATTCACAGACTAGGGTGGAGGATATGGCAATCGGGACAAGGGCAGGAGGGAGCAGGATAAATGAAAAATGTTTCCAACTCCTCCCTAACCTATCTGAAGTGTATTTATTTTTAAGTGTATTTAGAGTGTGTTTTATGTTTGTTAGGTTATGTTATGTTATTGAGTGCAGAAGGTTGTAGTATGTGTTGAGTGTTTTTTTTTCTTTTTTGTGGGGCTCTTTGCCCCACTCTCGTCTCTCTGATATTATTATTTAGAGATTTTCCCATGTGTAAATTCTCTACATCTTTTATTAGAAAAACCCCATAATAATGCAAAATAAAATGTATATATAAAATACATAAGGTAAAAGTATAAAAAGTGCACACATAGTTGTGCTTGTCTGCATTATTACAGCTATATAAGAAGTACAGAGACACGTAGAATCAAAAGTAAAAAAGCAAACAATAAAAAACATACATTAATGTAAGACAAATCACACATATTGTGCTTGTCGGTGTCTCTGTACTGTCTATGTTGAGTGATTTACAGACGTACTAAATATGAGTTAGGTTTGATTTGTTTTGTTCTGCCATTTTAAATTCATCCAGAAAACTTACTCAATTTAGGTTTGAATAATTTATGTTATAATGTATATCAAATTGATGCAGGGCCGTAATATAAAGGCGATGTTGTTGGCAAAAAGCATCTTCTACAATGGCACAAACCCAGTTCAAGTGAAGAATAAAGAAAGCGAGATCTATGTAGGGCCACATAAAAGTAAGATTTATTGTTGATTATTTGCCCTAATGATTAAAATGTTTTTTTGGATTGCAAATCACAATTTTTGTGCAAGGACCAACATTCTTTGAGTGGTAGAGTTAAGATGTAGACAGTTCTGTTTACAGCATGAATGGGCCGGCTCGACCGGATCGTTACCACTGTCTCACAGAAAACCGACGTAAAGTAGCGGCTTGCTGCTGCGTTTCGTGTGGTGAGTCAGATATCCGGAGGCCTAAATCCCCCTCCCCCCCCTTCCCAATTCCTAATTATCCCTTTCCATTAAGGTCAGCAACGCGCCCATGATTCTTCTGGTATTGAACTAGTAAGGAACGAGTCACTATGGTGGATTTTTCACCATGTGTACAATTATCGATATCCATAACGATGTTATTATTTGTAGAGGAAGTCATCAACATGATGGTGAAAGCTGAGGATTACTTACCGAAACTGGTGGAGTACCACAACATAAGGGTATATGCGATGGCGATCGTTAATGAGACAAAGTACGCGTGGGGTGCTGACAAAAACTTCCAAATTGTCACACCTAAGATTAAAATTAAGGTACAGTAATACCATTTATTTAATGGGCTTCGGTCATTTTTGTATATTTCGAAAATCCATCTACGAGTATATCTAATGGTTAGTGGTCCACATCGTGTTAAAGATTTCAAGCCGCTCGAAAGCCTCCGACTTGGCTTAGCGACTGCTGTCAGTTGATAACAGCCGGAACCGACTTTTTACGTGCCCTCCGAAACACGGAAACGTTCAGTTGATATACCACTAAGTGGTCACCCATCCATAGACTGACCGCGCCAAGGGTTGCTTAACTCGCTGGTTGTTTTCCGAGTAGTGAGTGCAATTGGCTATGTGCGCTTCAGAGCGCATTAAATACACATTGATCATGATCTCGCGTTTGCAGAAGAGCGTCGTGAACAACAGTCATACGTATAATTAAGCTATTTTTTACCCAGAGAGAAAACATTAACGGAAGGTTACTTAAAAATCGGTATTCAGTTTAGTACTTGCTGGTGGTAGGACATTCATATCCGCCCAGATAGCGACCACCGTAAACATGGTCTTAAAACCTACAATAGTGACGCAAACACCTTGTGTGGATCGTTCCAGGATCAACCAGTGCATATCAGGTTCTCTCGAGGGTCTAGTGAGATGAGTTGATAGGTTAGGACGGTTAAGGGGTGCATCTTTGTGTCCCTGTGCCTGCGTCGGCCATTTGCATGTCCTATCACAGGTCCCTCGATTTGTTTTTTCCCTCTTCGGAGTGCGAAAAAGCATTTATACAGGCCGGCAAGATTCTGATGGTTGTTAGTTTTGCTTTTTTGACGGGACTGCACTTATCATCGGGTGCTGTGCAGTCACTTTGTCGTGTTCAGATAAAAAAAAAACAGATTTTAATAATATTCCAGTGTAGTAAGCTTCTCCTCAACCAGCCAGCTACGGTGGAACTATCCTTGAAGAATCCCCTGGATAAGCCGCTGACTGATTGCGAGTTCCGACTAGAAGTGTCAGGCATCGCTATCAGCACGCTACGTGTGGTCGCAGACGATGCCGAGCCTTACGAAACAGTCACCGCAAACCTGAAGATAACGCCTACTGTAAGACGAGCGATATAGTTAAAAGTTGATTAAAAACAGGCCAACGTACCTATATTAAGCTCGACGAATTGTGCTTCAGTTGTATCTGTGCCTACACCTTGCTCGATACAGGCGATATGTTAAGTTTCTTATGTTTGCATGGATATAACCAACTTTTCAACTACTGTATCCACAGTCCGCCGAGCTTTACGGGCCATGGTCATGCCAATCCGCCCATCACCGTACCAGAAACAAATTCCAATGCTGAGTATCTTATGTGTGTACAGTGTAGCCATTCTTCATTTCTTCTGTAGCCATTGCATCCGAAACTAATGGTGGTAATCCAAATCTCTAACACTCATATACAGGGTTATTTTTAAAACACTAACAACCTCGCAGGAGTAGATTCCTAAGGTCATTTGCTACTACTTTTGTTCTACGACTTTTCATAATTTGTTAGATTTTATTCTCATACAAAAATAATTATGAATTTAATTTCCGTCTTGAATGTTGCCTACGCTCTGCGCGCATCGCAGATTACGTAATACACGCGGGCGCGCGCGTCAGTTTAATGACCGGCCGCGCCGTATCGATCGATAATACCTACACCCAGCTGTCAGCTGATTTCACTATTGCACGCGCGCGAGCGCGCGTCGGGTCGTTCGTTTATGACTGAAACGTAGAGTGTAGACGTACGAACACAAACACTACACAACAAAAACTTGTAAAATCATTTTTTTTCTTATGTATTGAGTTATGTCCAAACTCGTAGAACAAAAGTTGGTCCTTATGGGGTCAACTATATGGCCCTGCGAGGTCGTCAGTGTTTTAAAAATAACCCTGTATATCTCACTTCACAGATAATAGGGTTGTTTCCAGTGTTGAATAATGTACATTATATTATACGCAACAGAAAATAATACAAAAACGAAACCCTTTTACTAAAACACAGTGGAAATCGGTTCAAAAATGAATTGGCAATTATGATTTTTAATATTGGTATGAGCAAAGTCGCGTAGTGGCGACACCTCACTATATCGCTCCCGCTCATGCACCGTATAAGCCATTTTACACAGTGAAGTTTGCGTTTTCTGTTATTTGACAAGTGCCCCCTCCATCAGATTTGAATGGCTTCTAATTTATTTTGACGGTATAATGAAATTCATTCTGTAACACGTTTTGGATAGCGTAGCTTATTGATTTAAAATAAATCAAATCAACTACTCTGAGTGATGATTGGTCTCATTACGTAAAGGATTATACTTGTGTGTCAACTAGCCCTAGAATGCAGTCTTTCTAAGCCTTTAGGCTTTGTTAGGCTTGACAGCCTTCTGTGAAACTGTGTAACTAGAGTATTACAGCTACGCTTTTATGCAATTAAATTAATTAATTAAATTATGGTTTCTTTGTTTGCAGAAAGTAGGCAAGATCCATTTCATCGCTACGTTCAAATCAGCCGAGTTGAAGGGTATCAACGGAGCTGCTCATGTCGAGGTGCGCGACGGAGTACATCATGTTATTGTATAGAATTAATTTTCTTATCAGGAATTGCCATTATAAATTGTATTTTCTAAGGATTCTAATGATTTTATTAATGATTAATTGATGATTCTGAATGAATTTTACGAATGTTAGTCCGGAGAGGTTTTAAACGGAATTAAAAGTTTACGGTACACGTCAAATACATGAAAATTAACATTAATAAACATAGTTTAAGGGCTCGTTGAATAAGTCGTTTATTCATAAAAAAACATAAAATGTTTAAAACTTCCATGGTCGGCATTTACTTTTATTATTTTAATTAAACATTGTTAAACTATAATCATGCATTTATATCTAAGTTTAAGCAATTGTAGTATTCTATCTAGATATAGATTTAAAGTTGTATGTTTTTACAAAACTTTCAAGCGATATAATAAAACTTTATTTTTAATATCTGTGATTGATTTCATGTAAAAAAGTTCTTCATTTGTAATGTTTACAACTGGCAATCTCGCTGTCCGTACGAAATATAACAGCAAAGATGCCCCTTCAGATCAGTTCTGTGAGACGGTGGCGCTACATTAGTGGAGCTGGCCCATTCATGCTGTTCATAACTACTACTAACTGCCTACAGCATGACTCTGCCGTTTTGACTGCGGCCCTACATTAGTAGTTTATATTCAGCCTTGCGGCTCGCAACACGCTAGGTGTGTTTTTCGGCGGGAAACAATTCCATTTACGGATTACATTCTCATTTTCGAGGGAGGAGAGATGGTTATACCGGACTCAACAGCCTTCCGACCCACTTGTTTACGCAAACGCTGAATTAGGCCGCTAAGAAGGCCACCAGGGCTAATCCGTACATGAAAATCCGTGGTGGCCTTCTTCGGTGCCATTAATACGGTCCTGGGGGATCCTCAGTGTACTCTGCATTGATGCCGGTACTACGCCTTGCGGCCCGTCTCTCAAGGGATTCTGAAGTGGTACTCTGCTGACTAGACTCTGGTGGTGGTAGGATATTCGTATCCACCCGGATAGGTGATACCGTACAAATAGTGTTAAAACCTGCCATAGCGACCCACACATCTTGTATGGATTGTGTACCAGGATCAGCCAATGTATATCCGGCGCTTCCGAGGGGCTTGCGACATGGCTTGATAGTTGGTTGGGGCTTGTATATGAGACTATCCCGCCCACACACCCGCCACTGTAACTCCTGTGCACCAGGATCAACAGTGGCACGCATTTTTGTTGACACCGAGCAGTGAAGCTCGGCGAGTCTCTGGGATTGCCTAAATGTCTTTGTCCCGCAACGAAATTAATCAGATGGAAGGTTAGGGAGGAGTTGGAAATATTAATTGTCCACTTCCCTCCATAGCAAAGCGGGAGACAAAATAATGAATTGAGGAGGTATTAACCTCAAGTGTAAGGACATTTACAACTGGAGACGCCAGATGCAAAGCACCACGGATGTCATTAAGTGGGTCCTATCACGCGAGCTGTTGTACTTGATTCCAATAATAGGTATGGCAAAAACTCCACAAGATCCATATAGTATACAGCTCCAGATGTTATTTGCATACTGTCTAACATAATGTTGCGTTCATGTTGCCAGAGACTACACTCCCAAAGAATATGATGTGCGGATTGCTCGTACCGGCAGCTGAGTGTAGAGCATGGGCACACAGGCGAATCAACCAACCTAAATGAAAACAGTTTTAACTTAAAGTTGCCATGACCCGTGAGAAATTGGGAAACACAATGATCAACTCCTAGCACAGTTTTTGTTAGACGATCGCGAACCGACGGAAAGTACTGATACAGATGCCGTCCCTTAGTAGAATTATCCCATCGCCATTGCCATTCGTTTAGTAGATCGTTGTAATTTTCGGAGTACGATTTGAAAAGTCGACTGATTCTTAATAGCTCCCGTGACGTAACAAAACTTTTGTCCATATTTTCTTTCGTAGAGATTTCGAAATCAAAATTGCAATTTGGTACTATAAAATTCCTATTGACTTCATACAGGGCCGTAACATAAAGGCGTCGTTGTCAGCAACCAGCCTCTTTTACAATGGTGTAAGAGCAGACATGGTGAAGAAAGTGGAAGACAAGATCTTTGTGGGGCCACAGAAAAGTAAGATTTTGTTATTTGTATTTCCGAAGGAATGCAGGAATAAATGGAGGAATCCATGTTTTAATTTAACTTCCCGAAGGTAACAAGCGTGTGGTCAATATTAATATTTTGAGTTAATTTAAGATAAAAAGACAAAATGGTGAAGGTAATAAGGAATAATAATAATAATAATACAAGGAGGTAGGCCTCTCCTATGCGAGGGTCCATCTGGTTTGGTTATGATATCCGTTGATTATAAAACAAAACTGATGTCATAATTTGCAGAGGAAGTGATCAGCATCGTAGTGAAAGCTGAAAATTATTTGCCGAAGCTGGTTGAATACGGTTACCACAATATATTAGTGAAAACTATATACAAATCGGATAAGCCGTTTCTGAGATTATCGTGCACAAACGCACAGACAAAAATTCTAACAGTCATTGTATGGGTTGCTATTGCGTTGATAAAGGTCCCCAATAATATTTTTTCTCATATATCTTCCATGTACAGACAGCAATCCGTTTTTTAAAATAATGCACTAAAAAATAATAGTTTTAAAAAACTAAAAAACACGCTTTTATAGAAAGTCTAATTAAAAAATTAAAAATAAATTTGAAGAAAACAATGTATTTTATTGTAAAAAAAAGCGTGGGGTGCTTTTTAAGATACTATCTAAATGATAATCCTTCTACTCATATGTGTCAATATAATATTGATTACTATTGACACCATGCACCCATTTATTTTCAATTTTTTAATTAGACTTTCTATAAAAGCGTGTTTTTTAGTTTTTTAAAGCTATTATTTATTTTTCATTTTTTAGTTAAAATATAAATATATTGTAGCAGAGAGTATAATTTTAATTTTAAACCCGAATATCAAAAAAGCGCCATCTATTGACACTATTAGATACTACGATATTGCCTATAATTAACGAAGATCCAGAGAGTACAATTTTAATTCCTAAGCCGAATATCAATAATTAATTAAATAAAATTATTATTTTATTATTATTATTATTAAATTATTTTTTTTCTTATCAAATTAGTGTATTGTCATCGGTCCTCGATAAATCTACCAAGTTTGAACGAAATCTGACCGTTTAAAGTGGGTCAAAATCGCGCCCAAAGGAGTCGGTTACAAATATACAAACAAACATACAGGTGAAGTTAATAAAAAGCGTGTAAAAAACGAAACAAAATTAAAATAACCTTTAAACAAAGTAAATTCTACTTAAAATACTACATTATGAGCTGAAAGCTTCAGTTAAATACCCGCATTTAATTTCGTTGCAAGCGAACCCCATACATTTTCTTTCGGTTTATAAGTTTCAATTGAACACAAACACTTATCAAGGGACACTTGGGTTTTAAGACGAATATAACGATACCTTAATTGTCGAAATCCATCTTGGCGTTTGGGAGATACGAGGCAATAAAGAAATTTACAAACAAATATCCATACATACAAAATACGCGCGAAAAACATAATCCGTCCTTGGCAGTCGGGTGAAAAATGAAAATTTTACAAGTAATTTAAAGCCGCGTTCGGAGACCCGCTTGATATTCAAATTAAATAAGATAGCGTTTTCTGTTTCAAAAAATTCGGCATGTAACGTGAAATTTATGATTTTTTTAGTTCAATGACGACCTAGTTCTCAAGCAACCATCGACAATAGTCCTATCCCTGGTGAATCCCCTGGAGCGGCCGCTGACTGGATGCGAGTTCCGTGTGACGTCATCAGGTATCGAGGGCAGGACGCTGCGCGTGCCCGCGGCCGACGCCTCGCCTCGCGGGACCATCACCAAACAGCTTCCGATACTACCCAGTGTAAGTGTTGGGAAATTTGAACTGCTTGATCAAACTGCCTCGGTGGCGCACTTGTATTGCGCATGCGGTATGACTAATATGCTAAGGTGTCGGGTTCGATCTCCAGATTGGGTAAAGTGATTTTGGGATTTTCTATCGCGAAATGCTTAGTATCAGTCTAGAGTCTAGCATTGCCAGGTATGGCGATAGCTTCGCCCCCTATTACATCATGGGTCGGATATGATAGTGGCAGAGTCACGTTGTAGACAGTTCTGTCTACAGCATGAATGGGTCGGCTCGACCGGGTCATTACCACTGTCTCAAACAAAACAGACGTAAAGTAGCGACTTGCTGCTGCGTTTCTTATGGTGAGTGAGATATCCGGAGGCCCAAATCCCTCTTCCCTTCCAAATCCCTAATTATCCCTTTCCCTTGAGCCGGCAACGTCCCCATGACTCTTTTGGTATTATGGGCGTACATAAGGTGGAGATCACTTACCATCAGCTGACCCTTGAGCCTTGACCCTTAAACTTTTTTTTTTTTTATCCTGGCTCTGCAAAGTGACTACGCTACACCTGATGGGAAGTGTAGCGCAATCCAAGAATAGTATCGACCAACGATAAACAATGTGTCCATCGTCGGTCGGCAAGATCATGCCGGCCTGCCAAAGGGCCAAAGGGAGGGGAAGGAAAAAGGGATGGGATGAGGGTTAGGAGAGGCAAGCCCCCTGGGGAGAACCGGATATACACTGGCTGACCCTGGAACGCGATCCACACGAGGTGGGCCACTATGGCAGGTTTTAGCACCAGTGTACGGCGGTCGCTATCCGGTCGGATACAAGTATCCTCCCACCAGCAACTTGCACGTTTGCCGATCTTGTTAAAAAAACTTCACTTTTCTGTGAGACAGTGGTAATGCGCTCGAGTAGGTCCACTCATGCTGTAGACAATACTGTCTACAACGTGGCTTTACCACATAAAGAAACCTTACTCCTTAAATGATAGCTATGACTCCGGGGCTGTCTAAGGTCAAAGTATAATTAATTTCGTCTAAAATTCCTTCACTTAATTTTGAACCTCACTCGCAAAATGGGCTTGTACTGTGTGAAATGTTAAGCCTCATCTAATTGTAATATCACAAGGTGGTAGGTTCTTCGTATGCGATAGGCCGTCTGGGTTGCTACCACCGCTTTGTCTGTTTCTGCCGCCAAGCAACAGTGTGTAAGCACTGTTGTGTTTCGGTTTGAAGGCCATTGAAGCCAAAGAAATTACTGGGAATTATGAGTATTTGATTTGATTTGAAGAGCGCAGTTCAGTGCCATGCAAGGCTTTGTAATTAAACGTTCTGTGTGGTGTTGCTTCTGTTTATAGGCAGGCGTGGCGCTTACCATCAGGAGAGCTCCTTGCTCGTCTCGTCATTTAATCAAATAAAAAAAGTTTTCTGTATTCTCGCGAATTTCGTACGAGAAACTCTTCACATCTAAATGTAGCTTTAGACCTCCTACAGACATGCTGAATTCTTGTTTCCTTTTACAGAAACTAGGAAAAATCAACTTCGTGGTGACATTCAGGTCCGTCGAGTTGAAGGACATCAACGGAGCTGCCAGTGTTGAAGTGCTTGAGGGATAACATCATTTAATAAATATATTTTGTTGTCATCAATTGCAGTGACAATTTATATAATGATTTCTTATGTTTACGCGAATATTACACATTGAAATAAAACTGATTTTAACGGATTTTATCGCGGTTCTTTATTAATTTTGATCCCGACGTTTCGGTCGGCAACACGTGGTCGATGGAGATCACTTACCATCAGGTGACTCACTTGCTCGTTTGCCGGCCTATGCTAAAAAAAAAGTCGTTTATAAATTGCATACGGGGTTGAATAGGGGGTCAGTGGGGACGAAACTTATTGAGAACATTACGTAGGTGGATCCATCAAAATGCTAACTCAAGCTTAATTATTGACCAAAATGTATAACAGTTTTTTCTTTTTTAGTTTATTACAGTTTATACAAACGAATTTTGTTCCTATTCACCCCCGCATCCCTATTTACCTCGTGTTATTATATAGATATTGTCTCTAACTAATGCCGGAGTATTTAATAAGTTAGAATATTAGCAGATAGCTGACACCGACGTTAGGTACTTTACAAATAAAATTCAGGTCAGTCAGGTCACTCGTCGGTTTAAACCCTTAGTTCCCAAAGTGGTCCCCCAGGGGTCCACGGGAGACACGACGGGGATCTACGTTGGCGTGACAAAAAATGGGGTTCACAATTCATAAGCGGAGGACCACGAAAATGTATCTGCTTTCGATAGTGAAGAAATAAAATGTTGGTTTAACTTCACCTATCAATGTAGGCAGATAATGTTTTAAGAAACTCAGCGACTGTTACTTGTAAAAAATTGTATTCCATATTCAGTACGTGTCGAGACTTTTTTGACATCCACTCACAGCACGATCAATTAATTAACCAACCAATCAATTCTCACTTTTTGAAGTGATAACTTCTTATGGGAGGGTGAATCGAAACGTTCCGTAACGCGAGCGGTCCATCGACCAACCAGCGTTAGCCGACTTCCCTGGAACATCGATTATTTCGAAGTCCCAGGTGGCGTCACACAGTGACCAGTCAGCATGGACCGGACTTCAACCAGACTTTGACCGGACTTCAACCGGACTTTGACCGGACTTTAACCGGACTTTGACCGGACTTCGATCGGACTTTGACCGGACTTTGACCGGACTTCGACCGGACTTTAACCGGACTTTGACCGGACTTTGACCGGACTTTAACCGGACTTCGACCGGACTTTGATAGGGCTTTGACCAGATTATGACAAACTTCGACAGGACTTTAACCGGACTTAGACCTTGACAGGGCTTTGACCGTATTTTGACAAGACTTTGACTAGACTTTAACCGGATTTTGGCAGGACTTTGACCGGTATTTGACCGGACTTTGACCGGATTTTGACAGGACTTTGACCGGTATTGGACCGGACTTTGATAGGGCTTTGGCCGGATTTTGACAAACTTTGACAGGACTTTGACCGGATTTTGACAGGACTTTGACCGGTATTTGACCGGATTTCAACTGGATTTTAACCGGACTTCGACCGGACTTTGATAGGACTTTGACCGGATTTTGACAAGACTGACATTACTTTGACCGGGCTTTGACCGGATTTTAACAAGACTGACATTACTTTGACTGGACTTTAACCGGATTTTGGCAGGACTTTGACCGGACTTTGACAGAAGTTTGACAGGGCTTTGACATGACTTTGACCGGACTTCGTAACGTAACGCGTTACGGCGCCACTCTGGCTTCCCTTTCTCTCACGCATAAGGCAGTAGTAGGCAGGCTCCTCCGCTCTCACTTTAACCCACATTAGTTTAAGTTATCACTTCTGTCGAGCGTCCCGAGACGCACACTTTTTTTTTTCGAAAGTTATTCATTCGTGATTGGAACTCAGCCGCAACGCAATTTCCATAGTTAGATCTAATCTTCACATTTTTGTCGAATTTTGGGGAAAAGGTAGAAATGTAGCTGCAGAGGGTCCACCGGAACCAGGTAAATTCTGAAAGTAACAAACAAACGATTTGGTGAATAATTTATGATATTATTGTAGTATTATAGTAGTATGAGCTAAAACGGTTAAACAATTGATTGATAACTCTTTATTGTACACCACTAATAAAATTTACAAAAGGAAAAAAAATATATTTACGAACATATGTGTAACCATCGGCGGTCTTATCGCTGAAAGCGATCTCTTCAAACACTCTTCTTCTGAATTTTTTTTATCTAATTACTAGGAAAGACGAGTGGTTTTTTCCGATACGAACATATTTCTGAGGAAAGACATGTTCCAATGACTTTGAATGTTCCGAGGAATTTGAAGAGGTATATTGCAAATATATTGTTATTTGCGTGGCGTGAGGTATCGATGTGTGTGTTTACAATAACAACTGAGTGTTTGTACGGCGTACGTCAGGTTCACAAGGATCGATTTTAATTGATCAATTTCTAAACTCGATGCGATTTGAACTCTCTGCACAGACATACAATCTAATTTATCAAAAAAGTTACAGCTTTCGTTGATGGAATGTTCTCGTTTTTTTTATCCTAGCACGCCAAAGTGACTGCACTACACCTGATGGTAAGCTTAGTGCAATGCAATCCAAAAAACCAGCGACCACCAACAAACAATGAGTTTATCGGTGGTCACCAGAGTCATGCCGGCATGTATAAATGCTTCTTTGTTGCTATTTATTTGTTGCTAATTATTTGTTGCTTAACATGTTAAGCCCCAGGATCATCCGAATTTTATCTTTCATAAATGATGCAAATATTGAAGCAAAAAGATTATTTTGCCACATAAGGACGTGCTAGACGATATCTTTAAATAATAATATATTAGTAATAGTATATCAGGAACTTTAGGCACTTATTAGGATTCTGGCCGGACTTCGAAAACGTCAGGATTTTGAATAATAACTTCAAGTTATGAAAAAAGTTATTTGAGAGAATTATTACTTACATACATACGCACCCGCGCCTGTAATCCTTGGTTACCTCTGTGTAACCAGTATACCCACATATCACCGAACGTATTTCCGTCCCATGATGTCATAAGGGATCAGCCTATCGCCATACCGGGCACAATTCTAGACTCCGGGCTGATGTTGAGCATTTCGTGATAGAAAAGTCCAATATAACTTTACCCGACCCAGAGAGAGGAGCTGCGCCACCGAGGCAGTCTCGAGAGACAATTATTCTCTTCCTGAAACTTTTATTTGAATAAATAATAATAAAGCCAAATACGAAATGTACGAAAGAGTAGGTACGAAATAATTTAAAACATCAAAACAACATGTAATTCATATTTATTGTATAGGTACGTTTATATTGTGAAATCCCCACATGTCTTTCCTCTTAGTACATAGTATGATTTATTTTCAGTAGGATTTTTTTGTCGCCATTTACCATCCACTTTTTAAAAATCTACAGAAGATATCGACAGTTAATCCTTGTTACAATAAGTTTAAAGATGGACATTGCAGTTACGGTTTGTTTTTTATTGTAAGCGGCGATAGCTCAGCTGGGAGTGATACGGACTGTTAAGACGAAATCAGCAGTTTCGAAACCAGCCGTGAGACGTTCTAGTCTCTGACTTTTCAAATTTATCGCTTCCTTTATCGGTGAAGGACATGCTCAGCATTGGGTCCTGTATAATAGAGCTAGTATTAGTACCTAAACGGTATTTAGTAAATAAAGAATCTTCTTCATTGAGTTTTTATACATGGTGTTAATAAAAGGCAAAATTATTTTTTTTTGAAAAAAAACCCACGACGGTTAAAATGTTATTGAAAAAGGATAAAATAATTTTAAAAAAACCCGACGTAAATAATTAATATGACGAGTGATAATTTACGTAAAGTTCGTCTGGGGTTACCATTTAATGAACAAGTTTTGTAGTTGTTATAGTTTACTCATTAATATTTTTATTTTATAATTTAAAATAGTGATGGCAGCCCCCGACGAATTTTACGTAAATTATCTCTCGTCACATTAATTATTTACGTCGGGGGTTTTCTATTTTATTTTATCCTTTTTCAATAACATTACCTTATTTACCATATTTTATCCTTTTTCAAAAAACCCACCAAAAACCCACGACAGTTAACGTGCAGGAAAATGCCGTGCTCGGATTTAAAAAAATCTCATTTCCTTGGTACTCCGTTATCAATTCTTAACGGAATTTATATAGGGCCATATCGAATCCAAAAACGTGTACCACGCAGACGCACTTCTTTTTTAAATATGGAATTCATAAAGTAAAATTCAAATGAAATAAGTTAGAAACAAAGCAAGGCGTGACAATAATATATTTTAGTACTTATTGATAATTAAGGCAGTTATAAATAAAATAAAATTCCCATTATTATCCCTTAATCGGATACGAGCTACTCGCGGCGATATGTTGGGATATTCGGCTAATTCTGGTTAATTATAGTCTAATTATGATATGTAAATATAAAGGGGAATGCCCATCTCCCATACAAAAAAATGCCCAAGATGAACAAAAATGAATTATACACCAATTTGTAGTTAAAATCAAAGTAAATCTATTACAATTAAAATGTCTATCCAAAAACTTGGAGGAAGCTGGTTAAAAACATTTTGCCAAAAATATATTTTAGGTGTTGAAATTGGGATCTGACAAGTACAAATATGTATCGGTCATTTAAATAGGTTAAGGATATATCAACATTCATAGATAAAACAATGAGGTATTATATTGGAGCGGACGTCGAATCGGAAGCAAAAAGTTTGGAACATACGAATAACTTAAACAGAAAAATTATCTGTCAAATACGACTTACTGCTTGTATTTACTAATGCCAAATTCGACATTCATGTACATTTACGACAATCAAATTAAATACTATAATAATAATTAGAATACTTTTCCCCTAGTGTGTAAAACTTGAGAATAATACAAATAGTCTTATTTTAATCTAAATAGATTATATGACTATTTGAAGTTTCTGTTCATTTCCAGGCATTTTATGGGCGTTCCCCTTTATAAATCTTCGCGGGTGTTTTGATTTTGACAGTCAATGACAAACAATATATATTTTTTCTTTTACCGCCACTAAGTACTATCAATCAAAAGTTTAATAATCGTTCTAGTAGATAAACAACAATAAATGGAGGTGGCGTTCAAATTTTACTTTTTTTTCTAAAAACATATCGATCGATCGAATGTGGCATGTATTCTACCATTGTTTGATTAAGGGTTATAACTTACTGGGTATTGACTTTCCTCTTCAATACTTAAGAGGAGGCTCCCTAAATTGTACGTTAGTTTCGATGAATATACTGCGTCAATTATATATCCAAAGAAGATAAAACTTTAATATATGATTTTTTCAGTCCTATTTCTTTCCGTTAATAAGTCAGTATCGCAATTGTGTTATTTTACCTCGATACATTTTTATTCCGGAAACGATGTATTTTTGGTAGAATTTTTCATGTTTCTAATAAATGGCTTGAGTTATATGTCTAAAATAAATATTCACAGTTAGTAAATATTGTTTATTATCCGTGACCAAGATAAAAATTACCTAGATCAATTAAAACTCATAATATAAATTATAATAGATTTGCGACTTACGTCATTTAATTCTGTGCATTGTTAAACGTTCGACGATGTGCGCAATATTCAACCTTATGTCATTTCTCATAGTGTATTGAGTAGTGCACGGTAACTATTAATTAAAGCTATTTATCGTCAGTATAGCGCCGTGCTTCAAGGAATACATACATACACCCAACAGTCACACACATAGCCCTGACCCCACAGTAAGATACGAGTCTTGTGACGCGGGTATCAGGAACTACGAGAGACTCTCGGTCTCACAACACCCAGATATTTGTTTGGTGCGGGAATCGAACCCACGGCCTCACGTTTCACAGTCGGTTACTCGCCTACTGCGCCACGGAGGCTGTCAAAGAGTACTAGGAAGGAGGAAAGAGTACGTGTATTATTTTATGCCGCGCGAACACTCTGCCTGAGTGTTGAATCAGTTTATTATATTAATTATGAATAATAGGTATTGACAAACTATGGGAAACAAAGACAATAAATAATATGTACAAAAAAGAAAGAAAGTGAATCGTTTCAAAAACTTTGCAATGATTATGAGAGAAGCAAAAGCGTAAGTATTTTGTTAAAATGTTATTTGTACATTTTGAATTTAAAAGTATTATTCTACATATGTATATAATTATGTAATATTTCTAAAGTAGAATTTAACTATTTACATTATTACATACATAATAATGCCTCGGTCGCGTAGTTGTATTTCATACGCGGTATGATTGCTATGCTGAGGACTCGGGTTCGATCCCCGGGTCGGGTCAAATGATACTGGGTTTTTCTATCATGAAATGCTCAGTATCGGTCCGGAGTTCGGTCCCGAATTGTGCCCGGTATGGCGATAGGATCGCCCGCTGTCACATCATGGGAAGGAAATTCACTTTGCGAAATGTGGGTGCACTAGTTACATCTCTGCCTATCCCTTCGGGGATTACAGTCGTGAGTGTGTATATACAATCATAATAATGACTTGTATACTCTTATCTTTAAAAAAAAAGAGATAAATAAAATCGAATGATGGTTTCCGGAACAAAGAGTCAGTGGAGTCGCCTCGGCAATTATTTGATTTAGTTTCTACTTTTGTGATGCATGAAGAGTGAGTTACTCTAACATTATATACTAATAATAAGATAGCAAGCAAGTATGCATCTAATCGTCATGTATAATTACTAACTTGATATTGTAAGTAATATTTACTTTATCTTCTTCTTCACTAGGTGGTCGGTCCCTCGTATGCGAGAGGCCGACTAGGTTGGTACAACCGCTTCGTTTATTTGCCCCACCATGTAGCATGTAGTGTTTCGGTTTGAAGGACATTGAAGCTAGTGTCATTACTGGGCATTATGAGACTGCAAAAATTGTGTCTAGGAGTTAAGATCGCAATCCAATATCACGCAGTGCGTTGTAATCTAAAGTTCTGTGTAATATTGTCTGTTTATGGTCAGATGTGGCGCTTACCATCAGGCTAGCAAAACGTTATTCATGCTAATAAAACAAACTATTACATATTTTATTGGCATTATTATATGATAATGGGTAATAACTACTAACTATGTATGTAATAATTTACAATAAAACGTACCTATGTTCTTTTTATTATCATGGAGAAACAAAATGACGATTATTTTGCTTTGTAAAGAACCATGTTGTAGACACCTTTGTGATTTATCTACAGTCTGAATAAGCCGGCTCGACTGTTATTCATATTTAAGTGATCTCCACTCATTGATGATTTATTTACATAATTACATAAATCATTATAAAATTATTATTTAATCTATTTACATAAATCACCAATGAGTGGAGATCACTTACCATCAGCTTACCTACTTTTTGTCCTAGCACGGCAAAGTGACTGCGCTATACCTGACGGTAAGTGCAGTGTAGACCAAAAACTCCAGCGACCATCGATGAACAACGAGATTATCGGTGGTCACCAGAATCATGCCGGCCTGAAATAATGCTTCTTCACACTCCGGAAAAGGAAAGCGGCAAATCGAAGAGCCAGCGACAGGATAGGTGGATGACTGATGCAGGTACAGGGATACAAGGATGTATCCCTCAGGGATACCTACCTCAGGGATATCGCAAATCCCTCAGGAGAACCGATTATACACTGACTGATCCTGGAATGCGATCCACACAAAGTGTGTGGGGATCACTATGACAGGTTCTAACACCATGTGTATGCTTGTCGCTATCCGAGCGGTTAGGAATATCCTGCCAATAGCCACTTCCTCAATTGGTTACATAAATGGGTGAGAATGAAAATTATGATGATCCTGAGCTCTTACTTCTAGTGATGTTAAAAAATATGATTTGATTATATGATGATGATTGTTGATGATGTTTTTTGCAGACTAAACTTGATAAACCTTGAATCTAGCGAGAACACTGAAAACATAACTATTCATCGTGCACATATTTCAACTCTCGGGGATAAACCTCCCATACGATGTCATAAAAAGGACAAAGAGAACATTTCTCATAATATTTGTTCCATGAAAGCAAAGAAATTTTGCTGGTGGGAGGATACTTGTATCCGACCGGATAGCGACCCCCGTACACTGGTGCTAAAACCTGCCATAGTGGCCCACCTTGTGTGGGTCACGTTCCAGGGTCAGCCAGTGTATATCCGGTTCTCCGCAGGGGGCTTGCCCCCTGATCCCAACCCTTTTCCCATCCCTTTTTCCTTCCCCTCCCCCTTGGCCCTTTGGCAGGCCGGCATGATCTTGTCGACCTACGATGGACACATTATTTATCGTTGGTCGACACTATTCTTGGATTGCGCTATACTTACCATCAGGTGTAGCGTAGTCACTGTGCCGAGCTAGGATAAAAAAAAAAGATGACAATATAGAGCCCTTACTTGATGCAACTGACATTGTATGGTACTAGGGATTGCAATCCGGCGTCATTTTCAATCCGGCCGGATCCGACCGGATTTCCACTGATCCGGCCGGATCCGACCGGATCCGGCCGGATTGATCAAGTCAGGGTGATTTTCGCTTTTCGGTTCAAAATGAACTGTTAGTAAGTTCTTCTTCTTCTTCTTTTTATAAAAAATGGCTCCACCGTTTCAACAGTGATTATGTTAGTGAGTTAATCAGGTGTTATTGTGCTTAATATAGGTAGTTTATAAAAATAAAACATATAAAAAATTATTTCCAATCTAATGTTAAGGTTAGACAACGAGCAAACAAATAAAATTTAGTAGTGTAGGTAACTAGTAAAATTTTAACAATAAAACAAGTAGCTCAATTTTCATAGATTTCACTTGCACATATAGATCAATTATTTTGGTAAGTAAAATTATAAAATCGAATATAATTAACCTTACGTAATTTATTGAAATGAGATCACAATAATTAATAAAGTATTTGAGAATGCTAACTATTGCAACAAACAAGTCTTATATATATTATGACAGGCACCATCATGATTTGATGAATCTTTGTAATGAATGGCTCAATTATCACAATAATGAGTTTGTCTCATAATTTCAACTTTTTAGTTTAATCAACTTACGAAAAATAATTATTTTCAGTAGAATTTTAAGTAATAATTGTCTTAGTATTCATTATACATAGAAAATCAATGATGATTTTGAAAAAAGGATCGTAGAAAACAAATATTGTTAATTGTGTCATCTGCTAGTCGACTTTTAATAGAGCTGCAAATATAGCCTGCGGCCAAAAAGGCCCTTTCAGTTTCTACACTTGTCGGCTTTATTGTCAGCAAATAGTCATAAATAGCAGACAAGTATTCTCTTCGAACTCCGTCAAAACTTCGTGACCTTTCAAATGTAGTCATTTACTTTTTTTGTACTTTATGAAAATCTTTCTCTTGTTTAGTATGTAAGCTATAACACATGGTTTCTTGCTGGATTTGTAATTGTAATTCTTCCTGTAAAGTCAAATATTTATTTAGTGAGGGTGAATCTAAGTTCTCTTCTACTATTTCTTCCAAATTTTTCTTTAGAGTTATCATCTTGAACAACTCTTTCCAAGATTTTTGTCATTTTTGATCGTATGCCTTTTTTCTTTGGCATAGTAAAGTACCTAATAATGCGACAACTCTATTTAAATATCTAAAAATTGTAGCACCGGATCCGGTCGCCGGATCCGGTATATTGGTACCGGATCCGGTGGACGTAAAATGATGCCGGATCCGCCGGATTACCGGATCCGGTTTTCCGGATTGCAATCCCTATATGGTACGTACCGTTATGTTGTTTAATTTACGATATTTTTTTGTATTATAACAAAATATATATGATGTGTTTCAGATTGATGTTGATCATGAAAAATTCCTTATGAGGTACAAAATATAAGGTGAAGATGTAAGATTTTGTTGTTTTATTTCGACCATAAACCATTCTATAGACACATGAGTATCATCCTGATAAATAAATACACAGTATTTACTCCTTTTTTTTTTGCGCTTTTCGTTATTTCCTTTTGAATACACGTTCCAATGGGTAGACGTATCATCGCCGTACAGTCATTTTTTTTTAAAAAAAAATTAAACTATAGTCTATTTTAAAGAAAATTCGTTTATTTTTTGTTTCACACACATTTGTTCGAACGAAAATATATTTCATGTAAATTTTAAACAAATAAAAATTACACTCAAACGCCGCAAATAACATTAACTTCTTTCATGAAACTACTAGATCTTTAGTATGTTTTTGTAACCAGTCTACATCTAGCGAAATTATGCGTGAACATATAATAAACAAATATATTGTATGTTCGCAATGCGTCTGTATATATACCTCCTTTGTTTTTTCATTGGTTAAATAATGTGAAAAAAGCATCAAAGATTCTAAGTTTGGAAATATGCATACAAACTGCAAAAATCCTGTTCATATTTCCATTCAGTGGGTTTTCGTGTACAATACACGCAGAAACATACAGACAAGTTAATTAAAATTAATTCTGTAATCGACTGTGTATTTTTTTTTTTTTTTTTTTTTATCCTGGCTCGGCAAAATGACTACGCCACACCTGATGGTAAGTGTAGCGCAATCCAGGAATAGTGTCGACCAACGACAAACAGTGTGTCTATCGTTGGTCGGCACGATCATGCCGGCCTGCCTAACTGCTTCTTCACACTCCGTTTAAAGGACCCCATATTATAGGAAGGAGGGAACACGTGCGCCGGCAAACTGTTCCACAGCTTAATGGTCCGGCAGAAGTAAGATTTAGCGAACTTTTTAGTTCGAGCCGAGATGGAGGAGACCACGAAGCTGTGGCTCCGCAAGCCAGCACGCGTGGTTCTGTTAAGGAAGGGTGAGGATGGGATAAGGTCAAACAATTCTTCAGAGCACTCGCCATGATACAAACGATACAAGACGCTCAGCGAGGCAATGTCCCTCCGCAATTGTAGCGGTTCTAAGCGTCTTGTAACGTCTGCATCATTCACAATGCGGACAGCCCGTCGCTGCAATCCGTCCAAGGCATCGAGTAGGTACTTGGCGGAACCGTCCCAAAGGTGCGAACAGTACTCCACACCCGGCCTTGCTTGCGTTTTGTATAAGCGGTAAAGCTGGCCGGGTGTAAAATACCGACGCACCTTGTTCAGGATTCCGACCCTGCGCGATGTGGCTGATATTACGCCCTCGATGTGGTTCCTTGGATTCAGATTGCAGCAAATATCCATGCCCAGGATATTTAGGCTATTCCGCATTGCGAGCGGGATACCCTGAAGATTGGGGAGGGGAGAGAACGGGGATTTTTTGCAAGTGAACGCGCACACCTGAGTTTTCTTGGCATTGAACTCAACCAGATTCCTTGTACCCCATTCCGAAATGAGATCCAGGGTCCGGTTGAGCTCAATGACAAGATTCTCTCGCTGCCTCTCAGTGACTTCCCGGCAACCAGGAGGCTTACTGCAGTAACGCCCATGCACTGTGCTGTCATCTGCATAGCAATGGATGTTACCAAGTGGTAACATATCATTGATATGCAGAATAAACAAGGTGGGCGAAAGCACAGAGCCTTGTGGGACTCCAGCATTAACTGACATGAGCCGTGAAGCATGCCCTTCAACAAGGACACGCATTCTACGCTCATGCAGAAAGCCGGAGATCCACGTGCACAGGTTGTCGGGGAGCCCATATGCCGGAAGCTTGGAGAGAAGACCACGGTGCCAGACCCTATCAAATGCCTTAGCAATGTCGAGGCTTACGGCTAGAGCCTCGCCATGCTTGTCAACCACCTCCCCCCAGCGATGTAGCACGTACGCTAAAAGATCACCCGTTGATCGTTTAGACCGGAAGCCGTACTGTCGGTCACTGATCAGCGAGTGATCCTCCAGGTAGCGGATCAGCTGTGCGTTTATGATCCGCTCCATTACCTTGCACATCACTGAGGTTATGGCGATTGGACGGTAATTGTTAGGGTCCGACCGATCACCTTTCTTTGGGATCGGTTGCACATTGGCCTCTCTCCAAGATTGGGGCACAATACCTGAGAAGAAGGAAGAACGGTATAGGCGCGTCAGCACAGGAGACAACTCGGCTGCGCACATTTTAAGAACCACCGCTGGGATACCATCGGGACCACTAGCCTTGCGGACATCGAGGGTCTGCAATTCACGCCGCACATCACAATGCCTGATACGAACATCCGGCATGGAATATCCGCAATCAGGCACCGTGGGCGGCAGTGCATTACCGACCTCGAGCCGCGAATTAGCCGCAAAGAGTTCTGCCAAAAGAGTGGCTTTCTCTTGCGGCCTATGGGCCAGGGATCCATCCGGATATCTCAGCGGTGGCAACGAGGGGCGACAGAAATTAGATTGGACGGCTTTGGCAAGACTCCAATAAGCACGACTGCTCGTCGGATGATCCGCCAAAGTCCGTCCAATCCTGTTGATGCGCTGGGCATCCGCTCTGACGTACGCCTTCTTGCAGGCCTTGGTGGCTTGGTTATAGGCCGCTTTGAGAGAACTTATGTTGGGATCCTTCATGGCGCGACCCCTAATCCAATCGCGATACGCAGCCTGTTTCTCACTAACAGCATCTGCGCAGTTGATATGTTTATCATTACTTTTTAAACATATCAAATGCATAGACACAGCTCTGATACAATTTTGTTATATTATATCAACAAAACATTTATCTTTCAAAACAAAATATATTATTAAAAAATAATTACAGAAGTCTCCGTGTTTTTATGCCCACTACTATAACTTCAAGCGACGCGCGAAACGACGCGAGACGTATAAATGCACAAGGTAGCGGGGTGGATGGGCGGAGCTAACGCACGAATTATTTTAGGCAGCATGCTCTTAATTAACTGTATATTAAATATATACCGATGATTATCCATTTTGAATTGAATGATATTATAATAAATCATTTTTTTTCAAGAAATTTGGTGAAAACTTACCTTTTTATATCCCAAATACACTGTAATTTTTTTGATTCAAAATATTTATTTTTGCACCTTATTTTGACTATATATCGAAAAAGCAGCCTAATTTTCAAACGAAAATTCTCACGTCAAAATATGAGCTTTTTTAAAAAAGTCTGTTGGTTTCTTGTTCATTGAATTCTCTACTTTCTGATGGTGAAAAAAAATATATACATTACTATGGTAAATGTGCTCAGAAAATGCAAAGAAACGAACTACTAAATAACAGGTAGTAAGGCCCAGACCCACCTAGCCCCTTCCCCACTTCTTTATGATGGGCTAAAATTGTCCGTAGATCACTCAGGTATATAAGTTATATTAAAATAACAATAAAGAGGCATCTACGCATATAATTTAAAGAAGATTCTACAACTTTCTCAAAATATTGTAGATATGTCTTATTAAATATTAACTTACTACTTACTACTTTTTTCACCATCAGAAAGTAGAGAATTCAATGAACAAGAAACCAACAGACTTTTTTAAAAAAGCTCATATTTTGACGTGAGAATTTTCGTTTGAAAATTAGGCTGCTTTTTCGATATTAAGTCAAAATGAGGTGCAAAAATAAATATTTTGAATCAAAAAAATTACAGTGTATTTGGGATATAAAAAGGTAAGTTTTCACCAAATTTCGTGAAAAAAAGTGATTTATAATTATAATAGATAAAAATAAAAACAAAAAACTTGGTTATTTGAATTTTTCACATATATTTTGAGGTTATGTGAAGAAAGTGTGTATACAAAAGTTGTAGATCTTTTTATTACCTACAACTTTGCGATTTAACCTTTTTAGGACTTGTAGTTTCTCCGGAAATCGTGATAAACCGTTTTTTACCCTTAAAAGCCCCCCCCCCCTTCCCACTTCCCGACCTCAGATCGCCCGTAATTTATTTTTCCTATCAATTTTGTTGTATTCTCTTCCTTTTACAATGGGTTTTATTCTACTATAAATTTGTTTCTATTTTTACCATTTTCAACCGGATAATCATCGGTCTAATAGGCGTGCCAATGAAGTAATATTCAGTCGAATACTAAAGCTCGCGGGCGCAAGTGTTTATTACAAATTTCACCGATCTATATATTTTGAAGTCAATTTGAGTGTTTAAAAAAATAAAGGTAACTAAGGTAAGGTGTATAGGTTTTCGATTTGAAAAATAATTTATACCGCCTCAAAAAGAAACAATGTTTATTCGTTGCTGCTGTAGTTTCAGCGTTACTGATTGATATTATTAACACAATTTTCTAATTTCGATTAGTTTTTTTTTCTAGCTTAATTGTGTTTTAAGTCCATTTTATTTTTGTCAAAAACATTTTATTTTACAACTTCCGTAAATGCAATGTGCCGTAGTTATAACCAATGATCACTGATTACACCGTTTTAGGGGTGAAATTTTCAGTAGTTTATTTTTTGTTGAATTGTGACTATCTAAAATTTATTTCCCGTTTTAGGTTTTAAGGCACTTTAAATTTTTCACGAATTAAAAAATGGTTATAGGGTTAAAGGAAATAATACATGTTTCCGACCACTTGTCTCCGTTTCTATTCTCAAAACGAACAGCAGAATAACCTGTAAATTTGCTTGACGATTGAGGGAATTCCGTGAATTCTATAAGAGGCCGAGTTGATGTCTTCATTATTAATAATTAAAACTTTTTTTAGAAAACTAAACCATGCATCCTCTGAGAGTAGACAGAATGACTTTTTACCCCAAACTGAACGCGAAGGACCACAATACGGACAAGTGAGTACACGACTTGTGTTTATGAAGATATTACACGTTGAATATATGTATTGACTGCCCCGGTGGCGCAGTCGTACGCAGTACGACTGCCGAGCTGAGGTCTTGGGTTCCATCCCCAGGTTGGGTAAAATGATATTAGGGATTTTCTAACACGAAATGTTAAGTACCAGCCCGGAGTCTGAAATTGTGCCCGGTATTGCGATAGGCTCACCCCCTATAACATCATGGGAAGGAAACACGTTCGGAGAAATGTGGGCGTACTGGTTACACCTCTGCCCACCCCTTCGGGGATTACAGGCGTGAGTGCGTATGTACACGTTGAAATAAAAAAAACTTTAAACGGATTTTATCGCAGTTTATATATTTTTTTGAGTCAGAAATTCGAAAACTTCTTAGCCTTCGTGACCGAGACGGTCGAAGTTCGAAGGACCTGGTTCTCCCCGCGATAAAATCTGTCTAAAATAGTTTTATTTCAAAGTGAGTGCTATTGTCACATTTCCCTTAATTTGTCCTTAATTAAGTTTGTAAAGGAAAATTTAGTATATTATGTACGACAACTTTGTGTTAATAAAAGAAATGTAATTTGTCGGATATTGGCATAGTGTAGAGCAGTGTTTCCCAACCTTTTTTAGACCAGGCCATTTTTATGCCCACCTTAACATTTTTTTGTTAAATTTGTCACCGATATCTAGCATTGCATTTAAATAACCTAAAGCGAAAGGGTTAAAGTCGTGTCGAATCCATTTTTAAATTGACTGACCCCTTCACTATCAAATTGCCCCCCTGTGGGGCGTGGGCCCCACGTTGGGAAACACTGGTGTAGAGTGATGGTGTAGACAGTTTTTTTCTACAACATGAATGGGCCAATTCGACCTGGCTGTTACCACTGTCCCACAGAAAATCGTAAAGTAGCCGCCTGTTATTGCGTTTTGAACATGATTTTGACCTCCTTTAAAACGTCGGATTAAATCGAAATTTTGGATTTGGCATACTTAGCAAGGACCCACGACAATTCAGTATTAAAAAAAACTAAAATATGACAAATAAAAATGGTTAAAAAAATAAAAAACACGCTTTCCAATTCTTTCAAATTCAACTAAAAAATAGAAAATAAATTTAAAAAAAAAATTAGTTTTTTGAAAAAAAAAACATGGGGTGTTTTTTAAGATAATGTTATCAAAATGATAATCCTTCTACTCATATCTGTCAATAAAATATTTATAACTATTGACACCATGCACACCACGCTTTTTTATCAATAATAAACATTTTTTCAGCAAATTTATTTTCTCTTTTTTAGTTGGATTTCCTATAAAAGCGTGTTTTTTAGTTTTTTTGAACTATTATTTTTTCTGTGTTGTCTAAGCTAGACGCTTGACATAATGACCGCCAAAAGGCAGGATTTCACTATAAGTATTTATTAACTCAGGTTTGACGTAATGGATGAAGAGTATCCAACCACCGCGATAGTCCGCCGTGGGCAGACATTCATCGGGTCAATAACTTTCAAGCGGCCCTACGACGAATCGGAGGACTTGGTGCGACTTAACTTCGATCTTGGTAAATATCTATATCTTCTTTTTTATTTTTATTTGCTTATGACGACCAAGTTGCTTGCCTGATACTGCTCATAAACAGAAGCAACACTACTCAGAAGTTTGAATAACAAAGCACTCCATGGCTAGACCGCTCGTCGCCACGAGACATGAGATGTTAAGGCTGGATTGCACCATAATAGCAGTTATAGTTATGGTTTATGTCAAATTTGACGATAACAGTAACGCTAACTTTAACATTGACTGCGGAATGTGTTGCACCATCGTATTCCGATACTCCTAGATTCCTTCATTAATTATAGAACCAGGCAGATGATATTATTTTGGAGCACAGACGCTTTAGGAGACATATCGGTTTGGAAGTTATAATTGAACCTTCTGACAGCTATTTAACTTAAACAACAGCTTTAAAAAGCGAATCTTGGGCGGTTACGGTTAACAGCTAAAGTTATGACGTCATCTAACATTTGTCGAATGGTGCAACTAATATTTTGTTTAACCGGTACAACATGTTCGTCATTGCTAAAGTAAGTAGGTGCAACCCAGCATAAGTCTCCTAACGCCCAGTTGTTTTACTAGGTTCAATGTTCTTTAAACCCAGACGACCTTAGGTGTACGAGGAAACTACTGCTTATTATTTCGGTCCACCATGTCTCTTTATAGGGATAACAACATAATACTTGGCTTAATAAAAAAATATCTTTATAACGTAAAAATAAAATAAAAATAGGGAAGAGGGAAGAAGCATTAATATAAGCCGGCATGACTCTGGTGACCACCGATAAACTCATTGTTTGTTGGTGATCGCTGGATTTTGGATTGCACTACGCTTACCATCAGGAGTAGTGCAGTCACTTTGCCGTGCTAGGATAAAAAAATGACCAGCAAGCTTATGAGAAAAAGGTATTTGTCAAGAACTTTAATTGACCAAATTATGATCTAACAATAATATGTGCTTCTAGGTAATAAGCATCCCATGGGTGTCAAAGCGTCCGTATATCTCGGTCGCAACGTCATCGCCGACAAAAACGAATGGACAGCCAATGTAAAAGATATAGTAGAAGACGATAAACGTGTAGTCTTTGAAGTAAGTTAAAATAGATTTACCAACGTAACGAGTAAAATTTTGTGAAGTTATACTTGTTTTAATAGCAGAGATCAGCAAAGGAGCTTGTGGGTCACCTGGTAATGATCTCCATGGGCCTTGAACACTCACAAAACTAGAAGAACCATGGATTCGCCTACAATTATCTCTTTTAGCGTACGAAACGAAACTGCGAGCTACGACTTCACGTTGGTTTTCTATGATGCTGGTGGCAGAATATTCATATCCAACCACCGTGCACATGGTGTTAAAACCTGCCATAGTGACCCACACACCTGGTGTGGATCGCGTTCCAGAATAAGCCAGTGTATATCCCGTGGGGCTTGCGACGCGACTTGGTTATTGGTTGGGGCGGGTGTAGAGGTACAATCTTATATCCCTTTGCCTGAATCGGTCATCTGCCATTCTGTCGTAAGCGCCTCGATTTGCTTCTTCTTTTTTTATACTTTTGCATTTATACTGGCTGAAATTATTCTGGTGACCACAGATAAACTCATTGTTTTTGGTGGACGCTGGTATTTTTTGGCCTGCTTACCGCTTACCAGGTGTAGGGCTGGCACTTTGCCGTGCTCGGACAAAAAAAACCATTAGTCATAACCCAGTTGAGCCGGCCCATTCATGCTGCAGATGAAGTATTCACAGCTAGGCTTTACCATTTAAACCAACATTTTCAACCTCCGACGAAACGGAGGGGTGTTTAAAAATTCACCTCTTCGTCTCTGTCTCCTTCTCATCGCTTATTAGAGAATAGAAGATAAAAACTCGCCGAATTGATAACTTCCTCCTTTTTTGATATCGGTTAAAATGACCGTTGGCACCATCGAAACGGAAACCAACAATTAACACGAATGATAAACTGCATTGTTACAATTGTTAAAAGTAAAATATCATCATCATCATCAGCCACAAGACGTCCACTGCTGAACATAGGCCTCCCCTAAAGATTTCCAGACCGACCTGTTGGAAGCGGCCTGCATCAAGCGACTTCCTGCGACCTTTATCAGGTCGTCTGTCCACCTTAAGTAAACTATAGTTACTGGTTTTGTCACAAGCACGATTTTTCAATAATATAAAAGGTCAACGTCTGCAGTTATTATGTGCTATAATTCTCCGAAGCCCAATAATGAGACCATGAGTTCATAAATGAATAAATTTAATTATTAATCAATCTCGAATATAAATAACTGTCAAAGGGGAAAAAATGTAGCCTGGATTTCCAATTTTAATTATAATATCGGATGTGGCTTATGCCTATAATATGCCCTGTATAAATGACATGCTGTAGACGTTAGAATAATCGTTTTTGTTATGCGAGTATCTCCCTGGTTTGGTGATCCACAGACATTTGTTTCGGTTCTGGGTGTTGTGAGACCGCAAGTCCTTCGTAGTTCCTGACACCCACGATATAGGTTAACCTAGTGTGGTGTTAGGACTATGTGTGTGACTGTTAGGTGTATTTATTTATATGTATCTTACTTAAAAAGACAAACTGTTTATAATTTGTTCGATAGAGTTTAGCTGCAATGTAGTCCTTCCCACTACCTATATAAATTAATTTATGATCTGACAGAATACTCAGTAGGTATGAAATAAACCTCGTCAACGGATAACACTTGTCGCGATTGTTGGGTAAATTTATTTATTATCTACATACATTACAGGCACTATCCAGAACCTTCTTTTTAATAAGCGTGTAAATAAGGCCCTGTATATAAAATAATATTTACTTCAATTGAATTGAAGTGAATATTTCTAAGAAACTAAATTATAGGACATTCGTTTTTTTATAAGGTGTCAACTCCAGTAACACTGCCTGTGGGAGAATGGAGCGCCTCGGTGGTGACAAGTCTTAAACACTCTTCAGACAAGACCGACTACAATTTCAATGAGAAAATCTACATCCTCTTCAACCCTTGGAATCCCGGTAAGTCTAAACTGACTCAGGGCCATCTAGGACACCTAGGGCCTCTCATTATGCATGCGGTCTGATCGAACTATCAAAACTGGTTACAGCCATTGCCAGTCTTTTCCATAATGGAGGTGTTTTTTTATATGTGTTTTTTATTCAAAATCAAAATCTTTATTAATCATGTAGGCTAAGAAAGCGCTTATGACAGGTCAAGTACAGAACATTTGTTATTAATAAGACCAATTTAAAATTTAAAATTAAGGGAATTTTGGAATAACCGCCGCGCTATAGGCTGGCAGGAAAAGGCACACCAACAAGCATGGGAAAAGGGAGGGCATCCTTAAATGAAGGGATTCACGAATTCATATTTCATATTTGCTTGAATGACAAGACAGAAGGTCGCTAGCCTATCGTAAGCGCCACGCCTGTCTATAAACAGAAGCCACACAGAACTCTGTATTACAAAGCACTGCATGGCACTGGCCTACGCTCGCCACCCCAAGACAGTCTGATGTATGTTACATCAGTTGGTGTTAAATTGATGAGTCATCACAGGAGAGGGAAGGAAAAACTAGGATCTTCAGTGACTCACCAGCGGTCAGAAATTCCAATACATACCACGTGATGTTCAATAACAGTTACACATTGGTATATCTGCATAATATGATACGGGTTTAATGAGCTGGGAGGTAGGATTTGGTTCCTAGGGTAGGATAACTTAATTTATCGGGCTAGATACCAGGTCACTTGATGGTAAGTGATCTCCACCGCGTATATGACCACTATACCAGAAACATCATGGGCGCATTGTCGACCTTAAGGGAATGAGATAATTATGTGATTGGAATGGTGAGAGGCATTTGAGCCTCCGGATATCTTACTTACGGTGCGAAACGCAGCAAGACTCTACTTTAGATTATTTAATTTTAGACAGTGAGGTAACGACCACTTGAGTGGTAGAGCCACGCTGTAGACAGTTTTGTCTACAGTATGAATGGGCTGGCTCGAGCGGGTCGTTACCACTGTCTCACAGAAAACCGACGTAAAGTAGCGGCTTGCTGCTGCGTTTCGTACGGTGAGTGAGATATCCGGAAGCCCAAACCCCTCCCCTTCCCAATCCCAAATTATCCCTTTCCCTTAAGGTCGGCAACGCGCCCATGATTCTTCTGGTGGTGGGCGTACATGGGCGGTGGAGATCACTTACCATCAGGTGACCCACTTGCTCGTTTGCCGGCCTATACTATTATAAAATAAAACGACCTAGTTGACCCGGCCCATTCAGACAGTTTTGTCTACAGCATGTCTTTACGTTGGTTTTCTGTAAGACAGTGGTAACTACCAGGTCGAGCCAGCCCATTCATGCTGTAGACAAAACTGTCTACAGCGTGGTTCTACCGCTCACAAATAAATATCTATGTATAATATTTCTTTTCTTTTATTAGAAAATGACCCTGTTTATTTAATTATGTTGTACTTTATTGATTTGTGTTCCTTGTATTTCATTTTTATTAAAGACTAGCTTTTGCTCGCGGCTCCGCCCGCGTGATCTGCTTTTTCCGAGATTTCCGGGATAAAAAGTAGCCTATCACCCAAGTCAGCTCATACCCTGTCTGTATACCAAATTTCATCAAAATCGGTTCAGTAGTTTCAGCGTGATTGACGGACAAACATCCAAACATCTAAACAAACAAACTTTCACATTTATAATATTAGTAGGAAGTAGGATAGGATATGTTAACTTAATATTTGTGGCACATGCGGTGGTGGCATATAATTAGAGTTGCAATTATTTTCTGTTTACAATGCATTTATAGAATTTAATACAACTAATTGTTAACTCCGTTTGCATCCTTATCTAAATAAATACATTTTCCAGACGACCAAACTTACATGAAGGACAGCAATCTCCTCCAAGAATACGTTCTCAACGATATCGGCAAGATTTGGGCGAGTGACACCGAGAGCAGACCATGGTCTTATGGACAGTTTGACTCCGTGGTGCTGCCAGCCTGTATGTTCATACTGAAAAAATCTTCGATTCCATTCCATCAGTGAGTATTTTTGATCTTAATACAGTAGAATCCCGATTATCCGGATCAATTAAAACCAGGGGTATTCCGGATAATCGAAAATCCGGATAATCGATTTCAAAGTCAAAGAAAACAATAATCAATTTTTAATAACTTTTTTGTTATATAAAGGGACATATGTACATATAAAAAAATCGAGTAGCCTATGTAATTTAAAATTTTGGTTGGAAATAATTTGTGATTAATCTTTGACGTAATGAATCACATTTTACAAGGTGGTAGATCCCTCGTATGCGAGAGGCCATCTGGATTGGTACTACCGCTTTGTCTATTCCTGCCGCCAAGCAACAGTGTGTAAGCACTGTTGTGTTTCGGTTTAAAGGATATTGAAGCCAAAGAAATTACTGGGCATTATGAAACTCAACATCTTTGTCTTGGGGTGACGAGCGCAGTTCAGCACCATCCAGTGCTTTGTAATTCAAAGTTCTGAGTGGTGTTGCTTCTGCTTATAGGTAGGCGTGGCTCTTACCATCAGGCGAGCGCCTTGCTCGTCTCGTCGTTCAATCAAATAAAAAAAATCTTTTCATTGCGGCCAAGTCCCTGATACTTTGCTGGTGGGAGGATATTCGTACCCGACCGTATAGCGACCACCGTACACTGATGTTAAAACCTGCCATAGTGGCCCACCTTGTGTGGGTCGCGTTCCAGGGTCAGCCAGTGTATATCCGGTTCTGCCGAGGGGCTTGCGACATGACTTGATAATTGGTTGGGGCGGGTACAGTGGTACATTCTTGTATTATTGTGCCTGCCATCGGTCATCCGCCTGTCCTGTCGCAGGCCTCTCGATTTGCTTCTTCCCTCCGAAGAGGGAAGAAGCATTATACAGGCCGGTATGATTCTGGTGACCACCGATAAACTCATTGTTTGTCGGTGGTCGCTGGTTTTTTGAACTGCACTACGCTTACCATCAGGTGTAGTGCAGTCACTTTGCCGTGCTCGG
Source organism: Amorpha juglandis (assembly GCA_949126905.1). Taxonomy (NCBI): domain Eukaryota; kingdom Metazoa; phylum Arthropoda; class Insecta; order Lepidoptera; family Sphingidae; genus Amorpha; species Amorpha juglandis. Next base: position 3,154,969 of record OX421383.1, read on the forward strand.
ATAAAAAAAAATACGCTTCAGTTGTAATAACTGTATGGGATCCAATTTGTCCTGTCTTTCAAACCATTTAAAAGCGCTAGAACTCCAATAGCTTCACATACATCACCAGTTTCAGTCTCTTCTTCATCTTCTTTATCGTTACTTTTCAAATTATTGTTAATGAGTTCTTCATCAGTTAAAATGTGGAATTCAGGGCAGTCATTGAGAGATAACATTACTCTTTTTCGCTTAGACATTGTAGATTTCTAACGCAAAACGTAAACAGAAATGTAAAAAATACAACCTATTAGTTGGATGCTATCAATTAAAATGAAATAATAGCAAACACTATCGCGCACACATATGAGAGCAGCACTACACTTCAGAGGAAGGAAAAAAACTCGTCGTAAAATGTCTCGTTGCGCTGTCAAATCATTTTTACGGCGGTAATTAGAGCCGTGAAGAATGAGTCCGGATAATCGGATATCCGGATAATCGAGGTCCGGATAATCGGGATTCTACTGTATTCGCCTTGGTCATATCCTTGTCTTTATATTCTAAGGTATTCAGGGATGATGTTGAAGAATTTTAAGTCGGCCAATAATTACAACACCTCGGAATTATGATTAAAATTTCGCCATCATTGTGATGACTTAGCAATTATGGCAGCTATTGTGGTGTTACTAACTAAACAAACTTTGCTAAAAATAGTTTAATCCTGTCAAATGGTTATGTTACGACCTGATGATAATTTGATTTTGATAAGACTAAAATTATATATCTTACTTAACTTAAATGGCTAAAATCAATAGTTAAAAGGTCTCCAACCACAATCCCGGATAGAAACGGAGCTGCCGTAAGGTCTCCACTAGGGATTGCTATCCCGCGATAGCGCTATCCCGCAATTCCACTGGATCTCTAGCATGCCCATCCGCAGGTCGTTATGTCGTCGACGAATCGTGCGTAATTCAATCAAATCTGCCAGCATTTTGGCTGAATGATATTAGAAGCAATAAGTGGGTTTAAACTAATATCTTAATGTGGGTTCAAAACAATATCCTAACAAAATGATGCCATGCGCTTTGGTGGATCACCATTGCATTGTGTGTTGGTCGGCAGGTTGAAACTCGGATGATAAAGATGTTCGTTCACACCTCTTACTTGGTTAATATTTTCGTTTTGTCTTACCAGACAAGGAGATCCAGTCAAATTAGCGCGCGCCGTCTCCCGGATCGTTAATGCGAATGAAGATAACGGCGTGTTGGTCGGACGCTGGAAAGGAGAGTATAGTGATGGTACAGATCCTAGTGAATGGACGGGCTCTGTGGACATCCTCGCCCAGTACATGAAGACGCAAGTCCCTGTGCGTTACGGACAATGCTGGGTCTTCGGAGCAATCGTCACCACTGGTATTTTTTGTGTAGCTTATGCCAAAAGAGAAAGTGGGTCACCTGATGGTATGTAATCTCAACTGCCCATGTCCGCCCATCACAGAATCATGGACGCGTTACCGACCTTAAAGGAATAAAGGCTCGGATAAAAAAAAGAATACAGCATTACATATAGCATCTATACTTCAACTTGACTATAGTAATAACGGATTAACTAAACGCGGTCACAGCATAAATGAGCCGGCTCGACCGAGTTATTAGCACTGTCTCACAGAAAAGCAGCATGCTGTTGTGTTTCGTAAGGTGAGTGAAATTCCTCGTTACACAAATCGGCGTTCCCAATTCCATTTTTTTTTTTTTTTTTTTATTCTGGCTCGGCAAAGTGACTACGCTACACCTAATGGTAAGTGTAGCGCAATCCAAGACTATTGTCGACCAACGATAAACAATGTGTCCATCGTTGGTCGGCAAGATTATGCCGGCCTGCCAAAGGGCCAAGGGGGAGGGGAAGGAAAAAGGGATGGGAAAAGGGTGAGGATCAGGGGGCAAGCCCCCTGGGGAGAACCGGATATACACTGGCTGACCCTGGAACGCGACCCACACAAGGTGGGCCACTATGGCAGGTTTTAGCACCAGTGTACGGTGGTCGCTATCCGGTCGGATACAAGTATCCTCCCAAAGCAAAAGCGAGCGTGGATCCTAAAAATGGGGTGATTTTTTAAACGTTGGCAATACATCCTTGATTCTCTAGGTATGGTGGGTGGTCATGGGCGGTCGATATCACATACCATCAGATGACTCACTTGCTCGTTTGGCGTTCTCTACTAAAACTTAATTTAAAATTGACCATTTGTAAAAAGCGCAAATTTGATGACCGATCATATCGGTGTGGCTTTTACTTTCTTTAAATACCCGTTAAAATCTTAAATAAATCACTCATTCGTTTCTGTAAATGTATTCAATGTCCTTAATACCAGAATTCAGCAGTGCTTACACATTGCTGCTTGATGACACAAATAGATAAAACAGCAGTACCAACTCAGACAGCCACTTACATATGACGGACTACAATCTAAACCACCACTTGTTCCGTTTGTTTGAATTTCCGTATATTATATTGGAATTTTACGATAATAATAATACTAGCCCTGCATTGCACACCTCTCACCGCTAGCCACGGGCCTCCTCCACTGAATGAGAGAGGTTCGATCTTAGTCCAGCACGCTGACCTTACGCGGATTGGCAGTGTTCCCATACCTTCGATATTCTTATGAAGAGCTCAGCTATTCTGATTACCGCTCGTTGTCTATCCTACTTTAAAGCAAGCAAGAAAATAAACGATTATTACACACGTAACTTATCTAAGTTAGAGGTGCATGCTCTTGGGGCTGCGTCCAAACCTACGACTTTCGTCTCGAGAGTCCCCGTGGACGCTCGTATTCAATTTTTGCGTATTTATCAACTGTTATGTTCCAGTCTGCCGCGCCCTCGGCATCCCGTCTCGCACGATTACCAATCTGGACTCTGCTCACGACAGCGATGAGAGCTTGTCAATAGACAAATATTACGAAAATAGCGAGGAATTAAAGCTGAAAAATGAAAAAAAACGTCCTATATGGAATTTCCATGTCTGGAATGACGTTTGGATGGCGCGCCCTGACTTGCCTCTAGGTACGTGTTTTATCTATAGTATAAATAGTTATAATAAGCCAAAACTGTACATACCATTGAGGTAAGCCAAACACATGTGGCATAAAAACCTATTCCTGTCCATCCCATAAAGGTTGGTAAAGAAACCATACTTCCTCTGACGTAATAAGTTTATGAGTAATTACAAGAAGAAAAGCGGGGAAAATGGTTTATTGATACCACCCCGCTCTAGGGAGAAGCGGTTATGTTGGACCCACCAGTCGGCCCAGTATTAAGCTATCTGGGAGAGATGCTAATCATCTGGGCGACTGCTGAGCCGAGTCCCTAACACTATTTGCATTGTACACCGTACACCGGCAATACTAACTAAAAACCGCGCGGTGGTCTTCCGCTCTTCTGCTTCTCCGTTCCCGTGATATCCTTAGGATAAGTTATGGATTGCTGCCGAAATTAGCCCTGCGCGGTACCGCCTTGCGGCCAGTTTTCTTTTGGACTAAAGGACGCTCTCGGCATCAACGTCAGCGAGTAGGCCAAACACCTGTGCTGCCGTCCATCGCGAGATCGCACATATAAAGGTACGAATGGGCGCCTCTACGCACCCCCCACAGCGCGCCCATAACGCCAGATTAGTGTCCGTCCAATTAGTCTCCTCATAAATAAAATAATAATACAAGCAGAGAATACCGTGGCGGAATTCTCTAAACGCCCTCTGTCTACAAGCCAGGAACACTACCTAACCTAACCTAATAATTCATTCATATTCTTCAGGCTATGGTGGCTGGCAAGCCTTAGACTCGACTCCTCAGGAGTTGTCCCAGGGTATGTCCCAGTGCGGACCAGCTCCAGTGGAAGCCGTCAAGCAAGGAGTGATCGGCCTCGACTACGATGTGGCCTTCGTCCTGTCGGAAGTTAATGCTGATGTATTAGAGTGGATGAAGGATCCTGAGGCTGAGCGTGGATACTCAGTAGTTGAAACGGATGAAAACGAGTAAGTAAAGAGTTGCAACTTTGAAATAGATAGATCGATGGTAAATGATGATGACAGCCTCTGCGGTACAGTAGGTGAGTAGCCAGCTGTGAAACGAAAGGCCGCGCGTTCGATTCCCACACCGAGACAAATATTTGTATGATCTACAGATATTTGTTTCGGATCTGGGTGTTGTGAGATCAAAAGTCTCTCGTAGTTCGTGGGACCCAAGACACAAGACTCGTATCTTACTGTGGGGTCAGGACTATAGGTGCGACTGTTGGGTGTATTTGTTATTATTTTTCAAATACCCAGACGGCTTTTAGCATACGAAGGACCTCCTAGTAATTCAAAGTCCTCTTGGAAATGTAATATCATAATCGGTAATACTAAACTGGTATAACTCAACGGGGAGTGTTACGGATTGTCGAGACGATAGTTTATATACTTTTACTAGATGACCCGGTGAACTTCGTATCACCTACATAATATATTTGTGTAAAATGTGGTCAAAACTTAATACAAATGTTTTATTTACATTAAATGCAATTATTTGAGGTACTGCGCCATTGCACGTGAGGTAGCCCGTCGCACATTTAATTGACTTCGACGACCTAAGTCAGGTCGTCTCCCACCTCCCTCCGGTTGGACAGTCCTGTCCCCGTCCCGTCCCCGTCCTGTCCCCGTCCCGTCCCCGTCCTGTCCCCGTCTTGTCCTGTCCCTGTCCTGTCCTGTCTCACTGTCCTGTCTCACTGTCCTGTCTCACTGTCCTGTCTCACTGTCCTGTCTCACTGTCCTGTCTCACTGTTCTGTCTCACTGTCCTGTCTCTCTGTCATGTCTCTCTGTCCTGTCTCACTGTCCTGTCTCACTGTCCTGTCTCACTGTCCTGTCTCACTGTCCTGTCTCACTGTCCTGTCTCACTGTCCTGTCTCACTGTCCTATCTCCTCGACCCACTACTGAAGGAGCTCGACAAGCGGGGCGATTACTGCCAGGCCTTCGCCGACGACGTTGTTTTGGTGTTTCACGGGGATGAGACATCAAAAATACAGAAACAGGCCAACGATGCCCTAGCGTATGTGCAGAGTTGGGGAGTTCGTAACAAGTTGAAATTCGCCGCTCACAAGACGAAAGCTATGGTCGTGACGCGGCGACTTAAGTACGACTCTCCGATCCTGCGCATGGGCGGCGTCGATATAGGCCTGTCGCAACAAATCAAGATACTGGGCTTGACAGTGGATAATAAGTTGACATTCAACACGCATGTCTCAGATGTTTGTAGAAAGGCTATTGCCTTCTACAAAAAGTTGGCAACCGCTGCAAAAGTGCAGTGGGGATTGGGACCTGAGGTTGTGAGAACCCTGTATACGGCGGTAGTTGAACCCACCATACTTTATGCAGCCAGTGCCTGGGCGCCTGCAAGCAATAAAATATGCATTCAAAAGAAGCTTGCAAGGGTTCAACGGGGCTTTGCACTGAAGATGGTGAAGGGCTACAGGACCGTTTCGCTGAACTCGGCCCTGCTGCTTGCTGGGATCCTTCCGCTAGACATTCGTGTCCGAGAAGCGGCGCTTCTATTTGAAGTGAAAAAGGGACACACTCGGCAAGTAGTGGGGGACTGGGAGGTGGAATGTCCTGTGCCATTCGCCACCTTTAAACACCCAGCTGATCGCAGAGCGCTGCAGTTCGAATGCGTGGTGAACGATGCAGAACTGATCCTCAAGGCTGCCAACACCGTCAAGGTGTTCACAGATGGCAGCAAAATTGGTGGCTGAGTCGGAGCATCGGTGTCCCTATGGGACGGCGACGCCGAGACGAAAGCCACCAAAATGCGACTGGAATCGTTCTGCACCGTTTACCAAGCAGAACTGTTGGCTCTGCGGAAAGCGGTGCAAATGGCCTTACAGAGCGATTGCAACCAATACAGCATCTTCTGTGATTCAAGGGCCGCGCTCGAGTCCGTCGTGAGCGGAGACTCCTTCCACCCCATCGCTTTTGGCGTCAACATTTTGTTGAATAAGGCCGTACAGTGCGGAAAAACCATTAGCCTTTATTGGGTTAAGGCGCACGCGGGAGTGGCTGGAAATGAACGCGCCGATGAGCTCGCAAAAGCAGCGGCTCTAAAGCTGAAGAAGAAGCCTGATTATGATCTATGCCCCGTTTCATTCGTCAAGCGTCATATCCGTCAGGAGTCGATTGACGAGTGGAACGAGCGCTACTTGGCCGGGAAGACAGCTTCAGTGACCAAGTTGTTTTTCCCTGACGCCAGGAAGGCTTACAGCGTAATCCGGAAGATGCCTTTGGACCCGGTTCTCACGCAGGTGTTCACGGGCCATGGGGGATTCTCTGAGTACTTGAATCGCTTCAAGTGCAAGGAGAGCCCCTCATGTATCTGCGACCCGGCAGCTATAGAGGATGTCGCACACGTGTTGACCGAGTGCCCAGTATTTCTGTATCAACGTCTGAAAGCTGAGCACGAAATTGATATTAAAATTTGTAAAGAGAACCTAGGCAGAATACTGGAGACCGGTGCAGTAAGACGTAAATTTATGAGCTATTGTAAGGATATAGCATGTAAAGTGTTGTTGAGAAATAGATAGCCGGGGCAACTATGCTTCCTAATATGATATTATGAGAACTTAGTTGCCAAGGAAAGTGTGTTCTTAGAGAAGGAGACATGCTATATCCTAATAATTGTGTAAAAACTGTGTTTTAGTAATAAGTATGCACTGTGACTGTTTAAGCTTCTTTTCTAAGAATGTGTTTTTATTGGCATACTTATAATGATTTTATAATTTGTTTTACTGTGTAGTTGTCGGACGAATGATTTTTCAGGACAGTACAGAGACACTGACAATCACAAGATGTGTGATCTGTTTTTACAATTGTATGTTTTTATTGTGTAAAATTAAATTTTTAATGTCTCTGTACTCTTTATAGCCGTATTAATGCAGACAAACACTATAATGTGTGCATTTCTTTTATTTTTTGTTACTTATGTATTTTGTATATACTTTTTTATTCTTGCATTACTACGGGGTTTTTATAATAAAAAATGTTGAGAATTTACAGATGGGTAAAAACTCTGAAAAATAATATCAGAGGGACGAGAGTGGGGCATAGAGCCCCACAATAAAAAAAAAAAAAAAAAAAAAAAAAAACTGTCCTGTCTCACTGTCCTGTCTCACTGTCCTGTCTCACTTTCCTGTCTCACTTTCCTGTCTCACTGTCCTGTCTCACTGTCCTGTCTCACTGTCCTGTCCCTGTCCTGTCCCTGTCCAGTCTAGACGCTATACGACCCGTCATCACGGCAAGCTTCGCAACGACAACCATCCGGTTTATACCTGCGCTTATAGTACCCAGGAACAGTTTGTACTGGAAAATGAACATTCCAAAATCAACAACTACTAATAAATTAAAAATTAATTAAAATACATTGTCCAGCGGACAAAATTGTGAATCTAAACCATTCTCAGATCCCCTTGAACACACACAAAAAATTTCATCAAAATCGGTCCAGTCGTTTAAGAGAAGTTCAGTGACATACACACTCACAGAAGAATTATATATATAAAGATAATACAGAGGTAATATTATTATTTACGTAACTCGCTTTTCACAGAGTTGGCCGCAAGATCCTTACAAAGAAACCGTTCATGTACGACCCTGAAGGTAACGAGGATCAAGAGGATATCACGAATCTGTACAAATACAAAGAGGGCACCATATCAGAGAGACTCGCGCTGATGAACGCAGTACGACGTTCGGAGAAGGCGATGAGGTTGGAACCATCCATATTTGATCCAAATCACAGCCTCCGTAGCGCAGTGGGCGAGTAGCCCGCTGTGAAGCGAGAGGGCGCGAGTTTGATTCCCGCGTCTAGACAAATGTTTGTTTAATCCACGAATACGTATTTCTGGTGTGGATATTGTGGGACCGCAAACCCTTCACAGTGACAGACCACCCACGACGCAAGACTCATATCTTACTGTGGGGTCAGGGCTATGTGTGTGTGACTGTTGGGTGTTATTATATTATTAAACCCGCAGAATTTAGAACATTTTATATTCTACCTACAGAATTTAGATAACTTTTATATTCGACCTACAAAATTTAGATACATTTTATATTTGACCCACAGAATTTAGATACATTTTATATGCGACCCACAGAATTTAGATACATTCTATATTTCACCCATAGAATTTAGATACATTTTACATATTATTTAACCGATGTGTCCAGATACTACGGTCTGGTGAGTGAGTTGAATAAAGACGTTACGTTCAAACTGAGGGAACTCGACACGGTGTTCTACGGCGAGAACTTCACAGTAGCTATAGAAATACAGAACAATTCTAACGAGGTAATCATTTATGCATTATACCAGGCACGATTCGAGACTCCGGGCTGATACTAAGCACTTCTTGATAAAAAAAATCAATATCACTTTTACCTGACCCGACGATTCTTAAGAAGTTTCACTTCAAAAACTGAAATAATATTATTAATAGTTCATACCAAGTTCAAGTTGCCCAATTTTTTGTTTCGATCACAGAAGTTCTACACACTGCCTGCATACGATTTCCACTACCCCCTAGAATCGCCCTACAAGGGTCCCTGCTAATGGCTTACTGACCACCCTTGTAGTATATTTATTATTATGATGGTAGGTTTGAGGTAGTAATAATACACTGGAGTTATGGAAGGAGGACTATTTAAGTCAAAATCAAATCAAAATCTTTATTCATCATGTAGGCTAAGAAAGCGCTTATGTCAGTTCAAATGCAGAATATTTAAGTCATTAATAAGATTAAATTAAGATTATGAGAACTTTGGAATAACCGCCGCGCTATAGGCTGGCAGGTAAAGGCACACCATCAAGCATGGGAAGAGGAAGGGGATCTTTAAATGTAGGAATTCACAGACTAGGGTGGAGGATATGGCAATCGGGACAAGGGCAGGAGGGAGCAGGATAAATGAAAAATGTTTCCAACTTCTCCCTAACCTATCTGAAGTGTATTTATTTTTAAGTGTATTTAGAGTGTGTTTTATGTTTGTTAGGTTATGTTATGTTATTGAGTGCAGAAGGTTGTAGTATGTGTTGAGTGTTTTTTTTTTCTTTTTTGTGGGGCTCTTTGCCCCACTCTCGTCTCTCTGATATTATTATTCAGAGATTTTCCCATGTGTAAATTCTCTACATCTTTTATTAGAAAAACCCCATAATAATGCAAAATAAAATATATATATAAAATACATAAGGTAAAAGAATAAAAAGTGCACACATAGTTGTGCTTGTCTGCATTATTACAGCTATATAAGAACTACAGAGACACGTAGAATCAAAAGTAAACAATAAAAAACATACATTAATGTAAGACAAATCACACATATTGTGCTTGTCGGTGTCTCTGTACTGTCTATGTTGAGTGATTTACAGACGTACTAAATATGAGTTAGGTTTGATTTGTTTTGTTCTGCCATTTTAAATTCATCCAGAAAACTTACTCAATTTAGGTTTGAATAATTTATGTTATAATGTATATCAAATTGATGCAGGGCCGTAATATAAAGGCGATGTTGTTGGCAAAAAGCATCTTCTACAATGGCACAAACCCAGTTCAAGTGAAGAATAAAGAAAGCGAGATCTACGTAGGGCCACATAAAAGTAAGATTTATTGTTGATTATTTGCCCTAAAGATTAAAATGTTTTTTTGGATTGCAAATCACAATTTTTGTGCAAGGACCAACATTCTGTGAGTGATAGAGTTAAGATGTAGACAGTTCTGTTTACAGCATGAATGGGCCGGCTCGACCGGATCGTTACCACTGTCTCACAGAAAACCGACGTAAAGTAGCGGCTTGCTGCTGCGTTTCGTGTGGTGAGTGAGATATCCGGAGGCCTAAATCCCCCTCCCCCCCTTCCCAATTCCTAATTATCCCTTTCCATTAAGGTCAGCAGCGCGCCCATGATTCTTCTGGTATTGAACGAGTATGGAACGAGTCACTATGGTGGATTTTTCACCATGTGTACAATTATCGATATCCATAACGATGTTATTATTTGTAGAGGAAGTCATCAACATGATGGTGAAAGCTGAGGATTACTTACCGAAATTGGTGGAGTACCACAACATAAGGGTATATGCGATGGCGATCGTTAATGAGACAAAGTACGCGTGGGGTGCTGACAAAAACTTCCAAATTGTCACACCTAAGATTAAAATTAAGGTACAGTAATACCATTTATTTAATGGGCTTCGGTCATTTTTGTATATTTCGAAAATCCATCTACGAGTATATCTAATGGTTAGTGGTCCACATCGTGTTAAAGATATCAAGCCGCTCGAAAGCCTCCGACTTGGCTTAGCGACTGCTGTCAGTTGATAACAGCCGGAACCGACTTTTTACGTGCCCTCCGAAACACGGAAACGTTCAGTTGATATGCCACTAAGTGGTCACCCATCCATAGACTGACCGCGCCAAGGGTTTCTTAACTCGCTGGTCGTTTTCCGAGTAGTGAGTGCAATTGGCTATGTGCGCTTCAGAGCGCACACATAAATACACATTGATCATGATCTCGCGTTTGCAGAAGAGCATCGTGAACAACAGTCATACGCAAATAATTAAGCTATTTTTTTATCCAGAGAGAAAACATTAACGGAAGGTTACTTAAAAATCGGTATTTAGTTTAGTACTTGCTGGTGGTAGGACATTCATATCCGCCCAGATAGCGACCACCGTAAACATGGTTTTAAAACCTACAATAGTGACCCAAAAACATCTTGTGTGGATCGTTCCAGGATCAACCAGTGCATATCAGGTTCTCTCGAGGGTCTAGTGAGATGAGTTGATAGGTTAGGACGGTTAAGGGGTGCATCTTTGTGTCCCTGTGCCTGCGTCGGCCATTTGCATGTCCTATCACAGGTCCCTCGATTTGCTTTTTCCCTCTTCGGAGTGCGAAAAAGCATTTATACAGGCCGGCAAGATTCTGATGACCACCGATAAACTCATTGTTTGTCGGTGGTTGTTAGTTTTTGCTTTTTTGACGGGACCGCACTTATCATCGGGTGCTGTGCAGTCACTTTGTCGTGTTCAGATAAAAAATTTTTTTTTTAATAATATTCCAGAGTAGTGAGCTTCTCCTCAACCAGCCAGCTACGGTGGAACTATCCTTGAAGAATCCCCTGGATAAGCCGCTGACTGATTGCGAGTTCCGACTAGAAGTGTCAGGCATCGCTATCAGCACGCTACGTGTGGTCGCAGAAGACGCAGAGCCCTACGAAACAGTCAACGCAAACCTGAAGATAACGCCTACTGTAAGACGAGCGATATAGTTAAAAGTTGATTAAAAACAGGCCAACGTACCTATATTAAGCTCGACGAATTGTGCTTCAGTTGTATCTGTGCCTACACCTTGCTCGATACAGGCGAGGGCATATGTTAAGTTTCTTATGTTTGCATGGATATAACCAACTTTTCAACTACTGTATCCACAGTCCGCCGAGCTTTACGGGCCATGGTCATACCAATCCGCCCATCACCGTACCAGAAACAAATTCCAATGCTGAGTATCTTATGTGTGTACAGTGTAGCCATTCTTCATTTCTTCTGTAGCCATTGCATCCGAAACTAATGGTGGTAATCCAAATCTCTAACACTCATATACAGGGTTATTTTTAAAACACTGACAACCTCGCAGGAGTAGATTCCTAAGGTCATTTGCTACTACTTTTGTTCTACGACTTTTCATAATTTGTTAGATTTTATTCTCATACAAAAATAATTATGAATTTAATTTCCGTCTTGAATGTTGCCTACGCTCTGCGCGCATCGCAGATTACGTAATACACGCGGGCGCGCGCGTCAGTTCAATGACCGGCCGCGCCGTATCGATCGATAATACCTACACCCAGCCGTCAGCTGATTTCACTATTGCACGCGCGCGAGCGCGCGTCAGGTCGTTCGTTTATGACTGAAACGTAGAGTGTAGACGTACGAACACAAACACTACACAACAAAAACTTGTAAAATCATTTTTTTTCTTATGTATTGAGTTATGTCCAAACTCGTAGAACAAAAGTTGTTCCTTATGGGGTCAGCTATATGGCCCTGCGAGGTCGTCAGTGTTTTAAAAATAACCCTGTATATCTCACTTCACAGATAATAGGGTTGTTTCCAGTGTTGAATAATGTACATTATATTATACGCAACAGAAAATAATACAAAAACGAAACCCTTTTACTAAAACACAGTGGAAATCGGTTCAAAAATGAATTGGCAATTATGATTTTTAATATTGGTATGAGCAAAGTCGCGTAGTGGCGACACCTCACTATATCGCTCCCGCTCATGCACCGTATAAGCCATTTTACACAGTGAAGTTTGCGTTTTCTGTTATTTGACAAGTGCCCCCTCCATCAGATTTGAATGGCTTCTAATTTTCTTTGACGGTATAATGAAATTCATTCTGTAACACATTTAGAATAGCGTAGCTTATTGATTTAAAATAAATCAAATCAACTACTCTGAGTGATTGGTCTCATTACGTAAAGGATTATACTTGTGTGTCAACTAGCCCTAGAATGCAGTCTTTCTAAGCCTTTAGGCTTTGTTAGGCTTGACAGCCTTCTGTGAAACTGTGTAACTAGAGTATTACAGCTACGCTTTTATGCAATTAAATTAATTAATTAAATTATGGTGTCTTTGTTTGCAGAAAGTAGGCAAGATCCATTTCATCGCTACGTTCAAATCGGCCGAGTTGAAGGGTATCAACGGAGCTGCTCATGTCGAGGTGCTCGACGGAGTACATCATGTTATTGCTGAGAATTAATTTTCTTATCAGGAATTGCCATTATAAATTGTATTTTTTAAGGATTCTAATGATTTTATTAATTATTAATTGATGATTCTGAATGAATTTTACGAATGTTAGTCCGGAGAGGTTTTAAACGGAATTAAAAGTTTACGGTACACGTCAAATACATGAAAATTTTACATTAATAAACATAGTTTAACCCTTTAACGCTCAAAACAAAAAAATCGTATTTTTTCTGGATTTTTTTGAAAATATTGGATAATTAGGGATTATAGATGCCTAAAAAAATAGTGAAAAAAATCTAGCGATATTACATTTTTTTTAAAGGCATGTTACAAATATGTTACGTTGCGAAACAGTGAGACAAATTGTGACCAGAAACTACGTATCTCATATGTTACGTTGCGCTTCTACGTGAATGTGTCTCATCAATAAAAATAAAACGGAATTCAGCCAGCATAGCTCTTTATTTCAATAAACAAACATAACATTACTCTTACAATCCATGATAGTTATAAAAACAGTTTCTATTAGCCACAACGAGAATCTTTCATACGGTTTACGGTAGTTATACCTGTTTTGCAGTATTTGCATCAGGCTCGTTTCCTAAAAATTGGAAAATGTCCGGTATTGTCGAATCTAACCGCTTCAACAGGCCTGGGAGTAGTAAGATTTTATTTATTTTTTTCTTCTTTTTTTGGGCAATTCCGTGAAGATTTACACGCCGAATTTTTCAGCGGAATACTTATTATTCCTTGTTGAGTGGTGAGTCTTCGGTGCAACAACCAGGGATTGTTTACAAAATTATCTAGCAATTGTGTAGGGCTATAAATATAAAAAACTTCTTTGTTTTAAAATTATTCCGGTATAGGGCCATCAACAAGGTATCGGCAAGGTCGATCCCACCCACGTTGAATTATACTGTTTGACGATTTGGGGGCAGTTGATGTCTACCTTAGGTTTTTTCTTCCAATCAACGTCTTAGGCATCTCAATCGAGCATTCCAATAATCTCTGTAAGAGGGTATATTTATAATATCCACCATTATGGTGATTTGCAAGGAAATCCTTTACGCCATCGCCAGTAATGTCAATTCGTTTTCCTGACTGGCCCTATACGAAATACGAATTGGTATGTTCGGAGATGTATTTAATTATATCTTCAGAAGAATTTGTAGAAATAACCTACAGGTGATATCAATTCCTCACCAAGCGAATAGTCAAAACATGTTTCCCCAGGCACAGGAGGATATTTAAATTTCGTTGCCTTCCACTTGAAGCGTGAAACTGGACTTTTGTATTTCATTATTCGTTTAGAAAAAAACGCCGTCCTGTGTTTGCTTTTCTTTTAGCAGATCTTGTATTTTAAGTTAGCGGAGTTTGTAATAGCGACACAACTGAATTTAGTACACACAACAGTATAACAGGAGAAAGGGGCATCCCTTCCTTTTTCAAAGGAACAAAGCATGATTGATCTTCATCTGGGCTTTCTAGAATATAGCTGAATGTGGTTTTCAAACAAAAAGGGCAGAGAATGAGGCTCTGAATCAATATTGGAGTCCTTATCACTGTTGAAGCGACGGCGTTCATATATATTTTGTATAATTAATCAATCAAGTGACCTCAAAGAAGTGTCAGTTGATAATGCTCGTTCAGGTGATACGAGGGCCAAAATTCTGTATGATATGTCTTATTTCAGTCTCTAGTGAAAAAATATAAATAAACCATGCAACATTCACCCCACATCAAGCATAAAATGCAAAAAAAGATACTTCGGTGAATGTTCGGTTACTGTGCATTGTATCACCCGTGTTACATAGCTAATTAATAGCAGTTGGTTGACTATTTCGCAACGTTACAAATACGATACGTCCACAAACACAACCAAATAATTGGAAATCCAATGATTATTAGACATTTGTGTTATTATGGATAGGATACTAGGTTCATTGGTAATGGAATTTTTACAAAGCATGTGCAATTTAATCGAAATAACTAAAGACATAAATTAAAACTTACCACACGTCTGCTCAAAGCTTGTTGACCAGGCGTTGTTTTGACACTGACTGGCTATTGAATACGTGGTCGTTGGTTATTTAAATTTACATTAGATAACAGTGATACTTGCAATGATTTGAGCAGCTGTAGTTTCGAAAATAATGTACAGTTAGCTTCAAATATTTTTTTTGTTTCAAACGTTACACCGGTGTTACGTTGCGATAAAAAGGGTTAAGGGCTCGTTGAATAAGTCGTTTATTCATAAAAAAAAACATAAAATGTTTAAAACTTCCATGGTCGGCATTTACTTTTATTATTTTAATTAAACATTGATAAACTATAATCATGCATTTATATCTAAGTTTAACCAATTGTAGTATTCTATCTAGATATAGATTTAAAGTTGTATGTTTTTACAAAACTTTCAAGCGATATAATAAAACTTTATTTTTAATATCTGTGTTTGATTTCATGTAAAAAAGTTCTTCATTTGTAATGTTTATAACTGGCAATCTCGCTGTCCGTACGAAATATAACAGCAAAGATGCCCCTTCAGGTCAGTTCTGTGAGACGGTGGCGCTACATTAGTAGAGCTGGCCCATTCATGCTGTTCATAACTACTACTAACTGCCTACAGCATGACTCTGCCGTTTTGACTGCGGCCCTACATTTGTAGTTTATATTCAGCCTTGCGGCTCGCAACACGCTAGGTGTGTTTTTCGGCGGGAAACAATTCCATTTACGGATTACATTCTCATTTTCGAGGGAGGAGAGATGGTTATACCGGACTCAACAGCCTTCCGACCCACTTGTTTACGCAAACGCTGAATTAGGCCGCTAAGAAGGCCACCAGGGTTAATCCGTACATGAAAATCCGTGATGGCCTTCTTCGGTGCCATTAATACGGTCCTGGGGGATCCTCAGTGTACTCTGCATTGATGCCGGTACTACGCCTTGCGGCCCGTCTCTCAAGGGACTCTGAAGTGGTACTCTGCTGACTAGACTCTGTTGGTGGCAGGATATTCGTATCCACCCGGATAGGTGATAGCGTACAAATAGTGTTAAAACCTGCCATAGCGACCCACACATCTTGTATGGATTGTGTACCAGGATCAGCCAATGTATATCCGGCGCTTCCGAGGGGCTTGCAACATGGCTTGATAGTTGGTTGGGGCTTGTATATGAGACTATCCCGCCCACACACCCGCCACTGTAACTCCTGTGCACCAGGATCAACAGTGGCACGCATTTTTATTGACACCGAGCAGTAAAGCTCGGCGAGTCTCTGGGATTGCCGAAATGTCTTTGTCCCGCAACGAAATTAATCAGATGGAAGGTTAGGGAGGAGTTGGAAATATTAATTGTCCACTTCCCTCCATAGCAAAGCGGGAGACAAAATAATGAATTGAGGAGGTATTAACCTCAAGTGTAAGGACATTTACAACTGGAGAAGCCAGATGCAAAGCACCACGGATGTCATTAAGTGGGTCCTATCACGCGAGCTGTTGTACTTGATTCCAATAATAGGTATGGCAAAAACACCGGAAAGCACGGAAATTCTTTCTAGTCTCCACAAGATCCATATAGTATACAGCTCCAGATGTTATTTGCATACTGTCTAACATAATGTTGCGTTCATGTTGCCAGAGACTACACTCCCAAAGAATATGATGTGCGGATTGCTCGTACCGGCAGTTGAGTGTAGAGCATGGGCACGCAGGCGAATCAACCAACCTAAATGAAAATAGTTTTAACTTAAAGTTGCCATGACCCGTGAGAAATTGGGAAACACAATGATCAACTTCTAGCCAAGTTTTTGTTAGACGATCGCGAACCGACGGAAAGTTCTGATACAGATGCCGTCCCTTAGTAGAATTATCCCATCGCCATTGCCATTCGTTTAGTAGATCGTTGTAATTTTCGGAGCACGATTTGAAAAGTCGACTGATTCTTAATAGCTCCCGTGACGTAACAAAACTTTTGTCCATATTTTCTTTCGTAGAGATTTCGAAATCAAAATTGCAATTTGGTTCCATAAAATTCCTATTGTCTTGATACAGGGCCGTAACATAAAGGCGTCGTTGTCAGCAACCAGCGTCTTTTACAATGGTGTAAGAGCAGACATTGTGAAGAAAGTGGAAGGCAAGATCTTTGTGGGGCCACAGAAAAGTAAGATTTTGTTATTTGTATTTCCGAAGGAATGGAGAAATGAATGGAGGAATCCATGTTTTAATTTAACTTCCCGAAGGTAACAAGCGTGTGGTCAATTTTAATATTTTGAGTTAATTTAAGATAAAAAGACAAAATGGTGAAGGTAATAAGGAATAATAATAATAATAATACAAGGAGGTAGGCCTCTCCTATGCGAGGGTCCATCTGGTTTGGTTATGATATCCGTTGATTATAAAACAAAACTGATGTCATAATTTGCAGAGGAAGTGATCAGCATCGTAGTGAAAGCTGAAAATTATTTACCGAAGCTGGTTGAATACGGTTACCACAATATATTAGTGAAAACTACATCTAAATCGGATAAGCCGTTTCTGAGATTATCGTGCACAAACGCACAGACAAAAATTCTAACAGTCATTGTATGGGTTGCTATTGCGTTGATAAAGGTCCCCAATAATATTTTTTTCTCATATATCTTCCATGTACAGACAGCAATCCGTTTTTTAAAATAATGCACTAAAAAACGAAAAAAAATTAAAATAAACTTTAAACAAAGTAAATTCTACTTAAAATACTACATTATGAGCTGAAAGCTTCAGTTAAATACCCGCATTTAATTTCGTTGCAAGCGAACCCCATACATTTTCTTTTGGTTTATAAGTTTCAATTGAACACAAACACTTATCAAGGGACACTTGGGTTTTAATACGAATATAACGATACCTTAATTGTCGAAATCCATCTTGGTGTTTGGGAGATACGAGGCAATAAAGAAATTTACAAACAAATATCCATACATACAAAATACGCGCGAAAAACATAATCCGTCCTTGGCAGTCGGGTAAAATATGAAACTTTTACAAGACGTAATTTAAAGCCGCGTTCGGAGACCCGCTTGATATTAAAATAAAATAAGATAGCGTTTTCTGAAATCTATGATTTTTCAGTTCAATGACGACCTAGTTCTCAAGCAACCATCGACAATAGTGCTGTCCCTGGTGAATCCCCTGGAGCGGCCGCTGACTGGATGCGAGTTCCGTGTGACGTCATCAGGTATCGAGGGCCGGACGCTGCGCGTGCCCGCGGCCGACGCCTTGCCTCGCGGGACCATCACCAAACAGCTTCCGATACTACCCAGTGTAAGTGTTGGGACATTTGAACTGCTTGATCAAACTGCCTCGGTGGCGCAGTTGTATTGCGCATGCGGTATGACTACTATGCTAAGGTGTCGGGTTCGATCTCCAGGTCAGGTAAAGGAATATTGGGTTTTTCTATCGCGAAATGCTTAGTATCAGTCTAGAGTCTAGCATTGTGCCCGCCGCCCGGTATGGCGATAGCCTCGCCCCCTATTACATCATGGGTCGGATGTGATAGTGGCAGAGTTACGTTGTAGACAGTTCTGTCTACAGCATGAATGGGTCGGCTCGACCGGGTCATTACCACTGTCTCAAACAAAACAGACGTAAAGTAGCGACTTGCTGCTGCGTTTCTTATGGTGAGTGAGATATCCGGAGGACCAAATCCCTCTTCCCTTCCAAATCCCTAATTATCCCTTTCCCTTGAGCCGGCAACGCCCCCATGACTCTTTTGGTATTATGGGCGTACATAAGGTGGAGATCACTTACCATCAGCTGACCCTTGAGCCTTGACCCTTAAACTTTTTTTTTTTTTTTATCCTGGTTCTGCAAAATGACTACGCTACACCTGATGGTAAGTGTAGCGCAATCCAAGAATAGTATCGACCAACGATAAACAATGTGTCCATCGTCGGTCGGCAAGATCATGCCGGCCTGCCAAAGGGCCAAGGGGAGGGGAAGGAAAAAGGGATGGGATGAGGGTTAGGATCAGGGGGCAAGCCCCCTGGGGAGAACCGGATATACACTGGCTGACCCTGGAACGCGATCCACACGAGGTGGGCCACTATGGCAGGTTTTAGCACCAGTGTACGGCGGTCGCTATCCGGTCTCACTTTTCTGTGAGACAGTGGTAATGCGCTCGAGTAGGTCCACTCATGCTGTAGACAAAACTGTCTACAACGTGGCTTTACCACATAAAGAAACCTTACTCCTTAAATGATAGCTATGACTCCGGGGCTGTCTAAGGTCAAAGTATAATTAATTTCGTCTAAAATTCCTTCACTTAATTTTGAACCTCACTCGCAAAATGGGCTTGTACTGTGTGAAATGTTAAGCCTCATCTAATTGTAATATCACAAGGTGGTAGGTTCTTCGTATGCAATAGGCCGTGTGAATTGCTACCACCGCTTTGTCTGTTTCTGCCGCCAAGCAACAGTGTGTAAGCACTATTGTGTTTCGGTTTGAAGGCCATTGAAGCCAAAGAAATTACTGGGCATTATGAGTATTTGATTTGATTTGAAGAACGCAGTTCAGTGCCATGCAAGGCTTTGTAATTCAACGTTCTGTGTGGTGTTGCTTCTGTTTATAGGCAGGCGTGGCGCTTGCCATCAGGAGAGCGTCTTGCTCGTCTCGTCATTTAATCAAATAAAAAAAAGTTTTCCGTATTCCCGCGAATTTCGTACGAGAAACTCTTCACATCTAAATGTAGCTTTAGACCTCCTACAGACATGCTGAATTTTATTTTCTTTTACAGAAACTAGGAAAAATCAACTTCGTGGTGACATTCAGGTCCGTCGAGTTGAAGGACATCAACGGAGCTGCTAGTGTTGAAGTGCTTGAGGGATAACATCTATATATATAAAAATGAATCGCTGTGCGTGTGTCTCGCAAAAACTCGAGACTGGCTGTACCGATTTGGCTAATTCTGATCTTGAAATATTTGTGGAAGTTCAGGGAAGGTTTACCCGGTGAGAAAAAATGAGTAACATAAATAATAAGTAAAGGAAAACACTAAAAACGACAACTTAATTTTCCAGTACAAACTGTTCCTGGGTATGAAACACTGGATGTCTTTTTGATGTGAAACATCTATAAGCGCAGGTATAGACCGGATTGTTGGCGTTGCGAAGCTTGCCGTGATGACGGGTTGGACAGGACAGGACAGGGACAGGGACAGGGACAGGACAGGGACAGGGACGGGACAGGGACGGGACAGGGACGGGACGGGGACGGGACAGGGACGGGACGGGGACGGGACGGGGACGGGACGGGGACGGGACGGGGACGGGACAGGGACGGGACAGGGACAGGGATAGGACAGTGACGGGACAGGGACGGGACAGGGATGGGACGGGGACGGGACAGGGACGGGACAGGGACGGGACAGGGACGTGACAGGGACGGGGACGGGGACAGGACAGGACAGGGACAGGACGGGGACAGGGACAGGGACAGGACAGGACAGGGGTCAGGGCAGGACAGGCCAGGCCAGGACAGGGACAGAACAGGACAGGACAGGGACAGGGACAGAACAGGACAGGACAGGGACAGGACAGGACAGGACAGGGACAGGTCAGGGATAGGACAGTGACGGGACAGGGACGGGACAGGGATGGGACGGGGACGGGACAGGGACGGGACAGGGACGGGACAGGGACGTGACAGGGACGGGGACGGGGACAGGACAGGACAGGGACAGGACGGGGACAGGGACAGGACAGGACAGGGGTCAGGGCAGGACAGGCCAGGCCAGGACAGGGACAGAACAGGACAGGACAGGGACAGGGACAGGGACAGAACAGGACAGGACAGGGACAGGACAGGACAGGACAGGGACAGGTCAGGGACAGGACAGGGACGGGACAGGGACGGGACAGGACAGGGACGGTACAGGGACGGGACAGGGACGGGACAGGGACGGGACGGGGACGGGACAGGTACGGGACAGGGACGGGACAGGGACGGGACAGGGACGGGGACAGGACGGAGACAGGACAGGGACAGGACAGGGACAGGACGGGGACAGGGACGGGACAGGGTCGGGACAGGGACGGGTCAGGGACGGGACAGGGACGGGACAGGGACGGGACAGGGACGGGACAGGGACGGGACAGGGACGGGGACAGGACGGGGACAGGACAGGGTCAGGACAGGACAGGACAGGCCAGGCCAGGACAGGGACAGAACAGGACAGGACAGGGACAGAACAGGACAGGACAGGGACAGGACAGGACAGGACAGGACAGGGACAGGACAGGGACAGGACAGGGACAGGACCGGGACAGGGCAGGGCCAGGAGAGGGACAGGACAGTGACAGGACAGTGACAGGACAGGGACAGGGTCGGGACAGGGACGGGTCAGGGACGGGACAGGGACGGGACAGGGACGGGACAGGGACGGGACAGGGACGGGGACAGGACGGGGACAGGACAGGGTCAGGACAGGACAGGACAGGCCAGGCCAGGACAGGGACAGAACAGGACAGGACAGGGACAGGACAGGACAGGACAGGGACAGGACAGTGACAGGACAGGGACAGGGCCGGGACAGGGCAGGGCCAGGAGAGGGACAGGACAGTGACAGGACAGGGACAGGACAGGGACAGGACGGGGACAGGATGGGGACAGGACAAATTTTACACAAATATATGTAGGTGATACGAAGTCCACCGGGTCATCTAGTCATTTAATAAATATATTATGTTGTCATCAATTGCCGTGACAATTTATATAATGATTTCTTATGTTTACGCGAATATTACACATTGAAATAAAACTGATTTTAACGGATTTTACCGCGGTTTTTTATTAATTTTCATCCCGACGTTTCGAAGGCTATTGATAACCTACACATCAGTACACCCCGTGACCACAAAAGCTGAAAAGCCTTCGAAACTTCGGGATCAAAGTTAATATAAAACCGCGATAAAATCCGTTTCAATTAGTTTTATTTCATTCTGACAACAAAGAATGTTTTGGAAAGACTATATTATTTGCTAAGTCACGAGATATTATAAACGTAATTGTAGTGTGATTTATATAAACTTCGAATTGATTTCACAAATAAGCCGATAAGAATAAAGTTGAAAATTCGTTTGGTTATTTCCATCGATCGACCGATCGACCTGGTGATTCAGACTAAGATCGTTTATTGAAGTCAGCTTTTAGACCAGTATTTCCCAACGTGGGGCTCACGCCCCACGGGGGGGCAATTTGATAGTTAAGGGGGGCAATTTAAAAATGGACTTGACACGACTTTAACCCTTTCGCTTTGGGTTATTTAAATGCAATGCTAGATATCGGTGACAAATTTAACAAAAAAAAAACCCGTTGGGAAACACTGTACTAGACATTCAATTATATTTTTAAAAAGAAGAATATATTCACACTTGATAATGTATCAATGTGCCATATGGCTTTAATGTTAAAACATATTGGTAGCTTTATTTTTAGGTTTAAGACTTTGTATTTTGTATCCATTAAAAATGTTTTTGTTTAATTTTATATATTTTAAATATATCAAATTACATATATAAATAAATGTTATTTTTAAAAATCATGCCGTATTATTTTACCACTATTTTCATACAGAAAGGTCCTCATTTTACTTTTTCTCGACTTTTATTATACCTACACTTCCCACTGCTAGGCACGGGCCTCCTCTACTGAATGAGAGGGGTTAGGCCTTAGTCCACCACGCTGGCCTAATGCGGGTTGGTAGACTTCACATACCTTCGAAAAATCTTATCGAGTTCTCAGGTATGCAGGTTTCCTCACGATGTTTCCTTCGTCGTTAAAGCAAGCGATAATCAACAATTAATATACACGTAACTTTTAAAAGTCAGAGGTGTATGCTCTTGGGGCGGATTTCGAACTTGCGACTTTCGTCTCGACAGTTCGTACCACACCCCGCTGAGCTATCACTGCTATTATTGCATTTTACATCCCCGACAAAAATAGGGGGTTTTCTAAATTTCATCCCTTTGTCTCTCTGTCTGTGTGCACGTATATTTGTGTGTTTATCGTAGCACCAAAACGAATGGACCGATTAGACATATATTTTTTTTTAACATGGTCTTAGCTATTTTGATTAAATAAAATCAGTACAGTCGTTTATAAATTGCATACGGGGTGAATATGGATGGCGGGGTGAGTGGGGACGAAACTTATTCAGAATATTACGTAGGTGGATCCATCAAAATGCTAACTCAAGCTTAATTATTGACCAAAATGTATAACAGTTTTTTCTTTTTTAGTTTATTCCAGTTTAAACAAACGAATTTTGTTCCTATTCACCCCCGCATCCCTATTCACCTCGTGTTATTATATAGATATTGTCTCTAATTAATGCCAGAGGTTTTTAATAAGTTAGAATATTAGCAGATAGCTGACACCGACGTTAGGTACTTTACAAATAAAATTCAGGTCAGTCAGATCAGTCGTCGGTTTAAACCCTTAGTTCCCAAAGTGGTCCCCCAGGGGTCCACGGGAGACACGACGGGGATCTACGTTGACGTGACAAAAACATGGGGGTTCACAATTCATAAGCGGAGGACCACGAAAATGTATCTGCTTTCGATAGTGAAGAACTAAAATTCTGGCTTGAATTCACCTATCAATGTAGGCAGATAATGTTTGAAGAAACTCAGCGACTGTTACTTGTAAAAATTTGTATTCCATATTCAGTACGTGTCGAGACTTTTGACATCCACTCACTGCACGATCAATTAATTAATCAACCATTCAATTCTCACTTTTTTTCGAAAACTATTAATTCGTAATTGGAACTCAGCCGCAACGCAATTGCCATAGTTAGATCTAATCTTCACATTTTTGTCGAATTTTGGGGAAATGGTAGAAATGTAGCTGCAGGGGGTCACCGGAACCAGGTAAATTCTGAAAGTAACAAACAAACGATTTGGTGAATAATTTATGATATTATTGTAGTATTATAGTAGTATGAGCTAAAACGGTTAAACAATTGATTGATAACTCTTTATTGTACACCACTAATAAAATTTACAAAAGGAAAAAAAATATATTTACAAACATATGTGTAACCATCGGTGGTCTTATCGCTGAAAGCGATCTCTTCAAACACTCTTCTTCTGAAAAAATGTTATCTAATTACTAGGAAAGACGAGTGGTTTTTTCCGATACGAACATATTTCTGAGGAAAGACATGTTCCGATGACTTTGAATGTTCCGAGGAATTTAAAGAGGTATATTGCAAATATATTGTTATTTGCGTGGCGTGAGGCATCGATGTGTGTGTTTACAATAACAACTGAGTGTGTGTACGGCGTACGTCAGGTTCACAAGGATCGATTTTAATTGATCAATTTCTAAACTCGATGCGATTTGAACTCTCTGCACAGACATACAATCTAATTTATCAAAAAAGTTACAGCTTTCGTTGATGGAATGTTCTCTTTTTTTATCCGAGCACGGCAAAGTGACTGCACTACACCTGATGGTAAGCTTAGTGCAATGCAATCCAAAAAACCAGCGACCACCAACAAACAATGAGTTTATCGGTGGTCACCAGAGTCATGCATGTCGGCATGTATAAATGCTTCTTTCCTCTCCGAAGAGGAAAGAAGCAAATCGAGTGGTCTGCGACAGGACAGACGGATGACCGATGCAGGCACAGTAATACAAGGATGTATATTATCTTCGATAGACGTCAAGATGTAACCTGATAAAACTGTTTTTAACGACAAAATTATTTGTTGCTTAATATGTTAAGCCCCAGGATCATCCGAATTTTATCTTTCAATAAATAGTCAATGATGCAAATATTGAAGCAAAAAGATTATTTTGCCACATAAGGACGTGCTAGACGATATCTTTAAATAATAATATATTAGTAATAGTCGGAACTTTAGGCACTTATTAGGATTCTGGGCAGACTTCGAAAATGTCAGGATTTTGAATAATAACTTCAAGTTATGAAAAAATATATATTTGAGAGAATTATTAGTTACATACATACGCACCCACGCCTGTAATCCTTGGTTACCTCTGTGTAACCAGTATACCCACATATCACCGAACGTATTTCCGTCCCATGATGTCATAAGGGATCAGCCTATCGCCATACCGGGCACAATTCTAGACTCCGGGCTGATGTTGAGCATTTCGTGATAGAAAAGTCCAATATAACTTTACCCGACCCGGAGAGAGGAGCTGCGCCACCGAGGCAGTCTCGAGAGACAATTATTCTCTTCCTGAAACTTTTATTTGAATAAATAATAATAAAGCCAAATACGGAATGTACGAAAGAGTAGGTACGAAACATACAACATATAAAACATCAAAACAACATGCAATTCATTCATAGTAGTAGGTATAGGTAGGTATATTTATATTGTGAAATCCCCACAAGTCTTTCCTCTTAGTACATAGTATGATTTATTTTCAGTAGGAATTTTTTTATCGCCATTTATCATCCACTTTTTAAAAATCTGTAGATATCTACAGTTAATCCTTGTTACAATAAGTTTAAAGATGGACAGTGCAGTTACGGTTTGTTTTTTATTTTTAATATTCAAGTAAGTAAACGGTAAGCGGCGATAGCTCAGCTGGGAGTGATACGGACTGTTAAGACGAAATCCGCAGTTTCGAAACCAGCCGTGAGACATTCTAGTCTCTGACTTTTCAAATGTATCGCTTCCTTTAACGGTGAAGGACATGCTCAGCATTGGGTCGTGTATAATAGAGCTAGTATTAGTACCTAAATGGTATTTAGTAAATAAAGAATCTTCTTCATTGAGTTTTTATACATGGTGTTAATAAAAGGCAAAATTATTTTTTTTTTAAAAATCCCACGACGGTTAAAATGTTATTGAAAAAGGATAAAATAATTTAAAAAAAACCCCGACGTAAATAATTAATATGACGAAAGAATTTTTTTTAAAAAAAGCCCACCATTAACCTTTCGTTTTATTCAATATATTTTAATTTCGCCTTTTATTTTAAACTTTTTGAAGAGCAAAGGTACATACATACACATTATACATATACAAAATCAATGCAGTTTATTTTAATGTGTGAATATATTTATGATAACATTACTTTATATAAACAAATGTTTACTACGGCGCCCTCTGGTGAGTGATTACCGTAACACCTATCTAACAACATGCACTAATCAAGACCAAACCCATCGTTGAAAACCGCATTAAAATCGGACCAGTGGTTTTGAAGATAAATGGAAATATTGGTTTGCACAAACACATTTTTTTTTTTTTTTTTTTTTTCTCGCGGGGAAAGCCGTTTATTGCTACCGCCCCACCGGGGGAAGGTGGAACGGTTATGTTGGGTTCTACCGGCCTTACGACCCAGCGAATCGCCCGGGAGATATGGAAAACATCCGGGCGACCGCTGAGCCGAGTCCCTAACACTATTTACACCCTATGCCGGTAACTACCAACCAAAACCCCGCGGTGGCCTTCTTCGGCGCATGTGGAGCGGTCCCGGGGTCTCCTTGGGAAAGCCAAGGATTGCTGCCCGAACCGCCCCTGCGCGGTGCCGCCTAGCGGCCCGTCTCCAATTGGGGGGGCTCAGAAGCCCCCGCACACCGAAGGACGCCCTCGGCGTCAACGGCAGCAACGAGGCCGACCACCCGTGCTGCCGTCCATCTCGGGGTCGCACGTACAAAGGTACTAAATGGGCGCTACGACAGTCCCCCGCTGCGCGCCCGCGACCCCCGATGGCCCCTATTAGTCGCCTCTTACGACAGGCAGGGGATACCGTGGTGGAATTCTCCAAACGCCCCCATTCCACAGGGCGGTTGCACAAACACACACACAACTTCTCACAACCTTTCACCCCAAACGCATATACCGTCTTCGTTCCGTCGTGGGTAAAAACTGCCATAGTGACCCACACACCTTGTGTGGATCGTGTTTCAGGATCAGTGTGTATCCGGTTCTCCCGAGGGGCTTGCGATATCACTTGATGGTTGGTTGGGGTGGGTATAGGGGTAAATCATTGTATCGCTGTACCTGCATCGGTCATCAGCCTGTTCTGTCGCAGCGCCCCCCATTTGCTTCTACCCTCTTCTGAATGTAAAAAAGCATTTATACAGGCCGGCATGATTCTGGTGACCACCGATAAACTCGTTGTGTGTCGGTTATCTTATCATCAGGTGTAGCAGTGCAGGCAAATGTCGTGCTCGGGTTTAAAAAATCTCATTTCCTTCGTACTCCGTTATCAATTCTTAACCGAATTTATATAGGGCCATATCGAATCCAAAAACGTCTACTACGCAGACGCACCTCTTTTTCAATTTTTTTTTTACTAGCCCTGTATTATATACGTCCCACTGCTGGGCACGGGCCTCCTCTACTGAATGAGAGGGATAAGCCTTAGTCCTCCACGCTGGCCTAATGCGGGTTGGCAGACTTCACACACCTTCGAAAAATCTCATCGGGTTCTCAGGTAAGCAGGTTTCCTCACGATGTTTCCTTTACCCTTAAAGCAAGCGATAATTAACAATTAATATACATGTAACTTAGAAAAGTCAGTAGTGTATGCTCTTGGGGCTGGTTTCGAACCTGCGACTTTCGTCTCGATAGTCCATACCACTTCCCGCTGAGCTATCGCTGCTTTTAATATGGATTTTCCAATATGGAGTTCATATAATAAAATTCAAGTTAAATAAGGTAGAAACAAAGCAATTTAATACCTACTTACTGATAATTAAGGCAGTGACAAATTAAATAAAATTCCTATTATTGCAATTTACTGGGTATTGACTTTCCTCTTCAATACTTCATTAAATGTAGGTATATTAAATAGGCGTGCCAATGAAGTAATATTCAGTCGAATACTAAAGCTCGCGGGCGCAAGAGTTTATTACAAATTTCACCGATCTATATATTTTAAAGTCAATTAAAGTGTTTAAAAAAATAAAGTTAACTAAGGTAAGGTGTATAGGTTTTCGATTTGAAAAATAATTTAAACCGCCTCAAAAAAAAAAAACAATGTTTGTTCGTTGCTGCTGTAAACGACTGATATAATTTTATAACTCATTTTTTAAAATTAAAATTTTTTTTCGTTTGGATCTTAATAGTGGAAAGAATCCATTTTATTTTTCCAAAAACATTTTAAAAGTTGTAAAACTTCCGTAAATGCAATATGCCGTAATTATAGCCAATAATCACTGATTACACCGTTTCAGGGGTTGAATTTTTGTTCTAAATGGAATACAAAAAGGATTTCCAAAATCGAATCACTTTGAAAAGTAACGCGTGGTTATTTATAGTTATAATAAACCCGTAAAGAGCGAGCCTCGTACCCTACAGTGAACTGTAAGGGTACGGGTGACATAACAATTAAAAAAAATTGCTTATCGTATTCAAACTAGTGTTTTCGTGTTTTTGTTTGTCAGTCTCCGCGGCGCATTGGGCACGTAGCCGGTTGTGTAATGGGAGGCCGCGGGTTCGATTCTCGCTCCGGTTTTTATATCTTTTTCGGGTCATTGTGTGGGACCATAAGTCCATCGTAATTTCTGATACCGAAGATTTAACCTAGTATAGTATCAGGAGTATTTTATTATCATTTATTTGGAAATAAATATAATATTTTCATTTTTTTATTAACTGTGTGTCGCGGTTTCACCCGCTCTCATGCTACTGCTCAGCTCCCGTGGGTCATAGCGTGATATTAAATAGCTATTGTTATTTTTTTTTTTTTTTTTTATGGCATAGGCCGGCAAACGAGCAAGTGGGTCACCTGATGGTAAGTGATCTCCACCGCTCATGTACGCCCATCACCAGAAGAATCATGGGCGCGTTGCCGACCATAAAGAAAAGGGATAATTAGGGATAGGGAAGGGGAGGGGATTTGGGCTTCCGGATATCTCACTCACCGTACGAAACGCAGCAGCAAGCCGCTACTTTACGTCGGTTTTCTGTGAGACAGTGGTAATGACCCGGGCGAGCCAGCCCATTCATGCTGTAGACAAAACTGTCTACAGCGTGGCTCTACCACTCGTAAATCTGTTTTATCGAGACGTTGTTATATAACAACGTCTCGATAAAACAAATATTTGGTGTGAATATAACTTATATCAGTCTAGACATTCAATAGTTCGCAATTGGTTACTTAGTGACGAAATTTAATACAGTAGTTTAGTTTTTGTTGAGTTGTGACTGTCCCAAATTTATTTCCCGGTTTAAGGCACTTTAAATTTTTCACGAATTTAAAAATTGGCCGGGCTACTTTTACAATTTTCCTTTCTTATCCGGATTATTTGAAACAATAAAAAAATCCTAATCAGTCCAGCCGTGTCAAGTGTTACCAACATTTCCCTTTTATTTACATAAATTCCATACGGTGTTTGAAAACGTACCTATGTGCCGAATAGGTTAACGAGAAGTATCCTCCAGGCTTTGTTAAGTGAGTTTGTGAGTTTCAAAAATATGTGAAGATGATTAAATTTTAACAGTTTTAGCAAACCGCAGACATATTACTAATATTTATTTCATTAATTTCATCTTGACAGGCCTACATACAACAAAGCAAAGAAATAATACGTGTGTCCGACCACTTGTCTCCGTTTCTATTCTCAAAACGAACACCAGAATAACCCCTAAATTTTCTTGATGATTGAGGGAATTCTATGAATTCTTTAAGAGGCCGAGTTGATAATTAAATAAATAAACCCGACAGTCACATACATAGTCCTGACCCCACAGTAAGATTCGATGTCTTGTGTCGTGGGTATCAGGAACTACGAAAGACTTTCGGTCTCTTAACACCCAGACCCTGAAATAAATATTTGTGGATCACACAAACATTAATTATCTCTTCATTGCTAATAATTAAAACTTTTTTTAGAAAACTAAACCATGCATCCTCTGAGAGTAGACAGAATGACTTTTTACCCCAAACTGAACGCGAAGGACCACTATACGGACAAGTGAGTATCACGACTTGTGTTTATGCGGATATTACATGTTGAATATTTTTTTTTATCCTGGCTCGGCAAAGTGACTACGCTACCTAATGGTAAGTGTAGCGCAATCCAAGAATAGTGTCGACCAACGATAAACAATGTGTCCATCGTAGGTCGGCAAGATCATGCCGGCCTGCCAAAGGGCCAAGGGGGAGGGGAAGGAAAAGGGATGGGAAAAGGGTTAGGATCAGGGGGCAAGCCCCCTGGGGAGAACCGGATATACACTGGCTGACCCTGGAACGCGACCCATACAAGGTGGGCCACAATGGCAGTTTTTAACACCAGTGTACGGTGGTCGCTATCCGGTTGGATACAAGTATCCTCCCACCAGCAATATTTTATGTATTGACTGCCCCGGTGGCGCAGTTGTACTACGTACGCGGTACGACTGGCTAGCTGAGGTCTCAGGTTCCATCCCCAGGGCGGGTAAAATGATATTAGGTTTTTTAACACGAAATGTTAAGTACCAGTCCGGAGTCTGGAATTGTGCCCGGTATTGCGATAGGCTCACCCCCTATCACATCATGGAATGGAAATACGTTCGGAGAAATATGGGTGTACTGGTTGCACCTCTGCCAACCCCTTCGGGGATTACAGGCGTGAGTGCGTATGTACACGTTGAAATAAAAAAACTTTAAACGGATTTTATCGCAGTTTATATATTTTTTTGAGTCAGAAATTCGAAAACTTCTTAGCCTTCGTGGTCTCGGGAAAGACCTGGTTCTCCCCGCGATAAAATCCGTCAAAAATAGCTTTATTTCAAAGTGAGTGCTATTGTCATTGGCATACTTATCAAGGACCCACGACAATTCAGTATTAAAAAAAAACTAAAATATGAAAAATAAATAATGGTTAAAAAAACAAAAAAACACGCTTTCCAATTCTTTCAAATTCAACTAAAAAATAGAAAATAAATTTGAAGAAAAATTTAGTTTTTTGTAAAAAAAAAGCGTGGGGTGTTTTTTAAGATATTATCAAAAAACTATTGACACCCTATGATTTTTTTTCAATAATAAAAAAATTTCCAGCAAATTTATTTCTCTTTTTTTTTAGTTGGATTTTCTATAAAAACGTGTTTTTTAGTTTTTTTAAACTATTATTTTTTCTGTGTTGTCTAAGCTTGACGCTTGAGATAATGACCGCCAAAAGGCAGGGTTACACTATAAGTATTTATTAATTCAGGTTTGACGTAATGGATGAAGAGTATCCAACCACCGCGATAGTTCGCCGTGGGCAGACATTCATCGGGTCAATAACTTTCAAGCGGCCCTACGACGAATCGAGGGACTTGGTGCGGCTTAAATTCTATCTTGGTAAATATCTATATCTTCATTTTTTTTTTAGTTTGCTTATGACGACCAAATCGCTCGCCTGATACTGCTCATAAACAGAAGCAACGCTACACAGAAGTTTGAATAACAAAGCACTTCATGGCTAGACCGCTCGTCGCCACGAGGCATGAGATGTTAAGGCTGGACTGCACCATAATAGCAGTTATAGTTGTGGTTTATGTCAAATTTGACGATAACAGTAACGCTAACTTTAACATTGACTGCGGATGTGTTGCACCATCGTATTCCGATACTCCTAGATTCCTTCATTAATTATAGAACCAGGCACATGATATTATTTTGGAGCACAGACGCTTTAGAAGATATATCGGTTTGGAGGTTATAATTGAACCTTCTGACAGCTATTTAACTTAAACAATAGCTTTAAATAGCGAATCTTGGGCGGTTCCGGTTAACAGCTAAAGTTATAACGTCATCTAACATTTGTCGAATGGTGCAATTTTTTGGTTAACCAGTACTTTAACATGTTTGTCATTGCTAAAGTAAGTTGGTGCAACCCAGCATAAGTCTCCCAACGCCCAGTAGTTTTACTAGGTTCAATGTTCTTTAAACCCAGACGACCTTAGGTGTACGAGGAAACTACTGCTTATTATTTCGGTCCACCATGTCTCATTATAGGGATAACAACATAATACTTTGCTTAATTAAAAATTATAAATAATTTTAAAACACTGCTGTTTGTTTGCACTTGTTGATTTGGTATTAAATTTAAACCAATTTGAAATTACCGGTGGTCGACCTATGCTGTAGACAGGTTTGTCTACAGCATGTCATTTTGTTTGACAAATTCCTACGTTTGTTTACATGTAATATAAATGAACAATTATCTAATCGAATGGATCTGTAAATGGCTTATCCTCTTTCACTACTCTGGTATCTATTTTGCAATTTAACTCTACGTCTTTATAACGAAAAAATAAAATAAAAATAGGGAAGAGGGAAGAAGCATCAATATAAGCCGGCATGACTTTGGTGACCACCGATAAACTCATTGTTTGTTGGTGGTCGCTGGATTTTTGAATTGCACTACGCTTACCATCAGGTGTAGTGCAGTCACTTTGCCGTGCTAGGATAAAAAAAAAATGACCAGCAAGCTTATGATGAAAAGGTATTTGTCAAGAACTTTAATTGACCAAATTATGATCTAACAATAATATGTGCTTCTAGGTAATAAGCATCCCATGGGTGTCAAAGCGTCCGTATACCTCCGTCGCAACGTCATCGCCGACAAAAACGAATGGACAGCCAATGTAAAAGATATAGTAGAAGACAATAAACGCGTAGTCTTTGAAGTAAGTTAAAATAGATTTACCAACGTAACGAGTAAAATTTTGTGAAGTTATACTTTTTTTAATAGCAGAGATCAGCAAAGGAGCTTGTGGGTCACCTGGTAATGATCTCCATGGGCCTTGAACACTCACAAAACTAGAAGAACAATGGATACGATGCGATCTTAAAGACAGGGAACGGGGAACAGGAAGGGGTCTCTTGAGCCTATGATTATCTCTTTAAGCCTACGAAACGAAAAGCGAGCTACGACTTCACGTCGGTTTTCTATGATGCTGGTGGTAGAATATTCATATTATTATACCCATATTATACCCAGTTCTCCCGTGGGGCTTGCGTCGCGACGTGGTGATTGGGTGGGCCGGGTATAGAGGTACATTCTTGTAACCCTTTGCCTGAATCGGTCATCTGCCATTCTGTCGTAAGCGCCTCGATTTGCTTCTTCTTTTTTTATACTTTTGCATTTATACTGACTGGAATTGTTCTGGTGACCACAGATAAACTCATTGTTTTTGGTGGTCGCTCGTTTTTTGGACTACATTGCACTTACCAGGTGTAGGGCAGGCACTTTGCCGTGCTCGGAAAAAAAAACATTAGTCATAACCCGGTTGAGCCGGCCCATTCATGCTGCAGATGAAGTATTCACAGCTAGGCTTTACCTTTTAAACCAACATTTTCAACCCTCGGCGAAACGGAGGGGTGTTTAAAAATTCACTTCTCTGGTCTCTGTCTCCTTCTTATCGCTTATTAAAAAATAGAAGAAAAAAACTCGCCGAATTGATATCTTCCTCCTTTTTTGATATCGGTTAAAAACAACTGTTGGCACCATCAAAAGGGAAACCAACAATTTAACACGAATGATAAACTGAATTGTTACCATTCCATTGTTAAAAGTAAAATATAGTTACTGGTTTTGTCACAAGCACGATTTTTCAATAATATAAAAGGTCATCGTTCTGCAGTTATTATGCGCTATAATTCTCCGAAGCCCAATAATGGGACCATATCTTGAGGATAAATAATCAACCATGTTTTGTTCATAAATGAATAAATTTAATTATTAATCAATCTCGAATATAAATAACTGTCAAAGGGGAAAAATGTAGCCTGGATTTCCAATTTTAGTTAAACATTAATTATAATATCGGACGTGGCTTATGCCTATAATATGCCCTGAATAAATGACTTAGTATTCGTTTTTTTGATGCGAGTATCTTCCTAGTTTGGTACTACCACTTTATCTACTCCGGCTAAAGAGCAGTGTCTATGCACTGTTATGTTCCGGTTTAAAGGGAATTGTGGTGAGGGTAGTTACAAGGCATTATGAGGCTGGAACTCCTATGTGATTTTATAGTTGATGACCGCAATACAATGTCATGCAAAATGTCAAAGAGAACATTTAGGGCAATATTTGCAACAAAAAAAAAATCTAATATAACAAATTCTTCAATATACGATAATTGACAGCCTCCGTGGTGGAGTGGGCGAGCAGCCGGCTGCGAAGTGAGAGGCCGTGGGTTCGATTCCCGAACCGAGACAAATGTTTGTGTGATCCACAGATATTTGTTTCGTTTCTGGGTGTTGTGAGACCGCAAGTCCTTCGTAGTTGACACCCACGATATAGGTTAAAACTGTTAGGTGTATTTATTTATATATCTTACTTAGAAAGACAAACTGTTTATAATTTGTTCGATAGAGTTTAGCTGCAATGTAGTCCTTCCCACTACCTTTATATATATATATATTTTTTTTACTTGCCCTGTATTATAAGTCGCAGGTTAGAAACCAGCCCCAAGATCATACACCACTGACTTTTCAAAGTTACGTTTATATTAATTGTTAATTATCGCTTGCATTAACGGTGAAGGAAACATCAACTACCTATATAAATTAGTTTATAATCTGACAGAATACTCAGTAGGTATGAAATAAACCTCGTCAACGGATAACACTTGTCGCGATTGTTGGGTAAATTTAATTATTATCTACATACTTTACAGGCACTATCCAGAACCTTCTTTTTAATAAGCGTGTAAATAAAGCCCTGTATATAAAATAATATTTCATCATCATCATCTCAGCTTATTGCCGTCCACTGTTGGACGTAAGCCTCCCCAAGTAAGCGCCAACCATCCCGGTCTTGGGCAACCCGCATCCATCCGCTACCTGCCATCTTTTTCAAGTCGTCGGTCCACCGTGTAGCCGGGCGCCCTACACTACGTTTGCCTAAGCGTGGTCTCCACTCTAGCACCTGTCTGCTCCACCGACCATCTGTCCGTCTGCAGACATGACCGGCCCACTTCCACTTCAGCGTGCTAATTTTGCGAGCAATATCGATGACTTTGGTTCTCTGGCGGATAACATCATTTCGGATCCTATCCACCAGAGAAACTCCAAGCATTGCTCGCTCCATAGCACGCTGAGCGACTTTGAACTTATGGACCAGTCCGCTAGTCAGTGTCCACGTTTCAGCTCCGTAGGTCATTACAGGTAGGACGCACTGGTTAAAAACCCTCGTTTTTAAACACTGGGGGATCGACGACTCGAAAATGTTACGTAGCTTCCCGAATGCCGCCCAGCCCAACCGAATTCTTCTGTCCGCCTCCTTCTCGAAGTAATATTAAAATAATATTTACTTCGATTGAATTGAAGTGAATATTTCTAAGAAACTAAATTACAGGACATTCTTTTTTTTATAAGGTGTCAACTCCAGTAACACTGCCTGTGGGAGAATGGAGCGCCTCAGTGGTGACAAGTCTTAAACACTCTTCAGTCAAGACCGTCTACAATTTCAATGAGAAAATCTACATCCTCTTCAACCCTTGGAATCCCGGTAAGTCTAAACTGACTTAGGGCCATCTAGGACACCTAGGGCCTCTCATTATACATACGGTCTGATCGAACTATCGAAACTGGTTACAGCCATTGCCAGTCTTTTCCATAATGGATTTTTTTTGTATATGTGTGTTTTATTCAAAATCAAAATCAAAATCTTTATTAATCATGTAGGCTAAGAAAGCGCTTATGACAGGTCAAGTACAGAACATTTGTTATTAATAAGACCAACTTAAAATTAAAAATTAAGGGAATTTTGGAATAACCGCCGCGCTATAGGCTGGCAGGAAAAGGCACACCAACAAGCATGGGAAAAGAGAGGGCATCCTTAAATGAAGGGATTCACGAATTCATGTTTCATATTTGCTTGAATGACAAGACAAAAGGTAGCTAGCCTATCGTAAGCGCCACGCCTGTCTATAAACAGAAGCCACGCAGAACTCTGTATTACAAAGCACTGCATAGCACTGGCCTACGCTCGCCACCCCCACGGTGTATGTTACATCAGTTGGTGTTAAATTGATGAGTCATCACAGGAGAGGGAATGAAAAACTAGGATCTTCAGTGACTCACCAGCGATCAGAAATTTCAAAACATACCACGTGATGTTCAATAACAGTTACACATTGGTATATCTGCATAATATGATACGGGTTTAATGAGCTGGGAGGTAGGATTTGGTTCCTAGGGTAGGATAACTTAATTTATCGGGCCAGATACCAGGTCACCTGATGGTAAGTGATCTCCACCGCTAATGTACGCCCACTATACCAGAAGAATCATGACCGCTTTGGTCACCAAAGTCAAAGGAAAGAGATAATTATTTGATTGGAATAGGGAGAGGGATCTGAGCCTCCGGATATCTCATTTACGGTGCGAGACGCAGCAAGACTCTACTTTACATAATTTAATTTGAGACAGTGAGGTAACGACCCAGTTGACCCGGTCCATTTAGACAGTTTTGTCTACAGCATGTCTCTACAACTAGTGCTGCCCGCGACTGAATTTGTCGAATTTTTAGTTTTTCATTTATTACACTTCCGTAGAAGGTGAGGCTGCACAGGCGCAACTCAGCAATCATCAAAAAATCACGTCGCTGTATCTGTACTAATATCTTCGTTTTCTCTTGCTCAAATTTTTATACAGCGAGCAATTTATGGAAACTCGAACTTATGAGATCAATGATTGCTCTTTTATTTGAGAGCTGGGTTAACCGAAAAGGTTTGAAGAAATCTCTTAAGAGAAAAATCCAACTTTGTATATGTATTGTATGTAAAAACCGTCCTATAACTTTTTGTCCTATAACTTGATTTTTTTATTTCTTCTTTATTCATCATAAAGAAGAAATAAAAAAATCTAGTTGATTTTGTAATATATGTAGTGAGTTTTTATGATATTTTTGTTCATTTTCACCTGTTCCTCGTCTGTCTTTCTGTACAGTCAAACTGTAAGAGTCTATAATAGCATCGACAAATTTGGTGACAAATTATGGATAAAATATTAAGTAAGGCTGACTTTGAGATATATCTTTTTTTATTCCAAAATGAACCTGTTTAATTAATTATGTTATACTTTATTGATTTGTGTTCCTTGTAGTTTAGTTTTTTAATGATATGTTAACTTAATATTCAATTTGTTTAAATACTGTGGCATATGCGGTCGTCGCATATAACTAGAGTTGCAATTATTTTCTGTTTACATTGCATTTATAGAATTTAATACAAATAATTGTTAACTCCGTTTACCCTTATCTAAATAAATCCATTTTC
Organism: Amorpha juglandis; assembly: GCA_949126905.1. NCBI lineage: Eukaryota > Metazoa > Arthropoda > Insecta > Lepidoptera > Sphingidae > Amorpha > Amorpha juglandis. The sequence continues at coordinate 3,192,007 of OX421383.1, forward strand.
CAGACGACCAAACTTACATGAAGGACAGCAATCTCCTCCAAGAATACGTTCTCAACGATATCGGCAAGATTTGGATGAGTGACACCGAGAGCAGACCATGGTCTTATGGACAGTTTGACTCCGTGGTGCTGCCAGCCTGTATGTTCATACTGAAAAAATCTTCGATTCCATTCCATCAGTGAGTATTTTTGATCTTAATATTCGCCTTTGTCATATTCTTGTCTTTATATTCTAAGGTATTCAGGGATGATGTTGAAGAATTTTAAGTCGGCCAATAATTACAACACCCCGGAATTATGATTAAAATTTCGCCATCATTGTGATGACTTAGCAATTATGGCAGCTATTGTGGTGTTACTAACTAAACAAACTTTGCTAAAAATAGTTTAATCCTGTCAAATGGTTATGTTACGACCTGATGATAATTTGATTTTGACAAGACTAAAATTATATATCTTACTTAACTTAAATGGCTAAAATCTATAGTTAAAAGGTCTCCAACCACAATCCCGGATAGAAACGGAGCTGCCGTAAGGTCTCCACTAGGGTTTGCTATCCCGCAAAGCGCTATCCCGCAATTCCGCTGGATCTATAGCATGCGCATCCGCAGGTCGTTATGTCGTCGACGAATCGTGCGTAATTAATTCAAATCTGCCAGCATTTTGGCTGAATGATATTAGAAGCAATAAGTGGGTTTAAACTAATATCTTAATGTGGGTTCAAAACAATATCCTAACAAAATGGTGCCATGCGCTTTGGTGGATCACCATTGCCTTGTGTGTTGGTCGGCAGGTTGAAACTCGGATGATAAAGATGTTCGTTCACACCTCTTACTTGGTTAATATTTTCGTTTTATCTTACCAGACAAGGAGATCCAGTCAAATTAGCGCGCGCCGTCTCCCGGATCGTTAATGCGAATGAAGATAACGGCGTGTTGGTCGGACGCTGGGACGGAAAGTATAGTGCTGGTACAGCTCCTTGGGAATGGATGGGCTCTGTGGACATCCTCGCCCAGTACATGAAGACGCAAGACCCTGTGCGTTACGGACAATGCTGGGTCTTCGGAGCAATCGTCACCACTGGTATTTTTTTTGTAGTTATGCCAAAAGAGAAAGTGGGTCACCTGATGGTATGTAATCTCAACTGCCTATGTCAAAATAATAAACCCCATAACATAAAACATACATCCTAAAATCATGGACGCGTTACCGACCTTAAAGGAATAAAGGCTCGGATAAAAAAAAGAATACAGAAGAAATTAAATATAGCATCTATACTTCAACTTGACTATAGTAATAACGGATTCTATCTAAACGCGGTCACAGCATGAATGGACCGGCTCGACCGGGTTATTAGCACTGTCTCACAGAAAACCGACGTAAAGTAGCAGCATGCTGTTGCGTTTCGTAAGGTGAGTGAAATTCCTCGTTACCCAAATCGGCATTCCCAATTCCTAAAAATGTGGTGATTTTTTAAACGTTAGCAACACATCCTTGATTCTCTAGGTATGGTGGGTGTTCATGGGCGGTCGATATCACATACCATCAGGTGACTCACTTGCTCGTTTGGCATTCTCTACTAAAACTTAATTTAAAATTGATTGAAATTGATTGATTGTAACCTAAGCGCAAATTTGATGATATCGGTGTGGCTTTTACTTTCTTTAAATACCCGTTAAAATCTTAAATAATTTACTCATTCCTTTCTGTAAATGTAAATGTCTTCAATGTCCTTAATACCAGAATTCAGCAGTGCTTACACATTGCTGCTTGATGACACAAATAGATAAAACAGCAGTACCAACTCAGACGGCCTCTCACATATGATGGACTACAATCTAAACCACCACTTGTTCCGTTTGTTTGAATTTCCGTATATTATATTGGAATTTTACGATAATAATAATACTAGCCCTGCATTGCACACGTCTCACCGCTAGCCACGGGCCTCCTCCACTGAATGAGAGAGGTTTGATCTTAGTTCAGCACGCTGACCTTACGCGGATTAGCAGTGTTCCCATACCTTTGAAATTCTTATGAAGAGCTCAGCTATTCTGATTACCTATCGTTGTCTATCCTACTTTAAAGCAAGCAAGAAAATGAACGATTGTTACACACGTAACTTATCTAAGTTAGAGGTGCATGCTCTTGGGGCTGCGTCCAAACCTACGACCCTCGTCTCGAGAGTCCCCGTGGAGCCATCGCTCGTATTCAATTTTTGCGTATTTATCAACTGTTATGTTCCAGTCTGCCGCGCCCTCGGCATCCCGTCTCGCACGATTACCAACCTGAACTCTGCTCACGACAGCGATCACAGCTTGTCAATAGACATGTACTACATGAATAGCGAGAAATTGGAGCTGAAAAAAGACTCTATATGGAATTTCCATGTCTGGAATGACGTTTGGATGTCGCGCCCTGACTTGCCTCTAGGTACGTGTTTTATCTATAGTATAAATAGTTATAATAAGCCAAAATTGTACATACCACTGAGGTAAGCCAAACACATGTGGCATAAAAAAACCTATTCCTGTCCATCCCATAAAGGTTCGTAAAGAAATCATACTTCCTCTGACGTAATAAGTTTATGAGTAATTACAAGAAGAAAAGCGGGGAAAATGGTTTATTGATACCACCCCGCCCCAGGGAGAAGCGGCTATGTTTGACCCACCAGTCGGCCCAGTATTAAGCTATCTGGGAGAGATGCTAATCATCTGGGCGACTGCTGAGCCGAGTCCCTAACACTATTGGCATTGTACACCGTACACCGGCAATACTAACTAAAAACCGCGCGGTGGTCTTCCGCTCTTCTGCTTCTCCGGTCCCGTGATATCCTCAGGATAAGTTATGGATTGCTGCCGAAATTATCCCTGCGCGGTACTGCCTTGCGGCCAGTTTTCTTTTGGGCTAAAGGACGCTCTCGGCATCAACGTCAGCGAGTAGGCCAAACACCTGTGCTACCGTCCATCGCGAGATCGCACATATAAAGGTACGAATGGGCGCCTCTACGCACCCCCCACTGCGTACCCATAACGCCAGATTAGTCTCCGTCCAATTAGTCTTCTTATAAAAACAGCAGTGGCGAAATTCTCTAAACGCCTCTGTCTACAAGCCGGGAACACTACCTAACCTAACCTAATAATTCATTCACATTTTCCAGGCTATGGTGGCTGGCAAGCCTTAGACTCGACTCCTCAGGAGTTGTCCCAGGGTATGTCCCAGTGCGGACCAGCTCCAGTGGAGGCCATCAAGCAAGGAGTGATCGGCCTCAACTACGATGTGGCCTTCGTCCTGGCGGAAGTTAATGCTGATGTATTACGGTGGAGGAAGGATCCTGTGGCTGACCGTGGATACTCAGTAGTTGAAACGGATGAAAACCAGTAAGTAAGGAGTTGCAACTTTGAAATAGATAGATCGATGGTAAATGATGATGACATCTTCTGCGGCACAGTAGGTGAGTAGTCAGGTGTGAAACGAAAGGCCGCGCGTTCGATTCCCACACCGAGACAAATATTTGTATGATCTAAAGATATTTGTTTCGGATCTGGGTGTTGTGAGACCAAAAGTCTCTCGTAGTTCGTGGGGCCCAAGACACAAGACTCGTATCTTACTGTGGGGTCAGAATTATAGGTGCGACTGTTGGGTGTATTTGTTATTATTTTTCAAATACCCAGACGGCTTTTAGCATACGAAGGACCTCCTAGTAATTCAAAGTCCTCTTGGAAATTTAATATCATAATCGGTAATACTAAACTGGTATAACTCAACGGGGAGTGGTACGGATTGTCGAGACGATAGTTTATATACTTTTATAACACAGAGGTAATATTATTATTTACGTAACTCGCTTTTCACAGAATTGGCCGTAAGATCCTTACCAAGAAACCGTTCATGTACGAACCTACAGGTAACGGGGATCAAGAGGATATCACGAATCTGTACAAATACAAAGAGGGCACCACATCAGAGAGACTCGCGCTGATGAACGCAGTACGACGTTCTGAGAAGGCGATGAGGTTGGAACCATGCATATTTGATCCACATCACAGCCGTAGCGCAGTGGGCGAGTAGCCGGCTGTGAAGCGAGAGGCTGCGAGTTTGATTCCCGCGTCTAGATAAATGTTTGTTTGATCCACGAATACGTGTTTCGGGTCTGGATATTGTGGGACCGCAAATCCCTCACAATGACAGACAACCCACGATACAAGACTCGTATCTTACTGTGGGATCAGGACTATATGTGTGACTGTTGGGTGTTATTATATTATTATTATTATTCAACCCACAGAATTTAGAACATTTTATATTCGACCTACAGAATTTGGATACATTTTATATTCGACCTACAGAATTTGGATACATTTTATATTCGACCCACAGAATTTAGATACATTTTATATTGGACCCACAGAATTTAGATACATTTTATATTTGGCCCACAGATTTTAGATACATTTTATATTCGACCCACTGCATTCAGATACATTTTATATTCGACCCACAGAATTTAGATACATTTTATATTTGACCCACAGAATTTAGATACATTTGATATTCGACCCACAGAATTTAGATACATTTTATATTCGACTTACGGAATTTAGATTCATTTTATATTCGATCCACAGAATTTAGATACATCTAATATTTCCGACCGTCAGAATTTAGATACATTTTACATATTTAACCGATGTGTCCAGATACTACGGTCTGGTGAGTGAGTTGAAGAAAGACGTTACCTTCAAACTGAGGGAACTCGACACGGTGTTCTACGGCGAGAACTTCACAGTAGCTATAGAAATACAGAACAATTCTAACGAGGTAATCATGCATTTGTACTTTGTTTTTTATTGTTTTCATAGGCAGACGAGCTAGCGGCCCGCCTGATGGTAAGCGGTCACCGTCGCTCGTGGACATCGGCAGTGCCAGGGGCACAGCCAAGCCGCTGCCTTTATTTTATTTTATTATACATGATAACATGATACATCCACACGAACGAACGCCTGTAAACCTCGAAGGGGGCACAGAGTTGTAGCAAGTATACCGACATTTCCCCGAACTTATCTAAGATCCATGATGTGATAGAGGGCGAACCCTTAGCCATACTAGGCACAATTCGAGACTCAGGGCTGATACTATTTCGTGATAAAAAAAATCAATATCACTTTTACCTGATACAACGACTCTTAAGAAGTTTCACTTCAAAAACTGAAATACGTGAATAATATTATTAATAGTTCATACCAAGTTCAAGCTGCCCAATTTTTTGTTTAGATCACAGCTGAAGTTCTACACAATGCCTGCATACGTTTTCCACTACCCCTAGAATCCTCATACAAGGGTCCCTGCTAATGGCTTACTGGCCACGATTAAGCCAAGATTAACTTAAGATTATGAGAACTTTGGAATAACCGCCGCGCTATAGGCTGGCAGGAAAAGGCACGCCATGAAGCATGGGAAGAGGGATAATAAAATATAATAAAATAATAAATAATATAATAAAATATAAATATAATTATAAATAATAATATAATAAAATCATTAAATGTAGGAATTTACTGAATAGGGTGGAGGATATGGCAATCGGGACAAGGGCAGGAGGGAGCAGAGCAAATGAAAAAATGTTTCCAACTCCTCCCTAACCTATCTGAAGTGTATTTATTTTAGATAGAAATGTGTGTGAGTGTGTTTTATGTTTGTTAGGTTATGTTATGTTCTTGAGTGCAGAAGGTTGTGATATGTGTTGAGTGATTTACAGACGTACTAATTATGAGTTAGTTGGTTCTGCCATTTTAAATTCATCCAGAAAACTTACTCAATTTAGGTTTGAATAATTTATGTTATAATTTATATCAAATTGATGCAGGGCCGTAATATAAAAGCGATGTTGTTGGCAAAAAGCATCTTCTACAATGGCACAAACCCAGTTGAAGTGAGGAATAAAGAAAGCAAGATCTACGTAGGACCACATAAAAGTAAGATTTTATTGTTGATTATTTGCCCTAAAGATTAAAATGTTTTTTTGGATTGCACAATAACAATTTATGTGCAAGGACCAACATTCTTTGAGTGGTAGAGTTAAGATGTAGACAGTTCTGTTTACAGCATGAATGGGCCGGCTCGACCGGATCGTTACCACTGTCTCACAGAAAACCGACGTAAAGTAGCGGCTTGCTGCTGCGTTTCGTGTGGTAAGTGAGATATCCGGAGGCCCAAATCCCCCTCCCCCCCTCTTCCCAATTCCTAATTATCCCTTTCCATTAAGGTCAGCAACGCGCCCATGATTCTTCTGGTATTGAACGAGTATGGAACGAGTCACTATGGTGGATTTTTCACCATGTGTACAATTATCGATATCCATAATGATGTTATTATTTGTAGAGGAAGTCATCAACATGATGGTGAAAGCTGAGGATTACTTACCGAAACTGGTGGAGTACCACAACATAAGGGTATCTGCGATGGCGATCGTTGATGAGACTAAGTACGCGTGGGGTGCTGACAAAAACTTCCAAATTGTCACACCTAAGCTCAAAATTAAGGTACAGTAATACCATTTATTTGATGGGCTTCGGTCATTTTTGTATATTTCGAAAATCCATCTACGAGAACATCGTGAACAACAGCAAGACGTATAATTAAGCTATTATTTATCCAGAGAAAAAACATTCACGGAAGCTGTGTGTTACTTAAAAATCGGTTTTTAATTTAGTTCTTGCTGGGGGTAGGATATTCATCTCCGCCCAAATAGCGATAACCATAAACATGGTCTTAAAACCTACAATAGTGACCCAAACACCTTGTGTAGATCGTTCGAGGATCAACCAGTGCATATCAGGTTCTCTCGAGGGGCTAGCGACATGTCTTGATAGTTGGTTAGGATGGATAAGGGGTGCATCTTTGTATCCCTGTGCCTGCATCGGCCATCTGCATGTGCTATCATAGGTCCCTCTATTTGCTTTTTCCGGTGTGTGGGCGGGATAGTCTCTTTGGACGGCACTGCACTTACCATCGGGTGCTGTGCAGTCACTTTGTCGTGTTCAGATAAAAAAAAAACAAAATTTAATAATATTCCAGTGTAGTGAGCTACTCCTCAACCAGCCAGCTACGGTAGAACTATCCTTGAAGAATCCCCTGGATGAGCCGCTGACTGATTGCGAGTTCCGACTAGAAGTGTCAGGCATTGCTAACAGGACGCTACGTGTGGTCGCAGACGACGCCGAGCCCTACGAAACAGTCATCGCAAACCTGAAGATAAAGCCTACTGTAAGACGAGCGATATAGTTAAAAGTTGATTAAAAACAGGCCAACGTACCTATATTAAGCTCGACGAATTGTGCTTCAGTTGTATCTATGCCTACACCTTGCTCGATACAGGCGAGGGCATATGTTAAGTTTCTTATGTTTTCATGGGTATAACCAACTTTTCAACTACTGCATCCACAGTCCCCCGAGCTTTACGGGCCATGGTCATACCAATCCGCCCATCACCGTACCAGAAACAAATTCCAATGCTGAGTATCTTATGTGTTCTTTTTAAAACACTATAAATATAGGTTTCTCTAGCCATTGCACCCGAAACTAATGGTGGTAATTAAAATCTCCAACACTCATATATATCTCACTTCACAGATAATAGGGTTGTCTCCAATGTTGAATATTGTACATTATATTATACGCAACAGAAAATAATACAAAAACGAAACCCTTTTACTAAAACACAGTGGAAATCGGTTCAAAAATGAATTGGCAATTATGATTTTAAATATTGGTGGCAAAGGTGGGCGCGTAGTGGGGACATCTCACTATGTCACTCTCGCTCATGCACCGTATAAGCCGTTTTACACAGTGAAGTTTGCGTCTTCTGTTATTTGACAAGTGCCCCCTCCATCAGATTTGAATGGCTTCTAATTTTTTTGACGGAGTAATGAAATAGTAACACGTTTTGGGTAGCGTAGCTTATTGATTTAAATAATAAAATAAATCAAGTCAACTACTCTATTGAGTGATTGGTCTCATTCCGTAAAGGATTATACTTGTGTGTCTAATAGCCCTGGAATGCCGTCTTTGTAAGCCTTTACGCTTTGTTAGGCTTGACAGCCTTCTATGAAACTGTGTAACTAGAGTATTACAGCTACGCTGAGATTATGGTTTTTTTGTTTGCAGAAAGTAGGCAAGATCCACTTCATCGCTACGTTCAAATCGGCCGAGTTGAAGGGTATCAACGGAGCTGCTCATGTCGAGGTGCGCGACGGAGTACATCATGTTATTGTTGAGAATTAATTTTCTTATCAGGAATTACCATTATAAATTGTATTTTTTAAGGATTCTAATGACTTTATTAATGATTAATTGATGATTCTGAATGAATTTTACTAATGTTAGTCCCGAGAGGTTTTAAACGGAATTAAAAGTTTACGATACACGTCAAATACATGAAAATTAACATTAATAAACATAGTTTAAGGGCTCGTTGTATAAGTCGTTTATTCATAAAAAAACATAAAATGTTTAAAACTTCCATGGTCGGCATTTACTTATATTCTTGTAATTGAACATTGTTAAACTACAATCATGCATTTATATCTAAGTTTAACCAATTATAGTATTTTATCTAGATATAGATTTAAAGTTGTATTTTTTTACAAAACTTTCAAGCGATATAATAAAACTATATTTTTAATATGTGTGACTGATTTCATGTGAAAAAGTTCTTCATTCCTAATGTTTACAACTGGCAATCTCGCTGTCCGTACGAAATATAACAGCAAAGATGCCCCTTCAGGTCAGTTCTGTAATACGGTGGCGCTACATTAGTAGAGCTGGCCCATTCATGCTGTTCATAACTACTACTAACTGCCTACAGTATGACTATGCCGTTTTGACTGTGGCCCTACATTAGTAGTTTATATTCAGCCTTACTGAGTTAATAATTTACTTATCTAGCCGTACTGGCAAGCGCAGCGTTGAACGTCCGCCTAATAAGGTGGACAGACGAGCTGATAAAGGTCGCAGGAAGTCGCTGGATGCAGGCCGCTTCCAACAGGTCGGTCTGGAAATCTTTGGGGGAGGCCTATGTTCAACAGTGGACGTCTTGTGGCTGATGATGATGATGATTCAGCCTTGCGGCTCGCAACACGCTAGGTGTGTTTTCGGACTAGCATAGTGATCACCACATACCTATAGGCGCTTTGAAACGACCGCTAAGTGCATCCGTCACAATACATACGGTGTATACCTAAAGGCCTCTTTTCGGCGGGAAAATATCCATTTACGGATACATTCTCAACTTCGAGGGAGGAGAAATGGTTATACCGGACTCAACAACCTTCCTTCCAATAATCAGGCTGCTAAACAAAATCTCTACGCTGCTACCACCAGGCCACCAGGTTTTTAATCTACGGATTAAAATCCCTGGTGGCCTTCTTCGGTGCCATTAATATGGTCCCGGGGGATCCTCAGTATACTCTACATTGATGCCGGTACTACGCCTTGCGGCCCGTCTCTCAAGGGACTCTGAAGTGGTACTCTGCTGACTAGACTCTGGTGGTGGTAGGATATTCATATCCATCCGGACAGGTGATACCGTACACATGGTGTTAAAATCTGCCATAGTGACCTGGTATGACCTCCGATTGCGATCCAGGATCAGCCAGTGTATATCCGGCGTTCCTGAGGGGCTTGCGACATGGCTTGATAGCTGGTTGTGGCAGGTATAGGGGTACATTCCTGTATCCTTGTGTCTGCATCAGTCATTTATTTATTTATTTATTTATTTATTATGAAACACCAACAGTATACATATTAATACACACACAGGGGTTTACAAATTTGAGCTATGCCTCATGACTGATGTCATAGCATAATCCTGATATGTACACCGATAACAGGTATTTACAACATTCGCCATGACCAGCGGTGGAGACAGAAATATTATATTACATTACTTTATTATACAAAGAATAGCATCAGAATTTACTAGGCCAGAAAACTAAAATATTACAATAATGGTAATTTTGAACAGCACATCATTAGTAGGTATATTATGATATTAATATATTATTTTTTAGGATTTAGGTAATTAACAATTTTCTTTTTAAATACATTCAGTGAATCGTTATAAATGTCGAGATCACTTATGGAAGCGTTAAACTCATTGTATAATCGACACAATCTTTGCAGAGGAGAATTAAGTGCTAGGTTGGTTCGGGCAGATCGCACATGCAGAATTTTCGAAATTCTCTGACGCGGATAATGGTAAGGAACATTTAGGGAAATACCTTTCAGGATTGATGGACAATTTATTAAATTATGAATTAATTTATATAGGAAAGTAACATCACGGATTTCCTTCTATCTCGAAGGTTGCACATTTTAAAGAATGACAAGCGATTTTCGTATAGACTCCTATGTGAAATATGTGGAGACGAGAAGGCTAATGATCTTGTGAAGGCTCGCTGAATGCTTTCAATACGTTGTGAGTGTAATGCATAAAATGGGCTCCACGCCACACTTGAGAATTCGAGACAGCTACGTACCATAGAATTATATAATAAAATTTTGGTGTTAAGTGATTTGAACTTTTTCGTATTACGCTGAATGAAGCCAAGCTGCCGTGCAGCCTTCTTCACCACTGAATCGATGTGAGATTTAAAAGTTAATTGGCTATCTATTAGAACTCCCAAATCGCGCATTTCGCCCACTTCAGTTAAAGTGATCCCGTTTAAGGTATATACTGAACAAATAGTGTTTTTCTTACGCGTGTATTTTATGTAATAACATTTCTGAACATTAAGATGCATCTGGTTAATGTCACACCATTCCTTTATGTTATTTATGTCACTCTGTACTAAAGCCACATCAGCACTGCTATTTATTACTCGATAGATTTTAAGGTCATCTGCGAATATTTTATATTTGCAATATTTTAAATGCGTAGTGATATCGTTGATAAATATAGAAAAAAGGATGGGACTAAGGTGTGACCCTTGCGGAACGCCTGACTCAGCATAATATGTTTCCGAAGTAAAACCGTTAGCTATCACTACATGTTCCCTGTTTTTAAGATAAGAACGAAACCAGTTCAGAAAGGATCCGTGAAAACCAACCAGTTCTAGCTTCTTTATTAACAAGGAATGACTAACCTTGTCGAATGCACTACTAAAATCGGTATACACTGCATCAATTTGATGTCCCTTATCTACTTCTTTGGACATTTCAGATATGAGACCGACTAGATTAGTTTCGACAGAACGTCCCTTCAGAAAGCCATGCTGATGTTCAGATTGGAGGTGGCTACAATGACGGGAGATAATTGGACATACGAGAGCTTCGAACAATTTTGAGAAACAAGATAATATAGAAATAGGTCTATAGTTTTTTACTTCGTCAACGTTGCCTTTTTTATGAAGAGGCACAATTTTACATTTTTTCCATTCATCAGGAAATTCTCCCAGGGACAAGGAACGATTTATTATAAGTGAAAATGGCAGCGCTAGTGTCGATCCGCAACGCTTTACTAATAAGGGTGGTACGCCATCAGGACCTGGTCCTTTAAGAACATCTAATTGTTTGATTATTTTCAAGACTTCACGTTCAGAGAAACTCACCTTGCCTAAGCAATTGTGCTGGTAGACAGTGAGAGGTGTATTTGTAACATGATCGTATGGCATAGTATTCGTGCTCGAAGTGAACACTTTAGAAAAGTTTTCAGCGAATAGATTTGCTATATCCTTCCCAGAATTTGCCAATTTTTCTCCCATACGCATTTGAGCTGGAAGCATAGACCGCGTCTTTCGTTTATCCTTTACATAACGCCAGAAATCTTTAGGATTTTTTGCAATACTTTCTTCTGTTTTATTAAGGTAATTTGAATGGAGGTTGTCGAATAACTTATGGGAACGCTCTCTCAAAACGTGAAATTCAATTAAATCGCGAGGGTTATTGTAAATATTGTATTTTTTTCTTAGTTTCTCCTTGTTTGCTAGAGCCCTAACTAAGGATCTGTTAAACCAAGGAGGGTATAGTTTTCTGTTGAATTTATATTTGGGAACAAATTCTTGGATATATTTTCTTATTACTGAATAAAAGGATGTAGTCATTTCGTTGACTGAAGTACAGTGATTGAAAATTGCATTCCAATCTGTATTTTTTAAATGTGAATTAATACTTTCAAAGTCGGCTTTGTAAAAGTTAAATTCAGAAGACGTTTTTGGACGAAGGTACTTAAGTTCATTATTTGGTAATGTCAGTAAAATTGGTGGGTGCTTTTGGTCCAGTTTACTTAAGTGATCGAGATCATCCACCTGACCTGTCGCAGGCGCCTCAATTTATACAGGCCGACATGATTCAAGTGATAACCGATAAACTCATTGTTATCGATAGTTTTTTGGACAGCACTACGCTTACCATCAGGTGTAGCGTAGTCACTTTGTCGTGTTCGTATAAAAAAAATCGCTCACACTCATGACATATTTCGGTGTCTGCGGCAGAACGATGTTTTCGAACTGTCCATCTCTGGGTCGCCTTTTAAACAGTACATAACGTCCGAATGCTTTGTATTCCTCGCTGTTGGATTTCGTACGTGAGTGAGATTTGTGGAGGTTCTAATCCTCCTCCCCTACCCAACCCCATTTCTTTTTTAAAGGTCGACAACGCATTCGTGATTCTTTTTTTTTATAGCATAGGTCGGCAAACGAGCAAGCGTGTCACCTGATGGTAAGTGATCTCCACCGCCTATGTACGCCCACCACCAGAATAATCATGGGCGCGTTGCCGACCTTAAAGGAAAGGTATAATTAGAGATTGGGAAGGGGATGGGATTTGGGCTTCTGGATATCTCACTCACCGTACGAAACGCAGCAGCAAGCCGCTACTTTACGTCGGTTTTCTGTGAGACAGTGGTAATGACCCGGGCGAGCCAGCCCATTCATGCTGTAGATTATATGTATATCACGCATATCCATGGGAGCAGGACAGTAACATGCAGGTGAAACCCCCAGGGACAGCTAGTATAAAATAAAAGACTTTTTACACACATTCCTTTATCAGGATATAATTCGAATATATTATGAGTAAAATATCCATTACATTTATAATTTGTCGACACTCAGCCCGGCATACACAATAATCTTTAATCGTAATTAACCACAAAACATAAATAAATAATAGTTAAAAAAAATAAAAATCACGCTTTTATAGAAAATCCAACCAAAAAATAGAAAAAATAATTTTAATAAATATGAAGAAAAAAATGTATTTTATTGTAAAAAAAAGTCTGGGGTGCAATAGTTATATTACATTTTATTGACAGATATGAGTAGGATTATCATCTTAAAAAGCATCCCACGCTTTTTTTTTACAATAAAATATATTTTTTTCTTCATATTTAATAAAATTTACTTTCGATTTTTTAGTCGGATTTTCTATAAAAGCGTTTATTTTAGTTTTTTTTAACTATCATTTATGTTTCATTTTTTAGTTTTTTTTTTATATTGAATTGTCATCGGTCCTTGATAAGTATGCCAAATTTCGATTTAATCCGACGTTTTCAAGGTCAAAATCATGTTCAAAGTTTCCGTTACATACTAACATACGTCTGAACCTAATAAAAGTGTGTTAAAACAAACGATTTGAAGTTTCTTAAACATATTTTGTGGCCGAATAAGATTTAAAGAATCGTTGTGCTAGTCTTAGTAAGCAATATAATTCCTCGTAAACGCACACATTTATTTGAGTTTATTCTTCGATCACCTCGACACAAGCAGCACCGTTGACGTCCTTCAACTCGACAGACCTGAACGTCGCTATGAAGTGGATCTTGCCTAGTTTCTGTAATAAAAACTCAATTTCAGCATAGCTGTTCCTAGGTTATCTAAAAAATATTTTTCACTTGATGACAACTGATCTCCACCGCCAATGTACGCCCACAATGCCAGAAGAATCATGGGCGCGTCGTTGCCGACCTTAAGATAATTAGAGATTTTGCCTTTGGGCCTCCGGATATCTCACTCACCGTACGAAACGCAGCAGTACTTTACGTCGGTTTTCTGTGAGACAGTGGTAGCGACCCGGTCGAGCCAGCCCATTCATGCTGTAGACAAAACTATCTACAGGGTGGCTCTACAAATTCAATAATATTAGTTTTATGTACCTACCTACCTACCTACCTAAATAAAGTTGGCACTTACATCCGGCTGTACTGGCAGTTCAGTGGTGATAGTCCCATGAGGCTCAGCGTCGTCTGCCGGCACACGTAGCGTCCTGCCCGCGATAGCTGGTGACGTCACTCGGAACTCGCATCCAGTCAGCGGCAGCTCCAGGGGATTTCGCATGGACAATACCATTGTCGCTGGCTGCTTGTGGACTAGCACGTCATCGACCTAGAAACAGAGTTTTGGCGGGAATTCAGACATTGCAGTTCATCACTTATTTTAATTTATTTCATAAACTAGTTTAGAGTTGCATTTGTTGTATAAAAATGGTGTGGATTTGTTCAATAAACATTGCCGGTGATGAACAGTGTATGGAAACATTGAAATAAGTGAATTAAGCATCGTACTGAAAGGAGTTAACACCAAAACTCCAGCAAGACCTTGAAATCGACCGCACCCGTGCGCATCGTTCTTTTAAAAATAACTTGAGAATAAATTATGCTTGACACTGGCAAAATGCATAATAACGCGAAAGCCATAAATAAAAAAGAAGAAGACGAAGACCTAGAAACAAAAGCTGTCGATACCAAACTGCACGCTAAATTATATAACAATTTCTAGAATATTTAAAATCAAAACGTTTATTTTGTAAGTAAATCACAAAGGGCTCTTTTATACGTTAATAATAGATAAATTACATTAAAATAACTCTACCGGTGCTTCGGAAGTGCCCACTGGTCTGAGAAGCACCAAGAAACTCAGCCGCAGTTCTTTTGAATATTAGCATGTTTTTTATAGCATAGACCGGCTAACGAGTAAGTGGGTCATCTGATGGTAAGCGATCTCCACCGGCCATGTACACCCACAATAATAAAAGAATCATAGGCGCGTTGCCGAACTTAAAGGGAACTTTTCTTAGTGTTATGACACCACATATGTTCCTAAAAACCAGCACTACTTAATTTTCGGAGGATTTTTCCTTACAACCTAGTATAATTTTACAACATATTAATAATGCGTCTTTTCTCTCGGTCATTCTCAGTGCCCGCGAAAGAACAGTGGTAATTCCTGTATTGTCATTTGGTATATATTCTGGTTTACTCTTAAAACCTGCGACTGTCTTCTCGGCGGTCCATACAATTCCCCGCTGTGCTATCGACGCTATGCCAGCATTCTCACCTTAATCATGACTTTAGGCTTGAGAATTTGGAAGTCGTCGTCATCAGCCCACGACTGCTTGGTCTCCTCCACGATCGCCATCGCAGATATCTTCATGTTGCAGTACTCCGCCAGCTTCGATAAGTAATCTTCAGGTTTTACCACGATGCTGATCACTTCCTCTGCAAATAATAGTCGGCTTAGTTTTAAAAATTCAGTGTTCAAAGGCAGCCAATGATTGTTAATGTTATTAAAAGCCTACTCTGTCTGCCTATCTGTCCATCTGTTAGTCGATCTGTGTATATATAACAACCAATTAGAACGTCAATTTGTTTTATTTTATGCCTGCACGGCAAAGTGACTGCACTAGATTATGGTAAGCGCAGTGCAATCCAAAAAACCCAGTGACCGCCGACAAAGAAATGAGTTTATAGGTGGTCACCAGAATCATGTCGGCCTAAATGCTTCTTCACCCTCCGAAGAGGCAAGAAGCAAATCAAAGCAAATGCGACAGGACAGGCGGATGATCGATGCAGGCATAGCTACGATGTACCCCTATACCCGCCCCGATCAACCATCAAGTCTTGCCGCAAGACCCTGGAGGCAACCGGATATACACTGGCTGATCCTGGAACGCGATCCACACAAAATGTGTGGGTCACTATGGCAGGTTTTAACACCTTGTGTACGGTGGTCGCTATCCGGGCGGATATGAATATCCTATCACCACCACATATAAATATTTACTACACCTGTGTTTTAGAATAACAAAAACTTGGAGAAAAAGAGTGTTATATTACATGATGTTAAAAATATTGGTTATATTTTTACACAATGTTATACAAACAAGGCTGCGTGATTGATAGGTTAGGATAGGTTCCTTTGTCCATCGTTTCGGTGAAATAAAGTAAAATAAAATCTTACTTTTCTGTGGCCCCACGAATATCTTGCCTTCTACCTTCTTCACAACGGCACCTCTTACACCATTGTAAGCGACACTGGTTGCTGACAGCGACGCCTTTATGTTACGACCCTGTATCAAGATCAAGCAGACAGAACCTAAATTCATAAATTGAAAACATAATAACATAAATACATACCTACTTAAGCAAAGGTGTAATACATGCACATCTACTTCAGTTTCACTTTCAGTTTGATCCACGTTTTGTTAAGCATATTTCCGTCCATAAACCATATTGAATACAAAAAAATCGTCCAAATCAGTCTTCGTATGGCCGAGTTATGTGTGAATGTACATAAATATATATTAACTAATTGAGAACCTGCTCAGAACTTTTCGAGAAAAGAGGAATTCATCATGATTACCTCATCGCAAGTGTTCTGTATATCAACGGTGACCCTGAACTCCTTGCCGATGAACACCGTGTCGAGCTCCCTCAGGGTAAAAGTGACGTCATTCTTCATCGTGCTCACCACGGCGTAGTATCTGCACAACATAATTGTCACCATCATCATCATTATAGGAATGCATCTTCAATCAATCACACATCAATCAATTTAAAGCTTATCTATCTTACATTACCCATAAAATTTGAAGGTCAATTCTCATATGTAAGTCCTACGTTATATCCAAATATAGACTAACAAATGTTTCCCACTTGCTACATTCCTAGCCCATCTCTCCAATCCCATTACATTCTTCACACATGACCTGACCTTTAAAAGTTACTGTCGTGCCAGTAACAAAGTCACGGCTGGAGAAACTTAAATTAAGTTTAATGAATAAATGCAATATTCCGGTATCTAATAATAACCCTAATTTATTATATAATTCATTTTTCAATGGATTTTGTAAGGAGTTTAAATCAATTTTTACATCCAAAGTAGTTTCTACAGGCAAGCATAGAACTTTTAGTGATTGGGCTACTTTGGGTATCCATAGAAGTAGAAAGAGATTATATGACCTGTATTATGAAAAATCATACAATCACAATAATGATTTCATTGAATACGTTAAAAGGTATTCTAAAATATTTAAAAATGTATGTAATTGTGCTAAATCAATATACTTAAGTGACAAAATAAAAAACTCCAAAAACAAAATTAAAACGACATGGAGTGTTATTAGCAAAGAAACTGGTAAGGCTAAACTTCGTGACACTGAGTTTAGCTTAATAATTGATAATAAGATAATTAGCACAGACTTAGAAGTAGCTAGGGCATTTGAGAATTTTTTCACAGATATACCAGTTTCTACCACAAAAAATTTAAATTCATCTCCTACTATAGCAGAAAGTATATTAAAAGAGAGTGTCCCTGGATGTAATGATTCATTTGAATTCCAATGTGTTAATAGCATGGATATAATAAAGGTGGCAAAGTTAATTAATATTAAAAATACATGTGATTTATGGGGAATTTCCACAAAAATTCTAAATTTTGTAATACCTGTGATAGCTCCCCAGTTAGCTTTAATTTTTAATTCATGTATTAGTTGTGGCATATTTCCTGATCAGATGAAGCTCAGTAAAATCATACCTCTCTTTAAATCTGGTAGCACAACTGACCCCACTAATTTTAGACCTATTTCTGTGCTACCTTCAATAAGTAAAATCTTTGAAAAACTCATCCTTAGTCAAATACAAAATTATTTTACTTCAAATAAAATCCTGCATCATAAACAGTTTGGTTTCACACGGGGTCGCTCCACCACCGATGCTGGTGTTGAGCTTTTAAATAATATATTTGATGCTTGGGAGGGTTCACAAGATGCCTTGGGTGTGTTCTGTGATTTATCCAAGGCGTTCGATTGTGTTCACCATGACATTCTTATCAGGAAACTGAGTCACTACGGAGTTAATGGCGTTGCTCTAGATTTATTTAATTCTTACTTAAGCAATAGGATTCAGAGTGTTGACGTCAATGGAAAAAGATCATCTGGGTCTACTGTTACAATGGGAGTTCCACAGGGCTCGATTCTTGGACCCTTTCTATTTTTAATTTATATTAATGACTTACCTTATCACATAAGGGACAACTGTGAGGTAGTGTTGTTTGCAGATGATACTTCTTTGATATTCAAAGTTAATCGACAACAATCCGTTCTTGACGATGTAAACAGCACTCTCTCAAAAATAGTACATTGGTTTAGCGTTAATAATTTATTACTAAATAGTCAAAAAACCAAATGCATTAGATTTTTGACACCTAATGTCAAAAAGGTTAACGCTAACATTTTTATGAATGGTGATGAGTTAGGCCTTGTGGAGTCAACCAAGTTCTTAGGTATAAATTTAGACCCTAAACTTCAATGGGGCCACCACATATCTGTACTAGCTAAAAAATTAAGTAGCGCAGCTTACGCTGTGGGTAAGATACGCCAACTGACAGACGTTAACACGGCTAGACTGGTTTATTTTGCATATTTTCATAGTTTGATGTGTTACGGAATTTTACTATGGGGTGGTGCTGCTGACATAAATACTATTTTTATTCTTCAAAAGCGAGCTATAAGATCTATTTACTCGCTTAGTTCCAGACATTCTCTAAGAGAAAAATTCAAAGAAATAGATATAATGACAGTAGCATCACAATTCATCTTCACTAACCTAATGTATGTTCATAAGAATATAGAGCAATTTACTAAAATTAGTGATACTCATGGCATAAATACTAGGAATAAAAATAACCTTGTATGTCATAAAACTAGACTCCACAAAATCGGCAACTCTTTTAAAGGGCTCTGTATACGCTTTTACAATAAACTTCCAAATCATATTAAAGAGCTTAATATCATGCAATTTAAAGCCACTATTAAGCGAAAGTTATGCAATAAAGCATATTATAAAATCTCGGAATATTTGGAAGATCTTAAGGCATGGGAATAGCTTATAATAAATATATGAGTACGTTACTATATACGCTAATTGTAAGCAGTTTGGGTATGTCATGCTCGCTTTAATGTCTGTGCTTGCGGCGGCGTCGTGTGCCGGGTCGGTCACTTCCCTGTAACATGGTTGAGGAGGCCGATGGCTGGCACATGCGTCATGCTCGTGAACGGGTGCTGCTTGTGTGGACTGGTCTGCTCAAGCTCTTATTGCGTGTTTAGTTGATTTATTCATATAGTTCTTGAAGATCATGCACAAAAAACTATTATATTATGCTAATTATTTTACTTTATGACGTTCCTCATTGGCATAAATTGAGCTGCTCTAACTCAAATAAATAATACTTCAATGTATGTAGTGCTAATATATATTGTAATTAGTTTAGAAAAGAGCAACGTTAGAGTTTCTTGCCCGTTCTTCTCTAACGAACCAGCTTTCCGAACTGGCGGTAGAGTTAAAATTTGACTGAATCTAAATAATGTTTGACATTTTACTGATTCAATAAATGATTTGATTTGATTTGATTTGACTTTCTCGAGAATATCTCCGACTTGATCCAAATGTTCACCGAGATCTTCTCCTCCCAATTTTACCACTCACACTCGTTATGTGTATTTGTTTCGTCAATCTTCTTTCATCTATCCTCTCTATATGCCCAAACCATGTCAACTTTCAAAGTTGTCATAATAATCATATTATATTATTCCAGCTAATCTTAAAAGGGGTCCATTCTCACAAAAAATTCGTACGGTAGGTGAGATATTCGGAAGTCCAAACCCCCTCTTCCATTCACAATCCTTAATTATTGGTAACGTGGTTATATTCTTCTGGTATTATGGGTTTTCATGAACGATGGCAATACCTTATCATCAGGTGACCTACAGTACCTATACCTACTATTTATTATAATATATTTCTAGTTACGCAAAACTCAGTTTTCACTCCACGATGCCACAACAAAGGGACGCTCTACTAAAAGGGGCCTTTAGAAGAGCTGGAAACTATAAAATCTATAGATTGATTGAGGGTAGCTAAGTAGGGCTAAAAATCTCATTCGTCCCCCTACAAACTGTAAATTCCATTGGTACAACAACTTGGTACCTAAAGACAAGTTTTGACATTCTTGAAATCTCGTTGCCTTAGGGGAAATTGGCCCGCCCTACGCGAATGATCATTTAAGAAAAGTATTATAGAATTGGTGTGATACTGCCAATCAAAAATCCCGCCAGGCAGACCGCTAAGTAGTTAATAAATTTTTAATAATTAACTTACCTTGAAGTGAGATGTACATAATCTATAATTTAATTTTTAAATTTCTATACTCATTACATTAGAATATTTATATGATGCTTTCTGTATTTATCCTAAGCAGCAGTGTGTATATACTTTTCGATTAGTAGGATATTGAATTGGTTGACTTCTTTCTTTCTTTCTATAAAGCGAAAAGTAGTTCCATGCAGTGTTTGTATTTTAAATTCCGGGTGATGAACAGTAATAACTGTTGATGGACAGGCGCTTATCATCAGGCGAGGGACCTGCTCATCTCGTCATTTAGATTCCAAAAACAATCATGGATCATACGAACCTCTTCGCTCTCTCAGAGTAGCGTACTCCGTTCATCAGCGCGAGTCTCTCTGATGTGGTGCCCTCTTTGAATTTGTACAGATCCGTGATATCCTCTCGATCCTCGTCGCCATTAGGGTCGAAGACGAAAGGTTTTTTTGTAAGTATCATACGACCAATGCTGTAAAAAACGAGTTAATTATTTCATTGTATTCATTATTTCATTATTATTTCCAAAATATTAAAAATAATATTAAAAGCTAGTATTGGGTTTTGCAATTCTTTATTTTGTCTATATTTATCCGCCATACTTACTGGTAGTTATTCGTATCTACCATGGCGTATCCGAGCTCAGCCTCAGGGTCCTTTCTCCAACGCATCAGGTCAGCGTTGACGGACGCCAACATGAACTCCACATCGTAGCTGAGACCAATCACTCCTTGTTTGATGGCTTCCACTGGAGCTGGCCCGCACTGAAACATGCCTTGGGACGTCTCCTGAGGAGTTGCGTCTATGGCCTGCCAGCCACTGTAGCCTGCAGAATGTGAAATGCTTCGCTAGGTTGTTTTTGCTTGAAGTGACTACACTTCCTGCTTTAATGCAGTGGATATCATATGTTTAACAATAAACTAAAAACTGTTCCATATTGGATAATTAGGTGTGAAGAATTTTAGAGATAGGTTTTGCGTACAATCGAAATTCGTATTTTGCATCATGCGCGGATGATGGTATATATGATGGCCGCTATTTATGAACAAATAATAGAGGAATGATGAGTGCATTACATTGGCTTTTAGAGGGGGCTGGATTTTTTCAGTTTCATCAGTGGTGTAACTCCAGTCAAGTCAACTAATTCATGGTTTGGATAAAACACACACCTGGGGGCAGATCAGGACGCGCCATCCAAACGTCATTCCAGACATGGTAGTTCCAGATGGAGTCAGGTTCCTTTTCAGGGTTGTCGGGATCCTTATCCAGCTCTTCCATGGTCTCTGTGTAGTACTTGTCGACTGTCAAGGTGCTGTTAGCGTCGTGAGCTGACACCAGGTTGGTAACCACGCGAGATGGTATACCGAGAGCACGGCACACTAGAATAAAAAAATATATATTTGCCTTTTTAAATATTTATAGTTGAGCAAATGGACAGCGTAGGTCTACCATTTATAAAGAGTTTTAACAGTGAAGTAACATATAGTGAAGCATCTTGCATATTCTAGAGGTCTTCATCAGAGATTAGTAGGTATGCGAAGTCTGCCAACCCGTATTTAGTCAGCATATTGAACTAAATGCCCAACTGCTCTCATTAGTAGAGGAAACTCGTACCCGAATTCGAGGAAATTCACAATAATATTTACCGGACAGCATAATTATTCAGTGAAGACTATACTTCATACGGTGTGAAAGCAGTTCATCTTTTAACTTATACACTTATTAAAAGAGAACTGAAAAAGTGAAAATTATTCGTATCGTTAAAAAACTATATATATTTTTTTTTATAGCATAGATCGGCAAACGAGCAAGTGGGTCACCTGATGGTAAGTGATCTCCACCGCCCATGTATGCCCACAATATCAGAAGAATTATGGGCGCGTTGCCGACCTTAAAGGAAAGGGATAATTAGGGATTGGGAAGGGGAGGGGTATTTGGGCCTCCGGATATCTCACTCACCGTACGAAACGCAGCAGCAAGCCGCTACTTTACGTCGGTTTTCTGTGAGACAGTGGTAATGATCCGGTTGAGCCGGCCCAATCATGCTGTAGACAAACTAAGTACAGCGTGGCTCTACCACTATAGCGTGGCTCTACCACTACAGCGTGGCTCTACCATTAAATATTATAATACCTGTAGTAACAACTCCAGCAAACACCCAACATTGACCATAAAGCACGGTCTGCTGCGTCTCCATGTATTGGCTGAGGATTTCCACGGAGCCCGTCCAATCCGAAGGTGATGTGCCGTCTTCGTACAGTCCGTCCCACCGACCGCCCAACACACCGTCATCGTCATTAGAATTAACTATTCGGGAAATGACGCGCACTAATTTGACTGGGTCTCCTCGTCTAGTAAGAAAAACACAATCAGCTAAGAGACGTAAACCTCACAAATTTGGCAGGATTAATGATTTACCAGGAAAAGCCGTAGAAGATATTTTTAAATAGAAAAACATAGGTAAATATTAGGATAAAATACTCACTGATGGAATGGCATCTCAGCTTTATCTAGTACAAACATACAGGCTGGCAGCACTGCGGCGTCAAACTGTCCGTAAGCCCAGGCCTTGCCTTGAGTTGACTTGACGGGTCCCATCCAGACCTTACCGATGTCGTTGAGAACATACTCTTGAAGGAGCTCGCAGTCTTTCATGTAAGTTTGGTCGTCTAGGAGATGAAGGAAATTATTAATAACTACTTAATAACTAGAAACCTATGCCATTTCTAAAATTGATAAATAGATTACAAACCCCCTATCCAAAGCTAAGAACCAATTTAATAATCCAGGTTTTAAATAAAAAATCCGCATTGAAATTGATCCACCCCTTTATGAACTACGATTCGAAAGACAGACAGATAAACAAATGCTTTTTTGTGTCGCGGAGTCACTATACTGAAATAATATTATCATCATTGGTGGTAAGTTAAAAACTGCCGTACCTATAACGTGTATAACCAAAGAAAGACGAATCAATAGCAAACCAAAATACGTTGTGAGTAAACCATTAGAGAATAATCAACGAAGCATATGAACACTTATTGTACCAGAAAAGTCATTAATGTTTTGCCGTTACAGCAAAAAGTAGAACTTTAAATCACATGCCAAAATGGTAGGATATCTATTATATAAAAATAAGTCGGGTTTTCCTTCCTGACGATATAACTCCAGAACGCACGAACCGATTTCCACGGTTTTGCATTCGTTGGAAAGGTCTCGGGCTCCGTGAGGTTTATAGCAACGAAAATCTAGGAAAAATTTCAATAGAAAAGCGGGAAAATAGGGAAAATCATTTTTTAAATACAGCGCCATCTCTGATACATAGCATGTACTACAAACCAATATTTTAAGTAGATGGCGTCGGTGCGTGACACATTGCTGACAGATGGCGCCACTGTTAGGCTACTTTTATCCCGGAAAATACAGATCACGCGGGCGGAGCCGCGCGGGACAGCTAGTTTGTCATAAATTAGACTCCCTTGTCCGACTGTAGTCATCGTAGTGTTCAAACGAATATATTTGAATGCTTTTTTAAGCCGATTTAATCGAGGTGATTCTTAGGTATCGTCTTCTTCCATCTGCTCTTATACCACTTGCAGTGTTGTCGGTGCAACATGTTAAAACATATTGTGTTACAGAAAGATCTGGCTTGTAGTTTTTACGACCAGCCAGGGTCGCCCTGCCTGTCTGACGTCAACCCCTATGAGGAGAAATCACTCAAAACACTCGAAGCAAATATTTTTAGATCAAATGTACATTTGTCTTGGTGCGGAAATCGAACCCTCTCACTTCACTTAGCTATTTTAGAAGAAAATGCTATTCTGCTGTTAGTAATGGATAGGCTACATCTTAAAGTTGATCTCTTACCGGGGTTCCATGGATTGAAGAGTATGTAGAGATCCTGATCGAAGTCGTAGACCTCCCTGGCCGGGGAGCTCTTCAGTCTGGTCACCACCTGAAGTGCCCATACTCCCACAGGCAGCGTTACTGGGGTCGACACCTTGTTCAAAAAACGGATATGACTATATACCCTATCAGAAATTTTAATATGAAATAGGAAATAATTCGCTGGTGGGAGGATACTTGTATCCGACCGGATAGCGACCACCGTACACTGGTGCTAAAACCTGCCATAGTGGCCTACCTTGTGTGGGTCGCGTTCCAGGTTCAGCCAGTGTATATCCGGTTCTCCCCAGGGGGCTTGCCCACTGATCCTAACCCTTTTCTCATCCCTTTTCCTTCCCCTCCCCCTTGACCCTTTGGCTGGTTGGCATGATCTTGCCGACCTACGATGGACACATTGTTTATCGTTGGTCGACACTATTCTTGGATTGCGCTACACTTACCATCAGGTGTAGCGTAGTCACTTTGCCGAGCCAGGATAAAAAAAAAAGGAAAAATCCTTTTGGATAGGTTGTGCCGAAGGTTTTGAAAGCTGGTAACTGACTTAAGTAGTGTAATTGCCTAGTGTATTGTTGATGATATTATTTATGTTATGTAATGCAAATCTTGATATGATTTCTGATACTTTTCTTTCTTTTAGTACTGTATGTATAACACATTACCCATCCAGGAATGAGGCATGTGCTTAGCCTGGATCATCGAAAGGGTAGGCAGCGGTGTAACCACTACACCCACAGCCGAGCATATATTATTCAGCATATATTGTCTTATGATGTGTTAGGTGTTACAAGTCTATCGCCACACCGGTTACAGATTCCAATCCCGGGCAATTCGCACATGTGATTTTTCGATTCAATAACTCGAAACAATTTATCTCTGCCTGACCTGAGATTTGAACCCAGGATCTTACAGCTTCCTCACGGCCTCTTTGCTTCCAATAAACCAATGCTGTGTTTAATAAATAACCGTGTAATTGAAAACAATAAGTCCATGCTGAACTGTCCTCATTTGACGAATCCAATTTGAGATAAAAAAAAAACACACCTACATTTTATGTAGGTAGAAGTCCTACAGTAGAATAATTTATTTATCCTTATAAAAAAGGTAGCTATTTTTAGAAATGCGATGAAACCCATTAGTTTATGTATATCATATTCCTGTGATGGTATAATACCTGTGAATAATATCACGGGACTGAATTTAAAGAGCCGCAACACAACTATTGTTTTCAGTAATAATGTTGATAATCGTTTTTTTTAGTCCTAAATGACGAACTTTGATGCTGGTAGGATATTTATATCCACCCGGATAGCGACCACCGTACACTTGGTGTTAAACCTGCCATAGTGACCCACACACCTTGTGTGGTTCGCATTCCAGGATCAACCAGTGTATAACCGGTTCTCCCGAGGGGCTTGCGACATGACTTGATGGATGGTTGGGGCGGGTATAGGGGTACAGCCCTGCATTCCTGTGCCTGCATCGGTCGTACGCCTGTCCTGTCGCAGGCTCCTTGATTTGCTTCTTCCCACTCCATCCATCTCTCTCCCTCTCTCTTCCTCTCTTGGTTCGATCCCCGGGTCAGGTAAAAGGGTTTTCAATTACTTGATTAGTTGTCAGTCCGGAGTCTGGTATTGTGCCAGGTATAGTAGGTAGTAGTGATAGGCTAGCCTCATGTCACATAATAGGTCGAAAATAAGCGTGACGAAACGTGAGTGTAAGAAAGAAAGAAAGAAAGAAAGAAACAATTTATTTGGTTTTTCATTATCTAAAAATGGTACAATTTAAAAGAAACTTACAAAAGGAATGAAAAACCAAAATGGACTCGCCATACTCGTGTACTCGTGTACTGGTTATACCTCTGCCTTGCCCTTCGGGGATTACATGCGTGAGCGCGTATGTAAAAAAACAGGTATTAATGTGATAAATGAAGTGATATTAAATAATTTTAGTGTGTTGATTAGAGTCATAATTTTTTTACTGTCTTTATGGAATATACCCTCTGTGGGTAAACGGTGCTAACAATAATCTGTATCCGGAGTTAATTAACGATATTGTGAGATTTAAACAATGTATTTATTGAGATAAAAATATTAAAAACAAGCCCAAAAACAGGAAAATACGAAATTGCGTACGCGTTTTTAACAAACACAATTAAATTTAATGAATATATATTGATTAAAGTACATACATAAAGTTGTTATTTTTGATTTTAATTTCCTCAATAGTTTGAACGTTGCTTTTTAATTGACATATACATACGCACTCACGTCTGTGATCCCGAAGGGGTAGGCAGAGGTGTAACCAGTATGATAAGAACGAGCCTATCGCCATACCAAGCACAATTCTAGACTCCGGTCTGATATTGAGCATTATGTTAAATAAAACCCCAATGTTACATATACCAGACCCGGGGATCGAAGCCGAGACCTCGGCACAGCATTACCGCGTACGAAATACAACTGCGCTACCGAACCAGTATCAGTTTTGAAATGAGAATCTGTTTAATCGATGGACAATTAATATTTCCAACTCCTCCCTAACCTTCTATCTGATTAATTTCGTTGCGGGACAAAGACATATAGGCATTCCCAGAGACTCGCCGAGCTTCACTGCTCGGTGTCGACAAAAATGCGTGGCACTGTAGATCCTAGTGCACAGGAGTTACAGTGGCGGGTGTGTGGGCGGGATATAGACTCTATAAAAAAATCTGTTAAAACGATGTTTCAGGCATACACACCATTCATTCGGCTGAATCTAAATGTAGACTTTGGGTCAGTATAAATTGTATGTTAATCTTTATGGTTTTTTTTATCCGAGCTCGGCAAAGTGACTGCACTACACCTGATGGTAAGCGTAGTGCAGTCCAAAAGACCAGCGACCACCGACAAATAATGAATTTATCGGTACGTCGAATTTATCGTACGGTACGGTTTACGTCACGAAATTGTCAATAAATTGTTTCGTTAGGAAATGTCAGGTAATTGTAAAAGTAAGGCTGTATTCAGAATTAGGTAATATAGTAGTACAAATGCTTCTTCCCTCTTTGGAGAGGGTTGCCGACTGGATAGTGAGCCATAGTGGCTCATTCAGGCGAGTCGCGTTCCGAGATCAACCAGTGTAAATCCAGTAACTTTAGGCCGGCATAATTCTGCCGACTGTCGAGGGACTTAATGTCTCTTGACGGTAAACATTATGTTTGGACTGCACTGTAATTAACATCAGGTCCAGTGGAGTCACTTTGCCGGACCAGGATAAAAAAAGATATTGATCTTGACAGCCTCCGTGGCGCAGCGGGCGAGTAGCCGGCTGTGAAGCAAGAGGCCGCGGGTTCGATCCCCGCACCGAGACAAATGTTTGTGCGATCCACAAATATTTGTATCGGGGTTTGGGTGTTGTGAGACCGAAAGTCTCTTGTAGTTCCTGATACCCACGACACAAGACTCATATCTCACCGTGGGGTCAGGACTATGTGTGTGACTGTTGGGTGTATGTATTTATTTATCTTAAATTTAGCTTACCTCAAAGGAAAGTGTGTTCTCTTGTATACTTGTCAGCTTGGCTGTCCAGGTATATTTGCTGGCGACGGCATCACGACGGATGTACATGGACCCTTGGGTTTCCATCTGGGGCTTGTCTCCTGGAAAAAGATTGCTTTTGGATTATAGTTTCACGTAAGACATTTTCTAAGTACAATACATATCCAAGGCCAATACTGTATCTCCCAAAAGGTTGGCAGAGGTGCCACTAGCGTTGCGCCCATTTTTTTGTATCAGAGCCCAGCAAACGTGCAAGTGATAGTAAATCTCCACCACCCTTTACCATCCATCCACAAAATTTATTATAGGCGGTGAACCGGGCTTCTCATGTGTGATTTCTCGTATTCAAAAAAAACAAGAATTCTGGTTCCCCGGCACATTTTCTCATCAAATAGGCTGCTAATATATCGAGAATGAATTAAATGGACCAAAACAAGCCCACTGACTTTGATTAGCCGGGTCTTCTCAAACAGGGTCGCCTTTGGATCCGGTGGTAAATTGAAAACTGTCTAGTATACATTGAAGTCGTAGGATAAACATGTGAAGGTTGGTAACATTTTTAGCATGGCTAAAAACAAGGGCATCTTTCTGTATTGTATCATATATTGATATTAAATAATATACATCAAAATATGATTAATTTAGAAAAGCTAATTAGATAAAAACTTACCAAGAGCAAATACGAGCTGCACTAAATCCACAGATTCGTCGTAGGGCCGAGTGAACCGGATCACTCCATCGAACGGCTGTCCACGACGGACTATCGTGGTTGTTGGATTCTCGTCATTCACCACTTCAAACCTGAATATATCAATTTAGTAAAGCCTTGCCTTGTGTTGCTGAGGATTAGTTCGCAATGCGTGGGACTCCCGTGGGACAGATAAAGAAGTTAATAAAACGTTGTGCGAAGATTTTTTTCATCGCAACTGTATTTTTTTATAATTTTGAAGGCGAAATGAACAGGTCGCTCGCCTGATGGTAAGCCTATCTATAAATAGAAGCAACACAAGAACTTTGAATTATAAAGTACTGCATAGCATTAGACTGCTTTCGAAACCTTTCGAAGTTATTAAGTCTCTTGACCAGTATTTGCATAGGCTGCAGTGTCCTTCAAACAATACAATAATGCTTACACATGACATTGGCGGCAGAAATATATAAAGCGATAGTACCGATCCAGACGGCATTTCGCACACGAGCCACCTACCACCTAGAACATTTGTGTTATTTTCAAGAACTAGAATTGATTTTATTTCCTCCTTAAGATTTCTGCTCCTACCATATTATGCCAGGTTCAAACGAGTCAAAAGGTTTTTGCTGATAAATTCGCATACTATTTAGAAGCTGATCAATTAAAATGGAAACGCGTGAACCCGCTATTACTTACGTAATAGCGGGTTCACGCGCTCTGTAGTAATTAATGAACTGCCACATTTGCCAAACCGTGTCCAATTAGTTCATTAATTACTACAGAGTTGATTACATTTATTTAATCCCTGTTTATATATTTTTAATAAGAACCATCATTAGTGCCGATAAATCACACATTTTCCCCATCCACGCATATAAAATTAAATCAAGTCAGACAAACAGTAAGTATTTTTAAATAACCTACTTAAATAGATTCAGGAGCCTATAATTGATGTGTTTTCCTGTCCTGTGCGACACGTATCATTGAATACCTACGAAAACTAGACCTTATAACCAACAGTTTTTGGAACGAAGTTCCTTATATTTTATACCAGAGGCCGGCAAATAAGCAAGTTGGTCACGATGTTAGTGATCTCCACCACCCAGGAACATCCACAGCACAGAATCTATACGTGCTATAGCCACTTTTGTCTATAGCAGTGTTTCCCAACCTTTTTTAGGCCACGCCCCACCTTAAATTTTTTTTGTTAAATTTGTCACCGATATCTAGAAATTGCATTTAAATAACCCAAAGCGAAAGCGTTAAAGTCGTGTCGAGTCCATCTTTAAATTGCCCCCCTTAAATATCAAATTGCCCCCCTGTGGGGCGTGGGCACCACGTTGAGAAACACTGGTCTATAGCATGAATGGGCCGGCTCGACGGGGTTATTACCTCACAGAAAAGGGACGTGAAATTGCAGCACGCTGTAGAGTTTCGTATGGTAAATGAGATTACCGGAGGCCTTAATCATCTCCTAATTAGCCCGTTCTTTTAAGGTCGGCAACGCGTCCATGTTTCTTTAAGTATTGTAGATGTTTACGGACAATGCAGATCATTTACCATGAAGTAACACACGTGCTCGTTTCCCAGTATTTGCCAGGCTATACGATAAAAATATACATTTACAATTTAAAGACAAGATAGATTTCCATTCCCAGAGACTTGTCGAGCTTCATTGCTCGGTGTCAGAAAATGCGTGCCACTATTGATCCTGGCTTACAGGAGTTACAATAATAATCTCTGCGGTAAGGGCATTTTGAGTGTTTGTAAATGTGTAAGTTTGGTTGTTTGTTAGTCAATAAAAATATTGGGTTTTTCCATTGTAATATTATGGAAAAATTAATAGATAAAAAAATAGATTTAGTGTATACCTTTTTTCCGATACTGCAAAGTGACTGCACTACACATGATGGTAAGCGTAGTGCAGTCCAAAAAACCAGCGACCACCGACAAACAATGAGTTTATCGGTTGTCACTAGTCATGGCTGGATATACACTGACACTGGAACACGATCCACACAAGGCGTGCACTATGGCAGGTTTTAACACCATGTGTACGGTGGTCGCTATCCAGGCGGATATGAATATCCTACCACCAGCAAACCGTATCCACCTTAGTTGATACTATGTAATTTCTATACATAAGTTTCTATTATTTTAGTACTAACTTGTCATAAGCGCTATTTTTGATGATGGTAAGTGTAGCGCAATCCAAGAATAGTGTCGACCAACGATAAACAATGTGTCCATCGTAGGTCGGCAAGATCATGCTGGCCTGCCAAAGGGCCAAGGGGGATGGGAAGGAAAAAGGGATGGGAAAAGGTTTACGATCAGTGGGCAAGCCCCCTGGGGAGATCCGGATTTACACTGGCTGACCCTGGAACGCGACCCACACAAGGTGGGCCACTATGGCAGGTTTTAGCACCAGTGTACGGTGGTCGCTATCCGGTCGGATACAAGTATCCTCCCACCTGCAAAATTGACAATTATTTTATTTGCCTACATGATTAATAAACTATGTTATTTAATTTCATTGAATTTCAATGACGCCTTAGCGGCTGAACGGTTTTGAATGAATTTGGTTTTAGATGCAAGCAAAAGTTAATACATTAGTAGTTACTTACTTTCCGGTATTGTGGGGCTGTGCATTTTCTTTGGGGTAGAAATATAATATCTCTACTTGCAGCGGCTCCATGGTTTACTGTTCCCGAAAAAAAAGTAAAATTATGGACCTCTTTCATATTGCCTTGACTGCCTCAATGGTGCAGTTGTAATATACGTGGTACGACTGCTGTGTCTCGGGTTCGATCGCTAGGTTGGGTAAAAGTGATATTAGGGTTATCTATCACGAAATGCTTAGTATAAACAGAAGCAACACCACACAGAACTTTGAGTTATAAAGCACTGCATGGCACTGAACTGCGCTCGTGACCCCGTGACATAAAATTAGTCTCATAATGCCCAGTAATTTCACTGGCTTCAATGTCCTTCAAACCGAAACACAACAGTGCTTTCACATTGTTGCTTGGCGGCAGAAATTGACAAAGCGGTGGTACCAACAACAAACAAAGCAACAAAATATTTTATTGATACTTTTATTAATAAAACGCAATTACGTTGTTGTTATTTAGTATGAGCGATATAAATACTCTCTATATCGGCTGTTTAATGCGATATCAAGCAGATAAATTTATTCGGTCGTTAAAAGACTGCCTTATGACAATAATAAAAAGACATCCTCACTACTAATTGTTTAAAAAAAATTACAAATACTATTAACTTTTAAATATTAATAACATGAATTACCGTTAGAATAAGGATATAATTCATAGTACTAACGGGAAGTAATTAAAATATACTTACATGAGTAATATTATGTTGTACGTGTGTGGATCACGACAGTAGTCGAATGAGATAAATCAACGCCTTGTATATGAATTGTTTTGAGGTAAATCGGGCATTTAACCATACATGGCTGTTTTTTACCTGATAATAAATCCGTTTTCGGGGTGGGGAGCTAACGCGATTGGCTCTCAAAGTTTGTATCAAGGGAGGAATCTATATCTATCTATATATTTTTATCTACTTTATTTAGTTGTTTCTTAATGTATAATTTTGATTATTGATGTGCAATAAAGAGTTATCTATCTATCTATCTATTTGACAGCCTCCGTAGCGCAGCGGGCGAGTAGTCGGCTGTGAAGCGAGAGACCGCGGGTTCGATCCCCGCACCGAGACAAATGTTTGTGTGGTCCACAAATATTTATTTCGGGGTTGGGTGTTGTGAGACCGAAAGTCTCTCGTAGTTCCTGATACCCACACAAAACTGGTATCTCATTGTCGAGCCAGTATTAGGTGTGTGACTGTTGGGTGTATTTATAATTCGTTTCAGATCTGGGTGTTGTGAGACCGAAAGTCTCTCGTAGTTCCTGATACCCACGACACAAGACTCGAATCTTACTGTGGGGTCAGGGCTATGTGACTGTTGGGTGGTATTTATTGAAGTGATAACTTCTTATGGGAGGGTGAACCGAAACGTTCCGTAACGCGAGCGGTCCATCGACCAGCCAGCGTTAGCCGACCTCCCTGGAACATCGATTATTTCGAAGTCCCAGGTGGCGTCACACAGTGACCAGTCAGCTTAGACCGGACTTTGACCGGACTTCAACCGGACTTCAACCGGTTTTTGACCGGACTTTTACCGGGCTATGACCGGTATTTGACCGGGCTTTGACCGGACTTTGACCGGACTTTAACCGGACTTCGACAGGACTTTTATAGGGCTTTGACCGGATTATGACAAACTTCGACAGGGCTTTAACCGGACTTCGACCGGACTTTGACAGGACTTTGACCGGGCTTTAACCGGACTTTGATAGGGCTTTGACCGGATTTTGACAAACTTTGACAGGACTTTGACCGGATTTTGACCGGTATTTGACCGGATTACGACTGGACTTTAACCGGACTTTGACCGGGCTTTGACCGGATTTTGACAAGACTGACATTACTTTGACTGGACTTTAACCGGATTTTGGCAGGACTTTGACCGGTATTTGACCGGACTTTGACCGGTATTTGACCGGACTTTGACCGGTATTTGACCGGACTTTGACCGGTATTTGACCGGATTTCGACTGGACTTTAACCGGACTTTGATAGGACTTTGACCGGATTTTGACAAGACTGTCATTACTTCGACTGGACTTTAACCGGATTTTGGCAGGACTTTGACCGGTATTTGACCGGACTTCGACCGGACATTGACTGGACTTTGACCGGATTTTGACAGTGCTTTGACCGGACTTTAGCCGGACTTCGACCGGACTTTGACAGGGCTTTGACCGGACTTTGACAGGACTTTGACCGGACTTTGACAGAAGTTTGACATGACTTTGACCGGACTTCGTAACGTAACGCGTTACAGCGCCACTCTGGCTTCCCTTTCTCTCACGCATACGGCAGTAGTAGGCAGGCTCCTCCGCTCTCACTTTAACCCACATTAGTTTTAAGTTATCACTTCTGTCGAGCGTCCCGAGACGCACACTTTTTTTTTTAATATAAGATATTAAACAAAACACAATATTAAAAACAAAATTTTATTTTCCACTCCATGCAAAGTTCACCGTTTATGCTTACACCGAACTCAAGTACCATACAATGATTTGTTCAGAACTTTTGACTTGGACAAACTCGTTATATAATAATGACTAATATAACCAGATTAAGGGATATTAAACTTTATTACAGAAATATAAGTTTTAAAATGCATCGTCGGAATAATTTTAGGCTGTCGCGATTTATATAATATTTGTTTAAACTGGTCTTTATAATAGTAATTCATACAATAATACCGGATTAAAACTCGTTTAAGTAAATATTATAACATTGTCGCAATGTTAGAAACAACTGACTAGTGATTTCCAAAAAAACAAACATTGTATTTATTGTCTTGTCACCAACCAACCTAAACTTAATTAAAAATAGAACATTTCTGGTCAAATGAGTGTGTTATGAATTTAACTACACATATACATATGTACTTACGCCTGTAATCCTCGAAAAGGTAGGCAGCGGTGTAGTACACCCACATTCAACGAATGTATCTAGGCGTGATAGGGAGCGAGCCTACCGCCATACCGGGCATAATTCCAAACTCCGGGCTGATAATTAGCATATTGTGATAGAAAAACCCAATATAACTTTTACCTGACCCGGGGATCGAACCCGAGACAGAACAGCAGTCGTACCGCGTACGCAATACAACTGCGCCACCGAGACAGACTCAGAATGTAACTATATTTGTTTATATAATTTGACAAGACTAAAAAAATACTTAAATGGAATTCATTTCAGTTGACTAAAACGACTACATAAAATATTATTGTATTACTTAACTTTGTATTAGTTTAGGCGAGTGACAATAGAATAACTACGCATAGATGCTCATAAAAAAAAACAACGGATTGGACTCCGGGAGTGCTGGCAGAAGTGAAAACTTGAACATTAACGTTGTGCATTTTTGAATATTTTGGAATGGTTAGGGAACAATTTATCAGTATAAAAGTACTATCATTCATGTAGTTAAATACAATATTCATTTATTGCGCTATCGTACACTAAAATGACAATTTATATTACATAAAAAATTTAACACTCCGTCTTACGAATTTTCGATCAGGTCACGTGTCCTGACGCGAGTTTAACATTTTATACCCATCCCAAGAAAAGTGCTCAACGCCGCTAAAGAAGTTTTCAATTCAAAAACGACAAATTCAAGAAGGAATCGACAATTTTGTTTCAACAATATAACGAGTTTGACCACACAGGTAACTTGAAAAATAAAAACTTATTATGTATACCATCTTTCACCATCAACTTGTTAAGTTGCACCATAAACATATGTACATGTATGATTTATTAAAACTAAAATGTTAAAACACAACAAGCGCAGTACATAACTTACATTGTTTAATCCCTAAGAGTTTGGTATAACATCTCTGTAGCCACTTGATTGAAATATATATGCACTTATAAAGATTTGTATTTTTGTATGTAACGAATAAACTTAAAAACTACTGGACCGATTTCAAAAATTATTTTGCCGTTAGAAAGCTACATTATCACTGAGTAACATAGGCTACTTTTTATCCCGGAAAGTTACGTGTATATTGTTAATTATCGCTTGATTTAACGGTGAAGGAAACATCGTGAGGAAACCTGCATACCTGAGAACTCGATAAGATTTTTCGAAAGTATGTTCTTACAACAAAATTCAGATAAATAATTAAATAATTACTTCAGTTTAGAAAAGAACATTGTTAGAGTTTCTTCTTTACCGAAACAGCATTCAGTGAATCTGAATGATCTTTGACATGTTAATGATTCAAAAAATAATTCTGATTTGATTTGAAATGTAAGTATTAAGTAAACTCAAGGACTATACTCTATCAAGTGGACACAAGACTCATGTATAAAAGCAAGTACAATGCAGTGTTGGGGCGCATATAACTGTCGATAAATTCACATCTCAAGGAACTTCTTGTGAGGACGGCCAACAAAACTACATTACAAATTATGTTAAACTAATTTAAACGGATTTTATCGCGGTTTTTTTATTAATTTTGATCCCAACGTTTCGAAAACGTCTCAGCTTTCGTGGTCACGGTCTGTCCACCCTGAGTCCATCCCGTGACCACGAAGGCTGAAAAGTCTTCGATTAATAAAATCCGCGATAAAATCCGTTTAAATTAGTTTTATTTCAATCAGTAATATTCGCGTAAACATAAGAAATCATTATACATTATAAATTATGTTTTTTTTTTCACGATCCAATGTTACAGTAGTGGCACCGTACGATGTTACTTGTGACAATTAACAACATTGTTGTTAATTGTTGTTTATGTATAGTAATGTTTTTCTGCAATTCATGCGCGTGAATTTGACCCAAGTGCCATAGTACGGTGTCGGTACTGTAATTAAAATTGCTGACATTGACAACTTTTGTTTATTATTATAAAAAAAATCTTTAATTTACTTTCTATATAAGCTACGTATTGTAATTAGTGGTTGGATGTTTACGGGGAAAAGCTTAGTTAGATTTTATATGTATGATTTTTTGAGACTCCGAAAGTGTCTCGTAGTTCCTGATACCCACGACACACGACTTGTATTTTACTGTGGGGTCAGGACTATGTGTGTGACTGTTGGGTGTATTTTTTATATTAGTGTAGCGTGTCGCTTTGTGACAGCTCTAAAACAAATAAATAAAAATAAATTTGTTAATCTTTCTTTCCAATAACAAATTTTCTTATCTATGATGCATCGCTATTCGCTTATTATTTAGTGTTCAGATGTTCTGTTGCGAAAAAAAATCTTTACATAGTTTAAAACAAAGTCGCTTTCCGTGTCTGTCTGTCTGTATATCCGCTAACTCCTCCCAAACCACGCGGATTTTAAGCGATTTTCACCATCAATTAGATAATTTATCACTGAAGGTTTATATGTATCACGCTTTGACTCATGGAAGTAAGGCAGTAACATGTCTACGGTGAAACGGCGAGACACAGCTATTTATAATAAAATTAAATTGTGGAAAATGTTATACTTTAAAGAGTAGTACAGTGTATACTCATTATGATTATGAATAAATAATATTATATTAATGACTGTATAATTGTTTTGTACGCGGCGCTGCCCCGTTAAAGTTTAATTTAGGAATAAAACGTAGCTTTTTTTTTAAACTATGTGTTGACTGGAGTGTCGCTTAACATAATAGATAAATCTGCATCAAAACTTGTTCAACAGTTCTTATATTATGCTTAAACAAATCTAAATACACGAGAGTCTCGTAAATACATTATATATGGAGTCAATGTCAACAATTTTATTTAATAAAGCTATCCACACATGTTCGTTTAAACGTTATCTTTATATTTATTAAAACTTATCAACTTACATGTTTCAAATTACCAATAGTTGAAATAACGAGACTATCGTAGAACAAAATGGCATTGGAAGTGTAACATTTTTTGAAGTGATAAATTCTTATGGGAGGGTAAACCGGTTCGTAACGTAACGCGTTACGGCGCCACTCTGTCTGGCTTCTCTTTCTCTTACGCATACGACAGCAGTAGGCAGGTTCCTCATATTTCACTTTAACCCACATTAGTTTATCACATCTGTCGAGAGTCCCGAGACGCACACATTTTTTTATATAATGTTTCAAAAACCTAAAATTGTTTGGTGTTATATTGTAATTATTGCAAATACAAATTTGTTTTTACGATGGCATCGTATATCCAGTTGAAATTTGGTACACATTTATCAATATACTCGAATGATTATGACAATCGAACATGTGAGAAACACCTTTATATACACAATAATTCACTCCATAAATACAACAAATGCGTGATCACTGAATAATACTTAGAAACAAAATATCAACAAAAAACGTACTGTTTTTTTTTCTTTCTTTAAATAAATAATAAAATTTCACAATTTCATACACTTACAATTAGAAAATGGGAATATTGCTTTCAATGTATTTTTAATCACTAAATTCTTATTACGATTTAGTACTTGATTTTAATTTTATTCAAGAATTCATGTATTTGTATACAGGTGGTTACAGAAGTTGATATACATACAAACTCAAACAACAACAAAAATTGTATTTCCAATTGGAAGAATTTGTAAATTGAAATTTAAATAAATAATATTTGATCAACATATACACAGTATGACATATAGTTAGTAAATTCTGTGAAAACTAAACCTTCTATGCGATCTAAATAAGAATAGGAATATCTTTTCTGTCATATGGTAACACCTTATTATAAATTATTTTTAAAACCAATCAAAACAAAAGATTTAATACATTTATTCCTGCCTGGCCTTATCCCGGCTAATTGCCATGCTTTCCTACTAAGACCCCTCCATTTTACCCGACCTTATTTTTTAATACTAGTGAAATGTTATGTATACAATATATTTCTGCCTTACTTAAAATAATGATTTTCTGAAGTGGCACTTTGACAGGTCTCCTTTCCTATTCTTATTTAGATCGCACGGTACTAATAAGTCTTAAAATTCATAACCACCTGTACATAAAAACATATTTATAACATTTCCTCTCTGATTCGAACATGTAAATCTAATTAATTTTCCTTTGTTCAATATGTACTAGGAGGTATATATGACCGTATGAAGAAAATTCCAGAAATATACACATTTTATTGAATTGTTTCGCGTGCTTCTTTATATATTTATTTTGATACCCACAATACAGGTTAATTCGAGTGTAGGGTCAGAAAATGAGTGATTGTTGGGTGTATTTACATATACATACGTACTCACGCCTATACTCCCCGAAAAGGTAGGCAGAGGTGTAATTAGTACTCCCACGTTTCGCCTAGCTAATATCCGTCCCATTATGTGATAGGGTACGAGCCTATCGCCGTATCGGGCACAATTCCAGACTCCGGGCTGTTACTGAGCATTTCGTGATAGAAAAACCCAGTATGACTTTTAGTCGACCCGAGGATAGAACTCGAGACCTCAGCTCAGCTGTCCGTACCTATACATATGTTCCGGTACCTTACCACCAACGTAACTTTTTCCGCATTCTATACTTATAACTTTTTTAAGTACTGCTTATTTAAACACTATTTTCGTCTCTTTCTACCCACTTTATAAATCGCATTGACAGAGAAAGACAAAATAGTATTTATTAACCAATCAGAGCTTAAGGCCTTATGAATAGATATTTAAGCCATAAGTACCCGGAATAGCTTTAAATCTAACCTTTTGTGCTTACTTAATCACTTGATTCGATAAGCAACGCCGTCACAAATCATTTCATTTTCTCACCTATAAATATATTTCTGAATTTTCTCTCACACGGTTTGTATTTATTTATTGAACCTTGGTCTTCCCGGTGACGATCTTAGCGTACTCGTCGTAGAACCGCGGGAACACTTGTATCGCGAAGTACACCACCGTGAGATAAGCGACGATCGCCAGTGTCAATATGAGATCAAACACAGCTGGTTTAACACTGGAAAAGAAATTTATTTCGTTAGCAAAGTTTCAGATGAAAAAAAAGTGTGTATGCAATTCACACCGCAGAAGTGAAACTTTAAAATAGTATTAAATAAAACGATAAAAGTATTCACACTGTTAAAATATTTTATAAATGTATTATATAAAAATAAATGTTTGTCTGTATGTCGTTTATAGAATCGTAAACTATGCAATTGATCATGTGATGATGTTTAGCAAAGTTGTTGTGCATGAGCCCACGAAGGTTTCTGAGTTGGTACGATTAATTTTCGACAGATGGCGCCACTGTTACGCTACTTTTATCTAGACTGCTAGTTAAATGTAACACCATGTCCATTATCTTATCTTATATCTTTAAATGAGCAATTCTTGTATATACATAATTGGAATCTCGGAATCGGCTCCAACGATTTTCATGAAATTTGTATATAGGGGGTTTCGGGGGCGATAAATCGATCTAGCTAGGAATCATTTTTAGAAAATGTCATTTTATTCGTGTTTTATCAATTTAAACATAAACTTGGAAGAAAAATATGACTCTTCCTGACATCTATTGGCGAATAATAATACTACTTTTTTGTGAGCACAACAGCAGATGGCGTTGTTAAGTAAAATATAATCTGAATCTCGGAAATGGCTCCAAAGATTTTCAATGAAATTTAGTATGCAGGGGGTTTCGGGGGCGATAAATCAATCTAGCTAGGTTTCATTATTAGAAAACGAAAATAAAAAAAATTCACCCGAGCAGAGCTCGGTCGCCCAGGTACTATTTTTTTTATTTTTTTATTGCATAGGCCGGCAAACGAGCAAGTGGGTCACCTGATGGTAAGTGATCTCCACCGCCCATGTACACCCACCACCAGAAGAATCATGGGCGCGTTGCTGACCTTAAAGGAAAGGGATAATTAGGGATTGGGAAGGGGAGGGGATTTGGGCTTCTGGATATCTCACTCACCGTTGAAACGCAGCAGTAAGCCGCTACTTTACGTCGGTTTTCTGTGAGACAGTGGTAACGACCCGGTCGAGCCAGCCCATTTATGCTGTAGACAAAACTGTCTACAGCGTGGCTTTACCACTCAAATACACGTATAGTTACCTATAAACGTATAGGACGGCGCTGGTGGGCGAGTAGAGCGTGTACTCTGGCTCGCGCTTGTCCACCGCGTGGCCGCTCACCACCACCTCCATGTAGCGGGACAGGGCGCGCTCCAACGCGCCGGTCGCTCCTGACATAAAAAAACACATTTTTTTTTATCCTGGCACGACAAAGTGACTACACTGGACGTGGATGTTGAGTACAGTGCAGGCCATACAGCCTCCGTGGCGCAGCGGGCGCGTAGCTGGCTGTGAAACGAGAGGCCGCGGGTTCGATTCCCGCACCGAGACAAATGTTTGTGTGATCCACAAATATTTGTTTCAGGGTCTGGGTGTTGTGAGACCGAAAATGTCTCGTAGTTCCTGATACCCGCGACACAAGACTCGTATCTTACTGTGGGGTCAGGACTATGTATGTGACTGTTGGGTGTATTTATTTATACATACTGTCGACCGTCTAGAGACTCTGAGCTCAACATGACTGACGTGAGCACGGCATAGTGACTGCACTACACTTGATGGTAAGCGTAGTACAGTCCTAAAACCAGCGACCACCGACAAACAATGAGTTTATCGGTGGTCGCCAGTCATGCCGGCCTGCATAAATGCTTCTTCCCTCTCCGAAGAGGAAATTGAGGGGTCTGCGACAGGACAGGCGGATGACCGAAGCAGGCACAGTGATACATGGATGTACCCCTATACCCGCCCCAATCAACCATCAAATCATGTCGCATGCCCCTCGGGAGAACCGGATATACACTAGCTGACCCTGGAACGCGACCCACACAAGGTGGGTCACTATGGCAGGTTTTAACACCAGTGTACGGTGGTCGCTGTCCGGTCGGATACGAATATCCTCCCACCAGCCTGGAATATACATTGGCTGATCCTGGAATGCGATTCACACAAGGCGTGTGGATCACTATCGCATGTTTTAAAACCATATAAAAATATCATCCTCCAATGGCGAGGCCTAGGACCCAAGCCACCAGTAGTTAGGACCCCAGTGTCAGGAACCTCCTCATCGAACCCGAGACCTCAGTTCAGCAGTCGTACCGCGTACGGAATACAACTACGCCATCCGAGGCAGTGGTGAAAAAAGTTGTCATTAATTATTGCATTATTGCATCGTACGGAAATAGTTTACCAGCATTTGGAGGTGTAGTGGTGACGATTTGCGGAGCTCTTGGTTGCGATGACAAATAATTGAACCAATGTTTCACTGATGCCTCGTCCACGCTCTGAAAATATTATAAACATAAATTCATTGAAATAAAATTGAAAAAAATTTAAACAGATTTTATCGCGGTTTTTTATTTTACGCGGCCGTGATTCTTCTGGTATTGTGGGCGTACATAGGCGGTGGAGATCACTTAGCATCAGGTGACCCACTTGCTATAGTTTATTGATATATATGTAGTAAAAAAAACAAAACACGTGAATGATATATAACGTTGTTTATGCTTCGCAGGCGCAAAGACACGTGATAGCATACTTGTAATCTATTTCATTCTCTCGCAGGCTAAATCCTATTTATGAATATGTTTGTCTATGTTTACTGTCGCTTTTTCGTTTCATCGAATATTCAAATCACAACGGTGCTAAAGAAGTTTCACTTCAAAAAGTTAGTGATGATATTACACTAAAGTTACAAGGTGGTAGGTCCCTCGTATGCGAGAGGCTGTCTGGGTTGGTACTACCGCTATGTCTATTTCTGCCGCCAAGCAACAGTGCAGCGCACACACACAGCGCAGTTCAGTGCCATGCAGTGCTTTGTAATTTAAAGTTCTGTGTGGTGTTGCTTATGTTTATGGGCAGGCGCTTACCATCAGACGAGCGCCTTGCTCATTCAATCAAATAAAAAAAAACATATATGTTACACACCAACAGGTCGTCGTACATGTGCTCGTCCTCGTCATTCACCTCCTCGGTGAGGTTGTATATGTGCGAGGCGAGTGCTCGTGCCGTGGCCGCTATGTTGGTGGCCAGGTTTTTGGCATAAGTTTCTGATGGCACGTCCAGTACTGTACTCCGAGCTGGGTCTTTGTGACTCTGTGGATAAAAAATAAGTTATCTAAACTCTTATATGGAGTTTTGGCGGGAATTCTGACAGTGCGGCTCATC
The DNA here is from genome assembly GCA_949126905.1 of Amorpha juglandis. NCBI lineage: Eukaryota > Metazoa > Arthropoda > Insecta > Lepidoptera > Sphingidae > Amorpha > Amorpha juglandis. The sequence continues at coordinate 3,234,355 of OX421383.1, forward strand.
GCTTATTTTAATTTATTTCAAAAACTAGTTTAAAGTTATGTTTGTTGTATAAAAGTGGTATAAAAACGTCCACACCGATATTTCATCCTTTTTGTGAAGGCTTGAGAATAAATATTAATAATTAGCACATTGCACATTACTATGTTTATGTTATTAGTCACCTCCTGTGCCAGACATTTAGGGTGCCATTTGAAATTGCCATTTTGAAATGCCATTTTTTCAAATATCCTATTTTTATGGCATCTAAGCCATCAGAATTATATAAAAAAATCTTCACTACTTTTAAAACCTCTTTTATTTTCACTACAAGAGAATTTATACTTTCAAGAAAATCTTTCTCCGGGGAATTTTGCCATTTATATTTTATTGACGTCCGCCTGCAAGGTGGACAGACGACCTGATAATGGTCGCAGGAAGTCGCTGGATGCAGGCCGCTTCCAACTGGTCTGGAAATCTTTAGGGGAGGCCTATGTACAGCAGTGGCCGTCCCGTGGCTGTTGATGAAATGGTAGACATACCTGCAAAGAGCTAAGCGTGAACGCCGTAATCCTTCGTATGCTGAACCTCTCGTGCTGCCACGCCAGCAGTTCCCCTGCCAGGTTAATCTTCTTGTGGTTGATGGGCACACCGAGTCGAGACTTGAACGAATGCGCCGCTCCATCTGGCTTCGGTGGTTTGGACACGTGCATGGTGAGGGAGGGAGATGACGCTAACGAGTCCAGACACATTACGAAGGAAACATCCTGTGGGAGAAAGAGACAAAGATTTTTTTTTTTATAGCATAGGCCGGCAAACGAGCAAATGGGTCCACCGCCCATGTACGCCCACCACCAGAAGAATAATGGGCGCGTTGCCGACCTTAAAGGAAAGGGATAATTAGGGATTGGGAAGGGGAGGGGATTTGGGCTTCCGGTCTCACTCACCGTACGAAACGCAGCAGCAAGCCGCTACTTTACGTCGGTTTTCTGTGAGACAGTGGTAACGACCCGGTCGAGCCAGCCTATTCATGCTGTAGACAAAACTATCTACAGCGTGGCTCTACCACTCAAAAATTTCTAAATTTCTGCCTATCAACAGGGTGCACTGCTGTGTTCTAATATGAAGGGCATTGAAGCTCGTGTCATGACAGGGCATTATGAGATTTAATATCAATGTCTCGAAATGACGAACACAGTGCAGTGTCATGCAGTACATTAAAAAATATATAAGATATAATAATATACAAAGAAAGAGTACATTTTCTTTATCGGTGACGTAGTTGTATTGCGTACGTGGTACGACTGCTGGGCTGTGGCCTCGGGTTCGGTCCCCGGACCGGGTAAAGTGACAATAGGTATTGATATCACGAAATGCTCAGTATCATCCCGGAGAATGGAATTGAGCCCGGTATGGCAATAAGCTCGCTCCCGATCACATCATGAGACGGAAATACGCTCGACGAAATATGTACTGGTTACACCTCTGCCCATCCCCTCTGGGATTACAGGCTGTGCTATTCATATCCGACTATAACTCTAAGGGTACCTGCAGCAACGAAGCATCAGTGGAGTCCAGTTGCTCTTCAAGCCACTTCTTAGCTGCGAAGTAGTTGAGCGTGTGTCCGACAGATGTCAGTACGAAGAGAAGCGACGCAGAGCCGCGTGTCGCAGCGCTTGAATACAGGCGGGAGAATACGCGCGCTAACTCTAGTAGCGCCACTGCCCCGGACGCGTTTGAATCGGCACCTTGTGATAATTCCTGATGGAGACACATATAGTACTTGATAGACAGTGACCCTGGTTTTAATAGGGTTTTATACTATGTTTTAATTTACACATTATTTTATATGCAACCAACAATAATACGAAAAAGATACTGTTTTGCGAAAACAAAACTAAAATAAAAAATTAGTATGCAGTTCATGTTTTAAATATTGGAATAAGCAAAGGTAGCATAGTGGGAAAATCTCACTGCTTCCCTCGCACGCGTGTATTTTCAAATTTAAACTGCATGAAATTCCGTTCAGTAGTTTTTGAGGTCTCTATACTTGCCCCAACCAACCATCAAGTCATGTCGCAAGCCCCTCAGGAGAACCGGATAAAGACTGGCTGATCCCGGAACGCGATCCACACAGAGTGTTTGGACTATGGCAGGTTTTAACACCATGTGTACAGTGGTCTCTATCCAGGCAGATATTAATCCTACCATATCTTCTTGGTCGTCCTCTTCATTTCTGAAGGTCGTGTCCGTCCTGAAATTTCCTTCGCATCTGTTGGATTATTTCTTTCCAGGTTTGTCTGTCCTTAGCATGTCTCATTGATGTTGTTACTGAGAGCCCCGTGAGTGTTTTTATTTGGTCAGACCAACGGCTAGGTATGCGCCCTCGCGATCGCATCCCCTCCACCTTTCCTACCATATAATATATAAGATAAGATTTAACTTACAGGAACAAGTCCAGAGGAATCGTAATGTGCAGTGATGACAATAGTTTGAGCGGATCCAGAGCGGCCGACCAGCTTACCGTGCAGTGTCACCGGTTTAGAATCCAGTTTCTGCGGTGTGGATGCTGATACCACTGTAGGAAAAAAAACACCTTTCTTTAATGATTTCTTACGTTTACGCGAATGTTACTCATTGAAATAAAAATAATTTAAACGGATTTTATCGCGGTATTTTATTTTAATTTTGTTCCCGACGTTTCGAAAGCTTTTCAGCCTTCGTGGTCGCGAAAATCCGTTTAAATTAGTTTTATTTCACCTTCCTTTCATTGACAGCCTCTACAAGGCAGCGGATGAGCCAGTTATGAAACGAGCTGTGGGTTCGATCCCTACACTTAGATGAATATTTCTCTGATCCATATATATTTGCCTCAGTTATAACTGTCTCGATGGCGCAGTTTTATGACGTATGTGGTTACACTAACATTTGTTTTGGGGCGGGGATCGAAACAGCGGCTAGTCGCTTCGCAGCCGGCTACTCGCCTACTGCGCCACGGAGGCTGTCACAAGTTACACTACCCTCATCAGGGATGAAAGCGTGTGATATTATTATTTCGATTTCGGCACATGAATTAGGTAACTACACTGGGGTCTTCAATCTATGTCTCTGTTGCTGTTCTATGAGCAAAAACATACCAATCTGATATCCATTAGATGAGACTGTGTTCATCATGGCCTCTAGAGCTGTGCCGGATCTATCGTCAGTAATGAAACTATGCTGCAGGTCTTGGAGGATATCCTCAAACTCGGGTGTCCACTTCGCAAAGTACACTGGGGCATTCAGTTCTTGCTGTGTCATCGCCATTTCCAGGAGTTGGATGTGCTGTTGATAAAAATATATGATATTAAAATTAATTTAGACTTCACATGAAATGCAATAATAATAAAATCAAAATTTAATTAGTAAACTAAACTCCATTGACATCTGTTTTCAAAATGTCCATCACTTTAATAATACTCTAGGACAGTGTTTCCCAACGTGGGGCCTACGCCCCACAGGGGGGCAATTTGTAAACCATCATAATATGAGATAAATTATAATTACAAGTAATATTTCTGACAAAAATAGTTTTTAATCATAATTCTTCTTTAATTAAGTCAATATTTTACATAGATCAAATTAAATCATTAATTATTGAATCATTAAAATGTGAAACATCATATAGATTCATTTAAATTTTATCTCTACCGCCAGTTCGGAATGCTGTTTTGTTAAAGAAGAACGGACAAGAAACTCCAACGTTACTCTTTTCTAAACTGATTTACAATATATATACTACATACATTGAAGTATTATTTATTTGAATTAGAGAACATACATATATTTTGTAATTATACCCTAAATATCATAATTGAAACCAACCTCCTTTTCAGCAGCAGTCAACAGTGTATTGTTTTGAGGTAGAACAAGCAGCAAGGCACCAGCTTTACTGCGGATCTCCAAGAACTGTTCTATTGTAATGTCTTGAATGCGGGCCACGACACAGTGGCGTGAAGTGCTCCATGAGGTGAGGGAACGGCCTTCCAAATTGAAACTGGCACTACGACATCCTAAAAAAAAATATTGAAAAAAAAATCCTTAACTCGATGCTATATTATTTACAAAATCTAATGTCATGGATTTGTTAAGTAGCTAAGTGAGTGTTATCTCCCTGTCTTATTTGTGTCTATTTTCGCTAACAAGCAGTGTTCAAGCACCTGTGTTCCCGTTTGAAGGACACTGAAGTTAGTGAAATAACTGTAGAATAAGAGACTTAACATCTAATGTCTTTGAGTGGTAAGTGCAGTGCAGTACTTTGTAATACAAAGTTCTGTTTGGTTTTACTACTATTTATGGCGGGTGTTGGGCTTATTATCGGGCAATTAACTTGCCTATATCATTCAGGCAAATAAACAAAAATTTAAGTACACTATATTATGTAAACACGTATATTTTGTATCAGTGTAAAATAAACTAAATTCACAATCATATTGTTTTTAGAAAATATGCCAAATAAAATATAAATACATATCGTAATATACAATAAAGATATAGCGGTAGTCAAAACCCAAGTTTCAGAAATACTGATTCAATATAACCTCAAAATTGGAGTCAATAATTTTAACTTTTATAAATTAAAAGTTTCATAGCATGTTACACTCACCATGGGGCACGGTGTGAAGATCATATTGCTGCATTCTATACACCGAAAACTCATGAGACGCTGCAACCGGGTTTACAGGAGACATAATGATAAAAATAGGAAGAGCAACAAGGAGGTAATAAGGCAAATAGCCTTTAAATATCTCCGCAAAACCGTCCGCCTCGTCCAACCACATCTTGATGTTTGATGATTATGTTTAGTTAACGAAATTAACACAAAAACCAATTTTCAGCACATAATCCAATAAGAATCCCTAATTCCCTACGTGTGATAACTAGGTCAATGACATTTATTTTTTTTATTTTTATCTAGGGATGTACAACAATATCGATTTATCGATGTATCTACATATATTTTATATGCGATGAATCGATATTTTTAACAGTGTTGTTTAATTCAATAACCAATAATGGTTATTTTTTAAAGTATTCAAATAATATCTAAATCACTATTTTTTTAAATGGAATGTCATGGAATGTAACCCACACCTGAAGCGTAAATGCCAATCAAAAATCATCCAAATATCAAACCGCTATCGTATTAAAAAGCGAATTATTTTATCGACTTAACATTAAACGATATTTATACTTTATGAATATTGAGGCCAATAAAAATCGATTCTTTCTGGACTTTCATTGCTTTCGACACATTTTTTTTTTATCCTGGCTCGGCTAAGTGACTACGCTACAGGGAGTTTTGGCGGGAATTCTGACAGTGCAGTTCATCGCTTATTTTAATTTATTTCATAAACTAGTTTAGAGTTGTGTTTGTTGTATAAAAGTGGTGTGGATTTGTTCAATAAACATTGGCGGTGATGAACAGTGTATGGGAACATTGAAATAAGTGAATTAAGCATCGTACTGAAAGGAGTTAACACCAAAATTCCGACAAGACCTTGAAATTGACCGCACCCGTGTTTCATCGTTCTTGTAAAAATTACTTGAGAATAAATTATACTTGACTTAAATTTGCATTAAGTATGTGCGCATGAAATGGACGAATTACTCAATATTATGTCAACCGATTTCGATGATTCTTTTTTTATTGGAAAGGATGTAGGTACTTCAAGGGTAGTTTTATGAGAGTTTGGTTAGGTTCTGTTTATGAGATCCATGACGTAGAGAATATTATATTCCTTGTCCGTGACAAAGTAACGGAACTCTTCAATTCTTAGGAGCAAATTAACCATGAGTCACCTATACATACCATAGCTGTACTTAACACTGAAGATTCAAAAATAAAATAAAGTTTAACAAAACTTAAAAACAGACTTCAAAAAGTTTAAAAGAAAGAAAGACTACGGAAGGCTTTGTTACGGTGTTATTTACGATTTACTATTGGACCGTAACTCAGTAATACTAGCTCGCTCACTCGTAACTAGAACCACTCTCCCGCTCTCTGTCTATCAACTGTCATACTCCCGCGTTATGTGACATACTTGTTTTTTGTTTATGTACTTCACAATTTTATTTCTTAACAGTTGGTCTAGTAGTATACATTGAAATATTTGTTCCCATCCGTCCGCTCATTTTACGAGATCGATCCGGAAACCCAATATAGGATTGTTTATCAACTTATTCTGAAATAGGCATTTGAAAGATCAATAATTTAGGTGACAGTTAGCCGATCTTTCCTATTCTTAATTCACTCAATACTTTTTATATAGAAGTTACATTTAATGGGTGAAACTTGCAGCGGTTATTGTTATTTATGAATGAGCTTGGAAACTAAGAACTCAGTTTAAACCCATCTAAAGAAGTTAAGGCGATTAATTCGGCAGATCTCAGCATAACAAGTTCGAATTAAAACATACATAATCCCTTTCTGACTCCTTCTTTTATCTCCATCCCATGGTTGCCTGGTAGAGATTGCCTTGAGCGATAAGGCCGCCAATTGTACTTTGGTTTCGTTGACTGTTTTACATGTATTTTTTATTTCCAATGTACAATAAAGAATTACAAATAAATAACAAATAAATACATATAGGTAAATATGACGTAACTGATTAAACATACCGACATCAATAATATAAAAAAGATTATGTAGTTTTTATATGTTTTTTTTATCTTGACACGGAAAAGTCACTAGGGGTCAACATTATCATCATATATCATAACATAGTATAGCATAGAATATCATATCAATATTACATCAGTGGTCCAGTACCACTGATGGAGAGTACTTACTGTGTAGTCCAAATATTATTATAATGTCGATCGAGGGACAACCATTGGGCATTCAATAGATTTTATTCAAACATAAGTATTCGATTTAATTCAGAAAACCGCAATCGAATCGGTCCACTCGTTTAGACGCTACGGTGACATAAAAAACACACTCGGTCAACTTATTATACCCCTCTTTTGCGGTGAGTTAAAAATTATACGCTTCAGTAATCTTCAATTATTTCAAACTAGCTTTTGCTCGCAGCTCCGCCCGCGTGATCTGCTTTTTCCGGGATTTCCGGGATAAAAAGTAGCCTATCACCCAAGTCAGCTCATACCTTGTCTGTATACCAAATTTCATCAAAATCCGGTCACTAGTTTCAGCGTGATTGACGGACAAACATCCAAACATCTAAACAAACAAACTTTCACATTTATAATATTAGTAGGATTAGTAGGATAGTAGGATTACCTACATGTGATGAATATGATTCATTAAAGACAAATAATAAATAATGTACCATGAATGTCTAATTGAATGACCAGCAAATAAAATTGTATGTACTCTAAGGACCAAATATGAATGACAATAAATACTACAGAGAACTTTGAATTACAAAGCACTGAATGGCACTGATCTGTGCTCTTCACCCCGAGACATAAAATGTTAAGTCTCACAATGCCCAGTAATTTCACTGGCTTCAATGTCCTTTAAACCGAAACATAACAGTACTTACACACTGTTGCTTGGCGTCAAAAATAGAAAAAGCGGTGGTACCAACCCAGACGGTCTCTCACATACGAGGTACCTACCACCTTGTAAAGTTTTAAATTTCGCTCGGAATTTGGAATTCGTATCTATGGGCTCGCCACTTATCATACAATGGGACGGAAATTGATCATCCGCCTTTGCTGTCTGGTGGTCTCTAGTTTTTTTTAGACCGCACTGCGCTTACTGTCAGATGTAGTGCAGTCACTGCCGTACTCGGATAAAAAAAACTCTGCGAACCATACTTGCCTCTCTCTACCTTTTGACAGCCTCCGTGGCGCAGCGGGCGAGTAGCCGGCTGTAAAGCGAGAGGCCGCGGGTTCGATCCCCGCACCGAGATAAATGTTTGTGTGATCCACAAATGTTTGTTTTGGGGTCTGGGTGTTGTGAGACCGAAAGTCTCTCGTAGTTCCTGATACCCACGACACAAGACTTGTATCTTACTGTGGGGTCAGGACTATGTGTGTGACTGTTGGGTGTATTTATTATTATTACCTATCCATAAACAAGCATGACCTTATGAACGACGCAAAGAATATCAATTTTAATTTTAAATACCGTACAATTCTACCTTACGCAGGTCAGTACTCGGGTGTAACGTAAACCAGACGCATGAATGGAGCGGTTATTAAATATTCTATATTCCACAACCGTTGTAATTGGGCGTTTTACTTCACTCCCATCTATGCGTAAACTCGGCCCTCATGGACTGGTTAAGTTGGCTTGCCTTTGAAATATTTTAAGTGTTGCTAGGCGCGCAGGGTTGTTATCGGCCGACCAAACTCTGCGATCTTAAACATAGATGTTTTAATTACATATTAGAAATACATAAACACAAGCTTCTTATTGAAAATCAGCGTTGCAGAATAGTTATCACTGTAATTTTTCGAGTGGTAGAGCCACGCTGTAAGTAGTTTTGTGTACAGCATAAATGAGCTGGTTCAATCGGGTTGTTACCACTGTCTCACAGGAAACCGACGTAAAGTAGCGGCGGTGAGTGAGATATCCCAATCCCCAATTCCTATTCCCTATCCCTAATTATCCCTTTCCTTTAAAGTTGGCAACGCGCACATTTCAACCCACATCCAGTAAAAATTGAGATATTGGTTTAATTTTGTAAATTAATTAGATTTAAGAAGCTTAAATTCCGTATTTTGTAAACAAAAATCATGAATTAAACATTTCCCATTAATGATTATGCCAAATATTAAATTCTTGATTTATGTTACATATTGAATTTACCAAAATAAAATTAATATCACATTTTTTACTTGATCTGGGTCGAAATGTTATTACATATTTGCATCCAACTACGGTTGTAGTACGGTAAAGTTCGCTCGATCACTGTAAAACGGTAATTTTTATAAGTCGTAGAGGCACTCCGTAGACACTTTTGTCCATTTTGTCTAGGGCTGAACCATGTTATTATGACCATATGACAGAAAAATTACGTAAAGTAGTCGGTTGCTGCTGCGTTTCGTACGGTGAGTGACTTATCCAGAGGCCTAAATCCCCCTCCCCTTTCCAATCCCTTTTTATATGGTCGGTAACGCGCGAATGATTCTTCTGGTATTGAGGGTGTACATGGGCGCTGGAGATCACTTATCAGATGTCCCACTTGCTCGTTTGCCGGCCTATGCTATAAAAATAAATGAATTTAGTTTGCTTGAAATATTTTTTAGAAAAATAGCATAAATATCTTTAGTGTGAGGGACACAATGCAAATAGGTTGGTCATTATATTAGATGTTAATAATAATTAATTTGCGATTGAAGATCTCTTCTGTGATGAAGAATTATATTTTATTTAATATTTGTATTTCATTAATTTAACAATAAGGAATTAAGTTCCCATTAAATATAAAAATTCCAACGCTATCTAAAAATCTCCATTTTGTAATTTGTGACTACATTTTATTTCGTTACTACAAACGTACGAAAACAGTCCCGTGTCTGGGAGTGAAGCGAGTTCGATCACCAACACCAGGAAATGCCGTAGCACGCACACAGCATCAAACGGACAGACCAGACGTGTATTTACAAAACGTAGTCACTACTACAGCTTCCAGATACAAAATGGTTCTAAGTTACAACTGATCTCGATTTAAAAAAGAAAGTACTTAAAAATCCTTTATATGGAATCAAATAATCAATTGATTATTAGAAGGATTTTTATTTATTTCATTTATATTATGCAGTAAATAGGTATATTAGGGAATAGGCTGGAGAGTATATTATCCCAGTTTTCAGAAAGATAATAGTACTTTTCTAGGTTAGTTCATTGTCTTACATTATGGCGCATTTTTAATTACATTAAGTGAATGCACATCGAGAGAAAATGTGACTGGTTTGGGTGATGTGAGTGCGGTATCGGGTGTAGGGGCGAGGGTCGGGCCGCTCGCAGGGGCCAGGGGGCCAGGGGGCTAGAGAGGCGGCGCGGCGCAGTGCGGCGCTATCGAGCGGCCGGCGGGCGCGGCGAGCAGCGGCGGCGGCGGCGGCGGCGGAGGCGGCGGCGTCAGTGTGGTCGGAGCCCCCGGGAGCGCGGCATGGGTGGCGCGCTGGTGCTGGCGCTGCTGGCGGCGGCGCGCGCCGGCGAGCCCAACGTCACCGACGCGCTCGACGCGTTGGACGCGCTCGACGCGCTCGCCTCCGCCTCGCCGTCCGCCGCCGAAGACGAGAAGACGCCGCTGTTCCCCATAGACCTGTTCACGGAGGAGCAGCGGCGCTCGGGCGCGGTGCTGCTGCACATGGTCGGCATGGGTTACATGTTCGTCGCGCTCGCGATCGTGTGCGACGAGTTCTTCGTGCCCGCGCTCGACGTCATCATCGAGCGGCTCGCGATCCGCGACGACGTGGCCGGCGCCACGTTCATGGCGGCGGGCGGCTCCGCGCCGGAGCTCTTCACCTCGATCATCGGGGTGTTCGTGTCGTTCGACGACGTGGGCATCGGGACGATCGTCGGCTCGGCGGTGTTTAACATTCTGTTCGTGATCGGGGCGTGTGCGATGTTCTCGCGCACCACGCTGTCGCTCACCTGGTGGCCGCTGTTCCGCGACTGCACGTTCTACTCGATCAGTCTGCTGGTGCTGATCTACTGTTTCCGAGACAGCGAGATCTACTGGCAGGAGGCGCTGGTGCTGTTCTCGCTGTACGGCGCGTACGTGATGTTCATGCGCTGGAACCAGCCGGTGGAGCGCGCGCTCAAGAAGCTCATCTACAAGAACAAGGTGACGCGCGTCAGAAGCACTGACCAGCTGATGCCGACGGTGAGCTCGCCCGCACCACCCTTGCATGCGACTGTGACACTTTGGCGCAGATTTGTTCCCTCATCACCTACACGCAACTCACGGCAACATAAACATTCATGAATAATTAAAAACGACAACAATCAATGTTGTTAATTCGCTTGATAAATTAACCTATATGCTTTTGTTGTTACGAATCCACCAAATCTGCGTCAAAATTAGCGATTAGATCAGACTATCCAAAGTACATTCCTGAAACAAATGAATCCCATAGATTGAATAGAGCATCTGAATCCTTAAATAGATCCCCATCACATTACTGTACCATTTAGAAATATTCATAATAAAAATAAACCTCGTATTTGAAATATCATGATTCCAGCTGTAATCGCGTAGTATACGCGTGTACATCGCGTGATCGTCGCACTAAATAGTTGTTTAATTTTAATTATCGTGATTGTAATCCATAACACGTTGTTAAAAAAGTTAATTAAGATCACTACTGTGATAATAACATAATAACATAACATATAATCACATAATTTTTTTATGTGGTGATTTATACATTTGAATAAGAACGTTAAAAATGTTTTGTTAACTAAGTAGCTTGCACTCATATATACAAACGAAATCTCGCCTGTAATCCCCGAAGAAATAGGCGGAGGTGCATTTCACCGAGCACATCCGTCCCTTGGGCACAATTCTAAGCATTTCGTGATAGAAATATCCGACCCGCAGCCGGAACTGACCCCTCTGCCCAATAGTCGTACCGTGTATACATTACGACTGCGCCACCGACACAGTTCAGACATTTAAACGAATCAATGCTAGATCCACTACAACAAATTGGATTAAAAAAAAAATAGACAGACCAATTTATATTCAGAAGGTGATGAAAAAAACTGATTGCATATTGGAATTCTAAATACAAATGTCCATTTAAATTCATCTTATTCACTTAAAGAGAATATTTTTAAGTTAAAAGAACGAAACACATGGAGTAAACCCTAATAAAATTAAATTACTTCATAGTTAAAATTACACAAATATCTGTCTCAAAAAAAAATCTAACAATATTTAAAACAGTAGAAAAAATTGTGTAATTATTACATATTATCATTATATCATATCTACTATCATTTGAACAACGACAGCAATCCTGATTAGTTTATTTACCCTTTATATAGTTATTTTTTATTTCTTTTATATTCTTCTAGTATTTTTAAACTGTTTATATTGTAATGTTAGGAAAATATATAAAACTAGCTCTTAGCCGCAGCTCCGCCCGCGTGAGCGGCCGTTTACGACATAAAAGTAGTATGTCCCAATCCAGATCATGGTGTACCTGTGTGTCAAATTTCATCCAAAACCGTTAAGGCGTGATTGACTAACAAACATCCAACCATGACATTTAAAACAGTATGTAGTAAAATTAAATAAACTTTTATTAATAATTTTTTTTTTGTGTGTCAAGTCAAAGGTATTTTTTATGGCAGAGGTCGGCAAAGATGTAAGTGGATCACCTGATGGTAAGCGATCTTCACAACCCTTGAACAGGTGGTAGGTCTCTCGTATACGGGAGACCGTCTGGTAACAGCGGTCTACCTCAAGGCAGCAGTGTACAAGTACTGTTGTGTTTCCGTTTGAAGTACATTGAAGCCAGTGAAATTATTGGGCATTATAAGACTTAACATTAAGATGTTATGTCTAATTCTCGAGGTGATGGGCGCAGTCCATGGGTCCAGTGCCATGAAGTTGCTGGTGGTAGGATATTCATATCCGTCCGGATAGCGACCACCGTACACATGGTGTTAAAACCCGCCATAGTGACCCATACACCTTGTATGGATCACGTTCCATGGCAGCCGGTATATCCGGTCCTCCCGAGGAACTTGCGACAAGACTTGATGATTGGTTGGGGCGGATATAGGGGTACATCCTTGTATCCCAGTCCCTGCATCGGTTATCCGCATGTCCTGTCATACGCCCCTCAATTAACTTCTTCCCTCTTCGATGTGTGTGAAGAAGCATTTATACAGGCCGGCATGATTCTGATGACCACTGATGAACTCATTGGTTATCGATGGCCGCTGGTTTTTTGCACTACACTGTACTTACCATCGGGTGTAGTGCAGTCACCCATCAAAAAAAAAACAAATCCATTTCGATCCACAAAAAGACTAACGACTCACAACCAAAGAATCTCGAACCCGTAAAATCCAAAGGGCTTACATCAGACCTTAAAAGCTTTTTGTAAAAACTTAAGCCTCTTAAAGTCTCAAGGAGCTTAATTTAACACATCCCTGTCTGTAGCAATAAAATGTTTTATGATTGACACTGTAATTGTTAATTATTCGAAGTAATAAAGCAGTTTAAGTGAAATTTATTCGCAATCATTCTGAGATCAGTGTAATGAATTTTACTGCAGTGTGAATTAAGCTTAAACCATTAAATGTGAAGGGCTATAGATCAGAGTTTATTTATCAGTCAGTGGTAGAGTCATGCTGTAGTCAGTTTTGTCTACAGCAAGAATGGGCCCGGCTCGACCGGATTGTTGCCACTGTTTTACAGAACACCGATGTGAAGTCAAATTTCCGGTGGCCCAAATCCTTTTCCCCTTTACCCTTTCTAATCCCTAGTCCTTTCGGTGGTAGATCCCTCATATGCGAGAGGCCGTCTGGGTTGGTACTACCGCTTTGTCTATTTCTACCGCCAAGCAACAGTGTGTAAGCAATGTTGTGTTTTGGTTTGAAGGACATTGAAGCCAGTGAAATTACTAGGCATTAAGAGATTTAATATATTGTGTCTCGGGCTGACGAACGCGGTTCAGTGCCATGCAGTGCTTTGGGCAGCCGTGGCGATTACCATCAGGCGAGCGCTTTACTCGTCTCGTCAGTCAATCAAATAAAAAACAAACCTTCCCAGGCCCAACACAATCAATCTTTAATAAAACTGTCAAACCGAACTGAAACAATTTTTCGCATTTTTCGTTTGTAAAAGACAGCCGTTCCAAGTATTTGTACATGTCTGTCACAGAGATTTATTTTCTAGAATATCGAAAAAACGCTTACTTGATTGAAGACTTATTATTATAATGCCGTCACAGTTATATAAGTTTGATAACTTAGGGTTCATTAAACGTGGCCATAGATGGTTGTAGAATTCCGAATACAACTTGAAATTTGAATATATAAAAGGCGAAGTCCTGACTGACCCATCATTGCCTTGCCCAAACCATTAATAACTTGAAATTTCGGAGGGTGTTGATTTTACACTGTAGGTATCACTTAAGAATTTAAGGATATCTACAAATTCAACCGAAATTCAAGTTGCAAAATTGTTATGGGAAATTATATGTTTTAGTCAAAAACAATTAGCAATGGCGAAGCCACGAGTAAATTTATTACCATTCACTGATTATTACATACTGATTGATTAATTGACTCATTCATAGTGCACAATAGCGGTAATGGATTAAAACCTTAGACGAAAAAATCTTAAGACGACAATGATTAAAACAGACGATCGTTCCTGTTTAACCTTTCTTGTTTAATATCATTGACCTATCCACTCAATGTCTCATAAAATCAAAACATTTTTTTATTTTTTTTTAATTACACCCAACAGTCACACACATAGCCCCGACCCCACAGTAAGATACAAGTCTTGTGTTGTGAGTATCAGGAACTACGAGAGACTTTCGGTCTCACAACACCCAGACCCCGAGACAAACATTTGTGGATCACACAAACATTTATCTCGGTGCGGGGATCGAACCCGCGGCCTCTCACTTCACAGCCGGCTACGCGCCCGCTGCGCCACATAGGCTGTCAATATGTGTATGTCAATAATATATTTATATGTAATAAACTATAATATAATTTATTTTTAACTTATAAATTTTGAAAGGTTTATGTAACTGATTTTATTAAGGCTTTGGCCTCTCTTCAACCTTCAAACACTGGTGCATAATAATAATCAATAAATTACCATAAATGACTATACACATAGCAACACTTACGTAATGCACGCTCACGTGTTCAAGACCCTCCGTGCGTACGCCAAAGGTTACCATTACTCACCCTCACTACGCCGCCGAGGCCACACTACGCCAGCACGCTATGCCACAGAGCACGCTACGTCGGCGAGCCACTCCACAGAGAAAGGGCCATATAACGTTAGAGCACACTACTCCAACCTGTGCTACGACAGTAAAACTACGGCTACGAGGCCGTGCTACGAAAGCACACTACGCTGCCCAGGCCACAGTACGAAATTGGGTTAACCATTAACGATGTTAATTTTTATGATTATTTATATTTCGTACTATTTAGTTGGGTCAGTGGTTTCAATTGTGAGGGCGTACTTTGAATTTAGGTTACAGTAATCGATTTGAATTTCGTAATGTTAGGTTAATTGTAGATTATAGACATAAGTGGATTATAATGTTTGTATAGTTAAATTTAGTACTTTCTGCTCGCGGTTTCATAAATTTGCATACTATTGCTTAACTCTTGTAGGTTATATCGTGATATTATATAGCCATGAACCAAAGACTGAACAAAACAGATATTTGGTGTGAATATAACCTCAATTCATAAAACTTTATTTCATAAAACAAACTAGTGGAGAAAATTCATTTTTGTCTGTTGGCTTTATGTACTTATATTTTTTTCGACTGCATCTCTCCCTCGATATAGGTAAAAATCTAAATAGACGCCAGTGCACCTACTTCACGTGCCGTCATCTTGAGCTACCCTACTGGCACCCAGTGTAAGTAGTCAAAATTTAATGTTTGGTTTTTATTCAGATGGACGTGTTTACGTGGTCTACTTTGTTTTATGTCTGTGATCTCTCCAGACAGATAAAATCCTTCTCACACTTTTTTCGTGGGTTATAAATGTCCGTGGTGAATAGTGGTGCAGTTTAAAGCCCCGTGTAATTAAAAAATGATTGGGTTTTTTGTATCTATGGAATAATTTCTAAAAAAAAATGCCTTTATTTAGACTATTCATTCGTAGTTTCAAAACTTTCGTGAAAATGGTAATGCTACAAAATATTCGAATTTTCCCTTTATTCTGGTGATTCAATCGTATTTTATCCCAACTTGTTGTATTTATTTCCAACCATTTACATGATTAAATATGTATATTGTCTTTTAAAACAAACTATAAACTAAAAAAACAAACTTTCGCTTAGAATTTTTATGTACACAGATTCGCGCGACTTCGTCCACGTGGTATTTAACTAAAACTATTTTTTTTTAAATAAAAGTAGCCTAAGTTACTCCTTGTTACATCAGCTATCTGCCAGTGAAAGTTTCTTCAAAATCGGTCCAGCCATTTCAGAGATTAGCCGGAACAAAGACAGAGACAGACAAAAAATGTTGTTTTGGTATATGTACCGTGTAAACATCCAAATGCACTTAGTAAAAAGCGGTTATTTTCATATTACAAACAGACACTCCAATTTTATTTATTTGTGTATGTATAGATTGCTAAAATGGATCAAACATAACACAAAGCACTAACCAAAATATACAATATAAACATAAAGTTTAAAAAAATATCTAAATACAAAACACAGCTTCGCTGCAAGCTTGCCTCGATATTGTGCTACGAACTACGTCAAAGCTACGGTGCTACGATGTAGCTTTACGTAGACGATATATACGCGGTCTGTTAAAACTTGTGCTTTGTGTTTTCAGCAAATGGAAATAGTTTTGGGGTTCCGCTTGAGTTATTTATGTGTCAAATATTGCTTGGAATTATTTTAATAGGTCCGTAGGTCGAATATTGTGATGACCCAAAAAATTATTCGGCGGAGTTGTGCGTTATACACAAAAAAACGCATTGAATAAATAACCTCCTCTGTTTTATTCGTCGGTTTAATAAACAGCAACCATGGTTATAGATTTAGGTCTGGTATTTGAAATAAATATGAAAAATCACCATCTTCGTATAGTTAAATTGCAATCAAATATTTTTAACATTATAAATCCCGTTCAACATTTTCCAACTCGTAATGATGTGAAAACGTATAAATGAAATTTATCTCCGTAAATCACACCCTGGAAAGATAAAAAAATAAATGAAATACATTCATAGAGATAAAATCTGCTTTCACTCAAATTAAAGGTTGGGAATGCTGACGCAAATTAATGACGTTTCGCTTTCATTTAATTATAAATATTAAATTATAATTATAAAAAGAAATAAGGACACGGTACATAGTTAAAGAAAAGGTAAAGAAGTGAATGAGTAATTGAACGATAACTGTTAAGAAGTGAATTAAGAATTTACATTTATTGTGAATAAGATAAGCAATGAAGTTCAGGAGGCAACTAATATGCACACATGGAGTTTGAATGAAGTGAAAATGGAATTATGAGATTTGAATAGATAGATTATGAAGAGAGCCAATGATAATTTTTTTATAAAATAACGCTACGAATAAAAAACCCCTTAAGGGTGAGTGATATATTCGCACCGCACGAGGTGCACGCGCAACAGTCATCCAATTTGATGCGATGACTACGGATGATGCGGCTTGTGCGACGTGAAATAGTAATTTGCTGGTTGAAGGATACTTGTATCCGACCGGATAGCGACCACCGTACACTGGTGCTAAAACCTGACATAGTGGCCCACCTTATGTGGGTTGCGTTCCAGGGTCAGCCAGTATATATCCGGTTCTCCCCAGGGGGCTTGCCCCCTGATCCTAACCCTTTTCCCATCCCTTTTTCCTTCCCCTCCCCCCTTGGCCCTTTGGCAGGCCGGCATGATCTTGCCGACCTACGATGGACACATTGTTTATCGTTGGTCGACACTATTCTTGGATTGCGCTACACTTACCATCAGGTGTAGCGTAGTCACTTTGCCGAGCCAGGCTAAAAAAAAAAAAGTTCGAGGTTGCACAAAATATCATACAAATATTTCATAAATTTGATGACGGCTACACGTTCAGCTCGTGCGATACGGATAGGTGTACCTTCATCCCAAGAATTATAACACAACCTTATGCCTTGGTTCACCGAACTTACGCCAATTGCATCGCTAGAAGTGCGATCTTTAGGTATTGTGGGCTGGTCTAGCCGGATAGGACGCTTCACATCCCGATTATTGGCTGTAGTTCTGTCTGCGAATCACCCCACCAATCGTCTAGCCGTGTATTAAAGTTTGAAATTTCAGATGATTTTATTAATATCTGAAATGATTAAACTTGATACACTGGGCTCATTTTAGTTTATGTTATTTTAGCGCATGCGTTTTCGAGTGGTAGAGCCACGCTGTAGACAGTTTTGTCTACAGCATGAATGGGCGGGCTGGACCGGTCATACCCTCTTGCTGCTGCGTTTTGTGTGCGAGTGAGATATCCGGAGGGCCAAATCCCCCTCCCCTTCTCAATCCCTTTCCATTAAGATCGGCAATGCGTCCATGTTTCTTCTGGTATGTGTGCGTACATGGGCGGTGGAGATCACTTACCTTCAGGTGACCCACTAGCTCGTATGCCGGCCTATGCAATAAATAGCATGGAAATAATTATAAATCAAACACAGCCTTTAAAATCTGAATTATGGTACGGTTTCTATTATCTGTTAGGAAGATGGATGTATGGATTTTCCCTGTCGCTATTAGATCCCAACCAAATTTATATGAGATTATCATTGGCCTTACTCGGCTGTATAACACACTAATATTACCCTATACTGCGGGAATTAAAATCTACAATGGACTTACGGTCCCACAACACCCAAACCCGAACCATTTGTGAAAAATACAAACATATGTTCCTGTGCGCGAATCGTACCCACGGCCTTTTGTTTCAGAGCTAGTTACAAAATGGTAGATGCCACGTATACGAGAGGCCATTTGGGTTGGTACCACCGCTTTATCTATTTCTGCCGCCAAGCAACAGTGTGTAAGCACTGTTGTGTTTCGGTTTGAAGGACATAGAAGCCTGTGATATTACTGGGTATTATGAGACTTAACATCTTATGTCTCGTGATGACGAGCGCAGCAGTACTTTGTAATTCAAAGTTCTGTGTGGTGTTTCTTCTGTTTATGTGCAGGCGTGACGCTTACCATCAGTCGAGCGCCTTGCTCATCTCGTCATTCAATCAAATAAAACTGTTACTCACTAACTGCGTCACGAAGGCTGTCAAAAAAGTAAAAAAAAGTCATACGATACACAAATAAGCACAGAGCTGTTAATCCTGAAAACTATACAAAGAGCTTCAAAAGAGAGAGAAAGACAAAGAGCTACAAAGAACTTCCTAGCTCTAGATAAATCTGATTTTGTACGTATTTAGTCGGTGTCTCGGCACTAAATCATAGTCGGCTACACACGGATTTAATGGGTGTTCAGACGAATACACAGCGTGATAAATAATGCATGAAGCTACATTACCAGCTATATTTTTGTGCTGACGTCGATTTATGCATTCAGTAATTATTATTGGGATATGGCAACTGCTGCGAGTGCATGTTGGCTTCACGCCAGTTGCCTGCACTGTTACTGTGAGTTAAGGGTTTAGTGACAGCTCAGCGAGATAAGATTAAATACAAATACAGCCTCCGTGGCGCAGCGGGCGAGTAGCCGGTTGTGAAACGTGAGGCCGCGGGCTCGATCCCCGCACCGAGACAAATATTTGTCTGATCCACAAACATTTGTTTCGGGTCTGGGTGTTGTGATATCAAAAGTCTTTCGTAGTTCCTGATACCCACGACACAACACTCGTATCTTACTGTGGGGTCAGGGCTATGTGTGTGACTGTTGGGTGTATTTATTATTATTATTATTAAATACTAGCCCCAGTGGTGAAGCGTGGAGCGTAGCCGCCGGTACTTCTTCATCTAATGAAATAGAATTATCTATAGCTCCTATTTCATTACACTGTGATTTCACTAAACTGGATTTTTCTTATCCTAGAACGACTTCGGTTTATAGATTTTTTTTATCCGGGCACGGCAAAGTGACTGCACTACACCTGATGGTAAGCGCAGTGCAGTCCAAAAAACAGTGACCACCAACAAACAATGAGTTTATTGGTGGTCACCAGAATGCCGTCCTATATTGCTTCTTCACATTCCTAAGAGGGAAGAAGCAAATCGAGGGGCCTGGGACAGGATAGGGAGATGACTGATACAGGCACAGGGATACAAGGATTTACCCATTTACACACCCCAAAAACCATCAAGTCAGGTCGGTCGTTGAAAACTGGCAGGCACTTACTTATTTATTAATATCAATAATGTTATGGTTGGTAATATTATTATCAATGTACGATCATCATCTTTATTTAACATTGTCTGGAATAAATCGCCAGTTGCGTTAAGTCCAGCCATTGTATTACCCTTACTGTATAATTCTTACTTTTAAGTTACATTATTTGGTGTGCAATAAAGAATATTCTATCTATCTAACTTTATCTATAATAAAAACTAACATATAGTAGTTAATAGTTTAATAGATAATAATAATGACATAATCCAAAGCAATTTGCTCGTAATTTGAAATACAATTCCAATCTTTCTCTTGATTTCGAATCTTGTACCTTCTTGTACGGCTTAACTGACTGAAGCCTGTTTTTCCAGCACCAGACTGCTGCTCAGACGTTGGTGAGTGATTGCCTAACTAGTTCCTATTTCTTTACCACTATTCAGATTCGGGCACGTTGCTTTTATCATGGCTTATGCGAAACCAGTGTTATGCCACTGACATTTGCATGGTAAAATAGGGTATTTGGCTTTGTCTTATTTTGTACATCTGACATTAATACGAAGAATAAACTATTTTGAGAAAATAAAACTAAAATTGCGTAAAAAATAAGGCTACAGTACATGTTTTAGTTATTGGAATAAGTAAAGGCGCTTAGTGGAAAAATCTCGCTATCTCCTTCCCACGTGTGCACCGTAACAGGCGTGACTTGCCTTGTGACGTAACATGTCATGTCGTGCATCCTTTTCCCGTCATTTGACAAGTATGCCTTCCAGCAGTTTTAAATAGCTTCAAACATTTTTTATTTTTGACTTGATATATAATTGTTTCGATAATATATTTTGAGGAACGTAGCTTATTGATTAAAATATTTAAAAATGCGAGTCAAATACCCTATTGTATTTTTGGGATTTCAAGGCAATAATTTTTATAGTCTTAATTTAATTACATATTATTGATATTTTTATTATATAATTCATAAATTTACAGAAGAGATATTTGTAGCTAGTATTATTATATTATATTAAGCCGACCTGCACGATGAGCCTAAATCAAGTTTAATCATTAATTTGTATAATGTTCGTGTAAACATAAGACACACCAATGTACGTAAGTTAGAAAATACTTACAAATTGTTTTAAAGTTACTTGATTTTTGAGAAACAGTTGTTATGAAATAATGTACAATGGATTACGTTAACCCGAAATTTGAGAATAAAATTCCCCAAACATTGCAGAACAAACTCAACTGACCCTTTATAAAGAGATTAATGAGTGGTCTGGGAGCGTAAGGTGTGAAGCTGTGGGATTATTCATGCCGATACCACCGCCGACCGGATCCATCTGTCTCCCTCACACACACATATTCTTACCTTGTGACTGTTACTGAATATTTTTTGCAAAACAAGGTTTTTTAACTACTCAGTTAATAGCGCCTTTTTATCACAAACACATCGCTTGTATTTTAATTGGCTGTTTGATTTTTATAAGAGTTTATTTACAAGGTTTATTTAGTATGCGCATTTTGGTTTCATCGAGCTTCAAATCACAACGGTTCTAAAGAAGCTTCACTTCAAAAACACAATCGGTGGATTGTACAAGATGTAGACCATCGTTATCAATGTCACTTAACCGGTATACTACTAAAAGCAATCCCAAAATAACTACTCTGTGTAGTCGCAAGTCATTCCTGTCCTAGCCCGTGATTAATATAGCCTCGGAAATATTTAATGGACTGGGCGGGGGTGGTGGTGATTGGCCGATAGCAACATTTCTTACGCCATTGTTGCTAAATTGACTTGACGATAATCCGATTTGTGTTTAAAAATGTTTAGGTAGGTAGGTATAGCTTCTTTTTGTTATTACTTTGATAGTCGATGTCGCAGTCGACAAGTAGCCGCCTGCGAAATGAGAAGCCGTGGGTTCTATTCTCACACCACTAATCGTATACTCCATAAGCATCAAAAGTCGCTGATCAACTATCGCAATATATCGCGGTGACAACCTCAAAGCTACAATTATCAGTAAACGCCATAGTAACAAAGCTGGCCACGCTCAGGATCTTTCATAAAATGTGGATTCTAACAAGTTCACGGACTTTTGTTAAATTGACGCGTTCATGAGATTGTCGTTTTCATTACAAGTTTATGATAAGCGGATACCATCCCTTTGTCTATTACGACCACCAAGCAGTACGTAAACACTATTGTTTTTTGAAGGACATTGAAGCCAGTGAAATAACCGGGTATTGCGGCTTAACAATGCAGTATGCAGTACTTTATAATGTAAAGTTCTGTGTGGTGTTGCTTCTGTTTATGGGCAGGCGTGGCGCTTACCATTAGGCGAGCGACTACTTGTTTCGTCATTCAAACTAATAAAAAACCTTTTTAAATAATAATTTTGTAAGGCCCTGTTAATGACACCAAATGCAATAGAGATAATATAAAAAAATTCAACCGACGAAAAAACTGAAAAGCAAAAAATAAAAAACCGCATTGCTGCCGCAATTGCAGGTCTCTTTGGAGTCGGTGCTTGTGTGGCTGCCGGTCAACTGAAATTGCACCGGTTTTTTTATTTTTTGCTTTTCAGTTTTTTCGTCGGTTGACTTTTTTTGCTAAAAAGTTATTTTCTATTTTTTGTGGCTATAGGTAATATACTGAAAGAATTTGTGTATTAATATGAGACTAACTACAAGGTATGAGAGGTGTACACAATAACTCAATAAAATCTGTGCGAAAATACGCAATCATCCCCTATTTTTCTACCCTTAGGGTTAGAATTGTTGTTCAAAATTATCCATCAATAGGGGTACGTAAATTTCGCAAATAAAAAATCGTGATTTCGCATTTTAAAAAACTCAAAATAGAAAATTTCGCATTTATTTCGCAAAAACAAAATACAGTGTTAAAAACTCAATTAAAGGCTAGCATTGTTGTAATTTCTACATTTTCATCTTTCATTGTTTGCCTGCGATCAGTTACGACAATGTTGTAGATACTAAAATACCTCTCGGCATCAACACTATTGACAGGGCATTTGAGACATTGAATAGCTGCTTTTGCAAACCCAGGGTAGCAAGATTTTGATACACCTAAAACTTTGCTCGTAACGTAAAAAGGTGCAAAAGTATTTAGTTTTCAAATTTCCCTTTTATCGCAAATAAAATGCAGCTTTCGCTTTTATCGCATCTATTTCGTAAAAACGAAATTTACGTACCCTTATCCATCAATAATTAAAATAATAAATAAAATTAGTCCACTCTGTAAAAAGTTATGCGTTGTTTTACATAAAAAATATACTTGTCGAATTGAGAACCTCCTCCGTTTTTTTCGTCGGATAAAAAATAGGTATTTATTAAATTTCTGTCACAAGGCAATTATACCTTACAAGCATAATACATTTAAGAATATCACACCAATCTTATTTAAGAATGGGATATGTATCTTGCAGAGTCCATCAGATAAGCTACGAGTAGAGAATCAAATCATGCACATAAAATATATTTCTTGGCGACCTATTTAACTTCGAGATTATGATAAATGGCGAATCTATAGTGGTCGTTGGACACAAATTGCATTTGGATGACGTGCAAGTTTGATAAAACTTCGTTCATTGTCGAACGCCCAGCTAGATCTTGAATCATGCTTACATCATAATGCTTACTGATTGTTACGCTAAATTATGCCTACTTGTATATTATTAGTGTGTATTAATGTTTTTTTTATTTCATTCAATGACGAGACGAGCAAGTCGCGCGCGCGCATTATGGTAACGCCACGCCTGCTCATAAACAGAAGCAACACCAAACAGAATTTGAACTACAAAGCACTGCATGGCAGTAAACTGCGCTCGTCACCCCGAGACATAAGATGTTAAGTCTCATAATGCCCAGTAATTTCACTGGCTTCAATGTCCTTCAAACCGAAACACAACAGTGCTTACACAATGTTGCTTGTCGGCAGAATTAGACAAAGCGGTGGTACCAACCCAGACAGCGCCGCTACAACGCCGCTGACTTAATGCGGGTTGACTTACTTCACATACTTTCGAAATACTAATATAACATAATAAATAATAATAATTCTTTAAAAAAATAAATACGACTAAGCCCTCAGCTCACGACATGTTTTCAATTATGTAATGATGGATAGCCGTAGAATACTCTGCCTGTATAAACTGTAATTTGCTTCGGCGATATTCAGCCGACATGAAACCTGCAATCATGGCGAAGCAAATACAAGGTGGTAGGTCACTCGTATGCGACAGGCTGTCTGGGTTGGAACCACCGCTTTGTCTATTTCTGCCGCCAAGCAACAGTGTGTTTCGGTTTGAAGGACATTAAAGGCAGTGAAATTACTGGACATTATGAGGCTTAACATCTTATGTCTCGGAGTGACTAGCGTAGTTCAGTGCCATGCAGTACTTTGTATTTCAAAGTTCTGTGTGGTATTGCTTCTGTTTATGGGCAGGCGTGGCGATTACCATCAGGCGAGCGCCTTGCTCGTCTCGTCATTTAATAAAAAAAAACAAGACATCGCGCATGAGCGGTGAATAAAAAAAAAACCTTTATCTAAAACTTTAATCCGATTTTCACTTGCTGTGTTGTGTAGTATTGGTTTAATATTATACAGATTGTAAACTCTTTGCATCTAAAATGTTTTTTTTAATCGCCTGATTTATGATATGAGTACATTTCGCACCGTGTTGGTAATGAACACCCCACTTTTTAGATCGGGGTTAACTCCGTACCCAACGTGAATACGTTGGCCAGTCGATCGTAATGTGCAGCAAATTAAATTGTCTCGATTGCTTAATTGACTTTATAATGAACAAATAACTAAATTAATAAATTAGTCTGCTTATCACAGTCTTAATGATAAGTCATTCACGCAAACAGGAACTAGGTAATAGCTGCCAATATTTATAAATAAATAAATAACACCCAACAGTCACATACATAGTCCTGACCCCACAGTAAGATACGAGTCTTGTGTCGTGGGTATCATGAACTACGAGAGAATTTTGGTTTCACAACACCCAGACCCCGAAACAAATATTTGTGGATCAGACAAATGTTTGCTCGGTGCGGGAATCGAACCCACGGTCTCACGTTTCACAGTCGGCTGCTCGCCCACTGCGCCACGGAGGCTGTCAACTACCACTACTACTGTCTACTACATAAATTCGTCGCTTGTTGACTCTTGAACATTCACATCAAGTATGGAAGGACGGCCTGTAAACAGAACCCTTGCAATATTCAGTTACCTGCACATGAAGGAGGGTTCCATCCGCTTATGTAATGGCAGCTATTGCATTTTTTATTGTGTAATGAACTCGGCAAAGGGGAGCTATCCGTGCAACCTTGATTGTTACGAAACACGGCGTAACTGGGGAATAATTTAGACGTTGCCACTTACCGTTACCACTGTCTCACAGAAAACCGAAGTAGCGGCTTGCTGCTGCGTTTCGTAAGGTGAATGAGATATCCGGAGGCTCAAATCCCCTCCCCTTTCCCAATCCCTAATTATGCCTTTCCGTTAAGGTCGGCAACGCGCCCTTGATTCTTTTGGTATTGTGGCCGTACATGGGCAGTGGAGATCACTTACCATCAGGTGACTAACTTGCTCGTTTGCTGGTCTATCTTATAAAAATGATATTTTATATTACAGAATCTTACCCAATATTCTCAAGGCAATGTTCGTCATCATAAACTTTTAAAATTTTCTCCTCAAACAACCAAAGATCCTACTTAAAAATTATTAATTTCGAAGTTGTGAACAGTCAGTGGTGCGATGATAATTACTGCCCCCTGCCCCGTCACCCCGGGGGGGGGGGGGTGACAAAGGGTGTAATTAAAACTCCGAACAAAGAGCATTAAGTGATGACTCAATTTGAAAAAGCATGTCGCCATAACTCCAGAAGATCCTACCCATTATCACTGAATAGGTGTTTATAATTTTGACTTTGGATCTAGTTTGTTTGGTGTTGTATTTTAATGTTAGTATAATTTTGATAAGATGGATGTTATGATATACAACAGATGGTAGGCCTATGGTATGCAAGAGGCTATCTAGGTGGTAATCAATATTTGGTCTCTTTTTTCCATCAAGCAGTGGTAGATGAGATGGTAGGTCTGTCGTATGCGAAAGACCGTCTAGATGGGATTCACCATTTGTTCTCTTTTTTGCCATCAGATAGCAGTGCATGAGATGGTAGGTCTGTCGTATGCGAGAGACCGTCTCAGTGGGACTCGCCACTTGATCACTTTTTCTATCAAACAACAGTGCGTAAGCATTGTTGTTTAAAATTACTGGGCATTATGAGATAACATTTTGTCTCGGAGTAACGAGCGATGTGCAGTGCCATGTATTTCTTTAAGTTCAATTTTTTTTGTGGTATTTCTGTTTATATGCGGGCGTAGTGCTTACCGCCAAGCAAGAGATCTGCTAGTCTCATCAATCAAAAGATTTAAAAAAAAACTCAGCTGTGCTCGACGTAACTAATAATAGGTCATCATAAATTGCAGAAAATTATATCAAACGTAATCAATTAATTATGCTCTGGCCTCTTTTCACACTATTTGTCTTACTATATACAACATGCTTAATTCATACCTAACACTTAGTATAACAATACAAAACACCCTAATTAATTCCATTACCCAGACCCAAAAACACATTTTCTCGGACCTTTTTTTTATGCCATAAGATCAAATCATTCAAACTGGAGCGCCTCAGGCTTTCTGTCGTGCGGTGTAAAAGACACCTCACAGCTATCATCTATTTGGAACCCGGACAAAGATCTCATTTCACCACCAACTTGTTTGGAATGACTGGTCAAACTACATTGTATACGAATACAAACCTGAAAACTTTCAACTAATAATATATCCATATAATATAATATAATATATATATATATATATATATATATATATATATATATATATATATATATATATATATATTATATATATAATATAATAATATCCATATAACAACTATATGGATATTAATTTAAGATCTGGAAGGACCTAATTATAGTTATGGTGTTTTCATATATTGAATAAATATCTAATGAGTATCATCTAGCAACGTATTCAGAATTTGATATTGAGGAAGTTAATTGTAACAAAACTGAGCCATCACGGTAAACTAGTCCAATGCAGTTTTTGGAACGAAGTTCCTTACGGCAGGCTTGAAGGGGATAGGGATTTCGCTGCGTGACCGAACTGAAAAAAATGTGATAGTAAAACCGTAAGAAAAATGCGTGGAATAAAAGCGTTAAATGAGACGTGCGCAGGCGCGACAGTCAATGTGTCAATTTTAATGTCAGTCATTTCTATGTAATTTTATGTTGTCAAACAAAAATAAAGAGACATATTTAAAATGAAATTCATTCAGCCAGTTATAATTGAAGTATATAAAAAACTCCTTCGATTTTTAAAAGATTACGCTAGCTCGTTATTATTTATAATTACATAAGTTGATAAAAAATGCTATACAATAGCTTTACCGCGGCAGTCTCCGAGCGCCACACGTCTTTTTTTTATTTATATTTTTCTATTCTATTTCTATGTAATTTTATGTTGTCAAACAAAAATAAAGAGACATATTTTGTTATTTTAGTTGATAATTTGAATTTTTTGCAATTTGTGTCGATTGCACATTAGCCGAAGGAACTTCGTTCCTACCTGGTGTCCCACGACACACACCAATTTTTTTAATTTGTGTTTTCATGGTCTTAAAAAAATTTGACTGACGATAACCTCTTTAAACCTTCGGCCCGCGCGACTATCTGATGGTGAGTGATCTACGGCAACCATGGCCGTCAACATAAGCACAATAATACCACTTTCCAACGCAAACGCTAAACCAATCCTCAAATACCCAGCAATATCAACAACGTAATAACAGCAGTTAGTCCGCGGCACTGACCCAAATCGATAAATATCTGGCATTGCTGAAAATCGGTCGGATAACAATATTGATTCCGAATGATTTATGGACGCCGAACACGCGAAGCCAAATTCTGAAAGGAAATTAAGCTCTGGATAGTTTCGGTGTAACATTCCGATTAATAATATGTTATAACTGTGTTTTCAGTTTGTTAATTACTCGTTTCGCTTTAAGTTCTTAATCGCACATATCTTCGGTTATCTACATTATTAAAAGGTTAAATATGTAAATTGTTCACAAAGAAGCATGAAACACTACTTTAATTCACGTTTGTTCTATTAAAATCTAATCTCAAATATTTAATAATACACAAGTAAACATTATATAATATCAAAACTACATAAAACTGATATCTCCAAGAAAATATCCATACAAACCCAAATCTATAAAAGTGATTAATTCCTATTGATAGATTCCGTCCAGCAAAACCTAGTTGGTAGTTTGTTAAAACGGTCAGTTTTAACGCCCACTGAAGTATGTTCTACGCCTCCTTCACCATAACCCATATCATTTCTCTTTCTTCCACCATAAATAACTTCAACTACTTTGTCATTTTTACTTATAACATCTTGAGACTCACCTTCCGACGCTTCTTTTACTTCTATTAAATCTTCGCCGAGATGTTCTAGTGTGGATGTTTTAGACTTTAGATAAGATTGATCATTTCCTAACACAGAATCTAATTTTCTCTCAATACAAGTCAGCTTCTCTAAAATATAGTCTAGTTTTTCAGCATTACTTATGGTCGCTCTTTGCAAATCAATCATTCCATTTTTAACATCAATACTTTTAATTTCTGTTAAGCAATCCTTTATAGAATCTAATAATGGATCTCTAATACTATCAGTTAATAAGTTTTTATCCTTGTTGTTCATGAGATGTATTTTGATTTTACCACCCCCAGAAATATTTTCAGTTGCTAACGCTTCAAAAGACTCCGAAACTGTCAACTTTCGCACATCATGATGCTTTAGGTTAGGGACGATTTCTTTTTTCCTACATTTTCTTTCCGATACTTCAGACATCGTACAACTCAAGGACTGATTCATGTTTATGTCATCCAAAGTATTACAACGCGAGGACCGACTATTAGATTCCCTGACACTAAAACTTTCTCTATGACTGATTTTGTCTTTACGATATGTTTCAGTTAATTCCTTACATTTCGTTTTTTCATATGTATTGTTTTTATGTTCGCAGCTGGACTCGCGTTTTTTCGATTTCCTTTTAGATTTTTTAGAGGTTTTTATAGTGTAGTATGCGGGTGATTTATCTCCGCTGGGCGGAATAGCAATCGGTACTAAATTTTTTGCGAACTTTATCGTTTGCTCTAAAACAGATTCGTTGTTGAGACCCAGTTTATTTGTTTTCCTTTCTTTAACAGCATCAAGAGCATCAGTGTTAAACAGTTGAGTTTTATCATGTTTGTATTTCTTCTGTTCAGCCTTTAGAATATTTTCCTCTTGGTATATATTTTTATTATTACGTTGGAATTTTTTGTGAACATAAACGGCGCAATTGAAATCTCGCTGATGAAGAAAGTAATTATCCAAGTTAATTCCGTTGATTTCCTTCAGTGCCGCGGGCCAGTCTGTGGGTAAATGAGTCATAATTAATGCTCGGACGAAACTTTATTATTTCGCAGGCTGCAGGCCCAGCAAAATTTTATATAAAATAATTATGCTTTGTAATTTTTAAGCCTGAGCATGCAGAAAAAATTTTCGGCACCTAATATCCTTTAAAATCTCTACCTTTATACATATAGTAGAGGATCCTGGGTAACATTGACCTTCATGTATGGAATGTTATAGTATTGCCCCCATCACATCATAGGTCGAAAACAGCTCGGCGAAATGTGAGCTATTTCTTACAAATCTGCCTACTCCTTCGAGGACAACAGTCGTGAGTGCTTATGTATGTGTAGGTATACAGTTGATTTTATTACTCTTTTCACAAAGTAATCATAGTAATTTTGTTTCTTCAATATCACCTCAAAAATATAATGAAATAGTAAAACAAGTTAAATTGACTCCCGCCAGTGGTTTTCACAAACTGAGGTGCCGTCTGCTACCAACTGCTCAAGAAGTTACTTTTAATATAACCCGCCGGAACACTGCATGCAACTCTAGAACTTTGGTTCTAGATATTTATATAACTGTATATATACAAGGAAAAGTCCTGACACCATCGCCCATCCCAAAACATTAAAGTTAGAAGTAAATCTAATTTAAACGGATTTTATCGCGGTTTTTGGTAATTTAATAAAAAACTGCGATAAAATCCGTTTAAATTAGTTTTATTTCTATGTGTAATATTCGCGTAAACATAATAGAAATCATTATTAAATTTTGGTAAAGCGTTGATATTATATTGCAGGCATCTTTTACAAAGGTAGGTATTTCTCGCAAATCAAATGCAGGGAGTTTTCGCTAATTTAATAAAAAATCTGCGATAAAATCCGTTTAAATTAGTTTTATTTCAATGTGTAATATTCGCGTAAACATAATAGAAATCATTATAAAATTTTGGTAAAGCGTTGATATTATATTGCAGGCATCTTTTACAAAGGTAGGTATTTCTCGCAAATCAAACCTTGCAGGGAGAAGGGAGATTTAGTTTGTATGGGAGAAACTAATGCTTTTGATAAAAAAATTATCACGCTGGCGAACGTTTACAATCGAATGTATTGCAGTCACTTTGCTTTGCTTGGATAAACAAAAAAATACTAGATACCTACATACGTTATGATGTATTGGACCGAGATAGAAAACCGCAATACGCGATAGTTTCCATACAAAGCTGACGATGACGATGCCGCCTCACTTTATACTTTGTTTTTTTTCATATTGTACTATTGTTTCTGTTATTGAATAAACTTTTATCTTTCTTTCTTACCTGATGCCATTCAAATTCTATTCCAATATTTTGTAATAAAAATACACGTAATGTATTGACAATTTATGTAATGACAGTACCGAAAATATTTGGACGTAAATTCTATTTTTATCACAACCGCATAATTCACAACCAAAGAGATTTTTATTATATTTAGATATCATTGGATTATTGGAAAAAATATGAAAATCCAATTCGCCATTCTACTTTATATCCACTATATAGAGTATATTTTTATTATTATTTATTACATTTACGATGTCCTTGTCTCTCACTCCCTCTCTCTCACTCTCTCTGTCTCTCTCTCTCTCTCTCTCTCTCTCTCTCTCTCTCTTTATTGTATACCACCGTGACTTCTTTTACTTGAATTTCTGTCCATCCAAAGGTTGTCTGGCAGAGATTGTAAAACCATTAAGTAGTTCTATGTTAATAATTTTAAGTGATTATTGGTTATACAATAAAGAGTTTTGTATTGTATTGCATTGTAGTCTTTTATTGTGCCGATTTACGTTGCTTAAAATTAGAATTTTATATGTTTGTAATAAGGTCGATTTTCGCCCACAAGTATTTGTAAAATGATAGGATTTTCTCAGTGACAAGTAGAGGAATCACACAGGCTTGTGCTCGTTGGAGCTCACATTTAAAGATTTATACCACGGGATTTTCTTGGCTTCTTGATAATTTACTTTAACCGTACAATATTTATTACTAGCTGCACCCGTAACCATTCGTGGAGTTTTATTTACGACTAGCTTTTCCTCGCGGCTCCGCTCGCGTGATCTGCTTTTTCCATGATAAAAAGTAGCCTATGTCATCAGAGATAATGTAGGATTCTAATGGTGAAAGAATTTTTCAAATCGGTCCAGTAGTTTTAAGTTTATTCGTTACATACAAAAATACTTTCCTCTTTATAATATTAGTGTAGGAGAACAGTGATTTTATAACATACCACATATATAATAGAAATAGATAAAGTAACGTAAATACTTCTACCTGTATCGAAACAATTTTTTAACCACTGCTTAAAATAAAGCGCGTAATATATCCTATACAAAAATTTAAAAAACGAATCATCTTCGACGTATAAAGGTGCAATTAAATGACGCGGGATATCGCGAGCCTAATCTAAATATATAAAACTCAAAGGTGACTGACTGACATAGTGATCTATCAACGCACAGCCCAAACCACTGGAGGGATCGGGCTGAAATTTGGCATGCAGGTAGATATTATGACGTAGGCATCCGCTATGAAAGGATTTTGATGAATTCTGCTCCCAAGGGGATAAAATAAGGGATGAAAGTTTATATGAAAATCACGCGGGTGGAGCCGCGATCAAAAGCTAGTCGTGGATAAAGTGTAGCCTTCCAAGGTACTCGCTTGCTTCGCCATGGGACCACCCAAGATTATCTGTTTCGATTAGTGTTGAGGTAATAAAACGGAAAACGCTCTCAGTCATGAGAGTATTAAGGTATATCTTTAATTAGCAATCAACTGTAGCGTAATTAAAGCTGAAAACAATTCGATAGAATTGAATACACAATACAGTTTGTATTAAAATGCATTGCTTTTTCTATAATGTGTCCCACTGCTAGGCAAAGGCCTGCCCTTTTACTCGTCTACTAGGTTCGGTCTTCTGTCAGCTTCTCCCAATTCGTCTCGAATGCGTCCAATTCGTCTTTCCACCTCTTTCATTTTCAATAAATGCATATTTGTTAACTATTTATTTACGTTGATAAAACACTGAAAGATTCCTGTCTCAGCCTAGTCGTGTCAAGGAAAGGACGAACCTGTCGGGACATTGCGCATATAATCTGAACAAACTGCATGTATTTAACAGTGAAAAAGCAATTTTTCCGACCTAGGCATTGAATCCCGGTACTCATCGATTCAAACAAATTACGCAACCACTAGATCAATGAGATGAGTAATAGGGCAGTACCGCTGGCTAATGTTCCCAGCTAAGCTGTAGAAGTAATCAGATACTATGTGTGACTTGACTTATAGCATAGGCCGGCAAACGAGCTAGTGGGTCACCTGATGGTAAATGATCTCCACCACCCATATACGCCTAATACCAGAAGAATCATGGGCACAATTCCGACCTTAAAGGAAAAGAATAATTAGGGATTGGGAAGGGGAGGCGAATTTCAAAATTGTCAAATTTTCATACGATAAGATGTTTGTTAATCATGTTTTACAAGGTGGTAGGTAGGTCCCTGGTATGCGGGAGGCCGTCTTGGTTTGTACCATCGGTTTGACTATTTCTGCCGCCAAGCTACAGTATGTAAGCACTGTTGTGTTTCGGTTTGACGGACATTAAAGCCAGTGAACTAATTGAGCAGCATGCAATATGAGATTTAATATATTCTTTCTCGGGGTGATGAGCGCAGTTCAGTATCATGCAGTGCTTTGTAATTCAAAGCTCTGTGTCGTGTTGCTTCTGTTTATGGACAGGCGTGGCGCTTACTATCAGGCGAGCGCCTTGCTCGTCTCATCATTCAATAAAATAAAAAAAATATTTCGTGGTTAAATACGATATAAAGTCGACTTACACGAGGACTGTTAAACGTATTTAACCACTAAACATGTTTATAAACATCACATTTTCATAGGATTAGACGTTTCAAAATATGTTTAGTGGCTAACTACGATTTAAGTATGGTTGTGAAAGTCGCCCTATGTAAAGTATATAAGACTTGGAAGTTACGTCACACAGGTGAAACAAAATGGAAAATATAACTTCTTTTTATTCATTATTCTTTGCCAGCGGTCGCTAATTAGTACCAATCATCTCGGCATTCTAAATGTAGCTTTTATGTATAATATTTCTTCATTTCCAACTTTTATATGAAAGCCTTAGTGGCTCAGTGAGCGAGTAGCCGTCTGCGAAACAAGAGGTCGCGGGTTCGATCCCGGCATCGATACTAATATTTATATCATCCACTAGTATTGGTGTTGAGATAAAATATAATGTAATATATTAATAAATATGGCACACTTTTCTGTAACACGGTAATTAATAACGGTATAATTCTGAGCTTTACTGTTAATCCGTAAACATATTTTATGGGATACTTTACATTAGGGTGGGCCCAAAAAAAACTTTGAATTTTTTTTTGCTTAGTTACCATGAAAATATAATGAGATGACAAAAACGTCTGGTAAAGTTTGAGCTCTCAATATTAATATCAATTAATGTACTAAAGAGTAATGTTAAGTATTAACATTAAGTAAGAATAAAATTAAATTATATGGGCCGGCATGATTCTGGTGACCACCAGGTGTAGTGCTGTCACATTACCGTGCCCGGATAAAAAAAATATCTTAATTTCTCCAACTATTACCGGTAAACCATTTCGCAAGTTAAAGTTAAGTACACTTAGTTGTAACCTTGAGGTCAGTCCACACAATCGGGCCCAGCGACCCACTCCGAACGGCCAATTAATCACTTCCCACCGCAATGTAAGTCTTTGTACGGGACAATGCTAAAATATAACCTGTCAGGCGCCTGCTGGCCCGTTTCCTTCGCCTTTCACGCTGCCAAATCGCATGAACATGATAGTTTATTTCCTTGATGTTATTTTTGTATTTTTTTATCTAAGTAGTGTTGGGCGTATATAAATGAAAAACATTTTTTTCTTTTAATAACGCAACAACAACATTGGTGTTGTTGATCTACTGAGATAGGCTGAGAAACCGATAAGTTTGTGAGATTAAATCCAGATTTTTCGAATCGAAATATTTAACCCAGTAAATTCCAAACTGTAACATTATTGAACACTGGACGAATT
This sequence comes from Amorpha juglandis, assembly GCA_949126905.1. Lineage (NCBI taxonomy): Eukaryota > Metazoa > Arthropoda > Insecta > Lepidoptera > Sphingidae > Amorpha > Amorpha juglandis. Next base: position 3,269,019 of record OX421383.1, read on the forward strand.
TATAATTTAGTTATTTGTTTCTTTTATTTAAATTAACACGTTCACTGCGGCGGCGCTAGATTAAAACTTACTTCCAGTGCTGTACAAGTCACATACTTCCCGTATCAAGAATGCCTGATATGCGATACGACCTCTATTTTCCCGTACGTAGTCCTGACCTCAACCCTCCACAGAGACATGGAAAGGCCATTTTTGCTTGTACGAATACTTGAAAAAATCACCTCCGCACGGAGTGGAAAACTAGGATAACTAGCTGCCGCACAGAGCAGAACTCAATTACAACCAAATACTTCCCGTAACGCAGTGAACGTGTTAATCATTTCAGTCTAATCAATGGCCAATTTAATTAATGATTAATGATATTTTTTGCAGTTATAGCGTATTTAATTCTATTTAAGTATAACATAAAAAAAATACAGCCTTCGTGGCGCAGTGGCGAATAGTCGGCGGTGAAGCGATTCGATTTCCACACCGCGACACATATTTTTGTGATCCCCAAATATTTGTTTCGGGTCTGGATGTTTCTCCTCAGAACGGTGGACGTCAGGCAGGCGACCGATTATAAACACTACAAGTAAAATATTTCTGTAACATATGCTTGTGCTTAGGCTTGTGCCAAATGTGTTCTTTTGCACCCACACCATGATTATCAATACAAAGCAATCCATTGTGCCACGTAGGTAGCACTTTTTATCATGTATTTTATAATAATATGTTAATAAGGCACTTAAAAAAACCAATTCCTTGCCATTACCCGACTTTAAATCCAAGATATGACTGAATCCTCAGCTTACGGACACTAGATCAATGAATAAAACAAACACAAATCGTCGACACGATTCTTATACAGGAAACCGTGTACATTTAAGGTAAGACTTTTCGCCTGTTCCCTTTCATACTGCACGGGTAACAACGTAGTTCGGTGGTTTGCAGCACACTTCCATTGTTGGCAAATGGGCCGCGGGGTGGAAACGGGAGTGGTCGGAGTGTTGCCTGACCCAAAAACCACCTGCGCTACGACAAAGTGTGCGCTGTTTTCTTGAATGACATTTCAGTTTCATGTGGTTCATCCATTTATTTTGGGAGAGAAAAGTGAATACAGTCTGCCATTATAATCTAAACTAATATTATAAAGACGAAAGATTTTACTGTTTGTTTGCATTGAATAGGCTCTAAAACTACTGGACCGATTTGAAAAATTCTTTCACCATTAGAATCGTACATTATCCCAATTATGCATTTTTTTTAATTGATTAAATAACGAGACGAGCAAGGCGCTCGCCTGTTGGTAAGCGCCCATAAACAGAAGCAACACCATACAGAACTTTGAATTAGAAAGCACTGCATGGCACTGAACTGCACTCGTCACCCCGTGACATAAGATACCAAACCAGACGGCCTCTCGCATACATAGATACTTACGCCTGTGATTCCCGAAGAAGTAGACAGAGGTGAAACCAAGTACACCCACATTTCACCTTATTTCCCATCCATGATGTAATAGGGGCGACCTTATCGCCATACCAGGCAAAATTCAACAAAACGGGTTGATACTGAGCATTTCGTGACAGTAAAATCCAATATCACTTTTACGAGACCCAGGCTCGAACCCAAGAACTCAGCACAACAGTCGTACCCCGTACGCAATACAATTGCACCACCTAAACAGTCAGCTTTTGTATTAATAGGATTATTAGATTGTTTTGGTTTGGGGTTCTTACTTAGCGAAGTACGAAGAAAAAAAGCAACCATGAAAAAGTAACAAATATTTTTATGCTACTGGTGTCGAGGGTTTTAATGTTTATTATCAAACTAGCTTTTCCTCGCGGCTCCGCCCGCGTGATCTGCTTGTTCCGGTATAAAAAGTAGCCTATGTTACTCAGTGATAATGTAGCTTTCTAACAGCAAGAAATTTTTGAAATCGGTCCAGTAGTTTTAAGTTTATTCGTTATATATAATTCCTATTTATAATATTAGTGTAGATTAGTTTAGATGAGAAGGATCTGAACCTAAAACTGATTATGTATTTATTCATACTTTCATCTTGAAAATACAAGAGACTGGCCACTAACTCGTAAAACCAGATCTAATACCGAAAGAAAGCGTAAAATATTTGAGCAAAAGAAAACAATTCTCAGAAGGGCGTTTAGCAATGAATGCGAGAGAGGGCCATAAAGTAAAGACTCGGATAAGAGCCATCCTCACTACGGTTGCCAACATTACTTTGTAATAAACCATTTTGTATATCAATATAGGTTATTTTACTTCTCTTTGTCTTGTTGGAGACGATACGACAGTGAGTTGACAGGCGAAACCAGAATATTGAATTCGCTCTCCCATTAACATGAAATAAAATCGACTAAATAAAAAAGGTTAAAATAAATTACTCAGTAGATGCTAATGCAGTTTAATGGTCAATGTTTGTTTCCATCGACTTAAAATTGTTCAATTAACCAACTTAAAAAAGGGGGAGGTTCTGAATTCGGCGCGTATTTTATGCCTTATTTATTGAAATTAAAAAGTTTAATCTTAACGAAACTTATAAACGTTTTATAACATACATATTTAAAGGGAAAATTTTCTTAAAAATGAATAGTGTTAAGAAAATCCTACTAATGTTATAAACGCGAAAGTTTGTAAGTATGGATGGATGGATGTATGTTTGTTACTCTTTCACGTAAAAACTACTGAATGGATTTTAATGAAACTTTACAATAATATAGCTTATACATCAGAATAAGACATAGGCTACTTTTTATCCCGGTAAAAGCAGATCACGCGGGCGGAGCCGCGAGCAAAGGCTAGTCCCTCATAAAAATATACTTTGACTAAGCCGGTCAAAAATAACAAGTATTAAAAAACTTTAACCAGAAAATGCAGTATTAATAAACTGGCTAAAAGTCTGCCAGCCCTAATCCGCTCATTTTTCCCTCCCCACGATGTATGACCGCGATAAACTTACACAGTTTGAGTGACGACGCTTTGTATCCGCTCATTAATTGTATGTTTCAGAAACCTTTTTGACAGCCTCCGTGGCGCAGCGGGCGAGTAGCCGGCTGTGAAGCGAGAGGCCGCGGGTTCGATCCCCGCACCGAGACAAATGTTTGTGTGATCCACATTTATTTGTTTCGGGGTCTGGGTGTTGTGAGACCGAAAGTCTCTCATAGTTCCTGATACCCACGACATAAGACTGATATCTTACTGTGGGGTCAGGACTATGTATGTGACTGTTGGGTGTATTTATTTATTTACTATTTATTTTCTGCCTTGAGTTATTTTCATCAATAACTCGGTCAGTTATTATAAAACTTTGAGCATTTAGTTTGAGATTTTGAATGTTCTGAGACGTGGATTTTAGTGATGAATAAGGTAATATTGCATATCAAGGTGGTAGGTCCCTCGTATGCGAGAGGCCGTTTGGGTTGGTACCACCGTTTTTTCTATTTCTGCCGCCAAGCAACTGTGTGTAACAACTGCTGTGTTTCGGTGTGAGGTACATTGAAGCCAGTGAAATTACTGGGCATTATGAGACTTTACATCTTATGACGAGCGCAGTTCAGTGCCATTCAGTGCTTTGTAATACGAAGTTCTGTTTGGTGTTGCTTCTGTTTATAGGCAGGCGTGGCGCTTAAAATCAGACGAGCGACTTGCGCGTCTCGTCATTCAATTAAATAAAAAAAACACTTCTTTGCAAAAATCACAGGAAAATCTAAAAAAAACACTTACAATTCGTCGTTTTAGTTACAAAAAATTTTGAATGAGTTTAGTACGCAGCTTTCCTTATTTTTTTTAACCTCTTATTTTATGTTTTATACTTAACTAGCTGTCCCTCGCGGTTTCACCTGCATGTTACTGCCCTGATCCCATGGGTCATAACGTGATATACATATAAACCTTCCTCATGAATCACTCTATCTATTGCTTGCTATTGAAAACTGCATTAAATCCGTTGAATAGTAAAAAAAATCTATGCCAACAAATAGCGGAAGCGACTTAATTTTATACTATGTAAAGATTGCGAAATACCATTTCTTTTAAGTAAAAATACACCGTTTAGAATTTGACCCATATAACGTTTTTTATAAGATCATAGCTTTCTGTATCGTGGAAGATTGAGTAGGCCAGTATCGGGGTAAATCGATGGATCGAGTCGACGGCACAATTTACCGCCAGGGCCTCTCGTCAGCGGTCAAATGCAGACCTCTCGCCTCTTCTTCGTTTTTACAGTGGGTTGGATGGCATAAAATAAGTTTTTAAAATGTAATAAGGAAATAATACAAGTCTACACTACACAAGTATGAGTAAGCATACATACAGTATTTATATACAGTTAAGGTTACCAGACGTTAACATTTGTCTTGACAAATTTTTGGGCATTTCTTCCTGATAACTCATTCCGGCTGGACTTTGATAATGTCAGGATTATGAATAATGAACACATAGAATGAAAAATATACTCTTGATTGAATTATTCTCTTCTTTTGGAAGATTCAATTTTAATTTGACTAACAACAACGAATATATGTGATAGAAACGGCGCACTGTGGCAAAAACCAAAAACCAGGACTTTTAAATTTTCATTTATAACCCTAAGTTAGGAAACGTTGTTTTTTTTTGACCGATTAAAAATAAAAAACAAATTCAAGTTTAAATAACATTAATACGCAAGGTTTTAGGCTACTTTACTACGCCCACATCAACAGGTTTATATAGATTACTTTCAAAAAATTCCATAATACTCATAAAGCGAACTAAACAAATGTATTTCTAAAGAAATACATAATAACATTTTTAAAAATGTTATCAACATTTGACTTAAAACGGATTTGATATTAGCGACTCCGCGTACTGTAATAGTTAATCTCGCGAGGCTTTTAAGCCTCAACTCGTCGAGACTTAAGCCACTCGTAAGAACACTTTAATGAGATGTAGTATAAAAGTAAGAAGTCTGGACTTGTTTATTTCACCTCAAAGGAACTGCAGTTGTGTACTAGATACTAGTGTTGAGTAGGACATACAAGAGGAAGTACATTTGTGTCGTACATTATATTGATGTCACGTTACTCGTCTTTTTTATTTGATTGAATGACAAGACAAGCATGGCGCGCGCCTGATGGTAAGCGCCACGCCTGTCCATAAACAGAAGCAACACCACACAAAACTTTGAATTACAAAGCCACATCACCCCGAGACATAAGATGTTAGACCTCGTAATGCCCAGTAATTTCACTGGCTTCTATGCCTTCAAACCTTACCACAACAGTGCTTACACACTGTTACTTGGCGACAGTAGACAAAGCAGTGGCACCAACCCAGACGGCCTCTCGCTTACAAGGGACCTATCACCTCATGACTGAAGTGAATTCTTCTAATGAAAGAGTGAGAACGAGCGAGTCACATGCTTCACTTCAATAGTAGGCGCGTCTTTTTATGTATTATTTCAATGACACTTGTGAGATAAGGCAACAGAAACCACTGCTACTTCAACTGTACCGCCGAGCTTAAAGACGCCTCTTCTCGTTTGTAGTGGGACCTTGTACTGGCTCAGTAAACTGAGGCTATTATTAAAAACTCATTAAAAATCGTGTCCTGCTCATCACTTCTAGATTCTGATGAATGAAGGCATAGTTTTAAAGATTATTATAGTGGATATAAAAGCAATAAATGTTCGACCATCAGTCCACCCCGTGACCACGAAGGCTGAAAATCTTTCGAAACGTCGGAATCAAAATTAATAAAAAGCCGCGATACAATCCGTTTCGCAGTAAATTCACTGGCTTCAATTTCCTTCAAAACGAAACACAGCAGTGCTTACACACTATTACTTGGCGGCAGAAATAGACAAACCACCAACCCAGACGGTCTCTCGCATACGAGGGACCTACCACCTTGACGTATTACCATACACAATACACAAATATATTATGACATATTACGGCTAAATGTTACTGGATCGGACTGCCTAGATGGCGCAGTTTTAGTGAGTAGGCGGTACGACTAATGTACCTACTGAGATTTTGGCTTCTGTCTGCGGGTCGGGTAAAAGTGATATTGGGTTTTTCTGTAACGAAATGCTCAGTATCAGTCCGGAGTCTGGAATTGTACCCGATATGTCGATAGGCTCGCTCCCTATCACATCATGGGACGGAAATAAGCTCGGAGATATATGGAGATATATTTGTAATGGTTACACATCTGCCTACCCCTTCTGGGATCAAAGGCGTGAATGCGAAATTATTGTTGGATCGCTCCGTGAGATTAGGTCGTAACATTTGACATCCCCCTACATTTGAGTGTTTGTCACGCGTATTTGTTCCAGAATTACGTTTGTCGGTGCGACGAAATTTCATAAAGACGCATTTTAAGTAAGATAATGAAACGAATTTTAGTCGAGTATTAAGGAATATGAGCATTTGTCGCTGGACGTGACTATGGGAAGCGCACCTTTAAGAGTTTAGCTATCTCTAAGTGCCGAGATTATGCGTGTTTTTATGTTTATTTTTATTAAAAACTAGCTTTTGCTCGCGGCTCCGCCCACGTGATCAAATAAACAAACAAACAATCAAACTCTACAGCTTTATAATATTAGTATAGATTTGATTCTGATTTGACAACGGAAGCCTTCAAATAATATTATTTTGGTAGCTTAGCAACGGAAGCCTTCAAATATGAATAATTTTCCCCGTTTTTGCAACATTTTTCACTGATGCTTCGCTTCTAATGGTCGCAGCGTAATGTTATATATCCTAAAGCCTTCCTCGATAAATGGACTATACAACACAAAAAGAATTTTTTAATTCGAACCAGTAATTCCTGAGATTAGCGCGTTCAAACAAACAAACAAACAAACAAACAAACAATCAAACTCTACAGCTTTATTATTAGTATAGATGGGTTTGCTCTTGACCTCGATCTAGCCGCCGTCGGTGTAAGGCTATGTTTGGGCTGGCGAATGAGAAGGCCAGGGTTCGCGAAGTGACCATTTATTGACGAGCCTTTGTTACAATAGGGTTACAGAGACTGACTTAATTATAAGAGCACTTACTTATATCGAGGTACATGTTACTGACATTCATTCTCACGTGACTATGCGAATACAAAGTTCACTACTCTGACCCACATTGTTAAAAGATGACAGAATGCTAAACTGATGCAATCGTATGAGCTATGATAAGATAGCTCGATAAGATTTTTCGAAGGTATGTGAAGTCTGTCAACCCGCATTAGGCCAGCGTGGTGGACTCAAGCCCAATCTCTCTCATTCAACAGAGGAGGCCCGTCCCTAGCAGAGGGACGTATATAATACAGGGCTAGTATTATCTATTATCTATGAGTAATCGGGGTAGGTACAAGAGCGTTTAGTGCATCCGACACGAATTCAAGATCATGATCTGAATTGAAGATATTCCCGACTTCGGAAAATTAATTCGAATTTAATGCACATCCGTCATAAAATTGTACTACAAGGCAATATCGGATTAACATTGAAATAAAACTAATTTAATGGGATTGTATCGCGGTTTTTTATTTCAATTTTGTTCCCAACGTTTCGAAAGCTTGTCAGCCTCCGTGGTCACGGGGTGGACTGTTACAGTCGTTTAAGTCGTCGTATAGTGCGTTTAAATTAGTTTTATTTCAGTGTATCATTCGCGTAAACGTAACAAATCATCGGATTAATATTTCTTGGAATCGGATCGGATGCAGCATTTTATATAGGATGTGCTCATAATTCATTTTTAACTTGATACTAATTTCAAAATATATCAAAACTGAAGGAACCTTTCATCACAAACATTGAAACATTCTGAGACATAAAGCGGAATACGGGCTCTGCGTCCCGAGTCGATAACTAGCTTCAGACGTTCCACCGAAATTGCCCGAATACCTTCGAACAATGATGTAATTTCCTCCCTATCTTCAAATCACATTTTATGTTCAAGAAGATAAGGTCGGAATTACGATGGCAGCGCGGCGGCCTCCAATTGAAACGAGGATTTCGCGACACTCGAAACTTTCCGAATTAGGTCGCTGTGAAATTTAAAAAAATATCGGAGTACGCCTTCAATGACTGTTCGCCTTGGTAAATCTATTTTGCATGTAAGATGAATGTTTTTTAATAAACTTAAACATAAGGACTGACTTGGTGGCGCAGTTGTATTTGGTACGCGATACGACTGTTGTGCTGAGGGTCCCGGCCCGGATCGAACCCGGGACTCACGGGTTCGATCCTCGGGTCGGGTAATAAATGTATATTGGGTTTTTATATTACGAAATGCTCAGTATCAGCCCGGAGCTTAGAATTTGTTCCCGGTATTGCCCCCATCACGTTATGGGAAAATCGGAAATAGGGTCAGCGAAATGTGGGTTACACCTCTGCCCACCTATTAGGGGTAACAACACGATTCCTTCTGGCTTTATCGTTAATTGCTAGTATAGGTGGTTGGTCCCTCGTATGCGTGAGGCCGTCTGGGTTTGTACAAGGTTGGTAGTTTGTCTATTTCTACCGCTAACAAGTTGCGAGTATTGTGATGTTGCAGTTTAAAAGACATTCACGACAGTGAAATTACTGGGCATTATGAGACTTAACATTTTATGTCTCAAGGTGTCGGGTCCAATACCATGCAGTACTTTACAATTCTAAATTATGTGTGGTGTTGTTTCTGTTTATGGGTAGGTGTGGCGCTTACCATCAGGCGAGCGACCATCTTGTTTTATCATTTACGGGCATAAAAAAATATGCCATGTATAAACTGCGAATTATACACAAATTAATAGCTTATTTAGTTTGAAAACTGGGCTGCGCGTTTAATTGAACGAGAAATAAGACAATCCGCCATCTTACATAATTGTGGAAAGAGAACAATATTTGTACCCTGTCGGTATAGCGCAAATTTATTTTAAATTACTGAGCATTGTGAAACTTACAACGTCTCAGGTTTACAACGCAGTGCAGTACCATGAAGGTCTCTGTACTTTAAAATATGAGGTTGTGTTGTTTTTATGTTCGTAATGGACTTAAGCCATTTATTTTTTCACTTTCTTGTGAAGAACTTTTTAGATATGCTGGTTTTTTATCGATGTTACCTTCACCCTTAAAGTAAGCGACAATTAACAATCAATACACACATAACTTGAAAAGTCTGAGATACATACTCTTGGGGCTGGTTTCGAACCTGCAACTTTTGTCTCGACAGTCCGTTCGCCCCGAAATCGCTGCTAACGCATCCATTATTCTTTAGGCGTTCATCGGTGAAGATTTCTGAAGGTGACCCACTTACACGTTTAACAGCCTGTTGATATAAAATATAATAAAACTCGTGAACCAACAGGATAGTAATAAAGACAACCACCTCGTGACCACGAAGGCTGAAAAGCTTTCGAAAAGTCGTGACCAAAATCAAAAACCGCGATAAAATCCGTTTAAATTAGTTTTATTTCAATAGTAAAGATAAGTTTTCACATAACCTATTAAAAGGTAAATAGTTTGCACAATAGCCGTAATTAACCAAAATTTCCCTTCTGGCGCCGTACGGGCGAATTAATGGTGTTACATGTCTATGTTGCCAACTCTCGGAGGAGTCATGACTTAACTGTGAAAGGGACGCTTACTTTAGTTCGCTGCGAAACTTTATTCGAGCAAAAACGTTTTATGTGCTTCGAGATAGTGGAAGTATCGATTTAAACAGATGCGCGTTTGCGAATGATGTGACTACTCGAATGATTTACTCATAAAAATAAAACCGAGTGAAAAAACTAAACTGTTTTGATGCTGAGATACTAATGCTGGATTGCCAACTTACTTTAACAATGACAAACATGTTAAAGTACAGGTTAAGCAAAATATGAGTTGCACCATTTGACAAGTGTTAGATGACGCCATAACTTTAGCTGTTAACTATAACCGCCCAATATTCGCTAGTTAAAGCCCGCGCTAGTTTAAGTTAAATAACTGCCAGATGGTTCAAATATGACCTCCAAACCGATATATCTCCTAAAGAGTCTGTGCTCCAAAATAACATCACGTCCCTATGCCACATCCCACGAAATGGCATCTTTCGGTCGACCTGCGCGACGATATTTAAATAATATTTAGCCACTCACCTTGTTTAAGTAACATCAAATAGTATGAAAAATTAACATTAATAAACATGTGTAATGGTTAAATATAATTAAGGGTTGTTATGCCGGCTTAGAAGTGTTAAATTATATTAAAGTATCACAGAATATGACGTCAATTCACAAGCAAGGAATAGAAACACTCAGCTAGCAAGACAGACGGGGTTCTTGCAGCCGAACGTATTGTTAGCAGATGCCGGCAAACGAGCAAATGGATCTCCAGATATTAAATGATCTCCGCCACCCATGAACTAATTTGTTTTTTATCGTTTTGTTTTATTTTGTTGTTTAAAATCTATATTTTTTGTCCGTTCTCGGCAAAGTGACTGCACTACATCTGACGGTAACCGTAGAGCAGTCAAACTAAAACCAGCGACTATCGGTGGTCACCAGAATTATGCCGGCCTAAATGCTTATTTCACTCCGAAGAGGCAAGAAGCAAATCGAGGGGCCTGTGACAGGACCGACGGATGACGGATGCAGGCACAGTGATACAAGGATGTACCCCTATACGCGCCCCAACCAACCACCAAGACCTGTCGCAAGCCCCTCGGGAGAACTGGATATACACTGGCTAATCCTGGAACTCAATCCACACAAACTGGGTCACTGTGGCAGGCTTTAACACCATGTGTACGGTTGTCGCTATCCGGGCGGATATGAATATCCTACCATCATCTATACCGTAGCCCCATTTTGATAGAGAATTTCGTACGACAAGCAAGAATATAACAGAAAACTGTTATTTACGATGTGGCGTCATAAAAATATTTGTTCAAAAAACATGATGCGGCCTCGAAAATAAAGCTTTCTCTCATATTCTCGCCTATTTCATGGGTTATTTTTTTATATATCTAAATAAGGCCTGTACCTTTCAGCATATTTTTTTTCGGAGTGTCTTGTTTATCTTGTTAAAACTAATTTAGATATAGTAATCGTTCATATAATATGTGCATCTACATGATAAGTCTTCCATCATAGACTAATAGACTTCTAGAGCATGTCATAGCCTACATATTAACATTAGTACGTTAGATTTCCCTTGGCAGCGGGCGAGCTAACTGTCTTAATATAAGATTATTTGTTAATTAAGATTACACAGGTCGAAGGAACGCGCGGAGATCGTCGGCTGCGAATTATGAATGATAATGTTACTATGAATATCGCTTTGATATTTTTCTGTTTGTTTGATTGAAAGTTTAAGAAATAATATGGTGATATAAAGAATTCCAGTCTCTAATACTTTCATTTAATATATTTCTTTCAATATAAACATTCTAGAGAAGAGACTATTCCGCCCTCACACCCGCCATTGTAACACCTGTAAGCCTTGACATCGATTTTGTTTTCGTGAGATTTGTAATGTCTAATTAAAATTGAACTGTCGTATTCGGAAACATCAATTTACTTTAATTGGCATTTAGTAATTTCTTAGGATTCGATTATTTTCACACTCAAAGCCAGTGAGTTCAGAAAATAACATGTCAGTAAATGAACAAGCAGTACTAAAATATTATCAAAGGATAAAGAAAATTAATGCCAGAAAGAACAAAAATAATAAAACCGCGGTTTGCCAACCTTATCGAGGAGTGTCTTAAGTCATATTTGAACAATAGCAACTTAAAATAAAAATTATAAACATGCAGACATGTACCCAAGTTGTCCCAGTCGGAAGGGACACCAGAAATGATTACGTATTTCAGTCCATAAGGGAGTAGTTGCCCTGATCTAGCTTGAGGTCCTTAAAAGTCTTCGTCATATGAAAAATCGAAAAGACGTGGAGTTTGAATAACCCCATCGCAGTGTTGGATGCAATGGGCTCCTACAACGAAGAGCTTCTTATTGTCCTGAACACCATACCAACTCCCGATCCTTGATGGATGAGTTTTATAACTGTAGACGAGGGTAAGGGTCTTGTTTGGGATTCTGAGAACTAGCATGGCATTTATTATTTTTCCATACCATGAAGCTCTTCGAACGTGTCTTCGAATCAGGGCTTCGCCAAGATTGTACTGTTTCCGAGTGTCAATATGGTTTCACATCCAGAAGTGATACTGCACTGCGATCTGACCGCTGGTCGAAGATACAGTATGAAGAATAAGCCTCTGTATCCCGCCTTTTTGGATTTTCACAAAGCCTTTGACTATGTTCCAGCAGGCGATCTGGTTGAAGCTAAGGGTCAAGAATGTACCAGAAGCCTATGTTACCATCATTCGGGATATATTCCTTCGATCCAAGTGTCTAGTTAGGATTACGGTGATGGTACCAACTCCTTCCCGATTTGTGGACACCATGGTTCGACATTCAGTCCTTTTCTATTTAGTGTTGCCACGACGGCGGATATACTGGAGAAGTCACCATGAGTGCTCATGTATGTTGATAAAATAATAATAGCAGTTGAATACAAACAATGTCTAAAGCAAAGGGTTAACCTATGGAAGGGTACACTGAAAAACGGCGATCAGAATCCAAGTTTGGCAAACACCGATTACATGACCCGCTGCGGCAAAGACGTGTATAGTATCTGGATAGGGAACAAACTGGGCGTGAATACAGACATGTTTAAATATCTGTGGTTGGTACTTCCGAGTCTGGTGATATTAACCTTAACGCCAGGGCCTGTATTAGCGCCGGCTGGACTCAAAGGCGGGAGGTCACAAGCGTTACTTGCGACAGAAAGATGTAGCAATAATATACAAGACCATCAGTTGGCCTGTGCTCCTGTACGGCCTACACTTAAGCCTCATGTTAGGGAGAACCACGTCGCGGAAATAAAAATACTAAGGTGGATGTGCAACGTTACATGACAATTCATATACAAAATGAGCACATTCGCGGCAGCCTTGGAGTCCGAGACGTGACTAATAAGCTTCAGGACAGTCCTTAAGGTGGTTTATTCACGCTTTGAAGAAGGCACAAGAGTACGACGGGCACAAATACTTGTTCCAGATCGCATCAGGAGAACGATCCCGCAGACGACCCTAGAAGAATTAGCATGACGTATTAGAGTGAGACATCATTAGCAATGGTCTCACTACCTATGCTACAACATTAAGACATTTACGCATTCCCAAACTGTTGTTTCTGGTGAACAGGAGTTACAGTGGCGGGTGTGTGGTCCGGATAGTCTCTCTACCGAGGATCCTAGGCGAAGTTGAGATATCTTAGTAGGAAGATGGACAGGAAATTGACACTAAGCCGGGATAGTGCTAGTTAGAAAGACGAAAAGACACTCTAAGCAATATCTGGGAATCAGACAGGTCAGACAAGAAACGTTAGAATAATCAGACGTTACAATTTTACTTTTCCTCCTCAATTTGGGCCCGAAAGCTATAAGTTGAAAACTGCTTTTCGTTTGTTTGGTTGAGGTTGTAGGCCCTAAGCCTGACCTACCTAATTAATATCACCACGGCTTAAAGCACCTGCACCAGCTTGGATTTGCACTATAATTCATATATTTTCACAAAACATAGATCTTTATGCATTTTGGACATTCCAATAACTACAACTTAAAAGAAACTAGCTTATACTCGTAGCTGTACCTGCGTGAAGTAAATTGGACCAAAAATAATATTTTCAATACAAACTATTATCTATTTTATTAATTTACTAGCTTTTGCTCGCGGCTCCGCCCGCGTGAACAGCATTTTCCGAGATAAAATTAGCCTGTAACCGTCTCCAGGGTCCCATCTATTCCTGTAGATAAATTCATCAAAATCGGTTCAGTGATTTAGGCGTGAAAGCGTAACAAACAAACTCACTTTCCCACTAACTTTCACCCCCCTTTTCATCTCTTATTAACTAAAATTTCCAAAATTCCTGAAACACGTATTTATTTGTTTTACGTCAATAACCGAAATACAAAATTTTGTTTATGTAACTTTCAAAATGACGGACTTTCATACATATTATCATCCCCTATTTTGACCCCTTTGGGGTGGAATTTTCTAAAATCCTTTCTTAGTGGGTGCCTATATAACAAAATGAATATATAGTCCAAATTTCATGCTTGTAGCCTTGATAGTTTGCGCTCGGCGATGATGAATCAGTCAGTCAGTCAGGACATGTTATTTTATAAGTATAGATTAAAAGAGACTCTAATTAACACAAGACCGTAAATACTTAAAAATATCAGTATAACAGTTATAAACTAGTACAATTCGCGCCATTGTTTGTTCAACCACCACATACCCGGGTACGTATTAAAACTGCGCCGCCGAGGCATTCCATTTCACTTCTATTTCTATAAACTCATATACCAATTATCTAGTTTCCAATCTACAGTCAGAGCCAATTGGATAGTTAGTTAGTTATATTATAGTTCCTGTCTTCTTTAAATGGTTGCTGTCTTTTACTGCCAAGCTGTACCGACAGCCTTGCGTGCTATTCGACTTCCTAAGACACTATAAATGAATCAGATATCTGATGTTTCTTGGGTATGAATTATGTTTGTATTATTAACTTACTGACTAGCGTAAGTAGCTCATCCGAACGAATTCCTGTACCTAAATATATAAAACTCAAAGGTGTCTGACTGACATAGTGATCTATCAACGCACAGCCCAACCAATGAAGGGATCGGGCTGAAATTTGGCATGCAGGTAGATGTTATGACGTAGGCATTCGCTAAGAAAGGATTTTGATAAATTGTACCTCAAGGGGATAAAATAGGGGATGAAAGTTTGTATGAAAATCGCGCGGGCGGTACCGCGAGCAAAAGCTAGTCTGATAATAAGATAGCTCTCAACTTACATAGTCTACTGATATATCTGCAAGAAACTTACAATGCTGGTTCAATACTTACTAGTCACTTACGAAGTTGCTTGCTTAGGGTGAAAAATTTACAAATATAATCCAGTTCGTTACAAATAGATTTAGTTTACTTAAAGAAGAATACACTTTAATTTACTTTTATTACTAAAGACATCCATTGCGCGTGTAAATAAAACTAATTTAAATACATAGTGATACATAGTATCATTTTTGGAGTTTCTTTTACTTTTCTCTTCTTATTCATAACGCTGTAAGAAATAGTCCTTGATAGTTTTTTCTAACACCAAATTAGGGTTCTACTTCTTCTACTTGATCTTATTACCTATACATATAATTTTACCTAAAAGATTCGTCATCTATTTTCTGAAGGTAATTAAGAAAGGTCCCATCAATTAACCTTCTTTTCACTGTTATATTAAAAGCCCCTTTAAGAAACTGTTAATTAATTTCAAATTGGAATAATATGAAAATATAATGTCAGGTACACAAAAGATAAAGTTGCTTTTGACAGTGGGCAGCATGACAAAACTGAAATGGGCAGCCATTGTTCTCATTATGAGTAAAACAATGGACTGCCTGCCTGTCTGCACCACATCATTTTGTTACTATAAATGCGAGCCCACATTCCGATTTTACGTGTCGAGATTGAACATTCAGCGCATCGTGAACGCTTTGTGAAATTAATATTTGAACTAAAAGCTATGGTAGTTGTACTCATTGTACATAGTAGTCGTTTTGATGAAACTTGATTGAAAAGGATTTTTTACTGACTTCAAAAAAGTGGAGAGTATCAATCTTTACTCTGACGATGATCTGATACAAATTTTATTGACTGACTTTCATACTGCTTAGTAATTTCACAGACTTCAATGTCCTTAAAACCGAAACATATTTACTCATTGTTGACGGCAGAAATAGACAAACCGGTGGTACCAACCCAGACATAGCTACCAACTAATTCAATATAGTAGGTAAATTCCATTGTACATAATAATACATAATTATGTACTATTCACATATCATATCAAATCAACTGCTAACCTTTTATTTATATTATTATTTTGCCCAAACACATCCGTTCTCTTCCCTTATTCAAAACCCAATATCACTAAAAAGGGGCAATTCGATAGGGTGTCCGGGAACCTGAATCAATAATAATTAAAAGGTGCGCAAATTCGGGTACTCGTAAAACAATTTGGGCTCGATATGTGCAGATCCCATTAAACGACGTGTTGAATTATTGCTTTCGGTATATCGCGGATATTCGGATGATTACAGGCGTGGATTACAGGCGTGGATGTGGGTCAAAAGTTATATATGATTTTTATCATAATAAACAAGCTCACATCTAGATAGGATTCTAACCAATGCACCGACAGTTCGCAGAACTTATTTCCGGCCCACAAAATGAATGGCGATACCATCGCCATATCTGGCAGAAATTAAATAAAAAAATCTAAGTCAAATAGAGGCATGACCTGGAATTTGAACCTAACCACACCGGTTTCTTAAGCTAAATATGAATGAAATTATATCAATATGTCATTCATCTTAGAAAATACTACCGTTCATATACTTTATGTCTGGGATCTAATTACCCATCTTCTGAATACTACAAAAACCATTTTCAGTCTATTTTCGTCTTCCAACAGCTGATCAATTACATCAGGATATATCCGCCTTCATGCTTATCCCTTTATTAGATACTAACTTTAATTCACGGCTCCGCCCGCGTAAATAAAAAATAAAATAATTTTCCGGAATAAAAAGTAGCCTATAACCGTCTCCAGGGTCCCATATATCTCTGTACCAAAATTTATCAAAATTGGTTCAGCTATTTAGGCTTCAAACCGTAAAAAACAAACTCACTACAGACAGATACAGTAACCTTTCAAATTTTGAGCGAAAAATATTTCAACAGTCGAGTGGGAACCGCAGGCTATTGACATCGTCAAAGTCCGGCCCTGGGCACTAACGAGATTGCTTTTGGAACGTTTTCACGGTCGATTTTACAAGTGCATTTTGATTGGTCATCTGTTTCGTATTCTGATTTTTTTACTGAAAATGATTTTATTGTGTCGTGTCGCCGCAATTATTATTTATCAACGAATTGCTGTATTTGTATCCTTCAAGTACATAGTGTAGATAATTAATTATTGTAAGCCTTATCGCAAAGGCATCCTTACCAGGTGGCGATGCCTGGTCGCAAGAGGCGGTCTTGGTACTAGTGAAGTTTACTGGACATTAGACATTTTAAAAACTGTGTATAATTTTTTTGCGATAAATCGTTATTTTGTTATGATATTTGATTAGATATATGGATGAATCGATATTTTTTAATAAGTACTGACATAACTAAATTGATATTCTTAAAAATAGGATGCCTTGAATTATTGGACCAAAAAAATTACATAAGTGTTCAAATACATATTATAAAAATATCAAACCGATATATTTTTCTCGATGTATAGAAATCGATATTGATACTTTTTAAAAGTAGCCATACGATATAAATCGATAATTCTGTACTTTCGGCATGTATACTGGGTATTATGATATATGTAACAAATTATGTCTCGGGATAATGAACGCAGTGCACTTCCATGCTGTACTTTGTAATAAACAATTCTGTTTTGTTTCTGTTTATGGACAGGCGTAGCACTTACTCACGAGCAACCGGCTCATTTCGTCATTTTTATACTATTCATTATTTATAAATCGTGCTTTACATCTGGCTTCTCCAGTTGTAAATGGCCTCACACTTGAGGTTTATACCTCCTTAGATTATTATTTTGTCTCCCGCTTAGCTATGGAGGGAATTGGCAAAATGTATATTTCCAAATCCTATCGTCCTATTTGATTAATTTCGTTGCGGGATAAAGAACTTCGCATTCCCAGAGACTCGGCGAGCTTCATTGCTCAGTGTCGAAATATGCGTGCCACTGTACATCCTGGCTTAAAGGAGTAACATTGGTGGTTGTGTGGATAGTAAAAAATATATAAATCCAAGATAGGCCCAGATTTAAACCTGAAAAAACTTAATACACAACTGAAATGTACCGATTAATGTGAACATCAGTGTTAACCATTAGAAAGTTATAGTTAGCACAACTTTGTTTTAGGTGGGGTTGTGGTCAACGTTGTATCACATAGAGCCCTACACACAGGCATAATAATACTGTGGAATAGTTGTGTTAAACAAATTCAACAGAGAGTAGGCTCTCTATTCGATTAATTTTGTGTTATAACCCAACTTCAAAAAGAACTATCAAGCCGGTTAGGGTTTTTCTTGGCTTTTTGTATTTTAAATATGCTCTTACTTTCATGTTCTATCTATAATTTTAATAAACTTGTTTTAATAGTATTTACTTGCGAGTTATTCTGGTAAAGATAGAAGAAGAAAGAAGATAAAGATAAAAGATGATATACTTACGAAAAAACAGCAATGCCTCGCAATCAGGAGCGGTATTCTTTATCTGTATTTCACTATAAAGTGAAAAAAAATATTTAGCGCGTAAATTAAAGTAACTTAAGAATAAGTTTATATAGAGTTAAAAAACTTCTTGAATTATAATTTTTAGTGCCACTAAATAGTTAGAAGTATGATGAAGATAGTTTTTTTTATTTGATTGAATGACGAGACGAGCATGGCGCTCGCTTGATGGTAAGCGTCACACCTGCCCATAAACAGAAACAACACCACACAGAACTTTGAATTACAAAGCACTGCATGACACTGAACTGCGCTCGTTACCCCGAGTCATAAGATGTTAAGTCTCATAATACCCAGTAATTGCACTGGCTTCAATGTCCATCAAACCGAAACACAACAGTGGTTAAACACTGTTGCTTGGCGGCATAAATAGACAAAGCGGTGGTACCAACCCAGACGGCCTCTCGCATACGAGGGACCTACCACCTTGTAAAACTTGTTGGCTACTCGTCCATTGCGCCATGGTTGCTGTCAATTCCTACATGAATAGTTTATTTTCATCGACGTATAATAGTCGTAATTATACACAGCGACCTGACTTAAACGATAAAGTTCGTACACACGAATTCCATTATTAGGACAATTAAATGTAATACATGTTTAATGAAAATGTTTTACGTTCGCACTGTAATCTAGATTTGTTATTCCGTTGTTTTGTATATAATTTACGTTTGGGAAAAGCTAGTTTTTTTTTTTAATGTACCCAAAGAGTGCAATAACAATATAGTCAATGGAAAAGCAATACTAAAGCGCCAAATAAGTAAACTTTACGATAAAACATTTAAAATGTGTTTGTTTTTTTATCGGAGAACGGCAAAGTGACTGCACTACACCTGATGGTAAACGTAGTGCAATCTAAAAAACCAGCGACCACCAACAAACAATGAGTTTATCGGTGGTCACCAGAGTCATGCCGGCCTGTATAAATGCTTCTTCCCTCTTTGGAGAGGAAAGAAGCCAATCGAGGGGACTGTGACAGGACATGCGGATGACCGATGCAGGCACAGGGATACAAGGATGTTCCCTTACCCGCCCCAATCAACCGTCAAGTCATGTCCCACGCCCCTCGGGAGAACCGGATATACACTGGCTGATCCTGGAATGCGATCCACACAAGGCGTGTAGATCACTATGGCAGGTTACCGTGGTCGCTATCCGGGTGGATATAAATATCCTACCACCAGCACTTGTGTACTATAAAAAATCATAATAATAAAATTTAGAAAAATATGATTCAACAGAATATAAGTTTTACTGAAAATTATCCAGTAGGTAAAATATGGTTTTCTTTTTTTTTATTGCATAGGCCGGCAAACGAGCAAGTGGGTCACCTGATGGCAAGTGATCTCCACCGCCCATGTACGCCCACCACCAGAAGAATCATGGGCGCGTTGCCGACCTTATAGGAAAGGCATAATTAGGGATTGGGAAGGGGAGGGTATTTGGGCTTCAGGATATCTCACTCACCGTACGAAACGCAGCAGCAAGCCGCTACTTTACGTTGGTTTTCTGTGAGACAGTGGTAACGATCCGGTCGAGCCAGCCCATTCATGCTATAGACAAAACTGTCTACAGCGTGGCTCTACCACTCAAAACACACATTGCTGTTAAGGTCTCGACCTTCACAGAAGTGTCTTGTTATACCATGGCGACAGAATAATTAACAAAAGCAAATCGTCCACAGCACGGCAACGCGACGACGTCCAGCGAAACGTCGGTGGGGACGAACACGGCAACCGCGGCGACGGCGACGCCGGGACCCAGCAAGGCGCCGCCCGCCGCCAAGTTCCGCCACGGGCTGCTGCAGCTCATGATACACACCATCGACCCGATGCATGACGGTGAGTTAGGTACGCACCGCGCTTCGCTCACTATTCGTATCTCATGGGTCCTTGAGGATTGACTGGATTCTTGTGTTAAAATAAAAGCAATGTTGATATTAATCTTCATTCTTTTTATTCCTTCATTTATTCACGAAAAGATTAACACAAAATTAAAACATGTTTTCATATTATTTTTATTTGATTGAATGAAGAGATGTGTAAAGCGCTCGCCTGATGGTAAACGCCACGCCTGCCTTTAAACAGAAGTAACACCACACAGAACTTTGAATTACAAAGCACTGCGCTTGTCACCCTGAGACACATTATATTATTTCTTATAATGCCCAGTAATTTCACTGGCTTCAATGTCCTTCAAACCGAAACACAAAAGTGCTTACATACTGTTGCTTGGCGGCAAAAATAGACAAAGCGGTGGTATTAACCCAGACGGCCTCTCACATACGAGGGACCTACCACCTTTAATACTGCTTTACATACTTTTAAGCTTAAACTCACGTTTGTTATTTTTCTATCTACTATTTTTTCTTTTCAATCACATACAAATGATATGTCCGTTATGAATCACTTTTTTTAATACTTCCTTAATTATTTAATTGATTTCAATTTTTATTTATTTCCACATTATTTCAACACATATTATTATAAAGATAAATATCAAAATATTAAACAAATACATATATATGGCTTTAAATATCAAACACAAGAGTTAAGTTACCACCAGTATCCCGCTGCACTCGTCTCTCGCAAAGGGTGACGGCTTAGCCGACACCTGGCAGCGTTTGGCACCGTCCATTAGGCTGGCAACTGGCACCCTGACGCCTATCCGAACTTGGCATACACAGCCTGGCAACTGGCACGCGAACTACCCAAGCCTTTGCCACAACTGCTATTAGACATTCTCCAAAGGTAAGTGATAAGTATATTTTCTATATTTAAAAAGTAGACTTCAATTATAGCTCGCTTATTGCGTTTTATCCGAATTTACGAAAGGATTGGAAGGCTGTGTTTTTTAAAGGAGCTTCATGCCTAAAAATATTAAGTAAATTCTGGTTAATAATTTAGTTTAATCATAGCAAATTAATAAGACTAACCCCTCTAATTCAGTAGAGGAGGCCCATACCCAGCAGTCGTAGTCATAATTGGCTTAAAGAAGAAAATCCTACTTACCCCAGTTTTTTGTAAATAGCAGCAGCTTCTGGCAAATTACATCATATAAAAACAAAGCTTACGTATTCTCTGCTACAACAACTAAGAGAAAAAGATTGTCAATTATTACTGCGGCTTAAAATATTTATATAAGCTGAATTTTCAAAGACAAAAAACGTTACTTTAGGAACAGAATATATCTTTGCAAAAAACAAAATTTTCAATTTCTCATAAGAAACCTACTGATTTACTTTGACCTACTTAGGTGTACATTATGACTGTGTAAAAACAAAAAACCAATACGAAGCGTGTTACAGAGTCAGCCAGTATATTTACAGTAAGACAAAAGCCGCCAGTTGGGCATAAATTGACCTATAATTCAAATAAATAATACGTCAATATATGTAGTGCAAATATGTATTGTAAATCAGTTTAGAAAAGAGCAAAGTTTGAGTTTCTTATCCGTTCTTTTTTAACGAAACAGCATTCCGAACTAGCGGTGGTTAAAATTTGACTGAATATAATTAATTATGTTTGACATTTTAATTAATCAATAAATGATTTGATTTAGATAAGCGGCCATAATCAACGACTGTGTTGACAGTGTATATACATATACAATTATGTTTCGACCTCAACGTAGCTACCACCATGTAAAATGTATAATTTTCTAATGTCAAGATAAAAAAAATGTAAAATGGAGATACATGGTCACGACACTGGCGCGCGAAAAACTATCGATGACAATTGTTTTTTTTAATAGTACACCCAATACAACATCTCATTGCACTTATTTTCCCGTGGAATGACTGACCAGTCTCGAATGATCGGGAATTAAATAAATAAATAAACCCAACAGTAATACACATAGTCCTGACCCCAAGGTTAAACCTGTATTGTGGATATCAGGAACTACGAGGGACTTGCGATCCCACAACACCCAGACCTGAAACAAATATTCATAGATCGAATATTCATAGTCGCGGTGCAGGAATCAAACCCACGGCCTCTCGTTTCGCAGCCAGCTGCTCGCCCATTGCGCCATCATCATCATCATCATCATCAGCCACAGGACGTATACTACTGAACATAGGCCTCCCCCAAATATTTCCAGACCGACCTGTTGGAAGCGGCCTGCATCCAGCGACATCCTGCGACCTTTATCAGGTCGTCTGTCCACCTTGTAGGCGGACTTCCAACGCTGCGCTTGCCAGTACGTGGCCTCCATTCCTGAACCTTTCTGCCCCATCGATGACAAATATCTCATTAACTAATATAATATAATTAGTTTTTCACGAAAAAAATATCTCTTGTTTCATTTGCTAAGCTCCCAGGTGTCAAGTTTTCAAACCACCCGAAGGCCTCCGACTTAGCTTAGCCACTGCTGTCAGTTGATAACAGATGGGACTGAGTTTTTATATGCCCTCCGAAGCACAGGGAAGATTAATTGCAATACCACTAATGGCCGGTTTCAATAAACTATCTTAGATTGATTCTTCGGATAGATACCACAAATAAGCCAATCAGAATATAGTTTGAAGACGCGCACAAATAACTTAGTTTGATTGGTTGATTTGATGATACATATATACAGACTCACGCCTGTTTCCCATAGGGGTAGGCAGAGACAACTCTTCCACCTGCTACGATCCTTACACACTTCTTTCGCCTCCTTCAGTCTCATTAAACTCTTCATGCATGCACGTCAGTTTAGAGTACTCCTGACCTGGTATTTCTCGAGAATATCTTCGACTTGATCTAAGAAAGTTCGCTGTGGCCTATTTTCGTGATTTATCCGGATAATCAAACTAAGATCCTTTCCCTCTCTACATCACCCCTGCTTCCCCATCCCCTCTCCAAATCTCTTGACCCTGGGATGAGATACTGCAGGGGTCACCAGTATCCCATTAGCAGGGGCTTCTGCAGTTTATCCCATAGGGTAAAAAAAACTAGGATCCTTTATTGGTTTCGGCCTTAAGCGATCACCCATCTATAGACTTACCGCGCCAAAGATTGCTTACCTTTCTAATTGAATATCGATCAGAAATACTAACTGGCTATGAACGATTCTAATAAACTCTACTAAACCGTAAAAAATCAAAGATTACGATAGACCATAAATTTCATCGTAGAACTGTATATAATAAATTATGTAATCGCAATGAACATTTACATCAAAACGAAAAATTGAAGACGAACAAAGAAATTGTACAGAAGAAAGAAGAAAGAAAAGTGATAATTTCGGGTATTAGTAATTTAAAGTACTAAATATTTCCATTATCGTGTACTTTATTTTACTGAACCCCGCGATTGTCGAATCAACACTGCAACATCAACCACTCAACAATTCAAGACATCATTAATTTTCTCCAGATGTCACTGTATCATCCTACTATAATCCTACTATCCTACTAATATTATAAACGCGAAAGTTTGTAAGTCTTTCACGTAAAAACTACTGGATGGATTTTAATGAGACTTTACAATAATATAGGTTATACATCAGAATAGGACATAGGCTACTTTTTATCCCGGAAAAAGCAGATCACGCGGGCGGAGCCGCGAGCAAAAGCTAAAGCTAGTAATATTATAAATATGAATGTAAGTTTGTTTGTTACGCTTTCACGCGAAAACTACTTAACCGATCATCATGAAACTTTGTACCCATATTCTTGGAGGTATTAGAATTACAATAAGTTACTTTTTATCCCGGAAAAAGCAGATCAAGCGTGCGGAGCCGCGAAGAAAAGCTAGTAATTAGATATGTAATACCCAGCCTCCGTGGCGCAGTGGACGAATAGCCGGCTGCGAAGCATGAGGCCGAGGGTTCGATTCCCGCACCCAGACAATTGTTTGTGTGATCCACGAATACTTATTTCGGGTCTGGGTGTTGTGGGACCGCAAGTCCCTCGTAGTTCCTGATACCCACGATACAGGATAACCTAGTGTGGGGTCAGGACTATATGTGTGATAGTTGGGTGTATTTATTTATTTAAATTGAGAGTGTATCGTCGCATGACACAATCAAGTTTTTTTTAACAATTCAATAACGAAAGAATTATTTACCTAGCCTGATGGTAAGATAGATAGATAATAGATAACACTTTGTTGAACACCAATTTAAGGAAAAATACATAAAAAACTTATAACTATAACAATATCAATAGGCGGTCTTATCGCTAAAAGCGATCCTTACCAGACAACCTTAAGCGCCACTCCTGCCCATAAACAATAACAACGCCACCCAGAAATGTGAAGCATTATATGGCGTTGCATACCCATCCTTCTGAGACATACAATGTGAGGGCTCATAATGCTAAGTAATAGTATTGGCTCAATGTCCTTCAAACCGAAACACAACACAAAAAGAAATTCACGCGGGCGGAACTGGGAGCAAAAACTAGTAATATATAGGTAAAAGAGAGGGCAAGTCTAATCTGTTACGTGTTTTTTCACAAGCCCATAACGTGTCATGGTGTAGAGACAAAACTGTATACAGTTTGCTTGGCGGCAGAAATAGAAAAAGCGGTGATACCAACCCAGACGGCCTCTCGCATACGAGGGACCTACCCTGTAAAAATCACGTAACTCATAATTATATGATAATCAACGAAAATATTGCTTTTGGTATGAATCTATAACGCAAAGTCAAGGTTACTGTTGCCTAAATTCACACTGGGGTCGAAGTTTGGTGTAATGTAATCTTAACCCTCCTTGGGTTTAAGGAAATAATTTCGAAGATTTGCATGTTTACTTCCGAATTGTATATTACATTTGCGATACTAAGTTTACTTAACTTTGGTTTAATATACATATACTCACGCCTGTATCGCAGAAAGGGCAAGCAGAGGTGTGATTATTTCTGCATTTGTCGCCGGGTTTTCGTCCCACGATGTGATAGGGGGACAAGCCTGTGACCATAACGGGAACAAATTCCATTTTCCGACAACTCATGTGTGTATTTCTGCCGCCAAGCAACAGTGTGTAAGCACTGTTGTGTTTCAGTTTGAAGGACATTGACGGCAGTGAAATTACTGGGCATTATGCGACTTAACATCATATGACTCGTGGTGACGAGCGCAGTTCAGTGCCATGCAGTGCTTTGTAATTCAAAGTTCTGTGTGGTGTTGCTTCTGTTTATGGGCACGCGTGACGCTTACCATCAGGCGAGCGTCTTGCTCGTTTCGTCATTCAATTCACTGTTGCTTGGCGACAG
This sequence comes from Amorpha juglandis, assembly GCA_949126905.1. NCBI lineage: Eukaryota > Metazoa > Arthropoda > Insecta > Lepidoptera > Sphingidae > Amorpha > Amorpha juglandis. The sequence continues at coordinate 3,294,607 of OX421383.1, forward strand.
AAATAGACAAAGCGGTGGTACAAACCCAGACGGCCTCGCATACGAGGGACCTATCACCTTGTTTATAAACACACATGACTTGCCCGATAATACTGGGCTTGTATTATTACTGTACATCTCTAGACAGTGTTCCATCAAGGAGCCATTGTAACAGGCTGACCGATAAACCGGCGGACGCAGCAATACAATAGCCCACCCAAAAACACGTTGTGTCGTGTAATTTGCCGCAAATGAAAGGTTATTATTGTCGTTTAGATTTAGCGCTTGTTTTAATAATAATAATAAAACAATTAAGGCGAGGCGGGCCGAGAACTTTAGGTATTTTGGGCTGCCTCCGCTGCCCCTGGGTGAGCGCGCCACGTCCGCATTTACGCGATCGGCAGGCCGCGCGCCACTTGACTTTGCATGACAGCGTTCGAAATCTTTGTGCCACAGTTTAGAAAATCAAGCAATAGATTAATATGTACTTACTAACTTCAGGTAGGTAATATTGATATGATGGTTACCAGTATTCTTATTACTTAATATTATAAAACTAGCTGTCCCTCGCGGCGCCGCCCGCGTGATCTGCTTTTTCCGGGATAAAAATAGCCTAACAGTGGCGCCATGTGTCGAAAATTGATCGTACCCTCTCAGAAAATTTCGTGGGCTCATGCACAACAACTTTGCTAAAGATCATCACATGATCAAATGCATAGTTTTGTCGGGAAAGATTTGATCGTCTTGGTCGTAGTTTAGAGTTGTGTTTATTGTATAAAAGTAGTGTGGATTTGTTCAATAAACATTGACGGTGAAGAACAGTGTATGGACTCCGGCAAGACCTTGAAATCGACCGCACCCGTGTTTCATCGTTCTTGTAAAAATAACTTGAGAATAAATAATACTTGACACTGGTAAAATGCATAATAATGCGAAAGCCATAAATAAAAAAAAAATGTGTGCGTGTACTAGTGTACATACGTAGGAAGTGAAACTTATTTATGACCTTATTTTTCGAAAAATGGTCAAACTCTGGTCGAAGTCTGGTCAAAATCCAGTCAAAGTCCTGTTCCAGTCAAGGTCGGGTCAAAGTCGGGTCAAAGTCCCGTCAAAGCCCGGTTAAAGTCCGGTCAAAGTCCTGTCAAAGTCCGATCGAAGTCTGGTCAAAATCCAGTCAAAGTCCTGTCAAAGTCTGGTCAAAATCCAGTCAACGTCCTGTAAAGTCCGGTCAAAGTCCGGTTAAAGCACGGTCAAAGTCAAGTCAAAGTCCGGTCAAAGTCCGGTCAAAGTCCGGTCAAAGTCCGGACAAAGTCCGGTCAAAGTCCGGTCAAAGCCTGGTCAAAGTCCGATCAAAGTCCGGTCAAAGTCCGGGCAAAGTCCGGTTTACGTCCGGTCAACGTCCGGTCAAAGTCCGGTCGAAGTCCGGTCGAAGTCAGCTCAAAGTCCGGTCAAAGTCCAGTCAAAGTCGAGTCAAAGTCGGGTCAAAGTCAGGTCAAAGTCAGGTCAAAGTCTGGTCAAAATCCAGTCAAATTCAAAATGTGACGCGTGCCGCGTAACGGATAAATGTGACGATTTTATTTTTCTAACGCCGATAAAGAAGTCAAAGTCCGGTCGAAGTCCGGTCAAAGTCGGGACAAAGTCGGGTTAAAGTCGGGTCAAAGTCGGGTCAAAGTCCGGTTAAAGTCCGGTCAAAGCCCGGTTAAAATCCGATGAAAGTCCAGTCAAAGTCTGGTCAAAATCCAGTCAAAGTAAAACATGTGACGCGTGCCGCGTAACGAAAAAATGTGAAGATTTTATTTTTCTAACGCCGATAAAGAAGTTTCACTTCAAAAAGAAGAGGAATCCTAACTTGACATTGGCAAAATGTTTAAATACAATTGCCATTCCAAAAAACAAAAAACAATGTTTGGAACTTTATGGCATCGTAGAAAATCGGCATTATAGTAAATAGGTATTCCTTCATTACATACTATGTAGGTCTATAAGTGAGTATGTAGGTACAAATAAACTATTATTTGTACAAAGCAGTAGATATCTACATCCCAACAATCAGATAAAATAATGAGAAATATCTACTATGCCATAACATTTTTGGAATAACAATAATTTTCTTTGTGTCGGTTTTTTATTGTAACGGTTTATCATATAAGCCTAAATATATACTATGTATAATATCACTAAACAATATAATTTGTAACAAAAACAAATACAAAAATAATTTTATAAACATAAATGTAAAGAAAATAATAATTAAGAAGCAAAGTCAGGCCACATTATATGTTTAGCAAATGACGACACGCATTTATTACCCATTTTATTAATCTGTACCAATGTAAACGCGGGGGAATTTTCGGGAGACAAACGGCGTGCGTCCTACCTCGAAGACGCCTCGACGGGCTCTGGCGGCTGGCGCGAGCGCTTCAACGGCTAGATTTTGGTAGTTTTTCTTCACAGAGATTAACAATAAAGATATTTTTTATAATTTTTCTTACAATTCGCTAGTAAATAAAAAGCCCTATCTTTTGATATAACTTTGACATGATTTCAAGAAGAAATGGCTTATTGCCACTCACATGAAATATCGATTTAGTGTCATCTTTATGATTTTTTTTTATCGAGAAAATTATGAGTATTCATGTTTCCATCTTTACAAAGCCTTAGAGAATATGTTCAATTTTTATAATAAAAAATATATCGTGTAACTTTTACATATCAGTGGAGATACACTGGATCAAAAAAGCAAAAGTATGGGATAACGTCGCCAATCCGCGTTTACTAATATGTGGGATGTGGACTCGACAATTATTGTCCCGATAGTCGTCTCTGCCCAAGGGTTGATACCGAAGAGCCTCGACCAACATCGTCAAAGGCTTTCAATTGGTCGTTGGGTCAAGAGTCAGATGCAAAAAGCGGTGTTATTAGACACGGCACGCAGTGTGAGGTTTCTCTCTCTGGGGTCCTAACCGCAGGTTGCTTGGGTCCTAGGCCTCGGCATTGGAGGATGGTGTATTTTTATATTATTTAATGATTTTTTTGTAGGTTTAATATTTAAAAATGTACAAGAGCCTTTTAAAATAAAGAGTACTGTATATAATAATACTAGCCCTATATTATACATGTCCAACTGCTGGGCATAGGTCTCAACTGAATGAGAGGTATTAGGCCTTAGTCCACCTTGCTGGCCTAATGCGGGTTGGCAGACTTCACATACCTACGAAAAATCTTATCCAGTTCTCAGGCATGCAGGTTTCCTCACGATGTTTCCTTCAACGTTAAAGCAAGCGACAATTAATGTACGCGTAACGTAGAAAAGTCAAACGTATATGCTCTTGGGGCTGGTTTCGAACCTGCGACTTTCAGTCAGTCCGTACCCCTCCCCGCTGAGCTACCGCTGCTTAATAATCTGGACTAATCAAATAAAATGTAACACAGAAAATTACAAAATAATAAAAGCCTATTGATACTTCCGAAATTAAGTGTTTAAAGCGTTTTTTGGCAGATATTTAAATGGATATTATGGGACAGATTCCTGCAGTCTTCTGTTGCTTGGTTTTCGCATGCGTAAGTTACAATCTATTAACAATCAATTTCAAAAAGGGGAGGTTCGCAATTGATCTATATTTATTTGTTTATTTTAGACAACCAATGGTATACAGTAAAAGTTAAGCTACACGCTAGTGGCCTTATTTATAAACTATCTTAGCACTGCTTAGTTAAAAATAGTCATATTCACATTTCATTTTTTAAATTAAAAAAATGTTTTATACAATAAAAAAATAAACTATAATAACTGATGATTTAATTTTAACAAGTACTTGGAATTTAAAATATTTTAATATAAGCCGTAATTTTGAACACTGAACTAACTCAAATAGTTATTTACACCGTAAAAATATGGCCTTCAATTAACAACCTAGTTGTGTACAATGTTCATTAAATTATATGGAATTCAAATAAACATTACTGAAACTTATAATATTTTTATGGAACTTTTCTGTAAGGGGCTGCCTAAATGGACAAAATTAATTGCCAAGCCTTCACGTGCTTGTCAAGCATACTTGATGGGGTTTCACGCATATTTAAAGCGTTCACGCTCATTAAGATTTTTATTGCGATAGCCATTGCTCTAGGTCAGTTTCCCAGACTTTTTATCTCATAGAACACTTTCAAAATTTAGCTGGTCCACCGCCTGCAGCTATATTTCTACCATATTCCCAAAACTAAACAAAAAATGTGAAGATTGTCACGCCAACTTAGATCCCCGCCGAGTCCCGTGGACCCCTAGGAGTTCACGTGGACCACTTTGGGAACTAAGGCTCTAGGTGAACGACAAACACGCCACTCGCATCCCGTGGCAATGTAACCCTTTCTGTCGCTTACTTAGGACAACAGCACAGAGTGATCCAGCCCTTTTACCACGTTACCCACTAATTTATTTTGCTTGACAAGCTTACAATATAATCTTTATTCAACGCTCACTATAAATCAAGTTCTAAAAACTCCTTCAACACAAACCTCATCACAAGTTGACACCAAAACGCGGCATTTAATCTCATGCGGGGATTTGTTATGCCAGAAATGGACTCGTGTCCAAACTTTACCGAGTGGGCAGTTCAAACATTTGTGCAGTGTGTATTGTTGAACAGAAACAAAGTTTGCCTGTTGTGTGTTGACCTATTTTTACCCTAACTGAACTATAACAAGTACGTACTTATAGGGCTTGAAATGAATGCGGTTTCAAGCGCAATTATCCATGTTTCAGTTGCAACACTCCCGTCTTTGGAATTCAAATTGTAATTGTCGGGCTGTTTCAATACCACTTAACGGTATATTAATATAAATTCCGCAAAATAACAGTATTAAGACGGCAAAAAGATTCCGCTTCTAACGTGCATGACTGTCTTAAAATCCCAAAAATATAAGGTTAACATTTACAGACCCACCACGATTCAGGATCGTAAAGATATGTATGCTCGAAGGTTGGTGGGGTGGGTATGTTTTCCCCGGGATGGACGGCAGCACGAGTGGTTGGCCTCGATGTCCTTCGGTGTGCGGGGGCTTCTGAGCCCCATAAACGGCTTTCCCCGCGAAAACAAAATAAAAAAAAAAGGGTGGGTATTAGGGTGGGTCAAAAAAATCGACTATTTTTTTTTTTACAAGTGCAACGGAAAAATGGGTTCCTAGACACCTTAAAAAAATTCCCACCAAATATGAGCTCTTAATTTTGAAAGGAACATCCTCCGCATCGCAGTTTTTTATTTTTTTTTCAGTCCAATAGAAAAAAATTCATATCTCTCTATTAATTGACTGTACAAAAAAATGTTTCGAATAAATTTTGTAGGAAATTTGATGCTCTACAAAAAAGGTGTCTTATATTTTTTTCGTAAACCTCGCCATTTGAAAGATATAAAGTATTTAATTTTGATTATTTTATGATAAATTTCATTTTTGTTTATCAATTTTATAACTCGACAATAAATGACTTTTACAAAATGCGAAATACCAATTTTTGTTGGAAATTAACTGCTCTATAAAAATGGTTTCCTATGTTTTGGCGATAAAATTAACCGTTTAAAAGATATTCATCATCAAACTTTCATGTGTACGGATCTTAAAAGTTTTTGATTAGATATTCGAAAAATTTCAATTTATGATTTTTAAGAAAATTTACACGAATTTTAGTTGTTATCGATTGAGAAACGTCAAAATATTTTTTAAGTTTTTATTTATGTTTAAGTATATTTGTCTCGATTTAAAAAATAAATTGGACATTATTTATCGCTCGGTTAAATATATATTGATAAAAAAAGCAAAGTTTTCATTATACATTATACAAGACCATAAATTTTGGAAACACTAAAAATGCTGTAGAAATAAATGTATACAAACCAACGACGACATAACGATGAAATAAAAAGTAGGTGTTGCTAGTTCACAATTCAAACAGATGAAATAAAATACGAAACAAAAATTCTCTAGAGATGAAATTTTCCCTAGGATCGTGATTTCTAATGATTAAAACTAAAATGTTTAGAATAATTGAAGAAAAATTTTGATAATTTTGAAAATAAAACTCAAATAATACTTATATTAATGACAAGCAATGAAATTTATAAATTAAATTGAAATTTTTCGAATATCTAATCAAAAACTTTTAAAATCCGTACACATGAAAGTTTGATGATGAATATCTTTTGAACGGTTAATTTTATCGCCAAAACATAGGAAACCATTTTTATAGAGCAGTTAATTTCCAACGAAAATTAGTATTTCGCATTTCGTAATAGTCATTTATTGTCGAGTTATAAAATTCATAAACAAAAATGAAATTTATCATAAAATAATCAAAATTAAATACTTTATATCTTTCAAATGGCGAAGTTTACGAAAAAAATATAAGACACCTTTTTTGTAGAGCATCAAATTTCCTACAAAATTTATTCGAAACATTTTTTTGTACAGTCAATTAATAGAGAGATATGATTTTTTTTCTATTGGACTGAAAAAAAAATAAAAAACTGCGATGCGGAGGATGTTCCTTTCAAAATTAAGAGCTCATATTTGGTGGGATTTTTTTTAAGGTGTCTAGGAACCCATTTTTCCGTTGCACTTGTAAAAAAAAAAATAGTCGATTTTTTTGACCCACCCTAGTGGGTATGCTTGGCGACAGATCGTAGTCCGTAGCGACCCTATTGATTACTTCGTATTTATTGCTATTGAAAACAGCGATATCTCAGTATTGCGGACTGCTAATACGAAAATCACATATTATTATTGTAAACCAGCCCTGATAGCGTGCCTGACTTTTCTAAGTTAGATGTGTATTATTTGTTAATTATTGCTTGCTCTAACAGTGAAGAAAACATCGTGGATACCAGAGAAGTTCTCCACATGAATTTCTAAGGTATGTGAAGACTACCAACCTGAATTAGGCCATCGTGATGGACTCAACTCTAAACCCTCATTCCGTAGAGGTGGGACGTGTATAATACAGAATTAATTTAATTGTTATTATTGCAGTGGAATTAATTCCGAATGTGTCGACAGTGTTGCCTGCCGAAATTTCAACATGCATATTTACATAATATAAAATAAAGTCGCTTCCGCTGTCTTTTCGCTTAAATCTTTTAAACTATTCGACGGACTTTAATGCAATTTTTAGCAATAGATAGAGTCATTCACGAGGAAGGTTTATGTGTATAATACATACATATTTTAGTACAGAAAAGCCGAAATATTCAAAGATTTGTAATGCGATGTCGCAACAAATATATTTTTACCCGTGCGAAGCCGGCGCGGGTCCCTAGTTCATTTATACATAGATATTGTGCTACTACGTTTTACGATATGTTAATTTGTCAGTATAAAGCGTACCTATAAGCAGCTTCTTCGAATAAGTCACTTCTTAAATTTCTGCAAGGTAAATCGTAAGCCTTATAGGTCCTACTATTACTTCAGTATAAAGATCGACTACAAAATAATGACACTTAAGATGAACATAAATCTTTAACAAACAGGTCAAATTTTAAATCAGTAAATTCTTTACTACCTATGAATTTTATTATGACTGAATTGTCTACTAGATACTTACATAATAAGGACGGAATATAAAGAACAATATATATAAAATATACAAAATATAAATATAATACACGAATATAAAATATATACAATATACAGGGTGTCCAGTAATTAATGGATAACCTTGAAATGTCTTATAGCAGAATGAATGGCCGTTCAGAGAAAAATACGAAAAAAAATATAACATAAGTAGTACCTGAGGTACGTATTTTTTTTAAAAAAGTCGTAATTTTTTTGGTTTATTTTACTTTCTGGGACACTACGACCAGAAATGAAGGAAATCCATCGGTTTTTTGGTGTTTTATTATTATACACTAACTATACTAATAGATAGATAGTCAATAGTATGACAAGCTATTGCACTTTTAAAAAAAAATAAACATTCAAAACCATTTCTTTAGAAAAATTAGCAAAATTTTATTTTTAAACAAAGTTTAAACCTCTTGGGTATAAAAAAAATGTATGAATACATGAGTGACCAATTTTTTTTAAATAATGTCGGTTTTAAGTAGATTTTATAATGGTATAATTCATTATTGTATCTACTGTAAATAGCGATTTATTGCTATTAATGTAAGAAAGGAACTAATTTGACCAAATAACAAAAACAATATAATATGAGATACTTTTTAAAATAAAATTGTACTTGTCTAATGAGGTTTATTAAAACTAAGATTTGATGTTGATAAAAGATAAAAATGGCTTATTTAAACAAATTGAAACCAAATTATCAGAAATAAATTAACTTAAATTTAATACTCATAATGTTTAAAATGGTTACTTCATAAGCGTAAAATGTGTCATATGATCTCCATATTTGCTTCCTGCGCGCGCGCGCCATTCCCCCCGTTTTTTGTGTTATGTTAGACAAGAAGGGTCTGAGTTGGCTATGTGCGAGTGAAAGGAACTTAAAGTAAAAAAATCCAACCCTGTCCATCCAACCCAATGGACAAATAATTGGCCCATTTTAATTACCGGGACTCTAACTGGGCAAAGTTATTTGGAATTTCATAAAAATGATCTGCCGACTTTATTAGAGAAGGAGTATCCGAGGAGCTGAGGGAATCGCATTGGTTGCAAAATTACGGCTGCCCTGCGCATTATGCTGTGTCTGTTCGGGAATATTTAAATACAGGGTTGGATTGGTTGGGTTGGTTGGTTGACAGGGTTGGATTTTTTTACTTTAAGTTCCTTTCACTCGCACATAGCCAACTCAGACCCTTCTTGTCTAACATAACACAAAAAATGGGGGGAATGGCACGCGCGCAGGAAGCAAATATGGAGATCATATGACACATTTTACGCTTATGAAGTAACCATTTTAAACATTATGAGTATTAAATTTAAGTTAATTTATTTCTGATAATTTGGTTTCAATTTGTTTAAATTAGCCATTTTTATCTTTTATCAACATCAAATCTTAGTTTTAATAAACCTCATTAGACAAGTACAATTTTATTTTAAAAAGTATCTCATATTATATTGTTTTTGTTATTTGGTCAAATTAGCTCCTTTCTTACATTAATAGCAATAAATCGCTATTTACAGTAGATACAATAATGAATTATACCATTATAAAATCTACTTAAAACCGACATTATTTAAAAAATTTTGGTCACTCATGTATTCATACATTTTTTTTATACCCAAGAGGTTTAAACTATGTTTAAAAATAAAATTTTGCTAATTTTTCTAAAGAAATGGTTTTGAATGTTTATTTTTTTTAAAAAGTGTAATAGCTTGTCATACTATTGACTATCTATCTATTAGTATAGTTAGTGTATAATAATAAAACAACAAAAAACCGATGGATTTCCTTCATTTCTGGTCGTAATGTCCAAGAAAGTAAAATAAACCAAAAAAATTACGACTTTTTAAAAAAAAATACGTACCTCAGGTACTACTTACGTTATATTTTTTTTCGTATTTTTCTCTGAACGGCCATTCGTTCTGCTATAAGACATTTCAAGGTTATCCATTAATTACTGGACACCCTGTATATAAGAAAGGCCGCACACAGCAATCGCTGTATACTCTTCGCATTTAACATATGAATAATTTGCGGTCCTTGAGAGAAAATGTATCGTGAAGCAAATGCTTTCATGCTTTTTAAAGAGGAATGTATGGGCGCATTAATTGCTTGCTTTCGTTGAATTCTTGCTTCATGCTGCTCTGTTGAGCAACCTGCTTTATCTTATACCTGGAATATCACGAAGTGCCATTAAACAAGTTTTTTGATTGGTAGAGCCACGCTGTAGACAGTTTTGTCTACAGCATGAATGGGCTGGCTCGACCGGGTCGTTACCACTGTCTCACAGAAAACCGACGTAAAGTAACGTCTTTGCTGCTGCGTTTCGTACGGTGAGTGAGATATCCGGAAGCCCAAATCTCCTCCCCTTCCCAATCCCTAAATATCCTTTTCCTTTAAGGTCGGCTACGCGCCCATGATTATTCTGGTTATGGGCGTACATGGGCGGTGGAGATCACTTACCACCAGATGACCCACTTGCTCGTTTACCGGCCTATGCAATAAAAAAAACAACAAATAAACAAATGCATAACGTGGTATACCCAGCTATACCCAATAATCATACAGATTATAAACAATCAAGAACATGAATTATGTCACATCATTATGCTTCCGTACCCAAAGAGTGCTAATAAAACCTTATTACTACGTCTACGTCCGACTTGTCTGTGTGTCCGTCTGTCTGTTCTTCCTTCAAAAGCCTCAGTCTGCTAAGCAATAATGTGTAGTCGGCTGAAACTATCACAGAATATGTGTTAATAAGACTCATATTATACTAAGTATCAAATAATAAATTTAAGAAGTATAATTTAAGGGGAGTTCTACGGAACTTTCAATGTGTAAGACCAACTTGTACTCGGCTGGTTTTAATAATTATGCCCCTAAGGTGTAGCCTTGACCGAAACTATACTTTTTCATTAAAACCGGTAACGCACCCATGATTCTTTTGGTATTTTGGGCGTACTTAGGCGGTGGAGATCACTTACCATCAGGTGATCCACTTGCTCATTTTCCGGCCTATGTTATTAAAAAAAACAAATTGCCTTTTTGCATTGGTGGCAAAAATACTCACTCAAGGCTCCAAATATCATTACCTTCTTCATATCAAAAATCTACTAGCTCCAGCCCTTGTCTACAGGTAAAGTAGACGAGAAAGCGACGCAACTCCACGCGATAGCATCGCTAAAGGTGCTACTGGAAGCGACGCGGCCGACGGCGGGCGGCGCTGGTGCCACAGCCGCGCGGCATTCTGCAGCAGCTGCCACTGCCCAGGCTAAGGAGACACCGCTGGACCTGCCCAACGGTGGGCTTGCGGATGTCCAGTTAGATGCGATAGAAGAGGTGAGTAATGTGAAATATAAACTTATTATGCTCTACAATCCCCAATCTTTCGTATCAGCCCTGATAGCGATCACCAATAAAAAAAACCATACACATAGTGTTAAGACCCGCCATAGTCACCCACCTTGTGTTTTATATCCTGGCTCGGCAAAGTGAGTACATAGTACCTGATGTTAAGTGCAGTGCAGTTCCAGTCAGTGGTCTTGACTGTCGACCGTCAATAGACACTGAGCCTCTCAATGGTCGGCAGAATCATGCCGGCCTGAAGTGTGGGTCGCGTTCCGGAATCAGCCAGTGTATCTCCGGTTCTCTTACCCTCTCTTCCTATACCTATCCAATCCCTTAATCCTTCCCCGTAAAGACCCCTGTGGTCATCCCAAGGGCCGAAAAAACCCCAATCCTTAATCTCTATGAGATAAGTCCTGGTAGAAAGGAATTGGCCACCTGGGTAGGCTCACCAAGACGTTTCAATTAGAAAAATATGTCAAATTTTTTGCTGGTGGGAGGATACTTGTATCCGACCGGATAGCGACCACCATACACTGGTGCTAAAACCTGCCATAGTGGCCCACCTTGTGTGGGTCGCGTTCCAGGGTCAGCCAGTGTATATCCGGTTCTCCCTAGGGGCTTGCCCCCTGATCCTAACCCTTTTCCCATCCCTTTTCCTTCCCCTCCTCCTTGGCCATTTGGCAGGCCGGCATGATCTTGCCGACCAACGATGGACACATTGTTTATCGTTGGTCGACACTATTCTTGGATTACACTACACTTACCATCAGGTGTAGCGTAGTCACTTTGCCGTGCCAGGATAAAAAAAAAAAATGTATGCCATAAACTATCCTTTCCCTCTCTTTCTCGTATATCTCTCTCATGGTTGCCTGTAAGATTTATTGATAAGATTGCCTTCAGCGATACAACGGTGAATTGTACTTATTTTACTTTAACTGTTACTATGTATGTTCTGCTATACAACAAAGACAAAAAGAAAGTTCTCCATGGCACTGGGCCATGCTCATCGTCCTGAGATATAAGATTTAAAGGTTTAAAATGGCCAGATACTTATCTGGCTTTAACGTTCTTATGTTAAGGCACATACTGCCCAGTAATTTCACTGGTTTCAATGTCCTTCAAACCGAAACACGACAGTGCTTACACACTGTTGCTTGGCGGCAGAAATAGACAAAGCGGTGGTAACAACCCAAACGGTCTCTCGCATAAGAGGGCCCTACCACCTTGTAAACCACCTTGTTGTCTCGGTGTCATCCGGACTCTATGGCTATTCTTTCAACGGTAGGCAGCAACTTTGCTGTGCTTGCGGTGTATCTATCAAAGCAATAAAAAAATAACGAGAGATCATTCCAGTGATTTTAGTATCTCAGAATATAGTTCCTATATACTCAGGATTGCTTTATATACTGTAACAATGTAGCCTTCGAGCAACTGCGTGGCTATCCATTGTTCTGCACGGGAAATGGTAAAAGTGGTGCCGAGTGAGTGATGGCGACGATGGATAGAAATAACGATAATACTCAGCCAATGACTAAAGAAACCATTATCGTAACGTTATTCAAGATACCTACCCGTTTACTTGATTCAGTGAGTGATTAATCTAAGCGTTCTTCGTTAATTAGGTCGCGTTATTGATCTAGTGGTAGTGAAGTTAAGTTGAGACGTAGATCCTGGATTTTCAATCCAGGTTGGGTAGCTATCAGTTGTTGTGTATTTTGATTTGAAACATCATCGGAGGTCTTGGAGATGATTAGGATTTGTGCCCGAAATGGCGAGTGTCTGGTCACTTATGTGCTATAGTATAATCTTTAGATGGAAATGTATATCTGCCTATCTCATATCTGCAATCGAAGTGTTAATTAGATCTTTTGATTAACAGACACTGGTAACCAAGTAAATGCGTCAGCTGATGGTAGGTGATATACACTATATAAACAACCACATTATCGGATGAATAAAGGATGCATTACCGACTTTAAAGTAAGGGAATGAGGAAGGAGGAGAGATTAGTCACATAGAAAACTCATTCACCGTACGAAATTCGACAGCAAGCTGCCATTCCACTGTAATATGTTACTACCCCATTACAGATTACAGCGTGACTGTACCATTTAAATCCTAGATAAAGTACAAAAAATTACAAAAATATCAGCTGCTAAAAGTATACATGTTATATCCACACCGGTTTGAAGGTTGAAACGACACGAAAAAGATTACCGTCGATCTACGAGACTTTGAGTAATTGCGACGAAAAGAATCCAATTTAGATTCCACGTCGGAACCGATCCGACGTATCGATGTACAAATGACATCTTGTAAGGTTTAGTTCGCGTTAATATAGAGGGAAGAGATTGAACAGATTATATTCTAGTGACGTGAGGATAAGACTCGTGTCTCTTCTACTGTCTGAAGAGGAGTTAATAGGACACTTGACAGTTGACTGACTTGAAAGAAAGAAAGAAAGAAACGTTTATTGTCAACACGAAAACATGCAATTTAAACATGATGTACAATTTTAATAATAAGTATATAGTTAGCCTAAATAAGTTGCACGTCCTCACGAAGGTGGCATGCTGAGCATAATGCTGTGTTGTGGCGAACCACAAGACAACGCTGATTAACAGCAGCCACCTTTCTATTTGCAGCCACTTGAACATTTGACTACTCGACTGTCACGCCTATCTCCGTAAGCGTAGGCAGAGGTGGAACTAGTATTGTCGCCACGGTACACTGCACTGATGATGAGAATTACATATCATGTTGGGATAAGGGTCGGACTTATCACCATACTAGATACAAATTCCAAACCCGGGCAAATCATCAGCGATTATTTGAATTGAAAACTCAAAGTCAATTTGTGATTACCCGATCTAGGATTTGAATTCAGAACCTTACGGTTTCTCAAGTAATGCAACTCGCACTAGATACAGAGACTATTTCTATATTATGAAGATACTACCAGAAAAAACATAACCAAAAAGTACCAATTGGACCCTGATAATATGCCGACGCCGTTCATCTGTCTCTCCTACGTTTAAAGGCCTTTTATCTTTAGAAGCGTAATAGATAGGCTGGCAGAAATTTTCACAAAATATATGATTTCAACGTATCCCCGAAATAAAGAAGAAAATACAGTTTTAAAAAAACATCAACGAAATAAAATACAAAATATTAACATCTCCATCGAATGCTAACTCACCGAGGTATTATATAAATGTCGAAGACAGCACCCTCGTCAGATGTCACACTCGATACAACGATACTTCAGACTCAATGTCGCATCAAGCTCCACTGGCGAGAGGATAAAACCTTTTTATCATATAATATGTTGGGCAATTGTTACAAACACTTTTATTGGTAGGTAATACGATTCGTGTATGAAATAATTTGCAATATTATTATAACCTTCTGATAAACCTTTACCCGCATTTCAGCATCAGCCAATGTGTATTTAGTTTATACTGAATGGACATTAGTTAATTTACCCAATTCTTTTCTCTGCCGCATGGCGTTTTTGACGCAGTAGCATCGGCCAGAATATTTAATCACTTAGTTTAATCACTCAAAGATATCATTAAAGTTAAGTAATTTCTTATAATTCGATTAATTCTCAGCGATGTCAATCGAGATGTTTTTCTATACTCAGTAATAGTATAGTAACTCATCATTTGCTGTATATCCAAAGGCAGCATGACACTGAAATTGAGGTAATTAATATTTTGTTATTTTTAACATTCATATTCGAGCACGTCGTATTCGTTATCGTGAATTGTAACAAAAACTTTATTACATGGTAGAGCTGCGCTGTTGACAATTTTATCCACATGAGAGGGAACGGGTGTGTACCACCTCATAGAAAATCGTCTTGAAATAGCAGCTTCCTGTTGCGTTTCGTACGGCAAGTGAGATTTCCGGTGGCACGAATCGGCCCCCTCTCATTCTCCTCCTCTCCTTATCTTTCTCTCCTTCCTTTAATTGAGAACAGCAACACATCCATACTTCTGGTATTGTAGATGTTCATAGATTACTTAATATCAGGTGCCTCACCTGCTTATTTGCCGGCCTCGGCAATAAAAAAAGTATATTGCAGTATATGAAGTATGAAATTTTCTGTCCTCAGATAGGGGACTTGGAGGATGACACGACACCGCTGGACATGTCGTGGCCCTCAGGGTTCCGCAAGCGAATCACATATTTGTTGGTCGCACCAATTGTCTTCCCACTTTGGATCACCCTCCCGGACACACGGACTCCGAGAGGTGAGGATGCACTAGGAATTTTTCTTGTATTTTTTTATAGTCTTCGTGACGTAACGGGCGAGTAGCCGGCTGTGAAACGAGAGGCCGCGGGTTCGATCCCCACGCGGAAACAAATGTTTGTGTGATCCACAAATATCTGTTTCGGCGTCTAGGTTTTGTCACACCGAAAGTCTCTCGTAGTTCCTGATACTCACGACACAAGGTTCGTATCTTACTGTGGGGTCAGGACTATTGGTATGACTGTTGGGTATATTTATTTATTTATTGTATCATAAAAAAGTATCATCTATAGTAATCTAAGTATAATCTACATTTGGATAGATTTTGAATCGAGTTGATTTCTTTTTTGATGTCGGTTAAACGACTTTAACTTAAAACAAACCTTTTTATTTCCAGGGAAGGGTCTATTTCCTATAACGTTTGTAGGGTCTATAGTATGGATAGCGTTTTTCTCGTACCTGATGGTGTGGTGGGCGAACGTGGCGGGGGCCACGGCGTACGTGCCTCCCGAGGTGATGGGCCTCACGCTCCTGGCTGCGGGGACCTCGGTGCCTGACCTCATCACCTCAGTGATCGTCGCCAGGAAAGGCTTCGGTGACATGGCCGTCTCCAGTTCGGTCGGCAGCAATATTTTTGATGTTACTGTTGGGTGAGTATATACTTTATTATCAATTGCCTTTTTGGTAAAGAAGCAGTGAACTGGAAGTCCATTTCTAGATGAGGCAACCACAATTCGAAATTTGGAAAAGGATCTAATCCACACCATGCCAATAGGGTATTGGACTTGATTGTTTATATTATATTAATCCATAAACAACATTCCCCAAGATATATCTATAATCGAAAAAAATCTATAAATAAAGTTAAAAATAAAGAACGTAGAAGCGATTTAAATCTGAATGAAAGGGTAATTGACAAATTACCGAAAAAGGATGCATAACATGGCATGTTACGTCACAAGCCAGGTCACGCGATAACGATGCACGCATGCGAGGGAAATAATGAGTTTTTCCACAACGCGCCCACCTTTGCTCGTACCAATATTTAAAACACTATTATTATTATTATGTATTGTCAGTTGCATTTAATATAATGTAAAAAATTAGACGTATAGAGGCTATCCCGCCCACACACCCGCCACTGTAACTCCTGGATTATCATAATCTTGACCTACGATATCTAAGCAAAGTCCGTGACCCTAGTCTATATCTTTACATAGTATAAAATGAAGTCGCTTCCGTTGTCTGTTCGCTTAGATCTTTTAAACTATTCAACGGATTTTAATGCAATTTTTAGCAATAGATAGAATGATCCATGAGGAAGATTTATATGTATAATACATACATATTATAGTTCAGAAAAGCCGAAAAATTTAAAGATTTGTAATGTGATATCGTAACAAATATTTTTACCCGTGCGAAGCCGAAGGCGAAGGGTCGCTAGTACTGTAATAAGTATAACACAATTGTCACGACCCAGTAACCAAATCCAACACCGAGCCCTTCAACCGTGACCTTCAAGGTCCGTATGACCTTTGGCCTAGGCTGGCTAACACCTGGCGCCCGATACTACACTACAAAGGTTATTGAAATGTAAATTTTTATTATGTCGGCATGCGGTCTAAAGAGGTCTATATCTTTTCACAAACATTCGGATAGCGACGACCGTACACATGGTGTTAAAACCTGCCATAGTGATCCACACGCCTTGTGTGGGTTGCGTTCCAGGATCAGCCAGTGTATATCCGGTTCTCCAGAGGGGCTTGCGACATGACTTGAAAGTTGGTTGCGGCGGGTATAAGGGTACATTCTTGTATTACTGTGCCTGCATAGGTCATCCGCATGTCGCAGGCCCCTCGATTTCTCTCCAGAGGGGCTTGCGACATGACTTGAAAGTTGGTTGCGGCGGGTATAGGTGTACATCCTTGTATTACTGTGCCTGCATAGGTCATCCGCATGTCGCAGGCCCCTCCATTTCTCCGAAGAGGGAAGAAGTATTTATACAGGCCGGCATAACTCTGGTGACCACTCTGGTGAAACTCATTGTATATTTGTTTAAAGTAAAAGGTAGAAAAGGCCAATACGGTGTACGTTAAAAAGCCCACGACGTTAAACAAGAAACATCTAAATATAATATATAAAACTCAAAGGTGACTGACTGACATAGTGATCTATCAACGCACAGCCCAAACCACTGGAGGGATCGGGCTGAAATTTGGCATGCAGGTAGATGTTATGACGTAGACATCCGCTAAGAAAGGATTTTGATAAATTCTACCCCCAAGGGGATAAAATAGGGGATGAAAGTTTGTATGAAACTTTCGCAATTTTAAATGTTCACGCGGGCGAAGCCGCGAGCAAAAGCTAGTTATGTTTATAAGCTTATTCCTCTAAGACTGCGATGTGGCTTAACAATACCGAACATGTGGTAATAGCGTGATCCCAAACTAGATGTCCCCTCTCTGGTGCCTGTCGCCAACTAGAACGACGTTCCACAAAGAAATTACGGTAAATGTGTAGATAAAGGCTACACATTAAATTAATAATGTTATACGGTATTCTGCCATCGTTTACTGTATACCCAATATTAATCACATTGGTTTATGGAAAAAATAATACTGACTGATATAGAATTGTCTATAGATATCTCGCATACTCCAAAAATACTACTGTTGCATATTGGTAATGTCTATATAATTCTATAGATGTATATATTTCTATAGGTCTTGCAATTTCAGTTGGCCGATAGCGACAAAGGCACCGACTCCAAAGAGACCTGAAATTATTATTTTTCACATTTCAGTGTTTATTTTATTAAATCGGTTTTTAAGTTTTGTTAAAACTAAGTTTATTCTTCAATTTTCGGTTTTAAGTAAATCTATGGTATGTAAAATCAAACTCAATATCATAATGGCGACGACTGAGCTGTTGTCCTTTGAGGAGTTTATTTTTTTACTCCATACTCCATCAGATCTTAAATTTATATGGGACCACATGGCAGCTAAACTCTATGGAATGATTTTTTCTGTCAACATCGTTCCACAGTTGACAGAAAAATCTATGTACATACGTAAAAGAAGCAAAAAAAAACCGAATTGAGAACCCCTTTTTTTAAATCAGTTAAGCATCGTTCATAAGAAGTGGTTCACGAAATCCACAAATTTTAGCGTATTGTTAGTACGGAAAATAAATAAAACAAACTTGAACTACTGCTTATTACGAGTTGTTTTGAGGTTAAGTACTTGAATAAGTTGAAACCAGGCCGCGATTATGTATATAACAAGGCCATCCCAGTTATCTAGGTGGTAGTTCCGGCGTATTCGTGAGGCCGTCTGATTAGCTACTACCACGTTGTCTACAACAAGCACATTGGTCTTGTCAAGCATCAACATGTAAGTAATGTCTTCCTGATTGAGCGACTTTGAAGCTAGTGAAATTAAGAGACTTACATCTCGGTGTCACGAGCAAAGATCATTGTCATTAATTTTGTTGTTCAAAGTTAAGCTTCTGTTTCTGGGCAGGCGTGACGCTTAGCATCACGCCAACAGCTTGTCTCATCCTTCAGGCTAATTAAAAAATGAACACCTTCATGTGTTGATTGATCCCCTGATATACGATAACAATAGGTAATACTAATAATATGTCCATAAAGATCCCTACCTACCTAAGGACGGTAAACTGATCATTTTTCATTTTTTATATGTGAATGCGACTGCCATGTATGTCGGGTATACTCAACGCTATTTCCTTTAAAGGCCAATCCAGGAGTTTCTGTACATTACAGTTGCATAATTCTGGAAAATCAATGTCTGGATATTAAAAGAGGCTATAACTCATGAGTTTGTTTCGGCATTTCTTATCATGGCTAGCCACGAAATGCCGATAAAAATAAAAATGTAATCTAGTATAAAAAATATTGACATGTAAAAGTGATATTTATGATCCAATTTACAGAATAAATGATTTGATTTGGTCTTATACGCTAGTCATTAACTGAACATGTCGTGTAAACTTGGTCTAAACAGGGCTTAAAAAAATACCAATAAGGCTCAAATTTAATGACGCTTCATCAAATTTAAAAAATCCTTCAATGTTCAGCATTACTTCATATATAGTTAAACTCAAATATAACTTTAAAACCCAGGGCTTACAGCTTACTTACTTTTGGAGCATAGCCAAGATTGTCTTTGCAACGTCTCCTCTGAATATTGGTAAGGTACGGTTATTGCAGCCAAAATCGTCTCAATATACCTTACTCTAACATAATATTCTCAAAAGCATTTTTGAGCGTATTAGCTCTATTGATTTTTTACTTAGTGCTATTTCTAGATCAGTAACTTCTAATATATCAGTGATTACACTGTATCTCATGACAAGCACAGTGCAGTCAACATATAATGTCAACCGTTTAAAGACATTGATCTCTCAACGGTCAGCAGACTTATGCTGCCGTGAAATAACTGGATATACAATCTTGCCTTTATGCATCTCTGCTCGTCATTGAGGTTTGCGTCACTTAGTTAAAATTGTGATTTGAATAATGCTGAGTATCCTCACTCTATTTCTGCTTAAATTTAGAATTGAGTATTTGGAAAGTATGTAATTAGTTTGCTCCGCCATCACATGTTTGAGACCAAGTTTATGATGATATGTACAATCTCTGTCTTTCAGTTATATTAACTAGGTTCATCTAGAGCACTTGGAATCCAGACTTGTTACTACAAAGTAAACAAATTGACCAATTATCTACAAACCCAAAGAACTTGCTAGAGGCAAAGACGAAGAATAAAAAAAAGTAATTTTTGGGCAACATTGTTACTTACCGCTATCGATTATCTGCTATAAAAATACAGATATATGGAGTCATTTAGGTCGTGGTTAGCATGATTTTGGTTAGAACGAACAGGATTACGCATTACATTTGGATTCTTCAACATTTTCCTAAGTTCGACTGGTCGACCTGGGTATTTTACTTCTTACTTATACTATACTACTTACTGATTAATTAGCCGTCTTCATTACATATTCACATTTTTCTTTTATTTTATATTACCAACTCTGTTCTGCTTATGTTTTGAAAGCCTGTACAACAAACTACCCCATAAATCTTGTGAAACGTGTTCTGGATGCGTCGTGATTAACAAAAAATCTTATATCAAAAAACATAAAGTCGTATTTCCTGCAACTCGTGTTGATAGTTGGCAATATATCACGAGAATGAAGGAAATAAAAGCTTATACATTTTGTTTGTAAAATTTTGAGTCTTTGTTAGATATCTGCATTAATGCTATGGTCATTAAAGAATAGAACATGAACATTATTTTAATGTTCCTAATGAGGAAGATGACATTTAGCGTAATTGAAGATTTACACTGCACCGCAAGCTTACATTTTGAAGAGTATTATAGTAACTTTGAAGATGTTAATGTTAGCTAGTTAGGTAGGTAATTAATACTTCTTAAAAAACCTTCTCTTTACCACTTCATTATTATAATCCCAATAGTTCACAATACAGTACATTGTACAAGCTCTACACAGAGACAATGTTATACTCGTAATTACAGAATAATTCACGTCGTATATCTTATCTCTCTCTATATGTTAAGTCGATAATACTAAATATTATGTATGTTTAGCAAACTAGTACTTTTTATATGATGAATCAAAGCCAAACATCTTATAATTCGTGATAAGATTCAAAATAACTAAGTAACTATAAATAAATAATAAATAAATACTAATAAATAAATAAGTAACTTCAAAATTCTAAGAAAGACCTGAGAATTGTACCAAACCTAATACAATTTCACAAAGTATTGTTAAATGTATATAAGGTTTCCGTAGTTTCGTTTATAAAAGCTACAAAAGATAAGCTCTTTCTCACCTTATTCAGGCTTTAACAGATATTGTCTTGCATTCTGCGAGTGCAGCACGATCGATAACCAAAACTCGCAAGAAAGCAACTTTAGTCCATTTGAATAGAATTCAGAATTGTTTGGCATCTCTACTTTGTAGTTCGAGCAGCGAAGATTTGATATAAACTCCGACAATGAGATTTGAAAATATTTCTCAAAACTCAATAGTAGTTTGCTGACTCTAAACTTTACCCAATAAAACATTTAACAACGTACATACAGAATTTATAGGAAATAAGTTTTAAATATATAATATCGGTTGTATTACTACTAGTCATACTATTTCAGAATGTAAGCTATTCGTTTCTAGTAGAGGGATATAATTTATATGTACCCGACTGAATAGCAACCAACGTTAATTTGGTCAGAATCTTACTGTATAGGCTCGTTGTGGCAAGTCCCTTTTCATAGCCAATATTGTTACATCAACTTGCATAATCCTGGCGCCCTTCGATAAATACAATACCTCTCATAATTTTAGCGGTTCTGCGGTCAGTCCTTACTATCATGTACTGTAAACGATGTGTAACATCGCAGGACACGTAGTAGTTGTGACTAATTCAGCTTAAATATCAACCTAACGCTGATGATAACAATGAATAAGGATTTGTAGGGAATAACATTCAGTCCAAATATGTTAAACGTTACTATAAAGCTGAATTAACAGTCAATAATGGAGTATAGAAAATTGGTAAGAGTAATGTTAGAGGATATAGAATATAGCCCAGTGGTACTCCGACAGAAGTGGTATATTGTGATGAAAATTTACCGCAAATTCAAACTCATTGCCGGCTTTGACAAATCCACTTACCCAAATAACACTTAAATCTAAGGATTTAAAACACGGTTCGTGTTCAAACATATTTAATCACAAACGATACACATCTAAGGAAGCTTGACATAATGCCGGCGTAACCCACTTAGCCATCGGTGTGACCTTACACCCTGTAATTCGACAACCCCTACCAAAGAAGGGGTGCGAACTAACGATAAAAAATACTTTGATATTTATCGATGTAATTTGGCGCAAGACCTCGACCCCAATATCGGGTCAAATGAATGCCAACATAAAAATATTAATATCCCGTAAACTAAGTTTTACGATGCACATAATTGAATCTTTTATGAGCTGTTGTAATTTTTGTATGGTATTGCTGTACGCTGTAAGTCCTTACTGGGATGAAGAAATAGCTCAAAGCGTATTTTATTATCATGTATAAGGAAAAATAATTTATGTTTATTGATTTTTGTTAAAACCTGTCTATTGTTAAATACTCAGTAGGTAAACGAGAGAACAGCACTGAGTTTTAACTTTGCTCAGAACAAATTGAGTAAATATTTAGCTGTATCCTTCATCTATAAATTATTTTAATTTTCTTTTTTAAATCTGTTCCAGCCTACCTCTACCGTGGCTTCTATACGGGCTAATAAATGGCGAGCCAGTGCGGGTCAACTCGAAAGGCATGGTGTGCAGCATTGTACTCCTGTTTGCCATGCTCCTCTTCGTCATCCTCAGCATAGCCTGTTTCAGGTGGAAGATGAACAAGGGACTCGGTTTCACCATGTTCTTACTCTACTTCGTCTTCGTCGCGGTCAGCTTAGCCCTGGAATACGGTTACCTTCATTGTCCAAGCGAATAGAATCGTCCATTTTACTGAAGGTATAACTTTATGAATGGACAATTGGGAAACGGGTGTAATTGGTTCAGTTGTGTTGACTTTTTATTTTAGGTGTCGAGCGCACAACAAACGTACAAAATAAATCAGTGCCGGTTGCGAAAGATGAGCTTTCACGGACATACAACGAAATAAACAGAATTCCTTAAAATAACTAGTCAACGTGATGTGAAATATGTTCAAATCAATAATAAATCTAGCAATACCAAGCCTGTTATAAGTGTAATTAATAAAGTTAAAGGGTAGAATAATTTTAGTGTATCGTTAATTTACGTTTGTGATGTTTCAGTTCGGTTTAATGTCCTAGCACAAACAGTTATAATGATTGCTCAAAACTGATTTATGTTGTGATTCCTTTGCTACATAGATTACTTTAGATATGTACGAATAACGCTTGTAATAGAAGTCCTGTGGATGGTACGATATTGGAAATAAGTAAGCGAACCAGACTATTTTGATAAGTCATTCGTATTTAGTAATAGTCGAAGCTTCAATCGTTTAATTTTGATTGAGGTGCGTTATGATAAATTTAAGAAGTGTTGGAAATATTTAATTTTAGATTGTTTTGTGTATTTAATGATGTTGCGGCTGGTGAAGGCAACCTTTGAAACGTAGTGGGATGATTTTCGTTCCTACAAGAATTTGAATGCCGACATTAACAATGAGAAGTCAAGATCGGATGGGTGAATATAATCCCACCTCGGATAAATGATAGTATGTGCCTATATTATATAATTTGAGATTGGATGATTAGTAGACGTGAATGTCCCAAAATTCTTAAATTTGACAAAACGCCATAGATTTCATGTTTTATAAAAGATGATACGATTGTATCATATATTTAAATGTTTAGCCATCACATAGATGTAGATATATGAATGTTAGTTGTTCTTACGATGGCGCTTATATGCTAAGTTGTAATGTGATTTTTATAATATACGGGTCGGTTGAGTGTTGTAAATAATCCAATACATTTTGTTGGTATTCATTTTTTTCTGTTACTGATGAGTTTACGTATGATAGATCGATGTTTGCCCATGTTGTTGTCATTGCACAAACGGTTAGTCGTAATTGTGTTGTATATACACATGTAGGACATTAAGGTGACACAAAATGATCGAGACATGTGCGGAACCAAGATATAAGTTGATAATATTCGAACCAAAGGAGGTGCAAATAAAAAAATATTGTCTTTGGTCTTCGAATGTATGGTTCTTGACCTAATAAAATAGATGAGGCTTGAGAATGTTACTGATGGGCGCTTATGTCTTCACATATATTTGTTTGTCATGATATTGGAAGTACTAACAACTTAGGCATATTTTATTTGCGTAAGTAATAATTGTTAAATCCCATAATTGTTTCTGAGCTTCACTCTCAATCGGGAAGCGTCCGGTATTATACTACTGATGATAAACCACCCGCCATAACGTGGTTTTATCTTCTTTAATTATGTCTACTTTGTTAAAATGTTCAAATACGGTGTTTTTATACACCTACAAACTCAATTTTCTATAATTTAAATGTAACTTGTTTCAATTTAACTTTAAATACAAAATAAATAATTGTTTACTTCCTAAATTGCGCAGTAGTGTAAGGTAGGGCATTATTATAAAACATTGTAAGCATATAACCATTTTTTATTTATATCAGGCACAAATATTATGCGAAAACGAAACATGCCTAATCGGCTATTACATTTGTACGCTATGAGGAGTGATGAGTATGCTAAAATTAATTCAGCGACTGAAAAATATAACCAGGAATATACGAACCAGTCTAGACCGCTTTTTATAATTGCGACTACTGAAATAAATACTGTGTGGGATGCATTGTTACCTGACAATTCAGAGTCGCTTGTGTCCATAGGCCGCTTGTAAACAATAAATTGTACTAAATTTTATGGCCTTAAACTGAATGTTGTAGTATTTAAACTATCAAATACTAAATATGAAGCTTCAGTCGTAAAGTATTGGAAATAGATATAAGTTAATATTAAACATACTTTAACAGTTTTAACATTTTTTCGTACGTGTCTCGTTCCAACTGTAGCGCGATTAGTCATTACATTTACGATATATTAATATCCATGTTTCGTGATATAAAAATATAAATCTTCCACATCTATAATCATTGAATTTATCACAAATAGTCAATTCTTAATGTAACGTCGTAATCGTTTGTGAATTTTAAAGGCACGGTTGGTACAAGTTCAAAAATAATGGTAACTAATGAAGTAACATCTCGAAAACCGTCCATAACAGTGTCGTGGCCTCATATGACTGATGTTCCAGGCTTTAAATCACTGTCCAGACCCCTAGCTGTAGATTCTCGTGAGGCTTCAACTATAACCTTTAAATAATTACATCCAAATAAAATTTCTTCCATTTATCTAATCAAACTTAATATAAACCTATATTATTTAAGGTGTTCTAATACTAGAGCCCATTAAAGCTAGGGGCCGACGCATACATGTCACGACACTGGCCTATATTTTCGTTATCGAGTAAAGCTTGCGCATTATTTTCCTCCATGTCACGACGAAAAATTGGACGTAAAACTCAATTGTTATTATCCCAAATTTTACATTTACAACCCGCCTATTTAACATAGCAATAAATAGAGTAGACATAGATAGTTAAAATATTTTTAAAAGTTAAGCTTTAATGGACGTTCCACGATTTCAACTTTGTATAAGGTGTCGATACCACTGCATGCGATCAGTTCAGAAATCTATATGCTGCGTTTCTTTGCTGTATCTGATCGCTAAGGTCTATTACTTTTATGAGAGTAAAACTCTATACCGTCGCAAACTTACAGTGACTAGTGAGTACGTGGAACTCTGAAATCGGAATTCTAATGCTCGTGGAAGACCGACGTCTAACAGCGACATGAATACGTCATTTGACGAACGCGCACAAACATTTTTTCATGCATATGAAAATGCTTTATACATTAAATCATATAATATGAAGAAATCATTTTATGATCATTCGCAAATGCATGTCGACGCCCAGAAACAACTGCATGTGACAGGAATTGAATATTATGTTGGATGTAGTCGTCTTCCACAAGGCTGTGTTCTGGTTTTAAGGATATTGAAGCTAGTTACAGTACTGAGCATTATGAGGCAATATATTAAGTCTCGGAAGAATGACCTCAGTGCATTACCATGCAGTACTTTGAATTACTATTATTGATTTGTGTTGCTAAGTTTAGGCATCCACATGGGTGATGTTTTAGTCTTCTCATTAAGGCTAATTAAAACATAGGCCAATGTAGATTAGTAATCTAATAAAATCGTATGCAGCTAGATTTTTTAAAAACATATTTAAAGGCAGTTGTAATTCTGATGGTTTTATAGCTCGTGCGAACTGATCAGCAAGAACTTTGGACGTGGTGATCAAAACAGTATTTTTATCGACTCTATAGCCACTATAGTATAGCAGATAAGAGCATGGGTGGCACATGAAAAGACAATTACAATTGATTACCCTACGGGCTTGGTATGATAGCTCCTTAGGGGATATGTTTCAGAGTAAGCCAAAAAGTTAATCTTCTTCCACTTGCACTTATCCCACTCGCAGTGGAATCGGCGCAACATGCTTTATATCACATGTTACAGAAGTAAGTAAGCCAAATAGTTAATGTTGTATGGAAATAATTTTTTATTCCTAAGTTCAAAAATTCTATTACATACATTTCGTCAAAATATTATAGTGGATCTGTGGATGAAAATAGATATAAATTGTCTCATCTCAACAGAGAAATAGATATCCGCTGTTGTATCTAATCTTTGATCTTCCAAAAATCCTGTATATGGAGTTGTTTCTGAAGCGTACGCAATAGGGACTACAAAAATAACATATCTAGTAGATACAACACATGTTAGATCATAATCTGTGATAAGGGCATGCTTATGACATATATTTATAATGTATTCAAACATCTACATAAAGACTACGCGATCTTCAAATCTATTCGCATTATCTTTCCTTTTCTAATATAATGTGAGTGAAAGAGAATAAAATAAACGATTAGGCCTAGTAAACGCTGAATACAATAAATTTCATGTCTCTTATGTACATAAGCTAGGATTTGATTAAATCTGTAGTTCGCATAGCGATCAAGTATTTTGATTTTCTCAGCATGATAATTTTGACAGTTTGCAAATTTACATTATGTACCATTTAGATGCGGTCATTTATTGTGACCATTCATTAAGCCAGGATATTGAGCCAGTCACACAATCCATTGATTTGAACTGCCTGTATAATGCCAATAATGAAATTGTTAATGGATTTAGGATTGTCTCAATAGATCGGCGTCTTCAGTCATGTAAATCGTCCGGTAAACGTTGACTTTGGACTATTCGAATCGGATGTCAATATGAACCTGTCAAAATTATCATGACAGAGCTCTAGTTTATTGGATTACAAAAGCCTTGGAATCAGAAACTTTTCTATAATCCGTTTCTATACATTTAAATATTTACCCGTAACGAAGTGGACTGTATCTATTTAAATACTGTGTGGAATATTCATTTGCATTTATAAATTCAGTATAGGTATTTGTAAATCGAAGTAGTGTAACGGAAGCACCAATTACATAAACTTTACTTACGTATCGGCTATAATCGCTAACTTTGTACGCTAATTATACTATTAACTAGACATTTCTTAACTCTCGAATGTATGTAGACTTTGTAAATTATCATCCTTCCATAGTAACGTTTCTAGATACTCTATTAGTATTTAAGCGGGATCGGATTCAGTAATTAAGGAGAGAGGGGTGATTTAAATGGGTCTCTCGAATACTTCATTTGTGTCCCTCTATATCCCTTCTAGATTCACGCCTGTCGTGTTATATTCGGTTCTTTAATGTGTGGTACGGACCGTCGTGTCGTTTCTCTTCCATTAAAAGTATTCGACAATATACAAAACTTAAAAACAATGTAAACGTAGTATACTATAAAACGCGCCTTAACTTATTCACTAGATAGTACAAGTATTATTGTCAAACAATTTGAATTCGCAATGACGGCACAGCGGAATGTATCACGCGACTTTACCTATCATATCAGTCATTGGTGTGTGCGGCGTGTAAGCAAGGCACGTCATGTAGATACATGATGTATCTACGAGTTAGATTATGCACAAGTAATCCGTACCTAAATATATATGATGAGCAAGTACGAAAGACAACACATACTGTGTGTACAAGATGTTGAAAACTTGTAGATAAGTAACAAGGGTGTCTATTAGCCGTATATTGTAGATATGTTTTGTAAAAGTGTGCGAGTATCTACAGTCAGGCAAAATGCAAATACTTGATTCGTGCCGCATACACCATGTGCATGTCATGACACGTAGACACATTAAAAATTGCATTTGTTCAGTACCAAATAGCACAAGCCGAGCTAGATTCCATTAAAATATTTCCAAATTTGTTATTATTAGAATATGTAAGAGTTATATACTTATTCCATCGGTACATCAACTATTATGTACCGAGTAACACAATATCCTTTACTTCTTCGTAGTTTAAGTCTAGGCTTAAATGCTATCATTAAAATTAAAAATGTTTATGAACAAAAAAATAAATAATATGATATCCAGGTAGACATTGTTATTAGAGTGATGGTTTTTATATATAAAAAATATAAATTAAAATGTATGGCAAATAATTTCCCATTTCATTTTTTCCGGTGCATGCGTGACATGAACACCACATGGACAATTTATGAATAAGTGATTTCAAAGTTATTTCTTCTTTCTTCTTCTATTGCTGTGCCGGGAAAAATGAAATGTTTTCTAGCCAACGACTCCGTTTCTAGCTGACATGTCTCGATTCTACGGGATCCTCTATTCAAAATAAAGTTATTGAATTGTTCTTTATTCAAACAAACTTTAATATCATAACCATAAAGATTAAATACTATAATTAGGGGCCTATTCCACCACTAGCTGATAAAGTTATCGACAGCCTATCCTCAACTAGGGACAGACAGCATTCAAATATCTGTTTCATAAGTGCCAAGTCAATTTTAACAGACAAGACAGATCTGTCAGGCAGATTTATCTGACAGATATTTTATCTAATAGATATATATATCAGCCACATATTAGCAAGTTTTGAAGTAGGCCCTTAATTTTTCAACAGTTAATTTTATATTGCATTATCGATAGATTACAAAAATCGCCGAAATTGAGAGGACAGCGTAGGTTGTTAATAGTGATATTACAAAATAAGAAGAAAATGTTATTAATTTGAAAAAAGCCGTAGATAAGATTTTAGATTCCATCATGTTGTGACGAGTAAAGGATAAGAAGCTCTTCAGAGGTTTAATTTTTCGATACATTGTGATTTATGAAATATTTTAACAGTATTATAATAGTTATCAATTATTAGCTTTTGTTCGCAAATCGATTTGTTAAATAATACCATAGACTACGTAAATGTTGCCATTATAAAAGCTTTTAATAATTGTTAAAAATGTGTCGTTGTGATAGTTTTAACGTTTCCTAGTTTAATGCAGAATGTTTACGTAAGTTAAATATTTAATTTTGATAATTTTGTCGAAAAGAGCATCAGAGTGTCCGCGCATTCGGCGACGGTATTATAAAAAATTACAATAAAAATAATAAAATAGTGAGTAAAAATAAAAGCGCTTTTATTTATAAAATCCAAATGGAGCGTTTATATCAACGTGTTACAGAAAGGTGTAATGTACGATATAAAGATTTCAACCCCATCCCTTCCTAAGAACCAAATCCGATTACATTGCTAAGACATAAGTAAACCATGAGCGCTATGACAAGTCCTTTTTAAACGAGGCTTAAAAAGATTATTCCTTCAACGGTAGGCAGCGGCTTGGCTGTGCCCCTAGCATTGCCGATGTCCATTAGCGGGGGTGACCGCTTACTATCAGGCGGGACCGCGTGCACTTATCAAGGCAATAAAAAAAAAACATTTTCTTTTAATAGTGATGTGATCTATCACATATGATTGCTACAGCAATAAGCGCTAAAAATTTACGTAAAATTATAAGTTCAAAATCTAGGCATCTCATAAACGCTCAATGTCATGTGTATACCCTCAAATATGACCACACTTTCAATAACAAGTTGTGTAATTCAACACATTTATGCGCGGGGTATATATGCGTTACATATATTTTGTTCAAAGGCTTTGACAAGGACGTGTCAATTAATATGGGTAACCGCCTAACGCGTATCGCCACTGCCACAAATTTATAGAAGCAAACGCACACGCAGCATGCATAAATTAATGAAAATATACAGCGCCTTTGTGGAATCTGCTTTCACCTGCGGTATTTCAAGACAGATGCAACTTAGATACCATCAAGAAAAGAGCCTTCTCTTTCCTCAAAGGCAGCCAACGCACCGATGACTCCTTAGGTGTTGTAGTCTATGGGCGGTCGTGATTACTTACCATCAGGTGACCCACTTGCTCAGTTACCCGTTATTTAAAAAAAATAATTATTTAAACGGATAACCAACCATGTTTCTATTACTGATTTTACCTTAATAGTAACAGATTTTGTCACATCTGACGGTAAGCGTTGTGCAGTCAAAAAACTAGCGACCACCGTAGCGACCCCTCTCCCAAGAGGGAAGAAGCATTTATACAGGCCGGCATGATTTTGGTGACCATCGATAAACTCATTGTTTGGCGGTGAACGCTGGTTTTTTGGACTGCACTAGGCCTACCATCAGGTGTAGTGCAATAAAATAAAAGAGATATCCTTAGGCCAATATATCCCCTTCTTAGCCCCTTAATTATCGCTTTCCTTTAAGGTTGGCAACCCAGACTTGATTCTGATATTCTGGATGTTCATAAGCGGGGCAGATCACTTACCATCAGGTGCCCACGTGCCAAATTGAAAGTCGCCCAATGTGCGATTAACAACAGCTCCACTCATCTCGCTAAATTATAATTGGACCTAGTTACGCAAAAACCCACAGCAAGTTCAAATGGAGATACTGATTTTGTTTTACTAAATTCAATAATTTAAAGTATAAAATCCGTTTATACTTTAAATTATTTAATTTAGTTTAGCGATAAAATCCGTTTACATTAGTTTTATTTCAATGAGTAACATTCGCGTAAACGTAAGAAATCATTAGAGGAGAAGGTGGTAATGTGGCCCCCGCAGGTATTATGGCCCCCTTCGATATTTCTAGTTTAGAATCACCGCATCAAGCGAAACATTTTTGTAATGGGGAGCATCAAAGACAATTTCGATTTAATGCACAAAAAAGTAAGCGAGGGCAGCACATACGTTTGTTATTCGAGCCAGTTTGAACTTGCACTCGCAAAAACTTTGTTATTGTGTTGCATTTAATTGCATAATTCTGGAAATACCGAGTTTACGCATCTGAGATTTGGATATTATGTTCGATTAACGTTTTCCTATTGGATTTTGAAGGTATGTACACAAAATATTTGATGTTATATATTTTTATAGGTTGGTTTGTAGATTCCACAATATTGGTAATTTGGCCCCCTCATATTGATTGTATATATGAGTGATATTTTTTTTTATCTACTTACAGATGCCTATAACCGAAGGCTTATGAGGCCAAA
This sequence comes from Amorpha juglandis, assembly GCA_949126905.1. NCBI lineage: Eukaryota > Metazoa > Arthropoda > Insecta > Lepidoptera > Sphingidae > Amorpha > Amorpha juglandis. The sequence goes on from OX421383.1 coordinate 3,326,005, forward strand.
GAGACCAAAGAGACGCAACATCCAACAGTATCTCCGATAATGAAGAAATAGTAAAAAGCGACTCATCGGGATGTGATAAAAATGTATCTCCATCTGTAGTACCTGAAGACTACGATATGATTTGTATTTTGTGACAATATTTACTCCAGCGACAGACGTGGCGAGGAGTGGATTCAGTGCCAAAGCTGCAACTTATGGGCTCATACTGACTGCGGGGGGCCATATTACCCTCGCTTGATCTCAAGTTGTCAAATTGCCATTTTTTTTTTTATAAAATATATTTTAGTATTATCTGTTGCATTTTATTTGTTCCATATTATGTCGTGTATTGGCAAATAAATAACAAAACTAATGATGTTTTCATTATACATGTTTTCCTTTTATTTTTATATGAGACCTCAAAAACAAAGTGGGGGGCCACATTACCACCTTCTCCTCTAATTTAAAGTAATTTTATTTCGTAGTTTTTTTGGAAAATCGGGCATTAAATATATTCCATGTACGATTTTGCAAAAAAATATGGTATTAAAATCATTCACTTGCTGTGGGTTGGTTCCTTAAGTAAATAGGTCTAATTATCGTTCTTTACATAGTAATATTATGCCCGATTTAATGTATAAAATTATATTTGAGGAAATAAAACTCATAATATTGTAATTAATTCTCATAATATTCATTAAACTGAAGTCACAATTTCGATAGAAATTCTAGTTTGTTTAAAATTTGACTGTCAAATTTTACTAAACTTAGGTATGTATCATAAAATATTAAATAATTATTATATTTTTCATTTATAAATATACATATCCATTCTTGACTAATAATATACCAATATAATGTAATAAAATATTAGACATTTATACTACAACATTAAATACCTGTTTCACAATGTGCAATTAAATGTTTATCGTCAGTTAAAGTATTACACAGTCAACTTACGAAGTACCAGTTTACTATTCATGATGTTAGGGGATTGAATTTGCGCGTCAGCTGATTTTTTTATTGACTACATTACGTTATTTTGAAAATTACAATTTTAATTATTATTTGCCTGAAACGTCATTGTTTTATTGATCCAAACAAGACTGTATGTAAAAGAAATAAAGAAATATGGCGACTTATTTCGCGATTTTTTTTAGAGTTATCGTGGTTGTCATCATCGGCGTTACCACTTGTCTTTCTTTTCGAAAGCTTTCATCCAGTATTGACAGGGTTATGATTTTTTGTCTAAGATATTTACATTAACAACGTTTAGTTGGACATTGTGAAACAGGGGCTAAGGCCGACCATCGATCCATCGCGTTTAACAACTAAACCTGTTTAAAAAATATCAATTTGTATGGATTTTACTTAAATAATCATATTTAGTAGTACAACACGATTTAGGATCGTCGTGCAAGTCAGCTTTATACAAATAAATATATTATAACCATCATAAATATATAACAAGATAAATATATCATCATCATCAACCACAGCTGGTGGAAGGGATAATTAAGGGACTGGGAAGGGGAGGGGGATTTGGGTCGCCAGATGTCTCACTAACCGTACGAAACGCAGCAGCAAGCCGCTACTTTACATCGGTTTACTGTGAGACAGTGGTTACGCCTTGGTCGAGCCGGCCCATTCATGCTGAAGACAAATCCGTCTACAGCGTGGCTCTACCACTCATACATAGAAGTACGTAAAAACGCAGAGATCATAACATTGGGTAGTTATAGAAGTGCCTGACGCAGCCGCGTGCGACAGAAGAGCAAGAACGCCAGTAGCGCTGCGACCGCCGCCCCGGCAAGTAGGGCCGCTTCGTCTCGACGAGCACCGCTTGCACGCTCCACTACTGCACTCTGAATATTGAAATATTTATACAAATCAGGACCATTTTTTTTATTATTTGAACACGGCAATGTGACTGCACCACACCTGATGGTAAGTATAGTGCAGTCCAAAAAATATCGACCACTGACAAACAATGAGTTTATTGGTGGTCACCAGAATCATGCCATCCTGTATAAATGCTTCTTCCCTCTTCGGAGTGGGAAGAAGCAAATCGAGAGGCCTGCAACAGGACAGGCGGATGACCGATACGGGCACAGTGATACAAGGATGTACACGTATACCTGCCCCAACCAACCATCAAGTCATATCGCAAGCCCCTCGAGAGAACCGACTGGCTGATCCTGGAACGCGATCCACACAAAAATGTGTAGGTCACTATGCCAGGTTTTAACACCATGTGTACGGTGGTCGCTATCCGGGCGGATTGAATATCCTACCACCAGCCAATTAAATTGCGGATTACTCGATTGCCTCGGTACGGGTATCGAACCCGCAGGTTCTCGTGAACAGCTCTTTTCTTGCAGCACGAATCGTGTAAACATTGTTTAATAAACATAATAATCTCACCCATCCACCATGCTTGATGGCCCAAGGTGTGGCACACTGCGCGACGTGCTTGGCCGCCCAGTCGGCTGCTCTGCACCAACCCCCGACCCTCACAGCTCGAGCACACACTTCGCACAGAAACGCTAGGACCACTAACGCACGCTGCTCTATGTGGACACACGCCTGGATAACGGAGAAAATATTTTTTGATCCTGGCAAGCATAGTGACAAGCATATTCCAAATAATAACGACACTGGAAAGGCAAAAGTACAAAGCGCCAATACGTGAACTATTTAAAATTATGTAATAAAATCCGTTTAAATTAGTTTTATTTCAATGAAAAAATATCATTCAATATAGTAGTAATAGGTATGTGAAGTCTGCCAACCCGCATTGGGCCAGCGTGGTGGACTAAGGCCTAATCTCTCTCAATCAGTTGAGAAGGCCAGTGTCTAGCAATGGGACGTATATAATACAGGGCTAGAGAAAAAAAAATAGTCATAAGATTACTATATGATTATTATATGATTGTTGTGATTTTTCGAAAAAACACCTTTACAACGTTATACCGTAAAGTTCACGTATTGGCGTTTTAGTATTTTGCCTTTTCAGTGACTTATTGTCGGCCGTCGAGACTCGAAAGACATTGCCTTCCTCGACGATCGGCAGAATTATGCCGGCCTGACGTAACTGAATAATATACTAGCGGACCCCGGAACGCGACTCGCTTCAGCAATAGTTGTGTTTTTTTTATTTAATTGAATGACGAGACGAGCAAGCCTCTCGCCTGATGGTAAGGCACAAGCAACACCACACAGAAATTTAAATTACAAAGCACTGAACTGCGCTCGTCACCCCGAGACATAAGATATTAAGTCTCATACTTCCCAGTAATTACTAAGTAATAGTGGTAAGTGGTAAGTTATAAACAGTTGATAATTACTTGACACAACTCCTGCATGATGTCTTCAAACTCGACCTCATCGAGGCACAACAAGGGTATGTGTTCCGCCTGGGCTGCAAGCCTGGCGCGCGCCTTCGTCTCCCTGAACCTCTTGGCTGCACGCTCCAAGGATCGCCAGTCGCGCCAGTACATCCACCAACCTCTACAAACATAAGCTCACGCTCTTAGTTAGGCAGAGTGTTATGTCTTTAGAAAGAAAGAAAAAAATCTTATTTGGCCATTGTTTGGCACCAGATGGCAGTAAATTGCAAATCGTAGGTACACACGGATATAATAAGAACATAAAATAAGTAGACATAAAATGCAATAAACTTACTAAATTTAAACTTACAAAAATACACAAACAATTAAAAAAATTGGTGTGTGTCGTGGGACACCAGGTAGGAACGAAGTTCCTTCGGCTAATGTAGAATCGACACAAATTGTAAAAAATACAAATTATCAACTAAAATAACAAAATATGTCTCTTTATTTTTGTTTGACAACATAAAATTACATAGAAATAGAATAGAAAAATAGAAATTAAAAAAAGACGTGTAGCACTCGGAGACTGCCGCGGTAAAGCTATTGTATAGCATTTTTTATCAACTTATGTAATTATAAATAAAAACTTATTAATTTAGACTTAGACTGGCTACTAAACGGTGGACGGCCGTGTTCTATAATCAAAAATTCAAATTCAAATTTCAAACCGCGTCTACATTTCCAAATGTCATAAGTTATCTATCTGTTTTATTAACGGAATTTCGACTTTAACTTTGTGTGCTAGATATCAAATTAAGTTTAAAAAAAGTCTCATTTAACGGTTTTATTCCACGCATTTTTTCCACGCATTTTTTCCACGCATATTTCTTACGGTTTTACTATCACATTTTTTTCAGTTCGGTCACGCAGCGAAATCCCTATCCCCTCCAAGCCTGCCGTAAGGAACTTCGTTCCAAAAACATAACCCGCGGCATACCCACTTATAACCCAACCATCCGTGTCCGTAATATGGCCAAAAAGGTCACAGGCTCGGCGTCCGCCAGGTCTCACCTCGCAACACTCAGACCCCGAAGACCGCTACGCCACGGAGGCAAAACATTCCCACAAATATTTGTTTCAGGTCTGGGTTTTATGAGATAAAAATTGGTGTGTGTCGTGGGACACCAGGTAGGAACGAAGTTCCTTCGGCTAATGTAGAATCGACACAAATTGCAAAAAATTCAAATTATCAACTAAAATAACAAAATATGTCTCTATATGATATATCGATCAGATATCTATCAAAATGTGTCTATAGAATTAGAATAGAAAAATAGAAATAAAAAAAAGACGTGTAGCACTCGGAGACTGCCGCGGTAAAGCTATTGTATAGCATTTTTATCAACTTATCTATATATATAAAAATGAATCGCTGTGCGTGTGTCTCGCAAAAACTCGAGACTGGCTGTACCGATTTGGCTAATTCTGATCTTGAAATATTTGTGGAAGTTCAGGGAAGGTTTACCCGGTGAGAAAAAATGAGTAACATAAATAATAAGTAAAGGAAAATCCTAAAAACGACAACTTAATTTTCCAGTGCAAACTGTTCCTGGGTATGAAACACTTGATGTCTTTTTGATGACAGGACAGGACAGGGACAGGGACAGGGACAGGGATAGGGACAGGGACAGGGACAGGGACAGGGACAGGGACAGGGACAGGGACAGGGACAGGGACTGGGACAGGGACAGGGACAGGGACAGGGACAGGGACAGGGACAGGGCAGGGCAGGGCAGGGCAAGGCAGGACAAGACAGGACAGGACAGGACAGGACAGAGTAGGATAGGACAGGACAGGACAGGGATGGGATGGGATGGGACAGGACAGGACAGGGCTGGACAGGGCAGGGCAGGGCAGGGCAGGGCAGGGCAAGGCAGGACAAGACAGGACAGGACGGCGACGGCGACGGCGACGGGGACGGGGACGGGGACGGGGACGGGGACAGGGACAGGGACAGCGACAGGTACAGGGACAGGGACAGGGCAAGGACAGGACTGTCCCACCGGGGGGAGGTGGAAGACGACCTGACTTAGGTCGTCGAAGTCAATTAACTACTCACGCAGGCCTCACGCAGTACCTCACTTAATTGCATTTAATGTAAATGAAACATTTGTATTAGGTTTTGATCACATTTTACACAAATATATGTAGGTGATACGAAGTTCACCGGGTCATCTAGTGTAATTATAAATAATAACGAGCTAGCGTAATCTTTTAAAAATCGAAGGAGATATAAAAATACTTCAAGTATAACTGGCTGAATGAATTTCATTTTAAAAAAGGAACTAACGCTGGCTGGTTATGCGACGCTTTTAACGCTTTTTTCTTACGCTTTTTTCTTACGGTTTTACTATCACATTTTTTTCAGTTCGGTCACGCAGCAAAATCCCTATCCCCTCCAAGCCCGCCGTAAGGAACTTCGTTCCAATAAGTCTCTCGTAGTTCCTGATATCCACGACACAGGTTTTAGTGGATGGGCAACATTCGAGGTTTGCCTCAAAAAGACCACATAAGTACTTCAATCTATATGAAAGGAAAGCGTGTCAATTTATTAACCGACTTCAAAGAAGGAGGTACTCAATTTATTTATATTTATCGGTACATATAGGGCTTTGTCTGGTGTGTTTGAAAATTATTAGCAATTCTATATCGTCTTCGATATCTATCAAACAGTTTATCTATCAGTTTCTGTTTTTAAATTATTATAGCGTTTAATTCTTAAGCAATTCAAAATTTACCGAAGAAGAATTATTAGAATACGTAAAAACCGTAATGATACAACATTTTATGATATAGATCTGATAAAGAAACGAGCGACTGTCAAAAAAGCCACTGAATGTAATTGAATAACACGCTTTTCCTTCTACAATTCCATTTAGAGCCTTCACATAATAAGTATTCCGCCTTTTCATCGCGTGGTGTACGTTTGAATGAAATAAAAGAGACACAAAAGAAATAAATGTCACAATCATTTCTTAATTTAATGTGATTTCAACACGATATCATAAAAATAATATTTATGACTTACAAATAACTCTATAGACGTAATTTATAGAGCTTAGAGTAAAATAAACTGTTTTCTCGCGATTTGGCTTGCGTAAATTTTAATTGAACCTACTTACGCAAACAAACAAATGAAGGTACTGATTTTTTGCTAAATTCGTTAATTTAAATTGATTTTAATACTGTATTTCTTTGCAAAATCGTACATGGGATATATTTCATGCCCGATTTTCCATAAAACTACGTGATAAAATTAGTTTAAATTATTGAATTTAGTAAAACAAAATCAGTATCTCCATTTTAACTTTCTGTGGGTTAAATACAGAAATTATATAATTATTATTAATTATATATTTATTAATTATATTATTATTATTGGTTATTTTATTTTTTGTGGTTCCTATTTGCGTAAGTAGGTGCAATTTACATTTCGTTATCCTGAGAGTACATAAACTACTCATGTCAAAGATCCAAATCCCCGCCTTTTCCCAATTCATTGATTATACATTTCCTTTAAGGACGGCAACGTGTCGGTACTGTGCATGTTCAAGGGCGGTGGAGATCACTTACCATGTGGTGACCCACTTGCTCATTTGTCGGTCTCTGCTAAAATAAACTCATACCGACATAACAGCAAAGCTGTACGTAGCAGCAGCAAAGGTCCTCTGTGGACTACAGCAAGCAAGCCATTTATACCATAGATAAAAGTTGCTACAGCACGGCTTTACTATATTTTTATTTTTCTTTTATTGATGTACAGAAACCAAAAAGTATGCCTACTAAAATAGAATAATCTGTAGTAGCTTCTTATGGATAATCCTTATAACAACGGCGTTTCCAAAAATATGAAATAAAAAAACTGAAGCACTCATCGGCCGTAAGTAGACAATTTTAAAAATTACAAGAAATCGAAATTAAGTCGGTTAAATTAAAATAAAAAATTTGCTTACTTGGGATCTGGTTTTGCAGCCGCTTGCATACAAGGTGGTGGTCGTAACTCCTCGAGCCTCAGATGTTGCAGCAGAAGAGCTCTGAACAGCCTGACTCCCCTCTCCTCCTCGTCTCCTTGCAAGTGGGGCCCTCGCCAATGGCCCTGACAGTCGTCCAGTCGCTCCTCGTCCAATGACACCTGGCGTATGAGGGGAGCTCTGGGTGCGTCATATTCGTCGAGCGGTTGGACACTGCATGCTGAAATTGGGAATTAATTATAATTAGAAGATATTAAAAAAATAATAAATGAATTCATTTCATCATCATCATCAGCCACAAGACGTCCACTGCTGAACATAGGCCTCCCCCAAAGATTTCCAGACCGACCTGTTGGAAGTAGCCTGCATCCAGCGACATAGCTCAGCGAATTAGCAAGCTGAAGTGGCAGTGGGCAGGCCACATAGCTCGCAGAACCGATAATCGATGGGACAGAAAGGTTCTGGAATGGAGGCCACGTACTGGCAAGCGCAGCGTTGGACGTCCACCTACAAGGTGGACAGACGACCTGATAAAGATCGCAGGAATTCATTTATTATAAACAAATTAAAAACAAAATAATTAATACTGAACGATATATCTAGAACAAAAAGTAAAAACACATATGTTAATACATTCTATAACAGCGTGAGCATACAATTCTTTACATTAAACTGAAGATTTTTATTTACTTAACACATAAATTAGGCAATTAGATTAGACTCAGAGATATTGCCTGACCTCATGAACTTTCTTGTATATATTATTTATTTTATCATATATAGTATAGTAAAACACTTATAAGTTACAAAGATAGTCGCTGCAAAGTTGCGCTTGGTTCCAAAATATTAGGAATTTAAAACAAAATTAAGATTTTTATATTTCCTAGTCATGACCATTTACAAAGATTCTAGTTCTAAGTGTAGGGAAAATTAAACTACCAAACACTTCTCATACTTAAATTTCAAACATAATAAAGGCAGCCCTAACTGTATTTCAAGAAAAAAAATATTTTACCGGCATATATTTGTTCAAAAGCTTGAACTATGGAACGAGGTCAGTCAATCCAATCAAGTTTGAAGAATTATTGGATTACTTACGCAAACAAATTCACACTACGAAATTAGGGCAACAGCTACATTCCGAGTTAGATATTAAAATAAAACTGATACACACAAACAATCTAATTTATACTCAACAAATAAACAAAACAAATTAACTAACGATACAATACAAAGAAACTGTATTACATTCTACAACATATTTTACAATTTTGTATATAAACACATTAACACGAAAACAAACTCCAGTGGTCCAATTATATTCCGATAACACATCGTTGTAACAAAGTGAAAAGCAATTGAAAAAGGAATTCCAAAAAAACACAGAATCTAAGCAAAAGGTATATATCCTACAGACATTACAGTAAAACCAAGACAAAACTAAACAAGAGGTATAAAAATCCTACCTTGCACAGAGGCTAGGGGTGGCACGAGATCCATGTCGATGCGTTCCTTACCAGAGACTGTACAGGCAATGACAGCGGATCCAAACACCACCGACCTTGGATGTTCAGGTCACGTCCCTGACACAGATGTTGACGCATGCGCAGTACACGCGGTGGGAACTTCAAAGGAACTGTTTGTTTCTGAAAACTGTTTACATTCGCTCTATGTCGTTTTCATGTGATGATTATTGAGGAGGATGTATGTACATAAAAGCAATGAAATCAAACAGTAAAGTTAAATTCCATAAGCAGCACATTCTATACATATATATAAATATATATAAATAATTTCATGACACGAAAACTACCACTGTCGTTTTATTGACTTGATAAGTTAACACATGCAGAAACCTCTAGTTTTAGAAATTTAAAGAAAAATTTATCGAGGCTTTATTGAAATAAAAAATGGATATACGCACTCACTCCCTGAAGAGGTAGACAGAGGTGAAACCAGTACACCCACATTTCGCCGAACTTATTTCCGTCCCATGACGTGATAGAGTGCCTATCGCCATACTGGACATTATTCCAGACTCCTGACTGACACTGACAAAGGTTTTTCTATCACGAAATGTCGTGATAGAAAAACCCGATATCACTTTTACCCGACCAGAGGATCGAACCCGAGACCTATCATGTATCACGTACAAATAACAAGTGCACCACCGAGACAGTTCATATTGATATTGTTAAGCAAATACCGACTTCTTATGTTTACGCGGATATTACACAAGGCCTATTCCAAAGGTCCGCAAAAGATTACGCTTTTGTTTTATTCTCAATTCCTCCATCTATCTACCTTGAGTAGTAAAGCCAGGATATTGATAATTTAACTACAGCATGAATAGGTCGGCTCGACCGGGTTGTTACCATTGTCTTACAGAAAACCGACGTAAATTGTGGCTTACTGCAATTATTACTAACAGTTGTCGGCAACGCGTCCATGATCCTTCTAGATATATGATTATTATGACCATCACCATCAGGTGACCCACTTACTCCTTCTTCGGCCTATGCTATAAAAAATCGATAGTTATCTAGTCTCCAAGAAATCCGAATTTTTATAATCCGGACATCAGCATTGCGGCTGTCGATTGTCTGATTGAGTCAGTTAATATGCCCCGGCTCAATTGTCAGTTTATCAGCTCTCGGGCGTTCTGTTGTGCAACTACTCGTATCGTACAGGAAGCACCGGGCTGGGTCGAATTATAAGCCGATAGCTCGTCCGCTCAACATGTGCTCACAGCACTGACTTACAATTTAAAAAGAATGTGATTTTGAAATTTGAATTTGGAAAAATCTTAACCACCTTTTAATTACAAACAGTGTTTTTTTCAGACAATTATAAATAAAAGAAGGTTTTAAAATGTGAATGAAAACTCGTTGCAAATATCATTAATACTTATTAATATATTGTATAGTTTTAGAAGTGAGTTTTGAAGTGTAAAATGTGAAGTTCTATTTCAAAAATGAAAAGTGTTAAAAGGAAACTATCCACTGATGTTGGTGCGGGAACATCATGTTGTAGAAGACTTTCGATCTTCGCCTGCGTGTGCGCAGTAGTGTCTCTACTTGTCAACGCTTACAATTATGCTGATAGAGAATACATTAAAAGTGACATAGATATAGAAAATAGTGATTATGTGAAGAATATTCTAGAAGATAAGTTAGAGAAGAAAATATATCAGTACCTCTCGGAGATGACGGGGACCACGCCGAAAAGACAAAAAAGGGAAGCCATGCTGGTAGGATACATGAATGTTTCCTATGTTAATAGCAGCTATATTATAGCTCATAGCCCAAATGATTATGGTTTAAAATAAAATGGAAAACTCAAATTATTCACATATCTCTTTTAATTGTCAGGTATCTCATTAATTCATTTGTTTTTGATATTAATTTAATTCTGCCTTGCCACTTTGATACCCTACTAACCGCTGTCATATCACTTCTCTGTACAGCCTACTAGCACTTTAGATACGAACACTAAAACTATGGTACTACCGTGAATGACGCGGTTTTGAATCGCGGATGGCAATCAACAAAGTAGACTCATAGATTCTTCGCCTGAATTAAGAAATCTAGCAACCTTACGAGTAGTTAATTTGGATGATACGCTAACTATAGTATAAAAATTATTTTTCGCTGTTCTGCGCCAGTTTTTTTTATCCTGGCACAACAAAATGACAACACTGCATCTGATGGTAATGCAGTCAAAATATAATGTCGCATATCCAGCCATTCACCCGGGTGGAGCCGCGAGCAATCCTACTTATATTATAAATGTAAAAAATATTGGGTAAGAGAGTTTTGAGAATTTAGGTGTTTGTTAATCAAAGACACCTTAACGGATGAATAGATTTGGGTGAAGTTTAGTACTCAGGTAGACCACGCTCTGGCTTAAAACAGATGCAGACTACTTTTCTCTCGGAATAAAACATTGACGCCAGAGGAGCTGCGAGCAAAAGCTAGTATTCAATATTCAAACTTTTACGAACAGAAACCATCAGCAATCCAAGAAGACAACACAGTAACGCCACATGTGGAGTTTTTCAATCCTAAAATGCGTCCCGAACTCGAAGAGAAAGACGCTATAGAGATGCGGAGGACTGGAGCGAAGGGACCCGCGCCCGGTGGAGATACTTGGGTCTGGTTGACAAGCTATTCAAGGGTTCCAGTAAGATCCTAGAATTTCTTATTTTTTTTATTATGTTTGGTGTATAATTACCGGCACAAGTCCTGAGCACAGATGCACCACAGTGATGGTAGTTGGGAGTGCAATATGTCAGTTATGACAGTAGTGAAACGTCGGCGCCCTTTCATTCCGCCAATGAGAACTACCAATGAACTACTGTGTATATGTAGTTTTTGCTCAAGATTCATGGCTATAAAAGACACAATATATAGTACTAAAGGTTCTCGCTAGTCGCTTTTCTCGTAACCAAACCATTAAACATCCCCGACACAATAAAAAAAGACATCTGTAACTTTTAAATGGTTATCAGATTTCCTTCAATCATAGCTAAAAACATTTCGATTATAGCAGCTTCTATATAAAAATAAATCTAAATCGATCCATTCATTTAAGTGCCGTGATGCTATAGACAGACAAACTGACGTATAGACGGATAGTTAGACAGACAAAGGAGTCAAAATTATTAATACTCTTCTTTATATGTATGTTTGAAGCCCACTAATTAAGCAACTGAGTGACTTGAAAGTAAGTGAAACCAAATGAATACATACATGATACCATAAGGAATATACCGTATACCGAATGCCTCTCGTAGTTCCTGATACCTACGACACAAGACTCGTATCTTATTGTGGGGTCAGAGCTATATGTTCCTTATGGACATATTTATTCATTCTATGTATGTTGCCAAATAAAGAAATTAATGGTAAAGGGCAATTTAATGGTAACCATTAGTGGCAGATACATGTTAGTGTTTCATTAGCCTTGATTATGGTTGAAATGTACTTAACTGGCTCTGAGTTTAACTGTAATAATTTCAAACCTAGATAAAAAGCAAAGCATTTTATAAATACGTAAAGTATTACGCTTTAACCGGAGTCGTACCTATCTTTTACATATTTCAGTATAAAGTCGTACAAGGTTTCTGCAAAGCTACTCAAGACTACTGCCCGCCAGGCGTTCAAGGGCCGAAAGGGCCGACTGGCATGCCAGGTCCCAAGGGTGATAAGGGCGAAGCTGGAGCTCCTGGTACACCAGGACACGCTGGATCTCGAGGTCCATTGGGCCCGCCGGGACCTAAAGGTATGCCATAAGCTTTCATCATGAAATCCCGATTCAGGTTCTTTCTTTTCTATCTAATATGAACAAACCACATCCCAAATAATCTGACATGAAGACTCAGTTCTTTTTTATTGTAAACAATTGAATGACGAGACTTTTCCAGAAGAATCATTCATCATCACAATCATCGAACGTTCATTATTTTCGAATTCGTAAAAAATACTATTGAAAAAATGTCAATCTAGGAATTCGTACTGAAAATAGGAAAGAATCGTTCGAAAACTGATATTGTATTGGATTAATATGATATAAAATAAATCATAGGTACTAGCAATTTTAATTCGTCACATTAATGACTGCTACTTCATTTATGGAGAGTAAACTGTCATCGTATTAGAAAACTATCAAAACTTAACGTACAATCTAGTATAAATTTGATTCAGGAGAACGCGGTTTTCCCGGTAATCCCGGATTAGACGGTAGAGATGGCGTACCAGGAGAACCCGGTCTGGACGGTATGTCCGGAAGAAACGGAGCCGACGGTGCTGCGGGTAAAGACGGCCGGGATGGCATGCCGGGAAAAGATGGCAGTCCCGGGAAAAACGGAAAGGACGGGAAAGATGGTAAATTGTTTTTATATCAGACACAAAAAATATTACATTGATTGCTTTTTGCAAATTTCTAGCAGCTTGACAAAATAAGTACCTACATTGGTCGTGAATTCCTCTTTTTAGCCAACGAAAAAAAAACGGTGGAGGTTCTAATTTTTTTTTGTTATAATCACGAGTCTCCGCCAAATCTGGACCGATTTGGCTGATTCTTTTTTCGATAGAAAGTATAACCCAAAATTAAATTTTAAGAAAGAATTTTATCCTTAAAGGAGTAAAATTGAGGACGATACACTTAAAGTTTCGACATTTGAGCACGAATTTGAATGCTTCTGTAACCAAAAATAGTAAAATAAAACCTTACAAACATGCACGTCGCTACTGTGAGACAGTGATAACAACCCGGTCGATCCGGCTCATTCCTTCTACTAATCTTTCACTCTAATAATAGAATATGATATGATATGATATTTATGAGTACATTAATTCAAAAACCAGTGCTAACTTCTTTACCTTTACAACATTGCAAATCTACCTGAACAATCCTCATGTCACCAGGACGACCAGGGGCTCCAGGGCCACCAGGCATCCGAGGACCAAAAGGCGACCGAGGCAATGTCGGGCCCAAAGGCCAGCGCGGGAACGATGGAAAGGACGGCTTACCTGGACGTCCGGGCTTGTCCATCTACAACTACACCTTGGAGAAGGAGCTGTTCATACCACCTACCTTTGCTCGTAAGTGATGTGGCTTATTTGTGGCTAGCAGGCCTAGTCAGAATGCATTACTTTTTTATATTATATTGCCTAACTATTTTATTAATTTGGGTACAGTGATGGTACCCTGGAGACGGTTATAGGCTACTTTTTATCCCGGAAAATGCTGTTCAGGTGAGCAGAACAGAGAGCAAAAGCTAGTTAACAATAAATGCACACGTAACTACGAGTAGACTGAAGTGTATGGCGAGATCAAATACATGACCGGTGCCTTAGCAATATGTTCCACTGTTTCCACTCCTTGTTGGGTTATTGGAGTTTCCTATAGCTAGCTAGCTACTTAAATAGAAAATAAACTTGCAGAGGATCAAACCCGTGTGATAGTCCGCGAGAGCGAGACATTGCGCATCAGCTGTAATCCGATGGGACGACCTGAACCGGCGGTGGAGTGGCGAAGGGCGGACGGCACAGCTGTTATACAGGTAATATTTAGTATTGGGGATACTACTTTACAGATTTCCGATAATCTAGTCAAGCATCAGTGACATCGTCGTCAGTCAATGACGTCATGCGTCGCCACTATATCCTACGGTACAGAGGAGAATGTAGCAGAAAACCCTTCTTTTACAAAGCTGCGTCTTTTTTTGAGTGGTCGTCAGAAATTGTGTAATTGGTAGAGCCAAGCTGTAGTTTTGTCTACAGCATACTTACTTACATACTTACCATCAGGTGTAGCGTAGTCACTTTGCCGAGCCAGGATAAAAAAAAAAAGCATGAATGGGCCGGCTCGACCGGATCGTTAAGTAGCCCCCCCCCCCCTCTTCTGAATCGCTAATTATTCCTTTCACCCACTTGCTCGTTTACTGGCCTATGCTATAAAAAAATCTAGAACTAAAATGACGCTACTGTCGAATGATCTAGCAAAGATTTACTTTGTGCAAAAAAAACTCGCAATCGCCGCGTCCGCTAACGATGTGATTTGTTCTGAATGCAATTTACTGTTTTGGTGTTATGTCAAATTCGTTTGTTTTACGTTGAGAGTAATCTTGGTGATAGAAAACATTCTGCAGAGTATAAAGTCCTCGTGTTACGTTGCAGAGAACATGTTCGAACTTAGTGAACCCACCGGCTTGGCATCTTGCCCGTACGGATTTTATATGGATAGGTACGCATTCTAAGGGACGTTTTCCATACATATCTAGGTAAAATAAAAAATCCGAATTTCTATATCACTAGTTGGATATAATACAAATCATATCTTTTATAGGTTTATTCTTTTATTAGCGACCCGCGCCGTCTTCGCACGGGCAAAACTTGACAAATTGTATATCTAAACCTTCCTCTTGAATCACTCTATCTATTGCCGAAAACTGCATTAAAATCCGTTGAATAGTTTAAAAGATCTAAGGCTTAGATCTTAGATTCTAAGCGAATAGACATCATTTTATTCTATGTAAAGATATAATTACCCTAAGAATATATAGGTATGTATTAACATTGGCGAAATGAGGAAGAAGCTTAATGAAGACTGCAAAGTTATATTTACAACGCGATTGTTTTTTTTTACGAAAGGTGTACAAATTCCAAATTTACAAATAAATATTAATAGCACTATGATGAAATATCTAATAGTACTGCCTAGTATAAACACCAAGTCTGCCTTTATACCATTAGTTAAATACTATTTTGTGTTTCGCTGTCAACGCGATTTACATAGTGACTAGAACGAGGCGAAAACAGTGTTTTAATAATAATTGTTTATGAAGGTTTAAAAAAATGAGGAAGTTAGCAAGAAGCAAAATGAAATTAGCACAGATTTGTTTCATCATCTCATCATCATCATCTTCAGCCACAAGACGTCCACTGCTGAACATAGGCCTCTCCCAAAGATTTCCAGACCGACCTGTTGGTAGCGGCCTCCATCCAGCGACTTCCTGCGATCTTTATCAGGTCGTCTGTCCACCTTGTAGGTGGACGTCCAACGCTGCGCTTGCCAGTACGTGGCCTCCATTCCAGAACCTTTCTGTCCCAGCGGTTATCGGTTCTGCGAGCTATGTGGCCTGCCCACTGCCACTTTAGCTTGCTAATCCGCTGAGCTATGTCGGTGACTTTCGTTCTTCTACGGATCTCCTCATTTCTGATTTGATCACGCAGAGAAACACCGAGCATAGCTCTCTCCATAGCTCGCTGAGTGACTGTGAGCCGTCTTATACGGCCCATATTTAGAGGCCACGTCTCAGTGCCGTATGTCATCACTGGTAACACACATTGATCGAAGACTTTAGTCTTCAGGCACTGAGGTATTTTGGACGAGAAGACCTTGCCAAGTTTCCCGAACAGATTTGTTTACAACACAATTATTTTTCTAAACAAATATATTGCCAATGATTAATAAATGATATATTTCTTTAAAGATATTGAAGTTTTATTATACTTCGATAAACTTTACATACCTTCGAAATTCCTTTTGAGAATCTCTTCTCATGTATGCTGGTTTCCTTAAGATGTTTTCTTTACCTTAAAAGCAATCGATCATTAACAATGAATTAGGCAAGTGTGGTGGACTTATGCCTAATAGAGGAGGCCCGTACCCAGCATTAGAACGTGTGTAATACTAGTATTATTATACTTCGGGTTTCTACGTTTCTTTTTAACCCGAACATCGTTACATGGAACCGCCACCTTTAAATTTGTTATGTAAAACTAGGTTACACTAATAGCATATTTCGCCAACCTAGTATAGTTTGTTTTACAACTGTTACTTTACTCTTGGCTTTCAAGATTTCTTAAGTTTATCTTTACATAGTACAAAATGAAAATGGTTCGAAACCAGCCCCAAGAGCATACACCACTGACTTTTCTAAGTTACGAGTATATTAATTGTTAATTATCGCTTGTTTTAACGGTGAAGGAAACATCGTGAGGAAACCTGCATACCTGAGAACTCGATAAGATTTTTCGAAGGTATGTGAAGTCTGCCAACCCGCATTAGGCCAGCGTGGTGGACTAAGGCATAATCCCTCTTATTCACTAGAGGAGGCCCGTGCCCAGCAGTGGGACGTATATAATACAGGGCTTGTAAAAAAAAAGTACAAAATGAAGTCGCTTCCGCTGTCTGTTCGCTTAGATCTTTTTAACTATTCAACGGATTTTAATGCAATTTTCAGCAATAGATAGAGTGATTCATGAGGAAGGTTTATGTGTGTATCACGCTATGACCCATGGGAGTAGGGCAGTAACATGCAGGTGAAACCGCGAGGGACAGCTAGTATTCTTATAAAAAAAACCTTTAAGGGAGTATTAATTCATTACTTAATAATATTATACCTATTATAGTATCAATCGTAAGTGCGTTTCATACATCTGTGAAATTGGCGAGGTCGGTAATCGCAATTTGTGTTTGTGTTTTCAATTAAAAAATTCGTTAATATTCCGTATTAATTCCCAGGATAGGAATTTGTGTCTAATGTGGCAATAGTAGTCTATCACATCATGGAACGGAAATAAGATCAGCGAACCGTGAGTGTCGGAACCTATGTCCCAAATCAAACCCTGGCTACGCACTTGTATAAGGTGACTAGCTTTTGCTCGCGGCTCCGCCCGCGTGATCTGCTTTTTCGGGATAAAAAGTAGGAATTTATCAAAATCCTTTTTTAGCGGATGCCTAGGTCATAACATCTACCTGCATGCCAAATTTCAGCCCGACCCTCCAGTGGTTTGGGCTGTGCGTTGATAGATCACTATGTCAGTCAGTCACCTTTGAGTTTTATATATTTAGATACTTAAATAAGACTAAATTCAACATTTATGTTGCAGGGTGCATGGCGAGACGCATCTGTGAGTGGTCACGTCTTGAACATACCAAATGTGTCGCGATGGCATACTGGCAAGTACGTGTGCCTAGCCAACAATGGGATGTTGCCTTCTGCCAACCAGACGACGGATGTCGAAGTTCATTGTGAGTAGCATTTACCATATGGTTTATTATAGACATCGTACACTGGGACATGTCCCGTTGTCGCGTTGTCCCTGCTGGTAAGTCAACTGTCCCGGTTTGAAAATCAAAAATATAGTTGCTAAGGTGTTAGGTTAGTTACTAAGGGTTCCCTTATTAATCACATTAGGGCTGACAACCGTGCATAATTTACTAAAGTATTATTAAATAATCTAGGCATTGAGGATATTCAGGGGCGGTGGAGATCATTTACCATCAGGTGATCCACATGCTTGTTGCCGGCCTGTGTTAAAAATAATGTTACCTACCTTGATGTATTTTATTTATAACCGAACTAAAATAGGATATTCTGTATTCGACCCTTATTTGTTCCAACTGACCCGGTAGACATCTTAACATTAATGGCAGCCCTGGTACAGCTCTGACGCCTTAAATATATTGGCGCGTCTTTTACACGTAGTCGTTTTAGCATGTCGGTGACGCGAACACATAAGATTTTCCCCTACCAAATAGTGCTCAACGCGGCTAAAGAAGTTTTCACATCAATAAACACTTGTTATTTTCAGTCAGCCCTTTCATCAGAGTGCCGAACAACATAGTCTATGTCGTCAACAAAACTGCTAAAATTGAATGCGAGGTAGGCATGTTGATACTCATTTATAACTTAAATTAGATTTTAATTTTTAATTAGCTTGTAATACGAAACGAGGTGGTCGCTCGCCTGATGGTAAGCGCCACGCCTGCTCCTATAAACTAACACAACACATAGCACTTTGAATTAAAAAGCACTGCAAGGCACTGGACTGCGCTCGTCACCCCGAGACATAATTTTGTTATGTCTTATAACGTCCAGTGACTTCCACTGACTTCAATGTACTTCAAACCTAAACACTATGGTGCTTATAGAAATAAAACCAATTGAAACGTATTTTATCGCGGTTTTTTATTAATTTTGATCCCGAGTCCACCCCGTGACCACGAAGGCTGAAAAGTCTTCGAAACGTCGGGATCCAACCCAGATGGCCTTTTTGTCTACAGCACGAATGGGCGAGCTCGGCTTGCTGTTGCTTTTCGTACGGTTTGTGAGATATCCGGAAGCTCAACTTAAGGTCGGCAACGGTGAAAATCATTTACCATCAGGTGATCCACTTGCTCGTTCGCCGGCTTATGTAATAAAAAGAACCTACCAGCTAGTAATTCCAGTCATTTTTCCAAATAGATTGTCGTATGCCACATAATCCTCATAATTATGAAAATCTTTACCAGGTCCAAGCTTGGCCAGAGCCAGTTCTGGCGTGGGAGATAGACGGAGTTACAATCGAGAGCCCCAGGTACAAGACAGAAGTGGTCACTACTGGAGATCCGTGGCGGTGGGTCATGAGGCTCGAGATACCTGGGGTCAGGGAGCATGACATGAGGAAGTACAGCTGTGTCGCCAAAAATGAACTCAATAACCAGACCATTAAGGGCGACATTCATTTGATGTGTAAGTTGGTTTATTCTATTTGTATCAATGTGTCCTGTCTCTCAACGGTCGACAGAATTACATATGTCGCCCTGACATTACTGGATATACACTGGCTGATACCTAAACCCCACTATAGCGGGTTTTTCACCACGTTTAGGGAGGTCGCTATCCAGTACAAAAGGCGACAATATAAATATCGTAGCCAGGTTAAACTTAGTCTAAGCCTCCCATCACATTTTAGTCTTTAAAAACAACAGCTTTCCATTACTGCATTGTATGTGACATTTTTTTAGAAGATATAATGGGTATAGTAAGCTATCCTTAAAAGATAGATATATGCCGTCGCGGACTTTTTGAAGATCTATAAAAAAGGTAAATCCCACCATGCATTATTTTATTATATCTCAAAGGGATTAGGCAGCGCTTTCGATGAAAGCTCCCAGGCGGCTTGACTTTTTCCGACTCTTCCAATAATTATCGTTATATTTCAATAAATTTACACAAAACCTTGACAAAATTTATACCTAAACCTTCCTCATGAATCTCTCTATTTATTGGTAAAGACTGCATGAAAATCCGTTTTAATTAAATAATTTAATCAGTTTTAATTCAGTAGTTTTTGAGTTTACGCGAACAGACAGACGCAGCGGAGGAATTTGTTTTATATTTGTGATACAGTGATCGCTATCCAGTCGGATACAGATATCTAGAACAACCATAGCAAACCTTTACGTCACTGGCTCTGTATAGCTATTTCTCTATATCAGACCCTGGAGATAACCAGCAAATACCAGTCCAGCAGCCGATGGAGATCGGCTCCCGTCCGCCGACCCTCACTTCATACGAGGAGTTGTGTCAGGTGCAGCGCTGCCCCACCTGTCCTCGGTGTGACCGCGCTCAACTTCTCATCTCTACTATGAACGGAACTACTGGGTATAAGCCCAGGAGGAATACCAGTAAGGTTTTTTTTTATTTTGACCTTTTTAGCAGAGGCCGACAAACGATCCAATTGGTCAGCTGATTGTATGTAATATCCACCTATGAACATCCACAATACCTGAAGGATCATGTATGCATTGCCAACCATAAAGGAAAGGCATAATTAAGGGATTGGAAAGGGGAGCAGGATTTGAGCCACAACAGCAAGCTGCTTCACGTCGATTTTCTCTGGGACAATGGTAACAACCTGGTCAAGCCGGCCCATTCATGCTGTAGGCGAAACTGTCTACAGTGTGGCAATGATCGATTTAACGCTCATTGGTCGATTTCAGTTATGACAGATCAATCTATACATTTCCAATTCGTTCAAAAACTTAAAATTGCTAAAACTGCTAACTTAAAATTGTTGTAGTTTAGGAAACTACTATAGAAGACTACCCCCAATAAGATACTCTAGCAATAACTTTAGTAATTACACAATAAACACCCCTCTATAGAAATCTGTAATCGATGCCTTTCCACATTTTGCGCTTTTCAGACTGTCAGCTATATGCAATAGGAAAGCCGGTGTACCATCGATATAAAGAGGAACTTTTCGGGGCCTGGCTTAGAGATTCTAACGCTACTGATACACAGGTCAGTACGCCATACAAACTTTTCTGACCTTCTCCATTGACAATCTCCTAGATTTATTTACTCAATCGCCACAGGTTTTTTTCTTCTTGGACGCCATGGTTTGTCACTTGTGTTGTTAAAGTCAATTACTTTATTTTTATTTTATCACAACACGGCAAAAGTAACTGTTCTATATCTGATGGTAAGAGCAGTGCAGTCCAAAAAACCAGCGACCACCGACAAATAATGACCAGAATCATGCCGGACTTTACAAATGCTTCTTCGTACTCCGAAGAGGGAAACAGTGAAATTACCGATACAGGCACAGGGATACAAGGATGTACCCCTATACCCGCCCCAACCACTCGGGAGAACGGGGTATACACTAGCTGATCCTGCAACGCGATCCACACAAGGTGTGTGGGTCACTATGCCTGATTTTAACACCATGTGTACGATGGTATCTATCCTGATATGAGTATCCTAGCACCAGTCAAATTTAAATAAAATTACTAAATTTAAATTACCGAGTAGGCGAGTACCATACAGTACTCCAGTACCATACAGTACGTTCTAATTTAAAGTTAACTAATAGTCGACCCCATACAAGTGTAGGTACTGTGTATTGGCAGGTATGACGCTTGCCTTCAACTGAGCTTCCTGAAGGAAGAAATCCCCCGTTGCGATAAGACCGCCCATTATATCACTCTTACTGTATGATCCTTACTTTTAAGATACTTTATTTGACTAGTTGTTACTAGATAGTGTTGTGACTAGTAGTTACTAGATAATCCTTAGTTTTAAGATACTTTATTTGGTGTGCAATAAAGAATATTTTATCTAGGTATCTATCTGCTCTTCTCTTCTCTTCACTTCTGTGTATTTGAACACTTTTTGATTTGAAAAGTATAAATGAAGTTTTAATATCACTTTCATTGTATGTTTCAGAGGGAAAAGTTATGGACAACACAGGAAAATGATATTGAAAGACTGCGGGAGTACAGAAATAAAGCCAGCTTCAAAACTGATAGCGTGGACGAGTTCCACAAGCTGCAGAAACCGTTTTTCGTAAGATATATCTTTATACATTAATACTGACCATAGAGACTACTATACACAGTATATATGACGAAAAACCCGCTATAATGGCTCATCCTGGGGTTTACCTGTATATATCCAGTCAGAGAGGCCAGCACAACTCTGATGACCGGCGAAAGATGGAACGTTGGGCGACGTTATATTCTACCATGAGGCCCCGTCCCGTCATTCAAGCTAGTAAAAAAGTTACGTGTATATTAATTGATAATTATCATTTGTTGTCACCAAAGGAAAACATAGTGAGGAATCTATAATACCTAGAAAGAAAGAAAAGCATGTAGGTATATAGTACAATGCAGTTTGGAAATAAAAAGTAAAATATTAACATTAAAAGTATCATAAAAGTAAGATAAAAGTATCATAAAAGCGAAATATTTTTGATGTAATTAGCTTATAATTTCAAAACTAAAAATATTTGCGACGTTATAGATGTTTTCTCGATAAATATAAGCTATGTCGCCTAAAAAAATAATACAATGAACATAAACAAGTGTCTACCTTACCTTAAAAATATCACAAAACTGTTTCTGAATTACACTGACGAAAAACTCGTGCACTGTTTGAAACAATCCATAGGCCACAATATGGCGACTTCTTTTTCTTTTTTTTATTGTTCTGCTTAGGATTGCCCGTCTAATTTTACATATTCTTCGAATACTATTCAAAGACTTCATTTACTTACCAATATTGGTAACATAAAATAGTAACATAAAAGTGTAAAAATTGATGACCTGTTTTAAAACTGGAATAAAAAATAAATAAACGTTCTTTTAAAATAATGAAATATTGGATTTAATTGCTCAAACCTTGTAATTTTACATAAACTAAAAATTTTATGGCTTACTTAACAAAATATTCGTAATTTTGTCAATAGTAAATCTGATGAAATTTATGTTCATTTTATTTTTGTATGAAAACGTAAATCCTTAATATCGTTAAAATTAAATTATATAAAAACTGTTATAGTTACAGCTAATTCGTAAAAGTTGTTTTTACCCTAAAAACTAATCTACAGGATAAAATTATCAAAGCTGGTAAAAAGTGTTAATTGTTTATGATATTAATATGAACGTGACTGGTAATGAAAAAAGTGGAAAAATCTACGGCCTTACCCATCTAGGTATATCGCTTTAGTAAAATAAAAATATTGTTTGATAAAATATTGGTTGTAGTACCTACCTGTCACAGTCCCGCCGCGCAAATGCCAAAACCAGACTAATGAATTGTCTTTCTTTCTTCTTTCTTGCAAATTAGCGTCAGTTCAGCATACTGTTAAATTGGTGGCCTTGCGCTGATTTTCTGACTGTTTTCTAAAATTAATTCGAAGGTGTATGAAGTCTACCCACCCGCAATAGATTATCGTTGTGAACCGCCTAACCCTTCTTATTAGTAGAGAAGGCCTGTTTCCTGCAATGGAATAGTCAGGTCTGATACCATTACTATTATTGTTTCTAGGGCAACGGGCATATCGTATACAGCGGCTCCTTCTTCTACCAGGCCAATGAGTCAGGAAACCCTGGGGAGATCATCCGCTACGACCTGACGCAGAGCAGGATCAAATCCGTGCACCTCCCACATGCTGACGGCAGACTGTATACCGCCCAACATAATCAGGTACCAGGAGATTTTTATAAGCTTACATGTACCTCTGAAGGGGTAAGTAGTGTTAAGACTAGTGCAGCCATGTTACGTCGAACTTTTTTTTTATTTGATGGAATGACGAGACGAACAAGGCGCTCGCCTAATGGTAAGCGCTACGACTTAAACACAGAAGCAAACAGAAGAAACAGAAGCAACACCACACAGAACTTTGAATTACAAAGCACTGCATGGCACTGAACTGCGCTCGTCACCCCGAGACATACGATGTTAAGTCTGATACTGCCCAGTAATTTTATAGGGGTTAAGCGTCCTATTAAGCGTCTCGTAACGGTGTCGCGAGTCCAGAGATTTTATCTCATCTAAAAGTATGCGTACCGCGCTAAAAGAAGTTTTCACTTCAAAAATAGTTTTATATTATAGGCTTTTAGGGCACTTAATATCATCATGCAACATCATAAAATTTAATGATAATACATATCACGAAAAATTTTGGTTTTATTATCATATTGTGATGAGGACAGGTCCTGAATAGAGCAGGCAATTAGGTCCAAGGTTTTTTATCATTCAATTACTCATCAACTTAATAATGATCCCTCCTTAGCGGTTAGTTTTTGATGGAAATTTGTATTTTTATCAATGGGTAAAATATGAATGTATTATCAGAAATGAAATCATTCTTCATATCGCAGGTAGACTTCAGTGCAGATGACAATGGTTTATGGGCCATTTATTCCATCGAAGGTTCTAACAACACGGCAGTGGCTAAAGTAAGTGCATATATTATTTTTGACTATTTTAGAACTCTTTACTGGTGGCAGGATATTCATATCCGCCCGGATAGCAACCACCGTACACATGGTGTTAAAATCTGCCATAGTGATTCACACGTATAGTGTGGATCGCGTTCCAGGATCAGCCAGTGTATATCCGGTTCTCCCGAGGGGCTTGCGACATGACTTGATGGTTGACTGGGGCGGCTATAGGGGTATATCCTTGTATCACTGTGCCTGCATCGGTCATCCGCCTATCTCTGTTCTGGATCAAAATTAATAGAAAACTACAATAAAATCCGTTTAAATTAGTTTTATTTCAATATATTTTGTATTTTGATTCTTATTCTTATTTTTATTTATATTTTTATTCTTATTTTGAATGTGCTATTTCTGTTGCAGCTAAGCTTCGACTTAAACAAAGACAGTTTAAATATCGACCACATTTGGAATATTTCATTGAACCATAGACAAGTAAGTGCAACATTGCGTATTATATAATCAAGTAGTGTCAACAGTATTTGGATTCAAATAAAAATGTCAACCCACATCAAGTAAAAATTAAGATATTGTTTTTATTTTGCTAAATTCATTAGATTTTAGTAGGTTTAATTCCATTTTTTGTTTTAATATAAATTAAATATATCCCATGTACGGTTATACAAATAGAACTAGATAGGTATTATTGATTTAACTTAAGGAATATAGCAAAATAAAATTTATATCTAAATTTTGACTTGATATGGATTGAATAGTTATTGCATATTTGCATCCATTTATTTATGTAACTGGGCAAAAATATGCACCAGTATTAGAGCCATTATGTAGGGAATTTTGTCTACAGTATAATTAAGCGGCTTGACCGGATTGTTATCACTGTCTCACAGAAAACCGACGTGAAATACACCTTGCTGTTAAGTTTCGTATCGTTAATGAGATATTCGGAGAACCAAAATCACTCCCCCTTCTTCCCAATCCCATATTATCCCTTTCCTTTAAGGCCTGCCACGCGCCCATGATTATTCTGGTTTCGTGGACATACATGGGCGGTGGAGATCACTTACCATCAGGTATTCATTATCCAAAATTCCCCTCTCCCGTCCTTTTTAAGGTCGGCAACGCGTCTATGATCTTTTTGTTGTTGTAGTTGTTAATAGCGGTGGAGATCACTTACCATTACCAACTCCCTCGGATACCAGTCTATGCCATAAAAAGTGGTACCAAAGACAATAAGTTTACTTTTTCCAGGTAGGTGAAATGTTCATAGTATGCGGCGTACTATACGCCCTGGACTCAGCAACAGAACGAGAAAGTAAGGTGACCGTCGCCATCGACCTGTACCTCAGCAAGCCAGTTGAGGTAGCTCTGCAGTTCACCAACCCGTTCAGGAAGACCACGCAGCTTGGATATGATCACACTCATAAGGTATAGCTACGCCAGCCTTAGGTTTTTCTTCGCCTGATGGTAAGCGCATCGCCTGTCCATAAACAGATGCAAAGACAGAACTTTGAATTACAAAGCACTGTATGGCACTGAACTGCGCTCGTCACCCCGGGACATAAAATGTTAAGTCTTATAATGCCCAGTAATTTCACTGGCGTCAATGTCTTTCAAACCGAAACACAACAGTGCCTACACACTTTTGCTTGGCGGCGGAAATAAAAAGCGATGGTACCAACCCAGACGGCCTCTCGCATACGAGGGTCCTACCACCTTGTAATAAGTTACTGAATATACACTGGTTAACTCCGGAACGCGACTCGAAGGAATGATGCTGTTTTTCACTATGTGATCGCTATACAGTCAAGTAAAAATATATATCATATATCTACCTTTAGATACAGATATTTCAAATCAGTGCATGCACACAATGACAGTGTTGCTCACGCACATCCTCACCTTTCCTTTATAGAACCACGCGTGCTGGCTTGCGTTACCACAGCTTCGTGGTCTCCTCCATCTCGGCTCGAACTAAAAAGTTCGCGAAATCTTACTTCTGCCGAACCATTAGGCTGTGGAATAGTTTGCCGGCACACGTGATCCCTCCTTCCTATAATATGGGGTCCTTTAAACGGAGTGTGAAGAAGCAGTTAGGCAGGCCGGCATAATCTTACAGACCAACGATACACACAATGTTTGTCATTGGTCGACACTATTCCTGGGTTCCGCTGCACTTACCATCAGGTGAGGCGTCGTTACTTTGCCGAGCCGGGATAAAAAAAATGTATCTAGTGTCCAAATGAGTTGTACCAACATAAACTGACTACTACATGTATTGTTTCAGGAGTTATATTCTTGGGATCGAGGTAACCAACTAACGTATCCAGTGCGGTATAATGAATTACCGGGACCATAGTTAAGGGCATAGGACGCTCCTGGCTCACCCTTATCTACCTTTTTTAGTAAACGGGAGTTAAAGTTAAAATATGGCCCATGGCGGAAAAAAAATTTCTTTCACCATTACTGTTCTATGCTGTGTTCCATATCATTGAATTAATAAAGTTCCGATAAAATATCTTTGAAAGTAATTTCGTTCCCTGCTTATTGATGTGATTAATTTTACCGCGGTTTCGATTATATTCATAACTAAAAGCAAAATGTATTATCTGTACTGCAACTAATTTTTTTGTACAATATTTGTAAATTAATGAGAAAATATTAAAATTTAATAACCCGAGTACTGCTTTATTTAAGGCCCAAATCATCTAATTTTACTGCTTGTAAAATTGAAGGCTTGTGGAGCTACTCACTGAAAGTTTCAAGAAGTTAAACAATTATAAAATTTTATTTTTTGGAAGCCATCTTGTGACAGTTCCGTCCTTACCATATAGCCACCCAGGGCGCTGACTTAGTAGTTAGTACCCCTAACCCGATGGGCAGGCCTAAAATGCCAAACCCTATACCTATAAATATTGATATTAAATCACCAACATCTAACATTATTTTACGATAATTTCAGTGATGAAAGATGTTTTCTCTATGGTGTCCCAAACTGTGTTGCCAGAGGCCCGTACCGTACTCAGAGTCGTCAATTCAATTTAAGTATCCATTAGCCATTTATTGAAATTCTATATTTTCCTGAGAAATGGTAGGGTAGACCGGGGACAATTGTAGCATATTTTGGTTAGCGTTAAATTGT
The DNA here is from genome assembly GCA_949126905.1 of Amorpha juglandis. NCBI lineage: Eukaryota > Metazoa > Arthropoda > Insecta > Lepidoptera > Sphingidae > Amorpha > Amorpha juglandis. Next base: position 3,353,517 of record OX421383.1, read on the forward strand.
GAGTTTATTATTAATATTGTGTCAAAAGTGTCAATAACCATTGATACGTAGTTTATTCGGCTATAAGTTCGCATTATCTTTAGACGTGTAGGAATAATACAATCATAGATATTAAGCATTAAAGCGGACTGAGTGAACTGGTACAAATGTCCCCGCCAGTGGGTTAATTGTACCAGCGATGTAATTTAATAAAACTCAGTGTTATCATTACATAAATATACTTCTCTAAATGGTAATATCCCAACAGAATAGCTTGTAATCTAATGACAAACAAAATACAGCAAACTTCGTAAGGTTAATCAATATAAAAATTAAAAACATAAAACAATAGTTTTCTCACCCTAAACGATAATAACTAAATTAAAGATTACAACAAAGTATTCTTATAAGTTCTTATTAAGTATTGACCATCATATTTGTGGTGTCGTATACTTATAATTAGTCAAAAACAACGAAAATCACAAATCAAAATATTGTATGGTAAAGCATTTGGAACGATTGTCCCCATGGTACAATTGTCCCTTGCATACTTAATTTTATCAATTTTTTTATTATGTATAGCTACTCAGTCCAGCACAATTTTATCCCATCGATGCCAAAGCTCCGGGTGTGGATTTTTCTCTTTTCTTTTTACACGCTTTTTATTAACTTCACCTGTATGTTTGTTTGTATGTTTGTAACCGACTCCTTTGGGCGCGATTTTGACCCACTTTAAACGGTCAGATTTCGTTCAAACTTTGTAGATTTATCGAGGACCGATGACAATACACTAATTTGAAAAAAAAAATTAATAATAATAATTTAATTTAATTAATTATTGATATTCGGGTTAGGAATTAAAACTATACTCTCTGCTACAATATATTTTAATTTTAACTAAAAAATGAAAAATAAATAATAGTTTAAAAAAACACGCTTTTATAGTGTCTAACTAAAAAATGGAAAATAATTTGAAGAAAACAATGTATTTTATTGTAAAAAAAAGCGTGGGGTGCATGGTTATAAATATTGTATTGACAGATATGTGTAGAAGGATTATCATTTAGATAGTATCTTAAAAAGCACCCCACGCTTTTTTTTACAATAAAATACATTGTTTTCTTCAAATTTATTTTCCATTTTTTAGTTAGACACTATAAAAGCGTGTTTTTTAGTTTTTTTTAAACTATTATTTTATATCTAATTAGAGAAACATGGCACAACCTAAACATAGACCTAAACATAGCTGTGTGTATAGATTTTCCGGTTTGGATTTCCTAATATGCTTTTTCGTAGAAAAGTATCATTCTACGTTACGTTATATCAGTCTTTCTTGTTCTATAACGCGGCATCTGTTAAAAAATAAACTTTATGAATAACAATGGAAAGTATAGTTCAGCCATTTTTTTATTTAAGTTTTAACTTGAACAATTCATAAGACGACATGATACCAATACCCAAACCGAATGCAACTATTTTTCATAAATTCGTCAAAAAATTTCGTCATAAATTCCAAACCACTCCTATGAAAGACACGTAGTCCGATTTGTAAAAAAATAAATAATATTTAAAAAAACTAAAAAACACGCTTTTATAGAAAGTCTAACTAAAAAATAGAAAATAAATTTGAAGAAAACAATGTATTTTATTGTAAAAAAAGCGTGTTAAAAAAAGACTATTATCGCTGAATTGCGTCTCTTAATACTGCAGTTCCCAATTGTTAACAATAAGTACAGTTACACATATTTAATCCCAATGATCTTTATCTTCTAAATTCTAACTGCTGATGTGCCTGTCTCGGTCATCCGCCTGTCCTGTCGCATGCCTTTCGATTTGTTTCTGCCCTCTTCGGAGTGTGAAGAAGCATTTCTACAGGCCGGCATAATTTTGATGACCGCCGATAAACTCATTATTGTCGGTTGCCGCTGGTCTTTTTGGAATGCGCTTCACTTACCATTAGGTGCAGCGCAGACACTTTACCGTGCTCGCTAAAAATATAGTTAATTAAGTTATGAATTAAAGTTATAGTTAAAATAAATATATATATTATAAATAAATATATATATAATATGGGGTCAATTTTACCACGGGGACAATTGTACCGTTACAAACGTCCCCGAAATATTGCTACAATTGTCCCCATATACTCATTTCATGGATAATATAAAAAATCTCCTAAATTTAAACTTGAATATAAATAAATACGTTTACAAATAAGAGATACAATAGTGAGAAATGTTTAAACTTACACTGAGTTAAAAATGATGGTTTGATTTCCTGCTATGACCAATGATAATAGATGGAAAAAACTTACTTTGGCTGCACCAAAATTTCATCTCGCCGTCATAAGCGTCTGCGTCGAGCCACACGCGCGAGCAGCTGATAGTTAGTCGGCAAGCAACCAAGGGGGGCGCCAAGGGGAATGGAATGTGTGTGTGAGGTGTAGTTAAAAAAATATTCCCCTTGGTACTACCGTACCCTGCTACAAATGTACCCGGTCTACCCTAAGTATGATTATCTCTGTACGCAGTGCAAAGTATTTTCTAAACTTGATATTTTGAGTGTAGCCAAATAAAAAATAATATGAACTTAACCAAGAAGTTGGTTCACGTAATAGAAAATGCATGAAGAGGGAAGCTATTTGAGCAGACCCAAATTGAAGGATTTGTGCCTACTCAAAAATTTTCAAATTGTAATCAACGCCATCTGTATTTTAAGACACGTGACAATTTATTACATACGTGCGCTACTGTACTTTAAAAACTGAAATGTTTACCTTACCAAAAGATAGCGCTGTGCACAATTTTTCTAACTCTGTAGCAGAGGGCGTTGTTCGGCGACTGTTAATAAAACAAGAATCCAATAATCTATGATAAATTGATGTGCCGATTAAAATGAAAGTACCGATATCCCAACGACGTTTGACTACCTATACCAACGAGGTTAAACAAATATTTATACAATTAGATTTATAAATAGATACCTATTATGACGTTTCTGATGACTTCACATATAAACATATACCTTAGAAGACAAGTAGGACCTACTGATTTACCTATCTAACATTGTATTAAATTAGGATTGAATTATGTAGTTGTAATTAATGACTTACTTAATAAGTCATCAATAACTACTTAGTAATTTCTGCTCGTATACAAATATAAAATTCGTTCTATAATTCAACATTCACAAAACCCATTTTACTCGCCCCTACAGAATTATTTGTTTCTTTATTACAAATACATAAGTTAGAACTATCCATAATTGTTAATAATTAAGCACTAGCAAGCGCAGTAATAATTCAACTTCAGAATCGCACATAACGACATCCATACAGGTTGGGATAAAAAACGCTCAAATTGCGCGGCTCGTGCAGTGCAGCGGCCGACTCAAAAGCGGCCGGGTGGTATTCAGTATCCCATCTCAACCCCCCTCCCATTTTTCGCCACAATGGCCAGCAATACATTCCGTGACTTGGCAGAACTTGATGTCGAGATATTTGGCCCCCATCGCACGATCAATACTTGCGCACAACGCCATCTAGGAGCCATCGCGCAGCTAAATTGCAGTTTAATAGTTCATTAGATCCGGCAAAAATGGCGGGGACACAGCAGTTTAAATTCGGAACGCGTTATCGATTTTCAGATACATCTAAAATTTTATGTGTTTGGTATGCAAAAACGATATTTTTTACAAAATAGCCTTTTGGCTGAAATGGTTGGGTCAGAACATTGATGGCAATGTTTGTTAATTAAATATGTATTAAGATTACAATACTAATAATGCCTACAGATTTTTTACGATACCATATTTTTTTTACAAAGTGGATTAGAATATTTTACTGATTTAATTATACCGCCGTCATCATCTTATAAACTAGAATCTGAGAATAGGAATCGCTTTATAAGAATAATCTCAGTTGAGCGACGCCACGGGTTTGCGTTACCTAATCTTGTCATGTGGCTCAAAGGACTTTTGTGGTGAAAATTGAATCGCGCGGAAGAAGACCCACAGACAAATTGAATTAAGTTCGAAGCCCCAATCGCCTCTCGCTCGGAGTCTGGAAGTGACATTCCGTGTAGACTGGCAAACGTCGCGTTGGTTTAAAACTGGCATTATCAATTATTATGTCTATGCCGATGTGTGGAGAACCTGACAATTACAATTTACACAAAATGCAATAGTGATAGTTGGAAGGTGCGCAGTTATTTGACTCAATTCAGAAATAGGCGATTGGGTTTTTTTTGTACTTAAAACATTGTCGTCAAATATGGTAGAAAACCCAGTAGTCCGCTCTTGAAATTTAACCATTCGTTGGCTATAGTTATTTTTTTTCTAGACTAATCACTATCAATTATCAATAATCAATTTTTATGGTATTGATGTAAAGATTACTTATTAAATCTAATAAATTTAATAAAAATATAATATCTACATTTAGTCATAGATAAAAAAAAAAGTGTGCGTCTCGGGACGTTCGACAGAAGTGATAACTTAAACTAAAAAGTCCAGTCAAAGTCGTATCAAAGATTGTCAAAATCCGGTCAAATCCCGGTCAAAGTCCTGTCAAAATACGGTCAAAGTCCAGTCAAAGTCTTGTCAAAATCAGATCAAAATCCGATCAAAGCCCGTTCAAAGTCCGGTCAAAGTCCTGCCAAAATCCGGTTAAAGTCCAGTCAAAGTCTTGTCAAAGTCTTGTCAAAATCCGGTCAAAGCCCGGTCAAAGTCCTATCAAAGTCCGGTTAAAGTCCGGTCAAAGCCCAGTCGAAGTCCGGTCAAATACCGGTCAAAGTCCTGTCAAAATCCGGTCAAAGTCCAGTCAAAGTCCTGTCAAAGTTTGTTAAAAACCGGTCAAAGCCCGGTTAAAGTCCGGTCAAAGTCCAGTCAAATACCGGTCAAAGTCCTGTCAAATACCGGTCAAAGTCCTGTCAAAATCCGGTCAAAGTCCTGTCAAAATCCGGTGAAAGCCCGGTCAAAGTCCGGTCGAAGTCCGGTTAAAGTCTGGTCAAAGTCCGGTCAAAGCCCTGTCAAAATCCGGTCAAAGTCCAGTAAAAGTCCTGTCAAAATCCGGTCAAAGCCCGGCCAAAGTCCTGCCAAAATCCGGTTAAAGTCCAGTCGAAATCCGGTCAAAATTCGGTCTAAGTCCGGCCAAAGACCTGTCGAAGTCCGGTCAAACCACGGTCAAAGTCCGGTTGAAGTCCAGTCAAAGTCCAGTCGAAGTCCGGTTAAAGTCCGGTCAAAGTACGGTCGAAGTCCGGTCAAATACCGGTCAAAGTCCAGTGAAAGTCCTTTCAAAGATTGTCAAAATCCGGTCAAATCCCGGTCAAAGACCTGTCAAAGTCCGGTCAAAGTCCGGTAGAAGTCCGGTCAAATACCGGTCAAAGTCCTGTCAAAATACGGTCAAAGTCCAGTCAAAATCCTGTCAAAATCAGATCAAAATCCGATCAAAGCCCGTTCAAAGTCCGGTCAAATACCGGTCAAAGTTCTGTCAAAATCCGGTCCAAGCCCAGTCAAAGTCCTGTCAAAATCCGGTCAAAGCCCGGTCAAAGCCCGGTCAAAGTCCTATCAAAGATTGTCAAAATCCGGTCAAATCCCGGTCAAAGTCCTGTCAAAGTCCGATTAAAGTCCAGTCGAAGTACGGTCAAATACCGGTCAAAGTCCTGTCAAAATACGGTCAAAGTCCAGTCAAAATCCTGTCAAAATCAGATCAAAATCCGATCAAAGCCCGTTCAAAGTCCGGTCAAAGTTCGGTCAAAGTCCTGCCAAAATCCGGTTAAAGTCCAGTCAAAGTCTTGTCAAAATCCGGTCAAAGCCCGGTCAAAGTCCTATCAAAGTCCGGTCAAAGTCCAGTCGAAGTCCGGTCAAAGTCCTGTCAAAATCCGGTTAAAGTCCAGTCAAAGTCCTGTCAAAGTTTGTTAAAATCCGGTTAAAGCCCGGTCAAAGTCCGGTCAAAGGCCTGTCGAAGTCCGGTCAAATACCGGTCAAAGTTCTGCCAAAATCCGGTTAAAGACCAGTCAAAGTCCGGTCAAACTCCGGTCATAGCCCGGTCAAAGTCCGGTTAAAGTCCAGTCAAAGTCCGGTCAAAGTCCGGTTAAAGTCCGGTCAAAGTCCGGTCCAAGCCGACTGGTCACTGTGTGACGCCACCTGGGACTTCGAAATTATCGATGTTCCAGGGAGGTCGGCCAACGCTGGCTGGTCGATGGACCGCTCGCGTTACGGAACGTTTCGGTTCACCCTCCCATAAGAAGTTATCACTTCAACAACACTAAACAAAATATATATTAAAATTAGTTTTTACAAGTAACAGCCACATTTATCCAAGAGTCAGCCTTAGCATAAATAACTACTTCTAAATTTAAATTAAGTGTTTCAAGTTGGAATGCGGCCGACTACTTGTTTCCATGGCTTATTTTTTTTGTTTTGAAGCTTCAATGGTTTAAATAAAATTACATCAATAAGCCTTTCACCCCATTGGTGTTGAGAATGAGACTTAAAGGTCTCAAATATTTTACGGCCTGTAATCCTGTATCTGTAATCCTATGGGGGTAACCTGTGTCATGCCCTTAAAAGACATGTTAATATCTACTTCGCGAAGATGAAGATGTTGTGGTACACGTGGTTACACGATTGAATCTCATACGAAACTAACGTGTAGTTAATAGAAATTTAATCGTAAAAATCTTGACTTTAATCCCCTAGGTACTGAAAGTTCCTGTACTAATTACCAGTAGGAACTTCATATTTTGTCCGGGTAGTGGCGCGACAGGTACTGAGGTACCTAAATCATCCATTTAAGTAAACGGTGGCATTAATAGCAGGTTCACACTTTTAGTTTTAACTGCTACATCGCAAATAATTTGAACCGTCTGAACGGATGTATAATCAAGTTGTTCGACAAAAACCGTACAGCTTTTGTTGATTCAAGTCAGTTGATCAACTAAAATCGAACCGTATGAATCCGCTACAAGCGCCTGCCACCCCACTCCCCGTCGGAAATTAATGAATGAATCATGGGACATCCATTCTGTTAATTTGTAATACGTATGGATCGATTGTGATAATACATAAAGACTCATAGCAATGGAGTTAACATAACACGCAAGTTCACGCCTATATCTCTGTAGAGATAGGCGTAGTTACAGCTAGTACACCGAGCTTATTTCCGACCCGTGAGATTGCAGATGAACCTTTTTTTCCGCGGGGTAACCTAGATTGCTGCCAATACCACCCTGCGTTCTACCTTTGTAGTCCGTCTTCTATCGCGAAGTCTTATTTCTTTAGAAAGAAAGCATTTATTAGCAGGTAAGTCAGCGCGAAGTTTTCATACTGCCGTTCGCACCAGAGTCGCACCATGAAAATGTCTACTACGGGTGTACGTAGGTGTGTAGACACAGTGCCACATACTCCGCCCTGTGATCGTGACTCCGACGCGATGTCTCCAGTTAATCACCTCTTACGACAGGCAGGGCGTAAGAATTCCACATTCTTTAAAAGCCTTAGAAGCGGGCCTGTCACCACATAGAGCACAAATTCTAATTACTTGCAACTCGGTCGGCAATCGATCAAATCGGTCGGCAGATGGTAACTGGCCTCCACGGCCAATATAAACCCACAATACCAGAAGAATCATGGATAACTTGCCCATCTTTCAGGAAAGGATCGGCGGAAGGTCAGCTATTTGGGCCGCCGGGAAATTATTAAAATATATTATTTAAAGTTTTTGGAGAGCTATATAATAACAATATGCAAAATATTTAGTCTAAACCTAAGCTACTAGACCACTTTATGACCTCGTAAAACTAGTGTTTCAAATAACTTGTTAAAATTAATTGCTAGTTAATTGACATAGCTACTAATTCACCTTTACGTGTTTGGTCGATGTTAAATGTAATGTTTTTGTAAATTAACCACGTGTACCTAATGATGGCCACACGCACTTTTTACGATTAATTATTATTTTAGTTTTTCGTGCTTAATGATTACCAACGAAACCCTATGATATTAAACATACGCCGTCTGTCTGTCTGTCTGTGTGTCTGTCTACGTTTAAAGGAGTATATTTTGTAACTTATTAGGTAGTGATGTATAAATAAGAATAATCATATCGATTCTGTATGCAACCATAATTATTGCTTTTCGTTGTATATGACAGTTATTTATCAGTAAATTACAATTTATTTGCGTACCATTATCGCCTCGCTATTACATTTATAATATTTACAATACAATTGTCTGTACATAAATATTATACGAATACTACTTTACGTAATTAATTCCAAGATAAACAATAAACATTAAAACATCCGTCTTTTTTCTCATCGGTTACAAAACAGCTGATTGATTGCGTAATTCGCCATTATTATGTACACAAACTGTACCTACCTACTTATATGTAGGTAGGTAGGTGTCGGGATTTCCTCGCCGTCGGCTGTCGTCCGAGACACGCCGAAATCGTCCAGCCGATGCAGCGCTTCACGACTTTTGTTTGCTTTTTTAATGTACGCTTTTGTATTTAGAAAACGGGAAGAAATAAAACCATTAATTTATTGCTTAAATTAATTTTATTTGGAAATATAATGGTTTGTACTTTCACATCATCAAGTGCTCAAGTTTTTAATATATAGGTATGTAAATAAAGTTCTGGCAACTTGATATAAAAAATGTACCAATAGAAAATAAGATATATATGTAATCTATTAAATAAACATATTTTGTTGTTCCTAAAAAAATCTTAGTCTCGGTGTTGGAATAGCATAGTTTATTTCAAAAACTCGTAAATCGCAGTGATCGACAAGCAGGCCAGTAACTTGATGCAGCGATCCGTAAAAAAGAAACAAATATAACTATAAAAATTCACAAGTTGCTTTCGACAATTTACACCAACCGGTTTCCGAACACATCAATCTTGTGTTTACCAAAAAAAATGATAAACATAAAGGTCAACGTTCCGGTTCACCATGCAGCCGCTGCAGCACTAGAGGCACTGCAGCGCTGCACCCGCTGTGAATCACAGCTGTGCTGGCAGGTCGGACACCTGACGTCGACGGGCTGCGTCCCCCCTCAGGCCCCGCCGCTCGCGTCTCTCTCGCTGCACACTCCCCCCGCACGCCGGAGCCATCAGCTGTTAATGTACCCGCCGCTCCCGCACCCCGCCGGCCTTTCCCCTTCGTTTGTGTAATGTGAGGAGCTGAGGCACGAATGGTACGCTAACCAAAATAATCATGATGGATACAAAATAATTGGCTAAGAATATTAATAAAATGTATGTAAGATTTTGTATACTTCAGTAAAAATAAATTCAAGAGCATAATAAATATTAAGTACGATCGGATTGACTTGGATTTTAGAATTGACATTTCATACTCATGGAACTGTTTCTCTAACTATAACTAAAATTATAGAAATTGATAGTCAATAATGCCAAGGAAACGGTTCATTATTAAAATAGGTTCTGACTAATAATTCAACGTGTCACAGCTCCAACCAAGTATTGATTTTATTTGTGCGGACTGTGAACAATACAAAAATGCCAACTTTTAATAATATATCGCACATTATGCCCGCCAAATGAATAATTTATCGCGGCGTGTCGGTCCGGGGCGCACATCCCCGGTCGGGGGCCGACAAGGCGGCGCGGGGCGGAGCATGCGCGGGGGGGTGTCACCGCGAGGGGGGCACAGCGCTGTCAGTCCGCGGCGAGCGGCCGAGCGAGCGCCATGTCCGTGTGTGCGCCGCGCGCGTGCTGCCGGCTGCGCGCCCCGCCGACGTTGCTAGACATCACAGCAAAGATAGTGGCGGCCGCGATCCCGTTCCAACGCATCGAGGAGCGGTACGAGCGCATCCCGGAGCCGGTGCAACGGCGCGTGGTGTATTGGTCGTTCCCGCGAGATGAGCGCGACATCTGCATGTACTCGTCGCTGGCGCGCGCGCCGCCCGACGACCACCGCAACATCGCGTTCTGTCGCGGCCTCAAGCTGCTGGAGGCGGGCTGCGTGGAGAGCGTGCTGCAAGTGGGTGAGTGTCGCTTGCCGCCTGCCGCCTGCCGCCTGCCGGCCGCGCCGTACCGCCGCCGCGCCTGCCGCGCCTGCGCCTGTTTACTAATATGCGCCTCGCCCACCCGCGCGCCGTATAAATAAAAACCTCGACGTGTGCGATCGATAGCTGCTCCTCTCGGGAATTATTCATGCGTGGACTCGTAAAACTTTCAGCAGATTAGGGCCCCGCGAGGGCCGGTGATGTGAACGTCGGGGACCGCCTGTGCGACATGCCCTGATTAACTTTTATCACGGCGATATCGTGTGGCAGTCGCCGCTCGCCGCTTCACGACTCCACGCTTAATCGATTCGGAATTATTATACCAGTTCGGAACCAGGGCCATAGTGCAGATCACGACCGCGGACCGGCTCGCCCGAGTAGGTATGTCGAGTGTTGGTTGACACAACGTCGATACATTATAGTCGGCGCGTTCTCGTTCCGTGTACACGTTGCGTGTGAAACGACCTTTATCGGTTTTCACATTTCACACGTCGCGTTGTGCGATCGATCGAGAGTCTAATTAAAGATCCGGCGATTATTAATATTATGCAAATGCAGCGTGAAATTCGGCTAAGATTAACATAACTCGATGTCCCGTTACATAGGGCATTACACAACCGGATTCTTTTGGATAGCGCTGCCGACACCCGACAGTTAGCAGTTGGCATCAATCGTGTATCGTACAGCCGCGAGCCGTGGCTGTATAACGGACACGCGTCGACAATTAAGTGTTTTTATTTGCATTGGGTTCGGCTCCGGTCGTGGGAGGACGGAAACTTGCATGGCTGGTCATTACTACCGATTGTGCGATAGCTCCCAATTGTACGTAATGACTGGCGGTGGATATTGACGTGTACTTTATAGTATTTAATTGTGAAGTACTTAATACGTAGATGCGTAATGTTATAATCGTTTCATTCGTTACCAATGACTTGATTAGAACACGTTTCTTCAACTATGTAGGGGGTAAAAAAACGGCCGAGTGCGAATCGTATTCACGTATCAATGGTTCCATACCACCAAACCCTTAAACTTTCATTGATTATTCTTTTTATTATTTGTTAGGGTATCTATTTCCTGTACTAACACATTCCGTATTTAATTCATCCGGCTAGCGATTACGGTTCAAAAAATAGAGCATTTTGTACAGACAGCCTGACCGATTCACAGACGGCGCGCGCGCCGGGCATCGGCTTAATAAAAAAGTTTCGTTGCCACTTGGCAACCTTTGCGGAACCCTAAAAAACTAATCCTCGAACACAGAAATGTCCTTCAAACACGCAGGTTAGGCAACCTAGAACTTGACTTGCCTAAAACGTGCGAGCGGTTGGTCTGTACAAAGAAATACCAGTTTTTATACACACGGGGTCAAACCGACCCGTGGGAGGACCGCGTTACGTATTCATTTGCGCTTATCTCCCATCAGATAGTCCATCGGTCACTGGCCGTGTTTGGTAGGGCCCGCCAGACCGCAGATAAAAAAACAACACAGCCATCTTGTACCATTTAAGGTGCTTGCCAACGTCTAAAACAAGTCAATGATAAGATTGTACAGGTTTTAAGCTCATTAAATATCAAGTTATAAAAACCCTGTCACAAAAATGTACCTAAAAGTCATGGCATAAAACAAGAAAACCGCTCACAGTTGAAAATCTCCTTTTCTAAAGTTGATTAAAAAAATGCTTGTGAAACGAGTAAGTATTTACTTCTTCCACCTGCCCTTATGCCCACTCTCAGTGGGGTAGGCGCAACATGCTTTTTTACACACGTTACAGAAAGTTTTAAATGGTTTGATGATTTTACAACCGGCCGCCTCCCTGACATCAATCCATCCGAGTAGACAAAGTATTACTAAACTTTTAAAACAATAGCTTCAAATTACAGCTAATAATACCCATAGAACACAAAACAGTCTAAATAAAACTATTTATACGACTGAACGGATCAGTTAATTATTAAGACAAGCGGTCCCGATAGATACGGATCTGGTATGAGTCAAATTAATAGCGTATTCGAATTCACACGACCATAACTGAGTCACAATTTACGGCCGCGGCGCCGCTTACTCCAAAAATTGGTTGATGAAGGTTCCGAGAACTTTCCTTCCTCACCGCAAGCCTGTACTTGTCGCCATACTTAAGCTGCATTTACAATATAACGACATTTACAAGATAAGTGTTATAAAATATTGATTTCTTACGCGACTATTACTCATTGAAATAAAACTAACAAACGGATTTTATCGCGGAGTCCACCCCGTGACCACGAAGGCTGAAAAGGTTTCGAAACGTCGCGTCGGGATCAAAATTAATAAAAAACCGCGATAAAATCCGTTTAAGTTAGTTTTATTTCAATGTTATAAAATAGCTTTTTAAAAACAATATTATCTCGACCGCCATATTGGATTGAGTATGACGTCACTATCATTTTTTACTCATTAAACCCTTTAGTATGGTATCAATGTTAATAGGTTATAGGGAAAAAAATCATATCCTCCATCTTGGAGCAGCGGCAATTTTGGAAAAAATCATAACTGCGTATGCAAAATTTCAGCCCAATCAGTTGGGTGAAACTGGTTTAACATTCAGTTACAGGATTTGACCTATACATAGGTGAAGTTAAATATATGCTTGTAAAAAGGATCGTTAGAGATGACGAGTCTCATAATAGCTAATTTTAGACACAATTCATGACTCAATCTGTTGAATCTAATTTTACAAATAGTTTTTTCTGCAGTCACTGCTAAAGGCACAAAAAACATCAATGCAGCATTTATCATTTTTTTTTTCATGAGCAAACAAGATCTCGACAATTATTTGTTAAAAAAACTTGCAACACCAAGATCCGATGACAGAAACTAAATGTCAGTTGGAAAAAATGGTGCTGCCGACCCACCAAACGGGTATGGCCAGATTGCATGAATAAAAGAGCAGCCCTGAAGATAGCAGCTTCGGTCGAATGCACCGAAAATATACCCCATACGTATCGAATGCTTTATAAAATTGTCATGCAAAAATAATGAGTTGTGTTAATATTTTAATTTGCCGCAGTTGGTGGGTAGATGCTATTGGTATGCCATTATTACCATTTTGAAGTGCGTTTAGTAGTTTTTTTTTAGGTGAACATTGGAGTCTGGGAATATAGTATGTAGTATGGGAATTTAGGATATCGTACTTATATAATATTTTTACTTATATAAAATTGGAGTCTGGGAATATATTTGACGGTTTTCGATCCTGGTTGGATTTCATGATATTCCAATTCAGCTAAAATCAACCAGGTGAATGGTTGTATCGATCACTCCATAAGTAATGCCTAGTTTTACATATAACTTGGAAGCAGTTCCGCCTTTACCGGACATGTTGAGTACAGTCCCGAAGCCTTCGGTCTGCTGAGACAACATATTCGATAGCAACCTAAATAATTCGATAGTATTTCGTGTTGGGAACCGGTGCAACCGGCGCGGCTGCTCTAAGAATCTGAAGTCACGTATAAATACGTAAGGACTAGTTTAAATGCGCGACCGAGCGAAGAGACGCCACGACAGCGACACATCCGTTTGTATGCAATTATAAAGGTGCGTTGAAATAAAACTAATTTAAACGGATTTTATCAGTGTCAATCCACCCCGTGACCACGAAGGCTGAAAAGCTTTCGAAACGTCGGGATCAAAAATTAAAAAAACCGCGGTAATACGTTTAAATTAGTTTTATTTCAATGTGTAATATTCGCGTAAACTTAAGAAATTATATAAAAGTGCGTTTTGAGGTATGCGACGCAGACAGATGAGGGCGACTTATCCATACAATTTGATACCAAACGGTCGTGTCGTTGTCGCCTGACTCGCATCATGCGTCGCTCCTTGTCTCGGACGCGTACTCCAAAACAGGCCTTTAGCGAACGGATTATTAATACCTTTTGAATTTTGTATTATGTTTAATGGATGATTTATTATTTACATAGATCCCTCGCTGGCGGAGTCGATCTATCAATTTAAGTTGAAAACTGAATGCTTTAGTTAGGAGGTTCCTGAATAATAAAGCAATATGATGTTTGGAACTAGACCGTGGACGGCATTAATTACAATGGTATTACAAAATTGCATGAAGTGATAGCCATAAGCTGTGAAATAACCTGAGGATTCGTACTCCCTACTTCCTTCTAGAGCAGTGTTTCCCAACCTTTTTTGGCCACCTTAATTTTTTTTTGTTAAATTTGTCACCAATATCTCGCATTGCATTTAAATAAGCCAAAGCGAAAGGGTTAAAGTCGTTTCGAGTCCATTTTTAAATTGCCCCCTGTAGGGCATGGGCCCCACGTTGGGAAACACTGTTCTAGAGTATTGGCTCTAATCGAACTGTGGTGAAATAAAATATGTCATAATTATTATTGTTATCGAGAGATGGTCACGGTTGGGTGACATATTGCACTTATATTGTGGCGGTAAAAGTACTAGCACCTAACTACTTGTAATTAAAACACGATTTAAAATCATGTATCTTATACGATAAACACCAGAAGTCGTTGAATACACCCAGATTTTTAAAAATAGAATACCCAACTCACATAACAAGATTTGCGCCAAAATTTGATAATCATAGTAAAAAATGAAAATTCGCTGAACACAAGACTTGTCACAAGTAGTTCAACACTATTGTATTGCATTGAATTTGAAAATCAATTTCAATTTGAATGATTGCCAATGATAATATCAGCAGGTGGTATGATATTCATATCCGCCCGGATATCGACTATCGTACACATGGTGTTAAAAACTGCCATAGTGACCCAGACATCTTGTGTGGGTCGAGGATCAGCCAGGGTATATAAGGCTTGCGACATGACTTGGTTGGTAGGGGCAGGTATAGGGTCGCATCTTTGTGCGGGCATCGGTCATCCGCCTCTCCTGTCGCAGCCCTCTCGATTTGTTTCTTCCCTCTTTGGGATGGAAATGAAAGTGAAAATTTATATGTTTTCAAAACACAACTCAGCTATATTGTAACTTTATTATGGTCGTGAACGTCATGTTACTTTTGGTAGTCTGGTGTTCAGCAAATTTCTGGCGTTTACAATGTTCATCCAATTTGATGTCAATCTTGTTGAGCAACTTGTGTAGGTACCTACATCTTATTATGATTTGATTTTCGCTTGCATGTGTTCATCGACTTTTGGTGTCTGGTTTACCTGACTACAATATCGCTATGAATCGTTTTAAAGTAAATTTCGTAAAATATCTCTATATGAGACGCCCGACACTTACGTAGAATATTATTATTAAGGAAAACAGTAATGCTGGTGGGAGGATACCTCCATAGACAAGGTGAAAAACCAAACAGTGGCTCGATCCGGCGAGTCGTGTCCAGCAGCCGATGCGTGTCTAGTTACTAGTCTGAGTGGTAGAGCCACGCTGAAGACAGTTTTGTCTACAGCATGAATGGGCTGGCTCGACCGGGTCTTTACCACTGTCTCACAGAAAATCGACGTTAAGTAGCGGCTTGCTGCTGCGTTTCGTACGGTGAGTGAGATATCCGGAAGCCCAAATCCCCTCCCCTTCCCTATCCCTAATTATCCCTTTCCTTTAGGTCGGCAATGCGCCCATGATTCTTCGGGTGGTGGGCGTACATGGGCGGTGGAGATCACTTACCATCAGGTGACCCACTTGCTCGTTTGTAGGCCTATGCCATAAAAAAAAAACTTCAGGCGGGCATCATTTTGCGACGTCGAAGGACACAAAGTCTCAACGGCCGATATTATATTTGGACTACATTGTTACCATCTAACAGAGCATACTCACTTCATGGATAGAACGAGGGATTCATACAAATCACACAGAGCGGTTCTCAGAACTTTTTGATGCCGGCACGTTGTATGATTCACACGATAATCTCTGATGTCCTTTCCAGTAACATTTTAACGTTGTCCGTCTTGTTGTTAACATCGTTTAATGGCGGGTCAGGCTTTTATTATTTTTTAAGTGACTGGAATTGTGCTATTAGATGTTTACAGCTGATAGCGATGTGGTAAAAGAAGGCATGTTATGCACCCGTATTCACGAAATTTACTATGAAGTAGATGAAGAATGCATAGAGGCGGCGCTAGTGGACAAAAATAACCAATTATTTATACAGGAAGATACCTGTATACATAATTGGCCCTTTACAATAGATATGCATAGCAAAGCCAGCTTGACAGCCTCCATGGCGCAGTGAGCAGGCCGACATAATTCTGCCGACCGTCGAGGAATGCAAGAATGTTTCCTGACGACATATTAGGCTGCACTGTACTTAAGTCCAATGTAGCCAGTTTGCCGTGCCAGGAAAAATATACCTGAACAGGATCGAGTAAATATTAAACAACAGAGAATGCTTGACAGCCTCCGTGGCGCAGCGGGCGAGTAGCCGGCTGTGAAGCGAGAGGCCGCGGGTTCGATCCCCGCACCGAGACAAACATTTGTGTGATCCACAGATATTTGTCTCGGGGTCTGGGTGTTGTGAGACCGAAAGTCTCTCGTAGTTCCTGATACCCACGACACTAGACTCGTATCTTAGTGTGGTGTCAGGACTATGTATGGGACTGTTGGGTGTATTTATTTATTATTATTTAAATGCTTAGCGTGCTGCCATTTCCTTGAAATCTAAGTTATTTTACATTTGCAATGCTAATAAAGTCCCTATAGAATGAGTCAAGCCCCGTGATGACCATCTGAACGTCATGACAGATTGTAATGGCGTTCAATTGGACTGATTCAATCATTATTGATTGTGTCATTCCGTATGAAAGGTTAATTGAATGGATTTATGTTGCTTTATGACCATACATTTCCAATGCCTAACGTATGTACCGCCTTATGTATAAATTGCCTTTTAGCAGAAATTCAGTATCTTCAAAAGGAGGGAAATTAATAACAACCGGTCAAGTGCTAAGTAAACTCCGGCCCTTACTCCGTATTATTGTTTTTTTTTTATTTGATTGAATGACGAGACAAGTAAGGAGCTCGCCTGATAGTAAGTACCACGCCTGCCCATAAACAGAAGCAACACCACACAGAACTTTACATAACAAAGCACTGCAAGGCACCAAACTGCGCTTGTCACCCTGAGACATAAGATGTTAAGTCTCATAATGCCAAGTAATTTCACTGGCTTCAATGTCCTTCAAACCGAAACACAACAGTGCTTACACACTATTGCTTAGCGGCAGAAATAGACAAATCAGCGGTACCAACCCAGACAGCATCTCGCATACGAGGGACCTACCACCTTGTATTAGTAATTTATGTTCAAAATTAAACTTGGCATGTAATAGCACATAGTCGATAACAGTTAATTCTGTACTCAGGATGACACTTACTTTTTGTCAGTAAGTCATTTCTTAGAATCCGGTCAATTCCTTATGTTTCTTTACTGAATACAGAAAATGATTTATACTCCGTTACTGAGTACAGACAAAATCGTAATTGATGTCTCTAAGAAATAATCGAGTTCTGAGAAATGACTTAATGACAATTAAAGTTTAGTGACCTCTCCGAGTGCGACAAGTGGTGCTATTGAACACCACTGAAAAAAACAAAGGAAAAACAGAAAGAAAAAAATCAAAAGATAAACAGCCTTCTAATATGAACACCTAGAAACTTAAAATATAAAATATTTCCTCGCGGCTCCGCCCGCGTGATCTGCTTTTTCCGGGATAAAAAGAAGCCTATGTTCATCAATGATGTAGGATTATGAAGGATTCTAATGACATAATTGAAATCGGTCCAGTAGTTTCAGAGTCTATTCAATGCAAAAAACAAATCTTTTTCCTTTATAATATTAGTTTAAATTTAAATAATTATTAACAAGTCGACAGTGGACAAACCGCATCCCTGGACTTCCCCAATTTAATATCCAGTGGGATAAATCCCACCAAATAAGGTTTTGTCCTTCCTCAATATTGATTTCACTTCAATATGCGAGTGGTAATATGAGGTATTTTACGCAACTATTTGTTATTGAAGTGAAACTTCTTTTGATTGTTGTCATTTGAAAATTTGATGAAACGAAAAAGGCGTCACTAAAGAGGTTGGAAAAACAAGATCTTATGTATGTAAATATATGAAATGTAATATTTCGCAATAAATTTTTAACTAATTTTTAAGGAACTATATTTTTTCATGGCTCGGCAAAGTGACTACGCTACACCTGATGGTAAGTGTAGCGCAATCCAAGAATAGTGTCGACCAACGACAAACAATGTGTCCATCGTAGGCCGGCAAAATCATGCCGGCCTGTCTAACTGCTTCTTCACACTCCATTTAAAGGAACTTATGGTCACTTTCGCCTATGATTTCTTCTTTAGTCCCCGATCTCGGGAAATTGAAAGACTCGCCCCGAAAAATCAATGTCGGGAAATCCCGCGACGTCGGGATCATAAAACTGAACTGATTTAAAAAATTCTGTCATCCACAACTATAATTTCCACTACAGTAACCCGTTATATTCCATCGTGACAGAAAAAAACACGCATTCCTACACACGTCGTGAAGTCTTAATTACGTGCAGTTTTGAACAATTCAAATGTATACAGCTCATTCGTATGCTCCGTCCATTAGTCTGTCACGATTATGGATAATTCATATCTGTTAAACATCACCCATCCATTCCATTCAGTTTAACATAATTTCATATTAATGT
This sequence comes from Amorpha juglandis, assembly GCA_949126905.1. Taxonomy (NCBI): domain Eukaryota; kingdom Metazoa; phylum Arthropoda; class Insecta; order Lepidoptera; family Sphingidae; genus Amorpha; species Amorpha juglandis. Next base: position 3,372,203 of record OX421383.1, read on the forward strand.
TGGTGTATGGATTGTTTACTGTTCGCTGACATATTTTAACTGGGGATATATCGTGGTATAGGGTATGGTGTGTTGTTCATTCAGTTTTGTACAAAGCATCGGTCACAAATAAAATGTTTCGCTGCTTATGATAGCAAAAAAAGGACAATCATCTATCTATGCATATATGTAATATAACTTCTACAAGGTGGTAGGTACCTCGTATGCGAGGCCGTCCGGGTTAGTACCACCGCTATGTCTCTTTCTGTCGCCAAGCAACAGTGTGTAAGCACGGTTGTGTTCCGGTTTGAAGGACATTGAAGCCAGTGAAGTTACTGGGCATTATGAGACTTAACGTCTTATGTCTCGGGGTGACGAGCGCAGGTCATTGCCATGCAGTGCTTTGTAATCCAATGTTCTGTGTGGTGTTACATCTGTGTATGAGCAGGCGTAAATATAATTTGTATTGAAATAAAGCTAATTTAAACTAATAAAGCTAATTTATTAATTTTGATAAAAAACCGCGATCACATCCGTTGAAATTAGTTTTATTTCAATGTGTAATATTCGCGTAAACACAAGAAATCATTAATTACTTTGTAGCTCAGATAAGAAGAGAGAAGCTGTGAGCAAATGTTATTCGATAGTTTTTGCCGTGTCCCTGTTTCCTTCAGGCTTGGATAACTGACATAATTATTCACCTTATACTCAATAATAATGATTATAATTGCAAATCTGAATAAAACTTAGTCATATACGGAGTTATTTGTATCAATTACCTCAATGTATACTACTTGTCCGAGCAGTTCATAAAATTGCGCTACTAAATTACGGTCAATTGACCGTAACTCAGTATTACCATTTCGCTTATTCTTAACTAGAACCACTCTCGCTCTTTGTCTGTCAGGTATCAAACTCTCGCGTTATGTGGGGCAATTTTCCTTCTTAACATCCCGTCTAGTAGTATAGGTACGTACCGATTTGTATTAAAGAATTTCGTATTCAACCCTATATAATTTTACACCATTCTCGACTCGAGACAACCTTACTTAACCGAAGCAATCATAAAACAAGTCGGCGGTGAAACTTCATATCCATAAAACAAGTTAAACACCTATAGAATTCAAGAATTTTTAGAACTTCGACACAAAGCGTTGTATCCTAAAAAAACATCTGTCAATACAATCGCGATTCATAGCTACAAAGAATATACTGAGCAAACTGAATGCTCTTCTGTCCAATAACAGAGTTTCATAGTGTCTACACAAGAGCGTTTCTGTCGCCCGACCTCGTAGCGAAAACCAACCTAACATGACCCTTCGAAGTATATCCAGCAACCTCTATGGTTTGTAAACTTGTACAACAAGAACGATACGGGAGACCTGACTCCGCTGGTCGCATCTACAAAGACGCGCTTGTAAGTTCCGAAGCACCGCCACATTTTAGAGCCGATTTGCAACAAAATGTTTGCGGTTTATGAGGACTCAATGTGGTAAAACTTAAGGATTATTTTGCAATAATCGTGAAGGTTGTTTATGGTGGTGCTGCCGTCGTGTTCGAAGGCAAACAAGATTGCGCATGTGAATGCTTGATTTGATGGTCAGTGGATAAATGTTGATTGTTAGAGATATAAAGGGCCCGTTCAGGAGGTACGCGGAATTTTGGAACTGCTTGGAGGCAATCTTTGCAAATTATTCGACTGACGCCAATTTGTTAAGTAATAGACAAGATAATTGACACCAAAGTTTAATCGCTTCATTATTTTTTCGCTAAATTATAATAACACTGATTTGCTAAGTAGCAATAGCTGAAATCGTTGCCTAATTTGAGAACGGATGACTAATTATAATTCTTTTGTCGATTCGTTCTATCGGGTCTAGGGTTACCAGACTTCAGGGTTTTTAAGCTCCTGTCGGGATTCCGGCCGAACTTTGAAAATGTCATTTTTGAATAATTTTTGTATTGAAAAAAAAAATCTTTGGGAATAAATGGGATCCTGAATGCACTCTAGATTGATCCCAGAATCGTCTCTGCGCTGTGCGTCAGCCCGTCCCTTAAAGACGGCAGAAATCAGGTATTAAGGACAAGAATAGGTGTATAGGTATGCATTTCGTACGATTTCTTTTCTTCTTACACTTTCTTGTTGAGGTTTAAAAAGTACATAATATGGCGAATGTTATATCAGATGTAAACTCACTTTTGCATAAAAAGGTATGCAAGCAAACAAACACAAATGTTAATACAAACAATACAACAAGCCGTAACTAAAAATGGCTACATACATAAATGATTAAATTACGTGTGAGAAACGCAAACATGCGTTAATTGTGGCGACTGGCGAAGTTCACATCACAGTTTGAAAACCATACAGTGTTTCAACGAATGCGTCTAAATGAGCTGTGCCGTGCGTGTGATGTTCCAGTTAAACAACGCGTAATAGCGCGAGCCAAGCCACGAAGCACAGCCTAGTCGTGTATAAACGACGCCGCATACCATTTAATCGTAGTGACTTGCCAAATCTGTGGTACTTATGCGCCGTGTGTTTGCGAATAGTTTACGTCCCGTCCGCGTCCGTGGGTCTGCTCGGTAGCTAGAGCACGCGTCTTTTAAGTACAGCATATGCTTGATTGATCGCACACCAGAGCAGCACACAGCAAATATTTTATGACATAATAATTCGCATTGTACATAAATTATATACGTACTTTCGAAAAGCATTTGCTTCTCGATATAGTTTGCCGCATGATACAGCCTTAATACTTTAAACTGTTAATGTGTTGAAGCAAATTGTGTACCTATACTGTCTGCTGTGCGCTTCCTGTATGCTGCTTCGGTTACGACGCGAGCAGTACCCACCCTAATAAATATGTAACAACACTATTCAACTTGTTTCGTCTACACTAGATGTAATGTAATGTAATGAAACTATAATTTTATACTGTGATTAACACACTGCAGCGACAAACGCGGAAGACCTTTCGCAACATGGAGAATGATCGCATCGAAGGGCCTTCGACAATTGGTCATGCTGACCTAGATACTAATGATCGCTCGTGTAAACGCATTTTGATTGCCATGCTGTTTCAAAGACTCCATGATTCATCAATAGTCAAGACAAAGGCGAAGATAACCATTGCTCTGTCATTTTTATGCTTAGTTATAAAGAACAAAGTTCTTTATAAATTGAAATTTACTGCTGTTCAACGGTTAAGATTATGTCTGTATTCGGTACCTGAGCCTGAAATTTTTTCTGTAGATACTCAATTATGAAGGAGCTCAAAAAATTTGCTAACGCTGACTATGGAAATAATCGAATAAAATACCTTACTAGGAAATTCTAAGTGCAGCAGCAAGGCTGCATACATTGCATTGCATCTGTTTCACAGTATAAAATGAAGTCGCTTCCGCTGTCTGTTCGCTTAGATCTTTTGAACTATTCAACGGATTTTAATGCAGCAGCAATAGATAGTGATTCATGAGGAAGGTTTATCACGCTATTACCCATGGGAGTAGGGCAGTAACATGCAGTTGAAACTAGGGGCAGCTAGTGTCAAATAAAATACAAATTGTCACGCTGTCAATACACGTAGGACCGTATGTCCAAGTAGCGTTTTTGAGTGGTAGAGCCACGCTGTAGACAGTTTTGTCTACAGCGTGAATGGGCTAGCTCGACCCGGGTCGTTACCACTGTCTCACAGAAAACCGACGTAAAGTAGCGTATATTAAATAGGGTTGGCGCCAGGTCAGATATTTTTGGTCCAGGCGAATGCTAAATGGTATTTAGAGTCGAGTCGATGTACTGTCGTGACTGATGCAACATCTCTATTAGTCAACATTATATTTGGACAGTAGATTATACTGACTAGTGCAGTTCAGTCACGGTCAATAGTCATTCTTTTGTTCCGTTCTAAACTTACCTAAAATATAGTTTTGTTAAATATAGATGGTAACGAGTGAAACAGTTATAAGATTGTGGTGTTAAGTTTTGGAACTTATTAAAAATATTGCATAGAATGACAGCCTCCGTGGCGTTTTGAGCGAGTAGCCGGCTGTGAAGCGAGAGGCCGCGGGTTCGATCCCCGCACCGAGACAAGTTTGTGTGATCCACAAATATTTGTTTCGGGGTCTGGGTGTTGTGAGACCGAAAAGTCTCTCGTAGTTCTTGATACCCACGACACGAGACTCGTATCTTACTGTGGGGTCAGGACTATGTGAGTGACTGTTGAGTGTATTTATTTATTTAAATATTCTACCTGCCCTTATGCCACTCGTAGTGGGGTCGGCGCAACAGGCATTTTAACACATGGTACACAGAAAAATTTGCCTTAAAGTTTTTAAGACTGGTAGACAGTGGTAACGACCCGGTCGAGCCGTCCCAATCATGCTATAGACAAAACTGTCTACAGCGTGGCTCTACCACGCAAAGTATTGACACTAGTATATCTCGTATAATTAAAATTGCTTGTAAATGACACCACATATACCTACTGCATCAGTTCTACTGCATCTGTTGAACCAACGCGCGTTATTTAATAAATAGTCGCGTACCGAGAATCGACATTGCGCTCTGCAAATGTTTGTAATGACAGTCTGTGTGGGCATTGTGTATGACAATTCAGCTGTATTTAGTTAACAAAGAGAGAAAGATACTTAGTAATAGACAGTATTGGCTCTCTAATAGGACGACTTTTTTTGGTTGAATGACGAGACGAACAAGGCGTTCGCCTGATGGTAAGCGCCACGCCTGCCTATAAACAGAAGCAACGCTACACAGAACTTTGAATTACAAAGCACTGCATAACACTGAATTCGGCTCGTCACCCTGAGACATAAGATGTTTAGTCCCATAATGCCCAGTAAATTCACTGGCTTCAATGTCCTTCAAACCGAAACACAACAGTGCTTACACACTTGCTTGGCGGCAGAAATAGACAAAATGGTGCAACCAACCCAGACCACCTCTCGCATACGTGAGACCTACCACCTCAAAAAGAAAGAAATATGTGCGTATGTATGTATGTTTAACATGTTTACTGAAGTTTTTCTTATTATAATAATGAAACTACATCAAAAACCGATCAGCCACTTTATGTGATGCGCGGTCAGCTGTTTTATTTCAACCCATATCAAGTAAAAAGTGAGATATTAATTTTATTTTGTTAAATTCATTAACTTCTTTACATAGTATAAAATGAAGTCGCTTCCGCTGTCTGTTCGCTTAGATCTTTTAATGCTATTCAACGGATTTTAATGCAGTTTTGCAGCAATAGATAGAGTGATTCATGAGGAAGATTTATTTGTATATAACACTATGACCCATGGGAGCAGGGCAGTAACATGCAGGTGAAACCGCGAGGATCAGCTAGTGAATCAATAATTTAAAGTTCTATTTTGCATAACTAAACATGGGAAAAGTTTTATAAATGGTTTTTTTTTATTATATTCGGAATGTTACCTATTTAAAACTAAGGAATTTAGCATAATAAAATCTCGTTATTATTATTAACGCATCACATTGCATATTAGCATCCAGATAGCTATATCAATAGAAACAACGCGGAAAAATGGAGTTCCCATTCGAACTACGTATCTTCGCACCACAATTCACAAACGAAGCGGAAAAACCGCCGCAATCTATATTTAACACTGCAGGAGTCAAATACCCCCGCCGTGGGTCAGGGCCCAATTATCCACACAAACGGGGGGCACGCGGGGGGTCGCGGGGTCACGCAATTAGCCCCAATCAGACAGCCAGGAAGACTGAATTAAGCCATTACCGGGGACGCTTTGATTCTGAACACCTCTCGTGTACTCAATTTACATATTTACGCGAATATTTTTTGTGCGGCTTTTTTTTATTTGATTGAATAGCGAGACGAACAAGGCGTTCGCCTGATGGTAAGCGCCACGCCTGCCCATAAACAGAAGCAACACCACATAGAACGTTGAATTACAGAGCACTGCATGGCATTGAACTGCGCTCGTCACCCCGAGACATAAGGTGTTGTCTCAATGCCCAGTAATTTCACTGGCTTCAATGTCCTTCAAACCGAAACACAACAATGCTTACTGTTGCTTGGCGGCAGAAATAAATAAATACCTTGTAGACTACTAAATATAATAAGTGTTAAGTTTAAAATACACCAATATTATATGGCCTGTACCATAAAAAATCTAGACGGAAAAGAAATTTTAAAATGTAGATCCATTAGCATCACGCATGTTCCGATACAAAGGCGGGCATTATCCATCAAACCGTGGACAGCGGGTGTTGTGATGCAGATCATATCATTTGTTATTGTCAAATGTAATGATGGAGTCGGCTTGACGTCCACCGTGGCCTTTTGTGGACTCGCCAGTGAGCCAGTGAGTGTATGCGACATGTTTTTTTTACCCGGCTCCGGTTTGCTATAGATATTCGAATTTGATATAGTGATTACTTGTTAGTTTCCAATACTATTTATACATTAGTAGCTGCCCCTCGCTGTTTCACCTGCATGTTACTGCCCTGCTCCCATGGGTCTTAGCGTGATATACATATAAACCTTCCTCATGAATATATCTATTACTGAAAACTGCGCTAAAACCCGTTGAATAGTTTAAAAGATCTAAGCGAACAGACAGCGGAAGCGACTTCATTTTATACTGTGTAAAGATTTTATACGCAATAGAAAATATACGAAAAAGAAACCCTTTTGTTAAAACACAATCAAAATTGGTTCAAAAACGAGCCCGCAATTATGATTTTAAATATTGGTATGAGCAAAGGTGGGCGCGTAGTGGGGACATCTCACTATCTCATTCGCACGCGAGAAAGAATTTTGGAGAATTTTCTTAGATCCTACAATTGAAAAATGAATAAATATGATATTTACCTGGTTAACATATTAGTTCATTGCTATATCTAAATTCTAAAAAAGAAAATTGCTGTATAACTCAAATTACAGAGAGTTTCGACGCTAAAGTTTATTTTTGAGGCATTTGGATATTTTTATGGAATACTAAACTATTTTTTTATTAAAAATACTATTCCGTTCATATTTCGCTTCAAATCATATTGTGTATAATAGTCATATTGTGTGGCATTAAGCATCAGACATTCGTCACTCAAGTAAAATAAAGTCCACGCATGATGATGTGTGGATGATGATGATGATGCGAAAGAATAATCCTCTCGTAAAAACTCTTCAAGTAACATTCCACGATCGTCAATCAGCACTTAAGCACACGTCAAAATATGTCGTCAAAACTTATCACACTTCGCAATATTAATGATAAGGTATCAGTGTATCCGATTAAAAGGCTTGCGGACCGTTTGACCCAAAACACTATCGTACCGATAGTATAACTGTGTCAAAATCTTGTATACATTGAGATTACATCACACGATCCTATATGTAATTTGGGCAGTCTCCGTGGTGCAGTGGGCGAGTAGCCTGCATTGACGTGGAAGCCGTTCGATTCCCGCACCGAGACCAACGTTTGTGTGATCAAATATTTGTATTACAAATATTGTAATACAAATATTTGTTTCGGGTCTGGGTGTGTTTCCACACCACAGAGGCTGACTTTAAAAATGAAAAGCCAAATCTTTCTGTTCCATGTGTTAAACAAAGCATGTTACAATATGACTTCATGGTTGGTTGGGGGGGTATAGGGGTCAATCCTTGTAACCCCGTGCCTGCATCAGTCATCCACCTGTCCTATCGCAGGCCCCTTGATTTGCTTCTTCCTTCTTCAGAGTGTGAAGAAGCATTTATGATTCTGGGGCCACCAATAAACTCATTATTTGCCCCCGTATTTTTAACTTAATTTAATTTTTTTTTATTATGATTAACGATTTCTCTAAACGTCATTGGTTAGTTTTTTGCGATAAATAATAACAGAATTAATTAATTTATGTTTATTCCCAGACGCATAAGACTTATGTACCTTCAAGAAAAGAGCCTTCTCTTTCCTCAAAGACAGGCAACACCGATGATTCCTCTGGTGTTGTAGGTCTCTATGGGCGATGGTGATTACTTACCATCAGGTGACCCACTTGCGCAGTTGGCCCCAATTCCATAAAAACAAACCAATCATGTACACAGAATACGAGACTTAGCAAAGAGCTTACAAGTATTGTTTGTGAATACGGAATACGGTGCTGCCACACCACCTAATTCTAAGCAAGGTAAAGTTCAAAGTTGCATGGCAGCAGGTAATTTCATATTAGACGATCTTTAGGAAGCCTAGGCTGTGACCTCGTACGGGGCCAAGATTGCAATAAAAAATATAAATGAAGCAAAGGAAGTGGGCATGGCTGGTCAGTGGGAACATCTCTGCAGATCTTGTAGACAATGGTAACGATTCGCGGACCATGTACATCTTGCTATGTATTTCTGAAGTTATATGTGTTGCTGTACAGTTTTATTATAGTAGATGCCGATAAACGAGCATGAGGGTCGCCTAATGGAAAGATATTATCTTCATCGCCTATAAACATCTACACTACATGACGAATCATGGATGCATTGCCTACCTTAAAGGGAAGAGAGGATTTGAGCCTCCGAAGATCACTCACCGTACGGAGTCGAAAAATATATATTTTTTTATTTGTGTTTCTATTTCATTAATATCGTTGCGGGATAAAGACAGTTTTGCATTCCTAGAGACTCGCCTAGCTTCATTGTTCAGTGACAAAATACCACGTGCCTGTCGATCCTGGCTTACAGGAGTTACAGTGACGGGTGTGTGGGCAGGATAGTCTCTCACCAAACGAAACCCAACAGCAAGCTGTTACTTCACGAAGATATTCTGGGAGACAGTGGCAACAATCAGTTCGAGCCGGCACATTCATTTAGTCAGTGGTTCTATCACTTTAAAAGTTTTTAACCGTCTAAAAAAGGTATCGATCCGCATACATATTGTCAAAAATGTTCTCAAAAAAGAATAAATCAATTTTGAAGAATGTTTAAATATCATACTCATACAGATACTTTATTGACGAATTTACCTTATGATAATCCAGAATTACGTATCTTTTAATACCACATTCTATATCCGGAGAAAAAATACAATATTTTCAGGAATTTTAGTTCTCGTAATTAAGTAAACGTGGCAAATATATTCCGAATACATGATGAAAGTATTAGTAGGAATGAAATATGCCGCATGCTTACACCTTGGCGGCCCTCCAACAATGGTTTTGGGAATACGGAAGATGCCAGATGGCTGCTATCTTCGTGGTACAGATACATAAACACATAACACTTCAAATGTCCCTAATAAGTCGGATTCGTTGGTAGCAAAGATCGGTAATAGCGTATATCGCATGACATACGATAATATAACAGAACATTCTTGTTTACGAGGTCTCGTCATACAACTTATAAAAATATACGCGGCCACGTACATGATGGTTCCCTGTATTCTCACCTATGTCGTACAAGCAACTCCCCATCAAAATACGGCTTTTAAAGACCATTTCACGATGACAAGTTCCGTAATAACACAAGTATTTTTCTGTCGCTATGCACTAAATAGTACTTATAGTATTATAGTACATGATAACAACACACAATTAGAGTTCGGAATTTGGAGCGCGCCTGTTCATAAAATGCACAATCTTTCATCATCATCATCATCATCAGCCATAGGACGTCCACTGCTGAACATAGACCTTCCTCAAAGATTTCTAGACCGACCTGTTGGAAGCCTGCATCCAGCGACTTCCTGCCACCTTTTTAAGGTCGTATGCACAATGTTTACTAATTAATATTTTGAGACCGACATACTGGAGTCATCAGACGGCCCCATACAAATACACATAATATGGCTTAAGAGCTCCACCAAATATTCCTTCCAACACAAAAAATGAATGAATATCTTCAAGTGCTTGCAAGTAATCTAACTTCCGTTCCCGTTTTTCCAAATATAAAATCAACACACTGGAGGCAGTTACCACTTATGCAATACTACAAAAAACTAGAGGTTGCTACTGTCGGAAATTGGAACAAAAACCTAAGTGACCTTTATCAAGGACACAATTTTAAAATGCACACTTCACGACCAGCCGAAAATAAACTGTTTAAGAGGATGTTACACACTATGCAACCGCCACTTAAAGCATTATACAGACGAGACGTTTTGCATTCATAGAGATGATGACCACAGATTAGAAAAGCATGGACGATATCCATAGACAATAAACAAATTAAAATTATGGTAAAAATAATAATAAAAAGCCCCACCGTCGATCAATCATCAGTCACATGTTCTAGAACGTATTCTATTTGTCCGCAAAGTCCGTCATTTCGCCTAAATTTTAAACTGAGAATCGATGACGTCACTGGCATCATAATTTGGCGATTCTCTAAGGTTTAACGCCAAAAATTATTAAGATAAAACACCTAAAGATAATTTGTGTTACTGCTGAGTGCAATTCCGTAACGGGCGGAAATGTATTGTTAAAATGTGTAATTTAGTGTGATGTTTCTCATTGTTATGTGATACGGCGCGAGGTTAAGGCAAAGTTTTTGAACTTGCGATACAATGACCATGGATCGAGGAACAAAGGAGAATTAGATGTATTATTAAGCTCGCTCCACAACGTGGCTAAGACTCGCCGAATGTATCGAAACCCGTTTATGGCAAGTTAATATAATGATTTCTTACGTTTACGCGAATGTTCACGTTGAAATAAAACTAATTTAACTTTGTTAGATAATGTAACATTAATTACATTTCGGGACAACCTACACATCAGTCTACACTGCACCGTGACCACGAAAGCTAAAAGCTTTCGAAACGTCGGGACCAAAATAAAAATAAAAAATCGCGATTAAATCCGTTTAATTTAGTTTTATTTCAACACGTTAATAATTTATATGTAAGACACAGCGTGAGGCGAGACAAGACAGTCCTCCTCACTCTCGGATTTGTCTTACCCACTATGTAGAGCGGGCTTTATGATAGGTGGTACATCCACACTGTAGAATTTACAGCACTGTAGAAATTTACAGCCTGAATGAGCCGAGTCATCTGTACATGTCTCACAGAAAACTGACGTGGCGTGGCATCTTGCGTTTTGTACGGTCAGATTTAAAGAGCCACAAGACGTCCCTTACCTAATGCTAAAACTAAATAATCCCTAACATAATCTCTTCCATTTTTCTTCCCTAATAATCGTACTTCGACGTGATTGTAAACAAGGAACCAAAGAGCCTTTGTGAATTTGTAGGATTAACGCATCGACTAGTTCACAGGTAGACGCGCCCGTCCCAACAACCGTGCTTAGTAGAAACACTCCTAAACAAATAAACTTTTATTACTCCATGACTATTGGCGAAGCTTCTTCTGTGAAACCGGTTAAGTTCTAACAGTGCGTGATCAAGACAAACTTAAATAAGTTATATCGCTCATTACCTCATATAGTTTGATAGCGAAAAAGTCTGAACTTTGAGAATGAACATGTGTGTGCGTTTTCGCTTCTGTTGAGCGTAACCGCTTGGAGCATTAGCTTGGTCTTTTTGGGATCGATCCCTATATGCTAAAATCAAAATGACTCTGAGTCTATTTGAAAATCCTACGAAGCTGGCTTCTTTTGAGGTGTGGGTACCGATTGGGCGACTTAAGTATGCGAGTCGCCTATCCTTTTGAAAATACAAGCGTGAACATATATTTTTTTTATCTTGGTTAGGCAAAGTGACTACGCCACAACTGATGGTAAGTGTGGCTCATCCAAGAACAGTGTCGACTAACGACAAACAATGTGTCTATCATAGGTCGGCAAGATCATGCCGGCTTGCTTACTTGCGTCTTCACACTACATTTAAAGGACCCCATATTATAGGAAGAAGGGAACACGTGTGCCGGCAAACTATTCCACAGCTTAATGGTCGGTTAAATAAGATACAATGTATAATTCGTTTTAATTCGATTGGCAATATGGCAGACTTCAGAAGATTTTTTCACATATAGGCCATAATACGTGATATTTTTAAATTTAGCAATACAAATGTATCGACGGAGGTCGTAAAAGGCACAATTTTCCTTTGTCGGTGTGTAAGCAATCAAATGTATAAATAACCCTCGAGCGCGACCGGGGGCTAATCCGGCCAAACTCACGTACCGGGGCCGCCCCGCGACCGCGCTGACCCGCGCCAATCATCTGTAATTTGGAACAATAACATTGTATCAACAATAAAATAAATTACCCGCCCTTTGGTTCGGCACACCGTTATTATTGTAATTTTAATCACTGTTTGATATCTTGCCGTAATTTGGCGATTCCATATCATAATTATGTAAATTTAGATTTTAGCCGTCTCGTGCAATCACAGTTTTGGAGGACATTCATCTGTATTAAAAAATAGGGCAATTTTTACTCGTTTAATGACGAGACGAGCAGGTAGCTCGACTGATGATAAGCGCCACGTCAGCCCTTAAACATACATGCATACAATTTTTTTGGGCTGTGACACTCTCATCGCCGGTGTGCGAAATGATACCAGGAAATTATGATAGCTACACATGTATTCTATTAAAATATTAGAAACTATATTAACGTATGTTTTTACATTTGTTCCAGGTATGTACACAGCTGTGAAGTCGGTAAAATCAACTCATAAGGTATAATGTTTAACTATAGATTACATATACATAAATATACACTGACGCCTGTAATCCCCGAAAGGGTAGGCAGAGGCAGACATGACCACTCAAATTTCCATGTCCTTCAAACCGGAACATAGCAGTGCTTATATACAGCAGCGCTTATATTTCTGCCGCCAAAAAAATAAACATTATTTGCAGCATAGGTACAATAGAATGCCAAATCCTGTTACTTTGATAAATGTATTTTTCTCTTCTTACTTAAATACACAGTTAGGTTATTAAAATTAGTGAAGTGACTGCATTATGCGGCTGTTGTCTCAGCCCTAATGAAAACAGCACAATAAACTGCAAAAAGTTACGCAATAGACATATCATTTGAAACGCTAAGCATTAATTCAAACGCTAAATAATTGCGCGCGTTGCTGATAAACTGATGTGCTCATACAACGCTCATATGTCGACTGCAGCACGATCAAGAATACAAAATAAGCCTCAGTAAATCAATCAACATATATAAAAGCCGTAACCGTAAAGCAATCTCACGCGCGGCGATAAACAACAATGTAAAAACGTATTAATTTAACAATAACCCTATAACGCCGCAAATGGCAGGAGTCGTAAGATTGTACTAGGGGCCTGACTGGCCAAGTCAACGCAACTTGGCCGCTATAGGGCTTAAAAAGTTGAATGCCTCCCTCTCACGTCCCACGCGCCACCCGACAGGGAGGGCACAGATAAGTATTTATTTACAATTCACCTGACTCGAAGTCGATGCGATGAGGGGTATTGTCTCTGGTACCGCTGAGAATTTCGGATGTTATTCAATGAGTTTGCCTGACCAGTGTTTCCTTGTTTTAACCTTTGTTTCAATTGAATTGTATTCACAATTACTTTTTTTATATTCTCGAAGTTAGAGCTGAGTTAAATAATCGCGGTTATGTGAATATTAAACAAACTGTATATTTTGCTGAAAACTATAATCAAGCGTTTAAGTACCAAGGAACATATGAAAGAGAAATACTTAATAGAAAAATCTGTGTCCATCTAGATTAGGGATTCCCAAACTGTTTTGGGCAAGAGACATTTTTCCAAAATGAACTGATATCTCAGACCCCCATAGCCAATTTACTTTAAAAATCCTATATCTAGTTTTTCTTTCCTATTGATACAAAACACTTACCAATTTAAAAACTTTGCGGTTTTCGTACATGTCGATTGTCGACCAATTTGGGAATCCCTGATTTATATAAACTGCAGTGAATGGAATATTTTTATTCAAACAATCCAAAACATTCAATAAATTGCATAAATGTCAACGAAATTATTATCTTACTAGCTGTCCCTCGCGGTTTCATCTGCATGTTACTGCCCAACTGCCATGGGTTATAGCGTGATATGCATATAAACCTTCCTCATGAATCTCTCTATCTATTGCTGCTGCATTAAAATCTGTTGAATAGTTTAAAAGATCTAAGCGAACAGACAGCGGAAGCGACTTCATTTTATATTATGTAAAGCTGTAAAAGAAGAGTAGATTTCCGATAGTTTTATTGTTTTGTTCTAGGCGTCATATAAATCTATGGTTAGATTCGACGGTAACGTGCGTATCACGTACGGCGCACTAGCAGACAAACTGAAATTTATTATAAGTCAAGCAACAACAAGAGCGTCACTAACCCAGCGTCTGACGCATGATGCAACTATCGGAAATCTGCCTTAAAACAGTAAGCAACAATTATTCTAAGTTATTAATAATTTGGCCTAGTATCGCCCAATTTTTAGATGTATTGTAACATAATAATTACTACATTATATCATTCAAGTTCGTAAACACGAACAAACTATTTTAGAAAGAATCGTTAATAATAATGTAATTATTTTAGTCCATATGGAAAAGGTGACCTCAAGGTTACATAAACAATTTTGAGATAGTTTACTGCGTCTCCCAATATTACTTTTATACGTTGTTATTTAGTACCATTGGCCGAATGCCCGCGTGCTTTAGGCCAAAAATTTTGAACAGCATAATTTACTTTGGCAGAATATACCTACAGAATTATTCATTGGAAACTGAACCAATATTGGCTGAGTCGGCGCTGCCTGAATCTGAAATAGGCTTCGTTTTCGAATCAGTGGAAAAAATCTAGAGATTTAGCGTTTGGCAGACTACCTGGCAAACAGCGGTCGGTCGATGCCACTTGGCAATCTTGGCGGCCTTAATTCTACTGGCAATGTGCGCGGCTCCGCCACGCTGGCAAATTTGGCAGGCCAACGTGAACCTATAACTAGAATGTTCTATGTAAGAAAGACTTAATCAATATAGGGATTATATTCGACAGTAATAGAATATCCACAGCCTGTTATGACGTATTGGAATTAGTAATATTTTTCACATAATGACACGTCTGTATCCCGGAAGGGGTAAGCGGTGCATACTTAGTGCAACCCGTTTTGCCGGGATTATTTTCGTCCCATAATGTGATAGGGAGCAAGACTAATTTCCAACCGGACCAACTAATGTCTGAATTTTCAAAAAAATTAATAAAAAGCGTGTAAAAATAACACAATGAGTGATTGCGCGAGCTAGGTTGAACTTAAAACGTTCTCGGTTTTCTCAATCTTAGTCCAATGAAGCGATATTCTACACCTGCTAGACCAATGAAGTCACATTCAACTTACGGCTATAAATGTTTATGACAACACGTGAAGATTATAACAAAAGTATTAAATATGTTCATAAAAATTGTAAAACCACAGACGGCCGAGACCGCGTCCGAAACGAGGAATTAAAACGAGGCGCCTCTCGAAACGTTTTCACAACCTTACCAATTAAAACGGAATTAGTGAAAACACAGAAACGTGAACTCCAACTCTAATTAACCGAACTCGAAAAAAGTCGTAGAAAAAATCTCGCGTGTCATTATGACCCCCGGGTGGCTGTGCCAGTGTTGAATTGAAATTGGACTGTAATCGATTCAAGTCTTTATGTGAAAGGTGTATGGGTCATTTTTGCTTGTTAATGTCGTCGATATTTTATAAACCCCGGGAGAGAAGAGCTTTTTCATGCGTTTTTTTCTCTAGGCCGTTTCTACCTGCTGTATGGACAAAAAGCGGTGTGGCCGAGTACAGATGCGGTAACGCCACGTGGAGATATATTGCTTTTAACATATAAGAATGTAGTCATTGTACAATCACAATTTATTGCGAGCGATGTGAAAAGACGAAAGTAAGTTATATGATGCAAAAAGACGAGGTTGACTGATTAACACGAACATGGTGGTCATGGTGTTAAATCCAGCCATTGTTGCTGGTGGTAGTATATTCATATCCGCCCGGATAGCGACCACCGTATTCATGGTGTTAAATCGTGCCATAGTGACCGACACACCGTGTATTGATCGCGTTCTAGGATCAGCCAGTCTATATCTGGTTCTCCTGAGGGGCTTGTAACATGACTTTATAGTAAGTTGGGGCGGATATAGGAGTACATTCTTGTATCCCTGTGCCTGCATCATCCGCCTGTCCTGTCACAGGCCCTTGATTTGTTTCTTCCCTTTTCGGAGTGTAAACATGCATTTATATAGGCTGGAATGATTCAGATGACCACCGATAAACTCATTGTTTGTCGGTGGTCGCTGGTTTTTTTGGACTGCACTGCGCTTACCATCAGATGTAGTGCTGTCAATTTGACGTGCTCGGATAAAGAATAATCGAAAAAATATCAATAAATTTTTAATGTTAGAACTACAGTTGCCGAAAATTCTAAGGCCTAAAAATAATACTCCATTATATGTACAGAACTTGCACAATAAATACCAGTTTAATCATATTTAAATATAAATTATGTTATAGTAAACTCAATTAAAACAGTTTGGTCATTAATATTTCAAACTAAAACAAACCATTCCGTTGCAATAAAAGCAATGATAAGTTCTAAGGGTCGTCGTCTAGACCGGTCAATTCAGTTGCCCGATCGATGGGAGTTCTTTTTTTTTCCGATCCGGATGCCCGCATATGGATTCTTGGACCTTCCGGGACTATTTGAGTGTTAAAGCGGCAAGCTGTTGTTATAAAAACATGATTTGCAAGAATTTAGAATATGTCTACACACGAACAAGTTTTGTTCATTTATCCTATATTAGGGCCTTATTCTATACTTGCACAACGATCCTTGATCGTTTTTAACCACTAAATAATATATCAAATTTTCATACGACTTGACGCCCATTAAACATGTTTAAGGGATTAAAGATAGTTCTGTTTTGCAAGATGACCATTCTACTATCATTGCAGTTTAATTAAATTTCTCAATATTCTTTTTACAAATACCCAAACTCTCGAAAAGGCAAAAGATAGTTTTTGCAAAGCCACGTATTGTTGTTTTTATGTGAAATGGTCAGCTCTACTTCCCGCATGGTTGATTATTCCGAATTCAAAATAACAATTAGAAATAATCGACTAAATAAATCTCTTACAAATCGCCTGTCATACTTATTTTTGTTTAATGTCTAATTTTATTTACGTGCCTGGTGCCATTTTGTTTGGACATAGACTAATTATATTTTTAATGCTAATCTGCATATAGATAGATATTAATTTAACGATTAACGCTAGCTTGAATTGTTGTTTTGCTTGTTGTCAATCAAAAACTCATCCCGTAAAAATCCCTACGGAGTGTGTGTATATTAATTATTTTCTTACTTATATGACCCATATGTATGATGCAATGGTGCAGAACACTGTACAGTTAATCTTTTTATCCATATCTTACCAAGATACTACGTGTACCTACTTATATAGAAGCATGAGAAGATGATTATTTCTGATGCCAAACCGTAACAGAACACCGTTAGACATAAAAACCGCAAACTAATTATTTTCTAATATACATTTTTTTTATTACACAAAATTAAGCAAATTAGGTAAATAAATTAAATATAATAATATAAATTATTCATACCGCTATTAGTCTAAAACCTAATTAAATATTTCAATTTATCAAGCACATATACCAAATACTACAGATAATGCCCAAAAAATAAACTTCCCCAAGGAAAATACGTTGAATATAGTTGCTTTATCCTTTGAACCGCTTATTATCATGACTGTGATAAATCGTTTGGAAATCCCGTTTTATAATAAACTATTATAATTATCAATATGATAAACATCATTAAAAATACATAGCAAAACATAATGTAGCTATCAGCGTCAGTCTGTTTCTCCGCTTATTTCGCCTAAACTATGCAACGGATGTAAATGCCATTTTCACTATCATTGAGAGAAATTATTCCGAAAGGTGATCCATGTGATACATGGAAGCAGGGCAGTAACATGCCTGCGCGATGCGGTGAAGCGTCTAGGGACAACTAGTAAACAATAAACGTGAAATAATATTATACAATACTATGGTAAAGCCTTTTCATCTTCGTAAATTTTGGTAAAACGCGTGATGTTGACCTAAACAGACCTTTCGTTACATTGTTTTTTGTTTGCTTGAATGACAATACTAGCTCTACGCCTGCCTATGAACAGAAGCGAAGATACAGAACATTGAATTACAAAGCACTGCATGGCATTTGACTACGCTCGCCATCCCGAGACATAAGATGTTGTCTTAATTCCCAATAACTTCACTAGTTTAAATGTCCTTCCAACCAAAATACAACAGTTTTTACTCACTCCTACAAATGAACAAAACAGTAGGTCATTATTTTTTTTTCTATGGTGAATTAAAGGTGAAATTTGAAAATACGTACACTCCTTTCTTAGATAGTGTGAAATTAATCAAAATTGATTTCCATATTGAAGTGAAACTTCTTTAGAATCGTTGTGATTTGAAACTCGATGAAACGAAAATGCGTCACGACAAAGAGACAAACACATTCATAAATAGGATTTAGCCTGCGAGAGAATGAGATAAATGACAAGTATGCTATCATCACGTATCTTTGCGCCTGCGTACACCGAAGCCTTCGGACAATATGTCGTAAAAAACGTGGTGTATTATTCAAGTGTATTAAATTTTTGCTGTTGCGTATTAAAATTCGTTGGTTAATTAATTTATTTTAATAATTCTGAAATTTAACTTATGTCGTGTGTGAATTGCACACACACTTTTCTTTTATACGTACCTACTTAGTAAATAATAGCCTTGTTAGGTATAGTGTTGGTAATGAATGTTCAAAATTATCCGGCCCAGTGCGTATTAATAATTACTGTGCTAATGGATTACGGAAACAAAACACTGGGTTTTTATAGAATGAGGAAGTTGAACTTAGTCCAATTTATCTGATATTACATTTTAGTTATAAATAATTCCTCCAGTCTCCACCGCCCTTTAATAACAAAGATGAAATTATTAAGTATTAAAATTAGGTGTACCTATATTAAACATACTATATTTTTCTTGTGGCTCCGCCGCGCCGACGTGGATGTATTTTTCGTCATATTTCCGGGATATAAAGTAGCGTGTCACTCCAGCCCATTAACTATCCTTATGCAAAAAATCATGTCCAAACCATGGCTCCGTTGCTGCATAAAGCAAATTCACATACACTTTTGTATTCGTAATATTATTAAAGAACATTTTTTTATCTATAGCTAAAGAGTGACTTATTCATCATCTGCCACAAGACGTCCACTGCTGAACATAGGCCTCCCCCAAAGATTTCCAGACCGACCTGTTGGAAGCGGCCTGCATCCAGCGACATCCTGCGACCTTTATCAGGTCGAGACTTATTACAGCATCCCAAAAACTCCATTAAAGAAAAACAGGCAACAATCACAAATTAATCGACAAACTTTCTCATTTTACTGCACTGTTGATATTAATTTATTCTACAAAGTAACACTAAACACAGTAATGAGATTAATGTAGGAACTAAAAGTCTGAGTTATTTAAGTTTACCATTAAAACAAGCGACCGATCGAAACATCACTATTCCCGCCAAAACTTCTTTATTACATTCGAATTTCGAACTTTGATGCCAGCCAACATAAAAAGCGATCGTACCGATATCAGCACGCCGTTTTGCATTTGAAAAGCCCTCCGTCCTGAACAAATTGCCGCTTACCCTCCGGTATTGCGACTGACACTCCGATATAACTCCGTCGGATGTTTGGATTCCATTAATTTCTCGCATGCTAATTGTAATTTTAATTCCCAGTGTAAATAAACTTTTTAGTGGTGTTTAACTTTGCGACAACTGTGGTGGCCATTTTGGGATCGTAACAAAATGGCGGCTGTGATTAAAGTGCTTTAAACTTTCATAAGATCATGCCTGTATACCCGAGGAGTAGGCAGAGATATAATGAGTGTTGCATCCACTTTTCGGGCCGCTTATTTCCGTCCCATAATGTGATAGGGGGCGAGCCTGTCGCCATTCCGGTTACAAATTCCAAACCCGGGTAATTCATGTTTGATTTTTCGAATAGAAAACTCAAACACAAATTGTGATTGCCCGACCTGGGAATTAAATCTAGCACCTTACGGCTCACGGCCTTAGTAGACTGCTACTACATCAATTAGATGATGTAATGTATGTATGTAGACTGTTGTTTAAAAATAGTAGAAAATTAAATAAAGTAAATAATTGCATAGTAGACAATTAAAATTTCATTGTTCTGAAGACAAACAAGTGATTTTGTTTTAATAAAAATACATTTTATTTTGTGTTAAAATTATAAATCGCTACCTAAGTTATGTTTTATCTTATTTAAAATAGCATTTTAACTACTGACAAAAAAGGTGTGTTCTAATAAATTTATCCCTTTGTATGTCATCGTAGCGTCTAAACAGATAGATCGATGTGTATGCGGTTTTGTTTTATTTGAAACCTGGTTTAATCAAGACAATGGAAAATATCTGTATGTACAGCTATTTATAAACTCCATCCATCAGCCGGAATTCGTCCAATGTTGGACATAGCCCTTTCTTAGTCCAGATTTTATCCGTCAAGAAGATTCCAAGCATAACCCGCTCCATAGCTCGTTGAGCGACCTTAAAATTATGGATCAAGTCCGAGTCCACGTTTTGGCGCCGTACGTCTTAAAAGGCAGGAAGCACTGGTCGAACAGTTGTCATTATAAAAAAAATACTGCAGAGCCTTTTTAATTAATCGCTGATGTTTTAACGTTTAGCAGCTCAGCCCATGTGAAAGTCATTTTCCGGAATATGAAACACGCGTCTCATTATTTTTAATAAGCAATATTTGAATGTACTCAATTTCACAAACATATTCCTTTCCATACAAATTGTTAAACAAAGTTCCTGATTACCCGCTTAAAATGTAATTTATCAAAAAGCGTTTTTTTTTATTCAAGCGCGGCAAAGTGACTGCACTACACCTGATGGTAAACGTAGTGAAATCCAAAAACCAGCGAGCACCAACAAACAATGAGTTTATCGGTGGTCACCAGAGTCATGCCGGCCTGTATAAATGCTTCTCCCCTCTTCGGGACGGGACAGGCACATGGCCGATGCAGGTACAGTGATACAAGGATGTACCCTTATACCCGACCCAATCAACCATCAAGTCATGTCGCAAGCCCCTCGGAAGAACCGGATATACACTGGCTGATGGCTGGAATGCCACATACTATGGCAGGTTTTAACACCATGTGTACGGTGGTCGATATCCACCAGCAAAAGCCTTTCTTAGCGGGCGTCATTACACAAACTATTAATTAACCAAATTTAGTAGCTTTTTTGAGATTTCATGATCAATCAGTCAGTGAGTAAGTGAGTGGTATTTTGCTTTTATCTATACAATATATACGAGTTCGGTAGCTTAATTATCAAAAGTGTTATGTTTTTGTTAGGTATAAACGTTTCCCAGCAAACCAATTATAGTTTAATTTTCATATGACTGGCCCAAACCGATAACCATTTAAATATTAAAGCGATAAATTCGCTTTCTTAATAATAATCGGACGTAAAGAACAGTTTTTAAGCGACCATAAAATTATTTTATTTGTCGAAAGTTGGCAACACAAGAGTTTGGCTTAATGCCTGACTTACATTCGTAAATTGATTTACATAGGTCTTGATCAAATAGCCGCCGTGTTGCGTGGAATAACAAAATGGCGCTGATTTAATGATTCAAAATAAATATTGGACAATGTATGCGCTCAAATTGTCTTTGGTTAAAACAGTGAATAAAGTTGTAGATATATTTCGCAAGGGAATAATAAGTTTCTCTTAAAATTGGGACTATAAAATTATTCTACGTGCTTAAACATTTTTAAGTAGCGACATTATTTTTTTGTTTTTTATTTAAAAATTGTTTATTTTTACTTGAATATATATTATTTTGCGCTTTAATTTTAAACCTTAACAATGAAGGTCTATGTTAGTGAGCCACCAACATCCTGGGTTCAAAGCCAACCTCACCTGCACGTGATACACTCGCTACACTTGGTCGTTTCGGTTTGTAGGGGACAGACGACGAATCCCACATAATACCAATTATCCTCAAATCATGATGGAACGATGGACACTGACATTGGCCCCGGATAAAGCCAGGAAGATAAAATAACAAAGAGTGATATTATGTCACCATGTGTCTATGACATCATAGCGATTCAAATTTCGAACAACCTTTATCCAGCCATTAAGGAAAAATACCCCAATGGTATCTATAATGCTGTAATTTAAACTGAGGTCTATAATATAATGGGCATATTATCTACAGTTAACACCACCTGTCGCAAAATAATGGACAAATTACAATGTTTCGATCGTCCGATAGTCCGAGTATTTCCGGATCAAATCGGAACGGAACCCGTTTCAAGCAAAAAGTTAAAAAGCAAACAACTTGCGTCAGTACGGGTTTTTACCAACCGCCGCACATAGGTGAAATTTACTCAAAAGCTGGCCATTATTGCGTGATGTGTGTTTACGCTTCTATATTAGTTTAATTTGTCAAATATAATAGTTTAATCATGTATTATGATAAATAAAGCTTTATTCGATAACATTATATAGGAAAAAATATATATTTATTGTACACCTTACAAACAAAACATAGCAATATCATAACAACAACTCGACACACGACCATCTGATATCAAACTAGACAGAGTCTCTACTATGGTATCCAGATAACTGATAATCATACTTATATTTTTCTATCTGTCTGTCTGTTTTCTGTATCTTTTGATTTCTAAATACAAGATATACTTATAAATTAATGTACAATGGGAGATCTTATCGCTACAAGCGATCTCTTCCTGACAACTTAAAGATGGACTTTAGGTTTAGAAGAAGCACCAATATGTTGATGGTGTACTACATAAATAAATAACACATAATAATAAATATATATACCCATATATAATAAAAACAAATATAATACGTAAGCGTATTTTTAGTTAATTTAGAAATCTAATTGATAAGCAGTAAAGGTACGGTCTAAGTAACGATAGATACTGCAATGACAAATAATGATTTTTTTGGCATGGACTTAAAAATGGGCAGAGACCGAGCGGATCTAATTCCTAGTGGTAATACATACCACAAGCGAACTACAATTTTAAATCGTGACTTCTGGTTCTTTCAAAAGAATTATAACATCGCGAGAATAGGATTTTACTTGCACTCGTGGCAGTTTTCTGATATTAGTAGGTAATGTGAGGATCTGATAATATTAAAAGTTGGTGAAACAAATATTCCATATTTTGTCTTGTGGAAAATTTCACAGTAAAACTTTCACGAGACTCTTCTATATCTTTGTTCTTACTTTCTTGGGCCTCTTCTCATAATAGGCCTGAGGGAACTACTGAGAACTGCATGAAAAATGGTTATTGATATTTTATAATTTGTATATGTTGTTGAGTTTTTTTCAATTTTGTTTGGGTGATGCAAGTGGACGCAGCCAAATATAGTATAATATGAAAGCTCTCGAAATATTCTTTTTAAATATGTATAACAACTGGTTTAAGTGCGATTAAGTAAGAACATTTTCACTATGAGAAAAAAAAACGAAATTATAAAGTATTGTATATGTTATTGAGTTTATTGAGTTTATTGAGTTGTATGGGTGACGCAGGTAGACGCAGCCAAATTTAGTATTATATGAAAGCTCCGGAAATATACTTTTTGAACATGTATAACAATTGGGTGAAGTGCGATAAAGTATTAACTTTTTCACTATGAGAAAAAAAATTAAATGATAAAGTATTGTGTTGTGTTTAAACCTGTCTGCCTTTAAAATAGTAAGTAATATAAACATTTTAGTTAACTAGTAATAGCAATATTTACCTGAAGATATGGAATCCATATTGCTCTAGTACTAATATTCACTAAATAAAATATCAAACGTTATTTAAACAACTATTAAAAATGGTAACAAATTGGTCCATGAACATTCGCTATTTAAATCAAATGTGTAGGTAATGAAATAAAAAGTATCAAACGTTTTACAGATCACAAAAAGTAGGCGAAATATGTCTTGTTGCTTATTTAGGTTACTACTTTTTAATCAGACTAACTTCATTTTTATCAATATTGGCCAGCTTTTGGGTAAATTTCACCTGTGTGCGCCGTACCGTGTAGTCTGATTTTATTATTTTTGTTGAAAAGTTTTTTAAATACTCAATAGACAGGCAAAGGTCCAATTATAATGAGGCTATCGACAATTTAACACATGACTGATGTTACTGAAAATAATGTCAGGAACTAAAACTATTTTAATATATATTAATGCTTACGAACAGGTAACAAACTAAAATAATGCACAAAATAGATTGACACACACTAATAGCTGGAGGTTCAAATCCTCTAACCCTTCCCAACACCTTAATCATCCCCTAACTTTAAGGTCGGCAATGCGTCCATGATTCTTCAGGTATGTTCATGGCTGGTGGAGACCACTTCCAGGTGACCTACTGCTCGTTTACCAACCTTTGCTATAAAAAACACTAGTCACTGCGGCTTGAGTTTTTACTAAAATTAAATCTTGATCAAAAATATCTAAATTTTATTTAATTTATTTTTACACCCAACAATCACACACATAGTACTGACCCCACAGTAAAATACGAGTCTTGTGTTGTGGGTTTCATGAACTACGAAAGGAATTTCGGTCCTACAACACCCAGACCCGGAACAAATATTTGTGGATCACACAAAAATTTGTCTCAATGCGGGGATCGAACCCATCTTGTTTCGCAGCCGGCTACTCGCCCGCTACGCCACGAAGGCTTTATTTCAGTCAAATAATTATGAAAACTTAATAAAATTTTGTCAAAAAGTAATGTAGCAAGTAAACAGACATTTCTATACACAACTAGCTTTTGCTCGCGGCTCCGCCCGCGTTAACGTTTAAAATTGTCAAAGTTTCATACAAACTCTCATCCCCTATTTTATCCCCTTGGGGGTAGAATTTATCAAAATCCTTTCTTAGCGGATGCCTACGTCATAACATCTACTTGCATGCCAAATTTCAGCCCAATCTCTACAGTGGTTTGGGCTGTGCGTTGATAGATCACTATGTCAGTCAGTCACCTTTGAGTTTTGTATATTAAGATATATTCTATACGGTTATACGGATATCTGCATTAAAGTTTTATTACTAAAATACTATTACGGAACCCTGTGATTGTGCAAGGGTGTGCCCGACACTAATCTGGTTAATCTGATGCCGGTGGAAGGGCTCAGGGCACGCCTAATTTAATTCCAACCGAGCTCTGTTATGGCGTCTGTCGTGCGTGTCTTCGGGGAGGGAGTAATTAAACCTTGGTAAGATCAGATCTTATGGTGTAGGATGGAGTCCCGTTCTTAATCTGGGAACTAAGATGGCAACTAAAATTAGTTCTGTGTTATACAGACTTATATAAGTTCTTTTTACTTGATTGAATGACGAGACGAGCCAAGCGCTCGCCTGATGGTAAGCGCCACGCTTGCCCATAAACAGAAGCAACACCACACAGAATTTTGAATTACAAAGCACTGCATGACACTGAACTGCGCCAAGCTTCCTTAAGTCTCATAATGCCCAGTACTTTCACTGGCTTCAATGTCCTTCAAACCAAAACACAACATTACTTACACACTGTTGCTTGGCCGCAGAAAGCAAAGCGGTGGTACCAACCTAGACGGCCTCTCGCATACGAGGAACCTACCACCTTGTAAGTTCACGCCTGAATCGTCGAAAATGTAGACGGAGGTACAATCAGTTACCCTACCGTCCGCTGAGCATATTTGGGTCCTATGTGGCAAACCATATCGGGCGCAATATCCAGTTCCGGATAATTAGTGTATGTTCGAATTTGAAAAATCCTTATGTACCCGAGTGCTCCCGGAGGAAGCTACTGTTCTTTATATCTTGCTTTCACCGGCCGGCCGGAGTGTTAAACACAGATTTTGATTGCCTGGCGTAGAAACAGTATCCATGACGTCACCGGATTCACAGCCTATGTGTTGCCACTGCAACAATAAGGCGAATAACTTAAATATTATCTTACAATCACAATCTTTAACTTTCAAACCTAAGGTCATTCAAGAAACATCGTTGCCTTAATCCGTAAAACACGTCCCCAGCAGTTTTAAACAACCAAAGGCAGTAATTACTTAAAATGTTCTCATAATTTGAGTCTACACTCAAAGCAACCTAATAGCACTTTAATGGGTAGTGTCTCTATTAAATTTCCGATAGAGGAGCAGTATGTTCTTAAGTGGCCTACTTCCTGGGCCTCTTGAGAGGCTCGGCACCGCTTCTAGTGGGCCCGTGGGCCCTTAACTCACGACACTGGATATCGATTCTGATAAATCAATGTGTCCGTGATTGGGGACGACGGAGTTTATCATACATTCGCACTTAATTTGTTCTATATTGGTGTTACAGTTAGTAACTTTGGAAGCATAAATAGATGTTAACGGTATATGCAGTGATTAAATTATTGTTCTGTTACTAGATATTACGCCTAAAATTAATTTGGAATCAAAATAAAACCTACTAATTTTGGAGCCACAAAAGAAACCGAAGCCTTTTATAATTCCAACATGGTTGAATGACTAAGCATCAAACGGGATCGTCGTCCGTTTTTCAAATACTAAATAACGCGGCGCGTGATATTTTTATAAACTATACTAATTAAGTTGCCAGTAGCAAAAAGTTCAAAAAACCGAACCAAAGAACGGTATAAAAATATATTTTACGATAATTTTTCGTTGTAAACTATGTGCCAGGCCCCGCAGGGAAAAGATAAAAAAAAAGGTCCTTAACGAGCCTCCAAATACTGGCTGGTAACAAAAGTCATATTCTATATTCAAACACCCCGTTCCACTCGTGCGCGCAGCCCATTGTTTTTAAATTTCGAATATTTTATGCAACGTAACAGATGCGTCACGATCCTTTCGCCATAAACGGTACGCACCCCGCTGCTTACTGATATAACTTGAGCTACACCCCGCCTCCCTTTCCTTTATACATAGACCCTAAAGGGGAATTATTAACAGGATTTAAAAGATCTATATAAAATGGTGGTACGACGTAGGGTCCTCTCACATTGGCGCCATGGGCACTTGATATCGATCTTTGTTTTCTCCCCTGAGTCTTAGCTGAATTAGGGCAAATTTATGTTACGGCCTTATAGCCAAGGGATACAGCGTGCCCGGCTTAAACTTTGACGGCAACTGATTCGGGAGTTAGAGAAATTGATTTGACGTCTGCGCCTCAGTATTTTGAGTAATTCAGTTGGGGCTTGGTAAACTAAATATTTATATCATCTATCTACTCGACAATCTTGGTTATTTTTAGTCGCATATAAATATACATTAATATTATTCTACACAATGACCGGTTATAATTTTTCCTTGTCATGTTTTGTCTCAAATTTTTTCACGTGAAATATCGTCATACACCAGTAGTGAGTCGTACGAGCAAACAGCTCGGGGCTCGGTACCGTCCCCCGCAGACAATACAAACTTATCGGGTTCTACTAAACAAGTTTTCGAGTGGGGATGCCTCCGCTTATCTGTTTGGGCACATGTGAGCTCGTGCCTTGGGGCCTTCAAACTTACGCCACCATAAAGAGGCTCCCACCGCCTCCCGCTGTTAGTAATAAAACAGGCCATAGAAGGAAATGGGCGCATAAACTGAGAGCTCATAGTCCGTTGGTCGATGTATAAAAGCTTTTGCCCGATTACTCGGTTGCCTGCCTCGCGTGCGTTCTATTTTCAAACGTGATAATGATAACCGGATAGAATGTTGCCAGTTCGAAATGCGCGTTCGATTTATACTACGCATCGTGGAAATATTTTATTGCTTGATCTATACTTGATATTGAGGCTATTTATTTTTGCAATAATGGTTGATTCTAGACAGATAACTTACTTGTTTATCAGCTTTGCTATTTTTGTGATGGAAAAACTAGTTATTTATTTTGTTTTTAATTGATTATTACTTTTTGCCTTGGTCTACGATGAAAAAACGAAACTGACAAGACATCTTGTGATCAGTGATTAACTGAACAATATGAATTTGTAGATAGATAGGCGTAAGTAACATTAATGCCTATATTTTCTCAAATTTATATTGATGATTTTTTAGAATAGAAAATATAACATCGAAGCTAGTTGTAGACAATAACCTATGCCAAACGCACCCTTTATTTGTACAATGGATTATTGGGATACAGCGCGCGCGGTCAACGCTTTTGCTTGTACACCAATCTAAACAAGATTCTATTCATTTATTTTTTGCCGAAGCGCATAACTTCGTAGTGGTATACTTTGACAGCCTCCGTGACGCATGGGCGAGCAGCCGTCAGTGAAACGAAAGGCCGTGAGTTCCATTCCCGAAGACAAACGTTTCTGTGATTTACAAAATTCGGTGTCGGGGCGTTGTGGGACCGTAAGTCCCTCGTAGTTGATACCTACGATACATGTCACCCTAATGTGAGGCCAGGACTATATGTGTTAGGTATTATTACACATTAAGTTTAACGACCCAAAACACTTCACCTTATGAAATTAACCGTAACGAGAACAAACCTTTTAAAAGTAACTCCGAATTTTTGAAATGATAATATACGGTAAAAAGTACCGAAGTTGTACGGTAAATCCGTTGTGGAGGATATAATTCGTGATTAGATGTAATAAGGGTTGGTACAACGCCCCGGGGATGGCCTGGTCATCGCAGGTAGACCATGCGTGGAATTAGCTCAGTCCGCTGTATGTGGGTAAATGGATGCAATTATGCAATAACATTTCAACCCATATCAAGTAAAAATTGAGATATTAATTTTATTTTGGTAAATTCATTAACTTAAATAAATAATTTAAATTATGATTTCTTACGTTTACGCGAATGTTACTCATTGAAATAAAACGAATTTAAACGTATTTTACCCCGTGACCACGAAGGCTGAAAAGTCTTCGAAACGTCGGGATCAAAATTAATAAAAAACCGCGATAAAATCCGTTTAAATTAGTTTTATTTCAATAAATAATTTAAAGTTCTATTTTGCATAAACGTACATGGGATATGTCTTTTTTTTATAAAATACGGAATTTAACCTATTTAAATCTAATCTAAATCTAATTTAGCAAAATAAAATCAATTTTTACTTGATGTGGATTGAAATGTTATTGCGTATTTGCATCCAATTATCGATTAATGTTTAGTGACTTACTGACATCATTATACAGGTAAATTAACTCATTTGTGCACGCGGTGCTATGTACGTGAACGTGAAATGTGATTCGATTTGTGTGACAGTGACGTGACAAGCTCCTTTGCCTAATCTTCATTATTAACCAAAAAAAAAAATTGTTAAGTAGTTCCCGTAAACTTCATGTAATTCCCATTCAATCAATTCGTTCCCAAAGTACGGCGTATCTGGATTCTGGGTATCTGTGAACATGCCTGGGCATAATGTGCCGTCTGTAGACCGTGGCGCCGCATAACTCCGCTAATCCCATCGTGGGACACCGCCCGCGTCCGGCACGTAGAATTCCCATCTGTGCCAGTGGGTTGGGATACCGCCCAGTTCGAAATTTAAAATTGAAGATTTGAATTTGGAATGATGTGTTCGATTGTTTGTTTTGATTCGATATTACAATAAGACGTGTAAAAAGATTTTATGAGGAAAATGAAAAATTGAGAAAAGCTAAATAATTAGTGAGGAAGTACACATTCCCTATTTCTTAACGAAATAAGTGGGTAAGAAATCTGGAAGATTATTGTCGAAAGTATAATTGGACCTACTTACGCAAATAGGAACCAACCCAAACCAAGTTCAAATGGAGATACTGATTTAATTTTACTAAATTCAATATTTTAAACAAATTTTATCTCATAGTTTTTTGGAAAATCGGGCATGAAATATAATCCATTTTCAATTTTGCAAAAAAGTACAGTATTAAAATAAATTAAATTAAAGAATTTAGCAAAACAAAATCAGCATCTCTATTTGAACTTGCTGTGGGTTGGTTCCTGTTTGCGTAAGTAGGTCCAGTTCGACCTATTTCTTCTGTACTATGGAAAAAAGGTATCAAATTGTCCTAATTCCGTCGTAAATGGCCATAACAGTCCGTCTAGTCTGCGCCACGTTCCGATGTTTGCTATGCCGCCCGTCTAATTGTCTCTTGTTACAACTTTAATAATTATGTTTCACACAATTCCATTGTGACTGTTGGGGTGGGTCTATACCCATGGATAAGGATGTACCTCTATATGTACATCCTTGTATTACTGTGCCTGCATTGGTCATCCGCATGTCCTGTCGCTGGCCCCTCGATTTGCTTCTTCACTCTCTGAAGAGGGAAGAAGCATTTATACAGGCTAGCATGACTCTGGTGACCACCGATAAACTCATTGTTTGTCGGTGGTCGCTGGTTTTTTGGATTGCACTACGCTTAACATCAGGTGTAATGCAGTCACTTTGCCGTGCTCAGATAAAAAAAATAAAAAAAACAAATAATTTAATACTTGAAATGCCAGGGCAATCTTTCCCAAAGGGGTTGATGTCAGGCAGGCGGCCGGTCATAAAAACTACAAGGCAAATCTTTTTGGAAGTGTTAAAAGCATGTTGCGCCGACCCCACTGCGAGTGGGGTAAGGGCACGGAGGCCCGTAGCGCAGAGGGCGAGTAGCCGGCTGCGATTCCCGCACTGAGACCTATATTGGTGTGATCCATAAATATTTGTCCCGAATCTGGGTGTTGTGGGATCAGGACTATGTGTGTAACTGTTGATTGTAGTTTTTTTTTATTCAAATTGTATTTATTTATTCTTATTAAGCAAAATCATGATGTATACTAGCATTTAATCTAAAATAATTAATCTGACGGCCAAAATCCCCAAACCTGCTATTCCGAATCTCTATTCTTTTCCTTTAAAGTTGGTAACCCATCCATTATTTTTCTGATATGGGGTATGCATGAGAAGAGGAGATCACCTACTATTATCTGACTCAGCTGCTCTTTTGCCGCCTACAGCTATAAAAAAACATCTAATTGGTTTAAAATACTGTAATCCAATAAAATAATACTTGTTATACAACCGCATTATACCACATTTTATATTATATACAACAAATCAATTTGTCAACAGTCATCTGCCGCTATGCTTATCACCCCCCCTCGCCGTCTGTTATAATTTAAAATAAACTGCGCGAAACGAATCAACCAACGTCCCCTCCACACACGCGAACCAATTTACATAGACACGTGTGCCCTCACTAACACCGTGAAAAGAGGTGTCTACTTATAACGGTCGCTTTTATACCTCCCCCCATATTAAGGCACGGGAAGCGTATAAAACGTGTAATAGAATTCACCTCCCCCTTCCACCCGCCACCTCTTGTCTACTTTAGTAGGCATCTAACGATGTTAGCTGTACGCATGCGCAGAACCATGAGCCTTATGACAATAATCAAGCTGACAACGGGAGGTTTAATGCGATGACTGTACTTTTAACACTCTAGTACATTTTTAAAGGTTGTTCCTTGTGGGACGTAATCAGGATTTTTTTGCTTGGGACAAAAATGTGTATTAAATTCGTAAATTTTTACGTAGTATAAAATGTAGTCGCTCCCGCTGTCTGTTCGCTTAGATCTTTTAAACGATTCAACGGATTTTAATGCAGTTTTCAGCAATAGATAGAGTGATTCATGAGGAAGGTTTATATGTATAATACATACATATTATAGTATAGAAAAGCCGAAAAATTCAATGATTTGTATTGTGATATCGTAACAAACATATGACCCTTGCGAAGCCGGCGCGGGTCGCTAGTATAAATATAAATGGTGAGCGTACATCTAAACATGCCGCAAGAGCCGCAATTACAGAATTTTAGAATACCAAGATGCAGCTTGTGCAGTGTAGGTGTACGAGGTTGCATAATATAATAAACAACCGTTCTAAAATTCGATCACAGCGGTGAGATATGTATGCAGGTGCTTTGAATAGGGTGACTTGTTTTTTTTATTATTTTAATCAATGAGTAACGTTACCCAAAACCTATGCATGAAAGAATCTCATTAATCCGTCACCAAAATTAAAATTGAATTCATTCAAATCTGATGGAGGGGGCACTTGTAGTTGAGGGGGCACTTGAGATAAAGAGATATTTACGCGCCCACCTTTATTCATACCAATATCAAAAAAAATATTTAACAAAAGGTTTTCTTTTTCGTTTTGTACTCTGTTCATCATCATCATCAGCCACAAGACGTCCACTGCTGAACATAGGCCTCCCCCAAAGATTTCCAGACCAACCTGTTGGAAGCGGCCTGCATCCAGCGACATCCTGCGACCTTTATCAGGTCGTCTGTCCACCTTGTAGGTGGACGTCCAACGCTGCGCTTGCCAGTACGTGGCCTCCATTCCAGAACCTTTCTGCCCCATCGGTTATCGGTTCTGCGAGCTATGTGGCCTGCCCACTGCCACTTCAGCTTGCTAATCCGCTGGGCTATGTCGGTGACTTTCGTTCTTCTACGGATCTCCTCATTTCTGATTTGATCACGTAGAGAAACACCGAGCATAGCTCTCTCCATAGCTCGCTGAGTGACTGTGAGCCGTCTTATACGGCCCATATTTAGAGGCCACGTCTCAGTGCCGTATGTCATCAGTGGTAACACACATTGATTGAAGCCTTTGGTCTTCAGGCACTTATGTATACTTATATACTTACTTATGTACTCTGTTGCATATAAAATAATGTATAATATTCAACATAGGGACCCTATTCGTCAAATATTAATTATTACTGTAAACCTTTTATGATGTACTTAAAATATTTTTTTTTTTGCACTACACGGCCCATACTATAAAGTTTTATATTGTAATATTGCGTGCGAAATAATATCGATTCTCCTCTCTGCACACACACTTTTGAGCGGTAGAGCCACGCTGTAGACAATTTTGTCTACAGCATGAATGAGCCAGGTCAACCGGGTCGTTACTACTCGTTACCACTGTCTCGCAGAAAACCGACATGAAATAGCGGATTGCTGCTGCGTTTCGTGCGGTGAGTGAGATATCCGGAAGTCCAAATTCCCCTCCCCTTCCCAACCCCTTTCCTTTAATGTCGGTAACGATTGATTCTTCTCGTATTGTGAGCGTACATGAGCGGTGGTGATCACTTACCATCAGGTGACCCACTTGCTCGTTGGCCGGCCTATCCTATAAAAAAAACGCAATACTAATTTCCACATATACATTCCAACACTCCCTGAGCACTCATACATTTTACCTTTTAAAACCTAATTATACAGCGCGAGCCCTAACTTATCATATATGTATAATGCACTTTGTACCTACATTAACTGAGTTACGCTGGGGACTGCCTCCATCCAGCCTACTTCCTAATTGCATCAGTCTGTCGAGCGGTATGATTAACTGTTATGTTTGTATGTCGTAGATATTGAGACTTGCTTTAAATTGGGTTGTGGATATCATTATTATTCATTATAATCATCTGGTGGTAGGTGCTCGTATGCGAGGGGCTGCCTGGTTGGGTAGCACAGCTTTGTCTATTTTTGCCACTAACCCGCAGTGTTAAACAATATTTCGGTTTGTAGGACATGAAGGCAATGAAATTACGGGGCATGTATAAAATAAAATGTCCTTTAAACCGGAACAATGATGGTTACACACAGCTGTTTGGCGATAGAAAGAGACCAAGCGGTGGTACCAACCTCTCGTAAACTAGATACCTACGTATTCGTCATGTGATAGAATATAAATTTGACCTATTTATCATAGAATCTGCAATGTTCAGGAACAATAGCGTAAAAGCATTCCGTGAGGCCCCTTAGGCGCCACATGGCGGGTCCTGGCGCCCTCATCGTTATCCAATTACACTCCCGTACGATAACGCCGCGAATTCAAATTAGGGGGAGAGCGGTCGGCGACCCCGCTGATCAATCGTCGGACCGCGCCCGGTCCGGCCTGCGGTAGTGCATCTGCGGTCTACTGTTTTTTGGGATGTTTTCAGACTTAGACTAGATATTTATTTATTTTACACTTTATATACACTGTATAAAGGCGGACTTAATGCCAAAGGCATTCTCTCCCAGTCAACCTTAGCGTAATGCAGAGATGTACAAAGTAGGTGCAAAAAAAAGATACTATAATTTTAATTAATAGCAGTAGCAGTTCTTTTCATCTTATCCTACTTCCTACTAATATTATAAACGTAAAAATTTGTAAGGATGGATGTATGTTTGTTACTCTTTCACGTAAAAACTACTGGATGGATTTTAATGAAACTTTACAATAATATAGCTTATACATCAGGTTAGGACATAGGCTACTTTTTATCCCGGGAAAAGCAAATCACGCGGGCGGAGCCGAGAGCAAAAGCTAGTTTGCAATATAATCACACCTTGTGTTACATAATAACATAGTACACATGGTGAAAAATTCGCCATATTGGCTTTAAAAAATGTTAAGGCTTGTTTAATTAATTTATTCATATTACTCTTGAGGTTCATACATAAGAAATATTACAATTCCATTATTTTACTTTATAACGTTCCTCATTGGCATAAATTAAGCTGGTCTAATTAAAATAAATAATACTTCAATGTAGTATAAATATTGTAAATCAGTTCAGAAAAGAATAACGTTAGAGTTTCTTGCCCGTTCTTTAACGTAACAGCATTCGAGGTGGCGGTAAAGATAAAATTTGACTGAATCTAAATGAAGTTTGACATTAAATAAATAAATAACACCCAACAGTTACACACATAGCCCTGACCCCACAGTAAGATACGAGTCTTGTGTTCTGGATATCAGGAACTACGGAGAGACTTTCGGTCTCACAACACCCAGACCGGAAACAAATATTTGTGGAGCAGACAAATATTTGCTCGGTGCGGGAATCGAACCCGCGGCCTCACGTTTCACAGTCACTCGCCACTGCGCCACGGAGGCTGTCAAATTATAAAGATTCAATAAATATTTGATTTGCAACGTCGATTTTCGTTGAAATAATGGTAATAGCAACTCGGTCGAGCCGGTTGGTTCATGCTGTAGACAAAAATTTCTAGTCGCGAGTCCACCGCATATTTACAGTATAAAATGAAGTCGCTGCCGCTGTCTGTTCGCTTAGATCTTTTAAACTATTCATCGGATTTTAATGCAGTTTTAGAGAGTGATTCATGAGGAAAGTTTATATGTATAATACATACATATTATAGTACAGATAAGTCGAAAAATTCAAAGATTTGTAATGTGATGTCATAACATATTTTTACCCGTGCGAAGCCGGCGCGGGTCGCTAGTATAAAATAACATATCTTCTAAAAATCCAGTCTCATTTTCTCACAGCTAAAATATATCTACTAAAGAGCCATTTAAACGTAGGAAACGTGTTTAAAGCGGTATCGTGGAAGCAAACAAACTAGATATCCATGTTGACATCTACATGCTGCATACGTGACCGAACGCTTGTTTTTACGTTTCACTAACAGATATGAAATTATTAACCAGTGGTAGAGCTAGGCTTTAGACGGTTTTGTCCATTAATGCGCCGGCTCGACCGGGTCATCACCGCCTCACAGTAAATCAATAAATACACCCAACACTCTCACACATAGTCCTGACTCAACAGTAAGATACGAGTCTTGTGTCGTGGATATCAGGAACTACGAGAAGCTTTTGGTCTTACAACACCCAGACCCCGAAACAAATATTTGTGGATCACACAAACATTTGTCTCGTGTTCTCTCAAACAGAAAATCAATATCAAGTAGTAGTTGGTGTTGCATTTAGTACGGTGAATGAGACATTCGGAGGCGCAAGTCTTGTAAAAAATTAATGATTTCCGTGATGACCCCTTGCCTTATAGTTTTCAGGAAAAATAAATTCGGGACAGTAACAATTCAAATGAAAATAAACAACTGAAAGTAGCCCAGTAAGTCAGTGAAATTACTGAGCATTATGAGACTTAACATCTAATGCCTCGAGGTGACGAGCGCAGTTCAGTGCCATGCAGTGCTTTATACTTCAAAGTTCTGTGTGGTGTTGCTTCTGTTTATGGGTAGGCGTGGCGCTTACCATCAGGCGAGCGCCTTGCTCGTATCGTCATTCAATCAAATTCACTATGTGACCAATATGGAACTTTTGAACATCTAGAACGTTTGAGGTCATATCCACACATAATGCTTGTTTTGTCTAGACGTTGGTTTATAGCTATATACCATCAAGATTTGATCTACGGGGGCGGAGCAGTAGCATGCAAGCGAATGAAACCGCGAGGAACAGCTGGTATTTATGTATATTTGACAGCCTCCGTGGTGCAGCGAGCGAGTAGCTGGTTGTGAAACGAGAGGCCGCGGGTTCAATCCCCGCATCGAGACAAATGTTTGTGTGTTCCACAAATATTTGCTTCGGGCCTGGGTGTTGTGAGACCGAAAAGGCTCACATGGTTCTTGATACCGCACTTACCGTGCGGTCAGGACTATGTGTGTGATTGTTGGGTTTATTTATTTGCCTGTAAATAAGTTTGGGTTGAGGAATTCCTTATTACTACCAAAGAACTTCACAGGTATGCAGGTTTCCTCACAATGTATCCGTCACTGTTATAGCAAGCGATGTGGCAAGCGATAAGTAACAATTAATACATAAGAAACTTAAAAAGGCATGCATGCTCTTAGGGCCGGTTTTGAACCTGGGACTTTCGTCTTGGTAGTCCCGAACCACTCCTGTGGCTTGCTCTGAGAGGCAATAAACAGCCTGTTGCAACAGTATCCATATTTCTCCGGAAGTTCGCACTCCGGGTCGACATGCTGACGTCCAGGCGCGTGTAACGGGACCTTTTACGTAATTAGGGTTGTCACTAGTCAGTAACATTTATCGCAATTAAAATCTACATCATATAACGTCTTATTATTAACTAGCTGTCCCTCGCGGTTTCACCTGCATGTTACTGGCCTGCTCCCATGGGTCCTAGCGTGATATACATGTAAACCTACCTCATGAATCACTCTATCTTTTGCTGAAAACTGCATTGAAATCCGTTGAATAGTTTAAAAGATCTAAGCGAACAGACAGCGTAAGCGACTTCATTAATTTTATACTATGTAAAGGTTTTTAATGTGCCGTAGATTACAAGAGCATTCATGTAAATTAAAGTTAGCACCATATTTTTTAAACAAAACTTCTGTTTCATTCATTTGTAATAATTAAGGGATTTGGAAGGGGAGGGCGTTTTGGGCCTTTGGATACCTCATTTACTATACGAAATACAACACGCTGCTACTTCACGTGTCTACCTTAAACACGCTGTAGATTTTTTTTATCAGGCATATAAACAAAATATAAACAATAAATAATAATATATTAGATCAATCTTAAGAATAAAGGTTGAAAATAATAAAGGAAATTGCGGTCTCTGTAAAGGGTTTGATTAAGTAAGCAATTTATTGAGAATAACTATAAATAAATCGTAAATATACGGTGCCTACCAGCCCTACTGAAACCGCGAGATGTATTCCCACGGTGGCAAGTCTCGCGGCTTTTCGTCGCATACTGTTATCAGTCAAAAACTCGACTTCTGCTACCGTTATTTTAACTTGTGTGAGACATGGACTTCATGAATAATCTCATCGAGGTTCTTGAAACGGATCTTATTAAACATTAAGTGAAGCAACTTTCAAATGATATTAACGTTAGGTGATTTATAAGACGCTGGGTTTCAGCTAAGAGTGTGATTTTTCCAAAATCAAAATCTTTATTCATCATGTAGGCTAAGAAAGCGCTTATGTCAGTCAGGTCAAGTACAGAACATTAAAAAAAATCTATTGGAACATAAGTCAAAATATGAATAAAACGGTTTTTCAAACAAAATCAGTTGATTATAAAAAAACTATTTTTATGTTAAAATTGCATTCAATATTGTCTCTCTCTTATATTGAAAAAACATTGGTCACATTTCATTTGACAGTAATTTTGAAAGCAATTTTATTTCCCAAAAACATTTTTTTTGGGTTGTGACACTCGTTGCCGGTGTGCGAAATGATACCCGAAATGTATGATAACTACACATGTGTTCTATTAAAATATTAGAAACTATAATAACGTATGTTTTTACAATTGTTCCAGGTATGTACTCAGCTGTGAAGTCGGTAAAATCAATCCAGAAGTTAGGTATAATGTTTAACTATAGATTACATACACATACATACGCACACAGCCTGTGTCCCGAAGCGGTAGGCAGAGGTTATAACCAGTATACCCACATTTTGTCGAGCGTATTTCCGTCCCATGATGTCATAGGGGCGAGCTTATCGCCATACCAGGCACAATATACCGGGCTGATACTGCATAACGTGATAGAAAAACCCAATATCACTTTACCCAACCCGGGTTTCGAACCCGAGACCTCAGCACACTAATCGTACCGCGTACGCAACACAACTGCGCCACCGAGGCAGTCAGTAGATTAGTATTAGGATTAAAGTTATTTGTGTTTTTTACCGAATTAGTACAAATATTTAATCAATATCTGGATGGCTGGACTTTAGATAAATAGAAAGTAACTTTTTATTGTAGAAACATACATAGAGGTATGTTGAAAAAATGAAATGTGGTCAATTATTTAGTGAGGTCATATCCCCGCCATGTTTCAAGTCCGTCCCACGATCGTGCCGTGCAATACACGGCGATGACGTCACATACCTGACCCACACCTATAAAAACCAGTTCTCATTATCGTAGGCACTAGTCTAATGCAATCTGGTTGAATAATTTGTTTTTCTCTCCATCCACTCAGCTTCTAACTTGATTTGGTACCTGAAATTGCTTGATTTATTTTAAGATGGCTTCTTTAAATATGAACTACCTTTTTTGAAGGGGGAGGGACGAGTAGTTAGGTAACATAGTGGTAATTGGTCACTGCTTCCCATAGATTTTTTTTTATCCGTGCATAGCAAAGTGACTGCACTACACCCGATGATATGCGTAGTGCAGTCCAAAAAACTAGCGATCACTGACAATCAATGAGTTTATCGATGGTCACCAGAATCATGTCGGCCTGCATAAATGCTTCTTTCCTCTCTGAAGAGAGAAGAAAATGGAGGGTCCTGCGACAGGACAGGCAGATGATGCAGGCACAGGGATACAAGTATGTACCCATAGGGGTACATGGCTCGATTGGTTGGGGCGAGTATAGACTCGCCCCAACCAATCGAGCCTACAGCGGCATATCGCCTTCGGTTCGCTATCTGTTTGACAAATGTTTTCAAAGTCTTTATCTTCTCACCTATGCTAATTACTGACTTACGTTCAACCCAACATATTTTCACCATTAGTTTCCCCATTATTTGTCAAGCGTACAAAAAGTGCGACGGTTAAGCTACCGACACAACCAAGGAAGCCCGTATGGGCTAGGAAATAATTAATAGTTAATTAAATGTCTCGGAAAGCAACAGTATCGCGGTATCGCCAGCTGTCGGATGTCACGTCCGGCGATCAACTGACGTGTGACCGCGTACGGGTTATTTGCATATGGGCATGTTGTTATAAATATGTAACTACCTGCAACGGACTTCGAAAACGTTTCAAGGAGCTGCGAACAAACTATTTATCCGTTTTTTTATAGCATAGGCCGGCAAACGAGCAAATGGGTCACCTGATGGTAAGTGATCCCCACCACCCATGTCGCTCACCACCAGAAGAATCATGGGCGCGTTGCCGACCTTAAAAGAAAAGGATAATTAGGGATTGAGAAGGGGAGGGGATTTGGGCTTCTGGATATCTCACTCACCGTACGAAACGCAGCAGCAAGCCACTACTTTACGTCGGTTTTCTGTGAGACAGTGGTAACGACCCGGTCGAGCCAGCCCATTTTTGCTGTAAATAAGACTGTCTACAGCATGGCTCTACCACTCAAAAGTCTACTTAGATGCCACTAATGCGGTTGCCTTTACTGCATTTACATACAACCTTATCATATAAGCTGAGCTGGTAGCAAAAGCTACATATAATACAATGAGTCCAAATAAACCAGAGAAAAAAGAAAGAAGTGATGCTAGTATTTCGAAAGATGTAAAACTGCGTATTTTCCACATTAAACAAACTTGAGGCGCATAAAAACTACGCAAACGTTTACACAGCAACGGTAGGATCATTGTCTCTTGAATAAGATGTAATACGAAGGTATTCACTTTGGTACATAGTATGACTGTGCTTGATGGCTTCGCAGTAAGGCATTTTGGCATTGCTCGTCTCGTCATTCAAATAAATAAAAACAATAATTTTGGTCTGATTACTGGAAGAAAATACGAGGATCGTGAGCGCCTGGACGATACACTGTTATGTCCGGCTGTATGCTTTCCTCGTAGTTATTGAAGAATGATTAACGACTGATTTCAATATGAAATCTTAGTTTAATTCTCTGGATAGGGTCCCAGAATTCACTACAAAATCACGCATAGATTGCCGGTTTTGATTGGTTGATTTCCGGAATCTATCCATATAATCGTTGATAGAAATCGGTTTATGACAATTGGGAATTTGGAACAATCGAAATAAAATACACACCTAACAATCACACATAGTCCTGCCCTTACATCAGGTTAACCTGTATCGTGGGTATCAGGAATTACGAGGGTCTTGCGGTTCAACAACATCCAGATCCGAAACAAATATTTGTGAATCCACGGGCTGTGGCTTCGCAGTCGGCTACTCGCCCACTGCGCTACAGGGGTTGCCTCAAAGCATTACATATTTATACTAAAACATTCCTGAAAGTATGGAAACACTGGTTTGTGAAACAATCATCACATTTGAATCGTTAGTTTTTAAGAAAATATATTCACTGATCAAATACAGGTGTCCTATAAGTTGTTTAAAAAATATTCTAGAACTTTCGTTGTGACTTGTGATACAGTGACAGTGAAGAAAATTTTCAATTCATTGTACTCTATAATGATATGTTTTTAATAACACTTCGTGTTCGAACCCGGATGTGTTAATGTAACATTAAGAGGTTAACTACCGCTCTCATAAGATGATTACAGCGTTTAATAAACTGTGTTAATAAAGTCGTTAAGATAGATTAACTTCGATAGCGCTGTAATCCAGCAAACCGTTTCTTTGTTGTTAACGTGTGGTCATCTGTATCTATCGATATTATTGTATTTATTGGTAGAACAACGTTCGAAATTATTCGAACCAGGATATATTAATTATACCCTATTCTATACGGTATTAATTGTACTTACTTTTTGTTTAATCGTTGTTCGCGTTTAATGCATTAACACCCAGATATATACACAGGCCAGTCTTCCGCTGAGGGCACCTCGGACATCTGGTCCTTATGTACACAGGGCCGGAAGCAATTCGTTCCAATGGGTACAAAATAATTTAACACTGCGTAAAGTGCATAACCTGTTACAATGTATTTCCTTTTAACCCAAGCTTAAACCTGTGTCCACAAACCGGTAGACTGATGTAGTAGACTAGTATACCCACATGTTGCAGGGCATATTTTTGTCCCATGATCTCATCGCCATACCGCGTACGAATTTCTACCCCGGGCAACACATGTATGTGTTATATTTCGAATTGCAAACTCGCGTGTTTGTGATTGCCCAAACCGGGATTTAAACTCTGGACCTGAAGGTTTCGTAGCCTAATACCTACTCTGCCGCTAGAACAATGAGGCGACATTCCTTTTAAATTTATAATACGTACTGAAGTGTCTTATGTTAGCGCAAATGGCGGTTCTATAATTCATTCGTAGTGTTTAAATTACCTTGACTGTGCTGTATAAATACAAAATAAATAACGTTCCCTTAGGTAATAAATAGAAGTAATGACATAAATTATCTTTGTAACACATTTAAATAGTGGATATGAATAATGTTTTGTACTTAAAAAATCTACTGAACAAAGGCGAACGTGGCCTATATTACGAAAGTCCACCACAATCACGCCTGAATCTAACTAACTGCGATTAAAAAAAAATATGGCTGATGGCTTGCGCCCAAAAACAGAGGTTTCACACAGAACTTTGAAATACAAAGCATGGCACTGGACTGTGTTCACTACCTCGACACATAGGATGTTAAATCTCATAAAAATCATTAAATTAACTGGCTTCAATGTTCTTCAAACTGAAATTCTATAGTTCTTACACACTGTTTGGCAGACGAACTAAACTGTACCTACCCAGATGGACTCTTGCATAAGAGAGTGCTCCTTAGTTAATCACATCCATAGACCTATCCGTACCAACCCAGTGATATTGAACACGGTTTATCATCAAAAAATCTCATTTGCGAATAAAGTAGCAATAAATTAATACAAAAACCCTCGGTGTGAAATAAAATGCACACGCTGGCAATAAATTAGCAGTCGTCCGGATAGAAATGATAATGCGGGGGTCATTTGAATTGCATATGAGTACGTGCCTGGAGTGAAGTGACAGATGGGAAGCGAAGGGCTGTCTGTAGGGGAAACCTTACGGTATAGAATCCTTTCGTGAAACAAACAATCGGAAATAATGAGCTAGTGTAAATAATACTAAAATTTAAAACCTATTGATATAAAAATGATTTAAACGGATTTTATCGCGATTTTTTATTTTTAATTTTGGTCCCGACGTTTCGAAAGCTTATCAGCCTTTGTGGTCAAGGGGTGGATTGAAACCACCCACCATGATGATGACCACGTGCACATGCAAGCTCCTCTACCGTTTTCTGTGGCACTATGATACCCAGTGGAGCCGGTCCATTCATACTGTAAACAAAACAGCGTGTCTACAGCGTGGCCCTACCACTTGTATCTATTGTACCTACATAATAGTGTGTCTACTGCGTGGCCCCACCACTTGTATCTATTGTACCTACATTCGAGCACTCGTAAACATTTGAAGCACGTCCTGACAGAACACGTATCCCACACAAAAACATCGTTATCTTATATTTACCAAACGTGCAAGAAAGGGAATAAAGATGGCGGCCGGCGTTAGTCACAAACAGCACGTACAAGTGACGTGTGATAATAGATTCCCGCCACCTGTGTGGGCAGGTGCTGAAAACGATTCAAGGGGAACGTATGGTAATTACGAATACTTGTGCGTACGTGGAAAGGACTATTTTCTAAGTATAGATCTACCCAAAAGTGTCAACGATGTAAAGTGTGGATTGCACCAACCGTCATAAAAATTGCAAATAATTGAACCAACATTTCAATTCATTTCGTTTTTACTGTTATCCTGTATACAGCGCTAACTAGCAGGTAACATTTTAATTATGTAATATTGTGAAATATATTAGTTTATTTTCAGTACTAACAAAATGACAATTTAAATGACGTCAACCATAAATAATATCAGTCCCGTATTTATTATTTATACTGTCACACTGCTAGGTACGGCGCTCCTCTACGAATGAGAGGGGTTATGCCTTAGTCTACCACGCTGGCCTAATGCAGGTTGGCAGACTTCACACATCTACGAAAATATTATGAAGAATTCTCAGGTATGCAGATTTCCTCGCGATGTTTCCGTTGCCTTTATGGCCAGCGATAATGAACAATGAATAAGTAACTTAGAAGTCCGAGGTTTATGCTCTTAGGGTTGTTTTTTTACCTGCGGCTTTTGTCTCGGCAGTGCGTACCTCCCCGCTAAGCGAGGTTGCTTTCACTTCAACCATTGCTTGTTACAGTAACTTTAACCGACGGATGGTGCAATCTGTGTCTATGCTGTCTGTTCGTCAATCAGTCTGCTCTATCGTACAGCTGATTTCAATAAACGATTTAACTTCAGGCCGACCAAGTTATTATATGTGTAATGTAGTTTATTAATAACTAGCTGTCCCTCGCGGTTTCACCTGCATGTTACTGCCCTGCTCCCATGGGTCATAGTGTCATATACATATAAACCGTATACCTATCCTATAAACCTCATGAATCACTCTATCTATTGCTGGAAACTGCATTAATATCCGTTGAATAGTTTAAAAGATCTAAGCGAACAGACAACGGAGGCGACTTCATTTTATACTATGTAAAGATGTAGTTCATTAATTATACTTTGGATTCGGAATAATAGGGCGCCAGTTGCCTACACTTCACGCCATTTG
Source organism: Amorpha juglandis (assembly GCA_949126905.1). Classification (NCBI taxonomy): domain Eukaryota; kingdom Metazoa; phylum Arthropoda; class Insecta; order Lepidoptera; family Sphingidae; genus Amorpha; species Amorpha juglandis. Next base: position 3,416,325 of record OX421383.1, read on the forward strand.
TTCATCAGTGGCCGCTTGTCGTTTATTGGAATCTCAACTGTCCCCACTACTGTGAATGTGTGATCTCAACTAGTGCCAGTAATTATACTTTCCTGTACATTGGCAATCGATAAATATGTTCTAGTTATATACTTTACCACAACAAAGGAAATGTAGAACCAATCAATTAACAAAGCAGATGGCCTCATGATAATGTCGCACGTTTTCTCATTACTTTTATCTACTTACATACTCCAATAAGGCTAAAGACGCCTCACAAACGGAGCTATGCCCATGCTACGACGTATTAGACTCCAACGGTGTTCTATTTTTAATTTTGTAATTTTTATCCCATACATTTGAAAATGGAACATTGTCAGTTTTCGATATGACGTCGTGGTCTGGCGCAGGTCGGGGGCAGGTGTGAAGCGAGGGTGAAGTTTTTCAATTGGTTTACCTAAAAAAATTTGTGTTGTAAGTTTTTAAAAACAGCATTTTGACAAAATGGGAGAGCAAAAAGGCGGTTGAGGTGGCCCTGGTCCGCCCTAGAGTTTCGGTGGCGTTAACCAGACATTTATTTATTATCTCCACTTTTGGTAACCAATAGCAACAATTTATCTGGCATCTTTAAAAAATATCCTATGCCTTGGTTTACCGAATAAATCATCTGATAGCGGCTTGTGCTCACTGACGAGTCGTGTCTAACTTATCCACTTTATCTGCGTCCAATATCCATTCGAACTGTATTTGATGACTATCATATTTGATCGAATGATTTTGACAGTTAAATAAAGATGAAATATAGGGGAAAAAATTGATGAGTGACCATCCTTATGTATGTACTCTGGATTTTGTGCCTAGTGTTTAGTTAATCAAACCTCACTTCCGGTCTTGAAGTGCCTTGTAATATGGCGTCTTGTAGATTAATTTGTCTGTATCAACTTATCATTGCAACGTGCAAACTTGAAAACTCATTCCGCGCTCGCAAATTCATGTTTTATCTACTGATATGAATGTTAGTATTAATATGTTAAAACTAGCTTTGTTGGCGACATCGCTCGCGTGAGGTAAAAACCGAAAAATTATACTTAATTCCCCATTCAATCTTTGTGAGACCCTTTCTCCCGTTAAGGGTTGAATTTCGAGAAATCCCATCTTAAACCATGCCTGCAATATAAAATTAACGTCCTCACAAAATGTCTAATCTCTATCATCTGTTTGGGCTGGGTGAAAATTAGTCATCATCATAGTCAAGGCTTTGCCTTTTTTTTACTAGCCCTATATTATGTACGTCCCACTGCTGGGCACGGGCCTCCTCTACTGAATAAGAGGGGTTAGGCCTTAGTCCGCCACGCTGGCCTAATGCGGGTTAATGCCTTTTATTATACTTAAAAAAAGATATTTTATTTAAAGCAAAGCATTTTTTTTTATTTTTCTATGTGCGAAAATTTTCATTCACTTTTGATTTTGGTAGTACATGAACATTTTCCTCGTAATATTATGTTATAATTTTAACTTCACATTTTCATATGAACATTTCAATTCTGTGCACAACACAGATGATTGATGATCTCAATTGACTTCCAAGAAACTTGGCACGAGAAGGTCGGAGATTTGTTTGGTTCCCGGAAACAGCCTAAGGCAAAAGGTTTGTATCAAAAACATCCAGATTCTTTGCCCTGTTCACACTTCAGAATCTGACCAGATAAAGCTGTTAGCTTAATAGCTTAAGCTTATAAGCTTCGGAGTTCGGTTAGAATATAACACGTATATACTTAAGTAGAATATTTAGAGCCCTGCCATGTTACGCCGGAACGGAACGGAATCAACGGTGTTCCAAATTTCAAATTGCATGAGAAAATTAACAAAATAAATGAAAACCGTACATCGACAATGTATATTCCGTCATTATAAGGGGCCTTGAAATTTATCTAAGACATATTATTTTTCTGAAGAACGCGTTAATTATTAGCCTACCGACGCGTGAGATTTCAAAAAAGGCTACAATCGTAAGTAACGCCACGGTCATAAGGCTAAAGCTGTAAAAATGCAGTTAATAATTACCCATTTAAAGTACGGAATAGGTATATGTTGACGGTTAAGGTCACAAAATTCAAAGGTGAAGAGATGGCGAGCGCAAGGGCGAAGCGCGACCGCTCGGCGCGCACACTGACACGCGACTAATACGTATTGTAGCGCACACAGCGATCCGCGCGTGACGACACGCCGTGTGACGTCACGCGCAACACGCGAACACACCCACACGCTCACGTGCCAACTACCGCCCGCGTCGCGTGACGTATGCGGGGTTACCTGACTATGATTAGTATTATCCGAGATATTTTAAATTGAGAACGTAATGTAATGAACTAAGGGCGACCTTGACGACGCTTCTTAATCGTATTTAACCATTAAAAATGTTCAAGTATGACAAATTTTCATACGATTTGACGTTTTCTAAACATGTTCAGTTGTTTGATGTGTTTAAGTATTGTTGTAAAGCATCAAAGTATTTAATTGCCATGTTATAGTGACTACGACAATATAAAACTGATCTAAAATTACGCCCAATAAGACTCAATATCTTTAGGTAACGGAGAAATTAGAGGCGACACCACCAGGCGATCGACTCTAGACTCCATGTATCACTTCTCAGATACATATTTATTGTTAATATTCTAATTAAATTTTATTTTAAAACTGAATCTTAAGCGGTGAAAACAGTGATATTTTACAAGCCACCCATTTATCATGAGCAAACAAAATCTCAAATATAAATCAAATACCTGGTATCCCAGATAATACCTCACGCACATTTGTACAATGTAATCCGGTGTACACGACACAACGCACACTAGTACAGATGTAAACAAAGTGACGTAGCGACGTGACTCACACAGACGCGCGGTCATGCACACTAGCGCGGCCTTCGGATGATAATGTAAACAAAACCGGTCCGCAGTGTGCCGAGTACACTGCGCCTCGAAAGTGGGCCATCTGGATCTTGTCCCGTAGATATTTCCTATTATCTAATTGTGTACGCAAGTGTACTGTTCTATTTTTGAAATATCGATTGTATAGTATGGCGTTGAATTAAATTGTCTGATGATGCAATTCTCTTTGTAATGTGAATAACTGCGGCTTTTTCTGGCTGGGTTACGGTTACGAAATTGGAATTTTCTAATAATATTGTGTGCGAATCAGAATCTGTAGCCGTAGTGCGAGTTTTTTTCATAGCTGTGACGTCATTCGAATGCGAGAAATATGAAGCTGAAACGTTTTAAATACGATCCGTTAGGCGCACTGTACGGATCTGTATACATATTTTCTTAAATGAGCGATGACATGGCAGCTCATCGAATAACTCACAAAAACAGGCACCCTGCTGCTATTCAGAAACGAATGAATAGAATTGGTGTATCATAGTGTATTAATGCTGTGATTTATTTTGATACGATCTGAAAATAACTTTTAAAAATAACTTTTCCGTCACGATTGAGTGGAAAAAAGGGGGGGAGTGGTTAACTCAACTCACCCAAGTTATTTTGCGCGTATTGTAGTAACACCAGTTAAACTCACATCATTACATCTACTTTTTAATATTTTTTTGTACTATTGGAGTTTTGATCATTTTAAATAAAATTAATAAAAGTCAAGGACAACATAAACTCACACTAGACCTAATACAGAATTATAACCATCTTTAAAAAAAACTTGTCTTTAAAAATGTATTCGAACATTATTGTCATAACAATTTAAAAACAAAGGACAATAAATGCGGCCTGCCAGTTATGGAAATTAAAATAAAAATCACAATACAGTCGTGCACAAAAGTTACTGGCTGGATGTGAAACAAGTACAGTCGTAAATAAAAGCGAATGGCTCGCGGCGGAACGTTCGGTTATTACATGGTAATTTATTGCATTCACCCAAAAATTACCAGTTCGAACCGGTTTACGACCGGATACCTGCGTTCGGCCATTTTGGCATTAGCCCTTCCTGCATTATACAACGATAGACAAGGCTCAATAATTTAAGTTCTATCATGGGTTTTAATGATACAAATCGGACCTTTTGCTAATTTGGAGTGGGTGCTGAAAAGTGCCTGAACTTGCTGATAAATATTGATATAATAAAATTTAGGTTGTATCTATGTTTCTCGAACATGGTCTCTCATACAATCTCTCACTAGGTGGTAGGGCCCTCGTATACGAGAGTCCGTCTGAAGTACATTGAAGTCATAGAAATTTGAAATTATTTGATAGATTGACACACAAGATTTGTAGGTCAATAAGGCAAGTTTTAATACCATGTATACGGTGGTCGCTATCCGGGCGGATATGAATATCCTACCACCAGCAAATTTTTCGTTTGTTGCCACCTCATTAACTGTATTTTAGTTTAGTTTGTGACAATGAAGTTAATATGAATATTAAGATGTTTACAACAGATTGAAGAGCCCACATTGTGGTTTAGAAAGTTGTAAATACCGCTTTTACGATGCCACAGAAGGATCTTCCTTTCGTACGTGTTTTTTTCCGTCTGCGTAAACGGATTATCTTGTCTTAAATTATATATTTTTTTTATAGCATAGACTGGCAAACGAGCAAGTGGGTCACGTGATGGTAAGTGATCGCCACCTCCCATGCACGCCGAATACTAGAAGTATCATGGGCGCGTTGCCGACCTTAAAGGAAAGGAATAATTAGGGATTGGGAAGGGGAAGAGGATTCGTATATTCGTTTTGTGTTTAAAGTTTTTTCTTGCAACTCTGTCCGCGTGATTTTTTTTTCGGTATATTTGGAATCTCCTGAAACGCACGCATTTGGAGTCGTTTTAGGCTAACCCAACGAACAAACTGATTGACCTCGGGAGATTTTAGGTTTGTATATCCCATATAAATATATAATATAGGTTTACAAGGTGGTAGGTTTCTCGTATGCGAGAGGTTGTCTGGGTTGGTTCCACCGCTTTGTCTATTTCTGCCGCCAAGCAACAGTCTGTAAGAACTGTTGTGTTTCAGTTTCCAAGGATATTGAAGCCAGTCAAACTACTGGGCATGAGACTTAACATCTTATGTCTCGGGGTGACGAGCGTAGTTCAGTGCCATGCAGTGCTTTATGACTCAAAGTTCTGTGTGGTGTTGTTTCTGTTTATGGGCAGGCGTGGCGCTCACCATCAGGCGAGCGACTGCTCGTCTCGTCATTCAACCAAAAAAAACTTAGTATGCAATCAGGGTTATGTATATAACTGTAGTTTTTCTGAATGACGTCGGAAGATTTACTTTTTAATACTTAGGTGTTTATATCCTTCACATAAAACTACTTCGACCATCAGACACCTGCAACGGATGCAGATGATCTTGCGGATCAGTAACATGTATTACAATGAAAGTTAAACGAACACCGACATCCGAGGATGCCAGATGCGATGGCGGAAGTCCTGTTGTATCCAGTGTTGCCATACGTTCTGGTTACCCTGGATTTGATCTACTATAATGGATTCTGGTACTTATTATGGTTAATATAAGAGTTCTCTAAATGTAGGACAAAGGTCGTAGACGTAGTAACATTTTTGTCCCCTATTTAACTCCCTTAAGGTTGTAATTACTTCTTCATATTTAACTGTGATCAACATTGAAATAAATCCTATTGAATACAATAAGAATCACCCAAATCGGAGTTAACCTATTTGGATCCTTTTGCGTCGATTACAAAAATGTGATTTCTCCTTACTTTATTTAAATTTAATTGAATGACGAAACAAGCAAGGTGCTCGCCTGATAGTAAGCGCCACGCCTGCCCATAAACAGAAGCAACACCACACAGAACTTTGAATTACAAAGCACTGCATGGCACTAAACTGCGCTCGTCACTGATATATATTAGATGTCATATAAGATGTTAAGTCTCATAATGCCCAGTAATTTCACTGGCTTCAATGTCATTCAAACTGAACCACAACAGTTCTTACACACTGTTGCTTGGCGGTAGAAATAAAGCGGTGATACAAACCCAGACGGCCTTTCGCATACGAGGGACCTACCACCTTGTAGAAGCACCTTTCTGCTACGGGTTTCCTAAAATGCCCGTACAAAATCCCCTACCACGTGTCTAGCTCGTAACATCGTACATAGGTGATTTGTTTGCGAGTATGTAATTTGACCCAGTTGTAGCCGGGTCACTGACGCGGACCGGGTCAAGGCGTATTCTATTGTTGCACATCACCGCGGACCGCGGCGGTAATCAGCTGTTCTCTGTTTAGATAGAGATTTAGCTGGTTGGAGGATATTCGTATCCGACCGGATAGCGACCACCGTACACTGGTGTTAAAACCGACCATAGTGACCAACCTTGTGTGGGTCGCGTTCCAGGGTCAGCTAGTGTATATCCGGTTCTCCCGAGGGGCTTGCGACATGACTTGATGGTTGGTTGGAGCGGGTACAAGGGCCCTTGAATTATTGTGCCTGCATCGGTCATCCGCTTGTCCTGTCGCAGGCCCCTCGATTTGCTTCTTCCCTCTCCCAAGAGGGAAAAAAAGAGGTAAAAAATTATGAGGGTAATGTTTTAAATGTAATCTGTACTTGAACAACTTTCAATTTGGGACTTGGTTTTTTTCTATCCTTTGACGACAAAGTCATTATGCTGCAGAATGGTCCTATTGTACGTAAGATCTGATGATTGAATAAAAGGGAAAAATTGGAAACTTCAAAGAATAACAACGAATTGGATATTAAGTGTTGGTTTTTAAAACCTATTTTAAATTTGTTAAACAGCTACTGCGAGTTGAAGTTTCAGTTATTGTCAAAAACCTCATTACGCTGAGGAATGTAAGTCTTCTTATCGAAAGATCAGTGGCCAACCTAGTGTCGAAAGTTTTCAAGCACCCGAAGGCCTCCATCTTGATTCAACGACTGCTGTCAGTTGATAACTACCGAGACCGGCATTTTACGTGGCCTCCGAAACACAGAAACTCTCAGTTGAAATACCACTAGGCGGTAACTGATCCATCGTTTTTTTTTTATATCGCATAGGCCGTCAAACGAGCAAGTGGGTCACCTGATGGTAAATGATCTCCACCGCCCATGTACGCCCACCACCAGAAGAATCATGGGCGCGTTGCCGACCTTAAAGGAAAGTGGTAATTAGGGATTGGGAAGGGGAGGGGATTTGGGCTTCCGGATATCTCACTCACCGTACGAAACGCAGCAGCAAGCCGTTACTTTATGTTGGTTTTCTGTGAGACAGTGATAACGACCCGGTCGAGCTGGCCCATTCATGCTGTAGACAAAACTGTCTACAGCGTGGCTCTACCACTCACCACACCAGAAACCGAGACCGGCATTTAACGTCCATCCGAAACACAGAGATTCTCAGTTGAAATACTACTAGGCAGTAGGCGGTAACCCATCCATAAGTGACCGCGCCAGGAATTGCTTACCTCGCTAATCGTTTACCGATTTGTGAGTGCAACTGGCTATGAGCATCTCAATGTAAGGTTATTTTTTTTTTATTAAATGACGAGACGAGCAAGGCGCTCGCCTGATGGTAAGCGCCACGCCTGCCCATAAACAGAAGCAACACCACACAGAACTTTGAATTACAAAGTGTTAAGTCTCATAAAGCGCAGTAATTTCATTTCAAATACGGTGGTATCAACTCAGATGACGTCTCGCATACGAGGGACCAACCACCTTGTAAAAAAAATCCTAGATCCATTATAAACTGCTGATACAAAGTGGTCCAGCAAGCTGAGTCAGACGATTTAGGTCACAACCATCTCCGAAATGTTAGTGGGCCATAAAAGGTTGATCTGTCTCTACATATAAAACATGTAGTAAATTGGCTTCAGCTTTGTAAAGTGCAGAGCGGGTCGCTGTCTTTTTTAACTGGTTTCTGTTCAATGCCAACATTGTGTTTCATCGCTTCTATATTAAGGGCCGTCCGTGAGCAAAACACCGCGCGATCGAGGTTTTTAGAGGCTATCTAGTCATTACTTAAAATAAATGTTGATTAAATAAATATACAATATATTTTTACAATCTGTCAGCTTTACTTTGTTCGATTCAAATTCATGTTAATGCTGATATATATTTTTAAATTGTCGTTATAAATGAACCATAAAAATGGGAAAAATGCAAAGATTCCGTGCGTCTCCTTTTAAAGTACAGAATGTTATCAAATGAGATTAACATCACTAGATAGGCAATTTAATAACGAATATTTTGCCCGTTTTAAATTTTCGAAAAGACCAAAACCTGATTTTTTAAATCAATTATTCGCTAAATACGTGCATATTCTGCACTCGCCGAGTACACGATTTAGTATGGCGCGAGACAGTCAAGGTCGTTTGCTCACGGACGGCCCTTAAATTAAACACGATTAAATTTTAATTAAAAATAATTGTTGCGTTGTTTTTATCCAGAAGTGTTATTTTTTTTACCAAATTTTAAAGTTTTTTTTTGAGTGAGATTTTAAAGATTGTTACAACTAATTTTATTTTTCAAATGTTAGTGGTAGGTATAGATAGCTATGGCACAACGCATCTCAACTCTATCGAATGAAATAAAACTTTTACCCATAAAATGTGATCCTATGTAATTAAGTCATTCGTGTGTCAGTAAAGGACCCAAAAAGGCGACGCACCAACAGTGTGTATGTAATATTACAATGGAACCCACATTCTTCTACTTTATCACGTTCCTTAGCTATGAGTATCTACCAGCTCAGTGATATTTATCTTCTGCAATATTAAATAGCTTCTGCTATAAACATACTTGGAGCGTAGTTTGCCCAGACGTCTCGAGTTGTATCAATATTTGCAGCAGTCAATATATTATATCGTATAAACAATGTGTTTCATTAATTTGGAGTATTTTAGTAAAATTATCCTTATAAAAAGGTGTGTTTCACCCAATATTATCCAATTGGCGAGGATGCTCTAAGAATTTTCAAATTCGTGAGCAATTTAAAGTAAACCTAATGTTTCTCTTTCCGTGTTTATTATTTTTTTGTTACGATAAAGCTGGCTTAATCTTGTTGATTCAAAGCCTCTAAATAATAAAAAATAAAGATAAAAAAGTTAAGATCTTTCTCCGTGCTAATGGCCTTAACGATTTTCGCTACACGAATATCAATTGCAATGCAGGTTTCGCGTGATCGAGACGACGACAGCGTTTATCATTGTCGTGGGTGTACTAGTTGCACCTCTTCCTACCACGTCGCAGATGCAGGTGTGAGAAAAAGAGATGGGAGAAGGGTTAGGATCAGGGGGCAAGCGCCCTGGGGAGAACCGGATATACACTGGCTGACCCTGGAATGCGACCCACACAAGGTGGGCCACTATGGCAGGTTTTAGCAACAGTGTACGGTGGACGCTATCCGGTCGGATACAAGTATCCTCCCACCAGCAGATTATGCAATGTTCTAGCCCTGATTCCATACATTCCCGAAACATCTTTTATTCTACTCTATTTTTATAAAGGTCAATAATAAATCGGCTAAATTATTTTGGCTGTTAATAAATTGATTGCTAACCGACCATTATACTCGTTATAATTAACACGTGGTATTATGATGGTAGGATCCATTTTGATACCATTTTATAGATAAAAATCGTCTGTAACACGATGCAGCTGCAAAAACAGCAAATCTATGACGCTATTACAATATGTAACAGAATACTAACAAAACTTATACGCGCTAATGGGTCTACAAAATCCATCTTTCAAATGCAGCTGTACAAGTATTCCTTTTTTGAAAAACTTTTTTAAAGACCGTCCATTTTTTCTTGAATGTCAGTCTGTAATCACTTTAAAATGAGGTATATACCTCGGCCGCGAATAATTTTCGTGCAAAATTGATTTTTAATCCTTGGGAATAACGATTATAATGTAAATTAGAGGTTGTTCGTGTTAAAGTATACAACCATTATTGCGGCAATTTTAAATCGCAGTTTTTGTAACAATGGGAGCGCTCATTATTTTCGTCGCACAATCGATTTGTCGTTGCACTGGTGCGCTCCGGTTTATCGTACTGAGTGGTTTTGCAAACTTGAGTAATTGATTGATTGTACGCAGCATAAAAACTGAATTCGTTTGGCACCCGATAGCCGATAATTGTTTATTTTTTTGCATTTATATAAACTTCATACACTAGAAATGTAAATAAATTGGCTTCAAATTGTTTTGTGTTGCGATTGGACATGCGTATTACAAATCCGAACAAAAAATGTGTGTTTAGTAATATTTTAATAAGCATTACAACGGTTTCGGAACGAATTGCATTATTTTCGCTATATCGACCATTTTCGTAGCGAACACGACTGGCAGCATTTTTAGCAATAAAAAGAAATTAGAAAAAAAAACTCACGCCGCGCGCAAAATCAGCCAGTTCGTACAAAGAATATATAAGTTCGAATTTCAAAGCTTGACGAATTGGAATCGATTGCTTTCGAGGCTCGTAGAAAACAGCGTGAACATTCTGTGACCGTACCAAAACTGGGGTGCGCGTTATTGTATGTACCTTCGTATATACGTACGCTTTGGGAAACCTGGAGACTGAGATCGTGTAATGACGTTTCCGAATCATTGTACACCATGAAACGATCTATTGTTAGCGGATTGAATGAATTATATTCTTATTACTGTTAAGAATCTGCAATAAAAACAATAATGACATTTTCATGTTCTTATTTAGTTATAGTCGATTGTTCTGTAACTCGTGGATGAAATTAATCGGGTTTCATGATCTCTGTGTTACCTTTGAAAGCGAAAAATAATTAAAATAATATATTTTTATAGCGTAGGCAGGCAAGTGACCAGGTGGGTCAACTGACTATAAGTGATATGCGCTGCACATGAACAGGCATAATATTAGAAGAGTCATGGATGCATTGTCGACCTTAAAAGGAAAGGAAGAGGATTGGAAAGGAAAGGGGGATTTGTGCCTCTAAAATCTCACTCAAAGCGCAACAGTAAGCTGCTACTTCACGTCGGTTTTCTATGATACCATACTATTATGTCCCCTTGGTATTAATCCCTGTTGAGCCGGCCTATTTCAGACGTAGACAAAATTGTCTATAACGTGGCTATATCCTTCTTACATTAATTCTCAGTCTCGGAGTCAGCACTATGTGTGTGACTTTCGGATGTAAATTTATTATATCTATTAAATAAACTTGTAGCAATTTCGGAACTAGTTTGTACTTTGAAGGTTACAATATTCTAATATAAGCGAAAACATCAAATATGCCATTGGAATGCTAAAACTTAAGTACCCTAATACAACCTTCGTCGATAATTGATTCTAAAAATTATAGTGAGTTCACACTGCTATGTGGTTTTGTTGATCAATTTCATTATAAATATTTTTTTCTATGCGAGCACGACAAAGTGACTGCACTACACCTGATGGTAAGCGTAGTCCAGTCCAAAAAACTAGCGACCACCGACAAAAAATGAGGTTATCGGTGGTCACCAAAATCACGCAGGCCTGTATGAATGCTTCTTCCATCTTCGGAGAGGGAAGAAGCAAATCGAGGGGCCTGCGACAGGACAGGCGTATGCACCGATGCAGACACAGGGATACAGGGATGCACCCCTATACCCGCACCAACCAACTTTCAAGTCATGTCGCAAGCCCCTCGGGAGAACCGGATATACATTAGCTGACCCTAGAACGCGATCCCCACAGGGTGTGTGGGTCACTATGTCAGGTTTTAACACCATTTGTATGGTGGTCGCTGTCCGGCCTGATATGAATATCCTACCACTAGCAAGTCTGTCCAAACGGTTCAAATTACATGCCATTTAGCGGTAGATCAATTAAAATCGAACCGCTTGAATCTGCTATTATTGAAATACCAGGAATTCATAAAACAAAACAGTAAACTTCGTAATCATTTTGTAAACTGTTGTAGCCGTTTTCCAAATATGAACAGTACAAGTGTGGAGTCGTTAAAATTGATTGATACAAACTCCGTGTTTGCTCTTTTAGTTTGAACAATGATATAGGTCCCTCGTATGCGAGAGACAGAAACAGATGGAGTAAGATCCTACGAGAGAAAGTGATGCAGAAGGGAGTTCACGACCCTTAATACTAAGGAATGCGACGCAAGGAGGAGGATGCGTGAGGCTGTCTGGATTGGTACCACCGCTTTGTCTGTTTCTGCCGAGGAACAGTGTTTAAGCATTATTATGTTTCGGTTTGAAGGATATTAAAGCCAGTGAACATCTTATTTACCTGGCTGACAAGTGCAGTTCAGTGCCATGCAGTGCTTTGTAATTCAAAGTTCTTTGTGATGTTGCTTCTGTTTATGGGCAAGCGTGACGCTTACCATCAGGCGAGCGATTTGCTCGTCTCGTCATTCAATTAAATAAAAAAAATATTGTGAGACAGTGCTGACGACCAGGTTGAGCCGGCCCATTCATGCTGTAGACAAAACTATCTACAGCGTGGCTCTACCACTCATAATTATATCAATAAAAGTCATATGTGTATTGATCATATTTATTCCATAATTACATATGATTTTCCTGGAGTTTGTTCCCGATATGGCACATCTGTCTACCTCTCAAGGATACAGGCGTGAGCTCATATAGTTGTTTTTTGTTTCAGGTTTTCACTTGAGCGGTGTGGTCCGTGCGCCGGCTGCTGTGCCGCCGTGCTCCGAACCGGAGAGACTCTACAGGGTCACTGTCTCTTTTGACAGGTAATTAATTACACATACCTCCTGCCCACCAAGCTTACGAATGGTTAGTGGCCAACGTAGTGTTTACCCTATCACGGACTACTCTGAACTTGATGTTAAATACAGTGAAAAATAATGACGACCTGCAAGAGCCACCGACAAACAACGAGTTTGTCGTTGGTTACCAGAATCATGCTGGCCTGTATAAATGCTTCTTCCTAGAGGGGGAAGAAGCAAATCGAGGGGTCTGCGACAAGACAGGCGGATGACTCATGCAGGCACGGGGATACAAGGTTGTAACCCTATACCCGCCCCAACAAACCATCAAGTTATGTGGCAAGCCCCTCGGCAGAGAGAGATATACATTGGCTGATTCTGGAACGCGATCTACACAAGGCATGTGGATCACTATGGCAGGTTTTAACACCATGTGTACGGTGGTCGTTACCTAAAAAAAGCATTTATAGCTACACAATTTATCACATGACTATTGGTTTCTGTTTGTCAATTTTACGCTTGTAGGTCATCGTAGGTAGTATATACAATTATTTTATAGATATATACATATATAGAATTTTTACTAGGTGGTAGGTCCCTCGTATGCGAAAGCCGTCCTGCCACTAAGAAGAGTATAAGCACTATTGTGTTTCGGTTTGAAACACACTGAAGTTAGTGACCTAATTATAATAGCGTGGTACATCAGGGGAGCGACCTGCTCGTCAGGTAATTTAACGAAGTAAAAATATCTATGAATTAAATAAAAAAATGCAAATATCTAATGAACGATAACATCTTGCATGACACCATAAAAAATACTTTCGCCATCCAAACGGGACCTAAAATGATTCCAATGAAACAGCATCACTATTCACCCCTTACGCGGGTCGTAAACATCGGAATAATAAAAAAAAACAAACGTAGGGTTCACTGGGTTGCGTCCATTGTTGTAAGAAAGGTATTTCACTCCGATGTGCGAGCACAATGGCTTTTGTCAGAAAACTTTGTCGTTCTTATGAAAAGCCACAGTCATCTGATTCGGCTGGCGACTTGCGAATCAGTGGCGAAGGGGATTTAGCTTATTCTTTATTTTAAGCATAAAAAATTATATCATCATCATCAGCCACAAGACGTCCACTGCTGATCATAGGCCTCGCCCAAAGATTTCCAGACAGACCTGTTGGAAGCGGTCTGCATCCAGCGACTACCTGCGACCTGTATCAGGTCGTCTGTCCACCTTGTAGGCGAACGTCCAACACTGCGCTTGCCAGTACGTGGCCTCCAATGAAATTACAGACTAAAAAAATATATGCAATTGTAAAAATGTATTTTTACCATAAGCATGAATATTTCTATAGACTGGTTAGTCTTTATAAATAAATGGTAATTTATGTTAACAGAATCGACATAAATGTAAATATGTATAATCAATGTAATAGTGTTTAAAAAGTTGTTTTACAGCTTTGGCGATTTGTATACGTATTATAATATTTATTTAAACAGGGCTTAAGCGCTTACTATTTTAAGGTATAAATACCTATTTTTAATTTTCTTTCTCGCGATTTCACAGACGACGTGATTACGGCCGATATAACTCGGTCGAATTGTTGGAAAGGAAATGAAAAATACGTATTTATACCTTCGAATACTACGCGATTAAGACACGTTTAAATATTATAATATGTACAATAGCTATTACTGATAGCTATGTCGGTTATGCTTAGAATATTACAGGGTAAAAATTCTTAAGTCATTGACCGGACCCCGACGCGATGGCCGGAAATTCATTGCATATTAATTTGCCATAACTTAAACCGTATTACTGTATGTACGTTTTGACAAGTTAATTAAGATTGAAATAAAACTAACTAAACTAACGGATTTTATCGCGGTGTTTTATTAATTTTGATCCCGACGACTAATTTAAACGTATTTTATCGCGGTTTTTTATTAAATTTGATCCGATTTGAAAGCTTTTCAGCCTTCGTGGTCACGGGGTGGACCAGTGGTGAAGTTTATTAAGGGAAGCCGGAAGGGATCGTGTTGTAGTGAGTCTTCGCCACCGCGAGGGATATTTCTTTTAAGAAAGTAATTTCACGATCGAGTACACACTGATGTTGTATTTACTTCGTAAAATCTATTTTGATACGTTTCAATTTGTAATTCATGCGTTTTTAGAATTTAACGATGCCACTGATGAGAAATCGATAGCACGGTCAATTGTTGTATTCAAACATCTTATCTCTAGTCATTTTTTTTGTACAATAAGTATTGTTTTTTATTCTAAAGTAATTTGTCGTTAAGTATTCAATATCTTTATATATATAATTCTTCTGTGAGTGTGTATGTTCCTGAACTTCTCTTAAACGACTGGACCGATTTTGATGAAATTTTTTGTGTGTGTTCAAGGGGATCTGAGAATGGTTTAGATTCACAATTTTGTCCGCTGGACAATGTTTTTTTTATTAATTTTTAATTTATTAGTAGTTGTTGATTTTGGAATGTTTTACATTGGATCCGACATATATATATAAAAATGAATCGCTGTGCGTGTGTCTCGCCAAAACTCGAGACTGGCTAATTCTGATCTTGAAATATTTGTGGAAGTTCAGGGAAGGTTTACCCGGTGAGAAAAAATGAGTAACATAAATAATAAGTAAAGGAAAACACTAAAAACGACAACTTAATTTTCCAATACAAACTGTTCCTGGGTATGAAACACTTGATGTCTTTTTGATGTGAAACAGATTGTTGACCGTCAACGAACGACAACCGTGGTGACAGGGACAGGGACAGGGACAGGGACAGGGACAGGGACAGGGACAGGGACAGGGACAGGGACAGGGACAGGGACAGGGACAGGGACTGGGACTGGGACAGGGACAGGGACAGGGACAGGGACAGGGACAGGGACAGGGACAGGGACAGGGACAGGGACAGGGACAGGGACAGGACAGTGACAGGACAGTGACAGGACAGTGACAGGACAGTGACAGGACAGTGACAGGACAGTGACAGGACAGTGACAGGACAGTGACAGGACAGTGACAGGACAGTGACAGGACAGTGACAGGACAGTGACAGGACAGTGACAGGACAGTGACAGGACAGTGACAGGACAGTGACAGGGAAAGGGACAGGGCAGGACAGGGCAGGACAGTGACAGGGACAGTGACAGGACAGTGACCGGACAGGACAGTGACAGGACAGGACAGTGACCGGACAGGAAAGGGCAGGACAGGACAGGACAGGGCAGGACAGTGACAGGACAGTGACAGGACAGTGACAGGGACAGTGACAGGACAGTGACAGGACAGTGACAGGACAGGAAAGGGCAGGACAGGACAGGACAGGGCAGGACAGTGACAGGACAGTGACAGCGGCAGTGACAGGACAGTGACAGGGAAAGGGACAGGGCAGGACAGGGCAGGACAGTGACAGGACAGTGACAGGGACAGTGACCGGACAGGACAGTGACAGGACAGGACAGTGACCGGACAGTGACAGTGACAGTGACAGTGACAGTGACAGTGACAGTGACAGGACAGGACAGTGACAGGACAGCGACAGGACAGCGACAGGACAGCGACAGGACAGCGACAGGACAGCGACAGGACAGCGACAGGACAGCGACAGGACAGCGACAGGACAGCGACAGGACAGCGACAGGACAGTGACAGGACAGTGACAGGACAGTGACAGGACAGTGACAGGACAGTGACAGGACAGTGACAGGACAGTGACAGGACAGTGACAGGACAGTGACAGGACAGTGACAGGACAGTGACAGGACAGTGACAGGACAGTGACAGGACAGTGACAGGACAGTGACAGGACAGTGACAGGACAGTGACAGGACAGTGACAGGACAGTGACAGGACAGTGACAGGACAGTGACAGGACAGTGACAGGACAGTGACAGGATAGGGACAAGACAGGGAGAGGACAAATTTTACACAAATATATGTAGGTGATACGAAGTTCACCGGGTCATCTAGTCTTTATATATATAATTCTTCTGTGAGTGTGTATGTCACTGAACTTCTCTTAAACGACTGGACCGATTTTGATGAAATTTTTTGTGTGTGTTCAAGGGGATCTGAGAATGGTTTAGATTCACAATTTTGTCCGCTGGACAATGTTTTTTCTATAAGCGCAGGTAAAAACGGATTGTTGTCGTTGCGAAGCTTGCCGTGATGACGGGTCGCCACGCTATACTAGACTGGACAGGGACAGGACAGGGACAGGACAGTGAGACAGGACAGTGAGACAGGACAGTGAAACAGGACAGTGAGACAGGACAGTGAGACATGACAGGGACAGGACAGTGAGACAGGACAGTGAGACAGGACAGTGAAACAGGACAGTGAGACAGGACAGTGAGACATGACAGTGAGACAGGACAGTGAGACATGACAGTGAGACAGGACAGTGAGACAGGCAGTGGGACAGGACAGTGAGACAGGACAGTGAGACAGGACAGTGAGACAGGACAGTGAGAAAAGACAGTGAGAAAAGACAGTGAGACAGGACAGTGAGACAGGACAGTGAGACAGGACAGTGAGACAGGACAGTGAGACAGGACAGTGAGACAGGACAGTGAGACAGGACAGTGAGACAGGACAGTGAGACAGGACAGTGAGACAGGACAGTAAGACAGGACAGTGAGACAGGACAGTAAGACAGGACAGTGAGACAGGACAGTGAGACAGGACAGTGAGACAGGACAGTGAGACAGGACAGTGAGACAGGACAGTGAGACAGGACAGTGAGACAGGACAGTGAGACAGGACAGGACAGGACAGGGACAGGACGGGGACAGGACGGGGATGGGACGGGGACAGGACGGGGACAGGACGGGGACAGGACGGGGACGGGACGGGGACGGGACGTGGACGGGACGGGGACGGGACGGGGACAGGACGGGGACGCGACTATCCCTTCGGAGGAAGGTGGAAGACGACCTGACTTAGGTCGTCGAAGTCAATTAAATGTTCGATGGGCTACCTCAAGTGCAATGGCGCAGTACCTCACTTAATTGCATTGAATGTAAATAAAACATTTGTATTAAGTTTTAACACATTTTACACAAATATATTATGTAGGTGATACGAAGTTCACCGGGTCATCTAGTTACATTATAAAAATTGATAGTATTAAAAGAAATGTATGGACATAGAGTTGGTACGTGGTTAAATTTTAATGCTAGGTGGTAAGTCGCTCGTATGCGAGAGGCCGATTTGCAATATATACGCACTCATGCCTGAACCCCGAATGGGTAGGCAGAGGTGTTAGCAGTACACTCACATTTCAACGAGCTCATTTCCGTCCCATGATATGATAAGGCACAATTCTAGACTCCGGACTAATACTGAGCATTTCGTCGAAAACCCCGATATCACTTTTAACCGATACGGGGATCGAACCCGAAACCACAGCAGGTGTCGCGTACGCATTACAACAGCGCCACCGAGGCAGTGTATAATATGTATATTTAATACCATTCGCAAAAGTTTTTAATACTTCTTTCTTTTTATAACCAAATTTTAATGAGATGTATTCATTGGTACCAAATATTTGAGTTAAAGATGTCTGGCGTCTGTGCAAACTATGGCAATCCAAACAGATACAATTAAAAAACAAGTTTATATTAAATTGAAAATATTTGAATTATAAAGTCTTGCCTTGGATGGTAACGAGTTTGTGAATATATTTTTTTTATTTATTTGAATGACGAGACGAGCAAGGCGCTCGCCTGATGGTAAGCGCCACGCCTGCCATAAACAGAATCAACACCACACAGACCTTTGAATTTCAAAGCACTCCATGACACTGAACTGCGCTCGTCACCCCGAGACATAAGATGTTAAATCTAATAATGCCCAGTATTTTCACTGGCTTTAATGTCCTTCAAACCGAAACATAACATTGCTTACACACTGTTGCTTGGCGGCAGAAATAGACAAAGTGGTGGTACCAACCCAGACGGCCTCTCGCATACGAGGGATTTAGGCCTACGGATATCTCACTCACCGTACGAAACGCAGCAGCAAGCCATCAGAGGTTCTCGATTGATCGTTGGGTCAAGAGCTAGATTCAGAAAGCGGTGTAGACACGGCACACATTTTAAGGAGGTTCCTCACGCTGGGATCACACCAATGGTTTGGGTGCTAGGCCTTGCCATTGGAGGGTGATAGTTTCTATATTTCTAAATGTTTAAATTTTTTACAATTAATGTTATATTTAAATATTTAAAAATGTAAAAAAAGTCTTTTGAAATAAAGAGTGCTGTTCAAGAGTGAAGTGTTTTGACTTCTGTTTAATTAAAATGTATGTGTTGTCAGATGCAAAATAACCGGCGTGACGTGCAGCTGCGAGGCGCGCGACATCTTCTGGTGCCAGCATGTGGTCGCGCTCGCGCTCTACCGCATCAGGAACGCAGACTCCGTGCGGCTGCGGGTGCCTATATCGGGTGAGGACCATGGTCCATATCAACATAGATGTTCCAGAAATGTTCACAATTAATATCTACCTTTTTAAGGTTTTTTTACCTACCTTTTTTACCTTCCATTAAATCTATTCAAGGAAACAAGGATTTATTTGAAAACTAGCGACCCGAAATGAAATGATCATGAAATTAGACATCACTCACCACAGAATAGAAAAAAAACTCATTTTCACGGGTCTCCCTGATCGCCATGTTTCATTGGTGATTGTCATTTGGGGATCCCGAGACTATCTCACCCAGACAACTGCAATTGTAACTCCTGTTAGCCAGGATCGACAATGATACTCTTATATTTTGATAACGAGCAACGAAGCTCGGGGAGTCTTACAAAGATGTAAAGATAAAGATGTTTATCCCACAACTAAATTAATTAAGTAGAAATATAGGAAAGAGTTGGAAATATAAATTTTCCACTTTGCTTGTGAAAGTCTGTCGATGCCGATTGGAATTTGAAATTTGAAAAGGAAAAAGCAGGTTTGGTTTGTTAAGCAATCTGGGAAAAGCCCTAGTAGGTATATACCTATGCATATTTTTAATTGCCGTTCTAATATCGCACATTATCCACCTTCCAGAAACCCTCCTCCAGATGGACCGGCAGCAGCTCCAGAAGTTCGTCCAGTACCTGATCGCCGAGCACCATACAGAGGTCCTGCCGACGGCGCAGCGGTTAGCTGACGAGGTTCTGCAAGCGCGCTCCGCCATTAACAGGATATGTGGCGCGCCAGACCCCACCGCAGGACCTCCGCCTGATGCTCATCACGCTTGGCATTTGGATGAGCAGCAAGTGAGCATAGCTTCTCTTTTTTTTATCCTGGCTCAGCATAGTGACTACGCTACACCTGGTGGTAAGTGCAGCGCAATCCAACAATAGTGTCGACTAACGATAAACAACCTACACAAGGTGGGCCACTATGGTAGGTTTTAGCACCAGTGTACGGTGGTCGCTATCCGGTCGGATACAAGTATCCTCCCACCAGCATCTTTATTATCTAAGTGCTAGATTTTACTCGAGATTTCGCCAGCGTGAAGTAAATTTAACTAAAAATATTTTTAATTTGAGAAATACTAAGACGATAACTCATGAAATCAACACTATGCCAAAATTACTATATTGCTGGTTGGAGGGTACCTAAGTATTTTTACCAGCATAGCGACCATCTATGGTAAAATCCTGTCATAGTAGCTCGTTCAGGCGACTTGTATTCCAGGGTCAGCTGATATGTACCCAGTAGCTTCAGGACATAATTATGACGACCGTTGTGGGACGGACTGTTGAATAACATGTAAAAATCATAAGTAGGTCCACTTTGTACACACTTTTTTCACCAGGTCGTACTCTGCCATGCCAGAATAAGTAAATAATCAATTTGTTTCAGGTATGCGAACAAGTGCGAGCGTATCTACTACAAGGGACTTACTACAATGCAAATAAGCAATTAAACTCATTATTTTCCAAGGTAAGCCACTTGACTGTTCTAGGAGCAGTAGTTGCACCACTAGCTACTTGTTTGGCGTTACAGGCGTGAACATATATATATGTAGTCCAGTAACTTCAGGCCGGCATATTTTTTTCCGACCGTCATGGGACGCTGTCTTTTGACGATGGACATTACATTTTGACTGCACTGTCCACGGTTAGGTCCAGGATTAATAAAAGCCTTACCATACATTCATAATAAAATTCCTTTCAGAATTTGGGACCGAAATAAGCTCTTAGGTCCATTAGTTGCACCTCTGCCTACACCTTATTCATGTTTATTGATATTGTAAACACAATTGCGAGTGCGTCACCTGATGGTAAATCATTTCCACGGCTCATGTACGCCATAATACCAGAAAAATCATAGGCTCGTTGCCGACTTTAAAGTATAATTACGAGATAGAGAATGGGTGGTGAATTTGGGTCTCCGGATATCTCACCGTACGAAACGCAGCGGAAAACCGCTACTTTACGTTGTTTTTCTGTGAGACAATGGTCAGGACCCATTTGATCAGACCCTTTCATGCTGTAGACAAAATCGTCTACTGTAGCGTGGTTTCAAAAATGTTCTATACATGTATTATGCATCAAGTTAAGCTAATGGCTTTAACTTTGCAGGTTCGTGAAATGCTCAGAGCACAGGACTCGAACGGCCCACGAATGCTTATGCTGATGACGGAGCAGTTCCTCTCCGACCCTCGGTTGTTGCTGTGGCGGAACCAGAACACGCCCATGACTGAGAAGTGCCGGCAACTGTGGGAGCAGTTAGGGGCGTTGTGGGTCAGCATAGTCCTCGACCCTGGCAGTAATAAGAACCACAGGATGCAGTGGCGACATCTGTTGGAGAAATGGTCTGCTGTCGAGGTTTGCCCCACTGAAGATCCGGATTATCGCTCGTTTCCTTTGGTGAGTGTTTTTTTTTATTATTAATGATTTATTTTGCATTGATGTATATTTACTCTACATGCCTCGCCGAGCAAAATTAATGGAGGCGAGGCAACAACAGTAGAAAATATTCATAATTAATAATTTTGTGTGGTGTTGCTTCTGTTTATGGGCAGGCGCAGGGTTTATCATCAGACGAATAATCTGCTCGTCTCGTCATTTTGTTGTATAAAAATGACGGGAAAATAAAAAAAACTATTAATAAGAAACAATTTTTCTAAGTCACTTCTTGATAATATCAGCCCCGTCCTACTGCTGGGCACGGGCGTCTTCGATTGAGATGGGGATTGGCTTTAGTCCACAACGCTAGTGCGGGTTGACAGACTTCACATACTTTCGAATTTCTTATGAAGAACTTCTAAGGTTTGCATGTTTCCTCACGATGTTTCCTTCACCGTAAAAATAAGCGATAATAATTTAAAAATTTGGCAACGTTGTACGGAATATTCGGGAATAACAGAAAGTACTTATCAATGAGATTTTTGTATGAACTTAAGACTGTAACTCATGACTCGAACGATGGATATGCGTAATTCTTTCTGTATTTTGTTCGTTCTGGAAAAGTTTTCCGAAAAAAACCGTAATGTAAATAGTTAAAGCATAAATTTGCTACAATATATGCGGTAGACGGTATATAACTCAATATACGTATATTAAAAAAAGTCAGAGGTGGATGTTCATGAGGAAATATTAGAGAATAGAGATTAATTACATATTTTAATTTCAGTACGCGAGAGAAAGAGAAAGAAACGAGAGAGATCGTGACAGGGACCACAGAGACAGGGACAGAGAGAGGCATAGAGACAGGGAAGAGCGGGACAGAGAGAGGCTGCGGGAGCGGGAGGAGAGAGACAGGTATATGATGCTCTGTTGTTATTTAAACCTTAACCTCATTTAGATGGAGTTTATCGCATTACACAACCGAGTATATAATCGAAACAATCTTTACGAAACCGAGTCATACAGTTGACAAAAGCATAAGGAAGTATCCTAAGTTGAAATTTATACATTATTTTATACCATACAGAAAATAATACGAAAAAGAAACCCCATAGTTGAAACACAATCAAAATTGGTGAAAAAATGAACCCGCAAATAAGATTTTAAATATTGCTATAGTCAAAGGTGAGCACGTAGTGGGGACATCTCACTTTCTCACTCACACACGTGCACCGTTTGGTCATGTTGCGTAGTGACGTCATGGTTCGCGTTATATGTCATTTGACAAGTCAGTCACATCTTCCATCAGATTTGAATGGCTTTAATTAATTTATTTTTGGACTTATTTACAATATTCTTTCTGTGATAGGTTTTGAGTAATGAAACTTATGATTTAAGTATGTAATGTAAAAAATAGTCAGCTACCCTATTCTATGACGTCACCTCGTAAATGAAACTTATTATATTATTGAGGTTTATTTCAATGGCTAACTGCATTCAATAATAGATCGCCTCATCGTCCTAGTGGAAGCGTTTTTAAACAGAAAACTGGGTTCAAATCCCAGGTCAGGCAATCAAAATTTGTGTTAAGTTTTCGATTTGAGAAAAACACACAGAAGTTGCTCGAGTTTGGAATAGAACCTCACTTGATCACCGTTCCTCATGGAAGTAAGCTCTTTGAAGCATGAGACACCCTTATGCTCACACCTATATCCCTGAAGGAGTAGGCAGAAGTGCAACTCTTATTAACTACACTTCGGCCTCCAATCAGGGATATAAGTATGGCCTTATGTATGTATGTTGCCAATGGTTACTGACAGTAATTGCAACAGTATGTATAATGTAAAATAGGTCGTTGAATTCCAGAGAGAGGCATAGAGAACGACAGCGGAGAGAGATGCATTCCCATTCAGAGAGCTCAGATGAAGAATCCAGACCAAACAAGTAAGTTGTCTAATTCTGGCACTAAGCAACAGTGTGTAAGCACTGTTGTGTTTCGGTTTAAAGGACATTGAAGCCAGTGAAATTACTGGGCATTATGAGACTTAATATCATGTCTCGAGGTGACGAACGCAGGTCAGTGCCATGCAGTGTTTTGCAATTCGACCTTCTATACGGTGTTGCTTCTGTTTATGGGCAGCCGTGGCGCTTACCAACAGGCGAGCGCCTTGCTCGTCTCGTCAGTCAATCAAATAAAAAAATATGAGTGTTATAACATTTTTATGTGTAATATATTCGTTTTTCAGTTACGAGAGAGAGTACAGGAGAGCCAGTAAGAGATTAAGACTGCACAACCAAAGGACAACGACGCAGTTGACGCCACGGACTGTTTTCCACAAGTGAGTTTTTGGTCACTATCATCCCAGCCTATTGTTCTCTACTGTTGGATGTAGGCCTTCTCAAGTGACCGCCAACTATAACTACTATGGCTTATAGATTTCGTATGACGTAATATTCAGCGCAAAACGAAATGAAGCTAATAAAATCTATGAGTATCTAAATCGCTGAACCGATTTTGATGAAATTTGATACAGAGATAGATTGAGTCCTGGAGACTCTAGGCTACTTTTTATCCCGAAAAAGGCTGCTCACCCGGGCGGAACTGTGAGCAAAAGCTAGGAATTTAATATTATAACCTTATCTTGAATAACTTTTTATATATAACCTTATCTTAGACGTGGCCTCTGAATATGGGCCGTATAAGACGGCTCACAGTCACTCAGCGAGCTATGGAGAGGGCTATGCTCGGTGTTTCTCTACGTGATCAAATCAGAAATGAGGAGATCCGTAGAAGAACGAAAGTCGCCGACATAGCCCAGCGGATTAGCAAGCTGAAATGGCAGTGGGCAGGCCACATAGCTCGCAGAACCGATAACCGATGGGGCAGAAAGGTTCTGGAATGGAGGCCACGTACTAGCAAGCGCAGCGTTGGACGTCCACCTACAAGGTGGACAGACGACCTGATAAAGGTCGCAGGATGTCGCTGGATGCAGGCCGCTTCCAACAGGTTGGTCTGGAAATCTTTGGGGGAGGCCTATGTTCAGCAGTGGACGTCTTGTGGCTGATGATGATGATGATGATGATGATCTTGAATTTCTTAATAATATGTTTTTGTTGAATGTTGTATACACCTGTATTAATTTAGCACTTTATTTCCTCTGTATTTTCTTACGAATGGCTAGTGTTAAGTTGATGGTATAATAAATATATCATCATCATCATCATCAGCTACAGAACGTCCACTGCTGAACATAGGCCTCCCCCAAAGATTCCAGACCGACCTGTTGGAAGCCGCCTGCATCCAGCGGCTTCCTGCGACCTTTATCGTCTGTCCACTTTGTAAATATATAAATAGATAAAATGTATCTCACTAACACTTTACATCTTGAACAGAGCGTTGGACGCGGTGGACATATCTTGGGAGAACGAGCACTTGAAGAACATTCTGAGCAGTGACGAGTTCTGTGACCCTGAGAAGCCGGAGAAGGCCAGCGGCTCCAGTTCCACCACCCTGCAGCCATACCCCAAGTTCAATGAGCTCGGACAACCACTGTGGCATGGTTAGTTCTTTGGGACATTGTTCACTGAATTCGAAAAAGGAGGTTCTCATATCGACGTATATTCTTTCACCGACTAGTAATAGGAGGTTCTGTTTTCGACCCGTATGTGTATTTTCGCAAGTTACTTGGAAATTATTAAGTCAATTTTGAGGATTCTTTCGTTAAAGTAATACGGTCTTTGAGGGAGGATTTTTTATATTTTAAACTAGCCAAGTGTAAGTCGAATTCGCGCACCAAGACTCTCATGAATGACGAGACGAGCAAGGCGCTCGCCTGATGGTAAGCGCAACGCCTGCCCATAAATAGAAACACCACCACACAGAGCTTTGAATTACAATGCAATTCATGGCACTGAACTGCGGTCGTTACTCGTTTATGTTAAGTCTCGTAATGCCCAGTAAACCGTCCTTCAAACCGAAACACAACAGTACTTACACACTGTTGTTTGGCGGCAGAAACAGACGGCGCGGTGGTACCAACCCAGACGGCCTCTCGCATACGACGGACCTACCACCTTATAAGGATGTACTAATAGAAAGAAAGAAAGAAAGCTTTATTTATGCAAATCTGTACACTACAACAATTATTAATATATTATAGTACTATTAATACAATTTAAAATTCTGCACGTTGGTCACTGCTATGTACAGAATTGCAGAAAATGTACCAAATCCGTAGCGCTGTTTTTCAGTTGGAACCTTGTGGGTCCGCAAATTAATTTCCAAATATTAGCAATTCACCCTATATTAACTCAATAAAACATAAAAAATATATAAACAAATGCGTGAGCTGTAACATGGTAACAATATCAAAAATAATATTAAAGCAATGATAATAAAATAGAAAATAAACAGGAATAAATTAAATAAATGCATATTATTATTATTAGTTAAATAATAAATAGTATGTAATGTATTGTTACAGAACACTTGCCAGTAGTGGGTGCTCGTATCGAAGCATTACGAGCCCACGGTCGCGCTCCCGCCGCGTTGAGACTGGCCGTCAGCGCCGCACGAGCCATGAGGCATCGACAGGTATACCAAAAACTGACGCCTAGCCTGCCTTATACGCCTTACGAGCGAGGTCGCAGTTATGGTAACAGGTTTAGGCAAACTGGAAAAATATCGATATTGTTTTCTTCGATGTATCGGTATTTATGGTAGTATATTTTAATCCGATGTATCGATATTTTATGGCGATATATTTTAATTTGATATATCGATATTTTATGATAAATACTAATTTCTTATAGTTGTTGTCTTTATATAATACTGGACAACACAGGACTTTCAAAGGGCTTTGACCGGACTTTGACCGGACTTTGACTAGACTGTGACTAGACTGTGACTAGACTGTGACCGGACTTTGACAGGACTTCGGCAAGACTTTGACCGGACTTTGACCGAACTTTGACAGGATTTCAGTGCAGTGCAGTGCAGAGCAATCCAATGAAGTGATAACTTCTTATGGGAGGGTAAACCGCTTCGTAACGTAACGCGATACGGTGCCACTCTGTCTGGCTTTCCTTTCTCTCACGCATACGGCAGCAGTAGGCAGGCTCCTCCTCTCTCACTTTAACCCACATTAGTTTAAGTTACCACTTCTATCGAGCGTCCCGAGACGCACACTGTTTTTTGGATATCCAACATATCCCTCATTAACTTATCTAGCATTCCTAGGAACATCATAATGAAACTTAAGTGATATTATTTGATTGTAGGAAGTAGCGCAACAACGTTGGGAAGAAGTAGGAGCGGGCGAGGCGTCATCCAGTGGCGACTCAGCACGCACTTGCTCCGGAACAGAATCGTGCGCGGGCACATGCGGCGAGCGCGTGAAGCTGTCGCTGGTGTGCGCGCACATGGACAGCGGCGCGTGCCTCGCCAGCGGCGCCACGTGCGCGCTCTCACACTCGCAGCGGTGCATCGGACGCGGTGAGTCACCGTCACCGTCACACATGTACAAGTGTACTTGTGTACTGGCACGGAACAGAATCGTGCGCGGGCACATGCGGCGAGCGCGTGAAGCTGTCGCTGGTGTGCGCGCACAAGTTGAAATCGGAAATGAAAGACTTAAATATAATTCTTTCTCCAAAACATACACAACAAACAAACACAAAAAAAACAAACATTAAAGCTTTTAATTTTACAAAAACGACTCAAAATACTTAAAAGCTAATTTTGAGCCAGCGATTTTTATATTTGGCTTGTTTGTTTTTATTCAGAACTTTATATGATGTGTAAGTGACTTGCCACCAACATCTTACCCAAAGCCATGCATGTGGTACTCTGCTAATAATTACCTAATGGACGAGGTAATGACGAAACTTAATCCGCATTGCGGGTTGTGGTGGTCAGTCCTCCCACCTTACTTAATACCTTACACCATGAAATCATGATGGTAGCACGGGCTCTGGCATTTAGGCGAGACACCGCCTGGCATAGAGAAAGAAGCATGAAAGGAACCCCAACCTCTGTCTCTATTCCATTCCCCACCACTCTATTGCCGCTTGTCCCACCACATAGTTAATGTGAACGCTTGTATATCCAGACAGCAGATGTTGGACGGGCTGGACCCTGGAGGCGATCTGGTGCGTGTACGAGTGTCTCGCGGACGCGTGCCTCGCGCCGGACGACCAGCGCGCCTCGCCGCGCCTCCACACCGCATACCTCGACGAGGAACCGAACACTGGACTACCTCCGCGGTACATACTCACATTACTAAAGAATACAATATGGCGGGTGTACATTACCTTTGTTATAACTTCGCTATAATGGAAGTGTTATATTTTGATCGGAGGTATTCAATAGTACTATTTTGGTAATTTTTTTTTCAAAAACGATAATAGGTACTTGTGCGCAATCGAGTGTTGCGTGCGACGTCACAGGATACATAAATAAACAAAGCAGTGGCATTGTACAGTGCGTATAGTACCTTTATAATAGCATGATAGTTGATAATAGAGTCTTTTTTGGTATAACATTGATATATTGAGACACTTTGTACGATATGATATAATAAGTACGCGCGGAACGATTGACGAACGTATGCGAACTGATTTAATATGCTAATACAATAGCGTGTTATGGCGTAAAATGCTGATGATACGATTTACATAACTACTTGTGTAACTGCTTGTTCGTACAGGCATAGAAGAGATCTATTGAGTATTATTGTTATTTCACAGATACCAACATGTGCCGGTAGCGAGCAGTAAAAACCCAGAGGAAACGTATCTGGCGCTCGCGTTAGAAGCCGCCTTATTAGGACTTGGAGTTCAACGCATGCTGCCCAGCGGATTGTATGCACAGGAGCGGTATTGTAAACAGGTTAGCTATAGAAACAGAATAATAATCATGGTAGATAACACCCAACAGTCACACAAATAGTCATGACCTTACCTTGTTAATTAAGGGACGGGAAGCCTGGAAGAGGAGGGATATCTGTACCTCCTTATGAAACGTATTAGCAATTTGTTACTTCATGTCGGTTTTCTGTGAGACAGTAGTAATAACCCGAGCTGGCCCATTCATGCTTTAGACAAAACTGGCTACTGCGTGGCTCTACCATTTATTAAGTTCTTAGTTAGTATATAGTGTCCAGTAATGTCTTAATCTACGGTGTACGTTAGTTATGTCAGTTGGTTACCAGTTACTACCCAATGAACAAGAGTAATCCATATGTTAGTAGGGTTTATTTCATGTCAGCATAAATTAGCTGACCGTCGAATGACGCAGTGTGTCTTAACGGAAGTCATTATGGCCTTCACCGTACTTAATGTTAGATCTAGTGTAATAGCATTGCCGTGCTAGGATAAAAAAGTTTTTGATAGTGAATTGGCAGTGCTATATCAATGTGCGTGATCTATATAATGTGTGACTGTTCGATATATTTTAATTCAATCCGACTCGAAGGACCATAAATATATAGTGACGTTGATAGCTCGTTTTTTTACATATAATGCAATAGAAGTAGATCCTGAGTTTACGAATTCTAATTAATTAACAAGCTACCGTTTGATCGATTATTGTTACTGAAAAAATCTTGGTTGGACTGATCTTGCTTGGACTGAACTATTTTCAGAGACTAAAGGGTCACGGGAAGCGTACAGGTCAACTCACTAACTTTTACCCGATGAACTAATTTAGCACTTCGGTGAATGTAGACATAGAAATGCTAGATGTTTCGTTGCGATGGTGCAGGAGGAGCGGGACTGACTTAACTCGATGATGTAATTTAGCGCTCCAGTGAATGTAGAAATGATGGAGGGTGTTTGTGTGGGTGCAGGAGGAGCGGGACTGACTTTAACTCGATGAAGTAATTTAGCGCTTTGGTGAATGTAGAAACAGAAATGCTAGATTATGTTTTGTTGTGGTGGTGCAGGAGGAGCGTCTGATCAGCCAGCTGCAGCGCGTGGAGGGCGAGGCGGCGGGCGGCGTGTGCGGGCGGGTGGCGCGCGCGCTGCTGCTGGGCGGGCCGGCCTCGTGCCTCGGCGCCAGGGTGCACCCCCGCGCCGCGCCCGCGCACACCTTCGCGCGGTACCTGTTCCTCACGCTGCTGCCCTCCGATCCAGAGCTGGCGTATCGCGTCGGGTTGCGGGCTATGAGGTGGGGATTTTTTCAGATTTATTTTTTTTTGTTAAGCAGTTAATGATAATAATAGCTCTGTTGAACGTAGTTATTTAGGGTAGTTTTTTTTAACATCATTGAGGGAAAGAGAATTAAAGCGCAACGGCAACATTTTCGTGTAACTTTAAAACGAAACTATATCATTTTATATTCGAAAAAAGATCGATAATCTCGAATCGATATAAATAACCTAAATTTCATGTTCTTGTTAATCATATCATTTTTGGTAGTGGGTGTAGCCATAATTTAGTTGAAGTATGGGTTAATATGGCTCGCTTCATAACTATCCCCTAACTTCCCGTCATTCTAGTACACAGTGTACTGTACATTTCCATAAGAAATCGTCAAAGGCTGATTCAAATTGGTCAGTCCATTGTATGAGCGGCTTTCATCAGGGCCTGGTCTCCACTCTGCCCTGTACGATCTGTCGTCCTATAGAGTTACATCTGGTGTAGACACGACCGAAAAATGTATGTAAAAGATCTATATCGTCTCTCTATTTCTCTGCCGTTTCATCCTTTACGAAACGGTTTAAACTGCGTATGTAAAAGGCGTATGCGTGCGTACGTAGAACAGACTGCGTATTCGTGTTAAGTATACTGAGGTACACGCGAGACTCCTTTATTAATACTCTGTATAATTGTACATGCAGACTGCCGATGGTAGAGGAGGCGTACGCGCTGGACGGCGGGGGCGCGGGCGCGGGCGGCGGGGCGGGGGGCGCGGGGGCCTGGCACACGCTACAACACGCCGAGCAGCAGCAGGCCGCGCTCGCGAGCGCTCTGCTCGGCGCCGCGCGGGGCTCCGCGGCCAGGCTGCGCGCCGCACTGGCCGCAGCGCAGCGGCACGTGCGCTCCGCCGCGCAGCTGTTCCGATTGGCGCAGGACGCGTTACGACACGCCGCGCCGCCCGACGCGCCGCATCATCATAGGGATCTGCTCGCCGCTGCATTCGAGCTTGGGTTGCAGGTATGTGTATAATTATCGCACCAATAGCAGTGACTGCGAATGCGTTGCTCGCCGCACCGACACGAACATTGCGACACTCAGGTGTTTAGATTAACACAGGGCGCATTATGACATGATGCACCACCCGATATGCCAGTGATATATCAGCGATACCGTCGCCGTTGCCTTCGCGCTTGAATTGCACGAACCTGTCACATTATGTACAAATAAAATTAAAGCATCAAAGGATGACCGCGAACACATTGTTCATCGCGGCTCGCGGGTCAATTACGCGGTATGCCAAATATTTTATAATTACTTATTTTTAACTTCCGACACAAAAGAACCCCTATACGTTTGACCGATTTGAATGCGTTTTGTTGTTTGAAAATTGGTTTACCCGGGATGGTTCTAAGCTTCAGTCACTCACAGTTGTCTTGCTATTTAACGGGGGTTATGTGCCCAAAATTTCACCATCATTTCTAACTACTACTCACCACTATAACTCACTCAACTCACCATCTATAACTACGTATACTTTTATTTACAGGTGCTGAGGATGACATTGTCTTCAGTGAACTGGCGGAGACGCGAGATGGTCCGCTGGCTAGTCACGTGCGCCACAGAACTGGGACTAGACGCATTGCTCTCTATTATGCAGAACTGGTAACTATTTTTTTTTTATCTAAGCATGGCAAAGTGTACTTCGCCTGACGGTAAGCGCAGTGCAGTCCAAAAAAGACAAAATGGGGTGTGGCTGTGTCATGGACGCGGTCGTGTGTTATACGTGAATGCGTTTATGTAATGGGTTATTTTAAACTAATGTTTTATATACAATCGATAGATTTTGACGACAGCTGACGATTAAAACTTAAACGAACATCGTAGCTTCTCAGAGTCAAAAGTTATACTAATTGCAAATTTCGATACGCAGCAAAATAACCTCAAAATGGCGGCGCTGGCTATCCAGTGGTTAAATTTAATTTTGGATATAGAGGATAGATTTGAAACTACAACGCCAAACTGTATCTCCCGATTTTTAAGAAAAAATTAAGAAAAAAAAGAAAGGATTGCCCCCGTATGGTAGCAAATTTAAAGACGTATTCAAAAACCAGTGACCAACACCGACGAACACCGATCGCGATGAACTCCTAAACTACTGAACCAATTTCAATCAAATATTGCAAACTGTGCAGTTTGATCCAACTTGAGAAATAGGATAGTCTATATTAATTTATGGTCTCAATATTCGAACACCGATCGCGATGAACTCCTAAACTACTGAACCAATTTCAATCAAATATTGCAAACTGTGCAGTTTGATCCAACTTGAGAAATAGGATAGTCTATATTAATTTATGGTCTCAATATTTGAAACTAACACCGATCGCGATGAACTCCTAAACTACTGAACCAATTTCAATCAAATATTGCAAACTGTGCAGTTTGATCCAACTTGAGAAATAGGATAGTCTATATTAATTTATGGTCTCAATATTTGAAACTATTTTATTATTTTAACCAATAAGTTACGTTTCCCGAAATCTATTAATGAAAGAATTATATAAATTAAGTAAAAAATAAATAAGTTACAATCCATTTCAATTTGCTGGAAGGGTTAGTTATCGCATGACGGAAAAAGGATACACGACATTGCATGTGACGTCACAAGCAAGGTCTCGCCATTACGATGCACGCGTGCGAGGGAGATAGTGAGATTTTCCCACTACACGCCCACTTTTGCTCATACCAATATTTAAAACATGAACAACAACCTCATTTTTTAACCAATTTCAATTCTGTTTTCGCAAAATAGTTTATAATTGGTATTATTATCCAATAAATATAAAATAATGTATAAAATTAAACATAGTCAAATACCCTATTCTAGGGACGACCAAATCTAGTGATTTTTTTTTCTGACAGATGACATCACTGTCTGCTAGTAGTAAAGTGTATGTTTGGTGGCAGGTACGAGTTGTTCACGCCGACGGAGGCGACTGGCCCGGTGGCGGCGGCGGCCATGTCCCACGCCACCGCGCTGCGGCTCGGACTCTCCTTCGAACAGCAGGAGAAACTGAGCGCATGCGCCAGGACGCTCGCGTTGCAGTGCGCCGCTAAGGTACACGTTTATATTTATTTGTGCTACAAAATTAATGTTTTTTAATTGTTTTCGATAATGCATATGGTCCATATCGACGACCCAAAATATATAATGATTCTGGACTATTCCATAGTAAAAATATGGAAAATCAATAATAATAAATAGATTTAGTGTAATTGCCGAGTCTATTTTGATGATGTATACATTAGTTGATACTGATTTCTATATATAAGTTTCTTTTACTTTTGTACTGACTTGTCATAAGCACTATTTCAATTGCCTACATGATTAATAAACGATTTCATTTCATTTCATTCAATGGAATATGAAACGGTTTGGTATTCCGATCTTGTAACTAAAAAAATGTATAGACGCCATATTTGTTTTCTCATAAAACGCACTCCCCTTAGATCATTTTCCCAATTAAAAAATTGATAGAATATATCAGTACTCAATAATGTTTATGTTGTGTTTAGCTTAGCGGGGAGTGGTACGGACTGTTGAGACGAAAGTCACAGGTTCGAAACCAGCCCCAAGAGTATACATTTCTGACTTTTCTCAGTTACGTGTATATTAATTGTTAATCATCGCTCGCTTTAACGGTGAAGAAATCATCGTGAGGAAACCTTTATATCTGAGAACTTAATAAGATTTTCGAAGGTATGTGAAGTCTGCCAACCCGTATTAGGCCAGCGTGGTAGACTAAAACCTAATCCGTCTCCCTCAGTAGAGGAGGCCCGTGTCCATCAGTAGGACATATATAATACAAGGCTAGAACCATTATGTCATTATGACAGCCTCGGTGTCGCAGCGGGCGAGTAGCCGGCTGTGAAGCGAGAGGCTGCGGGTTCGATTCCCGCACCGAGACAAATGTTTGTGTGATCCACATAGATTTGTTTCGGGGTCTGGGTGTTGTGAGACCGAAAGTCTCCCGTAGTTCCTGATATCTATGACACAAGACTGGTATCTTACTATGGGGTCAGGACTATGTGTGTGACTGTTGGGTGTTAATTATTATTCCCCCCCCCCCCCCCGTATATTATTATACCTGAGAACTCGGTAAGATTTTTCGAAGGTATGTGAAGTCTGCCAACCCGCATTAGACCTTTCTAATCCCTCTCATTCAGTAGAGGAGGTCCGTCTCTAGCAGTGCGACATGTATAATACAGGGCTAGTATTATTATTATAATGTTTATCCCGTGCAGGACCCACCCGGGTGCGCCTTATCCGCGTTATCCGTGTGCGAGGGGTCGGCGGGCGCGTTCGAGGCGGCGTGCGCGGCGGTGGGGGGCGCGGCCGCGCGGGGGGCGCTCGCCTCCTCGCAGCTGTTCGCCGTGGCGCGGTACATGGAGCAGCGGGGCCAGCCGGCACGGGCCATGCGGCTCGCCACGCTGGCCATGAGGAACCTGCACCTGCATTACAACCAGGTACGGCTCACACTTATCCGCGCTGTCCATATGCGAGGGGGCGGCGTGCGCGGCGGTGGGGGGCGCGGCCGCGCGGGGGGCGCTCGCCTCCTCGCAGCTGTTCGCCGTGGCGCGGTACATGGAACAGCGGGGCCAGCCGGCACGGGCCATGCGGCTCGCCACGCTGGCCATGAGGAACCTGCACCTGCATTACAACCAGGTACGGCTCACACTTATCCGCGCTGTCCATATGCGAGGGGGCGGCGTGCGCGGCGGTGGGGGGCGCGGCCGCGCGGGGGGCGCTCGCCTCCTCGCAGCTGTTCGCCGTGGCGCGGTACATGGAACAGCGGGGCCAGCCGGCACGGGCCATGCGGCTCGCCACGCTGGCCATGAGGAACCTGCACCTGCATTACAACCAGGTACGGCTCACACTTATCCGCGTTATCCGTGTGCGAGGGGTCTGCGGGCGCGTTCGAGGCGGCGTGCGCGGCGGTGGGGGGCGCGGCCGCACGGGGGGCGCTCGCCTCCTCGCAGCTGTTCGCCGTGGCGCGGTACATGGAGCAGCGGGGCCAGCCGGCACGGGCCATGCGGCTCGCCACGCTGGCCATGAGGAACCTGCACCTGCATTACAACCAGGTACGGCTCACACTTCACTTATAACCACGGAATTCAATAAAAAAAAAATTGTAAGAATTTAGACAGCTCAATAGTTTCTTAGAACATAGCTAATAACCACATTGATTAAATTAGTTTTAAAAAACTTTCAAATTGGTCCAGTCAGTTAAATGCTACAATGCTACAAACAGAGAAACAGATATATAAAAGGGGCAAACTTATAAAACCTCTCGATTTGTCGAGGTGTCTGTAATGCTTTAAGCCACAAAATAGACCATAAGACTGACTAGAGAACACGCCGCGATAATCGATAAAATTATCTTCTGAACATTCTGACTAATATGGAAAGAAATAATTCTGCCTTTCTGTATAGCTTGTGCTTTAAAGCCAGTATCAATCAAAATAGAGATGGGCAGGGAGAAAAAAAGAAAAGCGGAAAGATTATTATTACTATTAGAGAATAACGATAATAAATTTAAAAAATCGTTTACGGTGGATACAGTCTCAATCAACCTTCATAATAAGGGAGTTGTGACTGATGGCTTACAAAATTTAATACCTTGTACAACGCCATCTGTTAACTGTGACCCTTAACCTTTACAATATAATATTTCGATATTCACAGGACAGTCACCCAGCGATAGCAGACATCCACTGGGCGGTGGCGTTAGCTCATTCGCTGGGCCGAGCGGAGCTTCAAGCAATGTTGCCGTTGTTGGTTAAAAACGTACAGTGTGCGCCTGTTTTGGTGAGTTTTACACTTTTTTAATTTTAATATGTTAATGTAGTATGTTTTGTATAGTTCCGTATATATTATCAAGTAATTCTATAGCTAAGCTATATCCAGGAAGGAGATGGGGCAACAAAATTGTGTTCAAATAGCCTATATATCAAAGAATAATTTGATATTAAAATACTACTATAATTAAGCATTGTTGTGTTTCGGTTTCAAGGATATAGGAGCCAGTGAAGTTATTAGGCAGGCAGGCATTATGAGACTTAACATGTGTCAGGATGACGAGCGCAGTTCAGTGCCGTGCAGTGCTTTGTAACTCAAAGTTTTGTGTGGTGTTGTTTCTGTTTATGTGCAGGCGTGGCGTTTACCATCAGGCGAGCGCCTTGCTCGTCTTGTTATTAAGTTAGTTTTTTTTATCCGAACACGGAAATATGACTGCATTATAGTGCAGTGTATACCATTAGGTATACCTGATGGTAAGCGTAGTGCAGTCCACAAAACTAGCGACCACTGACAAACAATGAGTTTATCGGTGGTCTTCAGAGTCATGGAGGCCTGTATAAATGATTCTTCCCTCTTTGGAGAGGGAAGAAGCGAAATAATTTTTAGATATAAAATAATAAAATAAATGAATAACACTCAATAGTCACACACATAGTCCTGACTCCACAGTAAGATATGAATCGTATCGCGGATATCAAGAACTACGAGAGACTTTCGGTTTCACAACACCCAGACTCGAAACAAATATTTGTGGATCACACAAACATTTGTCTCTGTGCGGGGATCGAACTCGTGGCCTCTCGTTTCACAATCGGCTACTCGCCCGTTGCGCCACGGAGGTTGTCGAAATGCATAATAATGCGAAGCCATAAATAAAAAAGAAGAAGATATATACACACACTGTAGCTGCGTTTCGTAACGGTGTCGCGAGTCCAAAGATTTTATCTCATCTACCGTACCGCGCTAAAAAAAGGCAAAAAGTAATTATGTATGTTGTGTGCGTACAGTCGGACGTGCTGCGTCGGTGCTGCGTGGCGGCGGCGGGGTGCTCGCGCGCGCGCCCCCCTCCCCCGCGCCCGCCCACGCCGCTGCGTCCGCTGCTCGAGGCGGCGCTGCGCGCGTACGCCTCCACCACGCACGCGAGACTCGCGCACATCTCGCCCAGGCACTACGCGGACTTCGTCGACTTCCTAGGTACCTATAACTATGCACTTAAAACAATATCGTCGATGAAGTACCAATACCTCCTAAGTGTTGAGAATCTAATTTTACACCAGACTGTTTAAAATAAAGTTTTATTTATTTTGATCAACTATTGATAGTTAATAGTTTCCAATACATTACCTTTTTATTAGTTACTAAGAGATGTGGTTTATGTTTACGCCTATTGTAATAAAAAAGTAATTTTGGACTAAATTGTCAGTTGGGAGGTATTGGTACTTCATCGACGATATCCTATCATGATATAGTGCTGCCACACCGCTGTTATAAAATGTTTACAAATATTTTCTAATATTTGTTAACAAACATTTGCAAAAATTTTATCACAATATTAGTAAATGTTTAATGTTAGAAAATGTTTGTAAACATTTTATAACACCGGTGTGGCAACACCAGTAGGCGCTAAGATGTAATCAGCATACGTTTTCTTTTATTTTCATTGCTTTTTGAAATGATAACTTCTAATGAGAGGGTGAACCAATTTGTTGCGTAACGCGAGCGGTCCATCGATCAACGAAAAGTTCGAGAATATTCGAGAACCTTCCGTGAGACGTAACACGGACCAGTTGACCAGCCAGCGTTAGTCGACCTCCCTGGAACTTTGAGAATTTTCGAAGTCCCGGGTGGCGTCGCACAATGGCCAGTCGGCTTTGACCGGACTTTGACCAGACTGGAATGCAGTGCAGTGCAGAGCAATCCAATGAAGTGATAACTTCTTATGGGAGGGTAAACCGCTTCGTAACGCAACGCGTTACGGCGCCACTCTGTCGGGCTTCCCTTTCTCTCACGCATACGGCAGCAGTAGGCAGGCCTAGCGTCCCGAGACGCACACGTTTTTTTTAACTTTTTTATCATACCATGACAGTCACTAAGATGTAATCGGCATACTATTTTTTGTTATCTTGAGATGAAACTTCTTTAGAATCATTATGATTTGTAAATTCGATGAAACGAAAAAGCGACAGCAAAAAAAGACAAACATATACATAAATAAAATTTGGCGCAAGGGGAGCGCTTGCACGACACCCTGTCAGCGGTCAGCGGGCACCGAGCAAAACGCCAAAGTACAAACCAACCATCGATTACAGAGATTAAGTATGCTTTCGATTAGCGAAACATATTCAATCAAATACCCGCGCGATTTGAATTTGACACATTATTTACATAATATACATGTATAATTCTATATTTTAAATTAGTCAATAGTATAATGTGTAGATCAAATGCACCTCCCTGAACGTAATCCTGGCGGCGCCTATGGGTATATGTGTAAATGAATGATGATTTCGTATTTCGATAACAAATGATTATCTTGGTAAACAGGCAAGGCTCGTGACACGTTCGCTCTGGCCCACGACGGTCCACACCAGTTCGCAGCGCTCCTGCAAGAAATCAAACTCAAATACAAAGGCAAGAAGAAACTCATGTTCCTCGTCAAAGAAAGGTTTGGTTAAGTTCGCTATGGTCTGTTAAAACTATTACGGTATATTTAATCTCATTTACACGGCAGTCGATAAGAAATACCTTATCCACGGCTTTCGTTGTTCATTATGACAGTAAGAAAATATCGTTGAATAGCTACACAAGATGCTAAATGTAAAAACCGACTAATATAGTGAAGAAAAAAACATTTGTTTCCCATTTTATATTGTTCAAGTTATGTTTCTTTATCGAAATTAGTGCAATGGAGTTGACATTTTTGTTTTGTGTGTGTTCTTTTTCTTTGGCCTCGATACGTGCAATAATTACGCATGTAAATAAAAGTTATTCTCGCAATGTTTACGCGAATATTACACATTGAAATAAAACTAATTTAAACCGATTTTACCACGAAGGCTGAAAAGCTTTCGAAACGTCGTGATCAAAATTAATAAAAAACCGCGATAAAATCCGTTTAAATTAGTTTTATTTCAATTATTCTCGCAAATTACATCTCGACTAAAGACAGACGCTACGTACGGTAAACATAACAATTACCTCATGAATGGTACATCGCGTACCGGCCGTGTACCAAACCAGTCTACTCTAAAGTATTATTTTTATTTAAACGGAAAAATATATATAACTGACCTCGTAACGTCGTTTTTTATATGTAAGTAACAATGTGTATTGATCTCAATGATTCCATATGTGTAAATAGATGTAAGTTGTGTAAATAGTAATGTAAGTTTAGTACTGAAAACTAGACAATTAATGTAAGTAGTTGTGCCGCGGCTGGTACTGTGGTTGTATTAGATTTTATTACTTTTCTCATCGACAGTACGAGCCGCGGCAGTAGACACATAGCTCGCCATTCATATAGCGTCCAATAGCAGTGGAAGATTAAATGACATAACACCAAAGAAATATTATCGTAAGTACAGACGTGAGTTAAGCAATGCCATCATTGTTTCAGTATTCTTGAGTATTCAGTATGTTTAGTTGTGTACTGTACATTAGTTATTGTTTAATTTTGTATCTTCTATAAGTATATCTTTACTGTTTTAGGGACGTGATTCGTAAGCATAAAAATAAAAAGATTTGTTTAATTTCAGTTACGATATTTTAGATGTTTTTCTCTGTTTGCTGTTACATACGCAAGTGCAATGATTTCAGAATTACAAATAAAATGGCAATTCTATATATTTTTTTAATACACTCAATTAATTTTCACTCGTCCATTTCGGGGACTAAGCACTAAATTTTGTACAATTATGATTTGAAAGTATGTTTAACTTACGCCATATCGTATTCAATAATATGATTCGTTGATACAAGCACAAATTAACCGATGATTTGTTTAGGTTAGTATGTAAAATTTTAACATGAAGTGCATTTAAATAGAATATTTTATAGAGGCGACATTGGGTTGGATAGTGTTCAGAGTTCAGGCGAATCTGTAATTAGGGATTAAAAAAAAGACTTGCTATGAATGAATTTTGTACTGTTTGTGTGAAAGGGTTGTGCAGACCACAAATCAGCATTCTTGCCATTATTATACGATAAATTTAATCTGAATAATACCAGAAACAGATATTGTGTACATGATAAACAAAGCGGATTAGATTTGAACACATAAAATCATAATGATTTCTTATGTTTACGCGAATATTACTCATTGAAATAAAACTAATTTAAACGGATTTTATCGTGGTTTTTTATTAATTTTCATCCCGACGTTTCGACATTAACTTTTCTGGACAACCTACACCTCAGTCCACCCCGTGACCACGAAGGCTGAAAAGCTATCGAAACGTCGGGATCAAAATTAATAAAAACCGCGATAAAATCCGTTTAAATTAGTTTTATTTCAACACATAATATCACTTTTAGACTAATTGATGGAAAGGCAGGTAAAGCGTTTTAATTTCTGTTCCATATAGCAATTGTTTCTCATTGCTGCGCGGCTTGTAAAGATATGTGACTGTTTTTATATTATTATGTGGCACAGTATGAATTATTTTATGCCAACCCTCAAGTGTGTCAAAATGTAAAAAAATAAAGCAATACCTACATTGCGTCTCATACTCAGTTGGAATAGAATGTAAATATTTATATAAAGGTTAGTTAGTGACGTGAGTCCGTAGACAAACTAACAACATCTTCCTTGCCAGAGATTACTAAAATACTTACAATAGAAAGTCATATGACAGTGCATAGACAAACGGAAATAATAATAAATTTGTATGTATATAACACCGCTTTAATGAATACACAGTTATGAAGCGGCGATGCTTGGCCTGAAATATTTTAATAAAAAAACATTTGTAATTTGCATTCCGTTAGAAAGATAAGT
This sequence comes from Amorpha juglandis, assembly GCA_949126905.1. Lineage (NCBI taxonomy): Eukaryota > Metazoa > Arthropoda > Insecta > Lepidoptera > Sphingidae > Amorpha > Amorpha juglandis. Next base: position 3,456,859 of record OX421383.1, read on the forward strand.
TATAGATAAAAATTTACGTTTATCCATAACTCAGAGTAGTTCAGTATGATAACAGTCTAGAAACATGTAAAAGTGAGTGTTGCTACACGAAAAGTGTTGATTTATGCAAATAACTTCGATGTCGAGCAATAATTTAGCCTTCGGCCGGTCTGTATGTAATTCTGTGTGATTGATTTTTGTGTAAATTTTAGAATATTGGAATCCAGTACATTTATTTCGGAACACACTTAATATACACGCGTAATTTATATAATCATATTAATTATAGCGCAGATATGTTGTTTAATATCATAACAGTATAATCTGTATTTGTTGGCATTAATAAAAATACAAGTGTGTTTCAAAATATATGTAAATAATTAGACTATGACTTGCCAAATTATACGACAAGCAAATAATATTTGACCTCAAGTGCCTTCAGGCGAGTCCAAATTAATATCAGACCGGCTCTGATTAGTTTCGTTGTATTTTTTATTCAGTAACAATGTCAGTGGCTATAATTTGTAATTGTGTTGTACGTTAAACGTGGACACCCTTCAGTGCTGGTATTAAGAAGGTGATAATTTCAATATAAATAATTGAAAAAATATTTTTTGTTTTCTTTTCTGAGAACGTTTCCTTGAACTGTAAACTGTACGCATGAAAAACATGACAAAATCCTGTATGACAGCGATTTTTAAAACTGAAGTATTTATACATATCCTAGACATCACGGTTTAAAGTTACCCAGATTGCTGATAAAATTGAAACATGTACCTCCTAGATTTTGTATGGTGTTCAGTGACATCTGTTGGCTAGATTATATAATAAAACTTTGTAGATTAATAACAGATGGCGCTGATTGGACTAAAATAGAGCTTTGACTCACCTTGACTAAAAATCGTGCACTTGTATAAGTGTATAATCTATGTCGTGCACCTATGTTATATGGTTATATTCTCTTTGCACCTTACGGCTTACTAGGAAGATATTCCTGCGACGCTGTCTTTCAACATTAATGAGTGGTAGAGCCACGCTGTAGAAAGTTTTGTCTACAGCATGAATGGGCCGGCTCGACCGGGTCGTTACCACTGCCTCACGGAAAACCGATGTAAAATAGTGGTTTGCTGCTGCGGTGAGTGAGATATCTGGAGGCCCAAATCCCTCTCCCCTTCCTAATCCCTAATTATCCCTTTAAGGCTGATAACGCGTCCATGATTCTTCTGGCATACCTACATGGGCGGTGGAGATCACTTACGATCGACCACTTGCTCGTTTGCCGGTAGGTACGTATTTTATGTATGTGGAAATACATCCAACAGTCACACACATCGTCTGACTCCACTCTAGGGTAAACCTGTATCGTGGTATCAGGAACTACGTGGGTCTTGCGATCCCACAACACCCAGACCCGAAACACGTATTGGTGGATCATACAAACATTTGTCTCGGTGCGGGAATCGAACCCGCGTAGCCTATCGTTCACTCGCAAATGTCAAAATAGACAAATGTTAGAGAGATATTTTTTAAATACCAATTTTAAATAATACTATATCGCCAAATTTAAAGGACCGTAGCAATATTGTTATTGAATATTTTAGCAATTTCTTGAACAGAGTTATTTAAATAAATAATTAATGTGATGTTTTATTCTGCTTATAACAAGGGTAATTAAAGAAGTAGTGTAGTACAATAAAATTTCCTACAAATTGCAACGTTCCATTTCGTTACGATGACTTTCTGTCTCGTGATGCATGAGTATTTTCAAGAACATCTTTTCCTTCACTAACAGTTTCTTTTCCAGAAAAATCATAATAATCCTCGGTAACATTTTGATTAACACCTTTCAATGGTTGGTTAACATTAGAATATTTAGTAATATCTTCTGGTTTGTTGGCATTTTCCATATGGACATTTTCGTCTCGATATAATTCATCGTAGCCCAAAACCAATGGCGGCAGAACAACTAAGCTTGCTGTTCTTGTCTTGTTTTCACACTAAAAGGTCACAATTTTTTTTTTTAAAACCGTTCCGACTTACTGTTTTCATGCTTCTAGGCTTTACTTTTCTAGTTTTACAAATACCGAGTCACAAGTGTCACGATTTTTGACTTTTATGCAATTGGACGATGCATTAATACCATTTTGAAATATGATCTAGAAAGTAATGAATGGCATTGCACTGCTCTCGTCACCTTGAGAGATAAGATGTTTTATCTATTAATGCCTAGTCATTTCATTGGATTTATTGCACACTGAGCTTGGCGACTGAAATAGAGGAAGCGGTGGTACCTACTTCCCAGAAGTACCCTCTCACACGAGTTTCTAGTGTCCCTAGGACGTAAGCCTCCTTGTAAAAGTATTTACATTAAATAAATAAAATAAACAAACCTTAGCAGCATGAAATAATATTAACAATGAATAAAAATAACCCCGTCGTTCAGCCATTATCGCATTACTCATAAAATATGTTTTATTATTTTTCATTCAATGGCATAACATACATTTTATGTTTTAGACTTAAAAATAGGTAGACATACATAGTAGTATAAATTTTTTGATACAATGAATTCAGTACTAAAAGATTCAAACATACATTAACAAAAAGTCCTGAGTTAAAATAAAGTTTAATTTGTTTTGAATATACCAAAAGCGCGATATCTCAATGGGGTCGGTGGTTATGGACTGTCGAGACGAAAGTCTACGACCACAGAACCTAAGCAGCCCCAAAAGCATGCACCTCTGACACTAAAACTAAATCAAGGATTTCTTATTTAGTTCAGTTTTAGTTTAAATTCAATATGAAATCTTGCAAGTGTTTATTTTAGATGAAAATCCTTATTGTTATTTAATAGTCCAGTTAGAAGATTAATGCGTACTAGCGCGATTCGAGCCGTGGTAGGGATGTGGCCTACAGCCGAAAGCAGTACCTACGTTTTGACAAACCAATACCAATAAACGGTGTGCAATGTTTTATAAACGAGTATAGTAGATATGGATTCGTCACTTGATATGGATGATTCCGCAATAAGAGTGGGATGTACAACTACGATCGACCATCTTCGGTTTTGTAGAGCGTTCTATATATCAAATCTTGTTAATTGTTTCCATATTATGGTTGTCTGGAAGAGATTGCTTCTAGCTATAAGACCGCCCATTGTCTTCCATAAGTTTAGCACCAGCTTTTTAGGTTTAATTACTTGCATTGTAAATGATTAAAGAGATAAATATATAATAAAGAGTTTTGTATTGTATTGTATCAAACTTCATCAGAAGCCATTTCATTTTCCGTTGGATTTGAATCCTGTATACCCGGCACTGGTGCGGCTACGTCAGCTCCACTCGCAGGCAACTGAGAGGGCTCCACACTAGCATCTCGTAACAGAGATAGCAACGATGCCAATGAACTCGCCAACTAAAAGTAACACCATATTGTATTAAGGGCGCAAATATTTTTGGCAGTGCCTAGCATTATCGATTGAAGCGATCGCTCCAGGCACAACCGAGAAGATTCGTATCGTCATGTAATGGCCATAGTCAGGCTTTTTGCATACCCACCATACCACACTGAATGACATGAGGGCCTCATGTTGAGACATATTGAGTGGTAGAGCCACGCTGTCCATAATTTAGTGACATGATTAGGCCAGCTCGACCGGATCGTCCCACTGTCTCACAGAAAACTGACGTTAAGTAGCAGCTTGCTTTGTACATGATTGAGATATCTGTAGGCCCAAATCCGCCTCCTTTAGTTATCCCTTTCTTTTAAGGTCGGCAAAGCGTTCATGATTCTTTTGGTATTTTGGGAGTACTTGGCTGGTGTAGATCACTTACCATCAGACGAACCACTGTTGGCCGGCCTCTGTAAAACTTTTATGTTAAAATAACATACATGAGCATCAGGCTTCTCGTCTCTCTGCAGCAGTTGTGCAGTAACCTCAGCTTCCTCAACAGCCTCTGCGATCCGTCCAGCTCGGCCATGTCTCCCGGCCAGGTTGATCCTTATGAGTGGGTTGTCTGGCGCCAACCTGGCGGCCCTGGCGTATGCTGCATCAGATCTGCTGTCTCCAAGGCGTTCTAATGCTATTGCTATAAGCAGCACCTAGAACATTTATCAGCGACATTTATACGCACTCACGCCTGTAATCCCTGAAGGGGTAGGCAGACGTGTAACAAGTACACCCACATTTCGCCGAGCGTATCTCCGTCCCATGTTGTGATAGGGGGCGAGTCTATCGCCATAACGGGTACAATTCTAGACTTCAGGCTGATACTGAGTATTTCGTGACAGAAAAACCCAATATCACTTTTACCAGACCCGGGGATCGAACCCGAGACCTCAGCATAGCAGTCGCACCGCGTGCGCAATGCAACAACGAAGTTCGGAACATACATAAAGTAGGTATAGAGTAGACATTACAATAACATATATAACGTTTTGAAATAAAATACTTCCACAAAGATTAATTTGTAATTAAAAATTGCAAAACAAATTGCAATAATAAAATATATTCCTTTTTTAAACATGTTTTTACCGACTGCTTTAATTCAGTCACAGCATTTTTTATTACAAATATTATTATTGTGATGGATATTCTATGCTACATTAGGTCTACGTTGCGAACTTCGTCGCTTCTAATCGTTTTATAGAAGGGGAGATCCAATAACTTTGCCGTGCCAGCCTAAAAAATAGAAACGCGTACAAGATAAACAAAGAAACTTTCATTATAACATCTGAGTGGTAGAGCCACGCTGTAGACAGTTTTGTCTACAGCATGAATGGGCTGGCTCGACCGGGTCGTTACCATTGTCTCACAGAAAACCGGCGTAAAGTAGCGGCTTGTTGCTGCGTTTCGTACGGTGAGTGAGATATCCGGAAGCCCTCCCCTTCCCAATCCCTAATTATCCCTTTCCTTTAAGGTCGGCGACGCGCCCATGATTCTTTTGGTGGTGGGCGTACATGGGCGGTGGAGATCACTTACCATCAGGTGACCCACTTGCTCGTTTGCCGGCCTATGCAAAAAAAAAACAAAAAAAGAAAAAAAAATTATAGGTATTATTATTACGGTATAAGGTTGTGAAGGCTCCAAGGCTGCCGCGGTGGCCAGTCTGCAGAACGCTGAAGTATTCCTCTTGCATATGAGCAGTGCCAGGCCGAGGTTGTGAGAGGCTCGCGAACTCAGCGGTGCTGTCCAAGCTGCACGTTGAAGACACGTCAGAGCCTGTTTATGACGTATCATTTATATTTTACATACATGTTACCCATAGGGGTAGGTAGAGACACCGGATGTTTTTTTTTTAGATTTTATTTGATAGCATGACGAGATGAGCAAGGCGCTCGCCTGATGGTAAGCGACACGACTGTCCATAAACAGAAGCAACACCACACATAACTTTAAATTACAAAGCACTGCATGGCACTGAATTTCGCTCGTCACCCTGAGACATAAGATGTTGTCTCACAATGCCCAGTAATTTCACTGGCTTCAATGTCCTTCAAACCGAAACACAACAGTGTTTACACACTGTTACTTGACGGCAGAAATAGACAAAGCGCTGATACCAGACGGCCTCTCGCATACGAGGGATCTACTACCTTGTCCACCTACTTACTACGAAAAAAATAATTAAAATCTTATAGGATTCTATCAGAAGTTTCAATACATAGGAGAACTCACAGCTACATACTTCTTCTTCGCTAACAAAGCCAGACCCAGATTGGCATGGGAAGCCACACAAGTAGGATGCGCTGCGAGCGCGGTCTTCAACCTGGCTAGAGCAGCGTCTAGGTCCTTATGCTGCAGCATCATGGCGGCCAGGGCTAGTGCCGCGGCGTGCTGCGTCGGCTGCTGAGCTAGGGCTGCGCCGAGGAGTTGGAACGCGCGGCGAGGGTCACCAGCTCGGAGACGGAGCGCGCCTGCTGCCGCTAAGGTGTCGGCTCCGCAGGCGTGGGAACTGTTGAAAATTTAAGTCGGGCATTAATGGGGCTTTCCACCAATATAGGTGTGATTTCCCTTTTTTACCCTTAGGATGAACTACCGGGGTCCCTGCTAATAGGATACTGGCGACCTCTGCGGTATCTCATCCCAGGGCCAAAGGGGAGAGGAAGGATAAAGGATGGGAAAGGTATAGGACAGGTGGCAAGCTCCCTCAGAAGAACCGGATATACACTGGCTGACTCCGGAACGCGACCCACACAAGGTGGGTCACTATGGCGGCTCTTAACACCGTGTATGGTGGTCACTATCCGGGTGTGTACGAATATCCTACCACCAGCGATTTTCCCGAGTTCTATAAGTTATTTAAATTGGCATGTATTTTTCTGGCTTTAGAGCTAATGATTGCTTCAATAACTAAGGAACTATACTAGATTTTAATTAAATTGTATGCGAAAATCCGTCTGAAAAGATACCATACTTTTATCTTTCATTTTACATACTTCATACAAACTCTATGTATAAATTTGCGTCTCTTTCTGCCACCTAACAATGGTTTGTAAGCACTGCTTTGATTGAAGGAGATTACTAAAGATCATGAGACTTATGGGAGCGTAGAGCAATGCCATTTAAAGTTTGTCATTCTTAACGTTTGTTTGCTATTGTAGATGGGTATGCGTGGCGCTTAACATCATACAAGCGAATTGGTACAGTAGTTTATATGAAACCTACTTACCTCAGCGCCTCATCATATGCTGCCAAGGCTCCGTTAATATTGTCTGAAGCTAGGGAGAGCCTCGCTAGTAACGCGCCAGCCCTCTCTCCCCCGCCAGCCTGGACTGCTGACCGCGCCCACTCCACCCCGTGCTCTGTGTCACCAAGGTTCCACGCGCACTCCGCTGGTAAATTAAATAGCTCTACATTATACTGTTTTACTGCTGGTCATGGGGCTTTAGTGTGTAATGCTGGCCTAATGCTGGTTGGGAGACATTGACGACTTTATTGTACACCAGAAACATACACAGTAAACAGTAAAAAGAAAAAATATATAAGTAGCCACAATTGGCGATAGTATCGCTCAAGGTAATCTCTTACAGACAGCCATGGGATAAAAAGGTAAAAAACTTAACTTACTTAAAAAGGTAAGTCTACAGTTGATTCACCCAATGTTCAGCATCTTATTCTTCCACCTGTCTTTATCCCATTCGTAGTGAGGTCGGCGCAATATGCGTTTTAGCACAGGTTACAGAAAGATTTGGCTTGCAGTTTTTACGGCTGGCCGCCTGCCTGACGTCAAACCCTCTGGGGAGAAAACGTCGAGACCCGAAACAAATATTTGTGGATCACTCAAACATTTGTCTCGGTACGGGAATCAAACCCGCGCCCTCTCGCCCACAGCGCCACTGAGGCCGTCAATGTTTAACATGCTGTAAAAATAAAATTTGGCAAAACTATCACCTAGCGCGCAATATATATCAGCATCAGGGTGCTTCGTTATTTTGTCTGCTTCTAAATAAGCTTCAAGAGCCAGTTGGAACCGCCCTTGACGAAATCTGCAAAATAATTTGTTTTATTGGATTATTTACATCCCAAAGTTCTTCTCTATGAAACATGTTTTGTAGACTTTAGATCTTCTTAATTTTTTAAACTTTGTAATTCAATTCGGACTATGGTGAGGTTCCTTATTTTACAAAGCACCTAAGTACCTCGATTGTCGTTGAATTGATTGATTGATATTAAAGTGCGAAACAAAAGAAAGGATGTATATTTAGTATTTTTTAAATAGATATAAAACAGCATTAATTTCTTTATATTGGTTGCATTTATAAATTGTTTTATTCACACCGCCCAGTCTAGTGAAAATTCTTTACTAACAATATTACCTACAACCTACCGATGATATGCCAGTGTAGGAACGTCAAGTACTGTTATTACAAGACCGATACGACTTTAAGATTAAGAAAAGAGTTATTTCCTATAACGCACTGACGATTCGTCTGAGTTTAATTGTGTCCATTGAGTAGTGGCGATTACTTAACATCAGGTGACCCACTTGCCCGCTTGCCGCCTCCTGTTTCATGAAAACTTACATAAATTAAATTAAAACCCAATAATACATAAATAATTAATGATTTTTTATCGACTTTCTGCCACTTACAGACATTTCGCCACTTGTTTCAATGGCTCGGGATCCTGAGGCTGCAGTCGCAGACAGCTGTGAAACTTCTCCAAAGCCTCCTGTATACGCCCCGCGTCTGCCAACACCGAGCCCTTTCCGAAAAAAAAACAAAAAAAAAATCGAAAGTCATTTTCTATCATATAACCCACTTGCTCGTTTGCTATAAAAACACTTAATTGTTTTATAGTAAATATTGTATATAATACCTTTATGTAGTGTGCATATTTGTGCTTATTATCATACTGCTTCTGCAGGTCATCAGCCAGATCGAGGCACACAGAATGCTCTCCCCGCACGTATCGAGCATGCAACAGCCAGTTAAGAGAGCCTCGAGTAACTACACAAAAAAAATAAAAACATAAGTTTATAAATACATTTATAAAGTAAAAAAATATCTAATCTAATTATGTGCCTACCATTTTCGGTTAAATGATCACCTAGCGAAAATTTTCGCATGATCTATGTTAAAATATTACCTCTTTGATTTTGCATTGTTATTGATATTTTTATACTGGCAGTATCCTAGTAACCGTAAACCGTAAGTAATAAGCAAAAGGTAATAAATACATACCAACTTATGGCCGTTCTCTATACCACTACCATTATGCAAATCTATCGGTAAACCTTGCAGTAATGGGCTCGAAATATTGAAATAAGTGAATTAAGCATCGTAATGGAAGGAATTCACTCCAAAACTCCAACAAAACCTTGAAAACTTCCATATCGATATTCCATCGTTCTTGTGAAGGCTTGAGAATAAATTATACTTATCATTGGCGAAATGCGTAATAATGCGAGGCCATAAATAAAAAAGAAGAAGACTGATAACAGATGACATAGCATTTATCAAAAATAATTATAAATTGACAAGTGACTTTAGCGAAACAGTGTTCGATCCGGTGATAAATAAATAAATTGTGAATTTTTCTACATTTACGTGCAAATTCGATTTTAATGAATAATGGAGGACATGGCACGGCTAGCACTGGTGGAACAAAGTGTTCGTGACATGGATACATTCAGTAAAATCCTGTACGAACTGTTACACCATATCAGTCATATTTTAGAGAATCCTCATGACAACGATCTAAGGACAATAAAGAGTAATATACTAAAAGATGTTCTGAAACACGACGCATTCAGTGACTACCTGAAATACCTTGGATTTAGGACGGTATGTTGAGGTTGTGAGAATCATGTTTTCTTATGTGTTACCTACCTTTCATCGAATAGTAATAGTGTTTTCTATTACCTTTCGATTAAGATAATTCTAATTCTTTCCGTCTTTAATTCTTTTATTTTAACTAGGTGGTAGGTCCCTCAGATGCCAGAGGTCCTATGTGTTTGTACCACTTTGTCTATTTCTGTCGCCAAGAAGTAGTGTGTAAGCACTGTTGTGTTCCAGTTTGAAGGAAATTGGAGCCTGTGAAATTACTAGGAATTATGAGATAACATCTTATGTCTCAGAGTGACGAGTGCAGTCCAATACCATGCAGTGCTTTTTAATACAACATTTTGTGTGGTATTGCTTCTGTTTATAGGCAGGCATAAGCAAGCATAAGCTTACTATCAGGCGAGTGACCTGTTTGTTTTATCTAACAGGCTAATATAAAAAAAACAAGTTTTTGTATAAACATCTATTAGTGCCAACATTTATTACATATCACCAACAATTACATATTTCCAGATAAATAATGATTTCATTTATCCAAAAGAGTTGACACTGAGTAATTTGAGGATGGCGCAGTTTGCAATTGAAAGAAAAATTAACTTCTGCTATGGATCTCTGAATAATAGCAGAATCTCGACGAGATCTAGTCAGAGTTGGAGCTTGGAAACAAGGAATGAACTGGCCCCTGTTGAAATTTTGGTGAGCTATTATCTTTTTCACCATCTTCAAAAGCAGAGGTGGTATGTTGTCAATTCATAAACACCTAAGAAATTTTAATTAGCGTCATCTGTCACTTGAAGGGCTTCTAAATTATTTATATTTGGAGGGATTTATAAAATTCTTTCTACAGTAGGTTTTGGTTTATGTAACTCATTGATTTAAATAATAAAATCAAATAATCTACCCTATCATGCAAGGCGTATTGCCAAGACGTTACATGTCTATCCTACAATAGAAAAAAAAAACATATTTTCTAATGTTATCTTGCAGTCGACAAATAACGATTTTCTGAAGAAAATAGAAAAGCTTTTCAACAATATGTTGGTTTATGAGGATGAGAAGCTGCAAGCGCTCGCCCGTGAACACATACCGCTCGTGACGCTGCAGCTGATGGCCCTCGACACCATGAGGGAGCACCAAAAGAAGATCAAGGCTGGTGAGAGGCATTAACACTTTAACTAACTTATACATTATCACAACAAATCAATGGATACATTTTTTATTATTTTTATTTTATTTGATTGAATGACGAGATGAGCAAGGCGCTCGCCTAATGGTAAGCGTCACGCCTGCCGATAAACAGAAGCTATGTTGCTTGGCGGCAGAAATAGACAAAGCGGTGGTACCAACCCAGACAGCCTCTCGCATACGAGTGACCTACCACAGTGTGTAAAGGGGAATGCCCATCTCCCATACAAAAAAATGCCTAAGATGAACAAAAATGAATTATACACCAATTTGTAGTTAAAATTAAAGTAAATCTATTACAATTAAAATTTCTATCCAAAAACTTGGAGGAGGCTGGTTAAAAACATTTTGCCTAAAATATATTTTACGTGTTGAAATTGGGATCTGACAAGTGAAAATATCGGTCATTTAAATAAGTTAAGGATACATCATCATTCATAGATAAAACAATGAGGTATTATATTGGAGCGGACGTCGAATCGGAAGCAAAAAGTTTGGTACTTACGAATAACTTAAACAGAAAAACTATCTGTCAAATACGATTTGTATTTACTAATGTCAAATTCGACATTCATGTACATTTACGACAATCAAATTAAATACTATAATAATAATTATAATACTTTCCCCCTAGTGTGTAAAACTTGAGAATAATACAACTATTCTTATTTTAATCTAAATAGATTATATGACTATTTGAAGTTTCTGTCCATTTCCAGGCATTTTATGGGCGTTCTCCTTTCGAAGTTTCAGCTTTTCATTGCTGATTTATTCCCATTACGATTCAACACCTTTAAATTGGACCACCACCGAAGTAAATTCTATAGAATTCAAAATAATCAAATCTGTCCACATTTTTTTTTTTTTTTTTTTTTATCCTGGCTCGGCAAAGTGACTACGCTACACCTGATGGTAAGTGTAGCGTAATCCAAGAATATTGTCGACCAACGATAAACAATGTGTCCATCGTTGGTCGGTAAGATCATGCCGGCCTGCCAAAGGGTCAAGGGAGAGGGGAAGGAAAAAGGGATGGGGAAAGGGTTAGGATCAGGGGGCAAGCCCCCTGGGGAGAACCGGATATACACTGGCTGACCCTGGAACGCGACCCACACAAGGTGGGCCACTATGGCAGGTTTTAGCACCAGTGTACGGTGGTCGCTATCCGGTCGGATACAAGTATCCTCCCACCAGCAAAGGGGAATGCCCATAAAATGCCTGGAAATGGACAGAAACTTCAAATAGTCATATAATCTATTTAGATTAAAATAAGAATAGTTGTATTATTCTCAAGTTTTACACACTAGGGGGAAAGTATTATAATTATTATTATAGTATTTAATTTGATTGTCGTAAATGTACATGAATGTCGAATTTGACATTCGTAAATACAAATCGTATTTGACAGATAGTTTTTCTGTTTAAGTTATTCGTAAGTACCAAACTTTTTACTTCCGATTCGACGTCCGCTCCAATATAATACCTCATTGTTTTATCTATGAATTATGATGTATCCTTAACTTATTTAAATTACCGATATTTGCACTTGTCAGATCCCATATATTTCAACACGTGAAATATATTTTTGGCAAAATGTTTTTAACCAGCTTCCTCCAAGTTTTTGGATAGACATTTTAATTGTAATAGATTTACTTTGATTTTAACTACAAATTGGTGTATAATTCATTTTTGTTCATCTTAGGCATTTTTTTGTATGGGAGATGGGCATTCCCCTTTGCCAGAGTTAGGTGTGACGTACATAAAAAAAATATTTAGATGAATTGAGAACCATCCTTTTTTTTTTGTGTAATACTAATAATAATGCGAGTGTTGTTTTCAAACAGGCTTCCTGCCCTCGTCCCAATTTCCATATTCTCCTAGTCCGTGAATCCCTACATTTAAGGATCTCCTCCTTTTTCCCCTGCTTGTTGGTGTGCCTTTTCCTATCAGCCTATAGCGCGGCGGTTATTTCAAAGTTCCCATAATCTTAAGTTAGTCTTATTAATGACTTAAATGTTCTGTACTTGACCTGTCATAAGTGCTTTCTTAGCCTACATGATGAATAAAGATTTTAATTTTGATTTTTGACAGGTGAAACCAAAGCCAAGGATCTATCATTCGACGTGGCGCTCCTCATGGAGCTGATGGGTTGGTTCAAGCACAAGTATTTCTCGTGGGTGGATCAGCCGCCGTGTGACTCATGTGGCGGACCGACGCAGTTCTACAAGCAGACCAGCGTACAGGACGACGAGGAAACCTACAGGCTCGAGGTGTGTCGGTTTTAAATCACCTTATTTGATTTTTGAGTAGTGGAGCCACGCTGTACACAGTTTTATCTACAGTATGAATGGGCTGGCTCGACTGGGTCGTTACCACTGTCTCACAGAAAACCGACGTAAATTAGCAGCTTGCTGCTGCGTTTCGTACGGTGAGTGAGATGTCCGGAAGTCCAAATCCCCTCCCCTTTCCAATCCCTAATTATTCCTTTCCTTTAAGGTCGGCAACGCGCCTATGATTCTTCTGGTGGTGGGCGTACATGGGCGGTGGAGATCACTTATCATCAGGTGACCCACTTGCTCGTTTGCCGGCCTATGTTATAAAAAAAAAATACATCATTCCTATTCCCTGTAACATTTTCTAAGTGAAATATTCTCACTCCGCAGCTGTTCAGATGTACTAAATGCAAAAACGGCGGTTCCAAGTTCCCGCGTTACAACAGTCCGTCGAAGTTACTGCGCACGCGTCGCGGGCGGTGCGGCGAGTGGGCGAACTGCTTCGCGCTGTTGTGCCGCGCGCTCGGATACGACACCCGATACGTGTACGACGTCACCGACCACGTCTGGTGTGAGGTGAGTCGTCTTCCTAGTACAAGATCCCGGGGAACATTGAACTTCACCCATCTGTTTACCGGATCAAAATAACATTTTAGCGTATAAAATGTGTTGCTGAACACATACCAATAGGGTTGCCTAAAAAAATATGGTCAAGGATATGATTAATTAACATTAAAAAAAAATATTTTTTTTTTTTTAATTTCCCTGACTTGCTTACCAAAAAAAATTTACCTTCAATGAAAAGTGTACAATGTATACTATCTGCAAAAAATAAGTTGCCTACATTTTTCTGGCCACTACTACCTGGTTGCCGTGTGCAAACAGGTAACTAAAAAGTGGCAGTTGCGCTCATCTAGCTCCTAGCTTTTGCAGGTAGTATACATTGTAGGTTTTCATTGAAGGTTCATTTATTTGGTGAGCAAGTCAGTGAAATAATATCTTCATTTTTTTTTTGAATTCGCAAAATCTATCCTTGACCATATTTTTTTAGGCAATCCTATTTGTATGTGTTCAGCAACACCTTTTATACCCTAAAATATTATTTTCATCCGGTAAACAGATGGGTGAAGGTCAATGTTCCGCGGGATCTTAGACCATCCCGGCATCAGCCCGGCGCACTAACAGAGTTGGGAAGTGGACAATTAATATTTCCAACTCCCTAATCTTCTATCTGATTAGTTTCGTTGCGGGACAGAGATATTTAGGCATTCCCAGAGACTCGCTGAGCTTCGCTGCTCGGTGTCGACAATAATGCGTGCCAATGTTGATCCTAGTGTACAGGAGTTACAATGGCGGGTGTGTGGGCGGGATAGTCTCTATAACTTCCTCTTTCTTTTGAGTTGGTCTCCGCTTTTCATCCTCATTTGAATGAGGCAACAACAACAACAAGGCATCAGGGACTACGAGATGTTCGATCTCACAAGACCCAAACCTCGAAACAAATATTTGTGGATCACACAAACACACAACGAGTGGTAGAGCCACGCTGTAGACAGTTTTGTCTACAGCATGAATGGGCTGGCTCGACCGGGTCGTTACCACTGTCTCACAGAAAACCAACGTAAAGTAGCGGCTTGCTGCTGCGTTTTGTACGGTGAGTGAGATATCCGGAAGTCCAAATCTCCTCCCCTTCCCAATCCCTTATTATCCCTTTCCTTTAAGGTCGGCAACACGCCCATGATTCTTCTGGTGGTGGGCGTATATGAGCGGTGGAGATCACTTACCATCAGGTGACCCACTTGCTCGTTTGCCGGCCGATGCTATAAAAAAAAAAATGGGTGCGTGTACTTATGTACGCGCGTGAGAAGTTATACTTCTTTGGCATCATTAAAAAATAGTTTTTAATGCATGCAAATAATTGATTACAATAATAATAAGTATTTAACATTAATAATTTAATAATATTTAGTGTTAATTATATTAAATAAAAGTATTTTAATTTATATCAATAAATAATACATACGGATAGTTAACCTCAATTATATTGGAGCACTTGAAAAAGTATATAAGCACAATTTTTTTCACTAATATTCACAAATAGTAAGTAATATCAATCAAAATATTCAATTTAAATCACTACTGAATATAATTTATTAGCACATATATAATTCGCACTTGTATGAAACTCAAACACGTGTTGTGAATGTATAAACTAGAGACATGTTGATAAATATTATAAATATGAAAACAGTGATCAGAGGTGACGAGCGTACCAACATGCGCGACTAATATCGAGGTTCAATTCCTATTTTGTTGGTAGCTTTTTTTTCGAGACTTAATGAGCGGTTAAGCAGACGGCTTCATACTGTTAATTTTGTGTCACAGGTGCGCGCGCATCTTAAAATTTCACTCTCATCATTTTTTCATAACGCGCCTAACTTCATACTGTTAATTTTGTGTCACAGGTGCGCGCGCATCTTAAAATTTCACTCTCATCATTTTTTCATAACGCGCCTAAAGAAGTATAACTTCAAAAATATCTCGGTACAGGGATTGAACCCGCTACCTCTCACTTAGCCGGCTACTCGCCCGCTGCGCCACGAAGGCTGTCAACAAGCTATCATTTCTCATCGGTTGTCTGTGAGACAGTGGTAGTTCCCCGGTCATAATTACAAACAGTCTACAGGCTGTAGACTACTACTTGTGTACAGCAGTGTTTCCCAATCTTTTTTAGGCCATGGCCCACCTTAACATTTTTTTATTCAATTTGTCACCGATATCTAGCATTGCATTTATATAACCCAAAGCGAAAGGTTCAAGTCGTGTCGAGTCCATTTTTAAATTGCCCCCCTTAACTATCAAATTGCTCCCCTGTGTGGCGTGGGCCCCACGTTGGGAAACACTGGTCTAGAGCGTGGCTCCACCACGTACAAACTTACTTACTTACATAAGGTATAACATGCAAAATTACCACCAGTCAACCCCGGGGCCACGAAGGCTGAAAAGTCTTCGAAACGTCGGGATCAAAATTAATAAAAAACCGCGATAAAATCCGTTTAAATTTGTTTTATTTCAATGAGTAATATTCGCGTCAACGACCAACGTAAGAAATCATTATGCAAAATTATATTCTGTCTACAGATATTCGACTACGATTCGAACACGTGGCTCCACGCGGACCCGTGCGAGGCGAAACTGAACGCGCCGCTCCTGTACAGTCACGGGTGGAACAAGAAACTGAGCTACGTGATCGCAGTGTCACGGGACGACCTACAGGATGTCACGTGGCGCTACACCACCAACCATAAGGAGGTGACTATACACCAAACCAGAGGTTCCCAGACTTTTTTGAGCAGAGACTTTTCATTTTTTAGACCACTTTCAAAATTTTGCTGATTTATTACATTTACGATGTCCTTGTCTCTCTCTCTCTCTCTCGCTCTCTCTTTATTGTACATCACCGTGACTTTTACTTGAATTTCTGTCCATCCAAAGGTTGTCTGGCAGAGATCGCTCGTAGCGATAAGACCGCCCATTGTAAAACCATTAAGTATTCCTATTTTAATTATTTTAAGTGATTATTGGTTATACAATAAGGAGTTTTGTATTGTATTGTATTCCGGTGGACCCACTACGGCGCTTGGCAAGTCTCGACACGTTGCAAGTTTTTACAAGTAACAGTCGCTGAGCTTCTTAAAATATTATCTGCTTACATTGATAGGTGAAGTCAAGCCAACGTTTTAGTTCTATCGAAAGCAGATACATTTTCGTGGTCGCTTACGAATTGTGAACCCCCATTTTTTGTCACGCCAACGTAGACCCCCGTCGAGTCTCCCGTGGACCCCTAGGGGTCCTCGACCACTTTGAGAACTAGGCACTAAACCATAGACTACAGATAATATAATAGATGTTGTAAGGATATAGAGCGTCGGTGCCTTGTACACCGCGATGCAACGTCAGTCTAAGTAATATATTGCTACGCTTGGTTTCCATACACTAGTCGTTACATAGTCTATACAATACAATACAAAACTCTTTATTGTATAACCAATAATCACTTAAAATAATTAACATAGGACTACTTAATGGTTTTACAATGGGCGGTCTTATCGCTACAGTTAGTCTATGATATTATTATTATCCTTAATATGTTATGTACTAATAATATTTTTCAGGTATTAAAAAGACGGAACCTGTGCACGGAACACGAGTTAATCAGATGCATCATGACGCTTCGTGAACAGAGGTACAGGCAGGTGTCTGGGCCGCGGCGCAAGTACCTCACCAAACGAGTCCTCGAGGAACTGGTGCAGATGATGGTGGAAAGGTACGACTTACAGATGGATTGGCAGGTGTAAGAGCCAATCTGTAGACAGTTTTGTCTACAGCTTGAGGGCTGGCTTGAATTGGGTGCTGTAATTGTCTCGCAGGAAATTGTACTGGCAGAGCTTGTTGTGGTGGATATTACATGACCTACATTATCGTGTGTTGCTATAAACCTTTGCTATAAAAAAAAGTCTATCTCGTGAAGAATAGAGTATATTTTATATGGACCAGTCAATAATTATATTGTCTGTTCTAAGAAACTGCTTTAAGAAAACAAATTTCAAATTGGATAATAAATAAAGCCGTAGTTCATGTTTTAATTTGTTTTAAATGTGGGAAACATATGTGTGTGGGTTATACATTATTTTATGTGTAATGGACAATAATACGAAAAAGAAACTATTTTGCGAAAACAGTACTAAAATTGGGTAAAAAATAAGGATGCAGTTATTTTTGTAGTGGGAAAATAGTGGGAAAATATCACTATCTCCCTCGCACGCGTACATCGTAATGGAGAGACCTGTCTTGTGACGTAACAGGACATGTCGTGGATACTTTTTACAATTATCTCTTTAAGCAGATTTAAATGGCTTCTATTTTTGACTAATTTTATATATTTCTTTCGATAATAGATTTGGAGCATAGCATATTAAAACAATAAAAATAATCGTTTCACAGACAACCGAGCGACTACGAATCGCACGGTCGTATATCCGGCTCGAGACAATGGCGTGTGGGGCGTGGTGAGATGACGTCACGCGAGAAGGGTCACGTGTTCGAACTCGACCGTCCCGGGAAGTATTCCGCGCGGTACCACCCGGGACTGGACAAGTACCGCCTACTCCGGGACAGTGAGGAGGTACAGCTCATCAACAACTGGTCAGCAGCAGCATACGATTACAACAACATCTTCAGGAAGATTGAGAGCGATTGGCACAAGGTCTACCTGGCGAGGGAAGGTATGTGTGCTTTTTGAAGTGATAACTTCTTATGGGAGGGTGAACCGAAACGTTCCGTAACGCGAGCGGCCCATCGACCAGCCAGCGTTAGCCGACCTCCCTGGAACATCGATTATTTCGAAGTCGCAGGTGGCGTCACACAGTGACCAGTCAGCTTGGACTGGACTTTGACCGGACTTTAACCGGACTATGACCGGACTTCAACCGGACTTTGACCGGGCTTTGACCGGACTTTGACCGGGCTATGACCGGAGTTTGACCGGACTTTGACAGGTCTTTGGCCGGACTTAGACCGGACTTTGACAGGATTTTGATAGGGCTTTGACCGGATTATGACAAACTTCGACCGGACTTTAACCGGACTTCGACCGGACTTTGACCGGGCTTTGACCGGATTTTGACAAGACTTTGACTGACTTTAACCGGATTTTGGCAGGACTCTCACCGGTATTTGACCGGACTTTGACAAGACTTTGACTGGACTTTAACCGGATTTTGGCAGGACTTTGACCTGATATTTGACCGGACTTTGACCGGATTATGACAAACTTCGACCGGACTTTAACCTGACTTCGACCGGACTTTGACTGGACTTTGACCGGATTTTGGCAGCACTTTGACCGGTATTTAACCGGACTTTGACCGGATTTTGACAAGACTGACCGGTATTTGACCGGACTTCGACCGGATTTTGACCGGACTTTAACCGGTATTTGACCGGACTTCGACCGGATTTAGACCGGTATTCGACCGGATTTAGACCGGTATTTGACCGGACTATAACCGGACTTCGACCAGACTTTGATAGGGCTTTGACCGGATTTTGACAAACTTTGATAGGGCTTTGACCGGATTTTGACAGGTTTTTGACCGGTATTTGACCGGTATTTGACCGGATTTCGACTGGACTTTAACCGGACTTCGACCGGACTTTGATAGGACTTTGACCGGGCTTTGACCGGATTTTTTTTTTTTTTTTTTTTTTTTTTTTTTTTTTATCCTGGCTCGGCAAAATGACTACGCCACACCTGATGGTAAGTGTAGCGCAATCCAGGAATAGTGTCGACCAACGACAAACAGTGTGTCTATCGTTGGTCGGCACGATCATGCCGGCCTGCCTAACTGCTTCTTCACACTCCGTTTAAAGGACCCCATATTATAGGAAGGAGGGAACACGTGCGCCGGCAAACTGTTCCACAGCTTAATGGTCCGGCAGAAGTAAGATTTAGCGAACTTTTTAGTTCGAGCCGAGATGGAGGAGACCACGAAGCTGTGGCTCCGCAAGCCAGCACGCGTGGTTCTGTTAAGGAAGGGTGAGGATGGGATAAGGTCAAACAATTCTTCAGAGCACTCGCCATGATACAAACGATACAAGACGCTCAGCGAGGCAATGTCCCTCCGCAATTGTAGCGGTTCTAAGCGTCTTGTAACGTCTGCATCATTCACAATGCGGACAGCCCGTCGCTGCAATCCGTCCAAGGCATCGAGTAGGTACTTGGCGGAACCGTCCCAAAGGTGCGAACAGTACTCCACACCCGGCCTTGCTTGCGTTTTGTATAAGCGGTAAAGCTGGCCGGGTGTAAAATACCAACGCACCTTGTTCAGGATTCCGACCCTGCGCGATGTGGCTGATATTACGCCCTCGATGTGGTTCCTTGGATTCAGATTGCAGCAAATATCCATGCCCAGGATATTTAGGCTATTCCGCATTGCGAGCGGGATACCCTGAAGATTGGGGAGGGGAGAGAACGGGGATTTTTTGCACGTGAACGCGCACACCTGAGTTTTCTTGGCATTGAACTCAACCAGATTCCTTGTACCCCATTCCGAAATGAGATCCAGGGTCCGGTTGAGCTCAATGACAAGATTCTCTCGCTGCCTCTCAGTGACTTCCCGGCAACCAGGAGGCTTACTGCAGTAACGCCCATGCACTGTGCTGTCATCTGCATAGCAATGGATGTTACCAAGTGGTAACATATCATTGATATGCAGAATAAACAAGGTGGGCGAAAGCACAGAGCCTTGTGGGACTCCAGCATTAACTGACATGAGCCGTGAAGCATGCCCTTCAACAAGGACACGCATTCTACGCTCATGCAGAAAGCCGGAGATCCACGTGCACAGGTTGTCGGGGAGCCCATATGCCGGAAGCTTGGAGAGAAGACCACGGTGCCAGACCCTATCAAATGCCTTAGCAATGTCGAGGCTTACGGCTAGAGCCTCGCCATGCTTGTCAACCGCCTCCCTCCAGCGATGTAGCACGTACGCTAAAAGATCACCCGTTGATCGTTTAGACCGGAAGCCGTACTGTCGGTCACTGATCAGCGAGTGATCCTCCAGGTAGCGGATCAGCTGTGCGTTTATGATCCGCTCCATTACCTTGCACATCACTGAGGTTATGGCGATTGGACGGTAATTGTTAGGGTCCGACCGATCACCTTTCTTTGGGATCGGTTGCACATTGGCCTCTCTCCAAGATTGGGGCACAATACCTGAGAAGAAGGAAGAACGGTATAGGCGCGTCAGCACAGGAGACAACTCGGCTGCGCACATTTTAAGAACCACCGCTGGGATACCATCGGGACCACTAGCCTTGCGGACATCGAGGGTCTGCAATTCACGCCGCACATCACAATGCCTGATACGAACATCCGGCATGGAATATCCGCAATCAGGCACCGTGGGCGGCAGTGCATTACCGACCTCGAGCCGCGAATTAGCCGCAAAGAGTTCTGCCAAAAGAGTGGCTTTCTCTTGCGGCCTATGGGCCAGGGATCCATCCGGATATCTCAGCGGTGGCAACGAGGGGCGACAGAAATTAGATTGGACGGCTTTGGCAAGACTCCAATAAGCACGACTGCTCGTCGGATGATCCGCCAAAGTCCGTCCAATCCTGTTGATGCGCTGGGCATCCGCTCTGACGTACGCCTTCTTGCAGGCCTTGGTGGCTTGGTTATAGGCCGCTTTGAGAGAACTTATGTTGGGATCCTTCATGGCGCGACCCCTAATCCAATCGCGATACGCAGCCTGTTTCTCACTAACAGCATCTGCGCAGTCGCGATTGAACCAGGAGCGTCCGCGACCACCACCGACGATCTCCGAGGAAGGAATGTAATATTCCATTCCTAACCGGATCTCGTCGGCAATAGCGTCGGCACTCGCGGAAGGATCGTTGCCCTCAAAGCAGCGCTGCCCCCAAGGGATGGATGCAAGATATTCTCGCATGCCATCCCAATCTGCCGACGAGTAGTGCCAGATTCTGCGCCTGATCTTTACTGGTGGTGGAGGCGCAGCACCAGGCACTGTGGATCCAACCAGACAATGATCGGAGGTACCCAAAGGGGCACCCACCGACACACTGTATCCGGCTGGATGACTCGTCAGCAGAAGGTCCAGCAATGAAGGCGTGTGACTTGCCACATCTGGGATTCTGGTGGGCTGATTCACCAGTTGTGACAAGTCGTGAGTCAGAGCAAATGCATGAGCAGTACGTCCAGCATGGTCAGTCTTGGAGGAGCCCAACCACAGCTCATGGTGCGCGTTGAAGTCCCCCAAGACCACCAGTTCCGCTGTCGGATACTGCTCCAGCGCATCATCTGTCGCCTGGCTAATGTAATTAAACAGCCGAGTTGTCTCGTCATCCCCGTTATGGGATCTGTAAAGGCACACATAGATCCGGCTCTGAGTGCCAAGATCCACGTGTACCCACAGTGTGGAAAAGGAAGGATCCTCCATGCAGTGCAGACGGCGACAGCTGACGTCCGACCGGACATACAAACATACCCCGGCCCTTGGCTTGAAGCTCTCTTCAAGTAAGTAGCCGGGATAGTGCAAATATGCCGTGTCGGCCGGACGACAGATCTGCGTCTCCGTCAAGAAGAGCATTGCAGGCCGGGCCGTCTCAAGATGGTGGTGGACGGCACTAAGGTTCGAATGGAGTCCACGGATGTTAGTGAACCCCATTGTGAACGCGGTGGTGGGGCTGTGCACCGCTGTAGGACCTGCTCTCTTATTTGGCACTGTCATGGTTGATGAGAAAGGAAGGAGGAAGAAGCAGCTTGCGGGACCTGCGACAGGACAGATGGATGACCGTGACCTGCACATGGTCATAGGACGGCCGAACGGAGGCAGACTGATTCGCCGGACGGAAGGGCCCCCGTACCCTCCCGGGATAGGCCGCCGGGACCCCACATCCGGTCACCAACCGGCACGACGGACCTACCCAAGATTATGCGTGGCATGGTGAGGCAGCCTCTCGAGGTGGTTAGCCTCGATTGGGCCCCTGTACTGTACCACGGGCGGCCAGCGGAACAACCGTTTCTACAGGTCTCCCTGGCCGGCGAATCAATACACCTCCATCCGACAGTAGACCGACATACACGATCCTGCCAGCCATCATGTCACGTCGCAGGCTCCGCAAGAACCGGATGTACACTAGCTGATCCTGGAACGCGACCCACACAGTATGTGGGTCACTGTGGCAAGTTTTACACCATGTGTACGGTGGTCGCTATCCGGTCGGATGTAATATCCTACCACCAGCTGGATTTTGACAAGACTGACATTACATTGACTGGACTTTAACCGGATTTTGGCAGGACTTTAACCGGATTTTGACAAACTTCGACCGGACTTTAACCGGACTTCGACCGGACTTTGACAGGACTTTGACCGGGCTTTGACCGGTATTTGACCGGACTTCGACCGGATTTTGATAGGACTTTGACCGGTATTTGACCGGACTTCGACCGGATTTTGACAAGACTGACATTACTTTGACTGGACTTTGACCGGTATTCGACCGGACTTTGATAGGACTTTGACCGGATTTTGACAAGACTGACATTACTTTGACTGGACTTTAACCAGATTTTGGCAGGGCTTTGACCGGTATTTGACCGGACTTTGACCGGTATTTGAACGGATTTCGACTGGACTTTAACCGGACTTAGACCGGACTTTGATAGGGCTTTGACCGGATTTTGACAAACTTTGACAGGACTTTGACCGGATTTTGACAGGT
This sequence comes from Amorpha juglandis, assembly GCA_949126905.1. Lineage (NCBI taxonomy): Eukaryota > Metazoa > Arthropoda > Insecta > Lepidoptera > Sphingidae > Amorpha > Amorpha juglandis. The sequence continues at coordinate 3,479,889 of OX421383.1, forward strand.
TTTTGACAGGATTTCGACTGGACTTCGACCGGACTTTGATAGGACTTTGACCGGGCTTTGACCGGATTTTGACAAGACTGACATTACTTTGACTGGACTTTAACCGGATTTTGGCAGGACTTTGACCGGTATTAGACCGGATTTCGACTGGACTTTAACAGGACTTAGACCGGACTTCGACCGGTATTTGACCGGACTTCGACCGGACTTTGACCGGACTTTAACCGGACTTCGACCTGACTTTGACAGGACTTTGATAGGGCTTTGACCGGATTATGACAAACTTCGACCGGACTTTAACTGGACTTCGACCGAACTTTGACAGGACTTTGACCGGGCTTTGTCCGGATTTTGACAAGATGTTGACTGGACTTTAACCGGATTTTGGCAGCACTTTGACCGGTATTTGGCCGGATTTTGACCACATTAGTTTAAGTTATCACTTCTGTCGAGCGTCCCGAGACGCACACTTTTTTTTTATTTTAAACCGACTTCAAAAAAGGTGCACGTTTTCAATTAGGCGCGTATTTAATGGTAGGGGAGCCCAAGCGGGGATTTCGGGATTTACTAAAGCGCGACAGATTAATATACAGGGGGATACCTTGTACCAGGTTAAGTACCTCCACAAAACATGAGGCCCATATATAAGGCCGCCCGTGAAGGATACAGGATCAGATTAGTAAAAAAAAATTGACCATCAGAAATTCTCGAGCGCGTCAGATTAAGGTAGGGTGAGTTAATTACATCCTAAAAAGTGTATATTCCACTAATCTGACAATTTGAGAGTGACGTAAAAAAAGCGGAGGGCAACAAAGTTGTAAAAAAAAAACGTCATCTCGACATTCTCGAGCGTAGCTAAATATTTTTTTAATTTGAAGGAAATAATTCAAGAATAATAAAAAATATATAATCTGACGATTTCCGCAAGCCGAAATAACAAAAATTCGTCGATAAAGTTAAATGCGTGCAGTTGCGTGATGCCTACATTTCCTTCTCCGCGTTTCTATTCCTCTCTCACTCTTTCTCTATCTATTACTCTCTCACTCCGTCCCCACTCTGGTTTCGGTTGCCATGACGCCATCATTGATCATAAAGACTCGTGGCATACTGTTTACAACGTGTTTGCAATATAATTTTTGGAATAACTTTTAACCGGCTTTATCGATCAACTTCAAAAACAAATCCGCCTTTGAGCTTGAAAAACCACGTCGATCGCCACCAAGCTGGTCAAAAGCGGTTGATTCGTTCGAGAGATATCGTGAACGAAAGAAACCCGAAAAAGTGTTTTTTCGGGATTACTCCGAAATTTGTGGTTCGATCAATTAAAATTGCTTATGAGAATGATAAAACTGCGTCGAATGCCGCCAACCGCGTGTAAATCGGTTGATCCATTCAAAAGTTATTGCGGTTTGAAAATTCCAAAAATAGTGTTCTATGAAACTTCTATCAGACTTTCGAGCTGGGAGAGCTCAAATGCATAGAAATATTATTTCTTTGAACTCAGCGAGCTCAAAATATCACATAAATTATATTTTGAGCTCAAAAACGTCATAAGTACAATTTTAAGATCCCAGGAATGGAATTAGCGGGAAGTTGCAGGGATGGCCTTTAAGGTGAACCGTTTTTCTAATTTTTTTTTGTCAGATCAGGCCAATCCCTCTAGATAATCGTCAGATTATGAGACAGTACGTTTAGAACATAAAGATGAACTATATATATCTTAATCTGACGCGCTTGAGTATTTCAAAATGGCGAATTTTTTTTGCACATTATGAAAATGGCCGCGAGTTTGCGTCCCATCGAAATCATCAGATTAGTGAATGAGAGCTTTTTTTTGGTGCACTTAACACTCCCTTAGAAAATCTGACGCGCTCGATAAAAATTTTTTTTTTCATTTTCAACTCTTAAATACAACCACCCGCATCATGCAAACGATCAGATTAACATACGTACATTATTAAAAATACGTAGGGCATTGATGCTATCAATATCTGACGCGCTCGAGGATGTCCATGCAACAGTTTTTTTTTACATATTTAAAAATCTATAGCCGCTTCCCCCACCGATGTAAAGGTATTATCATATAACATTTTTTTCTTCATATCATCTAAGCTTTGCATCCCAATAGGTCTCTACGACGCTCGAGTAAATCCCCATTTAGCATCGTGGGCTCCCCTACTATAATGTGTAACAAGGTGGTTGGTCCCTCGTATGCGAAAGGCCCTCTGGGTTGGTACCACCGCTTTATCTATATCAGTCGCCAAGCAACAGCGTGTAAGCACTGTTGTGTTTCGGTTTGAATGACGTTGAAGCCAGTAAAATTACTGGGCATTATGAGACATCTTATGTTTCGGAGTGCCGAACGCAGTTCATTGCATGCAGTGTTTGTAATTCAAAGTTCTGTGTGGTGTTGCTTCTGTTTAGCAGGCGTGGCGCTTACCATCAGGTGAGCGACTTGCTCTCTGGCGAGCGTCTCGTCATTCAATTAAATAAAATAAAAAATTGTATGATACACTAGATTTTTGTTAAATGTGGATTGTGATTATTTTTGTACATGTACCTGAAGGGTAGTCGCATATAATTTTGATAAATACCTGTCGGACTACAAGGTAAAAATTGAGGAATCAGTAAATAGCAGCGAATTTATTGTGATTTGAATTTTAACTAATTTGTATGTAAACATGCAATACAATTTCAACCCACATCAAGTAAAAATTGAGATATTAATTTTATTTTAGTAAATTCAGTAGATTTAAGTAGTTAGCCTGCTAGTTAATTCCATATTTTATACAAAAAATCATATAAGATTATACAAATGAACCCGTGGCATCTCGCTTCACAGCCGACTACTCGCCCGCCGCGCCACGGAGGCTGTCAAAATTATGTTAAAAATGATATTAACGTATTTTTTTTTATTGCATAGCCTGGCAAACGAGCAAGTGGGTCACCTGATGGTAAGTGATCTCCACCGCCCATGTACACCCACCACCAGAAGAATAATGGGCGCGTTGCCGACCTTAAAGGAAAGGGATAATCAGGGATAGGGGATTTGGGCTTCCGGATATCTCACTCACCGTACGAAACGCAGCAGCAAGACGCTACTTTACGTCGGTTTTCTGTGAGACAGTGTTAACGACCCAGTCGAGCCAGACCATTCATGCTGTAGACAAAACTCTCTACAGCGGGGCTCTACTACTCCAAAAATGTTGTGTATGTTAATGTACAGATGGTGATACAACTGGCACGATATCATGGAAACTGTCTGTGGGTGAGCACAAGTTGCAGTGCACGCAGTTGTGCGTCACGCTCACGTCCGCAGTGTACGAGACGGGGCGAGTCCAGTGGGCCGTCAAGTTCGACGAGGGTGAACCACTGCCTGTACAGTTTGGAGGTAGCTATACAGTAAATCAGTGTTTCCCAACCTTTTTGGGCCATGCCCCACCTTAACATTTTTTTGTTAATTTGTCACCGATATCAAGCATTGCACTTAAATAACCCAAAGCGAAAGGATTAAAGTCGTGTCGAGACCATTTTTAAATTGCCCCCCTTAACTATCAAATTGCCCCCCTGTGGGGCGTAGGCCCCACGTTGGGAAACACTACAGTAAATGAATTAAAATTAATAAAGATCAGCTGGAAGGGTTAATTTATGTCAAATGACGGAAAAAGGATGTCGTGTTACGTCACAAGACAGGTCTCGCCGTAACGATACGCGCATCTGAGGGAGATAGTATGATTTTCCCACTACACGTATATCAATATTTAAACGATGAATTACGGCCTCATGTTTACCTAATTTTAATTCTGGTTTCGAAAATCAGTTTCTGTTTAACTAACACGCTTTTATTAGCTTCATACGTATGTTTGTATGTTTCATTGTATGTAACGGAAACTTTGAACATGATTTTGACCTCCTTCAAGAAGTCGGATTAAATGGAAATTTGGCATACTTATCAAGGACTGATGACAAATCATTATTTAAAAAAAATCTAAAAAAATTAAAGATAATAGTTTGAAAAACTAAACAACACGGTTTTATAGAAAAACCATCTAAAAAGTAGAAAATATATTAAAAAAATGTATTTTATTGTAAAAAAATAACGTGGGGTGCATGGTGTCAATAGTTTTAAATATTTTATTGACAGATATGAGTAGAAGGATTATCATTTTGATAAAATCTTAAAAAGCACTCCACCCTTACTACGCACGGTGCTATTTATTTTCAGTCAATAAAATGAGTGTTTAAACTTTGTTCACAGAAACGCCAACAATGATGGAGCGCGTATTCAAGTCGGTGGAGATGGTGGCGACATTGTCAGGTGGCGTGGGCGAAGTGTCGTGGCAGCACGCCCAACTGTTCCGGCAGGATGTGGATGATAACGCGTGTGCCTTCCACGTTTCTGTGGCCGTCGAGAGACAGCCTTAAGCAGCGGCTTAAGCCCTGGGCCCCTAGGCTATAATACCAAGCGACGAAGTACGAAAATGTAGACCTAATGTAGTATAGAAAATCCATCACAATAATAATATTTATCCCTTTACCCTTCCCCCTCCAAATCACCCCCATTACCCTCCACCTTCCCATCCCAAATCCTATAACCCCAAGGATGATGGATGGGTCGACATTATCCCCTGCAGTTCATCTGAAAGGGCTAAAAAAATATTTCCGATATAAAATGCTGTGGCTAAAATAAATCACGGTAAAAAACATATGTTTTATTATTGCAATGTGTGTAGGTTGGAATTTTGTATATATTTTTAATAACGATTTCTTAGGTTTACGCGAATTTTGGGGTCTAACTCGTGAACACAAAGGCTGAATATCTTCCGAAACATCGGGACCAAAATTAAAATAAAAAACCGCGATAAAATCCGTTTAAATTAATTTCAATGTTTTTTTTAAATTAATTTTATCACTTAAATATTCTAGGAATCAACAATAAATAGGAAAAATCAATAATTTTTCATATTACAGATTAATATTTGTGGTGTTAATTTATATCAAAAATATTATTAATGTAATGTCTATTCTATACCTTCTTCTTCTAATTTTCTTCTGCTTCTAACTTTTTGTTACTTGGTTCATATATTTCTTTCGATAATAGATTTTGGGGAACGTAATTTTTTTATTGAATTAACAAAAATAATAGCGTCAAATACCTTGTGTTTGTATTGACACACTGATTCGGATCAACCAAATCATAACTAAATTGAAATAAAATTAATTTAAACGGATTTTATCGCGGTTTTTATTAATTTTTGATCCCGACATTTCGAAAGCTTTTCAGCTTTTGTGTTTACGGGGTGGACAAAACAAAATTTTCACATGCACACATACAGCAATACATGCATAAAAGAACCGAACTATCTATACACTTAGTTCTACCCGCACGCACACATACAGCAAGACGTGCATAAACGAACCGAACTATCTATACACTTATCGACCCGGTGGTGTATAAATCTGACCCAGCTTTAGTGTTTGTTATCATTTACGAATTGATGGTGCGGGCACCGCTTTGTGATTTTCTTGGATTTTTTTTGTGACCTAGTCGTCATATATTGCTCAATTTGTTTATTTGATAAACTGAACAGTGTTTTGGTGTTGGTCAAAAATGGAAATAACAGACAAGGTATCCAAAATCTATCTGAAACAATTATAGGGCCGGAATAAATCATATTTTACTTCTTCTATTATTTTCTATTCTAATTTTAGATTATGATTTCGCCTATGTTGATTTTACTTCTTATTTCATAATCAGGTTATTTGTTTGGACTTACTCCATATACATCTGGTTTAATTTAATTTTATTTTAGTCAGTGGCGGCGTTAGACGTCTGCCTCGTGCCTATAGCGGCCACGCAAGAAAGTTTTACAAATTATTATAGGTTTAGTTATTCGTTGAAATAAAACTAATTTTATCGCGGTTTTTTATATAATTTTGGTCGTCCAGTCCACCCCGTGACCACGAAGACGCTGAAAAGCTTTCGAAACGTCAGGACCAAAATTACAAAAAAATCCATTTAAATTCGTTCTATTTCAATGTGTAACATTCGCGTATAGTTATTCGTATTTATTTTTGTGCATGTAAGTAGTATTTTTCCAAAGTCGTCTGGCAACACTATGAAAGTTAGGCGGTTTTAGGCGATTCAGCACGCGACTTGGGGAAACCACGAGTCTTTAATTTGGATTTATTTATGTGTTTTAGTGGTAGGCAGCGGCTTGGCTGTGCCCCTGGCATTGCCGATGTCCATGAGCGGCGGTGACCGCTTACCATCAGGCGGGCCGCTTGCTCGTCTGCCTATCAAGGCAATAAAAAAAAAAAAAATATATTTATGTAATTTTTGTCATCATTTGATTAGCAATACTCGTTTAATTTACGTTTTCTTTCTGACTGGGAAATGTAAGGCGCCTAGCAAGGCTGAAGACGCCGACGTCCGCGTTCGGTTTAGCGCTTCCACTGATTTTTAGTAGACAATTAACACCCAAAACACATTAAAATTCGAGGATAAAAAATTGCGCAATGTATGCCTTAAGACTAGTTTAATTAATCGGTGACATTGGACGGTAGCATTTTATTATTATCAAGTGCAATATATTATTATTATATGTACATACACAATATACGAGGTTGTTTATGTCTTGTATTGAAATATTTATTAGAATGGTTTACATAGAAAATTTAACTTTAAAAAATATGATTAATCAAAAGTATAAAAATCGTTCACGAAATACACACATACTGTTCTATTATAGATTTTTATACAAATGGCACATTATTAAAGTTCCGGAGGTCCCAATTCCAAGTACCCTTTCTAAAACCATTAATTATGCCATCCTTTAAGGTCGGCAATGCGTCCCAGATTTTCCGGCATTTTGGGCGTTCACGGGCGGTGGAGATCACTTACCATCAGGTGACCCACTTGCTCCATCGCCGCTATTTGTTATACTAGGATTTTTTTGGCGATTACCAACTTACATTTGCAGTTCGACCATCGGCTTTGATACAGGCTGATATATGTATGGTGGTATGTACAGTACGAACCATTTTTGCACGTTTTAACTATGATGTGATACTGCTATTTCTTTTGTTTGGTAATAAAAAAAGTGGTGTTTACGCTTCTAAAATATTGGCAATAGGTGTGCTCCAAGCACATCAATGTATGTTTTTTGTAACTTAAAAAATGTTAATTTTTCGTACGAATGTAAAACAATGTAATAAGGTAGTTGATTTGATTTTTTATTGTGTAAATCTATAAGGTTCGTTACTCAAAACCTATTTCAAAAAGAATTTTAAAAATGTGTCTAAATAATATAAGTTAATACTCATTCAAGTCTGATGGAAAACAATATTAATAGTTTGTGTAATTTATATTTGACGTAATGTTGACGATCTACTTGTGTATTGAACTGTATCATTCCATATTGATTTTTTGGTAATATTATTAAGTTATTTTGTAAATTATTAAATCATACAGACAGTGAAATATTGTTTCTTGTTATATGTATACCTACCGACTATACCTACCTATACTAATTATGCTTTTTGAATTTTAAGACCATTGTCAACTGCCTCGGTGGTGGCGCAGTTGTAATACGGACGCGGTACGATTGCTGTGCTGAGGTCTCGGGTTCGATCCCGGGTGGGTGATAATAGGTTTTTCTATCACGAAATGCAGTATTAGTCTGGAATCTGCAATCATGTTTGGTATGGCGATGGGCTCGCCCACATCACATGATGGGTCGGAAAAGAATTGGCGAAATGTGGGTGTACTGGTGACACCTCTGTCTATCCCTTTACAGGCGAGTGAGATGGAGACCAATATTTATGGGGATTTTATACGGTTCGACCCTAGTTGCTCAACTGCTAAATTGCATGCGATTTGAACCGTCTGAACATTTCATTCGAATCGTTAATTCGAATTGATACACAAAAACCATACATCTTTTGTTGATTCCAATCAGTTAATCAACTAATATCGAACCGCGAGGCCTCGCCATGAAACACGTCGTAGTCCTAGATTTTAACGGAGTATAACTACTCTGGCCATAAATATTTCAACAAATTTTTTTTTCAATTCTTTAATTATTTTGAATCTCGAACGCGTTTATTATGTTAAAAACTTCTTTCGGAGTTTTGGCGGGAATTCCGACAGTGGGGTTCATCGCTTATTTTAATTTTATTCTTTTTATTTCATTAAATGCCTAGACGAGCAAGGTGCTCGCCTGATGATAAGCACCACGCCTGCCCACAAACAGAAGCAACACCACACAGAACTTTGAATAACAAAGCACTGCATGGCACTGAACTGCGCTCATCCCGAGACATAAGATGTTAAGTCTCATAATGCCCAGTAATTTCACTAGCTTCAATGTTCTTCAAACCGAAAAACAACAGTGCTTACACACTGTTTGGCGGCAGAAAACTACTGTACTGGAAGGAATTCACACCAAAATCCCACCAAGACGTTGAAGACGTCCACACCTTATCTCATAGTTCTTGTGAAGACTTGAGAATAAATTATACTTGTCATTGGCAAAGTGCATAATAATCCGAAACCATAAATTAAAAAGAAGACGAACTTTTTTCGATTTCCCGCCATTTCATGTTTATATTATTATTACTCCATATTTTTCGTGTTTATTAACAAACTACAATACGGAATGGGGTGTTAATGAAAATAGGATTGCAGTAATTGCCTTGCACAAAGTCAAGTTGCCTTAGCGTCGGTCATATTCAAGACATTTCCAAAGCTTGATATTAACAGTATGTTCGTACACCGTACTATCGGCAGATATACCAACACTTCCTCGGAGTTTTGGCGGGAATTCTGACAATGCAGTTCATCGCTTGTTTTAATTTATTTCATAAACTAGTTTAGAGCTGTGTTTGTTGTATAAAAGTGGTGTGGATCTGTTCAATAAACATTGATGGTGATGAACAGTGTATGGAAACATTGAAATAAGTGAATTAAGAATCGTACTGAAAGGAGTTAACACCAAAACTCCGACAAGACCTTGAAATCGACCGCACCCGTGTTTCATCGTTCTTGTGAAAATAACTTGATAATGAATTATATTTGACACTGGCTAAATGCATAATACTGCGAAAGCCAACCATAAAATATCGGGGCGGCCGCTTGCTGTTACAGCGGTTACGCACTACATCCGATCCGAACCCGTGAAAATAGGGTCCGGCGTAGGCGTAGAACTATTTCTATGGTAATTTACGCACTAGATCCGATTTCCGTCATCCGATTTTTCTAGAATCTCCATCCCGGAGATAATTTTGACGGACCGAAGTAGCCATAGTATTATTTTTATGGACGCTCGCGCACTGCGTCCGACTTGAATCCGAACTGCGTACGAGCAGAGAGGCAGCGGGGCGGGGGGTGTATGCGGCGGGGTGGGTGACGCGGCAGGCATCCATCTAGTGTGTATATCGGACTAGTGCGTAAGGGATATCCGAATTCGGTCCGAGTTTTCTAGATCCATATTTTCACGGGGTCGGATCGGATTCGAATCGGATGTAGTGCGTAACCGCTCTTAGAACTACAAAGGCTGTTAATGCTGTTAAGGCCAGAATTTTCCGAAACCCCATTACGAAACAAAAACTCGCGAGAAATAAAGATTCCCACTACTACTGTGTCGCGTATAATAAAACAATACCTGAAGCTCGGCGCTTATCGTCGACATATACAGGACATGCTCTAAATCAATTTTCGGGCTAGTGCTGATATTCGACCAACGTCTCTAGAAAATCTAGATAAATACCTGATAGTGTGATTTCATAATGTTAATGTTCATCATCATCATCAGCCACAGGTCCGCTGCTGAACATAGGCCTCCCCCAAAGATTTCCAGACCTACCTGTTGGAAGCGGCCTGCATCTAGCGACTTCCTGTCGTCTGTCCACCTTGTAGGCGGACGCAGGCGGACGTCTAACGCTGCGCTTGCCAGTACGTGGCCTCCATTCCAGGACCGTTCTGCCCCACCGGTTATCGGTTCTGCGAGCTATGTGGCCTGCCCACTGCCACTTCAGCTTGCTTATCCGGTGGGCTATGTCGGTGACTTTCGTTATTTTACAGATCTCCTTATTTCTGATTTGATTACGTAGAGAAACACCGAACATAGCCCTCTCCATAGCTCAATGTTAATAGTGTGTGTAGCATAGTAAATCGTCGAATCCAGCTCAGCTGGGCACCGGTGGGCGAAACTTAGCAAGGTCTTCTCGTCCAAAATACCTTAGTGCCTGAAGACCCTTGTATCGATGTGTGTTACCAGTGATGACATACGGCACTGAGTCGTGGCCTCTGAATATGGGCCGTATAAGACGGCTCACAGTCACTCAGCGAGCTATGTTAATGTTAATTTATTATTATTACATTCTTTTTATTCTAACTGATTGAAAAATAAACAAAAATAGAAATTAAACAAGCATTTTGATAATGCATATTTAGTGCATATATGACCTTTTTAACAGAGCATATTGCATACATTTTTCTATTTTGTTAATGAATATAAACCGATGTCTAGTTATAAGGAATACGAGCTTTGTCCATAAATTTGTTTCATAGTAAAATTGTTGTGTTTCATAGTAAAATCAATCAGGAATGATGGAAACTATAATCTCTTAACGGATCTAGGTCGACTTAACCTGTAACCCAGTATATGTCGCGGGGTACTCCATGTAGATGCGTCACGGAGGAGGGTTTTAAAACCCTTACTCTTCACTCGTTGTAGTCAAGATGTACGGCGTATGATAACTCTCAATAATAACGACACAGGGTTATCACATTATTATTCTTGCTGTACTATAGGAATGAGCTGTAATGATAGGAAAAACCAAAGGTCCTCAAAGTTCTCGTAGAGTTCACGGAGGTTCTCGTAGAGTTCTCGGAGGTTCTCGTAGAGTTCTCGGAGGTTCTGAAAACCAATAACATTTTGGCTTAGCACCATAAGCCTAAATAATTTCAACCTATTATTCAGTTAGATGTTATGTGTTTGATGTTAGTTAGATGCGTCACGGAGGAGGGTTTTACAACCCTTACTCTTCACTTGTTGTAGTCAAGATGTACGGCGTATGATAAGTCTCAATAATAACGACACAGGGTTATCACGTTATTGTTCTTCTTCTTTTTTATTTATGGCTTTCGCATTATTATGCATTTTGCCAGTGTCAAGTATAATTTATTCTCGTTATTTTTACAAGAACGATGAAACACGGGTGCGGTCGATTTCAAGGTCTTAACGGGGTTTTGGTGTTAACTCCTTTCAGTACGATGCTTAATTCACTTATTTCAATGTTTTCATACACTGTTCATCACCGTCAATGTTTATTGAACAAATCCACACCACTTTTATACAACAGACACAACTCTAAACTAGTTTATGAAATAAATTAAAATAAGCGATTAACTGCACTGTCAGAATTCCCGCCAAAACTCCACATTATTGTTTATTCACTCTTTAAAGCTAACACCGTCTCGGAAAATGATCATAGGTGGAATAATAGAAAAATTCACCCGTAACAATAATGCTCAGAATACAAAAACATTTAAACCCGACATACTTTGCGGTTTATAAATCACAATATTTGCAGTAAAAATACCCAGACGCAATATTGTTTTATTATTATTATGACTGCTTGCGCCATTGATCATTGACGTAGAACGACGCCAGTTTAATCAGTCAACCCAGTGTCTGTACTTTTTATACTCCGACATATATGTATATTATTCATAGCGAGGTGTGGTGTGAGACAAGATGTAGGGACGAAGATTGAGAAAGGAATACTGCGATGGTTTGGGCATGTAGAGAGAATGGATGAAAGAATATTGACGAAACAAATACAGGATTAATTTTAAAACACCAGCAATCTCGCAGGACCAGATAGCTGACCCCATACGAAACAACTTTTGTTCTACGAGTTTGGATATAACTCAATATATTTAAAAAAAATGATTTTACAATTTTTGTTGTGTCGTGTTTTTCTTCGTAGACTGCGGCGCGGCGCGGCGTGCGCGCGCGACATCAAAGGCGGCCGGTCAGCTGCTCGGGCGTTGACCGTCAATGGCGCTAGCCCGGTTCCTCACGCTTCGCGTGTTTGTTTACGTAATCTGCGATGCGCGTTGTAACATTCAAGACGGAAATTAAATGAATACTTATTTTTGTATGAAAATAAAATCTAACAAATTATCAAAAGTTGTAGAACAAAAGTAGTAGCTTATAACCTTAGGAATCTACCCCTGCGAGATTGCTGGTGTTTTAAAAATAACCCTGTATACATGGCGAGTGTGAATGGTACTGTTGGGAGGCCTCGGCGAACTTTTTCAGATCAAGTCTGAGATATTCTCGACAGAGGCGTCTCTAGCCCATGTAGCACCCGTGTGCAATCATTATCCTAGCGCCCTTTAGTAAGTAAGCGATCAAAATGGAATAAACCTAAAATGTTAACATGTCTTTATGAATGTTGTCAAAAAATAAACTAACTCTATCAGCTGATGGGTCATTTTTTATGGAAAGTTATTTTTTCTGAGGCTCAATTGCACAAACTAACTTTGCACGTAACTTTGACAATGCCATCGCCATACATTTGAGACATAATTTGATATTGCTGATGTATGGGATTGATGTTTTCAAAGTCGAAAGTTAAGGGCAAAGTTATTAAGTGCAATCGGGCCGTACAGTTTCTAAGCTTTCCAAATGTCTTCATTCTAATTTCGACGTCATGCCAAACAGACAGATACAGGAGAAGGTGGTAATGTGACCCCCACAGATATTATGGCCCCCTTCGATATTTCTAGCTTAGAATCACGTCATCAAGCTAATTTTTTTTTTACGGGGAGTATCAATGTGGAAGCCAAACCATTTTAAAGAAGAAGAAGAAGAAGAATGACAATTTCGATTTTAAGAACAAAAAAAAATATGAGAGGTCAGCACATGCGTTTATTATTCGAGCCAGTTTGAACTTGCACTCGCAAAAACTTTGTTATTGTTTTGCATTTAATTGCATATTTCTGGAAATACCGAGTTTACGCATCTGAGATTTGGATATTGTATTCGATTAACGTTTTCCTATTAGATTTTGAAGGTACGTACGTAAAATATTTGATGTTACATATTTTTAGAGGTTGATTTGTAGATTCCACAATATTGGTAATTTGGCCCCCTCATATTGGTTGTATAACATACATGAGTGATATTTATTTTTTTATTTACTTATAGATGCCGTGACAAAGTGTAGTGTCTCCAGCTTCTAAGAATGTGATATGCACAAGGCATAAGCCTCTTGGTAGAAAACGAATACTACAGAAGCAAAGGTGCTCACATCGTCACCTTAGAAAAACCAATTGTATGAATCTTTTCGCTCAGCAGATATTCCGGCGGTTTTAATTGGCAACAAAGAGACGTAACATCTAGCAGTAGCTCCGATAATTAAGAAATAGTTGAAAGCGACTCATCGGGATGTGATGGAAATGTCTCTCCATAGTAGTAGTCAGTAGGGTGCCATATTACCCTCACTTGATCTCAAATTGTAAAATTTCCATTTTTTTTTAATAAATATATTTCAGATTTATCCGTTGCATTTCTCTTTATTCCGTATTATGTAGTGTATTGGCAAGTAAATAAGGAAACGAATGATGTATTCATTACATATGTTTTCCTTTTATTTTTCACATGAGACCTCAAAAACAAAGTGGGGGGCCACATTACCACCTTCTCCTCTAAATATTGATTGGGATAATTTTGACAGAATCGGGAAGCTTGATATGAGGCCAATAATTAATAAACATAGGTAAAGGTTTTTGAGAAGTATTTTTATATTAAAGTAAAGGTAAAGGTATTTTTTAAAAATGGCCGGCCAGCGTGTGAGTGGAGCTCGGCCAGATAGAACCCCCCCCTAGAACGCTGCGCCCGTGTGCACCGCACACCCGGTAAAGACGCCTCTGATTCTCGAGACAGGCCGGGTCAGAAGTACCCTATACTGACGTGGAGGCATGGAAAATTTAATGAAAGTGAAGGAGGCCAAAGAGGTGTCTAAGGATCCTTTCAGAGACTATCACGTCCACACACCCGGAACTGTAACTCCTGTGCACCAAGATCAACATTGGCACGCATTTCTGATGACACCGAACAGTGAAGTTCTCTAGGAAGGCCTAAATTTCTTCAATTCGCCTCGACGAAGCCAGTTTGCCAAGCTTGTCTAATTTGGCAATTGGGAGTGATCCTTACAGTTAACGTGAATCAGTAAATAATAATTGGTGTAAGGATCCTAGTGGAAGTCCGTTGTCTCTGCCTACCCCTATGGGCAACGGACGTGAGTCTATGTATGCATGTATATTTTATTCATGTGCGCATTTTATTCATTCCAACATTGGAATAACTCACATGAATAAAATATACATGCATACATAGACTCACGTCCGTTGCCCATAGGGTTGACAACCCTAAATATGGTTAATAATAGTTATTTTGTAGGAGATATCAACTAGCTATCTACCGTAATTACATAAATGCACATTAACAAAATTTAAAAAGCAACTTCAAAAAAATTTCACTAAAAAAGTCAAAAATAATAATTTCTATAGGTATCTTTGGAGTCGATGCAATTTCAGTTGACCGACAGTGACACAGGCACCGACCCAACAAATTCAAATCATAACGATTCTAAAGAAGTTTCACTTCAATAGATCGCCGAATTGAGAAAGTCCTCCTTTTTTGAAGGCGGTTAAAAAAGGAAGAATTCTAGAAAAATAAACATTACCCTGAACTTTCCAAAATCAATTTGTATACTACTATTCTATGTGTAATTGTACCCAGCATCACAAGACTATTAATTACTGTAACTGTCCCATTCTAGACAAAGTTACTAGGGTAGTTGTGTTGTTTTTTTTTGTTATTTTAATTAATAAGTTACGTTACCCAAAACCTATTGCAGAAAGAATTTCATTAGTCCGTCCACAAAAAAAATAAATTAGAAGTCATTCAAATCTGATGGAGGGGGCACTTGTCAAATAACAGACGTCGCCAACTTTGACGTCACCGTGGCAAATGGCCATTCCGGTGCATGCGTGCGAGCGAGATAGTGAGATGTCCCGACCACGCGCCCACCTTTGCTCATACTAATATTTAAAATCATAATTGCGGGCTCATTTTTATTTTCTAATGCTTATAAAATGCTGTATAGGAAACTATCCTTTTACTGAGGCCACAAAACATATATTATGCTTCCTTCCATCACCATTCATGCAGAGTGTAACCATAGGGTAACACGAGGTATAGAGCATTCACTTCATTTGTTCTCATATGTGTGATGTTTTGAATAGAAACTATGATTGTGCGCGTGTCATTATGTAAAGGATGATGGCAGGTCATTCAAAATCAAAGATACATTATAACAGACTCATGCACACTTCACATGAGTGTGACAAGTCAATATGTACAAATTTATAAGTGATAGAGGTACACTGTAGACAGTGTTGTGTACAGCATGATTCAGCATGAATGGGTTGGCTCAACCAGGTTGTCAGCACTGTCTTGCAGAAAAACAATGTGAAGTAGCAGTGCTGTTACGTATTTTATGGTGATGTAGGGTGTGTAGATATCCGAAGGCCCTAACCCCCTTGCCCATTCCCAATACCTTAATTTTCCCTTTCCTTTAAGACCAGCATTACATCAATGATTATCTGGTATTGTCGGTTTTCATGGATGATGGAGACCACCATAAGGTGACTCACTTACTTGTTTACTGGCCTCTACTATAAATAAGTAATGGTTCAAATAAACGAAAAAACACGCTTCTATAGAAAATCCAACAAAAATATAGAATTGTAGCGTGTGACCATATAAGGCTTCCTCCGGTAGCCTTCGCGCATGACCATATAAGGTTGCCTCCGCGATCCAATCGCGGAGTAGCCCCTGAACGACTCTCGCTGTGAGTGGTCGTTCAGGGAAAGGGGTGGCGTGCGCGCGCCCGTCATTTTGTCACGTAGGCACGGGCGCCGAGGGCAGTTGGCCGATAGCTTCCGGGTTGCGCGTACGCACCTAGGCTCGCGCGCGCCGGCTCACCGCCGTCGTCTTTCATTCATTTTTATGTTATGTAAATTGTAATATAAAGTGTTATTAAAGTCCATGTAAGTTACACCACGCCTGCAGTTTGATTCCCAAACCCACTCCCACTACAGAATTTAATAAATTTGAAGAAAAAATGTATTTAGTTGTAAAAAAAAGCGTGTCGCTTATTATTTAATGTTATAAACTTAAATTTCTTTATTTTCCGATGTTTCGAGTTGGATCAGCCGTGGTTATTGTTGCCTGATGAGCTTATTGGCCAGCGCATAATAGAACCAGGAAATACATAGTCAGGTCATAAGTATTGTCACACAGTAAAAACTTTTCTTTTAGAATGCTGGCCACGAAAAAGTTTATTGAATTCGAATTTCGAATTGTTCATGAAAATAAAAATGTATACATACTTTTTAGAATTTTACTCATTTTTTAATATGGAGTGGATGCTTAAAGAAGACCACAGAGTACATTATTATATATGAAGAAGACCGTGTTGCAGTTTTTTTTTATTTTTATTTATGGCTCTTGCAGTACTATGCATTTAGCCAGTGTCAAGTACAATTCATTCTCAAGTTATTTTTACAAGAACGATGAAACACGGGTGCAGTCGATTTCAAGGTCTTGTCGGAGTTTTGGTGTTAACTCCTTACAGTACGATTCTTAATTCACTTATTTCAATGTTTCCATACACCGTTCATCACCGTCAATGTTTATTGAACAAATCCATACCACTTTTATACAACAAACACAGCTCTAAACTAGTTTATGAAATAAATTAAAACAAGCGATGAACTGCACTGTCAGAATTCCCGCCAAAACTCCCGTGTTGCAGTTATTGCGTTGCATCGTTGCGGTTACGCGCCAATTCAAATTTTTGACATACTGAAAATTTTAAATATAACCAAAAGATTCGTTTATCGTACCATCAAACGATACAATGAAGACTCTAGTGTAGATGACAGGTCAAGAAGTGCTCGCCCTTGGTCTGTTAGGACTCCAGCAGTGATAAAAGCTGTGAAGGCGCGAATTCAAAGAAATCCCAAACGTAAGCAGAAACTGTTGGCCCTTCAGATGGGGTTAAGCAGAACCACGGTGAAAAGGGTGTTAAATGAAGACTTAGGGCTTCGGGCATATCGAAGAAAAACAGGACATCGTTTGAATGCTCGTCTAATGAACCTGAGACTGAAGAGATGCCGCGCTTTGTTGAAGCGGTACGCGGGAAAAAAATATCGGGAAATTCTTTTTTCAGATGAAACAATTTTTACCGTAGAAGAGAGCTACAACAAACAAAATGATAAGGTGTACGCACACAGTAGTGAAGAAGCGAGCAACCATATTCCGCGTGTCCAACGAGGTCATTTTCAATCCTCGCTCATGGTATGGTTGGGAGTTTCTTATTGGGGCTTAACAGAGGTACATTTTTGTGAGAAAGGTGTAAAAACGAATGCAGTTGTGTATCAAAATACAGTCCTGACGAACCTTGTGGAACCTGTTTCTCATACCATGTTCAATAACAGGCACTGGGTATTCCAACAAGATTCGGCGCCAGCTCATAGAGCGAAGAGCACACAAGACTGGCTGGCGGTGCGTGAAATCGACTTTATCCGGCACGAAGACTGGCCCTCCTCCAGCCCTGATTTGAATCCGTTAGATTACAAGATATGGCAACACTTGGAGGAAAAGGCGTGCTCAAAGCCTCATCCCAATTTGGAGTCACTCAAGACATCCTTGATTAAGGCAGCCGCCGATATTGACATGGACCTCGTTCGTGCTGCGATAGACAACCGACCGCGCAGATTGAAGTCCTGTATTCAAAATCACGGAGGTCATTTTGAATAAACTTTAGTGTCATAAGAATCTATGTTTTGTTAAGTTCATTTTGGTATGGTTACATAATGAATAAACTTGTTTCAATTATTTTATATTAAACATGTGACAGAATTTATGACCTGACTAGGTACTTCAAAACTAATTATGTAGTGTTTTGTAAACATAATTTTTTTGAACAGTAAACAATATTATGAATAAAAATGTATAATGCTTTAATTAGTACGCTATGCTTTATTTTAACAATACCTTTAATTGGCAACCATAATTGATTGATCAAAATTAGCCGGTTGAAAGAATAATGATTTATGTAAATGATTATTCCACCTTGTTACAAATTAAATGCATAACATTCATAGAATACTAGCTTTGGCCCGCAGTTCCGCTTGCGTTTATGTTTAATGGTACTTACCATCAGAGACTACTTATTTAAATAGACTGGCAGGTTTCATACAAAAAATCGTGATAAAAATAAGCTCAAAATTCAGTGTTATTTATTTATTAAGTCGCAACAACATTGTAAATACCAACTTATACAAATAATCAATGAAATTAAACACATGCAAAGTATTACAATAATTATAGTTGCAAACATCCTTGCAATATAAACAGCATTACATCTAGTTTACGCATAAAAGTTATTATTTAATTATAATCATAATATATGCATTGAAATTAACTATTATTATTATGTGTTATCTGTAGATGGCGCCGACTCAGAACCATAGAAGGCATGAAAAATCTACAAAAATCATAAATTATTTAGTTTTATTTGGAATATGTGAAAGTGTTAATAAAAATGAAATTATCTATTTTATTTAATATTTTACCACCTTCTTGTGTGTAACAGATAGCGTGGTGCTAGTTTCTACAGGATGTTACGTATTTCATTATCACTAGATGGTACTTAAAACAATATTAAATGGGTTTTTTTTATCCTGATTCGGCAAAGTGACTACGCTACACCTGATGGTAAATGAGCGCAATCCAAGAATATTATCGATCATCGACAGACAATGTATCTATCATAGTCTGGCAGAATTAATAATAATACACCCAACAGCCACACACATAGTCCTGACCAGTCCAGTAAGATACGAGTCTTGTGTCGTGGGTATCAGGAACTACGAGAAACTGTCGGTCTCACAACACTTAGACCCTGAAACAAATATTTTTCGAAAAAGGACTCCGATCAAACATTTGTCTCAGTGCGGGAATCGAACCCGCGGTCTGACGCTTCACAGCCGGCTACTCACCCACTGTAGTACCTAATGTTAATTATAATATATTGGTCTAGTTAAAGGTAGACACTGGTAAGAATGCACATATATTATGAAAATAAATAGAATCCTTTAGTTCAAGGCTATGTCCAATATAAGTATTTAAGTCAATACAATTCAAGTCGAATTATATTCAGCCATTCTTTTATTTTAGCAAACTATTCTTTATTGGAATAATATGGAGTTTACTTCTAAGTTTTTTCATGTGCCTCATCCGGAATTCCATGATCGACAAATGTTATCTTCTAATCGCCGCACACAAGGCCAGATTGACAAATTACGATGACAAAAATTTTCTCGTCTCTGCATCACCTGTAGGTTGGCTGTTAGAGAATGCCTCTGGCATTAAGCCCGCCTTTATACATGTTTTGTATATTAAGTTTAAATAAATAAATAAAGAAAAAAATTAAATGTTGCTTTTTATCATTTAATGGATCACCATAAAGTTAATTGTAACGACAAAACCCTCAATTTCTTCGAAAAGATCACCGAAACGTTACAGAAGCAAGTTTGTTCCTAACGGGCCTATTTAAAGCTAGATATGATTATTATTATGCTCACCACGGAGAATATTCAAGACCGGACGAAGTGAAAGCGTCTAAGTAGTAAGTTTACGGTAGGCAGCGTCTTGGCTGTGCCCCTGGCATTGCCGATGTCCATGAACGGCGGTGACCACTTACCTTTAGGCGGGACCGCTTACTCGTCTGTCTATTAGATTAATAAAGTAGGAACGCGGACCTTAGAAATAAGCTGGAATTTCGCCAGGCAGAAGAAGAAAGTTTTACCTAGGTAATAACGGAATACAGCGATATTATTCTTAAAAAAAAAATCCACTTCCATACTTTCATAGCTTCGCATCAATTTAGGTAATTATGGATTCGATTGCGTCATCACTTGGCTTATAAAAAGACAGTGCATCAGTACTGCACATCAAATCGTCTGCAACAATGGCACCAACTCCGCAAGAGTTGTTTGAGAATAGTTCACGTCACCATGGTCTGTCCGGAGACGAGGTCGTCATCAGTGGCATGGCCGGACTGTTCCCGAAATCTGACAACGTTGTTCAGTTTATGGAAAATTTATATAACCATGTAAGTATTTTAACAGTTGATATATTATTACGATCGCAGTAAATAGTCTAAGCATGGTACAAGGGTCATGCCAAAATAAATTAGATACCTGTAGTATAGATTTTTTTAAGTACTCACCATGGGCACGTTTACACTTTACCATTCGGATAAATCACTTGGAAAATACAAATGACCGCTCTTCTTTAGACTTCCCAGAAATCTTGAATTGCTGGTGGGAGGATACTTGTATCCGACCGGCTGGTGGGAGGATACTCGTATCCGACCGGATAGCAACCACCGTACACTGGGGCTAAAATCTGCCATAATGGCCCACCTTGTGTGGGTCGCGTTCCAGGGTCAGCCAGTGTATATCCGGTTCTCCCCAGGGGGCTTGCCCCTGATCCTAACCCTTTTCCCATCCTTTTTTCCTTCCCCTTTCCTTTGGCCCTGGGATGCGATATCGCAGGGTCTTAATATGGTAGGCAACGCGCCCATGATTCTTCTGGTGGTGGGCGTACATGAGCGGTGAAGATCACTTACCATCAGGTGACCCACTTGCTCGTTTGCCGGCCTACGCCATAAAAAAAAAATCAATATTTTAAGAAGAAATCTCAAAGATTTCTTCCTTGCTAACAAATCGCTTGCCCTTTAAATTTTAGGAAGAGGTAAAAATCAGGGGAATATAGCGGGAGATAGAAACGTTTTTTTAAATGAACATAGTCCATTGATTGGTAAAAGTTTGCAGAGCATTGTTGTCGTGGTTGCAAGAGGGGGTGCCGGATTCCTGACTTCGGCCTTTTTTATATCAAGCTGACTTCACTCCTCTCTCATTCAATCCTCTAGCAATACAATAGCAACGGTAAAAAACTAATAGGTGTTCCATTATAAAACTTCTTATCAATTAACTTGCTTTTACCACGATGTATAACTTGCCACTATCAAAGAAATGAGTAGAGTATCTAATTTCCTTTTGCATGACCCTAGTATGATAATTAAAGAATTAAGCAGCATTAGCTATAGTAAATAACAGATAATCAAACAATCGCAACTATATCAATTTGAAACAGTATAAATAATCCAAGTCATTATGTAAAGCTCATTAATATATTGTAAAAAACATAATTATCATATTATTTTGACAAAGGAGATGTTCCAGGAATGTACTATGTATGTATATTTATGTAGCTTGACCCAAGTAATTATACATTTTATGGAAATTAATTATATGCTACAATTATATGATGTACATGCTTGATATAATTTATGTTAATATGCTTTGTTTTTCTAAATTGCGACACCATAGACGGAGGCGGAATAATATCCCTTCACATTCAAAAAAAATCTCGAAATGTCTGTGTTGAAAAGTATTGATATGATAAAATAATGTAATAGTAATTTAATGTATTTTATCATTTATTATTAGAATAAAAATGAAATAGCTGAAGTAATCCACAATGTGCATAATTATTTAAAATTATGACATTTCTGGATCATGAAGCCTCAGGATAAGCAGAATTGGTTTGAGATAAAGTGATGTTGGTCATATGGATACATCCGATAATATCTTTAATCGTGAATAAAAACTTGATCATATAGCTCGACCCGAAGAATTTCCCTCATAGCACTGTATGCCTCAGGCTAAAGCAGAGCCATTGAATTGAACTGCTTTTTTCGAGGCTGCCTCTACCAGACCCAGATTAACAATTATATTATTTAGGTGGATATGGTCGAACCCACCAGTTCCTCATTCAAACATCCGGAATTACCAAACTTCATTGGAAAAATAAACGGTTTCAATAAGTTTGACGGGCAATTTTTTAAAACACCACACGGCCAATCAAATTTTTTTGTTGGAATGGGCAGAAAATTGTTGGAACAAACTTATGGTGCTATTTTTGATGCAGGTTTGTAAATTTCTATAAGTACTGGCTTTCGGTTACCTACAGTTTAAATATTTTTTTTGTTGTGGCACGGCAAGTGACTAACATTGCACCTGATTTTAAGTACAGTGCACTCCAAAAACAATATCTGTGATAATAGTGTCATTCCTGTTGTCACTCGTCTTTTTTTTATTGGTATGCAAAGGCACATGAATTGCGGAACTGAGCTCACTTAATGGAAAGTGGTTACAGTTGCCTGTGGACATCAGTAACGCCAGGGGCACAGTCAAACCGTTGCCTGTCGAAAAATACCATTTTATTACCTAGTTTGAAGAAGGACATGCCACAACTGAGGACATACCGCACAGGGAAATCCATTCCAGTGTCAGTCGTACTGTACTGTAGGTGTGCAGTTCCATGCAGAATATATGAACTTTACTCCGGTGAGGAGCTGTGCGGTAGTAAAGAGGGGATGATGGGATCATCTGAAACAATTCCTCCGTGTACTCCTCTTGGTATTGACGCTAGAGCACGCAGCGAGATCCATTATCCTTATTTTATAACACTTGCTCATCTGTCAGCCTCTACTGCAAAAACACACACAGGACACTTCAGATTGACTTTGAACTAAACCTAAGTTAATATTTTACTTTTAGTTTAGTTGGCGACAACATAATTTTGCGTTTATGTTGGGTGCTTTTAGTTCACCGCGTAACAGAGTTATTAAAACACGGTATATTTTATTGTGAATTGAAATGTAGTTCAAAAATTTTTAAATCATTTCAGGTATAAATCCGATATCGCTAGCTGGTGGGAGGGTTGGTGTTTTTATTGGTTCTTCATTTGCAGATCAGGCTATGCTTAATTTGTTTGACATGAAGGTTTCAGTCAATCAAAGTTATTTGTTGACGGGGTAAGTTTGACGTGGAATGCTTGTTTTTAACCAATCACAAAACGAAGAAGTTTCTCAATTCTTTATTTTTATGTACCTATGTTTATGTATAACTCGACTAACGTGTACTGAATTGAATGATTCATTTTGTATTCGATAGATACTACGGTCTAAATATATACGAAATTTTATTCAAACCTGTTCAGCAGTTGAGGTGTGATTTACCTACAAACATACAAAATTTCACATTTATATTACATAATGTTGAGCCCTTCCCCCGTCCTCCCTGTTTCAAGTGGAATTTCACAAGAATTTGAAATTGAATTTTTGT
Organism: Amorpha juglandis; assembly: GCA_949126905.1. Taxonomy (NCBI): domain Eukaryota; kingdom Metazoa; phylum Arthropoda; class Insecta; order Lepidoptera; family Sphingidae; genus Amorpha; species Amorpha juglandis. Next base: position 3,503,236 of record OX421383.1, read on the forward strand.
GTTTCATTATTTTCAATATTCAAACACTGTACCTATTCAATTTTATAGTTGTATTCCATTCCATAAAAACATCATACAATGTGAGTGATAGAGCCGCGCTGTTGACATTTTTTTCTGCAGCACGAAAGGACCGGCTCTACCAGGTCGTTATCATTGTCTCACAGAAAAGCGACAAAGAATAGCGACTTGCTTCGTACGGTGGGTGAGATATCCGGAGGCTCAAATCCCCCTTCCGTTCCCAATCCCTTAATTAGGTCAGCAACGCGCCCATTATTCAGCTGGTATTGCGGGCGTACATGACTTGCTCGTTTACCGGCCTGTGCCATAAAAAAGTCAAACATCCTTTTTAACCCCTAAAATTAAATTTTCTTAAAAACCTTCCTTAGTGGTTACCGACATTACACAAACTATTATCTGACTAAATTTCATGATGCTAGGTAGCTATAGCAGTTTTGAGATAAGGGTAAGCAGGGGGAATGGCGTTCACTTAAGGAAAAACACACTATATTATTTTTAATTATAAGTTTAATTTTAAAATTTAAAACATTAACATAAACTTTAACTATTAATTAATCATCTTTTTAAAAGAAATCGTATTTAACTTAAAATCATTAGCAGTAGTAAACATTTAAAAAAAAAGAAGGTTTGAGCGTCATTGGGGTAATGCCGCTCAGGCGAAGGAGTAATGACGCCCAAACCAGTTTCTTTGCAATATAACAAGTTAGATCCATTATCATTAGCAAATAAGCATAAGATCAAAGTATGCAATTAAAATACAGTCTATAATCATAAAATTGCATCAAATATTTGAATTTATACCTGAGATCAGATTTTTTAAAGGTAAACAAAGCCAAAAAGAGAAATAGAAATGATAAGATTTTATCGTTAAGCACATAAATCACAGATGTATCCTTCTGCCGAATCCCATCCAGATCATGTTGCATGAGACCACAGCCCACATGTTGTACAACGATACCACATCTCGTTATTTTTTCGAAATTCCTCGCAAATAATGCATTTTTCATAATTTTCATCGCCCACATTCATTTCGTCGTCACTGTCGTCGTCACAAATGTTTTCTTGCTCTTCAACTTTCTTTGAATATTTTTCTCTTGTAAGATTTTTTCATATTTTTATTTCATTCTTTGGCTTTATTTCTTTATTCTTTGCAGTCTTATTAAGTTTGGCAATCTTTTTATTTTCTTTTTCTTGTAAAATATTTATCATAGTGGTTGCAGATTAAAGGTTTTCTTCGTTCCCAGCCGCTTTAGCGGTTGTTCTTTGGCGATTTCTGTGCATGTCTATAACAATAAAAAAAGAAGTCACTAAGGGGTAATGGCGCTCATGTGAGCGGGATAACCCCAAACGGTCGTTTTGAATTTAACTTTAAATTAAACAAACATTGAAAAGCAATTGTTGAAAATTGAATAATTCATCACAAAATAGAATGATTAAATACCTAGGAAAACTATGTTAACAATTTAATAAATATCTGAATTCTGAACTTACCGAAAAAAGATCTCGACGAAAATTAGTTCAACGCAGCCGCATACAAACAAATGCACTTCACAGTCACATGCTACCAGCCGACTGCCCCTGCGCGTTGCTATGTGTTAGAGGCACTTCACCTCCCCCGTTCTACGTATGGTGGCATATTGTTATGCACTATCTTCATAGACTTATAGAGGTGCGCGGCATTACCCAATGAGCGCCATTCCCCCTGCTTACCCTACGTGTTTATTCAGTTAATGAGTGAGTGGTATCACTTGTTTATTTAGATTATTGCTCCGTTGCCGTGAGTCATAGTGTGAAGCTATAAAGTTATTAACCATCATAATCACTTAACAAAATTTGTTTACATTTATGTTTTGTTTTTTTTACATAAAATAATTATTCCAAATTATTTGTCATCGCTAAAAAAATACATAAAGTCAACCAAACACCATTTATTATATGCAAAATATTTTATTACAAACTTAAAAGTGCATTTTTTTATCGGTAACCCTTTTTCTAGGGTACGCTACAATAATACGACAAACTTTATTCCGACAGGCACAAATACGAATTTCAAAATACCGATATTCATAATTCCGAATGTTTAAAAATTCCTAATATAACAACTCCGATTTATCAACCATCCTATTTTTATAATTCCTAAATTTCAATATTCCTAACGTTTATAATTACTATTTTCAAAATACAAAGTTTCAATAGATCGTATAACAAAAAACTCGACTAAATGTTAATTTGAAATATGTATCATAAATACCAATTTAACAACAGAGGGCATCTGGCGCTCGGCGGGCGCTGCCGCGGCACGCTCGCTGCGCTCGCTCGCCTTCGCGCTTTATGGTCACAGTTCTAACCTAACCCAAATGATTCACCAACAATAGAGGAGTATAGAAAATCAGAATGTCGTTTTTCGGATCGAGAACCCATCGATTATTTGATTCTTCGAACTTATAAAAATCGGAAAACAAACAAATCGCATTCGTAAATTTTAATAATAGACATTATAATTCTAAGGTATTGTGATATTCGGACTTATGAAAATCGCAACATCGAAATTCGGATTAAAATATTTCGGTGCGGCGAGTATTTGGGTGCTCCTCTTTTTCTAATAGTTTTTAGAAACATTTTCCTTAAAATGTTGTTATAATCCATTCAGATTACCTCGATTCCTACATTTATTATAACTTTATCAGTATTACGACACTCCACTGCAAATGAATCATGTGAATAATTACCATTAAAGTAGACTTCTGATGATCGCGTTATTGGCGCCCGCGTATGTGCAGCATTATTACACACTATGTGAATATAAAGAAGACCACTCGATGGTAGCGTCACTAAGACACGGCGTCACTGGTTGCTTAGCTGAAATGTAATAGGGTGTTGACAGAAGGGAGACTTAGATAGTGATGAACTCTTATGCTTGACGCGAACATCGCTATCGGAGGATAAACAGCGCGATTAGGGAACGACGCGACGTAACGGAAGTTTTAAGCCTCTGGCAATATCACCGTACGAAACGTTACGTACTACATACGTAATTATTTTGGGTTTTCAGGGCCAGTAAAACCATGTTAGCAAACCGCATATCGTATTGGATTGATGGCAAGGCGGCGTCTTACACCATAGATCAAAACTGTGCGAGTTTCACAGTATGCCTCGAACATGCTTACTGGAGCATCAGAAATGGTCTGTGCGACGCTGCTATCATTGGAGGCTGCAATCACTGTATACACCCCATGTTATCGATGAACTTCAACCGGTATGATTCGAATTTCGTTGCGTGGTCATCTTACTTGCCTTCATTCATCACATACAAAGTATTGTCAACGCCTTCAGGTTTGGATCATCTATTTTAAGTTATGATGATACAATGGTTGACCAATCATGAATAGTATCTAGTTGTTTTTTTATCCAAACACGTGATTGCACTACACTTGATGGTAAACGCAATGCAGTCCAAAAACGAGTGACCACCGAGAAACAATGAGTTTATCGGTTGTCACCAGAATGATGCCGACCTGTATAAATGCTTTTTCACACTCCGACGTGGGTTTTATACATTTTTGTTACCTCTAAATGTGAACCATTTTTGATATTTATTTTTGTGTTCGATAGGGTTTACTCTGGAGCTATTATAAATTTGGTTAAAATATATTGATGGTGTATGAGGGGAAAATGGGAACCTCCTCAACGGGACACAACATAAAATAATTAAAGATTCACTTGTATTTATTATTAACAGAGCTGGTGTTCTCAACTCGGACGGTAAAACGAAATGTTTTGACAAGAACGGAGATGGATTTGTCAGATCTGAAGCATGTGGGACATTTTTTCTGCAAAAAGCAAAAGATGCTAAAAGGTATGTCGATATGTACATTATCCAGCATAAACCATATTGAGCTTGATAAAATGCTAGTTTATTTTTATTATGTCCAAACTTCTAAACATACATTTCATGTTCATACATTACGTGTTCGTTTATTTCATTTAACTAAAAAATATATGTTGTATGTTTGTCACTGACGATAATTTTGGTTTCTTTCGAAATACCTAGCTATTATATCTATTTCCTGAGATCAGACCATGGCAATATTTTTACAATAATTAGGTGCGTGGTTAATCAAAGGTTTTATCTTTATTTTTTTATCCTAGCTCAGGAAAGTGACTGCACTGAACCTGATGGTAAGTATAGTTGTATAAGTATACCATTGTGCCGGAAATTTCACGAGATATGTTACCTGACATCGGTTCGTACATAATGGATATTAGACCGAATATAGATAATCGGATAGTCAGACATTTAACTGTTTCAAAAAGTTCATTTTTAAGCATAGAAAAAGGCAGCTATTTCGAAATAAGTAATCCTAAATTATACAATAGATTTAAAGATATTATGAACTAAGGACGACGATTTGACGTTTCATAAACATGTTTCATGGTTAAAAAGGATTTAAGAAACGTTGTGTATGTTGGCCTAAGTTTATGAAGCCTATAACAATTATGAGTATCGAAGATTCGATGCAGACACGATTGGCATACGATAGATTTTTTAATAGGGACGAGATAGTAGAAATACCAGTTATTCATAATACTTATGTACCTATTTTATAGGTTTTGACAATTTTGGATAGGTAAGTCGGTGGATGTGGTATTGTATGGACTCTCTAGTATATATAAACTACTTTCTTCCTAATGATTTGTTACTCTCTTCTTTCTTCCTTATAATGAAATATTGTCTCAGGATATACTGCGAGGTTTATTATGCAAAGGAGAAATTCTTTACGGGTCCCTACTTTGATTGCTCGCTTGTACGTAAATCAGATGACTTGGAAAAATTCTTGCAAGAATTTTATGATGAAATCGACGTGTCGCCTGAGATGGTAGAATACATAGAAGCTAATGCCCCTGGCAAGTATCACTCAATACTCATTCATAATATTTCTTTCCCCTGAGTGCACATGATTGTATCTTGCATCCCTATAAAAGTTTAAAACTTCATTGTAGCGTTGATTTTAAATAGAACAATACCGGTTACGTCATACTATCCTATTATTGATATAACTATTTACTGTTATTAGTAATATGATAATTTGATGCAAATATGCAATAACATTTCAAACTACATCAAGTAAAAATTGAGATATTGTTTTTATTTTCATCATCATTATCATCATCAGCCACAAGACGTCCACTGCTGAACATAGGCCTCTCCCAAAGATTTCCAGACCGACCTGTTGGAAGCGGCCTGCATCCAGCGACTTCCTGCGACCTTTACTTAAAACTTTATTAACTAAAAAAACTTTAAAACTTAAAAAACTTAACTTTAAAACTTTATAAACTTTTTTTAACTTTTTTATTTTACTTAAATATAAATGTGTTTGTTTGGAGTAAATTTGGATGTTTTTTTAATGAATCACGCTATAACAGCTTAATGGAATTGTATGAAATTTGTACATAACATGTTGACGTTGATGACTAGATTAGAAAAATGGGTATTTATTTAATGTTCCAGTCGAATAATTTTAATGTTCTATTTAAAGATGGGTGGGACTTAACCGCAGGCAGAGTCGCAAACTCAGCCGTCAAGGCGTGATTTATTAACCAACACCCAAATTCATAAACTAATATTCACCCATATTTTAACATTTAAAATATAAGCAGGAAATACAGTAGGATAGGATGTAGAAAGACACGAATATGTACATGATTATCTATTTATTACGTTGACAGGCATTGCAGAAGCTGATGGTAATGAACTAGAAGCGATTGCTAATCTTTTTGCTAAAAACAAACCTGTAAAAGTAGGATGTGTAAAATCAAATTTGGGCCACGGAGAAGCGGCTTCGGGATTCTGTTCTTTGGCTAAAGTGAGTACTGAGTAATGAGTATGCGCTTAATAGTATATTAGTCGTTATTGGTATGCGGGAGGCCGTCTGGGTAAGTACTATCATTTTGTCTATTTCTACCGCTAATTAGCAACGTTTAATCACTGTTGTATTTCGGTTTGAAGGATATTGAAGCCGGTGAAGCTAGTGGGCATTATAAGACTCGACATCTTATTTCCCACAGTGATGAATTCAATTCAGTGCCACTCAGTAATTTATAAATTAACGTTGTGGGTGGTGATGCTTCTGTTTATGGACAGGCGTTTACAATCAGGCGAGTGACTTACTCGCCTTACCATCAAGGCGGATGAAAAATGCTGCTAAACGTAGGTAAAAATTAAAACATGTATTATTATCTGTTTGCAGATTTGCTTAGCCAATCAAACTGGCAAACTACCGGCCAATCTTCATTACTATGAGCCTCAAAATAACATTGCGGCTGTGAGAGACGGTCGAATACAGATTGTGACTGAAAACATTCGTTTCAACAGAGGCTACGTCGGACTAAACACGTTTAGTTTCAGTGGTGTAAATGTACATGTTCTGCTCAAAAGCCATTATAAAATAAAGGTATGGCAACAATGATATTTGCTGGCAGAAGGATATATAAGGACTGTATAACGACCACCGTACACACAATAAAATAAATAAGTACATTCAATATATCACAGACATACTACATAGTCTAGATCCCAGTGAGTTTTAACTCACAATTTTATTTCAATTCATTACAACCAGCTTCTTTCGCCATAGCGGCACACCTGACGAAGAACTCGTTAAAGTGAGACTCTTTCTGATGAGTTGCGTTCCGGAGTCAGCCCGTGTATTTCCAGTTAGTTTAGGCCGGCATCATTCCGGCGACCAAGTATATCACAATATTAATTTCATTCATTGGCTTAATATTTTAGGACATAGATAGATACAAAGGTTCAATACCTCGGTTGGTACTCGCTTCGGCTAGAACTGAGAGTTGCCTAAACAAACTACTAAATCACTTGAAAAATAAGCCGATAGATCCAGAGGAGATTGCGCTCTTACACAATTTCTACAACATTGATATACCCGGGCACACTACAAGAGGCTATGTCATACTCGGTAAGTTAGAACGGGATTTACAATGTTTAACTCGTGATGTACATTGTACATCCAAAGTGAATCATGCAGAGTGAAATAATCCACGATAGTCATCCAATATCATACTTGTTGACATATTTACATCCAGTTCCTAGGTTCCAATTCACTCACACTGACATTATTCCGTCATACGTTAATAACATTGAAGTGAACGATTCGTTTGGTTAAATTTTTCACGTTGCCTTCATTCCAGATTAATGATTGGTTCATAAAACCGCTTCAAAAACACTAAAAAGCTAAATTAACCATTTTTGAGTCGGTGCCATTGGTGAATATTAATAGTAAATTATTGGTAAAAAGCACCGACACAAAATTGGTTATTTATATTTTTGGTCTTTTCTGAGTCGGTTTCATTTTGTTAAAAGGTCCTTACATTAATATTATTCAAATCGGTGTATAAACGAAGCAATCCTATAACTCAGATTTAAAGTCTTTAAAAATGAAATTTCTTTTTACAATTAAAATGAGACCTTAAACTTACTTTAAAAAATATATACGTGTCTAATTCAGAATTTCCTTTTTTTATTCGTTAGGTTCAAAAGATTTGATGTTAGAATGTAAGAATAAGCAATAGGCGCCCCAGGTATTGTTTGTTATATCAGTCGGCCTCAAAAAAAGAAAATAACATGGCGATTCACAGAAAAATAAAATGGCGGCTACTTTTTTTTAATTTTTGCGTCGGATCTATGATATGTATGATTGACTATATTCATTTAATATCTGAGGGCATTAGGTATGTAACGAGTACATCCGCGGCAGCCTTGGTGTCTGCGATGTGGCAGACAAACTCCAAGAATGTCGCTTGAGGTGGTTTGGTCATGTCATTCATGGTCATTATGAGGGAATCGTAGGAATACCTACGTCGGTCACAGATGCCTGAGGACGGCCCAAAAAGCGTTGGCTTGGCGTACCTATTGGAGGGAGACATGAGAGCTAATGGTCTCACTACAGAGGATGCTCAAGATCAGGCGAAGTGGAGGCGTTTAAGTAAGAAGGTGAAGCCTGGCACTAAGCCGGGATAACGCCAGACAGAAAGAAAGAAAAAAGATCTGGGGACATTATGGTCACAAATTACAATAAAATATCACCATGTTATATACTAAGGATAGTGCACCTTTCAATTGGTGTACTGGTTTTGTTTCGATTCGGTTTAATTATTTCAGGAAATATTCTCTACATATGAACAAATATTTTCTATTTAATCAGTAAGGTTAATATACTATTAATTACTAAAATATATGCTTTTTCAGATATCAACAAGAACAACGAAACTATCAAGTTATCAGAAAGCTCTCAGCTATATCCTGGAGTGAGGAGACCAGTATGGTTTATGTACAGCGGTATGGGCTCGCAGTGGCCGGCCATGGGAGCTGCATTAATGTCTATACCTGTGTTCGCTGCTGCTATTGAGAGGTAAACTTTCATTTACGTCGGTCTGGTGGTTGCGTACTTGGCTGAGAAACTGGCGAGGTCTTGGGTTTAAGCCCGAAGTCCGACAATCACAATAGATGACTTGTTTTTTTTTAATTATTTTAATCAACAAGTTACGTTACCCAAAACCTATTGCAAAAAGAAAAGATCATTAATCCGTCCACAAAATAATAAATTAGAAGTAATTCAAATCTGATGGAGGGGGCACTTTAAATAACAGACGACGCCAACTTTGACATGTCCCCACTACGCGCCCATAATTGCTCATACCAAATTTGCTCATACCAATATTTAAAATCATAATTGCGGGTTAATTTTTTAACCGATTTTGATTGTGTTTTAACAAAAAGGTTTCTTTTTCGTATTATTCTCAGTTGAATATAAAATCAATACCAGAGGCGCCTCTAGCCCATGTAGCGCCCGTGTGCAATCATCACCCTAGCGCGATCTTTAAATAGAACGTATAACACGGGCGCAGGTGGATTGGAAATGGCCGGCCAGCGTGTGAGTGGAGCTCGGCCGGCGCACCCTAGAACCACTGTATACTGTATTTTAACTCAGCTGAATTTTAGAAATAAATGCCTACAGCCGCGCGGTACGTAAACATGCGATAGGGCTGCCCGCCTCCAGCATTTTAATTACATTTGCCTACTTTGTGATTCCTAAATGGTTTTGTGATTATAAAATACTTTTTTATGGATTCAGTTAGAGCATTACACCCATTCTAAATAACGACAACAACTAAGTAACAAAAAGTACCTTTTAAGTTGCCAATATTAATAAAACTGCGCAGCTGCGTACATTGTTTTGTCGCTTTATTATCCTAGCCTGTAAAAACTCGACTGTCGGTATCATGCATATTGAACTTTCTAAGAAATTCGTTATTTTGTTTACTTATTGGGATGCTTGCACGTGTAGACTGTTGTTGACCATAACTAATAATATATAAGCGTACCTACCGTATCCATGATTCATGAACCGCCTATAACTACCTATTTCACTCGTGTCAATTACTTTCCTTTAATGTATTTACTTTATTTATTAATCCAGACATTTATTTTCGGGAGATAAAAGGAAATACTTATCCATTAAAAAACACACACATTATGTACCTACCTACTAGTAAGTAAAATTATTTTATAGTCTTACCTTTCAGAGTTTCCAGGTAATCTAAAAAAAGTTATCTCTGGATGCGTTATTGACGAATTCATGCAACCAAAAACAGCACAATATATCCTATTCGTCATATTAAATATGAACTTGGTCTTATTTTTAGTGTTTTTTAAAAAATAAACCATACACCGTCCGTTCGTGACTGCGGCACAGTCGCGACTGTCTGCGTGCCGCGCGCGTGCCTTGATCGAGGCGCGTAGGCATAGCTTGCGTTCCATCCATTTGTATGAAGATAAAATACTGTATACTATACCTTTACTGTGCTAGAACGCTGCGCCCGTGTGCACCGCATACACACCACACCATGTAAAGACGCCTTTGATCAATACATAGTATAAAACAAAGTCGCTTCCCGCTGTCTGCCGTCGCTATGTATGCTTAGATCTTTAAAACTACGCAACGGATTTTGGTGCGGTTTTTTAAATAGATAGAGTGATTTAAGGGGAAGGTTTATATGTATAATATAATATAATATGATATGATATGATATGACATGATATGATATGATATGATATGATATGATATGATATGATATGATATGATATGATATGATATGATATGATATGATATGATATGATATGATATGATTTGATATGGTATGGTATGGTATGGTATGGTATGATATGATATGATATGATATGATATGATATGATATGATATGATATGATATGATATGATATGATATGATATGATATGATATGATATGATATAATATATAAGATAATTTTAGAGGTTGCTTATGTGGTGTCGTAAATAAACACATTTTTTGCGCTTACATTGCAAACGCTGGCTAAACCCTACGACAAAGATCAAAATAATGTATTACAGTATTGTACACCTTAAAAAGTCTACAAAAAATCCGTTTTGTATATATGTATTTATTTAGTATATTTACATTTTTATTTATTTTATTATGCACCTGCCTCAGTCATGATCTCCACCACCCTAGTGACTAGAAAGGTCGACTAGAAATCTGATCCTCGAACGCGACCCACACACGACGTGTAGGTCACTATTGCACCTGTGTGATTGTCGTGATTAATCAGTGAGTGAGTGAGTGGTTTAAGATTACCCTAAACAGTAAATTAATACTACTCTGCTACTTGAAATACGAGCGTCGACAGGCAGCCTGTCACATCTTTTATTTATCCTTAGTGTGCGGTGTGAGCCCAGATAGTTTAGCTAACTAAACTCGCGTAAGTAGGTAATTGGGTGCACGCTAAGCTAAACGAAGTTAGCTTTGCTCAGATTGAGTAACGGTATGATCTTGACTTATGGTATAATTCACTTATAAACTACTTTTGAAATAAAACTAATTTAAACGGATTATATCGCGGTTTTTTATTTAATTTTGGTCCCGACTTTTCGAAAGCTTTTCAGCCTTCGTGGTCAGAAACCGCGATAAAATCCATTTAAATTCGTTTTATTTCAATGTGTAACATACGCGTAAACATAAGAAATCATTATGTAAACAATTTTTATCGCAGATGCCGCAAAATTCTAGAACCAAAGGGCGTAGACATCGTCCGTATTTTGACTGAATCGGATAAAACAATATTTGATAATATCCTCCACTCATTCGTCGGTATCGCTGCTGTGCAAATTGCCCTGACCGACATCCTGCAAGTGTTGGGGATTGTTCCGGATAATATCATTGGTAGAAATTTATTAATTTATACTTATCAACCCAACATTAATACGTCGTTAACGCTTGCTTCATCAATGCAGGAAACATTGTAAAGAACTTTGCATACCAGAGGATATTCATTACATTCATATTACTCAAATTCGATCAGCGTGGCTAAGGCCTATTCCATGAGTGTCGAGGCCCGTGCCTGGTCTTGAAACGTATATTTTTTAACTAAAATTATGAAGGTTTTATAAGTGAAAGAGCCACGTTGTAGATAGTTCTGTCTACAGCATGAATGCATCGACTCGACCGTTTGTTACCACTGTCTCACAGAAAATCAACGTGAACTAGCAGCTTGCTGTTGTGTTTTGTACGGCGACAGTGATATATCTTGAGACCCAAATCGCCGCCCCCTTCCCAATCCCTTATGAATCCCTCTACTTTAAGGTCGGCAACTCAGACATGATTCCTCTGGTATGGTAGGTGTTCGGGAGCGGTGGAGAGCGCTTACTATCAGTGACCTATTTGCTCGTTTGCCGATCTCTGCTATAAAAAAAACAATATTAGATTTTAAGATTTTGATATAAGAATACACTGTATCTTTATATAGAATAATCATGTTTCAGGTCATAGTGTAGGGGAGCTAGGCTGTGCATATGCAGATGGTGGCTTCACAGCTGATGAAATGATACTTGCCAGCTATTATCGTGGACTAGTCTCCGTTCAGACAGAGTTTTGTAAAGGTTCCATGGCGGCTGTTGGACTTGGTTATAAAGATGTAAGTTAGCAAACTTATATAATCATTCGTCATATTCAAATAGATTATGCTATAATAATTTCAAACGTACGCCAAGAGAAAATGAGTTTGAGGATTAAGAGAAATAAAACTAGACAACTTTTCGCAGATAAGTCCGATGTGCCCATCAGAAATAGACATCGCATGCCACAACAGCTCAGAGTCGTGTACAATATCAGGTCCTAGTGAACACGTTAAGAAGTTCGTTGCTGAATTGAAGACTCGTGGCGTTTTTGCCAAAGAAGTGAACACTGCAAACATTGCATATCATTCGAGATACATTGCACAAGCAGGTAAATTATTATTAACAAATTTACGATTTCTTCATCTGTATTGGTTAAGTGCCCTTCATAGTTCAAAGTAAAAGGAAGAGAGTTGGCACCTTTGTTGTTATTTTTAATGAAGCTCTAAAACGTTTTAGGATTTATCACTATAGGCTTGAGTGGAAAACCACTTAAGCCACTCTACTTACATCAAAAGATGTAAGTAGAATAAGATTCATTGTCAATAATTTTGGCTCTTCTTCGAAGTAACCTAAATTATATTGTAGTCTTCAGTGTTGCCATACGTCAGATACTTCCTATGAAATATAAATGTTTCTTTTAGGACTTTTTTCTTTTCTTTTTGATTTATGATGAACGTCCTCGATAACCAAGCGGTCGCCACAGGCTGGCACAAGCAAATAAACGTTACTCAGTATTAAATTTTAGTTTAAATCCAACAACCGGTTGGTTATATTCCGACAAAAATTGTACTGGTGTAAGTTACATTCACTAAGAGAATCAATGAAATACGTTTGGGTTTCTCCTGTAATAACAGCAGGATGCGAAGAATTTCCATCATTATTCCAGTCAACATTACTCATATTGTTACCATTACTACTACTCAACTGTGTAGGTGGTGCGCTTCTTTCGAAAATGAAAGAATTCATTACAACCCCTAAATTACGAAGCAAAAAATGGCTGTCGAGCTCAGTTCTGCCAGAAAACTGGAACAAAACCGAAGCACGATATTGTTCAGCGGAGTACTTTACAAACAACTTATTGGTAAGTACCTGGAACAAGATTAATGCTATCTACAGCGTAACTATACCTATTAGAGCAGCGGACATTTTACTCCTGACACCGAAGCACGGGTATATTTTTATAATAATTTTATTTGAAATGTAGAAGCGTCTCCTATGGCCTATTAATAAAATTAACTACATTTTTGAATTTCATATTTTAGAACGCAGTTTACTTTGAGGAAGTAGCTACAAGGATACCTTCCGAGGCTATAGTAATTGAAATATCTCCTCATGGTTTAATGCAAGCCATTTTGAAACGTTCTCACGCGCGTTGTACGAATGTACCTTTGACGAGACGAGAACACCATGACAGTGCCAGTTTTCTTCTGCAGGCTATTGGCAAGTAAGTACTTTTAGGAATTTAGAACGTCGAGCAGCTTGGCGCGAGTTTGTATGATTAAATATGTGTAAATTTTTTGGGACTTCTTTATACATCATTGTATTTAACATCGTTTGTCGTTCCACTGCGTGTTTTACGGAGGGAGAACAATAGAGAAGGCCTTGCGAACTTTATGTACATTAAGAATTGATTATCTGTTTTGATATCGGGCGTTTCATTATAATAGTTTAATAAGGTTCATTGATTTTTAAAAATGTTTTAAAAATATCAATATTATATTTCATCCCGTACTAAAAATCTTGTAAATTGTTTCATAAATTCTAGATTGTATGAGAATGGTCTGAATCCGAAGATAGACATGTTGTACCCGAGAGTGGAGTTTCCCGTGTCAACTGAAACACCAATGCTATCACAACTCGTCGAATGGGAACACAGCGATGACTGGTAACTATGTACTATATTTCTACTGAGACTTCATACTTTACAGCCTCTTTGACTACTTATTTAATATATTTTATTAAATGTAGGCCGTTACAGAGATGCGTTGAAGACATCGCAACAGCCTCAGCACGTGAGGTCATCTTGTCCGTTCATGATGACGAATGGAGTTTTATGAAGGATCACGTTAGAGATGGTAAAGTATCAGCATTGAGATGGCTGTGACGTTTCGTTCCGATTTGGTATTATTTTAATTATCTTCACTGGTTAACATATTTAACAAAACTTGTAAATCGAATTTGAACTAACTTCTAATTATAACAGACGAATAGAAACTAGCAAGTGGGCCACCTGATGATGAGTGTTTTGTATCAGTTACAGCACCATTACAGACTTCAAAAACATTTTGACTTTATTAAGTGATAATTCTTGAAGTCGGTTCTTAATTTGATGTTTAACTTCTTTATTTAATTTATTTCACTCCTTTAAATACCGTTTTGTCTTTCTTCAATTTTAGTCTCTTAGGTGGTGGAATTTCTTTTTCAAATTGAAACTAAAGACAATTTTTTGCTATAGGTGCCTTACCGGATAAAGAGAGAATAATTATTATTGGGCCACTCTGTAATAAGATATGCGTGGTTATACATACTAATAACAGATAAACATTTCTACGCGTGGAATTAAGAACCTGCTTGGTTTCTTTTTGTCCTCGTGTGTTATGGTCGGTGGAAAATTGTTACCTAAGAATATACATACATACGCATTTATGCCTATAATCCCCGAGAGTGGGCACAGATTTTACCCATACACCCAGATTTTGCCGAGCTTATTTCTAACAGATACTAATTCCATACTTCGGGCTAATACTGAACATTTCGTGATAAAAAAACCGAATATCACTTTTACCCGAAGTCAACGCGAAGACCTCAGGATATCAGACCCGCATTACATAGTAGAACTCCGCTACCGATGAACATGCTTTTTATAATATTTAATATTTCGTTTCTCTTAGGTATCGCTGTGATTCCCGAAGCCGTGATCCTGTGTCTGGTTTGGGAAACCTTAGGAATGCATCAAGGCATCAATTACAACAACTCTTCAGTATGCTTTACAGATGTTGAGTTTCGTAGTACAGTAAACGTAGTAGTGGAAGATGTTATAAAACTAAATATTAACATTATGAAAGGATCTGGTACATTTCAGGTTGGTTGGTCAAGTAACAGCGTAGGAAACGAACGCGTCGTTTAACTACATCAAGATAATATATTTTTGTATGTTAAGGTGACTTCGGAAGATATGGTAATTGCGAATGGCTACATAAACATTTATGATAGCGATGACAAATCTGTTGACGTATTCGAACTGGAAAAAACCGATATGCAACTAAACTCCAAAGACGTGTATACAATTATGAGTTTAAGAGGACATTCTTACGGGTATGTAGACTATTTCGATGCTACTGTAGAACAAAGCCGTAACTGCAAAATTCATACTTTGAGTGGTGTTTTTTAAATTCATTATTGACTCTATTTTTCGTGTTACTTATTTTATCAATTTCCGGATCTGAATTATTTATATAGCTAAAGTGATTAACCACAACAATTGTTAAGAAATAATACAAAACATAAGGCTCAGGCCAGTATCTCCAAAGTTCGCTGGACTTTTTTTTTTATTCGAGCACGGCAGTGTAGTGCAGTCAGCACTACACCTGATGGTAACCGTAGTGCAATCCAAAAAACCAGCGACCACCAACAAACAATGAGTTTATCGGTGGTCACCAGAGTCATGCCGGCCTGTATAAACGCTTCTTCCCTCTTCGGAGAGGAAAGGAGTAAATCGAGGGGCCTGTGACAGGACAGGCGGATGAGGGAGAACCGGATATACACTAGCTGATCCTGGAACGCGATCCACACAAGGCGTGTGGATCACTATGGCAGGTTTTAACACCATGTGTACGGTGGTCGCTATCCGGGCGGATATGAATATCCTACCACCAACAATTAACTTAATACATAACATTTACATATTATGTTTTAAAAATAACTTGTGTTTCAGATCAAAAATTCAGTCCATACATTCATGTAATTTTAAGCGTAATATAGCACAACTGAAATGGAATGGAGACTGGGTGATGTTTCTAGATTCACTGATGCAGTTAAGTGCATTGGAGACGGATCATACACATGTTGTAACACCAGTATATATAAACAAACTGTCAATAAATACTCTTAAACATAAAGAAGCACTTGATGACGGAAAATATATTGCAAGAGTTATCGGAAATGAAACTAAAATGATTCGGTGTGTAGTATTATTATTATATGAGAAGTAATCTACAATGAGAATGAACTAAGGCTTTTTTTATAGCATAGACCGGCAAACGAGCAAGTAGGTCACCTGATGATAATATATGTTTTGGTTTGGGTGTGTTGATCTCAGGCAGGTCGCCGGTCGTAAACGTCGACCTTACTGTCAATGGGAGGTATACATAATATATAGAAGGGCAGGTATATACAGAAGGGCAGATATTTATAGAAGAAAGAGGACCTTACCAACGGGATTTATGGTTCAATATGGAAATTATCAAAGATTAAAAATTGAACATTATATAGTAGACCATAATTTGTTTTGGTAGAATTCTGCTTAGTACAAATTTAAAAAATACAGTGGCATTTGTAGTCTATGAGTAAACTTTATTGAACATGTTGATGATTTTACTACTACTTACCTATTTAGTTATCGATTTTCTCCATCACTAGTACTAAAAAAAATACCCTTAGACACAATGAGTAAAGACTAGATTAGACCCGTCAATAGGTCGACTCACCAAGTCCACGGGCAAAGATCCCTTTCAATGAGTAATTCTTATACAGGGTTATTTTTAAAACACCAGCAACCTCGCAGGGGTAGATATCTAAGGTTATAAGCTACTACATTTGTTCTACGACTTTTGATAATTTGTTAGATTTTATTTTCATACAAAAATAAGTATTCATTTAATTTCCGTCTTGAATGTTACCTACGCGCATCGCAGATTACGTAAGCAAACACGCGAAGCGTGGGGAACCGGGCTAGTGCCTTTGAAGGTCATCGCCCGAGCCAGCTGAGCGGCGCCTTTGAGTCGCGCGCGCACGCCGCAGTCTACGAAGAAAAATATGACACAACAAAAACTTGTAAAATCATTTCTTTTTAAATATATTGAGTTATATACAAACTCGTAGAACAAAAGTTGTTCCGTATGGGGTCAGCTATCTGGTCCTGCGAGGTTGCTGGTGTTTTAAAATTAACCCTGTATATGAATATATAGCTAAACAGATAATATTTTACAAAAAGATTACGAGCAAATCTCGATCGGGCATATAATATAATAATAAAAAAATATCGTATGGTTTACTATGTTGAGTCAGATTTACGTTTACGTCTAGAAGAATCACTGGATTTACACTTATTTCCAATGCACATCTATAGTTGATTGACATTTAGAATAAACGGCTTACAATGTTGTTTACATTAGTAATTCCGTCGTAAACCTACTTAGGTAATTAGCTTACGGGAGTAAAAGCTACAAATGTAATTGTAAAGTTTTTACCATAGGTAATTAAATTTTGGTATTTCCTTTTGGTATATAATGTGATTGGATTCGTTATGGTACACTCGCTATTCTGATACTTGAATATATAATATTATTTTTATATAGATGCGGAGGTGTTAAACTAAATAATATTGTATTTTACCGTACACCCGTTATAACAAAGGATGAATATGTTGAGCTGCTAAATCCAATAATGGAGGTAAGATGTAATTTGCATCTAAAATTTAGAAGAATCTAAATTTAAATTATTCATCTAATTTTAATTATTAATCTAATTTCTAATTAATAATTTAGAACAATTAAAAGGTTTTTTTTATCCTGGCTCGGCAAAGTAACTACGATACACCTGATGGTAAGTGTAGCGCAATCGAAGAATAGTGTTGACCAACAATAAACAATGTGTCCATCATAGGTCGGCAAGATCATGGAGAGGGAAAGGAAAAAGGGATGGGTAAAGGATCAGGGGGCAAGCCCCTGGGGAGAACCGGATATACAATGGCTGACCCTGGAACGCGACCCACACAAGGTGGGCCACTATGGCAGGTTTTAGCACCAGTGTACGGTGGTCGCTATTCGGTCGGATACAAGTATCCTCCCACCAGCTAATACTACACCAGCAAATAGTTTGTATATGAGCCATTAGGGCCAGAACTGAATACATTTTCAACAAACTAATGACAATCTGGGTATAGCATTCCACACAAGCAGCACCCGTTCACGAGTAGGTATGACACATGTGGATAGATGGCTGGCCATCGGCCTTCTCAACAATGTTACAGCGAAATGACCCACCCGGACGACGCGCGCCACTTTTGGTTTGAGTTGCTAAATCATGATAATTATTAAGAATGATTTTTATACCTTCAGACCACTGATGTCCCTCAAGCAATGAAGTTGTCAATTTCGGCGTACGGAGATATTGACAAATTAAGTTGGATTAAATATAACAGTATAAAAAGGAGTACATTGGTGCAGGTAACAAGTCCACGTATTGAATTTCATAATAAATACTAAACTTGTGCTTAACATTTCATAAAAATACAAAAATCTATCGTAATATCTCGATATTAAAGTAAGCAGCTTCATTCATATTACACTGTTAATGTGCGAGAGTACTTTATATGAGTATTAATTATTGAATTGACAGGTTTCTTACGCTGGAATATCATTAAGAGACTGTCACAAAGCAGTAGGAAGTTTACCGGATGACTATGGGTTTGGAATCGATTACAGTGGTATTAATGACAGGCAAGTAGTGTAGGTACAAAATAATGCAAAAAAAGTCAAATGTTAATTACAATTTATGTTTACTAGGGGGGAAAGAATAATGGGTGTTGTACGTGGAGGTGCTATGGCGACTTCTGTTGAAGCTGATTTAGACTTGCTGTGGCCTGTGCCTGAGTTTTGGAGTTTGGAAGATGCTGCCACAGTTCCGCACCCTTATCTTCTTGTCTACTATACTTTGGTATTGTAAATGCGTTTATATGTTGACATATTGCTGAAGGGTTAGTTATATGCTTTAAAACAAAAAGTACGAGGAATATAATTCATTGCTTTTTGGCAAAGTTAAAAATCGAATATTAGCCTCTGAAGCACTGTTTTATTACACTGTTACACTCTTTAATCATAAATTAAGTGTTGCGAAAGTTGAGTAAAGTTTAATAAGATTACTTGGCAACTATGATGTTTACGTTTACATTTTTACTGATAAGTTGATGGCACGCCATTTTTCAGCATAACTACGATCTATGTAAATTCATTTGATGATGTTTCAGACGATAAGAAGCCATATTAGGAAGAACCACAATATATTAATAATGGATGGTGGTAGTCCTCTCGGTCAAGCATTTATATCCGTCTGTCTTGATTTAAATTGTAATGTATTCGCGACTGTTTCCAACATTGAGGAGAAGAATTTTTTGCAAAAAATGTATCCATCACTTAAAGGTTTGTAAGATTAACCTAACCATATTGAAAACTAATACATAATAGTATATTACGACAAAGGGAATAATAAAATTATAAAACAGTGGATTTATTTTAAGCAGCGCCTTTGTTCGCTTTTTTCTCTGTACATATGTTACCGGTAAAAGCAGAAGTGTGGTTACATCTTCGTTTGTGTTACATTATGCTAATCCTGTGAGCTACTTTAGTTCTCTGTGAGATCACCTCATTTCTAATTCAATCGGTTAACGTTAGAGAAACTCCAAAGATAGCTCTCTCTATAGCCCATTAGCGACTTTAAATTTGTGGACTAGCCGAACTGTGAGTGAACACGTTTCTGCCCCGTATGTCATAATGAAGGTAGAACGCACTGGTTGAACACTTTTTTCTTCAGGCTTTGCGGTATTGACAACGAGAAGACCTGACGAAGTTTACTGAATTCCACCCAGCCCAGTCGTATACTTCTGTTGGCCTCCTCGAAGTTTGCCTAGTTGGAATATTTGTCTCACATATTCTTAAACAACTTTAAGGGGTGTTCCGTTATCCATTCCATTTCGGATATATAACATCACCTTGTCACACACCTCGACGCAGGTGGATATCTTAAGAATTCTGTTTCTGTACTCGCACTGTCATCGTTGCGGAATCCTATATACTTACATTTCAGCACTTGGATATACCGCCAATCGGCTTGGCATCACTGCAAGGACTCCAGTACAGACCGGGTCTCGATAGACTCTAATACCTTTTCATATTCTACATATATGTAAAGTACAAGGGTTCATTATATTTTTCTACATTCTGCATAATCTGTCTCTTAACGTATTATCAGTGAACCATAGAGTGCCCAATGGTTCGCTGAGCTTATTTCGGCTCATGATGTGATAGGTGGCAAGCTTACCGCCTTATCGGAATAAATATAATTATATAAATATAAAATAAGTATAATGAATTAGTAATAGTAACCCAACGATCCCAGATATACCTGAGAAATCGCCAAATGAAATAATAACAGACTCTTGTAGACCATTCTTCATTTAATAAAATAAAATGTTATTACAGAAGAGAACATAATAGATCATCGTACGACATGCGTCTATACCGCAATTGTATTCAACACTAAGAAGTTATTATGTAACTTTGTCGTTAACTGTGGATTCGGTGGATCACGGGAGGTATGGATGGAGTCCTTGGTGCGGGACCGGGGTTTTTCGCTTTGTATTTTTTTATTATTTTTTGAATTTTTTGTTACCTTACACTATTTATCCGTCAATCTTCTCTTCGGTTTATGCTGTTCCCATTCATTCAAATTCATCACTGTTTTGTATTGTGCGCTTCCTGCTCTATTTTTCATATCCATACCAAGGTAATCTGTTCCTTACAACTTCTCAATAAATCATGTAACTTTCAAACTACTACTACAATAATCATATCTCATTCAAGTCTTGTCAGTCCACCCATTCATCTCGAAATTCCTGAGGCTTGTCATCCTTTCATCCAATCAGTATGCTTCCTGCATGCTATGCGCCAAATAATTTCGTCACCACCCAGGCCAAAAGATCCGAGATACTGAGAATCAGAGCAGTCTGGTAAAGTGAGGGCATCGCACTAGTACGGTGAGAGTGGTGGTACGGTAATGGGAAAAAGGGAAGGGAAAGGAGATGCATACGTCATTGAAATAAAACTAATTTAAACGGATTTTATCGCGGTTTTTTATTAATTTTGATCCCGACGTTTCGAAGACTTTTCAGCCTTCGTGGTCACGGGGAGGACTAGGCTACGAAGGCTACGAAGGCTGAAAAGTCTTCGAAACGTCGGGATCAAAATTAATAAAAAACCGCGATAAAATCCGTTTAAATTAGTTTTATTTCAATGAGTAACATTCGCGTAAACGTAAGAAATCATTATGCATACGTCATAATAAAATTTGCACATCCTTGGGTACTAATATGTCATCTGCATTCTCTTGATCGGCTATAAGGTCATCCTTTATTATCAGAAACCAGAAGTACTAAGATATGGTGCATGACTACAGCTACACTGAAGCAAATGTCAATGATAAGATTACAAGTTTATGTAAAAACAGTTATCAAAAACATCTAAATTTTCAGGTCGGTCTCAAATGTGTTGGTGATTGTGGTATTTTCTTGGACATCATTGAAGTGTCAGAAAGAATAGTTCTCGGAATGGCTCCTCTTTCTAATGAGAGAAACATATATTTAGTCCATTTACCTAATCTATTTAGACACGAAAACTTGGACGAAAAGAGAGTGAGTTCTGTTTTTATAATAAAAGAAAAATAAACTAGAAGGTGGATTATCTGAAGGTTCACAGGCCCTATTAAGCACTAGTTCGGGTACACTACAATAATACGAAAAACTTTATTCCGACAGTCACAAATATGAATTTCAAAATACCGATTTTCATAATTCCGAATGGTTCAAAATTCCTAATATAACAACTCCTATTTATCATTCATCCTATTTTTATAATTCCTAAATTTCAATATTCCTAACGTTTATAATTACTATTCTCAAAATACCGAGTTTCAATAGATCTAATAACAAAAAGCCCGACTTAATGATAATTCAAATATCAATAATAAAAAGGGTGTAAAAATAAGATTACAACAATACAGCCCAGTCAAATTAGGCCATATTAGGTGAATATCTCGGAAAATCGACATACCCAGTATCTTACCACGTAAAAACTTGTATTTTGGCATCCTTAAACTGTTCTCAAAATTCACATATAATTGGATGGTTGCAAGTTTCAAAATCAGGGGTCACCAAATCTACTTTTTTCCATTTTTGGCAAATATCTCGTTTTCTGTGGGTTTTACGCTATTTGTAGTCATAGTCATATTGTAGAGAATTAAATTCTCTACAACTTTTGTATTTAACATTTTTTCATAACTTCTTTATCTTGAAAGCAGTTCAAGCACCCCTGATTTTAAAACTTGCGACCATCCAATTATATGTGAATTTTGAGAACAGTTTTAGGATGCCAAAATACATGTTTTCATGTGGTAATATACTGGGTATGTCGATTTTCCGAGGTGAACCCCTAAAATGACTGGACTAATAGAGGACATCCGGCGCTCGGCGGCCGCTGCAGTAGATGGTACTCGATGCACAAATATTAATAACAAAGTATACGTTTTTAAATTACATTAAACGTTACTTACAGATTTTGAATATATATGCGTTACTGAATATTATACTAACTGAATCAGAATCCTAATTTTAGCAGTTTATTCGGAGTATTGAAAATCGGAATTTGATTCTTCAATATTATAAAAATCGGAAAACAAACAAATCGCATTTACGACTTTCGGTAAAATTAATTACCTACGTAAATTTTAATAATAGACATTATAATTCATAGGTATTATGAAATTCGGGATAAAATGTTTCGGAAAATTTGGGTGTTCCCCACTAGTTCATAGTAGAAATTTTGGTCGGCACTTCAGCGAGATATATCCACCGAATTTCTATAATTTTCTAGGATGGCTTAATAGATAAGATAATCTACATAAACCTCTGTGAAGCATATATGTGCGCTACTGTAGACTGGCGAGGCACCGCAGTCCCCAAAACTTCTGGGTACACCTAAAAATAATGTCAGATTCTTTCAGAGGTCATTACTGCGAAAAACATTAGTATTGGTATAGAAATGAAACTGTGGCGGAACTTCAATAACCTCAGATGAGCAGAATCCGTCCTCGCGATTATGGTTGTTGACGATACACAAGCTGGCTATAAGCGTTAATGTTTGATCAGTATATTCATGCTTCTAATTTCATTGAAAACACACTCTTTCCAGGTTCTCCAAGCTAAAATCAGCGAGGGCATTGCCAGAGGTGTTGTGAGACCACTCACTCGTGTAGTGTATTCACCTACAAACGTAAGCACGGCGTTCAGGCTTTTCTCTTCAAACAAATCTATAAGTCGAGTCTTAGTAAACATAAAGGATTTGGAAACGTCGCATTACATTTCTTTGCCAAGGTATTTATAGTCAGTTGAAGTCATGACATGTCTCCTAAACCCCCAATTGCTTTCTTTTATGATCGGCAATGAAACCATGACGCTTTTGTTACTGTGAGTATTCATGGGCTATGAGATTAGTTACCATCAGGTGATCAACATATTCGTTGCCGGCCTTTTGTAAAAAAGTTTACGATATATACGGTGTTAATACACCGTAGGTATACATATGGGTATATATATAAACCTACCTACTAAGTACTATTTATTACCTAGTTAGGTCAAACATCAACAGTTCGTCCGGTCTTTTTAGCCTGCTAAGCATTTATGTGTTATTTAGGCGGGCCGAGACGGACATTTTTATGATGATGCATTATTGTAGTATGTTAGTAGTTAAAGATTTATAATAAGTCAGTCTATATTTATCCATATTGAACACACTATAGATACTAAAATTAATTAATTTTATATTTTTTAAAAACATCGCCACGGCTCTTCCCAGTTTGACTACCTGCTACTAGCGTGCGTTCTGAATAATCGAATGTTTACAAAATGCGCACCCAAGCAAATACTTGAGCATTAATATAATTTTATTTAATAAACAATTTATATATGTACTCCTAATAAAGTACATTTTGAGATGCGCGGCAGATACAGGAAACCGCAATACGGAACGATAGCAACATCTCCACTTTAAGAAATTGTAAACGATTGGACCGATTTTAATGTGCTTTTTTGTTTCTTAGTTAGGTTTGAAGAAAATCGATTCAGTCGTTTAAAAGCTATCGATGATTTTTCAATTCAATTTTAACGGTTAGGTTACCTTTTCTTTTATTAGGTATTACTTAATAAATATGTTTTTTTACAGAATAACGACATACTCAGACGGGACGTATGTAATAATAGTTTGTGACCCTCGTGCTGGTGGAGTAGGAATAGAGCTGATAGATAGGCTTGTTCACAGAGGAGCAAAGAATTTTGTTCTGTATTGCACGACACAATCTGGATATTTACAATATAAATTACAGTAAGTTATCTTAATATTACAAACTAGTTACTTCTGTATACTTTCTTCTCAATAACAGCAAAGTCAAAGGTTTGTGATTTCAGCAGTGTAATATAATCTGACCTAATTGTAATAATTGTGTTAATAAATCGACGCATGTTATTATGTCCACACTATTGGGATAGCGCAATACAATATTATATTATGTTACTAAAGTGGCAATATGACGCATGTCACATTGCACGTTGGCAAAGTATGTAATAGAATTGTTATTCTATTACATACTTTTCCAACATATGCGAGGTGATCCGAGACGCATGCGTCAAAATAAGATACCCAGAAGATGAAGGTGAAAGCATAAGTGTGTGGACAACGTGTTTCAGTGTTCCAATCAACATTCTACACTGATCATCTGCCATTACACCAAGCTCAGTTTAATGTAAATGAACAAGAGAAATTTTATTAAACGGATTTTATTCTGTTTTTTTCCAGCTTATGGAATACATCTGGCATATCTGTATCATTATCTTGTGAATACCTTCGAGATGAAGACAGTTGTAGAAAATTAATTGAAGGAATAAACTCAAAGGGACAAGTTCACGGTATATTTACAGTGGAAGAAGTGTCTACTAAAGTGGATTTAAAACATTCTGATGATCCATATATTGTCGATAATGTCGATGAAGTATCGCGTAAATTATGCCCAGAGCTAAGGTAATAAAATAAGAATTTCATTTAAAATATTAAATATCTTTAAGAATAAGTTAAAATATTAGTTTGGTATTTTTAGATCATTTGTAGTGATCGCTTTAACATCATCAGATGACAAGAATCAACGTATTTTATTCGAACGTGAAAAGACTTGTCAACTTCGAAGACAAAAGGGATTACCTTCGATTGTTTTTCAAATTGAACTACCAAAACAAGTAAGTCGTTACTATGGTTTTCTAAAAAAATACTCTAGTTCATATTAAATATACAATTCTGGACAAGATGAAAAAATTACTCCCAAACTGCGCCTTTAGTTTATGGCTGAAGCAACGAAGCGCACTATCAAATGTAAGTTTTTACTAAATCTGCTAACGCATTCGCGTCGCAGTATATGCAACTCTACACTTTGTCGTTAATCAGTGCAGTCTAAATCTAATGTCGACCATCAAGAGACATTGCGTCCCTGGGCCCTCGGCAGAATTATGCCGGCTTGAAGTTTTTCTTTCTTTTTATTTAATTAAATGACGAAACGAGCAAGGCGCTCGCCTGATGTTAAGCGCCCCGCCTACGCCTGCCCATAAACAGAAGCAACATCACACAGAACTTTGAATTACAAAGCACTGCATGGCACTGAACTGCGCTCGTCACTCCGAGACATAAAATGTTAAGCCTCATAATGCAGTTACCTACTGAATATACACTGGCTCACACTGGAACAGGGGTCGTCAGAACGAGCCACTATAATGGGTTATTCATCATATTACAGCTGGACCAAGAACTATGGTTCAGTCGTGTAAGGTAATATATTTTTTCAGCAAACGGGAAATATTGAAGATTGGTCAATGAATACAAGTTCCGAACAAATATCAATGATGTTTAAATCTTTAGAATCAGCTATACAACATGTAAGCGATGCTACATTTGCTATAAACAACGAACCTACTTCAGTATACTTTATGCAAAAAATCACAAAAATTCTCGGTAAGAACATATTTTTAACCTGTCGTCGTGTAAAATATCCTGATTTGTTAATTGTAATGAGTGTTTATGAATTACGGTATAATATTTTCCAGGTATAAAAAATATCGATGATTTTGATGATAATACGACTCTGAAAGCGTTGGGCGTCAATAATATTGTAATCCAAGAAATAAAAGCGCTGATAAATACATTATACCAAAAAAACTACTCGCTCGAACATTTACAACAAATGACAATTAGCAGGTAGATGAATGATTTTAAGAAAGTAACAAGTGTCTGCAAAACTTACATCGTATTCCACTTTGAAGTTGTAGGTGCTCTTATTTACTTGATTCCCAAATCCAACAACCTTAAATTTTGTAACTATTTTGATCACGTAACACCCGAAGACAGTTATTAATACGAGATATATCGCATTCAACCGCGCATTTTACGTAGTGTGACTTTTTTACGTCTTAACAACTCAAATGGATTGGGAAATACAGGGGGTGAAATACTTACTTCGTACACATTACGTTGCCTAAATTTGACCGCATCTTACTTATAATACTTTATATAGGTTATTGCTTATATAAGGTAAATTTATATCATGCAGAATAAAATGCGTTTTTTTCAGTATAATGTCACTAGGTGACAAATATTATAAGAAAATCGAGAAGAAGAGTGGTCTAGACGCCCTGATTTCATATGTGGACCCTGATGAATGTAGAGCGGCAGAATCTGTTGTTGTTATGTCAACAGCATGTAATAAGCATATGATTGGTGATGAGGTGGGTAAATTGAATAATTATGAATTCTGTAGACACTATGTAGGATAAGGCTGTCTGGAAGAAGTCGCCGGTTGCGATAAAACCATCCATTGTATCACCGTACCGGCGCGGGGATATAAAGAGGAAAGATTTAATTGTTTGCATTAAATAGGCTCTGAAACTACTGAACCGATTTGAAAAATTCTCTTACCATTAGAATCGTACATTATCCCTGATGAACACAGGCTACTTTTTATCCCGGAAAAAGAAGAATACACGGGCGGAGCAACGAGGAAAAGTTAGTAAATAAAATAAATAAATGACATACACCCGATTATTTACATAGGTAATCAAATTGTTTTATTAGACTTGGATTCATTACGGTTCAAATTTCAGGCTAGAGTAAACATGGATTCTACAGAGACGTATCTCTTTATGATACCTGGTTTTGGAGGACATCAGGAAGATTTCCCGTCTACATTGTGCGACAGACTAAAAATCCCAGCAGTAACGTTCCAAACAGGATCAGAATTTCACGAAGACAACATACCTGGAATAGCAATGCGCATTATGAAAGTAAAACATTATAAATTATACATAACTAACATTTTTGGCTATACGGTGGACCGACGACTTGAAATAGATGGCATTTAGCGGATGGATGCGGGTTGCACTAGTCCGGGATGTTTGGCGCTGGTACTTGGGGAAGCTTACGTCCAACAGTGGACGGCAATAAGCTGAGATGATAACTAACATTTTTAAAAACGACTTAAAACTTGAATCATGGTGCATTTTCCCACATACATCGACAGCTTTTAACAAAATTATGGGACCTTATTACAATTCTCTTTCTTTCAATACCTACGTTTCTGTATGTGTAATTATATTCGTATTATAATAATCATTTGCTATAATCATTATTTCTGTTTCCAGAGTATCAAGAAATCATTTAATCTGAAAACAAAGTTCTATATATTGGGTTACTCTTTCGGCGTCAACGTTGCTTTAGAATTAGCATCGTTAATCGAAAAAGAAGGTTGGATTACTTAGTAATTTTAATATTAATTTTATACTTACCTATCGGCAACTACATTTTATTTCATGAAGTTATATTCAGTCGGTGATATTGTGTTAATATCATCCATTCAACTATAAATTTAACAAATTTAATAGAACCATACCATACTTAATGCTCATTTTTGTATATTTTCAGGTCACACGGGTATAGTTTACTGTTTGGACACCAGCCCTGATGTATTGAAAATTCAAATGGATCAATATTTAGGCAAACTTAACGACGAGGACTTACAAAATGTCATTATAAACCACATGTACAGGCTCTTTAGTGGACGGAAAGACGATTTTAGGCAGGAATTAAAAGAAATGCAAAATTGGAACGCCAAGATGGAATTTTGTATCGCAAAGCTTCGAATCTACGGTTATTCAAGCGACTACATGAAATGTACTATACAAGGATTTTATGAGAAAATAAAAGCAGCTCGAGTGTACAAGCCGAAGTTCAAACTACAATCAGAGGTTGTACTGGTGAAGGGTACCCTGAACCAGAGCGCGTCGCTGGCGAGTGAGGCGGCAGACTACGGCCTGTGTCAGTACAGCGAGCAGCCTGTACGTGTGGTAGACGTACAGAGTGACGTCACGACAGTCCCACACGACTGCAGGCTTGCCAATATCGTCAACAGACTGCTCGACCCTCATATATTACAAGAGTACAGACAGAAAAACTTGTGTAACACCTATTATGTGTAATAAATATATCTAAATATATTATACGGCACCTTTATAAAAGTGTATTATTTGAAACTTCTGAAGGTTATTATAATAATAATACTAGCCCTGTATTATACATGTCCCACTACTGGGCACGGGCCTTCTCTACTGAATGAGAGGGGTTAGGCCTTAGTCCAATTATAATAATATACACGTAATGCTCGTCATTCGATTCGAATTCGAAACTTAACATGGTATAAGTTAGACACAAAATCGAAATGTTAAAAATGTGAAACCCAGCTAAAAGAAACTGAAAATCGCTGATGGCAGCATATCCGCCTGTCCTGTCGGACGCTCCTCGATTTACTTCTTCCGTCTTCGGAGGGTGAAGAAGCATTTACACAGGCTGGCATGATTCTGGTGACCACCGATAAACTCATTGTTTGTCGGTGGTTGTTGTTTTTTTTGGAATGCATTGCGCGTACTATCAGGTGTACTGCAGTCACTTTGCCGTGCTCGGATAAAAAACCAAAAGATTCTAATACATTAAATATAATTCAATACATACATACGTACTGACGCCCGTGATTGTCGAAGGGGTAGGCAGAAGTGTAACCCGTACACCCACTTTTCGCCAAGCTTATTTCCTCCCCATTATGTGTTAGGGGGTGAGCTTATCGTCATATCGCAGTCACTTTACCGTGCTCGGATAAAAAAAAATTGGCATTATTTTGTGTCGTTAAATTGATCATGACTTGAATAAGTGTTTCTTTTTTTTTTTTTTATTGCCTTGATAGGCAGACGAGCAAGGGGCCCGCCTGATGGTAAGCGGTCACCGCCGCTCATGGACATCGGCAATGCCAGGGGCACAGCCAAGCCGCTGCCTACCACTTTCATGAATTTCAGTTTCATGAATTTCGTGCTATGGCTTGACTAAATAATTGAACTAGAGATTGTTTGACACTTGGTCTAAGATCCCGCGGAACATTGACCTTCACCCATCTGTTTACCGGATCAAAATAACATTTTAGGGTATAAAAGGTGTTGCTGAACACATACCAATAGGGTTGCCTAAAAAAATATGGTCAAGGATAGGTTTTGCGAATTAAAAAAAAAAGAAGATATTATTTCACTGACTTGCTCACCAAATAAATGAACTTTCAATGAAAACCTACAATGTATACTACCTGCAAAAGCTAGGAGCTAGATGAGCGCAATTACCACTTTTTAGTTACCTGTTTGCACACGGCAACCAGGTAGTAGTGGCCAGAAAAAGGTAGGCAACCTATTTTTTGCAGATAGTATACATTGTACACTTTTCATTGAAGGTTAAATATTTTTGGTAAGCAAGTCAGGGAAATTATATATATATATTTTTTTAATGTTAATTAATCATATCCTTAACCATATTTTCTTAGGCAACCCTATTGGTGTGTGTTCAGCAACACATTTTATACCCTAAAATGTTATTTTGATCCGGTAAACAGATGGGTGAAGGTCAATGTTCCCCGGGATCTTGTACTAACTGTAATCAATTAAACATATGTCTACTTCATGATATCATTGTATTTTCCTTATATGTAATAAAAAGACTCTTGCATTGATCATGTATTATAATATCATAAAAAAACCCATGAGTCGCTGACTATTTGGTATTAGGTAGCTTTACAAATATGGCTTATTAGAAACTGCGGATGAAAAGTTCTTAAATTAGAAAAGAAATATATGCATGGGTTTTACGGAATAATAACATGAAATTGTTGAAAAATCTGTCTGCACAAAGCATGAGCCGTTTTATGCGTCCGTGCTCGTCTTGGACATATGACCACGAAAGCTCACGTCTGTTTTCCTGAAGGGCGTAGGGCCGCAGGTAGATAGAACATGAGAGTAATAAAATACAGGGTTGTAGTACATGGTACGCGCTTTATGCCACACCAGCCTTATCACTTCACGGCACAGTTAAACTCTTTCAATTTGCAGAAGGAAATCGCCGAGAACGAACCGATCGTGTTTCGCCACCGAATGAGAAGGCACCAAGTTGACGCCTGACCGGCGGCTCCGACTCTGTGGAATGGGCGCTTTTGTACAATACTACTACGGGATGAGGTATCCCCTGCCTGTCGTAATAGGCGACTTACTAAGTCTACCTGGGGTCGCCTTAGTTACCCCAAGTTAGTTTGCCATCACGCCGTTCAAGTCAGTACTTAATTCGCCGACGTGCAGCACGGAACGCGAATTCGTACTTAATATACTTACATTCTACGGTGCGACCCCAAGATGGTCGGCATGTACTGCCGACCATCTATATATATACCATCTATATATGTATATATTGTGTAGCCGATGACGTCAAAAAGCGTCTTTATTGTGAGGCGCTCCTGACTCCCCTAAGAGACGGGCCACAAAGCGACATAACGTGATGATCCCATTGTCTCCTTCTTACCACCGCACCACGCCTTATTAAAGAAAAGTTCATCCATTCTACCTGGAACCTTGGATCTACTACCTCCAGTTCAGTGCGTTTTCAGAGGTAAATTCTCCCACGCACTCGCACGCTGTAATGAACTTCCCTCCAGTGTTTCGTCAGCCTTATGATAAGTCCTTTTTTAAATACAGATTAAAATATTCTCAAATTTTGTAAAAAAAATCATATTGACGCATGCGACTTTTTTTTTTATCCTGGCTCGGCAAAGTAACTACGCCACACCTGATGGTAAGTGTAGCGCAATCTAGGAATAGTGTCGACCAACGACAAACAATGTGTCCATCGTAGGTCGGCAAGATCATGCCGGCCTGCCAAAGTTCCTGGGATGAACTACGGGGTTCCTGCTAACGGAATACTGGCGACCCCGCAGTATCTCATGCCAGGGCCAAGGGGGAGGGGAAGGAAAAAGGGATGGGAAAAGGGTTAGGATCAGGGGGCGAGCCCCCTGGGGAGAATCGGATATACACTGGCTGGCCCTGGAACGCGACCCACACAAGGTGGGCCACTATGGCAGGTTTTAGCACCAGTGTGCAGTGGTCGCTAACCGGTCGGATACAAGTATCCTCCCACCAGCAAAAGATTTTATTTAATTTAATTTCCATTGTTGGGGTGACACCACGCTATCCGCCCCGGGTGTCATGCTAGTAGCTACGCCACCGAGTATATTACTGCCGCGGTTGGTAAGTCATGCATTGATTGTCGAACGTGATGTGGGCCGATGTGTGTGGCACACATACGTGAGGAAGTACTTGAGTTATTACTCATACTCACTTGATAGACACCTAATCAAACAATCCAAAATTTTGACTATAATTATATTGTAGCTATGAGTTAAAACATTGTTGATGGCTAAAACATAACTAATTGAAGTAATATAAGCCAAGTTGCCAAAACTGCGGGATACTTACACATGACTGTTAGGCCGCGGACTCGAAGTCAGCCGGTGCGGGGCGGCGGCGGCGGCGACGCGGGAGCGGCGGACACCCGGTCTCGAAGCCAGCGGGCAGATCGCGCGGCGCTAGAGCGGCGTAGTGTTGTACTATGATAAATTAGTGTCTGTTCGCGAACAAAATTGATGTGAATATGATGTTCCATATAAAAAATCATTGAAATAATTTGCTCTACAACGTCGGCGGGCATTTTTGAAAATACACAGCACTACGTCAATGCAGACGCGCACGCGCAGCTCGACTAGCGCGCGCCGCTCTTACGTCGCTCCTCGCGCCCGCGTCGCTCCGCTGCTTTCTAGGCCAGGTCCATTTAAATCTATGCATTTGAACGCGCCGCTCCCGCACCGCTGCCGCTTGCCGCTTGCATTACCGAAGCCAGGATAACACAAGGCAGACAAAAAGAATTTCGTACCACCCCTGATATATATCAAATGGTAGCATTTATAGCACTTTTTTGATTTGAATGATATTGAAGCCAGTGAAATTATTGAGTATAGTGAATGGACAGATTAGAATGCAGTTTTTATTAGAGAATTGGTTTAATCGGGATAATCACATATCTACGGTAGGTATGTTTGTAAAATATCTGTTCAGCCATTTAAAAGATTTACTTCCTTAGTTTTTAATGGTGATTTGGTTATAATAAAATATATTTTTATTTACACTCTACTCACAGCTCAGATAAATAAATATTATTTTTAATAATATCAATAACTTAACAACCTTCAGGAGTTTGAAATAAAATACTTTTATTAAGGTGCCGTATAATATATTGAGATATATTTATTATACATAATAGGTATTACACAAGTTTTTCTGTCTGTACTCTTGTAAGATATGAGGGTCGAGCAGTCTGTTGACGACATTGGCAACACTGCAGTCGTGTGGCACTGTCGTGACGTCACTCTGTACGTCTACCACACGTACAGGCTGCTCGCTGTACTGACACAGGCCGTAGTCTGCCGCCTCACTCGCCAGCAATGTGCTCTGGTTCAGGGTACCCTTCACCAGTACAACCTCTGATTGTAGTTTGAACTTCGGCTTGTACACTCGAGCTGCTTTTATTTTCTCATGAAATCCTTGTATAGTACATTTCAAGTAGTCGCTTGAATGACCGTAGATTCGTAGCTTTGCGATACAAAATTCCACCTTGGCGTTCCAATTTTGCATTTCTTTTAATTCCTGCCTAAAATCGTCTTTCCGTCCACTTAAGAGCCTGTACATGTGGTTTATAATGACATTTTGTAAGTCCTCGTCGTTAAGTTTGCCTAAATATTGATCCATTTGAATTTTCGATACATCAGGGCTGGTATCCAAACAGTAAACAATACCCGTGTGACCTGAAAATATACAATAATGAGCATTAAGAATGGTATGGTTCTATTAAATTTGTTAAATTTATTGTTGAATAGATGATATTAACACAATATAATACTAAAATACTAATGCACCGACTGAAAATATCTTCATGAATTAAAATGTAGTTGCCGATTGCCGATAGGTAAGTATAAAATTAATATTAAAATTACTAAGTAATCCAACCTTCTTTTTCGATTAACGATGCTAATTCTAAAGCAACGTTGACGCCGAAAGAGTAACCCAATATATAGAACTTTGTTTTCAGATTAAATGATTTCTTGATACTCTGGAAACAGAAATAATGATTATAGCAAATGATTATTATAATACGAATATAATTACACATACAGAAACGTAAGTATTGAAAGAAAGAGAATTTTAATAAGGTCCCATAATTTTGTTAAAAGCTGTCGATGTATGCGGGAAAATGCACCATGATTCAAGTTTTAAGTCGTTTTTAAAAATGTTAGTTCATCATCTCAGCTTATTGCCGTCCACTGTTGGACGTAAGCTTCCCCAAGTACCAGCGCCAACCATCCCGGACTTGGGCAACCCGCATTCATCCGCTAAATGCCATCTTTTTCAAGTCGTCGGTCCACCGTATAACCAAAAATAAAAATGTTAGTTATGTATAATTTATAATGTTTTACTTTCATAATGCGCATTGCTATTCCGGGTATGTTGTCTTCGTGAAATTCTGATCCTGTTTGGAACGTTACTGTTGGGATTTTTAGTCTGTCGCACAATGTAGACGGGAAATCTTCCTGATGTCCTCCAAAACCAGGTATCATAAAGAGATACGTCTCTGCAGAATCCATGTTTACTCCAGCCTGAAATTTGAACCGTAATCAATCCAAGTCTAATAAAACAATTTGATTACTTATGTAAATAATCGGGTATGTGTCATTTATTCATTTTATTTACTAACTTTTCCTCGTGGCTCCGCCCGTGTATTCTGCTTTTTCCGGGATAAAAAGTAGCCTGTGTTCATCAGGGATAATGTAGGATTCTAATGGTAAGAGAATTTTTCAAATCGGTTCAGTAGTTTCAGAGCCTATTCAATGCAAACAGTTAAATCTTTCCACTTTATATCTCCGGGCCAGTACGGTGAACAATGGGTGGTTGTATCGCAACCGGCGACTTCTCCCAGACACCCTTATCCTACACAGTGTCTACAGAATACATAATTATTCAGTTTACCCACCTCATCACCAATCATATTATGCTTATTACATGCTGTTGACATAACAACAACAGATTCTGCCGCTCTACATTCATCAGGGTCCACATACGAAATCAGAGCGTCCAGACCACTGTTACTCTCGATTTTCTTATAATATTTGTCACCTAGTGACATTATACTGAAAAACGCATTTTATTCTGCATGATATAAATTTACCTTATATAAAAAAGCAATAACCTATATAAAGTATTATAAGTAAGATGCGGTCAAATTTAGGCAACGTAATGTGTACGAAGTAAGTATTTCACCCCCTGTATTTCCAAATTCATTGGAGTTTTTAAGACGTAAAAAAAGTCACACTACGTAAAATGCACGGTTGAATGCGATATTTGTCGTATTAATAACTGTCTTTGAGTGTTAAGTAATCAAAATAGTTGCAAAATTATAAGGCTGTTGGATTTGCGAATCAAGTAAACAAGAGCACCTACAACTTCAAAGGGGAATACCATCGTATTCCCCGTACCGTACCATCGTATCTGCTTACATCTAAGCACTGTATAATGTAAGTTTTGCAGACACTTGTTACTTTTTTAAAATCATTCATCTACCTGCTAATTGTCATTTGTTGTAAATGTTCGAGCGAGTAGTTTTTTGGTATAATGTATTCAGCGCTTTTATTTCTTGGAGTAGAATATTATTGACGCCCAACGCTTTCAGAGTCGTATTACCATCAAAAACATCGATTTTTTTTACACCTGGACAATATTATACCGTCATTCATAAACAATCATTACAATTAACAAATCAGGATATTTTACACGACGACAGGTTAAAAATAAGTTCTTACCGAGAATTTTTGTGATTTTTTGCATAAAGTATACTGAAGTAGGTTCGTTGTTTATAGCAAAAGTAGCATCGCTTACATGTTGTATAGCTGATTCTAAAGATTTAAACATCATTGATATTTTTTCGGAACTTGTATTCATTGACCAATCTTCAATATTTTCCGTTTGCTGAAAAAAATATATGACCTTAAACGACTGAAACATAGTTCTTGTTCCAGCTGTAATATGATGAAAAACCCACCATAGTGGCTCGTTCCGGCGACCCCTGTTCCAGGGTGAGCCAGTGTATATTCAGTAGGTAACTTCAAGCCGGCATCATTCTGCCGAGGGCCCAGGGACGCAATGTCTCTTGATGGTCGACATTAGATTTAGACTGCATTGATAAACGACAAAGTGTAGAGTTGCGTACCTATACTGCGACGCAGACCGTGCGTTCGACTGATTTAGTACAACATTACATTTGATAGTGCGCTTCGTTGCTTCAGCCATAAACTAAAGGCGCAGTTTGAGAGTAAGTTTTTCGTCTTGTTCAGAATCGTATATTTAATATGAACTAGAGTATATTTTTAGAAAACCATAGTAACGACTTACTTGTTTTGGTAGTTCAATTTGAAAAACGATCGAAGGTAATCCCTTTTGTCTTCGAAGTTGACAAGTCTTTTCACGTTCAAATAAGATACGTTGATTCTTGTCATCTGATGATGTTAAAGCGATCACTACAAATGATCTAAAAATACCAAACTAATATTTTAACTTATTCTTAAAGATAAATTTTTAAATGAAATTCTTATTTTATTACCTTAGCTCTGGGCATAGTTTACGCGATACTTCATCGACATTATCGACAATATATGGATCATCAGAATGCTTTAAATCCACTTTAGTAGACATTTCTTCCACTATAGATATACCGTGAACTGGTCTCTTTGAGTTTATTCCTTTAAATAATTTACTACAACCGTCTTCATCTCGAAGGTATTCACAAGATAATGATACAGATATGCCAGATGTATTCCATAGGCTGAAAACAAAACAGAATAAAAACCGTTTAATAAAATTTCACTTAGTCATTTCCACTAAACTGAACTTGGCCTAATGGCAGATGATCAGTGTATAATGTTGATTGGAACACTGAAACAGGTTGTCCATACTTTCATCTTCATCTTGTGGTTATGGTGGCATGCGTCTGGGAACACCGCGCATATGTTGCATGCTCTGTGAGCTGTTATTCTATTACATACTTTTCCAACGTGCAATGTGACATGCATGAAGCATTGCCACTTTAGTAACATCATATAATATTGTATTGCGCTATCCCACTAGTGTGGACATAGTAACATGCGTCGATTTATTAACACAATTATTACAATTAGGTTCTCTTTATCCGGTAAGGTACCTATAGCAAAAAATTGTCTTTAGTTTCAAAGGGGTCAAAATAGGGGATAATATGTATGAAAGTCCGTCATTTTGAAGTTACATAAACAAAATTTGGTATTTCGGTTATTGACGTAAAACAAATAAATACGTGTTTCAGGAATTTTGGAAATTTTAGTTAATAAGAGATGAAAAGGGGGGAGTGAAAGTTAATGCAAAAGTGAGTTTGTTTGTTACGCTTTCACGCCTAAATCACTGAACCGATTTTGATGAATTTATCTACAGGGATAGATGGGACCCTGGAAACGGTTACAGGTTATGCCGGAAAAAGCTGTTCACGCGGGCGGAGCCGAGAGCAAAAGCTAGTCCATCATATGTTTATTATGAAAACCTGTCAGACTTCGCGGAAACTAAACTGAAACATTACATGAAAAGTAGTAGGTACAAAACATAAGTAAAGAAATAATGAAAAAGTAGCAATTCAAAAAAGGAAAATCACCAATTATAAAAAACCAGGAAATAATTTAAAATAATTAGTATTTTGTATAAATTATTTTTATTGAACAGTAAACAACATTATGGATAAGAATTTAGTAGGCTTTAATTACCATTTTAACAATACCTTTAATTGTTTGATAAAAATTAGTCGGTTAAAAGAATAATGATTTATGTAAATGATTATTACATCACAACATATTAAATGCGTAACGTTTATAGAACAATAGTTTGGCCCGCAGCTCCGCTTGCGTTATTATGTTAAATGATAAGTACCATATAGGACTGTATCCTTGATTGCTACATTATATGGCTTGTACAACTAAGATTTACCAATAAAAATATATTTCCCCAGGCGTGCGAATCAAAACCGCAGCCGGGATAGAAAATATATCCAGATCATAAATCATTTTAATTAGTCTGCAATAGTTTCATTTGAATAGCTCATAATAATTAATTAGTACAATTACATAACATTTTCCTGCATGAAAATATTTTCCCATGCGCAAATACTCACTATTATTACATTAGGCCGGTGATTTTCCAATTTGAAACATAAATAAATTATAGTAGAATCAAACCCATTGTAAAAGGAAGAGAATACAACAAAATTGATAGGAAAAATAAATTAACGGCGATCTGAGGTCGGGAAGTGGGAAGGGGGGGGCTTTTAAGGGTAAAAAACGGTTTATCTCGATTTCCGGAAAAACTACAAGTCCTATGGAAAAAAGTTAAATCGCAAAGTTGTAGGTAATAAAAAGATCTACAACTTTTGTATACACACTCTCTTCACATAACCTCAAAATTTATGTTAAAAATTCAAAAAACCAAGTTTTTAGTTTTTTATTTTTATCTTTTAGAAAACATAATTTTTTTTCACGAAATTTCGTGAAAACTTACCTTTTTATATCCCAAATACACTGTAATTTTTTTGATCTAAAATATTCATTGTTTCACCTTATTTTGACTTAATATCGAAAAAGCAGCCTAATTTTCAAACGAAAAATCTCACGTCAAAATATCAGCTTTTTTAAAAAAATCTGTTGGTTTCTTGTTCATTGAATTCTCTACTTTCTGATGGTGTAAAAAAATATATACATTACTATGGTAAATGTGCTCAGAAAATGCAAAGAAACGAACTACTAAATAACAAGTAGTAAGGCCCAGACCCACCTAGCCCCTTCCCCACTTCTTTATGATGGGCTAAAATTTTCCGTAGATCACTCAGGTATATAATATGTATTAAAATAACAATAAAGAGGCATCTACGCATATAATTTAAAGAAGATTCTACAACTTTCTCAAAATATTGTAGATATGTCTTATTAAATATTAACTTATAACTTTACATTTTCTGAGCACATTTACCATAGTAATGTATATATTTTTTTACACCATCAGAAAGTAGAGAATTCAATGAACAAGAAACCAACAGACTTTTTTAAAAAAGCTGATATTTTGACGTGAGATTTTTCGTTTGAAAATTAGGCTGGTTTTTCGATATTATGTCAAAATAAGGTGAAACAATGAATATTTTAGATCAAAAAAATTACAGTGTATTTGGGATATAAAAAGGTAAGTTTTCACTAAATTTCGTGAAAAAAAATGATTTATTATAATAGATAAAAATAAAAACAAAAAACTTGGTTATTTGAATTTTTCACATATATTTTGAGGTTATGTGAAGAGAGTGTGTATACAAAAGTTGTAGATCTTTTTATTACCTACAACTTTGCGATTTAACTTTTTTCCATAGGACTTATAGTTTTTCCGGAAATCGAGATAAACCGTTTTTTACCCTTAAAAGCCCCCCCCTTCCCACTTCCCGACCTCAGATCGCCGTTAATTTATTTTTCCTATGAATTTTGTTGTATTCTCTTCCTTTTACAATGGGTTTGATTCTACTATAAATTTGTTTCTATTTTTACCATTTTCAACCGGATAATCACCAGTCTACATTGGAAAAGTGGGTTTAAAAATAATTACGAAATTTATATTTTACGTGAACCCCCCTAGTTTCAGAAACATTAGAACCATTAATAAATATCCTAAATTGCAATTACCCTTATCCTATTTAATTTACAAAGTGGGATGTATTTTCTAAATTTACAAATATTAAGTTTGTTTAAAATGATCTTGTAAATACCTATACAAATAATTAAACTCCTTGATGATGTAAAGAGTTTCATGCTCACAGGGTCCGAAAATAACACGAAGTATCCACGGATACTCTAGGGGGTTCAAATGTAATAGTGAGTATTCGCAGACCCCGGTCAGTCCGGTAGAAGGACTCCGACCAAACATTTGTCTCAGTGCGGGAATCGAACACGCGGTCTGACGCTTTACAGCTGGCTACTTGCCCACCGTAATAATGTTATATAATAAATGTATATAATAGATATGTATATTGGTCTAGTTAAAGGTAACTGATAAGAATGCACATATATTATGAAAATAAATAGAATCACATTAGTTGTTGACCAGAGCCTAATATAATTATAATTCAAGCCGAATTAAATTCAGCCATTATTTAATTGTAACAAACATTTCATTGTTGGAGTAATATGGAGTGTACTTCTGAGTTTTGTGATGTGTGATTTGTTTTGTTTATCACATCAATAGATTGACAAATTACGATGACAAAAATAAAATTTATTTTTTCACAATATCTAATATAATATGCATAGGTCCTTAAATTAGATTATATGCTACCTACTGACCATCATAGTCCACATTACTATCGGAGTCTTCACTATCACTGGCTTCAACCTCTTCGCTACAAAGACATTTAGGCATCCGCAGCATACCTCTAACAATGTCGTTATATATCTCCTTGTTTCTTAGGTTTTTCCTTATGGCTGGTTATGATAGGATCGGATGGTGAATCTGTGTTATTGTTTGTTTTGGATGTTTTACGGGCGTGTATTCGCAATTTCTTGTAACTTTTGTGACTTGCTGCAATCACGTCTTCTGACAATTCACCTACAGGCAATGCTAAAATCTTAATTATATCAGCACCGTGGATTAACAGTTTATGTAAGCTTGCACTCATTTTGTGCCATCCATACAGATTGATCGCAATTTCCGCTGTGGCGATGCAATATATCTTAAATTTGTCTTCATTTATGCAATGACAGACAAAATATTTGCGAATCGTCAAATTAATTCTTTAGATAGACAACCAGTACAACTGGGAAACCAGTACTCAGATATAATACATCATCAGCTGACTCTTGGCTACTAAGTTATTTATTTGCAAGTACTAGTTGTTAGCAAGATAAGAACAACCTAAAATATTATGCCTGATTTACACCGGGACAGTGGGATGCCCCCACACACATCGACCATACCGTCCATCAAGATGTATTTTTAACACGCTTTTATTAGCTTCAGACGTATGTATGTTGGTATGTTGGTATGTTTGTCTGTAACTTGTCTTTGACGTGATTTTGACCTACTTCAAAACGTCGGATAAAATCTTGACAGCGCGATGTAAATGTCCAGTGGCGCCATCTCATGATATTTTCTTGTCAACTTGTAGCTTAAATGCAATAAAGGTGGCGCTGGTTGTATTGTTGTGTTATTTTGATACGAGTTTAGAACAAAATAAATAAATATTGTAAAAATTAAAACGTCCTTAA
The DNA here is from genome assembly GCA_949126905.1 of Amorpha juglandis. Classification (NCBI taxonomy): domain Eukaryota; kingdom Metazoa; phylum Arthropoda; class Insecta; order Lepidoptera; family Sphingidae; genus Amorpha; species Amorpha juglandis. The sequence goes on from OX421383.1 coordinate 3,544,173, forward strand.
ATATTTCATTGAATAATTGTTATAAATTACAAATTTATTACCTATAACTGTTATTGAAATTACTTCAGTAGTAAGGGATGTTCGCAAAACACTTTTTTTAACACGCTTTTTTATATTATTTACAATTAGTGGCAGCAATATAATAGAACATTGGATTATAGTCTACATGACACATTAAAATAAAACAAGAAAAAAATTAAGAGATGGCGCCACTGGCACATATACATCGCGATGTCAAGATTCTCCAGCGAATCATTACCTCCGACGCTTTGTATGAGCTATGGGCACTGTATACTGTATTTTAACTCAGCTGAATTTTAGAAATAAATGCCTACAGCCGCGCGGTACGTAAACATGCGATAGGGCTGCCCGCCTCCAGCATTTTAATTACATTTGCCTACTTTGTGATTCCATTTAGTTTTGTGATTATAAAATACTTTTTTATGGATTCAGTTAGAGCATTACACCCATTCTAAATAACGACAACAACTAAGTAATAAAAAGTACCTTTTAAGTTGCCAATATTAATAAAACTGCGCAGCTGCGTACATTGTTTTGTCGCTTTATTATCCTAGCCTGTAAAAACTCGACTGTCGGTATCATGCATACCGAACTTTCTAAGAAATTTGTTATTTTGTTTACTTATTGGGATGCTTGCACGTGTAGACTGTTGTTGACCATAACTAATAAGTAGGAGTCATGGATTATCTATACGTTATCATATTCTTACCTCCTCAATATCGTAAGATATTAACAAAATAAGTTAAAAATACAACAAAATTACTGGTGCAGCAGAAGACAAAAGTCAGACAAAAATAACAGACTATACGCAATAGCGTTCAAATAAAATTGTTTTTTATGTACATAACTACTAACACTATTCTGAAATAAACTTATAATTCAGATTTATCTTCTCTCCATTTAACGAAAACTCTCTATAACGACATAAAATGCACAATCCCTTCAGTGTCGTTCTATAGAGTTTACACTGTATATAAAAGAGACATAAATAGGTATTCATACTTGTCTTAAGTGCCTGATTATGTATATACGTGGCTTATATGTGCGTATCATGTATAAGGTGTCTCTTAGAATCGCGATATCTCAGGAATGGTAACTCTTAGGAAAAAAATCATGAAGACCATTTTTGTAGAGTATTTTAAGATTTACAACTTTGGTTTGAGGTTTTTTTTGATAAAACTTACCGTTTTCGAGAAAAATCCAAAAAGCCTCAAATTTTGACCTTTGACCCCGAATAACTTTTGAAGCACACATGGGATCGATGGGGATTTTTAAAACTTTATTTGTAATGGTAAACCCCAGCTCCCCACCAATATTTGGCTCTGTGGGAATTTTTGTTATTTAAAATGTCTATATTGACGGGACTATAAATATCTAAATAATCCTATTCGTCATATTAAATATGTACTTGGTCTTATTTTTTGTGATTTTCTTTTTTAAAAACAATACACCGTCCGTTCGTGACTGCGGCACAGTCGCGACTGTCAGCCTGCCGCGCGCGTGCCTTCATCGAGGCGCGTAGGTATAGCTCGCGTTTCATCCATTTGTATGAAGACAAAATACTGATACTATACCTTTACTGTGCTATGGGTGTTGTCCGATTGATCGGGTACAGTTTTGCAAATGGCTTGTTAAACAAGCCATTCGTAAAACTTGTTTCTTTCCTACCTCCTTCGTGACATTTTAACGTTTCAGCGAATTTTCCAATCACAAAGATGCGAAAGAAGTTTCACTTCAAAAAATGGTAAAAAAAATTAAAATACACCTTTTTATAGAAAATCCAACTAAAAAATTAAAAATAAATAATAGTTTAAAAAAACTAAAAAACACGATTTTACATAAAATCCAACTAAAAAATAAAAAATAAATTTTAATGAATTCGAATTAGGAATAGTGTACAAAATTTAAAAATATATATAAATTAAGAATAGTGTAAATAAGAAAAAATATGTATTTTATTGTAAAAAAAGCGTGGGGTGCATGGTGTCAATAGTTATAAAAATATTTTATTGATAGATATGAGTAGAAGGATCATCATTTTGATAATGTCTTAAAAAGCACCCCACGTTTTTTTACAATAAAATACATATTTTTTCCTATTTACACTATTCTTAATTTATATATATTTTTAAATTTTGTACACTATTCCTAATTCGAATTCATTAAAATTTATTTTTTATTTTTTAGTTGGATTTTATGTAAAAGCGTGTTTTTTAGTTTTTTTTTGTAGTTGTTCGTCGTGTTAACCTCATCCATAAATTTAATTATAACGACAAAACCCTCATTTTCTCCGAAAAGATCACAGAAACGTTACGAAAGCAAGTTCGTCCCCATCAGGCCTATTTAAAGCTTGATGTTATTATTATTATTATGATCACCACAGGGGATGTTCAAGATTGGACGAAGTGAAACCGGCAAGTAATAAGTTACGGTAGGCAGTTGCTTAACTGTGCCCCTGGCATTGCCCATGTCCATGAGCGGCGGTGACCGCTTACCATCATGCGGGCTGCTTGCTCGTCTGCCTATCAAGACAATAAAGAATAGAGTAGGAACCCGAATCTTAGAAATACGCTTGAATTCGTCAGGCAGAAGAAGAAAGTTTTACTTAGGTAATAACGGAATACGGCGATATTCTTCTTAAAAAAAATCCACTTCCATACTTTCATAGCTTCGCTTCAATTTAGGTAATTATGGATTCGATTGCGTCATCACTAGGCCTATAAAAGACAGTACATCAGTACTTTACATCAAATCGTCTGCAAAAATGGCACCAACTCCGCAAGAGTTGTTTGAGAATAGTTCACGTCAGCATGGTCTGTCCGGAGACGAGGTCGTCATCAGTGGCATGGCCGGGCTGTTCCCGAAATCTGACAACGTTGTTCAGTTTATGGAAAATTTATATAACCATGTAAGTATTTTAACAGTTCATATATTATTACGATCGCAGTAAATAGTCTAAGCATGGTACGAGGGTCATGCCAAAATAAATTAGATTCTCTAAAATTATAAAATCGATTCTTGATTACAGGTATAGATATTTTTAAATGTTCACCATGGGCACGGTTACACTTTACCATTCGGATAAATCACTTGGAAAATACAAATGACCGCTCTTCTTTAGACTTCCCAGAAATCTTGAATTGCTGGTGGGAGGATACTTGTATCCGACCGGCTGGTGGGAGGATACTCGTATCCGACCGGATAGCAACCACCGTACACTGGGGCTAAAACCTGCCATAGTGGCCCACCTTGTGTGGGTCGCGTTCCAGGGTCAGCCAGTGTATATCCGATTCTCCCCAGGGGGCTTGCCCCCTGATCCTAACCCTTATCCCATCCTTTTTTCCTTCCCCTTTCCTTTGGCCCTGGGATGCGATATCGCAGGGTCTTAATATGGTAGGCAACGCGCCCATGATTCTTCTGATGGTGGGCGTACATGAGCGGTGAAGATCACTTACCATCAGGTGACCCACTTGCTCGTTTGCCGGCCTACGCCATAAAAAAAAAATCAATATTTTAAGAAGAAATCTCAAAGATTTCTTCCTTGCTAACAAATCGCTTGCCCTTTAAATTTTAGGAAGAGGTAAAAATCAGGGGAATATAGCGGGAGATAGAAACGTTTTTTTGAATGAACATGGTCCATTGTTCTGGTAAAAGTTTGCAGAGCATTGTTGTCGTGGTTGCCAGAGGGGGTGCAGGATTCCTGACTTCGGCCTTTTTTACATCAAGCTGACTTCACTCCTCTCTCCTTCAATCCTCTAGCAATACAATAGCAACGGTAAAAAAACTAATGGGTGTTCCATTATAAAACTTCTTATCAATTAACTTGCTTTTACCACGGTGTATAACTTGCCACTATCAAAGAAATGAGTAGAGTATCTAATTTCCTTTTGCATGACCCTAGTATGATACTTAAAAGCATTAAGCAGCATTAGCTATAGTAAATAACAAATAATCAAACAATCGCAACTATATCAATTTGAAACAGTGTATAAATAATCCAAGTCATTATGTAAAGCTCATTAATATATTGTAAAAAACATAATTATCATATTATTTTGACAAAGGAGATGTTCCAGGAATGTACTGTGTATGTATATGTATGTAGCTTGACCCAAGTAATTATACATTTTATGGAAATTAATTATATGCTACAATTATATATTGTACATGCTTGATATAATTTATGTTAATATGCTTTGTTTTTCTAAATTGCGACACCATAGACGGAGGCGGAATAATATCCCTTCACATTCAAAAAAATCTCGAAATTTCTGTGTTGAAAAGTATTGATATGATAAAATAATGTAATAGTAATTTAATGTACTTTATCATTTATTATTAGAATAAAAATGAAATAGCTGAAGTAATCCACAATGTGCATAATTATTTAAAATTATGACATTTCTGGATCATGAAGCCTCAGGATAAGCAGAATTGGTTTGAGATAAAGTGTTGTTGGTCATATGGATACATCCGATAATATCTTTAATCGTGAATAAAAACTTGATCATATAGCTCGACCCGAAGAATTTCCCTCATAGCACTGTATGCCTCAGGCTAAAGCAGAGCCATTGAATTGAACTGCTTTTTTCGAGGCTGCCTCTACCAGACCCAGATTAACAATTATATTATTTAGGTGGATATGGTCGAACCCACCAGTTCCTCATTCAAACATCCGGAATTACCAAACTTCATTGGAAAAATAAACGGTTTCAATAAGTTTGACGGGCAATTTTTTAAAACACCACACGGCCAATCAAATTTTTTGGTTGGAATGGGCAGAAAATTGTTGGAACAAACTTATGGTGCTATTTTTGATGCAGGTTTGTAAATTTCTATAAGTACTGGCTTTCGGTTACCTACAGTTTAAATATTTTTTTTGTTGTGGCACGGCAAGTGACTAACATTGCACCTGATTTTAAGTACAGTGCACTCCAAAAACAATATCTGTGATAATAGTGTCATTTCTGTTGTCACTCGTCGTTTTTTATTGGTATGCAAAGGCACATGAACTGCGGAGCTGTGCTCACTTAATGGAAAGTGGTTACAGTTGCCTGTGGACATCAGTAACGCCAGGAGTACAGTCTAGCCGTTGCCTACCGAAAAATATCATTTTATTACCTAGTTTGAAGAAGGACATGCCACAACTGAGGACATACCGCACAGGGAAATCCATTCCAGTGTCAGTCGTACTGTACTGTAGGTGTGCAGTTCCATGCAGAATATATGAACTTTACTCCGGTGAGGAGCTGTGCGGTAGTAAAGAGGGGATGATGGGATCATCTGAAACAATTCCTCCGTGTACTCCTCTTGGTATTGACGCTAGAGCACGCAGCGAGATCCATTATCCTTATTTTATAACACTTGCTCATCTGTCAGCCTCTACTGCAAAAACACACACAGGACACTTCAGATTGACTTTGAACTAAACCTAAGTTAATATTTTACTTTTAGTTTAGTTGGCGACAACATAATTTTGCGTTTATGTTGGGTGCTTTTAGTTCACCGCGTAACAGAGTTATTAAAACACGGTATATTTTATTGTGAATTGAAATGTAGTTCAAAATTTTTTAAATCATTTCAGGTATAAATCCGATATCGCTAGCTGGTGGGAGGGTTGGTGTTTTTATTGGTTCTTCATTTGCAGATCAGGCTATGCTTAATCTGTTTGACATGAAGGTTTCAGTCAATCAAAGTTATTTGTTGACGGGGTAAGTTTTGACGTGGAATGCTTGTTTTTAACCAATCACAAAACGAAGAAGTTTCTCAATTCTTTATTTTTATGTACCTATGTTTATGTACATAAAAAAAAAAAAAAAAAAATGTTTATGTATAACTCGACTAACGTGTACTGAATTGAATGATTCATTTTGTATTCGATAGATACTACGCTCTAAATATATACGAAATTTTATTCAAACCTGTTCAGCAGTTGAGGTGTGATTTATTTACAAACATACAAAATTTCACATTTATATTACATAATGTTGAGCCCTTCCCCCGTCCTCCCTGTTTCAAGTGGAATTTCACAAAAATTTGAAATTGAATTTTTGTGTTTCATTATTTTCAATATGCAAACACTGTACCTATTCAATTTTATAGTTGTATTCCATTCCATAAAAACATCATACAATGTGAGTGATAGAGCCGCGCTGTTGACATTTTTTTCTGCAGCACGAAAGGACCGGCTCTACCAGGTCGTTATCATTGTCTCACAGAAAAGCGACAAAGAATAGCGACTTGCTGCTGCTTTTCGTACGGTGGGTGAGATATCCGGAGGCTCAAATCCCCCTTCCGTTCCCAATCCCTTAATTAGGTCAGCAACGCGCCCATTATTCAGCTGGTATTGCGGGCGTACATGACTTGCTCGTTTACCGGCCTGTGCCATAAAAAAGTCAAACATCCTTTTTAACCCCCTAAAATTAAATTTACTTAAAAACCTTCCTTAGTGGTTACCGACATTACACAAACTATTATCTGACTAAATTTCATGATGCTAGGTAGCTATAGCAGTTTTGAGATTAGGGTAAGCAGGGGGAATGGCGTTCACTTAAGGAAAAACACACTATATTTTTTAATTATAAGTTTAATTTTAAAATTTAAAACATTAACATAAACTTTAACTATTAATTAATCATCTTTTTAAAAGAAATCGTATTTAACTTAAAATCATTAGCAGTAGTAAACATTTAAAAAAAAAGAAGGTTTGAGCGTCATTACCCCTGTCATTGGGGTAATGCCGCTCAGGCGAAGGAGTAATGACGCCCAAACCTGTTTCTTTGCAATATAACAAGTTAGATCCATTATCATTAGCAAATAAGCATAAGATCAAAGTATACAATTAAAATACAGTCTATAATCATAAAATTGCATCAAATATTTGTATTTATACCTGAGATCAGATTTTTTAAAGGTAAACAAAGCCAAAAAGAGAAATAGAAATGATAAGATTTTATCGTTAAGCACATAAATCACAGATGTATCCTTCTGCCGAATCCCATCCAGATCATGTTGCATGAGACCACAGCCCACATGTTGTACAACGATACCACATCTCGTTATTTTTTCGAAATTCCTCGCAAATAATGCATTTTTCATAATTTTCATCGCCCACATTCATTTCGTCGTCACTGTCGTCGTCACAAATGTTTTCTTGCTCTTCAACTTTCTTTGAATATTTTTCTCTTGTAAGATTTTTTCATATTTTTATTTCATTCTTTGGCTTTATTTCTTTATTCTTTGCAGTCTTATTAAGTTTGGCAATCTTTTTATTTTCTTTTTCTTGTAAAATATTTATCATAGTGGCTGCAGATTAAAGGTTTTCTTCGTTCCCAGCCGCTTTAGCGGTTGTTCTTTGGCGATTTCTGTGCATGTCTATAACAATAAAAAAAGAAGTCACTAAGGGGTAATGGCGCTCATGTGAGCGGGATAACCCCAAACGGTCGTTTTGAATTTAACTTTAAATTAAACAAACATTGAAAAGCAATTGTTGAAAATTGAATAATTCATCACAAAATAGAATGATTAAATACCTAGGAAAGCTATGTTAACAATTTAATAAATATCAAAATTCTGAACTTACCGAAAAAAAGATCTCGACGAAAATTAGTTCAACGCAGCCGCATACAAACAAATGCACTTCACAGTCACATGCTACCAGCCGACTGCCCCTGCGCGTTGCTATGTGTTAGAGGCACTTCACCTCCCGCGTTCTACGTATGGTGGCATATTGTTATGCACTATCTTCATAGACTTATAGAGGTGCGCGGCATTACCCAATGAGCGCCATTCCCCCTGCTTACCCTACGTGTTTATTCAGTTAATGAGTGAGTGGTATCACTTGTTTATTTAGATTATTGCTCCGTTGCCGTGAGTCATAGTGTGAAGCTATAAAGTTATTAACCATCATAATCACTTAACAAAATTTGTTTACATTTATGTTTTGTTTTTTTTACATAAAATAATTATTCCAAATTATTTGTCATCGCTAAAAAAATACATAAAGTCAACCAAACACCATTTATTATATGCAAAATATTTTATTACAAACTTAAAAGTGCATTTTTTTATCGGTTACCCTTTTTCTAGGGTACGCTACAATAATACGACAAACTTTATTCCGACAGGCACAAATACGAATTTCAAAATACCGATATTCATAATTCCGAATGTTTAAAAATTCCTAATATAACAACTCCGATTTATCAACCATCCTATTTTTATAATTCCTAAATTTCAATATTCCTAACGTTTATAATTACTATTTTCAAAATACAAAGTTTCAATAGATCGTATAACAAAAAACTCGACTAAATGATAATTTGAAATATGTATCATAAATACCAATTTAACAACAGAGGGCATCTGGCGCTCGGCGGGCGCTGCCGCGGCACGCTCGCTGCGCTCGCTCGCCTTCGCGCTTTATGGTCACAGTTCTAACCTAACCCAAATGATTCACCAACAATAGAGGAGTTTATTCGAAGTATAGAAAATCAGAATGTCGTTTTTCGGATCGAGAACCCATCGATCATTTGATTCTTCGAACTTATAAAAATCGGAAAACAAACAAATCGCATTCGTAAATTTTAATAATAGACATTATAATTCTAAGGTATTGTGATATTCGGACTTATGAAAATCGCAACATCGAAATTCGGATTAAAATATTTCGGTGCGGCGAGTATTTGGGTGCTCCTCTTTTTCTAATAGTTTTTAGAAACATTTTCCTTAAAATGTTGTTATAATCCATTCAGATTACCTCGATTCCTACATTTATTATAACTTTGTCAGTATTACGACACTCCACTGCAAATGAATCATGTGAATAATTACCATTAAAGTAGACTTCTGATGATCGCGTTATTGGCGCCCGCGTATGTGCAGCATTATTACACACTATGTGAATATAAAGAAGACCACTCGATGGTAGCGTCACTAAGACACGGCGTCACTGGTTGCTTAGCTGAAATGTAATAGGGTGTTGACAGAAGGGAGACTTAGATAGTGATGAACTCTTATGCTTGACGCGAACATCGCTATCGGAGGATAAACAGCGCGATTAGGGAACGACGCGACGTAACGGAAGTTTTAAGCCTCTGGCAATATCACCGTACGAAACGTGACGTACTACGAGTACATACGTAATTATTTTGGGTTTTCAGGGCCAGTAAAACCATGTTAGCAAACCGCATATCGTATTGGATTGATGGCAAGGCGGCGTCTTACACCATAGATCAAAACTGTGCGAGTTTCACAGTATGCCTCGAACATGCTTACTGGAGCATCAGAAATGGTCTGTGCGACGCTGCTATCATTGGAGGCTGCAATCACTGTATACACCCCATGTTATCGATGAACTTCAACCGGTATGATTCGAATTTCGTTGCGTGGTCATCTTACTTGCCTTCATTCATCACATACAAAGTATTGTCAACGCCTTCAGGTTTGGATCATCTATTTTAAGTTATGATGATACAATGGTTGACCAATCATGAATAGTATCTAGTTGTTTTTTTATCCAAACACGTGATTGCACTACACTTGATGGTAAACGCAATGCAGTCCAAAAACGAGTGACCACCGAGAAACAATGAGTTTATCGGTTGTCACCAGAATGATGCCGACCTGTATAAATGCTTTTTCACACTCCGACGTGGGTTTTATACATTTTTGTTACCTCTAAATGTGAACCATTTTTGATATTTATTTTTGTGTTCGATAGGGTTTACTCTGGAGCTATTATAAATTTGGTTAAAATATATTGATGGTGTATGAGGGGAAAATGGGAACCTCCTCAACGGGACACAACATAAAATAATTAAAGATTCACTTGTATTTATTATTAACAGAGCTGGTGTTCTCAACTCGGACGGTAAAACGAAATGTTTTGACAAGAACGGAGATGGATTTGTCAGATCTGAAGCATGTGGGACATTTTTTCTGCAAAAAGCAAAAGATGCTAAAAGGTATGTCGATATGTACATTATCCAGCATAAACATAATATATAGCATATTGAGCTTGATAAAATGCTAGTTAATTTTTATTATGTCCAAACTTCTAAACATACATTTCATGTTCATACATTACGTGTTCGTTTATTTCATTTAACTAAAAAATATATGTTGTATGTTTGTCACTGACGATAATTTTGGTTTCTTTCGAAATACCTAGCTATTATATCTATTTCCTGAGATCAGACCATGGCAATATTTTTACAATAATTAGGTGCGTGGTTAATCAAAGGTTTTATCTTTATTTTTTTATCCTAGCTCAGGAAAGTGACTGCACTGAACCTGATGGTAAGTATAGTTGTATAAGTATACCATTGTGCCGGAAATTTCACGAGATATGTTACCTGACATCGGTTCGTACATAATGGATATTAGACCGAATATAGATAATCGGATAGTTAGACATTTAACTGTTTCAAAAAGTTCATTTTTAAGCATAGAAAAAGGCAGCTATTTCGAAATAAGTAATCCAATATTATACAATAGATTTAAAGATATTATGAACTAAGGACGACGATTTGACGTTTCATAAACATGTTTAATGGTTCAAAAGTATTTAAGAAACATTGTGTATGTTGGCCTACGTGTATGAAGCCTATAACAATTATGAATATCGAAGATTCGATGCAGACACGATTGGCATACGGTAGATTTTTTAGTAGGACGAGATAGTAGAAATACCAGTTATTCATAATACTTATGTACCTATTTTATAGGTTTTGACAATTTTGGATAGGTAAGTCGGTGGATGTGGTATTGTATGGACTCTCTAGTATATATAAACTACTTTCTTCCTAATGATTTGTTACTCTCTTCTTTCTTCCTTATAATGAAATATTGTCTCAGGATATACTGCGAGGTTTATTATGCAAAGGAGAAATTCTTTACGGGTCCCTACTTTGATTGCTCGCTTGTACGTAAATCAGATGACTTGGAAAAATTCTTGCAAGAATTTTATGATGAAATCGACGTGTCGCCTGAGATGGTAGAATACATAGAAGCTAATGCCCCTGGCAAGTATCACTCAATACTCATTCATAATATTTCTTTCCCCTGAGTGCACATGATTGTATCTTGCATCCCTATAAAAGTTTAAAACTTCATTGTAGCGTTGATTTTAAATAGAACAATACCGGTTACGTCATACTATCCTATTATTGATATAACTATTTACTGTTATTAGTAATATGATAATTTGATGCAAATATGCAATAACATTTCAAACTACATCAAGTAAAAATTGAGATATTGTTTTTATTTTCATCATCATTATCATCATCAGCCACAAGACGTCCACTGCTGAACATAGGCCTCTCCCAAAGATTTCCAGACCGACCTGTTGGAAGCGGCCTGCATCCAGCGACTTCCTGCGACCTTTACTTAAAACTTTATTAACTAAAAAAACTTTAAAACTTAAAAAACTTAACTTTAAAACTTTATAAACTTTTTTTTACTTTTTTATTTTACTTAAATATAAATGTGTTTGTTTGGAGTAAATTTGGATGTTTTTTTAATGAATCACGCTATAACAGCTTAATGGAATTGTATGAAATTTGTACATAACATGTTGACGTTGATGACTAGATTAGAAAAATGGGTATTTATTTAATGTTCCAGTCGAATAATTTTAATGTTCTATTTAAAGATGGGTGGGACTTAACCGCAGGCAGAGTCGCAAACTCAGCCGTCAAGGCGTGATTTATTAACCAACACCCAAATTCATAAACTAATATTCACCCATATTTTAACATTTAAAATATAAGCAGGAAATGCAGTAGGATAGGATGTAGAAAGACACGAATATGTACATGATTATCTATTTATTACGTTGACAGGCATTGCAGAAGCTGATGGTAATGAACTAGAAGCGATTGCTAATCTTTTTGCTAAAAACAAACCTGTAAAAGTAGGATGTGTAAAATCAAATATGGGCCACGGAGAAGCGGCTTCGGGATTCTGTTCTTTGGCTAAAGTGAGTACTGAGTAATGAGTATGCGCTTAATAGTATATTAGTCGTTATTGGTATGCGGGAGGCCGTCTGGGTAAGTACTATCATTTTGTCTATTTCTACCGCTAATTAGCAACGTTTAAGCACTGTTGTATTTCGGTTTGAAGGATATTGAAGCCGGTGAAGCTAGTGGGCATTATAAGACTCGACATCTTATTTCCCACAGTGATGAATTCAATTCAGTGCCACTCAGTAATTTATAAATTAACGTTGTGGGTGGTGATGCTTCTGTTTATGGACAGGCGTTTACAATCAGGCGAGTGACTTACTCGCCTTACCATCAAGGCGGATGAAAAATGCTGCTAAACGTAGGTAAAAATTAAAACATGTATTATTATCTGTTTGCAGATTTGCTTAGCCAATCAAACTGGCAAACTACCGGCCAATCTTCATTACTATGAGCCTCAAAATAACATTGCGGCTGTGAGAGACGGTCGAATACAGATTGTGACTGAAAACATTCGTTTCAACAGAGGCTACGTCGGACTAAACACGTTTAGTTTCAGTGGTGTAAATGTACATGTTCTGCTCAAAAGCCATTATAAAATAAAGGTATGGCAACAATGATATTTGCTGGCAGAAGGATATATAAGGACTGTATAACGACCACCGTACACACAATAAAATAAATAAGTACATTCAATATATCACAGACATACTACATAGTCTAGATCCCAGTGAGTTTTAACTCACAATTTTATTTCAATTCATTACAACCAGCTTCTTTCGCCATAGCGGCACACCTGACGAAGAACTCGTTAAAGTGAGACTCTTTCTGATGAGTTGCGTTCCGGAGTCAGCCCGTGTATTTCCAGTTAGTTTAGGCCGGCATCATTCCGGCGACCAAGTATATCACAATATTAATTTCATTCATTGGCTTAATATTTTAGGACATAGATAGATACAAAGGTTCAATACCTCGGTTGGTACTCGCTTCGGCTAGAACTGAGAGTTGCCTAAACAAACTACTAAATCACTTGAAAAATAAGCCGATAGATCCAGAGGAGATTGCGCTCTTACACAATTTCTACAACATTGATATACCCGGGCACACTACAAGAGGCTATGTCATACTCGGTAAGTTAGAACGGGATTTACAATGTTTAACTCGTGATGTACATTGTACATCCAAAGTGAATCATGCAGAGTGAAATAATCCACGATAGTCATCCAATATCATACTTGTTGACATATTTACATCCAGTTCCTAGGTTCCAATTCACTCACACTGACATTATTCCGTCATACGTTAATAACATTGAAGTGAACGATTCGTTTGGTTAAATTTTTCACGTTGCCTTCATTCCAGATTAATGATTGGTTCATAAAACCGCTTCAAAAACACTAAAAAGCTAAATTAACCATTTTTGAGTCGGTGCCATTGGTGAATATTAATAGTAAATTATTGGTAAAAAGCACCGACACAAAATTGGTTATTTATATTTTTGGTCTTTTCTGAGTCGGTTTCATTTTGTTAAAAGGTCCTTACTTTAATATTATTCAAATCGGTGTATAAACGAAGCAATCCTATAACTCAGATTTAAAGTCTTTAAAAATGAAATTTCTTTTTACAATTAAAATGAGACCTTAAACTTACTTTAAAAAATATATACGTGTCTAATTCAGAATTTCCTTTTTTTTATTCGTTAGGTTCAAAAGATTTGATGTTAGAATGTAAGAATAAGCAATAGGCGCCCCAGGTATTGTTTGTTATATCAGTCGGCCTCAAAAAAAGAAAATAACATGGCGATTCACAGAAAAATAAAATGGCGGCTACTTTTTTTTAATTTTTGCGTCGGATCTATGATATGTATGATTGACTATATTCATTTAATATCTGAGGGCATTAGGTATGTAACGAGTACATCCGCGGCAGCCTTGGTGTCTGCGATGTGGCAGACAAACTCCAAGAATGTCGCTTGAGGTGGTTTGGTCATGTCATTCATGGTCATTATGAGGGAATCGTAGGAGTACCTACGTCGGTCACAGATGCCTGAGCCAGATCGTACTAAGGGTACGATCCCGTGGACGGCCCAAAAAGCGTTGGCTTGGCGTACCTATTGGAGGGAGACATGAGAGCTGATGGTCTCACTACAGAGGATGCTCAAGATCAGGCGAAGTGGAGGCGTTTAAGTAAGAAGGTGAAGCCTGGCACTAAGCCGGGATAACGCCAGACAGAAAGAAAGAAAAAAGATCTGGGGACATTATGGTCACAAATTACAATAAAATATCACCATGTTATATACTAAGGATAGTGCACCTTTCAATTGGTGTACTGGTTTTGTTTCGATTCGGTTTAATTATTTCAGGAAATATTCTCTACATATGAACAAATATTTTCTATTTAATCAGTAAGGTTAATATACTATTAATTACTAAAATATATGCTTTTTCAGATATCAACAAGAACAACGAAACTATCAAGTTATCAGAAAGCTCTCAGCTATATCCTGGAGTGAGGAGACCAGTATGGTTTATGTACAGCGGTATGGGCTCGCAGTGGCCGGCCATGGGAGCTGCATTAATGTCTATACCTGTGTTCGCTGCTGCTATTGAGAGGTAAACTTTCATTTACGTCGGTCTGGTGGTTGCGTACTTGGCTGAGAAACTGGCGAGGTCTTGGGTTTAAGCCCGAAGTCCGACAATCACAATAGATGACTTGTTTTTTTTTAATTATTTTAATCAACAAGTTACGTTACCCAAAACCTATTGCAAAAAGAAAAGATCATTAATCCGTCCACAAAATAATAAATTAGAAGTAATTCAAATCTGATGGAGGGGGCACTTTAAATAACAGACGACGCCAACTTTGACATGTCCCCACTACGCGCCCATAATTGCTCATACCAAATTTGCTCATACCAATATTTAAAATCATAATTGCGGGTTAATTTTTTAACCGATTTTGATTGTGTTTTAACAAAAAGGTTTCTTTTTCGTATTATTCTCAGTTGAATATAAAATCAATACCAGAGGCGTCTCTAGCCCATGTAGCGCCCGTGTGCAATCATCACCCTAGCGCGATCTTTAAATAGAACGTATAACACGGGCGCAGGTGGATTGGAAATGGCCGGCCAGCGTGTGAGTGGAGCTCGGCCGGCGCCCCCTAGAACGTTGCGCCCGTGTGCACCGCACACACACCACACCATGTAAAGACGCCTTTGATCAATACATAGTATAAAACAAAGTCGCTTCCCGCTGTCTGCCGTCGCTATGTATGCTTAGATCTTTAAAACTACGCAACGGATTTTGGTGCGGTTTTTTAAATAGATAGAGTGATTTAAGGGGAAGGTTTATATGTATAATATAATATGATATGATATGATATGATATGATATGATATGATATGATATGATATGATATGATATGATATGATATGATATGATATGATATGATATGATATGATATGATATGATATGATATGATATGATATATAAGATAATTTTAGAGGTTGCTTATGTGGTGTCGTAAATAAACACATTTTTTGCGCTTACATTGCAAACGCTGGCTAAACCCTACGACAAAGATCAAAATAATGTATTACAGTATTGTACACCTTAAAAAGGTCTACAAAAAATCCGTTTTGTATATATGTATTTATTTAGTATATTTACATTTTTATTTATTTTATTATGCACCTGCCTCAGTCATGATCTCCACCACCCTAGTGACTAGAAAGGTCGACTAGAAATCTGATCCTCGAACGCGACCCACACACGACGTGTAGGTCACTATTGCACCTGTGTGATTGTCGTGATTAATCAGTGAGTGAGTGAGTGGTTTAAGATTACCCTAAACAGTTAATTAATACTACTCTGCTACTTGAAATACGAGCGTCGACTGGCAGCCTGTCACATCTTTTATTTATCCTTAGTGTGCGGTGTGAGCCCAGATAGTTTAGCTAACTAAACTCGCGTAAGTAGGTAATTGGGTGCACGCTAAGCTAAACGAAGTTAGCTTTGCTCAGATTGAGTAACGGTATGATCTTGACTTATGGTATAATTCACTTATAAACTACTTTTGAAATAAAACTAATTTAAACGGATTATATCGCGGTTTTTTATTTAATTTTGGTCCCGACGTTTCGAAAGCTTTTCAGCCTTCGTGGTCAGAAACCGCGATAAAATCCATTTAAATTCGTTTTATTTCAATGTGTAACATACGCGTAAACATAAGAAATCATTATGTAAACAATTTTTATCGCAGATGCCGCAAAATTCTAGAACCAAAGGGCGTAGACATCGTCCGTATTTTGACTGAATCGGATAAAACAATATTTGATAATATCCTCCACTCATTCGTCGGTATCGCTGCTGTGCAAATTGCCCTGACCGACATCCTGCAAGTGTTGGGGATTGTTCCGGATAATATCATTGGTAGAAATTTATTAATTTATACTTATCAACCCAACATTAATACGTCGTTAACGCTTGCTTCATCAATGCAGGAAACATTGTAAAGAACTTTGCATACCAGAGGATATTCATTACATTCATATTACTCAAATTCGATCAGCGTGGCTAAGGCCTATTCCATGAGTGTCGAGGCCCGTGCCTGGTCTTGAAACGTATATTTTTTAACTAAAATTATGAAGGTTTTATAAGTGAAAGAGCCACGTTGTAGATAGTTCTGTCTACAGCATGAATGCACCGACTCGACCGTTTGTTACCACTGTCTCACAGAAAATCAACGTGAACTAGCAGCTTGCTGTTGTGTTTTGTACGGCGACAGTGATATATCTTGAGACCCAAATCGCCGCCCCCTTCCCAATCCCTTATTAATCCCTCTACTTTAAGGTCGGCAACTCAGCCATGATTCCTCTGGTATGGTAGGTGTTCGGGAGCGGTGGAGAGCGCTTACTATCAGTGACCTATTTGCTCGTTTGCCGATCTCTGCTATAAAAAAAACAATATTAGATTTTAAGATTTTGATATAAGAATACACTGTATCTTTATATAGAATAATCATGTTTCAGGTCATAGTGTAGGGGAGCTAGGCTGTGCATATGCAGATGGTGGCTTCACAGCTGATGAAATGATACTTGCCAGCTATTATCGTGGACTAGTCTCCGTTCAGACAGAGTTTTGTAAAGGTTCCATGGCGGCTGTTGGACTTGGTTATAAAGATGTAAGTTAGCAAACTTATATAATCATTCGTCATATTCAAATAGATTATGCTATAATAATTTCAAACGTACGCCAAGAGAAAATGAGTTTGAGGATTAAGAGAAATAAAACTAGACAACTTTTCGCAGATAAGTCCGATGTGCCCATCAGAAATAGACATCGCATGCCACAACAGCTCAGAGTCGTGTACAATATCAGGTCCTAGTGAACACGTTAAGAAGTTCGTTGCTGAATTGAAGACTCGTGGCGTTTTTGCCAAAGAAGTGAACACTGCAAACATTGCATATCATTCGAGATACATTGCACAAGCAGGTAAATTATTATTAACAAATTTACGATTTCTTCATCTGTATTGGTTAAGTGCCCTTCATAGTTCAAAGTAAAAGGAAGAGAGTTGGCACCTTTGTTGTTATTTTTAATGAAGCTCTAAAACGTTTTAGGATTTATCACTATAGGCTTGAGTGGAAAACCACTTAAGCCACTCTACTTACATCAAAAGATGTAAGTAGAATAAGATTCATTGTCAATAATTTTGGCTCTTCTTCGAAGTAACCTAAATTATATTGTAGTCTTCAGTGTTGCCATACGTCAGACACTTCCTATGAAATATAAATGTTTCTTTTAGGACTTTTTTCTTTTCTTTTTGATTTATGATGAACGTCCTCGATAACCAAGCGGTCGCCACAGGCTGGCACAAGCAAATAAACGTTACTCAGTATTAAATTTTAGTTTAAATCCAACAACCGGTTGGTTATATTCCGACAAAAATTGTACTGGTGTAAGTTACATTCACTAAGAGAATCAATGAAATACGTTTGGGTTTCTCCTGTAATAACAGCAGGATGCGAAGAATTTCCATCATTATTCCAGTCAACATTACTCATATTGTTACCATTACTACTACTCAACTGTGTAGGTGGTGCGCTTCTTTCGAAAATGAAAGAATTCATTACAACCCCTAAATTACGAAGCAAAAAATGGCTGTCGAGCTCAGTTCTGCCAGAAAACTGGAACAAAACCGAAGCACGATATTGTTCAGCGGAGTACTTTACAAACAACTTATTGGTAAGTACCTGGAACAAGATTAATGCTATCTACAGCGTAACTATACCTATTAGAGCAGCGGACATTTTACTCCTGACACCGAAGCACGGGTATATTTTTATAATAATTTTATTTGAAATGTAGAAGCGTCTCCTATGGCCTATTAATAAAATTAACTACATTTTTGAATTTCATATTTTAGAACGCAGTTTACTTTGAGGAAGTGGCTACAAGGATACCTTCCGAGGCTATAGTAATTGAAATATCTCCTCATGGTTTAATGCAAGCCATTTTGAAACGTTCTCACGCGCGTTGTACGAATGTACCTTTGACGAGACGAGAACACCATGACAGTGCCAGTTTTCTTCTGCAGGCTATTGGCAAGTAAGTACTTTTAGGAATTTAGAACGTCGAGCAGCTTGGCGCGAGTTTGTATGATTAAATATGTGTAAATTTTATGGGACTTCTTTATACATCATTGTATTTAACATCGTTTGTCGTTCCACTGCGTGTTTTACGGAGGGAGAACAATAGAGAAGGACTTGCGAACTTTATGTACATTAAGAATTGATTATCTGTTTTGATATCGGGCGTTTCATTATAATAGTTTAATAAGGTTCATTGATTTTTAAAAATGTTTTAAAAATATCAATATTATATTTCATCCCGTACTAAAAATCTTGTAAATTGTTTCATAAATTCTAGATTGTATGAGAATGGTCTGAATCCGAAGATAGACATGTTGTACCCGAGAGTGGAGTTTCCCGTGTCAACTGAAACACCAATGCTATCACAACTCGTCGAATGGGAACACAGCGATGACTGGTAACTATGTACTATATTTCTACTGAGACTTCATACTTTACAGCCTCTTTGACTACTTATTTAATATATTTTATTAAATGTAGGCCGTTACAGAGATGCGTTGAAGACATCGCAACAGCCTCAGCACGTGAGGTCATCTTGTCCGTTCATGATGACGAATGGAGTTTTATGAAGGATCACGTTAGAGATGGTAAAGTATCAGCATTGAGATGGCTGTGACGTTTCGTTCCGATTTGGTATTATTTTAATTATCTTCACTGGTAAATATGTTAACAAAACTTGTAAATCGAATTTGAACTAACTTCTAATTATAACAGACGAATAGAAACTAGCAAGTGGGCCACCTGATGATGAGTGTTTTGTATCAGTTACAGCACCATTACAGACTTCAAAAACATTTTGACTTTATTAAGTGATAATTCTTGAAGTCGGTTCTTAATTTGATGTTTAACTTCTTTATTTAATTTATTTCACTCCTTTAAATACCGTTTTGTCTTTCTTCAATTTTAGTCTCTTAGGTGGTGGAATTTCTTTTTCAAATTGAAACTAAAGACAATTTTTTGCTATAGGTGCCTTACCGGATAAAGAGAGAATAATTATTATTGGGCCACTCTGTAATAAGATATGCGTGGTTATACATACTAA
Source organism: Amorpha juglandis (assembly GCA_949126905.1). Classification (NCBI taxonomy): domain Eukaryota; kingdom Metazoa; phylum Arthropoda; class Insecta; order Lepidoptera; family Sphingidae; genus Amorpha; species Amorpha juglandis. Next base: position 3,563,853 of record OX421383.1, read on the forward strand.
TAACAGATAAACATTTCTACGCGTGGAATTAAGAACCTGCTTGGTTTCTTTTTGTCCTCGTGTGTTATGGTCGGTGGAAAATTGTTACCTAAGAATATACATACATACGCATTTATGCCTATAATCCCCGAGAGTGGGCACAGATTTTACCCATACACCCAGATTTTGCCGAGCTTATTTCTAACAGATACTAATTCCATACTTCGGGCTAATACTGAACATTTCGTGATAAAAAAACCGAATATCACTTTTACCCGAAGTCAACGCGAAGACCTCAGGATATCAGACCCGCATTACATAGTAGAACTCCGCTACCGATGAACATGCTTTTTATAATATTTAATATTTCGTTTCTCTTAGGTATCGCTGTGATTCCCGAAGCCGTGATCCTGTGTCTGGTTTGGGAAACCTTAGGAATGCATCAAGGCATCAATTACAACAACTCTTCAGTATGCTTTACAGATGTTGAGTTTCGTAGTACAGTAAACGTAGTAGTGGAAGATGTTATAAAACTAAATATTAACATTATGAAAGGATCTGGTACATTTCAGGTTGGTTGGTCAAGTAACAGCGTAGGAAACGAACGCGTCGTTTAACTACATCAAGATAATATATTTTTGTATGTTAAGGTGACTTCGGAAGATATGGTAATTGCGAATGGCTACATAAACATTTATGATAGCGATGACAAATCTGTTGACGTATTCGAACTGGAAAAAACCGATATGCAACTAAACTCCAAAGACGTGTATACAATTATGAGTTTAAGAGGACATTCTTACGGGTATGTAGACTATTTCGATGCTACTGTAGAACAAAGCCGTAACTGCAAAATTCATACTTTGAGTGGTGTTTTTTAAATTCATTATTGACTCTATTTTTCGTGTTACTTATTTTATCAATTTCCGGATCTGAATTATTTATATAGCTAAAGTGATTAACCACAACAATTGTTAAGAAATAATACAAAACATAAGGCTCAGGCCAGTATCTCCAAAGTTCGCTGGACTTTTTTTTTTATTCGAGCACGGCAGTGTAGTGCAGTCAGCACTACACCTGATGGTAACCGTAGTGCAATCCAAAAAACCAGCGACCACCAACAAACAATGAGTTTATCGGTGGTCACCAGAGTCATGCCGGCCTGTATAAACGCTTCTTCCCTCTTCGGAGAGGAAAGGAGTAAATCGAGGGGCCTGCGACAGGACAGGCGGATGACCGATGTAGGCACAGTAATACAAGGATATACTCCTATACCCGCCCCAATCAATCACCAAATCATGTCGCAAGCTCCTAGGGAGAACCGGATATACACTAGCTGATCCTGGAACGCGATCCACACAAGGCGTGTGGATCACTATGGCAGGTTTTAACACCATGTGTACGGTGATCGCTATCCGGGCGGATATGAATATCCTACCACCAACAATTAACTTAATACATAACATTTACATATTATGTTTTAAAAATAACTTGTGTTTCAGATCAAAAATTCAGTCCATACATTCATGTAATTTTAAGCGTAATATAGCACAACTGAAATGGAATGGAGACTGGGTGATGTTTCTAGATTCACTGATGCAGTTAAGTGCATTGGAGACGGATCATACACATGTTGTAACACCAGTATATATAAACGAATTGTTCATAAATACTCTTAAACATAAAGAAGCACTTGATGACGGAAAATATATTGCAAGAGTTATCGGAAATGAAACTAAAATGATTCGGTGTGTAGTATTATTATATGAGAAGTAATCTACAATGAGAATGAACTAAGCCTTTTTTTATAGCATAGACCGGCAAACGAGCAAGTAGGTCACCTGATGATAAGTGATTGCTACTGTCTATGTACGACTAAAATACTAGAAGAATCATAGGCGCGTTGCCGACCTTAAAAGGGAAGGGATAATTAAAGGATCGGGAAAGGAAGGAGGATTTGGACCTCCGGATATCTGACTCACCGTACGAAACGCAGCAGCAAGCCGTTACTTTACGTCGGTATTCTGTGAGACAGTGATAATGACCCGATCGAGCCGACCCATTCATGCTGTAGACAAAAATGTCTACAGCTTGGCTCTACCACACTTAAATATTACACTTGGATATTGAAGTTCTTTCATTGGCCTGAATAATGAAACGAGCGGGTTGCTCGCCTAAGGATTCGCAGTGCCTGCCCAGTATAGTACTTTGATTACAAAGCACTGCATGGATTGCGTTTGTCATCCCCTGACGTAAGATATCAACTTAAAGCCTAGTAATTTCATTGGTTTCAATCCTCTTCAAACCGAAACACATCAACGCTTACATACGACTGCTTAGCGGTAGAAATAAACAAAACAGTGGTACCAACCCAGACGGCCTTTCGTATACGTGGGACCTACCATCTATGTAAATTTGCTAGAGATATTTGATTAATTAATGTATTACCTAATTAATTAATTAGGGCCAGAAAATTAGCTAGAGGGTTCAGCAAGTGCCTATCATTCTGTGGTTTATTCTTAAAAAAAGCAACGTGCAATAATTTAGGTTTCATAAAACCTTACCAAGAAAAGGGAAGGAAGGGAAGAAATGCAAATGTTTGTGTGATCCACAAATATATGTTTTGGTTTGGGTGTGTTGATCTCAGGCAGGTCGCCGGTCGTAAACGTCGACCTCATTGTCAATGGGAGGTATACATAATATATAGAAGGGCAGGTATATACAGAAGGGCAGATATTTATAGAAGGGAGGGGACCTTGCCAACGGGATTTATGGTTCAATATGGAAATTATCAAAGATTAAAAATTGAACATTATATAGTAGACCATAATTTGTTTTTGTAGAATTCTGCTTAGTACAAATTACAAAAATACAGTGGCATTTGTAGTCTATGAGTAAACTTTATTGAACATGTTGATGATTTTACTACTACTTACCTATTTAGTTATCGATTTTCTCCATCACTAGTACTAAAAAAAATATCCTTAGACACAATGAGTAAAGACTAGATTAGACCCGTCAATAGGTCGACTCACCAAGTCCACGGGCAAAGATCCCTTTCAACGAGTAATTCTTATATATGAATATATTGCTAAACAGATAATATTTTACAAAAAGATTACGAGCAAAGCTCGATCAGGCATATAATATAATAATAAAAAAATATCGTATGATTTACTATGTTGAGTCAGATTTACGTTTACGTCTAGAAGAATCACTGGATTTACACTTATTTCCAATGCACATCTATAGTTGATTGACATTTAGAATAAACGGCTTACAATGTTGTTTACATTAGTAATTCCGTCGTAAACCTACTTAGGTAATTAGCTTACGGGAGTAAAAGCTACAAATGTAATTGTAAAGTTTTTACCATAGGTAATTAAATTTTGGTATTTCCTTTTGGTATATAATGTGATTGGATTCATTATGGTACACTCGCTATTCTGATACTTGAATATATAATATTATTTTTATATAGATGCGGAGGTGTTGAACTAAATAATATTGTATTTTACCGTACACCCGTTATAACAAAGGATGAATATGTTGAGCTGCTAAATCCAATAATGGAGGTAAGATGTAATTTGTATCTAAAATTTAGAAGAATCTTAATTTAAATTATTCATCAAATTTTAATTATTAATCTAATTTCTAATTAATAATTTAGAACAATTAAAAGGTTTTTTTTTTATCCTGGCTCGGCAAAGTGACTACGATACACCTGATGGTAAGTGTAGCGCAATCGAAGAATAGTGTTGACCAACAATAAACAATGTGTCCATCATAGGTCGGCAAGATCATGGAGAGGGAAAGGAAAAAGGGATGGGTAAAGGATCAGGGGGCAAGCCCCTGGGGAGAACCGGATATACAATGGCTGACCCTGGAACGCGACCCACACAAGGTGGGCCACTATGGCAGGTTTTAGCACCAGTGTGCGGTGGTCGCTATTCGGTCGGATACAAGTATCCTCCCACCAGCTAATACTACACCAGCAAATAGTTTGTATATGAGCCATTAGGGCCAGAACTGAATACATTTTCAACAAACTAATGACAATCTGGGTATAGCATTCCACACAAGCAGCACCCGTTCACGAGTAGGTATGACACATGTGGATAGATGGCTGGCCATCGGCCTTCTCAACAATGTTACAGCGAAATGACCCACCCGGACGACGCGCGCCACTTTTGGTTTCAGTTGCTAAATCATGATAATTATTAAGAATGATTTTTATACCTTCAGACCACTGATGTCCCTCAAGCAATGAAGTTGTCAATTTCGGCGTACGGAGATATTGACAAATTAAGTTGGATTAAATATAACAGTATAAAAAGGAGTACATTGGTGCAGGTAACAAGTCCACGTATTGAATTTCATAATAAATACTAAACTTTTGCTTAACATTTCATAAAAATACAAAAATCTATCGTAATATCTCGATATTAAAGTAAGCAGCTTCATTCATATTACACTGTTAATGTGCGAGAGTACTTTATATGAGTATTAATTATTGAATTGACAGGTTTCTTACGCTGGAATATCATTAAGAGACTGTCACAAAGCAGTAGGAAGTTTAACGGATGACTATGGGTTTGGAATCGATTACAGTGGTATTAATGACAGGCAAGTAGTGTAGGTACAAAATAATGCAAAAAACGTCAAATGTTAATTACAATTTATGTTTACTAGGGGGGAAAGAATAATGGGTGTTGTACGTGGAGGTGCTATGGCGACTTCTGTTGAAGCTGATTTAGACTTGCTGTGGCCTGTGCCTGAGTTTTGGAGTTTGGAAGATGCTGCCACAGTTCCGCACCCTTATCTTCTTGTCTACTATACTTTGGTATTGTAAATGCGTTTATATGTTGACATATTGCTGAAGGGTTAGTTATATGCTTTAAAACAAAAAGTACGAGGAATATAATTCATTGCTTTTTGGCAAAGTTAAAAATCGAATATTAGCCTCTGAAGCACTGTTTTATTACACTGTTACACTCTTTAATCATAAATTAAGTGTTGCGAAAGTTGAGTAAAGTTTAATAAGATTACTTGGCAACTATGATGTTTACGTTTACATTTTTACTGATAAGTTGATGGCACGCCATTTTTCAGCATAACTACGATCTATGTAAATTCATTTGATGATGTTTCAGACGATAAGAAGCCATATTAGGAAGAACCACAATATATTAATAATGGATGGCGGTAGTCCTCTCGGTCAAGGATTTATATCCGTCTGTCTTGATTTAAATTGTAATGTATTCGCGACTGTTTCCAACATTGAGGAGAAGAATTTTTTGCAAAAAATGTATCCATCACTTAAAGGTTTGTAAGATTAACCTAACCATATTGAAAACTAATACATAATAGTATATTACGACAAAGGGAATAATAAAATTATAAAACAGTGGATTTATTTTAAGCAGCGCCTTTGTTCGCTTTTTTCTCTGTACATATGTTACCGGTAAAAGCAGAAGTGTGGTTACATCTTCGTTTATGTTACATTATGCTAATCCTGTGAGCTACTTTAGTTCTCTGTGAGATCACCTCATTTCTAATTCAATCGGTTAACGTTAGAGAAACTCCAAAGATAGCTCTCTCTATAGCCCATTAGCGACTTTAAATTTGTGGACTAGCCGAACTGTGAGTGAACACGTTTCTGCCCCGTATGTCATAATGAAGGTAGAACGCACTGGTTGAAGACATTTTTCTTCAGGCTTTGCGGTATTGACAACGAGAAGACCTGACGAAGTTTACTGAATTCCACCCAGCCCAGTCGTATACTTCTGTTGGCCTCCTCGAAGTTTGCCTAGTTGGAATATTTGTCTCACATATTCTTAAACAACTTTAAGGGGTGTTCCGTTATCCATTCCATTTCGGATATATAACATCACCTTGTCACACACCTCGACGCAGGTGGATATCTTAAGAATTCTGTTTCTGTACTCGCACTGTCATCGTTGCGGAATCCTATATACTTACATTTCAGCACTTGGATATACCGCCAATCGGCTTGGCATCACTGCAAGGACTCCAGTACAGACCGGGTCTCGATAGACTCTAATACCTTTTCATATTCTACATATATGTAAAGTACAAGGGTTCTTTATATTTTTCTACATTCTGCATAATCTGTCTCTTAATATATTATCAGTGAACCATAGAGTGCCCAATGGTTCGCTGAGCTTATTTCGGCTCATGATGTGATAGGTGGCGAGCTTACCGCCTTATTGGAATAAATATAATTATATAAATATAAAATAAGTATAATTAATTAGTAATAGTAACCCAACGATCCCAGATATACCTGAGAAATCGCCAAATGAAATAATAACAGACTCTTGTAGACCATTCTTCATTTAATAAAATAAAATGTTATTACAGAAGAGAACATAATAGATCATCGTACGACATGCGTCTATACCGCAATTGTATTCAACACTAAGAAGTTATTATGTAACTTTGTCGTTAACTGTGGATTCGGTGGATCACGGGAGGTATGGATGGAGTCCTTGGTGCGGGACCGGGGTTTTTCGCTTTGCATTTTTTTATTATTTTTTGATTTTTTTGTTACCTTACACTATTTATCCGTCAATCTTCTCTTCGGTTTATGCTGTTCCCATTCATTCAAATTCATCACTGTTTTGTATTGTGCGCTTCCTGCTCTATTTTTCATATCCATACCAAGGTAATCTGTTCCTTACAACTTCTCAATAAATCATGTAACTTTCAAACTACTACTACAATAATCATATCTCATTCAAGTCTTGTCAGTCCACCCATTCATCTCGAAATTCCTGAGACTTGTCATCCTTTCATCCAATCAGTATGCTTCCTGCATGCTATGCGCCAAATAATTTCGTCACCACCCAGGCCAAAAGATCCGAGATACTGAGAATCAGAGCAGTCTGGTAAAGTGAGGGCATCGCACTAGTACGGTGAGAGTGGTGGTACGGTAATGGGAAAAAGGGAAGGGAAAGGAGATGCATACGTCATTGAAATAAAACTAATTTAAACGGATTTTATCGCGGTTTTTTATTAATTTTGATCCCGACGTTTCGAAGACTTTTCAGCCTTCGTGGTCACGGGGAGGACTAGGCTACGAAGGCTACGAAGGCTGAAAAGTCTTCGAAACGTCGGGATCAAAATTAATAAAAAACCGCGATAAAATCCGTTTAAATTAGTTTTATTTCAATGAGTAACATTCGCGTAAACGTAAGAAATCATTATGCATACGTCATAATAAAATTTGCACATCCTTGGGTACTAATATGTCATCTGCATTCTCTTGATCGGCTATAAGGTCATCCTTTATTATCAGAAAACAGAAGTACTAAGATATGGTGCATGACTACAGCTACACTGAAGCAAATGTCAATGATAAGATTACAAGTTTATGTAAAAACAGTTATCAAAAACATCTAAATTTTCAGGTCGGTCTCAAATGTGTTGGTGATTGTGGTATTTTCTTGGACATCATTGAAGTGTCAGAAAGAATAGTTCTCGGAATGGCTCCTCTTTCTAATGAGAGAAACATATATTTAGTCCATTTACCTAATCTATTTAGACACGAAAACTTGGACGAAAAGAGAGTGAGTTCTGTTTTTATAATAAAAGAAAAATAAACTAGAAGGTGGATCATCTGAAGGTTCACAGGCCCTATTAAGCACTAGTTCGGGTACACTACAATAATACGAAAAACTTTATTCCGACAGTCACAAATATGAATTTCAAAATACCGATTTTCATAATTCCGAATGGTTCAAAATTCCTAATATAACAACTCCTATTTATCATTCATCCTATTTTTATAATTCCTAAATTTCAATATTCCTAACGTTTATAATTACTATTCTCAAAATACCGAGTTTCAATAGATCTAATAACAAAAAGCCCGACTTAATGATAATTCAAATATCAATAATAAAAAGGGTGTAAAAATAAGATTTCAACAATACAGCCCAGTCAAATTAGGCCATATTAGGTGAATATCTCGGAAAATCGACATACCCAGTATCTTACCACGTAAAAACTTGTATTTTGGCATCCTTAAACTGTTCTCAAAATTCACATATAATTGGATGGTTGCAAGTTTCAAAATCAGGGGTCACCAAATCTACTTTTTTCCATTTTTGGCAAATATCTCGTTTTCTGTGGGTTTTACGCTATTTGTAGTCATAGTCATATTGTAGAGAATTAAATTCTCTACAACTTTTGTATTTAACATTTTTTCATAACTTCTTTATCTTGAAAGCAGTTCAAGCACCCCTGATTTTAAAACTTGCGACCATCCAATTATATGTGAATTTTGAGAACAGTTTTAGGATGCCAAAATACATGTTTTCATGTGGTAATATACTGGGTATGTCGATTTTCCGAGGTGAACCCCTAAAATGACTGGACTAATAGAGGACATCCGGCGCTCGGCGGCCGCTGCAGTAGATGGTACTCGATGCACAAATATTAATAACAAAGTATACGTTTTTAAATTACATTAAACGTTACTTACAGATTTTGAATATATGCGTTACTGAATATTATACTAACTGAATCAGAATCCTAATTTTAGCAGTTTATTCGGAGTATTGAAAATCGGAATTTGATTCTTCAAACTTATAAAAATCGGAAAACAAACAAATCGCATTTACGACTTTCGGTAAAATTAATTACCTACGTAAATTTTAATAATAGACATTATAATTCATAGATATTATGAAATTTGGAATAAAATGTTTCGGAAAATTTGGGTGTTCTCCACTAGTTCATAGTAGAAATTTTGGTCGGCCCTTCAGCGCGATATATCCACCGAATTTCTATAATTTTCTAGGATGGCTTAATAGATAAGATAATCTACATAAACCTCTGTGAAGCATATATGTGTGCTACTGTAGACTGGCGAGGTATCGCAGTCCCCAAACTTCTGGGTACACCTAAAAATAATGTCATATTCTTTCAGAGGTCATTAATGCGAAAAACATTAGTATTGGTATAGAAATAAAACTGTGGCGGAACTTTAATAACCTCAGATGAGCTGAATCCGTCCTCGCGATTATGGTTGTTGACTATACACAATCTGGCTAAAAGAGTTAATGTTTGATCAGTATATTCATTGAAAACACACTCTTTCCAGGTTCTCCAAGCTAAAATCAGCGAGGGCATTGCCAGAGGTGTTGTGAGACCACTCACTCGTGTTGTGTATTCACCTACAAACGTAAGCACGGCGTTCAGGCTTTTCTCTTCAAACAAATCTATAAGTCGAGTCTTAGTAAACATAAAGGATTTGGAAACGTCGCATTACATTTCTTTGCCAAGGTATTTATAGTCAGTTGAAGTCATGACATGTCTCCTAAACCCCCAATTGCTTTCTTTTATAATCGGCAACGAAACCATGACGCTTTTTTTACTGTGAGTATTCATGGGCTATGAGATCAGTTACCCTCAGGTGACTAACATGCTCGTTGCCGGCCTTTTGTAAAAGATATTGCGATATATACGGTGTTAATACACCATAGGTATACGTATGGGTACATATATAAACCTACCTACTAAGTACTATTTATTACCTAGTTATGTCAAACATCAACAGTTCGTCCGGTCTTTTTAGCCTGCTAAGCATTTATGTGTTATTTAAGCGGGCCGAGACGGACATTTTTATGATGATGCATTATTGTAGTATGTTAGTAGTTTAAGATTTATAATAAGTCAGTCTATATTTATCCATATTGAACACACTATAGATACTAAAATTAATTAATTTTATATTTTTTAAAAACATCGCCACGGCTCTTCCCAGTTTGACTACCTGCTACTAGCGTGCGTTCTGAATAATCGAATGTTTACAAAATGCGCACCCAAGGAAATACTTGAGCATTAATATAATTTTATTTAATAAACAATTTATATACTCCTAATAAAGTACATTTTGAGGTGCGCGGCAGATACAGGAAACCGCAATACGGAACGATAGCAACATCTCCACTTTAAGAAATTGTAAACGATTGGACTGATTTTAATGTGCTTTTTGGTTCTTAGTTAGGTTAGAAGAAAATCGATTCAGTCGTTTAAAAGCTATCGATGTTTTTTCAATTCAATTTTAACGGTTAGGTTAGGTTACCTTTTCTTTTATTAGGTATTACTTAATAAATATGTTTTTTTACAGAATAACGACATACTCAGACGGGACGTATGTAATAATAGTTTGTGACCCTCGTGCTGGTGGTGTAGGAATAGAGCTGATAGATAGGCTTGTTCACAGAGGAGCAAAGAATTTTGTTCTGTATTGCACGACACAATCTGGATATTTACAATATAAATTACAGTAAGTTATCTTAATATTACAAAACTAGTTACTTCTGTATACTTTCTTCTCAATAACAGCAAAGTCAAAGGTTTGTGATTTCAGCAGTGTATGTATTAATATAATCTGACCTAATTGTAATAATTGTGTTAATAAATCGACGCATGTTATTATGTCCACACTAGTGGGATAGCGCAATACAATATTATATTATGTTACTAAAGTGGCAATATGACGCATGTCACATTGCACGTTGGCAAAGTATGTAATAGAATTGTTATTCTATTACATACTTTTCCAACATATGCGCGGTGATCCGAGACGCATGCGTCAAAATAAGATACCCAGAAGATGAAGGTGAAAGGATAAGTGTGTGGACAAAGTGTTTCAGTGTTCTAATCAACATTCTACACTGATCATCTGCCATTAGACCAAGCTCAGTTTAATGTAAATGAACAAGAGAAAATTGATTAAACGGATTTTATTCTATTTTTTTCCAGCTTATGGAATACATCTGGCATATCTGTATCATTATCTTGTGAATACCTTCGAGATGAAGACAGTTGTAGAAAATTAATTGAAGGAATAAACTCAAAGGGACAAGTTCACGGTATATTTACAGTGGAAGAAGTGTCTACTAAAGTGGATTTAAAACATTCTGATGATCCATATATTGTCGATAATGTCGATGAAGTATCGCGTAAATTATGCCCAGAGCTAAGGTAATAAAATAAGAATTTCATTTAAAATATTAAATATCTTTAAGAATAAGTTCAAAAATTAGTTTGGTATTTTTAGATCATTTGTAGTGATCGCTTTAACATCATCAGATGACAAGAATCAACGTATTTTATTTGAACGTGAAAAGACTTGTCAACTTCGAAGACAAAAGGGATTACCTTCGATTGTTTTTCAAATTGAACTACCAAAACAAGTAAGTCGTTACTATGGTTTTCTAAAAAAATACTCTAGTTCATATTAAATATACGATTCTGGACAAGATGAAAAAATTACTCCCAAACTGCGCCTTTAGTTTATGGCTGAAGCAACGAAGCGCACTATCAAATGTAAGTTTGTACTAAATCTGCTAACGCATTCGCGTCGCAGTATATGCAACTCTACACTTTGTCGTTAATCAGTGCAGTCTAAATCTAATGTCGACCATCAAGAGAGATTGCGTCCCTGGGCCCTCGGCAGAATTATGCCGGCTTGAAGTTTTTCTTTCTTTTTATTTAATTAAATGACGAAACGAGCAAGGCGCTCGCCTGATGTTAAGCGCCCCGCCTACGCCTGCCCATAAACAGAAGCAACATCACACAGAACTTTGAATTACAAAGCACTGCATGGCACTGAACTGCGCTCGTCACTCCGAGACATAAAATGTTAAGCCTCATAATGCAGTTACCTACTGAATATACACTGGCTCACACTGGAACAGGGGTCGTCAGAACGAGCCACTATAATGGGTTATTCATCATATTACAGCTGGACCAAGAACTATGGTTCAGTCGTGTAAGGTAATATATTTTTTCAGCAAACGGGAAATATTGAAGATTGGTCAATGAATACAAGTTCCGAACAAATATCAATGATGTTTAAATCTTTAGAATCAGCTATACAACATGTAAGCGATGCTACATTTGCTATAAACAACGAACCTACTTCAGTATACTTTATGCAAAAAATCACAAAAATTCTCGGTAAGAACATATTTTTAACCTGTCGTCGTGTAAAATATCCTGATTTGTTAATTGTAATGAGTGTTTATGAATGACGGTATAATATTTTCCAGGTATAAAAAATATCGATGATTTTGATGATAATACGACTCTGAAAGCGTTGGGCGTCAATAATATTGTAATCCAAGAAATAAAAGCGCTGATAAATACATTATACCAAAAAAACTACTCGCTCGAACATTTACAACAAATGACAATTAGCAGGTAGATGAATGATTTTAAGAAAGTAACAAGTGTCTGCAAAACTTACATCGTATTCCACTTTGAAGTTGTAGGTGCTCTTATTTACTTGATTCCCAAATCCAACAACCTTAAATTTTGTAACTATTTTGATCACGTAACACCCGAAGACAGTTATTAATACGAGATATATCGCATTCAACCGCGCATTTTACGTAGTGTGACTTTTTTACGTCTTAACAACTCAAATGGATTGGGAAATACAGGGGGTGAAATACTTACTTCGTACACATTACGTTGCCTAAATTTGACCGCATCTTACTTATAATACTTTATATAGGTTATTGCTTATATAAGGTAAATTTATATCATGCAGAATAAAATGCGTTTTTTTCAGTATAATGTCACTAGGTGACAAATATTATAAGAAAATCGAGAAGAAGAGTGGTCTAGACGCCCTGATTTCATATGTGGACCCTGATGAATGTAGAGCGGCAGAATCTGTTGTTGTTATGTCAACAGCATGTAATAAGCATATGATTGGTGATGAGGTGGGTAAATTGAATAATTATGAATTCTGTAGACACTATGTAGGATAAGGCTGTCTGGAAGAAGTCGCCGGTTGCGATAAAACCATCCATTGTATCACCGTACCGGCGCGGGGATATAAAGAGGAAAGATTTAATTGTTTGCATTAAATAGGCTCTGAAACTACTGAACCGATTTGAAAAATTCTTTTATCATTAGAATCCTATATTATCCCTGATGAACACAGGCTACTTTTTATCCCGGAAAAAGCAGATCACGCGGGCGGAGCTACGAGGAAAAGTTAGTAAATAAAATAAATAAATGACATACACCCGATTATTTACATAGGTAATCAAATTGTTTTATTAGACTTGGATTCATTACGGTTCAAATTTCAGGCTGGAGTAAACATGGATTCTACAGAGACGTATCTCTTTATGATACCTGGTTTTGGAGGACATCAGGAAGATTTCCCGTCTACATTGTGCGACAGACTAAAAATCCCAGCAGTAACGTTCCAAACAGGATCAGAATTTCACGAAGACAACATACCCGGAATAGCAATGCGCATTATGAAAGTAAAACATTATAAATTATACATAACTAACATTTTTGGCTATACGGTGGACCGACGACTTGAAATAGATGGCATTTAGCGGATGGATGCGGGTTGCACTAGTCCGGGATGTTTGGCGCTGGTACTTGGGGAAGCTTACGTCCAACAGTGGACGGCAATAAGCTGAGATGATGAACTAACATTTTTTAAAACGACTTAAAACTTGAATCATGGTGCATTTTCCCACATACATCGACAGCTTTTAACAAAATTATGGGACCTTATTACAATTCTCTTTCTTTCAATACCTACGTTTCTGTATGTGTAATTATATTCGTATTATAATAATCATTTGCTATAATCATTATTTCTGTTTCCAGAGTATCAAGAAATCATTTAATCTGAAAACAAAGTTCTATATATTGGGTTACTCTTTCGGCGTCAACGTTGCTTTAGAATTAGCATCGTTAATCGAAAAAGAAGGTTGGATTACTTAGTAATTTTAATATTAATTTTATACTTACCTATCGGCAACTACATTTTATTTCGTGAAGTTATATTCAGTCGGTGATATTGTGTTAATATCATCCATTCAACTATAAATTTAACAAATTTAATAGAACCATACCATACTTAATGCTCATTTTTGTATATTTTCAGGTCACACGGGTATTGTTTACTGTTTGGACACCAGCCCTGATGTATTGAAAATTCAAATGGATCAATATTTAGGCAAACTTAACGACGAGGATTTACAAAATATCATTATAAACCACATGTACAGGCTCTTTAGTGGACGGAAAGACGATTTTAGGCAGGAATTAAAAGAAATGCAAAATTGGAACGCCAAGATGGAATTTTGTATCGCAAAGCTTCGAATCTACGGTTATTCAAGCGACTACATGAAATGTACTATACAAGGATTTTATGAGAAAATAAAAGCAGCTCGAGTGTACAAGCCGAAGTTCAAACTACAATCAGAGGTTGTACTGGTGAAGGGTACCCTGAACCAGAGCACATTGCTGGCGAGTGAGGCGGCAGACTACGGCCTGTGTCAGTACAGCGAGCAGCCTGTACGTGTGGTAGACGTACAGAGTGACGTCACGACAGTCCCACACGACTGCAGGCTCGCCAATGTCGTCAACAGACTGCTCGACCCTCATATCTTACAAGAGTACAGACAGAAAAACTTGTGTAACACCTATTATGTGTAATAAATATGTCTAAATATATTATACGGCACCTTTATAAAAGTGTATTATTTGATACTCCTGAAGGTTATTATTATGTATTATACATGCCCCACTACTGGGCACGGGCCTTCTCTACTGAATGGGAGGGGTTAGGCCTTAGTCCACCACGTTGGCCTAATGCGGGTTGGCAGCCTTCACATACCTTCGAAAAATCTTATCGAGTTCTCAGGTATGCAGTCTTCCTCACGATATTTCCTTTACCTTTAAAGCAAGCGGTAATTATAATAATATACACGTAATGCTCGTAATTCGATTCGAATTCGAAACTTATAATAACATGGTATAAGTTAGACACAAAATCGAAATGTTAAAAATGTGAAACCCAGCTAAAAGAAACTGAAAATCGCTGATGGTAGCATATCCGCCTGTCCTGTCGGACGCCCCTCGATTTGCTTCTTCCGTCGTCGAAGGTTGAAGAAGCATTTACACAGGCTGGCATGATTCTGGTGACCACCGATAAACTCATTGTTTGTCGGTGGTCGTTGTTTTTTTTGGAATGCATTGCGCGTACTATCAGGTGTACTGCAGACACTTTGCCGTGCTCAGATAAAAAAAAAACAAGATTCTAATACATTAAATATAATTCAATACATACATACGTACTGACGCCTGTGATCGTCGAAGGGGTAGGCAGAAGTGTAACCCGTACACCCACTTTTCGCCAAGCTTATTTCCTCCCCATTGGTTGTTAGGGGGTGAGCTTATCGTCATATCGCAGTCACTTTACCGTGCTCGGATTAAAAAAAATTGTCATTATTTTGTGTCGTTAAATTGATCATGACTTGAATAAGTGTTTCATGAATTTCGTGCTATGGCTTGACTAAATAATTGAACTAGAGATTTTTTGACACTGTAATCAATTAAACATATGGCTACTTCATGATATCATTGTATTTTCCTTATGTAATAAAAAACCTCTTGCATTGATCATGTATTATAATATCGTAAAAAAACCCATGAGTCGCTGACTATTTGGTATTAGGTAGCTTTACAAATATGGCTTATTAGAAACTGCGGATGAAAAGTTCTTAAATTAGAAAAGAAATATATGCATGGGTTTTACGGCATAATAACATGAAATTGTTGGAAAATCTGTCTGCACAAAGCATGAGCCGTTTTATGCGTCCGTGCTCGTCTTGGACATATGACCACGAAAGCTCACGTCTGTTTTCCTGAAGGGCGTAGGGCCGCAGGTAGATAGAACATGAGAGTAATAAAATACAGGGTTGTAGTACATGGTACGCGCTTTATGCCACACCAGCCTTATCACTTCACGGCACAGTTAAACTCTTTCAATTTGCAGAAGGAAATCGCCGAGAACGAACCGATCGTGTTTCGCCACCGAATGAGAAGGCACCAAGTTGACGCCTGACCGGCGGCTCCGACTCTGTGGAATGGGCGCTTTTGTACAATACTACTACGGGATGAGGTATCCCCTGCCTGTCGTAATAGGCGACTTACTAAGTCTACCTGGGGTCGCCTTAGTTACCCCAAGTTAGTTTGCCATCACGCCGTTCAAGTCAGTACTTAATTCGCCGACGTGCAGCACGGAACGCGAATTCGTACTTAATATACTTACATTCTACGGTGCGACCCCAAGATGGTCGGCATGTACTGCCGACCATCTATATATATACCATCTATATATGTATATATGTATATATTGTGTAGCCGATGACGTCAAAAAGCGTCTTTATTGTGAGGCGCTCCTGACTCCCCTAAGAGACGGGCCACAAAGCGACATAACGTGATGATCCCATTGTCTCCTTCTTACCACCGCACCACGCCTTATTAAAGAAAAGTTCATCCATTCTACCTGGAACCTTGGAACTACTACCTCCAGTTCAGTGCGTTTTCAGAGGTAAATTCTCCCACGCACTCGCACGCTGTAATGAACTTCCCTCCAGTGTTTCGTCAGCCTTATGATAAGTCCTTTTTTAAATACAGATTAAAATATTCTCAAATTTTGTAAAAAAAATCATATTGACGCATGCGACTTTTTTTTTTATCCTGGCTCGGCAAAGTAACTACGCCACACCTGATGGTAAGTGTAGCGCAATCTAGGAATAGTGTCGACCAACGACAAACAATGTGTCCATCGTAGGTCGGCAAGATCATGCCGGCCTGCCAAAGTTCCTGGGATGAACTACGGGGTTCCTGCTAACGGAATACTGGCGACCCCGCAGTATCTCATGCCAGGGCCAAGGGGGAGGGGAAGGAAAAAGGGATGGGAAAAGGGTTAGGATCAGGGGGCGAGCCCCCTGGGGAGAATCGGATATACACTGGCTGGCCCTGGAACGCGACCCACACAAGGTGGGCCACTATGGCAGGTTTTAGCACCAGTGTGCAGTGGTCGCTAACCGGTCGGATACAAGTATCCTCCCACCAGCAAAAGATTTTATTTAATTTAATTTCCATTGTTGGGGTGACACCACGCTATCCGCCCCGGGTGTCATGCTAGTAGCTACGCCACCGAGTATATTACTGCCGCGGTTGGTAAGTCATGCATTGATTGTCGAACGTGATGTGGGCCGATGTGTGTGGCACACATACGTGAGGAAGTACTTGAGTTATTACTCATACTCACTTGATAGACACCTAATCAAACAATCCAAAATTTTGACTATAATTATATTGTAGCTATGAGTTAAAACATTGTTGATGGCTAAAACATAACTAATTGAAGTAATATAAGCCAAGTTGCCAAAACTGCGGGATACTTACACATGACTGTTAGGCCGCGGACTCGAAGTCAGCCGGTGCGGGGCGGCGGCGGCGGCGACGCGGGAGCGGCGGACACCCGGTCTCGAAGCCAGCGGGCAGATCGCGCGGCGCTAGAGCGGCGTAGTGTTGTACTATGATAAATTAGTGTCTGTTCGCGAACAAAATTGATGTGAATATGATGTTCCATATAAAAAATCATTGAAATAATTTGCTCTACAACGTCGGCGGGCATTTTTGAAAATACACAGCACTACGTCAATGCAGACGCGCACGCGCAGCTCGACTAGCGCGCGCCGCTCTTACGTCGCTCCTCGCGCCCGCGTCGCTCCGCTGCTTTCTAGGCCAGGTCCATTTAAATCTATGCATTTGAACGCGCCGCTCCCGCACCGCTGCCGCTTGCCGCTTGCATTACCGAAGCCAGGATAACACAAGGCAGACAAAAAGAATTTCGTACCACCCCTGATATATATCAAATGGTAGCATTTATAGCACTTTTTTGATTTGAATGATATTGAAGCCAGTGAAATTATTGAGTATAGTGAATGGACAGATTAGAATGCAGTTTTTATTAGAGAATTGGTTTAATCGGGATAATCACATATCTACGGTAGGTATGTTTGTAAAATATCTGTTCAGCCATTTAAAAGATTTACTTCCTTAGTTTTTAATGGTGATTTGGTTATAATAAAATATATTTTTATTTACACTCTACTCACAGCTCAGATAAATAAATATTATTTTTAATAATATCAATAACTTAACAACCTTCAGGAGTTTGAAATAAAATACTTTTATTAAGGTGCCGTATAATATATTGAGATATATTTATTATACATAATAGGTATTACACAAGTTTTTCTGTCTGTACTCTTGTAAGATATGAGGGTCGAGCAGTCTGTTGACGACATTGGCAACACTGCAGTCGTGTGGCACTGTCGTGACGTCACTCTGTACGTCTACCACACGTACAGGCTGCTCGCTGTACTGACACAGGCCGTAGTCTGCCGCCTCACTCGCCAGCAATGTGCTCTGGTTCAGGGTACCCTTCACCAGTACAACCTCTGATTGTAGTTTGAACTTCGGCTTGTACACTCGAGCTGCTTTTATTTTCTCATGAAATCCTTGTATAGTACATTTCAAGTAGTCGCTTGAATGACCGTAGATTCGTAGCTTTGCGATACAAAATTCCACCTTGGCGTTCCAATTTTGCATTTCTTTTAATTCCTGCCTAAAATCGTCTTTCCGTCCACTTAAGAGCCTGTACATGTGGTTTATAATGACATTTTGTAAGTCCTCGTCGTTAAGTTTGCCTAAATATTGATCCATTTGAATTTTCGATACATCAGGGCTGGTATCCAAACAGTAAACAATACCTGTGTGACCTGAAAATATACAATAATGAGCATTAAGAATGGTATGGTTCTATTAAATTTGTTAAATTTATTGTTGAATAGATGATATTAACACAATATAATACTAAAATACTAATGCACCGACTGAAAATATCTTCATGAATTAAAATGTAGTTGCCGATTGCCGATAGGTAAGTATAAAATTAATATTAAAATTACTAAGTAATCCAACCTTCTTTTTCGATTAACGATGCTAATTCTAAAGCAACGTTGACGCCGAAAGAGTAACCCAATATATAGAACTTTGTTTTCAGATTAAATGATTTCTTGATACTCTGGAAACAGAAATAATGATTATAGCAAATGATTATTATAATACGAATATAATTACACATACAGAAACGTAAGTATTGAAAGAAAGAGAATTTTAATAAGGTCCCATAATTTTGTTAAAAGCTGTCGATGTATGCGGGAAAATGCACCATGATTCAAGTTTTAAGTCGTTTTTAAAAATGTTAGTTCATCATCTCAGCTTATTGCCGTCCACTGTTGGACGTAAGCTTCCCCAAGTACCAGCGCCAACCATCCCGGACTTGGGCAACCCGCATTCATCCGCTAAATGCCATCTTTTTCAAGTCGTCGGTCCACCGTATAACCAAAAATAAAAATGTTAGTTATGTATAATTTATAATGTTTTACTTTCATAATGCGCATTGCTATTCCGGGTATGTTGTCTTCGTGAAATTCTGATCCTGTTTGGAACGTTACTGTTGGGATTTTTAGTCTGTCGCACAATGTAGACGGGAAATCTTCCTGATGTCCTCCAAAACCAGGTATCATAAAGAGATACGTCTCTGCAGAATCCATGTTTACTCCAGCCTGAAATTTGAACCGTAATCAATCCAAGTCTAATAAAACAATTTGATTACTTATGTAAATAATCGGGTATGTGTCATTTATTCATTTTATTTACTAACTTTTCCTCGTGGCTCCGCCCGTGTATTCTGCTTTTTCCGGGATAAAAAGTAGCCTGTGTTCATCAGGGATAATGTAGGATTCTAATGGTAAGAGAATTTTTCAAATCGGTTCAGTAGTTTCAGAGCCTATTCAATGCAAACAGTTAAATCTTTCCACTTTATATCTCCGGGCCAGTACGGTGAACAATGGGTGGTTGTATCGCAACCGGCGACTTCTCCCAGACACCCTTATCCTACACAGTGTCTACAGAATACATAATTATTCAGTTTACCCACCTCATCACCAATCATATTATGCTTATTACATGCTGTTGACATAACAACAACAGATTCTGCCGCTCTACATTCATCAGGGTCCACATACGAAATCAGAGCGTCCAGACCACTGTTACTCTCGATTTTCTTATAATATTTGTCACCTAGTGACATTATACTGAAAAACGCATTTTATTCTGCATGATATAAATTTACCTTATATAAAAAAGCAATAACCTATATAAAGTATTATAAGTAAGATGCGGTCAAATTTAGGCAACGTAATGTGTACGAAGTAAGTATTTCACCCCCTGTATTTCCAAATTCATTGGAGTTTTTAAGACGTAAAAAAAGTCACACTACGTAAAATGCACGGTTGAATGCGATATTTGTCGTATTAATAACTGTCTTTGAGTGTTAAGTAATCAAAATAGTTGCAAAATTATAAGGCTGTTGGATTTGCGAATCAAGTAAACAAGAGCACCTACAACTTCAAAGGGGAATACCATCGTATTCCCCGTACCGTACCATCGTATCTGCTTACATCTAAGCACTGTATAATGTAAGTTTTGCAGACACTTGTTACTTTTTTAAAATCATTCATCTACCTGCTAATTGTCATTTGTTGTAAATGTTCGAGCGAGTAGTTTTTTGGTATAATGTATTCAGCGCTTTTATTTCTTGGAGTAGAATATTATTGACGCCCAACGCTTTCAGAGTCGTATTACCATCAAAAACATCGATTTTTTTTACACCTGGACAATATTATACCGTCATTCATAAACAATCATTACAATTAACAAATCAGGATATTTTACACGACGACAGGTTAAAAATAAGTTCTTACCGAGAATTTTTGTGATTTTTTGCATAAAGTATACTGAAGTAGGTTCGTTGTTTATAGCAAAAGTAGCATCGCTTACATGTTGTATAGCTGATTCTAAAGATTTAAACATCATTGATATTTTTTCGGAACTTGTATTCATTGACCAATCTTCAATATTTTCCGTTTGCTGAAAAAAATATATGACCTTAAACGACTGAAACATAGTTCTTGTTCCAGCTGTAATATGATGAAAAACCCACCATAGTGGCTCGTTCCGGCGACCCCTGTTCCAGGGTGAGCCAGTGTATATTCAGTAGGTAACTTCAAGCCGGCATCATTCTGCCGAGGGCCCAGGGACGCAATGTCTCTTGATGGTCGACATTAGATTTAGACTGCATTGATAAACGACAAAGTGTAGAGTTGCGTACCTATACTGCGACGCAGACCGTGCGTTCGACTGATTTAGTACAACATTACATTTGATAGTGCGCTTCGTTGCTTCAGCCATAAACTAAAGGCGCAGTTTGAGAGTAAGTTTTTCGTCTTGTTCAGAATCGTATATTTAATATGAACTAGAGTATATTTTTAGAAAACCATAGTAACGACTTACTTGTTTTGGTAGTTCAATTTGAAAAACGATCGAAGGTAATCCCTTTTGTCTTCGAAGTTGACAAGTCTTTTCACGTTCAAATAAGATACGTTGATTCTTGTCATCTGATGATGTTAAAGCGATCACTACAAATGATCTAAAAATACCAAACTAATATTTTAACTTATTCTTAAAGATAAATTTTTAAATGAAATTCTTATTTTATTACCTTAGCTCTGGGCATAGTTTACGCGATACTTCATCGACATTATCGACAATATATGGATCATCAGAATGCTTTAAATCCACTTTAGTAGACATTTCTTCCACTATAGATATACCGTGAACTGGTCTCTTTGAGTTTATTCCTTTAAATAATTTACTACAACCGTCTTCATCTCGAAGGTATTCACAAGATAATGATACAGATATGCCAGATGTATTCCATAGGCTGAAAACAAAACAGAATAAAAACCGTTTAATAAAATTTCACTTAGTCATTTCCACTAAACTGAACTTGGCCTAATGGCAGATGATCAGTGTATAATGTTGATTGGAACACTGAAACAGGTTGTCCATACTTTCATCTTCATCTTGTGGTTATGGTGGCATGCGTCTGGGAACACCGCGCATATGTTGCATGCTCTGTGAGCTGTTATTCTATTACATACTTTTCCAACGTGCAATGTGACATGCATGAAGCATTGCCACTTTAGTAACATCATATAATATTGTATTGCGCTATCCCACTAGTGTGGACATAGTAACATGCGTCGATTTATTAACACAATTATTACAATTAGGTTCTCTTTATCCGGTAAGGTACCTATAGCAAAAAATTGTCTTTAGTTTCAAAGGGGTCAAAATAGGGGATAATATGTATGAAAGTCCGTCATTTTGAAGTTACATAAACAAAATTTGGTATTTCGGTTATTGACGTAAAACAAATAAATACGTGTTTCAGGAATTTTGGAAATTTTAGTTAATAAGAGATGAAAAGGGGGGAGTGAAAGTTAATGCAAAAGTGAGTTAGTTTGT
Organism: Amorpha juglandis; assembly: GCA_949126905.1. Taxonomy (NCBI): domain Eukaryota; kingdom Metazoa; phylum Arthropoda; class Insecta; order Lepidoptera; family Sphingidae; genus Amorpha; species Amorpha juglandis. The sequence goes on from OX421383.1 coordinate 3,586,146, forward strand.
TACGCTTTCACGCCTAAATCACTGAACCGATTTTGATGAATTTATCTACAGGGATAGATGGGACCCTGGAAACGGTTACAGGTTATGCCGGAAAAAGCTGTTCACGCGGGCGGAGCCGAGAGCAAAAGCTAGTCCATCATATGTTTATTATGAAAACCTGTCAGACTTCGCGGAAACTAAACTGAAACATTACATGAAAAGTAGTAGGTACAAAACATAAGTAAAGAAATAATGAAAAAGTAGCAATTCAAAAAAGGAAAATCACCAATTATAAAAAACCAGGAAATAATTTAAAATAATTAGTATTTTGTATAAATTATTTTTATTGAACAGTAAACAACATTATGGATAAGAATTTAGTAGGCTTTAATTACCATTTTAACAATACCTTTAATTGTTTGATAAAAATTAGTCGGTTAAAAGAATAATGATTTATGTAAATGATTATTACATCACAACATATTAAATGCGTAACGTTTATAGAACAATAGTTTGGCCCGCAGCTCCGCTTGCGTTATTATGTTAAATGATAAGTACCATATAGGACTGTATCCTTGATTGCTACATTATATGGCTTGTACAACTAAGATTTACCAATAAAAATATATTTCCCCAGGCGTGCGAATCAAAACCGCAGCCGGGATAGAAAATATATCCAGATCATAAATCATTTTAATTAGTCTGCAATAGTTTCATTTGAATAGCTCATAATAATTAATTAGTACAATTACATAACATTTTCCTGCATGAAAATATTTTCCCATGCGCAAATACTCACTATTATTACATTAGGCCGGTGATTTTCCAATTTGAAACATAAATAAATTATAGTAGAATCAAACCCATTGTAAAAGGAAGAGAATACAACAAAATTGATAGGAAAAATAAATTAACGGCGATCTGAGGTCGGGAAGTGGGAAGGGGGGGGCTTTTAAGGGTAAAAAACGGTTTATCTCGATTTCCGGAAAAACTACAAGTCCTATGGAAAAAAGTTAAATCGCAAAGTTGTAGGTAATAAAAAGATCTACAACTTTTGTATACACACTCTCTTCACATAACCTCAAAATTTATGTTAAAAATTCAAAAAACCAAGTTTTTAGTTTTTTATTTTTATCTTTTAGAAAACATAATTTTTTTTCACGAAATTTCGTGAAAACTTACCTTTTTATATCCCAAATACACTGTAATTTTTTTGATCTAAAATATTCATTGTTTCACCTTATTTTGACTTAATATCGAAAAAGCAGCCTAATTTTCAAACGAAAAATCTCACGTCAAAATATCAGCTTTTTTAAAAAAATCTGTTGGTTTCTTGTTCATTGAATTCTCTACTTTCTGATGGTGTAAAAAAATATATACATTACTATGGTAAATGTGCTCAGAAAATGCAAAGAAATGAACTACTAAATAACAAGTAGTAAGGCCCAGACCCACCTAGCCCCTTCCCCACTTCTTTATGATGGGCTAAAATTTTCCGTAGATCACTCAGGTATATAATATGTATTAAAATAACAATAAAGAGGCATCTACGCATATAATTTAAAGAAGATTCTACAACTTTCTCAAAATATTGTAGATATGTCTTATTAAATATTAACTTATAACTTTACATTTTCTGAGCACATTTACCATAGTAATGTATATATTTTTTTACACCATCAGAAAGTAGAGAATTCAATGAACAAGAAACCAACAGACTTTTTTAAAAAAGCTGATATTTTGACGTGAGATTTTTCGTTTGAAAATTAGGCTGGTTTTTCGATATTATGTCAAAATAAGGTGAAACAATGAATATTTTATATCAAAAAAATTACAGTGTATTTGGGATATAAAAAGGTAAGTTTTCACTAAATTTCGTGAAAAAAAATGATTTATTATAATAGATAAAAATAAAAACAAAAAACTTGGTTATTTGAATTTTTCACATATATTTTGAGGTTATGTGAAGAGAGTGTGTATACAAAAGTTGTAGATCTTTTTATTACCTACAACTTTGCGATTTAACTTTTTTCCATAGGACTTATAGTTTTTCCGGAAATCGAGATAAACCGTTTTTTACCCTTAAAAGCCCCCCCCTTCCCACTTCCCGACCTCAGATCGCCGTTAATTTATTTTTCCTATGAATTTTGTTGTATTCTCTTCCTTTTACAATGGGTTTGATTCTACTATAAATTTGTTTCTATTTTTACCATTTTCAACCGGATAATCACCAGTCTACATTGGAAAAGTGGGTTTAAAAATAATTACGAAATTTATATTTTACGTGAACCCCCCTAGTTTCAGAAACATTAGAACCATTAATAAATATCCTAAATTGCAATTACCCTTATCCTATTTAATTTACAAAGTGGGATGTATTTTCTAAATTTACAAATATTAAGTTTGTTTAAAATGATCTTGTAAATACCTATACAAATAATTAAACTCCTTGATGATGTAAAGAGTTTCATGCTCACAGGGTCCGAAAATAACACGAAGTATCCACGGATACTCTAGGGGGTTCAAATGTAATAGTGAGTATTCGCAGACCCCGGTCAGTCCGGTAGAAGGACTCCGACCAAACATTTGTCTCAGTGCGGGAATCGAACACGCGGTCTGACGCTTTACAGCTGGCTACTTGCCCACCGTAATAATGTTATATAATAAATGTATATAATAGATATGTATATTGGTCTAGTTAAAGGTAACTGATAAGAATGCACATATATTATGAAAATAAATAGAATCACATTAGTTGTTGACCAGAGCCTAATATAATTATAATTCAAGCCGAATTAAATTCAGCCATTATTTAATTGTAACAAACATTTCATTGTTGGAGTAATATGGAGTGTACTTCTGAGTTTTGTGATGTGTGATTTGTTTTGTTTATCACATCAATAGATTGACAAATTACGATGACAAAAATAAAATTTATTTTTTCACAATATCTAATATAATATGCATAGGTCCTTAAATTAGATTATATGCTACCTACTGACCATCATAGTCCACATTACTATCGGAGTCTTCACTATCACTGGCTTCAACCTCTTCGCTACAAAGACATTTAGGCATCCGCAGCATACCTCTAACAATGTCGTTATATATCTCCTTGTTTCTTAGGTTTTTCCTTATGGCTGGTTATGATAGGATCGGATGGTGAATGTCTGTGTTATTGTTTGTTTTGGATGTTTTACGGGCGTGTATTCGCAATTTCTTGTAACTTTTGTGACTTGCTGCAATCACGTCTTCTGACAATTCACCTACAGGCAATGCTAAAATCTTAATTATATCAGCACCGTGGATTAACAGTTTATGTAAGCTTGCACTCATTTTGTGCCATCCATACAGATTGATCGCAATTTCCGCTGTGGCGATGCAATATATCTTAAATTTGTCTTCATTTATGCAATGACAGACAAAATATTTGCGAATCGTCAAATTAATTCTTTAGATAGACAACCAGTACAACTGGGAAACCAGTACTCAGATATAATACATCATCAGCTGACTCTTGGCTACTAAGTTATTTATTTGCAAGTACTAGTTGTTAGCAAGATAAGAACAACCTAAAATATTATGCCTGATTTACACCGGGACAGTGGGATGCCCCCACACACATCGACCATACCGTCCATCAAGATGTATTTTTAACACGCTTTTATTAGCTTCAGACGTATGTATGTTGGTATGTTGGTATGTTTGTCTGTAACTTGTCTTTGACGTGATTTTGACCTACTTCAAAACGTCGGATAAAATCTTGACAGCGCGATGTAAATGTCCAGTGGCGCCATCTCATGATTTTTTCTTGTCAACTTGTAGCTTAAATGCAATAAAGGTGGCGCTGGTTGTATTGTTGTGTTATTTTGATACGAGTTTAGAACAAAATAAATAAATATTGTAAAAATTAAAACGTCCTTAAATATTTCATTGAATAATTGTTATAAATTACAAATTTATTACCTATAACTGTTATTGAAATTACTTCAGTAGTAAGGGATGTTCGCAAAACACTTTTTTTAACACGCTTTTTTATATTATTTACAATTAGTGGCAGCAATATAATAGAACATTGGATTATAGTCTACATGACACATTAAAATAAAACAAGAAAAAAATTAAGAGATGGCGCCACTGGCACATATACATCGCGATGTCAAGATTCTCCAGCGAATCATTACCTCCGACGCTTTGTATGAGCTATGGGCACTGTATACTGTATTTTAACTCAGCTGAATTTTAGAAATAAATGCCTACAGCCGCGCGGTACGTAAACATGCGATAGGGCTGCCCGCCTCCAGCATTTTAATTACATTTGCCTACTTTGTGATTCCATTTAGTTTTGTGATTATAAAATACTTTTTTATGGATTCAGTTAGAGCATTACACCCATTCTAAATAACGACAACAACTAAGTAATAAAAAGTACCTTTTAAGTTGCCAATATTAATAAAACTGCGCAGCTGCGTACATTGTTTTGTCGCTTTATTATCCTAGCCTGTAAAAACTCGACTGTCGGTATCATGCATACCGAACTTTCTAAGAAATTTGTTATTTTGTTTACTTATTGGGATGCTTGCACGTGTAGACTGTTGTTGACCATAACTAATAAGTAGGAGTCATGGATTATCTATACGTTATCATATTCTTACCTCCTCAATATCGTAAGATATTAACAAAATAAGTTAAAAATACAACAAAATTACTGGTGCAGCAGAAGACAAAAGTCAGACAAAAATAACAGACTATACGCAATAGCGTTCAAATAAAATTGTTTTTTATGTACATAACTACTAACACTATTCTGAAATAAACTTATAATTCAGATTTATCTTCTCTCCATTTAACGAAAACTCTCTATAACGACATAAAATGCACAATCCCTTCAGTGTCGTTCTATAGAGTTTACACTGTATATAAAAGAGACATAAATAGGTATTCATACTTGTCTTAAGTGCCTGATTATGTATATACGTGGCTTATATGTGCGTATCATGTATAAGGTGTCTCTTAGAATCGCGATATCTCAGGAATGGTAACTCTTAGGAAAAAAATCATGAAGACCATTTTTGTAGAGTATTTTAAGATTTACAACTTTGGTTTGAGGTTTTTTTTGATAAAACTTACCGTTTTCGAGAAAAATCCAAAAAGCCTCAAATTTTGACCTTTGACCCCGAATAACTTTTGAAGCACACATGGGATCGATGGGGATTTTTAAAACTTTATTTGTAATGGTAAACCCCAGCTCCCCACCAATATTTGGCTCTGTGGGAATTTTTGTTATTTAAAATGTCTATATTGACGGGACTATAAATATCTAAATAATCCTATTCGTCATATTAAATATGTACTTGGTCTTATTTTTTGTGATTTTCTTTTTTAAAAACAATACACCGTCCGTTCGTGACTGCGGCACAGTCGCGACTGTCAGCCTGCCGCGCGCGTGCCTTCATCGAGGCGCGTAGGTATAGCTCGCGTTTCATCCATTTGTATGAAGACAAAATACTGATACTATACCTTTACTGTGCTATGGGTGTTATCCGATTGATCGGGTACAGTTTTGCAAATGGCTTGTTAAACAAGCCATTCGTAAAACTTGTTTCTTTCCTACCTCCTTCGTGACATTTTAACGTTTCAGCGAATTTTCCAATCACAAAGATGCGAAAGAAGTTTCACTTCAAAAAATGGTAAAAAAATTAAAATACACCTTTTTATAGAAAATCCAACTAAAAAATTAAAAATAAATAATAGTTTAAAAAAACTAAAAAACACGCTTTTACATAAAATCCAACTAAAAAATAAAAAATAAATTTTAATGAATTCGAATTAGGAATAGTGTACAAAATTTAAAAATATATATAAATTAAGAATAGTGTAAATAAGAAAAAATATGTATTTTATTGTAAAAAAAGCGTGGGGTGCATGGTGTCAATAGTTATAAAAATATTTTATTGATAGATATGAGTAGAAGGATCATCATTTTGATAATGTCTTAAAAAGCACCCCACGTTTTTTTACAATAAAATACATATTTTTTCCTATTTACACTATTCTTAATTTATATATATTTTTAAATTTTGTACACTATTCCTAATTCGAATTCATTAAAATTTATTTTTTATTTTTTAGTTGGATTTTATGTAAAAGCGTGTTTTTTAGTTTTTTTTTGTAGTTGTTCGTCGTGTTAACCTCATCCATAAATTTAATTATAACGACAAAACCCTCATTTTCTCCGAAAAGATCACAGAAACGTTACGAAAGCAAGTTCGTCCCCATCAGGCCTATTTAAAGCTTGATGTTATTATTATTATTATGATCACCACAGGGGATGTTCAAGATTGGACGAAGTGAAACCGGCAAGTAATAAGTTACGGTAGGCAGTTGCTTAACTGTGCCCCTGGCATTGCCCATGTCCATGAGCGGCGGTGACCGCTTACCATCATGCGGGCTGCTTGCTCGTCTGCCTATCAAGACAATAAAGAATAGAGTAGGAACCCGAATCTTAGAAATACGCTTGAATTCGTCAGGCAGAAGAAGAAAGTTTTACTTAGGTAATAACGGAATACGGCGATATTCTTCTTAAAAAAAATCCACTTCCATACTTTCATAGCTTCGCTTCAATTTAGGTAATTATGGATTCGATTGCGTCATCACTAGGCCTATAAAAGACAGTACATCAGTACTTTACATCAAATCGTCTGCAAAAATGGCACCAACTCCGCAAGAGTTGTTTGAGAATAGTTCACGTCAGCATGGTCTGTCCGGAGACGAGGTCGTCATCAGTGGCATGGCCGGGCTGTTCCCGAAATCTGACAACGTTGTTCAGTTTATGGAAAATTTATATAACCATGTAAGTATTTTAACAGTTCATATATTATTACGATCGCAGTAAATAGTCTAAGCATGGTACGAGGGTCATGCCAAAATAAATTAGATTCTCTAAAATTATAAAATCGATTCTTGATTACAGGTATAGATATTTTTAAATGTTCACCATGGGCACGGTTACACTTTACCATTCGGATAAATCACTTGGAAAATACAAATGACCGCTCTTCTTTAGACTTCCCAGAAATCTTGAATTGCTGGTGGGAGGATACTTGTATCCGACCGGCTGGTGGGAGGATACTCGTATCCGACCGGATAGCAACCACCGTACACTGGGGCTAAAACCTGCCATAGTGGCCCACCTTGTGTGGGTCGCGTTCCAGGGTCAGCCAGTGTATATCCGATTCTCCCCAGGGGGCTTGCCCCCTGATCCTAACCCTTATCCCATCCTTTTTTCCTTCCCCTTTCCTTTGGCCCTGGGATGCGATATCGCAGGGTCTTAATATGGTAGGCAACGCGCCCATGATTCTTCTGATGGTGGGCGTACATGAGCGGTGAAGATCACTTACCATCAGGTGACCCACTTGCTCGTTTGCCGGCCTACGCCATAAAAAAAAATCAATATTTTAAGAAGAAATCTCAAAGATTTCTTCCTTGCTAACAAATCGCTTGCCCTTTAAATTTTAGGAAGAGGTAAAAATCAGGGGAATATAGCGGGAGATAGAAACGTTTTTTTGAATGAACATGGTCCATTGTTCTGGTAAAAGTTTGCAGAGCATTGTTGTCGTGGTTGCCAGAGGGGGTGCAGGATTCCTGACTTCGGCCTTTTTTACATCAAGCTGACTTCACTCCTCTCTCCTTCAATCCTCTAGCAATACAATAGCAACGGTAAAAAAACTAATGGGTGTTCCATTATAAAACTTCTTATCAATTAACTTGCTTTTACCACGGTGTATAACTTGCCACTATCAAAGAAATGAGTAGAGTATCTAATTTCCTTTTGCATGACCCTAGTATGATACTTAAGGGTCATTCCATGTAAAATCGTCTTATGGAAAATAAAATTTTCCCGACTCGTTTTAGATTTTGGTGTAACTTTGAGAAACTCTACTCTAGGGTCCCAAAGAACAAAATTTACACGAGTTTGATTTTTACAAGCGCTTGTTTCCGCCTATTTAAACATAAAATTTTAAAAATCGATATTTTTAAACCTTATGAACATTTGCTGTGATTTTTTTCTGTTTGAAGCTATCTGCATGATCAAGACGGAATTCACAGTGGGAAAGATAGTAGTTTAAGTGTAAATGAGGAGAATTGGCTCGGACGATCCCTTTGAATAATAGCAGCATGCTGAAAATGAGTGTTTTTTAGTCATTTTTCGTGAATTTTAATCGACTCTAGCGTCTTAACTGTTGAGAATTAAAAACTCATGCTCCGCGGGAATTAAGTATACATATCATAGACAAAATTCAGCCACAAGTTGACTTGAGCAGCCCAGTCTTCATAGAAAAAAACTTTGCTTCAAATTTTGGAATTTTAAAAAATCCCAATTTTCAGGCTATGAAACGAACGTGTTGACTGCGAGATAAAAATCTGATACTCACAGAATCTACTGTTTTTACCTTCAACTTAAAATGACTTTGTTTTTTTTTTATTTTTCTTTTTTTTAGTTTTAATCCATTAGTAAAAACGTCCAGATGTTTGCTGTGAAAAAAAAAACGGCTCGTACATGCACTAAACATTAAAATAACAAAACAAGTGATGTAATAATTTTAAGTTGAAGGTAAAAACAGTAGATTCTGTGAGTATCAGATTTTTATCTCGCAGTCAACACGTTCGTTTCATAGCCTGAAAATTGGGATTTTTTAAAATTCCGAAATTTGAAGCAAAGTTTTTTTCTATGAAGAGTGGGCTGCTCAAGTCAACTTGAGGCTGAATTTTGTCTATGATGTGTATACTTAATTCCCGCGGAGCATGAGTTTTTAATTCTCAACAGTTAAGACGCTAGAGTCGATTAAAATTCACGAAAAATGACTAAAAAACACTCATTTTCAGCATGCTGCTATTATTCAAAGGGATCGTCCGAGCCAATTCTCCTCATTTACACTTAAACTACTATCTTTCCCACTGTGAATTCCGTCTTGATCATGCAGATAGCTTCAAACAGAAAAAAATCACAGCAAATGTTCATAAGGTTTAAAAATATCGATTTTTAAAATTTTATGTTTAAATAGGCGGAAACAAGCGCTTGTAAAAATCAAACTCGTGTAAATTTTGTTCTTTGGGACCCTAGAGTAGAGTTTCTCAAAGTTACACCAAAATCTAAAACGAGTCGGGAAAATTTTATTTTCCATAAGACGATTTTAAATGGAATGACCCTTAAAGCATTAAGCAGCATTAGCTATAGTAAATAACAAATAATCAAACAATCGCAACTATATCAATTTGAAACAGTGTATAAATAATCCAAGTCATTATGTAAAGCTCATTAATATATTGTAAAAAACATAATTATCATATTATTTTGACAAAGGAGATGTTCCAGGAATGTACTGTGTATGTATATGTATGTAGCTTGACCCAAGTAATTATACATTTTATGGAAATTAATTATATGCTACAATTATATATTGTACATGCTTGATATAATTTATGTTAATATGCTTTGTTTTTCTAAATTGCGACACCATAGACGGAGGCGGAATAATATCCCTTCACATTCAAAAAAATCTCGAAATTTCTGTGTTGAAAAGTATTGATATGATAAAATAATGTAATAGTAATTTAATGTACTTTATCATTTATTATTAGAATAAAAATGAAATAGCTGAAGTAATCCACAATGTGCATAATTATTTAAAATTATGACATTTCTGGATCATGAAGCCTCAGGATAAGCAGAATTGGTTTGAGATAAAGTGTTGTTGGTCATATGGATACATCCGATAATATCTTTAATCGTGAATAAAAACTTGATCATATAGCTCGACCCGAAGAATTTCCCTCATAGCACTGTATGCCTCAGGCTAAAGCAGAGCCATTGAATTGAACTGCTTTTTTCGAGGCTGCCTCTACCAGACCCAGATTAACAATTATATTATTTAGGTGGATATGGTCGAACCCACCAGTTCCTCATTCAAACATCCGGAATTACCAAACTTCATTGGAAAAATAAACGGTTTCAATAAGTTTGACGGGCAATTTTTTAAAACACCACACGGCCAATCAAATTTTTTGGTTGGAATGGGCAGAAAATTGTTGGAACAAACTTATGGTGCTATTTTTGATGCAGGTTTGTAAATTTCTATAAGTACTGGCTTTCGGTTACCTACAGTTTAAATATTTTTTTTGTTGTGGCACGGCAAGTGACTAACATTGCACCTGATTTTAAGTACAGTGCACTCCAAAAACAATATCTGTGATAATAGTGTCATTTCTGTTGTCACTCGTCGTTTTTTATTGGTATGCAAAGGCACATGAACTGCGGAGCTGTGCTCACTTAATGGAAAGTGGTTACAGTTGCCTGTGGACATCAGTAACGCCAGGAGTACAGTCTAGCCGTTGCCTACCGAAAAATATCATTTTATTACCTAGTTTGAAGAAGGACATGCCACAACTGAGGACATACCGCACAGGGAAATCCATTCCAGTGTCAGTCGTACTGTACTGTAGGTGTGCAGTTCCATGCAGAATATATGAACTTTACTCCGGTGAGGAGCTGTGCGGTAGTAAAGAGGGGATGATGGGATCATCTGAAACAATTCCTCCGTGTACTCCTCTTGGTATTGACGCTAGAGCACGCAGCGAGATCCATTATCCTTATTTTATAACACTTGCTCATCTGTCAGCCTCTACTGCAAAAACACACACAGGACACTTCAGATTGACTTTGAACTAAACCTAAGTTAATATTTTACTTTTAGTTTAGTTGGCGACAACATAATTTTGCGTTTATGTTGGGTGCTTTTAGTTCACCGCGTAACAGAGTTATTAAAACACGGTATATTTTATTGTGAATTGAAATGTAGTTCAAAATTTTTTAAATCATTTCAGGTATAAATCCGATATCGCTAGCTGGTGGGAGGGTTGGTGTTTTTATTGGTTCTTCATTTGCAGATCAGGCTATGCTTAATCTGTTTGACATGAAGGTTTCAGTCAATCAAAGTTATTTGTTGACGGGGTAAGTTTTGACGTGGAATGCTTGTTTTTAACCAATCACAAAACGAAGAAGTTTCTCAATTCTTTATTTTTATGTACCTATGTTTATGTACATAAAAAAAAAAAAAAAAAAAATGTTTATGTATAACTCGACTAACGTGTACTGAATTGAATGATTCATTTTGTATTCGATAGATACTACGGTCTAAACATATACGAAATTTTATTCAAACCTGTTCAGCAGTTGAGGTGTGATTTATCTACAAACATACAAAATTTCACATTTATATTACATAATGTTGAGCCCTTCCCCCGTCCTCCCTGTTTCAAGTGGAATTTCACAAAAATTTGAAATTGAATTTTTGTGTTTCATTATTTTCAATATTCAAACACTGTACCTATTCAATTTTATAGTTGTATTCCATTCCATAAAAACATCATACAATGTGAGTGATAGAGCCGCGCTGTTGACATTTTTTTCTGCAGCACGAAAGGACCGGCTCTACCAGGTCGTTATCATTGTCTCACAGAAAAGCGACAAAGAATAGCGACTTGCTGCTGCTTTTCGTACGGTGGGTGAGATATCCGGAGGCTCAAATCCCCCTTCCGTTCCCAATCCCTTAATTAGGTCAGCAACGCGCCCATTATTCAGCTGGTATTGCGGGCGTACATGACTTGCTCGTTTACCGGCCTGTGCCATAAAAAAGTCAAACATCCTTTTTAACCCCCTAAAATTAAATTTACTTAAAAACCTTCCTTAGTGGTTACCGACATTACACAAACTATTATCTGACTAAATTTCATGATGCTAGGTAGCTATAGCAGTTTTGAGATTAGGGTAAGCAGGGGGAATGGCGTTCACTTAAGGAAAAACACACTATATTTTTTAATTATAAGTTTAATTTTAAAATTTAAAACATTAACATAAACTTTAACTATTAATTAATCATCTTTTTAAAAGAAATCGTATTTAACTTAAAATCATTAGCAGTAGTAAACATTTAAAAAAAAAGAAGGTTTGAGCGTCATTACCCCTGTCATTGGGGTAATGCCGCTCAGGCGAAGGAGTAATGACGCCCAAACCTGTTTCTTTGCAATATAACAAGTTAGATCCATTATCATTAGCAAATAAGCATAAGATCAAAGTATACAATTAAAATACAGTCTATAATCATAAAATTGCATCAAATATTTGTATTTATACCTGAGATCAGATTTTTTAAAGGTAAACAAAGCCAAAAAGAGAAATAGAAATGATAAGATTTTATCGTTAAGCACATAAATCACAGATGTATCCTTCTGCCGAATCCCATCCAGATCATGTTGCATGAGACCACAGCCCACATGTTGTACAACGATACCACATCTCGTTATTTTTTCGAAATTCCTCGCAAATAATGCATTTTTCATAATTTTCATCGCCCACATTCATTTCGTCGTCACTGTCGTCGTCACAAATGTTTTCTTGCTCTTCAACTTTCTTTGAATATTTTTCTCTTGTAAGATTTTTTCATATTTTTATTTCATTCTTTGGCTTTATTTCTTTATTCTTTGCAGTCTTATTAAGTTTGGCAATCTTTTTATTTTCTTTTTCTTGTAAAATATTTATCATAGTGGCTGCAGATTAAAGGTTTTCTTCGTTCCCAGCCGCTTTAGCGGTTGTTCTTTGGCGATTTCTGTGCATGTCTATAACAATAAAAAAAGAAGTCACTAAGGGGTAATGGCGCTCATGTGAGCGGGATAACCCCAAACGGTCGTTTTGAATTTAACTTTAAATTAAACAAACATTGAAAAGCAATTGTTGAAAATTGAATAATTCATCACAAAATAGAATGATTAAATACCTAGGAAAGCTATGTTAACAATTTAATAAATATCAAAATTCTGAACTTACCGAAAAAAAGATCTCGACGAAAATTAGTTCAACGCAGCCGCATACAAACAAATGCACTTCACAGTCACATGCTACCAGCCGACTGCCCCTGCGCGTTGCTATGTGTTAGAGGCACTTCACCTCCCGCGTTCTACGTATGGTGGCATATTGTTATGCACTATCTTCATAGACTTATAGAGGTGCGCGGCATTACCCAATGAGCGCCATTCCCCCTGCTTACCCTACGTGTTTATTCAGTTAATGAGTGAGTGGTATCACTTGTTTATTTAGATTATTGCTCCGTTGCCGTGAGTCATAGTGTGAAGCTATAAAGTTATTAACCATCATAATCACTTAACAAAATTTGTTTACATTTATGTTTTGTTTTTTTTACATAAAATAATTATTCCAAATTATTTGTCATCGCTAAAAAAATACATAAAGTCAACCAAACACCATTTATTATATGCAAAATATTTTATTACAAACTTAAAAGTGCATTTTTTTATCGGTTACCCTTTTTCTAGGGTACGCTACAATAATACGACAAACTTTATTCCGACAGGCACAAATACGAATTTCAAAATACCGATATTCATAATTCCGAATTAGTCCATTGAAATGTTACATTTTTTAGGCCTCACCTTGCGTTTCTTAGAGGAGTCAATTTTATTTTTTTGATGTGTAGGGGGGGTAAGTGTAAAGCTAAAATCAAGTTTGTGGGGTCGCCACCCTTGTCCCACGGCCGCCATCTTGAAAATAGGGGTTGAAACGGTTTTTACGATATATCTCTTAAACTATTTATCTGATAAAAAAAAATTGTTAACGTTTTTTGTTGCTAATTAAATTCTCTATAACTTTGGTCCAGTAACTTTTTGTCGTAAAACTATAAATAAAAAAGTTATAAGTGAAAATGTAATAAAGAAAAAAATAAAGATGATAATTCTCTTGACAGCCTAAGATACAAACAATTCGCCAAGGCAGTGACAAAAAGTACTTCCTCCAACACAAGACACAGAACACAGTTCTCCAGAACAATGGAAGCACACTGCGGAACATTTTAGCCCTGCTTTTCGACATCCACACATCGCTCCACAGTTTCCTTTGCATTTACAAAAGATCAATTTAAGAAGCTCAGGGGGTGCTGGAGGTTTAGAGCTCTGCACTGGCATCAATAATTTTCCACATTTTTTCCAGCCCCAGTCTTCAGGATCATTATTATTACCAAGCCACGACTGGACCTGATGGTAGACTCGGAAAGTATGAAAGCGAGCTGTGTCTTGTGTTGGAGGAAGTGAAGATAAATTAAATGTACTTTTTGTCACTGCCTTGGCGAATTGTTTGTATCTTAGGCTGTCAAGAGAATTATCATCTTTATTTTTTTCTTTATTACATTTTCACTTATAACTTTTTTATTTATAGTTTTACGACAAAAAGTTACTGGACCAAAGTTATAGAGAATTTAATTAGCAACAAAAAACGTTAACAATTTTTTTTTATCAGATAAATAGTTTAAGAGATATATCGTAAAAACCGTTTCAACCCCTATTTTCAAGATGGCGGCCGTGGGACAAGGGTGGCGACCCCACAAACTTGATTTTAGCTTTACACTTACCCCCCCAACACATCAAAAAAATAAAATTGACTCCTCTAAGAAACGCAACCCCAAATGTAACTTTTCAATGGACTAAATGTTTAAAAATTCCTAATATAACAACTCCGATTTATCAACCATCCTATTTTTATAATTCCTAAATTTCAATATTCCTAACGTTTATAATTACTATTTTCAAAATACAAAGTTTCAATAGATCGTATAACAAAAAACTCGACTAAATGATAATTTGAAATATGTATCATAAATACCAATTTAACAACAGAGGGCATCTGGCGCTCGGCGGGCGCTGCCGCGGCACGCTCGCTGCGCTCGCTCGCCTTCGCGCTTTATGGTCACAGTTCTAACCTAACCCAAATGATTCACCAACAATAGAGGAGTTTATTCGAAGTATAGAAAATCAGAATGTCGTTTTTCGGATCGAGAACCCATCGATCATTTGATTCTTCGAACTTATAAAAATCGGAAAACAAACAAATCGCATTCGTAAATTTTAATAATAGACATTATAATTCTAAGGTATTGTGATATTCGGACTTATGAAAATCGCAACATCGAAATTCGGATTAAAATATTTCGGTGTGGCGAGTATTTGGGTGCTCCTCTTTTTCTAATAGTTTTTAGAAACATTTTCCTTAAAATGTTGTTATAATCCATTCAGATTACCTCGATTCCTACATTTATTATAACTTTGTCAGTATTACGACACTCCACTGCAAATGAATCATGTGAATAATTACCATTAAAGTAGACTTCTGATGATCGCGTTATTGGCGCCCGCGTATGTGCAGCATTATTACACACTATGTGAATATAAAGAAGACCACTCGATGGTAGCGTCACTAAGACACGGCGTCACTGGTTGCTTAGCTGAAATGTAATAGGGTGTTGACAGAAGGGAGACTTAGATAGTGATGAACTCTTATGCTTGACGCGAACATCGCTATCGGAGGATAAACAGCGCGATTAGGGAACGACGCGACGTAACGGAAGTTTTAAGCCTCTGGCAATATCACCGTACGAAACGTTACGTACTACATACGTAATTATTTTGGGTTTTCAGGGCCAGTAAAACCATGTTAGCAAACCGCATATCGTATTGGATTGATGGCAAGGCGGCGTCTTACACCATAGATCAAAACTGTGCGAGTTTCACAGTATGCCTCGAACATGCTTACTGGAGCATCAGAAATGGTCTGTGCGACGCTGCTATCATTGGAGGCTGCAATCACTGTATACACCCCATGTTATCGATGAACTTCAACCGGTATGATTCGAATTTCGTTGCGTGGTCATCTTACTTGCCTTCATTCATCACATACAAAGTATTGTCAACGCCTTCAGGTTTGGATCATCTATTTTAAGTTATGATGATACAATGGTTGACCAATCATGAATAGTATCTAGTTGTTTTTTTATCCAAACACGTGATTGCACTACACTTGATGGTAAACGCAATGCAGTCCAAAAACGAGTGACCACCGAGAAACAATGAGTTTATCGGTTGTCACCAGAATGATGCCGACCTGTATAAATGCTTTTTCACACTCCGACGTGGGTTTTATACATTTTTGTTACCTCTAAATGTGAACCATTTTTGATATTTATTTTTGTGTTCGATAGGGTTTACTCTGGAGCTATTATAAATTTGGTTAAAATATATTGATGGTGTATGAGGGGAAAATGGGAACCTCCTCAACGGGACACAACATAAAATAATTAAAGATTCACTTGTATTTATTATTAACAGAGCTGGTGTTCTCAACTCGGACGGTAAAACGAAATGTTTTGACAAGAACGGAGATGGATTTGTCAGATCTGAAGCATGTGGGACATTTTTTCTGCAAAAAGCAAAAGATGCTAAAAGGTATGTCGATATGTACATTATCCAGCATAAACATAATATATAGCATATTGAGCTTGATAAAATGCTAGTTAATTTTTATTATGTCCAAACTTCTAAACATACATTTCATGTTCATACATTACGTGTTCGTTTATTTCATTTAACTAAAAAATATATGTTGTATGTTTGTCACTGACGATAATTTTGGTTTCTTTCGAAATACCTAGCTATTATATCTATTTCCTGAGATCAGACCATGGCAATATTTTTACAATAATTAGGTGCGTGGTTAATCAAAGGTTTTATCTTTATTTTTTTATCCTAGCTCAGGAAAGTGACTGCACTGAACCTGATGGTAAGTATAGTTGTATAAGTATACCATTGTGCCGGAAATTTCACGAGATATGTTACCTGACATCGGTTCGTACATAATGGATATTAGACCGAATATAGATAATCGGATAGTTAGACATTTAACTGTTTCAAAAAGTTCATTTTTAAGCATAGAAAAAGGCAGCTATTTCGAAATAAGTAATCCAATATTATACAATAGATTTAAAGATATTATGAACTAAGGACGACGATTTGACGTTTCATAAACATGTTTAATGGTTCAAAAGTATTTAAGAAACATTGTGTATGTTGGCCTACGTGTATGAAGCCTATAACAATTATGAATATCGAAGATTCGATGCAGACACGATTGGCATACGGTAGATTTTTTAGTAGGACGAGATAGTAGAAATACCAGTTATTCATAATACTTATGTACCTATTTTATAGGTTTTGACAATTTTGGATAGGTAAGTCGGTGGATGTGGTATTGTATGGACTCTCTAGTATATATAAACTACTTTCTTCCTAATGATTTGTTACTCTCTTCTTTCTTCCTTATAATGAAATATTGTCTCAGGATATACTGCGAGGTTTATTATGCAAAGGAGAAATTCTTTACGGGTCCCTACTTTGATTGCTCGCTTGTACGTAAATCAGATGACTTGGAAAAATTCTTGCAAGAATTTTATGATGAAATCGACGTGTCGCCTGAGATGGTAGAATACATAGAAGCTAATGCCCCTGGCAAGTATCACTCAATACTCATTCATAATATTTCTTTCCCCTGAGTGCACATGATTGTATCTTGCATCCCTATAAAAGTTTAAAACTTCATTGTAGCGTTGATTTTAAATAGAACAATACCGGTTACGTCATACTATCCTATTATTGATATAACTATTTACTGTTATTAGTAATATGATAATTTGATGCAAATATGCAATAACATTTCAAACTACATCAAGTAAAAATTGAGATATTGTTTTTATTTTCATCATCATTATCATCATCAGCCACAAGACGTCCACTGCTGAACATAGGCCTCTCCCAAAGATTTCCAGACCGACCTGTTGGAAGCGGCCTGCATCCAGCGACTTCCTGCGACCTTTACTTAAAACTTTATTAACTAAAAAAACTTTAAAACTTAAAAAACTTAACTTTAAAACTTTATAAACTTTTTTTTACTTTTTTATTTTACTTAAATATAAATGTGTTTGTTTGGAGTAAATTTGGATGTTTTTTTAATGAATCACGCTATAACAGCTTAATGGAATTGTATGAAATTTGTACATAACATGTTGACGTTGATGACTAGATTAGAAAAATGGGTATTTATTTAATGTTCCAGTCGAATAATTTTAATGTTCTATTTAAAGATGGGTGGGACTTAACCGCAGGCAGAGTCGCAAACTCAGCCGTCAAGGCGTGATTTATTAACCAACACCCAAATTCATAAACTAATATTCACCCATATTTTAACATTTAAAATATAAGCAGGAAATGCAGTAGGATAGGATGTAGAAAGACACGAATATGTACATGATTATCTATTTATTACGTTGACAGGCATTGCAGAAGCTGATGGTAATGAACTAGAAGCGATTGCTAATCTTTTTGCTAAAAACAAACCTGTAAAAGTAGGATGTGTAAAATCAAATATGGGCCACGGAGAAGCGGCTTCGGGATTCTGTTCTTTGGCTAAAGTGAGTACTGAGTAATGAGTATGCGCTTAATAGTATATTAGTCGTTATTGGTATGCGGGAGGCCGTCTGGGTAAGTACTATCATTTTGTCTATTTCTACCGCTAATTAGCAACGTTTAAGCACTGTTGTATTTCGGTTTGAAGGATATTGAAGCCGGTGAAGCTAGTGGGCATTATAAGACTCGACATCTTATTTCCCACAGTGATGAATTCAATTCAGTGCCACTCAGTAATTTATAAATTAACGTTGTGGGTGGTGATGCTTCTGTTTATGGACAGGCGTTTACAATCAGGCGAGTGACTTACTCGCCTTACCATCAAGGCGGATGAAAAATGCTGCTAAACGTAGGTAAAAATTAAAACATGTATTATTATCTGTTTGCAGATTTGCTTAGCCAATCAAACTGGCAAACTACCGGCCAATCTTCATTACTATGAGCCTCAAAATAACATTGCGGCTGTGAGAGACGGTCGAATACAGATTGTGACTGAAAACATTCGTTTCAACAGAGGCTACGTCGGACTAAACACGTTTAGTTTCAGTGGTGTAAATGTACATGTTCTGCTCAAAAGCCATTATAAAATAAAGGTATGGCAACAATGATATTTGCTGGCAGAAGGATATATAAGGACTGTATAACGACCACCGTACACACAATAAAATAAATAAGTACATTCAATATATCACAGACATACTACATAGTCTAGATCCCAGTGAGTTTTAACTCACAATTTTATTTCAATTCATTACAACCAGCTTCTTTCGCCATAGCGGCACACCTGACGAAGAACTCGTTAAAGTGAGACTCTTTCTGATGAGTTGCGTTCCGGAGTCAGCCCGTGTATTTCCAGTTAGTTTAGGCCGGCATCATTCCGGCGACCAAGTATATCACAATATTAATTTCATTCATTGGCTTAATATTTTAGGACATAGATAGATACAAAGGTTCAATACCTCGGTTGGTACTCGCTTCGGCTAGAACTGAGAGTTGCCTAAACAAACTACTAAATCACTTGAAAAATAAGCCGATAGATCCAGAGGAGATTGCGCTCTTACACAATTTCTACAACATTGATATACCCGGGCACACTACAAGAGGCTATGTCATACTCGGTAAGTTAGAACGGGATTTACAATGTTTAACTCGTGATGTACATTGTACATCCAAAGTGAATCATGCAGAGTGAAATAATCCACGATAGTCATCCAATATCATACTTGTTGACATATTTACATCCAGTTCCTAGGTTCCAATTCACTCACACTGACATTATTCCGTCATACGTTAATAACATTGAAGTGAACGATTCGTTTGGTTAAATTTTTCACGTTGCCTTCATTCCAGATTAATGATTGGTTCATAAAACCGCTTCAAAAACACTAAAAAGCTAAATTAACCATTTTTGAGTCGGTGCCATTGGTGAATATTAATAGTAAATTATTGGTAAAAAGCACCGACACAAAATTGGTTATTTATATTTTTGGTCTTTTCTGAGTCGGTTTCATTTTGTTAAAAGGTCCTTACTTTAATATTATTCAAATCGGTGTATAAACGAAGCAATCCTATAACTCAGATTTAAAGTCTTTAAAAATGAAATTTCTTTTTACAATTAAAATGAGACCTTAAACTTACTTTAAAAAATATATACGTGTCTAATTCAGAATTTCCTTTTTTTATTCGTTAGGTTCAAAAGATTTGATGTTAGAATGTAAGAATAAGCAATAGGCGCCCCAGGTATTGTTTGTTATATCAGTCGGCCTCAAAAAAAGAAAATAACATGGCGATTCACAGAAAAATAAAATGGCGGCTACTTTTTTTTAATTTTTGCGTCGGATCTATGATATGTATGATTTACTATATTCATTTAATATCTGAGGGCATTAGGTATGTAACGAGTACATCCGCGGCAGCCTTGGTGTCTGCGATGTGGCAGACAAACTCCAAGAATGTCGCTTGAGGTGGTTTGGTCATGTCATTCATGGTCATTATGAGGGAATCGTAGGAATACCTACGTCGGTCACAGATGCCTGAGCCAGATCGTACTAAGGGTACGATCCCGTGGACGGCCCAAAAAGCGTTGGCTTGGCGTACCTATTGGAGGGAGACATGAGAGCTGATGGTCTCACTACAGAGGATGCTCAAGATCAGGCGAAGTGGAGGCGTTTAAGTAAGAAGGTGAAGCCTGGCACTAAGCCGGGATAACGCCAGACAGAAAGAAAGAAAAAAGATCTGGGGACATTATGGTCACAAATTACAATAAAATATCACCATGTTATATACTAAGGATAGTGCACCTTTCAATTGGTGTACTGGTTTTGTTTCGATTCGGTTTAATTATTTCAGGAAATATTCTCTACATATGAACAAATATTTTCTATTTAATCAGTAAGGTTAATATACTATTAATTACTAAAATATATGCTTTTTCAGATATCAACAAGAACAACGAAACTATCAAGTTATCAGAAAGCTCTCAGCTATATCCTGGAGTGAGGAGACCAGTATGGTTTATGTACAGCGGTATGGGCTCGCAGTGGCCGGCCATGGGAGCTGCATTAATGTCTATACCTGTGTTCGCTGCTGCTATTGAGAGGTAAACTTTCATTTACGTCGGTCTGGTGGTTGCGTACTTGGCTGAGAAACTGGCGAGGTCTTGGGTTTAAGCCCGAAGTCCGACAATCACAATAGATGACTTGTTTTTTTTTAATTATTTTAATCAACAAGTTACGTTACCCAAAACCTATTGCAAAAAGAAAAGATCATTAATCCGTACACAAAATAATAAATTAGAAGTAATTCAAATCTGATGGAGGGGGCACTTTAAATAACAGACGACGCCAACTTTGACATGTCCCCACTACGCGCCCATAATTGCTCATACCAAATTTGCTCATACCAATATTTAAAATCATAATTGCGGGTTAATTTTTTAACCGATTTTGATTGTGTTTTAACAAAAAGGTTTCTTTTTCGTATTATTCTCAGTTGAATATAAAATCAATACCAGAGGCGTCTCTAGCCCATGTAGCGCCCGTGTGCAATCATCACCCTAGCGCGATCTTTAAATAGAACGTATAACACGGGCGCAGGTGGATTGGAAATGGCCGGCCAGCGTGTGAGTGGAGCTCGGCCGGCGCCCCCTAGAACGTTGCGCCCGTGTGCACCGCACACACACCACACCATGTAAAGACGCCTTTGATCAATACATAGTATAAAACAAAGTCGCTTCCCGCTGTCTGCCGTCGCTATGTATGCTTAGATCTTTAAAACTACGCAACGGATTTTGGTGCGGTTTTTTAAATAGATAGAGTGATTTAAGGGGAAGGTTTATATGTATAATATAATATGATATGATATATAAGATAATTTTAGAGGTTGCTTATGTGGTGTCGTAAATAAACACATTTTTTGCGCTTACATTGCAAACGCTGGCTAAACCCTACGACAAAGATCAAAATAATGTATTACAGTATTGTACACCTTAAAAAGGTCTACAAAAAATCCGTTTTGTATATATGTATTTATTTAGTATATTTACATTTTTATTTATTTTATTATGCACCTGCCTCAGTCATGATCTCCACCACCCTAGTGACTAGAAAGGTCGACTAGAAATCTGATCCTCGAACGCGACCCACACACGACGTGTAGGTCACTATTGCACCTGTGTGATTGTCGTGATTAATCAGTGAGTGAGTGAGTGGTTTAAGATTACCCTAAACAGTTAATTAATACTACTCTGCTACTTGAAATACGAGCGTCGACTGGCAGCCTGTCACATCTTTTATTTATCCTTAGTGTGCGGTGTGAGCCCAGATAGTTTAGCTAACTAAACTCGCGTAAGTAGGTAATTGGGTGCACGCTAAGCTAAACGAAGTTAGCTCAGATTGAGTAATGGTATGATCTTGACTTATGGTATAATTACCATATAAACTACTTTTGAAATAAAACTAATTTAAACGGATTATATCGCGGTTTTTTATTTAATTTTGGTCCCGACGTTTCGAAAGCTTTTCAGCCTTCGTGGTCAGAAACCGCGATAAAATCCATTTAAATTCGTTTTATTTCAATGTGTAACATACGCGTAAACATAAGAAATTTTTATGTAAACTATTTTTATCGCAGATGCCGCAAAATTCTAGAACCAAAGGGGGTAGACATCGTCCGTATTTTGACAGACTCGGATAAAACAATATTTGATAATATCCTCCACTCATTCGTCGGTATCGCTGCTGTGCAAATTGCCCTGACCGACATCCTACAAGTGTTGGGGATTGTTCCGGATAATATCATTGGTAGAAAATTATTAATTTATACTTATCAACCCAAGATTGATACGTCGTTATCGCTTGCTTTATCAATGCAGGAAACATTGTAAAGAACTTTGCATACCATAGGATATTCATTACATTCATATTACTCAAATTCGATCAGCATGGCTAAGGCCTATTCCATGAGTCTCGAGGCCCGTGCTTGGTCTTGAAGCGTATGTTTTTTAAATAAAAGTATGAAGGTTTTTATAAGTGGAAGAGCCACGCTGTAGATAGTTTTGTCTACAGCATGAATGCACCGACTCGACCGTTTGTTACCACTGTCTCACAGAAAATCAACGTGAACTAGCAGCTTGCTGTTGTGTTTTGTACGGCGACAGTGATATATTTTGAGGCCCAAAACGCCGCCCCCTTCCCAATCCCTTATTAATCCCTCTACTTTAAGTTCGGCAACTCAGCCATGATTCCTCTGGTATTGTAGGTGTTCGGGAGCGGTGGAGAGCACTTACTATCAGTGACCCATTTGCTCGTTTGCCGATCTCTGCTATAAAAAAACGTATAATCGATTTTGTTATAAGAATACACTGTATCTTTATATAGAATAGTCATGTTTCAGGTCATAGTGTAGGGGAGCTAGGCTGTGCATATGCAGATGGTGGCTTTACAGCTGATGAAATGATACTTGCCAGCTATTATCGTGGACTAGTCTCCGTTCAGACAGAGTTTTGTAAAGGTTCCATGGCGGCTGTTGGACTTGGTTATAAAGATGTAAGTTAGCAAACTTATATGATCATCCTTCATATTCAAGTAGATTATACTATAATAATTTCAAACGTATGCCAAGAGAAAATGAGTTTGAGGATTAAGAGAATTAAAACTAGAGAACTTTTTGCAGATACGTCCGATGTGCCCATCAGAAATAGACATCGCATGCCACAACAGCTCAGAGTCGTGTACAATATCAGGTCCTAGTGAACACGTTAAGAAGTTCGTTGCTGAATTGAAGAGTCGTGGCGTTTTTGCCAAAGAAGTGAACACTGCAAACATTGCATATCATTCGAGATACATTGCACAAGCAGGTTAATTATTATTATTATTTACTTCAGGTCATGTCGAATATAACTCTTTTGTATTCTTATTATATAATTTGTCTCCCTTTGGGTAATTCAATATTTTTCATAGGTTAATTTAAAATTGCTTATATTATAATGTCAGTAGCTACTATGTAGTATGAGTAATTGGATGTAGTTTGATCCAAATATGATGTGTTTTGGAGAGCGTTAAGGATGGAAATGTTTTTACCACTGCTATAAGCGCTGGCTCTTCTACAATTAAATAACCACATTCCGTATTTATTGCTCATATGATATCCACATTTTAGATATTTTATTTTATTTGGAAAAGAAACAGTAATTATCATAACTTACTTACATAACTTTATAACTATCTAATAACCATTTTATAAGATTTCGTTTGTTAAATAATACTATGTATATGCTAGTTTTCATTAAAGTACATAATATGTAAAAAGTGAAAGCAAATTAGTATTTCAATGAATAATAATAAATTTAATAATGAACAATTCACACCAGTCGTCAGTTAGTTTGCGCTTAAATAAGTTTCAACTCGAATTGAACATGTCTAAGTGGGGGAATTTAGCTAGCTCCTTAAATAAATTTGATGTTCGTATGACGAAAGAACCTTTTCTGTACTTGGTGTCACTGTGAGGAACGTCTAAAAGTATAAGGCGCCTAACGGTTCGTGTTGGGACCTGCAGGTGTACCAACGAAAGAAGTTGGGGGGGGTAACTCGGTTCGCTTCGTAACGTATGTCATGCTTTCCACATTTATACTCTAGGAATCTCAATAATGTATGTTGTATAGACTCCAACCTATTTATATGAACGTCATATTGAGGATTCCAAATTTGAGAACAATACTCGAGGATATTGCGAACATACGATCAGTATAGAACCTTTATACACTAGTAAACTGATAGCAAGATTTCATAACAAAACCTTAGGTCTTATTGGCTATGATGGGGATTTTTTAATTCTCCTTTAGTGCTAGTTTTGTGTATGGGAGTAATGTGCGCGGACTTCCAAAGTTTGGGCACGATACCTTCTTTTATAGAGCGCTGGAACAATTTGGTGAGTGGCTTGGTGAGGTTGAGAGCAAACTCCTTTTGTCAGATCTAGTGATTTAAGTAAATTGCGCGAATTGTCCGCATCAATTTCAATATCACTTAACACCCGTACATTACACACCCGTGATTTAAGGATAATGTAGTCTCAATCGTTGCGGAGGTATTAGTGTCATGGTTAAAGTATGTAGAAAGGAAGTTTGATTGGAAGTATTTGGCGAACAAATTTACGATTTCTTCATCTGTATTGGTTAAGTGCCCTTCATAGTTCAAAGTAAAAGGAAGAGAGTTGGCACCTTTGTTGTTATTTTTAATGAAGCTCTAAAACATTTTAGGATTTATTACTATAGGCTTGAGTGGAAAACCACTCAAGCCACTCTTCTTACATCAAAAGATGTAAGTAGAATAAGATTCATTTTCAATAATTTTGGCTCTTCTTCGAAGTAACCTAAATTGTATTGTAGTCTTCAGTGTTGCCATACGCCAGATACTTCCTATGAAATATAAATGTTTCTTTTAGGACATTTTTCTTTTCTTTTTGATTTTTTCTTTTCTTTATGCGGTCGCCACAGGCTGGCACAGACAAATAAACGTTACTCAGTATTAAATTTTAGTTTAAATCCAACAACCTGTTGGTTATATTCCGACAAAAATTGTACTGGTGTAAGTTACATTCACTAAGAGAATCAATGAAATACGTTTGGGGTTCTCCTGTAAGAACTGCAGGATGCGAAGAATTTCCATCATTATTCCAGTCAACTTTACTCATATTGTTACTATTACTACTACTCAACTGTGTAGGTGGTGCGCTCCTTTCGAAAATGAAAGAATTCATTACAACCCCTAAATTACGAAGCAAAAAATGGCTGTCAACCTCAGTTCTGCCAGAAAACTGGGACAAAACCGAAGCACGATATTGTTCAGCGGAGTACTTTACAAACAACTTATTGGTAAGTACCTGAAACAAGATGAATGCTATCTACAGCGTAACTTTATCTATTAGAGCAGCGGACATTTTACTCCTGACACCGAAGCACGGTTATATTTTTATAATAATTTTATTTGAAATGTAGAAGCGTCTCCTATGGCCTATTAATAAAATTAACTACATTTTTGAATTTAATATTTTAGAACGCAGTCTACTTTGAGGAAGTGGCTACAAGAATACCTTCCGAGGCTATAGTCATTGAAATATCTCCTCATGGTTTAATGCAAGCCATTTTAAAACGTTCTCACGCGCGTTGTACGAATGTACCTTTGACGAGACGAGAACACCATGACAGTGCCAGTTTTCTTCTGCAGGCTATTGGCAAGTAAGTACTTTTAGGAATTTAGAACGTCGAGCAGCTTGCGCGAGAATGTATGATTAAATATGTGTAAATTTTATGGGACTTCTTTATACATCATTGTATTTAACATCGTTTGTCGTTCCACTGCGTGTTTTAGGGACGGAGAACAATAGAGAAGGACTTGCGAACTTTATGTACATTAAGAATTGATTATCTGTTTTGATATCGGGCGTTTCATTATAATAGTTTAATAAGGTTCATTGATTTTTAAAAATGTTTTAAAAATATCAATATTATATTTCATCCCGTACTAAAAATCTTGTAAATTGTTTCATAAATTCTAGATTGTATGAGAATGGTCTGAATCCGAAGATAGACATGTTGTACCCGAGAGTGGAGTTTCCCGTGTCAACTGAAACACCAATGCTATCACAACTCGTCGAATGGGAACACAGCGATGACTGGTAACTATGTATATTTCTACTGAGACTTCATTACTTTACACACTTCTTGGACTGCCTATTGAATATATTGCATTTTATGTAGGTTGTTACAGAGTTTCGTTGAAGACATCGCAACAGCCTCAGTACGTGAGGTCATCTTGTCCGTTCATGATGACGAATGGAGTTTTCTGAAGGATCACGTTAGAGATGGTAAGGAATCAGCGTGTAGGTGGCTATTACGTTTCGGTCTACTATTGTTTTAGTTTTATAACAGAAGGCTACATACAATCTAGCAAGTGCGGCACTTGATGTTAATGTTACTTTTGACTCTTCAGTATAATTTTTGAATTCGGTTCTTTAGTTTTGGTTTCATTCATTTCATTATTAAAAAGGTTCTCATTTCGTCTCTTTTAGCCAAACCGGAATAAATCTCTGCAAAACGGTTGTATCCATACTGAAGGTTTTTTTGTCTTTCATCTAAGATTTCAGTCTCATAGGGGGTGGACGTTTGTTTTTAATTTAAAATGGAATGGAAACTTTGAGGGATACCCTCTCGGATAAAGAAATAATTATCAAAATTGGACAACTTTGTAACAAGTTATGCGTGTTTATCTATCTATCTTCCATCTATACAATAATAAAGATGTTACGGATAGCTGTCTATACATGAAAGATATACGAGAAAAAATATTGGGATCTTTATCAACGCAATAGCACCCCATATAATGATTGTTAGAACTTTTGTCTGTTTGTCTGTGCGTTTGTGCTTCACTTAACATTGAGTGTTTGATTCATGTCAATCGGTTCATAAATAAAAAAAATATGTCAATTTAAAGATATCGATAATATAACGGTGCAGAACTTCACGCGGGCGGAGCCGCGAGCGGATGCTACTACGTAATAATAGTACTCCCCGGTTTCTATTGCTCGTCGTGTGTCGCGGTCGATGCAAAAGTGCTTACCAATGAACATACTATTTAGTATTTCCTTGTCCTTAGGTATCGCTGTGATTCCCGAAGCCGTGATCCTGTGTCTGGTTTGGGAAACATTCGGAATGCATCAAGGCATCAATTACAACAGCTCTTCAGTATGCTTTACAGATATTGAGTTTCATAGTGCAGTAAACGTAGTAGCGGAAGATGTTATAAAACTAAATATTAACATTATGAAAGGATGTGGCCGATTCGAGGTTGGTTATGTATATAACAACAGAATTCACACATTTGTTTTAGTATAAAATGTATTGGAACAGACTGCATCATAATTTATTTTTTGTATGTTAAGGTGACTTTTGAAGATTTGGTTATTACTAATGGCTATATAAAAATTTATAACATAAAATCTGTTAATAAATCTTTTGACATATTCGAAGCGGAATCAGCCGATATGCAACTAAACTCCAAAGACGTGTATACAATTATGAGTTTAAGAGGACATTCTTACGGGTATGTAGACTATTGACATATTTAATATTGGCATATTTCACAGCCTCCGTGGCGCAGCGGGCAAGTAGCCGGCTATGAAGCGAGAGGCCGTGGGTTCGATCCCCGCACCGAGATAAATGTTTGTGTGATTCACAATTATTTGTTTCGGGGTCTGCGTGTTGTGAGACCGAAAGTCTCTCGTAGTTCCTGATACCTACGATACAAGACTCGTATCTTACTGTGGAGTCAGGATTATGTGTGTATATTTATTGGGTGTATTTATTTGATTTAACGCCGCTGTAGAACAAAGCCGCATCTGCAAAATCTCTATTTTTATTAGATCCTTTATAAGATCTATTAATTATTATTCACTTTATTTTTCACGGATACTCAGTGGTGGGCACTGATTTTTCGATTAGGTAGGCAGATGGAACAAATTAATCGTACGCGTATTTATTACAAAAAAATATGTTAATTATGGTCAATAATTAAATAATAATAATAATATCATTTTTACATTAAAAATGCACCATAATAACAACAAATCTTGCTGTTCAACTGTGTTGCACTGTCGACTTTCGCGTCATGACGCTCGATGACGCCTTTTAATTGTAGGGTAGACTGGGTACGACTGTGACAATTTAAGTTTGACCGCCAATAATTTTGTTAATTTACTATCTGGTTGAGACAAAAATTATTTAAACCGTAGTTTGTACATTTGTCTACACAAAAATACTGAAATTTTGTCTCAAAATACGCTGTATTAGTTATAGCATCAAATGTTTTAAAAAAAGGGAAAATGTCACAACCGACCACACCCCAAGGACGGTTGTGACAGTGGGTGGGGTCAGACGTAAACATTCATAGAAATGGTTTAAATGACTTTTATTGTTAGAAATGTTTAACATAACACAAAATACTTTTCTTCTATATAACGTTTACATTTATATATCAAATTAAATTAAATCTACAATCACTTCTACTCTTATAATTTCCGTAAAGAAGTGCCACGTCTTACTTCATCATAAGCATCCTTATTTTGACAAATATCAGACCGCGCTCTTTCTCTTCTTTCCGCAAGCTTTTTCTGGGCATCTAAAAACAAAAACATAAAAATATATATGTCACAACCGTACCCACTGAATTTGTCACAACCGTACCCAACGCATGCTTCTGAAAACAATAAAATACCATGACTAAACTAAATTATCTATGTAAAAAGTAATCATTTGTTATTAACGACTAATATTCAATTCACAACAAAAAAATATTTGCTATAGTATATCTGTATACCAATAAAAGTGGATATTCAAAGAATTTGAACAAAAAAACTTACTTTTGGCTGTTGAAAAGCAATGTGGCCTCCTGCTTTTGTTTACGTCGCGCACCGGCTAACGCAATACTGGGCAACATGTGTAGACATGTATCGCGCTTCTTTTTCCCCTTACACTCTTCCCCGTATTCCGTATAGTTTCGGGATTATCACGACTGTCACAACCGTAACCTGTCACAACCGTACCCAGTCTCCCCTACGCTTATGCCCATTTCTATACGATTGTGGCCAAATGAAATCATGGACAACACGCCTGAATGAGAGCAGATTTGTCATGTTTTTGGCTAGGTTTGTGAAGTTATTTAGATGTATCCCGTATCGCACATTTCACAGGTGAAAATAAGAGATAAGGATATCATAATAATAAATCCAGTTAACCGGGTGTAATTGTCATATTATTATAGTTTTTTTATATTATTACAGATCGAAAATACAGTCCATACAGTCATGTAATTTTAAGCGTAACACAGCTCTAATGAAATGGAATGGAGACTGGGTGATGTTTCTAGATTCACTGATGCAGTTAAGTGCATTGGAGACGGATCATACACATGTTGTAACACCAGTATATATAAACAAACTGTCAATAAATACTCTTAAACATAAAGAAGCACTTGATGACGGAAAATATATTGCAAGAGTTATCGGAAATGAGACTAAAATGATTCGGTGTGTATATTAAATACTTGTATTCAAAAGACAACACATTACAGAGAGATGTGGTCAAATTTAAGCAACGTAAAGTGTACGATACAAGCATTTCACCCCTTTTAGTACCAAAACTTGCAACTTTGAGCAACACTAAATGATAAACAACTGACACGAATGAAGCAGTTATTAGGCACGCAGAGGTAATGCAAATAATTTATGGCCATGTGATCGATCGATCTTAATAAAGGAGTGATAAAATTAGCGTGAAAAAAAAATTCAATTGTTTTTACAATGTCTCAAGTTGTATAAGAATCGGCCGATAAATACTCACTGTCACTCACAGTCAGATATAACGACCCTTAAATATTACCACATCTTTCTGTAACCCGTATAAAACTGAAAGAGTGTATATTATGAGAAGTAAACCACAATGGTGAGGGTCAATTTCTTTAAAATCTTATAAAACTATCAAAACTTGTACAAGATCTACAGATAAATTTTATAATTTTGACTTAAAAACTTACGTAAGATGTACGTACGTGGCCATCTACGTGGCTCACATTTACGTTTACGTCGCGCATTGACAACTACGAGACATGACATATAGTAGGGGATCCCACCTAACATCGACCTTCACCCATCTGTTTACCGGATGAAACATATATTTTCGGGTATAAAAGGTGTTGCTGATCACATACCAATAGGGTTGCCTAAAAGAATTTGGTCAAGGATATGAATGATTAAAATTTGAAAAAAATATTTTTTTTTATAATTTCACTGATCTGTTTACAAAAAAATGAACCTTCAATGAAAAGTGTACAATATATACTACCTGAAAAAGCTAGGTTGCCTACCTTTTTCTGGGCACGACTACCGGGTTGCCGTGTGCAAAGAGGTAACAAAAAAGTGGTAATTGCGCTCATCTGCTTTCCGCTTCAAAAGTATATTAAAATGAAGGAAATTTCATTGCGAATTCAGTAATATAGGGTTGCCTATGAAAATCTGTTCATGGATAAGGGTTGCCTGGCTTTGAAATCCGAAAATC
The DNA here is from genome assembly GCA_949126905.1 of Amorpha juglandis. Taxonomy (NCBI): domain Eukaryota; kingdom Metazoa; phylum Arthropoda; class Insecta; order Lepidoptera; family Sphingidae; genus Amorpha; species Amorpha juglandis. The sequence goes on from OX421383.1 coordinate 3,617,086, forward strand.
GGAGCAAGTTAGAGATGAGTTTGTTTCGCCAGGTCTTCTCAGGAAGGGTCGCCTTTGGATCTGGTGGTAGTTTTAAAACAACAGTCTGGAGATACACATGATACGTATTAATCTGCCTTATAACTAATTATATATTATTATATAAAAGGCTTTGTATTTCCGCAAATAATTTGGATTGAAAGACCAGACCAAAAACAAGCCCACTGAATTTGTCTAGATCATCTCAGGGCTGGGTCGCGCCGCGTTGCATCCAGGGGTAAAGGAAGCCCACTTGAGTTTGTTTCGCCGGGTCTGCTCAAGAGGGGTCTTTTTTGGACCGGTGGTAGTTTTAAAACACGTGCCGTTTTGATAATGCCTATGGTCCATATCGACGACCCTCCCCAATATATAACGATTCTGGACTATTCCACTACGCATGCGCACTCTCTTCCATTGTACAGATTCATAGCACGCATCTGATGAACTGCGCCCTCCTCTATTGCATCACATAGTACGCGCAATGCTTCTCTCTCGTTCATGAAATGAAATAAAATCGTTTATTAATCGACCTCGACGTTAAGACCCGTATTGGCGCTAAGTGGCGGGAGCTCACAGGCGTTACCTGCGACCGAAAGATGCCGATGATGCTTAAAGGTCTCATCTACAAGACCATCATTCGGCCTGTACTCCAGTATGGGTGCGAGACGTGGCCGGCCCTTAAGCGCCATGTCGGAGAAATCCATGTCGCGGAGATGAAGATGCTGCGGTGGATGTGCAATGTTACACGATTAGATCGTATCCGTAACGAGTACATCCGCGGCAGCCTTGGTGTCCGCGACGTGGCTGATAAAATGTTACACGATTAGATCGTATCCGTAACGAGTACATCCGCGGCAGCCTTGGTGTCCGCGACGTGGCTGATAAACTCCAAGAATGTCGCTTAAGGTGGTTTGGCCATGTTTTGAGGAAACCACAGGAGTACGTCGGTCGCAGGTGCCTGAGCCAGATCGTACCAGGGGTACGATCCCATGGACGGCTCAAAAAGCGTTGGCTTGACGTATTGGAGGGAGATATGAGAGCCAATGGTCTCACTACAGAGGATGCTCAAGATCGGGCGAAGTGGAAGCGTTTGAGTCGGAAGGCGGACCCTGGCACTAAGCCGGGATAACGCTAGGTAGAAAGAAAGAATCTGGTAGGCAATTGAAATAGCGCTTATGACAAGTCAGTACAAAAGAAAGAAACTTATATATAGAAATCAGTATCAACTAATGTCTACATACATACATAGCATCTTCAAAATACACTTGGCAATTACACTAAATCTATTTATTATTATTATTTTTCCATATTTTACTATGGAATAGTCCAGAATCGTTGTATATTGGGGAGGGACGTCGATATGGACCATAGGCTTTTGCTGGTGGGAGGATACTTATTTCCAACCGGATAGCGACCACCGTACATTGGTGCTAAAACCTGCCATAGTGGCCCACCTTGTGTGGGTCGCATTCCAGGGTCAGCCAGTGTATATCCGGTTCTCCCCATGGGGCTTGCCCCTGATTCTAACCCTTTCCCCATCCCTTTTTCCTTCCCCTCCCCCTTGGCCCTTTGGCCGGCCGGCATGATCTTGCCGACCTACGATGGACACATTGTTTATCGTTGGTCGACACTATTCTTGGATTGCGCTACACTAACCATCAGGTATAGCGTAGTCACTTTGCCGAGCCATAATAAAAAAAAAAAAATAGGCATTATCGAAACGGCACGTGTTTTAAAACTACCACCGGTCCAAAAAAGACCCCTCTTGAGCAGACCCGGCGAAACAAACTCAAGTGGGCTTCCTTTACCCCTGGATGCAACGCGGCGCGACCCAGCCCTGAGATGATCCAGCTAGACAAATTCAGTGGGCTTCTTTTTGGTCCGGTCTTTCAATCCAAATTATTTGCGGAAATACAAAGCCTTTTATATAATAATATATAATCTATACTTATAAAATAACATGTCCTGACTGACTGACTGATTCATCATGGCCGAGCGCAAACTATCAAGGCTACAATCATGAAATTCGGGCTGTATATTCATTTTGTTATGTAGGCACCCACTAAGAAAGGATTTTAGAAAATTCCACCCCAAAGGGGTCAAAATAGGGGATGATAATATGTATTAAAGTCCGTCATTTTGAAAGTTACATAAACAAAATTTTGTATTTCGGTTATTGACGTAAAACAAATAAATACGTGTTTCAGGAATTTTGGAAATGTTAGTTAATAAGAGATGAAAAGGGGGGTGAAAGTTAATGCGAAAGTGAGTTTGTTTGTTACGCTTTCACGCCTAAATCACTGAACCGATTTTGATGAATTTATCTACAGGGATAGATGGGACCCTGGAGACGGTTACAGGCTACTTTTATCCCAGAAAATGCTGTTCACGCGGGCGGATCCGCGAGCAAAAGCTAGTTAGTTATTAGGCAGATTAATACGTATCATGTGTATCTCCAGATTGTTGTTTTAAAACTACCACCAGATCCAAAGGCGACCCTTCCTGAGAAGACCTGGCGAAACAAACTCATCTCTAACTTGCTCCGATTTTCGGATTTCAAAGCCAGGCAACCCTTATCCATGAACAGATTTTCATAGGCAACCCTATATTACTGAATTCGCAATAAAATTTCCTTCATTTTAACAGGTTCCCTGTCCCCATACAAACCACTTTTTTTCATCATATATGTCCCACTCTTTTTTTCATTTGTTTATTTCCCATTTTTTTTTTATAAATCACTTCGGTTTGTTTTCTCACTCTAAAGGATGTAACCCACACGTCCCGATACTAAAAATGGGAATTAACCTGCTACGTCCATTTCAAATAAAGGCATGAATTTGACTCTAAATTTGAATCATATATGATTCATGGACGTACAGTTCTTGGTACAAAATATATCAAATGAATCATATATGATTCATGGGACAGGGAACCTGTTAATATACTTTTGAAGCGGAAAGCAGATGAGCGCAATTACCACTTTTTTGTTACCTCTTTGCACACGGCAACCCGGTAGTAGTGCCCAGAAAAAGGTAGGCAACCTTGCTTTTTCAGGTAGTATACATTGTACACTTTTCATTGAAGGTTCATTTTTTTGGTAAACACATCAGTGAAATTATAAAAAAAAATATTTTTTTCAAATTTTAATTAATCATATCCTTGACCATATTCTTTTAGGCAACCCTATTGGAATGTGATCAGCAACACATTTTATACCCGAAAATATATGTTTCATCCGGTAAACAGATGGGTGAAGGTCAATGTTCCGCGGGATCTTAGACCAATAGAGATGATATATAGAGATATTTCCCAATGCACAGTATCTGTAATTAATTCGCTTTTGCAATAAACAAATTACAATACACACAGCATTGTAAGTATATTAATCATTTCGTTCTAAGTCCACTTACGAAATTATGGAGTAAAAGTTATAAATATTATTGAGCCCTTGGAATGTTTTTATAACAGTAGATGGCAAACGGGCATGTGGGTCTCCTGATGGTAAATGATCTCCACCGGCCATGACCATCTACAATACCTGAAGGATCATCGTCGCGTTGTCGACCTTAAAGGAAAAGGATAATTAAAAGATTAAGATTTAAGGGAAGTCGATTTAAGTCCCGGTTAGTTTTCTGTTAGACAATATTAACAATCCAGTCGGTTCGGCTTATTCATACTGTAGATGATACTGTCTACAGCATGGCTCTGCAACTTTTAAATGTATTGTATTTTAAATTTTTGTTTCAACATAGATGTGGAGGCGTTGAAGTAAATAATATTGTATTTCACCGTAAACCAGTTATAACCAAAGATGTTGGGCTGCTAAATACAATAATAGAGGTAAGATGTAATTTGTATTAAAATTAAAAGAAAGAAAAATAAGAGGCTACAGAGAAATGACCGACCCGGAATATGAAGGCGCTAATTTTGGTATGAGTTTCGAGTTGCTAAAACATAATTGTTAAGAAATATTATTTTCAACTTGCAGAAAACTGATGTCCCACAAGCAATGAAATTGACAAGTTCAGCGTACGGCGATATTGATAAATTAGGTTGGATTAAATTTGACTGTATAAAAAGAATTGCATTGGTGCAGGTAACAAGATCAATAATTATATTTATAATAAATATACAATTTGTGCTTTACCTTTAATAAAAATACAAAAATCTATCGCAATACTTTAAAATTAAAGTAAACAGCTTCGGTTTAAATGTGAGTGTTGATGTGCGAGGGTACCTAGCTTATAAGGATATTAGTTAATGTACATATTGACAGGTTTCTTACGCTGGAATATCATTAAGAGACTGCCAAAGAGCAGTAGGAAATATAACGGATGACGATGGATTTGGAATGGATTACAGTGGTATTAATAACAGGCAAGTAGTGTAGGTATAAAATAATATTGCAAAAATAAGTCCAATGTTAATTACACTTTACGTTTACTAGGGAGGAAAGAATAATGGGTGTTGTACGTGGAGGTGCTATGGCGACTTCTGTTGAAGCTGATTTAGACTTGCTGTGGCCTGTGCCTGAGTTTTGGAGTTTGGAAGATGCTGCCACAGTTCCGCTGCCTTATCTTCTTGTTTACTACACTTTGGTATTACTAATGTATATATACGCCGACATATGCAGGGTATTGCAGAAGGGTTTTATGCATAACGGCACAAAATATAGGGAGTAATTTATAACTTTTTGGCAAAGTTGACAATGCAATATTGACCTCTAAAATATTTTTTTTTTTTTACTAGCCCTGTATTAAACATGTCCCACTGCTGGGCACGGGCCTCCTCTACTGAATGAGAGGGGTTAGGCCTTAGTCCACCACGGTGGCCTAATGCGGGTTGGCGGACTTCACATACCTTCGAAACATCTTATCGAGTTCACAGGTATGCAGGTTTCCTCACGATGTTTCCTTCACCGTTAAAGCAAGCGATGATTAACAATGAAAAATTGGTGTGTGTCGTGGGACACCAGGTAGGAACGAAGTTCCTTCGGCTAATGTACAATCGACACAAATTGCAAAAAATTCAAATTATCAACTAAAATAACAAAATATGTCTCTTTATTTTTGTTTGACAACATAAAACTACATAGAAATAGAATAGAAAAATAGAAATAAAAAAAAGACGTGTGGCGCTCGGAGACTGCCGCGGTAAAGCTATTGTATAGCATTTTTTATCAACTTATGTAATTATAAATAATAACGAGCTAGCGTAATCTTTTAAAAATCGAAGGAGTATTTTTATATACTTCAATTATAACTGGCTGAATGAATTTCATTTTAAATATGTCCCTTTATTTTTGTTTGACAACATAAAATTACATAGAAATGACTGACATTAAAATTGACACATTGACTGTCGCGCCTGCGCACGTCTCATTTAACGCTTTTATTCCACGCATTTTTTCCACGCATTATTCTTACGGTTTTACTATCACATTTTTTTCAGTTCGGTCACGCAGCGAAATCCCTATCCCCTCCAAGCCTGCCGTAAGGAACTTCGTTCCAAAAACTTATTAATTTAGACTTAGACTGGCTACTAAACGGTGGACGGCCGTGTTCTATAATCAAAAATTCAAATTCAAATTTCAAACCGCGTCTACATTTCCAAATGTCATAAGTTTCACACCCATCTGTTTTATTAACGGAATTTCGACTTTAACTTTGTGTGCTAGATATCAAACTGGTTATGCGACTGTCGCGCCTGCGCACGTCTCATTTAACGGTTTTATTCCACGCATTTTTTCCACGCATTTTTTCCACGCATTTTTCCACGCATTTTTTCCACGCATTTTTTCCACGCATTTTTCTTACGGTTTTACTATCACATTTTTTTCAGTTCGGTCACGCAGCGAAATCCCTATCCCCTCCAAGCCTGCCGTAAGGAACTTCGTTCCAATATACACGTAACTTAGAAAAGTCAGAGGTGTATGCTCTTGGGGCTGGTTTCTAACCTGCGACTTCCGTCTCAACAGTCCGTACCACTCCCCGTTGTATATGCAATACTGTAATAAGTACTGCGATATATGAAACAAGTTCAGCGATCATGACATTTACATGTTTTTCGTCTTTACCCATAAGTTGATGGCTCGCCATTTTTTTTCATAACTACACTTGATGATGTTTCAGACAATAAGAAGCCTAATTCACAAGAATCAGAATATTTTAATAATGGATGGTGGTAGTGCTCTTGGTCAAGCATTTATATCTGTCTGTCTTGACATAAATTGCAATGTAATGGCGACTGTTTTCAATATTGAAGAGAAGAAATTTTTGTTAAAGATATTCCCAACACTGAAAGGTTTGACAAATTTATCTAATCATATAGAAAATTAATAATATATTGTAATAACAGCATATTACAGAAAAGGGAATCATATGGCAACAGAATTGCTTTAAGGTCTAAGTGGCTTTGTTCTGTTTATATACGGGTAAAAGTAGAAGTAACAACAACAACAGCTTCCAACAGGTAGGTCTGGAAATCTTTGGGGGAGGCCTATGTTCAGCAGTGGACGTCTTGTGGCTGATGATGATGATGATGAAATCAGAAGTGCGATTACACTTAGGTTGACCCGACATCTGCTAGATGGGGTGGTTGGTAGTATAGGCTAACCTTGGGTTGCACCACGGACCATGGTTTGCCGAGCTTATTTCTGCTCATGATGTGATAGGTGATGAGCTTACAACCATATCAGGAATAAGGTAAATAGAATCAACTAATTACAATGGCCCATCGATCCAAGATATACCTATAAAGACGCCAAGGCTGTCCTTAGTAGTAGTAGTTCAAATAGTATTCGTACGCTATCTGTTGCCAAATAATTCCGCGGAGATGCTATATTTGTTTTATCTAGAGCCATCAATTAAAAACTGACTACTGCTAGACCATTATTAAATAAATAAAAAAATACTGTTACAGAAGAGAACATAATAGATCATCATACGACATGCATCTATAGCACAATTATATTCAACACCAAGGGGTTATTATGTGAATATGTCGTTAATTGTGGATTCAGTGGATCACGGGAGGTATGGAACCCTCGACGAGTATCTCGGACTTGCACTTTGGCTTTATTAATTTTTATCTTAGCTTACACAATCATCTACACATCTTTTCTTCGGTTTCTTCTTCCAATCCCTCCATATTTTCTGTCTTATCAATGTTATTTTCAAATTACCACTATAATATTCATATCTCATTTAAATCAAGTCTTCACTCTCGTCGCTCCACCCATTCATCTCGAAATGTCTGATATTTGTCATCCTTTCAACCAAACAACACGCTTCCTACATGCTAGATCCCGAACAATTTCTTCATCGCCTTGGCCGATAGATCCTATATACTGAATGTCAAAGCAGACTGGTAAAGTGTGGGTATCCAACTAGCACGTGCAGGCACTGGTACGGTAATGGGACAAGGTTATGGGAATGGAAATGCATACATTACAAAAAAATGTGCATTCTTGGGTACTAATATGTCATCTCTGAACAAAATACTACAGGATGGCTCCTCTTGGTCGGCTGTAAGGTCACGGTTTTATTATCAGAAAAGAGTAAGAGCTAAGAGCTAGTGCGTAAATACAGCTTCACAGAAACATACATTAATCACAGTATTACAAGTTTATGTAAAAGCAGGTACCTAGAATCTAACTTTTCAGACCGGTCTCAAATGTGTTGGCGGATTTGGTATTTTCTTGGACATTATTGATGTGTTGGAAAGAAAAGTTCGCGGAATGAATCATATTTCAAAAGGCAGAAATATAAATTTAGTCCATCTACCTAATATATTTAGACTCGAAAATTTGGAAGAAAAGAGAGTGAGTTCTTTTTTAAGTTAAAAGAAAAATTAACTAGCACGTGTATCACGTGTATGTAAGGTAGGTGTTTTTTTTAAATCCGAGCACGTAAAGTGACTGCACTACACCTGATGGTAAACGTAGTGAAATCCAAAAAAACCAGCGACCACCAACAAACAATGAGTTTATCAGTGGTCACCAGTCATGCCGGCCTGTATAAATGCTTCTTCCCTCTTCGGAGAGGAAAGAAGCAAATCGAGGGGCCTACGACAGGACAGGTGGATGACCGATGCAGGCAAAGTAATACAAGGATATACCCCTATACCCGCCCCAAACATCCTTCAAGTCATGTCGCAAGCCCCTCGGGAGAACCGGATATACACTAGCTGATCCAGGAACGCGATCCACAGAAGGCGTGTGGGCCAATATGGCAGGTTTTAACACCATGTGTACGGTGGTCGCTATCCGGGCGGATATAGACTTATCCTACCACCAGCACCAGCAGCTGTTCACCAGTGCCTATGAAACACTGGTCCGTAGCAAACCCTTTGTTCGGCCCATAAGCGCATATGCGCAGCCCGCAACCCTCTGCGTAGGTACAGACAAAAATAATCTCCGATTCTCCGATTCTCCGATACGGACACAGCTAGTTACTCAAGGGTCACGACTGACTATGTAAAGCATTAGTGTTGGTATGGAAAGGAAACTGTGGCGGAACTTTCATAGTTTAAGATAAGCAGGATCCGTCGTCATGATTATGATTGTTAACGATAAACACTCTAGCCAACAGCGTTACTTTTCGATCAGCCTATTCATGCTTCTCATCTCATTGAAACCACACTCTTTCAAGGTTCTCCAAGCTAGAATCAGCGAGGGCATTGCCAGAGGTGTTGTGAGACCACTCACTCGTTTAGTGTACTCACCTACAAACGTAAGCACGGCGTTCAGGCTATTCTCCTCCAACAAATCTAAAGGTCGAGTCTTAGTAAACATGAAGAATTTGGAAACGTCGCACTACATTTCTTTGCCAAGGTATTTATAGTCAGTTGAAGTTAAGTCATGTCGCCCAAACCTCTATTGCTTTCCTTTATAATCAGCAACGAAACCATAACGCTTCTGTTACTGTGAATATTCATGGGCTATGAGATCAGTTACTATCAGGTGACCAACATGCTCGTTGCCGGCCTTTTGTAAAAAAGTTTACGATATATACGGTGTTAATACACCGTAGTTATACGTATTGGTATATATATAAACCTACCTTTTTTGTTTTTTTTTTTTTTTATTGCCTTGATAGGCAGACGAGCAAGCGGCCCGCCTGATGGTAAGCGGTCACCGCCGCTCATGGACATCGGCAATGCCAGGGGCACAGCCAAGCCGCTGCCTACCACACTAAGTACTATTTATTTCCTAGTTATGTCAAACATCAACTGTGCGTCCGGTCATTTTACCTGCTAAGCATTTATGTGTTACTATCTTTTGCTCGCGGCTCTGCCCGCGTGAACAGCATTTTTCGGGATAAAAGTAGCCTGTGACCGTCTCCAGGGTCCCATCTGTCTCTGTAGATAAATTCATCAAAATCGGTTCAGTGATTTAGGCGTGAAAGCGTAACAAACAAACTCACTTTCCCATTTACGTTCACCCCCTTTTCATCCCTTATTAAATAAAATTTCCAAAATTCCTGTAACACGTATTTATTTGTTTTATGTCAATAACCGAAATACTAAATTTTGTTTATGTAACTTTCAAAATGACAGGCTTTCATACTTATTATCATCCCCTATTTTGACCCTTTTGGGGTGGAATTTTCTAAAATTCTGTCTTAGTGGGTGCCTACATAACAAAATGAATACACAGTCCGAATTTCATGCTTGTAGCCTTGATAGTTTGCGCTCGGCGATGATGAATCAGTCAGTCAGTCAGGACATGTTATTTTATAAGTATAAATTTCGGTCACCGTGTTCCCACGGGCCGATGGACGTTTTGATGATGATGTATTATTGTAGTATGTTAGTAGTTTAAGATTTATAATAAGTCAGTCTATATTTAGCATCCATATTGAACACACTATATTAAAATTTAATGTATTTTTTAAAAACATCACCACAACTACGTGCCACGACTCTTCCCAGTTTTACTACCTACTACTTGCGAGCGTTCTGAATAATCGAATGTTTACAAAATGCGCAACCAAGGAAATACTTGAGCATTATACTCCTAATAAAGTACATTTTGAGGTGCGAGGCAGAAACAGGAAACCGAATTACGGAACGACAGCAACGTCTCCACTTTAAGAAATTGTGAATGATTGGACCAGTTTGAATGTGCTTTTTTGTTTCTTAGCTAGGTTTGAAGAAAATCGATTCAGTCGTTTAAAAGCTATCGATGTTTTTTTCAATTCATTTTTAACGGTTAGGTTAGGTTACCTTTTCTTTTATTAGGTATTACTTAATAAATATGTTTTTTACAGAATAACGACAAACTCAGACGGGACTTATATAATAATAGTTTGTGACCCTCGTGCTGGTGGTGTAGGAATAGAGCTGATAGATAGGCTTGTTAACAGAGGAGCAAAGAATTTTGTTCTGTATTGCACGACACAATCTGGATATTTACAATATAAATTACGGTAAGTTATCTTAATATTACAAACTAGTTACTTCTGTATAGTTTCTTCTCAATAACAGCAAAGTCAAAGGTTTGTGATTTCAGCAGTGTATGTATTAATATAATCTGACCTAATTGTAATAATTATGTTAATAAATCGACGCATGTTATTATGTCCACACTAGTGGGATAGCGCAATACAATATTATATTATGTTACTAAAGTGGCAATATGACGCATGTCACATTGCACGTTGGCAAAGTATGTAATAGAATTGTTATTCTATTACATACTTTTCCAACATATGCGCGGTGATCAGAGACGCATGCGTCAAAATAAGATACCCAGAAGATGAAGGTGAAAGCATAAATGTGTGGACAACGTGTTTCAGTGTTCCAATCAACATTCTACACTGATCATCTGCCATTAGACCAAGCTCAGTTTAATGTAAATGAACAAGAGAAATTTTATTAAACGGATTTTATTCTGTTTTTTTCCAGCTCATGGAATACATCTGGCATATCTGTATCATTATCTTGTGAATACCTTCGAGATGAAGACAGTTGTAGCAAATTAATTGAAGGAATAAACTCAAAGGGACCAGTTCACGGTATATTTACAGTGGAAGAAGTGTCTACTAAAGTGGATTTAAAACATTCTGATGATCCATATATTGTCGATAATGTCGATGAAGTATCGCGTAAATTATGCCCAGAGCTAAGGTAATAAAATAAGAATTTCATTTAAAATATTAAATATCTTTAAGAATAAGTTAAAATATTAGTTTGGTATTTTTAGATCATTTGTAGTGATCGCTTTAACATCATCAGATGACAAGAATCAACGTATTTTATTTGAACGTGAAAAGACTTGTCAACTTCGAAGACAAAAGGGATTACCTTCGATTGTTTTTCAAATTGAACTACCAAAACAAGTAAGTCGTTACTATGGTTTTCTAAAAAAATACTCTAGTTCATAATATTAAATATACGATTCTGGACAAGATGAAAAAATTACTCCCAAACTGCGCCTCTAGTTTATGGCTGAAGCAACGAAGCGCACTATCAAATGTAAGTTTGTACTAAATCTGCTAACGCATTCGCGTCGCGGTATATGCAACTCTACACTTTGTCGTTAATCAGTGCACTCTAAATCTAATGTCGACCATCAAGAGAGATTGCGTCCCTGGGCCCTCGGCAGAATTATGCCGGCTTGAAGTTTTTCTTTCTTTTTATTTAAATAAATGACGAGACGAGCAAGGCGCTCGCCTGATGTTAAGCGCCCCGCCTACGCCTGCCCATAAACAGAAGCAACATCACACAGAACTTTGAATTACTAAGCACTGCATGGCACTGAACTGCGCTCGTCACTCCGAGACATAAAATGTTAAGTCTCATAATGCAGTTACCTACTGAATATACACTGGCTCACACTGGAACAGGGGTCGTCAGAACGAGCCACTATAATGGGTTTTTCATCATATTACAGCTGGACCAAGAACTATGTTTCAGTCGTGTAAGGTGATATATTTTTTCAGCAAACGGGAAATATTGAAGATTGGTCAATGAATACAAGTTCCGAAAAAATATCAATGATGTTTAAATCTTTAGAATCAGCTATACAACATGTAAGCGATGCTACATTTGCTATAAACAACGAACCTACTTCAGTATACTTTATGCAAAAAATCAAAAAAATTCTCGGTAAGAACATATTTTTAACCTGTCGTCGTGTCAAATATCCTGATTTGTTAATTGTAATGAGTGTTTATGAATGACGGTATAATATTTTCCAGGTATAAAAAATATCGATGATTTTGATGATAATGCGACTCTGAAAGCGTTGGGCGTCAATAATATTGTAATCCAAGAAATAAAAGCGCTGATAAATACATTATACCAAAAAAACTACTCGCTCGAACATTTACAACAAATGACAATTAGCAGGTAGATGAATGATTTTAAGAAAGTAACAAGTGTCTGCAAAACTTACATCGTATTCCCCTTTGAAGTTGTAGGTGCTCTTGTTTACTTGATTCCCAAATCCAACAGCCTTATAATTTTGTAACTATTTTGATCACTTAACACCCGAAGACAGTTATTAATACGAGAAATATCACATTCAACCGCGCATTTTACGTAGTGTGACTTTTTTTACGTCTTAACAACTCAAATGGATTGGGAAATACAAGGGGTGAAATACTTACTTCGTACACATTACGTTGCCTAAATTTGACCGCATCTTACTTATAATACTTTATATAGGTTATTGCTTTTTTATAGAAGGTAAATTTATATCATGCAGAATAAAATGCGTTTTTCAGTATAATGTCACTAGGTGACAAATATTATAAGAAAATCGAGAGGAAGAGTGGTCTGGACGCTCTGATTTCATATGTGGACCCTGATGAATGTAGAGCGGCAGAATCTGTTGTTGTTATGTCAACAGCATGTAATAAGCATATGATTGGTGATGAGGTAGGTAAACTGAATAATTATGTATTCTGTAGACACTATGTAGGATAAGGGTGTCTGGAAGAAGTCGCCGGTTGCGATAAAACCACCCATTGTATCACCGTACCGGCCCGAGGATTTAAAGAGGAAAGATTTAATTGTTTGCATTGAATAGGCTCTGAAACTACTGAACCGATTTGAAAAATTCTCTTACCATTAGAATCCTACATTATCCCTGTTGAACACAGGCTACTTTTTATCCCGGAAAAAGCAGAATACACGAGCGGAGCCACGAGGAAAAGTTAGTAAATAAAATAAATAAATGACATACACCCGATTATTTACATAGGTAATCAAATTGTTTTATTAGACTTGGATTCATTACGGTTCAAATTCCAGGCTGGAGTAAACATGGATTCTACAGAGACGTATCTCTTTATGATACCTGGTTTTGGAGGGCATCAGGAAGATTTCCCGTCTACATTGTGCGACAGACTAAAAATCCCAGCAGTAACGTTCCAAACAGGATCAGAATTTCACGAAGACAACATACCTGGAATAGCAATGCGCATTATGAAAGTAAAACATTATAAATTATACATAACTAACATTTTTGGCTATACAGTGGACTGACGACTTGAAATAGATGGCATTTAGCGGATGGATGCGGGTTGCACTAGTCCGGGATGTTTGGCGCTGGTACTTGGGGAAGCTTACGTCCAACAGTGGACGGCAATAAGCTGAGATGATGAACTAACATTTTTAAAAACGACTTACAACTTGAATCATGGTGCATTTTCCCACATACATCGACAGCTTTTAACAAAATTATGGGACCTTATTACAATTCTCTTTCTTTCAATACCTACGTTTCTGTATGTGTAATTATATTCGTATTATAATAAGCATTTGCTATAATAGGCCGGTGATTATCCGGTTGAAAATGCTAAAAATAGAAACAAATTTATAGTAGAATCAAACCCATTGTAAAAGGAAGAGAATACAACAAAATTGATAGGAAAAATAAATTAACGGCGATCTGAGGTCGGGAAGTGGGAAGGGGGGGGGGCTTTTAAGGGTAAAAAACGGTTTATCTCGATTTCCGGAAAAACTACAAGTCCTATGGAAAAAAGTTAAATCGCAAAGTTGTAGGTAATAAAAAGATCTAAAACTTTTGTATACACACTCTCTTCACATAACCTCAAAATATATGTGAAAAATTCAAATAACCAAGATTTTTGTTTTTATTTTTATCTATTATAATAAATCATTTTTTTACACGAAATTTGGTGAAAACTTACCTTTTTGTATCCCAAATACACTGTAATTTTTTTGATTTAAAATATTTATTTTTGCACCTTATTTTGACTTAATATCGAAAAAGCAGAGTAATTTTCAAACGAAAATTCTCACGTCAAAATATGAGCTTTTTTAAAAAAGTCTGTTGGTTTCTTGTTCATTGAATTCTCTACTTTCTGATGGTGTAAAAAAATATATACATTACTACGGTAAATGTGCTCAGAAAATGCAAAGAAACGAACTACTAAATAACAGGTAGTAAGGCCCAGACCCACCTAGCCCCTTCCCCACTTCTTTATGATGGGCTAAAATTTTCCGTAGATCACTCAGGTATATAAGTTATATTAAAATAACAATAAAGAGGCATCTACGCATATAATTTAAAGAAGATTCTACAACTTTCTCAAAATATTGTAGATATGTCTTATTAAATATTAACTTATAACTTTACATTTTCTGAGCACATTTACCATAGTAATGTATATATTTTTTTACACCATCAGAAAGTAGAGAATTCAATGAACAAGAAACCAACAGACTTTTTTAAAAAAGCTCATATTTTGACGTGAGAATTTTCGTTTGAAAATTAGGCTGCTTTTTCGATATTAAGTCAAAATAAGGTGCAAAAATAAATATTTTAAATCAAAAAAATTACAGTGTATTTGGGATACAAAAAGGTTAGTTTTCACCAAATTTCGTGTAAAAAAATGATTTATTATAATAGATAAAAATAAAAACAAAAATCTTGGTTATTTGAATTTTTCACATATATTTTGAGGTTATGTGAAGAGAGTGTGTATACAAACGTTGTAGATCTTTTTATTACCTACAACTTTGCGATTTAGCTTTTTTCCATAGGACTTGTAGTTTTTCCGGAAATCGAGATAAACCGTTTTTTACCCTTAAAAGCCCCCCCCTTCCCACTTCCCGACCTCAGATCGCCGTTAATTTATTTTTCCTATCAATTTTGTTGTATTCTCTTCCTTTTACAATGGGTTTCATTCTACTATAATTTATTTATGTTTCAAATTGGAAAATCATCAGTCTATAATGATTATTTCTGTTTCCAGAGTATCAAGAAATCATTTAATCTGAAAACAAAGTTCTATATATTGGGTTACTCTTTCGGCGTCAACGTTGCTTTAGAATTAGCATCGTTAATCGAAAAAGAAGGTTGGATTACTTAGTAATTTTAATATTAATACTTACTTTTATACTTACCTATCGGCAACTACATTTTATTTCATGAAATTATATTCAGTCGGTGATATTGTGTTAATATCATCCATTCAACTATAAATTTAACAAATTTAATAGAACCACACCATACTTAATGCTCATTATTGTATATTTTCAGGTCACACGGGTATTGTTTACTGTTTGGATACCAGCCCTGATGTATTGAAAATTCAAATGGATCAATATTTAGGCAAACTGAACGACGAGGACTTACAAAATGTCATTATAAACCACATGTACAGCCTCTTTAGTGGACGGAAAGACGATTTTAGGCAGGAATTAAAAGAAATGCAAAATTGGAACGCCAAGATGGAATTTTGTATCGCAAAGCTTCGAATCTACGGTTATTCAAGCGACTACATGAAATGTACTGTACAAGGATTTTATGAGAAAATAAAAGCAGCTCGAGTGTACAAGCCGAAGTTCAAACTACAATCAGAGGTTGTACTGGTGAAGGGTACCCTGAACCAGAGCACGTCGCTGGCGAGTGAGGCGGCAGACTACGGCCTGTGTCAGTACAGCGTGCAGCCTGTACGTGTGGTAGACGTACAGAGTGACGTCACGACAGTCCCACACGACTGCAGGCTCGCCAATGTCGTCAACAGACTGCTCGACCCTCATATCTTACAAGAGTACGGACAGAAAAACTTGTGTAACACCTATTATGTATAGTAACTATATCACAATATATTATACGGCACCTTAATAAAAGTGTTTAATTTCAAAGTCCTGAAAGTTATTATAATAATAATACTAGCTCTGTATTATACATGTCCCACTGCGGGGCACGAGCCTCCTGTACTGAATGAGAGGGGTTAGGCCTTAGTCCATCACGTTGGCCTAATGCGGGTTGGCAGACTTCACATACCTTCGAAAAATCTTATCGAGTTCTCAGGTATGCAGGCTTCCTGACGATGTTTCCTTCACCGTTAAAGCAAGCGGTAATTAACAATTCATATACAGGGTGTCCCAGAACTCAACGTCAAGCCGAAACGGGGTGACAGGATTGATTATAACCATCATGAGAAAAATCAGAAAAAAAAGCTATCTCATGCAGTTTGAAAATTATGGGCATTTAAGAAAACCTAGAAATTTGGTCAAACTGTAACAATTTTTCGGTTATTGTGGTTACTTTTTATTATTTATGTTCATTTAAACTTTTGGAACCGTAACCCTAAATGACATTTCTAGAATCACAGACAAAAATAATGACACAATTGGCCCGAGTTTCCTAGAATTAAGACTATTTGTTAAACTATGAATTTAAAATAAACGATGAGCTGCACTGTCAGAATGCCCGCCAAAACTCTAGATTATACTCTTCTTCTTCTTTTTATTTATGGCTTTCGCAGTATTATGCATTTAGCCAGTGTCAAGTATAATTTATTCTCAAGTGATTTTTACAAGAACTATAAAACACGGGTGCGGTCGATTTCAAGGTCTTGTCGGAGTCTAGTTGGTGTTAACTCCTTTCAGTACGACTCTAAAATTCACTTATTTCAATGTTTCCATTCACTGTTCATCACCGTCAATGTTTATTGAACAAAACCACACCACTTTTATACAACAAACACAACTCTAAACTAGTTTATGAAATAAATTAAAATAAGCGATGAACTGCACTGTCAGAATTCCCGCCAAAAACTCCGTTGTTGGTTTATTTACTGACAGCAAAAACGGTTGTTTTTCAATAATGGATTACGCTGTTGGTTATTCTTAGACAGCCGTTATTGTAAACTGTTGTCACTTATTCCGTTATTGTGTAATTTGTTGTTTTGTATCGTTTGTAAGTATATCAATGATACGATAATGAATATTAATGATACTCTTTGTAGTTCGTTCATAATTATACTATAGCGTAACAATCAATATTCTTTTTTTCATAATGTTTGCTTGCTCGTACGGATGAACATGGACAATGATACAAACGACGCAATGTGCAATATCGAACAACGGATAATCGACAACAGGATAATGAATTCTCCAGTAATGTGGATCATAGATAACATTGCGCAAGAATAATGATCATCTATACTCGTTATTATTCGAGTAGGTAAAATGTAAATCACAGGCGTCACTCCCTGTTTTCCAATTACAGAGCATAATGCGACTCAGTGGCGCACAATGCCGAAGTGTGCTAATTGCTAATTGGAACGTGAATTAGTTTTCTAGTGCACCAGCAGAGTGCGCTAAGTTCAGTGTTGAGAATAAAAATATAAATAGTCAATGTTTATACCTTCATCCTTCCTTACATTTACTTTTTAACAGGGTCTGAATTAACTTTTGAATTTTTCGAAAACACTACGATAAGACGAAAGCTTAAAAAAAATCTCAACAATAAACAATATTAATTACTAACGATAATATAAATAAAAATTCGATCAATGCCAACTTAAAGAAAAAACACTTGTTAATTTGCTGTTACTGAGTTGGTATCGATATCACCCGAAAGCAGTACTTTTGAGAGTGCTTGATTGTGCGTAGCGTTGCCAGCGTTGCCAACTTGGGGGTTTTCCCCCTAAATTTAGGGGGAAAAAATCTCGACAGGGAGTTTTTTAGGGGGAATTATTTTTTGGGGGTATTTTTAGGGGTTAAATTTTTATTGAATTTTTTTTAATTGCTCTACTCTCCATACTTCTATTCTATCAATATATCGAATTGTAGGAAGGAAAAGACTTTATTAGAAAATGATTAACAAAAATAATATCGAATAGCTAAAAAAAAAAAAAAAAAACAACATTCAATACTTATTCTGGTATTTGATGTTGTTTTTTTTTTTTTTTTTAGCTACATCCGATAGATATCGAGCACCCCTAACTGAATAACTATTCTAATTTATGTCATTATATTGAAAATGATATACACTCCTTTGCAAAAAAAACGGGCGGGTTTGATTTTTTAACATTATTGGTAATAATTTAGTTCTTCAGAGGTTTTAATAGCCAAACTATGTTACTGGCACTTAATAAAGAGTCTGGGTATGAAAAAAAGTTCATTCCAAATTCAAAACTTTTGTTTTTTAAATTATTAATCCCTTTTTCATTTTGTGACACTTTTCGCGGGTTTGCGGTTAAAAGGTTATCAAGCAACTAAAAGTAACTTTTCGTTATTTTTAGTACAACAATTTATGTTTATCGCATAATTCTGCCTTATTGTGACTTAAAACAGATATCTTTGTGTCTATCGTAATGGCAGAAAAAGCAATGAGAGCTAGTAAAATTATAGCGCTGCTGGAAGAGGGGTGTAGCCAATGTTACGTCTCACAGCGGTTAAACGTGAGTCGTTCAACCGTACAAAGAACCTGGACTCGATACCAAGAGACAGGTTCCGTTCAGAGAAGGCAAGGTTCTGGGAGAAAACGTTGCACACAGCCGCGAGACGATCGCTTTTTAGTGACTCAGGCGCTGAGGAACCGCAAATGCAGTTACATAGACCTCAAAAGAAACCTTGAAGAGGTACGAGGAGCACAAGTTAGCCTATGGACTGTGAGGAGAAGACTTTTAGCTGCTGATATACGTAGTCGACGACCAGCGCGGGCCCCCAAGTTACTCCGTGAGCACCGGATTGCGCGGTTGAGGTTCGCTAGAAATTGCCTATCTTGGACACCAGGTAACTGGAGTAGCGTACTCTTCTCCGATGAGGCTCGAATTTGTCTGCATGGTGAGGACCGACGTCGGCGAGTGTTACGAAGACCAGGGGAACGCTATGCCGATGTGTGTTTTGAAGAAATCACCCCTTATGGTGGAGGGTCCGTTATGTTTTGGGCGGGCGTAACTTCCAACTATCGTACCGAGATAGTATTCATAGAAAATGGCTCACTAAATGCGCATAGGTACATAACAGAAATCCTTTCTCAAAATGCACAACCCGCACTGACTGTAATTGGTGAAGATGCCATTTACATGGACGATAATGCTCGGGCCCACCGTTCTGGCGACGTAGATGCTTATATGCAAGAGGTCGGTATTCGTCGTTTGGATTGGCCAGCGCGGAGCCCCGACCTTAACCCCATTGAGCACGTTTGGGACCTCCTAAAAAGGCGAGTACGATCTGTCCAACCACCTCCACAAAACATCAGAGAGCTTAAACGTGTAATCTCGACTGAGTGGGAACACATTCCACAGGACACCATCAAAAGCCTGGTGGGAAGCATGCCAAGACGATTACATGCCGTAATCGCTGCAAGAGGAGGTCATACTCGTTATTAATTTTTATTTTTTAATGTCTCTTTTATTAAAATACCATAAAAATACTCGTAGTCTTAATTTCATTATACCCATAAAAATGTCCATTTTAACACGGCTCTCTGTTTACATTGACTAAAACACCGATACCAGGATAAAAGTGTTAAAAAACTAGATTCTCATTGATAATAAGAAATTTCTAGTCATCCAAGCTAATGACATACTAAAAATATAATAATATTTACCCATAGAAAAGCTAAGGTAAAGTGTGTGTGTAAGGTGCCCGTTTTTTTTGCAAAGGAGTTTACTTTAGTCACCGACAGGGGGTTTTACTTTGAATTTAGTGGGTTTTAGGCTAAATTTTAATTGCTTTAGGGGGAAAGTTTTCAAACAGTTGGCAACCCTGAGCGTTGCTGTAGTTGAAACATTCAACGTTAAGCATTATGCCGCATAATGCGCTCTAGTGCTGTAATTGGAAAACAGGGATTCACTACAATATGTTTGTGACTGGTGACATAACCTTAAAACGTATACAATATTATATCGACGGAGTAACATTAATTTGAAGAATTACCAGTTTATTCACTTTTAAGTATAAACCAGAAATTGGGTATTATTTCATTTAATGAGAAGAATGAGTTCCTTTAAAAAATATATTGGTAAGATATATTTTAATTTATAATTTTAAGAATATTGTAATTTAGTAGGAAATAAGAATGTTCGCACATAAAAAATATAAAATCAAGTAATTTTACATACAATGCAATTTAAACTGCATATTATATATTATTATTTAAGACATTGGCGCCAACCTTACTGATGACATGTACCAAGGTGTGTACCACGGATCAAAAAAACATGCGCCTGATTTGGATGTGGTATTACAGCGCGCTTGGACTGCTGGAATGGATAAGATGATTATAACAGGAGGTAGTTTAGACGACAGCAAAAAGGCTATAGACATGTCTCGAATGGATGGTAAGATCGAGTTTCTCTATACAACCCCCTAAAGACTTACATATTCCTGAGTGCTTATATTATGAAAGTCCATTTGGGTATCAGCGCATCTATTTGCTGCTAAGCAACTGTGTGGAAGTGCTGTTGTTTCAGTTTAAAAAACATGAAATCCAAAGAAATGATTGCAACATGAATGTTGGTGCCGTTATATTGTAATTGGCTGAGAGACTGAAGTGTGACATTTTCTGACTTTTTGAATTTTTTCATTCAAAGGGAGCTGAGAATTGTGAGAGCATCTTATGTATTGGGGTGACAAGCATTACTTTGCAATTAAAATTCTTGATGTTGATACAGTAACTATTATGGTGCTGTTGTGTTTAAAAATGTTTACAAACATTTTCAAACACTATACATTTACTAACAAATGTTAGGAATTGTTACATTCTGTTAGGAATTGCTAGATGTTTTAAGTGCTCCATAAAACTAGTTTATGGAATAAACAATGAATAAGCTATGAACGGCACTGTCAGAATTCCTGCCAAAACTCAAAAGTGATTTCTACCCATGTAAAAAATTTAAGTCCTGCAGTGGCATTTAATTTAATTAAATTTTTACTTCTAGCAAGATTATTTTCGACTGTTGGATGTCATCCAACCAGATGCAATGATTTCGTGGAGAATCCAGAAAGATACTTGAACAGCCTCAGAGATTTAATAAGTGAAAACAAGGACAAAGTAGTGGCGATCGGAGAGTGTGGGTTGGATTATGAAAGATTACACTTCTGTGAAAAAGATGTGCAGCTCAAGTATGCTTTCCATATTTTTATCAGAGTATCAGTAGCCCCCATATAGAATGCTCATTAAAGGTTTATTTTTAAATCTATTTTAAATTTCTTTGTTACACTAATTATAATGGTGCTGCCACACCAGTGTTTAAAAATGTATACAAAAATTTTCAAACTCTAAACATCTACAGTAGAATCCCGATTATCCGGACCTCGATTATCCGGATATCCGATTATCCGGACTCATTCTTCACAGCTCTAATTACCGGCTTAGAAATGATTTGACGGCGCAACAAGACATTTTACGACGAGTTTTTTTCTCGCCTCCGACGTGTAGGTACTGCTCTCATTTGTTTGCGCGATAGAGTTTGCTATTATTTTATTTTATTTGATAGCGTCCAACTAATAGGTTATATTTAACATTTGTGTTTACGTTTTGCGTTAGAAATGTATAATGTCTAAGCGAAAAAGAGCAGTGTTATCTCTCAATGATAGCCTTGAATCCCGCATTTTAACTGATGAAGAACTCATTAACAGTAACAGATTTGAAAAGTAACGATAAAGAAGATGAAGAAGAGACTGAAACTGGTGATGTATGTCAAGTTCCATCTCACGCAGAAGCTATTGGAGCTCTAGATGTCGCTTTTAAATGGTTTGAAAGACAGGACGAATCGGATCCCATACAGTTATTACAAATGAAGCGTATCAGGGACTTGGCCGCAATGAAAATATTTTTATTTGAATGACGAGACTAGCAAGGCGCTTGTCTGATGGTAAGCGCCACGGCTGCCCATAAACAGAAGCAACACCACACAGAACTTTGAATTACAAAGCACTGTATGGCGCTGAACTGGGCTCGTTATTCCAAGACGTAAAATCTTAAGTCTCATAATGCCCAGTAATTTCTCTGGCTTCAATATCCTTTAAACCGAAACACAACAGTGCTTACACCCTGATGTTTGGCGGCAGAAATAGACAAAGCGGCGGTACCAACCCAGGCGGCCTCTCGCATACGAGGGACCTACCTTGTAAAATGTGATTCATTACGTCAAAGATTAATCACAAATTATTTCCAACCAACATTTTACATTACATAGGCTACTCGATTTTTTTTATATGTATGTCCCTTTCTATAACAAAAAAATTATAAAAAATTGATTATTGTTTTATTTGACTTTGAAATCGATTATCCGGATTTTCGATTATCCGGAATACCCCTGGTTTTAATTGATCCGGATAATCGGGATTCTACTGTACTAACAAATATTAGGAATTGTGAGATTCTTTAAGTGCTCCCACACCGATGGAAAATGTTTACAAACATTTTATAACATTTGAAAACATGACATTGGCTCGCAGTTTGGATACATTTACTGAAAATGGAATATTTGCTCATTGGATTAGCTTTTAATTTTAGTTTAAAAAAAAGAAAAAGCGCTCTTTTTAGATGCGCCAAACACTAAGGTTAAGGCGCCTGGATATATGTTTACAAACAAATGTAAAAAAATGTTTTATTTGTTACAATTTGTTACCTAACAATTTTGTTTAGAAATGTTCACTAACATTACCTAACATAAAAACATTATCTAACATTGTGATAAAATGTGATCAAATGTTTAATAATGTTTGTAAACATTTTACAGCAGTGTGGCAGCACCATAAGACTGTAATTATAGTTTTTTACGTCTCAATACTTATGACATTAATATTTACGTTTTCAGATATTTTGAATACCAGTTGCAGTTAAGTCGCGAGTTTAACTTACCATTGTTCCTGCACTGTCGGGCTGCTGCCGATGACCTTGTCGAAATTCTGAGCAGGAATCGAGATAAAGTAGTAGGAGGTGTTGTTCATTCATTTGATGGGCCTGAGGAGGCGCTACAGAAGATATTGGCCCTTGGATTGTATATAGGTATTAATGGATGGTCAGTTTGTTGTTTTGGTAGCGTTTTATATACTGAGTGGCGATTTGGTTATCACATTAAATGATACAGCGGTTAAAACTAGCCAATATAAGTTTGTTCAAGGAATAAAGTAAACATTTATATCAAAAATAAAAATATGCAACTTGCAAACAAAATAAATACCTTATAAATTGCCACGAAATAAACACCTTATTAAACAGTAGTTCAATGACCTGTAAAAGCGGCGACATCGCAGCGATAGGTATAATACGCAGAAATCAACTTGGCACCTCAGTGGAATGCGCGTTCCCTCCCACCACACCCCACCGCCTACCGCTCTCGCCCTCGACGCGTCATTACGGTCAGTAAATTAAATACTACCGTTACGCACGCGCCTCCTTCGTGTTTTTTTCGTTGTTATTATTGTTATTTTTATGGATATAGAACTGTTACCAAAAAATATACCTACATTTAATCCTCTTATTGATAAACGCTGAATAGATATCTATTGATTAATTATTATATGTTTAGCGTCAGTCACACATTTTTCATCTGTCAAAGTGAGAATGAGACAAAAAATATTTTAGTAACCAATTTAGTAGGTACGCACGCGAACCCGCGCCCGTGAACTTCGCTTGAAAACGTGCCCATCCACATTCGCAGTCACAATCACTTTTATTGATGGGTGTTATAAGGGTACTTGAATTTTTTATGCAGTTAGTACATTCCTATGACGTCATTACACCGAGGTGCCTAGTTAACTTCTGCGTGTAGTACTTACTTTGTCTCACGCATGTCCGTAACGCATCATACGTCGCCGCTCGTGGGTCATTGCCCTAGCAGTATTTGTCAGGTGATATCCTTACGCATTTACATGATGTTCTCAAATGTTAAATCAGAAAAAATGTACCTTGATTAAGATATCGTAGGTATTTCATTTTTTTTGTGTATGGTTAAAGAATGACATGTAGTATACGTGGTATCATTTAATGTAATAACCTAATCGCCACACAGTATATTTACATTCTTTTAGAACTAAGCTAGACAGATACAGTGATTGCTAGTATTGCTGTGAATCAAGAGGCCGCGGGTTCGATTCCGGCACCGAGACAAATGTTTGTGTGATCCATAAATATTTTTTCCAAGTATAGGTATTGTAGGATCGTAAGACGCTTGTAGTTCCTGATACCCGCCATACAGGTACACCTAGTGTGGGGTCAAGACTATGTGTGTGACTGTTAGGTGTACTTATTTACTCCTTTTTTATTGTTAATATGACAATGCCATTTTAGTTCACTTCGGACCAAAGAAAATTTGGATGTGGCGTCAAAAATTCCATCTGATCGACTCATGATAGAAACAGACAGTCCATGGTGCGAGGTGAAACCCACACACCCTGGATATGGGCTTGTTGTTACAAAATTTGCCTCGGTCAAGAAAGAAAAATATAGCCCAGAGTCGAATAACCAAGTCAAAGGAAGAAATGAGCCGGTAAATATTGTGTAAGTATATAAATCGGATCACACTTGAGTGGTAGAGCAACGTTGTAGACAGTTTTGTCTACAGCATGAATGGGCCGGCTTGACCGGGTCGTTACCACTATCACACAGAAAACCGACGTAAAGTAGCGGCTTGCTGCTGCGTTTCGTACCATGAGTTAGATATCCGGAGGCCCAAATGCCCCTTCCCAATCCGTAATTATCCCCTTCCTTTAAGGTCGCGCCCGTAATTATTCTGGTATTGTGGTCGTACATGGGCGGTGGATATCAATTACCATCAGGTGACCCACTTGCTCGTCAGCCTAAGCTATAAAAAAAACATGCCCTACGTGTTAATAGGACGGAAATATGCTCGGTGAACAGTGGGTGCATTATGGCTGCTCCTTATAATAAACCTGCAGATGCATTGCTTAATAATTTAAAAGATAAATTATTAAAAGATTGCTTATCAATAGTGTTTGGAGAGAGCTTCCATATGTGTCAAAAATATAGAGGAGCAGAGTAAAGCGCCATGCATTTGTAAATCAAAGTTCTGTGTGGTGTTGCATCTGCTTATGGGCAGGCGTTGCGCTTACCATCAGGCGAGCGACTTGCTCGTGTCGTCATTCAATTAATTTCACCGCCACCTTGTGATTATTTATTTTTCAGCCAAGTCCTCGAGATTTTATCAGCTATACGCAACGAGAACCGGGATGAGTTAGCGGCTACTATCTATCACAACACAAACTGGGTGTTTTTTCCAATATGAACTGTTCTACATGATGTATCAACAGTACTATTAATGTAATGAATTAAAGTACTTTTAATTTTGTGAATTTTATGCCCTTGGATAATCTTCGTGTTTAGGGTTCCGTCTATGGAACCCTATTATTTCCAAATTGACGAAGATTGTTAAAGTGCATAATTTAAACGTAGTACTGTACACGTGTGTTTCATGATATCTTTAAATGTATATAATAAAATTGTTAACTGATTTGTTGTTGTTTGTCTGTGCGTTTCTGCACACTAGTTTTCAGAGTAGCTGAACTAATTTGGATGCGGTTTTCTACGATGTAGTGAGATAACTTATTATATGTATATCATGATATAATTTTCTAGATAAGTTCCCTAGATCAACCTCTAGTATGCGAATAAACCTCCGAGGAGCAAGCCACCTCGGACCGCGAGGACTTTGGCGGTAGCCCACGTCGCCCATACGCTGTACGCCATTTCTGCTATCATACCAGTGACCTACTAATTTCGTCATTTAATCTGCTGTGCATTGTAGTGCGAGCCGAGTCACGGGGATAAGGAACTAGGAATTTCAGTACTATTCTTCAATAGAACCGACAATTCCGGTACTTAAGAGACCGAGATTTTCCGGTTCTGTACCCTAGACAGCGCAACCTACGTCTCACTCATTACGCGTCATTTACCTTGTTTATCAGTTCACAGCAAAGGACTGCACCTGATAGCATGCGCAGTGCACTCCAAAAAAAAACCAGCGACCACCGACAAACGTGGTCACCAGAATCATAAATGGCCGGCCTGTATAAATGCTTCATTTCACTGCCTGCGACAGGATAGGCGTATGACTAATGCAGCCACAGGGATACAAGGATGTTGACAGAGTTGAAATTCCGATACCCAAGTATCTGAAGCCAACCACATCAGAGTAAAAATAAAACACATATATTTAAAAATATAATAAATAATATAATAATAAATAAATGAATAATAAAATAATATCTTTAAAAATATAATAAAATTTCAATAAAATACATATTAAATATAATTTATTATTTGCTCAGAGTCCCGGCGAATAACGTTTTATCTTCATGTAAAATCATGAACAGAAAAGGACGGTCCACGTTAAATACTATGGGGGTTGGAGGTTTGGCCTTTATAGATTTTAGCACCTTCACCATGCCTGTGGATGAGAATAAAATATTTACATCCTCTCATACTTTTTTTTTTATCCTGGCTCGGCAAAGTGACTACACCTGATGGTAAGTGTAGCGCAATCCAAGAATATTGTCGACCAACGATAAACAATGTGTCCATCGTTGGTCGGCAAGATCATGCCGGCCTGCCAAAGGGCCAAGGGAGAGGGGAAGGAAAAAGGGATGGGAAAAGGGTGAGGATCAGGGGCAAGTTCCCTGGGGAGAACCGGATATACACTGGCTGACCCTGGAACGCGACCCGCACAAGGTGGACCACTATGGTGGGTTTTAGCACCAGTGTACGGTGGTCGCTGTCCGGTCGGATACAAGTATCCTCCCACCAGACAGACACCACTGCCTGGCGTTATTCCCTTCAAGTGCCAGTTAGTCCCAGGGTTCGCCTTCCTACTTAAACGCTTCCACTTTACCCGGTCGTGAGCATCAACCAGCGATCTGATCGCGATCTGATGGTCCTGGATGTAGTCACTTCCGGGCGTAAAGCTATATTGATACTCTTAGCGAGTACTCTTGGCGGAACCCATCGCCTTCCATGCCTCGATAAGGAGGCCACATAATAATCTTGTCTCATCGCTTTCAGATTCTTCATGTGACAATGAATGGCCTCGTCAGCTGAAATTGGCGGGGGGGGGGGGGGGGGACTAGTTCTTAGTTCAAAGACACCTTAAGGGTAGAAAAATAGGGGATGAGCGTATTCACTCACTGATGTCACTGAATTATTGTGTACACCTCTCATACCTTGTAGTTCGTCTCATAATAGTTAATAATTTCTACTATTATATTACCTATAGCCACAAAAAAATTGAAAATAATAACGTTTTAACAAAAAAAATCAACCAACGAAAAAAAAATAAAACATATTTCATAAATATAATAATAATAATAAATAAATAATCTATATATATAAAAATGAATCGCTGTGCGTGTGTCTCGCCAAAACTCGAGACTGGCTGTACCGATTTGGCTAATTCTGATCTTGAAATATTTGAGGAACTTCAGGGAAGGTTTACCCGGTAAGAAAAAATGAGTAACATAAATAATAAGTAAAGGAAAACACTAAAAACGACAACTTAATTTTCCAATACAAACTGTTCCTGGGTATGAAACACTTGATGTCTTTTTGATGTGAAACATATTCTATAAGCGCAGGTATAAACCGGATTGTTGGCGTTGCGAAGCTTGCCGTGATGACGGGTCGCCACGCTATACTAGACAGGACAGGCACAGGAAAGGGACAGGACAGGGACAGGACAGAACAGGACAGGCACAGGAAAGGGACAGGAAAGGGACAGGACAGGTACAGGCCAGGGCCAGGGACAGGGACAGGGCCAGGGACAGGGACAGGGACAGGAACAGGGACAGGGACAGTAGAGGGACAGGACAGGACAGGGACAGGACTGTCCCACCGGGGGGAGGTGGAAGACGACCTGATTTAGGTCGTTGAAGTCAATTAAATGTGCGACGGGCTACCTCACGTGCAATGGTGCAGTACCTCACTTAATTGCATTTAATGTAAATGAAACATTTGTATAAAGTTTTGACCACATTTTACACAAATATATGTAGGTGATACGAAGTTCACCGGGTCATCTAGTAATTAATAAAATAATATTTTTAAAAATAGAATTGTAAAGATATTTTAAAACTTTCAATAAAATTTAATCCAAGTTTATTATTGGCTCATAGTCCCGGCGAATAACGTTTTATCTTCATGTAAAATCATGAATAGAAAGGGACGGTCCACGTTAAATACTATGGGGGTTGGAGGTTTGGCCCGCTTAGAAAGTAGCACCTTCACCATGCCTGTGGATGAGAATAAAATATTTACATCCTCTCGTACTGCCTGGCGTTATTTGCTTTTATCGGTAACCGGTATTAAACCGGTTAGGTTAGATTGAAATAAAACTAATTTAAACGGATTTTATCGTGGTATTTTATTTTAATTTTGATCCCGACGTTTCGAAGACTTCAGCCGTCTCGGTCACGGGGTGGACTGAGGTGTTTTTTTTTTATTACACAGATATATTTTATAACAAAATCGCCAAACTGTGTACACAGTTTGTTGGCGAAAGAGGCGCTCTTATAATTAAATACACTTACAACTTAAAGATCCATGCACACATAATCGATACAAAATGCGCATAGATTTAACAATATACATATATGTTATAGTTAAAACCCGTTGTTAGTTATAACGCGTTTTCCCTAGTTAGAACTAGTTTTCACTAAATGCCTTTGTTGAAACTAGAATTAACTAATGTTCAAAATTGAATTGTGTAGGTTGTCCCAAAATGTTAATGTTACATTATGCACCTTCAACTTGAAATTATTAGCTTTAGTGGTC
Source organism: Amorpha juglandis (assembly GCA_949126905.1). Taxonomy (NCBI): domain Eukaryota; kingdom Metazoa; phylum Arthropoda; class Insecta; order Lepidoptera; family Sphingidae; genus Amorpha; species Amorpha juglandis. Next base: position 3,646,115 of record OX421383.1, read on the forward strand.
TGTGCGATACTCCTGCTATTTTAGCGACATACCTGAAGTTTGTCTGCCACGTCGCGGCCTCCGGTCTCCGAGGCTCCCTCAGGAATACGTACGTATACGATCTAGCCGTGTAACCTATGTACCGCAGTATCGTCATCCCTGCGACATGGGTCATCCTAACATGACGTCTAAGTTCAGGCCATCTCTCATCCGTACAGGAGCACAGGCCGAATGATGTTATTTTATGTGAGGCTTTTAAGTCTCTTTGGCATAATTTCTTTATTTAAGTACGGTAAAGTAACTGCACTACACCTGATGTTAAGCGCAGTACAGTCCAAAAAACCAGCGACCACCGACAAAAAATTTGCTAATCAGAGGTCACCAGAATGATGCCGGCCTGCATAAATGCTTCTTCGCATTCCAAAGAGGAAAGAAGCAGATCGAGGAGCCTGCGACAGGATAGGCAGATGACCGATGCAGGCTCAGGGGTACAAGGTGTACCCGTTTATTCACTCCAACTAACAATCAAGTCCTGTCGCATATACACTGGCTAATCCTGGAACGTAATCTGCACAAGGTGTGTGTATCTGTATAGCAGGTTTTAACACCATGTGTACGACGGTGGCTATCCAGGCGGATATGAATCCGACCACCAGTAATTTTATTAAAAATGGGTTTGCTCTTGATGCTCTTGATTCTCTTTCAATCTAGCCGCAGGGACAAAGATAAGGTCGACGATGGAGCGAGCTTACCCAGAAGGTGCCAATTGATAATTTGGTCGCAAGTAATTCTGTTAGAGCACTCAATGTAACGGAAGCCATGGCTTTACAAAACGTACCTGTTCCAATGACTTACCAGTAAATGCGCCTGCAACGGCGCCCTCTTCATCAACTTTCACGAAAGCTTTTTGGAAAGCCTTGTCCAATTTAACAGCTTCTCCCTTCACGATGCCAAGCGCTTTCTCCGAAAATATTCCCGATAATCCGATCTGCGAAATTGTAAGCGGCAAGCTGTATTCAAATTTTCAGTTATATAATAATGTACTCTGTGATTCAAATCAAATAATTTATTGAATCATTAAAATGTCAAACATCATTTAGACTCGGTCAAGTTTTTGTCTACCGCCAGTTCGGAATGCTGTTTCATTAAAGAAGAACGGCAAGAAACTAACGTTGCTCTTTTCTAAACGAATTTACATATTTGCACTACATTGAAGTATTATTTATTTAAATAAGAGCAGCTCAATTTACGCCAATGTGGAACGTTATTAAGTAAAATAATTATAATAGTTTTTGTGCATGAGCATTTGGTGGTAGGTGCCTCGTATGCGAGAGTCAATCTGGGTTGGTACCACCGCTTTATCCATTTCTGCCGTCAAGCAACAGTGTGTGCACTGTTGCGTTTCGGTTTGAAGGGCATTATGCGTGCGAAATTATTCCCTAACCATTCCAAAATATTCAAAAATGCAAAACGTTAATGTTCAAGTTTTCACTTCTTTAATAGATAGAGTGATTCAAGAGGAAGTTTTATATGCATAATATAGTAGAGGAACACTGATAATTTTAGAGATTTCTAATGTGTAGTCGTAAATAAACACATTTTTAGCGCTTACATTGCAAACGCTGGCTAATCCTTACGAGACCTTTTTTATATTATTCCTTATTTCATAGAATGACGAGACGAGCAAGGCGCTCGCCTGATGATAAGCGCCACGCCTACCCATAAACATAAGCAACACCACACCGAACTTTGAATTACAAAACACTGCATGGCACTGAACTGCGCTCGTCACCCCGAGACGTAAGATGTTGAGTCTCATAATGCCCATTAATTTCACCGGCTTCAATGTCCTTCAAACCGAAACACAACAATGCTTATACACTGTTGCTTGGCGGCAGAAATAGACGATGGTGGTACCAACCCAGACGGCCTCTCGCATACGAGAGACCTACAACCTTGTACCTTGTTCCTGTGGTGGATATGCAACGTCACACGTTTGCTTATATCGTATACGTAAAGAGTAACAGTTGGTACATCGCGCATACCACGGCAGTCGTGGTTTCCATAGTAGATAAAATCCCAGGATTACCCTTTGTTTGCGTCACATTTTGAGGAAATCGTAGGAGTAGTCACTGGAAAATGGGTATGCCATAGCGTACCAGAGTTAAGATCCCGCGGAGGGCCCAAAAACAGCTGGCTTGACGTATCAGAAGAAGAGTTGGCGAAGTAGAAATGCGGACTCTGGCAACAAACCGAGATAACGCCATGCAGAAAAACAAAAAAGAATATGCGGAAAATACATAACTGCACAAAGTTTAACATGACTTCAAACATAAATTGTTATCAAAAAAGGTCGTTCATGCACCACAGAGACATAATATGTTCCTAAGATATGACAAACCTCTCGCAGAAGAGTCTTGAGATCCAATGAGGTTTCGATGTTGAATTTCGGCATATCCAAGATAACATGCCGTCCAGGGCAACGCAAGTTGAAGATGTCATCAAGCAGACCTGTTTTCGCAGCATGTTCCACCACTGTAGGCAGACCTTCGATCTCGTCAGGCAGCACAACGATCATACGGAACCCTTCCTCCTGGTAGGGCAGTTCAATCATCTGGGAAGAAGCGTTACCAATTGAATTTATTTGTAGGTAATTTTGTCGATATCAATAAGTGTACCTAACGTGCACCCCTCGACATAGAGAGATATAGCGTGAGAAAAAATTAGATTTTTCTCGTGCCGTGAATACTGGCCTGCATGACAGTTTCAATAGACAGAGAAAACGAGTTGTAGACTATCCCACCCGCCACTGTAACTCCTGTGCACCAGGATCAACAGTGGCACCCATTTTTGTTGACACCGAGCAGTGAAGCTCGGCGAGTCTTTGGGAATGCTTAAATGTCTTTGTCCCGCAAGGAAATTAATCAGATAGAAGGTTAGAGAGGAGTTGGAAATTTAATTGTTCACTTTCCTTCATAGCAAAGCGGGAGACAAAATGAACGAAGGAGATATTAAAATCAAATGTAAGGACATTTACAAGCCGATAAGATGTAAAGCACCACGGATGTCATTAAGTGAGGCCTATCACGCGAACAGTTAAACTCGATTCCAATAATAGGTATGGCAAAAACGCCGGAAAGCACGGAAATTCTTTCTAGTCTCCACAAGATCCATATAGTGTACAACTCCAGATGTTATTTGCATAATGTCTAACATGATGTTGCGCTCATGTTGCCAGACTACACTCCCAAAATCTATGGTGAGCGGATTGTTCGTACCATAGAAAACGAGTTGTCAAAATTATCTCGAAGAAGGCCTCGATATTAAGCCTGCTCACAGGTACTCGCGGTGGGGACAGCATGAAAACAATATTTTAAAAACCTCCCTGTAGTGTTTGTATCTAAACATTAGATATAATACATTGTCTCATGTACACCAGTAGAGGGGGTAGCCGTCAATCTACCGCTAGACGCGGTGCGGGTTGGATGTGCGCCTGCGCTCGGAGCTGTTGTAGTAGTGAGCCAGTGAAACTAAATACATAGTTAATTCCCTCTATCGTGATAGTGATCACTACAAGTGGCGACGAGGATAAAGGTCAGTAAATAAAATACATTATCTATTTAAAAAGAAAGGAAGAGAGAATATGGTTATGATTAGGTAATTCTACTTTGATATTTTTACATTTCATATTATATCATATCACCTAGTAGGAACCAATATTATAAAATCATTCTGTTAGATTATTATTGAATGTTGTTTACGTGAATTATCCCAATGAGTCATTTATTTAATTTCGCTCAAATCGTCGGATTGGTACCACAAGTAGTCAATAGAAATAGTAATACATATTTATTTTGCTGTACAACCTGGTTAACAAGGTATTGTCAATATCGTGATAGTACATTATGTTTCGCCAACAATGTTAATAATATTAACGTAAATATTTATCATGGAATATAAATAAGTAGTCAATGTCTTTTGGGCGTATAGTCATTGAAAATAGAACCATACGACTGCAATAAACAATATTCCCCTGGTGACCTACTTATACTTTTATTCATTGTCGTAGAATGTTTGTATGTATTGAATACAATATTGTGCAATAATGGTGTACTAATTATAGGTTTATACAATTAACATCGGTTAAAGATCTAATACGTATTATATTTTTATTGGTTTTATATAACTTTAAATTTTGATTTCCATTAAATTAGAAATACCCACAATAAATAAAATAATTTTAGATTTCCATTTAATTGGAAATAAATTCTAAGTTTGGATTTCTATTCAATTGGAAATAAGATTTCCATTTAATTGGAATTAAACTCTAAATTTCGACTTCCATTCAATTGGAAGTATGTCATGACAATAAGAAATTCATTAAATTGAATTTATAACACGTTGGACTTCTTTTAAATAAGAGGTACTAAGTGCGTCGGTACTTAATTATACTATACGTAAAAGACTTTCATTAAATTGAAGGTAATTAGACGTCCATTCAATTGGGTGTATTTTCAGGTCGCCCCAATAGGATCAATCATGGCAAATCTACTACCACCACCTGAAAAATTGGACCTCGACGGTGACAGTACATCCGTTGGGTTGAGGTGGGAGAAATGGAAACGGTCCCTCCAAATCTATCTTGAAGCTGCCGATATCACGTTACCAGCTAAAAAGAGAGCTACATTGCTAGTTCTAGGTGGAGGTGCACTGCAGGAAATATTTTATAATATACCTACTGCAAACGTGGAACCTCGGGAGAATATTGATGTTTTTAGAGTAGCAATTAGTAAACTAGATGACTATTTCCTTCCTAAACAAAACAAGACTTTTGAACGGCACATTTTCCGGCAAATCAAGCAAGATGAAGGTGAAAGTTTTGAAAAATTTCTCATTAAACTGAGAGACCAGGCAGCAAAATGCAAGTTTGAAAAACCTGATGATCACATAATTGATCAAATATTAGAAAAATCTTTGTCCTCAGAGTTAAGGAAAAAAATGCTAACAATGGGTGAAGAAATAACTTTAGACAAAGTTATTACTGTAGCCAATACCTTAGAAATAGTTAACTACCAACTAGACAGTTACGAACAGAAAGGAAAGAATAAGACAAATGAAATCAATGCGATAAAAAGTAGAAACAATGATAATTCGAGATGGACTAAACAAGGAAAAGAATCTAATGAAGAGAAAAGGATGTCAAAGTGTACTAGGTGTGGAACTTTTGCACATGTCTCTCAAGGTCTTCCCTGCCCTGCGAAAGACAAAAAATGTAATGGCTGTGGTAAATTAGGCCATTATCAAAAATGTTGCAAAACAAAATCATATCTACATAAACGTAGACTGGCGTATTATCCAGAAAGTGATAAAGTCTACAACAAGCGACAACGGAAGGAAACTACAGTAAATTCTTTGGAAAACGAAGAAGTACAATATATATTTAATTTGAACGACGACGCGACAATTAAATGCGAAATAGGAGGGGTACATTTAGAAATGTTGATTGATTCAGGATGCAAATTAAATCTTATATCTTATAAAACCTGGGAGTATTTAAAGAAAAACAAGATAAACTGTAACAACCAAGTGAAAGAACCAAACAAAATATTATTAGCATATGGAAGTAAGACACCTTTAGAAATCAAAGGTTCTTTTGAAGCAGTAATAAGAGCAAACGGGAAAATGGAGCGCGCCACTATTTACGTTATTGAAGACGGATCACGGAACCTACTTGGTAAAGACACTGCAATGCGACTGGGTGTTCTGAAGTTAGGTGTGGACATAAATCAAGTTGAGCAGGAGCCAGATAAACCTTTCCCAAAATTCAAAGATACTTTAATTGAGATTCCTATTGATTCATCAGTTAAACCAGTCATGCAACCCTACCGGAGAATACCAATACCACTAGAGGAAAAGATAAACAAGAAAATTAAAGAGTTATTAGATTTAGATATAATAGAAGAGGTTCATGAACCCTCTCCGTGGGTTTCTCCTATAGTTCCTATTCTTAAGGATAATGGTGATGTACGATTATGCGTTGATATGCGACGAGCCAACGCAGCCATTTTAAGAGAAAACCACCCATTACCCTGCATGGAAAACCTACTACCAAAAATAAAGAAGGCCCAATATTTTTCTAAACTTGATATAAAAAATGCATTTCACCAAGTAGAACTTCATCCGAATTCAAGATATTTGACCACTTTTATTACATCTAATGGCCTATACAGATATAAGAGGCTTATGTTCGGAGTCACATGTGCTCCAGAACTCTTTCAAAAAATTATGGAAAAAATGCTAATAAAGTGTTTAGGAACTACAAATTTTATCGATGACATATTGATCTGGGGGAGTAATGAGACAGAACACGACTTGCGACTTTCCAGAGTGATGGAGGTGTTGAGGCAAAATAACGTTTTGTTAAATCAAGAGAAATGTATCTACAAAGTACAGACAATACATTTTTTAGGACACGAATTAAAACCGGAAGGAGTAAAACCATTGCCTAAATATATAAACAGCATAAATGAATTTAGACTACCAAAAACAATAGAAGAGTTACAAAGCTTTTTAGGTTTAGTAAATTACATAAATAAATGGATCCCGAATTTGGCTACGACAACAGAACCTCTAAAACAAATACTTAGACAGAAACTAGGAAGAAAAGCAAACATAGAAGAATACTGGAGAGACGATCACAATAAAGCATTTAGAACGTTAAAGGAGGAGTTATCTAAAATAAAAACATTGGGTTATTACGATATCAAAGATAAAACACAAGTCATAGCAGATGCAAGTCCTGTAGGACTAGGAGCAGTCTTAGTGCAGATTGATAGTACAGGGCCAAGAATTATTGCATACGGAAATAGAACACTCAGTCAATGTGAAAGAAAATATAGCCAAACTGAAAAAGAGGCCCTTGCTCTGGTATGGGCTATCGAACACTTTAACACATTCCTTTTTGGTAAAGAATTCGATTTAATAACAGATCATAAACCATTGGAATTTCTGTTCAGTCCAAAATCAAAACCATGTGCCCGTGTCGAAAGATGGGTTTTGCGACTTCAGGCATATCGCTATAACGTAAAATATAAACCGGGGAAAACCAACATTGCAGACCCACTATCGCGGCTATGTGAATACTCAGATCGGCCAATTCAGTCATCAGAAGACAATCACGTTTATCAGATAGTTGAACTTGCAAGACCCTGTGCAACGTCAATGCAGCAAATAATAAAGGAATCGGATTCCGATCAGGAAATCAACAATGTTAAGAAAGGCATTTATAATCACCAATGGGATGAGTCTGTGAAATTATATAAAATATTTTCAGATGAATTGTGTTTTTATGAAAATATCCTTTTGAGGGGAAATAGGATAGTTATTCCGCAGAACCTTAGAAAGCAGGTTTTACTAGCAGCTCATGAGGGCCACCCAGGAATTGTTGCCATGAAAAGTCGCCTTCGTTCTAAGGTCTGGTGGCCTAGAATAGACAAGGACGTCGAATTGGTAGTAAAGAGCTGCAAAGGATGCACTCTGGTAAGCTTACCAAATCCCCCAGCTCCAATGAAGCGTCGAGAACTTCCATCTGAACCTTGGATTGATATTGCAATGGATCTTTTGGGTCCATTGCCGAATAATGACTATATCCTAGTAATTATCGACTACTATAGTCGCTATAAAGAAATTAAAATTACCAGGACCATAACGAGCTTACAAATTATTAAACTACTAAAGGAGCTCTTTAGCCGATTGGGCTATCCACTAACGATTACTGCCGATAATGGCCGGCAATTCGTCAGTGAGGAATTTAAGGATTTTTGTCGTGATTGCAATATTAAGCTTTTTAATACTGTGCCATATTGGCCACAAATGAACGGAGAAGTAGAACGTCAAAACAAAGACATTGTAAAACGACTCAAAATAAGCTCAAGTGAAAAACGAGATATGAGAGATACGCTATACGAGTACCTAATGATGTACAACTCTACTCCTCATTCAGTTACCGGAAAGACGCCATCCGAACTGTTTTTCAAAAGAATGAACAGGGATAAAATTCCCATGTTGAAAGATATAAATGAGACGAATAATGACACTGATGTCAGAGACCGAGACAAGATACAAAAAGAAAAAGGAAGGGAGTATGGGGACCGGAAAAGAAGAGCGGAAAACCCAGAACTAATAGAAGGTGATAAGGTGTACGTAAAAGAAATGGAAAAGACCAATAAGCTTTCAACTACTTTCAACCCTACACCCCATGTAGTGGAACACTCAGTTGGAGGGGATATTACAGTAAGGAATGAAGTAACTGGGCAAAAACTACGAAGGAATGTGATTCATCTAAAGCGTGTGGAAGGACAATGGAAATCAGTAGAAGATGACAGCAACGGAAATGAGGATCAGACAATCAAAGAAAATAAAACTATATAAATTAACATTTAAGTCATAATCAAAACTGATTGATTGTATAAGTAAAATATGGATATAAATAAATGATTATTATGAACATTGATTATAGCTACAATAAATACAATTTGTTGAAAAGGAAGGGATGTAGTGTTTGTATCTAAACATTAGATATAATACATTGTCTCATGTACACCAGTAGAGGGGGTAGCCGTCAATCTACCGCTAGACGCGGTGCGGGTTGGATGTGCGCCTGCGCTCGGAGCTGTTGTAGTAGTGAGCCAGTGAAACTAAATACATAGTTAATTCCCTCTATCGTGATAGTGATCACTACACTCCCTGATAAATTTTATGCGAATTATTTAAAAAAATCTCACTCTAGCCGGTATATTGGAGCACCCAGTGTACTTGAGAGATTTACGCAAATACATCATGGGTTTCTTCACGACATTCCCGCCGGCCGCATGGAAATCTTTGTCTTTGGTGTCGGACGCGTTAAACGGCACGTGCCAGTGACCCTGTAAATTAAGTATTTGTAATATAAAATGACTTAATATGAGTAGTAAAAATTCGGTAAATTCCAAATCGCAAAACAAACGAAAATTACCGCACATCCATTAGGTACCAAGCAAAAAGGATTTCGATGCAAAGGTTACCTGTAGAAGCTAGAGCGGCATGCTATACGTGTAAGCCTTTACCTGGAAAAATATGACGTTGACAAGAACGCTGGCAACGTCACCAGATAACGCACCATCGTCAACGGCCTTCTTAATATGGCCTCGGGTTTTATCCTCCGCCTGTTAAAGATAATAAACTGTTTCAATTTACAAGGCTTGTTAGAAAGGATGTACTGCCTGGCTAAGTTAAAGTTTTATTTCAATAAGTTAAAGTATCGCTTATAAGGATTTCGACCGTGTATATCTCATCTCATAAAAATAATATTTTAATTTTACTACTAAAATCAAATGAATATAGTTTTTTTTTTCATTTGAATAACTCACAACCATGTTGTGTAATTCTTAAGCTCACGACTTAGCGGTAAAATATAAAGAAACCGCATCGACGCGCGAACTCAAATGAAAATACATACTGATATGGTGCTGCCACACCGCTGTTATAAAATGTTTACAAAACATTATTAAACATTTGTTAACAAAAATTTGATACATTTTATCACAATGTTAGATAATGTTAGTAAATGTTTAATGTTAGAAAATGTTTGTAAACATTTTATAACACCGGTGTGGCAGCACCAATAGGTAATAGGATTTTGTGTGCGTAATTTGCATAAAATATTTGAAGATACCTATAGATTACCTATATATTTGATGACACCTTTAAGATTATATGAATGGGCCAAGTCATCATTAACTGAGACTTCTATTTACTACTGCTCGAAGGAAGGTATTGAACAAGAGTGAGATTTTCTACGAGTCTGTTTTGCTTACGCTATCACTGTTCCAGGAACTAAAAAACTGCATGCTTTTCTTCCAACCAACGAGGGCTTATGTGTAAAGAGAATTAATACTAGTGCAAATAGTAAAATTGTAAAAATTACAATACAAATCTCTCTATTTTAATTAATACTGTTTCAATCTTAATAAATTAAATCGTTCTTAGTCTTAATTTTTTTTTTGTGATCACGTTTTAATTTTTTTTATGAAGAATTAAAGAAATCGTTTATTTTTATATTTTTGCATGTTAGAATAAAGGAATAAAATATTAATAGCGCAGTATTTGAGCATAAACGCGATTGCTTAGAAAGAGCTCATAGCTATGTGTATGTACTCTATATGCTCTAAGTCTTAAACTATTGGCTGTCCCATTATAATTTTTTTGGTGAAGAATTAGTACATTTAAGGCTTTAATTCAAGGTTAAAATATTTAAAAAAAAACCGGTCGAAGTTACTCAAATGTCGATTTGAAATTTTCACTTCCGGTTTACTATACGTAAAACAATTTAAATTTAGAATTCGACAAAAAAATTAAAAACTTCAACTTTTGAACTATAAGAAACAATACTTTGTAGTTTTTTTTACTAATTAATTGGTACAGATAATAGGCATCCAAAAATTCATGACTTCATACTTAGTAAATTTTTAAAAGCTCATAGCTCAGCAATAAAACTTCATACGAAAAAAAAATTGTGTGTACACATCCATGCCTACTAGAACTATAATTGACCAGAGTATAAACAAAATTCACGACCTCACTTTTTTTCGTTGTCCGCTTGACGTGAAATGCCCCATATACGAGTTTTTGGTTAATGCACTCAGTAAAATGAATACACAGTAATTTTTTACGTGGATTAAACGAGTTTATAAAGATCTTAAGACCACGAATGACTATCATACGATTTGCGAATGTTTGTGACTGTTGGGTGTATTTATTTATAGCATATTAACTAAAATTAATTACATCGATTAATAATTATTTGATAATTACCTAAGCTAATAGAAATTTATAAAATAGTTAACCCATTTGTTGATGATATCAGCGGCTGCTCTACAGTTGGCGAAGTTAAGTTTGTCGATTTCACTGCCGTAGTCGGTGCGCGCGGTTTCTTCGAATGATTCATTTACGTTGTACTTCTTGTCCACGTACATCTTGTTGGCAACTGTCAGGCAGTCAGGGTCCAATGTAGAAAACATCTGGCACAAACCGCTGTATGATTTGGCCAACTGGAAAATTTACATTTACTTAAAAAGACAGTCTATTTCACTAGCGTGAATGGCAAAACGAGCGAGTCGCTCGCCTGATGGTAATTACTACACCGAACGTGGCACCGCACTTCGTTCCTCATCCCGAAACGTAAGTTGTTAAGTCTCATAATGCCCCGTCATTTCACTGGCTATAAGTCCTTCAAACCGAAACACAGTGCTTGGCGGCAGAAATACACAAAGCGGTGGTGTATTTCTTTCTGATCGTGGTGTATTTTAGTTTTATAGTCTGAATTATTTTTTGTAATCCAATTCTATGTTTTCGTTTCGGTTACGGTTCGAAACCAGTATAGTAGGTTGTCGAATATTCGATGACACGACGTTTCAGGCCCTCTATTCCATAAAACGACGCGACGAATTTCGAAAACTGAGACCTTATGTAACATAGAATATCCATCACAATAATAATATTTCTAATATAAAATGCTGCGACGAAAATAAAGCAGTCGGTAAAAACATGTATAAAAAGAGGAATATGTTTTATTATTGGAATTTTTATGTAATTTTTATCATTTAAACAATAATATTCCAGGAAAAAACAATAAATAGGAAAAATCAATAATTTTTCATATACATTTTTACTTACAAATTAATATTTGTGGTAGTATTTTATATCAACAATATTGGTATTGTAATGGGTATTCTATACCTACTATGTATGTTTCGAACTTCGTTGCTTCGTTTCGGACTTATAGAATAGCGGCCACCGTTTCGGACTAAAATGTTGTTTCGCACGAATACTGATATTAAGTATAATTTAAATATAAACCTTCGCCAAATGCATTTTAATTGTTGAGAACATTCCAATTTTCACTTTGTACTCATTTATCATTATCATACGTACGAAAGTCGCAGGTTTGAAACCAGCCCCAAGAGCATACTACTCTGACTTTTTTAAATTAGGTACGTGTATATTAATTGTTAATTAACGCTTTCTTTAACGGTGAAGGAAACATCGTGATGAAACCTGCACACCTGAGAACTCAATAAGAGTTTTCGAAGGTATGTGAAGTCTGCCAACCCGCATTTGGCCAGCGTGGTGGATTAAGGCCTAATCCCTCTCATTCTGTAGAGGAGGCCCGTGTCCAGCAGTGGGACATACATAATACAGGACTAATATTATTATTATAAGTAATATAGAAATAATCACCCCCGGTGTCACACTGTCGACTACGACATGAATCTAAGTCAGTCAATATTTCGCGGATCTCATAGCAATCATTACAAAAAACCCTTGTATTGTGAAACTCCGTCTCTTTAAGATAAACTGGAAATGGGCAAGGGCTTTAAGACTCACCTTCAAAGTGATTTAAAGGATAATATTAGGTATTGCTTGCCTCTTTGTAATCCCCGCCGCCCAGCATCTCGCCGATCTGTTCTCTGGCCAATTTACCGGCGCCAGTGTTATACAGCGACAGTAAGATCATCACGCTGAGTGGAGACATGATCACGTTCTTGTCACTAGATGACAGGTATGCCTCCTAAAAATCATAAATGTAAGTATTAAAAAGTTATCATCTTTTCCAGCATATCCAAGGCATTTTTTTTATCTGAGCACGGCAAAGTGACTGCAGTACACCTGATGGTATGCGTAGTGCAGTCCAAAAAACCAGCGACCACCGACAAACCATGAGTTTATCGGTGGTCACTAGAATCATGCCGCCCTGTATAAATGCTTCTTCACACTCCGAAGAGGGAAGAAGATATATTTATATATATTTCAGAGTGGTAGAGCCACGCTGTAGGCTGTTTTGTCTACAGCATGATTGGCTGGCTCGACCGGGTCGTTACCACTGTCTCACAGAAAACCGAGCTGCTTGCTGCTGCGTTTCGTACGGTGAGTAAGATATCCGGAAGCCCCAATCGCCTCCCCTTTTCAATCCCTAATTATCCCTTTCCTTTAAGGTCGGCAACGCGCCCATGATTCTTCTGGTGGTGGGCGTACATGGGCGGTGGAGATCTTTTACCATTAGGTGACCCACTTGCTCGTTTGCCGGCCTAGGCTATAAAAAATATATATGTGCCTATAATAAAGTAAAAAATTCTGTAATATTCAAATTGAATTTAGTCTAACATTTTTGCAGAAAGTTTGATCACGGTTAGGTTTTGCTGGTAGGAGGGTAAATGAGCATTTTATACCCGACTGGACGGCGACCACCGTACGGCGTAGAAATGGTGAAAAACCCGCCGTAGTGGCTCATACAGACGAGTTTTCGGAATTCGGGGTCTAGTGTATATGCAGTAACTTCAGGCCGGCATAATTCTACCGACCATCGAGGAAAGCAATGTGTCTTGACGGTCGACATTATATTTGGACTGCACTGTGCTTAACATCAGGCCCAGTATAGTCACTGGATAGGATAAAAAAACGATTCTGTAACCAAATAGTACCAATGGGCCCATATCGCGCCGTATTCCTGATTTCACCGGAATAGGTACCTACATTATTGAAATTTATCTAGAATAAGTATTATGTGTTACTATGGCATAAATGCTGAATATAATAATGCTAAAAATAATGCGTAAAAGTAGTAATGATGTAACAATAATAGTCATCACAATAAATAAATATAATTATCGTGGACTCAGTGTGGTAGGTATAAATACTACGAGAAACTATTACCCACAACAGACACGCACCTTTCAAAGAAATAGCGTAACACGGTGGGCAAGTTTATTTTAAATAATATTACCATTCACCTACCTGTAGCATTTTAAGAGTAGCCTTGTCGATCGCATCTCCAAGTGTGGTTCTTTCTATTTTATCATCCGCCATCGCTGTAAAATAACTTTATAAGTCGAATATTAAAAAAAATATCAACACTTCTTCTCAGGGCGGTCACTGGGGGAGGGCAGAGACATCTGCGATTGTATTGCGTATTCGGATGATGGGCGGCGCGATCGAAATAGCGCTTGCTGTTCATTTTCATTAACTGCCATCAACACTTCACTGGTTCCGAGCGTGGTTAATACCTAGCGAGTGTAGTGAATGCCGTAGAATGGAATAAAGTTGACAAGCTTTCGTATGAAATAGTTCTGTGCCGTAAGAAGCCAGCAGAGCGAGCTCCTCCAACGTCTGTGCCGTCGCTGTCACAAGTGCATCATCTGCAGAGCAGACGACAGTGACATCCCGAAAATGTCCAACATAGACCACTTAGTCGGACTTGATTTTCAACAGTAGCGGGCCAAGTGTCGAGCCCACTTTAACACCGTACGGAATCGCTATTCGATGCCATCCATCAGCGCCTGGTTAAACCCCACACCTATTAGACGGGTACGACTGCACTTCGAAACAGGCTCAAGGACTGGTTTTAAAAACGTTGATTTGAAAAATGTTAGGAGACATAACTAACACCATCCCACCCTAAACCACCACATCATATGCTTATGCCTTGCTCTGCAGAATCGAGTGTATGGTCAATCGGCCACGGCGTCAAATCCAAGTACTCAAAGAGACGAGCATGTGGGTCTACTCTCAGTGTTTACCCATCTCGTCAAACAGCATGAGAAGCTGGTAGGCCCATGGTGACTCCGCGAGCTGTTCTATTCCTTTCTAAGCAGGATCATCTTAATAGGTTTTTATCGGGAAGGAAAATAGTCTTGAAAATAGGTATGCAGTTAAAACACCGCAGAGCTTAATCTGCTACTGGACAGCTACAGCCTACACCGGACTGAATACTGTCGAGTCCCGAGGCTGAGATTTTGCCCCAATTCTTCCGAAATCTCTGAGATTTATCTTGAAATAGAAAATGACGATAGCGCCGACGAATGTAGCATCATCGATGAATAAGTAGTTTCCTGAGTCGTAATAAAACTGCGACGGTTTTTTTTTTACTAGCTCGGCCCACAGTCTACGTCAGCGAATGCATCTATGTGTAGAATTTCTCCAAATCTCACGATACGGTCGGTGCCGAAGAGCTTTCTACTCCTTTCTAAGCAGGATCATCTTAATAGGTTTTTATCGGGAAGGAAAATAGTCTTAAAAATAGGTATGCAGTTAAAACACCGCGGAGCTTCTAAATCTGCTCCTGGACAGCTACAACCTACACCGGACTGAATACTGTCGAGTCCCGAGGCTGAGATTTTGCCCCACAATCACCCTAAATTATTCCGAAATCTCTGAGATTTATCTTGAAATAGATAGTGACGATAGCGCCAACGAATGTAGCATTATCGATGAATAAGTAGATTCCTGAGTCGTAATAAAACTGCGACGGTTTTCTTTACTAGCTTGGCCCACAGGCTATGTCAGCGAATGCATCTATGTGTAGAATTTCTCCAAATCTCACGATACGGTCGGTGCCGAAAGAGCTTTAGGATCTTTATGGGTCGTAGACTTTGAACTCCCTATGTCTACATACAGTGCTCTTATGAAACAGGCGATCGAAATCCTCGTCACCGGGTAGGTGTGTTCATCGAATACGGTGTCTGACGATATAACGGCGCAGCCACGCTACCAGGTTAATTCGCCAGTAAAATCCCATTTGCGGATTCCTTCACATCCTCGGAGGGAGGAGAGCTGGTTATTGTGGACTCAACAGTCTTCCGATCCAATTGTTATTTTTTTTTTTTGGCACGGCAAAGTGACTACGCTACACCTTTTTTTTTTTTTTTTTTTTATGGAATAAGGGGGCAAACGGGCAGGAGGCTCACCTGATGGAAAGTGATCACCGCCGCCCATGAACATCTGCAACACCGGAGGGCTTGCAAATGCGTTGCCGGCCTTACCTGATGGTAAGTGTAGCGCAATCCAAGAATATTGTCGACCAACGATAAACAATGTGTCCATCGTTGGTCCGCAAGATCATGCCGGCCTGCTAAAGGGCCAAGGGGAGGGGAAGGAAAAAGGGATGGGAAAAGGGTGAGGATCAGGGGGCAAGCCTCCTGGGGAGAACCGGATATACACTGGCTGACCCTGGAACGCGACCCACACAAGGTGGGCCACTATGGCAGGTTTTAGCACCAGTGTACGGTGGTCGCTATCCGGTCGGATACAAGTATCCTCCCACCAGCATATCCCGAACGACCGCTGGGTCAGGCCTTCGGAACATTCTTTCTTTCTTTCTGCCTTGCGTTATCCCGGCTTAGTGCCAGGGTCCGCCATCCTACTTAAACGCCTCCGCTTCTCCCGATCTTGAGCATCCTCTATAGTGAGACCATTGGCTCTCATGTCTCCCTCCAATACGTCAAGCCAACGCTTTTTGGGCCGTCCACGGGATCGTACCCCTTATTTATTTTGTCGGAACATTATATCAAAGAATTGATTCTCGCTGAATATTCGTAGTGAATAATACAAATATAACACGGGGAATCATTGCAAGGCAACTGGCTAGTACATAATAATATTATGGTGTTGCTCTTCGCTAGAGCGAGCAAGATGATTACTACATTTAATTACAGAAAGATATTCTCCGCTACCGTCACTGAATAAATAATAAAATTCCCGTGCTCCGTCTCTCCGTAATCCGTACGAAATGTAGCTGTGCCAGAAGTATGAAATAAAGTTGTTATTTATTTTAGATTGCAGTGTATTAGATATTATTATTAAATGTGAAATATTTTCGCCTCCAAAAAGTGCCGGCCGGCTACGCTACGCGGTGGGTATGTGGGTGCGCGGTGCGCAGCCGCGGGACCCGGTAGCTACAATTGGTCACCTCTTACGACAGGCACGGGGATTACCGTGGTGGATTTACTGGAATTCTATAAAGGGTCCCAGTATATAGGACAGAGGTACAAATATACCTACGTAAATTGTTGTAAATAAGTGATCATAATTGCGGTTTATCACTATGAAACGTAATAGTTTTTTGCGTGGAAACTATTGGTATACAAATATAGTACTGTAACCAAACACTGACTTTTTATAGCTCTGCTAGATAACGGACTTCAACTCGCCAAAATATGTGTTTTATTTCGAAAACATATATGCGACTATATTGTATATAACGACTATATTGATGAAATAGTCAAAACACTCACTTATAAATGTCAACAATATTGTAAGTACCTAAACACGACACAACAGCACGCTAGGCGTTCTGAATAAAAACTGGTTTTGCGAACTGCATCTATTTACGAGCCCCGCACAAAAGCTTATGAATGACAAGCTTTGGCGTTTTCACGAATTGAATAATTGATAAAAATAGATTCAAAGGTCACACACACTAACGTTGTGCCACGGTATAATTGTGCGCAACTCATAAATATAATTAAATAAATAATTATAGCACTCAACGTTCAATAGCCTCTGTGGCGAAGTGGGTGAGTAGCAATGTGAAAGGAGCGGCCGCGGGTTTGTGTGATCCACAGATATTTGGTTCGGTTCTGGGTGTGTTTTCTCCCCAGAGGAGTTAACGTCAGGCACGCGGCCGGTCGTAAAAACTATAAGCCAAATATTTCTGTAACATGTGCTAAAGTTGAAAGAAGAAGATCACCCAACAGTCTCAAATTCAATTTATTTATTGAATTCATAAAAGTTAATTTATACATTATTTAGATTCCATCAAAACTCTACCGCCAGTTCGGAAGGCTGTTTCGCTTGAGAAGATCGGGAAGAAACCCCAAAGTTGCTTTTAAAATCTAGTTTATAAATACTTGAGTGGTGGTGGAGTTACTTTAGTGGTTTAGTTTAAATATTTAATTGGAATTAGAGCAGCTCAATGCATATTAATAAGCAATCCTAGAAGTAATATTTACGTATTGGATTAGCATACGCCATACATTCCCCCACAAGCAAGGCGAATAAATTAAGACCATAGTAAAAAGAGTGCAAACAATCAAGAAATAACAGACCGCGTAGACCAGTCCACACAAGTGGCACCCGTTCAAGAGTATGACGTATGTGCCAGCCATCGAACTCCTTAGCCATGTTACAGGGAGAGGGAAGTAATCGACCTAAAGTTCGCAATAATACATAACATTGAACTATTCTAACGCTTGGTATGCATGAGATGTATCAATCCCTTTCATCGTCTAAGTATCCAGAAAATATGTTATAATAGAATATTATAGCTTTCATTAATGGTAGCTTTAAAATTGTTAAAACACTTAATTCTTTAATATGACTAGGAACTTTATTGTAAATATGTATACCAAAACCCTCAGAATTGATGATTTTGTGAAGGCTGGTTTTATTAGGCAAGTTATGTCTTTATTATTATTATTGGCCAAGTTCTTTTATTTATGGTTTTGAAGCCAGGAGTATTTAAATTTTCGAAATGTCTATATTTATGCGGTAACCGTGTTATTATGAATTGTAATGCTACTGTCATTATATTTCTTTGATTTATGGACCTTAGTGAGTAAGTAGGTATATTTGGTTACCTAACTTTGGTTCCAAAACCGCGCCTGCGTCATACCGCGTAAGCTGTCCTTGGCTGTAAAAGAACTCAGACTTTTTTTGAGTGGCAGAGGCACACTGCAGAGTGTAGACAGTTTTATCTACAGCATGAATGGGTCGGCTCGACCGGGTTGCTACCACTAAACAGAAAACCGACGTAAAGTAGACCATCAGGTGACTCACTAGCTCGTTTGCCGGTCTATGCTATAAAAATCAGTACAAATGACTGAAGAAGCTTACGCATTACCAGGTTGCCCGATGACGTCACATGTTATAAAGTGGTACTGGACTGCGCTCGTCTTCATTTAATTTATTATTTATTAAGCCTCATAATGCCCAGTAATTTCACTGTCTTCAATGTCCTTCCAAGCCGAAACATTAGTGTTTATTCACTGCTGCTTGGCGACGGAAATAGACAAAGCGGTTGTCCAACCCAGACGGCCTCTGGCATATGAGGGACCTACTATCTAGTACAGTGTTTCCTAACCTTTTTAGGCCATGGCCCACCTTAACACTTTTTGTTAAATTTGTCACCGATATCTAGCATTGCATTTAAATAACCCAAAGCGAAAGGGTTAAAGTCGTGTCGAGTCAATTTTTAAATTGCCTCCCTGTGGGGTGTGGGCCCCACCTTGGGAAACACTGATCTAGTAGATACAATACAATCCGCGTAAAATAACTTATTATTATTTTTGACAGCCTCCGTGGCGCAGCGGGCGAGTAGCCGGCTGTGAAGCGAGAGGCCGCGGGTTCGATCCCCGCACCGAGACAAATGTTTGTGTGATCCACAAATATTTGTTTCGGGGTCTGGATGTTGTGAGACCGAAAGTCTCTCGTAGTTCCTGATACCCACGATACAAGACTCGTATCTTACTGTAGGGTCAGGACTATGTATGTGACTGTTGGGTGTATTTATTTATTTAATAAAGGGAGACGTCGAGGATAGGTGTAGTGAGTCGTCTTCGGCCGGCCAAGTTACTGGCACGGGTGGTTGGCCTCGTTGCTGCTGTTCAGGCCGAGGGCGTCCTTCGGTGAGCGGGGGCTTCTGAGCCCTCCCAATTGGAGACGGTCCGCAAGGTGGCACCGTGTAGGGGCGGTTCAGGCTGAAGAAGAGTCGCTTCTTGCCTCGGGAACCCCGAGATCGTTCGCCGAAGATGGCCACCACGGGGTTTTTAGTTAGTCGGTATAGGGTTTAGTTTAGTTTGCTGGTGGCAGGATACTTGTAACCGACCGGATAGCGACCACCGTACACTGGTGCTAAAACCTGCCATAGTGGCTCACCTCATGTGGGTCGCGTTCCAGAGTCAGCCAGTGTATATCCGGTTCTCCCCAAGGGGCTTGCCCCCTGATCCTCACCCTTTTCCTTCCCCTCGCCCTTGGCCCATTGGCAGGCCGGCATGATCTTGCCGACCAACGATGGACACATTGTTTATCGTTGGTCGACAATATTCTTGGATTGCGCTACACTTACCATCAGGTGTAGTCTTGTGAGTGGTAGAGCCACGCTGTAGATAGTTTTGTCTACAGCATGAATGGGCTGGCTCGACCGGGTCATTACCACTGTCTCACAGAAAACCGACGTAAAGTAGCGGCTTGCTGCTGCGTTTCGTACGGTGAGTGAGATATCCGGAAGCCCAAATCCCCTCCCCTTCCCAATCCCTAATTATCCCTTTCCTTTAAGGTCGGCAACGCGCCCATGGTACTTTTTGTATTGTGGGCGTATATGGGCGGTGGAGATCACTTACCATCAGGTGACCCACTTGCTCGTTTGCCGGCCTATGCTATAAAAAAAAAAAGGTGTAGCGTAGTCACTTTGCCGAGCCAGGATAAAAAAAAGGGTGTGCATAGTGTTAGGGACTCGGCCCAGCGGTCGCCCGGATATTTCCCACACACATCACATTTTCACATCTGTCCCGGGCGGCTCAACGTTGGGTTGTAAGGCCGGGAGGTGGCGATAAAACGCTTTAGATGCCAAGCGCGACAAAAAAAAGCTGTAGATGCCAAGCGACGCAAATATAAATAAATAAATACGGGTGGGTGCGAGTGAGATTAGGGAAAAATTATGATTATGAATTTTTAAGATGCGCGCGCACACCGACATTTATATCGACACCACGAAGTCCGTTGTTTACGTTTTCGTGAGAACTGATAACTATATTCATAGTTTTTTTTCAACAATTCGATATGGATGCCATTTTCGAGGTATCTTGGGGGTGCTGATTATGAAAACGACATTCATTTTCAAAATCAAAATGGAGGACATTATTTTCCTTTCAACCAATCGATATGGGTGTCATTTTCGAGGTTTCTTGAGGTGCAGATTATGAAAATGAATCCGTTTTGAAATCTAACATGGCGGATATTATTTTCCTTTCAACCAATCGATATGGGTGTCCTTTTTCTTTTGGAAAAATATAATATTAAAAGCTAACAGAAGTGGTTTTACTTAAAAAAAAATACACGTGGTAATTAACTTAAACTGAATTTACTCGTTATACAATTTAACAACAAATCAACAATCAAAGTTATAGCAAAATAATAGATTCCAAACGATATTTGGCAAGAGGTCCGCTCCGCACAAAGTTCCGACCAATAATGAATGTGAGCGGGTTTTGCTCTGCCTTATATACGATTTTGCTGTCAAGATGGCGTCGATATTATCCAGACTCCCAACACGGCCTCTCCTGACATCCTGGCGTCCCGACAGGCTTAATCGTCGTCGTCCGAGGATGTAGTGATCAACCGGGGAAGCGATCGCAGTGGTGGGGTCATCGGTTCCATCACGCTTTCGTTGAGGTCCTCTTCCTCAGAGGACGTTGGCACTAATCGTGGTAGAAGCCCAGTTGTCTTGTCAGGTGCTGAAGATGGCCCAGCCTCATTGGAGTCAATTACTCCTGGGTTTGGACCTGAGCATTGATTATTAACATCGTCATCGGTTTCTGAAATTAAAGTTCAAGTTATCTCTAGACTCCAATATTGCCACTGAACAAGGTTAGTTTGTTAGAAAAAGTTAAGTAGGTGCTAAAAAAAACAAGCAAAATGAACCATTTTAGCTCATAGTACTTGCATTAGGTAAGTAACGATCTAAGAACATGCACATAAAAGTTACACCAAAATTTACCCAGGTTCCTCGGTATGGGCCCCCACCGAGGAAATTCTAAATCTACACCAAGGGGCAAGGCGCATGAAACCCCTCAGTGACTCTCCATACGGAAAGCTTTCACATCGAGGGAAAAGGAGGTTGTACTCCCTCGATGACTCTTCGCAACGCGAAAAGCTTTCACGTCGAGGGAAAAGGAGGTTGTACTCCCTCGACGACTCTTCGCAACGCGAAAAGCTTTAAAAGAACAAGTCAAGGTACCGTCTTCACTTTAAGACAGGTACTAAAGGGTTAAAGTTCACCTTCAAAAAACATTGCACATGTCTCCGGGGTCCATTCACCTTTCCATGGAATCATAAACTGGGCAGCTGCATAAGTAGACTTCCCATATGACCCAGTAAGTAACTTTAATTCATATCGGTGGTTAGGAAGAGTTTTCACTACTCTATAGGGCCCCCGCATGCCAGGATCCAGTTTACCCTGAGATTGGGCATACTTGGCAACAAACACCAGATCATCATTCTGGAACACACGAGGAGGTTTCCGATGTTCATTGACGACAGTGTCCTGACGAACCTGATTCCTTTTCAACCGTTCGGCCGTCCTTTGTCTAAGCATTTCTCGTCTCGCATCCCGGTTGCCTTCGGTCGAATTCAATGCGACGTCTCGCACTAATATTCGGATTGCAGGGGTTGCGCTTTCGTGACCAATTAAGAGATTCAGGGCAGAAGTCTGCGTAGTTTTCTGCTTTGTTAAATTCAGAATAAGCTGTAACTGCCACAGTTCTTCAGCCCACTCGGCTTTTCGATGGTTCACTGCAATGCGGAGCATGTTTAGGACTGTACGGATGTAACGTTCCACCTGTCCATTTGCATGGTGCATCTCGGGAGTTATGTAATGAAGCTGTACACCAAGGACCTTCATCCATGAAGTGAAGCCCGTCGACACAAACATGCGTCCTCTATCCGATACAATCAACTTAGGAGTACCGAACAATGACAACACATGTTGAAACACTTGTTTCAGTTCATCGAAATCTTGGCGACATATGGGTTTCAGCAAACAGTATTTTGTAAATGCATCGACCACAAGCATGACAAACTTATAACCCTTAGACATGGGGAGAAGCCCTAGAACGTCTACATGTAGGGTTTCAAAGGGAACTTCAGATTTGTCCCATGACGTGATAGGCTGTAAGGGTGCTCGTGGTACACGTTTGTGGGCGATGCATATTAAACAATGGGAAGTGTATTTAGTAATAAACTTCCTAAGACCAGGAAACCAAAAATGTCTTAATATTAGGTCCACTACCTTATCTGCGCCTATATGGCTATGCTCATCATGAAAAATTCGGAGAAGACTCAAACGATGACCTTTAGGAATAAAGCAAAGTAGCCTCGGCTCTTCACCTGTCGGTGTATACCGGTAATACAAAATTTCGTTGTGTACTTCATATCTTGACGCATCCAATTGACCTTGTTCAATAGACCGAATCATGGTTTGAGTCTCCTCATCGCCAGCTTGAGCGATTTGAGCCCAGTTGCGTGGGCGTTCGATATTGTTTACATTACAAGGGTTTCTACTTAGGTAGTCCGCGTGCGGCATCATGGCGCCCTTTCGGTAAAGAATGGTGAAATCAAAATCCTGTAGGTAAATCCACCATCTTGCCACACGCGGTAACAAATCTTTCTTATTTTGAGTGGATTTCAGGGCATTACAATCCGTTACTACTTGGAATTGAATACCAATGAGATAGTGTCTGAAATGCCTCAATGCTCTTACTACCGCAAGAGTTTCGAGTTCATAAGAATGGTATTTCGGTTCAGCGCCTTTGGTGACCTGGCTATAGTAGGCCACCACACGCCGACTACCATCCTTATGAACTTGCTGTAAGATCGCGCCATACCCAAGACTGCTTGCATCAGTGTGCACTTCCGTAGGTAAGCTTGGATCAAATATCGCAAGCACCGGTGCACTAGTTAAAATCATAATAATTTCTTGACGTATGGTTTCATGTTCCGTAGACCAGTGAAACTGCACGTCTTTACAAGTCAAGCGTGCAATGCAAGCAGTTCTGGTTGAATACCTAGGGATATATTTTCGGAAATACCCTGCCAATCCAAGAAACTGTCTAACCTGTTTGACATTCTGTGGTGCTGTGGAATTCGCAAGAGCCTGGACCTTACCAGAAGCGGGTCGCACTTCCCCGTTAGATATCACTCGCCCCAGGTACTCTATTTCTTTACATAAAAAAGAACATTTGTTCAAGTTTAGTGAGAACCCCGCTTCCGTCAAGGCGCGCAGCACCTCCCGCAGGGTTTGCAATCCCTCTTCGACAGAGGAAGACAAGATCAAACAGTCGTCGATGTATACCAGAACTTTTCCCTCGGTAATAAATTTCTGCAAAGTTTTACTGATAATGCGCTGGTATACAATCGGCGCGTTTGCCAATCCGTATGGCATTTTTACATACTCATAATGGGCCTCTGGTGTCACGAAGCCGGTGAGTGGTATGGATGCTTCATCAAGCTTTATTTGATGAAACCCAGTCGCCATGTCCAAGGTTGTAAAATAAGTGCTCTTACCCAAGCGGTCGATGTGGTCATCAATGAGTGGTAGTGGGAATCGATCTTTCACTGTTCGTGCATTTAATGCACGGAAATCCACACACATTCGGTCAGAACCGTCCTTCTTCTTTACCAGTAACACTGGACTTGCATAAGGCGACTCTGACTCACGAATGATACCCTTTGAAAGTAAATCTTGTGTAATGCTACGTACCTTCAGTTTTTCGTCATGAGACATCTTGTACGGCCGGTAATGAACAGGGGTGTCGTCCTTTAGACGAATACTCATGGTGCCTGTGGTGACAGTAGAAGAGGCCGTACCTGAGATCATGTGTTCGGAGAACTCGTCCAGAATCTTGTTTAGGTCAGCTAAAAGGGAGCCGTCTAAAGAGGTATTACAAATGCGTGGTTGCTTGTTGCAATTCACAGAAGCAACAGCGCGTTCAGGAGCTCGTGTGATGCGCTGCATGTCCCTAGTTCGTACGTATGTCACCCCCTCTCGATTTAGCACATCAGTGCCAATTATGACAGGGGCATTCATACACTCGTTAGGAACAACCAAAAAGTCCACGTCTAGTGTAATGTCTTCCAGCTGAACAATCAGAGAGACGTACGAATCAACGTTCGTTATTGACTGACCTACCCCTTTTATTTGTTGACTGGTGGGTTTCTTAGCACAGGGAAGGTGATTCACTACTGCTGAAGAGATAAGCGACACACCTATGGCGCCACTATCTATAAGTATGTCGACAGGAATTCCATTAATGACACCAACAATAACGTCATTCTGTTTTTGAACGGAGGCAACTGAGCAGAAGTTAACCTTACCCGCATCCGCACGCTGCCTTGCGAAGCAATCACGTATGTGATGGCCTTGTTTTTTACAATACGCGCATGGGATGGAGCGTTCGACTATAGCAGCAGTCGGTTTTGGAACTGGCTCAGTTGCGGAACCTGCAGCCGTGGGTTTCGGCTTTTTGGAACAATTCAACTGCCTGTGTCCCAGCTCGCCGCATAAGTAACATCTTGCATTGTTCCCAGAGCCCGAAGTCGGTCGCTTCATAATCGACGGTTTATGGCCGCTACTTTGCGCGACCGGACGGCGTACGACACGACCATCTGTATTTTCTGGTTTCGAGAAAGTAGCCAAGTAGCCTACCAGATCTTGCTGAGATAAATTCGCGTTTATAGCCGCCGCCTTTACTTGGGGGTCGGTGACACCCCGTAGCACAATATCGGTGATCAGGTCATCACTAAGGCCCTTAACGATCCGCAACCGAAGTAATGACTTACGTGCGTATTCAGCATAGGTACGAAAAGCATTAGAATTAGTGGACATTACCTCATACAGAATTTTGGCCCGGTCTACTCTTTTGGCGCACAAACATTTGAAGTCCCTTTTAAAGTTGGACCATGAGCGGTCATTGGTGACCCACTCGTCCAACCATGACCTCGCGTCACCTTTTAAACATTTACCCACACGAGCGAGGCACTCACGTTCATCCCACCGGTTTGCAACCTTGGCCCTATCAACTTCCTCAAACCAAGAATCCACGTCGTGTATGCTAGGGTCAAAATTAGACACGTAGTAGCTGTGTGTACTCACCGATTTCAATGATTGAATTGCTTCAACAATCTGTTCCGCTCCACTAGCGTAGGATGGCTCAGCAGAGGCTAACTGACCTGATAGATGCGGGGCAGGCATTTGAGATTCCAAGGCCTGAAGGCGCGACACAATAGTGTGCCAGGATTCGTGACCACTAAATTCACGATTGTCGTTTCGATAACTGCGGTCACGGTGGTAACGGTCGCGGCTCCGACTCCGACTGTAGTCGCGGCTCCGGCTACGGTCGCGGCTGCGACTGCGATAATGATCACGGCGCGCGCGACGTACACCATGACGTTCACTGCGGCTGCGGCTACGGCTAGAGCTACGGCTGTGCCTATGAGTAAGGCGCCGTTCTCTTATCGGGGGGGTATATCCCCTACTTGAACTGCGCCGATGATGACTCGTAGAGTGCTCATCGCGCGAGCGGTGGATAGGAGAATAATGCCGGTCACGAGATCGAGATCGGCCCATTTCTCAGATATTTGACAGATATAAGACAACAAATATGCAAAAATAGGTACCAAAGTAACAAAATTAACTTACCAAGAAGTATTAGTCGCAACCTTGTATTTCACGGACACTCAAAAAGAAAAATGAAAACAAATGATTTAAGTGGACGTAGTGAGCAATCCCACTTCTGATAAAAGCTAACAGAAGTGGTTTTACTTAAAAAAAAATACACGTGGTAATTAACTTAAACTGAATTTACTCGTTATACAATTTAACAACAAATCAACAATCAAAGTTATAGCAAAATAATAGATTCCAAACGATATTTGGCAAGAGGTCCGCTCCGCACAAAGTTCCGACCAATAATGAATGTGAGCGGGTTTTGCTCTGCCTTATATACGATTTTGCTGTCAAGATGGCGTCGATATTATCCAGACTCCCAACAATATGATGTAACAAACATATTATTACCCGTGCGAAGCCCCGGTCGCTAGTCATTTATAAAAGGTGTATTATGTAAAATCATAAAATGAAATCACTAACAATATTTTATTGTGAATTCTTATATTTACTTCGTACAACACAACATTGACATTATCCAGAGGAATGATGGTATAATATAAAACAAAACCCTTGGAAGTGACCAACACTCAAGTCTGCATATCATTCTTAAAGACAAAAACCAAAATTTGAAACTGTGATAGCAAATTACAGTCAATTTCTGATTATCACTAAAATTACCATTCGATTGTAACATAAGATCAGAAAACATTACAATAATTTAATAAGATCACGAAACATAATTTCAATCATTCCTCTTTCACATTGTATATAACACACAAATCTCTCAACACAAATAAATATACAAATAAAATCTTATAAACTACAATGTCTAGTTTTTAGATGAACGATTTGTATTGGATGACAATCAAAGGTAACTAACAAGTTGATTGCTATGAAATGTATGTAATCAGTCGTTGATTCCGTAAATGCATCATCAGGAATGTACACGAATACTGAATTTAGAAATAATACAATGTCATGGATAGTATTTTTATATTAATGATATGAGAAATTATTGCATTGACGATGAGCTAGCGAGAGGCAAGCCGACTGCAGTTTTGTGGTTGTACAAATTAAATTTGGTTATTATTTTTTTTTATTGCAAATGAGACTTGGAGTGGTAAAGGGTACGGACGGAGGTCTGTGGTCCGTGTTTCTGATAGTCCAGCTATCTGCATTTAGGAACTTATTAAATTTCAACATGCACCTAAGATATTGTGCACCAATTATACACTTAAAATCATAACAAAATGCATTGCCAGCGTTAAAATATTGTAAAATAATGGTAGATCCCAAACATTGAGTATTCTTTGTAAAAAAAAAACTGGTTTACTAAAATTCATTGGAAAATAAAATAAATAATGTTAAATAAAACAACACATCGCACATTCCTCTATCCACATTTGAGTTGTACTATCACTAACATAGAGTACTGCTCTGTGTTCAGGGTATCTCCGAGTAGATGTTGACTTGTTCCCTGAACCAGTGGAAGTATGAACTCATGTGGAACCTGGTCACATTCAGAGCTGACTGGGTTTTGTTTTGTAGTATCTCCGGCGCCCACTCACCACTGGAAACAAAAAAAATCATTAGTGGTGTGTTCACACTGTTCGATTTAACTTGATCAACTGCGAATAAAATCTATTTTTTATACCATAGGCCGGCAAAGCAAGTGAGTCACCTGATAGTAAGTGATCTCCACCGCCCATGTACGCCTACAATAACAGAATAATCATGGGCACGTTGCCGACCTTAAAGGAAAGGGATAATTAGGTATTGGGAAGGGAAGGGGATTTGAGCCTCCGGATATCGCACTCACTGTACGAAACGCAGCAGCAAGCCGCCATTTTACGTCGGTTTCCGATGAGAGAGTGGTAACAACCCGGTCGATCCGGCTCATTCATGCTATAGACAAAACTGTCTACAGCTTGGCTCCACCACTCGAAAAATACTTGTTACATCTCACCATACGAAACTCAACAAAAAGCTGCTACTTCACGTAAATACTAAGATCCCGGTAGCCCCGGCCCACTCATGCCGTACACAAAATGGTGTACAGCAGTGCTACCACTTAAATTAAGATCCACCAGTTAATATCATCGAATTGACTTACATCCAAGTGAACCAAACAATACTCACATAAACACTTTAGTCTTCAAGTAATCCGCAGACAGCTGGTAATAATCCACGGCATACTTCACCACAGCGTTGACAAACGCCTGATATTGCTTGCGGATGGTGTCAAGCAATCCGGGTGCATATTGCTCTATAAACGCCTCCACCACGGGCGTCTTTTCGGACACATAATCCCGCACGTTCAGATATAAAACGCCAGCTTTCTTCACGGCCACGAAGTAAGCATCCTTAGACAGTTGGACGTATGGTTTGCACGTCTCGATTGTCTGCGCGTAGTACACCGGCGCGTTGGTTTCCACCCACAGGTATCCGCGGGCCGACGTCGACAGAGACTTCTGCCACGCTCGCTGACTCTGCTCCAGTATGCCGAGATCCTTGAACAGTTTACCCGTTGCGCTCTCTGTAATGATACATAAAATGTTGTAAAATTGGAAATTTGCTTCCTTCTATATAGTGGAGCGCCTGGGGGTTTTCACCTCGGATTAGAGTTATAGTGAATGAATTAATATGATCGATGTGGGATATTGGTTTTTAAACTATAAATTGCAATGTTTACCCAATTTTTTTTTGTGCAAACCATTGTTTCATTGTTTAAAAAAAAGATTATGAAAAATTAATGTTTGACCATATATTTTCACTTTAAACAATATTTTTTTTTTATTTATATGTTAAATCTTACTTGAGTAGACATATAGGAACATTTTCAAAGATACCTGTGTATAAAAATAGCAGTAGGGATCTCGAACAGGTAGAAAAACGTGGAGGGGAGAGCGGAGCGACAGCTGCTATGTACAATGGAATTTCTCGGCCAGTTTAATTATAAATGAAACGTACTCTATTGTGTACATTTAAAAAATAAGGTAATTAATTACGACTAATGAATAGAAAAAAAAATATTAGTACAAAATCAGTTTATTTAAATATATTACAATAGCTTTTGCTCGCGGCTCCGCCCGCGTGAACAGCATTTTCCGGCATAAGAGTAGCCTGTAACCGTCTCCAGGATCCCATCGGTCTATGTAGATAAATTCATCAAAATCGGTTCAGTGATTTAGGCGTGAAAGCGTAACAAACAAACTCACTTTCGCATTTACTTTCACCCCCTTTTTCATCCCTTAATAAATAAAATTTCCAAAATTCCTGAAACACCTATTTATTTTTTTTACGCCAATAATCGAAATACAAAATTTTGTTTATGTAACTTTCAAAATAACGGACTTTCATACATATTATCATCCCCTATTTTGACCCCTTAGGGTTGGAATTTTCTAAAATCCTTTCTTAGTGGATGCCTACATAACAAAATGAATATACAGTCCGAATTTCATGCTTGTAGCCTTGATAGTTTGCGCTCGGCGATGATGAATCAGTCAGTCAGTCAGGACATGTTATTTTATAATTATAGATTGTTGTCTACATCAAATATTTTCTTCTTCTTCACCTATCTGTATAATAGGTGAAGTATTGGAACAACTATTTCCGCTGTACTGTTAACATGCTACACTGCAGTATAAACTACTTTTTCGGCATCCACACGCAGCTCCACATCCCTTTTTGCAATTACAAAATAGCATTTGCAATAAATTATCCGGAGCAGGTAATTGATTCATTGTTATTGGGATGTACATGTTATTGGAATACTTCCATCCCCAATTTTCAATAACTACGTCATTTCCTAGCCATATCTGAATTTGTAGGTACACTCTTTTAAGGTGCTCAAACGCTGCATCAGTTGTTAGAGGCAGTGATGACAAAAGAACACTCGTATTTTTGGCTGTTGCTTTTATGAAAGAATTGAACCTCAATGTATTTAAATCATAAGTTTTAGACGGAGCTCCATATAAACTCAAAATACATGCTACACCTGCTTGCAATATATGATTGGGTTCTTCATTGATATTTTTAAATACTTTTACTGAGTCGTGTAAATCAATCCGTAAAAAGACAAGATAAGATAAGAATACTCAGGTAAGATTTAACATATAAATAAAAAAAACTGTTTAAAGTGAAAATATATGGTCAAACATTAATTTTTCATAATAACTTTTTTAAACAATGAAACAATGGTTTGCACAAAAAATTTTTGGGTAAACATTGCAATTTATAGTTTAAAAAACAATATACCACATCGATCATATTAATTCATTCACTATAACTCTAATCCGAGGTTTTACGGTTTTGAATGCTCCAGGCACTCCACTAATAGTATTACGTAACTTGCTTGTTGATGATAAAGGAATATTATAAAGAGGAAAGATTTGTATTTTTGTATGTAATGATTAAACTTGAAAACTGGACCGCTTTCAAGAATTATTTTGCCGTTAGAAAGCTACATTATCACTCAGTAACATAGGCTACTTTTTATCCCGGAAAAAGCAGATCACGCGGGCGGAGCCGCGAGGAAAAGCTAGTTTTATTTATGACAAGGAGAAAGTGACCAACAAAGTAATTCTGTGAAGCGAGGGGCCGCGGGTTTGATCCCCGCACCGAGACAAATGTTTGTGTGATCCACATTGATTTGTTTCGGGGTCTGGGTGTTGTGAGACCGAAAGTCTCTCGTAGTTCCTGATACCCACGACACAAGACTCGTATCTTACTGTGGGGTCAGGACTATGTATGTGACTGTTGGGTGTATTTATTTATTTTATTTAATGATAAGTCTTCCACCGGCCCTTATCGCACTCGCAGTGGGGTCAGCGTATCATGCTTTTTATCGTGTCATTGTTACAAAATGATTTGTCTTGAAGTTTACGACCTACCGTCTGCCTGACGTCAACCCCACTGGGGATAAAACACACCCAGAGACATTTGTCTATGTGCGGGAATCGAACCTGCAGCCTCTCGCTTTACAGCCGGCTACGTGCCCTCTGCACCATGGAACCCGATATGATGATAGTTTATTAATATTAGTTTTCGTTGATGAATTAATATATTATGATTTGTTATAATATTCTACGATTAAAATTATGTTCATAAATCGCATGGCTAGTGTGGCAGGGCACTTAGGCTGAGACACCGTGGTTTTTAGGTTCAAATTCCAGGTCGAGCAATCACAATTTGTGTATCAGTCTACGATTGGAAAAATCATTCAAGTGTTATCTGATATTAGAATTCGTGCCCCATATGGCGATGCTACCTATCACATCATGGAACGGAAATAGCTAGGCCAACCCTGAGTGCACTAGTCACATATCTGCCTACCCTGTCAAGTTTGTACACTTGTTTATGTTGTAGAGTGCGTTGAAATAAGTTAGTTAAGAGGTTTAGTTATAGGAAAAATATTTATTTCCCTAAGATCGTACAAGTTGGCTATTCCTTTCTCTACAGTAGTGCGGCTAAGTCCGCGGTGATGTTTGCACTGTAACTTTAGCTGTATTATACTTTTATAATGCGCGTAAAATATATGTCGTGGCTGCCTCAGTAATACATGTACAGTAGAAAATGTACATAGCCATTCGGGGATAAAGACTTATGACTAACATGTTCAAATACAAAACAAACCACATCATCTATTTATTATATTATAAACGATATTCTGACCGCGAGAACAAGGAAATACCTATATACCTACAAAATATATTCTTAAGTGGTCAAGTGGATCGTAGTTCAACATTATAACGCAATTGCAGGTGAAGGTCGCGGGCGCGGACCTTCGCACGCGTCCAGTAATCGGACACTAGGCTAAATCTAGATAATCTTTATATGTGTGGACACTAGACTAGATCTAAATAATGTTTGTATGTGTGTTACCAGACTATTACTGCACCTTGAAATTGAGTAGTTTTGAGTTTTATTGACTGTGAGGACATTTGTTAAGTACATCATTTCACTACTCCAATTGGATTTGCGTTCTAGTCACCATTTGTCAAACTATTTAAATAGTTGATTTGAGAAAACAAAATTCTTTTTTTTTTTCGAATTTCTGGATCAAAATTAATAAAAAAACCGCGATAAATTCCGTTTAAATTAGTTTTATTTCTTTTTTTTTGCTAGAGGACCCCTTTATCTATGTAAATGGACCCTCCCCCCGTATTTAAACAGAACACAAAAGGAACCATCCTAATCGGTACATATTTAATGAACGGAGTTATGCGTAAACATAATAAGGCAAATATAGTCTATTATTTCATAGCCTTTTCTTTCCTCAAAGGCATGCTACGCACCGATGATTTCTCTGATGTTGTTGGTATCTATGGGTGGTGGTGATCACTTACCATCAGGTGATCCACTTGCTCAGTTGCCCCCTATTCCATAAAAAAGTACATATACAAACGAATTTAGAACCTCATCCATTTTTTTCGTCGGTTAAATACATATTATGTACTATAATGTTCAGAACAATACGTTATCAAGACCTGACACCAATCTGTTATAGGTATAGCCTGTTGATAATTATTTAAGATCAAAGTCTTGTACCTATTTAATTTCACATCCATGTTTTCACACAAAGATAAAATCATTTTAGCATGTGACTCAACTTTACTTTTAAACATGGAAAACAATAAAAAAAAGTTTGTTTAAGCCAGTTATATTGATTTGGCGTTACGATGCCACAGGAGATACACATCCACACGCTCCCAAAGTTAGATAGGCCCAAAATGGCCGGAAGCCCAAATCCCCTCCCCTCCCCAATCCTTTATTATCCCTTTCCTTTAAGGTCGGCAACGCACACATGATTCTTTTGGTAGTGGGCGTACATGGGCGGTGGAGATCACTTACCATCAGGTGACCCACTTGTTCGTTTGCGGGCCTATGCTATAAAAAAAAATAAGATAGATATTTCCGGCCTATGCTATATAAAAAATAGATAAAGGGATCAAACATATAACACATCTCTTTTTTCGTTGAATAAAAATATGTCCAATGCAGTAATAAAACTGCTTTTAAAAAGAGGTGATTTGTATTTGGCGTCAAGTTTTCGAAATGTTACAAGTATTTTATAATAAAATAACACATTTGGTCACCCTGAAATCGTCTAACCGGAGATGAGCAATTAGGTCTCACTAGGTTCACTAAGCTTACACCATCCAATGTGATAGGTGGTAGGCATGTTGGCCATATTGGTCACAGATTGCAATGCAGGGCAACCTATGTATAAAAACCACAACAAACTGTGATTGCATGACCTGAGATTAGAACCCCAGACCTCACATATTTCTCAGCCTCAGTATGATGCCACAAGATATTGATATAATATTATTAAAGACGAATGAATACAAAAACAACTTACTGGGGAAATTGCCACCAACTCTGGATACATCATACGCCACAAGCCCAGCAATGGCTACCAAGAGGAAGAAGCTCGCCCAAACCCAAGGGAACCTTCTAGTGCTTGTCATTCTGTCTAGAATATCCTGTAGGTGGAAATGTAACTCTTAGATTAAACAATTAATAAATAAACACACCCAACATTCACACACACAGTTTTGGACCCCACATTAGGTAAACCAGAAACTAAACAAATATTTCGGCCCAACACCACATTAGGGGAGACAGAGGCAATAGATTTTTAGTTGTAACAATCCTTGCACACCCCTTTAACCTCCTTCACTCTCATATTATATTCTCTTGACTATATTACAACATTAAAGCAATAAAATTTGAAATTATCTCCAAGTTGACATGTCTAGCTATCTATTCAAATAAACACACATTTGATATTCAAATCGATGTAACACAAATTAAATCTGTTTAAATTGAACTGTTTACGAGTTACGTAGGATAGAGAGAAACTTGATAACATCATTTACAACTGTAAATTGAATGTATAGTGTTTACTCTTTACATTTTATAACATAGTATGTATGTATGTCAGTTGATTTTAATAAACATAAGACTAACTATGGAATTTCCATTAGCAACTATCAATTCAAAATGGCATTTTATAATGCAAATAGTATGTAGCAACTATTTTTACATGTTTTTTTAAATGTCCCCACCCATTTTTTTATTGAACTTGTGAGAGGCATTTTATTAAAGGAACATAGGTAATTTGCAGATCACACTTTCTCTTTTTACTTTACTCTTGGTGACAATAACATTCTTGACAAAGCTCCAATACCATTCACTAAACAAGCAATTATCTGGTAATGAAATTGTGTTATATATTTAGATTTATTTGATGAAAGTAGCATGACCTGTGTTGAGGTTAACCTCATAGAAATCAAATTTTATGCTATATGTAAAATATTACGTGGACACTACGAACATTTAAAATAAGAATGGTAATGAACACAAAGGTATAATGCCATAAACTTGAATGAGCCTGTCTATAGCGTTTTTATTGGCTAATCACCATCACAATCGCATTATTATAACAATTAACGTATTAATATCACTCACAGCACAAATTACCCAAAATACGAATCACAGCAGGTGGCTTCGGGCCCCGATTGGTACGACGGAACGCAAATAAGCAACACCGAAAACGCATGCACCACCCGCGAACTAACGGGTGTAACACATCTTTTTACTGTTAGCGCGGATGTGAGCACAGAGTACATTATTATATAACTGAAATAGAGGCCCAACTCAGTACTCAAAACAGGCAACGCGCATATGCCTATAAAGCGACATCTATATTCTCTACATAGTACCTTTTCATTGAAGTCTTCCTCCGCTCATAAAATTACTAATACATGTTCTGCACCGAATTAACATTGTTAGTTAATCAATTGATTTTTAACAATAGATTAACTTCCAATGTTAATTCAGTGCAAAATTAGATGATTTTAGGAAAATCATAAATAAAACTATGATTGTTTATATGTATTTTTATTTCTTATTTCTTAATGTTTGAATATTTAGAAAAGTATTTTTAGCCATTATTTGTACGCTATCATTGTTGTTATCCAAATATAATTTTATTTATGTGTTTACAATACCTGATGATAAAAAACTTAATTATTTTATTAATTATATATTCTCGTAGTTTTTCCTTGTGTGCAGGACAATTAATATAATTTAAATACGTAAGGCAAGTGACTATCATCTTCACATATTCTTTTATATATTATGGTTTATTAGTATACTTTTTAATTACGTCATCGCATATGTCCTGCCTTTCTGAGAGTGTTTTTATTAATAAATCATTGGGATTGTAAGGCCAATTTCGACCTGTATATTCTCTGCGCATGATATATTCCTTTTGCAGCGTACTAATTAATGAATTGTTGCATACTTCGCATCGCTTCCAAATGTTTTGTTTCGAGATTTTTATAAAATAGCCACTTACATACATCAGTGGCGCTAATATTCTAGGTTCGCACTTGACGCTATTGGAGTGTATATCAATTTATCATTATGAATGCCATTATTATTATTATTTATGGAGCTGAATTGAATAACATCTTGGTTTTTAATAAATAACATTTTTACCTTTAGAACATTATGGTATATTAACCAGTAAATTTTGTTTTTGTAATTCGTAATGCTCTACGTTCAACAATGCAGGAATTGCCAATGCCCTGTAAATAAAAATATTGGGTTAATTAATTACTGGTATGTGACATAGACTGTAGAAATAGGACATTTGTAGCATAGGATGTTGAGTAAAAGATTAAGTAAAATAGGTACTATAATATGCTACTTAAAGCTTAAATTAAGACATAATATTTTCATTTGAATCACAGTTCATGTTTTTAAACCAGGATCAGTAGCGTAGCTAGGGGACGGGGGCCTGGTCCGCCCGGGCGTCACCCATTACCTGTTGGATGACAACCAACTTGCGCGAAAAAAGGTTAGTAGGTTGACCAAGTGTACTGTTAGTATCTCGGCATAACATACTACACAAAAATAAATCAATAAATATACAGTAAGATACGAAACTGTATCGTGGGTAACAGGAACTACGTGACTTTCGGTCTCAAAACACCCAGACCCAAAACAAATATTTGTGGATCACACAAATATTTGTCTCGGTGCGGGGATCGAAACCGCGGCCTCCCGCTTCACAGCCGGCTACTCGGTCGCTGCGCCACGGAGGCTGTCAAATACACAAAACTTTGTCCTCTTTTTTACTAACGAAAAATTGGCATTATTGATTTAGCATGTAAATTCCAATACAATAACACAATCACAAGTTATGCATTGACCACTTTCATTTTATTATTAGTAGTGGGAAGGACTACATCGCAGCTCTATCTAAACTCTATAGATTTTTTTTTATAAATTCGGTTACAAAGTAAATTTTAACAAAACTTTAACAGATATTTAAAAAGAAACAGTGACAAAGGCAGCAATAATAATTTCTAGTGGTCATTTTGGAGACAGTAGGTGCAATTTATTTTGATCAGTGCCGAATTGAGAACATCCTCCTTTTTTTGAAATCAGTTTAAAATAAATACTCGAAAGTTGAGAACCTCCTTCTTTTTAAAATCAGTTAGAAACATGAAAAATTAGGTATTTTAAAGTTTACATTCTTGACACTGAAATCCACCCCGGGTGCTAGCTACCACATTGCCCAGGATATTTAATTTATGACAATAAAATTTAGACTCACCAGTTATATTAATTGTTGGTACTGCTATTTTACTAATTCCATTGAAACGAGTGCAATATTTTTGCTCAAAGCGAGCATGATACATTCTTCGAAGTATATATATACTGGTTATCCAGGCCCAGAATATCACCTCCCACAGTTTTAATCCAAGATCTAAATAGTTCTCGATTCATTTTAGTATTTGGAAATCGATGCAACATAGAGTGTGAATCTGTAAAAATGCACATACACATTTGGGTTGAATTCATATAATTTAACCAACTAAACCACATGCAAATGAAATGAATGCATTTACCTGAGTGTATCCTACTTTTTTATAATGAAATAGCTATTGCCTGGTGTTAAATCACTCTTAAAAATTAAATTATTTGGTTTACATGAACTAAAACTTTATTCTGCTTAGGAAAATCAAACAAAAACTAATGCTCTTTTCTAGCCGTCAGACAAGACAATATGGCCGTTATTCCAATTTTACCAATTAAGCTTCAAAATATTTTAATCAATATACCATCTTTTTAAACAATTCCTATATGCTGATAATATTAATAATAAATTACGAAAATCAATTGAGCAACTTATTATATCAAACATATGAACATATTAAGTCATTTGAGTTACTTATTTAATACAAATCTACAGTAAATTAATAAAGTATCATATTATAAACCTTTTAAAATAATAGGCACCTAAGAGCAAAAATATTATGATGGTGTAGTTGTTAACACTGGATAAAACAAATATGTACAATCTTTTAACCGCCATTTATGTAATTTTCAGTTGTCAACAGAGACAAATAAACTAGGTTGTCATGACAACCTATGTAATGTCACACATATTGTATACCAGCATTAACCATTAAATTGTACCAAACTTGTCAAAATCAAAATATTTTTCTAATTATACCAATTATTTTATTTCTAATTATTTTTCTAATTATTTTATAAATA
Organism: Amorpha juglandis; assembly: GCA_949126905.1. NCBI lineage: Eukaryota > Metazoa > Arthropoda > Insecta > Lepidoptera > Sphingidae > Amorpha > Amorpha juglandis. The sequence continues at coordinate 3,683,931 of OX421383.1, forward strand.
TTTTACATGACTACTATTTCGCTTAGCAAAAATTATATTTTATTAATCTTTTCTTATAGCATACGTGGATAATTAAAATGTTTTCTACGGTCCTTATAGTGCAAATACTACTAAATAGGTAGTTAATGTTTTTTTTCATATAGTGGCAATAATATCGCACCTTGCAAACTAAACTGACACTAAACGAAAAAAGTGTTTATGGGAGATTAAGCTTAAATGTTTCATAAAATAGCGTTCATAACTAAAAATTGACAATTTTCGTTTATTGACGGATTTGTGCGATATAATATTGCATATTATTTCTATAATATTGCGACATCTCTTTTGTGATTTTTGCATTTTTTTCTCTTATATATCTATTTTCCTTAGATATTTGTATGAAGATTGCACCGCCTGGATGTGAGTTACGGCGATAGAAAAGAAAAGCTGTTTCTCAACTCCTATTCAACAATCGAGTGCGTGTTTTTACTACTACAAATTGATTTATATTACGGGAACACGTCGCGGAAAATACGCAAATCACCGCGCGACCACTATTTATATAAAGTTCACAATTTATTTAAAAATCGTATAAAAATTTTCCTCGTTACCTTTTAATGCAGCTTTTGAACATAAAATTACACTGTTGGTTTTATTCGATAATTTTTAAAATACGACGCCCACTGTCCACAATTTCTCCTTTGACAATTCAGTCCAGTGTGACCAGGAACACGAAAAAGGACTAACGATAAACATTTCGATTTTCTACTAATTCAGATGATATTTTCCCTGTTTTCCTTATTGATAAATAATTTAATGGATTAATAATAAGTTTTAAATATTGTTTTACCTATTTCTTTGAACTATTAAACAACGGTCGACGATGTTCAAACACGGCCGGTCGCACATACTATGATAAATTTAAATACATCGAATATGCCAGTAAACACGTCTATCTTCTCTGAGATCCGGTTTTAAACAGGTTTAAAGAAATTATAGATGTATCAAAAAAAGTAACGTATTTCTCGTTCTATCGATCCGGTTTCAAAATTACACATTTAAATTATACAAAACAACTATTCGGACGCAGTACCTAATTTTATATTAATTAACTAACCTGGCAGATCTTATTGGTTTTGACAACCGTTTCGTCCTTCTTCTTGCCTTTCAGAGCTTCCCCGCTGACTTCTTTGTACTGGAGCACTGTGGCCTTCAGCGACTTCAATTTCAATCTGGGGCTGATTTCCGTCCAGTTTGTGTCTATTGTTTATAATGAACATTATATATTACATTTGGACGAATTTGGGTACAACGACATTGAGCACAATTCCAGGAACTGGTTTTGGGGCGGTGGTGCAGTTTATAACATACCTATTTAAGACATTTGACTTACGCATATGCTTTAATACTTATATAGCACTTGGTATACTCGACTCAGGATAGGGTAATATAACATGTTATAAAACATTAGCATAATTTTGTTTTTAGTAAACCGATAAGTCAGACATGAATTTATATCGCGTGTCATTGAATTCGACCGTTGACATTCACCTTGTAAAAACAAAACACAAATACATTTTTACATATTTGGATATTTTTGTATGGCAGTGCTACACAGATGTGTTACTTGTGCAAATGTTACACAAAAGCACAAGTGATGTACACACTCCACACTTACATGTGCAAATTGGATATGAAAGTGTTCTAAAACATATTATACGTATCATACTGTCCCTGAAATTTCACCCTGAAATGTCCAGAACACCAAGACTACACTAAGACTAAGAACATAGGAATATTTGTTTTATGTAGTCGGATTTTAATTACAGTTATTGATTATCATAAACAAAGATTTTGGGGGAGAATTTTGCGGATCGTGCCTACCATCTTTCTATGCCCATATTTGTATTCAACACTCCCTTGCATCCACACCAGATAATCAGTTATTCTAGTATGCCACGTTAATTTTAATATATACTCACCGATATACTCAAGCAACGTCGCCGACTGCTTGCTGCACTTATGGAACAATTGTCGCCACGTCGCATTGCATGAGTCGTCTCTCACCAAGCAATCCACCAAACAGTCTACGAGCACCGTATTGTACGCATCCAAGTTGGACCCGCTTAGGTACTGGTTGGGCAACTTCTTCATAAGTTGATTGAAGGTCACTTGTAATTTATTGCTGCATTTATTGAAATATACATCCTGAAAGAGAATCATCTAATGATACCTTATGTTTACGCGAATATTACTCATTGAAATAAAACTAATTTCAACGGATTTTATCGCGGTTTTTTATTAAATTTGATCCCGACGTTTCGAAGACTTTTCAGCCTTCGTGGTCACAGCGTGGACTGAAGTGTAGGTTGTCAAATGTTAATGAAAAATTAACATTAAATCCGTTTTATTTGAAAGAGAGTCATCTGTTAATTGGTCGTAGGTCTATCGTATAGGAAAATCATTAGGCAGCTTCGACAGTATCTGCCGTCATGTTCTATTCCGGTTTGAAGGACACAAAATTCAGCATATTTAAAAAAAAATCCATTTAATTATTCCATGCTATAAATTAAGTATGTTTGTGTTTTGTAGTCATATTATGTGCGCAGAAAAATAAAGGGTTATAATTGAATTATTACACATTTTACTATTGGCTAAAAACAATATTTAAACTAATCCAGTAATAAAAAAATTGCGGTATAAAACGGCAAAGTCACATCGCAATCAGAAATGAATGCAGTACTTCGCAATCGCACTATGTAACATTGTAATCATCTTATTTCTTGAAACTTATACTGTTTTTTACGTGATTACCGCACATAGCATTTCAGATGAATCATAAGTTACTCATTCGTTTCGCCATAAACAATGCTTTATAAAGGCCAAGCCAAAAACCTCGTTAGTCATTAGCGGCTCAAAAATGTTGACATTAGAACGGACAGTAATTTGTTATCGCTTCTTGACACACATAACTAACTGGAGGCGAAAGGGGTGGGGGCTAGTTCATTGAACCTCTTAAAATGTAAATGATTATACTTAAACTTCTTATAATATGATGTTTGTCTAAAACTTGAAAACCCGATTTTAGAAATGGACATTTAAAAACCAAATTAAGACACATTTGCTGTTTTTCGTTGCGGAGTTTTAAGTTTTCACCAGATCTTAACCAGAAATATAATAAATAAATAAATACACCCAACAATCACACACATAGTTCTGACCCCACAGTGAGATACGAGTCTTGTGTCGTGGGTATCAGGAACTACGAGAAACTTTCGGTCTCACAACACCCAGACCCCTGAAAGAAATATTTGTAGATCACACAAACATTTGTCTCGTTGCGGGGATCGAACCGGCGGTCTCTCGCTTCACAGCCGGCTACTCGCCCGCTGCACCACGGCGGCTGTCAAATATGTGGCTGAGGTAAACCCCACAGACTACAAAATCATCTGGATCATTTAATAACGGTCACCATTTGGCGGATATATAAAAATACACTCAAATTGAGAATCTCTTTTTTGAAGTCCATTAATATGGACATTAACTGGCGCACTTGCCACCACTTTGGTCATAAGGTGAAAGTCCTTATAATCAAAATTAAAAAATGCTTCCGAACTGACCGCCAAAAACGCAAAATCAAAACATACCTTATATTTACTTAATTGCTTGATAAGGTCACTTGATAGTTCTTTGGAGAGGCCATTCCTCTTCGCGTTGACCGTGTCGATCATCGCGAACAGTTGGTCCTGGCTCACTTTGGCTGCGTCCATGCCCGCGTGCACCTCCATCAGTTTCGACAGGTAACCTACCACGTATTTCGAGTAATTCTTCAGTTCTATTAGCGGCAGGAATAGTTCTTGCCAGGCTGAAATAGAAAACCTAATTAATCTTTGTCTTAAAAATAATAGTTTTCGAGGAGATCCTGTCGATTAGAGATACAAGGCCTTTAGGTATTGTAGGTGTTGGAATGGTTCCAAGGATCGAAAATTGTAGAAACAATTGACAAGTTGAGTTGTCAAGATAGTATAGAAGGAACAGTAAAGAAAAAATGCCAATTTTAACCCTGTAATAAAATATATCTAAATATTTTAGCTTTGTCTGCCAAGTCAACGACCGTTTTTGGGTTATACTTGTATAATGTTCCATAGATTTCGGTTAATTTGTTGTTAAAAGTGGACATATCATTTATATTGGATGGCCATTAGATGCATCTACATTCAGTCAGGCAGTCTTTATGCAACACCGTGCAGTAAATAGACAATGCCACGTAACGACTGCCTTGTTCTATCTCTTCATAATGGTGCTGCCACACCGGTGTTATAAAATGTTATAAAATGTTATATAACATTTTCTAACATTAAACATTTATTAACATTATCTAACATTGTTATAAAATGTTAGAAAATGTTTGTTAACAAATGTTGTATAACATTTTATAACATCGGTGTGGCAGCACCATTTAGTAAACATTTCTTAACAATTTGTAACATTTTGTAATATTTTTGAACATTGTTTAACCGCGGGCGGCGGTACTTTTGAGAGCGGCGCCGTCAAAGAAGCCGTCAAAGAAGAAGGGCCGATGTCATGTTTTCAAATGTTATAAAATGTTAGAAAATGTTTGCAAACATTTTCCGTCGGTGTGGGAGCACTTAAAACATCTAACAATTCTTAACAAAATGTAACAATTTTAATGTTAGAAAATGTTTGTTAACATTTTATAACATCGGTGTGGCAGCACCATAATGCACCATAATTATGCCGTTTTGTATATCTGCCTTTGATTGCAATTAACCTCCTTTGAAGTATTTAATTATTTCTAGATTTTCCTGAATAACGGGATAAAGATTTCCAACTAAAGGCATGATGAGTAATGCTAGAGGCACATTTGAAATAGAAATAGTCTTTCTTGTATCCATATGTGTCTACTTGTAATTGCAAAGGTGTTTGGAATCCAAAACTAGAAATTTATTTTTTATATTTGAACACACATTTGTACCCGGTATGGCGACAGGCTCGCCACCTATGACATCATGGGACAGAAATGAGGTTATCATACTGTGGGGTACTAATTTCATCTCACTAATATCCCTTCGTAGGTACAGAACTGAGCTTATAATATATGAAATTGGATTATGGACAATCGATACGTTACTGCTACACTTATAGTAAGTATCCGCCAATATTTTTCGTAATCTAAACACGGTAGAATAATATAATTGATTCCGTTATTTGGGTTGCTTCTAAAATACAAAGCGCAACGACATATTACAAGAATATTAATTTTATCAAACAATAGGTATCGCTTCGATTGAAAATTCCGCATAACGGGATTTATAAAATAATATGTATGCAGTGTATCATATTTTGTTATGTACAACATTTTTTTTTTTGCGAAACCAATAATAATATTAAAAATAATACCTATTAGTAAAGATCTGAAAGCCCATTCACTAAAGCTAGAATACAAATTCTAGTTGTAGCATAAAAGCATGGTAATTTCAACGTTTGTAGGCATGTGCTGCTAAAGAATTGTGGTCTAATTTCGAAGAGCATGAATGAGGAAACTAACAGCCATAATACAGATTTTATCCCTAATTTTAAATACAATGTTACCTCAATATAATATCGATCGTCAAGCATATTTTGAGTTTCAGGTGGATATTTGTTCAGCTTGATTATTCAGCCGTAACTCTTCCACAGCTGGATAGATTCCGTGGACAAAAAGTATACTCTAGTGGTAATAAACTGAGCAATCTACACTAATATTATAAAGAGGAAAGATTTGTATTTTTGTATGTAACGAATAAACTGAAAAATTACTGGACCGATTTGAAAAATTCTTTCACCAATAGAATCCTACATTATCCCTGATGCACACAGGCTACTTTTTATCCCGGAAAAATCAGATCTCGCGGGCGGAGCCACGAGGAATAGCTAGTTCATTATATATTTTTTTCTATCCTTTTAGTTTGAAACTAAGTTAGCCACGTTATTGTCATTGATATTAGAACGGAAACCATAACTATATTTTTTTTATCATGGACATTTAGACAAAAAAAGACTACAGAATAACAAATTAAAAAACAAACGATATTAAACGTCTCACCTGAGTGAAAAAAACACCACTTACGAGTCAAAGTATTATAGAAAAAACTGATAGTTTCGGGTTATCGCACTGGTCTACCTTGAGAAGTGGCAGAATGGCGTCTGATAACGTATCTCCGAGAAGGACGGCCGCAGTGGGAAGTGAGATGCTTTTGAATATATTACATTTTATCAGAAATTTATGTTTGCAGACCTAGATAGCCGAAGATTGATATCGTATGAACTTTGAAGAAATCTGCTTTATTTTTATCGGATAGGGAATCGAATATTTGATGGTACCCATCACTGGTGATGATCAACACCCAAAATACGAGATTTTACCAGAGGGATCGTGTGTGCGCTACCGAGCTTCCAGTAAAGGAGAGGTAGATTAGGCGAAGGAGGGAAAGGAGATTTTGAGCATTCAAGAATCTCATTAACCATACGAAAAGCAACACAAACTAATACGTTAGTTCAATTTTTGTTTATTTTTTTCACCTAACACTGCTTTTAGAGGATCTTTACCCCAATACAATAGTATCGACTTACTGTTTACACTATTTTATTATTACACATGCTGTCACCATTGGTCCCACATCGGTCTATCATGCTGTAGACAACATTGTCTTTTTTAATGTCCGATTTAATACTATATTGAAAAATATACTGGTAAACCAATGGACATGAAATGATATGAAAGTTGTGTTAATATAATATAGTGGTACAGCTGATAAGTTTTTAACAATACTGTATTTGAAATATTCTAAGGAATGATTTCTTACATTTACGGAATGTTATACGTTGAAATAAAACTAATTTAAACGGATTTTATCGCGGTTTTTTAATTTAATTTTGGTCCCGACGTCCACCCCGTGACCACGAGCGCTAAAATCTCTCCAAACGGCGGGACCAAAATTAAATTATATATAATCCGTTAAAATTTGTTTTATTTCAATATTCTAAGGGATCTAATAACAAAGAGCAAACAACCAATGTTTCCAAAATAAAAACCGTAGTTTAGCATTAACGCTCAACACCCACTAACCCTGTTGACCCACTGACCACCAATGCCAAACCAATAAAAAATACTCCATTCACTGCAAGAATCGCAAGCTGTGTCGAGCCGTGTTCGCGAACGTTTCGAGTTTCGTCAATTCTGGTTTATTTCAGCACCTTTCACGAGCAATCACTTTCAACCGCATTCAGATGTTTCGGTTTCGACACCGAAAGTGACTTGGGATCGTAACCATCCGAATGCACGTACAATAAGATCCCAAGATTGTGATGTCATGAGTATAGAAATACTTAGAATAATGTTACAGTTTAAACTGACTACAAAACTGTTCTATGTTATTTAAATAAAAATTAGTTTCACATTTGGAGATCCCGTAGCTCAGTAACTTCGCACTTCGCACTTTAGAGGCGGCAAGGATTAAAAACCGACTGCTAAAAAAGAACACCGAAAAGACAAAAAAACAATATCTATAGAGGTTTAGTCAGAGCATGTTACGGTGCCGGTCAACAGAAATTGCACCAACTCTAAAGTGACTCATAGAAATTGCTACTTGGCTGTGGAAATGGACAATGTAGTGGTACCTAATCAGACGGCCCCTCGTATACCTATACTTACCGGGTACAATACAATAATACGACAAACTTTATTCCGACAGTCACAAATACGAATTTCAACATACCGATTTTCATAATTCCGAATGGTTTAAAATTCCGAATATAACAACTCCGATGTATCATTTATCCTATTTTTATAATTCCAAAATTTCAAAATTCCTAACGTATATAATTACGATTCTCAAAATACCGAGTTTCAATAGATCGAATAACAAAAAGTCCGAATTAATGATTATTCGAAACATCAAAAATACGAATTCCGATTATTAAAATACCCATTAATTAAAATTCCGAAATAAAAACGCCTTGTAAAACTGAATAGAAAACCAAATCAACACATAATTGCTTGTCAAAGAGAAGTATAATAGTATGAGGAGGTAGAATTAAAAAACTAATGTCAAATGCGTTTTAAAAATATTTTTTTTCCAATAAAAAGATTTTTTTCGCTGGTCACAATTCTAACCTAACCTAAATGATTCACCAACAATAGAGAGGATCTGGCGCTCGGCGGCCGCTGCCGCGGCACGCTCGCTGCGCTCGCTCGCCTTCGCGCTTTAATGGTTACAGTTCTAACCTAACCTAACCCAAATGTATGTAATGATTATACTAACTGAATCAAAATCCAAATTTTAGCAATTTATTCGGACTATTGAAAATCGGAATGTCGTTTTTGGGACCGAGAACCCATCGAGCATTTGACTCTTCGAACATATAAAAATCGGAAAACAAACAGATCGTATTTGCAACTTTCGGTAAAATCATTTTCGTAAATTTGAATAATAGACATTATAATTTTTAGGTATTATGAAATTCGGACTTTTGAACATCGGAATATCGAAATTCGGAATAAAATATTTCGGAGTATTTGGGTGTTCCCATACTTACCATCTAGAAAATATGGTTGCGATGATTTTATGAGTGCCGAATCCAGCAGTGGAGCTGAAAATTGTTTACGAACACTTTTTTCCGCATTTTGTCACAGGTCTAAATGAGTCAACGTAGTCAATATAGAATTGATAATCCAGTCATTTTAGTAGGTTCACCTCGGAATTCGAGATACCCGGCTGTAACTCTGTAAATACTTGTGTATTGACACCCTAAAAGTTGTCTCAAAACCTACATATGGTAGGGTGCGCGCAACTATTAAATTTCAAGGTCAAAGGTCACAAAAATCGCTTTTTTTGTAAATATCTCATTTCCTATGGGTTTTTTGCTATTTATATCCATTATCAATATTGTAGAATACAAAATTCTCTACAAATTTTGTTTAAATTTTTTTTTCATACGGTGAACCGTTTTCGAGATAGAGGGCGGAGAGCGCGCGGTCACAAGTCCGTCATTTTGAAAGTTACATAAACGAAATTTTGTATTTCGGTTATTGACGTAAAATAAATAAATACGTGTTTCAGGAATTTTGGAAATTTCATTTATTAAGGGATGAAAAAGGGGGTGAAAGTTTTCACGCTTTCACGCCTAAATCACTAAACCGATTTTGATGAATTTATCTACAGAGACAGATGGAGCCCTGCAGACGGTTACAGGCTACTTTTATCCCGGAAAATGCTGTTCACGCGGGCGGAGCCGCGAGCAAAAGCTAGTATAACATAATAGTTAATAAAAATTGACAAATATTTATAATCATTGATTTATGGATAGTTCATCAACTATATATGGCGCGTTTTCGACCGGAGGCACCGTTTGACCTGAACTGATCCTGTGACCGCGCGCTCTCCGCCCTCTATCTCGAAAACGGTTCACCGTATAAAAAAAAAATTTAAACAAAATTTGTAGAGAATTTTGTATTCTACAACATTGATAATAAATACAAATAGCAAAAAACCCATAGGAAATAAGATATTTACGAAAAAAGCGATTTTTGTGACCTTTGACCTTGAAATTTAATAGTTGCGCACACCCTACCATATGTAGGTTTTGAGACAACTTTTAGGGTGTCAATACACAAGTATTTACAGAGTTACAGCCGGATATCTCGAATTCCGAGATTCTTACCTAATTTAAGCTAAAATGACTGGGGTATGAGTATTTTGGACGTCTCTGTGTTAGGCAACAATACATTATCGTTAAATTTAGAACACAATTTCGAAATATAAAACTATATCCACGACGCAAGATAAAAAAAAACCTTTATCGTGTTATATTAGCATTATAATAATAAATCGTTCTTAATAATCCAATGTTACAAAATCAGTTATAAGACATAGATAAATTGAGTCATTGGCATCTTTTCTGGCAATACTCTTCATATTTATTAGAACTTTGAAAGAGTGATTCATTAATTTGGCATTCATATGATAGTGCCGTCGGAAGTAGTCCAATGTCCTTTTTCTATGGCGTATACATACATAATATCACGCCTGTATTTTATAGGGACAGACAGAGACATGTATTTCCATTTTACACGGCTCTGACAAATAAGGGCATAGAGGACAGTGGGAACTCTCACTTCATCTACTCTCATTAATCTCTTCATGTACTTACTGTCTTCGGTATTGAGTATTCCTTACATATTGTTTATTTACGATGTCCCAATTACGCTGGTAAAATTTAGATGCGGTCAATATCTACAGACTCTTCCATCCATACTAGCTTTGTGTATTTATTTTCTTAATTACCTATCATCAATCTTCTCAATGTGTCCAAACCACCGCAAAATCCCGTTCTCAATTCTCGTCACGACATCTTTTAATCCTCAACGTTTCATAACCACAGTATCCTTCGTATTCCTCAGCCTATCATATAATTTCACACCACACATGCTCCTAAACGCTCAAGTCATCCTCACTGCTTTAAATTGCTAGCAAGTGGGTTACCTGATGGCAACTGATCTCCACAGCCCATGTAAGCCCATAATACTTGAAGAGTCATGAGCATTTTGCCAACCTTAAAGAAAAGGAATAAATAAGGGATTTGGGGATTAAGGGAAGGGGAGGGCGATTTCGGCCTCCAAATATCTCACTCACCGCAATAAGCTACTTCGGTTTTCTGTGACACAGTGGTAACGATTCTGTAGAACCGGCCCATTCGTGCCGTAGACAAAAATATCTATAGCGTGACTATACCACTCAAAAAATCACATGTGAATATAAGGTTAGGTTACATGTAAAGCGTTACTTGTGAAATTGTACCTACTCGTTAGTTAATAAAATGATAAAAACAACAACAAAGAATGAAAATAAAATCGACGAACATAAGTGAAACCACAGCGATTTTACGTGTGCAAGAATTTAATTTTATTAAAACATTTTAAATAAAACTATACTGAATTACTGAGTATGTACTGTTAATATCATATTATATTAATACTATGTGTAGGTAATTAAAAATAAATAATCCAAACAGTCACATAGCCTGACCCTAAAATGATAATTTTGCTTTAGTTTCTACGAATTCAGTCGCAATTCACCCAGGATTAAAGCAAATGTATGTGGATGGCGCACACATATATTTTTACTACTAATCTAAGTATACAGTACATGTATTACAGCCAATGCGCCACAGAGGCTGCCACTAACGTAATATGATATATTTAATAAACTTTTATGTATTTTATAAATGTAGATAAATTTTATTTAAAAGGTATATTCGTTGCACAAGTAACGTACGTAGGTACAATTGCACAAGTACCGCTTTGCGTGTAACAACTTTATATTTATATGAAATAATGTTTATCTCTGGAAAGCAGAGCTATTTTATTTATCTGCAAAATGTACGCTCGATAATGGGGTCACTCACTGCACATGTGCACCTAACATTTGGTTGTGACATTCTGATAACATAATTTAACATTGTTTATATAAGATTATTTTGTTGCACAATATAGTACCATATTTATTTATTTATTAAACTTTGTACACATGGTATACAGGCGGACTTTAATGCCTTGGCCATTTTTTCCTAGTCGACCTTAGGGTGGTGGAGATCAGAGAGGCAGATGCATAATAAAAATGTAAATATACTAATCATCATCATTATCAGCCACAGGATGTCCACTACAGAACATAGGCCTCCCCCAAAGATTTCCAGACCGACGCTTGCCAGTATGTATATACTAAAGAAATATTTAACAAAGTACACCAAGCTACTTTAGTGCCAGATTGAAAACCTAGCTCCTAGGTCGTAGGTCCAATTCAGTCTTTACCATATGGGCTCTCAGGGCCCGTGCCCAGGGTCCTAGGGGCGAAAGACTGATAAATTAAATTCGCTGACACGAAAAAAATATTCAGTTTTGTAAACTAACAAACACCGATTAATTTCAACCTTTTACTCATTTTAGTAGGTAAAACTGGTGGATTTTTTTTATAACATAAATAATTTATGTTTTTTTAATAACATAGGTACCTATTTGAACTGTATCAAATAGATTTTCGATACATAATACTCGAAAGTGATAAAGAAAAAATGTTTTTTGGAACGAAGTTCCTTACGGCAGGCTTGGAGGGGATTTCGCTGCGTGACCGAACTGAAAAAAATGTGATAGTAAAACCGTAAGAAATATGCGTGGAAAAAATGCGTGGAATAAAACCGTTAAATGAGACTTTTTTTAAACTTAATTTGATATCTAGCACACAAAGTTAAAGTCGAAATTCCGTTAATAAAACAGATAGATAACTTATGACATTTGGAAATGTAGACGCGGTTTGAAATTTGAATTTGAATTTTTGATTATAGAACACGGCCGTCCAACGTTTAGTAGCCAGTCTAAGTCTAAATTAATAAGTTTTTATTTATAATTACATAAGTTGATAAAAAATGCTATACAATAGCTTTACCGCGGCAGTCTCCGAGTGCTACACGTCTTTTTTTTATTTCTATTTTTCTATTCTATTTCTATGTAATTTTATGTTGTCAAACAAAAATAAAGAGACATATTTTGTTATTTTAGTTGATAATTTGTATTTTTTACAATTTGTGTCGATTCTACATTAGCCGAAGGAACTTCGTTCCTAACTGGTGTCCCACGACACACAACAATTATTTTTTTTGTTATTCACTTCTTTTAACTTTGCAATAGAACCCATGTATATGATATGAAGGCCCTGGGGTAGGTCCCCATATGCGAGAGGCCGTCTAGGTAAGTACCACCGATTTGTCTATTTCTGCCCAACAGCAGTGTGTAAGCACTGTTGCATTTCGTTATGAAGGAGATTTATCGAACGCAGTCTAATGCCATGCAGTGTTTTGCAATTGCAGATGACATGTGCTTTTGCTTTTATGCGCAGGCGCTTACCATCGCGAACGATATACTTGTTTCATCATTCATGCCAAATAAAAGCAGTTAATTGCTTTTTTACTTATTTAACCGTAATTTTATTATAGCTTATGAATTTTATACATGTACTGATTTAACTTGGCATACTACTACAAAACTTACATCATAATTCATTATAAAAAGGCAGTCGATTTACTAAAGTCTGAGAGAAACCGCTGGTTGCGATAAGACCGCCCATTGTCCAGTAATTGCCCCTTACTCTGTGATCCTTACTTTTAAGTTACTTTATTACATTCTATCTATCTTTCTATCTAAATAAACAATTTCTGATTGCATTTGGAGTAACTGATGTACATAATATATACATTTTGTATGAAATATAAAAAATATATCACATAAAAAACAGGGAGATAAAACAATGATTACAAATGCTCAAAATTATTTGGCCATTCTGAAGGTAGTCACGAGAAACGTCGTCGGCTGTTTTTTAATAGCAGAGGTGGTAACTGAGCAAGTGGATTACCAAATGGTAAATAATGTTCGATACCCATAAACACCTTAGTAGGTGATGATAGTTTCTTTACAGTTAAAGGAAAATTTATTGATAGATTGCTGACCTTAAAGGAAAGGAATCAGGTTTGATTGGACTATCAAAATTATTAAATTCAGACAAGTTATTTTGTGTGTACTCACCTATAAATGGTACACATAATTAATAAATCGTGTTTTTAAGTATTTAAAAGCAATTTTACGTAACTTACCTTTCATTCCAACTGCAAAATCACTAAGGCCACCTTGTCCAAAAGCCCATAATAACGACAATCCGATTGGTGGTCTGTTTTGGTAAGAGTTCCTCAAGGTGGCATTCTTTTGTATGGAGGCAACACAAAAATCTGGGTACTCTTGGGCAAGCATTTGTAACAATATTCTATGTCCGTTCACAAATTGACCTGAAATTATTATTAGTTTTATTATGATGATCAATAAGTTAGGCATAAACTATACAACATGTTACAAAAGGCCATACTAGGTGTTCGGCCCCTCATATGAAAGAGGCCAACTGGGTTGGCACCACCGCTTTGTCTGTTTCTGCCACCAAGCAACAGTGTGTAAGACATAATTCCCAGTAATTTTGAATTTGAATACGCCAGTGAAATTACTGGGCTTATGAGACTTAATATCTTATGTCACGGGGTGACGAGGGCAGTTCAGTGGCATGCAGTGCTTTGTAATTCAACGTTCTGTGTGGTGTTGCTTCTGTTTATGAACAGGCGTGGTGAGTATTAGTCGAGCGCCTTGCTCATCATAAAAAAAAATTGAAAAATTCACTCTCTCTCAAAACTTTAGTAAGTACTAGTACTATTAAAATTATGAAATTACTATGTCTTATATTAATAAGCATTAGTTTAGTGATTATAATTTTATACAAGTATGTATTAGGATTTTAATTATAACTATTTTTGATCATGTTTTTTGCCCCATATTTTATTGTACACCGCTGTCGACTTCTCTTCTTGTTAATCGTTCCCATACTACGGTTGTCTGGAAGAGATTGCTTCTAGTAAGGCCGCCCATTGTCTTCCATAGGTTTAGCACCAGCTTTTTAGTTTTAGTTACTTGCATTGTAAATGGTTTGCAATAAAGAGTTTTGTATTGTATTGTACTATTATAATGTTCCTCTCATTCAGTATAGAAGGTCTGTGCCCAGTAGTGGGACGTGTATAATACAGGGCTAATATGGCTAATGTGTTATTCTCATACAAATTAAAACAACATATTTAGAAGCTCATACAAATAATATCTATCCATAACAGTACATTATATTACCTCTACTCATATCATTAGCCAAAGCTGTAAGGGTGCCATCAAAGAACAGCTGTGTGTTTGCTTTTCCTGCATCATGCAAGACACTTTCCAGCGTGCTCTTCAACTCAGCAGGGACTATAGAAGCAGGGTATGTTGTAGGGTGTTGGGCGAAAGTGGGATCTTCTACATCTATCTGTATCTTGGTGTTAAGGAAGTTGGCGACGTCTTTGAGCCAAACCAACGGTGCATTCGAGAAACGTATTTTGTTTGTTGCTATTATGTTTGCCAGTTCAGTCACATCGATCTGAAAATGTATAATTTTTTTAATACATTTTTTTTTTCATGTTACATAGAGTATAACTTATAATGTTGAGCCTACTGCTTGAATAAAGCAACCTGAGTAAAATAGACTTTGGTTTACCAATATACGGTTCTAATTAGAATTTATTTTATATTCATAGTATTTCATCATATCATACGATTAGCTTGCAAAGCATTTTTTTTGCTACCTGTTTTTGGAAATCTCTTGTGTATCAAATATTTTACTGAATAATTTTAAGCTATTACAGGTACCAACTCGAGACGTATGCACACACTGCACCTACACTGTAGTTCAATTTCATAGTTCTGATTGGCCAAATGAAGAAGCATAGTGTGCGGACACTTGATGTGATTGGTTCATCAGTAGATAGTTGTTGTTTATTGGACTCTTCAACTGTCCCCACTTCTATATATGTGTGATCACGACTTGTACTGGTAGTTAAACTTTTTTAGGTTTCAGTGGAAAGTAATGTGTAAACTATGAGTATATTTTTAAAGTAATGAATAATACTTACAGCCTCTAGTGCTTCTTCTACAGTTTTAGGAGGTTTAGGTTTCGGCGGTTCTGCTTTTTTATCCTGTTTCTTTCCTTTCTTATCGCCTTCTTTCTTTTTATCTTTGGCCGGCTTTTTTTCGCTGTCAATCTCCATTCCGGCATAAAACGATTTCAATTGCGAGTGTGGAACTTAAAACATTAATCACATATAAAAATACAAGAAAGAAATCGTTGAATGTAACAAAATATTATGTTAACCTACCAACATCCTCTATTTTCGGACCATTTTTAACTTTTTTCTCATCCTCCTTATTTTTTATTTTACCATTCTGAGATTTCTTGCTCTTTCCAACAACTTCCCATTGACCGCTCGACATATTTATTGAGATTTAGTGAGATTTATGTAAAATATTTTTGTAAATAAAGAGAAAGTAATAGGTTACACGTCAAAATCAAACATCAAATAAAAAGCCAATTTTAATACTTCGCTAATACGTCGTACGAAATGAATATATCAGTGAGAAGTGAGATAAAAGGAATAATAAAAACATTTAACGCTAATTATCTAAACTCTTGCAGATGGAACGCGTAAAGAAAATAAAGAAAATTGAAAGCTTCTTCGTGATTGGTCAATTAATTCCACCTTGGACAAAACGTGGCACTGGAACTTCATTCCGTTGCAGGTTTAGATCATTTGCAATTTATTGAGAGATAATTTGATTAACTACATATTTATTTTAAATAACATAATATACATACAATTAATGTGCAATTTGTAATTATATTTTTTTTATTGTGTTTAATTATTTTTGAAAGAATAAAGAGTAATGTAATATTTTTGAAGTGATAACTTCTTATGGGAGGGTGAACCGAAACGTTCCGTAACGCGAGCGGTCCATCGACCAGCCAGCGTTAGCCGACCTCCCTGGAACATCAATAATTACGAAGTCCCAGGTGGCGTCACACAGTGACCAGTCGGCTTGGACCGGACTTTGACCCGACTTCAACCGGACTTTGACCGGACTTCAACCGGACTTTGACAGGTACTATGACCGGAGTTTGACCGGACTTTGACAGGTCTTTGACCGGCTATGTCCGGATTTTGACAAACTTTGACAGGAGTTTGACTGGACTTTCACCGGATTTTGACGGGACTTTAACCGGTTATGACCGGACTTCGACTGGACTTTAACCAGACTTTAACCGGACTTCGACCGGACTTTGACAGGACTTTGATAGGACTTTGACCGGGTTTTGACCGGATTTTGACAAGACTGACTGGACTTTAACCGGATTTTGGCAGGACTTTGACCGCTATTTGCCCGGACTTTGACAGGACTTTGACCGGGCTTTGATCGGATTTTGACTGGACTTTGACCGGATTTTGACCGGACTTTTACAGGACTTTGACCGGACTTCGACCGCACTTTGACCGGATTTTGACCGGACTTTGACAGGACTTTGACCGGACTTTGACAGAAGTTTGATAGGGCTTTGACATAACTTTGACCGGACTTCGTAACGTAACGCGTTACGACGACACTCTGGCTTCCCTTTCTCTCACGCATACGGCAGCAGTAGGCAGGCTCCTCCGCTCTCACTTTAACCCACATTAGTTTAAGTTATCACTTCTGTCGAGCGTCCCGAGACGCACACTTTTTTTTTTAATAATCTGTAAATCACTGGCAATAGTTTGGAGCCATAGATTATATAAAAAAAGGAGGATAGAACGCTACTAATATCGTCAGTGATGCAGGTTTATGATATATGTGTGTGAAAGTTGAGGGATACCAGATAAATGAAAATTTTCCCCAGTTTTAACCAACTCCTAAGAGGTTTTATATTCGACCCGTGTGTATTGAATAAAGTATGTACATGGTAATTAAGTACTTAGTTCAAACAATTAATTGATTCGTTTAATTGTGGGGTAGGTATATGAAAAGATAAAAATTAAATTAAAATCCTTTAGAATGATTTAATTTTTTATAAACATTACTTTGCATTTACTTTGCACGGATCGTTCAGTAGCTTCTAATTTGGAAATATGGTGATCTCGAATGCTCAAATATTTTTCTAAAATACATTTAATTAGATTAATCCTATATTCGGTGCCTGCCAGAGTGTGTTTTAATTCCAAATTGAAAAAAAAGTACTATTCGCTATAAAATGTCGTCACCATACCGCATGACGAGAACCTCGTAAAAGCCAAAAAGATAAAACTACCAAATATTTAGATCTGGCACACGAGGTTACCGAGATGTGGGATGTTGACTCAACAATAATTGTACCGATAGTCGTCTCTGGGTTGATACCGAAGAGCCTCGACAAACATCTTCAGAGGCTCTCAATTGGTCGTTGGGTCAAAGTCCAGATACAGAAAGCGCCGTTATTGGATACAGCACGCATTGTGAGGAGGTTTCTCTCTCTTATGTCCTAACCGCCGGTGGCTTGGGTCCTAGGCCTCGCCATTGGAGAGTATTATTTTTATATTTTTAAATGTTTTGTTTTTAACTAATATTTAAAAATGTAAAACATTCTTTTAAAATAAAGAGTACTGTACAAAACAAAGTTCAAAACGCACTGATAAATAAAAAAGCCGGGGCTTGTGCCGCTGCCGCGCAACACAAATTTTACCGAATCCAAAAATACCTTTAGACATTAATGTTATTATTTACTTCTCACAGAGTTTCTTAAGATAAATGTTATGTTTTGGTAATCTAGATAATATGAAGCCGGTTAAGCTTCAAAAAAGAAGGTTCTCAATTCGGCCAATTTATTTTTGAAGTGATAACTTCTTATGGGAGGGTGAACCGAAACGTTCCGTAACGCGAGCGGCGGCGAGCGGAAGGTTCCAGAATATTCGAGAACCTTCCGTGAGAGGTCACGCGGGCCAGTTGACCAGCCAGCGCTAGCCGACTTCCCTGGAACTTCAATAATTTCGAAGTCCCAGGTGGCGCCACACAGTGACCAGTCGGATTGGACCGGACTTTGACCGGACTTTCACAGGACTTTGACCGGACTGTGTTCGTTTTTTTTATGGTGAATAGACATGTTACCGTAATTTTGTTTTTGATATTGATAATAAAATGACGATATTTTACTTCTTTTATAATTTGGAACATGGTGCCAAGTACCAGGTTCGCATGAACGCGAAGAGAGTAGAATGTCCATTTTTCATGGCGAGTAGCCGTAATTAATAAACAAATGACGATTTGGACAAAGAAATCTTTTTAGGTTTTTTCTTATTTGGAACATGTTGCCGTAAAAAGTACCAGGCTCGCATAAACGCGAAGAGAGTAGAATGTACTTTTATCATGTCGAGTGGACATGTTGCCGTAATTTTGTATTCTCGCATCTTGTTTGGTAAGTTTTCACTTCTGTCGGCACTCCCGGAGTGCAACACGTATTTTTTTTTTTATATATTTGTTTGTTCGAGGAGTTTAATATCTTTACTCCATATTCCGTTATCAGATTTTAACAAAATATATATGCAGTACCATAGCTAGGAAGGAAGAGGGGGGCACTCTACCCCGGTTGTCACCGGTTTTGGGAACTCGACCTGATATAACCCGAAATAATATTCAAAAATGGGGAAATCCTCTCCTCTATCCTCCTTTTTTGAAATCGGTTAAAATACATTAAATCATTTTAAAGCTTTCATTCTTTGGGTGACAGCCAAATCAAATCCACCCCGGGTGCCACCCGTGCTAGCTACGCCACTGTATATAGGAGACCGCTTAGTACCTAAACTTTATCGAACATCAACATATTTCAACAAAGCGGTCCATATTTGATGGGAAAATATATGTTCGTACATTAAAAATAAAATATACGCTTAATTGACAACCTCCTCCTGGTTTAAAGTCGGTTAGTAATTTTTGAACTAATAATGTTCTTAATTACAACGGAATACTCACACTTTGGGGAAAATACCTCATTTATTTTCTGGCAACACATGCACGTGAAGTTGACGTTTATGTTCCGAATATTACGTAAATAATTTTACCAAAAACATTATAAAAGTGATTATAAATTCATATGTTACCTGTGCTAAGTAATTCCTTGATATTTCTTTTTCGATGTCGAATTGTTTTTACAATGTTTTATGACACATGTCGGCATTATTATATTTTTTTAAATCCAAGTTGGAGTGAACGTTACACAAGGCGGTCGTGTCGCGTAATGGCGGAAACTGGCACACTATGATGAGAGTGTGTGCGTGAGACCCGTATACATACAGCATTCTGGCACACTATGGGTCACTTCACTTTCGATGTATGGGACATGGTGTCCCCCTTTTTTTATAAGTCGATGTTTGGAGCTTAGTTTATTCATATTTGATCTCAGGCTTGGAGTAATAATGTAGCACCTTGGAGTAGTAATATATTATAGGGAATGCGCGTTCTGTAGAGAAAAAAACGGTCCAAAATCTGTGATCTTGAAAAGAGGGAGAGGCACATGAGTTAGTATTTCTTCTTTTTCTAATAGGATGTCGATGCTTTAACGATATTGAGAATATTATCTTTTGACTAAGGTACAATGAAATTTAAAAATAATTTTGTGTCTTTAGAATAAATACTTAATTTAATTATTTACATACTTGGTAGGCTAGTCGTAAAAAGTAACATAAATAATCCATCTAGCTATATACAACTATAAAAGCCTAATACCACCCACTCACTCTCTGATTAATCACGAATTCTCAAAACTACTAAAGCTAGAATTATGAACACATCAACACACAGTTGCAGTGAACTAGCTTGGTGATCAATTTGTTTTATGAAAAATGTTAAATGCAGATACAAGTATATAAGAGCTATCATCATACAAGTTACGCATGCATATCGTTCAATTTTAACTAATCATTATAACGTTTATTCATATGAGCCATGTTTTGTAATGTTCATTAAACGGTAATTTTGAATTTAGTGCAAACTCTGGACTATTTTCCAAATGTTAAAAAGACACAAAATACTAACTTGGGTTCCTCTCTTGCTACAAAAAATATGTACCGATTTTAATGCTTTATGTGCACACTCCCTCTACATTTTACTCCATATAGATCCCGTATAGATTCCGTATATCCCTAACTTTTGTTGAGTTTTGGCGGAAATACTGACAGTGCGGTTTAACTCATAATTTCATATACATACTAGTTTAAAGTTTTGTTCGTTGTAGTAAAGTTGCTTAAGTTTGTGTAATTAATATTGACGGTGATGAACAGTGTATGGAAACATTGAAATAAAAGAGTCAAGCATGGTACTGAAAGGAATTAACACCAAAACTACAACAAGAACATGAATTCAACCGCACTTGTGGTTCATCGTTCTTGTTGTAGAATTAAGGAATATTAGAAAATGCCTAAGACTGGCATAAAGGACATTATTATACTTTAAGAATTCATATTTGCTTCTGAAGGACTTGTATCCACGGACAAGAATAAATTAATAAAAAACATGTCCAATCTTTAATCTGTGTTACCAGTGTGACATTTTAGTGAAATTTTGTATTATTTTTACCTTTGACGCGTGCTAGTCAAAATGACGCTTTCTTATTTGAATTATAATTGTAAATTTATTATTATTGTTCGGTTCCTTGCTAACACATACACCATTTATTTGATAATTGAAATGCTGTAATAATGTTGTATAAATATATTTTCTAAAAGACTAATGAGATGAACTTGATATAAACTTGATAGTTTGATGATATGATAAGCGAGTGCGCGCGGCCCTTGACGGCTAATTGCGAACTAACTAAATGCATTATATTATTTTAAAATATTGAAGAATTTGGGTCGCACGCGCATCGTGTAAATGCTGACCTAAGAAAATGTACGGTTGTGCCGTACATTATAGTCATTTAAAACATTTTAATTGATAACAAATTGTATTTTAGTTTTTTAATCAGAATATATTGAAGATAGTTTAAGAAGTTAGTTTTTTACATTCCAATGTAACAATTAAAATTAAAGAAGTTACATTAAACGTTTGTAAGCAGGAGGTGATTTTTAATTGATGTGTTGTAGAAACAGTTGAGTGGTAGAGCCACGCTGTAGACTGTTTTGTCTACAGCATAAATAAATAAAATAAGTTTGATTCGGTATTACAGCAGTTTTATTCGTCAATAATTGATAGCACCAACTAAAACTGGGTTAAATTAGATTTGGAGCAGACCGTTTTAATTTTTCAGTTATTTTTAACTGAGTATTTTTATGTAAGTTTTCATTTTAGGTGAAAAAAAAGTATTTTTTATGTTAAAATCACTTGTATGACAATTTTTTTAGCACTGGTAGGCTGTCTCATGTAACAATAGTAATCTGTGTGTAACTTCTGAGTTTTGACTATTGGGCAAATGGCAACATTGTTAATCAGTTTTCTCTTTGTGACTATTGTGAAGTGTTGTTGGGGTGTTGTAAACTACATTTAAAATAAATTACGTGCTTGTGTATAGTGTTTTAATTAAAACTGTGTTCACAAAAACATACAAGTGTAAAATGGAGCATAAATATATGTTGGATGATTTGACGACCACTTTGCGTGAACGGGTTTTCTTCGCTGCCAGAGATGGGATGTCTTTAACTCTTTACGCTTTGCTGTACGAGAAGAGTACTGATGAAATTGACGAATTATTGAACAGCGTGAGTATTTGAACAGATACTTCAGTCAATAAAGCTCGTGTAGTGTTAAAATATAGAAACATTTCGTAGTTGAATTTTAGTACTGTCATCTATCAATTTTTTCGCGAACAGTCACGTTATCATTCTATTTTTACCGTGCAAATCATACGGAGCGTTACCTTCTGCGCGGCTGATGGGAACACGCGTGTTATTCATTTTTTTGTGCGTCGCTTGAATATTTACGCCGCAATCTAACTTTATAAATGGGGCAACCTTGGAGCGATCGCGATGATCGCTAGGATCATGGTATACAAATAAATACGAAAGAAGTGTAAGGTCAAGTTTATACCAGTTGATAACACAATGATAATGCATTTTATTTTGTAGTTGAATCATCTGGGTCAATTTTTTTATATACACTCCTTTGCAAAAAAAACGGGCGGGTTTGATTTTTTAACATTATTGGTAATAATTTAGTTCTTCAGAGGTTTTAATAGCCAAACTATGTTACTGGCACTTAATAAAGAGTCTGGGTATGAAAAAAAGTTCATTCCAAATTCAAAACTTTTGTTTTTTAAATTATTAATCCCTTTTTCATTTTGTGACACTTTTCGCGGGTTTGCGGTTAAAAGGTTATCAAGCAACTAAAAGTAACTTTTCGTTATTTTTAGTACAACAATTTATGTTTATCGCATAATTCTGCCTTATTGTGACTTAAAACAGATATCTTTGTGTCTATCGTAATGGCAGAAAAAGCAATGAGAGCTAGTAAAATTATAGCGCTGCTGGAAGAGGGGTGTAGCCAATGTTACGTCTCACAGCGGTTAAACGTGAGTCGTTCAACCGTACAAAGAACCTGGACTCGATACCAAGAGACAGGTTCCGTTCAGAGAAGGCAAGGTTCTGGGAGAAAACGTTGCACACAGCCGCGAGACGATCGCTTTTTAGTGACTCAGGCGCTGAGGAACCGCAAATGCAGTTACATAGACCTCAAAAGAAACCTTGAAGAGGTACGAGGAGCACAAGTTAGCCTATGGACTGTGAGGAGAAGACTTTTAGCTGCTGATATACGTAGTCGACGACCAGCGCGGGCCCCCAAGTTACTCCGTGAGCACCGGATTGCGCGGTTGAGGTTCGCTAGAAATTGCCTATCTTGGACACCAGGTAACTGGAGTAGCGTACTCTTCTCCGATGAGGCTCGAATTTGTCTGCATGGTGAGGACCGACGTCGGCGAGTGTTACGAAGACCAGGGGAACGCTATGCCGATGTGTGTTTTGAAGAAATCACCCCTTATGGTGGAGGGTCCGTTATGTTTTGGGCGGGCGTAACTTCCAACTATCGTACCGAGATAGTATTCATAGAAAATGGCTCACTAAATGCGCATAGGTACATAACAGAAATCCTTTCTCAAAATGCACAACCCGCACTGACTGTAATTGGTGAAGATGCCATTTACATGGACGATAATGCTCGGGCCCACCGTTCTGGCGACGTAGATGCTTATATGCAAGAGGTCGGTATTCGTCGTTTGGATTGGCCAGCGCGGAGCCCCGACCTTAACCCCATTGAGCACGTTTGGGACCTCCTAAAAAGGCGAGTACGATCTGTCCAACCACCTCCACAAAACATCAGAGAGCTTAAACGTGTAATCTCGACTGAGTGGGAACACATTCCACAGGACACCATCAAAAGCCTGGTGGGAAGCATGCCAAGACGATTACATGCCGTAATCGCTGCAAGAGGAGGTCATACTCGTTATTAATTTTTATTTTTTAATGTCTCTTTTATTAAAATACCATAAAAATACTCGTAGTCTTAATTTCATTATACCCATAAAAATGTCCATTTTAACACGGCTCTCTGTTTACATTGACTAAAACACCGATACCAGGATAAAAGTGTTAAAAAACTAGATTCTCATTGATAATAAGAAATTTCTAGTCATCCAAGCTAATGACATACTAAAAATATAATAATATTTACCCATAGAAAAGCTAAGGTAAAGTGTGTGTGTAAGGTGCCCGTTTTTTTTGCAAAGGAGTTTATATTGTAGGATACAGTATTTTATCCTGTAGCTTAAAATAAATAAACATAATAAGCTTTGATTAAAAACATAATATTCTATGAAAATTTCATAGAAATAGTTTCTTTCCCACAGGTTCCTTTTATATCCAATAAATACTGATTATTTGTAAATCTTATAAGATTTTATGTTAGATATTTTACACAGATACCAAAAATATCTATTTTTATGAATTATAATGACTTTTCTATGCATATATCAAATCTATATAAATAAAAACAAAATGCTGTTAGTTGGTTATGATATCACCTGAGAATGGCTCACCTGATTTGGCAGTTCTTTTTGTTTATAATAATCAGAATAAGAGTTTGATGGGAAAAAATTACAAAACTTGTCCTGAAAAAATTCTAGAATGGCTGAAAGTGCATTTCCATGAGATTTTTATATGAACTCAAGATCATAAACTTATGATTCCAAAGATAGATATGGAAAATTCTTTTTTGGTTTAATGATTATGGTTTTCGAATAGTTTTCATGAAAAACAACCAAATTAAAATAAAAATAAACAATAAATTTTTCATCACTTTAACTTTCAAACATCTTGAATGATTGAGGTCATATTCACACAAAATAAATGCAGTATTAAGGATGTGTTGCATCACAGTATTTGTAATTAAAACATATTTTATAAAAGCCTTCTTGGAATGAAATAAACCATTTTTATATATTCCAATACAGACAAAATGGAAAAATAAATTTCATAATTTACATAGCTAATTTTCAAATTATGAAATAATTCTTACAAACATAAAGCTTTATTGCAAGTCATGCATATTTTTTTTGTGCATGCAACTTGTTTTGTGTAATATTAACACACAAAGAGAAGTCATTGGCATTTAATAGTGTTTACACTCATTTACATCTAAATATAGCTTCATACACACAGCACATATTAACATACAGTTTGTATAAATACTGATAGAATTAAGATGATTTGAAATATGAAATATTCCATTTATTTATATTGTTTTTGATTAAATAGTCAAGATAGATATGCCAAGTACATTGCTTCTCATGTATGTAACAATATGCTGCGTTGTACTGGACACATCCAGTAAAACACAGCATATTACTCTCTACTTGTAGTCTCGTACAATCAAAATGCTTGACACAAGTAAAAGTGTTGAGTTGAGCAAAACCGAGTATCTTCAATTATCACTTTATAATATATCTATCATAGCTAGACTCGAACTTCTTATGTTCAATGTAGGGATAATAAAAGTAGAGAAAATAGTAATTTTTACTTCTGAGTGGTATTTGTCTACAAAGCCTAAATATAAATAGACAAGTGGAACAGAATTTTGAGGCCAAAAATTATTATTTGGAATCTCGTCACTTAAGACTAGCATAATACTGGTTTCCATAGAGGGACCGCAATGCCTCTTGGCAGTCAACATTATATTGTAATCACTTTGCCATTCCAGGATAAAAAGTATGTCGTCTATAATTTTCTCCTCCCTGCGCGAGATATTTCGTGGAGTGCATGCTAAGTTGGCATGTTATGCGAAGTGAAGGTTTCAATTAAGTCAAATGCTCAAGCTATAGGTAGTCGTTTTTTCATTGGGTGCAAAGACCCGCGCGGCATCCTCCGATAAAAATTGTTCAGTTGATATGTACAAGTACAATTACTGGCTGTGACCATAGGCCTAAAATTGCGTGAAAGTGTGTGTCCAATGACACATACGAGTCTGTTATACAATGAGCATCGACTGATAAAGGGTACACATGGTTTGATTTTTGCTGTATAGTTGTTGTTAATCAATTCGGGTGTAAGACTAGTCGTCTGAATTGCATGCCATTTAGCAGATGATCAACTTCATTACGAATCAATTGCGTGAAGCGATACGTCGGAGCCCTGCGCTATTTCATTGTGCTAATGCTAAACAGACTTTATAGGGTTATATAGATATTATTATGGCTTTGTATTCTTTTAGGGATCTTTGCATACGTTTTTATAATAAAGTTCCTAATGATATTAAACAATTGAATATTCACAACTTCTAGGCTATTATAAAGCAAAAGTGTGCAAGAAAGACTATTATAAAATTTCGGAATATTTAAAAGGTAAAAAGGCATCGGATTGAGTTGTTCTAATACCTTGAAAGAGATTGCTCAATGATTATTATAATAATGTTTTTTTTTTGTATTGGTAGATGAGTAGGTTTGTGTGACTTTCGTACAGATTTATGGTTGTTTGTCTGGCTTCTTGTTTCTTTTATTTTGGGTATGTCATACCCGGTTTAATGTCTGTGCTTGCGGCGGCGTCGTGTGTCGTGTCGGTCACTTCCATGTTCTTTAAACAATTACAGACAAATTAAGGTATTGAATTTATGATATAAATTAAAGAACATAACATTCTTTGGTTTGTATTAAGAGCATGCTGCCTAAAATATTTCGTGCGTTAGCTCCGCCCATCCACCCCGCTACCCTCTGCACTTGTACGCAACGCGTCGTTTCGCGCGTCGCTTGACGTTATAGTAGTGGGCATAAATACACGGAGACTTCTGTACATAAATATTTTTTTAATAATATATTTTGTTTTGAAAGACAAATGTTTTGTTGATTTAATATAACAAAATTGTATCAGAGCTGTGTCTGTACATTTGATATGTTTCAAAAGTAATGATAAACATATTCGATTACAGAAATATATATTTTTAATTATCTTGAATGGAAATATGAACAGGATTATCGCAGTTTGTATGCATATTTCCAAACTTAGAATCTTTGATGCTTTTTTCACATTTTTTAACCAATGGAAAAACAGAGGAGGTATATATATATACAGACGAATTGCGAACATACATTTACATTACATTTTGAGTGGTAGAGCCACGCTGAAGACAGTTTTGTCTACAGCATGAATGGGCTGGCTCGACCGGGTCGTTACCACTGTCTCACAGAAAACCGTAGTAGGGGCTTGCTGCTGCGTTTCGTACGGTGAGTGAGATATCCGGAAGCCCAAATCCCCTCCCCTTCCCTATCCTTAATTATCCCTTTCCTTTTAGGTCGGCAACGCGCCCATGTTTTTCTGGTATTGTGGGCGTACACGGGCGATGGAGATCACTTACCATCAGGTGACCCACTTGATCGTTTGCCGGCCTATGCTATAAAAAAAAAAGTACAATATATTTGTTTATTATATGTTCACGCATAATGCCGCTAAATGTAGACTGGTTACAAAAACATACTCTAGTAGTTTCATGAAAGAAATTAATGTTATATGCGCCTTTTGAGTGTTTTTTCTTTTTTTCTTCTTCAAAATTTAAATGAAATATATTTTCGTTTGAACAAATGTGTTGGTGCTATTTTAAAGAAAATTCATTTATTTTTTGTTTTATATACACATGGTCCGGGTTCCCTGGGCCAGCTGATCCACTTGATTACTATCAAGCTAATTTTCCGTGAGTAGCTTCGTTTCGATGAGACGCCCAACAATTCCCTATGCGAAAATTCTCTATTGTGGTAGCTAACAGAGGTAGCAAGGATAGAATATTTCGATTTGATGATACTCAATTTTTTTTTTATTTTATTTGTAGGACAATATGACTGTTAAATTATATAAATATGAACTAAGTAAAAACAAAAAAATCAGCTGGTTAGTAATAATTTTTTATGACCTCGTTTGCGATACCTATTGGAAGCCCCTCCTTCCAATAGGTATGATTACTAACCATCTGATTTTTTTGTTTTTACTTAGTTAATATTTATATAATTTAACAGTCATATTGTCCTACAAATAAAATTATAAATTTTTAGGTATCATCAAATCGAAATATTCTATCCTTGCTACCTCTGTTAGCTATCACAATAGAGAATTTTCGCATAGGGAATTATTGGGCGTCTCATCGAAACGAAGCTACTCACGGAAAATTAGCTTGATAGTAATCAAGTGGAAAAATGGCCCAGGGAACCCAGACCATGTGTATATAAAACAAAAAATAAATGAATTTTCTTTAAAATAGACTATAGTTTAATTTTCTTTTGTTTTTCAAAAAATGACTGTACGTCGATGATACGTCTACCCATTAGAACGTGTATTCAAAAGGAAATAACGAAAAGTGCAAAAAAGAAGGAATAAATACTGTGTATTTATTTATTAGGATGATACTCATGTGTCTATAGAATGGTTTAAGGTCGAAATAAAACAACAAAATCTTACATCTTCACCTTATATTTTGTACCTTGTAAGGATTTTTTCATGATCAACATCAATCTGAAAGACATCATAATAATATACATTTTGTTATATAAAAAAAATATATCGTAAATTAAACAACATAACAGTACGTTCCATACAATGTCAGTTGCATCAAGTAAGGGCTATATATTGTCATATTTGCTTTCATGGAACAAATATTATGAGAAATGTTCTCTTTGACATCGTATGGGAGGTTTGTCCCCGAGAGTTGACGGTGGCGAAATATATGCACGATGAATAGCTGTTATGTTTTCAGTGTTCTCGCTAGATTCAAGGTTTATCAAGTTTAGTCTGCAAAAACATCATCAACAATCATCATCATATAATCAAATCATATTTTTTAACATCACTAGAAGTTAGAGCTCAGGATCATCATCATTTTCATCCTTACCCATTTATGTAATCAACTGAGGAATTGGCTATTGGTAGGATATTCCTAACCGCTCGGATAGCGACAACCATACACACGGTGTAAGAACCCGTCATAATGATCCCACACACCTTGTGTGGATCGCATTCCAGGATCAGCCAGTGTATAATTGGTTCTCCCGAGGAGTTTGCGACATGACTCGATGGTTGGTTGAGACGGGTATAGGGATACATCCTTGTATCCCTGTGCCTTCATCAGCCATCCGCCTATCCTGTCGCAGGCTCTTCGATTTGCCTCTTTCCTCTTCCAGAGTGTGAAGAAGCATTATTTTAGGCCGGCATGATTCTGGTGACCACCGATAATCTCGTTGTTCATCGATGGTCGCTGGAGTTTTTGGTCTAATCTGCGCTTACCATCAGGTATAGCGCAGTCATTATGCCGTGCTAGGACAAAAAGTAGGTAAGCTGATGGTAAGTGATCTCCACTCATTGGTGATTTATGTAAATAGATTAAATAATAATGTAACAATGATTTAGGTAATTATGTTAATAAATCATCAATGAGTGGAGATCACTTAAGTATGAATAACAGCCGAGCCGGCTTATTCAGATTGTAGATAAATCACAAAAGTGTCTACAGCATGGTTCTTTACATAGCAAAATAATCGTCATTTTGTTTCTCCATGATAATAAAAAGAACATAGATTAGATTTAATGTAAATAATTACATACATAGTTAGTAGTTATTACCCATTATCATATAATAATGCCAATAAAATATGTAATAGTTTGTTTTATTAGCATGAATAACGTTTTGCTAGCCTGATGGTAAGCGCCACATCTGACCATAAACAGACAATATTACACAGAACTTTAGATTACAACGCACTGCGTGATATTGGATTGCGATATTTACTCCGAGACACAAATTTTGCAGTCTCATAATGCCCAGTAATGTCACTAGCTTCAAACCGAAACACAACAGTACTTACACACTGCTACATGGTAGGACAAATAAACGAAGCGGTGGTACCAACCTAGTTGGTCTCTCGCATACGAGGGACCGACCACCTAGTGAAGAAGAAGATAAAGTAAATATTACTTACAATATCAAGTTAGTAATTATACATGACGATTAGATGCATACTTGCTTATAATCTTATTATTAGTATAGTATAATATAATGTTAGAGTAACTCACTCTTCATGCATCACAAAAGTAGAAACTAAATCAAATAATTGCCGAGGCGACTCCACTGACTCTTTGTTCCGGATAACCATCATTCGATTTTCTTTATTTCTTTTTCTAAAAAAGATAGGGTATATAAGTCATTATAATGATTGTTTATACATACTCACGACTGTAATCCCCGAAGGGATAGGCAGAGATGTAACTAGTGCACCCACATTTCGCAAAGTGTATTTCCATCCCATGATGTGACAGCGGGCGATCCTATCGCCATACCGGGCACAATTCGGGATCAAACTCCGGACCGATACTGAGCATTTCATGATAGAAAAACCCAATATCATTTGACCCGACCCGGGGATCGAACCCGAGACCTCAGCATAGCAATACCGCGTACGAAATATAACTACGCGACCGAGGCATTATTATGTATGTAATAATGTAAATAGTTAAATTCTATTTTAGAAATAATGTTATTAAAATATGTTATATTATATATAATAATACTTTTAATTTCAAAATGTACAAATAACATTCTAACAAAATACTTACGCTTTTGCTTCTCTCATAATCATTGCAAAGTTTTTGAAACGATTCACTTTCTTTCTTTTTTGCACAAATTATTTATTGTCTGTTTCGCATAGTTTGTCAAATATAATAAACTGATTCAACACTCGGGCAGAGCGTTCGCGCGGCATAAAACACGTAGTCTTTCCTTGAAGCACGGCGCTGTACTAACGATAAATAGCTTTAATTATTAGTTACCGTGCACTACTCAACACACTATGAGAAATGACATAAGGTTGAATATTGCGCACATCGTCGGACGTTTATCAATGCACAGAAGTAAATGACGTAAGTCGCAAATCTATTATAATTTATATTATGAGTTTTAATTGATCTAGGTAATTTATATCTTAGCAGTGGATAATAAACAATATTTACTAACTGTGAATATTTATTTTAGACATATAACTCAAGCCATTTATTAGAAACAGCAAAAATTCTACCAAAAATACATCGTTTTCGGAATAAAAATGTATCGAGGGAAAATAACACAATTGTGTAACTGTCTTATTAACGGAAAGAAATAGGACTGAAAAATCATATATTAAAGTTTTATATTCCTTGGATATATAATTGACGCAGTATGGTCATCGAAACTAACGTACAATTTAGGGAGCCTCCTCTTAAATAGGTATTTATGCAGAAAGCTTACGGAAGTAATATTAATAAAATATTGTTATTTGCACAGGTTCAGGATGTAAACAAAATGTCAATTATCTTTATTTATGTAGTCAAGTGTGAGTCATTTATAAAATCATTCTTGTGTTATTTTAAGTAAACTAAGATAATATATTTTTGACTGCTTTGTTTCCTCCACTATTTCCATCTTCATCTTCATCATGAGAATAATGTTTTCTTCTTTGTGTGCCATCTCCTGTCCAGGTTGATCATTATTATTTTTTATTATTATTTGATTGAATGACGAGACGAGCAAGGCGCTCGCCTGATGGTAAGCGCCACGCCTGCCCATACACAGTAGCAACACCACACAGAACTTTAAATTACAAAGCACTGCATGGCAGTGAACTGCGCTCGTCACCCCGAGAAATAACATGTTATGTCGCATAATGCCCAGTAATTTCACTGGCTTCAAACCGAAACACAACAGTGGTAACAAAGCGGTGATACCAACCCAGACGGCCTCTCGCATACACAATTTTGGAAGATGCACTATCTTGTTCTTGTGTTGTACTATTGGTGGGGATTTTTAAGCCATGACTTATCCTGTGGCTCTTTCAGCCCTTTATTAACTAGAATAGAATTATGTTATTTTATTTATGAAAGTAATGTGAAAGTTTAATGAGTGTAAGTGGGCCACCAATATAGGCCGAAAGCCAAGCTCACCTGCTAGTGGTACTAACACTCTGCTGATTAAAAGACGAGGCTATGGCGAAACCTGGCTGTGTGTTGTGAGAAGCATTTATACAGGCCGGCACGATTCTGGTGACCGATAAACTTATTGTTTGTCGGTGATCGCCAGTTTTTTTGGACTGTACTGCGCTTACCATCAGGTGTAGTGCAGTCACTTTGCCATACTTGGATAATTAGGATACGGCACATATTTTATGTTTTATGGTACATACATCGATTTCTACGTAGTATGTAGACCGATTTTGTTAAAATTATGTCCAATAAAATTTCACTGCAACGTGGCCCCATACTTTGGTTAAGATCTAATGACAATACGGTGTAAAATATCGAAAAAATCCTCAAATATGAATGGCACACTCGTCGCGATTGTGTTATTGTATTAGAATATACATTCTATATCTATAACT
Source organism: Amorpha juglandis (assembly GCA_949126905.1). Classification (NCBI taxonomy): domain Eukaryota; kingdom Metazoa; phylum Arthropoda; class Insecta; order Lepidoptera; family Sphingidae; genus Amorpha; species Amorpha juglandis. The sequence goes on from OX421383.1 coordinate 3,716,282, forward strand.
GCTGCTACAAATTGAAAAATAATATTAGTTTATACAAAACTTAAGAACTGTCAATAAATAACACACTGTAAAGTTAAAAATAATTTCTGTTAAGTGGCCGTGGGTCCAGCACCGACTCCAAAAATACCTGGAAATTATATCATTTTTTTTACTGAAAGCGTAATTTTTTAAATAGTTTTTTTTTAGAATTTGTTTATGTCACCTAACATGTACCTAATATATGTTACCTAACCATGCAAAGCTGCTTTTTACAGTTCTATACTCTTTTCGTGACGTCTTAAATACTCGGGTACATTTTATCGTAATATGACAAGAAATACCTGTCACATGCACCGTTAAGTGAACGTTCACAAAGTGGGGTCGAGAATATACAATACCTTCTATCACAGGCGGTTATATAACAAGCTGGAAAGCGGAGAACTCTCGGGAATAGATAGATAGTTATGTAACAGACATGCAGGTTACTTACTGAAGGTCTAGTACGAGTTATAAACACGTAGTTTTGTGGTAGAGCCACGCTGTAGACAGTTTTGTCTACAGCATGAATGGGCTGGCTCGACCGGGTCGTTACCACTATCTCACAGAAAACCGACGTAATGTAGCGGCTTGCTGCTGCATTTAGCACGGTGAGTGATATATCCGGAAGCCCAAATCGCCTCCCCTTACCAGTCCCTAATTATCCCTTTCCTTTAAGGTCGGCAACGCGCCCATGATTCTTCTGGTGATGGGCGTACATGGGCCGTGGAGATCACTTACTATCAGGTGACACACTTGCTCGTTTGCCGGCCTATGCTATAAAAAAAGTACACAGTTTTCGAATTCGTATGAAAATTACCATTGACGATATGTCAAACTAGTAATTCATATTATAAAAACGGAAAGAATCTCTCAAAACTAATTTCGTATTAGATTAATGTGATATTAATGATATGTACAGTGTACTAGAAATTGAAATAAAACTAATTTAAACGGATTTTATCGCGGTTTTTTTTTATTTTAATTATGATCCCGACGTTTCGAAAGCATTGGAGCGGGGTGGACACGAGACGAGGTCGCTTAAATGTAAGGGTTGAGAGCGCCTAAAGCGCTCACATGAAAGTCCGATAAAGCTGGTAAACAGCTGACTCGCGTCAGGCTAACAGCATAAAGTCAAACAGCAAATAAAAATACTGCTGCTTGATGTATGGAGAGTAAACGAAAACTGTCATGGTTTAAAAAAAACATCATTTGTGCTAGGTTTACTAAGCTTCCTTTGGAACTTAGACGCCCAGCACCTCTCGTCAGCCTTTTTCTGGCGGGAGGGGGCGTCCGAACGTAGAGAAAGGTTGGCTCCAGCGGAGATTGCGGCCCTATTTCGCAGAGCCGCCGTGGAGGAGTGGCATGCCAGGCTGGAAAACCCGAGTGCTGGAAGAGGAGGGGATCTTGGGCCGCCGGATATCACTCACCGTACGAAACGCAGCAGCAAGCCGCTACTTTCGGTTATCTGTGAGACAGTGGTAACGACCCGGTCGAGACAGCCCATTCATGCTGTAGTCAAAAATGTCTACAGTTTGGCTCTACCACTCATCATAATTTCATCACTCATCTAATATCAGCTCGGCTGAGTTATTTCACACGTGTCGTTAGTTTTCTGTAGCTGATAGACATCGGTAATTCTATGGACATTTATATTCAAGGATCCTTAGTAACATATAAGCCTGATAAGTATACGATTATTGAATGTTTACATTTACACTGTGATTTGTGACTAGATATCGTATCAATTAATGATAAATGATTGTGATTGTGTCACCTTGTTTATAATCAATCACACGTATCAGTGCTGCCTGGAAATGTGGTGAAGTAAACGTGTTGAGTGTTGGAGCCACACTGTAGTAGACTGATGTACGACTGAGTAGACTGTAGAGTTTTGTCTATAGCATAAATGGAGCGGCTCGACCGGGTTCGTATCAGTATCTCAGAATACCGATGTAAATTGGTATCTTGCTGTTGTGTTTCGTTCAGTGAGTGAGATTTCTAGAAGCCTCATTACTCTCTCCCCCTTCGTCAATCCTCAATCTCTTTATATTGATAAATCGCCTATGATTCGTCGGTATGATTGCTCCCCTTGAGTAGTGGAGATCACTTACTATCAACGGACCCACTCGATCGTTTGCTGGCGCTATAAAAGTTATCCTCAACCATTATTCCTCCGTTCCGGCCGATCAGATTGATTAGATTCATTCGCTCTCATAGTCGTATACGTCACCCTTGGTGCCATTGGGGGGAAGAGGACAATTTATATCTCCACCTTCTTCATACCTTTCTATATCTAAAGAAATTTTTGCATATCCAATTTATCGCCAAGCTTCACTGCTAACGAATACGCGTGGCGCTGTTGATCCTGGTTCACAAGAGTTACAATGACGAGTATGTGGGCGGGATAGTCTCTAATTACACTGACTGTGTAGACTTAGTAACGGCTTCGGAATCTTAAAATCGGCAACTAATGCAATCTTTGAGTGGTAGAGCCATGCTGTAGACAATTTTGTCTACGGCATGAATTGGCCGGCTCGACCGGGTCGTTACCACTGTTTCATAGAAGAATCAATGTAAAGTAGCGGCTTTCTGCTGTATTTCGGATGGTCAGTGAGATATCCGGAGGCCCAAATCGCCCTCCCCTTACTAATCCCTTAATTATCCCTTTCCTTTAAGGTCGGCAACGCATCCATAATTCTTCAGGTGATCCACTTGCTAGTTTGTAGTGCGCTAAAAAAAAATTGAAACAGCGGTACTCAGTCCAGACGACCCATTCATATTGCACTCTAAACTGTTTACAGCAGTGTTTCCCAACCTTTTTTAGGCCACCTTAACATTTGTTTGTTAAATTTGTCACCGATATCTAGCATTGCATTTAAATAACCAAAAGCGAAAGTGTTAGTCGTATCGAGTCCATTTTTAAATTGCCCCCCTTAACTATCAAATTGCCCCCCTGTGGGGCGTGGGTCCCACGTTGAGGGACGCTGTAAACCGTCGCTTTACCACTTATCTTTATTCACGTTTCAGGATGTATGTTCCGATGGAGTCAAATGCACCCCGCTCATTGCCGCGGCGAGGCATGGGCGCGAGGGTGCTGTAAGAATACTCCTGGAGAAGTTCAGGCCGCCCGTCAGATTGGAGACCGAGGGCACAGTGAAGTTCGATGAATACGTCATAGAGGGTAAGTCTTGCAACGATTGACTTGTCATTGTTTCATTTCATATGATTAGGGTTAATATAAATGTAGATTTATGTATAGTTTTTTTATCATTTTTGTAGGGATAGGAAATATAGCGATCGATTCTTTGAGTTACAAAGTACTGAATGGTACAGATAGCACTACATTGTTCGTCACCCTAATATTTATGGTGCTAAGTCTCGTAATGCCCAGTAATTGCATGATATCGTAGATAATTTTATTGTTCAACAAATAGGTTCTATTTGCTTTAAATGAAATATCCGTGGCCTGTGAATACTTATTTTCAAACTTGACATAACTGTACCGCTAGCAACAGAATCATAAAACATGCATTATTGTGTAAACATTTTTGGTTTACTGAAAATGACTATAGTTTCGTGATTTTATGCTATTTTTTAATCACTATTAATTGACGATGAAACGAACTTGTGACTCTTCCATAGAAGGGTTGGCGTCAGGTAGGCGGCCGGTCATTGAAACTACAAGCCATTCTTTCTGTAACATGTGTTAAAAAGATATGTTGCGCTGATCCTACTGCGAATGGGATAAGGGCAGGTGGAAAAACAAGAAACCAACTTATGACATGTCCTATCCTACTGCAATTGCAGATTTTTTTTTACTAGCCCTGTATTATATACGTCCCACTGCTGGGCACGGGCCTCCTCTACTGAAAGAGAGGGGTTAGGCCTTAGTCCACCACGCTGGCCTAATGCGGGTTGGTAGACTTCACATACCTTCGAAAATCTTATCGAGTTCTCAGGTATGCAGGTTTCCTCACGACGTTTCCTTCACCGTTAAAGCAAGCGATAATTAACAATAATTATTAATTAACAATTGCTGATTGATATCAATGTGAAAATTAAAATGTTTGTGAAGGATTCGGTAGACCATGACCTGGTTCAGGACATAGGCTCCATAATGATTTCTTGCGCTTACGCGAATGTTACACATTGGAATAAAACTAATTGTATAGAAATTTAAATAAAACTAAATGTTTCCACCCATTGTTTGATTCCACCCCGTGACCACGAAAGCTGAAAGGTCTTCGAAACGCCGCGATAAAATTCGAAATTAGTTTTATTTCAACATAGGCTACATTTTATCGCGGACAAAGGCATCAAGAGGGCAGAGTCGCGAGAAAAAGCTAGTCAGTATGTAAGAAAGACGAGCAACGTTTCAAAATCATTATTAAGGTGCAGTGCATTTATTTAAGTGGAAATTTATTCATGAGTTCTTTGTGGGTCAAGCCGACAATTGCGTATGGCGTAAAATGGCCTTATTGCACACATATTATTGTGTTTCTCAACTAATCAAAATAGTGATTTCTTATGTTTACGCGAATATTACACATTGAAATAAAACTAATTTAAACGGATTTTATCGCGGTTATTTATTAATTTTTGATCCCGACGTTTCGAAAGATTTTCAGCCTTCGTGGTCACGGGGTGGATAGGAGTCGTTTAAATTAGTTTTATTTCTATAATCAAAATAGGTAGATAATTTACACTAACCGTTCACTTCGTTTTATGTAAAGAACTATATTTTATGTACTTATAGTAGTACTTAGTCAATCGATAATGTTATTGTATATAGAATAAACAAATGATTTTTCTTAAACTAAAAAAACTGACCTCTAAACCCGAATCACGTTTGTTTTGTTATCATGTGTTATGGAGTTTCGGTACGGGGTACGAGAGAGACAAATATGTCTTAGAGCGTAACCAAATTAAATATACACACTCGAGGTAAAAACAAAAAAGAATCATTAAAAATCGGTCTACTTTTGGCGGATATATCGCGTAATCTTTACATAGTATAAAATGAAGTCGTTTCCGCTGCCTGTGCAACGGATTTTAATGCAGTTTTCAGCAATATAGAAGTATAGAGTGATTCATGAGGAAGGTTTATATGAATATCACGCTATGACCCATGGGAGCAGGGCAGTAACATGCAGGTGAAACTGCGAGGAACAGCTATACATAAATCAAGATACCGTTGAATAGAGATTCTGCTTCTTTTCTAAAGTAGGTTAACAAATGTTTACTTGCCAGAGGTAAAGGTTTAATAAAGGCACAGGTTTGCATCCCAATGGGAATGTTACCTCGCGAAGGCATAAACCACGCGGGACCGCCTAGCTGTGAATCATTAATGGTTTTGGCTGTACCCGTGTTTATTATTTTAGTGTTTAGACCAGTGTTTCCCAACCTTTTTTAGGCCATGCCCCACCTTAACATTATTTTGTTACATTTGTCACCGATATCTAGCATTGCGTTTAAATAACCCAAAGCGAAAGGGTTAAAGTCGTGTCGAGTCCATTTTTAAATTGACCCCCTTAACTATCAAATTGCCCCCTTGTGGGGCGTGGGCCCCACGTTGGGAAACACTGGTTTAGACAGTATGCAAATACTGTAGCACTAATACAAGTTAGAAATACGTGTACAGTTTTCGAATTCGTAAAAAAATACTATTGATCAAATGCCAAACTAGTAATTTGTATTGTAAAAAAGCAATGAACAATGAATGTTCGAAAACAAATATCGTTCGTGAAAACAATGTGGTAGGTCCCTCTTATGCTAGAGGCCGTCTGGGTTGGTACCATCGCTTTGTCTATTTCTGCCGCCAAGCAACTATGTGTAAGAATTGCTGTGTTTCGGTTTGAAGGACATTGAAGCCAATGAAATTACTGGGCATTGTGAGACTTAACATCTTATGTCTCGGGGTGACGAGCGCAGTGCAGTGCCATGCAGTGCTTTATAATTCAAAATTCTGTGTGGTGTTGCTTCTGTTTATGGACAGGCGTGGCGTGTATATTCGGATTGCATTGTACTTAACATCGGACAGAGTGTGGTATTTTTTTTTTATTTGATTGAATGACGAGTCGAACAAGGCGCTCGCCTGATGGTAAGCGCCACGCCTGCCCGTAAACAGAAGCGACACCACACAGAACTTTGAATTACAAAGCGCTGCATGGCACTGAACTGTAATTTTGCCGTGCAAGGATATAAAAAGACAAGGTGGAATTCCGGTGCGATTCGACGTTTCTGCCATACCTATTATTAGAACCAAAACAAGCTGGCATGACCGACTAACAGCTCCGTATGATAATATAGTTTTTGACCCATTTTTCAACCTCGGTACTTTACATTCGGCGTATCCAGATGTAAATGTCCTTTGTACTTGAGGTTAATTACCTTGTTCAATATGATGTCTCCCGTTTTTTTTTTTTTATTAGCGTGACGATTATTGGAGTTGGTCGCCAGTCTGATGGTAAGTTCTGTGCCTGCCCATAAACAGAAGAAACAAACGTAATTTTGAATTACAAAGCACTGCCTGGCATCTGGAATTGGACTGCGCTCGTCCCCCCGAGACGTAATATGTTAAGTTTACAAGGTGGTAGGTCCCTCGTATGCGAGAGGCCGTGTGGGTTGGTACCACCGCTTTGTCTATTTCTGCCACCAAGCAACAGTGTGTTAGCAATGTCGTGTTTCGGTTTGAAGGACATTGAACCAGTGACATTACTGGGCATATGAGACTTAACATCTCATGTCTCGGGGTGAAGAGCGCAGTTCAGTGCCTTGCAGTGTTTTGTAATTCAAAGTTCTGTGTGGTGTTGCTTCTGTTTATGGGCAGGCATGGCGCTTATCATCAGGCGAGTGCCTAGCTCGTCTCGTCAATGAATCAAATAAAAAAAAATAAGTTTCATAATGACCAGTAATTTTATTGGCTTCAATTTCATTTAAACTGAAACACAACGGTCCATACACACTGCTGTTTGACGGCGTGGATATAGGGGGAAGAGAACAGTTTATAATTACAAATCCAATCTGTATATCTAATAAATTTCATTCGTAGATTACAGTTTAGCATTCCCAGTGACTCGCCGAGGGTCACTGGTTGGCGTCAATAAAATTCGTGCCACTGTCGATCATGGCTTACAGGAGTTATAGTGGCGAATGTGGGGATGCTAAACTCTCGGTGCCTTTTGTTCCCAGTGATTATTCACGCAAATTTCGTTTATAGCTAATTAATGGTTTATTACTGACGTGAAGTGCACGGCTACACCAATTATATTAATCGATTATATATTTTTTTATTATGTTCTATCACAAAGAGCTACGGAACGTAGTAGCGTTTTACGCAAATGTTTGTTTGGCTAAACATTTGTTTCAGCGTATGTGTAGAATAGCGTTCAATGTATTTTAATAGATATTTAGATCATGTAAATAAACATTTAGCCTTGATAACTGAGTATGATAATATATGACCATAATTATAATGATTTTAATTTATCTTAATTTTATACGAATCTTGGTATCTTTGTAATAATAGCTTCTTATTATGTGTACATCGTTCGCAAGTTATACACCACGTTATATAAACGACGTATGTTTTGTACAAAGAAAACTCGAACACTGAACAAAGACCTGAAAATATTGCGCCCAAAACGAGTATTTTTTCGCAACGGGAACATTGACTTTTTGCGAGTGGCGCGCGCGCATGGCCTCTATATTTAGATTAGAAAGCGTTTCCCACACAAAGGAGCGGAAAACTCTTGAAACATTTCATTGGCACATGTCCAGTAAGTTCTTTGTTTTCAAAACTTATGATTTATCACAATTAATGCGAGTCGCATGCGCAAGCTGCATTCGGTGACTAGACGCGTACCTCGGCTCACATTTTTGATACTTTGAATCATGTATAGAGGTATTTATTCGACGTCACGTGGTCATGATTCTGCACAAATCGATGGTCATACACACGTTCATTCGTTTAAACTTGTGACAATGATTCAGGGTTATGTTATTTCGATTACGGATAAGTTATTTTCGCGTCGTCAGAAACAGTTGATTAAACATATTTTTTGTTGCTTATGTCCAATTAATTAGGTTCGGAGCTCGTTTTTAATTCTTATCGTAAAATTCAAAATTTGTTTATATCTCGCCCTGCCCAATTTAAGTTTCATTGCATAAAAGTCAGTGTAGACAATTTTTTCTTATACTGCCTAGGTGCGACGGCGTTATGGTGTGCCGCCGGGGCTGGTCACCTCGGTATTGTGAAACGGTTGGTCAGGGCTGGTGCCAACGTGAACCATGCCACGAAGACCCTCAGCACTCCGCTCCGAGCTGCCTGCTTCGACGGCCGACTCGACATAGTCAAGTACCTGGTGAGACATGGAGCGGACATCCACAAGACGAACAAATATAACAACACATGTTTGATGATCGCTTCGTACAAGGGGCATTTGGATGTGGTGAGTTGGTTTTCGTTATCTTGTATTGATGGTGATGATTGCGTGATGAAAGCTGTGTATATCTATTTTTTATAACATAGGCCGGCAAACTAGTAAGTGTGTCACCTGATGATGATAAGTGATCTCCTCCGCCCATGTACGCCAACAATACCAGAAGAATCATGGGCGTGTTGCCGATCTTAAAGGAAAGGAATAATTGGGGATTGGGAAGGGGGGTTTTGGGCCTCCCGATATCTCACTAACTGTACGAAACGCAGCAGCAAGCCGCTAATTTATGTCAGTTTTCTGTGAGGCAGTGGTAACGACCCGGTTGAGCCGTCCCATTCATGCTGTAGACAAAACTATCTACACTGTAGACTCTACAGTGTGGCTCTACCACTCTAAAATTAATTGACAATACGAATATTTCCATGCGAGACGATCATGATTAACATCAACGGAAGCCCAAATCCCCTCCCCTTCCCAATCCCTAATGCCAATCAGGCATTCAATCAGGATGGTAAGCCATCAGGTGACTCACTTGCTCGTTTGCCGGCCTATGCTATAAAAAAAAATAATGTTTACACTACATATTAATTTCGTTTAACTAATTTGCTTTGAAATAAATATAATTATATGTCATGTAAGCCGGCCATAGACACTAAAAGTCTTAATGACTTTCATAAGCCTCAACTCGTAATTGTCACACCGTTCGATAGTGTGACCGGCTGCTTTTGAAATGTGAATCACCATCATCAGTTGCTGTGACAGTTTTTAATTTAGATGTGTGTAATAATCAGCTAAATCCACGCGCATGCGATTTATTCATCTTTCTATATAAATCGTTGATGTGTCTATTTGTCATGGTGTTACTTTTGAACGCCTTTTTTTATTTGTCCGGCAAACGAGCAAGTGGGTCACCTGATGGTAGGTGATCTCCACCGCCCGGGTACGCTCACAATACTAGGAGAATCATGGGCGTGTTGCCGGCTTAAAGGAAAGGGATAGCTAGGGATTGGGAAGGGGAAGGGAATTTGGAACTCCGGATAACTCACTCACCGTGTGCAATAGTTATTGATATTTTATTGATGATATGAGTAGAAGGATTATCATTAAGATAGTATCTTAAAAAGCACCCCACGCTTTTTTTTTACAATAAAATATCTTTTTCTTCAAATTTACTTTCAATTTTTTATTTAGTCTTTCTATAAAAGCATGTTTTTTAGTTTTTTAAGCTATCATTAACTTTAGGCACAATTGCATATCATGTGCATGCAGGCTACATACGTTCAGGTACAAATGTACTGATTAACTGTGCAATGCAGGTGATGTATGTTTGATGTTTTGATGGTGAATGAAACAATGAATCACCCTGTATTGTTTTTTCGTTTCAGGTGCAATTCCTGCTAGACAGCGGCGCGCGCGTCGACGAGCGCGCTTTGTGCGGCGCCACCGCGTTGCACTTCGCGGCGGAGTGCGGGCACGCGGCCGTGGTCTGCGCATTACTAGACCACAACGCGAAGATACTTACCAACGAGAATGGTCAGTTATAGGGGATATTTGAGGCTGCTAGAACCAGAGTGGCCTAGTGTGAGTGGTAGAGCCACGCTGTAGGCAGTTTTGTCTACAGCATGAATGGGCTGGCTCGACCGGGTCGTTACCACTGTCTCACAGAAAACCGACGTAAAGTAGCGACTTGCTGCTGCGTTTCGTACGGTGAGTGAGATAACCGGAAGCCTAAATCCCCTCCCCTTCCCAATCTCTAATTTCTTTCTTCTTTCTTTCTTTTCTAAAGTCGGCAACGCGCCTACGATTCTTCTGGTGGTGGGCGTCCATGGGTGGTGAAGATAATTTACCATCAGGTGACCTACTTGCTCGTTTGCCGGCCTATGCTAACAAAGCGGCCTGTTGTGTAGGCCAGCGTGGTGGCCAAAGGCCTAACCCCTCTCATTCTGTAGAGGCCCTTGCTCACCAGTGGGACGTGTATAATACAGGGCTGGTTTTGGTGTTTGCTGGTGGTAAGATATTCATATCCGCCTAGATAGTGAGCACCGTACACATGGTGATGCCTAAACCTGTCATAGTGATCCACACACCTTGTGTGGATCGCGTTCCAGGATCAGCCGGATATCCGGTTCTCCCAAATCCGGTTCTCGAAAAAAATCGACCCGGTGATCGAACCCGAGTTCTCACCACAGCAGTCGTATCGCGTACATAATACAACTGTGCCATCGAGGCAGTCCTATAACATTTCTACCATCATCATACTTCATACGTGTGTAATAATTTCAGGTATGACGCCATTGCAGTGCGCGGCGGAGCGTGCGCGCGCGTCCGTCGTGGAGATACTAGCCGCGCGTCCCGACGTCACTCGTGCGCAGGCCATAGAAGCGTTCGAGCTACTCGGCGCCTCGTTCGCCAACGACAAGGAGTATTACTGCTTGAGGGTAAATTATTTTTGAAGTTATACTTCTTTAGGCGCGTTATGAAAAAATGATGAGAGTGAAATTTTAAGATGCGCGCGCACCTGTGACACAAAAAATTAACAGTATGAAGTTAGGCGCGTTAAGAAAAAATGATGAGAGTGAAAGTAGCCGTAATTAATAAACAAATGACGATTTAGACAAAGAAAAACTCTTTAGGTTTTTTCTTATTCGGAACATGTTGCCGTAAAAAGTACCAGGCTCGCATAAACGCGAAGAGAGTAGAATGTACTTCTATCATGTCGAGTGGATATGTTGATATAAATTAAAATACTTTTATTGAATATAATTAACACTAAATATTATTAAATTATTAATGTTACGATATTTCATCGTTGTTGTGAAGACTTGAGAATAAATTACACTTGTCTTTGGCGAAATGCATAACAATGCGAAGCTTAAGAGTGTTGTTACAAAGACTTGGCTGTATGAGCTACAATACCTTTGCCTATTAAAAACCCGAATTTGAACCAAAAATTATAATACCGAGGACTATGACGGAAGTGAATACTTTTTAAATTGTTTTCGAAATTAATAAGTGTCCGTTCTATTGAAACTATGAATCAACACGCATGAAACATTTACTATAATAATAATTATAATGTACATTATAAATAATAATTATTATTATAGTAAATGTTTCATGCGTGTTGATTCATAGGCCATTTTTGACAATGTCCTTTATAATTTATATATGTGCTAATAAATTATATTCAGTAGTGATTTAAATTGAATATTTTGATTGATATTACTTACTATTTGTGAATATTAGTGAAAAAAATTGTGCTTATATACTTTTTCAAGTGCTCCAATATAATTGAGGTTAACTATCCGTATGTATTATTTATTGATATAAATTAAAATACTTTTATTTAATATAATTAACACTAAATATTATTAAATTATTAATGTTAAATACTTATTATTGGTTATTTAATATTCACAAAATAAAGAAATAAATTTAAAAAACATTTAATAAAAAGTTTGTGATAAAAATTAAAATTGAACATCAAATAATAATATTAATTTTTAATATTTGCTATTAAATTGAATAAATAACAAAGAAGTATAACTTCTCACGCGCGTACATAAGTACACGCACCCATTTTTTTTTTTTTTATATAACATTGGCCGGCAAACGAGCAAGTGGGTCACCTGATGGTAAGTAATCTCCACCGCCCATGTACGCCCACAATACTAGAAGAATCATGGACGCGTTGCCGACCTTAAAGGAAAGGGATAATTAAGGATTGGGAAGGGGAGGGGGATTTAGACCTCCGTATATCTCACTCACCGTACGAAACGCAGCAGCAAGCCGCTACTTTACGTCGGTTTTCTGTGAGACAGTACACATTATCATTATTCAAGTAGCAGCGCACTTAGGATGTAAATTGTGAATTCGTGTTCAAACTCCCGGTCGGGTAATTACTGATGATTAAAAATACGATACCACAAAAAAAAATTCTCGAAATCTAGACAAATACAATATCTTCATTCATATAATAATTCTAATCGTATTTTTCTTAATGACGTAAATTTACCTAAATAAAAAATACCTGATGTTCGGGGTCCCCGCGAGTAATCAGTGCGTGCGTTTTATATCTACTAAGTACTGAATATTGCCTAGGATGTGCGTGCTCATTGACCCCGAGTGTAGTACGCTATACATTGCGCGTTTGACAAGTAAACAGCAAAGGAATAGAGATTCCCGTTTATGTTATGGTAATGTGTTATTACCGTTTCGGTTTCCCTTACATATAGTATTTGGATTACACACGTCATCATCTGGTGAATAACTATAGCCCAGTTGAAGCCGGTGATACTGAGATTGTCGGGGCAAGCAATGTTGCCAGTTGACATTATATCTGGAATGCACTGTATCTACCTGACGACACAGTGTAAATTTTTTTTGTTTTTTTTTTATCCTGGCTCGGCAAAGTGACCACGCTACACCTGATGGTAAGTGTAGCGCAATCCAAGAATAGTGTCGACCAACGATAAACAATGTGTCCATCGTCATCAAGATCATGCCGGCCTGCCAAAGGGCCAAGGGGGAGTGGAAGGAAAAAGGGATGAGAAAAGGGTTATGATCAGGAGGCAAGACCTCTGGGGAGAACCGGATATACACTGGCTGACCCTGGAACGCGACCCACACGAGGTGGGCTACATTGTCGTGGCAGGATAAAAAAATACTATAGTTTACACCGTTCGTCGACAGATGGCGTATCAGTATCTACACAGAGCGATGGCCATGCGCTACGACACGCGGTACGGACTGTTGCTCAAGAAACCAGCCGAGCCAATACCGGCGTACGATAACTGGAGGGAAACCACCACGTTAGAGGTATGTTCATTTTTTTTTAGGTTTTTACCATGGTTACGTCATTGTACCTAGCTTGTGATAAATTATAAGAAATAGTCAAAGTTATCATTTACGATTTAAGGTTGGACTTTAACCTCGAATAATTTCTAAACGAGTCAACTTAGCGAAAAATCATTTTTGTAGATCGTTACATTTCCTACAAGAATATGTTTTGACTTTTACGAGACATTCATTCGTTGAAGTGCATTAAAAATTCAAACAAAAACAAACCCCTATGTTATTTAAATGGGTAATAAAAAGTAGGATGAGTCACTTCTTAACATAAATATTAAGTGTTCAAAATTTACTAGAATTTTTGAAGTTATACTTCTTTAGGCGCGTTATGAAAAAATGATGAGAGTGAAATTTTAAGATGCGCGCGCACCTGTGACACAAAAAATTAACAGAAAAAATTAACAGTATGAAGTTAGGCGCGTGAGAGCAGTATGAAGTTTTTTTTTTTTTTTTGAAGTTATACTTCTTTAGGCGCGTTATGAAAAAATGATGAGAGTGAAATTTTAAGATGCGCGCGCACCTGTGACACAAAAAATTAACAGAAAAAATTAACAGTATGAAGTTAGGCGCGTGAGAGCAGTATGAAGTTTTTTTTTTTTTTTTTTTTTTTTTTTAATGGCATCTGTTATACATTATGCCAGCAGTATGAAGTTAGGCGCGTTATGAAAAAATGATGAGTGAAATAAAAAAATAAATAAATAAATATAAATAAATAAATATAAATATATATATATATATATAATTATATATAGATGCGGTTTTTATTTTATAATTTGGAACATGGTGCCGTAAAAAAAGTACCAGGTTCGCATAAACGCGAAGAGAGTAGAATGTCCATTTTTCATGGCGAGTAGCCGTAATTAATAAACAAATGACGATTTGGACAAAGAAAAACTCTTTAGGTTTTTTTCTTATTCGGAACAAGTACCAGGCTCGCATAAACGTGAAGAGAGTAGAATGTACTTCTATCATGTGGAGTGGATATGTTGATATAAATTAAAATACTTTTATTTAATATAATTAACACTAAATATTATTAAATTATTAATGTTAAATACTTATTATTGGTTATTTAATGATTCCAAAGAAGTATAACTTCTCACGCGCGTACATAAGTACACGCACCCATTTTTTTTTTTTTTTTTTTAATGGCATCTGTTATACATTATGCCAGCAGTATGAAGTTAGGCGCGTTATGAAAAAATGATGAGTGAAATAAAAAAATAAATAAATAAATATAAATATATTTATATATATATAATTATATATAGATGCGGTTTTTATTTTATAATTTGGAACATGGTGCCGTAAAAAAAGTACCAGGTTCGCATAAACGCGAAGAGAGTAGAATGTCCATTTTTCATGGCGAGTAGCCGTAATTAATAAACAAATGACGATTTGGACAAAGAAAAACTCTTTAGGTTTTTTTCTTATTCGGAACAAGTACCAGGCTCGCATAAACGTGAAGAGAGTAGAATGTACTTCTATCATGTGGAGTGGATATGTTGATATAAATTAAAATACTTTTATTTAATATAATTAACACTAAATATTATTAAATTATTAATGTTAAATACTTATTATTGGTTATTTAATGATTCCAAAGAAGTATAACTTCTCACGCGCGTACATAAGTACACGCACCCATTTTTTTTTTCGTCATCTTAGACGATATTTTCATGGTAACTAAGGAAAAAAAATTAAAAGTTTTTTTGCTCACCCTAATGTACATAGTGTATTTCATATGCTCATAGTCTGAGGCCTTACTCGGCCTAGACGGCCGGGTTGTGGGCAAAATAAATATATATATTTTTTGTCTAATACTAAGTTTCCGAATGAAATTTAAAAAAAGAACCAAAACGATTATTTAAAAAAATTAATTTCAATAAAATGACATAGTAGTTATGGTGCTGCCACACCGGTGTTATAAAATGTTTACAAACAATTTCTAGCATTAAACATTTACTAACATTATCTAACATTGTGATAAAATGTATCAAAATGTTTGTTAACAAATGTTTAATAATGTTTGTAAACATTTTATAACAGCGGTGTGGCAGCACCATTACAAAGGCAGGCAGGTTTGTTGGTGCAATAATCTTGTAGCTTCACGATCATGTATGTAAGTGAGGTGTAAGATGTATGATGTAAGGTGTAAGGTTGTGGTGTCAGGAGGTGGAGCGTCTCGGCGGTAACGCGCACGCGCTGCACATGGAGGGTCTGTGCGTGCGCGAGCGCGTGCTGGGCGGCGCGTGCCCCGACCTGCCGCACCCCATCGTGTTCCGCGGCGCCGTGTTCGCGGACGAGGCGCGCTTCGACCGCTGCCTCGCCTTGTGGAGGCACGCGCTGCACCTCAGGCATCAGAACGAGGTCATACAATACCGTTGGATTGGATTCGATGCGAATACGCAATCATATTTGGATGCAAATATGCAATAACATATCAACCCACATCGAGTAATAATTGAGATGTTGATTTTATTTTGCTAAATTTATTAGATTTAAATAGGTTAAATTCCGTATTTTATAAAAAATATATAAATTGAACATTTCCCACGTACAATTATGCAAAATAAAACTTTAAATTCTTGATTTACGTCAATGAATTTAGCGAAATAAAATTGACATATACATTTTTACTCAATGTGGGTTAACATGTTATTGCATATTTGCATCCATTTGAGGCTGCTAAAACCAGAGTGGCCTTTACTTTGATAAATTCATTCTTATATCAGTTAATTCAAAGCTCAACTTTGCATAGTCGTACATTAGGAACGTTTAATTTATGATTTAAACTAAAAATGAGGAATGAAACCTATAACCTAACCTACTTAAATTGCAATTATTTTAGCAAAATGAAATTATAATATTTCAATTTTAACTTGATGTGAGTTGAAATGTCATTGCATATTTGCATCCATTTGAACACACATCAACTAACTATTGAGATATTCATTTTCTTCAGTACCTTAAATCAATAATTTAAAGTTATATTTTGCATAATCGTACATAAGGAATGTTTTATTTATAATTTTTAAAAAATACGAAATTTAATCTACTTTAATTAATTTAGCAAAACAAAATCGATATCTCAATTTTTACTTCTTGTTGGTTGAAATATTATTACGTATTTGTCTCCAATTGCAAATGAGCTATACTTAGTATCAGGTGAAATGCAGCAATTTTGCCTAGACAGAATAAAAAAAAACTCTTTTTAAGTTAAAACCGGCAAACGAGCAAATGCGTCACTTAATATTAAGTAATTGCTACCTCCCATGGGCATACATAAATACCAATTAACTCTTAAATTTATTGCCTATCGTTAAAAGAAACGGGGCTTGGGAAGGAAATGAGAATTTGGGCTCCTGAAAATCTCACTCACCGCACGAAATAGCGAGCTACCATTTACACGTCAGTTTTCTGTGAGACAGTGATACTACCCTGGTCCATACAGCCCTTTCACGCTGTAGACAAACTGTCTACAGAGTGATCTGCAACTTACCAAAGCTTGTTATCTTCCTTAAATGACAAGAATGGCTGATTCGCATTCCCAAACACTCACCGAACTTCATTACTCTGTGTGCCAACGTCGATCCAGGCTTACAGGGGTTACAGTGGCGGGTGTGTGGGCGGAATAGTCTCTTATCACCTCTGAACTGTCCTTGTGTAAAAAAATATTTAAAAAGAATGTTTAATATTACAGGTTTCCGTAGTAAAAGATCTTCTCCGATTTGCTCAAGTTTTCTCACAGATGATACACATTGGAATCGAACTACCTCTTAATCAAGTAGGTATTTGATATAATTCTAGTATATGTAAGACACGTCCGGTAAAGAATTATTATTATTATTTTTATTTGACAGCCTCCATAAAACGTCGCGGTACCTCGATATAATCCGTTTAAATTAGTTTTATTTCAATGAGAAAATTATATCTCAGATTTTTGTGTTTATCATAAAAAGTCGATATATTTTTATCGATCACTTAAATATCGATTTAGTCAAGCTTTAATGTCGATATCGATTTATAGGTATGCTACGTCTTAGAAGCTTGCGCGGAAGAACTACGGCGGGGCTTGAAAAGAATGGAAAAACCTCAGATAATACACGACCCGGACACATTAGTGGTACGTTCACATCACATCATTAATTCATGCCCCTTTTCATTATTGGTAAAAGAGAGTTTTGTATTTAGAACTAATTTTAGTTTTTAGCGTTATACCGTTATTAGCTTTTACATTATTTAAAAACAATCTACATTAGAAAATACTAAAATCTTTATAATTTAAATATCTTTTTAAAAACTGTATTGTGTGTAGGCCATGGACCTAAGACTTATAGAGACACGAAAACATCTTTAATATTAATATTATATTCTGTCTTTATATTTCTTCTAAACCAAGTGTACGATAATGTCTGTAATTAATTGTCAGTAACTGTCAGTAATTGATTACTGGTCATTTGTCAATCATCACTCGTCATTCGTTATTGGTCACTCGTCATTCGTTACTAGTCACTAGTCATTGGTCATACGTCATACGTCAGTAATCTTTGGTCATACGCCACTGGTCACGTCACTTCATGGTCGCGCGTCTCTAGTTACTGATCACTTATAACTCATCATTGATCATTCGTCCGTAGTCACTGACCACTTGTAACTCATCATTGATCATTTGTCCATAGTCACTGATCACATGTAACTCATCATTAGTCATTTGTCTATAGTCATTGATCACACGTAACTCACCATTGATCATGTGTCCGTAATCATTGATCACATGTAACTCATCATTGGTCGTTCGTCCGTAGTCACTGATCACCCGTCATTGGTCACGCGTGAGTAGTCACGGTCACTCGTCATCATGTGACTAACCGCGTGCGTGACGTATGGTTTGTGTCCGATGGTTAGAGTGTGGCCAGCACGGTGGTGTTGCAGGAGGAGTATGAGAGCAACGTACGCACCGCGCTGTATCTGGTAGCGGTCGCAGCAAGACTGTTGGACAACGCGACTAATAGCGAGGTAAGGCGACATCAGGCCGGCATAATTCTGACGACCGTCGAGGGACTCGGTGTTTCGTGACGGTCGACATTAATATCAAGTCCAATATAGTCACTGTGCCGTGCAGAATAAAAAAAAACATGATTTAAGCCGATCCAAAAAAAAACCTCAAAATTGGTCCTAATTCGGTGGAAATATCGCGTAACTTTCATAAAAACATATAGACGAATTGACAACCTCCTATTTTTTTGAAGTCGATGGAGAATTTATGTACACAATTTAACTTTAATTTTATATAATGCGATATCTCCCCCTAATGTGCATCGATTTTGATGTTTATTGTTGTGTTCTATAGGGATTCTTTCGAGTGCCTCCCTTACAAATTTACTCCCGTGTTCATAAACTTTACTGTGAGGTCTCATAGTGAGCACAAACGCAGTGGCGATTTCTATAGACGTCATTGGGGAGTTTTTTGCGCTTAATAAAAGCAGACCAATCATGTACACAGAATTCGCTACTTAACAAAACTACACATTCAGTGACAGATAGTGGGTGTTTGTATACCGCATCTTGTCAAAATCTAGACATCCTAAAATTGAAGAGGAAATGTGTGAGCGAGAATAACTCTTTATCATTTAGGGTTGTCCAAAGATGAAAGTCGAGTATCATCATGTTACTAATGGGATAAAAAATAAAATGCTTTATTTATGTCCCAGCAATGCAATTGGGTTTGGTACTACGGTGGGGTGACATACTTACATCACACACTATACGTTGCTACGAGGGGTTAAATACTTACATCGTATACTATAGGTTGCTTAAATTTGACCACATCTTGCTATGACACGCTGTGAATAATTTATTTTTTTGTGTTGTAGCAAGACACGGCCTGTTCAATCCGAAGGGCTGCAAAATCGTTGTGAATAATTAATTTATTTTGTATTGTAGCAAGACACGGCCTGTTCAATCCGAAGGGCGGTGTTTCTGGTTCGTAACGTGCGTCTGCGCACAGGACAGACGTTGTTGCACATGGCCGCTGATAGGAGGACGCCGGTCGACGACTTTCATACCAGCGATGTGTGTCAGTGAGTACAGTTTTAATACGTTTTTATTAGCTTCAGACGTATGTTAGTGTGTGAAGGAAACATTGAACATGATTTTGACCTCCTTCAAAATGTCCGATTAAATCGAAATTTGGCATAATTATCAAGGACCGATGAAAGAAAGAAAGAAAGAAACAATTTATTTGGTTTTTCGATATTGGTACATTTTAAGAGAAATTTACAAAAGGAATGAAAAACCAAAATGGACTCGCCTCACCTTCGTGCTGTAGCGTATAAGCTACAGTTCAATTATGACCGTTCAATATTTAAAAAAAATCTTGAAAATGAAAAATAAATATTAGATAAAAAAAGTTTTTATAGAAAAACCATCTAAAAAATAGAAAATAAATTTAAATATCATTGGAGATTTTTTTTTATTGTGTATTGTGTGGGGTGCATGGTGTCAATAGTTATAAATATTTTATTGACAGATATCAATGAATCATAGAAGGAAATGACGTGTAAAAGTGCACTTGACGGCCTAATGACATAATAGAGTATTTGAATGAATACTGTTTGTCGTTGGTCGACACTATTCCCGGATTGCGCTACACTTACCATCAGGTGTAGCGCAGTCACTTTGCCGAGCTATTTATATAAAAATATCTTGTTGTATGTATGTAGGTTCCCGTGTGCTCGTACCGCCCGCCTGCTGAGTCAGTGCGGCGCTAGTGTGGACGCGCACGACGCGCATAGGCGCAGTCCGCTGCACGTCGCGCTGCTCGCGTACCAACTCGCTACAGGTCACTATATACCGCACTATATACAACATGAACCAAACACTATACATCATACACTATACACCGAATACTATATACAAAACAATGTACACCAAGCACTGTAAACCATACACTAAACACTGTAAACCATACACCAAACACTGTAAACCATACACCAAACACTGTAAACCACAGGGTTCGAAAATATCCGATATTTATTATAAATATCAAAATATCGGATATTTATGATATATATCCGATATATATCAAGTTTGATATATATCCATTTTGTATGAAAGTCGTATTATTATTTTATTGTATTATTTATGAATACTGTTTATACAGGGTGTCCAGTAATTAATGGATAACCTTGAAATGTCTTATAGCAGAACGATTGGCCGTTCAGAGAAAAATACGAAAAAAAATATAACATAAGTAGTACCTGAGGTACGTATTTTTTTTTAAAAAGTCGTAATTTTTTTGGTTTATTTTACTTTCTTGGACACTACGACCAGAAATGAAGGAAATCCATCGGTTTTTTTGTTGTTTTATTATTATACACTAACTATACTAATAGATAGATAGTCAATAGTATGACAAGCTATTACACTTTTTAAAAAAAATAAACATTCAAAACCATTTCTTTAGAAAAATTTGCAAAATTTTATTTTTAAACAAAGTTTAAACCTCTGGGGTATAAAAAAAATGTATGAATACATGAGTGACCAAAATTTTTTAAATAATGTCGGTTTTAAGTAGATTTTATAATGGTATAATTCATTATTGTATCTACTGTAAATAGCGATTTATTGCTATTAATGTAAGAAAGGAGCTAATTTCACCAAATAACAAAAACAATATAATATGAGATACTTTTTAAAATAAAATTGTACTTGTCTAATGAGGTTTATTAAAACTAAGATTTGATGTTGATAAAAGATAAAAATGGCTTATTTAAACAAATTGAAACCAAATTATCAGAAATAAATTAACTTAAATTTAATACTCATAATGTTTAAAATGGTTACTTCATAAGCGTAAAATGTGTCATATGATCTCCATATTTGCTTCCTGCGCGCGCGCCATCCCCCCATTTTTTGTGTTATGTTAGACAAGAAGGGTCTGAGTTGGCTATGTGCGAGTGAAAGGAACTTAAAGTAAAAAAATCCAACTTTGTCAACCAACCAATCCAACCCTGTATTTAAATATTCCCGAACAGACACAGCATAATGCGCAGGGCAGCCGTAATTTTGCAACCAATGCGATTCCCTCAGCTCCTCGGATACTCCTTCTCTAATAAAGTCGGCAGATCATTTTTAAGAAATTCCAAATTACTTTGCCCAGTTAGAGTCCCGGTAATTAAAATGGGCCAATTATTTGTCCATTGGATTGGATGGACAGGGTTGGATTTTTTTACTTTAAGTTCCTTTCACTCGCACATAGCCAACTCAGACCCTTCTTGTCTAACATAACACAAAAAATGGGGGGATGGCGCGCGCGCAGGAAGCAAATATGGAGATCATATGACACATTTTACGCTTATGAAGTAACCATTTTAAACATTATGAGTATTAAATTTAAGTTAATTTATTTCTGATAATTTGGTTTCAATTTGTTTAAATAAGCCATTTTTATTTTTTATCAACATCAAATCTTAGTTTTAATAAACCTCATTAGACAAGTACAATTTTATTTTAAAAAGTATCTCATATTATATTGTTTTTGTTATTTGGTCAAATTAGCTCCTTTCTTACATTAATAGCAATAAATCGCTATTTACAGTAGATACAATAATGAATTATACCATTATAAAATCTACTTAAAACCGACATTATTTAAAAAAATTTGGTCACTCATGTATTCATACATTTTTTTTATACCCAAGAGGTTTAAACTTTGTTTAAAAATAAAATTTTGCAAATTTTTCTAAAGAAATGGTTTTGAATGTTTATTTTTTTTAAAAAGTGTAATAGCTTGTCATACTATTGACTATCTATCTATTAGTATAGTTAGTGTATAATAATAAAACAACAAAAAACCGATGGATTTCCTTCATTTCTGGTCGTAGTGTCCAAGAAAGTAAAATAAACCAAAAAAATTACGACTTTTTAAAAAAAAATACGTACCTCAGGTACTACTTATGTTATATTTTTTTTCGTATTTTTCTCTGAACGGCCAATCGTTCTGCTATAAGACATTTCAAGGTTATCCATTAATTACTGGACACCCTGTATATTGCAAAATCTACTTTTAGATAAGGCATAATCAACTAAAAAACATAAAATCTTCTTTTACGGCCGAAGTGTTGCCATTAATGGATTAGAACTTACCATTAGGGAGTATGTTTTAACTCTACTCCCAAGTCATCTACATTTGGGAAGTAGAAATACAGTAACAAACGCAAAAAAATACTTAATATTAATTTATTAAACCATTTTTGTATTGCAATATATTATAAAACATTTGATAAGTATATCCATTGATATATATCGTCAAAACCAGTTTGATATATATCGGATATATATCGGATATATATCTTGATATATATCCATTGATATATATCCTCGAACCCTGGTAAACCATACACCAAACACTGTACACCATACACCAAACACTGTAAACCATACACTAAACACTGTAAACCATACACCAAACATTGTAAACCATACACCAAACACTGTAAACCATACACCAAACACTGTAAACCATACACTAAACACTGTAAACCATACACCAAACATTGTAAACCATACACCAAACAATATTCATCATACACCAAACACCATACATAAGTACTCAATTTAAATCATGGTAGTGGTAGAGCCACGCTGTAGACAGTTTTGTCTACAGCATGAATGGGCCGGCTCGACCGGGTCGCTATTACTGTCTCACAGAAAACCGACGTAAAGTAACGGCTTGCTTGCTTTGCTGCTGCGTTTCGTACGGTGAGTGAGATATTCGGATGCCCAAATCCCCTCTCTTTTCCAATCCCCTAATTATCGCTTCCCTTTAAGGTCGGCAACGATAATTTTTCTAGTATTATAAGTGTACACACTTGCTCATTTACCAGCCTATGCTATAAAAATCCCGATCACAGACGATACTAACAGAAGTAAATACACTCAAAAGTCATACACACAGTCCTGACCACAGATTAAAACACATGTCATAGGCTAATAACAAAGTGTGTTATGTTTTTTTAGACGACAGAGAGCAATGGAACGAGTCGCTGTGCGCCGTGGTGTGTGAGTTGCTCAGTAGGGGCGCGCATGTCGATGCGATGGACGTGGACGGGATCACACCGCTCGTGGCGTCCATTGGAGGTAAAATATATTATATTATTACTGTTTACTACCACGATGGCGTAGTTGTATTGCCTACGCGGTTTGATTGCTGTGTAGATGCCTCGGGTTAGATCTCCGGGTCAGGTTTTCCATCACGTAATGCTCAGTATCAGCCCGGACGATATCGCATTAGGGGACGGAAAGAAGCTCGGCGAAATGTGGGTGTACGGTTACACCTCTCCCTACTTTTTCTGGGATTACAAGCGTGAGTGCGAGTAAATGTCCATTCAAAGTTCGTTGACAGTCTCCGTGGCGCAGCGGGCGAGTATCCGATTGTGAAGCGAGAGGCCGCGGATTCGATCCCCGCACCGTTACTAGTGTTTGTGTGATCCACAAATATTTGTTTCGGGGTGTGGGTGTTGTGAGCCCGAGAGTATCTCATAGTTAGGTAGTTATAGACACAAGATTTGTGTGATCTTACTGTGGGGTCAGGATTATGTATGTGCCTATTGGGTGTATTTATTTATTATTATTAAAAAATTGGTTGTCTGTAAAGTCGGTTTACTGACGATAGTTGAACGTGACAACGTCTTAAGAAAATACTGATGGAATGGTAGCATTTTTCAAAAGAAAATTTTAATTTCATTTGTTTAATAGATTTGTATGTATATAGAGAAGGAGGTAATTGGAAATCACAATGAAATTGATCAAGTTAGATTTATTTGTACGCATAAATACAATTATGTCAATTTTTTTTTACAATTTAATAGTTTTTACAAGTATAAATGTGCGTTGAGCAATAGCAGCTGTCCACGCAGACGCATCGCTCACTCAAGTAGGAGAGAGACGGATGTCGAACGCTGCCGAACGCAAAGGCCGATTGTGCTTCTTTGTCGCTCGTTCCGCGCTCTCGCTTGCACTTCAAGCCTTACATGGAACGCCTCAGAGCGAGGTAACGCCGCATGAGTCATGTTTTTTCGTGCGTGCAGCCGGCTCTATCGAATTATAAGACGTTGTCACGTCAAAAGAGTCCACCATCCTCGTCGGTTAATAATCGTGTGTGTGTGTGTGTGTGTGTGTGCAGGTCCGGCGGAGTCGCTAGTGCGCGCGGCGCTGCGCCCCCGGCTGGCGTGCCTGGCGGCGGCGGCCCTCGCCCTGCACGGCGCGCGCTTCCGGCCCGAGCAGGTGCCGCGCGACCTGCACGCCTTCCTGCTCATGCACGGCGTGCCGCCGCTACACTAGGTATGCACACCTTTTTTGAAGTGAAACTTCTTTATCGGCGTTAGAAAAATAAAATCGTCACATTTTTCCGTTACACGGCACGCGTCACAGTTTTGACTTTGACTGGATTTTGACCACACTTTGACTGACTTTCATCGGACTTTGACCGGGTCTTGACCGGACTTTAACCGGGCTTTGACCGGACTTTGAGCGGACGTTGACCCGACTTTGACCGGATTTTGACAGGACCATGACAGGACTTTGGCGGACTTTGACAGGATTTTTACGGACTTTGACAGGACTTTGACCGGGCTTTGATCGGACTTTGAGCGGATTTTGACCGGACTTCTTCTGTCGAACGTCCCAAGACGCACACTTTTTATTTTGTATTCATGTCTATGATAATAAAAGCCTTTTGTTTAAACTTTATCTAATTTAACTTTATTTAACCAATTTCTGTAAAGTTGCATATAGATCATTTTTCGAAAAATAAGGTCATAAAGAAGTTTCACTTCCTACGTGTGTATAGTACACGCACACATTTTTTTTTTAATAACCCTGTATTATACATATCCCACTGCTGGGTACAGGCCTCCTCTACTAAACGAGAGGGCTTAGGCCTTAACCACGCTGGCTTAATGCGAATTGGCAGAAACATTAAAAAAAACTGAAAGTGGAAGGGATTTAAACACAAGCAAAATTGCATATCTACAGTTACATCTGTAAGGTTGGCAACACTGGTTACAGAGTAGTCTGATTTATTTATACTAGCAGGACAAAGTAAAATCACTGCACCTGTTGGTAAGTACAATGAAGTCCAAATACAATGTTGAACCGAATGTCGAAGTACATTGCATTCCTAACACTCATCATAATTACGCCGGCCTAGTGTTACTGGATATCCATTGAATACAATACAATTGGTGTACAATAGTCGTTATCTAGTCGGGTTCAAAAATGTATGTGTGTAGGTGCATTCCGACCAGCAAATTAAAAAATAATATTGACAGCCTCCGTGGCGCAGCGGGCGAGTAGCCGGCTGTGAAGCGAGAGGCCGCGGGTTCGATCCCCGCACCGAGACAAATGTTTGTGTGATCAACTAATATTTGTTTCGGGGTCTGGGTGTTGTGAGACCGAAAGTCTCTCGTAGTTCCTGATACCCACGACACAAGACTTGTATCTTACTGTGGGGTCAGGACTATGTATGTGACTGTTGGGTGTTATTTATTTATTTAATATTCGTATAATTTTTGTACTAGCACGCGCCACCTCCCCTCCACGCGCATCATCCTGCCGTGGCGAATCTACTCAATATGTTCAAGTTTCTATACGCCTGGGATTCGATATGAGGCTATCTGGGCTATAATGACTGTCCCTAGTGTATAAATAATGCTCGTGCGAATCGAGATTTTTTTAAGTTGCTTAACTTTACTCTGCGCGTTGGTCAAACATTTTGTCAACGTTTGTACTGCGGAAAATGTATGTTGCACCAACGCTCGGTGTAAAGGCGCCCTTATTGTAAACATTCGTATATCGATAAAAAATGTTTCGATGGATATATGTCGAGGAGGTCATTTCTGAACTTCGATTGCTTTAAGTAGGTTACGATATTCTTTAAGATTTTTCTATCCTTTATTTAAGCTGTTTACGGATTAATACTAAATTTAATATAAGCTGCGTGCTATAAAATAAGCTTAACAAAGACAGAGACCAAAAAAAATATTTAAATTGCATTCATTCACGGCCTAAAATCCATTTATGTCTCCTGTTTAACTAGTCATCGCGCAAACTCGTTCGTCTTCCAATTTTATTGATACTTTTATATCGACTTATTGATATCGATGTTTAGAGTGGACCTCTTCGGCGTTAGTTGAGTTTGAAACCGACATAAAATGGTCTTTTATAGAGAATTAAAATGATGAACACAGGGCTCCATTGTGTTCAGACGATTTTGTCCAATCGATGGCTCAAATATTTATATGTCGATAAAACGTATCTTAGGGGACGTATTGTGATAATAATATAGATTAAAAAATAATGTATAGAACTTAAGATTAAGACTAAAGAATCGCGTAGATGGGTTGCGAGCGACAACATTGGAGGGTTTCCTTATGTATATTGAATAATAAATGTAGATATTGTAAAGTAGAGGAATATGTACCTCGATTATAGCTGATATTAGTATGTATCTAAATCTCTATCTATAATTATACGGAAATACAAATTTGCAATAAATAATTCTTAGATCATTTCATAATGTAGTGGAATACAATAATAAAATATTCAATAAAGCGTAGTAAATATAGTTTTTTAAACTGTGCAATAGTTGTATAAAATGAAATATACCTTTGTATTTAGCAACCTGTTTACGCCATTCTTGATATTCGCTGTGTGCCTTTGCGAAGGCAAAAATTCAATGTATAAATAAATATTTTTTTCTATTTTAATGTATAGAGATATAACGATCTATAATATCTATAGATTACTGTGTATATATTTATTTGTAGATAACCAGTTGAATAATACGCACATGTAGAGTTACGAGATTGTAGAAATTGTGAACTTTATAATATCGAAACGCCCGTTTTTTTCGAAAAAGAAAAGAGAAATTAGGTCGAATATCGTAAGAGTTATCATAGAGGTTTATACGAAACAACAAAGTGTTATGGCCAGTTTCACCGATAGCTGATAAAGTATCTGATATATTTAACAGATATAATATCTTCCAGGTAAATCTGTCTGATTAACAAATCTTTCTTGTGTCCTAAACATGTGCGATACAGAAATTGCAATGCTACTTGGCAGATAGATTGTGGATATCAGGATTTTTATCAGCAAGTGATGGAATAGGTCCTAAATGTTATAAAGCATATATATAAAGCCCTATAATATATATAAAGCATTTTCTTGTTTATCGAAGGAGTAACAAGTCGATATTCGATATTTTTATTCTCGTTCACGCACTCCAATTAATTCATAGGGATGTGATCAATCGTAATAAACGAGTGATTAAAACTACCTTGAAACTGTAGGATGTCTAGATTTTGATAAGATCCGGTACACATCTGGTACGACACGTTTCTATAACACTAAAATAACTACGACACAGAACACATTTCGATAGTATCGTGCAAATAATAACTCGAAACGGGCGGTTCGAGTGGCCTACAACGATTTCGATATAAAGGGTGTAATGGAAATGCTCCGGATATGATACCACTAAATAAATCGCAAAATAAAACTACATATTTAATTTTTCATACCGTATCGTGTTGGAATAGATACGTACAACTGTTATTTATATAGTAAAACTAGATGACCCGGTGAACTTCGTATCACCTACATAATATATTTGTGTAAAATGTGGTCAAAACGTAATACAAATGTTTTATTTACATTAAATGCAATTAAGTGAGGTACTGCGCCATTGCACGTGAGGTAGCCCGTCACACATTTAATTGACTTCGACGACCTAAGTCAGGTCGTCTCCCACCTCCCTCCGGTTGGACAGTCCTGTCCCCGTCCCGTCCCCGTCCTGTCCCCGTCCTGTCCGCGTCCCGTCCCCGTCCTGTCCCCGTCCCGTCCCCGTCCTGTCCCCGTCTTGTCCTGTCCCTGTCCTGTCCTGTCTCACTGTCCTGTCTCACTGTCCTGTCTCTCTGTCCTGTCTCACTGTCCTGTCTCACTGTCCTGTCTCACTGTCCTGTCTCACTGTCCTGTCTCACTATCCTGTCTCACTGGCCTGTCTCACTGTCCTGTCTTACTGTCCTGTCTCACTGTCCTGTCTCACTGTCCTGTCTCACTGTCCTGTCTCACTGTCCTGTCTCACTGTCCTGTCTCACTGTCCTGTCTCACTGTCCTGTCTCACTGTCCTGTCTCACTGTCCTGTCTCACTGTCCTGTCTCACTTTCCTGTCTCACTGTCCTGTCTCACTGTCCTGTCTCACTGTCCTGTCTCACTGTCCTGTCTCTCTGTCATGTCTCTCTGTCCTGTTTCACTGTCCTGTCTCACTGTCCTGTCTCACTGTCCTGTCTCACTGTCCTGTCTCACTGTCCTGTCTCACTGTCCTGTCTCACTGTCCTGTCTCACTGTCCTGTCTCACTGTCCTGTCTCACTGTCCTGTCTCACTGTCCTGTCTCACTGTCCTGTCTCACTGTCCTGTCTCACTGTCCTGTCTCACTGTCCTGTCTCTCTGTCATGTCTCTCTGTCATGTCTCTCTTTCCTGTTTCACTGTCCTGTCTCACTGTCCTGTCTCACTGTCCTGTCTCACTGTCCTGTCTCACTGTCCTGTCTCACTGTTCTGTCTCACTTTCCTGTCTCACTGTCCTGTCTCACTGTCCTGTCCCTGTCCTATCCCTGTCCAGTCTAGACGCTATACGACCCGTCATCACGGCAAGCTTCGCAACGACAACCATCCGTTTTATACCTGCGCTTATAGTACCCAGAAACAGTTTGTACTGGAAAATGAACATTCCAAAATCAACAACTACTAATAAATTAAAAATTAATAAAAAAAACATTGTCCAGCGGACAAAATTGTGAATCTAAACCATTCTCAGATCCCCTTGAACACACACAAAAAATTTCATCAAAATCGGTCCAGTCGTTTAAGAGAAGTTCAGGAACATACACACTCACAGAAGAATTATATATATAAAGATACAATTGTTTTTTTTTAAATAGCTAATTAGCCTAGTAAAAAAATGAGCTGGCGCTCGGGGTTAACTGCCGTTAGCCATGCGCGAGCGGTCGTATAAAGATTAGCTAGTTTTAATCTGCGACTTTTTTAGTCGTATCATGTCTAATCAACAGCAGTATCACCTAGCTCGGTTTCAGAAAGCGTTTCCTACACCCAGTATTGTTACTAACAAGAAATTCTAGTCAATATGTAAAAAATGTACATTTACTCTGCAAGGATGTTTGTTGTTCCTATATATTTTAATTAATACTCCAGTCTGAAGCCTAATTCTTTGTTTAGTCTTACAATACGTATTTACCCCATGATATATGCTATTCAGCTGAATTAGATTCTATTAGTATTGTACTGTATTTTCTATAGGGTTTGTAGATGGTGTAAAAAACTGCACTGCACTTTTTATGAAAAGGACAAGGAGAATTGATATGTAGATGGATTAAAAAGATTCTCGATGATGTACGAAAGTTCATAGTGAGGTATTAGGTAAAATAATTTGTTATGCTATCTGCAAATTCGGTAAAAAAATCTGCTAAATAAGGCAGCTGGTGTTTCTGACCTCTTTCTATCAAACTTTTCTATAGATTTCTGAGCAGCAAATTATAGATAGTCTGTAGGCTCTTATTAACATTTCTGATGCATAAAAATATTAACTATGATGGGATCTAATCTCTTTCGCTTTTCAACACGTGTTCATGTCGATACTTTGATTATATGGATATTGCGCATGTCGGTATATCGATACCTATCGTCACGGGATTATCGATAAAATATTTAAATCTTACATTTAGACTGTTATAAGGAATTCTTAGATTTTGAATCTATTTTTATTTGTCAATACTCCTATGTTTTCGCTAATCGATATACCGACTTGTCGAATTATAATTGTATTAAAGTTATCGTCTAATTCTAATTGCATATCAAACAGATCCTGGTGTGATGATTGGTATCATTTACAGTACAATTTAATGTAACTAGAAAAAGAGTGTTAGTTACTTTTACTTTAAAAAATAAATAATATGAGTCACATTAGAGAGCTTAGAGAGCTAAGGCACATTTTTGGTATTAAAAAATAGGGCAGAAGGCACATTTTTGGTATTAAAAAATAGGGCAGAGTTCGTGTAGTTTAACCGTCGATCCTAGGATTTCAAATTCGATTTATAAATTATATCATAGCCGTTTTATCGATAGTTTTTAGCCAACATGATATAAATCATCACACCGAGGCATAATTCTTTAATAATTCATGCCATAGCTTCTTAATGATTAAATCGATATTAAACTATTTTTATCTAATAAATTAGAATGCAATTATTTTCGTACTTACCCGCGTACCTGCTCGACGTACAATAAACACATGATAGTGTTTATAGAGAGAGATTATAATAATGTAAATAATATGAAATTATATTTCTCGATGCCAAGTAATGCTAAGATTTGTGCACATTTTATCGATATTTAAAAAGTTACGGTCAATGGATTCGATGTATAAAAGTCTAGTGAATGTAAGTTCAGATTATATTTTGTATCGTTATTTATATGTCTCAACTTTTTTTTATTAATGGCGATTGGATGAATTATTTACAGAAATGGTATGAATTATTTTAAGTTCCAAATAAATGTTCTTTTTTTTATCCATATTTGAATTGATTTGATAAAAAAAAAATGGGTATAAGGTGCGCAGATCTTCCTGCAAAAATAAAAGTTATATTATCGAATTAAATTTAAAAAAATACAATAGCTTCCTTTATTTTCCTACATTGACTTCTCAATTGTTATAGTGACGAAGCCACGGTGGTTTTAAAGGAGTATAATGAAGTATAGATATTTAATGTCATTTGTGCATGCTATGGTTATGGCTAATGACTGTGTGCTTGTCAATATGCTAAAGACGACGACTGACGCAGCACTGACACATAAATCAAAATCACATATTTACGATCTCATGTACTCATATCAAGGCGTGCAAAAATGAGACTATTCATATTTTATTCAAATTTCAATTTAATTGCCACGTTAGTCTATGGACAGACTACAGAGGCTGAGAAATCGTGGGCATCTGGGATCGGGCGATTCCAATTGTTAATATTATTTTGTTTAGAGTTTTCGATATACAAAATTAAAGTGTTCGAAACTTGTTTATTAAAGAGAATTATTTATGTTTGTAACATTAAACCGTGTTTTATTTTATTTATTGTTTATTTTATTGTAATGTTTTATATATCCCACAAGTATTTGCTACACCGTGACTTCGTCGATATAATGTTTGGGAACGCGTATATGCAATACATAGCGATATTTTTGTGAAAACAGTTGGAAAAATAAATGATTACGTTACGATGTTTTGTTTTATTTGTTACCTTCTCGTGTTTTTTTATAGCAAAGATCAGCAAACGAGCAAGTAGGTCACCTGATGGTAAGTGATCGCTTCCCATAAACATTTATACTACCTGAGGAATTGAACGAACGATGAACGGCTTGTGACCTTAAAGAAAAAGGATAATTTAAGGAAGGGGAACGGGTTATGGGCCTCCGGATATCTCACACGCCGTACAAATCGCAACAGTAAGTTGCTACTTCACTGCTTACTTCAATGGTAACAACCAGTCGAACTGACTCATTCATTTTATAGTCAAACCGTCAACAGCGCGGCTCTACCCCTTGAGAAACACCACACCGCCATTGCTATAAAAAAAAATGGGTGCGTGTACTTATGTACGCGCGTGAGAAGTTATACTTCTTTGGCATCATTAAAAAATAGTTTTTAATTGCATGCAAATAATTGATTACAATAATAATAAGTATTTAACATTATTTAATAATATTTAGTGTTAATTATATTAAATAAAAGTATTTTAATTTATATCAATAAATAATACATACGGATAGTTAACCTCAATTATATTGGAGCACTTGAAAAAGTATATAAGCACAATTTTTTTCACTAATATTCACAAATAGTAAGTAATATCAATCAAAATATTCAATTTAAATCACTACTGAATATAATTTATTAGCACATATATAAATTATAAAGGACATTGTCAAAAATGGCCTATGAATCAACACGCATGAAACATTTACTATAATAATAATTATTATTTATAATGTACATTATAATTATTATTATAGTAAATGTTTCATGCGTGTTGATTCATAGTTTCAATAGAACGGACACTTATTAATTTCGAAAACAATTTAAAAAGTATTCACTTCCGTCATAGTCCTCGGTATTATAATTTTTGGTTCAAATTCGGGTTTTTAATAGGCAAAGGTATTGTAGCTCATACAGCCAAGTCTTTGTAACAACACTCTTAAGCTTCGCATTGTTATGCATTTCGCCAAAGACAAGTGTAATTTATTCTCAAGTCTTCACAACAACGATGAAATATCGTAACATTAATAATTTAATAATATTTAGTGTTAATTATATTAAATAAAAGTATTTTAATTTATATCAACATATCCACTCGACATGATAGAAGTACATTCTACTCTCTTCGCGTTTATGCGAGCCTGGTACTTTTTACGGCAACATGTTCCGAATAAGAAAAAACCTAAAGAGTTTTTCTTTGTCCAAATCGTCATTTGTTTATTAATTACGGCTACTTTCACTCTCATCATTTTTTCTTAACGCGCCTAACTTCATACTGTTAATTTTTTGTGTCACAGGTGCGCGCGCATCTTAAAATTTCACTCTCATCATTTTTTCATAACGCGCCTAAAGAAGTATAACTTCAAAAAGCAAAAAAAAGAATAGCTGTTATTTGGTTACCAACTGATGGCGGAGTACGAAGGGAAATGGTACTCAATATGCTACTCAGCATGCTTATATCTGAGCAGAGACTCAGATACCAGCAGACTCATCGTAATTCGGGATTTGAAATCGGTTTATTAAAGTTTTAAATAGATTTTGAATGTAGAAGATTTCTTATTGATATGTATGTACTTAGATATTAAATATGAAAATTTGAGGCGCTCAAAGTTGCACTCAGATCGGCAAACGGTTATTGAGTTAAGCAACCTTTGGCGCGGTCAGTATAACGATGGGTGATCGCTTACTGGTATTTCAACTGAGCGTCTCCTTGCTTCGGAGGGTACGTAGTCCGTCCCGGTTGTTATTAACTCACAGCAGTCTTTAAACCAAGCCGGAGGCCTCCGGGTGGCTTGAAATCTTTGACAATAGATTGGCCACTAACCATTCGATATAGAACAGAATTGTAAAAATTATATAATGTTCTTTGACACCCTTACAACTGGCCAATGGGTAGGAGTAGAAAATTGAGCAAATGTATATTTGTAAGATTGGTTCATTTATGGACGGGCGTGAGCTTGTAAATGTGTAATACGACGAGTGGTAGAGCCACGCTGTAGACAGTTTTGTCTGCAGCATGAATGGGCCGGCTCGACCGGGTCGTTACCACTGTATCACAGAAAACCGACGTAAAGAAGCGGCTTGCTGCTGCGTTTCGTAGGGTGAGATATCCGGAGGCCCAAATCCCCCTCCCCTTCCCAATTCCTTAATTATCCCTTCCCTTTAAGGTCGGCAACGCGCCTATGATTCTCCTAGTGTTGTGGGCGTATATGGGCGATGGAGATCACCTATCATCAGGTGACCCACTTGCTTGTTTGCCGGTCTATGCAATATAAAAAAAAATGACTGACGCGTCAGCCATCATTCTTAAAGCCGCAGCATATGTGACAAAACGTGCACCAATTATTTGAATTATCTTATTCTATACACTGTTTAAGCGTGCACCGTAATTTTAAAAACAATTGAATGGCATATCCGTGAGATCAGAGATGTAAGAACACAAACTGCTAATGTTTACCTACACATGGGAAATAAATAGCACGACACATTGATACGAGAGTTCCATTGCTAAATACTTAACAGAAACTGTTTGAATATTTATTGGATTTCGTATATCGTAAAAGTCTTTCGGGATAGTCATAAAACGAGCTTAATGTGTATTTTTTTCCACATAATGGCCTTATTAGCAAAAAGGTCAATTGTCGGGTATGGTGAAAGATTACACACATAATAGGACGGAAACGTCCTTATTTCTGCCTAACCCTTTGGGAATACAAGCATGAGCTTAAACGTTTTGTATCTTTTAAGGCCATTTCAATCTATTAATAAAGAGAATAAAGAGTACTGTACATAGTTAAATATTTATTTTACGTCTTAAATTCTGAAGAAAAGGTTTCTCTTCATATTATAAATGATAGGTTTATCTTCAACGCACAGTTCTCTTAAGCAAATAATAAAATAACATACTAACATACGTCTGCAGCTAACAAACGCGTGTTAAAAAGTGTTAAGATTATGTCTATCACCACTCTGGTACCTAATGTATTAAAAATTACTACGTAAACCACAATGCCGACATGTTGCGGAATCCTACGCGTCGAATGTTTCAACAAATACTCATCAGAATCATTACGGGCAACAAAAACAGACAGATGCGGCACTCGAGAAATGGGGATTAGTGGTGATGTTACTTAACATCGTGCCATCGTCGGAGGGGCACGATAGTGTTGGGACGGTGAAGGCGGTGATATCCGATAACACTTCATATTTTCATCTTATAGACATTTTATAATTTATCGATTATTTGTTTGTCCTCCTTGCTTATACCTACCATTTATTTCAAGCTCGAAGATGAAGTTTGATAAGTTGTGCGCAAGAGAAGGTTTGTGCGATAAAAATCTATGTTAATTTGGCTATAAAAAGAAGCATAGCAACGCATGGCGGGCACAGCTAGATAAACAATTTTAATGCGACTACAAATATAAAAACTTAAAACCCTAATCGCAATGTGTTTCCCGTTATTTGTTGAGGAGTTTATAGTTTTAACCTCGTACTTAGTTACGAAATCTTAATCAAATTTATATGCGACCATCAAAATAAGTCCACTTTGGAGAAGATATCGCGTAATACGCATAAAAAAGGCGTCAAATTGAGAACCTCCTATAGAGAATAGTCCTAAGTGACCTTATCAATGCTAATCGCAAACTCAATCTCTTATTTATTGTGAGGTGGTTGTAAATTGCGACTGAGCCATTCTTGGAAACTTCCCGCAGCTTAGTGTATAGCCCTGGTTAGGCAAAAATCCTATTTACCTATATTCTTTTTAATTGGCACATTTGATCCTACTGATGCCCGTGTGATTGCCGCCATAAGTTCTTCACATCAAAAAACTTACTGTGTTTACCACAGGCAAAGAATATTACTACGTATAGTGGTATCCGCCGTCGGATAAGACAGTCGGCCCATCGTCTCAGAAGCCTCAAGTCCACTTTCAGTTTCTATATTTCGCTTGGTCGGCGAACACGCGACGCGGTTACGCAATCGACACCCGCATTATATGACATGTCCCGCTTTAAAAAGATAAATTAAAAAAGTGGCACAAAAAATTTCAATAAACATATTCTAGTTTCCTGTGCCTAAATTTAACGTGAGCGACATTTTTATAATCTGTATTGTGAAAATTCCCGCCATTTGATTTAATTTTTTAATTCAGTGTTTTGGTGTATTATTGGAAAATATTTATTTTTTAGTTAATTAAAAATGTGTAGAACGTGGATTATATGTGTGTATGCAAGTGATGTGCGAATTTCTTAAACTATTACAAACCGAGACAAAATCTGTGGAAAAGTAAGTGTTGGCGACTTATTCTTTGTACAAAATAGATCAGACTGTATGTACCTATTTAAAAAAGTTTTTGTTCGCGCTTTTTTCAGTTTTAAAATATTTTAAATTTTAGTTAAAATAAAGAAAAACGAGCTAATTACTACTGAGTATTTGATCACGATATTTTTTAAAACCAATGTCGCTGATCAGTGTTGAGCGAGGCTCTTTGGAAACCCATTGATCAATACAAGTGTTGTAATAAAAACAAATGCCGAATCAAATCGTAGCTAATTGCTAAATTAATTAACGTAGCTTTATATTATGCCTTATAGGGGGCTTTAGTAACACCTTTGGGCACCGAAATAAAAAAAAAATGTGTTTTTTTTATATCATGCCTTATAGGGGGCTTTAGTTACACCTTTGGGTATCCATACCGAAATATTTTTTGTTGTTTTTTTTGCGTGGGCGAAGCAAATACATTCCACCCAACAGTCACACACATAGTCCTGACTTCCTACTAGGTTAAACCGCATCGTAGGTATAGCGCCACTACGAGGGGCTTGCGGTCCCACACACCCAGACCCAAAAACAAAAAAAAACGGTAATCAAAACAATTATGGCCAAGAACGACTCTATGATAATTTTCAAAGCAGTCACTTTTGTCGACCAGAAAAAGACCCGAAACACGTATTTGTGGATCACACAAATATTTTTCGCGGTACGTGAAATGAACCACTGGGCCATAGTGGTTGTCGGTGGCGTAATACTTTTGAATTTCCGCCCACTATGAGAAGTAGACTAATATCCCCATTAGTATTTTTTTTTATAGCATAGACCGGCAAACGAGCAAGTGGGTCACCTGATGGTAAGTGATCTCCACCGCCCATGTACGCCCACCACCAGAACAATCGTGGGCGCGTTGCCGACCTTCAAGGAAAGGGATCATTAGGGATTGGGAAGGGGAGGGGATTTGGGCTTCCGGATATCTCACTCACCGTACGAAACGCAGCAGCAAGCCGCTAGTTTGCGTCGGTGTTCTGTGAGACAGCGGTAACGACCCGGTCGAGCCAGCCCATTTATGTTGTAGACAAAACTGTCTATAGCGTGGCTCTACCACTCAGTATTCATAACTAATGTCAACGGACTCCGAGAACTCCAACAGCAATACGCCGAAACCCTGCAACGCTGTAATAGGTCGCTAAAGCGTAGCAGAGTTTTATTCTTCTTTCATTCAACTTGTCCCTTACTTGCCTCTGAGTAGAGGAACTGGCGATTTCTTCCATCGCCTCTCTACCCTCCCTCATCTACGCCTCCGAGCGTGGTTAGAACTCTCTCGATTCCTTCTTTTCTCCATTACAGTGTCACAGGAGGCTACAGGCTTCTATTCATTTCACCTTTTATTTGTCGCTTATTTTTATTTGTCGTTTATTTCTCGCGATTTATTGGTACCACTCTGTCCTGGGAGGAGGCGGAGCGGTTATATTGGGATCAGCGGTCAAATGACCCAATGTTATGCCGCCCGGGAGAGATGGTAAATATCCAGGCGACCGCTAGGCCGAGTCCGTAACGCTATATACCCTACACCGGCAATTTCAATGAAAAAATTACGCGATAAATATCTTCGGTGCTTGGGGTCTAAGCCAAAGATTGCTGCTAAAAGCGCCTCGGAACGGTGTCGCTCTGCGGCTTGTCTCCTTATAGGGGGGACGTCTCAGAAGTTGCTGCGCACCGAAGGACGCTTTCGGTGTCAACCGCAGCGACAAGATCGACTACCCGTACTACCGTCTATTTCGGGGTCGCACGTAGGAGTATATGAATCAGCGCTACGACAACCCCCCGTTGCGCGTCTGCGATATCCGATGGCCCCAATTAGTCGTAAGAAGCGACGAGCAGGGAATACCGTGGCGGAATTCTCCAAAGGCCCCCGATCCACAAGGCCAGAGACGCCGGTCAGTTAATCACCAGGTGCCTCCTACGACTCATTTGGCGGCGGGCGGGATCCTTCTGCTCATCGTCCCGCTCTGCGCTCTCCTTCCGCGTGATGACGCATTCACAAAAGGAGGCTATCGCTCGCCACGACCTCCGGTTGCCGATTATGGCAGAAACCACGGCAGACTGCGAGAGGTCTTCTCCGACGACTGTTCTGAGAGCGCTGCGTTCTATCCTCTTCTACCGTAAATTCTACGATGCTTCGAAATCTCGTTGGAAGTGATATATCGAAGCAGGCGGAGCAGAGCCTATTATGAAACAATGGAATGAGTTGGACCGATCTAATAATCACACATATATAATAATATACCGCCTGACCTTATGTCTTTTATAAGTTTATCTATATGTTAAATATCGTTCAAGACAACACACCGATGCACGCTTCGTGGTACGACTTAGTGGCCTATTGGCCTAGCTATTTACTAAACAAGGCCTAAGTTATGTTTAAAAATAATAATAAATCGTCTCTGTCTACAGCTCATAAAAACCATAGTTCAATTAAAACAAGCGAAAACAAAGAGAGTTTCTCCCATTATGAATGGTTAATTATGTTACGAAACAATTTAAACATTATTTGACCGGACACGCCGCGCCGCGCTCCGCTTGCCGCCGCGGTCGGTTGTGCTTAAATCAGAAATGCTTCTACAGGCCTTATAATAATACTTTGTGAGCACGTTGTTTTATTATCTTTGACTTTATATTTTCTTAAATATTTATTTATTTTTCTTTAGTTTATTAAGCACAGAATATATGAATACTACTATGTCGGATACAATCTGAAAAGTCGAATTTTGAAAAGTCATTACTGTGGTTACTCACACAGATGGTTGCTTAATCGAGAATTGAATCTCACTGTGTACTACCAGCTGCAAGCTGCCAGAAGTCCGTTATAGCGATAATAATTACATTAGAGTCATTAGTAAGTAGAATAGCCACGCTGTAGACTGTAGAGTTTTGTCATCAGCATGAATGGACCTTCTCGACCGGGCTAGTACCACATCACTATTCTATGAGATAACCCATGTGACGTGGCAGTATGCTGTGTTGCATATCGTACGATGAGTGAGATTTCCGGATATCTAATTTTCCCTCTCCTTCGCAATCCCCATTCTTTGCTCAGAGAAGCCAAAATATCCATGATATTTCTGGTATTGTGGGTACGAATCACAAATACGATTGCAGGCTTCTGCTAATAAATAAAATAGATAATAGTATGGAACCCATAGGTCAGGCCTCATTACAGGTGTAATTTTGGCCACTGGCAAAAGGCCCTTTGTTCTGAGTCTATCGAATAACTTCTGTCTTGAAATCGGACCCAAAAATTAAATTTTTAGTTTACAGTATAGGTACGGAACTTAACTTAATTGTTATGGTTTATTCTTCACGTATTTTCGCCTGACGACCTTGCCATAATCGCAGCAAGCGCTACAGAGGATTTTGCAAGACACATACTGTGCTAATACCCAGATAATATCGCAACGCTGTTTGGTCGTTGTTTGTAGGATAATACGAGATTAGTTGGGATAATCTATACTTAAATGAACATTTATAATTGAAAATATTCAATAAGCCGTTGATTATGAATATCAATCTGCAAAGGCGTGTTCTTAAGAAATAACTAGGTGGAGTGATAAAAAAATTACAGTCTCCAAAAGAGACCACACTTCCATGGCTTTTGTAACCTTTAGCCAGCCGTACCACGTGACGAATGGTACGGCCGCTCCAGACGAAACGGGGTGAGCTTCCGTATGTGAAAGATGATAAGTCTTTCTATGCCAAACCATTATGAGCCAAGAGGCGCCATATTTGAATCTCACTACATCTTGTATTATCAGATTATATTGGCTTCGGCCGGCTGTAACAGCTTCGTCCCCACTTTCCAAGCGTAGTTACTCTTCTACTGTACCTATAGAAAGTACTCAATACACCCCCTTTGAGGACAGAATAAAAACGTGCCTTCCAGTACACCCAACAGTCACACATATAGTCCTAACCCCACACTGGGTTAACCTATATCGTTGGTATCAGGAACTGCGAGGGACTTGCGGTTCAACAACATCGAAACCCAAAACAAATATGTGGATCACAAACATTTGTCTCAGTGGGCATCGAATCCACGGTCTTTTGCTTCGCAGCCTGGTACTCGCCCGCTGCATGCACACGCCTTTATCCGAAGAAGGTTAGGCTTAGGTGCGATTAGTAAAAGCCCAGTCTAGTATACGATGGATATGGTGGTCGCTATTGGGAGAGGTAAGGGGCCTGTGATCGAAGGAAGAAAATATCCGATCGGAATCTCTTTTTTCTGCAGCGGGGATAATCCATCCGACAGATACATTCCCAAGCTGGGGGTTGAGGGATGTTTATGTCGTAGTCATAGATCTTCCCAACTAGTTCACATCTGAGGGCTAGATCGTGGCCCTTATCAATTTTCCTACACTAACCGGTAATGTGGTAGCCTCCTTCGACGCAAGTGAGGCGGTTCCAGGAGATCATATGCACGCAAGGGAGGAGTTTGCGGTTTGATATCCTTATAGCAAAATATTGAACTATACCTACATCGAATTACCTAAAACAACAAGGTGTCATAACACTGCAAAGTTCAACAAATGTTATATAATAGGATAGCCGTTCTGGAAGATTTGCAAACATAAAACAGTCTCGTATTTTGTTTATAAAATGGCTTGTTTGATATTCTGGTTCGGCAGTGTAAGAGTTTATTAAACAACTGCGTTGTTTGTGGAATCTTATGATCTGTTTTTGTTACTTGAAATTTTGTTATGAAGTATTCTATACTCTCATGATACCCTAGTACTTTCTAAATCTTTCTTGACTGGTTTCTAAGACATTATTGTTAATAAGGCTACCGGGCGAGGCTGGACGATTCGGTTTTGAGGGTCAGGTTAAGCAACCTGCCATTTGGATTTATCAATGTCAAGGAGATTTACGTCACGGATACGATGACGCTGCGGTGGATGTGAACATTACATAACTAGGTGCACCACGTGGCAGACAATCTTTAGGAATGTCGCTTGAGATGGTTTGGTCAAGTTTTGAGGAAACCGCAGGAGTACATCGGTCGCAGATGCCTGTGCCATATAGTGCTAGGGGTACAATTCTGCGGACCGTTCAAAAAGCGTTGAAATCACCATCAAGCAGAAATAAAGATATATCTAAGGTTATTTCTGCTGCTGAACAGGAGTGATAAAGTACCATTGTATTCCGGTTCGAAGGACATTGAACTCAGTGAAACTACTGGGAATTATGAGACATGACATCTTATCGGGGACAGATCAGTGCAGTCCAGTACCTATTAAACTTCAAAATTCAAAGTTCTGATTGGTGTTGCTTCTTTTTATAGGCAGTCGTAACTTTTACTATTAGGCCTCTTTCTCTGGTCGGTCTGAGAGAAAGATGAGGATTGTGATCATTATTGGATGGGCTACACTTGGATTAAACTAAAAATTTATGCATTGGCACGCTTGGCGGTCCAGGGTATCCGCATAAAATACCTCCAGCACCACATCTCGAATCCATCAATTCATTGCTTTTATAGAACCAATAAAAGTTTATAGTATGAAGGAAAAGTAGTCTTATTTGCAAGATGTCTACAATTTTGCAGTCAATTTATCATATCGATACCAAGGGTAACAGGGAACTGGTCTCATTAGTATAAGCTGTTAAAAGTATTAACCGAAATGGGGGCATTTTTACCAAGCAATTTTACTGGATAAAAGGCGAAGGTAGGTGGTAGGCGAAGATTTCTTTTTCTATTTTGTGGTCACTTACTGAACAGGTTGTACTGACAAAGCATTTTAATCCCAAATTATCTAAGCGTCCGACGCGACGCGACGTGCCGAATGCAAATACGAATCCGCCGAAATTAATCGCAAGGTCGCATAAAATGTCGCAAGCACATAGGTATTTTGTTTAGATTATATTTGTTCTGGGGTCAGTGGGTCTTTAGAGTAACTTCAATTGTTGTTACTCAATTTATTATAGATTCAATATTAAACTTTCTTTCTTTTTTTCAATTTAAGGAGAATATTCTAATCCTGCTTTCTGGACTTTTCTATTATATATCTAATTCTATACATAGGTAACCTTTATTTCTGTGTAATCTTGACTAGTATTTTAGACCACGATGTCAAGGTACTAAATCTATTGGGATCAGTAATTTTATCATCATCTCAATAAAAAACTTTTTTACAAAAAAATAAAAACCTGAAAATATAACTAAACTGCTTGGTGTGTACCGTAGTTCGATATGCAATGAGTCAATCATCAATCAATCTCAAAATGCTTATTTTTATTTTTTAGTTTTTTTCATTATTTTTAAAATAATCATCAAAATTGGTACATAAATTACGAAGTTTGAGGCTTTCATGTTTGATTTAATCAAACTTGATAACACGTGTGGAATTTCTTCTTGAAATTTAATTCAAACCGAAACACAACAATGCTTACACACTGTTGCTTGGCAGCAGAAATAGACAAAGCGGTGTTACCAACCCAGACGGCCTCTCGCATGCGAGGGACCTAACACCTTGTA
Source organism: Amorpha juglandis (assembly GCA_949126905.1). Lineage (NCBI taxonomy): Eukaryota > Metazoa > Arthropoda > Insecta > Lepidoptera > Sphingidae > Amorpha > Amorpha juglandis. The sequence continues at coordinate 3,758,780 of OX421383.1, forward strand.
AATAATTTAAAAAAGTTATTTTTTTAGTGTGTGATGGCACGGAATCCTCGGTACGCGTGTTTCAGTCGCACTTGACCGGTTTTTATTCTATGTGACAACATAACAACAATTCTTTTGTTCATAAAAAATTACAAGTATTACGAAAAACACTATTCTTTTGCGAGTGCATCGTGGCCTTTCACGTGAAGTTGGGATACTGTTTGTAACATTTAAATTTCGCCCAGAAACATAAGCTTGCGCCTGTATCCTCGAAGTGGTAGGCAGAGGGGAAATTCCCATCCCATAATGCTATAAACTTTTAAATTTAGATCTTATATAAACATCAAATCATCATCTTTATAGTACTAATTATATACATGTTAATTCGATACATTGTAAATAGGTCCGATAATATAATCTTGCAAACAGTCACGCACTGATTAAGTTCGATATTCATGATCGATTTACACTTATCGATTAGTAAACGAATAGAAGCTTTTTAAATGTGTGCCACACCATTCTCCTTTCAGTTCGCATAACCATTAGTTGAAATATACAGATGGCTTAGGATTTCATTTTTGTTTGTACGCTTGTGATATAAACTACAAAATTGGTAACTGTTGAAGTGAAAACAATTAATATATATATTTAAAATGATATAAAGTTCATTTATAATGATGTATACCCATGTAGCTCATACCGATAATTACATTAAGACTCATATCTATAAAACAATTGTATGTTATCAAATTCCAGCAGATATTACTAAATTATAAATCAATTTGAGCTGAAAACACAAATTAATTGTAACCCCACATTAGTTTCAAACCATAATCAAGCTCTACCTAGATACAGTTTCTCTTATGACATATGCGAGAATATTACAGAACGCCGTATTTTACGAAGCTGCGTCATACAATCCTTTTTTCAAACTGTATGAAGTGACCTCGTAAACAATAGTCTTCTATTATATTCTCGCCTATGTGATAAACTCTATCCATCTAAATGTGCTTATAATGTTGCTTAAATTGTTCAAACGTAGCTGACGTGCAATAAATGTTGTGTGTAATACAGGTGAAACCGCGTGCAATACTAAATTTGGTTACCAATATTTATTACATAATTTTAATGGAGATGCTAATTAAAAATAGTTAATAGTTTTGTTCTTTTGTGATAGATTATATATGGAGGTCATGTGTTAATTCGGCAGAAGCGATTTACTGGTTGCGACGTGACGACGTTAATGGCGGTTAGAGCTATGTCTATACTCGTGTGTTTTTAAATAGGTTAGCTTCTTTATTTTATACTAGCTTTTGCTCGCGGCTCCGCCCGCGTGAACAGCATTTTCCGGGATAAAAGTAGCCTGTAACCGTCCCCAGGGTCCCATGTGTCTCAGTAGATAAATTTATCGAAATCGGTTCAGTGATTTAGGCGTGAAAGCGTAACAAACAAACTCACTTTCAAAACGACGGGCTTTCATACATATTATCATCCCCTAATTTGACGCCTTTGGGGTGGAATTTTCTAAAATCCTTTCTTAGTGGGTGCCTACATAACAAAATGAATATACAGTCCGAATTTCATGCTTGTAGACTTGATAGTTTGCGCTCGGCGATGATGAATCAGTCAGTCAGTCAGGACATGTTATTTTATAAGTATAGATAACTGGAAAGGACGCGAATGCCTTTAGCCTAATAGTACTTATACTGCCCGCCCATAAACATTAGCACAATATTTATGCCCGTTTTCACCAACGAACTCGCAACCACGACCTAACTAAGGGTCCCGTATCCAAAACGACTCCCTGAATTCATCCTTTACCTAACTACTACCTACTTGCTACTGTGGCACCATCTTAATTTGCTCCATTTCAGCGGACACTTTTTAATACACTGAGTTGGTACTCCTTACTGCCACCTTCCATATTCTCCCGATACAATATATCAGTGTGGGACTTTTATATTTGAACGTGTCACTTTTTAATCGAACTTCAAAAAGGAGAGGTTTTCAATTCGGCGAGTATTTTTTTTATGATGCCCACGACAGAATGTTGGGTCAGGACTGTTGGGTGTCTTTAATTTATTGCATTACATAAACTTTGTTTTTCCAAGCATACTCATACCAAGAATACTCTTTTGAAGCCTCGTTTAAAGAAGGACATGTCATAGCGCTCGGGATATATTGAGGCAGGGAGTTCATTCCAGTTTGTGCAGTTTTTATAATATGATACATTTTTCGCGAGATATCAGTTTCTTATTGGATAGAAAAGAAACCGTATCTACGGGTTTAAAATTTTATTCCATCTTCATATTTCTGGCAAAAGTTTTCAATAAACGCCATATTGAAAATGCTACCACGACTGATCACTAGTAATGCGTTATGTAAAGGAACATCATGTTTTATGTAACTTATTAAATAAATTCATGGATTCAAATATACAGTATTTTAACCAAATACATAATATTAAGATACACCCAAATTCAATAATATTTTAAAGGTGAAGGATGGATGAAGCAACCCATTATTTTGGCGGTCCGAATTTATGTCCATTGATCTTGAGATTTAATTGTTTATTGCTTAGAGTTTGCTAAAAATATTTTGTGGACTTTTTCACTTCGGGATTAATATTTTATTATTTTTGTAGGATAATATAATTATTCTTAAGCATAACAGGTGTTACAGTATTGTATCTTTCTGATACTTTGTTTCTTTTCTTTGTTTCTAATACTTTTCATAACTGTACCTCTCGGAAGGGGTCGGCAGACGTGCAACTAGTGCTGTACCCACTGTTCGCCGTGCCTATTTCCGTCATATGATGTGATGTGAGTACAGAAGTTTTTTTTTTATAGCATTGGCCGGCATACGAGCAAGTGGGTCACCTGATGGTAAGTGATCTCCACTGCCCATGTACGCCCACCACCAAAAGAATCATGGATGCGTTGCCTACCTTAAAGGAAAGGGATAATTAGGGATTGTGAAGGGGAGGGGATTTGGGCTTCCGGATATCTCACTCACCGTACGAAACGCAGCAGCAAGCCGCTACTTTACGTCGGTTTTCTGTGAGACAGTGGTATCGAACCGGTCGAGCCAGCCCATTCATGCTGTAGACAAAACTGTCTACAGCGTGGCTCTACCACTCAAGCTTTAGGAGATATATCGGTTTGGAGATTATAATGGAACCATCTGACAGCCATTTCACTTAAACTAGTGCGGGCTTTAACTACCGAATATTGGGCGGTTACGGTAAACAGCTAAAGTTATGACGTCATCTAACATTTGTCAAATGGTGCCACTCATATTTTGTTTACCGGTATTTTAACATGTTTGTCATTGCTAAAGTAAGTTGGTGCAACCCAGTATTAGTGTTTAATCACGAAATCCCAAAAAGAACTACTATAACTAGATTCATGAAATTTTGTCACATGATAGTTTGTGTAATGTAAGTAAGCTAAGAATGATTTTTTAAAATATACATTTACGAACGTTTTCCGCCTAACGCTACGTAGACGGAGCCGGGAAGAAAAGATAGTACTATAAAACACACGAGACATCGGATAAAATTAACAGCCAGCTGTTTAAAATAAAATACCTGACGCATTGCGAAACTTAGTGAAGCAATTTGATTGTACATTTACTTTGCGAATTAAAACGAATTGCCTTACAGAGTTTAATAATAATGAGCGTGCTTTGCTTGCTCTGTTCCATTCAATTAATTGATTAAACGAACACGTCTAATTTGGCAAACATTAGATCATTAATTTTCTAGGAAACATTTTATGAATAATAGTGTTATCGTTAATCTCTTTGCCTTTGTAATTTATCTTAAGTACTATGAGTATTGCCAAGAGGGGTAATAGGGTGACATGAAATAATCTCCGAAATTCTGCAACTAATATGGCCCAAATTAAGAGGGCGCATACAGTAAAAGTATCAATCTAGATTAGATTTTTAAGTTAGTAACTCATGGCTAAATTAAACAAACTTATGTAAATGGATACTTCATTATAATTGCAAGCGAATAAGTTTTACAGAAACATAACACACTAAAATTTTCTCGATAGAAAAAAATCACAGTCACCTCCATTTTTTATCTATTTTCGATTTATTTCTAATATGGTGCATATTTTTAAGCCGAAAATTAGATGAATAATACCATTTACGTATGATTCAGAGAGTTTTTTTTTTGATTTTCAAAAATATTTTGTATATTATGAGATTTTAAAATAAAAAGCATTTGGCATATACGACGTTGACATGCGGGTGATGCACTGCCGTCATAACTAAGAATGCAGTAATCGCAAAATGGCGGTTACGAGATAAACGCAAAAAACATATTTCATATCACCTGAGCAAGATGTTCGTATTTTATTGGTCATAATATATATCTAAAAATTCGGAAAAAAATCAAGCTTTTACAAGATAATTTTCCTTTATTTAATTTACTAATATATGCAATTATAATACGTATTACTGCGTTTTGGTTTAGTATCAGGTCGTTTCCGAGTCACAGGATACTAAAACTAAATGCAGCATTTGCGCGTATTACTGCATTTTGTCTTAGCACAAGTCGATTACTGCATTATTTTTTAATAATTATAGCCATTATTATATGCTCGGAACTAAGTTGGAGTGTACTGTGTCTTCTCAAGGACTTATACGGGTTACAGGTTAAGTCGACCTAGATCTATTTTGTTTTTATACCCAAGTGGTAGGTTAAGTTAGTTTATGTTAGTTTCATGGTTAAGGACTATTATTTTTTACTACTTCCCGGAATCATTATATCAAGGTTTTTTTCTAAGAATTGTGATATCACCCTAGCTTGTTATACCTTATTGGATAGCTAAAGAAACGTAGATATTATTTAGCGCATCTGCAGCATGGCTGTCATAGACTTTTTTTGAAATATTTGTACAAGAACAAAAAGGTTTTACAAATTAATTTCTTTTTTTAAACTATCAATCGTCCATTGCGACCCAGTTGGGAAATTTACATGTGGTTTTTGTGTTGAAAGTAATGAACAAACTTATTTACTATACAAAAATCGCATAAACAAATAAATTTGAGACACAAAACACAAAATAAAGAAGAGAATAGGCAAAAAATCGGTACTTTTTTTACGAAAATCTTCAAAGTCGAATATTTTGAGAACGTTAGGTTTGGGATAGGGTGTTTCATAGTAAAATTAGTCAGGAATGATGGAAACTATAATCTCTTAACGGATCTAGGTCGACTTAACCTGTAACCCAGTAGGTAATGCTTAATACTGCGTTTTTTCTTATCATTGAAGCAGTTTTTATGCAAGTACGGCGAAAATCATTACATAAAAAACATACTTCGAGTGAATTTTTTTATGAAAATATATTTTTCTCATGTACATGAACCTCTAGGGATGCCATTTCTGGAAAAAAGTGAAAATCACAAAAATGTCGATTACTGCATTCTTCGTTATCAGGGCAGTGCAGGACGCACGGCTGAAATTTTGCTAGCTTTATGCGCCCTCTTAAGGCAGCAATTTCAGGTTCAGAGCCCACTTCGAGACAAATAATTGTGTGATCCACAGAATATATGTTTCAGGTCAGAAGGATTATAGATGTACTGCTGGCCTTAAAGGACAGGAATATAATTCAGAACGGTGAGGGGACGTGGATATACACGTTCGGAAATCTGACACACCGTACGAAATGTGGGTAACCTTACAGCTAGATTTCACTTCGGTTTTCTTTGAGATAATGGTACTATCCTTATCGAGCCGGCTGAATCAAATAGACAAAACTGTCTACAGTGGGGCTCTACCAATTTTAAATCTTTCAATATAACTTTTAATACCTCATTCAACAGTAACGCCTAGTCTTAAGTCCCGTCGTCCACTAAACTGGATTAAAACAGTACACATATAATAAATTACTAAGCCTTTAGCACTTCAAGTGCTTTAATTAGTTAAAAAGATCAGTGCCAGCTCGAGGCTACTTTTAGGATGGAGCCAATAGGACTAGTGCAAGTTTTGATAGTTTTCCAACGCGATGACACAGCTTTTTTAAACTGTCCCAAACATGCTTAATGGGATTAACATCCGGGCTGCGTGCTGGCCAATTCATGGTACGTATCCGAACCTCTTCGCAATGTTGACAAACTTGTGCAGCGGCGTGATGCCTTTGGAGCTTTCTTTAGCTACATAAAAAGTTGAATGCTTTACAATTATCGCAGACGTAACTCTAGCCTAAGTAAGTGTTACATAATACTGTACATCTTTGACAAGTGGAACGAGGGCGTCCCGGCTAGTTGCGTCTCTAAAGTGGCGCTAACAATGTCAACGCAACTACAACAATTATGTGATAATTATTTCATAAATGTTTTACTCCTCACCGCCCTGTTCGCATATTGACTGTAGCTTTGTATATTTGTAGTTTTGTTCTTACAGCAGAAGTCGGCTCACAAGCAAGTGGCTTACCTAAAAGGGAAAGGGATTAGGGCCTCCGTATATCTGACTTACCGTACGAAACGCAACAGTGTGGACATCACTTTTTTTCAGATGCTACATAGCTCAACGCTATGTTATATGTATAAGTAAAGCCTTTACACTCTCAATAATGATTATACATAAGTAACGAAAAGTGTAATGTTAGAGTTGCTTGCCGGTTCGTTTCTAACAGCCTATCAAGCTGGCGGTAGAGATGTTTGATGGAATCCAAACAATGTATAACATTTTATGGGTTTAATAAATATTTGGATTCTGATTTTTGATGTAGAAACCCATCCTACAAGTCTAAACGTTACGATAGCATTAACAATGTAGGTAATGTTAATCCAGATAGTGGAATAAGGGTAGTTAATGATGTAAGATACAGATCTGAAGATAGAAATGGAAACAAAGAGATAGAGCACGTCTTTGTTTCGTATAACATGGATGCTAATTGTACCGCAAATCAAGATCGTATTTATAATGGACCTTGGAGGAATAATGCTGATATGAGATATGATTATTACCTCATATTTGTTCTATTTTGATGTACCTTCATGTACGGTATCGACTGTATGTACAATGTTAACCTGCTAAATCATATTCTATTTAACCTGGCTCATAATAGTAATAAGTAGCTTCTAAAGGTCATAATATCAATTCTCCATCTAATTCTTTATGTTGGTGTTTTTTGGGGTCTTTCATGGGATCGTACCGCTGGTAGGCTGTAGGATATAGCGCAGGTATAAAAACCACAAGGTTTCCTCAAAATGAGACAAAAACACTTGAAGCGAAAATTCTGGAGATTATCCGTTTCGTCGCGGGCACCCATAACTACTCTTACGACCAAGTATAATTATAATGACGTAGTTATTGTTTTCAATGAAACCAGCAAGTGAATCTTGGTGATAACTCACTGACTTAACCCTCACAACATCAGAAGTATATGGGTGTTTTTCTGAAAGTTAAGGAAATGATGGAAATGTAGAAGAATGTAGCTAAATGGAAGGATATTGTGGGTCTTTTAGTAGTGTTCCTGATGGTATATACCGCAATAGCACTCCTGCCAAATGGTTAATTCAGGGGAGTAAAGGGACTCCACAACTTAAGGTTTAATCTACATATTAGTAAATTGCCATTTATTGTTACAGGGTGGTGTGCGACGTGAGTGCGGTGAGGAGGCGGGGTGCGCGTGCGGCGGCCGCCCCCCGCCCGCGCACCCCGCACACCCCGCACACCCCGCTCAAGCCGCGTCGCCTGCTCTTCACCCCCTCCGGGCTCTGGATGAAATGCCGCCGCCACTTCTTAGGTTACAAAAATCTATTTTACCTCTTGTATATTATTAGAACAATATTTAAAAAAGATCGTGTTGTGAAGTCCAATTTAATTCAGAATGTATTTAAGCTGGTTCCAAGTCTTTAAACGACAAGCGAGTATAAAAAAACAACCATATTGATGATATCAATTTTAATTATCCTCTAAATTACTTCAGTTTCACTGCTAAGAAAAGACTACAGCTGTATACCAGTATTATTGGACAGATCTGGCGCATATAGCATATTTCCTAAGAATTATTCATCTTCCACATGTACAGAATCTTGAAATGAAGTTAGTATGTTAAAGGAGTACCTACTATAATAATAATAATAATCATTTATTATCCAAAAACACATCTTTTACAAATGTTTACTTACATAACGGTCCCCGCACTAGGCGAACCTGTATCGCGGGAGACCACATAATTTTACAGAAATGTTTTATAAAATGTGCGAGTGAGCTACAAACAAACAAATACTTTTGGAGTGGAAATATTAAAAATTAGAATTACTTAGTTAATATTCTGCGTAATTACATCATAAATGTTTTTTATAGAATGTGGCCTTGACTCACATTTTTACTTCAAGGTTTAATACAGGATACCTGCAAAAGCTAATTTCCTGCAATTAAGGTGGCTATACTAAATTTTGTCGCGAGTTAACGGTTTTTGGATTCGGAAAACTGGTGGTATGAAACCAGGAAAACCAAGCATTACTTGGTAAATGCACCTCATTACCAAACAATGCGACATCGAAATAACCAGGAAAGTTGAATCACTGGAGATTCCTGTCTACAAACCGGTTTATTTCATCATGACCTTTCTTCCAAAAGCAGTAATGTTTAATTTGCAGCGACATGGTAAAATTATAAGTTTGTAACCACGTCACGTCATGAGGTCTTTGACTTGAAGAAATTTCGCATGCGTTGTGCGTACAGATCCAAATGTATTGCGTGTTGGAAGTAAGGAATATGGTAATGCTATGCTAAGTAGTTTCAAATTGAGAAATATGATCGATTTGTTTTAATATATTTGTCATGATCAAATGTAGGAATAAGTAGGTTATGCAAATACAAATATTAGATTCGTCGAATTATGCATTGCTTTATCTAAAGTTATTGAGAAGGCGCGAAAGAATTATGAATGATTATAAAACCATTTTAGAGATAGTTGTGTTGATGTTGTGTCTTGTTGTTATGTTATGTTTATATATTTTTTTCTTTTTTCATGGAGCTTGAATTACTGATCGATAAATATATGTTTAATAATTTTAGTGTCCAATGATAAACTGGATTTTCATATCTACATAAATATGTTGGCATGCCAGGTCGAACCCGTTGTACACGGAGGAAGAAGAGCAGGAGGTGGTGATAATCGTGGACTCTCTGGAGGATGTGCCCGAGGCGGAACCAACGCAGCCGGAGCGGACGCCGCGCCGCGCGCCCTCCACCTCGTCAGGTCAGTTAGGTTAGGACATTGTTTGTATTCCTTTACTCTTGGGATGCAGTCTTGCGGGTTTCTATCTCTCTCTCTCTCTCTAAATATATTTCTTTATTTAGCTTCATAATCCATTTCGTGTTCAAAGTACTTAGCACAAAAAATACCGTCATAATTATGAGTAGGTATATTTCGATAATTTTATTAGTTTAGTATGTTGAGCTAACTGCTACCTAATTTATAATGTTTTGAATCTTGATTACTTCCCTACTACTAGCGTCTTTCATAATATGCAATATCAAGAGGTAACAAATACATAACTATTTCGTCCTAGATCTTACAGGTATTTTTAATTTCCCTCTCGCTAGGCTACGGCAGTGGTGGCGGCAGTCATGGCCGTGTTTCACCGAATTTACCAAAGAACGACGGCTTCCCAGAGACCAGCCGGCGACTCTCCGATAGTGACAAACTCGATGGATCTCACACCACCTCCGACTCGGACAGTCCCGTGTGCACACTGTCAAGGAGTCTCAAGGAGGATATACGTTCGTGCTTAGGAGGCTGCAGGTAGGAACAATGATGAATAGTCACTAGCAAACGATCTTTATCTTAACAACGAGTTCTTGAGGACTGACTGCGGCTTTCCGACTGCGACAAGCTCGATGACATTTTCTAATTTCTGGAATTCTTTAATTAAAGTCCTTTTCAATTCAGTGAATGATAATGCAGAGTGATATTTAGGAAGTGTACATATTGTAACTTGGAACCACTTTAGACTCTTCCAAAATCGTCACATTCGGTGGACCTGCGATTATTAAAATTGTAATTATTTACCCTGTTAACTCACGTAATCTGAATTCCCACGAGATTTTACCTCTCACTGAAAAACAGGTTGAATAAGTAACTGGTATGTCCATATAATAATTTTAAAGGTGATGTTATATTTTCTACTGTGATGCAAGAAACTTTCTCACTTATGACTTCTGGTAGTGAATTATGAATTATATAAATACTATTATGGTCAATAGTTTTAATTATATTTCCTTAATCAACGAACCATGTAAATATATGTGCATTATATTATATTATTATTTCACTTGCTTGAAAGTTCAATGTCATATTTTTTTTAAATATGGAGAATATTTTGACACATGCCAATGTTTTAAAGGGTAGGTAGCTTTAAAAAGTCGCCAAAGACTTTAAGAAGTGACTTTACAAGATTTTAAAATAAATTAAAAGGCTTTGAGTCAAAATAACAGTCAGATAGGAGGCTTGATCGGATACAATCACACAGTTTCCGTGGCGCAGTAGGGGAGTAGCTGGCTGGGAAGCGTCAGGCCGTGGGTTCGATTCCCGTACTGAGACAAACGTTTGTGCATAACAAATATATGTTTTGAGTCTTGGTGTTCTAGGATAGTCCCTGTTAGTTTCTGATATCCACGATTAGTTCACGTAGTATGGGGTCAGGACTATGTCAGGGACTGTCAACAGTGTGTATGATGTGTATTGATTTTATTTATTCACTAGCTTTTCCTCGCGGCTCCGCCCGCGGGATCTGCTTTTCCGGGATAAAAAGTATCCTATCACCCAAGTCAGCTCATACCCTGCCTGTATACCAAATTTCATCAAAATCCGTTTAGTAGTTTCAGCGTGATTGATGGAAAAACATCCAAACAAACAAACTTACACATTTATATGTATTAGTGTGATTTTAATTACGAGTTTTATTAATTCTTTCATATCATAAAAAGACTAAATTATTGTCTCCCCAGAATGTACGGTTAACTTATTTGATGTGTATTTTCTGTATTATTATGGCTTTCCTAATTAAATAATTTATCTCAGATGGGAAAAAGACGTAGGTGACGTGGTGGAAGCTGCAGTTCGAGGAGCTGGTGGTATCACAGCAGCCCGAGCCCGTCTCCATGCGGCTTTGCTGGCACTTCATGACCCCCCTCCTAGGGTCCCTAACCGTGGGCCCTCGCTGCCTTATTGCGGGCCTGGCGTCAGACCTGGTGACGTCACTATGATGCCCAAGAATACGGAGATGTCTTTGTTGGTGAGTAAAAGAGATCTTTATTGGATGCCAGTTTTGTAGTCTTCAAGTATTATTGGCGATGTGTGCTGATATTTTTAGTGAAGTAAGCTGTGATCTTAAGTGTGCTGATTTTTCTTAGTAAACTACGCTTTAAGCTTAAGTGTGTCTGATTTTTCTAATGGAATGAAACTGTTAACAATCATTTTTAAAACCTCGTGAGGAAATCCAGGCCTAAAAATTCTCTATAAGATTTTCGAAAGTAAATTAAAGAATTTTACCAATATTATTGTTGAGTCTTCTGGAAAATGTAAGTAAATAAATACCGACGTCCAGCCGTGGACTTAACTTAATCCCTCCCATTAGTAGAGGTGTTCCTTACCCTGCAGTGGGAGCGTACAAAAGGCTGGCTTTTTAACAACACATCTTTTCTACTGTTGGCTAATTCAGTCAGCCTCATTTTCATATAAACATCACATTTGCGTGAGTTATTTTTCACAACACGACCTTAACGTCTTCGTTACAACACATTGTTTTATTACAACAATTAATCTTGGGATTTAAATGTTATGTTGTACAATTATTTTATGGCCAATTACTATGGATCCGATATATTTAACTACTTCGCATAAATACCCTAGTTATGGGTTTATTTTTACTAAATGACGCAATGCTAGCCAATGATAGCCCGATGCTAGTCGGCTGTTTTCAGCTTTACCGGACTTTTGGGTTAGCGCTTTAGATGCTCTCAAGCTTTACATTTAAGCGACCTCGCTGAGGGCACCACCTGTGGGGTACGGACCTCGACTCAGGACGCTCGCTGAGAGAGGGCAGATACATCCATGATTAATGATTTTGGGGGATTTTTAAACTAACTTCTCCCTCTCCGAAGAGGGAAGAAGCATGTATACAGGCCGGCATGACTCCGGTGACGACCGATTAACTCATTGTTTTTCGGTGGTCATCGGTTTTTTGGAGTGCACTACGCTTACCATCAGGTGTAGTGATAACAAAACTCATCATCATCGGCTCGCGGGCCGGTACTAGGGTCGGGGCGTCGGCAAACGCAGCAAAGTCCTCGGTTGTTAGGACGGTACATCGATCGTAGCTATGGGTTGAAACTTTAACCTATTTGACATATTTGAAGTGATCTCCACCGCCTATGCACACCCCCAGCACTAGAGGAACCATAGGCGCGTTACGGAGCTCAAAGGGAAGAGATAAGGGATTGGGAAGGGGAGTGGGGACAAAACTGTCTACAGCATGGCACTACCACTAATATTTCATTCATTTTCCAGTAATCATCATCATCATCGTCTAGTTTGGGTGCGATATTCGATCAATTATCATGTGATTGTCATGTTTATATAAAACAATATACGAAATGACAGGATCATTAAGCTATCGTTACGAAAGAATATCTTTGTAGACATAAGTCTTTCTGCAATTCAAATGGACATCAAGCTGTGTATGTAACAATGTTAACATGCCGATATTTTGCAATCACCTCTTTATCGTAATGGACATTTCTGACACATCTTCATTTATTTGACAGGCTTTGACGGCCTTTTGTTTGTAATTGGTACTAGGTGGTCTCGTATGCGAGAGGCCGTCTATGGTAACACCGCTTTATATAAATCTGCCGCCAAGCAGCACTGTTTTTTTTTATTTTTATTTATTTATTATACTAAATAAATACTTAAATGTACAAACTGTTGTGATCCGGTTTAAAAATATTGAAGCCAGTGAAATATCTAATTAATCGATGATATAAATTACAAAGTTGTATAAATCACAATGTGACGTCATAACCGTGTCTTGTACTGCTGGTACTAGTGACATTCACGCTAAATTACTGTTTAATAATAATTTTAATTGGACAATAAAATAATAATATTATTATGAGCCACGCTGTAGACAGTTTTGTCTACAACCTGAATGGGCCAGCTCCCGAGTCGTTACCACTGTCTCACAGTAAACCGATATAAAGTAGCGGCTAGCTGCTGCGTTTCGTACGGTGAATGAGATATCCGGAGACACCACTCTCCTTACCAATCCTTAATTATCCCTTTCCTTTAAGGTCGGCAACTTGTCCATGATTCTTCTGGTATTGTGGGCGCACATGGGCGGTGGAGATCACTTACCGTCAGGTGACCTACTTGCTCATTTGTAGGCTTAAAAAAATGCTTTATAAAGCTTACAGTGGGTAGATATTTAAGTTTCTGGAATGGGTTCGGTGAATAGACTTTACCATTTTTGGTCGAAAACCGCTCACGGAACTATATTACTAGATTCAGAATTCAATCCACGCATTATTAGCTATTGTTAACTTTGTTAAGAATTGATCTGATTTGCGTTTAATTTAGTGATCGTTAAGTATTTCTCGCCAAAATTAGGTTGTAGGTAAATTAGGTATGTAAGTCTATGCGAGAGGCCATCAGGGTGGGTGCTACTTCTTTGTTTATTTCTGCCGTCAAGCAACAGTGTGTAAGCACTTTGTGTTTCGGTTTCAGTAAAATCATGTCATGAAGTGACGAGCATAGTGCAGTGCCAAGTAGTACTTTGTAATACGAAGTTCTGTAAGGTGCGGTCTTAATTATTATTAATAATAAATATAGCTTCATTGGTCTATTGACGGCCTTGATGAGCTGAGAGATCGTGGGATTCTAGGTTCAATTCTCAGGCTGGGCAATCACGATTTGTGTTAGTTTTAGAATCGAGAACCACACATGAGTCGCTGTACTAAAAGTTGTGCCTGATATGCCGATGAGCTCGCCGCCGATTACATAATAGGACGAAAATAAGTTCATTTGTACCTCTAGCTACACCTCCCGGGATACAGGCATGATCTTACGCATGTATGTTAAATAGTACAAGATCCCGGGGAACATTGACCTTCACCCATCTGTTTACCGGATCAAAATAACATTTTAGGGTATAAAATGTGTTGCTGAACACATACCAATAGGGTTGCCTAAAAAAATATGGTCAAGGATATGATTAATTAACATTGAAAAAAAAATTTTTTTTTTTATAATTTCCCTGACTTACTTACCAAAAAAATTTAACCTTCAATGAAAAGTGTACAATGTATACTATCTGTAAAAAATAGGTTGCCTAACTTTTTCTGGCCACTACTGCCTGGTTGCCGTGTGCAAACAGGTAACTAAAAAGTGGTCATTGCGCTCATCTAGCTCCTAGCTTTTGCAGGTAGTATACATTGTAGGTTTACATTGAAGGTTCATTTATTTGGTGAGCAAGTCAGTGAAATAATATCTTCTTTTTTTTTTTTTAAATTGGCAAAACCTATCCTTGACCATATTTTTTTAGGCAACCCTATTTGTATGTGTTCAGCAACACCTTTTATACCTAAAATTATTATTTTCATCCGGTAAACAGATGGGTGAAGGTCAATGTTCCGCGGGATCTTAGACCAAAAATACCTCGTTCGTATACGCACTTATTTAACGAGTTAAGATATCAGAAGCTGTAATTAAATCGAATGTACAAATCAGTAATAATATTATGTACAAATATTACAGCTTTCGTCCGCAAATGTAGGTTAGTAGATAATTTTGCACTACTTTACGCCATTTTTAATGATTATTTCGAGTAGGTATTTGGTCAGCATTCATTGTAACAATACAGCCGATGTGATTTGGGGCGAGCCTATTGCCATATTCGGTACAATTCCAGACTCCACGCTGATATTGAGCATTTCGTGATAGCAAAATCCAATGTCACTTTTACTTGACCCGGGGGTCGAACCCGCCGCCCTGTGGATTGGGGGCGTTTGGAGACGGGCCGCTAGGCGGCACCGCGCAGGGGCGGTTCCAATTGAAGCCGGGGTGATTTTCGCCTCGGGAACCCGGGGCCGCCTCTAATGCGCCGAAGATGGCAACCACGGGGTTTTAGTTGGTAGTGCCGGTATCGGTTGCAGTGTTAGGGACTTTTTCTCATAGACATATGTAGTACTAGCTTTAGCTCGCGGCTCCGCCCGCGTGAACAGCATTTTCCGGGATAAAAGTAGCCTGTAACCGTCTCCAGGGTCCCATCTATCCCTGTAGATAAATTCATCAAAATCGGTTCAGTGATTTAGGCGTGAAAGCGTAACAAACAAACTCACTTTCGCATTAACTTTCACCACCCTTTTCATCTCTTATTAAAAAAAAATCCAAAATTCCTGAAACACGTATTTATTTGCTTTACGTCAATAACCGAAATACAAAATTTTGTTTATGTAACTTTCAAAATGACGGACTTTCATACTTATTATCATCCCCTATTTTGACCCCTTTGGGGTGGAATTTTCTAAAATCCTTTCTTAATGGGTGCCTACATAACAAAATGAATATACAGTCCGAATTTCATGCTTGTAGCCTTGATAGTTTGCGCTCGGCGATGATGAATCAGTCAGTCAGTCAGGACATGTTATTTTATAAGTATAGATATAAGCTGGACGGTAAGCTATGTTACCCTTCGATCCCAATTCCAAATATGTCGGGAAAGACTTCACGTGGGCGGATGAGAAACCTAGTTAATTTTAATTGACTAATGATTTCTTACGTTTACGCGAATGTTACTCATTGAAATAAAACTAATTTAAACGGATTTTATCGTGGTCAGTCCCCCCCATGACCACGAAGGCTGAAAAGTCTTCGAAACGTCGGGATCAAAATTAATAAAAAACCGCGATAAAATCCGTTTAAATTAGTTTTATTTTAATTGACTGTTAAAATAGTTAAACAATATTAAAAATTGAATTAATTGGAGCCAATACCCTGAGGTGGTTTCGGCTTGAACCAATTTTGATAGTCTAATTGCTGCCCAAATATAGCTCTTTGGACGGATGCATATTTGTTACTATTATTGTGGGATTGATTTTTACTTATCATTATGACAATTAGTGTTGGCGGCTGCTTCCTCTGCTCGAGTTAATATTTGCAAATGTTATTAATTATGATTTGCTGCGACTGAACAGGATATTTCTGCAATAACGGTTGAATGGGTATTGTGGTGAATGGGTACATTCATTACCACTTTGATTTGAATACAATTTGATCTTAATATCATTGGATAGGTAATGTACTTAAAAATTATATAGAGTTGTTAAATGACCTCTTTATATAAGTCAATAATTTTGAGATATGGTGGGGAATTCTGAAAAAAATCAGGGTGGTATAAGTTAAAAATTAATTCAGTAAGGTCGGTTGTATAGTTTTTGACATATGGGATATTTTTGATTTCACAATATTTTAGTTTACCGACCGCAAAAATAACTTTGTATTACAAATTATTTTTGAGAAATATAAACTTGTTTTTGCTTTCGCTATATTTTATTAACCCATTGGGATTACCCGAGCTAGCTTAGAACCCAGAACGTCGTGATTTTTCAGCCTAAGTACGCTGTCCCTAGGCCAATGGAAGGCTCTGCATACAGTAACTGGCGTTAAATAATGCACATCGAGCTAAAGAGGGAGAGTTTCGGTTTCGTAGAGCGTCGTGTCGTCTCTGTCACACGGAGCACTAACAGTCCGGTATCTACCAGGAGTTGTAAAATAATTAAGATTTTTTAAATAATTTATTAAAATACACAAAAAGAAATTAGAAACTCAATTAATAAAAATACATATATGAACAACTATTACATATGTTGTTTAATTTTTAAATTAATTTATAATTGTTATTTCCAATCACATGACTGAAATTTTAATCAACTAAATTCTAAATACTTCCATTTCACCATCTGTGCTTTCATTATGTAATATATTGTTTAACGTTCTTCTTCTATCTCTTCTTTCCACCTGCCCTCCCATTCGCAGTAGGCTCGGCGCAAAATGCTTTTTAACACGTTACAGAAAGATTTGGTTTGTAGTTATTACGATTGGTTTTACAACTGGCCGCCTGCCTGAGGTTAGTTCGTCTAAGGAGAAAGTTCTTCTTCTATCATTATCCTCAAAGTGTTTGAATCTTTCGGCTTCTTTTACGAAATATTTATAAACATTGTAAGCAATTTCACGGGATTGACTATGTTTTTTTTTTTTTTTTTTGTGTTGGGATTGCTGTAAGCCTGACACTAGTCGGCTGTATACAGCTTCACCGGACTTTCGGGCGAGCGCTTTCAGTGACTATGTAAAGCTTTCTTTCTTTTTATTTTAGATGTCATATACAATTTTATGTTGGAAGTTTTAACAACTCTGTATATATATTTTGAAGTGGACATGACCGTGGTCTAATGAACTTGCATACAAACTGATGAGGGAGACAAAGCGTCACTGAATTGTACTGAGTGACAGAGACTACGCTCTACAATGCCGAAACTTGTCGATTGTCTCATATCGCGATGTGCATTATTTACCGCCAGTTACTGTAATGCGTAACGTAATCTTTAATAATTACAATTAGCTTGAAACTCGTTTCAATAGTTTCAAAGTCCGAATTGATTGATAGCTTTATTGCGAGTTCAACGAAAATAAAGATGGAGGAATTCGCTTGTTCATCTTCAATGTCGATCGTTAAAAGCATCACTTTAGTATTGGCAAAAAATAAACGACTAGACCATCAGCAAAATGGTAGCTTTTTTATTTATGCCCACACCATATCACATTCGGTAAGTGCACTTAAAATATCAAAACTGCCTACACTCACATCCTAAGATATAATCCGGCCGCGGGCTACTGATTCAAGAAAAAAAAAACAAACCACCCGCACGATCAATCACAATCAATTATCTCAACTAACACTTCATAATTAAGATTCAAGTCATCCGCAAAATTAATTTTGCTAATTTCAACAACGGCTTACAATACTATCACACAAAATATAGAAATATAGATCTTATATACTCATGATAGAGTGCCAATTGGATGCATAAATATGTTGGTGTTTATGACATGCAAAATTCGAGTGTTGCCACACTGCTCTTGAACTATATACGTTCACTGCAAATGTAGTGGAAACGTTGTGTTGGTGTGAATTGGGCAACTGGTAACTGGACACGATCCTCGGAGAGTTGTGTTCGATTTTTAAACGTGCTCCAGTGCTATGTTTTTTTTATTGTATTGGTTAAGTACCTACTCTGTATTCTGCCTTGATGCATAAAAAATGTATTAAACCTTTTGGTTATATCATGTTTTTTGATATAAAGCATCTCTGACTCTGACACGTTTTCTTGAAAATATTCTTTCTGTTGAAAATATTTGCTTTGAAACCCTTTTATCCTCACAATCTACCATTTCTGTACTTTATGCATCCGAGAATAAAGGAGTCTATCATTAAACAGTAGGCAGCTTGGCTGTGCCGTGGCATTGCCCAAGTCCATAGGCTAGGTTACCATAACTTGGGCCGCATGCTCGTCTGTCCAAGTATCAATATAAAAATATATTTGCTTTGAATTCTTCAACCGATTGACCTGTAACTGACATTTCTGGCACACATCACAACACTATTACAAAATAAGGTTGGACAGCAAAAAATAACCTAAGAAATCATCGGCTCAAACCAGTCTAGTAGTGTTAAAATAGATCTGACATTTTATATTTACTGTCAGATCTATCTCGTAGGCTGTATGCACCTATAAATATTGTTTATTAATGGTTGAACATTAAAGATTACATACAATGCCGATAACATCGCTAATGTTTAATGGCTGTCGTTATGCTGTAACCGATTATCGATTAAAATCGATAATTATTGATTTATAGTGCAGCATTGGCTTTTGACAAGCAGAAAAATATCAAAATGATTTTTTGCTAGTTTCGCGGGTACTTCGTGACCCGCGGACGTGTTACTATTGTCTGACTCGCGTTTCCCTGTCTCGGATTACCTTAATGGAAAACTCACAAAAAAAGGGAGACTCCCTGGCGCAGTGGGCGAGTTGTCAGCTATGAAGCGCGAGACCATTCGGTCGCTTCCCGAGACAAATGTTTGTGTGTTCCACAGATATTTTCGGGGTATTTCGGGTCTAGATGTTGTGGGACCTACCCACGATACTGCTGTTTGTAGGATATTCGTATCCGCCCGGATAGCGACCACCATACATGGTGTTAAGACCCGCCATAGTGTAGACCTTGTGTGAGTCGCGTTCCGGAGACAGCCAGTGCATATCCGGTTGTCCCCAGGAGGCTGGCCCGTTGATCCTATACTTTTCCCATGCCTTTATCCTTCCCCTCCTATTTGACAATGGGATGAGATACTACAGGGGTCGCCAGTATTCCATTAGAAGGTACCCCTGTAGTTCATCCCAAACCACTTTGTGTATTTCTGTCGCCAAGCAACAGTGTGTAAGCACTGTTGTGTTTCAGTTTGAAGGACATTGAAACCAGTGAAATTACTGGGCATTATGAGATTGATTGATTGCATTATTGGCTGAAATGGCAGTGGGCAGGCCACATAGCTCGCAGAACCGATAACCGATGGGGCAGAAAGGTTCTGGAATGGAGGCCACGTACTGGCAAGCGCAGCGTTGGACGTCCACCTACAAGGTGGACAGACGACCTGATAAAGGTCGCAGGATGTCGCTGGATGCAGGCCGCTTCCAACAGGTCGGTCTGGAAATCTTTGGGGGAGGCCTATGTTCAGCAGTGGACGTCTTGTGGCTGATGATGATGATGATGATGATGAGATTTAACATCTTATGTCTCGGAGTGACGAGCGCAGTTCAATGCCATGCAGTGCTTTGTAATTCAAAGTTCTGTGTGGTATTGCTTCTATTTATGGGCAGGCGTGGCACTTACCATCAGGCGAGCGCCTTGCTCGTCTCGTAATTGAATCAAATAATAAAAAAAAATCCCCCAGACTATTTGTGTCATTGTTATGTGTATTTTTGTATTATAAATACGTCTAGCGGTAGGTTAACTAATTTGAAAAACTCATAGATCTATCTGTTCAGGCGTCGATAATATTCGGAGTGCAGCTTGTGCAACGTATTGGATAACGTATCATGGACATGTGTTGCCTCACGGTTATATAACACGCAAAGCTGCCAACTCATGTTATTCTACAAAATGCATTATAGATAGTTCGATTCATTTGTCCAAGTGGCGGTGGGCAGGCCACATAGCTCGCAGGACCGATAGCCATTGGGGCAGAAAGGTTCTGGAATGGAGGCCACGTACTGGCAAGCGCAGCGTTGGAAGTCCACCTACAAGGACAGACTACCTGATAAAAGTCGCTGGATGCAGGCCGCTTCTAACAGGTCGGTTTGGAAATCTTTGGGGGAGGCTTATGTTCAGCAGGGAGCGTCCTGTGGCTGATGATGATGATAATGTGCACGTTTTGCTGTGTGCGTAAGATCATAAATACTACTTTTAATTTGGATGCACAAAGAAATCCCTATAGATGACATAATATGTATATATCACCCAATTTTGAGTCAGTAGTACTGACTCAGAATTGGTTGATTTTAACTTATTAGATTTTTGTGTCTGTTTAATTTACAAAGATTTTGTGTTACTACTTTTACTGAAAGCATCATAAAAATCGTAGCATAAATGGCGAAGTTATAGACTTTCTTCCCAGATTTTACCTCCTAATGAGTGGAATTTCTTAGATGGCAGATTATATATGCACATCCAATTTCGTATTCTGGTATCCGGCGAGGGTAACAACGTCTGAAAGTCTTTGGAGAGTACTGAACTTCCATCTGTTCTCATTATAGTAATTTTAAGGTCTTTAAGGAGAAATCTACACGGCGCTAAGCCGGGATAATGCCAGGCAAAAATAAAAATTATAGTTTATATGTCATAAATTTCAACAATGACATAATGGTAGAGCCTCGAGTGGTAGAGCCATGCTGTAGACATTTTTGTCTACAGCATGAATAGGTCGGCTCGATCGATCTTACCACTGACTTACAGAAAATCAACGCAATGTAGCGGCTTGCTGCTGCATTTCGTACGGTGCGAAAGATATCCGGAATTTACTTCCCCGTACCCTTTCCAATCCTTTAATTATCCCTATCCTTTAAGGTCGGCAACGCGCCCATGATTCTTCTGGTGGTGGGCGTACATGGGCGGCGGAGATCACTTACCATCAGGCGACTCACTTGGTCGTTTCCGACCTATATTATAAAAAATATATTTATACAAGGAAATTAAATTATTTCGTCGGTTTTCGGCGGTCTCTGCACTAGACTCTAGGGCCGTATGAAGACACCAATTAAAAAATTCTAGTGATACGATAGAAAGAAGGAAAAAGTGAGGTAAAATGTAAGGAATCTCGTAAATAACATTACCATAGTATCGCAATGACCCGACCAGCCTTGCTGACCGATGGGCTGCCTTGCCGTGGGCTACATTTGGTAACATGTTGAAATGGTACCAGCGTGAATCAGTTTCTTCATAAACAATCTTGTTTTAAACTATTGTGAGCCAATTAGATTTAATTAGAATACACGAGGTTTAATAGAATTTGTTAATAGTTTTTTACTTTAATCGGATATCGGGCTCCGTATTGTCGAAAGGAAGTTAGTTATACGCCATAAAATTTTAATTACCATAGGAGATGTGGTGCTGTTATATCTTCGGCTGAGATCTTTTTAACGAATTTCGAATCGGCTTCGTGAGTTCGGTGATGATACCAATTTTAAATTTTACTATACTGTTTAGACTTCTTCTATATGCCTTCATCCCACCCGCAAGTCTGAGTAATTTGTATTTTATCACATGTTAAGATAAGCCATTACAGTTTTACGATCGGCTGTCTACCTGATGTCAACTCTACTGGGGAGAAATACCCAGGCGCGACAGAAATATTTGTGGATCGCATAGTTGAGTTGTGTGTGCATAAACACTTTGTTTCGGTGAGGGAATCAAATCCGCGGCCTCGCTTCACAGCCCGCTCGCGCTGGTCCACTGCGCCACGGAGGCTGTGGTATATGAAATTAATATAATTGTCGTATATAAGGTGATGTTTTATAAAATTCAGTTATTGTACCCACAGTTAAGGCATATTTAAATACCGTAAACTAATTCGACAGATTCAAATGTCATGTCAGAGGACTTTGGCGACTTTCAAAGTCTGGGAAACAGTTATCTGAAACCTCAACCTCTAAAAAAAAAGTAGATTATTACACAAAATAGTTGAGCAATATTTAAGAAAATTTACATTCGAAATATCAAATTTACATCATAACATCATCTCTCGAGAGAAACTTGAAAAGAAAACGACCTTATAGACGAGGCAAAGGCACTATGTACGGACAGAACCGCGTGTAAAACAATTATACATCAATATTAATCGATATATCAACTTTTACTCGCAAGAAAAATGGCTCAGTATCGATTGCGAAAACGATATGTAAGGCAGATTGCGATCTGGTTGTTCCTCGTGGCCGTGCCAGAGTTGGTGATCACTGACCGGCAGCTGCCTTGCCGCCGGCGGTGTCGCTTGCGACAGGCGCCGACTGACGTGTACTATCGACTATATAAATTGTTACCACTTTATTAATAAGTAGTAGAGACATGATGTATATTGTGGTTTATGCACGTTGTGCATTGTGCAAATTTTTTTTTTTTATAGCATAGGCCGGCAAACGAGCAAGTGGGTCACCTGATGGTAAGTGATCTCCACCGCCCATGTACGCCCACAACCAGAGGAATCATGGGCGCGTTGCCGACCTTAAAGGAAAGGGATAACTAGGGATTGGGAAGGGGAGGGGATTTGGGCTTCCGGATATCTCACTCACCGTACGAAACGCAGCAGCAAGCCGCTACTTTACGTCGGTATTCTGTGAGACAGTGATAACGACCCGGTCGAGCCCGCCCATTCATGCTGTAGACAAAATAAATTATTTTCTATCTGTCTTTCTTTCTATTTAGACAGTTATGTCTTTTTAACTTAGCAAGGCAAAGTGAATACACTACATATGAGTTTAACGGTAGTCACCAGAATCATGCCGGCCTGTATAAATGCTTTTTCATACTCCAAAGAGGGAAGAAGCAAATCGAGGATTATTCCTTTTGGCAATATTAGTGTTTTACCGTTTAGCATATCAATATGCAAACAATATCATTCGGGAGAAATGAATTAAGTCCATAATATGATGTTGTAACTACTCTATATAGCATAATCGTCATTTCCGTTAATCTGCTCATCCACCCATGCATGCTCACAACACTAGAAGAATATGTAATAAGCGCGTTGCTGAGCTCAAACAGAAGGGATAATTAAGGGATTAGGAAGGGGAGGAGGGGTCTCCGGTTATCTCACTCACCGTACGTAACGCAGCAGCAAGCCGCTACTCTACGTAGGTTTTATGTGAGACAGTGGTAACGACGCGGTCGACTGGCCCATTCATGCTGTAGACGAAACTGTCTACAGCGTGGCTCTACCACTCTGTATTTGTCAAGATAAACGAAGATTACCGAAGAACATAACTTAAATCATGTTATATTTTAATATAAGCCTTGTGTGATCGCCTGTACACAATAATTTATATTAATTATGTAGGCAAGTGCAAGTACCGAGTGT
This sequence comes from Amorpha juglandis, assembly GCA_949126905.1. Lineage (NCBI taxonomy): Eukaryota > Metazoa > Arthropoda > Insecta > Lepidoptera > Sphingidae > Amorpha > Amorpha juglandis. The sequence goes on from OX421383.1 coordinate 3,782,474, forward strand.
AAGTGCCAAAATATTTTAATGTGTGTGTTTTTTTACAAACAGGTATTAACTTTGTGATTGTTGTACTGGTGAAATTATTTTTGTATCGAAACTTGTTCGTAAGGTTGGGGCTTATTGGAGAAAATATACGCAATGGCTTTGGTATGCGATGAGAGAATTTTATATAGACTCTATACTATAGAAGTTTGTTTAATTGCAGAGCCGCGCTGTAAACAGTTTTGTCTACGGTCTGAACGTGCCGGCTCGACCAGGGTAGTAATATTATGGTCACACAGAAAACGCGAGGATGCCCGCATTCATAAGCATTCACAAGTTCCAAAGTGTGTGTTGTGTGTGAACTATTTTCATTTGTTTCATTAATTGAATGGCGAGACGCAAATCACTCGCCTGATGGTTATGCTTCTGGGCAGGGCGAGTGCCTTGCTCATCTCGTCATTCAATCAAATAAAAAAAAGTGTGGTCATATTTAAAGGTCGTTACATAAATCTGACAGTGAGTGTTTATTTATGTACCGGATCTTATCAAAGCCCAGACAACCTAAAATCCCACGCTCAAAATAATCACTCGGTTATTACCATCGATAAGATCGATCACATCCCTGTAATTTAAGTGAAGCGCGTGACGGAGAATAACAGTACTGAAGTTATAGTTGACAGCCTCCGTGGCGCAGCGGGCGAGTAGCCGGCTGTGAAGCGAGAGGCCGCGGGTTCGATCCCCGAACCGAGACAAATGTTTGTGTGATCCACAAATGTTTGTTTCGGGGTCTGGGTGTTGTGGGACCGAAAGTCTCTCGTAGTTCCTGATACCCACGACACAAGACTCGTATCTTACTGTGGGGTAAGGACTATGTATGTGACTGTTGGGTGTATTTATTTATTATTTATTTATAGTTGATACAATAGCTCAACTGTTTATCGTTTAGTGTTGTCTAAAGTTGTGAGTCGAATATCTAAAGTTTGTCTAAAGTTTGAATCGATATGTCCATTCTCTAGAAAATTCGCCAAAGATTACTAACAAAGCGCAAACAAGCACACAGAGGAATTAAAAATCACTGCATGGCATTGCACAGCGTTCATCCCCCAAGACATGAGATGTACATAATGCCCAGTAATTTCACTGGCTTCGATGTCCTCCAAATCAGCACACAACAGACACACTGCTTGGCGGGAGAAATAGGCTAAACAGTGGTACTAACCTAGGCCACTTCCCGCGTACGAGGTATCTGCCACTTTAGTTAACGCTTATTAACGCTTACAGCAGCCAATGCAATCACGCAACAAGCTACAATTGAACTGCATCCAACTGCCACTTACGACCGTCTCTAGTAATTTAAGTCCGTTTCGAAATATTTAAGTACACGTAGCTAGTTGCAAATTGCTAGACAATCGCCGAGAGAACGGATGCGTTTGACAAAACGAACGAAGGCCGTGTAGAACTGTGTTGTGGATAATTTACGTATTGCACCACCTCGGGACTGTTTATGATCTCGAAGTATTACTATGCCGAATGGCAAGACGAGCAGGTCTCAGGCAAGAGAAGACAACAGTGTGTAAGCAATGTTGTGTTTTGTTTTTTATCCGAGCACGGCAAAGTCACTGCACTACACCTCATGGTAAGCGTAGTGCAATCCAAAAAACCAGCGGCCACCAATAAACAATGAGATTATCGGTGGTCACCAGAGTCATGCCTGTATAAATGCTTCTTCCCTTTTCGGGGAGGAAAGAAGCAAATCGAGGGGCCTGCGACAGGGCTGGCGGATGACTGATGCCGGCACAGTAATACAAGGATATACCTCTATACCCGCCCAAATCAACCATCAAGTCATATCGCAAGCCCCTCGGGAGAACCGGATATACACTAGCTGATCCTGAATATCCTACCACCAGAAAGACATTGAAGCCAGTGAAATTACTGGGCATCATGAGACTTAACATCTCATGTCTCGGGGTGACGAGCGCAGTTCAGTGCCGTGCAGTGCTTTGTAATTCTAAGTTCTGTGTGGTGTTGCTTCTGTTTATGGGCAGGCGTGGCGCTTACCATCAGGCGAGCGCCTTGCTCATCTCGGCATTCAAGCAAATAAAAATATATACATAGATATAGGCAGGTATTACTTCTTGGATATTGCGATATACTTAGGAATGTAAACATATATTAGTTTCTAATGACTTTAATGACAACAATTTCGTCTGACTATTTTTATGATTGTGTAACGTGTAATTTTGTTAACCTTTCGGCAGTTACGATGTTTCTATAAAAGGAGCAAGGAGATTAACAATCGTGAATGTATTATTAAATTAAAATCAATTCGACATTATTAAATCGTAAGATTGACGTTGAATTACTGCACAAAGACTTGACTAATCAAACGTTTCAAAATATTGAAACCTGTCCAGATTGGTGGCTGGATAGCAACCACCAATATGAACATGTCACAGCGACTCACGCGTGCGATTAATGAGTCACCATTTCGTTGGTCGTCATCTTTTTTGACTGCACTTGACTCGTAGGACTATTTAAATTTTTTTTTTTGTTATTTATTGTTGAAATAGCCTTACAGACTAATTACCAAATATATAACAAAATCCAACATATAAAAAAATTGCTAATAACAAGCCTCCACATTTGTATATACTACCTTTTCCTCGCGGCTCCGCCCGCGTGATCTGCTTTTTCCGGGATAAAAATTAGCATATGTTACTCAGTGATAATGTATCTTTCTAACGGCAATAGAATTTTTGAAATCGATCCTTTAGTTTTTAAGTTTATTCGTTACATGGAAAAATAAAAATCTTTCCTATTTATGATATTAGTGTAGACGATTACTTTCTATTGTACGGGTATATATGTATAATGTATATATTACAAGGTGGTAGGCCCCTCGTATGAGAGAGGCCGTCTAGGTCGGTACCAACGCTTTGTCTATTTCTGCCGCCAAGCAGCAGTGTGTCAAACTTAACACAGTCCATAAAACTTATATTTTATTAAATCATATTTTTTCCTATATAATTATTGTGAATTTTTATAACAAAAAAAAATAAATGCTCTACCGTAAAGTTTAAGTATTGTCACTTAAGCCATTTCGCCTCTCCACACTCAATCTGATGCCGAAGTGCGAAAACCTCCTCAATAGTAATGAAGAGGAATACAAAATAAATGGATTTTGAGATTAATTATTATTTACGTGCAATGACTCCAACACGAATTACATTCTAGTTTATTTTAGAATTGGCACGAATTATCAAGATTCAAACTGCGTCCACATCGAACGCAAAACGAACATTATTGAATATCTATCATATAAATCAAGATTACATTTAAATCTCGCAAGTAATTAGATGCAGATTACACGGGGCGATCGGGGAATATTGCAAATCGAATGCCGGCCCCACGCAGTTATGCAACGCTGTGACAACTCCGAGTAAAGTCTAACAAGACTCGGGCCTCCGGGTTACGTCGTAATGTGCATATATTTATCTGTTATATGATTGGTTTTAATTAACGGAGTGTGGTTGGTAAATGGCTCTGTAGTAGTGGGCGTGTAGATGTGAAGGTATATGCCGCGGGTTCGATTCCGCATCGAGACAATTTTGTGTGATCCACAAATATTTGTTTCGGGTCTGGGTGTGTACTCTCCTCAGAGGTCGTAACTCATAAGACAACAAACTAAACATTTCTATGTATGTGATAAAAAGCATGTTATGCCAACCCCACTGCGAGTGGGGTAAGTTCAAGTAGAAGAGAGTTAGTAAAGGCCTTTGTAAAGTACGTGGCCGAGACAGGGTGATGCTAGTTCAGTGATAGCAACATGTTCGCTTTGTATGAAATTGAATGGAAACGGAAAAACTCTAACACAAATTGTGACTACTTGGTATTTGAACCCAGTACCTCATGACTTCTCTATTTAATTTCTGTTTGAAACTGTATCCATGGACAACATTTAAAACATAATACTTATTTTAGTTTAGGAGAAATAAGCAAGACATACAGACAGACAAACGCAGATAGCGAATAACCTCTGTGAGCTTTCGATTCTTGTCACATCATCAGTAATAAGAAAAAATATGTATTCAGATCCGCACAACGCCTCTACCGGATCATATTGGAAACGTATTAACTTCATACATATTGACGTGAGGTATCGAAAACACTCGCATTAGGTATAACTACAGTATAAACCACTTCGCAACGGATAACTAGTGACATAACCAACATAATTTCCGAGATGTGTGCCACTTGTGACCCGCCACATTGACCCTATGAGTATGCAAATATTGTCGTAAAGAGACTCGCTTATTAGTCAGCTCTTACGTTTCTAATTAGTTTATGTCGTGTTCGATATTTGAAATTAAAATTAAGAACAGGTGACTCTTGTGAATACTTCCCGTGGTCAATTACGTAATATAATAAAGTAGTCCTAAATCATAAGTTCCCAGACTTTTTTCTCATAGACCACTTTTAAAATTTAAAGATTAATGAAAAAAAATATGAAGATTGTCACGCCAACGTAGAACCCCGTCGAGTCTTCCCTGGGGACCCACTTGGACCACTTTGGGAACTAAAGTCCTAAATACAACTAATTAGTTGATTATACTGTCAACAGATGCCACTGTAAATTTTTCATGTATTTTAGCAAAACCTATAATTTTTCGTCAATAACAGCAATTAATATAACCTTTAAAATGGTATTTGAATCATTGAATTTGATAAAGAATTATGGAAGTTTCTTTTTATAGCGTAGGACGGCAAACCAGCAAGTTGGTCATCTGATGGTAAGTGATCTCCACCACCCATATACGCCCACAATACCAGAAGAATCATGGGCGCGATGTCGGCTCAAAGGAAATGGTTAATTTGGGATTGGGAACGGTAGGGTGATTTGGGCCTCCGGATATCTCACTCACCGTACGAAACGCAGCAGCAAGCCGCAACTTTTTTTTTATTTTATTGAATGACGAGATGAGCAAGGCGCTCGCCTGATTGTAAGTGCCACGCCTGCCCATAAACAGAAGCAACACCACACAGAATGTTGAATTACAAAGCACTGCATGGCTCTGAACTGCGCTCGTCAACCCGAGACATAGGATGTTAAGTCTCATAATGCCCAGTAATTTCACTGGCTTCAATGTCCTTCAAACCGAAACACAACAGTGCTTACACACTGTTGCTTGGCGGTAGAAATAGACAAACCGGTGGTACCAACCCAGACGGCCTCTCGCATACGACGGACCTACCTTGTAAAATGTAATATGAATATGTTGTAACTAAAAACTTTTCAAATGACAAAGTTCTCTTGATATCGCAACAGTATGTCCGCATTTCGTATTGACATTTCCTGTGAAAACGTGTTACGTAACATGTACTTATTGAGCTTATCGTACGGGAGAAAGTGGAACTTATCCCGGTGACTTTAAAAGCTTTGACATTTTTGTTTATGTGACGTCTTGAGTAGCTTAGCTATTAATATATTAATGATTAACCCGTGGATTAATGCAAGAGTTTTGTATCTATATCAAAATATTCGATTTGTTTTTTTTTTGTATAAGCTCGCACCTATATCATTAAATGATTAGGCAGAGGTGCAACCTGAATTTATGTTTCTCTTATTCCCGTCTCTTATAGCTTATTTCCGTCCCATGATTGATAAATGGACCAGCCACAGCTATTTAACGAAGGCCAGTCTATCTGTCAGAGTTTCGTATTCTAGGCAACTCATATGTGAGTTTTTATCGAAATATCTAACATATTTGTAATTGCCCGACCTGCGACTTGAACCAAGGACCTCTAGGTTCCTTAGGCTATGTAGAAAATTACTAGATCAATGAGGCGATAAATATTTAAATAAAAATAATATTCAATCAGTCACACACATAGTCATGACCCACATCAAGAAATGGAGTTTTGTGTTGTAGGTGTCGGGAATTACTAGAGACTTTCAAACTCACAACACCCATCCTCAAAACAAATATTTGTGAAAACGACAAAAATTGTGTCGGTACGAGATCGAACCAGCGGCCTATAATTTCACAGCCAGAAAGTAACTAAATAAGGTTCAAAAAACCTTCAAATTCGCAATCTCTTCAGCGAATGTATTGTAAACACGTTAATATTATTACTGTCATTAAAATGTAACCTTTAGAGTGACAAACTTATTGGTCAAATACTACAAAAAAATACCTTGTGTGAAGATCAAATGATAAATTGAATTATTATCAATAGTCAGTAAACGTATGCATCAGACTTTACACCATCCGACACGATGTACGCACGAAATTATAAAAATCGGTAATTCGCACTTATATTTTGTGATAACGAGGAAGGCGATGTAAAATGACAGGCTCACTGCGCAATAGATTCTTTTCCATTACCTGATATTTAAGTGAGCGAGGTATGTAAAGAAATCACTTATATAGCTAACTGCAAAGTGACATGTCCGTGCCTAATTATAGGAGTATAATCCTGCGGACAGCTAGAAATGTAGTAACTTGATATTTTAGGGAACCCATGGTCTCACGATGGAGGATGTTTAAAATTGGGTGAATTGTAATAGTTTTAGTAGGAAGGTCGGGGTAATTTTCAGGCAGAAAAAAAGTGCTCGCTGGAAAGTGTGACTGGGTAAAAATATCGTGCGTGTCTCAATGGTTTAGTGCTTGTGAACCGTGGCTTTGTAGCTTAAACTACATTCATTGGTCGGATATTTTTTTTGTGATTATCCTCCCAATTAAAATCAATATGTTAACTAATTGCTATTATATGTTTTTCAACCTTATCTATATACAATTAAATCATATAGGCTACTTTTTACCGAAAAAACAATCACGAGAGCGTAGCCGCGAGCAAAACTAGTAACTAAAAAAACACTGATTAGTTTAAGGTTTTCAACACTTATTGGTTTCGATTACATGTATGTAGACATCCGACTTTCTGTGTCGTGTCGGATGGTGTAAAAGTCTTCGGTTGCGACACCGTCGTGCTGATCTTGACATGGCGTCGTTCGGTCGTGGTCGCTGGTTTTCGCAACCATTTAATTATTATCAATGGCTAACGCATTCCCGCACGCGACATCTCACTATTTATCTTACGCGATCTTCAATTACCTACATTTAACTTCTATTATGTAGTGGCATCGCCAATATCTTGCAAAAATATATTTATTAATAAATAGAAATAAATACACCCAACAGTCACACACATAGTCCTGACCTCACAGTAATATACGAGTCTTGTGTCGTGGGTATCAGAAACTACGAGACTTTCGCTGTCACAACACCCACACCCCGAAATAACATTTGTCTCGGTGCGGGGATTGAACCCGCGCTCTCGCGTTACAGCTGGCTACTCGCCCGCTACGCCACGGAGGCTGTCATTTATGTTTATAAGTTAGGTCTCCGGCAAAGTAGACCGAGAATGACAGCCTCCATTATGTAACGGTAATCGGATGCAAATCCGCGGGTTCGGTTCCTGCAACATGACAAACGGTCCCTGATATCAATCGACACCGCTCACAAATACGTACAATAGCAAAGGAGTCGTGGCTTCTTCTTTTTTTTTTTATTTATGTTTTCGCATTATTATGCATTACGCCAATGACAAGTATAATTTATCCTCCAGCCTTCAGAAGAACGATGAAATATCGGCGTGGACGTTTTCAAGGTTTTGTTGAAGTTTTGGTGTGAATTCCTTCCAGTGCGATGCTTAATTCACTTATTTCATGTTTCCATACACTGTTCATCTCATGATCACTTTTATACACCAAACACAACTTTAAACTAGTTTTTGATATATACAGGGTTATTTTTAAAACACCAGCAACCTCGCAGGGGTAGATTCCTAAGGTTATAAGCTACTACTTTTGTTCTACGACTTTTGATAATTTGTTAGATTTTATTTTCATACAAAAATAAGTATTCATTTAATTTCCGTCTTGAATATTAACAACGCGCATCGCAGATTACGTAAACAAATACGCGAAGCGTGGGGAACCGGGCTAGCTCCTTTGAAGGTCAACGCTCGAGCAGCTGAGCGGCGCCTTTGAGTCGCGCGCGCACGCCGCGCCGCGCCGCAGTCTACGAGGAAAAACACTACACAACAAAAACTTGTAAAAACATTTTTTTTTAAATATATTGAGTTATATCCAAACTCGTAGAACAAAAGTTGTTCCGCATGAGGTCAGCTATCTGGTCCTGAGAGGTTGCTGGTGTTTTAAAATTAACCCTGTATTTAAATAAGTGATGAACCGCACTGTCTGAATTCCCGTCAAAACTCTTGAGTCGTAGCTTCGTTGCCGATATATGGTTGTAAGTTCACAGTAAGATACGAGTTTTATCTTAAGTCGTTGATATTTTTTAAAGCAGCTGAGGGCGGCAAACGAGCAAACTTATCACCTGATGGTAAGTAATCTCCACCATCCATGAACACAACAACAAGGTGGTAGGTCCCTTAGTATGCGAGAGGCCGTCTGGGTTGGTACCACCGCTTTGTCTATGTCTGCCGCCAAGCAACAGTGTGTAAACACTGTTGTGTTTCGGTTTGAAGGACATTGAAACCTGTGAAATTACTGGGCATTATGAGACTTAACATCTTATGTCTCGGGGTGACGAGCGCAGTTCAGTGCCATGCAGTGTAATTCAAAGTTCTGTGTCGTGTTCCTTCTGTATATTGACAGGCGTGGCGCCAATATACAGAAGGTACACCAACCGTAATGAAATAAAAATAATTAAGCGTACACGCTTATAATGGGTATAAACAGTTCAATATTAATTGATCAACCAACTTGAATAAACAAAAACTGTTTGGTTTTTGTTGATCAATTCGTTTGAAAGTGTGTTCAAATGTTCGAATCTCCGGCGTTTTAGTAGTTGAACAACTAAAATGAAACTATATAAACCCGCTATTACATACGGTTACACGTCACGACCTTATAACATTTGACACTGGTCGTTATAAAACTCGTTGTCGTGTCGGTTACGTCACAAAACAAAACATTTCTTGACATACGTTTGTGAAAGTATGAGAATGTTATAATAGCAGTACATTTACGTTTTTAGCAGATTACAATCTTAATACCGTGGTATATAACATGGAATGTAATACAAAGCTTTTGATGAGAATTTGATGAGCTGTGTGTTACGTAATTAATATGCCTACAAGGCACCGCTTACGACCTCTGCTAAGAGTTCAAATATGCTCATAAATGATTTGATGCATAAGATGTTAAGGCAAAAGTTGTTTCGACGTTGTTTTAATGAGATTTACAGCTATATACTATAAATTCCTATGCCTATTAAATTTATAGGAATAATAAGCGATAGCCTCTGTGGCGCAATAGGTAAATAGCCGGCTACAAAGCGAGAGGCCGTGGGTTCGATTCCCGCACCGAGACAAATGTTTGTGTCCATAGATATTTGTTTCGGGAGTTGTGGGACCGTAAGTTCCTTGTAGTTCCTGATACCCACGATACAGGTTAACCTAGTGTGGGGTCAGGACTATGCGTGACTGTTGGGTGTCTTAGAAAAAAAATGTCTATAGTGTAGCTCTACCACTCAAAAATGAATGAACTCTTATGGACGGGGATTAGAGTAATAATTACAAGCAAATATATCATTAGGTAAGAAATAGGTGTGGTGTGAGAGAATATGTAGTGACGAAGATTGAAAAAGGAATTTTGAGATGGCTTGGGCATGTAGAGGATGGATGAAAGAAGATTGACGCAATAAATATACAGGGCGAGTGTGAATGGTACAGTTGGGAGGGGAAGGCCTCGGCGAACTTACTCAGATCAAGTCGGAGATATTCTAGAGAAAAGCCAGCTCTAAACTGTGCATGCATGAAGAATTTAATGAGAGTGAAGGATGCCACAGTGATAAGGATTGTAGCAGGTGGAAGTCCGTTATCTCTGCCTACCCTTATGGGAAACAGGCGTGAGTCTATGTATGTATGTATGTAAATATATAATTGAATTCTCAAGGCGTTCCAACAATTTGTTAGAGCAATCCAGCGGATTAGGCACTTAATAATGTCTAATTGTCTAGTAGGCCATTAACTAAAACCTACGTGGGTTTCGTATGTCAGACCGTACGTTGACGTATTGGAGTATTTGTCATTCTTAATTGAATATTTGACCGTTAGTTGTCCAAGAATTTATTGTTTACGTGGGAGGGGACAGGGCAATTTTTTAATCCTTGTTCGTTTGAGTGCCGACCAAAAAAGAAGGCTGCTTCTGAAATGCAAGAATAAAAAATAATTACAACGTGGAGTTTACAAGGTGGTAGGTCCCTCGTATGCGAGAGACCGTCTGGGTTGGTACCAACGCTTTGTCTATTTCCGCTAAGCAACAGTGTGTAAGCACTGTTGTGTTTCGGCTTGAAGGACATTGAAGCCAGTGAAATTACTGGGCATTATGAGACTTAACATATTATGTCTTGGGGTGACGAGCGCACTTCAATGCCATGCAGTACTTTGTAATTCAAAGTTCCATGAGGTGTTGCTTATGTTTATGGGCAGGCGTGGCGGTTACCATCAGACAAGCGCCTTGCTCGTCTCCTCATTCAATCAAATAAAAAAAAAAAAAAACGTAGGACAAGCCTCGATACCAGATGGGAGAAAATTTAAATAGTGCAGGCTACACGCGGCCGGAGTCTTGAGCAAAATTAATAAGATAATTTTACCTGTTAAAATTAACAATTCAAACGCCACATAGAGCAACCTTGTTCCAAAATCCAATAAGTAGACTATAATGTGCAATTACAATAGAGATAAAGAAAATACAAGGTGGTAACGCAACCGGAGGCTGCCACATCACGTCGGTTTTCTATGAATTAGTGGTTACAACCCGATCGAACCGGCCTATAGACAAAATTGTCCAAATCTTGATCAAAATAAATATCGTATGTGTATAGTTCTGATATCAGTGTATTTTTTTTTGGGAAATCACCTCAAAAGGTCTCTCCATTGAAGTTAGTTGGTGCTTATGCACAAAAAACTACATTTATATGTTACTAGCGACCCGCGCCGGCTTCGCACGGGTAAAAATACGTTACTACATCACATTACAAATATTTGAATTTTTCGGCTTTTCTGTAATCAATATTATGTATGTATTATACATATAAACCTTCCTTATGAATCACACTATATATTGCTGAAAACTGCATTAAAATCCGTTGAATAGTTTAAAAGATCTAAGCGAACATACAGCGGAAGCGACTTCATTTTATACTATGTAAAGATTTTCATTGCCACATGTTATAAAAGCGGCGATGGCCTAACAGGAAGTGATACGGACTGTCGAGATGGAAGTCACGGGTTCAGAATCAGCCCCACGGAACACATCTTTCACTTTTTTTTATCCTGGCTCGGCAAAGTGACTACGCTACACCTGATGGTAAGTGTAGCGCAATCCAGAAATAGTGTCGACCAACGACAAACAGTGTGTCTATCGTTGGTCGGCAAGATCAGTATCATCATCTTTTAGGAGTTACGTGTAAATACATTGTTTATTACCGCTCTTTGTAAAATCGCGTGAAGAAACCTACATGCCTGAAATTCTCCATGGGAATTTTGAAGCTGTGTCAAGTCTACCGACCCAAATCGGACCAGTGTGTTGGAGTAACTTCATCAGACTAGCAATCCCTCAGCCCTCGCATCACTGAGGGAGAGTCGATCTCAGTAGCGGGACGTATATAATACAAGGCTAGTATTATTTCCATGCTGTTGCCTTGACTCAGCAACCGCAATAAAATATAAGTTACAATGTAAAGACGAGAAAGTGTGATGTAGATTAATTTGTTGTTTATTAAAACGTAATTATATGTTATGAAATAATTACACATTCATAACGTGGACTCGAACTGGCCTGCTAATATGCGAACGCATATTACTCCAAATGTTACGTCATATTTACTCAAAATCGATAAATGCTTTTTATTTTTAATCATAAATTATATTACATATTGAAAAAGTTAGTTATTATGATTATGGATATGCTACATACTGACAAACTCAATTGAGAGCTACCTTCATAGATTTTTGAGTGAGTAAATACAATAAATAATACGATAATAATTTTCCTTTATTCAGAATTATTTCTTGTGCAATTTATAGTTGAATTAAATAAGCAAATTTGAACCCGATTGTGCTTTTCTGCTTTACTTGAAATAAATAATACATGTTGGTCATGAAATAAACTAAAATAGCTTCTTTTCATTACAAGGAAGACGGCTCTACTTCAATGGGGATAGAGCACAAGAATTGGTGTAGTTGTAGGATTTTCGACATTTCGGTATATTATAAGTAATTCAAGTTTGAACTGATTGAAAATGAGGTGCAAACTTCGGTCAAGAGTAGGTACATCGCAACGCTAAAAGGAAGAATATGCCAATGTGGTAGTCTAGGTACTTGAAAAAATATATTATTGTGGTAATTAGTTCTTCAACATGGAATTTGTACTAAGAGGCTAGGTAACTGCCAAACTGGTAAAGTCTAATATAATAATTTACATACCTATTACATACATATTTAAAATTACATATGTAGGTACATTTTACATCATATTTATACGTTTTTTTTCATATTTACATTTCGGCCAAATTTGGCATTATACATTATTATTACATAATTAAAGTATTTAATTAACTACTTTCAAAGTGTGATTTTTATGACATAAAATCCAGGCCAACATGCATGTCAATGTTATCGACAGTGTGTCACGATTAACGTTTTTTATGTGTCAAGCGATATTTTAACGTTTACATCAATTAATATGTTATCTGTATTCGTTAAATTTTATTGTTCTTATGCAATAATATAAATATTACTATGATACAATCAGGTATACATTTCCCTCTGCTCTACTTGGGATTTTATTCCTCCCCAGAGAGATTGACGTCAGACAGACGGTCGTTAAAAACTACAAGCCAAATTAATCAGTAAAATGTGTTGAAAATATATTAGGCTGACCCCACTGCGAGTGGGATAAGGGCAGGTGGGAGAAGAAGGATTTAGTTATTTTATTATATAGAGCAATCGTTTAATACGTTGGCTCATTGCAGATTTGTTAGTTTTTTTTTAACCCAAACCATTAGATAGGTCTAAGCTCATTGATGAGATTTGAGGTCGAAATTATCATCCTGGGATCCATCGTGTTGACGGTCCTAGAAAATAACAATAACAGTATACTTGTCCAGAATTCAGTTTATTTTAAGGACATTAAAGCCCCTGAAATGACTGGGCATTGTGCATTTCAATCTTATGTCTCAGGGTGTCTAATGCAGTTCATTGCCATTTGGTACTTCATAATCCGAAGTTAAGTGTGATTGATCTTGTCGGTCGTAATAAACAAGTGATTAAAATAAATGGGTTTTTTATATATATTTTTTATTTGATTGAATGACGAGACGAGCAAGGCGCTCGCCTGATGGTAAGCGCCACGCCTGACCATGAACAGATGCAATACCCACACACAACTTTGAATTACAAAGCACTGCATGGCACTGAACTGCGCTCGTCACCCCGAGACATAAGATGTTAAGTCTCATAATACTAATACTAATATTATAATAAAAAGCTTCCAAATCGTAGCCATTAATAATAATCATAAGCAATTGATAATTGGACAAACAGATGAACTCTTTACTTTTAGTATAGGTAGGCATTATTAAAGGTTCCAGTAAACTATCCAACGACCTACATTACAAAGTCAAGAGTGTTGAAAACACAATAAAAAAAAATGGGTTTATGTTCGCATAATGAACACTTTAAACAATTTATGTGATTAACAATAAAATTATACGGCTTTTGTAAGGACTTTGGTGAAAGTGTAAACCTTCATTTTTGTTGCCAAGTTGAAATATTTGCACTGCATTGTTTTTGGGTGTAAGGTGCCAATCTTACAGAACAATGATACATTTTTGTTAAGCCATCACACGCTTAATCACTTTATGATCCCAGATTAATCAGTGGCGTGTGTATCAGGAGCTACAAGGAACTTACTGTCCCATAACGCCTAGACCCATGGTCTCCTGGGGATGCAGGAGAAGATGAATGAGAGGGGTATCGATTCCCCGAAATTATAAAAAAAACCACCTAGACCCTTAATGTTTGTGGATCACACAAACGTACACATGGTGAAAAACCCGCCATAGTAGCTCGTTCTGGCGAGTCGCTTTCCGGGATCAGCCATTATAGTTACTTCAGGCTGGCATAAATCTCCCGATCGTCAGAGGGACATAATGCCGCTTGGCGGTCTACATTATATTTGAACACACTACACTTAACACACTACACTTAACATCAGATTCGATGTCATCACTTTGCAGTGCCAGGATAAAAAAAAACTATTTGAACGGATTTTATCGCACTTGAAATTAGTTTTTGATATCAAATCCTTTTTTTTTTATCCTGGCTCGGCAAGTGTAGCGCAATCCAAGAATAGTGTCGACCAATGATAAACAATGTGTTCATCGTAGGTCAGCAAGATCATGCCGGCCTGCCAAAGGGCCAAGCGGGAGGGGAAGGAAAAAGGGATGGGAAAAGGGTTAGGATCAGGGGGCAAGCCCCCTGGGAAGAACCGGATATACACTGGCTGACCCTGGAACGCGACCCACACAAAGTGGGCCACTATGGCAGGTTTTAGCACCAGTGTACGGTGGTTGCTATCCGGTCGGATACAAGTATCCTCCCACCAGCATCAGCATAAAGTAGTCGTATAGTGTGTAATATTCGAGTTAACAGAATTACATAGTTTTTTTTATATATATGTAAGTTTGTTAACACGAAAGGGTTCTTATATATATTACAAGGAAGATGTGTTTAAATCCAAAATTGTTATGGTTCCGTACCTCTATCCATACCTCCTATCCAAAGTGTGCCGATGGAATCGTATTCCACTTACAGGGTTCTACTTTCTGAACTATAATAATATAAATTATTAAATTATTAAGAAAAATGGAGTGATTCATTGGTTGATTGGTTTCAACAATTTTGCAACATAATATCTGTAATATACATGTTGCGATAACCTTACGTCAGTTATTTTTTTTAGCATAAGCCGGCAAACTAGCTAGTAAACTTGTAAGGTGGTAGGCCTATACGAGAGTCCGTCTGGATTGGTGCCACCGCTTCGTCTATTTCGGTTTGAAGGACATTGAAGCCGGTGAAATTATTAGGCTTTATGATACTTAATAATCTCGGGGTGACAAACGCAGTCCAGTGCAATGCAGTGCTTTGTAATTCAAAATGTTATATGGTGCGTTTAGTCGTTCAAGCTAATACAAAAACAAAAAAAACCTTAAGTGATCTCTGAATGAGAAGTTTGGTGGACGCGTTGCTGATCTTACAGGAAGGAAAAGGTGGTAAAGGGAAAGTAAGTTTGGGCCTCTGAATTTCTCACTCATTGTACGAAACGCGACAGCAAGCTGCTACTTCATGTTCGGTTTTAAGACAATGGTCGAGCCGGCTCATTCCTCCATGCTGTAGACCAGAGGTTCACATACTTTTTCTCATAGACCACTTCCAAAATTTTGCTGGTTCCAGTGGACTCCCTGCAGCTACATTTCTGCCATATACCCAAAACTGAATATTGAATATGCAAGTTTTTACAAGTAACAATCGCTGAGCTTCTTAATATATTATCTGCCTACATTGATAAGTGAAGTCAAGCCAACATTTAGTTACTATTGAAAGCAGATAAATGTTCGTGGTCCCCCGCTTACGAATTGTGAACCCCTATTTTTTGTCACGCCAACGTAGACCCCCGTCGAGTTTCCCGTGGACCCCTGGGGGTCCACCTGGACCACTTTGAGAACTAAGACTGTAGACTAACCTGTCTAGAACGTAGCTTTTCCATTTTTAAACTGGTACCTACCAAGTTTTTGCGAGTTATTTGATAGCTTTTTTATATAGCATAGGCAAACGAGCGAGTGGGTCACCTGATGGTAAGTGATTTCCACCGCCCATGTACGTCCGCAATACTGGAAGAATAGTAGGCGCGTTGCCGACCTTAAAGGGAAGGGATAATTAAGGGATTGGGAAGGGGAGGGTGATTTGGGCCTCCGGATATTTCACTCACCGTACGAAACGCAGTAGCAAGCCGCTACTTTGCGTCGATTGTCTGTAACACAGTGGTGACGACCCGGTCGAGCCAGCTCATTCATGATGTATACAAAACTGTCTACAACGTGGCTCTACCACTCAAAACTTAAAGTTGTCACTTCAACCGTATTTAGGAAAATATGTATGTAGATACCTACAGCTTCCAAAACAGATCGTATTGGAAACGTAACATCTTAATAATCCAAGCTGACACTAATGGAATTTGATATGTCTAATTTTAGACATTACTTTATATGCAACCGACAAAAATAAAAAGAAACAGAATTAAAATTAGGTAAAATATTAGGTCACTATTCATGTTTTAAATATTGGTACGAGCAAAGGTTGGCCCCTAGTGGGAAAATGTCACGATCTCCACGAGTGCATCGTAATGACATAACCTGTCTTGTGACGTAGCATGTCATGTCGGGCATCCGTCATTTGACAGTTACCCCTTCCAGTAGATTTAAATGGCTTATACACCGGTCAACCTCCATCGTTTAAATTCTACGTACGTACGTAATACGTATATTTTTTTTTTATATATATATTTCATCCCTATCTGTGACAAGGGAACTTGGTTGTGTTTTATATGTTTCGTGACATTTTTAATTTTATACAATATGAACTACGTGATATTGGCGGAATTTTGTACTTCTCACATGTCACCATTCATCCAAAACTGAACTGAAATGGCTTATAACATTTGACGGCCTCCGTGACGGAGCGGGCGAGTAGCTGGCTGTGAAGCGAGAGGCCGCGTGTTCGATCCCCGCACCGAGACAAATGTTTGTGTGATCCAAAAATATTTGTTTCGGGGTCTAGGTATTGTGAGACCGAAAGTCTCGTAGTTCCTGATACCCACGATACAAGACTCGTATCTTACTGTGGATTCAGGAATATATGTGTGACTGCTGGGTTTATTATTTATTTTAAAAAATATTGACTTGATTTATATAAAAAGGCTATCTGGAAGAAATCGCCGGTTGCGAAAAAAACACTCATTGAATCACCCTTACTGTGTGATCCTTACTTTTAAATTACTTTATTTGGTGTGCAATAAAGAACATTCTATCTATCTATGATTCTTTCAATAATAGATTTTGAGTAACGTAGCTCGTTGATTACAATATTGAAAATAATCGAGTAGGCTTTTAATATGCTAATTTATTTACTTCTCATTGCAGGCTGCCAGTGCACTGTTCACGCTAGACAGTGCGAGAGGCGAGGCACTGTCGCGACGACTGGCACGAGGCGAGCGCCGTCGCAGGAGATGCAGGGCAGTACTAGCTATACTTGCACTCTTACTACTACTAGCCTCGGTCGGAGCTGTAGAACTACTGATGTCAAGGGGGCAAAGGGTGTTTGGTACTGTGTTGCGGTAATGAAGTTCCAACTACATACGAAGTTAGTGAACTAGCTGACGTGACGCGAGGCGTCATGGGTGGGTGAAGTGACTAACTTCATCCCGTGATTTATTTCGTGCATAGTGTACTGATGCGTGCCAAAGGGGGGCAGTGTTCGTATGTCACTTTCCAGCGTCACGTCAAGCGTCAGACGCCGGCGTCAAGAGACTATCCCACCCACACACCCACCACTGTAACTCCTGTGAACCAGGATCAACAGTGGCACGCATTTTGTTGACACCGAGTAGTGAAGCTCAGCGAGTCTCTGGGAATGCCTAAATGTCTTTGTCCCGCAATGAAATTAATCAGATAGAAGGTTAGGGAGGAGTTGGAAATATTAATTGTCCACGCCGGCGTCAGTCACGCTCTCGTTTGTCTACAACAGTGTTTCCCAACCTTTTTTAGGCCATGCCTCACCTTAACATTTTATTGTTAAATTTGTCACCGATATCTAGCATTGCATTTAACCCATAACCATAATCCAAAGCGAAAGGGTTAAAGTCGTGTCGAGTCCATTTTTAAATTGCCCCCCTTAACTATCAAATTTTCCACCTGCGGGGCGTGGGCCCCACGTTGGGAAATACTGGTTTACATACTACTAAATTTCAGCTAGACAACCGTATTGGTCTCGCATAGACATAAACATTGCGTGCGTAGACGCGACTGATGTCAGTGACCATCCGTACTGAGCCGGTAATGTATTCCGATAATTCTTTTGTACTAATCACTAATGTTTAGTTTCGAAGTGTTTGTATACTTAGTTCTAGGTTTATATTATAATTCAGTTTTATATCGAATTTATTACATTTGGGTGGATCTCAGGTGTATGTTTTTAATCGTATTTTATAAAGTCACAACTTTACGAATTTATTATTACTTTTATAGGAAATTGTTCCTTTATATCAATTTAATATATCGAAATATCAATTGTATAATAAATGAGCATTACATATAAAATTATTAAAATAAATACTTAAGCAGCCTCGGTCGCGCAGTTGTATTGTTGTATATAGGTCTGCTATGCTGAGGTCTCGGGTTCAATCCCCGAGTCGGATATAAAAGATTATTATGTATTTCTACTGAATTTGCTATCTTACTAATTAAATTTTATTACAAATGTTCAATAAATGTCTTATAAAAACACATTAATACAATTATAATTATGCATTTCGGTACTCGGTATGCGTGATTCCGTTCGATTCCCGCACCGAGATAAATGTTTGTCTGTTCCATAAATATTTGTTTCGGGTCAAGGTGTTGTGGGACTGCAAGTCCCTCGTAGTTTCTGATACCGAAGATACAGGTTAACCTAGTGTAGGGTCAGGACTATGTGAGTGACTGTTGGGTGTATTTACATTTACATTGGGGGATTACATGCGTAACAGAGTATATAAGTCTTTATTAGATAAACATCATCACTCGCTCGTACCGACATAGACGAAGATAGCCGAAGCGCATAATTTAAATCGTAATAATGTACGTCAGTGTTTCCCAACCTTTTTTAGGCCATGCCCCACCTTAACATTTCTTTGTTAAATGTGTCACTGATATC
This sequence comes from Amorpha juglandis, assembly GCA_949126905.1. Taxonomy (NCBI): domain Eukaryota; kingdom Metazoa; phylum Arthropoda; class Insecta; order Lepidoptera; family Sphingidae; genus Amorpha; species Amorpha juglandis. The sequence goes on from OX421383.1 coordinate 3,801,518, forward strand.
TAGCATTGCATTTAAATAACCCAAAGCGAAAGGGTTAAAGTCGTGTCGAGTCCATTTTTAAATTGCCCCCCTTAACTATCAAATTGCCCCCCTGTGGGGCGTGGGCCCCACGTTGGGAAACACTGATGTACGTGTTATTGTAAACATACGTGATAGTAAATGCCATAAAATTGAACAAAATATAAGAATAATTTTAGGTTAATTTAAATCTTTCCGGTCAAAGTAATCTAAGGTGATGATCTAAGGTCATCGCACTAACGAGTAGAACAAAAAATGTTTTGCAAAAACACTTGTTCCACTGTTTTACGATTTAATTATATCACGGAGATCCTTATTCTGTTTGATAATTTATTGTTTTTAATAGCATCGATAGCTCAGCGGGTAGTGGTACGGACTGTGGGGCCCCGAGAGCATACACCTCTGACTTTTCTAAGTCATGTGTATATTAATTGTTAATTATCGCTTGCTTTAACGGTGAAGGAAACATCGTGATGAAACCTGCATATCTGAGAACTCGATAAGATTTTTCGAAGGTATGTGAAGTCTGCCAACCCGCATTAGGCCAGCGTGGTGGACTAAGGCCTAACCCCTCTCATTCAGCAGAGGAGGCCCGTGCCCAGCAGTGGGACACATATAATTCAGGGCTAGTAAAAAAAATATACAAAATTGGACCTAGTTACGCAAACAGGAACCAACCCACAGCAAGTTCAAATGGAGATACTGATTTTGTTTTACTAAATTAATTTATTTAAATTGATTTTAATACAGTACTTTTTTGGGAAGTCGTATGTGGAATATATTTTATGCCCGATTTTCCAAAAAGCCTACGAGATAAAATTAGTTTAAATTGTTGAATTTAGTAAAACAAAATCAGTATCTAATATCACCAAGCAACAGTGTGTAAGCACTGTTGTGTTTCGTTTTGAAAGACTAAATTGAATAAATTAATTTCCAGCGAAATTACTGGGGATTATGAGACTTGCCATTTAATGTCTCGGAGTGACGAACGCAGTTCAGTGCCATGTAGTGCTTTGAAATTCAAAGTTCTGCTGTTCTGTTTATGGGCAGGCGTGACACTTACCATCAGGCGAGCGCCATGCTTGTCTCGTCATTTAAAAAAAAATCACCATTTGAATTTGCTGTGGTCCAATTTAATACAATCATTACCAGTAGCGTTTGGATGATTGAAAATTCATATCACGAATTAATATCGACCGGCGAGGTTTATAAATGTTAGAATTTATTACTCTGTTATCAATGCTTTTTATTTAATGCCCAATTTCACCAACGTTACCTAAACTTGAGTGGACTCTACAATATGGGCTGTTTACACGTTACTAAAGCGTTGCTTAGTTAAACAGACTTTTGTCTTTCTCTGTCTACGCGATTTATAAAGTGGCTAGAAAGAGATGAAAATACTGTCTTATCTAAGCAGTGCTCGGAAGGTTGATAAGAAAGGCCGTATATTTTGATAATAATACTAGTAATATCGAATGGTAGAGCCACGCTGTAGACAGTTTTGTCCACAGCATGAATGGGCCGGCTCGACCGGGTCGTTACCACTGTCTCACAGAAAACCGACGTAAAGTAGCGGCTTGCAACGGCGATTCGTACGCTAAGTGAGATATCCGGAGGCCAAAATCCCCCTCCTGTTCCTAATCCCTAATAATCCCTTTCCTTTATGGTCGGCAACGCGTCCATGATTGTGGGCGTATATGAGCGGTGGAAATCACTTACCATCAGGTGACCCATATGGCCATTTTCACCAGCTATAAAAATGGCATTAGAGACCTAGCAAGCAAGGTTGCTAGGTCTTGAGGGCTGGAGCCCCAAATGTCCCCTCCCCTTCCCAATCCCTTAATAAATAATCCCTTAGTAATAAAAAAAGCCTTTTTGTATAAGTCGATGTAGTAGGCACGGTGTTTATGTCAACCATTACGCCGGCCTAAATAAAAAAAAAATGTACTCGGCCATAGATTTTTATAATTGACTGCTTTTAAGATGTCAAACTCATTTGAATGTAAATCAAACAAAAACATTTCTAATAATAATTGAATGCTTTGCCTAGATAGTGCAGCTAACATTTAAACAGGTCAAAGGATAATTTACTACTTTAATATTAATGATACAAAATATAATGTCATAAGATTTGGATTCCATTATCGAAATGTTACATTCGTTAGTAATCAGTTGGTAAGTATACATGTGTAAATAGTACTAAGATATTATGGTAATGTTGAATATTTTTCTAAAATATTCGTTATGTGTGAATTAATCAGTTTTTTCTTGGATTTAGCCAGTGAAATTACTGGGCATTATGATACTTAACTTCATACGTCAAAGTGACGTGCGCAGCCCAGTATCTTGCAGTACTTCATAATATATAGGGAATATGGGAGTAATTTTTTAACAGAATTTTATATCGTATTATCTTTTTAATTATAATAGTTTTATTTTAATTCTATTGTTTTTATTACTTTCAAAGGAAAATATGAGTTTTTATTCGAATTCAATTGGCTCTCTACCTAAAAACATTTAAAATATATCTTGTTTATAGAATTGTATATAAGTAAAAATTTGAACATATTTGCTATAAAAAGTGTAATATATTATGTACGTATATATTTTTATAATAAGAAAACAATTTTGATAGTGGGATCCATTTTATATTCTGTGTTTATTTTTGTATATCTTAATTATAATTGTATATTAGGTTATTAATTATAAATATTGTAAAAATAAAATCCTTTTGGGAATTTACTATCAAAATCCAAATAAGAATTAAGAATATGTCTATGAAAAGCCTGCTGAGAAATGGGAAGTGGCAGATTCGATTTCTGCCCCAGGATTTTATTTTTGTATTCGCAACTAATTGTTTCGGGTCTGTTTTGGGTCACGGAATTTGTTTGATATCATGACCCTCTTCAAAGTTAAAGTATACTTTTAACCGACTCCACGAAAAAGGGGCTAATAAATACATTAATTAGAATTACTGTTTGTTTTCAATATGTATAAAATTACATAGCTTATGATGGTAACTCATTATGGATTTTATCTAATAATAATTGCAATAAGAAGTAAGAAGTTTAGGTATATTTTGCTACAAATATTTAAATTGTGATATTTCGTAAAATGTTTTTTCAATTTTTATCAATTGTCTGAACATCTAAAATAAATCGGTGAGGCTTAATTTTTAATACGATTTTTTTAGACAAGGTTTTAATATTAATAATGTCATGGTGTTTTATATTTTTGTGTCAATTTACATAGAAATAAACATTGCTTAAACATAATTAGACTTTGAATACACATGCAACGTAGTATCACAAAAGCATGCTAATATCAATCTATTTTTGGCTCGCTTTAAAATATAGTCACTAGATTGGTGAAGACCACAGATATAGGCGTTAATAGACTACGTAAGTACTTCAATCTATATGAGAACTAAGCATGCTACATTGTATAACATTAAGCATTGATGTGTCACTGTGGCAACATCAAGAGTGCACTATTATAGATCATATGGAACCAAATTGCAATAATATTTCAATCCACATCAAGTAAAATTGGGATAATAATTATATTATATTGCTAAAATCTATAACTTGCATTATCGACCATGGAATGGAATTTAAAGTTCTATTTTGCATAATCGACAATGGGAAAAGTTACCTTTTTTTATAAAATACGGAATGTTACCTACCTTAATGCAATAAAACTATATCTCAATTTTTACTTGATGTGGGTTGAAATGTTATTGCGTATTACCACCCATATAGTACGCAGTACGCAGCATGTAGTACGTATTTATGCAGCCAAAAAGTTTTTCAAGACGTCATGGTGTCTAGATTTTTGCTCCATTGCCAAGGATAAGGTTAAAAATGGCGGGAATAATTAAATATTGTCTCAACTCAAATGATCCAAAACAGAATAAAACATGCTTACTAATGGCAAGTGCATTTCAGATTTTAATTATGAGATCTGTTAAAATTGTAATCTGTGAACGAAATTTAATGTAAGATTGTATTTAGGAAAATTTTATGTCGTTGGGAGTGCCTTTTACACTAATAAAGTATTTTATGTGTGGTTTACGTGTTTTATTATTTTCGGAAGTGGCTAATAGACATAAACCAGTATGTTTAGGGCAAGCGGATGTCGATAAAACTACATTACTACGATAAACTCATGCCTCGGGCAATCTTTTTTCGAGTTACGAGCGCTCTGGTTAGTCACTCAAGAGAAATAAAAATACATACGTCATCTAATGTAGTTAAAGGTCTATAGCCTATATTGGCAGCGTCCGTCGCGCAGTGGGCGAGTAGCTGTAAAGCGAGAGGCTGTGGGTTCAATTCCCACACCGTGACAAATGTTTGTCTTATGGACAATTTAGACATCTCGTCGGCCGGCACGATCGGGTCGTTACCACTGTTTCACAGAAAACCAACGTAAAGTAGCGGCTTACTGCTGCGTTTCGTACGGTGAGTGAGATATCCGGAGACCCAAATCGCCCTCCTCTTCCCAATCCCTAATAATCCCTTTCCTTTAAGGTCGGCAACGCGCCAATGATTCTTTGAGTATTGCCGGCGTACATGGGCGGTGGAAATCACTTACCATCAGATGACCCACTTGGTAGTTTGCCGGCTTAGTCTATGAAAAAACATAGTGTATTTCCAGAACTATAATTAAATAGAAGAAAAAATAAAAGCGTTTTATTACAAACATCCTAACCTTTTTTATTTAACCTTTATAACAATTCTTGTCAGTGTTTTTAGCATACCATAAAGAATAAATAAATAACGAAAACGTAAGTACCACACGATAAGACTTACAGTACTCACGAAAGTTGATTTATTATCTAGATAACCTATTTTCTAAAACAGGTTTGTTAGTTTTTGTTACATTTCGCGAATACACACTGCAATGTTGATACAAGATTAAGCATAGTTTTATGTAATTCGTGAAAACATGTTTTTTATATAACTCTGTGATGTCAAGTCTCTGGTCCCAGATATAGATCAGTCTTGTATCTCTGCGAAAATATCAACCTCAGTTGGTATCCATTGCTTGACTTTTTGTCGCCAAGCAGCGTGTTTTGAAGGATTTTGAAGCCATTGTAATAACTGGGTATTATGACTAGACATCTAGAGATGTGATGTGAGAAAATTATTCTTATAATATACGTAGTATAGAAACCTAAAAATGAAAAACAATGTCTACTTAGGTTACGCGGTTTTTTTTTCCCAACGACCCATTTGAAGTAGGTTTTAAGTTATGATAATCTTCGCTGAAAAATGGTATGTCGTTACTACTAAATTAAACAAGGATATTTAAAAGGTTTGTATTAAAATAACTTATACATAAAAAAATTATGATTATATCAAAAATGTACGATTATCCACACGCGAACGCCACTTCCTAATTTAATTTATTCAGCAAATATCACTGCGTCTACGAGCTGATCGTGTTCATCAGTAGGCACTTGATCCACTACTTGCACATCGAACGCTACTGCTACCACCTGGAAACAAAAATATCTATACATTATATTTGCATTTTTTATCCTGGAAACAAAAATATCTATACATTATATTTGCATTTTTTATCCTGGAAACAAAAATATCTATACATTATATTTGCATTTTTTATCCTGGAAACAAAAATATCTATACATTATATTTGCATTTTTTATCCTGGAAACAAAAATATCTATACATTATATTTGCATTTTTTATCCTGGAAACAAAAATATCTATACATTATATTTGCATTTTTTATCCTGGAAACAAAAATATCTATACATTATATTTGCATTTTTTATCCTGGCTCGGCAAAGGGACTATGCTACACATGATGGTAAGTGTAGCGCAATCCAGGAATAGTGGCGACCACTGGACTCGTCTTTCAAACAAATAAAAAAAATCTAATAGGTGACCCAGGTACCTACTTCGCATGCCGTAATCAAAACGAAACCCTACGAAATCCACGATTGATTTTCATGTAGATTGAATTACTTGCTTCTTCTAATTAGATCTATGTCTATATTTTAGACTATCCGGCCACTGTAACTCCTGTGCACCAGGATCAACAGTGGCACGCATTTTTGTTGACACCGAGCAGTGAAGCTCGGCGAGTCTCTGGGAATGCCTAAACGTCTTTGTCCCGCAACGAAATTAATCAAATAGAAGGTTAGGGAAGAGTTGGAAATATTAATTGTCCACTTCCCACACAATAACCTCAAGTGTAAGGGCATTTACAACTGGAGAGGCCCAGATGTAAAGCACCATGGTTATTTATATTTATATTAAGTGGGTCCTATCACGCGAGCTGTTAAACTTGATTCCAATAATAGGTATGGCAAAAACGCCGGAAAGCACGGAAATTCTCCATCTATGTCGATAGTTAAATCCGAGGCTTACCTTTGGAGCTGTTTCTGGGGTTTTCCTAAGATTGGTGATGAATTTATCATAATATCCACCACCGTGGCCGAGTCTCTCTCCTGTCTTGGAGAACGCCACTCCAGGCGCGATTATTAAATCCAGTCCCCCTGTTGGATGAAGTAATAATAAAAATACACCCAACAGTCACATACATAGTCCTGACCCCACAGTAAGATACGAGTCTTGTGTCGTGGGTATCAGGAACTACGAGAGACTTTCGGTCTCACAACACCCAGACCCGAAACAAATATTTGTAGATCACACAAACATTTGTCTCGGTGCGGGGATCGAACCCGCGGCCTCTCGCTTCACAGCCGGCTGCGCCACGGAGGCTGTCATAAAGTAAAATAAGCATTATGAATATTATTATGTAGTCATCTTAGCCGACGAGTAGCTGGCTGTGAAATGAGAGTCAGCGTGTTCGATCCCCGCATAGAGAAATGTATGTATGATACAGAAATATATGCTTCGGGTCTGGGTGTTGTGTGCAAGAGAGGCCGTCTGGGTTGGTACCACCGCTTTGTCTATTTCTGCCTCCAAGCAACAGTGTGTTGCTTGGAGGCAGTGCAAAAGCACTGTTGTTTTCCGATTTGAAGGACATTTAATCCAGTGAAATTATGGGGCATTATGAGACTTAACATCTTAACTCTCAGGGTGACAAACGCAGCTCAGTGCCATGTTGTGTTTTGTAATTCACAGTTCTGTGTGGTGTTGCTTTTGTTTATGGGCAGGCGTGGCGCTTACCATCAGGCAAGCGCTTTGCTCGTCTCGTCAATCAAATAAAAATAAACTTCGAAAATATTCCGCGACATAGCTCCAATTTTATCATACCTGATTGCAAAGCGTCATCTCTTTGCTGATCTTTCGAATGCTGCGCTATGCCATGCTTCGTCAATGGCATGGTCTTCTCATCCCCATGTTCCAACCGCAGCATCCTCATGATGCCCCCAGCGTACTGTGGGACGAACGCTGCCGCCCCCCTGTCCTGTATGTGCTTGATGATTGGAGCCGTGTCGACTTCCTGGTCTGTACTCATGTATAGGGAGATTCGATTGGCGGATCTATACCAGGGGTGGTTGATTACCTGAAATAATTTTTGACTTACTTTAAATAGGGTTGGGGTGGGGTTAAATTGCTGGTGGGAGGATACTTGTATCCGACCGGATACCGACCACCGTACACTGGTGCTAAAACCTGCCCTAGTGGCCCACCTTGTGTGGGTCGCGTTCCAGGGTCAGCCAGTTTATATCCGGTTCTCCCCAGGGGGCTTGGCCCCTGATCTTAACTCTTTTCCCATCCCTTTTTCATTCCCCTCCACTTTTGGCCCTGGTGCTACTGCGGTATTCCGTTAAGAGACTATCCCGCCCACACACCCGCCGGCATGAACTGGCCGACCTACGATGGATACATTGTTTGTCGTTGGTCGACACTATTCTTGGATTGCGCTACACTTACCATCAGGTGTAGCGTAGTCACCCAAAAAAGGGTAGTTTCCTATGTTGTATGTATATTATACATTATTTTATAGTAAGAAAAAGAAACCCTTTTGTTATAACACGGCCAAAATCCGTTCAAAAATTAGCCTGAAATTATGGTTTGAAATATTGGTATGAGCAAAGGTGGGACTACAGCTCTGCAGCATGAATGGACCGGCTCGGCCGAGTTGTACCCACTGTTTTACAGAGAACCGACGTGAAGTAGCAGTTTGCTACTGGGATTCTTACGGTAAGTGAGATATCCGGAGATCTAATTCCCCCTTCCCTTCCCAATCCCTTTCCTTTAAAGTCTACAACACGTCAATGATTCTGACTCATGAGCCGTAAAGATCACTTAATATCAGGTGAATCATTCACTTATAATCTGCCTCTAAATAAAAATAATCACTGGTCTGGGTAATAGAGACTATATCGCCCACACACCCACCACTGTAATTCCTGTGCACCAGGATCAACAGTGGCGCGCATTATTGTTGACACCGAGCAGTGAAGCTCGGCGAGTCTCTGGGATGCCTAAATGTCTTTGTCCCGCAACGAAATTAATCAGATAGAAGGTTAGGGAGGAGTTGGAAATATTAATTGTCCACTTCCCTCCATAGCAAAGCGGGAGACAAAATAATGAATTGAGGAGGTATTAACCGGTCTGGCTAGCAAAACTAAAGTATACCTTTTCGTAAACAATTTGCGACTGTCGTTTTTTTTCCTCAGTCGTCAACGCTGCGATGCGCGACGCTATATCATTACGCAGCAGCGCTTTGGCCGGGTTTGGCTTGATAGGTGCCATTGTGATAACCTAGAAACACAGAGAGGTCAAATAGCTCTTACTTCACAAACAACATTAATAGATAGATAGATAATTATTTATTGCACCACCTATCTGCTGGTGGTAGGATATTCATATCCGCCCGAGTAGCGACCACCGTACACATGGTGTTAAAATCTGTCATAGTGACCCACACACCTTGTGTGGATCACGTTCCAAGATCAGCCAGTGTATATCCGGTTCTCCTGAGGGGCTTGCGACATGACTTGATTGTTGGTTGGTCCGGGTATAGGGGAATATCCTTGTATCCCTGTGTCTGCATCGGTCATCTGCCTATCCTGTCGCAGGCCCCTCAATTCGAAGAAGCATTTATACAGGCCAGCATGATTCTGGTGACAACCGATAAAGTCATTGTTTGTTGGTGGTCGCTAGTTTTTCGACGGACGTTTCGCGGATAGATGTAGGTAGGTTTACCTGTACTAACCGATTCCACAGATTACTAATATCTGTTCCTAATAACTGTTAACTGACAGATTTGCTTACTGACAAAAAAAATTGACACATTGTGTATGGAAGATCTGTCAGTTGATGTATGTTTACCAGTCAAAACATTATTGATAACAAGCAAATCTATCTGTAAATAGAATAAAGAGAACGGTCACATGTTATTGCCTTTGCCAAGCGAACGAAACCGCGAAGAAACATACTTATGGTCAATAAAATATTAAAGCATGCTTCTTTGTTATTATTTTTACTAGATTTTTAGATGTATTTTGTAATACGTACCAAATCTACGACACAAATATATCACTGTTGTTACCAGACTGTACGATAATCTTGATATTATGTTGAAGAGAGATAGAAATACGATATCTCGATCTAACCAATTTACGTTTAATTTGTATACAAGCGACATCTGTTGATTACTGACTGTACTATTAGAAAATTTGTTTAACTTCTATTCGAATCATACCTAACATTGTTGTGCAAAGATAATAGATGGCGCTATTATAATAATATAAGTAAAATACTAATTGTGGAAAACGATATTTTTGTAATGAAGTTGTTTGGAATAGTGTAAATTATAATGTGAATTTATTCTTACGTGGTCTAAAGCCATAAACGGGATGCAATGATGATTTACTCACCGAAATGTCTACTTTTCTATGTAGACTGTATTGTAATATCACAAAAAGATTTAACCTTATTACAGCGATCTCAGTTGAATGCAGTAGCAAAGAATAGCTAATCAGTACCCACAAGATTACTCGCATTTTCCCCGCCCTGTAGTTAATCCCAGATACCTATTACAGATCAATTAGAGAATCCTACTCTTAATTAGTCTGACATTCTTAACAGGGACGCATCTATTTTACTGAAGGGGGCATTTAAAAGTCTTTTTAATGACCACTTTTTACAAGTCTCTAAAAGTTCACTTTTCGCGAGGCATCCGCGTCCGTCTGGTAATGTACACCGGCTTTATCTACATTTGCCGTGTACCTTGTGTACCGTGTATTGTCGTGTACCTGTTTGAGGGACATAAGGCAATGGGTTTAATGTCCTTCAAATGACAACACAGCAGTGCTTACACACTTTTTTTTTTTATCCTGGCTCGGCAAAGTGACTACGCTACACCTGATGGTAAGTGTAGCGCAATCCAAGAATAGTGTCGACCAACGATAAACAATTTGTCTATCGTAGGTCGGCAAGATTATGCCGGCCTGCCAAAGGGCCAAGGGGGAGGGGAAGGAAACAGGGATGGGAAAAGGGTTAGGATTTGGGGGAAGCCCCCTGGGGAGAACCGGATATACAATGGCTGACCCTGGAACGCGACCCACACAAGGTGGGCCACTATGGCAGGTTTAGCACCAGTGTACGGTGGTCGCTATCCGGTCGGATACAAGTATCCTCCCACCAGCAAACACTTCTCTATGGCGGCAGAAATTGACAATGCGGTGGTACCAAACCAGATAGCCTCTCGCATACGAGGGATCTACCAGCTTGTAGATGTAACCTTAGAAAGCTCTAAGTGTGTGGATGTTCGGTCTACCTGGTAAATAACTTTTTTTCGAATTCGAGTGCGTGAGAATTGCGTCCCTGGCTGTTATCAAGTTATAATAGTCGTTAAGCCAAGTCAGAGGCTTTTGGGCGGCTTGAAAACTTTGACACTAGATTGGCCACTCTCCATTCCATTTCTATTGGAAATGAATAGAATAAATTCGCCTAAATTCGCCTCTGCTCCCTAATCGTCATCAAAGGGATTAAATGCTATTGAAATTCGACGATCCTTTGTGTTATCTGATATTAAATGGCTGGGATTTGGCAATCAATTATAGACATTGATTTTACGGTTATTAAATGACTGTTGATTTATTCAGTTATGTATAATTAAGATTCGTGCTTGAGAGATTAACATTGCTTCTTATATAAATATTTTATTTATTATAAACTAAAGGCCCAAAAATAGCTGGGCTGATGCATTTGAAGGGAGATGAGATGAAGGGAGGGGAATTTGGACCTCCGGATATTTCACTCACTAAAACGCAGCAGCAAGCCGCTACTTTACGTCGGTTTTTTGTGAGACAGTGGTGGCCCATTGATGCTGTAAACAAAACTGACTACAGTCTGGCTCTAGTACTCATAACAGTACCTACCCTTTTGGGTTTGATGAGTAAGATTGTGAATATGTTATATGGAGTTATGCGTAATCTTGACATAGTATAAAATGAAGTCGCTTCCGCTGTCTGTTCCCTTAGATCTTTTAAACTATTCCACGGATATTAATGCAATTTTCAGCAATAGATAGAGTGCTTCATGAGGAAGGTTTATATGTATACCACGCTATGACACATGGGAGCAGGGCAGTAGCATGCAGGTGAAACCGCGAGGGACAGCAATACATAAAATAAACTCGTTGAATTGGGAGCTCCTTTGTTTTATTCGTCGATTAAATAAAGTTTTCCTATAAGGATTCAGTTGTTCTTCTTTTGAGACAATTATTATTAATGACGACATCCGTCATCCTCAACGTAAGTATCCACTTAAGGTATGAGTATAACTGCACACATAGTAATTCGTAAGAGACTAAATAGTACCTACTTGTATTAAACAAGTTAGAACACAAATAGTGAATGTTACTGATAAAATATTTGTTACTAGCTTTTCCTCGCGGCTATGCCCGCGTGATCTGCCTTTTCCGGGATAAAATCAATTTTAATGGCGTATTTCTTTGCAAAATCGTACATGGAATATATTTCTTGCCCGATGTAACAAAAAATTACGACATAAAATTAGTTTAAATTATTGAAATGTAGTAAAACAAAATCAGTATCTCTATTTAAACTTGCTGTGAGTTTGTTCATTTTTGTTGAGTGTACCCGAAATAAAACATTACCTCTATATTATGAACGTGCATCGTTTATCCAACAAGCAAACATATAGTAACAGTATTATAACAATTATAGAGACTATCCCGCCCACACACCCGCCACTGTAACTCCTGTAACAGTGGCACATATATTTCACACCGAGCAATGAATCTCGGTGAGTCTCTGAGAATGCAAATGCAAAATCTGTCTTTAAACGAATTTAAACAAATAGACACCCAGGGAAGGAGTTGGAAATATATTTGTCCACTTTATAAATTTAGGAAAATCTTGACTGCCTCAGTGGTGCAATTGTATTGCGTACGGGGTACGACTGCTGAGCTGAGGTCTCGGGTTCGATCCCCGGGTCATGTATAGTGATATTGGGTTTTTCTATCACGAAATGTTCAGTATCAGCCCGGAGTCTGGAATTGTGCCTGGTAAGGCGGTAGAATCGCCCCTTATCACATCATGGGACGGAAATACGCTCGGTGAAATGTGGGTGTGTTGGTTATACCTCTGCCTACGTCAGTTTTACTTGATTCAGCTGGGAAGGTGGACAATTGCCCCCGTCGCTCTCCTCTGAAACTGCGCCTGACTGGTACAGTCAGCAAAAGCGATCGTTTAAATGCTAACAAAACACACGGGGATAGTAAACACGGGTGTTGAGATCGTATGTCATTGCCCAATGTGCGTGCACTTAAAATGCACTTTGATCCTGATGCAGGTACACAACATGCAAACATTACAATTGAGAATGCTACGGTCAGCAAGAAAAACAAACGTACGAAATACGACGCTATATATTTAAGGAGTGTCGTTTTCGTGATGTTGTTATGTGATTACTGGTGCTGGTGGGAGGATACTTGTTTGCTGGTGGGAGGATACTTGTATCCGACCGGATAGCGACCACCGTACATTGGTGCTAAAACCTGCCATAGTGGCCCACCTTGTGTGGGTCGCGTTCCAGGGTCAGCCAGTGTATATCCGGTTTTCCCCAGGGGGCTCGCCCCCTGATCCTAACCCTTTTCCCATCCCTTTTTCCTTCCCCTCCCCCTTGGTCCTTTGGCAGGCCGGCATGATCTTGCCGACCTACGATGGACATATTGTTTATCGTTGGTCGACACTATTCTTGGATTGCGCTACACTTACCATCAGGTGTAGCGTAGTCACTATGCCGGGCCAGGATAAAAAAATAAAAAAAACTAACTTTTACTGGTAGGAGGGTCCATTTTTTTAACACGCTTTTATTAGCTTCATACGTATGTTTGTATGCAACGGAATATTTGAACATGAATATGACCTCCTTCAAAACGTCGGATTAAATCGAAATTTGGCATACTTATCAAGGACCGATGACAATTCAATATTTTAAAGAAAAAAAAACAAATTCCTAAAAAATCGAATAATAAATCATAGTTTTAAAAAAATTAAAAAAACACAATTTTATAGATAATCCAACTAAAAAGAAGAACGTAAATTTTAATAAATTTGAAGAAAAAAATATTTTATTGTAAAAAAACGCGGGGTGCATGGTGTCAATAGTAATAAATATTTTATTGACACATATGAGTAGAATGATTTATCATTTTGATAGTATCTTAAAAAGCACCCAGCGCTGTTTTTACAATAAAATACATATTTTTCTTCAAATTTATTAACATTATTTTCTTCTTTTTAGTTGGATTTCTATAAAAGCGTGTTTTTTTCGTTTTTTTTAAACTATTATTTATTCAATAATTCTTCCTGTTTGATAGAAACTACACAAGCATGCTGTCGCGTTGGTTGTTTAGCGATACAATGATAATTTTATCACTTATCACGCTTGTCTACTATGTAGGTCATGGTGAGTATTATCATAGTTCGCACTTTAAGCATTACCAATGGGGTGCGTATGACTTTTTTACCGACGCAAAAAAGGAGGTAGTTCTCAATACTATGCGCTTATTTTTAGGGTTTTAAACGGTCCCGATAAAACTCTTATTCTAGCGGGTTCACACGGTTCCATTTTAATTGAAGAACTCAAAACGCATGTAATTGGAACCGTTTCAAAAGACTCAATCGAATGGATCATCAAAAAACATACAGCTTCCATTGGTCTAAGTCGGATGTTCAACTTAAATCGAATCGTGTGGACAAAGACTATCTCTTGAACCGTAGTTGGTCACTGATTGAAATTTTCACGGAATATGTATTTTGGTGGCGGATATTTATATACTATCAAATAATTAAACAAACCTAAAAATGTAAATATGCGTGTACAGAACCCTTGGTGCGGGAGAGCGGATCGCACATGGCCGGTATATTTGTTCATAGTACGCATGACACATTTTTCCACAAAATAACATTTTTTTTTCATAGATATTACCAATATGTAACAGGATGAAATAGCGGTTGAAAGAAATTCATTATTCATGCACCGACTCCATTAAATAATTATTTCACTAAAAGCAAATTAGTTATTTTTTACGATAGATGTCAGAAATCGTAAGGCGCTTGCGTGAAGTGGCTAAAAATGGTAAAAATATTCAGGTACTTTAGCCGAATTATAATAGAAATATCCATAAAATCGGATTACCTTGAAGATTATGCGTTTAATATATTATAATAAATTAAATATGAACAGATAATGGATCTGTTTACTGGGATGAGATAGTACGAGACGAGTGATGTCATAACCGAAAAATGATCGCCGCAACTAGTCTTGTGAAGGTTAGAAAGAGGTAGAGCCACGCTGTAGACAGTTTTGTCTATAGCATGAATGGGCCGGCTCAACCGGGTTGTTACCACTATCTCACATAAAACCGACGTAAAGTAGCGGCTCAATGCTGCGTTTTGTACGTTGAGTGAGATATCCAGAGGCCCAAATCCCCCTCCCCTTCCTAATCCCTAATTATCCCTTTCCTTTAAGGTCGGCAACGCGCCCGTGATTCTTGTGGTATTATGGGCGTACATGGGCGGTGGAGATCACTTACCATCAGGTGACCCACTTGCTCGTTTGCCGGCCTATGTTATAAAAAAAAGAAAATATGAACTGTTGCCCAAGACTAGATAAATAGACATAATTTTGTTTGTGGCAGATACCCGCTGTAGAACGTAGGCATTTCACTTTGAATTTCACTTCACGAATTATTTACAACTACATAAATTGACAATCGACTTTAATTTTGCAAACATATTAATATTCATAATCGAATGATAACTACTGATTAATCATTAATAGAGAGGCGTTTCGACTAGATTATTCGCATCTCTCGTCAGTTAACCGTTCAGAATATACGAATAATTCGTTTGAGCCGACTGCCGAAGTTGAATCGATTTAGTATTAATTTGGTATCAAGTTAGTTATTAATTTTCGTCAATCATTCGAATGAGTCAAATAATTAACTAAGTCGAATGATTCGTTCGAGCCGACTGTCGAAGGTGAATCAATGTGGTATTAATTAGTTACCAAATTAGTTATTAATTTTCGTCAATCATTCGAATGACTCAAATTATTAACTAAGTCGAATGATGGAATCATTCATATTCGCGCATCGCTACTGTTAAACGTTTGTCTTTAGCATAAATGGGTGGTACCTGTCGGGACATGAGAAAACTGACGTGATAACAAGCTTACCGATTATGAACACATACGTTATGCGATTTGTACAGTAAAACAGATATACAGGGATCCAAATCCTCTTTCCCAATTTATTTGATTTGATTGAATGACGAGACGAGCAAGTCGCTCGCCTGGTGGTAAGCGCCACGCGGACCCATAAACAGAAACAACACCACACAGAACTTTGAATTATAAAGCATTGCATGGCACTGAACTGCGCTCGTCACCCCGAGGTATAAAATTCCCTCCTCCATTCCAGACATACCAGCAACGCGTCTATGATATTCTTTAAGTATTATGGTTGTTCATGGGTAGAGTATAGAGCACTTACCATCAGGTGACCTGTTTGCTCTTTTATCGGCTGTTATAAAGAGTTTGAGTGGGCTGATGAATGGGCTGGCTCGACCGGGTCGTTACCACTGTCTCACAGAAAACTGACGTAAAGTAGCGGCTTGCTGCTGCGTTTCGTACGGTGAGTGAAATATCCGGAAGCCCAAATCCCCTCCCCTTCCCAATCCCTAATTATCCCTTTCCGTTAAAGGTCGGCAACGCGCCCATGATTCTTCTGGTGGTGGGCGTACATGGGCGGTGGAGATCACTTACTATCAGGTGACCTCCTCGCTCATTTACCGGCTGTTATTATAAAGAAAATTTCGAATAGTTTAATCTTAAATATACTCGGTGGCCGGCGTGGGAGGTGTATTGACTTTTAGTAATTACTTTAGTCCAGAACCCATATGGATTGATTGAACCGTAAATCTTAAAGCGAAGTTAGACGTGATCTATTTTGTGAAGGTAATTAGTCTGGTGCGCTCTGTCGAATCGCTAGTAAAACCACTGTATGGTCTTTTACGAAAAACGTGAATTTAAATTTAAAAGATCATAGTAGGTACTAACTTTTAATGGCTGTGCTAGATCTTACAAGGAGTAAGATCTCACGATGGCTAAGAAGTGCTGGTTTGACGTATTTTGAGAAATATGAGAGCCAAGTCAATAAAGATGGTACTCAAGACTAGGTAAAGTGGAAGTATCTAAGAAGGAAGGTGATACAAGATATGCTGAAATTCATTCAACCGTTTTGTAGATTAGCCCGGAACCAGACAAACTAGATTTTTAGTGTACTAGTAATAGTAGTATGAGTGGTAGAGCCAAGCTGTAGACAAAACTGTCTACAGCATGAATGAGCCGGCTCGACCGGATCGTTAGCACTGTCTCACAGAAAACCAACGTAAAATAGCGACTTGCTGTTGCGTTTCGTACAGTGAGTGAGATATCCGGAGGCCAAAATCCCCCTCTCCTTCCCAATCCCTAATTATCCCGTTCCTTTAAGATCGGCAACACCGCCAATGAATTTTCTGGTATAGTGGGCGTTTATGGTGGAGATCACTTACCATCAGGTGACCGTCAGGTGACCTACTTGCTCGTTTGCCGGCCTATGCTATAAAACAAATGTAGTGTAGACCTTTAGCAGGCAGCCGTAAGGGGAACCCTGGCATTGCACTGAGACGTGTAAACTGATCACCTCTTATAATCATGGTTTCAATTATATAAGAGACTATTCATCGCGGAATTAGATACCGACAACGTAATCGTATAATGTGATAGCTTATCTCCCTGTCGATAAGACTGTCTGACAATAAAAAGTATAAGAAAATTCAGAGGACGGTTCCAAACAAACATTCAATTAGATTTGACAAACCACAAATCCCTGCCAAAGAACACCGATTCCTACCTAGGCTGATTCGAGAGGCTATTGTAATTTAAAAAATCAATAGAGAAGATGGTTCGAAGCTAGCACAAGCCTGGGATCCGATTGTACATTTAATTAAATCGGAACCCAAAAGACCGACTGCTGAACCTGAAGACACTGAGCTCTTTCTGCGTAGATCGGACTACTAACAAAAATAATAATTCTAACAATAATTTTAAACTGAATGTAGGCAATTAACATTAACTTTTCGAGCTAATCTATGTTAATCTCAATCTACCCCGTGACCACGAAGGCTGAAAAGCTTTCTAAACGTGTCGGCATCAAAATTAAAATAAAAATCGCGATAAAATCCGTTTAAATTAGTTTTATTTAAATACTACCTTTTCCTCGCGGCTCCACCCGCGTGTTTTACTTTTTCCGGGATAAAAAGTAGCCTATGTTACTCAGTGATAACGTAGCTTTCTAACGGCAAAAGAATTTTTGAAATCGGTCCAGTAGTTTTTAAGTTTATTCGTCACATACAAAAATACAAATCTTTCCTCTTTATAATATTAGTGTAGATAACTTTTTACTGCAAATTATTAAGATGGTTTTTAAGTTTTGTTTGATTCACATCGCACATTACCGCCATAAAATGTATAATTTATTTACAATTGAAACTGCATTTATAAAGTCGTTAGTTCTTGTCTAGATTGTACTCGTAACCTTGTAATGGTAAATTGCTGAGCTGCATTTAAAACATGTAATGACTACTACCGTACCATGGTTAATCGTAAAAACTACAATCCATATCTCTCAATAATATGTGTTAAAAAGCATGTTGCGTCGACCCCACTGCGAATGGGATAAGAGCAGGTGAAAGAAGAATTACTATTCATCATCATCATCAGCCACAAGACGTCCACAGCTGAACACAGGCCTCCCCCAAAGATTTCCAGACCGATCTGTTGGAAGCGGCCCGCATCCAGCGACTTCCTGCGATCTTTATCAGGTCATCTGTCCACCTTAATTACTATTGCCATGCATGAAATGTAGCCTTGCTAATCGGCCGGTCAAGAGGATTATTTTTTTAATACACCCAACAGTCACATACATAGTAGTCCTGACCCCACAGTAAGATTCGGGTCTTGTAATGTGGGTACCAGGAACTACGAGAGACTTTCGGTTTCACAACACCCAGACCCCGAAACAAATATTTGTGAATCAGACAAACATTTGTCTCGGTGCGGGGATCGAACGGCCTCTCGCTTCACAGCCGGCTACTCGCCCGCTGTGCCACGGAGGCTGTCGAACTTTATTTTGTTTTATTCAACTGTTTACTGGTAGATTTTAAGGGCATTATCAGATCAGTATCCAGATCGAGCCATTACATTCATATTGTGGAAACAAAAACCTACAGCCTATAGCGAGACTCTATCACTTGTAAAATGGCTAAAATGGACGTTTCCAGCTGTTCTACTTCTTTAGCAATATAATCAATAAAAACTTCCGACACCGATTAGATAAAGATTTGTAATTTCCAAATACCGGGAAATATTTTCTTCCATCATAGCTAAGAACCGACACGATTAAAGTTTGATTCAAATCAATTAATTTATTTATGATTATGATGCTGATTAAGATGCTGTGGCACAGATATGTACATACAGACAAACAAAAGGTTTAAACTTATAATTAATAATAAAATATTCTTCTTTTTTATCTAGAATGTAAAAACGGTCAATCGTATTAACCGGATATAATAAAACATTTAATTTACCTTTCCATATTATAAAATTACCACTAGCTTAATGGTGCTGCCACACCGATGTTATAAAATGTTTACAAAACATTATTAAACATTTGTTAACAAAAAATTGATAAATTTTATTACAATGTTAGATAATGTTAGTAAATGTTTAATGTTATAAAATGTTTGTAAACATTTTATAACATCGGTGTGGCAGCACCATAACAAGCGTAAGTTCAAACAGCTTGTTATTATGTAAACAAACGATATTTTCACGATTTTTCCACTCGTGCCTTAAAGAGCTCATTCAACGTGTAGCACGTGCCTCTTTATACGTGTTTTCTAATTCTAAAGCGATCACGTTTCATAGCTTAAATATTAAGTCTCTTATACAGGAGTATGCACCATAATTTATTTCACAATTTATAAGAATATCGTTTGAACCACTGTTGGTATTCACTGGTGGTAGGATACGTGTGTTAGAAGAAAAGAAAACACGATTAGGAAGGTATGATGATATACGGGCCTCCGGAAATCTCATTCACCGTACGAAACCCTAAAAGCTGCTACTTCACGTCTGTTTTCTGAGCGTGGCTTTGTCACTGAACTTTCTTAGAATTTCGTACCAAAAACCAGATAGTAAACCTAAGCCGTTTGTTTCTCTGTCTGTCCTACTTTAAAATGGTGTGAATGGTGGTGGTAGAATGGAGTGTTAAAACGGTATGATGTGGTAATGGATACGGAACCTTCGATGCGCGAATCCCATTCACACTTGACCAGTTTTTTCTTTTATTTCCGTCTGCATTTTAGTGAACCTTTTTACATGACCAAATCCTGATTAATGTATTCTGCCAATGGTGAGAGGGTAATATATTCGATTGCTATCGGCTTCCGTAACCCTAAGGCGGAAACATTTCACGTAAATAGAACTCGATCTCATTAATCTAGTGCTATAAATTGTTGTATTATTCAATTGAGATTAGAATATAGTTTGTGGATTTATCGCTCGAGATAACTGTGTTATCATAAATGTACTAGAACGACCTAAAGCTAAGTTTGTTAGAGCCACGCTGCAGACCAGTGTTTCCCAACCTTTTTTAGGTCATGACCCACCTTAAATTTTTTTTTTAAATTTGTCACCGATATCTAGCATTGCATTTAAATAACCCAAAGCGAAAGTGTTATAGTCGTGTCGAGTCCAAATTGTCGAGTCCCCCCTTAACTATCAAATTGCCCCCCGGTGGGGCGTGGGCCCCACGTTGATAACACTGCTGTAGAAAGATTTGTGCGAGAAACCTGACCGACCGGAGCGGTACTACCGTCTCAAGAAAACAGCGTGAAGTAGCTGGCTGTTGTGCTTCGAACCAATGAAATAAATGGAGTAAATGAATAGATTATTAGTTCCAGTTCATTATTTATCTTACCCATCACAACCTCTCCAAAAATAGAGGAAATATACAAAAAAAAAATAGAGGAATTTCTCAAAGGGGAATGCCCATCTCCCATACAAAAAAATGCCTAAGATGAACAAAAATGAATTATACACCAATTTGTAGTTAAAATTAAAGTAAATCTATTACAATTAAAATGTCTACCCAAGAACTTGGGGGAAGCTGGTTAAAAACATTTTGCCTAAATTATATTTTACGTGTTAAAATTGGGATCTGACAAATGCAATTAATATCGGTCATTTAAATAGGTTAAGGATATATTACCATCATTCATAGATAAAACAATGAGGTATTATATTGGAGCGGACGTCGAATCGGAAACAAAAAGTTTGGTACATGCGAATAACTTAAACAGAAAAACTATCTATCAAATAAGATTAAGATTTACCAATGCCAAATTCGACATTCATGTACATTTACGACAATCAAATTAAATACTATAATAATAATTATAATACTTTTCCCCTAGTGTGTAAAACATGAGAATAATACAACTATTCTTATTTGAATCTAAATAGATTATGTGACTATTTGAAGTTTCTGTCCATTTCCAGGCATTTTATGGGCGTTCCCCTTTATCCGTATATATTAAATTATGTATTTAACCACGTTAAATTAACTTTTGATGATCATTTTTTCGTTCAAAGAATTAATTCCAAATCGGGGACGAAAGACTATAACTTCGCTGCGTATGCGCCGATTCTGATGATCTTTGTTTTTTATTTGGTCTACCATTGTTTTTTTTTACATTTATACTTTAAAGATAACACAAACATTTTCAAATGTAACAATTACCTAAAGGAATTTATATAACCACAATCTTTCAATAAAAGTAAATCAGTTTATTTTATTTTAAGCTTTTTATTTTTTAATTCGGTTTTATTTTTGTTATTTAATTGTTCGTTCGCTAATTACGACTTGAGACATTTATTCTTCAACTCTTATGACACGATACACGTGGCCTCCTTGGTTTTCCATCGTCTTTTATTCATTTTAATCCTCTATTTTTACTTAGTATTTATTCACCTACAAGGTGGACAGACGACCTGATAAAGATCGCAGGAAGTCACTGGATCCAGGCCGCTTCCAACAGGTCGGTCTGGAAATCTTTGGGAGAGGCCTATGTTCAGCAGTGGACGTCTTGTGGCTGATGATGATGATGATGATGATTTAATTACACATTTCGTTTAATCGTTTTTAACCCAACTATGAGCTGTTTTTCACTTAACCTAAGTGTTTTTAATTTTTATTCATTGTTCATTTATTTAATTGTATTGTTAAGGCAAATGTTTATTTGTTTTGTTTAACATAGAAATAAACTAGTATTATTCGGAAAATAAAATAACAAAAGTAACTTACAGGGAAATACACCAATAAAAGTATTATATTCATCATCATCATCATCATCAGCCACAGGGCGTCCATAGGCCTCCCTCAAAGATTTCCAGACCGACCTGTTGAAAGCGGCCTGCATCCAGTGACTTTCTAAAAAAATAAAGTAAAGTATTATATTATTAGCAAGGGCTATAATAGGGCCATATTGACTGCCTCGGTGTCGCAGTATTGCGTACGAGGTACGACTGCTGAACTGAGGTCTCGGGTTCGATTTCCGGGTCGGGTAAAAGTAAAATTGGGTTTTTCTATCACGAAATGCTCAGTATCAGTGCGGAATCTGGAATTTTGCCCTATATGGCGATAGGCTCGCCCCCCATCACATCATGGGCGGGAATACACTAGGCGAAATGTGGGTGTACTGGTTACACCTCTGCCTATCCCTTCGGGGATTACAGGCGCGACTGCATAAAAAACTGTACTCTTCTTTTACCTGGATTTTTCCCGGGTCAGGGTTCGCCTTCCTACTTACACGCTTTCACTTTGCCCGATCCTGAACATCCTCGTTAGCGAAAACATTAGCTTCATAAATAATAATAATATAAGAATAAATTAAAGACGTAAAGTAGCGGCTTGCTGCTGCGTTTCGTACGGTGAGTGAGATATCCGGAAGCCCAAATTCCCTCGCTTTCCCAATCCTTAATTATCCCTTTCTTTTAAGGTCGGCAACGCGCCCATGGTTCTTCTGGTGATGGGCGTACATGGGCGGTGGAGATTACTTACCATCAGGTGACCCACTAGCTCGTTTGCCGGCCTATGCTATAAAAAAAAAACTTTTAAAGACATAAATTACAATTAGTTCATATTCTTTTAATTGTCTTTATTTGGTTATTTTATAGCAATAATTAGCACACTTAAGAGCTAAAACAACCTTAAATGTAATTAGGCCCATTTATTTGGCGCGCAATATATTTAACGCAAGCCAAACCTTAATAAACCATAAGGGATGCTGAAGTCTTTCGCCTGCATCGAATAGTTTCTTGAGACGTAACCGTTTATCAACCAATCTGCCCTAATAGGGGTCCATTCACAGACATAGAACTAAATAGACAACATGCCACATTTTGTATCTTTCACTGCCAACTACTTTCGCAGGGTTTTTACAATACGTGAGATAAAGCATTTTCGCTCAGCTGACGTCTTATTGGGCCAACGTTGAGTGTAGAATCAGGCTTACGCTATTAATGTTGTTTATTTTCCTTTTTTGTTTATTTTTCTATACAGACGTTTGAAAATGGAACACCGATGGTGATAAAACGTCGGACTATCACGTCCGGGTCAGAGTATGCGTGATTAAGGTTTAGCAAAGTTTCTTCTTCGCCACGCGAATTAGGTATACCTGCATCATCTATTAGATCTATGTCTGTG
The DNA here is from genome assembly GCA_949126905.1 of Amorpha juglandis. Taxonomy (NCBI): domain Eukaryota; kingdom Metazoa; phylum Arthropoda; class Insecta; order Lepidoptera; family Sphingidae; genus Amorpha; species Amorpha juglandis. Next base: position 3,824,834 of record OX421383.1, read on the forward strand.
GGTCCTTCACTATCGCACGGTGAGAGATTACTTCTCGAGATCCAGCCACGTTAGCTAGTATCTACTATCTTGAATATAATAGTAGATCTTAGAGCCGCTACGGCTGCGTCGACATTGCCTCGCTTAGCGTGTTCTACCGTCTGGATCACGTTGAATGCTCTGTAGAATTGTTTTCTTGGCTCTGAAAATTGGCTTTGGGTAATTGTCTAAGTAGGTAATTATTCAAGGTAGAGTAAAGGGCCTCGAGGCCTGCATCGAGGAAGGTTGCCTATGCGGTAGACCGACCAAATTAAATCGGCCAGTGGCGGTCCCTTGTATGAGTTTAAACAAAGACTAATAACGAGAGAGATGGCAAGACACCGTAAGGCGAACCGTTGAATGATATAAGGGTGAGCCACATCAGCCCATACCATTACTATATGACGACCAAAACTACTCTGACAAGAGTTATATAACGAAGAAGAAGAAGTAGAAGAATTATTTGTGGGCGATTTTTCAATCTCCAAGTACTTAATCATTATTATCAGATACAATTCTATAAGACGTTAAAATACAAAAATAGGATACATCGCGCTGGATGTAGGCCGCTTCCAACAGTTCGGTCTGGAAATCTTTGGGGGAGGCTTATGTTCTGTAGTGGACGTCTTGTGGCTGATGATGATGATAATAATATTATATTTTAATATATCTCGATACTGTTATGAAAAGCTTGTCACTTTGTCACAAAGACTTCTTACCACAGAGCACTTAAAGGGTAGGTACTGTGGCTGTACTATATTATATAATAATTGCGGGTTCGTTAACTGGGCGTTGTGTCGTTTTTGTACTAAACTGAAATGATCATTAAATTTAGTCGTAATCCTTTTATGCAGAGAGGATCAAATTTTTTAAATTGTTTCGAGTCGATTTTAAAAAAGGGTTAAAATAATGTTAAACGTAGATCGCCTACATTTATGTTTGGGAAATGAGAATTTTGTTCTAGTTTTTTTTTTCTATATTTATTTTGTTTTTGTTTAAAATCTAGCGCGAGACATATTTTTTGTAAGTGCCTTGCTTTGTGTGTCTTATTGTTTATCTCAACCACAGGTAGGTGGTTTCCTTTATCAGTTTTTTCTGTTTTGTAGTATTTTCCCTTTGTATTTTTATATTTAATTTCTTATATTTACAAAAACTTTTTGCAGACATATAAAATTGTACAAATTGATAAGCACTGAAGTAAAAATGTCGTAACGGTTTTACTAGGAGCCATAAGCTTCTTGTTAATTGAGAACACATAAAAGATAATGGTTCCTCGTAAATGGCAATACAACGCTCAATAAATACAAACATGCGGGAAATTTACACTGTTCTTCAGTGTTTATTGGCGCGAGGATCGTTTAATAGTTGGCGAGAAGCGCGGTCTGCGGTGCCTGGGGATAGCGTGTGAATAGCTAACTGTGAGCGCTACACATGGGCCAAGTTCAATGATTTGTTGGTTTACTATAGTTTTTTGTGCTAGGTGTGGCTGCAGTGGCCGAGCCCGGCTTTGTTTGGCGGCGTGGCTGGCGGTTGTCGCGGCGCGGCGGCGCGGCGGGGGGCGCGGGCGCTGCGTACGTCGCCAGCTGTCTCCGCTCCGGGCGAGCGAGCTCGTCGCCGCTCATCGCTCCGCGCTCGGCCGTTCGGTCGACGGTCACCCGCCGCAGTCGGGGACTGCCATTGGTCGTACACGAACGTCGTCACGCTACGCTCTCGTGACAAAACTTTCTTACGTCAAATCAATGGATATAACCTAACTCGTCGCGCGTTTCGCAAACTAACGATTAAAATGTTATATTGTTGTGTCTTCTCGTCTGCAATAGGCCGTTGATGTGTCCATAGAAAGTGTTTTACAGTGACGTGCTTCGGCTCACGGTGCGAACCATGTGAATATTTTAATGCATTGTGCGTTGTGTTGTAAAAAAGGGAGCCATGAGTATCCAAAAGTGCCTCCTGGACAACTCCAGCAGGATGATCAAGGCTATGTCAACAGCCAAATCCAACAATAATGAGGCAAAAACGGTAAGCTTATAACAAAGTTTCCACGTACCTAAGTTTAGCAGTTCAATCTTGTCAATTTTTACGAAATGTTCTTTTAGGTTAGTCTTCGGAAAGTTTTAACCTCACATTGAAGAGCAAACGAACTAATAATGTTAATTATTTTTAGGGTTGCCATGATTCGAACTTCATGGTACTGCAGCTGTTGTAAAACTACAGCTATGAAGTTGGTTTAATAAAAATAAAGGAAAAATATTACAGATAATAAATTTTAAAATATCTTATTTTAAGGAAGTATTAATGACGCAATATGCATTAAAATCAATTTAAGGACGCATTGACGTTATTGCAAAATACTGAATGTTGCCACAAGTGATACGCGACGTGCCTATACTGTTCCTACTACCGGTAATTTACGCGCAAACGTTCGGATAATAATTTATTTAGTGACAGCTTCAATACATTCGATAATTCACTTACAAATGAAGTTACGACACATACATACATAATGTTTATTGTTTTGCGTTTATCGTATGCATGAACATATGAATGTATATATATACCTTAACTTGAAGTATATTATTGACAAAAATATAATAAAGTGCAAATATTGGAATTGCGTTTTTGTCACACGAGTCATTTGTTTTGTAAAATTTTTGGAAATGTGTAATTTTTTGGGTTGGTATATTAGCATTTCAAGGCTTGTTGATGATTTTCATATTATTTTGCGCGTACATATTCGACGATGTTATAATGCATTACAATGTTGAGTGCAAGTAGAGCGAATAAATACGCTTTATCAAACTCCTGGCGCTTAGGATCGGGTAGACAGATCTAGGTTGAGACCTGTAAGCACTCGTTTACACAGAAACGGTTACAAGACCGTTTTTAATGGGTCCGTTTTTATTTCGGCGTGGATACGTAGCACGATGTGTGAGTTCACATACACAATCATATGCTGGATCTAGTAAAACGTGCCGATCCGGCAAAATGTGTTATTCCGTTTTGTTAATAAAAATTAGACGCGGGAACAAAAAAAAAACATATCCAGCCTTAACACATGATATTCCATTATTTTTATTCTTCAATCTTGAGAGAATGTCCGTGGCATATAATAAAGTGATCGCCAGTTTTGAAACGCAAGTTGTGTAGAGATCTGCTAAAAACGGACTTGTTTCAAAATACTGAGCCGTCGTGTGAACGCACTATTAGCTGAAGTTACTTACTAAAGACTATTTTTGGCTCTTAATACACTAAAACGGGATTCAGTATTATAGTTCTATTCATTTATTGGCTACTATAAACATAATAATACCAGTTTAGACATCAAAGGCTTAGTATGATTAAGTCTCAACAGAATTGTTCAGACGTTCAGTCATTAAGAAAATTGAGTAGAGTTTCTGATAAATAACTCTGCAATGAATACCGTGACTATTGAAATATAAAGGGTCAGTAACAGTGATGGAATAACCTTGCGCCTTACAGCGGTTACGCACTACATCCGATCCGAACCCGTGAAAATAGGGTCCGGCGTAGGCGTAGAACTATTTCTATGGTAATTTACGCACTAGATCCGATTTCCGTCATCCGATTTTTCTAGAATCTCCATCCCGGAGATAATTTTGACGGACCGAAGTAGCCATAGTATTATTTTTATGGACGCTCGCGCACTGCGTCCGACTTGAATCCGAACTGCGTACGAGCAGAGAGGCAGCGGGGCGGGGGGTGTATGCGGCGGGGTGGGTGACGCGGCAGGCATCCATCTAGTGTGTATATCGGACTAGTGCGTAAGGGATATCCGAATTCGGTCCGAGTTTTCTAGATCCATATTTTCACGGGGTCGGATCGGATTCGAATCGGATGTAGTGCGTAACCGCTCTTAATGTGTTGTACTTGTAAACCATAAATACCTAGTACCTATGATTTTATGACTGTACCCAACGCCAATGACCTTGACTATTTGCGCCATACAAAAATCTACCGGAATGGAGGTTTAGCCGAAAATGCAGCGCGGCGACAGCGTTTTTAATGTTTTTTTTTTATTTATTTCTATGTTTTGTCTAGTGCAGTGTTTCCCAACCTTTTTTAGGCCCCACCTTAACATTTTTTTGTTAAATTTGTCACCGATATCTAGTATTGCATTTAAATAACTCAAAGCGAAAGGGTTAAAGTCGTGTCAAATCCATTTTTAAATTGCCCCCGTTAGCAATCAAATTGCGTGGCCGTGGGCCCCACGTTGGGAAACACTGGTCTAGAGTGTTATTAAAGTAAAACGTCGCGTTTTTTTCATTCGACATTATGGATTATTTTCATTAAGGATTCTTTTGAAATGATATGTGTTGAAAATAGTAGTAATCAAATGTTTTATATATAAATTGAGCAAGATTTTTTTTTTTAAATCCTACGACAGAAAGTACCTCAATATGATATTACATATTCGTCACTGTTAAAGCGAAACTTTTCGGTATGTTAAAGCAACTATAATAATTCATAATAAATAGTATATTAGAAAAAAAATATCCAGTAGCTGTATGATTTTTTTATTGTAAAAGAAAATGCTCTAGCGTAAATTTTACGTATTATATATTTTTTATACAATGCTTTTTTACAATGGGTCAGCGATTTTTACGAATTTTCTTGGAACCCCACATCATTTTTCATTGAACCTCAGATTTACGAAGAAGAGCGAAGTCGCGCCTATTGTTTTCATCAAACTTAAAGGGTGCCGGGAGGCGTAGACGGCGGGTAAAGTTGCCAATTTCAGCCCGGCCAGGTTATTTTGTATTTGCTTTTAACTGGTCTTAAATAAGAACAGAAAAAACATCACTCACGCGTGGCAACACTTAATCGCTGTACACACAAAGTATCCACATGAAGTCTATATATTATCCGTGCTTCGTCGTTAAAAATTCTCTGATTAAACTATTTCACGCGATATTCATATTATTGATGTTAATTTTAACACGTATTGTGGATAAATGTGTTGTCATCGTTGTCAAGGCTGGCCATGTAATTATTTTCGTCGTAATAAACAGTTTCATGTAACATGTTTTAAATGGTCATTTTCAGTATGTTTTGTGTGTATCACTAGGGCTGACTTTCTCAACGATCCACCGTCAAATTGTCATGAAAATTTTACATTAGTAAACATGTAACGAAATACGTTTATGGTTCTTATATTATGAGTATTACTTTTTCCATCTTATAGTGCAGTGCACGAATTGTATCATACTTTTTCTTTTTTAATTCGTAATCCATGGTTTACAATTATAAACAAATATATCAGAAGCGTGTTTTATAGATTCTGGAATAAATTGTGTAGTGAGACCAAAAGAGATCGTTTAAAATGTTTGGTTCACCATGTTTTTGATGTGCTTATCCGTCAGTCATGTAATTTAAAAATGGATTCATATCGTCTGGATATTGAAAAGCAGTTAAACTTTATATCACTGAGCCGAAAACGTGGGCATGTTAGTTATTTTTTTGTGTTTTAGGTCATGCCTTTCCAGTTCTACCAACAAAAACGCTAGATCACTAAAATCCATTCGATTCTACAAAATACTTCTATATCTACATATCTAAACTACCGGATTTAATGGTTATTCAACTATGTTTGTAACAGTATTAAAGATATCGGTAGCACTAATTCCCAGTTCAATCGTAGAATTCCTGTGTAGAAATCAATTTCAATTTTACGGTATGGTGGTAGCACTGTATAAATGTTGTATTTGGAAATGACGTGTTTCTTGTTCTGAAAGACTTTTAAATGTTGACGTAGCCAGAGGCTACTTGTCTTTCAGCAATTTTTTTACTCGTTTCCCGTCCTTAATGAAATTAGAAGTTAATTAGGAAATTAAGATAATTGATTTTGTTTTTTTAATCCATGTTTTCAGAAGAATGTCTCAACCTCTACAATGCACTTGATAGTATTCCTAGAATAGTATAAAAGCAACATCCGCAAATGTTTTCATATTTGTAAATAGGTACAGTTATGCCTTTGATGAGCGAGTCTGACCATGCTTATTATAAGGTTCCGTAGCTATTGCTGCGAAATAAAATACGAGTAAGAATAACGTTAGACATAGAGCGTTTAGAACGGCCTATGTGCAAACTTGGTCTTATGAGATTGTCAAAAAAAATGAAACCAATCGTTTACCAGCTCAAAACAAGGGAGGTTCGACGTGTATCATTTTTTTTGGTAAAGCATTAATTAAGTTTATTTCTCTTAGCAAAAAAGTTAATGAAAACCACTTCAAATATTTTTACTATATTTCTATCTACTATATTTTTTTAAGTCACCGACATAGCCCAGCGGATTAGCAAGCTGAAATGGCAGTGGGCAGGCCACATAGCTCGCAGAACCGATAACCGATGGGGCAGAAAGGTTCTGGAATGGAGGCCACGTACTGGCAAGCGCAGCGTTGGACGTCCACCTACAAGGTGGACAGACGACCTGATAAAGGTCGCAGGAAGTCGCTGGATGCAGGCCGCTTCCGAACAGGTCGGTCTGGAAATCTTTGGGGGAGGCCTATGTTCAGCAGTGGACGTCTTGTGGCTGATGATGATGATGATGATGATATTTTTTTTAGTTAAGGTGATTTTTTTTTTACCAATATCTCATCGAATAACCTTTTTGGTTCATAAATTCTTTTCACAGACAAAAGAGTAAAGCTATTAATGTACTTCTCCCATGTATGTTCGTAGAGGATAAAATTTTGCACTTAAGTCCTAATAGTCCCTGTAAAATAACTGTCACACAGTCAGGCGGACGAGCATTGCTAACCTAAAGGGTTTCTGATTTTGCCAAGGAATCCTAAAAATGAGTTATATGGTCATGTATCTTCTAACTATGTTTTAGGTGTTTCCAAAGTACGTTTTGTTTGCATAACAAACATTGAATCATCGCAATACGTTACTCTTATCTGAAATTACACATATTTGTTGTCGTATTAAATGTTAATAACTATCTTAAGTATTTAAACAACGCAACTTACTTGTCAATAAATAAATACACCCAACAGTCACATACATAGTCCTGACATTAGGTTAAACCTGTGTCGTCGGTATCAGGAACAAAGAGAGAGTTGTAGTCCCAAACCACCCAGACCCGAAACCAATAGCTGTATCACACAAATATTTATCTCGGTGCGGGAATCGAGCCCACGGCAATCGAGCTCTCGTTTCGCAGCTGGCTACTCACCCACTGCGCCACGAAGGCTGTCAATTGATATAGTTAACAACAACATGCTAAAACAAAGCACTATGATTTCATCTTTCTGACTTTCGTCATCCCCGCTTGAGGCTAGGTCTGCCTGCCTACGTAGACCCTTCCATTTCCCCCAACCTTAAACATCCTCTCTAGTTAGACCATTAGTTCTCCTGACAATCACAAACCTAATGATTTCTTATGCTTACGCGAATATTACTCATTGAAATACAACTATGTAATTGAAACGGATTTTATCGCGGTTTTTTATTAATTTTGATCCCGACGTTTCTAGGTGAACACGAAGGCTGAAAAATCTTCGAAACGTCGGGATCGGAATTAATAAATAACCGCAATAAAATCCGTTTCAATTAGTTTTATTTAACCACATACCTACTATGGATTCGCCAAACTTGCTTTTTATCAGTTGTTACTTGTTAAAATGTATCAAAATTCTGCGTGCGACCGATATGCATGAACGCCGTCGTCGTTTATTCATTCAAGATCATTGAATTTCCGATAAGATTCGTTGTTACACGAGTCGATAACATAGGCGACGGCAGCGGGTGCAAGGGGGTGCACCTGCACCCTGTCAGCTGGCAGCGGGGATTCCCCGAGCAATAACGCCAACCATAGACTACAAAGCTTCGATTAGCAAAACATATTTAATCAAATACCCGCGAGATTTTAAGTTGAAATTACATTTATTTACACAAATATACATGTATAATTCTATATTAGTTAGTATTGTATATTGTGTAGATGCAGATGCACCTCCCTGAAAGTAATCCTGGCGGCGCCCATGATCGACAATAATTAGTTTTATGGTATAATAAAAAAATCTATTTAAAAGCGAAAGCTGTTTGTTTAACATCCATATGACCACAGGAAACATAAAGGAATGTCATAGTCATATGTAATATAACTTATCGAGCAAATTTGACTTATATTGAGCATAAAGGTATATGGTAAACTTATTGTTAGGTGTAGAAAAATTAACAAAGATAATTTAAAATTAAAAAGGAACTCCTAAGCTAGGTCTTTACATAGCTTCCTACCTGCTGCTTCTTTATGTTTACCTGATATTAAATCATTACCCCCCATCAACACCACAATATTATTATAACCAGAACCAAGAATGCATTGTAATCTTAAAAAATACAAGGTGGTAGGTCCCTTGTATGCGAGAAGCCATCTGGGTTGGTACCACCGCTTTGTCTATTTCTGCCGACAAGCAACAGTGTATAAGCACTGTTGCGTTTCGGTTTGAAGGACATTGAAGCCAGTGAAATTACTGGGCATTATGAGACTTAACATCTTATGTCTCGGTATGACGAGCGCAGTTCAGTGCCATGCAGTGCTTTGTAATTCAAAGTTCAGTGTGGTGTTGCTTCTGTTTATGTGCAGGTGTAGCGCTAACCATCAGGCAAGCGTCTTGCTCGCCTCGTCATTCAATCAAATAAAATAAAAAAAAGGTATTGGGATGGGAATGGAAAGTTGAGCTTCCGGAAATGTTTAGTTAGTGTAGTTGTTTCAGATGTAAATAAAATTCGCAGATCGGTTATTAGTGCCAGCTAGACCGTTTGTTTGTTTACATTAACATTTTAATTTCTATGACGCTGATCAAATATTTAAATATTTTTTATAACCTGACAGGGTCGTATGCGTAATCAGGTCTTTACAAGAAAATTAATGCCTCAAAATTATACAGATACACCTAACAGTCACACACACAGTCCTGACCCCACACTATGATAATTCGTATCGTGGGTATCCAAACCAGGGGCTTATGATCCCAAAACACCCAGACTCGAATCAAATTGTTTCTATCAATAAGAGTGTGAAGAAGCAGTTATACAGCCCGACATAATTTTAGGGACCACCAATAAATTCATTGTTTATCTGAGGTCGCTGGTTTTTTTTGACTGCACTGCACTTATCATCAAGTGTAGTGCAGTCACTTTGCCGTGCTCGGTAAAATAGTTATTTCTTGCGAACAATCTGTATCAGCAGGCATAATTTTATGCTATGTGGTATATTCATTGTTAATTATCGCTTGCTTTAACGGTGAAGGAAACATCGTGAGGAAACCTACGTACCTGAGAACTCGCTAAAATTTTTCGAAGGTATGTGAAGTCTGCCAACCCGCATTAGCCCAGCGTGGTGGACTAAGGCCTAACCCCTCTCATTCGGTAGAGGAGGCCCGTGCCTAGCAGTGGGACATGTATAATACAGCTAGTAAAAAAAAAAATGTGGTAGAGCCAAACTGCAGTCAATTTTACAGTACAAATATTCCTTAAGATTGTGAGCATTAATGAATGGTAATGATCAGCAAAGTACAAGTATAAATTAAACCTTTTGTTTTATAAACAAGTTTCGTGAGGACTTGTTTTTTTACAATAATGTAGGTCGCATGTTTGATGCCATGAATGTCAAATGATATGCATTTTATTTTCATTGTTAAATGTTATTTACGCGTTATGTTGCCGAAAACAGGTTCCTGGCGTAAGTGGTGTATCAAATAGTGTTTCGAGAGAGATCTTTGTCAATTGTTTTATTGATTTATTCTGTTCATATGAGTTACTAGGGATATGCATGTAAGAAAATCGTTTTATCAGTATACTATTTTGCGTACTACGTTGTTACCTTTTTAACCGATTTCAAACAGGAAGTCCATTTTTAATGACTTGAAAAGGAGGTTCTGTATTTGATTTATAAGTGTATTTTTATTTTAATTGAATGACGAGACGAGCAAGCCGCTCGAGTGATGGTAAGTGCCACGCTTGCCCATATACAGAAGTAACACCACTCAGAACTTCTTTCGCTTTGAAGCGAGTGGCCGCAGTTTTGATTCCTGCACCGAGACAAATGTTAATGTGATCCACATATATTGGTTTCGGATCTGGCTGTGTTTTCTTTCTTAGGCAGGTTGACGTCAGGCAGGCGGCTGGTCTTACAAACTATAATCCAAATTAGTGCTGTGCACCGGTTCTTAAAAAACCGGATAATTACCGGTTAGGGTGAGTACCGGAGCCTAATCGGTGTTTCTCTTAACTACCGGTTATTTGATTGGTACAAATGTCTGAACGAATTATTAAGTCGCGGTTAAGGATGTATCTTTGTTCGATACTACTCTTATGAATATCCTAAAAGAATAATAATAATCTCATCTCATCTTACTTGAACTATATATTATATAAAAGAAAGTTGTGTTAGTTACACCACAAGAACGGCTGAACGGATTTTTTTTTTATTTTTTTTATTTATTTGGGTATAACAAACAGTTACACATTATATATAAACTAACTAATAAAATAAACAATAAAACAAATGCGTAACTCACACCGTTATCCACAGCATATAATATATTATTATATATATTTAGCTGAAAATTGGTGGAGAGGTAGCTTAGAACCAGGAGACGGACATAGGATACTTTTTATCCCGTTCGACCGCGTTTCAGTCAAGTCACTATAAAACGTGGTATAACAATAACACATCTGACATGACACAAAACGCAAATGACAGTGGAATAACAAAATTTAAATGACAGCTAAAAGTAATTTTGTCTTTGGTTAAGTATGGTAAACAATTTGACAATTATAAAAATGATAGCTAAACGTAATTGATAATATCATCAGTAATTTGTTTTCTCTTTGAATCATCATGGACAATGCCGCGATCAAGACGATCAAATCTTTCCCGACAAAACTATGCATTTGATCATGTGATGATCTTTAGCAAAGTTGTTGTGCATGAGCCCACGAAGGATTCTGAGAGGGTACGATCAATTTTCGACACATGGCGCCACTGTTAGTCTACTTTTATCCCGGAAAAAGCAGATCACGCGGGCGGAGCCGCGAGGGACAGCTAGTTTTTAATAAAGTGAATAGTGAATATTTCAGAAAGCATTGTTTTTTTTCTCTTAAACTATATTGATTTAAATTATTTTGACTATCCGGAGTATAACCGGAGAATCTCCGGTTATTCAATAAAATCTCCGCATAATCTCCGGAGATGGCAGAAGACATAAAAATGTAGTGTTAAAGCGTAGCCGTGGCTGTACAATAAGCTCGCGTCCGCCGCGACCATCGAAAGACTGCCTCAGATCTTTTCATTGATCTAGATTTTTAGGAATTTAATTCAATTTGTTCCACTATATCAATGTAAGAGGTGTTTATTGCGTTAGTCATTGATCACTAAATCAGATGCGTCGATCTATCACCGCTGATTTATTTACGTTGTAACTTGTGTATTTCTCCGAAGAAATATCTTGGAAGCTTGCAATTCAATGACTCTTGAGAGGTCGGCTGATTAATGTAAGAGCGATAACGAAACTAGTGTCTCAAACTATGCCCACTATATCCATTAAAGGGTAAGCAGAAGTGAAAGTTATCCGCAGTTCGGGAATGGTAGTTCTGTCCATTGATATATATTTCCTAGATTGTCCTTAAATCGGGTACAGTTGACTCGAATGTTTTAATCTTTACAGAGATATGCACTCACGCCTGTAATCCCCGAAGGGGTGGGCAGAGATGTAACCAGTACACCCACATTTTGCTGCGCGTGTCTATTATGAACAAAATGAATATTTATGACACCTTTTTCACCACGTGCGCGTGCACGTTCACGTTTCACGCGTGCTGGCTTGCGTTTCACAGCTTCGTGGTCTCCTCCATCTCGGCTCGAACTGAACAGTTCGCGAAATCGTACTTCTGCCCGACCATTAAGCTGTGGAATAGTTCGCGGCACACGTGTTTCCTCCTTCCTATAATATGGGGTCCTTTAAACGGAGTGTGAAGAAGCAGTTAGACAGGCCGACATGATCTTGCACATTGTTTGTCGTTGGTCGACACTATTCCTGGATTGCGCTACACTTAACATCAGGTGTGGTGTGGTCACTTTGCCGAGTCAGGATAAAAAAAAACATAAAAATGTATGAGGCATCTGCAACCAGTTACAATTTCGATTCAAACAACCGTTATTCGTTTTCGTTACAAATTAGCTGTTCATTACGAAACATACATCCAAAGAGGTCAACCCTAATTAATAATTCTAATCCATTCAATTAAAAGCATCTTTTCAGTTATAAAGTACTGAATGGGTTATCTAAATATATAAAACTCAAAGGTGACTGACTGACATGATCAACGCACAGCGAGGGATTGGGCTGAAATTCGGCATGCAGGTAGATGTTATGACGTAGGCATTCGCTAAGAAAGTATTTTGAAAAATTCTACCCCCAAGGGAATAAAATAGGGGATGAAAGTTTGTATGAAACTTTGTCAATTTTAAACGTTCACGCGGGCGGAGCCGCGAGCAAAAGCTAGTACCATATAATATAGTTAAATGACGCGACGTGTGCTAGTCTGGAGTCCCGGTCGAAGCGCTGCCTATTACGTTATATGACGTCACACACCGCATAATCATAGTGTTTGTCGAAACTTCAATGCGGTTATGTATGTACCTAATAGGGAGTCTTGTAGGGTAGAAACGAATACGAAAAGAAACCTTTTTGTTACAAGACAAACATAATTGGGTCAAAAATGAGCTCGCAATCTTTACATAGTATAAAATGAAGTCGCTTCCGCTGTCTGTTCGCTTAGATCTTTTAAACTATTCCACGGATTTTGATACAGTTTTCAGAAATAGATAGAGTGATTAATGACGAAGGTTTATATGTATATCACGCTGTGAGCCATGGGAGCAGAGCAGTAACATGCAGGTGAAACCGCGAGGGACAGCTAGGTAAGAATATTGGTATGAGCAAAGGTGAGTGCGTAGTGACATCTCATTATCTCACTCGCACGCAGGCAGTAATGGCCATTTGGCAGGGTGACGTCAAGATTTATGTCGACTTTTACTTGATAAGTACCCTTCCATCAGATTTGAATTCTTTATTTATTTTTGACGGATTAATAAAATTCTTTCTGCAATAGGTTTTCGGTAATGTAACTTATTGATTTTAATACAACATAGAGTCAAGTTGGTTGCGCCCTGTCGGTGGCTCGGCTCGCGCTATTACGCACTGATATTACTATTTCTAGTCTATTATTGTATATTTTGTCTACAGTCGGCTGTCTCACGCCTTTTATCTAATTTCGGCTTTATTTTGTAGACAAATGCTAATAATATGCTGAAAACCTCTACTCTCTGTTACGTAACTGTGAACCTCTTTTGTTTTTAGTAATTAATTTCATCTTATTCCATGCCTTGTTTTCGTTTTAACATCTAATTAAGAGATGCTTTTGGTATATTATAATATGTACTGTTTTAGAACATTTTAGTTCCATCAGAGCTCCGTCGGCTTAAAAGTGGATTGTGTAAGAAAGAAATATTTTTATTTTTTATTTGATTGAATGACGAGACGAGCAACGCGCTCACCTGATGGTAAGCGCCACGCCTGCTCAAAAACAGAAGCAACACCACACAGAACTTTGAATTACAAAGCACTGCATGGCACTGAACTGCGCTCCTCACCCCGATACATAAGATGTTAAGTCTCATAATGCCCAGTAATTTCACTGGCTTCAATTTCCTTCAAACTGAAACACAACAGTGCTTACTCACTGTTGCTTCGTTGCAGAAATAGACAAAGCGGTGGTACCAACCCAGGCGGCCTCTCGCATACGAGGGACCTACCGCCTTGTAAATTATTTAATTAATTAATATACCTATTTCTTTCTTACACAATCCTCTTTTAAAAGAAAAAAAGCTAATATACTCAAACTTCTACTTTCTTTGTTACATAACTGTGATCTTCTTTTGTTTTAGTAATGAAGTCCTTATTCCGTGCCTTGTTTAGGGCTTAACATCTAATTAAAAAATGTTTTGTTGTATATTGTATTATTCATTATCTTAGAACATCTTTGTTCCATCTCAGCTTTATCGGTTTAAAAGACGATTGTGTAAGAAAGAAGAATATATATTTTTTTCTTTTTAAAATATTTGTCCAATGCGGTCGGACTGAGGTTTAAGATTTGCGAGTAATAGAATGTTTTATTGTAATGTATTTTTTTATAGTATAGGCCGGCAAACGAGCAAGTGAGTCACCTGATGGTAAGTGATCTCCACCGCCTATGTATGCCCACAATACCAGAAGAATCATGGGCCACCCAATTAGCTAATATTTTTTTCATGCTCTTAATAATCCGAATAACGAATCCTAATAATCACGGCAGGAAAAGGCGGAAAATGCAATAAAATAAAACACGTGAATAATACACCATTTTCCGAAGGCTTCGTTGTACGCAGACGCAAAGACACGTGATAGCATACTTGTAATCTATCTCATTTTCTCGCAGACTAAATCCTATTTATGAATATGTTTGTCTTTGTCGTGACGCGTTTTCGTTTCATCGAGTTTCGAATCACAACGATTCTAAAGAAGTTTCACTACAGAAACCAGTCCTTATTACTTATTTTTGTCAAACACGCGTTCTGCGATCATTTTAAAACTCATGGACTCGTCTACCCAAAGATAAATGAAAGTCGGTTATACTCGATTATAACATTGTTTATTATTAATTACGACAATCTATATCAGAATTAATTATGTGAAGATACACAATCGCGTGCTGGAAACATAAACATTGATGCATATAAAAACGTCCGCTTATTAAATTAGATGCTAACGAAACAGAATAAGTGAACCAGACATATTAGAGATTTGCTTATGAAACTGTGAAAAGTTATTCTATCAGGATTCTCAAGGATTATATAAGACGAATGAAGAGGTAGAAGAAGAAAGAGAAGAAAGAAAGAGGGAAGAAGCATTTATACAGGCCGGTATGACTCTGGTGACTATCGATAAACTCATTGTTTGTCGGTGGTTGCTGTTTTTTTTGGACTGCACTATGCTTACCATCAGGTGTAGTGCAGTCACTTTGCCATGCTCGGATAAAAAAAATACGTACACCCAACAGTCACACACATAGCCCTCACCCCGTGCTACAATGACCTGTATAAATGTCAGGAACTACGAGGGACTTACGGTCCCACAATCTTAATCAGAAATAAACATTTGTTAATAATACAATCATTTGTCTCGGTGCGGGGATTGAACTCGCAATCTTTTGGTTCACAGCAGAAGAATAGAAGCAATAGAAAGCTATTTGCTGGCATACGGATGATGTTAATAATTTTATATATTTTTTTATTAGTAAATGGATTTCTCACTTCTCTCGGAACATTGATATATACTCTTTTCTGTTTATTTTTCTTTGTTACCTTTACACCTG
The DNA here is from genome assembly GCA_949126905.1 of Amorpha juglandis. NCBI lineage: Eukaryota > Metazoa > Arthropoda > Insecta > Lepidoptera > Sphingidae > Amorpha > Amorpha juglandis. The sequence continues at coordinate 3,840,293 of OX421383.1, forward strand.
CCATGTACATCTCTGCATCACCCTAAGGTTGGCTTATAGCATTAAGTCCGCCTTTATACTCCTTGTATATAAAGTGTTAAATAAATAAATAATAATTATACGACAATTATCCGATAATTATAATGATACATATTTATAATTTTTAGCCCTGACCAGCATTGAACATCGTTGTTATACTCTCGGTGTTTGTTTGTGGCCATTGTCTCCATTCCCTCATTAATTGTAGAATAAACATTTAAAAATAAAACTAATTAGGAAACCAAATTTGAACCATTTATTTTTTATTTATTTATTTATTTACACTTCATACACAAAATATGTATATAGGCGGACTTAATGCCAGAGGCATTCTCTATTCTCTTTCTCTCTTCTACACACATAATATATACAGCACGAAAAATCAAGCAATAAAAAATCCAACATTTATTCAAGTATAAATTTGAAGACATTATTTGTAATGAAATAAAGAATAAATAAATGACACCCAACAATCACACACATACACCACAGTAAGATACGAGTCTTGTGTCGTGGGTATCAGGAACTACGAGAGATTTTCGGTCTCGCAACACCCAGACTCGAAACCAATATTTGTGGATCAGACGAATACTTGTGTCGGTGCGGCGATCGAACTCGCGGCATCATGTTTCGGCTACTCGCCCACTGCGCCACAGAGGCTGTCTAAGAAACATAAATACTGTCTGAAAAAAATACATTTTCTTTAAGGCAGCTTTCACAAAGAGATTTTAATGCTAAAATATTAACGCTGCCTAAACATTAAAAGTATTTTTCAATTTAATTTTAATCAGCCTTTTAAATGCGCCACTGAGACCAATTAGAATTATTCACCTAAGTTCATCACACTGGTCTAATGGGGGTTGATAGTCTTCATACGCACATACGTCTGTAAGGCAGAGGCGTAACTAGTACACTCACATTTCACCGAGCATATTTCCGTCCCATGATGTGATAGGGAGCGAGTCTATCGCCATACCGGGCCCTAATTCCAGACTCCGAACTGATACTGAGCATTTCGTGTTGTGAAAAGCCCAATATCACTTTACCCGACCCGGGGATCGAACCCGAGACCTCAGCACAGCAGTTGTACAGCGCACGCAATACAACTATGCCACCGAGGCAGTCAAAATGATAGCCTTCATATACCTGCAATTTTACTACTCCCAATGGTTTATACTGTACTAGGTGTTACGTTTTCACCTGCATGTTACTGCCATGCTCCTATAGGTCATAGCGTGATATACATATAAACCTTCCTCTATTGCTGAAAGCTACATTAAAATCCGTTGAATAGTTTAAAAGATCTAAGCGAACAGACAGCGGAAGCGACTTCATTTTATACTATGTAAAGACGCAGGTTTCATCAAAATGGTTTGAATAGAAATGGCCCTAAACTCTTATCTAATAAGACGTCTAAAGAACAAATAAAATTAAATGATCTATATCATGTAACTAGATTTCAGAAGTATTTTCGTAAAAGATCTTTATAGCAGCGCCTAACAGCCATTTCAGAGCAAAATTGAGTGAAAGAGTGAATGCTCTATATATTACGTTAGGAGTTATTCAGGTAATATGGTGTTAGCGCGTCAGATCACAGGCAATGGCATTATACAGTACTTATTACTTACATTAGTTTCCTTTTATGTTGAAACTAAGTCTCTCACGAACTTTGTAGGGCATTATTATTATGTTAAATATCATGTATACGTGGCGAGCAATACTCTGAATTAATTACTCCTTTAACATACCCTTATCCCACTCGCATTGGCTTATTAATACATGTCTTCACCTGTAGAGGGGTTCTTGCATAATAACAATCTTATATATTATTACAAACATTTTAGAATATTTTTTATACACAAGCAAAAAAATAAAATTATTAACCTAAACTTCTATTAAGTAGATACCTATTTAACTTATTTTAATAAAGGCTACTTAACCTAATATAAATAAGATAAATCAGTTTTATAACTATGTAGTTTAAGATATGTATTGCAAGAAATAAAAGGCTTTTTATTTTATTACTAGCTTTTGCTCGCGGCTCCGCCCACGTGATCAAACAAACAAACAAACAATCAAACTCTACAGCTTTATAATATTAGTATAGATTTGGGTAGCTTAGCAACGGAAGCCTTCAAATAATATTATTTGGGTAGCTTAGCAACGGAAGCCTTCAAATATGAATAATTTCCCCCGTTTTTGCACTTGTTTTCACTGATGCTTCGCTTCTAATGGTCGCAGCGTAATGTTATATATCCTAAAGCCTTCCTCGATAAATGGACTATCCAACACAAAAATAATTTTTCAATTCGAACCAGTAGTTCCTGAGATTAGCGCGTTCAAACAAACAAACAAACAAACAAACAATCAAACTCTACAGCTTTATTATTAGTATAGATTAATACATGTTATAGAACGATTTGTGTAGTTTTTATGATCGGCCGCTTACCTGATATCAATCCCTCTGGGGCGAAAACATACCCAGACCCGAACAAAAATTTGTGGATCACACAAACATTTGTTTCGGTACGGGAATCGAGCCCGCGGCTTCTCGCAGCTGGTCACTCGCCCATTGAGCATTGTATGCTGTCTCTTTTACTCGGAACTAAATAAAAACTTGGAACTTAATAAACTATGGTAATTTAAAACATGATAAGTATGTAGATTCTACTTTATAAGTAGAGTTATCTATTTTAATGGAACTGCCTTATCCAGTTTTTTGTTTGTCAAAACCACGTAGCGCGAGATCCAAACATTTTCGGACGAATTTCCTTATTTATGTATATTGTTAATGTCAGATGTTGCTGTACAGGAAATTAATTGAATTATATGATTTAACGTTTATATTATTATTGAAATCCATGATGATTTATTCGTAGCGAGTTGCGCTTTGAATAGCAAAAGGAAAATAAATTAAATCATAAGTTACATACGGGGAGAGGAAGCTATCCTCTGATTTATAGAGTAGACCCGAGCCCAGAAGTGAGATGGTAAAAGAAAACAGAACCTACATTTGTGAAAAAAGAAGTAATTAAATTCACAAAAAATAGCAAAATATTAAACTTGCTGAATTGAGAATCTCCTCCTTTTTTGCAGACGGTTAAAAAGTAAGGTGCACTGACGACGCAAATAATTACCAGTCTTCTCAGGTGTGGAATGTTACCTAATGAATAAATTATTAAGAGACATTGCGTCTCTCGACGGTGGACAACATTATGCCGACTTGAAGTTACCGGATATACACTGGGTGACCGCCGAACGCGACATGCTTGAACCACTATAGCGGGTTTTTCAGCGTGTGTATGGTGGTCGCTATCCAGTCGGGTATAAAAATGATTAGGCACACTCCCATTTGTATTGACTAATTGTATTGACGACATCTACGTATATCTTACGCCAAAAATAAAAATTATTCACAATAAAATACTGAATAGATTCTGAAAGAAAATGAAATGTCTTGAAATCTAAGACATCCGTCACTCTTCCATAAAAACATTAATTATTTATCCTATCCAGAATATTTAGTCTTAATTTGAGACAGTAAATTGTTTATTTAAGCATCAAAACCAACACAATAAAATACTGAATCCAAGCATATATTGTTTTCCCCATATATGAAACCATATTATTCTTGACCAATAAATATGTTCTTAATTTAAGACTTTTTTTCTTTTCGTGTAGCTGGATATATGACTAATAGGATAGTATGAGTTGAATAACATATACCTAGACCCTTTTCCTACTATATATTTCACAAGCGCTCTGTGTTGTTTTTCTAGTTAATTAATTTTTTGTATCCAAACTAGAGTAGTTTAATCACCTCATTACAAAATTAATTACAATAAACCCAGGTATACGCAAATATATTCCATGACATTTTTGGCCGTGAACACCGTATGTAATATTCATGAACTGGTATCACATGTAATGAAGTTGACGTATTCAAAATTAATAATTAAGCGGCAACCCTGGCGTTCCCTACGGAACTGGTAATGACAACGTATCGTGCTCTAATTGGGCAGAAAACGCCCGTAACATTTGTAAATATGCTAGGGGTGTCTTTGAATGGTAAAATAATTGTAGGTCATGCTACCTGTGTAACTTCCTGCCAGCGTTTAAAAATTATTGATTCATTTTTTGTTTATTTCTGCCGCCAACCAACAGCGTGAAAGCGCTGTTGTGTTTCGGTTTGAAGGACATTGAAGCCAGTGAAATAACTGGGCATTATGAGATTTAACATCTTATGTCTCGGGGTGACGAGCGCAGTTTTGTGTCGTGCAGTGCTTTGTAATTCAAAGTTTTATGTGGTGTTGCTTTTGTTTATGGGCAGGCGTACGGCGCTTATCAAGAGGAAAGCGCCTTCCTCGTCTCGTCATTCAATCAAATAAAAAAAACATGAGATTTTATTTTTTTTATCTTGATACGGGAAAGTGACAACATTGGACCTGATATTACAACGCAGTCCAAATATAAAGTCGACCATCAACAGACATTGCGTTCCTCGACGGTGGGCAGAATTGACAGAATTGATTGATTCGACTTGAAGTTAGTGGGTAAACACCAGCTGCCCCGGAACGCAATTTGCCTGAGTTCCTATGTCGGATTTTTTACCATGTGTACAGTGGTGGCCATCCAGTCGCGCCCATAAATTACCAGTGGCCCAGACACGAACACCTATCGTGTTTGTAACGTAAAGGTGTCGAGACTACGATATCATTACCGAATATCGAGAGCCTCCGTCATCCTGTTGCACGTCGAGACATATTTTATTCTCTTTAATATGCGAAAGAAATGAACTTTTTGAATGAATGATACGTTTAAAAACTGAATCAATGGATAATATCTTTTTGATTGATTAAATAGCGTATTAGTTGAAAATTAAATGAAACCATATACAAAGAACGAAGTAAAAAACTGAAAGTAAGTTAATGTGAGAATTTGAGATTATAATTTGACATGTAATTTATGAGTAGTAGAGCCAAGCTGTAGACAGTATTGTCTATAGCATGAATGGGTCGGCTCGACCTCGAGACCACTTTCTTACATAAAAACGACGTAAAGTAGCGGTTTGCTGCTGCGTTTCGTACGGTGAGTGAGATATCCGGAGGCCAAAAAAAAGGCGAAAGCCGAGGCGGAAAAATCTGCGATAAAATCGGTTTATATCGGTTTTATTTCAATTATCCGGTAATTACAAATTTTGCTAGGTGGAAGGACCTCGTTTGTTAAAGGCCGTCTATGTAGGTGCCACCGTTCTGTATTATTTCTGCTAACAAGCAGAATCGCCGTAGAACTGTTGCGTTCCGGTTTGCAGGACATTAAATCAGTGAAATTACTGGGCATTATGAGACTTAATATTTGTGTCTCGAGCGCAGTGCAATGCCATGCAGTGCTTTGTTTATACTTCTTGCTGGTTCTTCTGTTTATGGTCAGTTGCGGGGCTTAGATACCGATGGCGAGTGACATACTCGTCTCGTCGTTCGGGCGAATATAAAACGATTCTGCGATAATAAGTTCAAACTATTTAATTATCTAGTTAGGTATAATCTCGCTTTCCAATTACGAGAGCGTGTCCAGAATTTTTCTCTGCATAAATATGTGAATTTTTAATAAAAGCTTCTTAGAAGTAAAATTGAAATTGACTTCATGTGCAAAATAAGCAGCGTAAATTGTACGACGTTATTACAAAGAGTTTTTATTGGGGGTTAAAAAACTATGTGGTTGATTATATTTTAGTTAAAAAAGTTTATCTATGGAATCTGACTCAATGTTTGGGTTATAGACACAGGTCACTATTACGGAATTCGTATTTTTATAATATAGTTCAGTAAAATGGCATGTGGTTCACCTAATTGTAAGTGTGCTCCATAAACACCCCAATAACCTGAGAATCATGCATTGCTGACCTTAAAAGAAGTGAGGATTGGGTCCTGTTTTTGGGCTAGCCGTAATGTAATGCGGCGATTTATACAATCCGACTGCAACATATACATAACTTGATAATATGGTTAATGATACCTACACATCTTTCTTTTATTTTTTACTAGCTATTGCTCGCGGCTCCGCCCGCGTGATCTGCTTTTTCCGGGATAAAAAGTAGCCTATGTCTTATTTTGATATATAAGCTATATTATTGTAAAGTTTCATTAAAATCCATTCAGTAGTTTTTACGTGAAAGAGTAACGAACATACATCCATCCATCCATCCATCCATCCATCCATCCATACATCCATCCATCCATCCATCCACCCATACATACTTACAAACTTTCGCGTTTATAATATTAGTATGATACTGACTTGTCATGAGTGCTATGTTAATTGTCTACATGATCAATAAACGATTTTACTCTTTATTCTTTATCTGGAATAAACTCTCTCTCGATTTAATCTCGAATTAAGTAATTAAAATAATAATAGATAAATAAATAGATTTAGTGTAATTGCTGAGTGGATTTTGAGGATGTTATGTATGCTATGTATACATTAAGTTGATACTGATTTCTATTTCTTTAAATTTCTTTTTCTTTTGTATTGACTTGTCATAAGCGCTATTCCAATTGCCTATACGATTGATAAACTATATCTTTTCATTTCAATTCAATGAAAGAGTGAGGCAATAAACAGCGAGCACTTTTTTCTGCTAACTCAATAGATTCTGTGATAGATTGAATTATTTTCGCTCGCTGTTTTTATCTATCTAGTCTTTTAGTTGGCGACGCGAGGCATAAAATTGGAAATTATAAACGCAGCTGTCGCCGCCGATATTCCGGTCCGTGAATTTCCATCTCCTGTAGAGCCCTTTAACTTGGTGCCCTTACATTGTCGTCAATTTTGATTAAATTTACACGAGACCTGTTGAAGGTTGGCTGTGAATCCACAGTAGCAGAGGAATGTGAGCGTGGATTCAGTAGCGAAGTGGGGGCATGACCTCCCTAAAGGCAGACTTTCGATGGCCGCAACGCCAGCCTTACGCCCGTATTCATGAACGTTACTATGAGACCTCATAGTGAGCGCGAACGCATAATGACGATTTCTCTAAACGTCATTGGTTAGTAATCGCCACCGCCTGAGTACGTCCATAATACCAGAAGAATCATAGGCGCGTTGCCGACCCTAAAGGAAAGGAATAATTAAGGAATTGGGAAGGGAAGGGGAATTAGGTCTCCAGATATCTTACCATACGAAACGCAGCAACAAGCCGCTGCTTTAAGTCGGTTTTTTGTGAGACAGTGGTAACGACCCCTGATAATAGACTTTCACATGTACAATACCTACTTTACACCCGATGCCGACTATTTACGTGCTCTCTGAAGCACGGAAATCAGTTGAAATACAATTAAGCGGTCACCCATCCACAGAATCACCGCGCCAAGGGTTGCCTAACTCGCTAATCGTTTACCGATAAGGCCGCGGACTCGAAGTCAGCGGCAAGCGGCGCGGCGCGGCGCGGGTGCGGCGCGTTCAAATGCATAGATTTAAATGGACCCGGTCTCGAAAACAGCAGCGCGGCGCGAGCGCGAGGAGCGACGTTCGAGCGGCGCGCGCCAAATGAGCGGCAACTGCGCGTCTGCATTGACGTAGTGCTGTGTGTTTTCAAAAATGCCCGCCGACGTGGTGGAGCAAATTATTTCAATGATTTTTTATATGGAACATCATATTCACATCAATTTCGTTCGCGATCAAACACTAATTTCTCATAGTACAAGATAGTACGCCGCTCTAGCGCCGCGCGATCTGCCCGCTGACTTAGAGACCGGGTGTCCGCCGCACCCGCGCCACCGCCGCCGCCGCCCCGCACCCACTGACTTCGAGTCCGCGGCCTTAGTGAATGCACGCTTTAAAATAACGAAGATTGCTGAAGCGTACAAATTAAATTTTAGTACTCCTAGTAGTAAAACAATATTGTGTGACTTAGAGGCTCATGACCTCTTAAGGATTATTGCCATAAACTAGCATATTTTGTAGAAGTCTTTAACCTAACAATAGCTTCTTAAGACCATCACATTATTCACTATGGACGGGCCAAGTTAATAAAAAGAGAATTAAGTACATCGCCGACTTTACTTTCACATTAGTTATTACTTACATTGTGCCATAAAATGGCCATTTAGGGCTACTGTGAAGAATTATTAGGTGAACATTCAATTAGAAACTAACTTTTGCCCGCTTCTCCTCTTGTGTGATGGGGTTTGTGACGTATGTTTTCCTTTTATGTATGTTTTTTTTTATCCTGGCTCGGCAAAGTGACTACGCTACACCTGGTGGTAAGTGTAGCGCAATCCAAGAATAATGTCGACCAACGATAAACAATGTGTCCATCGTAGGTCGGCAAGATCATGCCGGCCTGCCAAAGGGCCAAAGGGGAGGAAGGAAAAAGGGATGGGAAAAGGGTTAGGATCAGGGGGCAAGCCTGGGGAGAACCGGATATACACTGGCTGACCCTGGAACGCGACCCACTATGGCAGGTTTTAGCAAAAACGCATAACTCCTTCAAATGTGGATTGATTGCATGATATTTTTTGGATTCCATAGGATTTTCTGGCGATGGTGTTTCCATATAAATTCGAAGAAATAATTATACCCCTAACGGGGTGATATTGGAATGAAAGATTACAGCACCTTTATGCATTGATTTATGCACCAATTTTGATGACACACTAAAAAAATTATAAATTAACTAAACAACTTTGAGTCGGTGGAATAAATTATATTGACGAATTACATACAATAGCACCGACTTATTGTTGTTTTTTAGTTTTATTTTTAGCTTTTTAGTTTTTTTGAGTAAATTTTATTTTTAGTTAAACAGATTTTTCAAAATATGAGTATCGCGTGATGTATACAAATTAACAAAATGTAGAGGCGTTGAAAACCTGCTTTTTGAAGTCGGGAGAAAAGAAACAATAAAATACAAACGAAAGGAGAACGTCCTCCATTTTCGAAGTCGGTTAAAACCACCATTCAGCAAAACTGTGACAATCTATTTCGAAGAATATACTTCCCATCAAAATTCCTGGCTCCGTCCACGTTAGCGAAGCCATTTCGTTTAATTAATGCTCACTGCGCCATTGTAGAGGTGATATATGTGGTGGATTCATTTGTTTTATTGTTGATATTTATTTTATTTAGCTACGCGACTTCATTTTTATTTTTTTTATCCTGGCACGGCAAAGTGGCTGCACTACATCTGATGATAAGCGTAGTGCAGTCCAAAAAACCAGCAACCACCGATAAACAGTGACTTGATCGGTAGTCACCAGAGTCATGCCGGCCTGTATAAATGCTTCTACCCAGTTCAGAGAGGAAAGGAGCAAATCGAGAGGCCTGCGACAGGACAGACGGATGACCGATGCAGGCACAGGGATACAAGGATTTACCCCCATACCCGCCCCAACAAACCATCAAGTCATGTCGCCAGCCGCTCGGGAGAACCGGATATACACTGACTGATCCTGGAACAAGGCGACTAGACAAAGCGGATGGATCACTATGGCAGGTTTTAACACCATATGCACGGTGGTCGCTATCCGGGCGGATATGAATCTTCTACCAGCAATCTAATGAATTTATATCCTAACCCAACCTGATGTGTGCTGAAATGTTATTGTGATAAGGAACCGCAATAAGAAGCCAATGGGATTTATACCCTTGGATAGGATCTGGCACAAATATTTTAGACCGACCTACTCCGTTAAGTAAACTATCCACTAATAATGCAAACAAGACCTTCAAGTATATTTAGACTACTTAAAAATAGCCTATTTATAAATAGCTTGCATTAAAGATGTAGCAGGTGCGGCGCCGGGCTCCTTGCTTCATTGTTTACATTATCATGTACGTTACAGTGTATGTGCTGGGTGATGTGTGGTATCCGCTGTTTTGGAAAATGCTCAATTATAGCAGTGATTATAATTGGTATTAATTCGCATGCCGCTATTGACATTGTCGGGTATGAAAATCAGCAACGTTACAGGAGAGCGTTCCAAATTTAAATAATTCATATTTTTTATAATATTCGAACCACATATCCAAAAAATTACTGCGTCTTAATACTTATTTATGAACTTATGTACTATACCACTTAGGGAAATAATGTAGCTTGCTACTTGTGAAAAAAATCGGAAAAGGACAAGTGATTTCAGAGACATCAAACAAACATTACTCAGGCTGGGTTGCACCATAATAACAGTAATAGTTAAGGTTTATGTCAAATCAGACGATTACAGTAACGCTGGCTTTAACATTGACTGCGGAATGTGTTGCACAATCGTATTGCGATACTACTAGATTCCTCGATTAATTCTAGAAGCAGGCACATGATATTATTTTGGAGCACAGACGCCTTAGATGGTATGTCGGTTTGAAGGTTATAATTGAAACAACTGACAGCTATTTAACTTAAACAATAACTTTAACCAGCGAATCTTTGGCGGTTACGGGTAACAGCTAAAGTTATGACGTCATCTAACATTAGTCAAATGGTGCAAGTCATGTTTTGCTTAGCCGGTACTTTGACATGTTTGTTATTGCTAAAGTAAGTTGGTGCAACCTAGCATTAGTTTTTATAATAATGGAGATCTAGACTCGATGCAAAATAAATTTTGTCCTAACATTCCCGCTTCACACACAACTGTGGGTGGCCGATAAATGTATACCAGCTTATAATTTCCATCTGACGTAGATACTGTATATCTATTATATAAAAATAAGTCGGGTTTTCCTTCCTGACGATATAACTCCAGAACGCACGAACCGATTTCCACGGTTTTGCATTCGTTGGAAAGGTCTCGGGCTCCGTGAGGTTTATAGCAACGAAAATCTAGGAAAAATTTCAATAGAAAAGCGGGAAAATAGGGAAAATCATTTTTTAAATACAGCGCCATCTCTGATACATAGCATGTACTACAAACCAATATTGATGGCGCCACTGTTAGGCTACTTTTATCCCGGAAAATACAGATCACGCGGGCGGAGCCGCGCGGGACAGCTAGTTGTCTATAAAACTCATGTAAATTTTCATATCCACTTACAAAATGTATACCATGATTTATTAAGTATTTTAAAATATGCTCTTTGCTTTTATTCTGAATTATTTCTTTTCTCCATCGAGTTAAGGAAGTTCTTAATTCGTCTATATTTATCTATTCGTTAAGGTTCGATTTTTTACTCTGAATGTTGACTCATAGTTGGTATATTTGGTTAAGATTAAAAGAAAATAGGACTCGCTTGAGCGGATCGTAGGAAACACATCGCAAGTCAGATTATGAAGTGTTTTTTTATTTGTTTGAATAACGAGACGAGCAAGGCGCTCGCCTGATAAGCGCCACGCCTGCACATAAACAGAAGCACTACCACATAGAACTTTGAATTACAAAACACTGCATGACACTGAACTGCGCTCGTCACCCCGAGATATAACATGTTAAGTCTCATAATTCCCAGTAATTTAAGTGGCTGCAATGCCCATCAAACCGAAACACAACAGTGCCTAAACATTGTAAATTGGCGGCAGAAATAGACAAAGGGATGGTACCAACCCAGAAGGCCTCTCGGACGGTGTGTCATAGCATGATGTTATATAGCTAACCAACGTCTCGGCTAAAAAAATATATGGTGTGAATATGACGTCAATAGCTCCAGGCGTTTAAAAGTTCCCCATTGGTTACTTATTGACGAAAAATTTATTGAGTAGTTTATTTTCAGTTCATCTTTTCCAGAACCATAACTAATAAAACAAATAAAAAAAAGTATATCCATCTTTCGAATAGTCTTAAGTTTATATTAATATGCTATTTCTATGGTCTTAAGTTTATACAAAAATCCGATAGAAAAAGCACTTTCAGTTTTACGTATCCCACACAAAGAAACAAATATTACAATCACTATAACTGCAGTTTAAAAAAGAATCGTTCCTACGAACGAAAAGCATTTCATTTATACAGATATGTATGTGTATTAATACTCTAGGTTTTATGGCAATTGATTTATAAAGTACATAATTGCTGTCTGGGATATACGACTTGCGTTTTAATTTAAGTGTCCTTGGTGTTTTTTCCATGGAAGATTGACGTCAGTAGTGGCTGGAGGTAAAAACATTACATCATCGTCATCGGTGCAAAATATTTTAGTATAACATTGATAAAAAATGCCCTAAGTATAAGTAAATTATTGTTCATGATGGTTGGACTTAGACTAGGTATCGTATTCATTTCCCAAAATCGGAACATCATTACAAGATTTTTCGAACGAAGTTCCTTACGGCAGGCTTGGGGGGATAGGGATTTCGCTGCGTGACCGAACTGAAAAAAATGTGATAGTAAAACCGTAAGAAATATGCGTGGAAAAAATGCGTGGAAAAAATGCGTGGAATAAAACCGTTAAATGAGACTTTTTTTAAACTTAATTTGATATCTAGCACACAAAGTTAAAGTCGAAATTCCGTTAATAAAACAGATAGATAACTTATGACATTTGGAAATGTAGACGCGGTTTGAAATTTGAATTTGAATTTTTGATTATAGAACACGGCCGTCCACCGTTTAGTAGCCAGTCTAAGGCTGGATTGCACCATCTTACTTTAACAATAACAAACATGTTAAAATACCGGTTAGGCCCAGCACACACGGTGTAACGCAACTGCAACGAAACTGCAACTTCTAGTTACTTTTGAGTTTCATTTGAGTTTATGCGATAGACTCCAAGGAGAGACCGCACATGACGCAACCATTTTTAAACCGGTTTGAAACGCGTTGCAAATCAGTTGCTATGAAACCGGCGTGCAGGAAACTGGTGTTTGCGTTCGTTGTGGATTTCGCGCCTTTTTGGTTCCAAAATGGCTGACGACGAAAATAAAAACATTCAATTTGTGTTGGAAGTTGAAAATCCATGAAATTTCTATCAGTTTGTTGTAATTCTTTGGCAGCCACAAACATACGGCAGTTGATATTTTTCTCAATGTAGGGATGTATCCACATACTTCTTCTTTTACGCTTCCTTCTTTGTCGTAGGTACAAATATACAGGGTTATTTTTAAAACACTGACAACCTCGCAGGGCCATATAGCTGACCCTATAAGGAACAACTTTTGTTCTACGAGTTTGGACATAACTCAATACATAAGAAAAAAAATGATTTTACAAGTTTTTGTTATGTAGTGTTTGTGTTCGTACGTCTACGTGTAGGTATTATCGATCGAGACGGCGCGGCCGGTCATTGAACTGACGCGCGCGGCCGCGTGTATTACGTAATCTGCGCGTAGGTAAAATTCAAGACGGAAATTAAATTCATAATTATTTTTGTATGAGAATAAAATCTAACAAATTATGAAAAGTCGTAGAACAAAAGTAGTAGCAAATGACCTTAGGAATCTACTCCTGCGAGGTTGTCAGTGTTTTAAAAATAACCCTGTATAACCACAACGTCTTCGTCACTAACATTTTGTAGACGTCCGTTCTCAAAAGCGAAATGAGTATGACTAATTCCATCAGATTGTGGTTGCGGCGTGTGTGGAAAACGATTGAAACTGGTTTCAAACCAATAATTTCAAAAGGGTTTCGTTGCAGTTACGTTTCACCGTGTGTGCTGGGCCTTAAGCAAAAAATGAGTTGCACCATTTGACAAATGATAGATTACGTCATAACTTTAGCTGTTAACAGTAACTGCCAAAGATTCGCCGGTTAAAGCTATTGTTAAAGTTAAATAGCTGTCAGATGGTTCAATATTCTAAAGATGTTGTAGAATTTATAATGTTTGCAAACAAGTTGTTTTCCATGGTTTAAAACAAATATTACCATACTCACAATTCACAAACACGTTATTGTAAATAAAACTTTTGCAGATATAAACACAATTACATTGAGCAAAATTAGTCAATTGACAGCGTCATTTGAATTTTTATCTAGTTATTGCCATATTTTTGTGAGTGGTAGAGCCACGCTGTAGACAGCGTTTTGTCTACAGCATGAATGGGCTGGCTCGACCGGATCGTTACCACTGCCTCACAGAAAACCGACGTAAAGTAGCGGCTTGCTGCTGCGTTTCGTACAGTGAGTGAGATAACCGGAAGCCCAAATCCCCTCCCCTTCCCAATCCCTAATTATCCCTTTCCTTTAAGGTCGGCAACGCGCCCATCATTATTCTGGTGGTGGGCGTACATGGGCGGAGGAGATCACTTACCATCAGGTGACCCACTTGCTCGTTTGCCGGCCTATGCAATATAAAAAAAAAATATTTAAAAATATTTCTTGTCACTGATTCGGGGTAAATAAGATCTCATTTCACTTGTAACCCTGATAACTATAACTATGCCCAAGAATACGATTGTGCAACACATTCCGGCCATTCCACAGTCATTGTTAAAGTCAGCGTTAATGTTATCGTCAAATTTGACATAAAACTTAACTTTAACAGCTATCATGGTGCAATCCAGCCTAAGTCTAAATTAATAAGTTTTTATTTATAATTACATAAGTTGATAAAAAATGCTATACAATAGCTTTACCGCGGCAGTCTCCGAGTGCTACATGTCTTTTTTTTATTTCTATTTTTCTATTCTATTTCTATGTAATTTTATGTTGTCAAACAAAAATAAAGAGACATATTTTGTTATTTTAGTTGATAATTTGTATTTTTTACAATTTGTGTCGATTCTACATTAGCCGAAGGAACTTCGTTCCTACCTGGTGTCCCACGACACACACCAATTTTTTTTTTTTAGCATTATCCGGCTAACGAGCAAGTGGGTCACCTGGTGGTAAGTGATCTCCACCGCCCATGTACGCCCACCACCAAAAGAATCATAGGCGCGTTGCTGACCTTAAAGGAAAGGGATAATTAGGGATTGGGAAGGGGAGGGGATTTGGGCTTCCGGATGTCTCACTCACCGTACGAAACGCAGCAGCAAGCCGCTATTTTACGTCGGTTTTCTGTGAGACAGTGGTAACGACCCGGTCGAGCCAGCTCATTCATGCTGTAGACAAAACTGTCTACAGCGTGGCTCTACCACTCAGCATTATCAGCTAGATAATAAGTCAAACAAAGAAACGTTGATTATGTTTTTTTTTTACATTTTCCTTTATGTCATGTTTTTAGGAATGTATAAACTAAGTTGCAGCAAGTCCAATCACAGCTCACCGCGTATTGTGGGTCTCACATGACCATGTACACTCGTATACATTCACGCCTTTAATCCTCGAAATGGTAGCAGAGTTGTAACCAGTACACTCGCGTTCACCGAGATTATTTCCGTCTAAATGTGATAGCAAGCCCATCCCCATACCGCGCACCATTTCAGACTTCGGGCTAATATTGAGCGTTTTGTGATAGAAAATACAATATCACTTATACCCGAACCGAGGATTGAACCCGAGAACTCAACAAGCAGTCGTACCACGTACGCAACAACGTCACAGAGGCAATCCGCCACCATGTGCTAGAATATCACCATACCGGGCACCAAACCCAATACCTAGCAACTCATGTGTAATTTTCGATTCGTAAACAAGGTGAACAGACCTGATAAAGGTCGCAGGAAGTCGCTGAATGCAGGCCGCTTCCAACAGGTCGGTCTGGAACTCTGTGAGGGAGGCCTATGTTCAGCAGTGGACGTCTTGTGGCTGATGATGATGATGATGAAACTCGCATTATTTTTGATTGTCCGACTCTATTTAACCTCGCAGCCAAAGTACACTACCGCGGTTTCGATGAGGCGAACTTTTATTTTATGTTGTACTCGTACTATCTGATCGGTGAGCGCAGCTTTTTTTTTTTGTAAACTGATTCATCATAGTCTTAATAATATTTTTCTACGTACAGCGCACATAGTGGTATAATTTTAACATCATTATTTTTCTGAGGTATATCCTTATATCCCTGTGCCTGCATCGGTCATTCGCCTGTCCATTTTCAGGCCCCTTGATGGTCCGTCCCTCTTCAGAGTGTGAAGAAGCATTTATACAGGCCAGCATGATTCTGGTGACCACCGATAAACTCATTGTTTGTCGGTGGTCGTTGGCTTTTTGGACTGCACTGCCCTCACGGTGTAGTACAGTCACCTTGTCGTGCTCGAATCGAAATAAAATTGGGGTAAAAATGCTGATTATTCTGGAGTATGATCTGACCATTACCTTCCGAGATTAGCGTTTATAGACAGACACAGAAAACTTATCGGACCTATCGATGGCACTATCATATGGCTAAAAACCCAACTGACAAGGCAGCCATTTAAAAGTAATTAATTGTGAGTTTTGTATTGTATTGTATGGTATTGTATTGTATGGTATTGTATTGTATGGTATTGTATTGTATGGTATTGTATTGTATGGTATTGTATTGTATGGTATTGTATTGTATGGTATTGTATTGTATGGTATTGTATTGTATGGTATTGTATTGTATGGTATTGTATTGTATGGTATTGTATTGTATTGTATGGTATTGTATTGTATTGTAGTGAGAACAATGTTTCGCGATATTGATGTAATAATTAAGTGTTATTTTTAACAGGGCGTGCATATTGGTCTGAGAAAGGTTGGCTTGGCGATGCTGTCGTTGTCGGTTCCAGTATATGATAAAAAAGTCAGTAAAGTATTCTGCATGAATTCAAAAACAGTGTCTGTGCGGACAGAAAACCAAAGTAAATCTCCTTAAGGTTTCTGTGCTTAGTTACCTTTGTACACCAGCGAAACTAAAACCTAAATATCAGATCTTTTAGATCAGAGAATCCTTCATAACTTCGATGGTGTGTGAAGACTTCCATCCTGCATCCGGAGCGTAGTTGGCATAAGGCCATCTTTTGTAGCAGAGGTCGGCATGTGAGGTGGTGGGACAACTGATGTTAATTGACTATTCCATCGCCCATGAATGCTCACAATAGCAGAAGAATCATGTGTTGCCGGTCTTAAAGGATGGGGATAATTAAGGGATTGGGAAGGAGATGGGATTTGGGGGTTATTGATTAATTGACAAATCATGATAATTTTAAACATTATAGAATCACGTAAGATTATAACTGGTTTCAAAGTGATTTCAACAGAAAAAAATCCAATACAATATAACGTGTACTTAGTCACTATGATTCTCTATCCGCACAGACTCTATTTTTTCAATAACACTAGTCAACAATGTAAACAAACGCTCTACTCAATATTTCACCAAGAGATTTCATATGTACATGAACAATGGTTGTAGTCTATATTGATTTCATTTTTTTGAAGTGATAACTTCTTATGGGAGGGTGAACTGAAACGTTCCGTAACGCGAGCGGCGGCGAGGGGAAGGTTCCAGAATATTCGAGAACCTTCTGTGAGACGTCACGCGGGCCAGTAGACCAGCCAGCGCTAGCCGACTTCCCTGGAACTTCGATAATTCCTAAGTCCCAGGTGGCGTCACACAGTGTCCAGTCGGATTGGACCGGACTTTCACAGGACTTTGACCGGCCTGTGTTCGTTTTTTTTATGGTGAATAGACATGTTAATGTAATTTTGTTTTTGATATTGACAAAAAAAATGACGATCGATAAAGAAATACATATTTTAATTTATAATTTGGAACATGGTGCTGTAAACTAAAAGAACTAGGTTCGCATAAACGCGAAGAGAGTAGAATGTCCTTTTTTCATGGCGAGTAGCCATAATTAATAAACAAATGACGATTTAGACAAAGAAAAACTTTTTAGGTTTTTTCTTATTTGGAACATGTTGTCGTAAAAAGTACCAGGCTCGCATAAACGCGAAGAGAGTAGAATGTACTTTTATCATGTCGAGTGGACATGTTGCCATAATTTTGTATTTTCGCATCATGTTTGGTAAGTTTTCACTTCTGTCGGCACTCCCGGAGTGCAACCCGTAATTTTTTTTTTCAGGAACTGCGTATGTTATATAATTTGCTAGGCACACAGAATGAAAATACTAAGTGAACGAAATAACATCCCACAATGCGTTGTGGTTTCTTTAAGTCATGTTACAGCGGTTATAAAAACGCTCTTGACGCGCTGATTGCTCTTTATTTTTTATTTGATTGATGAAGAGACGAGCAACACGCTCGCCTGATAGTAAGCGCCAAGCCTGCCCATAAACAGAAGCAACACCACACAGAACTTTGAATTACAGAGATGCTTAAACACCCGTAGTTTTTTTTTTGGCCCTTTGGGATGAACTACAGGGGTCCTTGGGATACTGGGGTACTGGCGACCCCTATGAACTTTTTCGTTCTTCGAGCCTACCATATATACACAAAATTTAGATAGTTTAATAGCTATATTATTACTAAAGTAACGTTTAATATCACACATCAGTTTGTTTACACTGTTAACGAGGTCTATTGAAAAATACTCTTCCGTTCTGCATGTCTATAACAAGGTTGAAAGCATTCGCGTATTTTATCATCATTTTATATCATCGCATCATGTAACTGAAGCGCGCATCAATAACTATGGAGGGTGGATGTAAGGAGGACCCACTCAGTGTATTAAAAAGTGTCCGTTAAAAGGAAGCAAATTAAGATGGCGCCACAGTAGCAAGTGGAAAGATTTTAAACACTGCGCCATAAACTAATAGAGTAGGATACTAAATTAAAAAAGAAAGAAAGACGATTTTTACCGCGCATTTTTAAGTTTGTTAATTAATTCTTTTGATAATGATGCATCAGTATCAAGTCTTTCTTTCCTTTTTCATTTAGTATCCTACTCTAATAGTTTATGTCGCTGTTTTTAAAATCTTTCCACTTGTTACTGTGGCGCCACCATAATTTGCTCCCTTTCAGCGTACAAATTTCAACTTGTCGCCTATACAAGACGGCCCTCCTTACTTTTACCCTCCATGTACACACATACTTCTGTCAATTCCGTGGTGCTCCATCAATGACGAAAGACTTTGATCATTGTGCTCCATAATCAGCTTGTCTATGATAGTAAGGAGTTGACGCACGTCTGTCGTTTGCCGCCATGATTGGAACTACATCTTAACGATTTGTATGAATTTGACTTCAAACTGCATGAGACGAAGATTTGCCGAATTAATCAGCTATTCAGATTAGGTTTTACATTTTGATAATAATAGGCACGCATTAATAGCAGTCTAATTGGTTCCAGTTGAGATTTGGAATTGGTTTGCATCCAGATTAACAAATTAATTTGATTTGATTGGATTTTATCAATTAATAAAATGTAATGAAGACAATTGATTTATTTCGTGTTTATAATGGAAATTCTGTGTTAGAAATAAACCTAAGGTCTACACACTAAGCTATTCTATTTGGAGTGGTTAGTGTCAAACCTCAGACAAAGTTGTTATGCCTTCAGGACCTTCAACTTGGCTTAACGACCGCTGTCAGTAAATAACAGCCGGGTCCGGCATTTATCACGGTTTTTACGGTCACTCATCCATGGACTGACCGTGCCAAGGTTTGTTTAATGCGCTTATCGTTTACCGATTTCAACTGGCTAAGCCACCTCGACACACACTATTCAAATTATAAGGTTGTCTGGAAGAAATCGTCGGTTGGGCTAAGACCGCCCATTGTATCACTCTTACTGTATCATCCTTTTTTTATAGTATAGGCCGGCAAACGAGGAAGTGGGTCACTGATGGTAAGTAATCTCCACTGCAGCACAGCACTGAACTGCACTCGTCACCCCGAGACTGCATTCAAAGATTTTGTATGCAAAATTCTCGGGTGTCTTCCCGAGTGCTTTGTATTCAAAGTTCTGTGTGGTTTTGTTTATGAGCAGGCGTGGTCCTTACCATCATGGAAGTGTCGTGCGAAATACTCTATTCTAATTATATCACCTTAGAAACCTCGACACGAGAGCTGTTTATCTCACCATTGTTAATAATCATTATCACAGGCATATCTTATCAGTGGAGTGATTTGATCCAATCCTGTTATGTACACTACTATCTCGAGGCTAGCGTTAATTTAGCATTGTGTGTTTACACATGGACCTAGTTACTCAAATAGGAACCAACCCACAGCCAGTTCAAATG
Source organism: Amorpha juglandis (assembly GCA_949126905.1). NCBI lineage: Eukaryota > Metazoa > Arthropoda > Insecta > Lepidoptera > Sphingidae > Amorpha > Amorpha juglandis. Next base: position 3,860,293 of record OX421383.1, read on the forward strand.
GAAATACTGATTTTGTTTTACTAAATTCGATAATTTAAACTAATTTTATCTCGTAGTTTTTGGAAAATTGAACAAGAAATATATTCCACGTACGATTTTATGCAATTATTGCGATATTTACTTTTTTTTTTACTAGCCCTGTAGTATATACGGGCCACTGCTGGGCACGGGCCTCCTCTACTAAATGAGAGGGATTAGGCCTTAGTCCACCACGCTGGCTTAATGCGGGTTGGCAGACTACACATACCTTCGAAAAATCTTATTGAGTTCTCAGGCATGCAGGTTTCCTCACGATGTTTCCTTCACCGTTAAAGCAAGCGATAATTACCAATTAGTATACACGTAACTTTGAAAAGTCAGTGTGTATGTTCTTGGGGCTGGTTTCGAACCTGCGACTTTCGTCTCGACAGTCCATACCACTCCCCGCTGAGCTATCGCTGCTGTTTATTAGAGGAGAAGGTGGTAATGTGGCCCCCGCAGGTATTATGGCCCCCTTCGATATTTCTAGTTTAGAATCACCGCATCAAGCGAAACATTTTTGTAATGGGGAGCATCAAAGACAATTTCGATTTAATGCACAAAAAAAGTAAGCGAGGGCAGCACATACGTTTGTTATTCGAGCCAGTTTGAACTTGCACTCGCAAAAACTTTGTTATTGTGTTGCATTTAATTGCATAATTCTGGAAATACCGAGTTTACGCATCTGAGATTTGGATATTATGTTCGATTAACGTTTTCCTATTGGATTTTGAAGGTATGTACACAAAATATTTGATATCATATATTTTTATATGTTGGTTTGTAGATTCCACAATATTGGTAATTTGGCCCCCTCATATTGGTTGTATATATATGAGTGATATTTATTTTTTTATCTACTTACAGATGCCTATAAACGAAGGCTTATGAGGCCAAAGAGACCAAAGAGACGCAACATCCAACAGTAGCTCCGATAATGAAGAAACAGTAAAAAGCAACTCATCGGGATGTGATAAAAATGTATCTCCATCTGTAGTACCTGAAGACTACGATATGATTTGTATTTTGTGACAATATTTACTCCAGCGACAGTCGTGGCGAGGAGTGGATTCAGTGCCAAAGCTGCAACTTATGGGCTCATACTGACTGCGGGGGGCCATATAACCCTCGCTTGATCTCAAATTGTCAAATTTCCATTTTTAATTTATAAAATATATTTTAGTATTATCTGTTGCATTTTTATTTGTTCCATGTTATGTCGTGTATTGGCAAATAAATAACAAAACTAATGATGTTTTCATTATACATGTTTTCCTTTTATTTTTTACATGAGACCTCAAAAACAAAGTGGGGGCCACATTACCACCTTCTCCTCTACTATTTACTTTTAGTTACGTAAATAATCTTAATTTTGAATCTATAATAAAAATTCTACCTACATCTTTCAAACTGAACTGACATGTAGAAATTTTGCAATTGTGAATATGTTCTACGATATTGTTAATATTAATATATAGTTCTTTACACAATATTTTTTTTCACATATTCTTACACCATTGTATATTAGAATTATCATATATGTGTAAAAAGTTTCAACATATTGAATTGACATTGTTCGTATTTGTATGGCTCATTAGCACGTGTTTCAGAATTAAACAACATGGTTTTATATACATAGTATATTATTGGGATTGGTCTATTACCATTGATAATGATTTTTCCGTAATTTATTTTTTCCATTCTATCTATAGTGGTTAGTGGCCAACCTAGTTTTAGTTTTCAAGCCGCCCGAAGGTCTCCCGGTTTAACGACTGCTGTCAGTTGATAACAGACGGGACCGCCTTTTTACGTGCCCTCCAAAGCACAGAGACACTCAATTGAAATACCACTAAGCGGTCACCTAGAGACTCCCTTTTTTCTGTCGCGAGGTAAAGCGTTTTATCACTACCGCCCCGCCCTGGAGGAGGCGGGACGGTTATGTCGGGCTCTGCCGGCCTTACGACTAAGCGTTGAGCCGCCCGGGAGAGATGGAAAACATCCGGGCGACCGCTGGGCAGAGTCCCTACACTATATACACCCTATGCCGACAAATACCTACCAACAACCCCAATCTTTGGCGCATGTGAGGCGGCACTGGGGTATCCTTGAATAAGCCAAGGATTGCTACCGGAACCGCCTCTGCGCGGTGCCTTGCGGCCCGTCTCCTTATGGGGGGGTGCAGAAGCCTCCGCGCACCGAAGGACGGTCAGCGTCAACGACAGCACGAGGTCTACCACCCATGCTGCCGTGCATCCCGGGGCCACTGCACCAAGGGTTGCGTAACTCTCTAATCGTTTACCGATCTGTAAGTGCTGTAGTGTACACGTAGTTATATAGATATATGTAACGCGGTAATCAATAAAGAGACATAAACGACTAACCGGCCTATCAATACACCTCCCCCTAGCGTTCGTCCATTAAATAACGACCCTACCAACCGATGCCGAACTACGCTAGTGCTCGCGGTGAAAAAAAATATATAAAATTAGAATAACGAAAAAGAGAAAAAATATGAAAACAGATTTTCGGGTGCCCGATGACTTATATTTTTTTTTTATCATAAATAATTTTCATACATCGTGGAAACAAATATACGCGTTATTTTAGTACGCATTCTTGCCATTGTCTATTATTTTTCAAGTACACCTCATTGAAATAAAACTAATTTAAACGGATTTTATCGCGGTTTTTTATTAATTTTGATCCCGACGTTTCGAAGACTTTTCAGCCTTCGTGGTCACGGGGAGGACTGAGGTGTAGGTTGTCCAAAAATGTTAATGTTACAATTTTATGTCCGTTTAAATTAGTTTTATTTCAATGAGTAACATTCGCGTAAACGTAAGAAATCATTAAGTACACCTCATGTTAATATATCAGATGATATTAAGATAAGAGACATCAGTCACTCAGAGCTAGTTTGCGCATGATCTACTTAAATTTTCATAAAAACTAGGTTATCAGTACCTACTAACACTCGTCATATAATTTTTGCATTTCACGAAGCTGGGCGCACACTGGTGGAGCCTTATTCTCTATGACTGCACAAACAACGCGCCCGCGTCACGTTAATGGCGTGAAATCAGCGAGTCTATATAAAGAACACTGTTGTTTTCTGTAAACATTAAAGCCTGCGAAAATTAAAGTTTGTATGAAAAATATGTTTTATGAGTGGTAGAGCCACGATGTTGACAGTTTTGTCTACGGCATGAATGGGCCGGCTCGATCGGTTCGTTACTACTGTCTCACAGAAAACCGACTTAAAGTAGCGGCTTGCTGCTGCGTTTCGTACGGTGAGTGGGCTAGTGAGTGGCCCAAATGCCCTTACCCTTCCCAATCCCATAATAATTCGTTTTCTTTAGGGTCGGTAACGTGTCCATGATTCTTCTGGTATTGTGGGCGTACATGGGCGGTGGGCATCACTTACCATCGGGTGACCCACTTGCTAGTTTGCCGGTCTATGCTAAACAAAGTCACGTGTGCTGCAAAACTTAGTAGGCCTGACGTAAGCGTGAAATGGTAAAGTCACGGTTGGTTTTTGTTTAGACCTCTTTAACCTGACCTGTTTTTGGGATCTTATTCCCTATGATCGTAAAAACTCGTACAAACAGCACCGAATCGCATTTTTAAGCCAATGCCAAAGCAAGCTTGTCATAACAAGCAAGTAACGCACTTCATAGCTCTAATAAATGTTGACCTTGGCTTATAAACCATTCAATGCTAATTTCACGAAGTCGGCGTAACGTGTAAAGGTAACGCGGCCATGTTACAATTCCGCGCGGTTAGAGAATGACCCAGAGTCGAACCGCTTGCGTGACGCTACTTGCACGTTTTTAGGTTTTAAGGGTTCCATTTGCTCTATAATGGTGCTGCCACACCGCTGTTATAAAATGTTTACAAAACATTATTAAACATTTGTTAACAAAAATTTTATACATTTTATCACCATGTTAGATAATGTTAGTCAATGTTTAATGTTAGAAAATGTTTGTAAACATTTTATAACACCGGTGTGGCAGCACCATTAATAAGCTTGTAACGTCCGTATTACTATCTGTCCTACCTTTTAAGGCCTCTATCTTTTTTTTCATTTTTTTTTGTAGCAAGTGGGTCACCTGATGGTATGTGATCTCCACTGCCCATGTACGCCCACTACCAGAAGAATCATGGGCGCGTTGCCAACCTTAAAGGAAAGTGATAATTAGGGATGGGAAGGGGAGAGGATTTGGGCTTTCGGATATCTTACTTACCGTACGAAACGCAGCAGCAAGCCGCTACTTTACGTCGGTTTTCTGTGAGACAGTGGTAACGATCCGGTTGAGCCAGCCCATTCATGCTGTATACAAAATTGTCTACAGAGTGGCTCTACCACTCAAAACTCTTGCACTGTAATAGGTAGCTGACTACAGTTTTCACAGAATATGGCATGTTTTTGTCTATACGTCGTCGATTTTTGAATATCAAAAACAGTTTTTCTTCGCTCATAAAAAAACATAATTTGATACAAGGTATTAATAACATTGTGTCCGTTTTATACATTACTGCATACCCTTCAATGTCCCGAAGCGGCCAACTAGGAAACTTTAAACGTTAAGTCGGGTTATGAACCTCCTGAATACACACAGATACATACGCTTCCCATGGCACCGAGAAACTACGGTAATCCCAAACTGAATATTAAACGACTTTGTTTGATCTCTAACAAAACAATATCTTATTATAAAACATGACGGCCTCGGTAGCGTAGTTGTATTGTGCACGCGATATGACTGCTATACTGAGGTCTCATGTACTGGGTATTATGAGACTTAACATCTCATGTCTCGGGGTGACGAGCGCAGTTCAGTGCCATGCAGTGCTTTATAATTCAAAGTTCTGTGTGGTGTTGCTTCTGATTATGGGCAGGCGTGGTGCTTACCATCAGGCGACGACTTGCTCGTCTCGTCATTCAATTAAATAGTTAAAAAATGTTCGAGGTGCATGTTCTTATGGCTAGTTTCAATCCGGCGTCTTTCGTCTCGACAGTCCGTACCACTCCCCGCTGAGCTATCGCTTCAGTGTAGATACCTATCTTATTTACATAGTATAAAATGAAGTCGCTTCCGCTGTTTGTTCGCTTAGATCTTTTAAACTATTCAACGGGTTTTAATGCCGTTTTCAGCAATAGCGAGAGTGACTGATGAGGAAGTTTTATATGTATATCACGCTATGACCCATGGGAGCAGGACACAGTAACATGCAGGTGAAAACTTAACAGTTAGTACAGTATAAGCCATTGAGAGTTATAAAATAATTTCGCAGGTATATGAAGGCTATCATTTTGATTGCCTCGGTGACGTAGTTGTATTGTGTACGCGGTACGACTGCTCTGCTGAGGTCTCGGGTTCGATCCCCGGGGCAGATAAATTGGTCAGCTAGTTTGTAATAATTTAAATTTAACTTATAGGTTAAATAACCTATCGCAATACGAATAGGCCTATTCACATCATTCAAAATATCTGTCATGTTACAGCTATAAAATCGTAACGAACGTGTCGTGAACAAACTAGATTTCCTGTCTAATTTCATTCGGCCCGATAATGTGCACAAACAGTCGACGCCTACGTATAAACGCGTTCGCAACCTGTGATTACACAAATTGTTTGATTGTAGTTAACTTGTTTACACTGATAACTTCGTTTCGAAGCGAAGTGATCTTGTTACGGCGGTGTTATATATATATATATATATATATTTTTTTTAAATAGTAGACAGAAAGTATGCAAAAGGGTCGTCTGAAGTAAAATGATCTCAAATCTCTGCTGTCCATGAACACTTAGGATATCCTGAAGAATCATGGATTTGTTGCATTTGAATAGGGAAGGGGATTTGGGCCTCCGGCAACAGCAATTAAAAATTATGTGTGGTAGAGCCAAGCTGTAGACAGTTTTGCCTACAGCATGAATGGGCCGGCTCGACCGGGTCAACTACTTGACGTTACTAACTGACGCACAGAAAACCGATGTAAAGTAGCGGCTTGCTGTTGCGTTTCGTACGGTGAGTGAATCTCCTCTCCTTCCCAATCCCTAATTATCCCGTTCCTTTAAGGTAGGCAACGAGCCCATGAGTCTTTTAAGCACGTACATGGGCGGTGGAGATCACTTAACACCAGGCGCCCCGCTTGCTCGTTTGCCGGACTATGCTAAACAAAGTCACGTGCAAAACTTAGTAGGCCTGACGTAAGCGTGAAATGCTAACGTCACGGTTGGTTTTTGTCTAGACCCTGGAGCTCTTATTCGCTATGATCGTAAAAACGAGAGAAACGTGACGTGTGTAAAACGTTCAAGCGTGATTCAAGCGTGACTCCTACATCACGCGAGAGATTAGCCCGCCTGGTCATGTTTAATTTTTTTTTTATCCTGGCTCGGCAAAGTGATTACGCTACTCCTGATGGTAAGTGTAGTGCAATTCAAGAATAATGTCGACCAACGATAAACAGTGTGTCCATCGTAGGTCGGCAAGATCATGCCGGCCTGCCAAAGGGCCAAGGGGGAGGGGAAGGAAAACAGGATGGGAAAAGGGTTAGGATCAGGGGACAAGCCCCCTGGGGAGAACCGGATATACACTGGCTGACCCTGGAACGCGACCCACACAAGGGGGGCCACTATGGCAGGTTTTAGCACCAGTGTATGGTGGTCGCTATCCGGTCGGATACAAGTATCCTCTCACCAGCATTAACCTAGATGACCCAGTCGATAAGTTGATACTGCCACGTCATACAGATGAAATAAATTTAAACAGATTGGTTACTAAAGCTTTACATGCCGTGCATTGTCTCATAATATCTCGGCTTTAAACATTTTGCTCATCAATCATCGCCGTAGTATTAATCACAGCGTTGGTAATTAAGCTAATTTTAACACCAACTCACGCCTGTAAGTTGCAAGTCGTTAACTATTTTAAACCTGAAAGCGCTTGTCCCACTGCTGACGATTGACGCGTTCAATTATTTTATCGCTCAAGAACTTTTTTAAAGCAGATGTCAGTTGTTTCGAAATCAGCCACAATTGACTCCTTTTTTTAAGTTACATTATATTCATTGTTAATTATTTGAAAATTTTTACAAGGTGGTATGTCCCTCGTATGCGAGGCCGTCTGTGTTGGTACCACCGGTTTGTCTATTTCTGCGACCAATCAACACTATGTAAGTGTTTCGGCTTGAAGGACATTGCAGCCAATGAAATTACTGGACATTATGAGACTTAACATCTTATGTCTCGGGGTGACGACCGCAGTTCAGTGCCATGCAGTGCTCTGTAACAAGCATGTAGGTCACCTGGTGGTAAGTGATCTCTACGGCCAATGTTCGCCCATAATGTCAGAAGAATTATGAGTGTTACCGACCTTAAAGGAAAAGGATTGGACAGGTGAGGGGATTTGGTCCTCCAGATATCTCACTGACCGTATGAAACGCAGCACCAAGCCGCTGTTTTTCGGTTTTCTTTGAGACAGTAGCAACCCGGCCGGATCCATTTATGCAGCCAACAAAACTGCCCACAGCGTTGCTCTACCACCAATAAAAGGTAAAAACTTCAACATTCCATAACGTTGTGCAATTTTGAATATTTTGGAATGGTCAGGGAATAATTTCGCATGAATTGCTTTATTTATCAGTATAAAAGTACTATCATTTATGTGGTTAAATACCAGGGTTCGAAAATATCCGATATTTATTATAAATATCAAAATATCGGATATTTATGATATATATCCGATATATATCAAGTTTGATATATATCCATTTTGTATGAAAGTCATATTATTATTTTATTGTATTATTTATGAATACTGTTTGCATATTGCAAAATCTACTTTTAGATAAGGCATAATCAACTAAAAAACATAAAATCTTCTTTTAGGGCAGAAGTGTTGCCATTTATGGGTTAGAACTTACCATTACGGAGTATGTTTTAACTCTACTCCCACGCCATCTACATTTGGATATACAGGGTTAATTTTAAAACACCAGCAATCTCGCAGGACCAGATAGCTGACCCCATACGGAACAACTTTTGTTCTACGAGTTTGGATATAACTCAATATATTTAAAAAAAATGATTTTACAAGTTTTTGTTGTGTCGTGTTTTTCTTCGTAGACTGAGGCGCGGCGCGGCGTGCGCGCACGACTTCAAAGCGGCCGTCAGCTGCTCAGCGGTCAAGGTCGTAGGCGCTAGCCCGGTTCCCCACGCTTCGCGTATTTGTTTACGTAATCTGCGATGCGCGTTGTTAATATTCAAGACGGAAATTAAATGAATACTTATTTTTGTATGAAAATAAAATCTAACAAATTATCAAAAGTCGTAGAACAAAAGTAGTAGCTTATAACCTTAGGAATCTACCCCTGCGAGATTGCTGGTGTTTTAAAAATAACCCTGTAGAAATACAGTAACAAACTCTAAAAATTACATAATAATACTAATTTTTTAAACCATTTTTGTATTGAAATATATTATAAAAAAAAACATTTGATATATATCGTCAAACCCAGCTTGATATATATCGGATATATATCTTGATATATATCCATTGATATATATCCTCGAACCCTGTTAAATACAATATTCATTTATTGCGCTATCTTATACAAAAATGACAATTTATATTACCTACCTACATAAAAAAAATTATCACTCCGTCTTACGAATTTTCGATCAGGTCACGTGTCCTGACGCGAGTTTAACATTTTGTACCCATCCCAAGAAAAGTGCTCAACGCCGCTAAGTAAGTTTTCATCATCATTATCATCAGCCATAGGACGTCCACTGCTGAACATAGGCCTCCCCCAAAGATTTCCAGACCGACCTGTTGGAAGCGGCCTGCATCCAGCGACTTCCTGCGACCTTTATCAGGTCGTCTGTAAGTAAGTTTTCACTTCATTCAAATTGATTATAAAACTAAATTATTATATTAGCCGTGTTAGTAAACGTGTCCGTTAACTGTGGCGTTTTTAAACGTATTCCTGATCATATAAACATCATCAGGCACTTTGTCCATGCCAATTCAATGTAAACTATTTGAAATGTACGTACAAACTGTTAGAGATAATACAAATTGCTGTTTAATCCGAATGGGTTGTTGGACTTGTAAAACATTACTTACCACATTGTTATTTACGTTTATAAACTATGGGCATAAAGAACTGAATTTATTTTAAGAGTGTAGCCAGTATGCTTAGTGTGCAAGCACTCTAGTGTTTCGGTTTCAAGGATATTAAAGCCAGTGAAATTACTGGGCATTATGAGACTTAACATCATATGTCTCGGGGTGACGAGCGCAGTTCAGTGCCATACAGTGCTTTGTGATTCAAAGTTCTGTGTGGTTTTGCTTTTGTTTGTGGGCAGGCGTGGCGCTTACCATCAGGTCAGCGCTTAGCTCGTCTCGTCATTCAATCACTAAAACATAAAATTACTTTTTGTACGTTTTATTATTATTGAGATATTTATTCTGTGAAAATTTCAACCGAGTACACATTTTGACAAGATAGACCCTTTAAAGTTATGATAGACACACAGACAGACAGATGGCTAAGCCTTACTAACAGGGTACTTCCGCCACCCTTAGGGCACGGAACCTTTAATAAATTATTCCACTTTAATCTCCTTCATATTATTTTCTCTCGTAAAAGACTTAAAATGCAAGTCAAAGGAGGATTTTCTCTTGGTTTATTTTAGTAGTCATACGCTTCAAAGAGCCCTTTATTTTATTAATACCTGTAAAGGCTGTAAATGTGTCAGTCGTGACGACCTTACATGTAGGGAAATCGATATTTCAGTACTGTCAGTAGAGCCAACATGTTTTATACAGTTGGCTTTCTAAAATTATACAAAATTGACTTACAGGATACAAAGAGTGCTAAAAAACGAAAAAATAAATAATTATTATTTATTTAATGATTAAACTACGGCGTTAATATAAAACCTAGACTAACCTTAAACTGGAAAGACATTTAGGTATTCCTAGAGACTCGCTGAGTTTCACTGCTCGGTGTCGACAAAAATGCGAGCCACCGTTGATTCTTGTGCACAGAGTTACAGGTGCGGGTGTGTGGGCGGGATAGTTTCTAACCTTAAACTAGGTATAATAACTGGTTACCATGGTAACCCATACAAACTGGTTGACTTAAACTTAGATTATAGTTAGTCTACGTTTTATATTAAGGGTGATAATACCAAAATATACTCGACATTCCACGATACAAAAAAGGTACAATAGACAACTCGATTATACAGTTTTTGTATCCAATTCTACAAACTGGAATCCTACTATATTTTTCTCATGGTTCCTCCACCAAACGTATCTTATGAGTTCAGTACATTGAAGAAAACTAAATTGCAAAGATGACATACTTCTTGATCGCAATATCTATGCTACACTTTAATGTTAAAATTATGTTTTTACCTTTTAATAAAATTAATAATAAAATAAAAACTATTGAGAACCTAGTTCTTATTTAACTCATGCGAAAGACCTTGGCTTATCTATATCTATACTAATAATAAAGCTGGAGAGTTTGATTGTTTGTTTGTTTGAAAAATTCTTTTTGTGTTGGATAGTCCATTTATCGAGGAAGGCTTTAGGATATATAACATTACGCTGCGACCATTAGAAGCGAAGCATCAGTGAAAAATGTTGCAAAAACGGGGAAAATTATTCATATTTGAAGGCTTCCGTTGCTAAGCTACCCAAATCTATACTAATATTATAAAGCTGTAGAGTTTGATTGTTTGTTTGATCACGTGGGCGGAGCCGCGAGCAAAAGCTAGTGAATAATAAATATACTCGTGTTATTTATTAAATATTGGCTTTATTTGGCGAGTTTCTAAAATTGCAACTTGATAACATTTATGGTGAAAAACACCACATAAATTATAATCATATTGCCTTACAAAATTATGTTTTTTTTTTTAAATTAAATGCTTCACTTTGATCTTAATTAAAAATCATATTTTAATAACTTGAGGCTGCGTCTCATAATAGTTGGCATCATATTATTAAGAGGTCGTGGGTTCGATCCTCGCACCGAGACAAATATTTGTGTGATCTACAAATATTTGCTTCGGAGTCTGGGTGTAGTGAGTCCGAAAGTCTCTCGTAGTTCCTGATACCCACGACACAAGACTCGTATCTTACTTTGAGGTCAGGATTATGTGTGACTGTTGGGTGTATTTATTTATCTATACTTATAAAATAACATGTCCTGACTGACTGACTGATTCATCATCGCCGAGCGCAAACTATCAAGGCTACAAGCATGAAATTTGGACTGTATATTCATTTTGTTATGTAGGCACCCAGTAAGAAAGGATTTTAGAAAATTCCACCCCAAAGGGGTCAAAATAGGGGATGATAATATGTATGAAAGTCCGTCATTTTGAAAGTTACATAAACAACATTTTGTATTTCGGTTATTGACGTAAAACAAATAAACACGTGTTTCAGGAATTTTGGAAATTTTAGTTAATAAGAGATGAAAAGGGGGGTGAAAGTTAGTGCGAAAGTGAGTTTGTTTGTTACGCTTTCATCACTGAACCGATTTTGATAAATTTATCTACAGGGATAGATGGTACCCTGGAGACGGTTACAGGCTAATTTTATCCCGGAAAATGCTGTTCACGCGGGCGGAGCCGCGAGCAAAAGCTAGTTTTATTATAAACTAGCTTTTGCTCGCGGCTCCGCCCGCGTGATCAAACAAACAAACAAACAATCAAACTCTACAGCTTTATAATATTAGTATAGATTTGGGTAGCTTAGCAACGGAAGCCTTCAAATAATATTATTTGGGTAGCTTAGCAACGGAAGCCTTCAAATATGAATAATTTTCCCCGTTTTGCAACATTTTTCACTGATGCTTCGCTTCTAATGGTCGCAGCGTAATGTTATATAGCCTAAAGCCTTCCTCGATAAATGGACTATCCAACACAAAAATATTTTTTCAATTCGAACCAGTAGTTCCTGAGATTAGCGCGTTCAAACAAACAAACAAACAAACAATCAAACTCTACAGCTTTATTATATTAGTATAGATTGATGAAGTTCTTTGCCGTGCCACGATAAAAAAATACATATACCTCACGACAAAGATATGGCGCCAGTCATATTTTATGTTTGTTAAGTCAGTGAGAAACGACGCGCCGGGACATTTCCACTTCTCCATTCATATCTAACCGTACTTAAAGTGTCATAATCATATAAAGTGTAGCCTGTGGGCTACTCTTAAAAAGACTTCCAGTAATGGACAATATACTTCTGTTTTAGTTGTAATTTGTGATCGTGAAAGTGTTCATTAGTGTGACTTTAATACCGTTTAAGACTCGGAATTAATTTAAGTCTTTCTTGGTAGACAAGATAATTCAATTTGCATGTAATTTGTGTAACGGACGTTTCAATTTGAAAAGCATAATTGTTTTATTTAATTTAATGTTATTTTTGCTCGGCAGTTATTTAGGAGATAAAAATATTATTGTGGTTGTCGTAATCTATAAATTAGATTTAATAGCATTTTGAAAAGAGATAAACATGGTTAATTCCATGGATATTATAATATTTAATAACAAATCAAATAACCTATAAATAACGTGAACCGTTGCTTATTAGTATAACTATAACTTTAACCGATGGATATAGTGCAACTTATTCTAAGTTACAGTTTATTTCAGTGTTAAGTCGGAATATGTTTAAATAATTGTTATAGGCCAGTAAAATTTCGTAATTTTAAAATGTCTAACTTATCTACTTTAATAAGTCGTTAATGCCACCATTTTACTTGCATTTTAGATCCGATAAAAAATTTCAATGACACCAAATACAAATAAGTATGATAACGTTACACGTTAGTTTATTTTATAAATATTAGCTCAAAATATATATAAAATTAAACATTAATTCATATCTACTAGGTGCTAAAAAAAGTAAAAAAAAAATAACAAACATTTTATTGACATAAAAATTCTGCAAATTACTTTAAATGCAAAGTTATGAATGAAATACCTCGAGACTTTATTAGAGAGTGAACGAATATCGATGACAGTGACTTTTGGGATGAGAGAGAGATGACTTCACTGGGCATACCGACGGAGGCGCCTGTCCATACTATACTATTTACTTCGGCGTATACGCAGAAACGAACGCAGGTGATCGTTGCTAAAAAGGTATGTGTATTCTTTTATTACACTAATGGACATTCGTAGTACTATGTCTATCATTCATTTTCAATTACTCATTGGTTCAAGTATCGGTTTGTGCTACGACCTGGATTATTTCAATTAATCGATTATTCGATTAACCATTTATGTGTATATTGTATGTATTGTGTGACTCACTCGATCGTTACTACGATATTTCGATCGGCGATCTTTACAACAACTAATCATAGGGATTCGGATCATTCAAAACGAATGATTGTAATCATCACTACGTTTACACGATTGGGGTCGAATAAACAAATATTATATTATAATTCAATGCAATGCAGTTAACAACTAACGAGTTATATGTCACCAAATTTGGAAAGAGAGACTGAGACCGTCATTTAGTAATGGATTGTTTGAATTTTGACGTTTCAAGAATGTCAATTCTGTTGTCACTAACTAAACTAAAACAAAATTAGTAAAATTTTAATGTAGTCCTGTTTTAATTCATAGTCAATCTGCAGAGTCCTGTGTCTGTCACTCCAGTAGGTCTAGTATTCGTCTACACTAATATTATAAAGAGGAGAGATTTGTATTTTTGTATGTAACGAATAAACTTAAAAACTACTGGACCGATTTGAAAAATTCTTTCATCTCTAGAATCCTACATTATCCCTGATGAATAAAGGCTACTTTTTATCCCGGAAAAGCAGATCACGCGGGCGGAGCCGCGAGGAAAAGCTAGCACTAGATATACTCGAGTATTTTCAATTTCAATTTCAAAATAGAATTCATATAAAATTACTATTTCCGAAATGTCCAACTATTAATTTATACTGTAAAAAAAAGAAAATAACCACTCGAAAACTAATTACGTATTCGACTGATATGATATAAAATTACTTATATTAGCAATTTTAATTCAGGATTGTTCCCACTAGTGGTTTGTTCTACTTGATGTATAACAGAATAAATTAAAACTGCCATCGTTTTAGAAAACTATCAAAACTTGTATTAGACCTTGTTAAACTAAGAGAATTACTTGAGTTCTGTCCTTTTAGTTCGCTACCACTTTTGATACAAATACCATTGAATTTAATTATGTTTAGATCATCACAGACATTAAATGACATTGTTATGTAATCTGTGCGCTTTAGGCCAGTAGTAAATGTCGCAAGTTTAATTTCGACATTCATTCGGCACATAAAACAACACTAAAATAGTAATTGTTCTGTCTTCGTCTTCCGAGATTTATATATCTACTTGTAGTAGCTCGTGCTACGCCTCAATCCACTCGCACGAAATAAATAAATCTATACTAATAATAAAGCTGTAGAGTTTGATTGTTTGTTTGTTTGTTTGTTTGAACGCGCTAATCTCAGGAACTACTGGTTCGAATTGAAAAATTCTTTTTGTGTTGGATAGTCCATTTATCGAGGAAGGCTTTAGGCTATATAACATTACGCTGCGACCATTAGAAGCGAAGCATCAGTGAAAAATGTTGCAAAAACGGGGAAAATTATTCATATTTGAAGGCTTCCGTTGCTAAGCTACCGAAGTAATATTATTTGAAGGCTTGCGTTGCTAAGCTACCCAAATCTATACTAATATTATATAGCTGTAGAGTTTGATTGTTTGTTTGTTTGTTTGATCACGTGGGCGGAGCCGCGAGCAAAAGCTAGTATATTTATAAATCTCTTCGACGAAGACATAACAATTTAGGATCGAACTTCACTTCAGGTAAGTTCGTTTGATCATTAAAGTTTGTGAATTTATCCCCTCTATTTAATGGGCAAATATATAAAATCTCTTTAACCTCATCTACATTTATCGTATATAGACATCGTATGCTATATATTAACTAATTCTAAAGTCTAGACGGAGTTTAGGCTCCAATTCGGTATGTACAGATTTTTATTGAATCAATTCACTTAAAAGACCTCAGTCTGGGTTCGAGAATTTGTGTACTCATATACATAGCCGTCTTAGGCTATTTAGGGTCGCCTACCTCAAATTTTAGGGCATTTTTATTAAGTAAATGAAAGGAATGAAATAATCTTTACATAGTATAAAATAAAGTCGCTTCCACTGTCTGTTCTCTTAGATCTTTTAAATTATTTAACAGACTTTAATGCAGTTTTCAGCAATATATAGAATGATTCATGAGGAAGGTTTATATTTATATCACGCTATGACCCATGGCAGCAGATCAGTAACATGCAGAATGTAAAATGTGTGTGGAATTTAACTGTCATCAGACGTCATTTATATTTAAGTGCCCATTAGCTATTTTTTTAAAATCGATTATTTCTGTACTCAACAATCGAATTAAAGGAAATTACTGAATAACAAATAAAGTTAATTAATGTCGTTGATTGCGGCAGTAAATCTTGCGATCGCACCTATACAGCCTGATTCCTGCAGCTTTTTTATTTGCGTATATTTTTTTTCTATGAATAATGTTGCAGAATGGTGGTATAAATATTTACTTATAGGGCCGTTGATTAGTTAAATACCAAGTTATAGATTGAAATACACTACGAAAGTGTACAATTTCTTAGGGTGTATATATATGTACAAACGACAAACCCTTACTGATTCATTATCTACATATCTTGAGCGGCAGAGCCACACTGTAGACAGTTTTGTCTACAACAAGAATGGATCGGTGTCTCAGAGAAAACCGACAATATAGTAGCTTGCTGTTGCGTTTCGTTCGGTGAGTGAGATATCCAGAGGCGCAAATCCCCTTCTCCTTCCCAATCCTTTAATTATCCTTTGCCTTTAAGATCACTACACACACGACACAAATGGTTTAGGCTCTAAAATGTTCCGTTGGTAGGTATGTGAATGTAGCCTTTGGGTACGGAACGCTAAAAACTGGGTAAACATGTGAGCTTACTACATAAATGACTTACCTACAATAGATTTCTATTACGTTTTCGTAAAGTATTAAGATATTAAACTTAAATAGTGTATTTACATTGGCTTCAAATTAAACCTTTGTTTTTCATGATAAAAGTATTAATTACTGTGACGCAGGTAATTATGTAAAACGGTGATACTTACGTGTTTTCTTCAACTTGCGTCTAATTTATTAAAAAGGAAAAGGGCTTGAGAAGGGTAAGGGTTTATTGGGCATCGGGAAATCTCACACATCGTAAAACAAACAAAACGTAACAGTAAACTGGCAATAACCCGGTCGGGCCAGACGTGTGGCCCTTTCGTAATATAGACCATTAGTTCCCAAAGTGGTTCAGGTCCAAGGGGCCACGGAAGACTCGACGGGGGTCTACGTTGGCGTGACAAGAAAATGGGAGTTCACAATTCGTAAGCGGATTTTGTCGAGTTTTGGAAATATCGTAGAAATGTAGCTGCAGCTACCGGAAGTACCGGACCCAGTTAAATTTTGAAAGTGGTCTATGAGAAAAAAGTCTGGGTACCTCTGGTATAGACAAAAGTTTTTACAGATTGTCTCTACCTCTTAAACTGCATATCCTAAAAATATTAGTATAATTGAATGCAAATACGCCACATTTCAACCCACATCAAGCTAAAATTGAGATAATAATTTTATTTTGCTAAATTCAATTACTTACATGATACATCAATAAATTAAAGTTCTACTTTAAATTAATTTATGTTATATTATAGTAATGAATCAGGTACGAGTTCACCTTACGGGGACAAAATGATTTCATCGTTCAGCGAAAATGGGTAATAAATCAAATAGAGCAAGAAATTTGCTCTGCATTTTTTATTGCCGCTCGTCAACATGACGGATGTTTTATGCTTAACGTAAAGGATATGATTTTTTTTACCGGTGAACAGGGAGACGTAACACCCACGTCCATAGAAGTATACAGTGTCCAGAACTTTGAATTATAAATTACTACAAGGCACTGCTTTGAGCTCGTCACCCCTAAATGTAAGATATTGTCATTGACTGACCTGGACTTTGAACTCTGACATTTGCTACGACTTTCTCGTGACCGTTTGCAAGCCTAAATAAGCTGCTATTAGAATACTATGGCGAATAATTAAAATTAATTGACATATCTGAGTGACAGCCTCCGTGGAGGTGGTTCGATTCCCGCAACGAGACAAATGTGTGATTCACAAATATTTGTTTCGGGTCTGGGTGTGCTTTCTCCCCAGAGGGGTTGAGGTCGGCAGCCGGCCGGTCGTAAAAACTAAAAGCCATAACATGTTATAAATAATATATCATTGGTAATATGTGTTAAAAAGATTTCTTACGTTTACGCGAATGTTACACATTGAAATAAAACTAATTTAAACGGTGAGTCCACCCCGTGACCAGAAGGAAGTCTTCAAAATATCTGAATCAAAATTAAAATAAAAAACCGTGATAAAATCCGTTTATATTAGTTTTATTTCAATGTGTTAAAAACATGTTACGCCGATCCCACTGCGAGTGGGATAAAAGCAGGTGAAAGAAGAATTGACATAATATGAGTGTAGCAATAGGTATATAGTTGCACATTATCTTACGACCAATGATAGGGTTTTATACATCTCATATTATTACTCTCGTCTTGTTTTTACAGTAGCAACGATATTTCCATCACTAACCTTGAAAGCAATTTTCCTATGCCATTTTATTGCCTATTTTATGGTGGCTGCCATTATAAATTGATATCACGTATTTTCCTGCACGGGAAGCCCTGTAACTGATTAACACAATATTCATCGGTACTCCAAATCAAATCGAAACTTTATCTGTTAATAAATAAGGTGTAAAATCGATGAATGATTGAGGTGTTATGATTTTTATTGTGTGCGAAAATGGTGTGTTATCCAACGGGGTGTAATAAATATGCTATATACGTATTAATCAAGTTGAATTTTATTCGTTAGTATTAACGTGTAGATTCCTTTGAACAGTGGGTGCAGTTACGACGTTCTTCCGCGTAGGGTTGATATGTTATACGGTCAACCTATTTCTATGGAAGTAACATGTATGTAATGCAGGGCTTCCTATTATATAAATTCGAATCGAAGCAACGAAGCTCGGAACATGTATAGAGGAAAGTAGGTATAGAGTAGCCATTAATGTTTTTGATATAAATTAAGGCTTCGTCAAACAGAAAGCGTACTTAGCGCGCGTCAGAGCGCTAAACTGACGTCGCGCTATGACGCCGAGTTGTGTTGTACTATTATAGTAATATACCGTCAAACAGAGCGCCAGCGCTAGCCGTACGCGACGCTCTGTCAGTGTCGCGCTAAGTACGCGTTCTGTTTGACGAAGCCTTTACTTACTACCACAGATTAATTTGAAAGTAAAAATGCTTATGAAAAATTATTTTGCTTATTTATTGTTGTTTACGTACGTTGTGTACGCAAACCCGAAACAATCGAGAAAATCGAAATCGAACGGCCTCGCTTCGCCACGGAAGCTATCATCGAAACGTACCTGTACAATTCCGTACAAAACGGACGTGTCTTGACTTTCATCAGATATAAACAGGATATCTGCAACGAGAGTTTCACAACACTACAAATGTGACCAGTGTTTTTTCAATACATCTCAGACAATTTTGAATACAATTTTTACATAAAAATAAAGTAATATACGATTTCCGAAAAACTACATTGTTAGTGCTGTGACACTTGTTGTCGATGGGTGATATATATATTTTTGAAGTGATAACTTCTTATGGGAGGGTGAACCGAAACGTTCCGTAACGCGAGCGGTCCAACGACCAGCCAGCGTTAGCCGACCTCCCTGGAACATCGATTATTTCGAAGTCGCAGGTGGCGTCACACAGTGACCAGTCAGCTTGGACTGGACTTTGACCGGACTTTAACCGGACTATGACCGGACTTCAACCGGACTTTGACCGGGCTATGACCGGAGTTTGACCGGACTTTGACAGGTCTTTGGCCGGACTTAGACCGGACTTCGACCGGACTTTGATAGGGCTTTGACCGGATTATGACAAACTTCGACCGGACACTTTAACCGGACTTCAACCGGACTTTGACAGGACTTTGACCGGGCTTTGACCGGATTTTGACAAGAATGACTGACTTTAACCGGATTTTGGCAGGACTCTCACCGGTATTTGACCGGACTTTGACAAGACTTTGACTGGACTTTAACCGGATTTTGGCAGGACTTTGACCGGTATTTGACCGGATTATGACAAACTTCGACCGGACTTTAACCTGACTTCGAACGGACTTTGACTGGACTTTAACCGGATTTTGGCAGGACTTTGACCGGTATTTAACCGGACTTTGACCGAATTTTGACCAGGCTTTAACCGGACTTCGACCGGACTTTGATAGGGCTTTGACCGGGTTTTGACAAACTTTGATAAGACTTTGACCGGATTTTGACAGGTTTTTGACCGGTATTTGACCGGATTTCGACTGGACTTTAACCGGACTTCGACCGGACTTTGATAGGGCTTTGACCGGATTTTGACAAACTTTGACAGGACTTTGACCGGATTTTGACCGGACTTTGACAGGACTTTGATAGGGCTTTGACCGGATTATGACAAACTTCGACCGGACTTTAACTGGACTTCGACCGGACTTTGACAGGACTTTGACCGGATTTTGACAAGATGTTGACTGGACTTTAACCGGATTTTGGCAGGACTTTGACCGGTATTTGACCGGATTTTGACCAAACATTAGTTTAAGTTATCACTTCTGTCGAGCGTCCCGAGACGCACACTTTTTTTATTTGATTGAATGACGAGACAAGTGGTAAGCGCCACGCCTGCCCATAAACAGAAGCAACACCACACAGAACTTTGAATTACATGGCATGCATGGCTCTGAACTGCGCTCGTCACCGCGAGATATAAGATGGTAAGTCTCATAATGCCCAGTCATTTCCTGGCTTCAAAGTCTTTCAATTCGAAACACTACAGTGCTTACACACTGTTGCTTGGCAGTAGAAATAGACCATGCGGTGGTACCAACCCAGACTGCCTCTCGCATACGAGGGGCCTACCACCTTGTGAAATGTATATTCGACAACCGAATTATACAGTTTTTGTACCCAATTACATAGTCTGGCAGCTCTGAAACTAACTCAAAGTACTCCCGTTCTTACTAAATACCAACTCCCAAACTATACACAATGATTAGGGGCCGTGTTTGAGTTGTAGTTTGTGACAAATTTGTCGGGTAATTTACATAACGTTTGAAGACTATTACACGGGTTTTGACGGCCTCAATGGCTCAGTGGGCGACTAAATTGTTTGTGTTTGGGCGATCCACAAATACTTTTTTCGGGTCTGAGTGTTGTAAGACCGAAAGTTTCTCGTAGTTCCTGACACCCACGACACAAGGCTCGTATCTTGCTGTGGGGTTATGTGTTGATTGTTGGGTGTATATATTTATTATCGACAGCCTGTCGCAGTGGCTGAGTAGCCGGCTGTAAAGCGAGAGGTCGCGGGTTTGATTCCCGCATCGAGACAAATATTAATGGGATCTACCAAATATGTACGTGTTTCGACTCGGTGTTGTGGAACCGCAAGTCCCTCGTAGTTCCTGATACCTACGATTCAAGTTTAACCTAGGGTAGGGTCAGGACTATGTGTGTGACTGTTGGGTGTATATATTTAATTAATATGAGGAATGGTACCACCGTTTATATACCGCCCGCGCCGGCTTTGCACCCGTAAAAATATGTCTGTTACGACATCACATTACAAATCATTGAATTTTTCGGCTTTTCTGTACTATAATATGTATGTATTATACATATAAACCTTCCTCATGAATCACTCTATCTATTGCTGAAAACTGCATTAAAATCCGTTGATAAGTTTATAAGATCTAAGCGAACAGACGGCGAAAGCGACTTCATTATACTATATAAAGAAGTAATAGAAGCAATTGTGTACCTACTTACATGTAATAAACTACGGTAGTAAAACTCACAAGTAATGAATTACATTAATAACATTCAAATTATGCGCTTCGGTGATCTTCGTATTTTCTGAAATACATAAACACTCACGCCTGTAATCCCCGAAGGTGTAGGCAGACATGTAACCAATTCACACACATTTCGCCGAGATTAATTCCGTCCCATGATGTGATACGGGGCGAGTCTATCACCATACCGAGCACAATTCCAGACTGATACTGAGCATTTAATGATAGAAAAACCCAATACCATTTTTACCCGATCGAGATCAAACCCGAGACCTCAGCACAGTAGTAGTACCGCGTAAGCATTACAACTGCGCTATCGAAGCAACATTTTCCGAATTATTCGAATTAGTAATGAATTTCCGGCCGTCCGAGTCTGTCCAGTCACTCGAGCAGTGGCCAAGGGTAAATAATTTCAAAAGGCATGTAAGAAGGAATTTCTGTTTTATTAAAGTTGCTTTATAGTAATTCATTTTCTTGTTTTATTACCTTGAATGACCAAACGAGCAGGCGGCTCGTCATACAAATATAAATCATGTTATCGTAAAGGGATATTTTATGGACGAGGAAAAGGACGGTGTAATTAGGCCTCTAAACGCAACATCGCGTCGATTTTCTGTGAGACAGTGGTAACAACCCCGTCGAGCTGGCCATTCATGCTGTAGACAAAATTGTCTACAGTATTATGTGAATTACGAATAAAAATATATCAAATACGAAAATGTACATAAATAATTATTTTTTATAAAGGAAATTACCTCTTTAAATTCCTGAATAATATAATAAACATGCCTAATTAAAATGCGCGTTTCGTGCTGTCCACTGTAAACCACTAAATTCATTTATTATGGCGTTTTCGTAGTGCCGTGTTCCGATTTAAAAAGGCCACTAGCGCTATTTTCAAACACGCGAAGTGTGTAGTATGGGTCATTCTATTCTACAGCCAAAAAAGTGTGCATAAGGTATATAAACGAATTATATTTACTTGGTGAACTCATTTTTAGCTCTTTCGATTGCAATCGACCTTAAGTTTAATCGGTTATAATCAATCAAACACAAAAATAAAATACAAAATAAAAAAACTGTGATTTACGTAGTAGTTGTCACGTTCTGTTATGTGTGTATTTCGTATATTGTTGGCTTTAGACATCATTAAAAAATATAATTAGTTAACGAAATACATTTTCCTTTCTTGATTAACTCTAAAATACAGTCGTAATGGTGGTCCGTAAAGTAAATTAAATTCAGTGAAGTTCACTTGTAACTGTACTTGATTCTACTCTTGTTACAAATTAATCATCACTTATGTTATCAGGTGTAAATAGGAAAGAATTGACTAGTAACATTAGTTGTAGTCCGTTCAATTTTATAATGTTGCAAAACCACCTACTTGTCATTCGCATGCCGGCTTCAAAGTGTGGGAAGTTTTTAGATTTTTTTAATGAAAAACTATTTTCCATGCAATTTTCATAGTGTAAAAGTTCGTGCATCACATCTGTTCAAGCTGTATTAAGGTAAGATTTTCAAATTAAAATATAAAATCACTTAGCCTGTATGTGTTTCATGTCAGTTAATACGATTGAGTGCAACAAAAAGTTTAAACTTGAATTACAAGAAATTGTGGTCACTCGTCTTAAAGTTTTTCATTTCTGTGATCGTCACAACTGTTATGTTTATTTACTGTTTTTATTTAATTTTCATTTTATAGAAAATATATATATATATATTTTTATTTTTTTCTTTACAATATTGAATTGTCATTGGTCCTTGATAAGTATGCCAAATTTCGATTTAATCCGACGTTTTGAAGGAGTTCAAAATCATGTACAAAGATCCCGTTGCATTAAACATACGTCTGAAGCTAATAAGAGCGTGTTAAAAACAGAAGACATCTAAAGATGGAGAATATTTGACTGAAAGAAAAACTACATCTTTTAGACAATAGAGTGATCTTTCACTCACTCGTACAAAATGCATTATAATAGATCTATGACGTAAAGATTTAACCGACTAATTGTTTTCAAAGTTACCAGGTTTTATGAAACGTTTAAATATATTTACCTACAGTACCGGGCTATTAACTATAGAAAGAAGCAAATTAATGAAGAAACTGTTATATTTCACATAGATTTTGCAGAAAAATATATTTGTAAAATATGCGGAAAAAGTACAAGTTGTAAACTTTGGGGCATCCAAACATCAGATAATACTTCACACAGCAATCGTGTACCATTTGTACTTTCGATTTTATTCGATTATAAATCTATTCTGAAGAAATCCAAGCTCTTCCTCCATCATCCCATCGTAATTCTAAATCGAATATAAAGTTATTCGAGGATCCTGGCCCATCAAGCCTTCTTTCGCCTACTAGAAATGAATATTTTACGTGCAGTAGAGAATCTGACCATGAAGACTGTGTTATAATGTCGGTTCTGTCCAAACGTAGGAGTAACTTCTATTATAAACCCTGTTATGTATCTTCCTCAGAAGAGAGTGCTGACGAAGAAATTAAGAAGAATTGTTATGTTGGTTGGGTATACAGTAAACGTTCGAAGTTTTAAAAAATACTAAATTGTCACAAAATAGTGGCATCTGACTCTGCCGATGAAAATATATTTTAAAATCATAAAACTGAGAGATAATTCTGATTAAAAAATAATTGTAAGCGGTATGTACCTGATAAGTAATTGATCTCTAATAATATGTAACGCCATTGTTGTTAGAAGTTAACAGTAAAGACACGTCACTTCTGTGATCATATCTTTAAGATTTTTTTTATGTTTACCTGTTATTCGTTTTAAGATAATTATTTTTGAGTCCAGTTAATGACCATGTTTATTATTAAAATATAGTCTATAATGTACGTTTTGCTGTTTGTAAACAAGAACTATTTAGAATATTGTCATTTCTGTTATGTTGAGCATCACTTCTGTTACCAGCATTTTACGTTTATGACCCTATTTTCGGGTTTAAAAAAGGAAACGACCTCGGTTACTATTTTTTTCGTTGATTGGTTACACTAATAAATACAATACAACTTTAAAGAATATGCAATGCGTTATTTTTTTTTATTTTATTTTTTCGGCCTCAAAAGTAGAATGACCCATAAATGCCTTAGTTTATGAGAGCTGGCGTTCTATATAAGCGGCAGCGTTTTATCCTATCCTATAATTCTACATCTTAAAATGAATTCGCTTCCGCTGTTTGTTTGTGTAGATCTTTTAAACTATTCAATGGATTTTAATGCAGTTTTCAGCAATAGATAGAGTGGTTCATGAGGAAGGTTTATATGTATAATACATAATATTATAGTACAGAAAAGCCGACAAATTCAAACATTTGTAATGTGATGTCGCAACAAACATATTTTTACCCGTGCGAAGCCGGCGCGGGTCGCTAGTGTTATTGTATATGGGAAAATTTTCTCCGGATACAGTTTTATGCTGCCAGTTTTTTCTCGAGGTTCCCGTGTAAATGTCTTTTTTGGAGTATAAGTAGCTTTTCTCTTAATTCAAGTCATGGTCAACCTGTGTGCCAAATTTCATTTAAATCCGTTCAGCCGTCAGCGTGACTGATTAAAAAACATCCAAACTTTCATATATCTCATATTGTGCAACTACTGCGTACACGGTTCGTTTCCGTTAGTTTGCTTTGGTTAATAAAGAAATAAATTAATACTAGCACTATATTATGCAGGTTGCTTAAATAGGCACGGGTCTCCTCTTCTGAATGAGAGGGATTAGGCCTTGTCCATTACGCTAGTCTTAAGCGGGTTGGTAGGATTCACATATCTCCGAAATTCTTGTGAAGAACTTCTCAAGTATACAGGTTTCCTCACGATGTTTCCTTCACCGTCAAAGCAACTGATAATATAATTAACAAATGATACATACGTAACTTAATCAGAGATGCCATGCTCTTGGGGCTGGTTTCGAACCTCCGACTTACATCTCAACAGTCCATGCCAGTCCCCGTAGAGCTATCGTTACTTTTTAATTAATGCAAATTAAATCTATTATCGCTTATATCTTAAGCCATATGATATAATAGAGCGGGAATAAAGTACACGAATGATCATTTCATAGAATTTTTCGTACAGTCCGACGCACAAATCTGTTTGTTATAAATATAGATTGATGGACTGCAGACCAGCGGTATAGTTGTAAAATCCACGCCTATTTGTTGTTTTAATTGTTCAAATCAAAACAAATGATACGAGTGGCTGTTATTTAAATTTTCTTGGTGTAGTGAACTTGAAAGAATATTTGGATAAAATCTAAATGTGTATTTCCTAGGTGAACTGGTAGAGCCACGCCTCGCGTTGAGGACAGTTTTGTCTATGGCACGAACAGGCCAGCTCGACCAAGTGGTTAGCACTGTCCCACAAACACTTGGTGTAAAGTAACAGCTTGCATTTTGTACGGTGAGTGACATATTTGGAGGCCCAAAACCTTGATTATCCATTTCCATTAAGGTTAGCAACGCGCCGATCATTCTTCTCGTATTGTGAGCGTAAATGGGCGGTGGAGCTCACTTACCATCGAGTAGCCCATTTGCTCGATTGCCGACATATACTATAAAAAAACGGAAAATCTATCTCCGCCACTTTTCGAACTTTACACACTGTTCAGACAATTTTAGAACTCGCACAAGTAGATGTCGTAAAAAGTATATTCGCAATATAATTTATTACTTACAGTCGGTTTTTTATCGATTTCAAAAGCAAAGGAATTCGACTAAAAGCCAATTCAGCTTTATAAAAATTTAAATCTCGCGGAAAATTCGCGCCTTTACCCGCAAGATATATTGCTCTGTCTGTACGCGGTGCGCGCATTAGACAAAAAAGTAAATATTTAGGGAGTGCGCTCACCTTAACAGATCGGTGTTCAGTTGTTTTTTAATCTTATTTTAAAATAGGTTATTATTTTCCGACATCTCACGTCGACGCGCGCGCACGTTGAGTTCTTGTGTTATTATTTTATTATAAAAAGAAATGTAAAATGTGGGTACACAAATGTATGATTTGTGTTTTGTTTTAAATATGTTGCAGTATGTGTTGGATCCGGTTTTGCGGCAACACTTCGATTTGAACCCTAACATAAAGGTATTTATTAACTATTAACATGAATTTGGCGTCGACTTAAAAAAATATGTATTTGCTTTTTATTTTTCATAACGTAAATTAAAGAAAATGTGTGTGTGTGCAATTCACACACGGCAGAAGTGAAACTTCAGAAAAGTAACCTACAAGAGAATGAGATAAAAATAGAGTATCAGTGGTATTAGGATAATTAAAAGTTTATTATTTTTATAATACTTTTACCAAGCTTAAAAATTGCGCTGTGTAGAGCCACGCTGTAGACAGTAATGTCTACAGCATGAATGGGCTGGCTCGACCGGGTCGTAACCACTGTCTCGCAGAAAACCGACGTAAAGTAGCGGCTTGCTGCTGCGTTTCGTACGGTGAGTGAGATATCCGGAAGCCCAAATCCCTCTCCCCTTCCCAATCCCTAATTATCCCTTTCCTTTAAGATCGGCAACGCGCCCATGATTCTTTTGGTATTGTGGGCGTACATGGGCGGTGGAAATCACTTACCATCAGGTGACCCACTTGCTCGTTTGCCGGTCTATGCTATAAAAAAAAAAAAAAAAAAAAAAAAAATTAAAATTTTAATACAAATATTACATTTCATATATTTACATATTTAAGATCTTGTTTCTTTCCAACCTCTTTAGTGACGCCTTTTTCGTTTCATCAAATTTTCAAATCACAACGATTCTAAAGAAGTTTCACTTCAAAAATAAAATATACCTACCATTTTATTTTTCTTTATAATTTATTTTTTTAATAAATCGTATATTCTTAAAACTTGTTTAGTTTGTTGCTATAGCCAGCAATATTTTCCAAATCTTATATCTTTAAATAAGCAATTAATTCGTTACTGTCATAACATCTATTCCGTGGCCATAACTTTAAAGTCAATTACAATTTAATTTCAAATACTGTAACACAATTATTTTACCGTTATTTATTATACTGTTATTGTTATAATAACGCTATCGTATTTGCTATTACGTATTGTTACGTGGGTTTCCGCCATTACATCATCTTTCAGATTTATGTTCTTATTTTAAAAGTATGTAACGAGTTTTATCACATAGATTTTTTCGGTACGAGTACATTTGAAGAGGAAAGTTTTGAAATACCTTTCAGAAGATTACGCTAAGCCACCTTTACTTGTGGGATTAAATACCCCAAAGAATTAAATCAGTTAAGTAGAAATGTTCGTGGATATTTCAGCTCTATTATATCAAAAGTCATTTGAATAGCAGGTTCTCACGGACTAATTTTAGTTGTTAAAACCTTATTTGCATACGATATGAACCGTTCGAACAGAGGTTCAGTCGAATTGATCAACAAGCAAGCTTTTTTTGATTCAATTCAGTTGATCAGTACTGGTGGTAAGTATATCACCGTGGACAGTGACCACTGTACACATGGTGTTAAATCTGCCATAGTGACCCACACACCTTGTGTGTGTTGATCGCGTTCCAGGATCAGCCAGTGTGTATCCGGTTCTCGCGAGGGGTTTGCTAAAGCATACAAGTTATCTAATTATCGAATTTCGATGATTTTAACATACATAGTATGTATGCAATATACAATTAGCTATCATTTGATGATTTTCATTTCTAAATAAAATAATGGTAAATCACTCTCCTGTAAAGTTTACTCAAAGTAGCTTACATATTTTTCCCATTCAAGTGTTGATATATACATTAGTACATATAAAAAACATAGAACATCATCCATTTTAAAGTCGGTTGAATAGTTAATGTTTTTGTGCTATGTTCCATCACACTTTAGTGTTTTATTTTAAACTGTATATAGTTTCCCTTTTTTTCATTTTTTTTTATAGCATAGGCCGGCAAACGAGCAAGTGGGTCACGATGATGAGGATCAGCGATGGTAAGTGATCTCCACCGCCCATGTACGCCCACCACCAGAAGAATCATGGGCGCGTTGCCGACCTTAAAGGAAAGAGATAATTAGGGATTGGGAACGGGAGGGAATTTGGGCTTCCGGATATCTCACTCACCGTACGAAACCCAGCACCAAGCCGCTACTTTACGTCGGTTTTCTGTGAGACAGTGGTAACGACCCGGTCGAGCCAGCCCATTCATGCTGTAGACAAAACTGCCTACAGTGTGGCTCTAGTACTCACAGTCACACTCACATCAAGCAAGTCTCGTTTATGATACAGACAAGGCAGAGCAAAAACTAAATATTCCTTTCCAAGAACTCGCTTCATCTTTACATAGTATAAAATGAAGTCGCTTCCGCTGTTCGTTCGCTTAGATCTTTTAAACTATTCAACGGATTTTAATACAGTTTTCAGCAATAGATAGAGTGATTCATGAGAAAGGTTTATATGTATATCACGCTATGACCCATGGGAGCAGGGCAGTAACATGCAGGTGAAACCGCTAGGGGCAGCTAGTAATGAATAAAATTAACAAAAATTAACAAAGCAAAATCGAATAGTATTTTAATAGAGTAACTGTGTTTTGGTTCCGCTATATTTCGCATTTCATCGCATTATTGAACAATGGGAGGAGTGATTATTGTACAATAAGTAAATGTAGAAACTGGTAGCAACTGTAATCTTTTTTTTAATTTGATTGAATGACGAGACGAGCAAGGCGCTCGCCTGATGGTAAGCGCCACGCCTGCCCATAAACAGAAACAACACCACACAGAACGTTGAATTACAAAGCACTGCATGGCACTGAACTGCGCTCGTCAACCCGAGACATAAGATGTTAAGTCTCATAATGCCAAGTAATTTCCTAATAATAATCCTGTTAGCTGATGGAGATAAGGAATGTTAATTATGAATAATTTTATTATGAGGAAGAGTCATGTTTAAGACAGTTTAGTCTACAGCATGAATGGGCCGGCTCGACCGAGTCGTTACTATTTCTTACAGAAATCCAACGTGAAGTTGCGTGAAATAACTTATTGTTGCATTTCGTAGTATTTTTTTATGGAATAGGGGGAAATTGAGCAAGTGGGTCACCTGATGGTAAGTAACCACCTCCGCCCATATAATCGGTGCGTTGCTTGCCTTTGAGGGAATAGAAGGCTCTTTTCTTGAAGGTACCTAAGTCGTATCTATTATGGTCCGGAGTCCCTCGGCCAGCTGATCCACTTGATTACTATCAAGCTCATTTTCCGTGAGTAGCTTCGTTTCGATGAGACGCCCAACAATTCCCTATGCGAAAATTCTCTATTGTGGTAGCTAACAGAGGTAGCAAGGATAGAATATTTCGATTTGATGATACTCAAAAATTTATTATTTTATTTGTAGGACAATATGACTGTTAAATTATACGAATATTAACTAAGTAAAAACAAAAAAATAATAAATTAATTTAACAGTCATATTGTCCTACAAATAAAATAATAAATTTTTGAGTATCATCAAATCGAAATATTCTATCCTTGCTACCTCTGTTAGCTACCACAATAGAGTATTTTCGCATAGGGAATTGTTGGGCGTCTCATCGAAACGAAGCTACTCACGGAAAATGAGCTTGATAGTAATCAAGTGGATCAGTTGGCCGAGGGACTCCGGACCAAGATTCCACAAAGGCACTGTATGGGAGCATTTCCTCGCGGCTCCGCCTGCGTGATTTGCTTTTCCCGGGATAAAAGTAGCCTATGTTCACCAGGGATAATGTAGGATTCTAATGATGAAATAATTTTTCATATCGGTCCAGTAGCAACATATTACATTGATGCTTCGCTCCGGTCGCAGCGTAATGTTATATAGCCTAAAGCCTTCCTCGATAAATGGACTATCCAACACAAAAATAATTTTTCAATTCGAACCAGTAGTTCCTGAGATTAGCGCGTTGAAGTAAAACCTACTGCAGATAAATTATTCTGAAGAAAAGCAGCCCTACAATATTGGATGCTGCCTGGCATTTCCTTTATTCGTTCGAAGAATAATGAATGGAAAACACAAAAGCCGAAACGATGTGTGGTATGAATGACTAAACAACATTTTGGTATTGCATAGGGATGTTGAAAAAATATCGATTTCTTACTACGTAGCATCGATTTTTATAGCAATATATTGTAATTTGATATATCGGTGTATCGATATTTGTCATTCAGTATCGAAATCATATCTGCATCGAAATGCTATAAAGATTTAACCTACAGCTTCAGCCGATCGCTATACGCCAATATTTTTATGATGCCTAAAAAAGGTCATTCCAATGTCAAGCCGATATATCAATATTTTTTCTCGATATATCGAAATCGATATTGCTACTTTTCAAAATATCGATGCGGTATTTAATCGATACTTTTTGCACTCTCGACTGTTATGGCGTGGGATGGTAGTATGTTTACATTCCTATGCATTGAACTCAGTTTAGTTTTGAGTTATTTACTTTTTAAATATAGAAGTATTATTAGAAATGACGAAGAGCGTTGGATTAACCCATAGTTAAAACACACTTTGAACATGATGATGAATTGCTTAAAATAGTAGACTACTAGTACTTAAATAAGTAGTATATTATTATGGAATTTCCCCTTTCGCTGGAAGCTTAGAGGAAGATACGATTTATTTTAAACAGTTTGTTTCGCTACTTGTTTTTTTTTTACATGTGATAAAGTCTCCACTTGTGACATTTCACTGCACCGAGAGTTGTGACTGGGACAAAAACATCTTTTATTGCCTTTTTTTATTGTCTTGATAGGCAGACGAGCAAGCGGCCCGCCTGATGGTAAGCGGTCACCGCCGCTCATGGACATCGGCAATGCCAGGGGCACAGCCAAGCCGCTGCCTACCGTTAAATAAATACTCTTTTTAAGCCTCGTTTAAAGGACCTGACATAGCGCTCGGGAAACACCGAGGCAGGGAGTTCATTCCAGAGCTTACTCGTGCGTGGTATAAATGAGCGCTGGAAACGTACGGTGCTAGATCGCATCGGTGATAGTATGGATGAACTCTACTGCGGTGCGGTGTTTTTACTATCAAAATGTTGATAATTAGATATACTTACAATAGATGACCCGTGCGAATACTTCGAACCAATAGTGGTCAGTTACGTAATATACGAAAAAAAATTGGTGTGTCGTGGGACACCAGGTAGGAACGAAGTTCCTTCGGCTAATGTAGAATCGACACAAATTGCAAAAAATTCAAATTATCAACTAAAATAACAAAATATGTCTCTTTATTTTGTTTGACAACATAACACTAGGCACTCGGAGACTGCCGCGGTAAAGCTATTGTATAGCATTTTTATCAACTTATGTAATTATAAATAATAACGAGCTAGCGTAATCTTTTAAAAATCGAAGGAGTATTTTTATATACGTCTTCAACTATAACTGGCTGAATGAATTTCATTTTAAAAAAGGAACTAACGCTAGCTGGTTATGCGACTTTCGCGCCTGCGCACTTCTCATTTAACGCTTTTATTCCACGCATTTTTTCCACGCATTTTTCTTACGGTTTTACTATCACATTTTTTTCAGTTCGGTCACGCAGCGAAATCCCTATCCCCTCCAAGCCTGCCGTAAGGAACTTCGTTCCAATAATCCTTAATTAATAATACAACACATTAGTTGATTATACTGTCAAGATGGGCAGTGTTAACTTTCATCTTTTTTAAGGCAAATCCTATTATTCAGAATTATAATATTGTCTACTTATCGTATGTATATTGTCTACTTATCGTCAATAGCAGCAAACATTCCTTTTAAAATGGTGTTTGAATCATTAAATTTGATGAAGAATTATGGCAGTTATGGCGTTCCGACAAAATATACCTTTCAGAAATAATATATATATCTAAGAGATAGTTGTTGTTACCACCAGTCTATATAAGGGAAGTGCATTTGAGAGTGAATTTGTCATTCTTGTTCCTAGCTGTGGTTTGTTAGTAAAGGCATCGACACGAGTTATGTGTAAAAGCTTGAGCTGCGCAGTTCTATTATAGGTGTGATCGGCGGAATATAGAAGCTCCGTCAACGCTATTTGTTCGTCAATCCATTCTCATCGTCTATTAGACATTCAGTTGCCCCCACCACTGCTTTTCTATGCTCACGATTCTTGCCGTTTATTTTACTAGTAAGTACCTATCATGTTTATTTTGCATACAAAGCGAACATAGATTACCTTGTAATTATCTCAGACAGCACATTTCTATAGCCTTTCCAGCAACACCTTAATGTTGTGATATTAAGAATTTACCCGCCTTATATTTTGTTGAATTTACGTGATATATTTATGTTAACAGTGTCACGGACAGGTGGGCGTTTAAGAAATGCTTTGTCTAGATATTCTTTTAAAAGCCCTCGAGCGTGGATTGAATATTATACAAGGTAAAGAGTTTTTAACTCGTTTCTTTTTTACCTGCAATCATCTTTTGTTCCTTGATGCTTGGTGTGTGGGAGTAATCGTGTGTAGGGTATCATCATCATCATCATCATCATCATCACCAGCCACAAGACGTCCACCGCTGAACATAGGCCTCCCCCAAAGATTTCCAGACAGACCTGTTGGAAGCGGCCTGCATCCAGCGACTTCCTGCGATCTTTATCGACCTGATAAAGATGATCTGTCCACCTTGTAGATGTGTAGGGTATTTAGTATATTTTTAGCGTTAGTTTATGTTATGTTATTAAGCGCCTCAAACAGGAGGTTCTGACAATGCTTTAACTATACCGCCAAGGAGCAGTGTGAAAGCACGGCTATATATCAGTTTGAAAGACATTATGAGAAAATATCTCCTGTCTTGAGGCGTCGAGCCTAATCCAATGCAATGCAGTGTTTTGTGATTCAAAGTTGTGTGTGGCGTTGCTTCTGTTTATTGAAAACTAGCTTTTCCTCGCGGCTCCGCCCGCGTGATCGGCTTTTTCCGGGATAAAAAGTAGCCTTTGTTCATCAAGGATAATTTAGGATTCTAATGGTAAAATAATTTTTCAAATCGGTCCAGTTTTTTAGTTTATTCGTTACATACAAAAATAGAAATCTTTCCTCTTTATAATATAGTGTAAATAAGGCTTTTACTATCAGGCGTGAGGCCTGCTCCTCTCATTATAGTAAGTACAAGAGCAAATCGTGATAGATGCGGGTATAGTGATACCGAATATCTCTTAATCGATACAAGATACCAGATTTTACCTCCGGGTTCGCCACGACGAAATTATGCAAGTAAATGGCGTATTGCTTATGCGTCGTTATCAAGTGTAGCTAATCACGTGTAATATGTTTTCCGATCATTCAGTGGCAGTGTTTATTGTTATCAGTACATTCATTGTTCAGTTGGTGTAACGGAAAATTGGTTGTTAAGGCTAAGGACTATGTACTATGACATTGTGAGAATATAACGCCACATTGAAGCGAAGTGCATCTTCTTGCGAAGTGGTTAGCAATTGGCGACGATCATCTACTACCAGCCGTGGGGTGGCGTGTGTAATAAAAGAGGCAGCGGTTGTGCTCTACCCTGGCATTACTGATGTTCATAGGTGGTGGTAACCGCTTACCATCGGGCGAGATGCTAGTTCCTCTTTTGTCTACCTGTGCAATAAAAAAAATTAGATGGATTAGGTCTTAGTCCACCACGCTGGGTCAATGCGGGTTGGCAGACTTCACATACCATCGAAACTCACGTGTAGAACTTCTGAAAGATGTCGGGTTTCCTCACGATATTTATTTTAAGGAATCTTGCAAATACACACGTAACTAATAAAAGTGAGATAATCATAATCTTAGGACTGGTTTCGAACTTGCTACTTTCGTTTTGGGAGTCTCTACTGAATAATAATAATACATAACGTTTATTTCTCCTTACACGACATAGGTACAAACAATTTATTCACAATCAGTTATTCACAAATTGATGCAAATGCACAACAACATTCCGACCCACAAAAAGCAAAAACTGAGATACCAATGCCATTCCGCTAAGCTTCTTCTGGTGCATTTGCTCGTTTGCCGGCCTATGCTATATAAAAAAAAACTCATCAGCTTATTTCAATAGTAGAAATTTAAAGTTTAATGTTGAATGGTAATGTAATTATTTGGAATTAATCTAGTGATTGACTCAAATTCTTTCAACCTTTACTTTTTACCTTTCTGCCGGTCGTAATACGGCAGTGCATTCACTCAAATTACTTGGTCAGGTGGTAAATGGAACTGTACGTTTGAATGGCACTGGGATTTTCTTAATCGGATTGACCGGAATGGAAATGGGAATCTCGCAACTAGATTCTGGTTTTCCAACATTTACATTGTACGTTAGGTGTGCTACTTTTTTAGCTGCTTATAATGAGTATTCCAGCTCTTTGAAAACTGTCTACAAATTCTCGAATGATGCTTGTTTGGCATGTAAGTGTGTGTGAATGTGTTGAGGTCTCGGGTTCGATCCCCAGGTCGGTTAAGAGTGATATTGAGTTTTACTGTGACTAAATGCTCAGTATCAGCCCGGAGTCTGGAATTGTGCCCGGTATGGGCATAGACTTGGCACCATCACATCATGGGACAGTAATAAGCTCGGTGAAATGTGGTTGTACTGGTTACACTTCTGCCTACCTCGTATAGCCAGCCCCCTATTGCAAGCGTGAGTGCATATATATGGGTATACGAATAACATGAGAACTATCGAAAATCTCGCAGTAGAGGCCACGTTCGTCTTCATTATTTTTAAGATTCCTTTTAACATTTATATAATAATAATAAGTTTTATTTATTCCATACAATAGTAAATACATATACAATGAATTAAGTTAATTATTATACTTGCAGTTGTTTATGTATAGACTCCCTTCGGGTAAAAGCCTCCTCCAAGAAACAGCACTTTTCTCTATCTTTCGCGACGTTTCACCAACCAACCAAACGCTTGGATAAGCGTCGCGATTACGATATAATCGGTGCTAAATTGTGGGATACATTTTGGTGGCAATGACCGCGCATCTAAATGTCAATTAATCAAAACCTGTCATCGACGCCATCGTTTATCATTGCATTCAGCCATCATCGAGGTTATGTAGGGCCCCAATTTTCCGGCACAAGTTTAATGCGATATCAATCAAACAGAAGTGTAGTTTAATGCGTCTGGTGTTTTAAGATTGAATATCAGCATTAAAGCGTGTTTTTTTTTGGATTTTTGAAAACTGCAGCTCAATCTTTCGATCCTTCGATCGATTTGAGTGGTAGAGCCACACTGTAGACCGTTTTGTCTATAGCATGAATGGGCCGGCTCGACCGGGTCGTTAACAATGTCTCATAAATAACCGACGTAAATTAACGGTTTGCGGATGGATGCGGGTTGCCCAAGACCGGGATGGTTGGCGCTCACTTGGGGAGGCTTACGTCCAACAGTGGACGGCAATAAGCTGAGATGATGATGAAAGGAAAGGGGAATGGATGCAACCCGCTTCCAACAGGTCGGTCTGGAAATCTTTGGAGAAGGCCTATGTTCAGCAGTGGACGTCCTGTGGCTGGTGATGATGATGAAAGGAAAGAGGGTTGGGCGGGCCGAGGTATTTCGGCTTCTACTAAAATCTTTCGAGTTCTCAGGTATGCAGGTTTCCTCACGCGATGTTTCCTTCACCGTTAAAGCAAGTGATAATTCACAATTAATATACACGTAACTTAGAAAAGTCAGTGGTGTATGCTCTTGGGGCTGGTTTCGAACCTGCGTCTTTCGTCGCGACAGTCCATACCACTTTTTTTTTTTTTTTTTTTTATAGCATAGGCCGGCAAACGAGCAAGTGGGTCACCTGATGGTAAGTGATCTCCACCGCCCATCTACGCCCACCACCAGAAGAGTCATGGGCGCGTTGCCGACCTTAAAAGAAAGGGATAATTAGGGATTGGGAAGGGGAGGGGATTTGGGCTTCCGGTTATCTCACTCACCGTACGAAACGCAGCAGCAAGCCACTACTTTACGTCGGTTTTCTGTGAGACAGTGGTAACGATCCGGTCGAGCCAGCCCATTCATGCTGTAGACAAAACTGTCTACAGCGTGGCTCTACCACTCTATAATTCAATTCAATCCACTTCCCGCTGAGCTATCGTTTCTACTTCTATCTCCTACTGAAATTAATTATTATGTTAATCCAAATGTCACAACGTCCTAATATTACTAAAGAAAAATATTTTTTATAAAAATTGCGACTTTGAAGATATTAAACATTTTATGGCCATCCAGTGTAGTTTCTTTGCCGTGTCAGGATAAAAAAATAAGAAAAACCTTTAAAAAAATCAAAGAAATTGTAAACAAACCTTGCATATCAAATAACCTTTTTCAAATTGAATAATTCATAATTAATTTAGACTTTTCAAACACGAGTTTCATAAAAACTCCGCTGGATTTTTTATAGAAATTGAGTTATTAGTTTAAAGCGGGAGTTAGTTTGTTATACCTCATATTTTCTGAACTGATTAACTGGGTTGTGGGTTTTAAAACATCATTTTATAAGCTTTTCACAGCTTTATGAACGTAGCTTTAGCAGTTTAACAGCTTAAAAGCTTTATTTAACTGCATGAAACTCTGTCTTCATAAATGCTTTATATTTATTCTAGTTTATGTGCGAGTGAATAGATGATGTTATGTACATATTGTATATTACATACATAATTTAAATATATATTTTTTTTTAATAATTCTTTTTTGACAACTTCCTCGATGCCGTGGGGGAATACAAGGTGGTAGGTCCCTCGCATGCGTCTGGGTTGGTACCACCACTTGGTCTATTTCTGTCGCTAAGCAACAGTATGTGAGCACTGTTGTTTTGGTTTGAAGGACATTAACGTCAATTAAGCTAGTGAAATTACTGGGCATTACGAGACTTATGTCTCAGGGTGACGAGCGAAGTGCTTTGTAATTCAAAGTTCTGTATGGTGTTGCTTCTGTTTATAAAGCATTCGCTTTGTGGCGTGGCGCATACCATTAGGCGAGCGCCTTGCTCGTTCCGTCATTTAATGAAATTAAAATTAAAAAAAAATAACCGGTTGTGAGACGAGAGGCCGCAGGTTTGATCCTCTCACCGAGATAAATGTTTGCGTGGTTCACTAATATTTGTTTCGGGTCTGTTGTGAGACCAAGTCTCTCGTAGTTTCTGACACAAATACGACTCGTATCTTTCTGTGTGGTCAGGACTATATGTGTGACTGTCGGGTGTATTTTATACAATACAATTGTATATTATGAAAGCTCAAACCAAAGTTATTTGCCCAATTATGAATTGACTATCTATTACTTTAATTTTAGGATTATTTTTAACAAGTTTCATTAAAAACCATATATTTATCTATATCTTCACAAACTTACGAAACTATTACATACTTTAGTGTGAGTAGCAACAAAACGTAAAGCTTTGTAAGACTACTTTTTTGAGTGGTAGAGCCACGCTGTAGACAGTTTTGTCTACAGCATGTATGGGCCGGCTCGACCGGGTCGTTACCACTATCTCACAGAAAACCGACGTAAAGTAGCGGCTTGCCGCTGCGTTTCGTACGGTGAGTGAGACGACCCTTACGACCTTAGCGCGCCTATGATTCTTCTACTATTGTGAGCGTACATGAGCGGTGGAGATCACTTACCATCAGGTGACTCACTTGCTCGTTTGCCGGTATATGCTATAAAAAAAGACTAGTGAAAATTCCATTGTCACGTAAAACGTCATATGAAATTAAATCACGAACTACGAATTCGTCAAATCTATTCAAGTACCTACCATTACGCTTCAAGTAATGGTTCAGAGATCAATTTAAGAATTTCTTGTGCGAAATTTTAGCACTTATAAATTTAGTTTTGAAGTTATCATAGTTTGTGTTATCTATGCTATGAAATATATCTTGAAAATCTAGATGAGATCGATGAAGTATTTTGTAATTTTTGAATTTACTTTTGCGTCAGACTACTAGTGTTAGACGATGAAGATATTATTCCTAGGTCCTTCCTAGAACCTTTCTAGGTTGTAGGTACTACTTCTTGTGCGGGAGGCGATCGGAGTACCACGGCTTTTTCTATTCCTACCGTCAAGAGTGTGTGAAAGGATTGTTGTGTTTCGATTAAAAAGACATTGAAGCCAGTGAAATTACTGGGCATTATGGTACCACATCCTATGTCTCAGGATGGCAACCATAGTTCAATGCAATGCAGTGCTTTGTATATAGAAAAACCCAATATCACTTGACCCGACCCGTGGATCGAACCCGAGACCTCAGCACAGTAGTCGTACCGCGTACGCAATACAACTACGCCACCGAGGCAGTCACTATTATATTGTACATATTTGTTTGCAGAGGCGCGGAAATATTTTTGAAGGTAAATTAGATGGTTAAATAACGCTTTGTTGCGTTGTTACGAAAATTACTGTTTATTTAAGGGCTTTTACGGCGGGAATGTCTGTACGTAGTACTGTGTACTAATAATATATTCTGTGGATCTAGCGAAGATTTCAAGGATGGTGTTATTACAGTGCGGATGAAAATAAGTACACTGCTATATCATTGTGTTTTATTAGAAGAGACAAATAGGAACCCAATTTATTAGTTTTTTTATTTATCCGGTTTAGCAGATAAAACCGTTTATAAAATCTGCACGTACACGAAAGAAAAGAAAAAATTTATGGATACAGCTAACAGTGCGTATATAACACTAAAATTATAAAATTAATAGACAAAGCATTCGCACCAGCCCATATCGCCTCTCACATACGAAGGGCCTATCACCTAGTGAAATTTACAAATGATATAATGATGATATGATATATAAATGGTTTTAAAATATATTTTTTTGAGTAACATTTCAGACAGAAGGAATCGGTGCATGTCCTCGATCCGATATCCTTTTATTATTGGTTGCCAAGTTTCCAATTTACCCCCGTACTCCGTCATCTGACCCTAACCTTTAATATGATCAACCTCGCGATAAACCCTCACGAATAGAAAAATAATCTTCAAAACTTGTCCATATATTTAATGGAGGTGTCGTGTAACACAAAAACACGATTGAAATGAATTTTAAATCGGTTTATAATGACTTATCGGCATTTATTTTGTTTTTATTTGTAATACACAAGACAGATTACAATTCATCATCATCATCATCAGCCACAGGACGTGTACTGCTAAACATAGGCCTCCCCCAAAGATTTCCAGACCGACCAGTTAGAATCGGGCTACATCCAGTGACTTCCTCCGACCTTTATCAGATTACAATTATTGCAAAGATATTAGATAAATTTATACATTTATTTTTTCATTGAGGCTACATGTCTGAAGTATTCTGCGTTTCAGGATACGAATGAATTCTCGGTCTTAAGATTTTCAGATGGCAATTGTTTTATAGCGTAGGCTGGTAAACGAGTGCGTAAGTCATCTGATGGTAAGTGATCACCGCTCATTAATCATTACCAGAAGAATCATGGACGCGTTGCCGACCTTAAAGGAAAAGGACAAATAATGGACCAAGAAGATGAAAGAGGACATGGGCCTCCAGATATCGCACTTACTTGAC
Source organism: Amorpha juglandis (assembly GCA_949126905.1). Lineage (NCBI taxonomy): Eukaryota > Metazoa > Arthropoda > Insecta > Lepidoptera > Sphingidae > Amorpha > Amorpha juglandis. The sequence goes on from OX421383.1 coordinate 3,899,952, forward strand.
AAAACATAACAACAACCTGCACATACATAAACCAGTCGAGTCGGCCCATTCACGCTGTAGACAAAACTGTTTACATCGTGGCTCTACCACTAGTTAACCTTTGTACCCGATTTTTATACCACAAATTAGCTTCTAATCGCACTATTAACAAAATCTTGCATAAATAAAATTGAGAGCACGGTCGTCAAACCCACGTTCTGACATCTTCACAAAGGTCATGATTAATTCAAACGCGCCTTTGTACCGACGGACTGAGCCGAGTACTTTTATGAGCGACTTCGCATTTACGATAATTGGTCTAATACCCTTGAAGGGTGAGAGCACTAGGAGGCTTGTTTAGTCTAGACTAGACATGTGTCTGCTCTTCATCGACGGCGTGGAAGCCGGCACCCGAACGTCCCCTATCGTAATGTCGTAAGCACCAGGCATCGTCATCTGATTTCTAAACTTTTTCCAATAGAATAGATTTTAATTTTGCTTAGAATTAATAAAGGTGTTATCGGGTAGAAGTATATAAAAGTAAGTGGGAAGGTGAGGCGAAATCGTCTGCTGCTTACGATGTTTTGTCACGGGACGGTCGAGTGCTGACTGAAAGGTACTTCAGGAACTTTCCAGGTAATTTCACAGTATCTTGAAAAATGTTAGCTTTTGTATTATTTGATTTCTATTTGAGTGATTCTGATTTTATTATTTTTTATTAGTTAAAATGTGTTTCTTATAATTTAATGTTACACTGTTCCAATGGTCCCGGCTCTACTGTACTAATGAGACGGATCTTAATACCCATGCTGGTTGGTGGTATTCACATAGCTTAGATTTTTATTTATTTTAAGGAGAGGTAAAAGGCCCCTCACGATGCTTCTTGCTGTGCAACACAAGTGAACTTCATCGACTCGTTGCGTCGTGAAAAGAAGTTTTATCTGGTTATCTCTATATGTCTATCAAAGCTATCATGGTTGCATAGACCACTTGACTCCTTGTGTCAAAAGTATTGACAAAGTAGACGAGGTGGGCGACGTTATCGTAACAACGATAAAGCCCTTATAAAAAAGAATTTAAAAAAAAAGTAGACGAGTAATATTATACTTTTTACCCATTTTGTCTACCAGCCCTAACATGACGTAATTTTATCTAATGTTGATACTGATCTAAGATATTTATTATTGATAGGTTTTTCTCTAATGTGCGAGATATGTCAGCCCGTATCACCGTTTAAGCAAGCGATAGTTTAAAATGTATACATGTGTTTCAATCTGTCGTTTTTGTTTTCAGGTAAGTTCCAGTCATCTTATGTCATTCCGGATCAGTACTATGTAAGTGCTAGTATTTTAAATGGTCTGTATTTGTTACTTTATGACTCCGTGGCAGTATACGAGTAACAAAGAAACGGTCGTGGAAAGTTGTGAAATGTTTCAACCTATTATCACAAATCTTTCATCATCATCACCCACAGGACGTCCACTGCTAAACATAGGCCTCCCCTAAAGATTTCCAGATCGACCTGTTGGAAGCGGCTTGCATCTAGCGACTTCCTACGACCTTTATCAGGTCATCTGTCCACCTTGTAGGCGGACGTAGAATGCTGCGCTTGCCAGTATAAATCTTTACATAGTATAAAATAAGTCGCTTCCGCTATCTGTTCGCTTAGATATTTTAATCTATTCAACGGATTTTAATGCAGTTTTCAGCATTAGATAGAGTGATTCATAAGGAAGGTTTATATGTATAATACATACGTATTATAGTACAGAAAAGCCGAAAAATTCAATGATTTGTAATGTGTGTAACAACCATATGTTTACCGAAGCCGGCGCGGGTAGCTAGTAAATAAATAAATCACGAATCGGTCCGTTCTGACAGCGAGTTGAAACTACCGAACATTTGCCGTATTATGGCACAACTTTTGTCCAGAAGTGCGCGAGTAAGTCACAGGCTCGAGGTGCGTCGAATTATTACAAGTGTGGGTGCACCTGTATCTACAGATTAGCCATATAGATAAAAAATAAAAACGCTATTTAGAATCCGTGGTTGACCCGATTAAACTAATATCAAGAAACATCATCTATTATAATAATATTATTTAAGAAGATCACTGTAATCAATCACTTTCTGGGTGATAAAGGTCAGTATTATAATAAACACTTGATTTACATATCTGACTTTGAATATATTTAGCGACAAATAGATAAATATCACACATCAATACACGCCTTTATCTCTGCTATTTTTAAGTTTTGCCGAGCTTATTTCCATCCTAACATATGATAGGCAATTTATGCGTGATTTTACGAATTGAAAACTCAAAACACAAGTTGTGATTGCCCGACCTGGGAATTGAACTCAGGACCTAACGGTTATCAGCCTTAGTACGCTGCCACTACACCAATGACGCGACAACACTCCTTTCAAAACGAATTTCATTGCTTCTCAACACCCTACACTAGGTCCCATTGGCAACTAACAACTCATACAATGTAGTAAAAATTTGAGTATTTTTACGGACCTATTTATTAGATTTTTGAAAATATACATAGTGACATTATATTTAATTGAATCTGCTTACGCAAAATGGAACCCACAGTAAGTTAAAATGGAGAAAATGATTTTGTTTTACTAAATTCAATAATTTAAACTAATTTTATCTTGTAGTTATTTCGGAAAATCGGGCCGAAAGAAATATATTCCATGGACGATTTTGCAAAAGTTAAACTGTATTTAAATCAATTTAAATTAATGAAAATAGCAAAATAACATCAGTATCTCCATTTGAACTTGCTGTGGGTTGGTTCCTGTTTGCGTAACTAGGTCCAATTGTTCTTGACTCATTATCTTTAAAATGAATAAAATAGGTACAATTTTACCCTTTTCATTGTTTGAACTTCATTCTGTTTTCAAAAGTAGCAAATAAACAGACGCGTCATTGGCTCTATTGCCCTTTGTGATTGATCTGCTTTGTGTACCACTGGATTTTCTACTTTAAAGTAGGACAGTAAGGCTGTGAATCGCTTGCGCTGGATGAAATCAAATGTTTCCAAATGATATTTTCCCGTATACGTATGCAAATTCGTCCCTTAGGATTGTGACGCACCAGTTATTTGCGAGTCGGGTATATTAAGCTATGTGCAAATAAAGAGGTTCAAGGTTAGACTGAATTGGACAGCCTCCGCGGCACAGCGGGCGAGTAGCCGGCTATGAAGCGTGAGGCCGCGGGTTCGATCCCCGCACCGAGACAAATGTTTGTGTGATCCACAAATATTTGTTTCGGGTTCTGGGTGTTGTGAGACCGAATGTCTCTCGTAGTTCCTGATACCCACGACACAAGACTCGTATCTTACTGTGGGGTCAGGACTATGTATGTGACTGTTGGGTGTATTTATTTATTTATTTTGTTGCTTTGTTTTCTAGAATACAGGTGGTAGGTCCCTCGTATGCCAGAGGCCGTCTGGGTTGGTACCACCGCGTTGTTTATTTCTGCTGCCAAACAACAGTGTGTAAGCACTGCTATGTTTCGGTTTGAAGGACATTGAAGCCAGTTAAATTACTGGGCATTATGAGATTTAACATCTTATGTCTCGGAGTGACGAGCACAGTTCAGCGCCATACAGTGCTTTGTAATTCAAAGTTCTGTGTGGTGTTGCTTCTGTTTATGGGCAGGCGTGGCACCTACCATCAGGCGAACGCCTTGCTCGTCTAGTCATTCAATTAAATAAATAAAATAGAATCCTTCTAGTCTGTAGACGACTGGCTAATTGTCTGCCATAGTTATAACAAAGTTTCGCTGATTAATTCTAAAGTCTTGTTTACGGCCGGAGTGAAAATTATTTCTAGAGGTCGTCTGCACAGTTAGGTCCATTAGTTCCCAAAGTACTTTAGGTGGACCCACGGGCACTCGACGGAAAAATTGTCATGAAATGAAAAATGGGGGTTCACAATTCTTAAGCGGGGGACCACGAAAATGTATCTGCTTTCGATAGTGAAGAACTAAAATTTTGGCTTGAATTCACCTATCAATGTATACAGATAGTATTTTAGATCTAGTCTTCACATTTTATGTCAAGTTTTGGTTATATGGTAGAAATTTACCTGCAGGGGGTCCACCGGAACCAGCTAAATTTTGAAAGTGATCTATGCAAAATAAAATCTGGGAACCTCTGGTTCAGTCTTTAACTTAATTTGTAAATGGTGTAGCGTTAATGTAGCAGGGTAGATTTATCAACCGACGAGAAAATAGAGTACTCAACTCGTCGCGTACATTTTTTTGATCCAATTTTGATAATTCCGCCCTACCCTTCCCAATTCCTAAATTATGCCTTTCCTTTAAGGTCAGCGACGAGCCTATGATTCTTCTGGTATACATAGGCGGTGGATCAATTACCATCAGATGACCAACTTGCTGGTTTCCCGGCCTATGGTATAAAAAAGCAGAATAAGACGATAACAGGATGATAGTCGGTCCTAGATGTGGTCAGGAAATCATATTTGTGTTTGCGTTTTCCTTTCGAAACATCACACAGTCATCACAATACCTTGGATATGATTTTTTTTTATTTGATTGAATGACGAGACGAGCAAGGCGCTCGCCTAATGGTAAGCGCCACGCCTGCCCATAAGCAGAAGCAACACAACACAAAACTTTGAATTACAAAGCATTGCATGGCACTGAACTGTGCTCGTCACCCCGAGACATAATATGTTAAATCTCATGATGCCCAGTAATTTCACTGGCTTCAATGTACTTCAAACCGGAACAAAACAGTACTTATACACTGTTGCTTGGCGGCAGAAATAGACAAAGCGGTGGTACCAACCCCAGACGGCCTCTCGCATACGAGGGTCCTACCACTTTGTAAAAGGTGCCTCTGTGCCTGCTATGACGATTTCCCCGCATCATATCATGGAACGGCAATTAGTTTGATGAACGTGGGTGCACCACTAGTTCCACCTCTGTCTTCCTCTTTCCGGACAAAAGCGTCAGCTTATGTTATGAAACCGATGATTTCCCTAGCGATGAAGTAATTTCCTGCGTGTATGTGGTTAAATTAAGCCTGCATTGTATAATAACACATTCTCGTATTAAACTTTATGTTCCTATTTGCTCGCGTTGATTCAAACGTCCTGAGGGTATCCAACTCAATTCCGGCAAAATCGAATATGCTGAGATATTGAACAACATATATTAGTGTTTTTTTATAGCATAGACCGTTGCCGACCTTAAAAGGAAGGGGTAATAAGGGATTGGGAACGGGAGTAGGATTTGGGTAGGAACTACGAGGGACTTGCGGTCCCACAACACCCAGACCCGAAACAAATATCTGTAGATCACACACACATTTGTCTCGGTACGGGGCTTCAACCCGCGGCCTCTCGTTTCACAGCTGGCTCCTCGCCTACTGCGCCACGTAGGCTACATTCATGATGACTTTGGTAATTTATACTTATTATTAACCATCTTCAAAAAAGAAAGAGGTTCTCAATTCCGCACATTTTTTTTTTGTGAGATCATTAAGTCCGCCTTCCAATATAATTATCTATTTTATTGTAAAGGAGTATTATTTGGGGAGTTCAAGAAGTCTAACTTTCGTGCAATAAAATTCAATAGACTTATTTTGGTTTAATCCATAACTTTACATACATATATGCACTCATATGTGTAATCCCCGAAGGGGTAGATAGAGGTTTAGCCAATGCAACCACATTTTACCAAGCTTATTTCCGTCCCATAATATGATAGGGGAGAGCCTATCGCCATAACGGGCTCAATTCCAGACTCAAGGCTGATGCTGAGAATTTCATGATGGAAAAACCCAATATCACTTTTACCCGACCCGGGGATCGAACCTGAAACCTCAGCACAGCTGTCACACCGGGTACGCATTATAACTGCGTTAACGAGGCGGTCTATGAGTTTTCTTCAAAAATAAAGTATATTTATTTTAAAATTGGTACGGTCACATGTTTTTTGTACTGAAACGCCGGCTTTTAAATATTCCACACGAATGTGATTGCCCGCACTAATTTGACCGCGATACCACGAAAATTGGCATTACGCCAACACCAATTTGGGTAAAGTGGTAAAAAATATAGTCACTTCTGGGGATTACATGTTTGGGCCATTAATATTGTTTTTGTGAACATATGGGTACAAATAAATATGATAAATTTTTGCGTTCCAAAAGCACAATGTCTGGTAAAGGCCAACTATGGCCTAACACACTGGTGTATACTGTACTTAACACACTGTACTTATAATGATTTGCTTAACGACTTTCTAAATACGACACTGACTCGTCTAGGCTCGGGTCGGCTTCTAGTCTTGTTACGTCACATTGTAGGATTATAGTATTCGTGACTTCACATTGTAGGATTGTAGTATTCGTCATATTATTGACATCTCAGGTGCAGGAGACGAATAGACGGCTGCGAAATGAGAGACTGCGGTTTCAATTCCCGCACCGAGACAAATATATTTATTTCGGGTTTGGGTGTCACAGGGTAACTGCTATCCTCTGTTAGGTACTGATACAGGTTAACGGATGTATTAATTAATCATTAATGTGTGGACTATGGTTGGTTGGTGTGGTTTTTGTGCTTATAAGGACAATAATTAACCATATGTGTGATTTGCACGGCACATCTTATAAAAATGTTTAAATTTTAATAAAACACATCGCATCGATATTGCTCTACATTTTAGATAATATTCATTAATCTTTGTAATAGGTTACAACATTCAGTGTTATTATGAATTAATTACATTATGTATACAGAATTTGATATTTGAGAATATGCTGATGAATTTTGATTACTATTATGCATAAACTGGTTCGATGGAGATGCTGTTTATTTTATAAATAACAATCTCTTGAATAATTATGAAGATAATATCGGATGTAAAACAGATCATCGTCTAAATTCTAATTTATAATAAACTTGTTAGCAGAAAACGGGCAAAATAACCTCTTAATATTTAGGAAGAAGTTTAACACACTTAATGGAAATAACTAGAAGATCTTATCGAAGTATTTTACAACACAAATTGGTTTACATATTTTCAATGTTGGAATAATTTTTAAATAACCTTCTAACGTCATTTACAATGAAAATGCGGACGTTGAAATTAGGTTTCGTAAAAGCTGGATTAAGTTTTGATGCTTTTTTTAATCTAAGTTCTAGGATTCAAAAACTACATTTCTGAGAATAGAGTTAAATCTTGATAAAGTTGATTTAGTTAATGAGTTTCTGGTTATTTTTTTAGATAATACTTATGTACTTCGAAACTAAGAAATTGTTATTAGTTATCAGAGATAAAGTAGCTAAAATAGACAGTAACATTTCAAACCGTGCTTGTCTTCGTTGTTACCTATTTCAATAAACAGGGTAATTTTGGGACTCCGATTAAATAAAATAATAATGACATTTAAATTTTATAAATTATAATACAAACATTAATAAGAGTACAACACAACACTTAAAACATAGAGAACGTAAACAACTGACACATCATAAGAACAAGAGATGTGGTAATTATATTACTAGAAGAAAACGCAGGCGGCGGAACGTAGTATTTAGCATAAGTATCGTTCCAGAAATTCATTCTTGTGGGATGTGGGTTCAGTCTGCCCTCTTCGCTGTAAGTAACACTCACGTTGACTAAAGAATTGCCTCCGAGGTAAATGTAGAACGTATTATTATTGACGATGGCATCCCAATTTGTAAAACCTTGTGAATTTGGATTGCTGAAAACATAGATAAATGAGATTAGAATTAAATTAGTATTTGTTTTTTACTAGCCCTGTTTTATATACGTCCCACTGCTGGATACGGGCCTCCTCTACTGAATGTGAGGGGTTAGGCTTTAGTCTACCATGCTGGCCTAATACGGGTTGGCAGACTCCACATACCTTCGAACTTCGTGGAGAAATTCTCAGATATGTAGGTTTCCTCACGATGTTTCCTTCACCATTCAAGCTAGCGATAATTACATATTAATATACATATAACTTCGAAAAGTCAGAGGTGCATGCTCTTTAGGAGACTTTCATTTCGACACTACCACTCCCCGCTGAGTTATCGCTGCTTCACTTAGTAATAAAGAATGTTTATTATTGCAATGTGTAAAAAGATATTTGGCGTTGATTTTGTTGACAAGAGTACAATATAGTTAAAAAATTAAAAGTTTAAGGTCGACTTAAGTTACGATCCTTAATCTTATATACCCGCTGAACATTTTTAGTAATGGTTTCTTACGTTTACGCGAATGTTACACATTGAAATAAAGCTTTTCATCCTTTGTGGTCACAGGGGCGAAACGTCGTGACCAAAATAAAAATAACCCGCGATGAAATCCGTTTAAATTAGTTTTATTTCAATTTTAGTAACGTCAACTATTCATACGATTTGACATTTTTAAACATGTTTAGTAGGTAAAAACTATATAAGGATCATTGTGAAACTTGGCCTTAGTGTTTTATTAGTGTATTCATCAGTGTTCAGAAAAAGCAATGGTTCACGATATTAAGGGTTGTCTCATTTGTATCTAGTACCTATACGCTAAAGTCAATAGATTTCCAATGCCCTTTTACTTACGCCGTTAAAATAACATACGGCTCAACCAACCCACGCTAAGTTTGTCTTTTATAGTGCGTAATAGCTGTAATTTATTATTCTTCATATGCTATTAGGCAGCTTAATGTAATGTGGATGGGTAAAAGGGATATAGCATATCTATTAAGACCACAAAAGCCAATGAGCTGAATTAAATAGCTAGTTGGTAGGTCTCTCGTATATGAAAGGCCGTCTGTCAGACGTAACGCTTACCATCAGGCTAGCGACACGGCCGTCGTCATTCAAGTTAATAAAAAAACCGTGCTTACCCATTATAAGCGAAGCTTGATATGCGCTTCACCAGCGAATCCCTGACTGTATTATCAGCTGGTCTTAAATCGAAATCAAATAAGTAGTTCAAGAATGCACCATGCCTAGTCCCCGATAAAGGAATTTGAGGCAAAAGCCAGTCAGAGTTATATGTGCCCCTGTGAGCGAATTCCATTAACCAAACTCTTTGCTTTGATGTGAGAGCACGCTCCCTGGCTGCCCTGATCGTTGGGACAAGGACTAACGTATCTCCATGGTAATCCAAGTAATCCTCTATTGTAGCCATCTCGATGTTTCTCTCACTGAAGTAAAATCTTCGAATGCTGTTAGTAACATTTGTTATGTTCGACCCTGGATTCAAGTCTACCGGCATGAAGTTAGTGAAGTTTGCTTGCATTTTCTCTAACCAGTGTTCTTGCACAGCCTGTGCGGCTCTCATAGTACCTTCTCTTGTTGTATACCCACTGATGTAAGGTATTTGCAGGTATTTACCAGATTTAAGAATATTTATCGGAGCGTCGGCAAGAATTGTATCATTTGGATTTAGCTTAAGATTTTCTATACATGGAGCGAAAATTGGCGTATCATTCATGGATTTGAAACTCGTTAGGGCACTAATTATTAAATCTATTCTGGTAGACTTCATTAGTTTTGCCAATTTTTCTTTGTTTTTATCAGTATAGCTTAAACTGGTGCCAAAGAGTTGAGCGTGTCCTACAGGGTCGTAAGCCACTGCCCAATGAGCCAATGCTGATCCGCTAAGAGCAACAGCTTTGTGTACAAGGTTTTCTGCTTTCGGAGACATTGTTATCAGATCAACTAAAGATGCTCCTGAAGCATGGCCTATCAACATCACATTATCGGGCATCCCGCCGAAATTAGCAATATTTGCTTTCACCCATTTTAAAGCTTGGATAATATCCCGCAGACCAGCGTTGCCTGGAGCATCGGGCACACCAAGACACAGAAATCCGAAGATTGATACTCTGAAGTTTATTGTCACGAACACTAGTCCTTCTTCGATGACTCTTCTGTAAGACATGGTTGAAGTTGGTGTATTAGTATATTCTTCAGCATTTAGCCACACAACTACCGGTTTAGGTGTCGTCACATTTTGAGTGTAGATGCTAAGAGTTAAGCAGTCTTCTGTACCGACGAGCCCTCTGGAGGTAGGCTGAGCACATATCGTATTTCTGTTAATTGCTTGGAATACTTGAGAACGAACTGGTGGTGGGGTTGGAGCCTGTAATGATAAAATATTTTTTATTAGACGATAAAAGTAAAATTTTGCTAACTTGGTAACCATACATCGAATTAAAGGATTTGACTCTGAAACTCTTCAATAATTAAATCTAATTTTAAAGTCTCCAAAAGCATGCATTTTGAATTTAACATGAATTTGCGTCTTGCGCATTAGCTATCATTCACTTTTGACAATCAATTTAATACTTTTGACACATATAATTATGCATTATTCCATGCATCATCGATATCTATATCGTGGCTACATAATAGAGTTAATCATATCATGAAGTAGTCGACCATTTGTGAAATGGTGGCATTTCATGATATAGTCAACTGTTACTAAGCCATTTAATTTTTCAACTTTTGCCGATTTGTTTATCGACATATTTTGTCTATCACATACAAAAGTAGATAGTAACAATTCGAATCTAGTTATTCATTTGTGTCTTATGATCTCAGGTATAAGAATTTTGCTAAGATCTGGTCACAATTCTTTTTTATGCTAGCACGGCAAACTGACCACACTGAGTCTGAAGTACAGCACAGTGCAGTCCAAATAATGTCTACCGTTAAGAGATATTTTGTCCCATTCGGCAGAATTATGCCGGCCTGAAGTTTCTGGATATACACTGGCTGATACCAAAACGCGATTTGCCTGAACGAGCCACTACGGGTTTTTACCATATATGCATACAGTGATCGCTATTTAGTCATGTACAAAAGTATTCCTCCAACCAGCATATACATGCAAAAGAAGAAGCTGGAAAGTGCATGATTGTATACACTTTTATGCAGGGACAAAACAGTGGTTAAGGGCCTCCTCTATTAATGAAAGAGAGGTCTTAGTCTACCTGGCTTAATGCGGTTTGTTAAACTTCATCTTAGAAATACTTATCCAGAATTCGGTTTCATCATCATCATCATCATCATCAGCCACAAGACGTCCACTGCTGAACATAGGCCTCTCCCAAAGATTTCCAGACCGACCGAAAACCGACCGATTTGAATTCGGTTTACATTACTATATTTTCCTTCACAGAATATTAATATTTTACATAATTAACAAACATTTTAATCAGTGTTTTTATCCAGCAGTGGAACAATATAAAAACATATATTTTTTACATAGTTTTGGGTTACATAAGAAGTCCTGATCTGTATATAGGCAAAAATAATAACAGATAATAAAATTAAGGTGTGTTTCTTAGAATATGATAAGATATGTTATGAATAAGTACTTATTTTATCAGTAAATTTGCTGTCATAACTCCTAACTATTGGTAGAATGCACGCTCTTGCAATGTCCGCATAAGCGTCAGGGGATATATCTGTTTTTATGTCTGTGATATATCTAAAGTCCAATAATCCCCGTGCTCCCAATTCTCCATTCCTTTTATATTAAAATCGACAATAGAGTTTTTGCGGGAATTCTGACAGTGCAGTTCATCACTTAATTTATTTCATAAACTAGTTTATAGTTGTGTTTATTGTATAAAAGTGGTGTGGATTTGTTCAATAAACATTGACGTTGAAGAACATTGTATGGAAACATTGAAATAAGTGAATTAAGAATCGTACTGAAAGGAGTTAACACCAAAACTCCGGCAAGATCTTGAAATCGACCGCACCCGTGTTTCATCGTTCTTGTAAAAATAAGTTGAGAATAAATAATACTTGACCCTGGCAAAATGCATAATAATGCGAAAGCCATAAATAAAAAAATAAAAAAATAATCGACAATAGTACAATGATTCCTGATTACAGGTGTTCTTGGGTGGTTACTAAATAGAATCAGGAGAATTATTAATATGTAGTAGAGCCACGCTGTAGACAGTTTTGTCTTTGTCATTCTGATCACTGATGAGTTGAGTTCGATAAACTCGAACCACAAAAATAAGGAATAATCATAAGTGAGCTATTACGGAATTTAATTAATGAATTTAATTAATTTTCGATTACCCTTGATAAACTAATGCTCTATATTAAATTTAACTACCTTAATTGATTTGACACTTAAAGTAACTAACTAATATCGATTAGCTACTAAAACTAAAATACTTTTCCCTGTATTTTTTATAGAATACAGTTTTTGTTAGGCGAAATATTGAAAAAAAAAAATCATAACAATGCATCATCAACCTTCCATGCTAGTCATATAAAAATCATTAATAGCTCCAACGGTGTGTCAGCGCCAAACAAGGTCAAGTCTGTAAGGTCGACGCCCTGGACGGGCAATCATTTTTATCTCACTTCAAAAACTAGGAGCTATAAGGAATTTGATCTGATGTGGCGATGCACTCAAGCCTGTAATTCCGTAAGACGCTCTCCTGATGGCAAGCGCCACACCCGCCCATAAAATGGCAAGTCTCATAATGCCCAGTAATATCGCTGGCAAAATGTCCTTCAAATGGAAACACAACAGTGCTTAAACACTGTTGCATGGCAGTAGAAATAGACAAAGCGGTGGTACCAACCCAGACGGCCGGCTCGCAAACGAGGGACCTATCACATTGTCACCTACACAGGCTGACAACTCTAAACCATAATTCAAGGAGTTTAGAGATAGTTTAATTTAGTGCAGTGTATAACAGAATTAAAACCATCTTGCAATCTATTTATTATTCGTCGTTTCAATACCTCCAGCCAAACATGCCTTCATAATATTGTTAGATTATAAGAGCGTTAATAAATTTTTACTGTTATAGATATAGTCAATGACTTGCAGATTACTTGCATAATTTTTTTATGGCAACATTATGCAATACACGAAACAAGTAATAACACAAATCTTCAAATATAAACTCACGTGATTACATCTTAAACGCATGTCTTACATTTTCCTCTTGAATCATAATAATTCATCTGACATTTTCTAAAAATAGCCGCGGTAAGAATGCTGCATTTTATCTTATTTAATGCTACAATATCTGCATTTTAAATTAGCAATTGGCCAATTTATGCTCCGAATAAAATGTTGTTTACCTTAAACCTGTTGTCTCCAGAGGTCGGGCCGGCATATGGAATATCGTAAAACGCAAAATAGTTTCCATCAGCAGCCCTCACTGCCTCCAATATACCTTCAGTGGTATTCACTCGTAATTCCTGCGCATGCGCACAAAACACAACTACAAACGCGCACAACACCCAGGTTTTTAACACACGTCCGCCCGCCATGATGGTTCGCGTCCGAGTGGCGAGTGCGAGCTATCTATTTATCAGTAATATCAATGAAGTCACCATTACGGACAGTGATTATGGGTTCGTGATGATTCATAGTGTATTCAGCTGATTATTTTATTCCATTTTTTGTGGTGAAACAGGTATTGTTAGGTATATTGATGTTTAGTGTTTTTTATCGCAGTCGTACGGTAAGTAGGTCAACTGATAAGTGGCATTCACTGCCTACTCAAAAGCCAGAAGAATTATGAGTGTGTTAGTGATTAAGACAGGAGCAGCAGGGGATTAAAATTGTTTGCAGAGACCGTTAAACGAGCAAGTGTAATCACATCATGGGACGGAAATAAGCTCGGCGAAACGTGAGTGCACTAGTTGAACCTCTGCCTACTCCCGGGATAAAGGCATGAGCTTCTCGTCCGAGGCATGATATCGGCCATAATGAACCAATCATATTCTCTGAACATTGCAGTCATGTACCATTAATAAAAAGATAGAGTCTTAGAAAAAAGATAGCCAGACAGAGTTGGCTGAGTAATAAGGTTCCGATGCGTATGGAACCCTAAACACGATATCTGGCACGCATGTACACAGGAAAATTTTATTATATTTAGGTTACTTGCAAGATAAGATTCAACGGCGATGTGTTAAAAACATTTGATACTAAAATAAAGATAATTTAGTGAGAAACGCAAGACCTTCGAGATGCTTCCCTGATACTTCTTTTTAGTATATTATTTTCAATGGATATCAAATTGAGCGGCCATTTTGTATTCAGTCAATACATTATAGCGGATATAACAAACCAACATTTGCTCGCGGCTCTGCCCACGTGAAATACTGAACCGTAATATTTCAGGCATACTTCCATACATATGTTCATGTCTTATACTTCCTTACGGCTACAGTTGCTAAATTATAATGGTACTGAAATACTTTTAATGGTATTGAAATAATTTAAGTATTTTAAATGTATGTAAAAATATATAATGATTTCTTATGTTTACGCGAATATTACTCATTGAAATAAATCTGATTTAAACGGATTTTATCGCGGTTTTTTTATTAATTTTGATCCCGATGTTTCGAAAGCTTTACAGCCTTCGTGGTCACGGCGTGGACTCCGTGGAGTATGGAAAAATATATAACGTATTATATGCTAAACAGTTGTATTTATTGAAATTAGAACGAAGAACCACTGTCCCGTAAGATACGAGTATTTTACTCAGTTTAGGAGGCAATGATATCACTGCACAACCACGTTTTCTATTCAACATTACCTAGAGTAATCTTGATGTTCTTTTCATACATGTACTTACCTAATCATAATATTGTAACTGTTTTACGTTTACATAAATAATGATTATTATTATTAGGAATGAAATTTCCCAAAAAATCCTTAGTGGATGCAACCTAACCAACATAAAGGCTAAAATTTTATGTTTGTAGTCCCAGGGGTTTAAGATCTGCGTTTATGAATCAGTCAGTCTTGTCATTACTTGTCCCGATGAGTAATTACAAGTTTAGGTAATAAAAAAAATGACTTTGTACACGTAATTTGGACGGCACTGCACAGAAAGAAAAAAAATCTGTGCTCTCTCTACGAATATAAATGAAACTCTTTGTATGTCCTACATAATAAATGATGACGTGTAATAATTGGATCGACGTCAAATTGGCCTTGACTTTAGAATTGCATGTGTATAAACAGTGCTGCCGTTAATGTGTGTTTTTAGTTGTTTTGCATATTGTCTCAAGCGATATATTAATCTAAATGATTTTAGGCTTTCGCGAGTTTGTATACATATTATAATATTTATTTATTTAAATGAGTCTTATTCTCGTCGTATTTGAAGGTATATATATGTACCTAATATTTCTTTCCCGCCGTTTCGACTGAGTTGCATCAGCCGTGGTCACGTGTTGACTTAAGTCAACTCGACGCGCTTAAGACCCGATTAAATATATAAATATTATACTCTCATATATGCAAAGCAGCATCTATGTATTGGTACATACCAATGATTTACAGTAGAGTGTCTCCTGTCTATATAATAGTAATTTGAACGCGTATTACGTGAAAACGGCTAAACGTATTTGGATGTAAGTTTTATGTGTTAAATGAAACTCCAGGTAAAACATAGGCTTAAAAAATCAGACAATAGGAGGGGGCAAATTAATAACTTGATTGGACATCAAACAGCAGATACGTTTTAGCGATTTATACTTGAAAAGGAATAACGGGAACCCATACGATCACTTTGTTAATTGTCCATGCGACTGTCCGTCTCTTAAAGCTTTTTTTTCAGGAACGGAGGTATTAAGTTCAACTTAATACCAAATACTAAATCCACGGCCAACAAAATTAAAACATATGGAATCTGTCCCCTATGACGTCGGCATTTGTACTTAGAGGGACAAACAGAAATAAAATGTTCATCTGACCCCCAGAGGGACAAGCATATTTCATTTATGTCGCATACACCCTCAAATTCACTCGTCAAAACCTATAGAGTACTTCGCCTTAGCCAGATTGGTGCAAATACAAATTATTTGTATCAGGTACCCTTCCACTAGTCACATGTATGTACGTTTACCTAACACGTTACTCCCGGTTATGTTCAAGACAACCTCGCTAGCAAGCAAGCACTATTTTAGTATACTGTAATGCAAGCCTGTACTTAAAAAGTTGAATATGTTTTCCTCTGTGGCGCAAGGGGCTAGAGCAGAAGCAGAAAAAGTTGCGGGTTCCATCTCCGCACCGAGACCAATGTTTGCTTGATCCACAAATATTTGTTTCGGATCGTAAGTTCGGGTATGTGTTGTTATACGTTTTCCTAATTCACTAATATGTTGTGCAATAAAACCTTAATCTTAAATTGATTTTGTAATTTACTCGTGTGCGTCATGTGTGAATAATTAGTGCCTAAACTCATTCTATGATATATTATTCATTAGCAAAATAGCTTTTTATATTACGTAGCATGAGTTATCTATTTTATCTGTCCAGGTCATCCACTATTTGTTCAAATTTATTAAGCATTAGAGAACGTCCGTACGAGTATGAGAAAAACCCAGTTATAATTTTATATAGGTTGATGGATTTGCAGATCAGCTATTTTTATTTATTTATTTACACTTTATATACAATATATAAAAGCGGACTTAATGCTAAAAACATTCACTCCCAGTCAACCTAGAGGGTAATGCAGAGATGAACAAAGTATGTGCAAAAAAATATCTACAATTTCATAGTAAATCGCTTTGTAATCATAGTTTAATGCTAAATCTAACGAACTTATAGTTTGTGAAGTCAGCTATTCATTTCTAAGTTTCTGAGCTGTCAGGGAAAGTTTTAAATTTGCCCAAATTTTGGAAATGTAAGCGACATTTTCCGTGACGTCATGCGAGTCTTCATTGCCATTTCGCGACCATTTTGTAATAATTATGTTGTCTGTATTCATGCGATATGGCACCGAATTAAATGAGAATGTTCTCGAAAAAATGGTCCTGCAATTTATAATGACTAGGTTTTTATTCGGGTCTGCTCGTGTGAATAACGTTTATCAGGATAATAGCTCATGGTCAGGGGGCCCTCGGGTAGCTTACTAACCAGCTGATTTTTTTGTTTTTACTTAGTTAATATTTATATAATTTAACTGTCATATTGTCCTACAAATAAAATAAAAAGTTTTTGAGTATCATCAAATCGAAATATTCTATCCTTGCTACCTCTGTTAACTACCACAATAGAGAATTTTCGCATAGGGAATTGTTGGTCGTCTCATCGAAACGAAGCTACTCACGGAAAATGAGCTTGATAGTAGTCAAGTGGATCAGCTACCCGAGGGCCCCCTGACCATCATGTCCTGATCCAGTTTTTATTTAAATCCGCTCAGTGTTAATACGAGATTGATTAAGAAGCATTGCGATACCGGCAATACTCTCAAACGACATGTCGTAGTTCCTGATACCCACGACACAAGACCCGTATCTTACTGTGGGGTTAGAACTATGTGTGTGACTGTTGGGTGTATTTATTAATGTATCTATTACTAGCTGATCCTCGCGGTTTCACCTGCATGTTAATGCCCTGCTCCTATGGGTCATAGCGTGATATACATATAAACCTTCTTCATGAATCACTCTATCTATTGCTGTAAACTGCATTAAAATCCGTTGAATAGTTTAAAAGATCTAAGCGAACAGACAGCGAAAGCGACTTCATTTTATACTAGGTAAGGATTATAGTTTATCAAAGGATGTAGTTAACTAAGTGGCTCTTAAGTTATGGCTACTAATTACTTGTCAGAGGTGTTTGTCAATTTGTCATCTTGAGTTTCGCCCATGTTGTAAAGTTTACAAAGGACCTGCCATATTGGGCGGATTAAATATAGTTATAGTAATTTCCATTTATTCGTGCGTAATGTATAGACAGAATGACTGTGTGTGCGTGTCGCAGATATAGGGTGGCCGACGCGTCACTTTCATATAATCTACACTAATATTATAAATAGGTAAGATTTGTATTTTTGTATGTAACGAATAAACTTAAAAACTACTAAACCCATTTGAAAAATTAAAGATTTTTCAAATGGGTCCAGTAGTTTTTAAGTTTATATCCGGTTCTCCCGAGGGGCTTGCGACGCGACTTGATGGTTGGTTGGGGCGGGTATAGGGGTACATCCTTGTATCCTTGTGTCTGGGTCATCCGCCTGTCCTGTCGCAGGCCCCTCGATTTGCTTCTTCCCTTTCCCAAGAGGGAAGAAGCATTTATACAGGTCGACATGATTCTAGTGACTACCGAGGATCTCGTTGTTTGTCGGCGGTCGTTAGTTGTTTAGACTGCACTACGCTTACCATCAGGTGTAGTGTAGTCACTATGCCGTGCTCGGATAAAAAAAAAAACTTTACGGCAGAGCATTTAAAAGTTGCAGTTGTTTACAGAAGTCGTACCGCGTATGCATTACAGCTGCGTCACCGAGGCAGTGGATACAAAATCTATTTTGCAGTGTAAAGGAAACATGTGGGCCGGGCTGTTTCGGGGATTAATGGTATAGCGAAGTTACAAGAGACGAAGTTTCCGCCAAGATGGGACTTGTGAAAATGAGATTTTGTTGGGTCAATAAATTGGCAATATTAAGGCCGAGGACATGATAAAATTTAACGACTGTTTTAGATTAAAATTGTTTTATTTTTTATGTGAAGGCTATGTATTTTTTTTGGATGTAACATAAACGTGGTAAAAACGTCAAGAGGTTAGGTTGGCATCACCACTTTGTCTATTTCTGCCGCCAAGTAACAGTGTGCACTGTGTTTCGGTTTGAAGGACATTGAAGCCGGTGAAATTGCTGAGCATTATGAGACTTAACATCTTATACCTCGGGGTGACAAGCTCATTTCAGTGCCATGCAGTGCTTTGTAATTCAAAGTTCTGGGTGGTGTTGCTTCTGTTTATGGGCAGGCGTGGCGCCGTGCTCGTCTCGTCGTTCCATCAAACAAACAAAAAACTACATACAGTCTTGTGCCGCGGGTAACAAGAACTACGAGAGACTTTCGGTCTCGCAACACCCAGACCGGAAACAAATAATTGTGGATCCAACAAATATTTTAGGAGTGGTAAAGCCACGTCTAGATATTTTTGGATACGTCGTGAATGGGCCAGCTCGACCGGGTTTCTATCACTGTCTCATAGAAAACCTACGTAAAGTAGCGACTTGCTACTGCGTTTCGTACGATGAGTTCTCACTCATCGTACGAAACGCAGTAGCAAGTAAGTATAGTATCCGGAGGCCTAAATCCCCTCCCTTCTCAGTTACTTAATTTATATATTTCTTTTGAAGTCGGCAACGCGCCCGTGATTGTTCTGATATTGTGGGAGTATATGGGCGGTGACGATCAGTTACTCAGGTCAGGTGACCCAATTACTCGTTTGCCGGTCTACGCTATAACATAAAAAATAATTATCTCGGCGCGGGGATCGAACTGGCGGCCTCTCATGTCACAGCCGGTTATTCGTCCACTACGCCAAGGAGGCTGTCCATCTGTATATCTATTTTTATCCGCAATAACAATAAACATTTAACTATAATGACGTAGCTTAGTGATGTTACATGGCAAGCATTTAAAAATACCAATGAATTATTCGTATTGGAAAACGTTTTATATTACTTTGGCATTTATAGCATGTGCAATGACAAGAAACTACGAAATCTTAATTAAGATGCTATATTTGTTGCTTTTTAATTGAATTGCAATAGTGTAATGTTGGTATTGTCACAATATGCAACCCAAAAAGGGGAATATTTTTATTTGATTGAATGACGGGACGAGCCAGTCGCTCGCCTGATGGTAAGCGCAACGCCGGCCCATAAACAGAAGCAACACCACACAGAACTTTGAATTATAAAGCCCATGGCACTGAACTGCGCTCGACACTCCGAGACATAAGATGTTAAGTCTCATAATTTCACGGGTTTCAATGTCCTTCAAACCGAAACACAACAGTGCTTGCACACTGTTGCTTGGCGGCATAAATAGACAAAGCGATGATACCAATCCAGACGGCCTCTCGCATACGAAAGACCTTACTACCTTGTATTTAATATTTTTTAGTTTGATTATAATAGTGAAATGTTTGTACTGATACAATACGGAACCCTAAAAAGTGAATAGTTTAAAGCACAGACTCACAGCTGACGGAACCTTCACCTTTTGTGTACCGAAATCGGAACGAAATCCTGGGATATATAATGAGCTTGCTTAGACCACTTTATTTCACTCCTGACATTACCTCACTACTACACGCAAGTGTAATAAGTATATGCAAGTATATAGTAATATAACTTGGCCGGTCTGAAGTTAAATCATTTCAACCCCCTTCGCCTCCTATGGGTCACTCTTTAATTTCTGCAAACAATAGCTGCAACTTCGCGTGACGTGTACGATGCATGCAGATAAAAGATAGGCGTTTGGTGCGGTCTCTTATGAACTCCACGCTTTTCATATGGATCTATTCTGCCACCTTCATGCAGTAATATATAACTTCCCAGAACGCACATAATTTAAAATAGAATTAAAGCAAACCAATTTCCCAAGGGTAAAATAAACTACGCCAAGAAAATATAACCACGTCTGCAGCAAAATGAATTCACCGACCACGTAAAAGAGTGTATCGATGTAATTAAAGCGGAAGGCACGCGAACCGTGTCCTTGGAACGGGTTCGTAGCCGCGGTCAGGGCTTGCGGAAGTGGTGGCCATTACAGCACGCCCCTAACAGATTGCTGTATAAATATTTTTATTGAAACACTGGTAAGTGAATTAAAACTACCAACGATAATTTTATGACTTTTTTTATAAAGAGACGAGCAGGTCGCTCGCCTGATGGTAAGCGCCACGTCTGCTAATAAACAGGAGTAATACCACTCAGAAGTTTGAATAAGAAAGTACATACTGCATTGCGCTCGTCACCCATTGTTTAGAACGTCTACCAAACCAAGATACAATAGAGTGCTTACAAACAGCAGCATAGGTGGGTAAAAGGCCTATTGTACGTCATCTTGTGACCCTTATTCCACACTCCAGTGGGCCCAAGACTCCAACATATTGAAAAAAAAAATATTTGGTATAATTTTTATGAAGGGCCAATAGCCAAGGTTGTACCATTTTTTCTCTTCACGGAGAAATAGTATATAACTATATATATCGCTACTATTCCGCCTCTAGCGGATGCACATGACTCACCGATCTTAAAAATCAGCGTAAAATCATTGCCTGCTGGAGTCGATCCCACTAGGGGATCCACCCGAATGGATTGGATTTGGTCGGAAGGAAATGTTAGAAAAACTTCAGGCATTTAACGATCTGGGCGTCGATATCCTGGTTTACAAGCAAAATATGCTATCATAGTCAATGGGGCAAAAAAATATAAATAATTGCTTTTTTAATAGCATAGACCGGCAAACGAGCAAGTAGGTCACCTAATGGTAAGTGATCTCTACCGCCCATGTACGCCTATTATGCTAGAAGAATCATGGCGCGTTGCCGCCCTTAAAGGGATGGAATAATTAAGGGATTGGGAAAGGGAGGGGATATGGGCCTCTGGATGTCTCACTCACCGTATAAAATACAGCAGCAAGCCGCTAGTCTACATCGGTTATCTGTGAGACAGTAGTAACGACCCGGTCGAGCCGGCCCAATCATGCTGTAGACAGAACTATCTACAGCGTGGCTCTACCATGAAATGCTTCGCTTCTACATGAAAACCGAAGTGACACAGATTACCTTTGTATGCCTCGGTAGTAAACTTGATGGTAGGGTTAGTGGAGTACATTAATGACCATTACGCAAGTCCTCCTTTATTTTACGGGTTAATCCTTGTACATAACTCAGCAGTGGCGTGCACAGGGGTTTGTGACAGGGTAGGCAGCAGTCAACATACGTAGTTATATTTCTACTTTTTAAAATGTTTTCAAGACGCCATAGAATGGGTCTAGATTTTACCTAGGCTACTACTAATGGTCACGTAAAAAATCTCTCTCCCGTAAAAAAAACGTTTCAATAAGCCTTATTAGCACAAAAAATTATTATATGAAATGAAGTACTCACGATCATCAATTAGTAGGCAGTGCCTTTTTGCCTATATGAAGTGCACGCCACTGTAACTCAGCCGAGTCATGACAATTATGAGATCGTGCCACGATAGAAACGTTTGAACGAAAATACGAACCGGCATATAAAATTAAAAAGTTATCTATATAAATGATATGCTGTTGGTTGGTAGCGACATGACAACAGCTGGACAGAGTAGGCAATTTTTTTATTATAGATTTGTATGAAAAGAAAAATTGGAAAGTTGTTCTGAAAATATTTTAATTCGTAAAATTCAAAACGTCTTTACTATGGGATTTTTGTATGAATTGCAAACTAAAATCGGCAAATTCATATTTTTAAATGCGCTCTCGTGTATAATAATGTTTAACATTTTTGTAAATTTCCTCTACCATCTAAGTTTTGAATAACTTAACCGATAGTGGTTATATTCATATAATATTAAAATGTAGTGCACCTAGTATAATAGTGTAGTTTAATAGTTTTGCTAGACATTTTAATTTTATTTGATGTATTTGTTTTGTGCAAACGATAGTTCATAGTCATATATCATCACACACACACTCATGGGAGCCAAGGCAGTAATAGGCATGCAAAAGAAACTGCAACACACACACTGAAACACGTTCTATTTAACTGGTCCTTAAACGCGACTCGCATGAAAAAGCCACCAATGTTAATTTATTAGCAAGTCGCTTCCCCATGATACTATTTCGCTTGTATTCAAATATTACACTATAAACTGCTTTAATTATCCGTAGCTTACGGTTGAATAACACGGGTCAACACTGCCCCCTCTTAATGATATATTGCTGCTAAATAAACCTAATTAAGGACACACGTATGCCCGTTTACGTCTCAATGGATTTGATGAAAGGTCCATTATTCGCGCTTTGCGTTTATCCTAAAGGTCTTAAAGGGTACATCATATCATTATATGGCATCCGGAATATTGTAATATGTTTTGTGACAATTCATAGTATACATATAATATCTATAGCATAGACCGGCAAACGAGCAAGTGGGTCACCAGATGATAAGTGATCTTCACCGCCCATGTATGCCCACAATACTAGAAGAATCATATGCGTGTTGCCAACCTTATAGGGAAGGCATAATTAAGGGATTGGGTATGGGCAGGGGAATTGGGCTCCCGTATATCTTACTCACCTTATGGAACGCAGAAGCAAGCCGCTACTTTACGTTGCTTTCCTATAAGAAAGTGTTAACGACAAGGTCGAGCCGGCCCATTCATGCTGTAGACAAAACTGTCTACAGCGTGGCTCTACCACTCAAAAGATTCATTTTTGGGGTAACGTTCATAATTGGTACACCGCGCCTTCTTTCTTTCTGTCCGTGCTACTTTATTATAGGGGAATAAAAAATAAAACATATCCAGACCGGTGGATATCGGTATTCCTAGGTAATGAAACTAGGTACAGATCATGTTTCATATTAACGATAAACGTCCCTATCAAGCCTTTTAGCTCTTTATATCTCCATAGCTATACTCATGCTTTCCGCAGGTATGAAACTATTACGATTAATCAAAGACCTTGGTAAACTGAAAATAAACTAGATTAACGTCCAATTTTCTTCCGCTCAGCTTAGAGTTTATTTCCAAAGTTCGCGTCTTCAGTTATATTTGGTTTTTTGCCAATTACACTGCAGGTTTGTACGGCGTACTCGATATCATGAATGCGGGTTTATTGCGTCGTAAAATCGTAAACATTTAAAAATATCTTAGGGTTTTGAAATAAATAAAATTGATACACCCAAGGTGGCAAGTCCCTCGTATGCGAGAGGCCGTCCGGGTTAGTACTACGGATTTGTCTATTTTTGCCGCCAAACAACAGTGTGTAAGCACTGTTGTGTTTCCGTTTGAAGGACATTGAAACCAGTGAAATTACTGGGGATTATGAGACTTAACTTAAAATGTCTTGGGGTGACGAGCGCAGTTCAGTGTCATGCAGTGCTTTGTAATTCAAAGTTCTGTGTGATGTTGCATCTGTTTATGGGCAGGCGCTTACCATCAGGCGAGCGTCCTGCTCTTCTCGATATTCAATCAAACAAAAAAAACTCCAACAATGTAAAAGACGTATTACGATATATGTACGGGAGATTTACACACATCTTATTGCAAAGACACGTTGATCCCTCAAATTCCTGTCGATAAAGTTAGATTGTGCCACATAGCTGTGAATGTACCATATCCGAGGGATCTATTATAGCCGATGTGTTTTATAAACAATGTCCTTATTCACACAATCCCTGTTCCATAAACATTTGTCGAATATGCCTATCCCTTTCACTCTAATAAACATTGTGTATGCCGAAATCGAAACGGCTGTGGAATGACAAAACAGCAAGTTCGCAATATTCGGAATAAGTGTGTGACGGGATCTGATTTCCAAGGGAGTGAATGAGATAGGTATGCTTTGCTTCCACTATAGTCAGTTATTGCCAGACAGACATGCGAGTGAGTGGATTTAATATTAACAACACCGTTAAATGAATGGTTGATTATATCAGTGGTTTAAAAAGATTTGACAGTGATTGTTTAAAGTATGACGATAAATATAATAGAAGTTTGAATTGAAGTGATTCAGTTTGGATGAAATTAAAATATGTGTTTACAGTAGTCTGACAAATTATCATACTACACTGTTGAGATGGTTGTTTGGATCAATTTAGGAGAGTTAATTGTGTCATTAGTGTTGAAGAATTGCTTAGAATGAATAGCATGGTGAAATACATAAAGGTAAATATTAATATGATATTAAATTTTGATTCCTTAACTTACATCGTACATTGACTGTGAACATTATAAATCTGGGTTTGGTCCTCAAGTTGCTGGTTGTTGGTTTTTGGACTGCACTACGCTTACCATCAGGTGTAGTGCAGTCACTTTGCCGTGCTCTGTGGGTGTATTTGTCAGCAGTAAATAGCTCAACGTTTCCAATGAATGTTTCGATGCAGTGACACTGTATGCACATTATATATTGATATCGAAATAATTCCCCAAATCGGTTACAAATTATAATCTTTGTAGGTAACTTTTCAATTTAGTCTATAGATATCCCGAGAGAGTTGAAACTGCCAATGGATCTGAGTTTGACATTCTACGCTTCGTGTTATGTGCGACTATTTTAACCCCTGTTGATATAATCTTTGTAGATCTTTTTTATTTGCATAAATTACTAGACCAACAGAATACTCATCTGATGGTAAGCGCCACCATACACAAGCATGCCTGCCCATAAACAAGCAACAGCACACGGAACTTTAAATTACAAAACTCTGCATAGTATTGGGCTGTGATCGTCACCCTAAGACATAATATGTAAGATATACATTCCATACTACTACAGCCCTGTCTTCAACGACCTTCAAACCGAAGCAAATCAGTACTGTATGCCGCCAGAAATACTCTAAGCGGTGGTACCAACCCAGACGGCCTCTCATACAAGGGACCAAACTCCGGATACTGTAAAGGCTTTAAACGAATGGTTTTACAATTAATACACTTAAAATTGTTATAAAAATAATAATAAATACCAAAAGTCACACACATAGTCCTAACCCCACACTATCCAAGCCAATAACCAATATTCGTGGATCACACAAACATTTCTCTCGGTGCGGGAATCGAACCCACGGCCTCTTGCTTCACAGCCGACTACACGCCCACTGCGCCACGTAGCCTTTAGATAATATTCTAAGTGTCCGTACCATAGACAACTCAACCTATTAAGTTGTCTGTGGTCCGTACACTACGCAGTCAGCTGTTTTACATTCAACCTTGACCTTAACATAAAGTTATAAGTTAACTAATTTGAAATATTAAACACATCCCTCGCCGGATACATCTCGGTTATGTTCCTGTTAAATATTCAAGCGTTTAACCAGTGCATTAAATTTTGCGACTGACTACATACCACAATGGTTTACGGATTATACCATATTTACTGAAACTCGGTTTAAGCTACTTTAGTTTTATTACCGCGATTAAATTGATGTATTGGATTTTAATGCCCGTATTCATAAACAACATTAATGTAAGCTTTTTGCCAAGTGTGGAATTCCGTGTACCTTTATTTTTTATTTAATTGAGTGATGAGACGAGCAAGGCGCTCGCCTGATGATAAGCGCCACGCCTGCCCATAAACAGAAGCAACACCACACAGAACTTTGAATTACAAAGCACTGCATGGCACTGAACTGCGCTCGTCACCCCGAGACATAAGATGTTAAGTCTCATAATGCCCAGTAATTTCACTGTCTTCAATTTCCTTCAAACCGAAACACAACAGTGCTTAAACACTGTTGCTTGACGGCAGAAATAGACAACGCGATGGTACCAACCCAGACGGCCTCTCGTATACGAGAGACCTACCACCTATAAAGTAGTAAGATATGAGTGATATCGTCGGCCTATGCTATAAAAAAAATGTCACTGATGTCACTAATTAGGACCGTCTCAACTTTCTTTTAAACGAAACTTATCCTTAGTTCTTTGAGAAACTTGAAAGAAGTATTTATCTAAGAACTTTTAATGGTATTGTAAATAAAACTAAAAATAACTGCGTCATTTGTTAAATGTTAGTTTTTGAACCCCTGAACAAAAGAGAGAGATTTCACAACTTTGGTCCCTTTGTCTAACTATCTGCGATATTTACATAAAGCAAAATATAGCCAGGAGGTATAGGTTTTTTTTTACTAGCCTTGTATTATACATGTCCCACTGCTGGGCACGGGCCTCCTCTATTGAATGAGAGGGATTAGCGGGTTGGCAGACTTCACATACCCTTGAAAAATCTTTCGAATTCCTAGGTATGCAGGTTTCCTCACGATGTTTCCTTCACCGTTAAAGCAAGCGATAATTAACAATTAATATACACGTAATTTAGTAAAGTCAGTGGTGTATGCTCTTGGGGCTGGTTTCGAACCTGCGACTTTCGTCTCGACAGTCCATACCACTCCCGGCTGAGCTATTGCTGCTTCTGCTGCTAGGAGGTATAGTTAATAGCTATAATATTAATTGTGCCAGTGCAGCGCTTTGTTTTTTCTTTTACTATTCCCACAAAGATTCAGCAAACAAAAGATTAATATCTGTTCGTGAACAAATAACATCGTTTGTAAATCTCTCGCATCTATACTTCGGACGTGTTTCGATATTGTTTTGCCATTTGAAAAATACAGTTCTCGAGGCGCAATAGATGAGGAGCCAACTTTGAAACGTGAGGCTATGGGTTCGATCCTCGCACCGAGACAAATATTTGTGTGATCAACAAAATTGTTTCTGGTTCGGATTTGTGGGACTGCAAGTCCGTCGTAGTTCCCGACACTGACGATGCAGTTTACCCATGAGGAGTCAGGACTATGGTGTATGACTTCCGTTAATTAAATAGCTTAGTCGTTACTGGGAGATTGTAAATTCACCTCATCCTGACAAATGCATATAGTTGTGACTCTTCAATAAAATCATATTCAAGCTATCGGAAACTTAGAAACTACGTGAGACTTTCGGTCTAACAATATTCAATAAACTTTAAAAAAGAAACATTGCCTCGGTGTGGAAATCGAAACCATTTTAAAGAAAATACATGTAGTTAATTTCATAACTCAAATGTATGTAAGTCAGATCATCATCATCATCATCAGCCACAGGTCGTCCACGGCTGAACATAGGCCTCCCCCAAAGATTTCCAGACCGACCTGTTGGAAGCGGCCTGCATCCAGCGACTTCCTGCGACCTTTATCAGGTCGTCTGTTCACTTTGTAGGCGAACGTCCAACGCCTGCAAGATATACCTCCGATATCTGACAGTAAATATACGGATTCTCTATGGTAAACGAGACCAAGTGATAGGAATCTCTTACGTTTACGCGAATGTTACTCATTGAAATAAAACTAATTTAAACGGATTTTATCGCGGATTTTTGTTTTAATTTTGGTCCCGACGATTCGAAACCTTTTCAGCCTTCGTAGTCACGGGGTGGACCCCGTCCATCGTAAGATTAGTTTTATTTCAATAAGTGATAGGAATTCAAAATGTTGCTAATTATTGGTTTTGCTAGTTAAAACGGCAATCAATTGTGGGTGCGCTCGTTAGATAAATTCAGCCGCATGTCGTGTGCATACGTGCGGTTTGGTGCAGCTGCGATTAATGCGGTCGGCTACAGAGCTAAGCCTAGCTATTATCAGTAATAATAGGATCCGATCATTTCTAATTTCTTTTCATCACCTCATGGGTCTATATAAAACATGTGAGAATCTGGTTTTAAATACGGGGTAGGACAATCGTTACACTTGAGTTGAGCTCATTCCAGAATTAGAAATTGTGCCTGGTATTGCCACCTACCACATATCCATAACTTACTTAACGAATTTTCTACTTCTTCGAGAATACAGACGTAAGATTATGATATTTTTTTATTTCTATACCCTCAAGGCTACCTTCTAATTTATCCAAAGAATTATAGTCTTATGGTTATTCCTGTTCCAATATAATCTCTTAAGACATTGACAACCTTCCCTGTTATATAAGAAATGACGACCTCCATCGTGATCTTAGTATGGAATATGTCACCGAGGTCATCAAAAAGTTGCTAAAGCTTTTTTTTTACATAGTTCTGACCACACAGCGAGATACAAGTCTTGTATCGTGGGTATCAGGAACTACGAGAGACTTTCGGTCTCACAACACCCAGACCCGAAACAAATATTTGTGGATCACACAAACATTTGTCTCGGTGCGGGGATCGAACCCGCGGCCTCTCGCTTCACAACCGGCGACTCGTCCGCTGTGCCACGGACGACCTTGTTTAGCAGAAGGATGGGATTATTCTTCAGGTGTTGTGGGTGGCCATGAGCCATGAAGAGATAAGATCACTTACTATGATCCAATTGCTCATTTACCGGCCTTATAAAAATCTGCCCTGAATCTATACACTTTAAATTTTCCACCTCTTCGCTTATAACAAAACATATTTTAGAGCAAAATTATTAGAGCCGTGAAAATCATATTGTCTCGCCTGCAGCTCGAACAATAAACAATTTCCAACGGTCTGGCACGGACCCGCCTTTGAAGTGCCAACTTGTGATATATTGTGAACTCGTGTAGTGCTATCGTAAATGGTATAACAGAAATGTCTTTTTAACGGACATAAAAGAACAAAGCCTCGTCGTCTGTATATATTTTTTTATTTGTGTTCATGCCTAACTCCAGCAGATGTAGACCGATTTTGATGATTCTTTTTATATTCAAATAAGGTACGGTGGTGATCCTGTTTAAATTTGAAGTAAAATATCACCCAAAAAGAGTTGATATCTTAGATGAAATTACCTTTATGCACTGATTAATGCTTACATTTTGAAGATTCTTTCAAAAAAACATTGTAAAATTGAAGCTTTTTAACAAAAATAATAAGTTAAACTAAAAGATTAAACTATGAAGGGATTTAGATAGCCTTTTCACTATCACTTAATTATGATGATCGCAGTGCAAGAAGTGCAGTTTTTTATGAGTGGTAGAGCCACGCTGTAGACAATTTTGTCATCAGCATGAATGGGTTGGCTCAATCGGGTTGTTACCACTGTCTCACAGAAAACTGACGTAAAATAGCGGCTTGCTGCTGCGTTTCGTACGGTGAGTGAGATATCCGGAGGCCCAAATCCTCTTTTCAATCCCTTAATTATCCCTTCCGATTAAAGTCGGAAACGCACCTATGATTCTTCTAGTATTGTCGGCGAACATGGGCGGTGGAGATCACTTACCATCAGGTGACCCACTTACTCGTTTGTCGGTCTATGCTGTGAAAACAAAATTTTTAAATTAAATATTTTGAACGAGAATCACTGGTGAGAATTTAATTTGAATATTTTTGACATTGGACTAATACAGAGCATTTTGCCACAACCAAAAACAGAGATAGCGTCTAAATTGTGTTCACTTGCCACAAGTTTCCACCAGTGATTTTCGATGCAATAATGTACTTTGTATTTAGAATAGTTAATAAGGTACAATGGGGTTGACATTAATAAAAACCCCTAAATAAATTGAGAATAAAAAAAAAATTGAACGCAGTTCTAGTGCTTATGGGCAGGCATGTAGTTTACTATCAGGGACTCGCTCTTTTCTTAATTAAAACAAATAAAAGTCAACTAAAATCTGGATTCGAACCCATTTCTTCAGTATATTCTCACTTGTGTTAGTCTACGAACCCCAAGTTATCTTGTTGCTCTGCCAAAACATGATGAAATTTAAATTGGGCACCGCCCAAGCAGAATGGTTGGTTTACGAAGTTTCATTTGGAAATTAGAAAATATCTCGCCGCCTTTTCCATTTTCGTAATGTGTAAAGATATAATTTATTCGTACATCGAAATGATTTACCAAAATTGGAAATGTTCTTTTTACATGCAACTGTATGACAAGACTATAAATAAATAATACATAAATACATCCAACAGTTACACACATAGCCCTCACCCCACCCTAGGTTAAACTTGTATCGTGGGTATATGAACTACGAGGGACTTGCGGTTCCATAACACTCAGACCCGAAACCAACATTTCCGGATCACACAAACATTTGTCTCAGTGCGGGAATCAAACCGACGGCCTCTCGCTTCGTAGCTCGCCCGCTGCGCCGCGGACGCTGGCAACACGTGACAATTTTATCAACTAATTTAAAAATTTACTTTAAATTAAAGTCCGTTAAAATCATATTATCTCTATAACTATCGAAGGTACATAATATGTGTGCACTGAAAACTCGACTCGTTATACTAAAAGTAGAGATAAAGCAGGGAAAATAGTACTTCCAACCTCGCTGTGGTATCTTCGAACTCTAATACGAGAACGTGATTTCATCGAATACTGACACTTTTATCCGTGATATTTCTCGTTAGTTTCCCTCTCGCGTTAAGCCCCTTGGGCATTTAAAAATCACGAATACCAATAACTCTATAATACCTAAAAATCTATTTAAATTTCACAAGGTATGCGAGAGGCCGTCTGGGTTGGTACCACTGCATTTTCTATTTCTGCGGCTGCGCAACAGTCTGTAAGCACTGTTGTGTTTCGGTTATGTCTCGGGGTGACGAGCGCAGTTTAGTGCCATGCAGTTCTTTATAATTCAAAGTTCTGTGTGGTGTTGCTAAGTGTTTATGGGCAGGCGTGGCGTTTACCATCAGGCGAGCGCTTTACTCGTCTCGTCATTCAATGACATAAAAAAATAATAAATATGAAATGATGTTCGTTGGCAACGATATCACTTGTAAACTGTTGGACCGATTGGGCCAATTTTGTTTATTCGTAATAATCCGAAAATGTGGAAAATTTTTCTATGGGATTTTTGTATAAACTACAGTCCATAAGTCATGATTTGAATAATGGATATAAGTCCACCGCGCTAGCCCAATGCGGGTTGGCAGACTCCACATACCTTCCAAATCCTTATAGCAAAATACTCTGGTAGCAGATTTCCTCACGATGTTTCCTTCCCGTTAATAGGAGCGTATAATAATCTATATACACGTAACTTAGAAAAGTCAGAGGTGCATGCTCTTGAGGCTGGTATCGAACCTGCAACTTTCGTCTCGACAGTCCGCCCCTCTGAGCTATCGCTGCTATACTATAGTTAAATTTTTAAATCTAATATAATATGTGATATAATGTAATACGGGCGCTAGGCTAAGCGTGTACTAGGTCAGCATAGAAAGCCGAACAAACAAGGCTGAAACGTTCCAACAAAACAAGAAACCTGTAACGCTGCAAAAATCAATACCTTCACTTGTTGCAGTTATGTTCTCTACTAAAAATGACTTCTATTAATGGTAAAAACATAAAATATGGAGTCACAGGAAAGTCAGCTAATGATAAATACGTTGTTAAAACTTTTTATCACAAAATAATTAAATTACTGACAAGGTTTGTAAAGAATTCAAAATACACGAAAAATTATGGACAGTACTAAACAGTATTTGACAATACCACTTACACCTGGATCATACCACTAAGATGCACAATTTTTTTTTTTTTTCTTATTTTCTACAGCGTCTGGAGCAAGCATGCAATGCCTGTAATAGGAGACTCCACTCTTCCATATCTAAAACATTACAATGCTTGGAAGTATTTTTTTAAATATATGAGTAAATTGTGTAGTAAATGAAAAGTGTGAGTGTGTGTGTGTTTTTGTGAGTGTATGTGTAAATCATGGACCTCTTTCATAAAACAAATAGTTTAATCTGTAGACCCAGTATGAGTTTTAATGGTTTTCTAAAACGATGACAGCTTCCGTTTCTTCTTCATACATCGGGCAGTAGCCTCTATTTGGAAATATGATGAATTAAGTTGATGGTATTAAATATCTTACTAGTTGAAATAAAACTAATTTGAACGGATTTTATAGCGGTTTTTTATTAATTTTGATCCCGACGTTTCGAAGACGTTTTTCAGCCTTCGTGGTCACGGGGTGGACTTATCTTACTAGCTTTTCCTCGCGGCTCCGCCTGCGTGATCTGCTTTTTCTGGGATAAAAAGTAGCCTTTGTTCATCACGGATAATGTACGATTCTAATGGTGAAAGAATTTTCAAATCAGTCCAGTAGGTTTTAAGTTTATCCGTTACATACAAAAAAAGAAATCTTTCCTCTTTATAATATTAGTGTAGATTAGTCGAAACTGAAATTTGAAAAATTCCTCTTTATAGAGTCGGTTAAAAAGACACTGATATTAGAAGCTTGGCTATATAAATGATGGTGTGAAAATTGACAACTTTCAAAATAAATCCTCTAAAAAATAGGACGCTGGTTATTATTATCTGTGAAAGGGTCTAATCTTTGCAACAGTGTTCGAAGCCTGCCAAAGTAAATAGGGTTATATTTCCTTATTATAAGGTTGATAATGCTTCATTTAAGATGTGATATTTGGTGAAAAACTCCCATTATAAGGGGTCAATGTAACAGGTTGTGATCCCTCGTGCAAAAGTCCTGCATTGTCAGCTTTATAAGAGCTTTATTCTGTTATTTGTTACCAACAAAAAAATGAGGGTGGTTCTCAATAATTCAGAATATTGTAAAGTTATTTCTTCACAAAGAAATCTTAAATTTACCTGCTGAATAATTTGTAATAAAACTTATATTTTATGACATTACATTTTTTTCTAGTAACTTATAATTTTAAGATATGAATTGTTATTATAAAAAAATTGTGGTGTCGTGGGACACCAGGTAGGAACGAAGTTCCTTCGGCTAATGTAGAATCGACACAAATTGCAAAAAAAGTCGTGCTCAATTCTGTGTATGCGACTGTCGCGCCTGCGCACGTCTCATTTAACGGTTTTATTCCACGCATTTTTCTTACGGTTTTACTATCACATTTTTTTCAGTTCGGTCACGCAGCGAAATCCCTATCCCCTCCAAGCCTGCCGTAAGGAACTTCGTTCCAATAAACTTTTATTCAGTAATATTTCATCCCAAAACACTACCGAAGTGTAACAACTCTAATTAAAAGCTTAGACTTAGACTGGCTACTAAACGGTGGACGGCCGTGTTCTATAATCAAAAATTCAAATTCAAATTTCAAACCTCGTCTACATTTCCAAATGTCATAAGTTTCACACCCATCTGTTTTATTAACGGAATTTCGACTTTAACTTTGGATGCTAGATTTCAAATTAAGTTAAAAAAGTCTCATTTAACGGTTTTATTCCACGCATTTTTCTTACGGTTTTACTATCACATTTTTTTCAGTTCGGTCACGCAGCGAAATCCCTATCCCCTCCAAGCCTGCCGTAAGGAACTTCGTTCCAAAAGCACTTTAAAAAGTTCTGCCGTAAAGTTCACTGCATGGCACTGACCTGCGCGCGTTACCCCGAGACATAAGATGTTAAGTTTCATAATGCCCAGGAATTTTGCTGGCCTCAATGTCCTTCAAATCGAAACACAACAGTGCTTACACACTGTTGCTTTGCGGTATAAATAGACAGCCTCCGTGGCGCAGCGGGCGAGTAGCTGGCTGTGAAGCGAGAGGCTGCGGGTTCGATCCCCGCACCGATACTAATGTTTGTGTGATGCACAAATATTTGTTTCGGGGTCTAGATGTTGTGAGACCGAAAGTCTCTCGTAGTTCCTGATACCCACGACACAAGACTCGTATCTTACTGTGGAGTCAGGACTATGTATGTGACTGTTTGGAACCAACCCAGACGGCCTCTCGCATTCTAGGAACGTACCACCTTATATGGTTTTTTTTAAAGCAGTTTTAACTGAAATTATTCTTCACTATGTTTGAAGAAAATCTATTGAGCCATACGAAAGTTACAACTATTTATATAATCTACGTCAGGTTTTTTTTATCTAATCTGTATATTCCATATTTTATGGATGTTCCATTTTTAGGAGCACAGGATAGTTGGTAACTGAGTCATGAGTGCATCTACTTTCGGTTCATCTCGTTAGTTCAATTTTATTGCCCATAAATCCACGGTAAGCACTTTATATTAGTGTTGTAACGTTTCACATTTTCGGCCATTGTGGCCGAAGACGAATTCGGGATTGATTTAGATTTATGAGTTATTTCGGTCTTATTATACGTACGTTACATTGTGTATCATTACATTCTCTGAGTGGTGGACACTCTGTAGACAGTTTTGTCTACAGCATGAACGGGCCGGCATATCCGAGTTGTTACCACTGTCTTACAGGAACCCGACGTAAAGTAGCGGCTTGCTGCTGAGTTTCGTACGGTGAGTGAGATATCCGGAGGCCCAAATCTCCTCCCTTTCTCCATCCCTAATAACCCCTTTCCTTTATAGTCCACAACGCGCCCATGATTCTTCTAGTATTGTGGGCGTACATGGGCGTGGAGATCACTTACCATCAGAAGCCCCACTTGCTCGTTTGGCGGCCTATGCTATAAAAAAAATACGCCTGTATTACTGAAAGGCTAGGCATAGGTGGAACTATAGCACCCACAGGTTATCAAGCTTATTTCCTCACATAATATCATATTAGTGGCTAGTCCACCACCATATTGCGCGCAAATTACAATCCCAGTCAACTGTGTCTTTTTTTCAAATCGAGATATCTAAACTAATATTATAAAGAGGAAAGATTTGATTGTTTGCATTGAATAGGCTTTGAAAATTCAGGGCTGATTTGGAAAATTCTTTCACCGTTAGAATCCTACATTATCCCTGATGAATATAGGCCACTTTTTAACTCAGAAAAAACATTCACGCGGACGGAGCTGCAAGCTACAGTTAGATGAACATAAATATATTTTCCAATTGAAACACTGTGAGTAAGCCGAAAAATCTACTAGCAAGCCGAAACTATTTTCCTTGCACGTCACTAGTCCCCAGTCTATCTTCCATCAGGACGTGGTGTTCAACCAGATCACTCCTAGAGTAGGTCAAGGAGTCAGTTCTTTATGTCATACATGACCGCATTTTTGATATCTTTGATCCTACATTATCTTTTGGACTTAAATATTGGTATGTATGTATTGTTGTATTATAACCGAGTGGTAGAACTACGCTGTAGACAATTTTGTCTACAGCAAGAATGGGCTGGCTCGGCCGGATCGTTACCACTGTCCCACAGTAAGCCGATGTAAAGTAGCTACTTGCTGCTGCGTTTCGTACGGTGTGTGAGATATCCGGAGGCCCAAATCCCCTCTCCTTCCCAATCTCTAATTATCCCTTTCCTTTAATGTCGGCAACGCGCCCATGATTCTTCTGGCATTGTGGGCGTACATGGGCGGTGGAGATCACTTACTGTCAGATGACCCATTGCTCGTTTGCCGCCCTATAAAAAATATGAAAAAAATATCTTAAAGCCTAATTCAGATTTTAGTTAATGATCTAAGTTTAATTATCTGGATAGATGCAACAAATGAGCCAATCAAAATACAATTTGAAGGTCATGCGATAAATTTACCTAGTTTGATTGGTTGAATTCTAGGATCTATCCGGATAATCAAATTTAATTGGCCATTAGTAAGGCTACCGTCGAATAATAGTAATAACATTAATAATACTAGCACTGTATTATACACGTACCACTGCTGGGCGCGGGCCTCCTCTACTGAATGACACAGGCTTGGTCTACTGTACTGTCCTAATACGGGTTGGTAGAACTCACATACCTATATATGCAATATACATACATACTCACACTACGCCCACACACCCACAGATAAATAAGAGGCCAAATTCTCAACAATCCTCTTGTCTATCGGAAGTTACAAAAATTGGGTTAACCTACACCATCTACAAATTTATTTCCCGTATTTGCGTAGAAAGGGACGCTGTAAGTTGTTTACATATTTTTTCAGTAAAATGGCAAAGGAAACTGTATACTTCAGCCACACAGCTATACTAACAATCAGACGATTAGATTTACGTAAATTACACGGTAACTTAGATTTTATGAGTTTTTAGTTTAGAATGTATTTAGGAAGTTAATTTTGATACATGTGGTAGACTATGGTCTTATAATTATGTTTATGTTTGTCTTTAGAGCTTGTTGCCGGCTGTGAGGCCGCGGGTTCGATCCCCGCACCGAGACAAATGTTTGTGTGATCCACAAATATTTGTTTCGGGGTCTGACTGTTTTTAGACCGGAAGTCTCTCTAATACCTGATACCCGTGAAACAAGACTCGTATCTTAATGTGGGGTCAGGACTATGTATGTGACTGTTGGGTCTATTTATTTATTTTATTTATAAGTGTGCCCCCTTTGTATGTTTGTCGGTGTGCGTGTGTGTCCGACTGTGGCTTCGTAGGATCAAAACTCATCAACCGATTTGGATGCAGTTTTTTTGTTTGAAATCTAATTTTATCGAGATGATTCTTAATTTTGTATGAAGAAAATCTGTAACAATTTGTAGTTATAGATGTTTTCCTAATATTTGGTTACGGAACCCCGAAGAGGCGATATTTATTTGCAAATGCAGTACTAAAGAGTAAATGAATAAGCTCTTGTTTATTGAACGAACTGCAATGCATTATTCGCAGTTGTGACTTCTTAATTCCCAGGTGTTTTTGTACAAGAATTACGGAATAGTACGACTTAATTCTGGATTATCCGCGAATCAAGGGCTTAATGGAATTGATTTTCTTTACTAAAGCCGTTAATTTATTTTAGAAAAGCATTAAGGTGGAAGCATAAGCATTAAGCATTGTCGCTGGATGGAGGCCGCTTCCGACAGGTCGGTCTGGAAATCTTTGGGAGAGGCCTATGTTCAGCAGTGGACGTCTTGTGGCTGATGATGATTAAGGTGGAAACCTATTATTGAAACCAGATTCGACATTAATTAACAATAAATATAATTACGTAGTGACTGCTGATATTGCGTAACTCCGTGGAGATTGAGAAGGCACAATCCTCATCCCACATTCGAATCCAGATCTCCCTGATTATCGATCTTTACAACCCACCGGCTTAGCTCAGAAAGCATTTTTTTTTCTAGCCCTGTATTATATACGTCCCACTGCTGGGCACGGGCCTCCTCTACTGAATGAGAGGGATTAGGCCTTAGTCCACCACGCTGGCCTAATGCGGGTTGGCAGACTACACTACGACTACGGTGTATGCTCTTGGGGCTGGTTTCGAACCTGCGACTTTCGTCTCGATAGTCCATACCACTCCCCGCTGAGCTATCGTTGCAGAAAGCATATATCGACCTAAACTAGAGTTTGGTCGAAAATGAGTACCCAATCTCAAAACCCATTTCATTTCTCGTTGCCGTAAGCCGCGTGTAATGCAGACATCTGATCCCGATTCCCGGCTCGACGTGTAATCAATCAAGCGTTTAATTATCAAACCGAGACCATGCCGTGGGGTAAAGACCGTTTAAACTGATGATTAATTGAGGTTAATTATAATTTGAGTGAAGATGAGGATTTAATAATAAACATGTAGTCATTTTTAACAGACTAGAACGGACGAGCGTCTCAATTCGACGCGTATGTTTTTTTTATGTTTCTGTATACAAGAGATGACCTCCATGGTCATCTCTTGTATATACCCTTTTATAGAGCTTACTTCGTCTGTCTGTCGATCTGTCCTATTTTTGAATCGCATCCATGATTCCTCAGATATGATGTATGTTCATGGGCCGTGGAGACATCCATCATGGTCACTTTCCATCAGTTGACCTAACGCGTTTACCGGAATGTGTTATAAAAACGAAACAGTTTTTGAGTTAGCGGATCGGAATTTGTGCCGGGTTATGGCGACAGGCTTGCCTCCTGTCACATAATGGCGCGGAAACCAGTTCGGCGAACTATGACTGCACTAATTACACTTTTACTCGTTCAAGGATATAGGCGTGAACATATTTTATACAGGGTTACTTTTAAAAGTAACCAAGTTCACCAATAACCTCGCAAGACTAGATAGCTAACCCCATAAGGAACAATTTTTGTTCTACGAGTTCGGAAATAACTCAATACATGAAAAAAAAATGATTGAATGACAGACGATTGGAGTATATGCGTGAAGTGCAAAGGCGCTAGCACCCTCTTCTTCACGCTTCACAGGGGTTAGTTTACGTAGTCTTTGCGATGCGCGCAGAGTTATAAACATTCAAGCCGGTAATTAAATTAATACTTATTTCTATATGAAAATAAAATTAAGAAATTATCAAAAGTCGTACATAGAACAAAAGTTGTTCCTTATGGGGTTAGCTATCTAGTCCTGCGAGGTTGTTGGTGTTTTAAAAGTAACCCTGTATATAGTGGTCACCATTTAGCCGCATGTACAAAGTCCCAAGAACATCTATCACAAAGTTACTTAATATACCACATAATCCAGCCATCCCTGTTTCTACTCATTCCTAATTAATATATTTCAAAGTCTTGGCGACTGTTCTAGAACTTCTTCGCAATTTTTAAAAATAAACGAATTTATTCAAAACTTTAAAATGTTTCCAATGACTGCGTTTTTACGTCGAATATGAAATTGAATTTTTGTAATAAAGCTGTCCAACTTCAGGGTAGAGACGTGAAAGTACAATATATTAAATTGATCTAATATTTTACGCGACACTATCTGGTATTTGAAGTTGTGGGAATGAATGAAATAAAACTAATTTATACGGATTTTATAGCGGTTTTTTATTTTAATTTTGGTCGCGGGGTGGACTGAGGTGTAAGTTGTACCGAAATGTTAATGTTACATTATATCCTTTCAGTTAAAAATTTAAACTTCAACAAACCTTAATATTTTATATTTATAGTCAACGATAGCACCGTCACAACA
The DNA here is from genome assembly GCA_949126905.1 of Amorpha juglandis. Taxonomy (NCBI): domain Eukaryota; kingdom Metazoa; phylum Arthropoda; class Insecta; order Lepidoptera; family Sphingidae; genus Amorpha; species Amorpha juglandis. The sequence goes on from OX421383.1 coordinate 3,939,131, forward strand.
TTGTTTAGTTTTATCTTTAGCTTTTTAGTTTTTTGAACTCTTTTTTTTTTTTTTTTATGATTTATTTATTTGCTAATGAGTTTTATTTTACTACGTTTAGCGAAAGAATTATCAAAATCGGTGCATAGATATGGTGCATAAATGTTTTCGTCTTTTATCTCCGATTTCACCCCCTTAGGGGTGGAATAATTTATTCAAATCAAAATGGGATCAACATCGCAGTAAACCCTATCGAATACGAAAAAAGAATCAACAAAATCGGTCGACAAATGGCTTGAACATACATAAAAAATATATGCTGACAAATTGAGAACCTTTATTTTTTGAAGCACTCAAAATCTCAGATACACATGCATTCAATCGCCCAAATCGCTTTGATCGTTTGGAAAGTTGATTTGACTTGCTTTAAAATGGTTTGGCGTAAGATTTCACTCGAAACGTACTTGGGATGAACATATCGACTGAACATTTTCAAGACGTCAGCCTTTTCACGTCTAGCCGAGTTTTATTTTTTCTCAATAAAACTTTGTAAATACGAGTATTATTTGCCTTTGTCTAGACGATTTCACGTAACTGTAAAACGGAGTGGATAGGAACAAATGGAATAGTTTTTTTCACACGTATTAACTGGCTTAAATTTCTTCTTCAAAGACCGACCCATAAGATTTTCCCCTACCAAAAAGTGCTCAACGCGGCTAAAGAAGTTTTCACTTCAATAGTAAAACTGTATTTACACCACTATTTTTTAAATATCAAGGAAAAAATGAGCTGATAGCTGCGAATGTTACTAATGTGTTGGTGAATTTATTTTTTAAATTGTACGTAAGACAAAAAAGTTATAGGCAGTCCTAGTCCTAGTAATGTTTTTCCTGATAATTCTCTCCATCCAATGGTTGCCTGGAAGAGATCGCTTTTAGTGATAAGGCCGCCACTTGTGGCACATTCATTTAGTTGCTGTATTTTGTCAATTATTGTTTTCTGTTTTATTATGTGTGTCTACAATAAGGAGTTACTATCTATCTATCTATCTATCTAGTTTATCCAATTTGTGCAAAAAATGATGGCTACTCTATTGTACTGTAACGCTGCCACCGCCGCGCCGCCGCGCCGTGACAAAAGCGTCGCGCGCGCGCCGCCCGTCTCGCACCCCGGCCCCCGCGCTAGTAGTAAGTTACTATACGGCAAGTTGTAACAATAATTTAATGTTTTTTGTTCTAAAATTTTGGATATTTTTGGTTAATTTTTTTATGTCATATTTGGGTTAGGTAAATGATACTGATACCCCTGTTTTTTTCTTCTATAATTTAAAAATAGTAGTGTATATAACGCACGATATTTATCTTGTTTAGACCTATTTACTGTATGTATGTTGAAGGCGTATTTCTACGATGTTGGCACGCAAACATCTACTTAACCTTAAACACGCTCCCTAATCTGTGTACTCAATTATTTTAGGACTCATAAGGCTGATTTGAAACCTGGCTAACGGCGAAAAAGTCTAGAAAATATAATGTTAATATAATCTTAATCTTGTTTGTTATAAACATAGGCAGGAATATTATAATAATTTTGTAGTTACTGTTTTCGTACTGTACTTTTTTATCCGAGAACGATAAAGTGACTGCATTACACTTGATGGTAAGCGTAGTCCAGTCCAAAAAACTAGCGTTTAACCCAAATCATGCCGGCCTGTATAAATGCTTATTTCCTCTTCGGAGAGGGAAGAAGCATTACGTTACTATGAGGCCTATTATTACTGAGCGTGAACGCTTTGTGACGGTTTCTCTAAACGTCATTGGTTATTTTTTGGCGCTAAATAAAAACTGACCAATGATGTACACAGAATTCAATACTTGGCAAAGAGCTTAATTAAGTTGAAATAAAACTAATTTAAACGGACTTTATCGCGGTCGCGGTAGTTTTATTTCAATGAGTAATATTCGCGTAAACGTAAGAAATCATTAGCTTAATTAAGTGTTAGTTAGTTAGTGCCTCACTCAGAAACATAAATTAATTGTCAATTTTTGCTGGTGGTGGGATATTCATATCCGCCCGGATAGCGACCACCGTACACATGGTGTTAAAACCTGCCATAGTGACACACACACCTTAAGTTACACACATGTATAAAATGTTTTACTGTATTAGATCACGTATTGGCGCGTATTTTGACCTTTCCAATGATGATATGTCATCCGTCAATCTAAAGATTTCGATTCCGAAAGTCTCTCATAGTTCCTGATACCCACGACACAAGACTCGTATCTTACTTTGGGGTCAGGGCTATGTGTGTGACTGTTGGGTGTTGCTTAAAAAAAAGATACTATAGAATAACAGTAGCTGGTATATTTGCCAAGGTTTTTGCGATGTTATGAAGGTTGTTTACTGAAGGGATTTTCTTATTAGCGCCCTTTCCATCCGCATTAAAAAGATTCAACCTAACCTTTGTGTACTTAGGAATTATGTATACTTCAAATTGTGCTCTTTGGTGTATGGCTTAAATTTTGATATTAGCATTAAAAAATGCTAATGTTCATTTAGCATTTTTTCGAAGGTATGTGAAGTCTGCCAACCCGCATTAGGCCAGCGTGCTGGACCAAGACCTAATCCCACTCATTCAGTAGAGGAGGCCAGTGCCCAGCAATGGGACGTATATAATACATGACTAGTAAAAATAAAAATGTCCATTGTGTTACATTTATGATATTAGAAATGTTACAAGTTGATTTCTTTTTTAGTCCTTCTGTCGAATACCTTGTAATCACTGCTTCCATATTTTAGGATTTCATCAAAAAATAAACTACATCATTATGTATGTGGTTCTGTATATTTATCAACATAATTAATGTTTATTAAAATATCACGTCAGGAAAAACGAATCACAGTTCGTATTTAGTAAAACAAATATAACAAAAAGGTTATATACTTGAACACGGAAATTTACTTGATATATAATTCATTTTGTTTGATTATAACTATTCACGCAATATCACGTGTAATGTTGGGCAGGACGGAGCTATTTATTTTTTTAATTATCAAATATATGAGGAATTTATCCCCGAAAATTAGGGTAAAAATGGGGTCGAGTTGTTGGCATTCATTTAAAGTTTAATGAACTAATTATGACTTTACAAAATATAAGCAAGGTAAATTCTATCATAGATAAATTAGTTTTTTCACCTTTGTGCCGTATTTTGTACGATACTTTATTTGAAGTTTGGCTTCACTTTAAACTTCGTTGGTTACTTCGGTATTAAGTTTTTTATTTTTTTCACTAGATTGAGTGATGCGACGAGCAAGGCGCTCTCTTGATGGTAAGCGCCACGCCTGCCCATAAACAGAGGCAACACCACACATAACTTTGAATTACAAAGCACTGCATGGCTAAACTGCGCTCGTCACTCGGAGACATAAGATGTTAAGCTTCATAATGCCCAGAAATTTAGCTGTCTTTAATGCCCTTTAAACCAAAACACAACAGTACTTACATACTATTGTTTGGTGCCAAAAATAGACAAAGCGGTGGTACCAACCCAGATGGCCTCTCGCATACGAGGGACCTATCGTCTTGTACACACTGTTGCTTGACGACAGAAATAGAAAAAGCCGTTGTACCAACTCAGACGGCCTTTCGCATACGAGGGACCTACCACCTTATAGTATTGGCGTTCAGTTCTTAAAGTAAAGTAAAGTATGTAATAAAAAAAATCAGCCTAGACTGTCACGTGCTTAACACGTACCTCTTCTGCTAATGAGAAGGAGTTTGGCCATAACCCCCACGCTGGACTATCACGGATTCTATCCATCTTTATCTACTCTGTCCACTCCTCGCTGTTATTGGCAGTTAAGATATATGTATCCATTCCTTATCTCAATGCCTAAATTAAATTTTAAAAACTTGTCCTATATACCTTTTAAGACGTAGAAAACAAGTTGAATACTTTTTTATTCCTTCAGCGCGCTCGTTTGTTCCCCAAATAGGCCGCGAGAGACCTGTTCGGCGGTTTATTGCTCCTCAACCTCGTATATCTTGGAGTCTTCGTGAGACGAGAAGCGGGCCTCGGAGAGGCTCATTTTCAATTACGGCTTTTTAGAACTTTTTGAACAATTTTTCCTATAAACGAATGATGATTACGTGGTTAGAGGTATTTGAAAGTTTTCCTGGCCCGAGGAAATGATTGCGGCTCAATTTGATTGTAAATTTAGTACTGTGACTTAATTAGATTGTAAATTTTGAGTAGTGGAGCCACGCTGTAGATAGTTTTGTCTACAGCACGAATGAGGCGGCTCGACCTGGTCGTTACCACTGTCTCACAGAAAACCGACGTAAATTAGCGATATAAAAAACTAGAAAACTATACTACTACTACTAGAAAACTAAACTATACTATTTTCTAATATATAACTGAAAATTAGAAAACTATAAAAACTTCTACTAAACCTACCGAATACCTAAACACTCATCAGTGATCGACTGTCTGACGGTTGCTTATTTTCGTACAATTTTACGATCTAAAATGCTTGAGTTGCATTTCAATAATCAGACATAAGTCGTTTTTCATTCAGTATTTTTTAGACCCAGTATTAAAGAAACTGTACTGATTTTCTTAATCCTATACGTTATATGTAGTGAGGAAATAAATCTAGCATTCAAAGCCGATTTTATTATTAATAAACAAAATTAAAACATTTCACAACAAACAAAATGAAGGCAATAAAACGCCATGTGGCACTTTCGGCACCGAACGCCTCTGCTAATTACTATTAAACTGCAAACGATGTTATAAAGTATCAGATTTTAAATTCTATCGTCGTGTAACAGAGTCCAATTTTGCTTGACATCAGGGGTTGCAGTTTACAGGCCGCATTATTTTATAGGAAAAAGAAACAAATTCGCTCCTAATGGTTTTTGCAATGTCGCAAATTGTATTGTTTTCACTAATTAAAGTCAGAATTACGACGCTGATTCTCACTCTGTGTACAAAAGCTCGCAATCTTTCACGTTGTATTAATACAAAGATAGCTGGCACAGAGTTTATTAGTTTTGGTAAAAATATATTAATAATTGTAAACTGAAAGTAGGCATACTTTCAGTTTACAATTATTGTTATTTTTTAAAATTTTGTTAGCGGTCCGATTTACGTATTAAAATCCGTTTAAATTAGTTTTATTTCAATATGTAATATTCGCGTTAACATAAGAAACCATAATCGTTATTTCGTAAAAATATACTAAAATAAAAAAATAATATACTTTTTTAATTTGCCATGTATTTAAAATAACTAAGTAAAACTATAACTAGATTAAAAGTGTCAATTTTAACATAATAATTAATATGAGCTATTTATAAACTAATCTAATAACTAAAAGTAAATAAAAATAAAATAATAATAACTTTAATGATTTTGATGTATGTAAATAATCTCATAAATAGTGATATTAGACTAAGGCCAACTTACACGACAATCCTTAATCGTTTCACCGCTAAACATGTTTATTAATGCCTATGGTCCATATCGAAAATATTATTATTATTATATTCCCCCTCCAAATATTTAACATGTTTATCAAATAATTTAGATTCATCATCATCATTTAGATTCAGTAAAATTTTAACTCTACCGTCAGTTCGGAATGTTGTTTCGTTAAGGAAGAACGGGCAAGAAACTCTAACGTTTCTAAACTGAAAGATGATATATTTTCTTCTATATCTTTTCTAAACTGATAGTTGCACTATGTACTAGTATTATTTATTTGAATTAGAACAGCTCAATTTATGCCAATAAAAAACGTTATAAAGTAAAATAATTAGATTATAATAGTTTTTGTGCATGATCTGGACTTTTCCATGTTCCAAAAATATGGGAAAACCAATAGATTGATAAATAGATTTAATATAATTGCCGAGTGTATTTTGATGATGCTATCTATGTATATATTAGTTGATACTGATTTCTATACATAAGTTGCTTTTATTTTTGTACTTATCATAAGCACTTTTTAATTGGCTACATGATTAATAAACTATCTCATTTCAATGTAATTTTCATATGATTTGACGTATCGTAAACGTGTTTAGTGGTCAAATATGTTTAAGCATTTTTGTGCAAGTGCGCCTAAAGATAATAAAATAAATCTAATTAATTGAGGCATATAATGATTAAATAAATAAACTTATTCCTAATTAAATAACTTACTACGACTATAATCTTCATTTAAATAAATTATTTGTTTCTTCGTATTTTAACAACCGGTAATAAAAATAAAAAATAAATCATATTTTTATTCCTTTTTATTTGTGTATTTTCTTCATGTCTTTAATTTCTTTTTCATATTTGGCTTTGTAAGTCTTGTCTGGATCATACTTGTCTACAAGTTGTGTCCAAGAGTCCTGTTCCTTTTCTACCAAATGTTTGATGATATGCCGTATGGCTTTCTTTTGAGCATCAGTGCACTTTTTACAGCCTGTCTGGAGAGCATCTGTGATGTGATCTGGAAAAAGTCAAGTTTTTACTGGTAGAGCCAAGCTGGATAGTTTTATATTCAGCGTGACTGTAAGGGTTGAGAGCGCCTAAAGCGCTCACCCGAAAGTCCGGTGGTATACAGCCGACTAGTGTCAGATTTACAGCATGAGTCCAATAAAAAAAAACAGCGTGACTGCGCTCGGATCTGATTGTTACTGTCTCACAGAAAACTGACGTGAGGTAGCGACTTACTGTTGCGTTTCTTACTGTAAGTGCGATTCCGAAGACCCAGAACCTTCTCCCCGACCCAACCCCTTAACTGTCCCGTTCCTTTAATTAATTAATTTCCTTAATTCTTTGGATATTGTGGCTGTTCATGTGCGGTGGAGATCACTTACGATCAGGTGACCCACTTGCTCGTTTGCTGCCCTCCGGTATAAAAATGAAATTTAAGAATGTATTTGCTTATAGCAAAAGATATGCTCAATCTATTTAGATGTTCGATATCTATAAAATTAATAATATTTGTTATTGATATTAAGAGGGATGGTAAAAATAATCATCGATAAAGAAATACACAGAATTTTCGAAGTATTTAAAAAAAAAAATTATAGCAATGGCCAGTACGTCATATGCATGTTTGCTCCGAATCCTGCACTACGACTGAGTGTCGTCGCAGAACAAAATGCATGTGTGCTTTGAAATTGAAATCTAAAACTGTGTTCCAGTTGAAATATGATGTGTTTTCGAGAGTTCAAATGCGTTTCGAAGTGTCTCCGGATAGTATTTGCAGCTAAATGGCAAAATTTCAAATATTCAGACGAAGATAGCGACGTTTGTATTTTCAATATCACGGCAAGTTTTGTTATGTTAACTCGAAGAATATAAATACGAATAAAATATATAGATTTGCATACTTCTAGAAGAGATACTAGACATTATTAACTTGTATTTAAAAATAATTTAAATAGTTTATAAAGTATTTTTTTTATAGCATAGGCCGATGCTTATATGATTGAAAGGGATAATTAGAGATTGGGAAGGGGAGGAGGATTTGGGCCTCCGGATATCTCTTGTAGTTCCTGATACCCACGACACAAGACTCGTATCTTACTGTGGGGTCGGGGCTATGTGTGTGACTGTTGCGTGTTATTTATTTATTTATGGGTTACACCTCTGCCTACCGCATCGGGGATTTACATGCGTGAAAGCTTAAGTAAGTATTAATACAATTTAGGCTTTGATTTTGAATTACAGTAGCACAGTTTATGCCAATGAAGAGCACTCATAAAGCTGTAAGAAGGGTTTTTCCGGATTAAGTACACCCCAATTTCTGAGCACTCCTTGGTCGTAAACTTGATTGGCTTCGACGTGGCATGTTACTGAAAATACTCATACGATAAGTGGAATTACATTACGCCTCCCGGCGTCTATAATTACGGGATGTGGGAGTCAAGATGTACTGCTCCGAATGTCAGTAGAAGTGTCAGTGATTATTGGAATATGATGTTCACCTTAACCTACATATTTATAAGCGGAGGAAAAGCTATTTCCTCGCGGCTCCGCCCGCGTGAATTTCTGAACCGTTATATTATCTTTAAGTTGGCATAACTTTTTAACACGCTTTTTTTATTTATGAACCGATTGACGTGAAACAAACACGAAATGTTAAGTGAAGCTTACCACAATATATTAAACTACGTGTAAATCGGATAAGTCGTTTATGAGTTCATCGTGCACAAACGCACAGACAAAAAGACAAAAATTCTAAAAATCGTTGTATGGGGTGCTATTGCGTTAATAAAGGTCCCTTATCACATTTTTTCTCATATATCTTCCATGTACAGACAGCGATCCGTTACATTTTTATTATATGTATAGATTTGGCTGTGAATTAGAGATGGATTTGATTCGTATTTTTTTACCAGGGACAAAAAGTGGGTGTTATATGTTTACCATTTTGTCTGTCTGTCAGTGTTTGTCTGTCTGTATATTCTCGTATATATCTATAATCCCTCTACATCTAAATGGATATTTAGTTCGAGTAGTTAGTAGTTTAGTTGGAGAGAAACGGATATCCATCTAGTATCTGGCCAGGTTTTTACTATCCGGATAAGCACAGAGTAATAGCTCAATACCCGGACATTACATGGTAGCCGGATATCTATAATCCAGTCAAACCACTATACGTCACATATCTAGTTTAATCGTATACTCACTCTTCAATTCCCTTCCTTCTGCAGTGCAGCGTCCTTCATCCAGCATGCATTTGATATACGCGTGGAGTAGTCTATGGTTTCCTAACACGTCATCCACGTTCATGCTGTCATATCGGTCTGTATACAGTTCTGCTGTCACCACGCAGGCGAGGGAAATCGCCACAGCCACAACAATCGGTTTCATTCTAGAACAAAGTATATAGATAAAATATATAATTGGTCAAAGTGGTAGGTCCTTCGTATGCGAGAGGCAGTTTGGGTTGGTACCACCGCTTTTTCTATTTATGCCGTAGCCCGTGCCCAGTAGGACAATCCTACTAATATTATAAACGCGAAAGTTTGTAAGTATGGATGGATGGATGTATGTTTGTTACTCTTTCACGTAAAAACGACTGAATGGATTTTAATGAAACTTTACAAGAATGTAGCTTATATATCAGAATAAGACATAGGCTACTTTTTTATCCCGGAATAGCAGATCACGCGGGCGGAGCCGCGAGCAAAAGCTAGTGTATAATACAGGGCTAGTATTGATATTGTAAAGTAGGTAGAGCAAATTATCGGCCTTACTGTGTTACTTATGAATCGCTATTATTCTTTTTTATATAGAAAATACCCTCCATTTAAGCTTCCGCTGTAATATATAAAACATAAGTACAATAAATAAGCTTCCGAGTGACATGTTCATTTGTGTTAAGGGGATGGAGCAACTGTGCTTTTTATGAATTTTTGTTATTATTGTTATATAAAAATGCTCCACATATGGTACACTTTTATTGTCATAATATAAGAAAATGGAGTACAAAATATAAACTTTCCATCGTCGTATATTTGATAACTTTTAAGTAGGTAGACCAGCATGTTCTTCTTTAAGGGGTTATACGCAGTTGCGAGGCTCAAAAAAGACGTCTTTTTATGATTTTTTTATAGAAACAGTTTTAATTTATCAATTACAAGTGATGGTAATTCAAATAGGGCCTACTTTTAAGAATACAATAGCGTGTCGATCATGTAAAAATATTAATATGCACCGCTCTTGTAGATGATGTCCCGAACGACCTCTAAAAAAAGGCCTGTGGCGGTGATCTCGATTTCGGCGGTTTGAATTATCTGAAATCAAAAAATATGATGGATTCTTTTAAAGGATAGATTAATGCAGGTATTGAACGAAGGAATAATAAAAATTTTGATTATTGACAAAATGACGGCTATTTGAAAAAAAAAAATCATTTTTGACTGAAATTTTCGCTCCAAATTGTAAAAAAAAAATAGTAATACATTTTTGAAATTTTATTCCTTCGTTCAATACCTGAAGAATATATCTAAGAAGATTGTGTAAAAATTTGAGAGCGATCGGTTGAGCCATTTCTGAGAAATCGAGATCACCGACTTTGAAAATACCGTTTTGAGAAAACCGCGTTTAAAGTTTCAGAAGTAGTTTATACATAGCTAAAAAAAAATTTCTTCAACTTACATGGTATCATCTATTCCAGGGCCATAAGGGGGACCTTCTTAGACCTTCGCTTCTTTTTCCTCGGTACAGGCTTTTTATCAAACAGTTTTTCAGCTGCCACTTTCGCACAAGAGTGAATGTTATCAATTATCAAATCATAAGTGTTTTGCGTTAAAAAAGCAGACATGGCCATCAAGCCACAAAATTTAGCTGCGCTTTTTGATCCTCGTCCCAGAATTCTTATCACAAATATAAATTGTCTGTTTATTTTACTTTTAAATGAAGTTTATAACACGATTTTCACACTTATCACACACTACAACGATTTTAAAACCAAGTCCACGGGAAGAAGCTTCAAATTTTATTTTTGTGTCACAAGAGTTACTTTTCACACAATTACTTATCGCAGCAAATACAGTAATGGAATTTAAAATTTTATATTCAATCGAAATCGATCACGTGAAACTAAAATCTCTCTCTGTATGTTGATGATTTTAACGAATGAACTAAAACTAATCCGTCTCAGCAGTCTTTGGATTAAAAGCCTATGATTTCTTTTTACCTTTAGAAATATGGATTTTTTCGGTACTTCAACGTAATCTTGAACATTTCCGGGGCATTTTTATAACTTTTAAATAAAATGTACTCCAATATAAAACATAAAATCACAAATACAAGTTTGAACTGAACGTACCCCTTTACAACGTGGTAGAACTCTTTAGACTGATGAAATCAATAAATAAATGAACGAAATACCTTCATTTTAGCTTATAATAACTGAATGTGACCTTGAAGTACTTAGTGGACCTATTATACTCTCCTTCTACGAGAAAACACAGTAGTTCTTACTCTACCTGTCTTCAAACACTCTGGCGTGGCTTTACAAATTCAGGTATATCTCCGAAAATATTTATCGGATTGGCTTCAAATTTTCAGAGAATATACTTAAATATATGTACATTTCTAAAATGCAAAAAAAAGAAAATCAATTTTTTGAAAATTCTAACTGCGTATAACCCCTTAAAAGAATGTATTATTGAAATGAAACTAATTTAAACTAATTTTTTACTGTACATAAAGCCGGTTCTGCCGCTGAATGGGCAGCGGCTCAGAAACACTTAAAATACTCCATGCTCGAACGATCATATTTTTTCGTTCCCTTCGCGGTAGAGGTTAGTGGGGTGTGGTGCGCAGAGGCCAAGGATTTTATCCGAGAACTGGGGCGACGCCTGAGAAGGAATGGTGAGGATTCTCGCGCTGAATCGTACCTGGTGCAACATATATCACTTTCAATACAACGTGGCAATGTTGCAAGTATAATGGGCACTTTTGCACCAGGTACGGTCCGGGGCGGTCTCTTCGATTAATATTTCTTATATTGTTATAAAATTTAATGTATTATTTTATTGCAAGTGTATTCTTTTACTATAAAAATAGAATGTAATTATTTATAGATTTTTATATTGATTGATGTTTTTAAAATAATTATTTAAACAGATTTTATCTCGTTTTTTTATTTTAATCTTGGTCCCGATGTTTCGAAAGCTTTGCAGCCTTCGTGCTCACCGGGTGGACTGAAACGTCGGGACCAAAATTTATTTTAATGTGTTGTAATTCGCGTAAACGTAAGAATTTAGAATACATTATTTTACAATGGTAGTTACAATTAAATCTCATCTATACTAATAATAAAGCTGTAGAGTTTGATTGTTTGATTGATTGTTTGTTTGTTTGTTTGTTTGTTTGTTTGTTTGAACGCGCTAATCTCAGGAATTACTGGTTCGAATTAAAAAAATCTTTTTGTGTTGGATAGTCCATTTATCGAGGAAGGCTTTAGGATATATAACATTACGCTGCGACCATTAGAAGCGAAGCATTAGTGAAAAATGTTGCAAAAACGGGGAAAATTATTCATATTTGAAGGCTTCCGTTGCTAAGCTACCAAAATAATATTATTTGAAGGCTTCCGTTGTCAAATCAAAATCAAATCTATACTAATATTATAAAGCTGTAGAGTTTGATTGTTTGTTTGTTTATTTGATCACGTGGGCGGAGCCGCGAGCAAAAGCTAGTTTATGATAATTAGAATAAATCAATGTAATCTACAAGGCCCATGCATTAATTAGTGAATAAATAAAATGAAATTATAATTATGATTATAAACCCAGCAGTCACACACATAGTCCGCATCCCATATTAGGTTAATGTATCGTGGGTATCAGGAATTACGAGGTCTTGCGGTCCCAAAACACTCAGACCTTCGATATTTGTCTCGGTGTGAAAATCAAACCTGCGGCTTACCGCTTCACAGCCGGCTACTCGCCACCGTGGTGGCTGCTCAGTAATTATTTTTAATTGATTTATTTTAATTTGTAAAATATTTTGTTACAGGTAAGTCCAGTATAATGAATTTACGTCTGTGACTACCTCATGCAACAACAATGGCTGTTCGTTTGAAGATGAATAATACCTAATTCACGTATGTATTTAAGGCTAACATAGTAAGTACTTAATAGGCTTGTCCGGGCCAACAAAGTTCTGAGTAATCCGAGTAACTAAGTTTTAGTCCGGAACACTTTCGAACCGTTAGTACTTGAGTGTGTATCTTTATGCCAAATGTCTAACTTAACTACTAAGAGCTTTGTTAGTCCGAGCGTGTCCAATTTTTTTTTTTTTTTTTTTATCAGCCCTATATATTATATTCATCCCACTGCTGGACACGGGCCTCCTCTACTGAATGAGAGGAATCAGGCTTTAGTCCACCACACTGGCCTAATGCGGGTTGGCAGACTTCACATACCTTCGAAAAATCTTATCGAGTTCTCAGGTATGCAGGTTTCCTCACTATATTTTCTTCACCGTTAAAGCAAGCGATAATTAACAATTAATATACACGTAACTTAGAAAAGTCAGTGGTGTATGCTCCTGGGGCTGGTTTCGAACCTGCGACTTTCGTCTCGACAGTCCATACCACTCCCCGCTGAGCTATCGCTGCTTGTGTCCAATATTAGTACTAAATAAACACTTACGCCATCCATATTATTAAACATTAAAAAACTAAAAATAAGTTTATAAATTACTATCATTTGCTCACGGCTCCGTCCGAGTGAAATTTGAACCGTCATGTTTCCGCAATACTTCCATACAACCATCATCCCTTATTTTACCCTTCCTTAGGGAATGCTTACAACTTAAAAGGCATCAACTTACAAAACTTCAAGTTTGTAGGCCCAGCGGTTTACGCTCTGCGTTGATGAATATGTCAGTCTGTCAGTTAGTCACTAAAAGTAATTTTATATGCATAGAAAACCACGTTACATAAAATTTTGTCATTGTTTTTCCTGTATAACATTATCTTTCGGAAAGTCGTAGAATACATTATCTTACTATTATTAGGTCGGTAATAGGATAGTCTTGGCGACGTGCGTGGCATTCGATAAACCCAAAATACTAGCGGTCAACACATTTTGTGTAGGACATATTGGTCTCTTCGCAGCAAATTATCTTAAACCAGTTGTAGTAAAACTGATACTTGGTAAAAAGTGTCTACCTTTGCTAATAATATTTTTTCTCATTTTGGTAAACCTATAAAAATATAATGCATTTACATTGAAGTTCGTCTAAAATCGAAAGTTATCAAACATTCAAAGGTTGAAATAGTTTTCCATTTAGGGTTTATTCTTCTAACTTCGATTCGATTAATTTATATGCAAATATTGCTTTTCATCTGTACTATTTTAAGTACAATCAGTAAATTCGTAAAATATGTATAATTAATGCAACTAATAGACACTAAGGGCCTTACTTCTCAACGTTATTCAAGTACTGATTGGTTAAACACTGTTTTATCTCTTTCTAGCAACTTTATAAATGGCATTAACAGAGAAAGACAAACAATGTTTAAATAATCAACGCTTGAACAAACTTTATAAGTAAGACCCGTCTGTATGTAAATGAAGAGTTTTAATTTTTTTATTAATTCCTTTTTTTTTTTTTTTTTTTTTACTAGCCCTGTATTATATACGTCCCACTGCTGGGCACGGGCCTCCTCTACTGAATGAGAGGGATTAGGCCTTAGTCCACCACGCTGGCCTAATGCGGGTTGGCAGACTTCACATACCTTCGAAAAATCTTTCGAGTTCTCAGGTATGCAGGTTTCCTCACGATGTTTCCTTCACCGTTAAAGCTAGCGATAATTAACAATTAATATACACGTGACTTAGAAAAGTCAGTGGTGTATGCTCTTGGGGCTGGTTTCGAACCTGCGACTTTCGTCTCGACAGTCCATACCACTCCCCGCTGAGCTATCGCTGCTTATATTACATTCATTCCTACTATAATTAAATCCAGTTACGTAACGTAACCTTTAAATTCCCCGATATCAATCTATACTAATAATAAAGCTGTAGAGTTTGATTGTTTGATTGTTTGTTTGTTTGTTTGTTTGTTTGAACGCGCTAATCTCAGGAACTACTGGTTCGAATTGAAAAATTATTTTTGTGTTGGATAGTCCATTTATCGAGGAAGGCTTTAGGATATATAACATTACGCTGCGATCATTAGAAGCGAAGCATCAGTGAAAAATGTTGCAAAAACGGGGATAATTATTCATATTTGAAGGCTTCCGTTGCTAAGCTACCGAAATAATATTATTTGAAGGCTTCCGTTGCTAAGCTACCCAAATCTATACTAATATTATAAAGCTGTAGAGTTTGATTGTTTGTTTGTTTGTTTGATCACGTGGGCGGAGCCGCGAGCAAAAGCTAGTCAGAAATAATATTATGTAAGTTTTAGACAGCTAAACAGATTTTCTTCAAACAAAACTCAACAGAACTATCTCGATTAAACTGGTTTTCAAATCTATCTATACTAATAATAAAGCTGTAGAGTTTGATTGTTTGTTTGTTTGTTTGTTTGTTTGAACGCGCTAATCTCAGGAATTACTGGTTCGAATTGAAAAATTCTTTTTGTGTTAGATAGTCCATTTATCGAGGAAGGCTTTAGGATATATAACATTACGCTGCGACCATTAGAAGCGAAGCATCAGTGAAAAATGTTGCAAAAACGGGGAAAATTATTCATATTTGAAGGCTTCCGTTGCTAAGCTACCAAAATAATATTATTTGAAGGCTTCCGTTGTCAAATCAAAATCAAATCTATACTAATATTATAAAGCTGTAGAGTTTGATTGTTTGTTTGTTTATTTGATCACGTGGGCGGAGCCGCGAGCAAAAGCTAGTACTAATAATAAAGCTGTAAAGTTTGATTGTTTGTTTGTTTGTTTGAACGCGCTAATCTCAGGAACTACTGGTTCGAATTGAAAAAATATTTTTGTGTTGGATAGTCCATTTATCGAGGAAGGCTTTAGGATATATAACATTACGCTGCGACCATTAGAAGCGAAGCATCAGTGAAAAATGTTGCAAAAACGGGGAAAATTATTTATATTTGAAGGCTTCCGTTGCTAAGCTACCCAAATAATATTATTTGAAGGCTTCCGTTGCTAAGCTACCCAAATCTATACTAATATTATAAAGCTGTAGAGTTTGATTGTTTGTTTGTTTGTTTGATCACGTGGGCGGAGCCGCGAGCAAAAGCTAGTAAAAAATAAAACTTCTGAAAAGTAGCTAGAGATGATATATATATATAGAGTATTGGGATAATTATCTATTTATTATTTTTATAATATTTTTACCTAGCTTACAGATTTATGGTTTACGAGCTTATTTCTGTCCCATGATGCACACAAACTCCAATTTTTGGCAACTTCTGCGTGATTTATCAAATCAGAAATTGTAATTACCTGACCGACAATTTAAACCCAGTAGTTCACCGGTTTTTAACCTAAGTACGCTGCATTAGACCAATGAGGCGATACTTAAGTATCCGATAGACCACTTTACAGCTCTTTAAATAATTTCTTTTTACTTCACAATTCACTAACCTTGCTTTAAGATGTGCAATTAACTATTTTCAAAGTACACTTTCCGACACTTGACTTGTACTGCCACAATTCGAATATCATTTGCCTTTTATATAAAGCAGAAATCCTTGTGAAACAGCATTTAGTTTTGATCAATGAGAATTTATTATAATTTTTCCTCATCTATTATCGATGCTTCTAAACAATTGTATTATATGGATTGATTGGATTATAAAAAAAGTATGAATAATTAAGATAGATTTTTATTATCACGTCTACGCGTTCAGGGTTTCAGGATTGCCAGTGTCTGCATAATATTCTCTCTTGTTATATGTTTTTCTACATATCTTAATGACGCAGTCTTATAAACAGTCTCTGTATCATGCAGAAATTTTAATTGAATTAATTGAAGCACTACATGGCACTGGCGTTCATCACCCTGAGACATAACTTTTTGAGTCTCAAAATGCTCAGTTTCTGTCTCAGTTAATGTCTTCAATGTCCTTAAAACCGGAACCGGAACACAGGAAAGCTAACACACTATTTCTTGGCGGCAGAAATAGACAAACCGGTGGTACCAACCCAGACGGCCTCTCGCATACGAGAGACCACCACCCTGTGGCAGGTCCCTTTATTTTATCCCTATAACCTATCATTTATGGGAAATGTGTGTAAGATGATGAAATAACAATATTTTATAACAAAGCTAATCGTTTTACATAATTCAATATCATTTCAATAAATGATTCATTCAACCTTACAATAGTAAGGTCTTGATAAGTCACGATAGCTAATTTTTCCGTTGTTAAAGAAAATAGGGCTGGCCTGCGTGTTATATTTTTTATTATATTTTTTCTAGACACTAAAATCTAGGTAATGGCAGCGATCATGAGGATGTTAGAATAATGTTGAAATTATTATTATATGGTTTAGATAAATAAATAACTACACTACTGTTTCATACATAGTCCAGTCCTCACACTGGGTTAACTGGGTATCAGAAACTACTAGGGACTTTTTGTTGGTCAGCAATATTGACGATGTTGAAACTCCTTGTTCTTTGAAAATATTTTTTTTAACGTGGACGTTCCTTGTCAATCCAACGCATATTTTTGCATGTTACGCGATATTTGTGCCAACTTTTCCCAGGTCGGGCAATCAAAATCTTTTCAGGCATGATTAGTGACTGCAAGAACTCATAACGTGACAAAAGCTCCCGCTGCTTTCCTAGAAAGGGTAGGCGGATGTATATCTAGTGCATACACGATTCGCCAAGCCTTTTTCCGCTCTAAGATGGCGATTCTATCGCCCTAAAGAATAAATATCCAGACGCATTAAAAACCTCCTGTTGATATCCGTTGAAACATTTTAATTTTATTAGAAAAGCAGATCACGCGGGCGGAGCCGCGAGCAAAAGCTAGTACATAATATGTCAGCAGTTGTTTGAGTTCTCTTTCAAGTATGGTCAGGTTCTAACGATGTAAGAGCCGTGTCTCTCCAGGGGCGGACTCGAACCGAATAAATTCCGAACTTACCACTTAAATAATAAATAATTCGATATTCCCCCAAGACTGAGTGGGTGTTGGCGAACTGCTTATTTATTTGTCAGTGAGTACAGACAGTGAAAATAATGTGAAAAAAAATGTTGGGTTAGTCTATAAACTATTCTAAAACCAATTCCAAAACTGGAATTGCGGTTTATTTACAATGTAGTAGGTCCCTCGTAATAAGGGGGTAGGTCCCTCGTATGCGAGAGGCCGTCTGGGTTGATACCACCGCTTTGTCTATTTCTGCCGCCAAGCAACAGTGTGTAAGCACTGTTGTGTTTCGGTTTGAAGGACATTGAAGCCAGTGAAATTACTGAGCATTATGAGACTTAACATCTTATGTCTCAGGGTGACGAGCGCAGTTCAATGCCATGCAGTGCTTTATAATCCAACGTTCTGTGCGGTGTTGCTTCTGTTTATGACGTTTACTACCAGGCGAGCGCCTTGCTCGTCTCGTCATGCAATCAAATAAAAATAAAACCAAATCCGGCCCATTTGTAAGTTGATTTGGAACTTTCTAGATTCAACTACATGCAAATAAATCGAGTCGAGCAGCTCATAACAAACTTGAGTTCCTTGATAAATCCTCAGACATTCCGCATCCGAGTAAACTTCGTACGTAATATGCCTTAAATGAGCTAAATTAAACCCTATCTATTTGTTCATAAGGTTTCTTTTAAGACTATAACTTTGCTAAGCAAATTTGTCTTTAACGATGTACAGTACTACGATTAAAGTTATAAGGTTCAGCAATCGTCTTCTATATCTGAAATAGAAATACTTGACGATATATACTCATGCCTGTAATCCCCGCAGGGACAGGTAGAGATGTAACCAGTACACGCACATATCGTGCTTATTTCCGTCCCATGATGTGAAAGGGGCAGGCTTATCGCCACACCGAGCATTCCATACCCCGGACTGATACTGAGCATTTCGTGATAGTAAAACCCAATATCAATAACTCGACCTATTTGTATGACCAATCACGAGCCACAGGCGAGTCTTGGCCACTCGTTCTCACAGTCGTGGGTCAGTTCTGATTAGATCTGTGTTTTTGAAGTGATAACTTCTTATGAGAGGGCAAACCGCTTCGTAACGTAACTCGTTACGGCGCCACTCTGTCTGGCTTCCTTTTCTCTCACGCATACAGCAGCACTAGGCAGGCTTCTCCTCTCTCACTTTAACCCACATTAGTTTAAGTTATCACTTCTGTCGAGCGTCCCGAAACGCACACTTATTTATTTTTCTAGCTCGGTAACGTGACTACGCTACACCTGATGGTTGTAGCGCAATTCAGGAATAGTGTCGAACAACGACAAACAATGTGTCAATCGTAGGTCGGCAAGATAATGCCGGCCTGCCTAACTGCTTCTTCACACTCCGTTTAAAGGATCCTATATTATTATAGGAAGGACACGTGTGCCGGCAAACTATTCTACAGTTTAATGTTCCGACAGAAGAAAGATATGTATTTTTATATGGTTTTTGAGTGGTAGAGCCACGCTGTAGACAGTTTTGTCTACAGCATGAATGGGCTGGCTCGACCGGGTCATTACCACTGTCTCACAGAAAACCGACGTAAAGTAGCAGCTCGCTGCTGCGTTTCGTACGGTGAGTGAGATATCCGGAAGCCCAAATCCCCTCCCCTTCCCAATCCCTAATTATCCCTTTCCTTTAAGGTCGGCAACGCGCCCATGATTCTTCTGGTATTGTGGGCGTACATGGGCGGTGGAGATCACTTACCATCAGGTGACCCACTTGCTCGTTTGCCGGCCTATGCCATAAAAAAAAAAAAAAAAACATACATACAACTGCGTACTGTAAGACATTTATAATCATTAAACCTGACGATAAAAAAAAATACATTTACAACAGTCATAAAACGAGGCTTGTAATGTACCTTTGTAATGTTATTTTTTTTTACCTATCAAAGGACATTGTAATAAACTCAAGTAGCCAGCCGAGGGCGGCTCGTTGCTTTTCTTCGTACGATAATATTTGTACAAAATTTATATTTTGAGTACATTTTTATATCTTTCTTTTATGAAACGGGATTTATTTCGGATTACAAAACTATTCAATTTTCTAGAAAAATAGAGGTTTTGTGATCAGTCAGTATGAAATATTATTTATTTTCGAGATAAAAATGTTCGGAATAGAAATATGTTGATGGACTTTGTGAATAAATAAATAAGAAAAGATAAAAGAAATCCTAGTGGCCTTAAAAAGTTACGCTATGTTTGGTGAAAACCGTTTAGTTAAAGATGTATATATTTACTTTAAAATATGTACTTCTATAGTATATACAATGGCGAGTACATGACTCACCTCCGCTTTGCCGAGATATCGTGGTCCTTGCGGAATCGCTGGAAGACCTGAGTACAATGCTCGAAGACCTCAACAGAGTTTCTCAACGGGTGGGCCTCAGAATGAACATGGACAAGACGAAGGTCATGTCGAATGTCCATGTTGTGCCCACCCCGATTACTGTTGGAAGCTCATCTCTTGAAGTTGTCGACGAATATGTCTATCTAGGACAAGTAGTCCAATTAGGCAGGTCCAACTTCGAGAGAGAGGTCAATCGTCGAATCCAGCTCGGCTGGGCAGCGTTCGGGAAACTTGGCAAGGTCTTCTCGTCCAAAATACCTCAGTGCCTGAAGACTAAAGTCTTCGATCAATGTGTGTTACCAGTGATGACATACGGCACTGAGACGTGGCCTCTAAATATGGGCCGTATAAGACGGCTCACAGTCACTCAGCGAGCTATGGAAAGACTTTCGTTCTTCTACGGATCTCCTCATTTCTGATTTGATCACGTAGAGAAACACCGAGCATAGCTCTGTCCATAGCTCGCTGAGTGACTGTGAGCCGTCTTATACGGCCCATATTTAGAGGCCACATATTTTTTTTTTTTTCTCATAGACTACTTTAAAAATTTTGCTGGTTCCGGTGGACCCTCTGCGGCTCTTTTCAAGTCTCGACACGTACTGAATATGGAATATGCAAGTTTTTACAAGTAACAGTCGCTGAGCTTCTTAAAATATTATCTGCCTACATTGATAGGTGAAGTCAAACCAACATTTTAGTTCCTCACTATCGAAAGCAGATAAATGTCCCCTCGTTTACGAATTGTGAAACCCCATTTTTTTTGTCACGCCAACGTAGACCCCCGTCGAGTCTGCGGTGGACCCCTGGGGAGTCCACCTGGACCACTTTGGGAACTAAGGATCCAGTACATGGGTGGTGGTAACGACCGTGTTCATTAGCCAGTTATAAAAAAAAATATAATTAATTTGATCCAATGTGCTGCGTCCTGATTTTAAACCAAATTGTCTTGATATTACCATCGTTAAATCCTGATTGTCGAAATTTAATCCAACCATGTCGTATTTACAAACAAAAACTAAATTATGTAAACATCTGTCGTTGTCTGCAACGCTGTCTGGGTGTGGATAGATAAGACAGCCATTTGCAGGCTTCACGTAGCTTTAGTTTTTATAGTTTATTCCTTTAGTTATATGCATCCAGCTGTGAGCGGCAACACTTCTTTCTAAGTAGGTATAGCATAATAATAATACTAGCCTTGTATTATATACGTCCCACTGCTGGGCACGGGTCTATTAACACGACATTACCATGACACGTTAAGTAACTCAATTCGATAATGCGGTCTACAAAGCATTTATCTTACAATCTAATTATAAGATAAATAGACTGATAAACATATAAACGGAAAAACTTAACATAAAATAAAATAAACTAAAAACATGTAGGATATTATATAAAATAAGTACTACGAATAACACAAGATATACAAAAGTAACCTTGCGAGCTCATTCCGGTGACATGTAAATAAATATATTTCGTCATGACTGTCCGTTAATTGTCCGTATCGCTTGGATAAGAG
The DNA here is from genome assembly GCA_949126905.1 of Amorpha juglandis. Classification (NCBI taxonomy): domain Eukaryota; kingdom Metazoa; phylum Arthropoda; class Insecta; order Lepidoptera; family Sphingidae; genus Amorpha; species Amorpha juglandis. The sequence goes on from OX421383.1 coordinate 3,960,647, forward strand.
GCGTCTTTGCCCACAAGTTTGTCCTAGCTGCCGGCAGCTACATAATACAAATCCTAAGTATTTGTTTTTGTCTATTGAATCATTACAATATAAAACGGTAGTATTTAAATAAACAGTAATATAAGACAATGTACAATATTTTCAAGGGCCTCTTCAACCATAGAATAAATTCTCGGTTTTGAGCTAAAAAGCTGATTTAAAATTGTAAAACCGAGGTATTAAATACCGACGCGCCTAGCTCGTTACTGTTCCGAGTTATCATACATACTCCAGCGTGAGACTGTTTGGCTCGCCAGTCGATCAGCGCCAGACACCGTGGAAAACCGGCATCGTTAAACCGCGCTATGTTGGTTATTACGACATTCGATTTAAATAGTTATTACGGTACAATAACCCCGACCCGTTAACTTTGAGACAGCGGTTCGTACTAAAACCACCCTAACATTATTTTAAAATTTATAAAAATCTTGCCGGTTGAAGTTTCATATTCCACATATTATTTTTGCTGCATCGCTCATGAAACGAATTTGAAAAAGTTTTAATTAAATCTAAGTGTAGTATAAAATATAACACAATTTGTTTGAACAAGATTTTCCAACACTAGATTGAACTTTGTCTACATTTAAGACTTTATATAATCACATTCTAAGTCTTTTAATTTAATACAATGTATTTAAAGCACAAACTAACAAATAATATTACTATTATATTTTATAAATAAAAAAATATTACCGGTTTTGAGTTGATGCTATTGCGATTTAATTGTAAATACCTGGGCGACCGAGCTTTGCTCGGGTGAAAAAAAAAAGTAGTATTATTATTCGCCAATAGATGTCAGGAATTAAGTCTAACCTCAAAGCAAACACTCATTGACTCAATTAATTAATTACTAATATTAATCTAGATGACCCGGTGAACTTCGTATCACCTACATATATTTGTGTAAAATGTGTTCAAAACTTAATACAAATGTTTCATTTACATTAAATGCAATTAAGTGAGGTACTGCACCATTGCACGTAAGGTAGCCCGTCGCACATTTAATTGACTTCGACGACCTAAGTCAGGTCGTCTTCCACCTCCCCCCGGTGGGACAGTCCTGTCCCTGTTCCTGTCCTGTCCCTGTCCCTGTCCTGTCCCTGTCCTGTCCTGTCCTGTCCCTGTCCTGTCCCTGTCCCTGTCCCTGTCCCTGTCCCTGTCCCTGTCCCTGTCCCTGTCCCTGTCCCTGTCCCTGTCCCTGTCCCTGTCCCTGTCCCTGTCCCTGTCCCTGTCCCTGTCCCTGTCCCTGTCCCTGTCCCTGTCCCTGTCCCTGTCCCTGTCCCTGTCCCTGTCCCTGTCCCTGTCCCTGTCCCTGTCCCTGTCCCTGTCCCTGTCCCTGTCCCTGTCCCTGTCCTGTCCCTGTCCTATCCTGTCCTGTCGCTGTCCCTGTCCCTGTCCCTGTCCCTGGTCCTGTCCCTGTCCTGTCCTGTCGCTGTCCCTGTCCCTGTCCCAGTCCCAGTCCCAGTCCCAGTCCCAGTCCCAGTCCCAGTCCCAGTCCCAGTCCCAGTCCCAGTCCCAGTCCCAGTCCCAGTCCCAGTCCCAGTCCCAGTCCCTGTCCCTGGTCCTGTCCTGTTCTGTCCTGTCCCTGCCTTGTCCTGTCCCTGTCCTATCCTGTCGCTGTCCCAGTCCCAGTCCCAGTCCCAGTCCCTGGTCCTGTCCTGTCCTGTCCTGTCCTGTCCTGTCCTGTCGCTGTCCCTGTCCCTGTCCCTGTCCCTGGTCCTGTCCTGTCCTGTCCCTGTCCTGTCTCTGCCCTGTCCTGTTCTGTCCCTGTCCTGTCCTGTCCCTGTCCCTGTCCCTGTCCCTGTCCCTGTCCCTGTCCCTGTCCCTGTCCCTGTCCCTGTCCCTGTCCCTGTCCCTGTCCCTGTCCCTGTCCCTGTCCCTGTCCCTGTCCCTGTCCCTGTCCCTGTCCCTGTCCCTGTCCCTGTCCCTGTCCCTGTCCCTGTCCCTGTCCCTGTCCCTGTCCCTGTCCCTGTCCCTGTCCCTGTCCCTGTCCCTGTCCCTGTCCCTGTCCCTGTCCTGTCCCTGTCCTGTCCCTGTCCCTGTCCTGTTCTGTCCCTGTCCTGTCCCTTCCTGTTCCTGCCCTGTCCCTGTACCTGTCCCTGTACCTGTACCTGTACCTGTCCCTGTCCCTGTCCCTGTCCCTGTCCTGTCCTGTCCTGTCCCTGTCCTGTCCTGTCCTGTCCCTGTCCCTGTCCTGTCCTGTCCCTGTCCCTGTCCCTGTCCCTGTCCCTGTCCCTGTCCCTGTCCCTGTCCCTGTCCTGTCCTGTCCCTGTCCTGTCCTGTCCTGTCCCTGTCCTGTCCCTGTCCTGTCCTGTCCTGTCCCTGTCCTGTCCTGTCCCTGTCCTGTCCCTGTCCCTGTCCTGTCCTGTCCCAGTCCTGTCCTTTCCTGTTCCTGTTCCTGTTCCTGTCCTGTCCTGTCCTGTCCCTGTCCCTGTCCTGTCCTATCCTGTCGCTGTCCCTGGTCCTGTCCCTGTCCTGTCCTGTCGCTGTTCCTGTCCCTGGTCCTGTCCTGTTCTGTCCCTGTCCTGTCCTGTCCTGTCCTGCCCCTATCCCTGTGCCTGTCCTGTCATGTCCCTGTCCCTGTCCTGTCCTGTCCTGTCCTGTCCTGTCCTGTCCCTGTCCTGTCCTGTCCCTGTCCTGTCCCTGTCCTGTCCTATCCTGCCCTGTCCTGTCCCTGGACCTGTCCCTGTCCTGTTTAGTATAGCGTGGCGACCCGTCACCACGGCAAGCTTTGCAACGTCAACAATCCCGTTTATGACTGTGCTTATAGATGTTTCACATCAAAAAGACATCAAGTGTTTCATACCCAGGAACAGTTTGTATTGGAAAATTAAGTTGACGTTTTTAGTGTTTTCCTTTACTTATTATTTATGCTACTCATTTTTTCTCACCGGGTAAACCTTCCCTGAACTTCCACAAATATTTCAAGATCAGAATTAGCCAAATCGGTACAGCCAGTCTCGAGTTTTGGCGAGATACACGCACAGCGATTCATTTTTATATATATAGAGTCATATCTTTCAGTTTTAATTGGGACTACTTTAAGTTGATAAAACACGAATAAAATGACATTTTCTAAAAATTATTCCTAGCTAAATCGATTTATCGCCCCCGAAACCCCCATATACTAAATTTCATGAAAATCGTTGGAGCCGATTCCGAGATTCCAATTATATATATATATACAAGAATTGCTCATTTAAAGATATAAGATGATTCATTGATCAACGTCATAATGGTATTTTCATAGAGTTGGTTTTATTTAGGGTAAACATTTTTTAATTTAATGACGTATAATAATTATAAATAATTTAACGTTCCTTCTATTATTTTCAATGGCTCAGTCATTCCTTGGAGCTCCAGTGTCCGTAATCTTGGCCTACATATCGATTCCACCTTGAGCTGGAGGCCCCAGGTAACCTCTGTCTGTCAGAGAGCTACCGGTACTCTTCGCGCTCTGTACCGCCTTAAAAATTTCCTCCCGTCTAAGATCAAGGCTATGCTTGTGCAGGCCTTAATCCTTCCTATAATCGACTATGGTGACGTGTGCTATTTTGATCTGAATGCAGACCAACTCAATAAACTCGACCGCATGCTAAATAACTGCATTCGATTCGTGTATAATCTTCGTAAGTATGATCACATTTCCTCCTATCGTACACTATTGAAGTGGCTTCCCATACGTAAGCGCCGTTCTTTGCGAGCACTTACCACTCTTTTCTCTCTACTTAACTCCCCTACCCCTCCTACTTACTTATCTTCAAATTTCCAATATCTTTGTGATAGCCACGATAGAAACCTTCGCTCCTCTAACAATCTTCTTCTGCTGTGTCCCCCTCACAGGTCTAACTTCACTCATTCTTCTTTTGCTATCCAATCTATTCTTCTTTGGAATTCACTCCCCCTCGAAATCAGATCGTGCACCACTCGGTATGCCTTCAAAATGAGGGTACGTCAGATGCTGATGAATGAAGCAGAAGAGTCACCACCTTAATTCGTTGTATTATTGTATATGTGTAAGTATGTATATGTATATATTATGTTTATATATTTATGTATATGTTTATACTTTCACTTGTTTGTATGTTATATTTATATGTATTCCGTATTTATTTTTTTTAATAGTATTTCTAGTTTATACTTGATGCACCTACTTTGTCTATCTCTGCACCATCCTAAGGTTGACTGGTAGAGAATGCCTCTGGCATTAAGTCCGCCTATATACAGATTGTATATGAAGTGCAAATAAATAAATAAATAAATATAAATAAAAGACCAAACTGGGTGCACATACAGTAGAACGCCGTTTATCCGAACGCCGATTAAGCTTCCTAAGCGTAATATAGAAAATTAAAACCAAGTAATTTTTGTTTTGTTGTAACAAGTTGGAACTCGTTGGAGTCCAGATATATTTCAATTGTTATGGTTATGGCGGTGCAATCTTCAGTCAAATATCCAAGGAAACTAAATACAGATAGATAGACAATGTCGCGTAGAGATATCAAGGCAATTTACTCTGACCGAGATATTCAAGTGAGCGTTATTGAAGAACTGTGTTTGTTAAACTTAATAAAGTTTATTCTATGTGACAGTTTGTTTTTCTTTATTACCAGTCTATGTCCGATTATCCGAATCGACCCCGATCCCAATTAATTCGGATAATCGGCGTTCTACTTTAATAAAAAAACTTTTTTCAATTTAAAAAACCCATTAAAATCAGCACATTCGTTGAGGCGCAACAAGACCATAAATATACACACCCGCAAACCATAAATAAAAATGAAACATAGGTACAGCTCAAATTGGGAATTTACTCCAAATGAGACAAAAATTAAAACATATTAACTTGACGGCACTAGCAACTGATTAAAAACATTAAAATGTTCGTAACAGTATCAATGTGCACCGTGTGAACATCTTAATTCAATTCGGGATGTACACTACCCTAGTTAGTGTCAACTTTAACTGCATTAGCTGTTACCAAAGTCTACACCGCATCTAGACTTTGAAACTCATTGACTTTTTTTATTGGAACGAAGTTCCTTACGGCAGGCTTGGAGGGGATAGGGATTTCGCTGCGTGACCGAACTGAAAAAAATGTGATAGTAAAACCGTAAGAAATATGCGTGGAAAAAATGCGTGGAAAAAATGCGTGGAATAAAACCGTTAAATGAGACTTTTTTGAAACTTAATTTGATATCTAGCACACAAAGTTAAAGTCGAAATTCCGTTAATAAAACAGATAGATAACTTATGACATTTGGAAATGTAGACGCGGTTTGAAATTTGAATTTGAATTTTTGATTATAGAACACGGCCGTCCACCGTTTAGTAGCCAGTATAAGTCTAAATTAATAAGTTTTTATTTATAATTACATAAGTTGATAAAAAATGCTATACAATAGCTTTACCGCGGCAGTCTCCGAGTGCTACACGTCTTTTTTTTATTTCTATTTTTCTATTCTATTTCTATGTAATTTTATGTTGTCAAACAAAAATAGAGAGACATATTTTGTTATTTTAGTTGATAATTTGTATTTTTTACAATTTGTGTCGATTCTACATTAGCCGAAGGAACTTCGTTCCTACCTGGTGTCCCACGACACACACCAATTTTTTTTTATTAAATGACGGGATGAGGAAGGCGCTCGCCTGATGGTAAGCGTCACGCCTACCCATAAACAGAAGCAACACTACACAGAACTTTGAATTACGAAGCACTGCATGGGATTGAACTGCGCGTGTCACTTTGAGACATAAGATGTTAAGTCTCATAATGCCCAGTAATTTCACTGGCTTCAATATCCTTCAAACCGAAACACAACAGTCCTTACACATTGTGGCTTGGTGGCAGAAATAGACAAAGCGGTGGTACCAACCCAGACGGCCTCGCAAACGAGGGACCTAACACCTTGTTCACTTACGGCCGGCATATGCTATAAAATCAATTATTCCAAACGTACGATCTATTATATGAAATTAGTAGCTTTTGCTCGCGGCTCCGCCCGCATGATCTGCTCTTTCCGGGATAAAAGTAGCCTATGTCCTATTCTGATGTATAAGCTATATTATTGTAAAGTTTCATTAAAATCAATCCAGTAGTTTTTACGTGAAAGAGTAACAAACATACATCCATACTTACAAACTTTCGCGTTTATAATATTAGTAGGATTCGAAACAATTCCTTAGTTTACCAATTAATCCCCAATTAAACGCAATCCCAACCTCTTCTCTCATCCACGAAGGCATCCAATAGCTGTCTCTATAAATAATCTCGATCGAGTATCAATTTAAAGTCCAACATCTATCGTGCTCGAATTCCGATATCCGGGGCCGACTAACTCAATTCTAAAGTGCAAATATCCCTTCGAAGATAAGATTAAATTGTTAATATTGAAAGCCTTTGAAACTCTTTTCTTTCTGCTTGGCGTAAGCCCAGTTTAATGCCAGGGTGCGGGTCAGGGATTTGGTATTATATGCTTTCATTATGTTTTTTGGCATTGTTACGGTGCCACTTCACGTTGGTTTGCTGTTTGACAGTGGTAATAACCCAGTCGAGCCAACCTATTTACGCTGTAGACAAAAGTTTCTTGAGCGTGATTCTGGTGGCCTGGTTAAGGACAAACATGCCTGTTTGTCTAAGTTTTGGGCTAAGTATAGATGCATCGATATTTTTTATAGCCGAGGATATCAAATGACATGACAACCTTCGTGGCGCAGTGAGTGAGTAACCATGTGTGAGTTGAGAGGCCGTGGGTTCGATACTAGCCCGTATTTTTCACATATATTTATTTCGGGTGTGAGTGTTGTGGGATAGAAAGTCCTTTGTTTAACCTAGTGTGGTGTTAGGACTATATTTTTATTTTATCCTGGCTCGGCAAAGTGACTACGCTACATCTGATGGTAAGTGTAGCGCAATCCAAGAATAGTGTCGACCAACGGTAAACAATGTGTCCATCGTAGGTCGGCAAGATCATGCCGGCCTGCCAAAGGGCCAAGGGGGGAGGGGAAGGAAAAAGGGTTGGTTAAGATCAGGCAAGCCCCCTGGGGAGAACCGGATATACACTGGCTGACCCTGGAACGCGACCCACACAAGGTGGGCCACTATGGCAGGTTTTAGCACCAGTGTACGGTGGTCGCTATCCGGTCGGATACAAGAATCCTCCCACCAGCCCACTTTTGTCTATTGTCAGTATATCAGCCATAAGAACATTTTCTGTGTACAGTTTTGCCATCCCTTATCACTAAGGCGATTTATATAATCCTATAAAATCGATCGGTTTTTACCAAGTCCCTTTAAAAATATTCTGGAAGCGTTTATAAGGTTGACTTAACGCTCCATTAACCAGTGTAACAACGTATCAACCGTGAAGAGACCCATGTAGTCATGCGCAAACTCGATTATTCCTGAAAATTGATTCTCTAATCGATCTGCTCGGTTCCATGTAATCGATTTTATGACGGTATTATTGGACTATTTTTCTTCGCGTATGCTAATGGTGCTGCCACACCGGTGTTATAAAATGTTACATAACATTTTATAACATTAAACATTTATTAACATTATCTAACATTGTGATAAAATGTTAGAAAATGTTTGTTAACAAATGTTGTATAACATTTTATAACAGCGGTGTGGCAGCACCATTTAGTAAACATTTCTTAACAATTTGTAACATTTTTGAACATTTTTTAACCGCGGGCGGCGGTACTTTTGAGAGCGGCACCGTCAAAGAAGAAGGGCCGATGTCATGTTTTCAAATGTTATAAAATGTTACAAAATGTTAGACAATGTTAGAAAATGTTTGCAAACATTTTCTGTCGGTGTGGGAGCACTTAAAACATCTAACAATTCTTAACAAAATGTAACAATTTTAATGTTAGAAAATGTTTGTTAACATTTTATTACATCGGTGTGGCAGCACCATAAGGATTATACAAATTTATTTTTTTACCTATGTAATTTGATCAAATTAAATATTGATGTTATATAATGATTATAATTTAATTAATATACAACTTAGCTATTAAGTATGTTACTGCCCTGCTCCCATGGATCATAGGGTGATATACATATAAACTTTCCTCATTAATCACTCTATCTATTGCTGAAAATTGCATTAAAATCCGTTGTATAATTTAAAAGATCTAAGCGAACAGACAGCGGAAACGACTTACTGAAGCGACTCGTAGTGGTAGAGCCACGCTGTAGACAGTTTTGTCTACAGCATGAATGGGCTGGCTTGACCGGGTCTTTACCACTGTCTCACAGAAAACCGACATAAAGTAGCGGTTTGCTGAGTGAGATATATTCGTACGGTGAGTGAGATATCCGGAAGCCCAAATCCCCTCCCCTTCCCAATCCCTAATTATCCCTTTCCTTTAAGGTCGGCAACGCGCCCATGATTCTTCTGGTGGTGGGCGTACATGGGCGGTGAAGATTATTTACCATCAGGTGACCCACTTGCTCGTTTGTCGGCCTATGCTATAAAAAAAAACATTTTATACTATGTAAAGATATCCCGAGTTCATCGCAAAACCTTCGATTGGTTCTTCCACTTTATATTTAAGAATAAATACGTCCATAGTTAATGTACCAAAAGCAATGTGAATAAACAGATTTGAAGAGTGTGGCTCCGACGTGAAGATTGCAATATTTTTTAAACAATCTTGTCCTTTAAAAGATTCATTTGCATATTCTTTTTAATGTTAATACAGTTCTTTGAGGATTCCATTTCTTATATCCAACAACGTAGGCAATCATATTGGAGGAAAATGATGAATATGTACTGAGAAATACACTGATTAGATTCAGTTTTTTTATACTGGTACGGCTATACTATTTACTATTTTATAGTAACTACGTGATACCCTACGGTCAAAATAATTGGAACGAAGTTCCTTACGGCAGGCTTGGAGGGGATAGGGATTTCGCTGCGTGACCGAACTGAAAAAAATGTGATAGTAAAACCGTAAGAAAAATGCGTGGAAAAAATGCGTGGAAAAATGCGTGGAAAAAATGCGTGGAATAAAAGCGTTAAATGAGACGTGTGCAGGCGCGACAGTCGCATAACCAGTTTGATATCTAGCACACAAAGTTAAAGTCGAAATTCCGTTAATAAAACAGATGGTTGTGAAACTTATGACATTTGGAAATGTAGACGCGGTTTGAAATTTGAATTTGAATTTTTGATTATAGAACACGGCCGTCCACCGTTTAGTAGCCAGTCTAAGTCTAAATTAATAAGTTTTTATTTCTATTTTTCTATTCTATTTCTATGTAATTTTATGTTGTCAAACAAAAATAAAGAGACATATTTTGTTATTTTAGTTGATAATTTGAATTTTTTGCAATTTGTGTCGATTCCACATTAGCCGAAGGAACTTCGTTCCTACCTGGTGTCCCACGACACACACCAATTTTTTGTAATGTCGACATTGTGTCGCTTGACAGTAACTAGAATTATGCCGGCCTGAAGTTAGATATTTATAAAAATATCCATTATAAAAACATCTTAACTTCTAAATGACTGCACAGTTTTACTACAAACATTAGCTTAGAACAATATTATAATAGCTTTCAAACAAACAATGTCTATTCGAATCGGTTAATTCGTTTACGGTCGACGCGATCGCTATTTAACAATCTTAGTTGGATTCTCCTGATAGCACAAACGAACCAACCAGAGTACGGTATGGAGGTCACGTGTGCAAATAACTTACTTTGAATAATTTCCGGGATTTATACGGATAAACAAGCTAAGGTCATTTTACGAAGTCGTAAGATACTATGATGCCATCGACGGGTATACGCATGTATGTGTATGTACACGCACATACAGCCAGATAAATAGGTAGAGCCATGCTGTAGACAGTTTTGTCTACAGTATGAATGGGCTGGCACAGAAAACCGAAGTAAAGTGGCGGCTTGCTGCTGCGTTTCGTACGGTGAGTGAGATATCCGGAAGCCCAAATCCCTTTCCCAATCCCTAATTATCCCTTTTCTTTAAGGTCGGCAACGCGCTCATGACTGTTCTGGTGCTCTGGACGTATATAGGCGGTGAAGATCACTTACCATCAGGTGACCCACTTGCTCGGTTGCCGGCCTATGCTACAAAAAATGCATTTAATGCTCCACTTTTTTGTCGGGGCTAAAAACACCTGAAAAAATATTAAAAAACGATCGTATTGTTAACGTGAGGTTTTTTTCCATGAATCCATTTAATGTACAAATATTTTTGTATAATTAACTGAACTGTAACACCCAGATACATCGCCATTGTAAATAAAATCAGGCTCGAATAAATGTCCGTTTCAATAATATATAACAAAGCCAAATGACAATAGTTTCGCTAACAAATAGTCATGTTATGCTCGGAATAAAATGTTCAAAGGAGAATTAAAAATTACACGGCTATGCTCACGTGGAGTAAGTTTGTTCAAACAAGAATTATTTGCCTTACAAATTTTCAAATACATTTCTCGTAAGGATTGAATGTTGAGCAATATCTTATTATGACACTAGCTTTTCCTTGCGGCTTCGCCCGCGTGATTTGCTTTTTCCGGGATAAAAAGTAGCCTATGTTCATTAGGGGTAATGGTGAAAGAATTTATAAATCGGTCCAGTAGTTTCTAAGTTTATTCTCAGCCTTATTACTGACCAATGATATTTAAAACCTAAAAATCTGTCTAAGAACCCGGATCGCAGTGCAATTGCTATCGTTCGTTGGAGATCACTATTTTTCCTTGAGTCATCATCATTTGGATCTTGACAAAAACATGGTCTACCTTTGAAGTAATACCTTATCAAATACAAAAATCGGTCCATATTTTACGGAGATATACCATATAGGAACATAAAACCGCCTCTTTTTTTTGAAGTAGGTTAAAAAAATAAGGTCCGCCGAGACCTTAAATGGCTTCAACGAATCTAATTTCGGCCCTCATCAAAACACAACGTGTTGGCCACATGTCGGTTAATATTTTAGAGTGCGCAACAGGCCCTTCCGTACATAAATTATTCGCAGCGACCGTATCACTGTGAACGCTGTACATTGCTTGTTTAGTATTAATAAAAGTCTTTGTTTGTTAAACATAGCACGTTCACGCCAGTATTACCGAAATGGTTAGCGGTGTTTGAAGAAATTCAAATTTCGTCAATATATTTTTGGTTTTAAAATCTGATTACGAGCGAGTCTGTCACCATATTCGACAATTTGTTTATACAATTTAACATAATATTGTGTATTTCGTATCGCAAGTCTATAGTAAATTTGTACAAAAGCAATCCTTGGCTATTCCCATGCTTAGCATAATTGATTATTCGATTTATGGATCAATCTCTCATGCCGAAAGACCTCAACGATTGTTACATAAGGCTTTCTTCAAACAAAGCTAAGAACCATGCTCTATTGTCACAAACAGATAAATAAATAAATACACCCAACAGTTACACACATAGTCCTGACCCCACAGTAAGATACGAGTCTTGTGTCGTCGGTATCAGGATCTACGAGAGATTTTCGGTCTCACAACACCCAGACTCCGAAAAACATATTAGTGGATCACACAAACATTTGTATCGGTGCGAGGATCGAACCCGCTGTCTCCCGCTTTACAGCCTCAAAGGGTTCTAAATATATAACCCTGTTTTTTGTCGTTGTTAAAAAGAAGCAAATACTCTATAAAGGCAGTAATGGATAACGAACATAATTAAATCGTCGCTCAATCCTCACTACTTAGTGCATAGCATCGTTGTTACGTACCGCATTTAGTATTCTGTGGTTTCATTAAACTAAATTGCTTGTTCAACCTGTTCATAAGTTTATACAGACAAACTGGGAACAATAAAGAAACGTGGCCAAATTACATTGCTCAGTTTTAAATCTTGCATGCACTTTTATACATTTGTATATAAATTTGTTATTATTTTTGTAATTAATGCTGCTATAACGTTAATATTTCGTGAATAAAACTAATATAAAATTGAAATAAAATTAATTTAAGTTGATTTTATCGCGATATCACGAAGTTTGAAAAGCTTTCGAAATGTTGGGACCTAAATAAAAAATAAATTGCGATAAAATCCGTATAAATTAGTTTTATTTCAATACCAGTATATTTAATTAATTTATGGTTTTCTTTTTCTATGGGTATAGTCAGAATTGAAAACATTTCAAAAACCAAACATGCCTAAAACAAAAATACCGTTTCTTTATTTTGCTATCCTAAGTTCGACTATATTTTTTATTTTTTTTATTATTAGTTAGTTTCGGAGTAAAAAAATAAAAACCAAAAAACGTGTGATGACGTCACATATACGGTTGAATGACGTTTGTCCTTTATCCATAAGTGAAAAATAAAACTACATTAATATTACTTGATAATGTCACAAATCTCATTTTTAAACACACCCAAAAAATCCAATAGCGTTAACTAACAGTTTTGTTTAAAGGTAAATTAAAGGTATAAACACCGTCATGCCGTATATATGACGTCATTTGGCGTTTACATCTGTTTCGAATGAAATACAATTCAAAAGAGAATTCATGTATGAAAACAGTCGATTTCGGAAAAAAGAAAAGAAATGGGTCTCTTTAATTTGGATCTAATTTAATTTAATCTACAAATAGAGGCATGTTGAAAAAATGAAATGTTGTCAATTCTAACGTAATTTCAGTAATAGATTTTATAGATCAAGCCACCGGGACATTATATAATAGCCCTGCCATGCAATTCTTTATAATCAAAAGTTTGTAGGGGTGTTGCTAATATTTTTTTTTTATTTCATTGAATGACGAGACGAGCAAGGCGTTCGCCTGATAGTAAGCGTCACGCCTGCCCATAAACAACACCACACAGAACTTTGAATTACAAAAAAATCTCCCTTATTATAAACCATAAAAAATACATTACTTGAATATTCGCGAAAGGCAAGTCAAAACGCTCCATCGCTGCAATAATTTAACGGAAGCAAATTACAGAAGGTCAATGAGGCTATTTTATCACGAAACCCGCGCCCGCCCAAAATTATTGCCCATGAATACAGAGTTTTATGTGTTTTTATCAAGAAACAAGTAAGAGCTCGGTGTTAAGAGTACGGGAGTTTACTGGGAAAACTTTTGTTAGGATTTTGTTTATAAAAAGTTCAATAATAATGATGTTCGTTAACATTGTTTTAATGTATAAAAACGAAGAAAACGAATAAACGGATTTTATCGCATTTTTTTATTTAGATTTATTTATTTATTTAAACTTTATTGCACACAAGAAGTACAGGACAGAACACTTAAATATAACAAATATGAGAAGTACAATTGGCGGCCTTATCGCTCAGGGCAATGTCTTACAGGCAACCATGGGATGGAGATGAAAGAAGGAAAAAGAAAGGGCAGTTTAAAGTGTACAATAAGCTAATATCAGAAGTATACACAAATATAATTGATATACTAATTAAATATTTATAATAAATATATACATACATAACATATATAAACTAACTATAAAATACATATGTATAAAATATATATACGTATATATATACATATAAATATATATAATTTATTGCCAGTGTAGTTATGTCACAAACTAAGTAGCACCGAGATAGTGCTCCTTCACCATTTTTTTAAAAACAGGAAGCGATTTGGCACGCCTAATGCCTACCGGTAGAGCATTCCACAGTCGAGTAGCCTGAACAGTAAATGATTTATCTGTATATATAGTGGAATGTGTTGGCGTCATCAATTTTAAATTATCAGATGATCTCAGAGACCTTGAATGTGTGTCATGAAGGAATTTAAAGCGAGACTTTAGGTAGAAGGGAGTGACAGGACAGAATAGAATATTATAAAGAAGACATAGAATGTGGGCATTCCGGCGAAGCCGTATGTGCAACCACTTGAGCTTGGCGCGAAAATCAGAAACGTGATCATATTTGCGGAGTCCAAATATGAATCTGATACAGAAATTTTGGAGGCGCTCAAGTTTATCTAATTGTTGTTCAGTAAGATCTAGATAGCTGACATCTGCATAATCAAGGATGGGAAGAAGAAGGGATTGCGCAAGCGAAACTTTTGTAGAAGTGGGTAGAAAATTGCGTAGCCTTCGCAAGGATCCTGCTGAAGCAAACAGTTTTCGACTTAACTCTTGTACCTGAGGCACCCAGGAGAGAGATTTATCTAAGTATATCCCAAGATTTTTCACTTTCTCACTGTATGGGATACTGATACCATTGCATATAATTGGTGGTAATTGTGACTTTACCAATTTGGATACCATCCTTGGGCTGCCGATAATGATGATCTGCGTTTTAGAAGGATTCACTTCAAGTCCAAAGGCCTTACTCCACTCGCAGATATGATTTAAGTCGGCGTTGACTGTAGTGACAGCTTCCGTCATCCTATCGAGTGATGCTTGGCAGTATATTTGGAGATCATCGGCATAAAGGTGGTAGGCAGAACGAAGTTTAGACGAAATGGAATTGATAAAAATTGTGAAGAGAAGAGGAGATAAAACGCCGCCCTGTGGGACTCCGACAGAGGTTGTGCAATATGAGGAAGACCTATCCTCAATGCAAATGCGCTGCCGGCGTCCAAACAGGTAACTACGAAACCACTCAATTGCCAATGGAGATATGTTAAGAGAACACAAAATGCTAAGCAAAACGTCAAAATCAACGGTGTTAAAGGCGTTACTAAAATCAAGAAGTGACAAGATAGTCAGCTTACCGTCCTCCATACCAGATCTGATGTCGTCCGTAATATGAACCAGCGTGGTGGTGGTGCTGTGGCCTGGTCGGAAGCCGGATTGAAGTGGATTTAGGAGTTGATTGATGGAGAGGAAGTTACTGAGTTGGGAGTGGACTAGCCGTTCGAGCACCTTGGAAAGGAATGGTAGGATGGATATCGGACGGAAATCGGTAAAGGTAGAAGGATTACTCTTCTTAGGTATGGGAATTATTCGGGCTTCTTTCCAAGCTTGCGGAAAGATCCCACTGGAAATAGAGTAGTTGAGGATGTGAGAAATGATGGGAAGGATTTCGTCAAGGATGGGAAAGATCATATTACGGCTGACACAGTCACTTCCAACCGCATTAGATGAAATTGACATAATGCTCCTCCTAACATCACAAAGAGCAAATTGTTTGAAGAGCAATGGGGAACAGTCGGGAGTCTGGCAAGATGAAAGAAATTTTATTGTATTATCTTTAGTAGTCCTGTCATAATTGGACGAAGAAGAGAATTTTTGGTTTAGAGAATTTAAATCTAAATGTTTTGGAAAAGGGCTTTGTTCAGATTTTCCAACTCCCAGTGACTTCAGAAATTTCCAGACTCTAGCTGGATCGCCATTTTCGATTGAACTATGGATATGTCGGCGTTGTGCATACCTACACACCTTTCTGCAATGATTCCGAATAGCCACGTATTTATCCCAGTTAGTGTCGTTGGGGCGATATTTGTACCTTGACTTGGCAGCTGCTTTTTTTGCGAGAATTTCCTTAATTTCACCAGTGAGCCAAGGTGATGGAAGATGTTTGATCCTAATCGCACGGACTGGAGCATGAACATCATACAGCTCGATCAGTTTACGGTAGAAAATATCAACCTTGTCATCAATACCCTCAGAGGCAATGAGCATACTCCAGTCAATTTTTTCAGCATCTTCGCGAAGACTATCAACGTTCACCCCACGAAAGTTGCGCTGCAGGAGAGTTTTAGGTTTTGATTTAGGTGGACGAATACGGTATGACAAGAAGAGTAAATCATGGTAAGGGAAGGCGTCAGCGGAACATTGCCCGTGTTTTGCAACATGATTTAATGAGGAAACGAAGATAAGATCAAGAAGAGATGGAGTACAATTTGGAAGGTGGTGAGTGGCAGAAAGTGGAAGGATAGAGAGGTTACAGGATTGAACAGTGTTCTGAAGGGAGGAAGAACGAGAGTCGTTCTTTAAGAGACAGGTATTAAAGTCACCCATGATTATACAATGACTGTACGAAGGGACAAAGTTTTCAAGAAGTATTTCCAGAGAAGAAAAGAAGTTAATACGAAGAGAAGGACAGTAGTAGACACCAAGTAATATCTTTGAATTTGAAAGCTCTACTTCCAAAAGAATATGTTCACCAGCACTAGGCGGAGGCGGCTGCGGTGACACACTTAAAATTGTGTATGGTATATGCGAACGGAGATAAATAGCAACACCGCCTCCACCGCCCGCTATACGGTCATTTCGAATGAGAACAAAACCAGGAAGAGCAACAGAGGATGAAGAGAGACATGGTTTCAACCACGATTCAGATATTAGTAAGGCATGTATATGGGTACAGTCAAATGAAGCCAGCATATCAGGGAAATGGGCCGGAATGCTCTGGGCATTGATATGAGCAACATTAAGGTTCTGTGGAACATCTGAGAACTGAGACGAAAGAGTGCCAGAGAGAGATGGAACACTCACAAAGCTATCCTCACTGCTCAGCGAGAAAAAATCCTCACTGTCAGCGCTGTAATCAGACAATGACATTGGCAAATAATTAATGTTATATGTATATATGCAAAATAAATATATATATATATATATATATATATATATATATATATATATATATATATATATATATAATATATATATATAACTATAATCCTATAACTATTATAAAATATATATAAGGCAATATTAAATAATAAAATACGACAATACCATCCATCCGCCGGTTGTTACAACTGAAAGAATACACAAGAGGTTCTATACATACATAACTCAAAAAATGATGAAATAAAATGTATTTTTTTAGTCCAGGCAACATTGCGATTAAATTTTGAATAATAAATGATAACACAAATTGACAGCGGGCAGCACAGCAATGATGGATTAAAAGATTTTTTTATTGTTATTACATAAGTCTGAAGGACATTGCATCAAGGTAACAAAACAAGGAACGGAACGTATACGTCACTGTCAGTTGTCAATTTATCACACAGAGCTTCTTTTATTTATGTTGTGATTACATTTACCTAATTTTGAGAACAGTGTAAAAAGTACATTAAATTTAAGAAAAAAGTTAAATAAAAACTGCATTGTGCATGCTACCTGGACCATTAGCTCCCCGAATGGCTTTACTTTTTGGAAGCAGCGGCTCGTCTCTTTGACGTCGTCTTGGCTGAGGGAGCTGGCTTTGCAACATCCACAGGAATCAGGCCAAGCTGATTTAGCGATGTCACTCTATGCCGTTCACCAGCACTCAGTACGAACACGTTGCCATGACTGGTCCAACATTTAGTAACGCCGAATTTTTCGCGACAAGCCATAAAAATATCGTGTCTTGATTTCGTCAAAAACTCGGACAGCGTCAAATTCGACCCCTTCAGCTTAGTTTTATTGGACCAAAGCTTGTCACGGATGGCAATATCCTGCATTTTAACCAGAATTGGTCTAGGCTTCTTAGAAGAGTTTGGTTGTCCCATTCTGTGGCAACGCTGTATATCATGGATGCTGAAATCATTGAACTGGAAATATATATTAATATTTGAGCCCGACTTTTCGAAAGCTTTTCAGCCTTCGTGGTCACCCCGTGACACGATAACGTAATAAAATCCGTTTAAATTAATATTATTTCAATTCGCAATAATCGCGTATATATATTTTTTAAACAACGACTAGACTTGAATCCAATAAACTATTTTTTTTTGCCTCGATGGAGGACTCGAACTCGCGGCCTCTCGCTTCACAGTCGGCTCGACCGCTGCGCCATGGATGCTGTATAATTTCTACCCGTCCTATTGGATCACTTAACAGGACCCCTACTAAGCCTACGCCGTATATATGTCCCACCGCCCCCTATCTTTAAAGAGCTTTATCTTTTAACCTTAATAGGTAGCAGGCTGAAATTATTGCAGACTGTTTTTATTTTTTATTGGCATACTAACAGCATACATATTATTTTTTTTAAGTACATCACAAAAATTTTAGCAGGCCTAATAAATAATTCCAAATTACAGGGACACTCATCATTCACCAGTAGCATTGTATTCGGTTATTCTATCTTTCAAATTGGATCAAACTGTACACAGTTTGTAAAATTTTATTAAAATCGATTCAGAAGTTTAGGAGTTCATCGCGGACAAACAACGTGACACGAAATTTTTACACATAAAGATAATACGTGTTACAAATGCGTTAAATTAAATTAAATAATAATAAGCTCGGTGAAATGTGGCTATACTGGTTACACCCCTGCCTATCCAGTCAAAGAGTTCAGGAGTGAGTATATACTGAATTACCACTCATGCGTGTGCACTGTATATAAAAACAAATATAATTGTGTGCTACACAATAATTGTGTAGCAAGCGTAGTACGTAGCAGCAGTGTAGCCTCGCGTAGTATCGTAGCCGCCTACGAGAATAGGATATGTACGAAAGACCAACAATACTGTATGCGAATACGAAATAACATTTCAACTCATATCAACTAAAAATTGAGATATTAATTATAAATTTCTAAATTAATTAACTTAAATCAATAATTTAAAGTTCTATTCTGCATAATCGTACATAGGGAATATATTTATGATTTTTGAAATATACTGAATTTATCGTACAAAATTTTATGAATTTAGCAAAATATAATCAAAGTTTGTGAAAGTAATCAACCTCGCCTTTACGGCTGAACAGATTTTGATGAAATTTGACACAAAGGTTGATCATATAAGGACAAAGACTTTTTATCGCAGTAGGATGTACGGATGATCGGCATATAATACATTAACACAGACGGAGCAGCGAGCAGAAGCTTGTATCACATAATTACGTGTGTGATTGTTTAATATTATACTAAATGGTCTCGCGGCAGTACAACATTTGCATTAGCATGACAAATGAGGCTGTTCTGGTGAAGTAGGTCAGACGGGGTCACTGACGGATGTGCAGTGACTAGATGGGACTTAGAGCGCACTTACAATCACCTTGAATGTACCGACGCTCCTGCCGCATCCATGTCGCGGACGTATGTGGAGGAAATATTTGATACGATAATACACACTCACGCTGGTAAACCCTGAGCGGGTAAGCAGAGGTGTAACCTAAAGTACACCCACATTTGGTCGAGTTTATTGCCGTTCCACGATGTGACGCTGAACTTATTGCCATACCGGGCACAATTCCATACTATAGGCTGACACTGAGCGTTTGGTGAGAGAAAATCCCTATATCACGTGTAACCGACCGATCGAACCTGAGACCTCAAGACAGCAGTTGTACCGCTTACGCATTACAACTGAGCCAATGAGGCTGTCATCCCGGTGTCGAAAAAGAACCTCCAAATTTAAGTTCTTGTCGACATACTTTATTTATTATTTCACAACGCGATAGGTTACTCGTATGCGAGAGGCCGTCTGAGTTGGTACCACCGCTTTGTCTATTTCTGCCGCCAATAAAGAGTGTGTAAGCACTGTTGTGTTTCGGTTTGAAGGTCATTGAAGCCAGTAAAAATTACTAAGCATTATGACACTTAACAGCTTATGTCTCGGGGTGACGATCGCAGTTCAGTGCCATGCAGTGCTTTGTAATTCAAAGTTCTGTGTGGTGTTGCTTCTGTTAATGGGCAGACGTGGTGCTTACCATTAATTAAATAAAAAAAACTAAGGTCCTTTTTATAGCACAGGCCGGAAATCACGTAAGCAGGTCACCACATGATAACTAACCTTCAGTGCCCCTTGCTCGTCCCGCCATATTAAAAAAAAGTCCCAGTTTCATTGCCACATCCATACTAACTATACGAATGTAATGCAGGTGCGCTACGAGCGGGTTTACGAGGTCCGTTCAGCCTCCGCAACCGCCTGACTGAGCACACCTGAACCACCGCCAAATTATTTACTCTAACCTGTTACATTTGATACATGTAACTTGAAAATTCTGACAACGAAATATAACTAGAAGATGTCCTCTTAGAGTAATTTTAACAGAATCAATTTAGTATTTTCAGTGACCACGTGTTTAACAAACATTTTTTACTTAAATCCCACCTAAAACAAAAATATAAAAGGGATGCCAAGTTCGGTACCAACGAAGTTTGGAGTGTCGCTTCGTTGCTAAAAAAAGGATTGATATCTAAACGGGTACCAAGTATAACAATATACCATATATTTAAAAGAAAATTTGTTACATTCTTTGGTATTGTAAATTCAATACCAAAGGACGTAATAATTGTTCTTAACTTTTCTTTCTTTGACTTGGCAATTTTTAAAGGTCAATAAATAGATATACTGATGTGATCCTACTAATATTATAAACGCGAAAGTTTGTAAGTATGGATGGATGGATGGATGTTTGTTACTCTTTCACGTAAAAACTACTGAATGGATTTTAATGAAACTTTACAATAACATAGCTTATACATCAGAATAAGACATAGGCTACTTTCTATCCCGGAAAAAGCAGATCACGCGGGCGGAGCCGCGAGCAAAAGCTAGTATTTAATATTTATTTAAATTGCAACATCGTTGGTTGTTCTCTTTATGCCAAAAAATTAATATAAAACCTTGAGTTTTAGGTGCTCAGGTAACCCCCATTAGACATGCAAAATATATTTTAGTTATAGTTATGTAATAGTTCTAATATTTTAGTTCGTTTTATATTTGTTATGAGTTTGTGAATTTGGATGATTTTAAATTTTTTATCATGCTTTAGTGATTAATGGATTTGAATGTTTAGCACATAAATAGACCATGACTCGGGTTTGAATAATACTATTTTCGTGATACTTTCCCTTGGGATTTTAATTTTATTTTTTAAATAACAGTAATACTTCCACTGTATGGAGCCACGGGTAAAAGCTAGTATCTTAATCAGTCCAGTAACATTGTCACTGTTGTTTTTCAATTCTCTTGATATTCAGTGTTAGAAATAATTTTAAAGTATACATTTAGAATTCTTAACCGTTGTTTCATAAAGTTAAATCTGTTGCAATATCTACTTCAGGCTCCTCCTTTCAGATGGCCAACGTGAATGAAATGACGGTACTTTTTTCAACTCTCATTTCGCTCTCTTTTTATTGCCTTCTACTTTTGTTGGAGAATTTATTGTAGTCACTTGTACTGGCTTCTTTAGAAGTTTTCTTTTCATCTGTCTGCATTATTAGCATCCTCTTATGCGAGAAGACCCAGACGCTTTCGTAGCACTGCTTTGTCTATTGTTGCAAGTACCAGTGTGTAAGAACTGTTGTGTTCTGGTTTGAAGGACACTGAAGCCAGTAAACATACTTTTTTTTTAAATTGATTAAATGATGAGACGAGCAAGGCATTCGCCTGATGGTAAGCGCCACGCCTGCCTATAAATAGAAGCAATACCACACAGTACTTTGAATTACTGGGCATTATGTGACATATTGTGTCTCGGGGTGACGAGCGTAGTCCAGTGCCAGAGACTTTATGGGCTGGCGAGGCGGTTACCATCAGGCCAGCAATCTGCTCATCTCGTCATCCAAGCTAATAAAAAAGAAGCGATTTTTAGAAATTCAACTCTTAAGTGGCGAAAGGAAGGTGTAAAGTTTGTATGGAAAATAATATGTTTTTAAGCAAATATGAGCTGAGTGAGTGAGATATCCGGAGGCCCAAATCCCCCTCCCCTTCCCAATACCTAATTATACCTTTCCTTTAAGGTCGGCAATACACCCATGATTCTTCTAGTATTGTGGGCGTACATGGGTAAAGATCATTTACCATCAGGTGACCCACTTGCTCGTTTGCCGGCACACACGCATGAACGTATTTCTTTTTTTTTCCCTCACGTCGTTAGACTAAAAATACATGTCTCATTGTCAGAGGACGCGATAAAATATCGTGAATAGCCACAGTTTATGTGTGGACAGCTCAAATGACACTCTATTGTATACATATTTCATAACAAAACCATATCACTTGTTGATTTGTCGAGCCTTTTATGTAGAAAAAGTCTTAACTTAAGCCTCATTTAGATGAAAAGTGTTTCTTCTACTGTAGTATATAAATACAGAAAACTGTCCCTTACTGGGCTGCGTCATACAAATCTTTTTGAAACTGTATGACGAGACCTCGTTATCGATAGTTTCTTTTATTTCTTCTTTCTCTTTATTTTTCTCGTCTGTGTCTTGGTACAAACTGTCGTCATATAAATGAGGCTTTATAATTATATTGTTTGTATATTATAATATGTATTGTAATAAAATATGTAATATTTGACAGCCTCCGTGACGCACGGGCGAGTAGTCGGTCTCCCCGCACCGAGACAAATGTTTGTGTGATCCACAAATATGTGTTTCGGGTTCTGGGTGTTGTGAGACCGAAAGTCTCTCGTAGTTCCTGATACCTACGACATAAGACTTGTATCTTACTGTGGGGTCAGGACTATGCGTGTGACTGTTGGGTGTATTTATTAATTTATGTTTTCCAGATAAAGTTGTGTAATATTAAAATAAATTCAAATATTTAAGCTAGCTCATATTTTCTTTGTGGACTGTACGTGAAGTGTATTAAACTTGAGAAGCGCAACATTTTCTTGAAATAATTTGGTATTCTGTTTTAATATTTGAAAGTTTCATATATTTTTAAGGTCACAGTAGAATTTTTTATGTGGATTTTGCAGATATATTTTCTTATGTTCAATTGTGCTTTTTATTTGTTTATTTAAACTTTCTATACATAACGTAGCCGAACTGATAAAGGTCGCAGGATGTCGCTGGATGCAGGCCGCTTCCAACAGGTCGGTCTGGAAATCTTTGGGGGAGGCCTATGTTCAGCAGTGGACGTCTTGTGGCTGATGATGATGATACAAAACCTCACGAGACAAAACCTTGTATTCAATGCTTAATCATCAATCAGCAAGAACAAAATGAATAGAAACAAGAACAAACATAAATAAACAATGGTAATCACGACATTAATCCATTAAAACAAGTTGGTTCAAACAAATGGTAAAATAATTATATAATTCACGAAAGCACAACGTTAGTAGGACGTCTAAAGTTAACTCGAAGTTTTGCTTATAGAGGTAACATAGCTAACTGTAGGTTTTCACTGTCAAAATATTCATAAAAACTATATCTTTGAATTATTTAACAAGCAATTAATTTAACTTTTATCTTTATAGTATTTTTCAGTCTGCTTTATTTTTATTGAATGCCGAAGTTGAAATTAACCATCCCGGTTTTGAATAATTTCTTCAAATGTGAACTAACGAAAACAATAGATTTTTTTGAGTGGTAGAGCCACGCTGTAGACAGTTTTGTCTACAGCATAAATGGGGCGGATCGAACCGGTCGTTACCACTGTCTCACCGAAAACGGGCGTAAAGAAGCGTCTTGATACATTTCATACGGTGAGTGAGATATCCGGAGGCCCAAACGCTCCTCCCTTTCCCAAACACCAATTATTCCTATCCTTTAAAGTCGGCAACACGCCCATGATTCTTATGATATTGTGGGCGTATATGGGTGGTGGAGCTCACTTATCATCTTGGTCGGTCTATGCTATAAAAAAAAGATTAAATTATCGACTCAAACAGCCACGTCGTCGTCAAACGTTTCGTTGAGAAAATGAGGAAATACTGCTCCATTATAAGATGTAAAGAACAAAGATAGACAGCTTAACATACTTAATGTTACTGGAGTACAGCGCGTGCGTAATGGGAATCTTTTGTTTATTGAGTCTGCATTGCAGATGTTTTCTAATCTTTACATAGTATAAATTCAACTTCATTAAAAAGTTTTGAACAGATCTCTCAGATAGAATCTCACCCACTGACGAAAAAGAGAGGTATTATAAGATTGTAAAATGAAACGACTTGTGCTTGCAACTAGTTACTAAAGGAAGAAGAAAGTTTATGTTCAAATACATATGCATAGACAATTATGGGGCCAGGTTCAATATAGACGTCGCCAGTTGACTCATAAAAGAAGATTGTTCTGATATTTCATGAATACGTATTTCTATTTGTAATCTTATATATTTCTGCCGCCAAGCAACAGTTGTGTTTCTGTTTGAAGGATATCGAAGCCAGTGAAATTAGCGGCGGTGATCACTTTCCATCAGGTGAGCCTCCAGCCCGTTTGCCCCCTTTTTTCCATTAAAAAAAAACTTAACATCAAGTCCAGCGCAGGATGCCAGGATAAAAAAAACTATTGCGCTTTCATTGAGCTTATATGGAAATGAGTATGGTATGATAGGTAGCAAGGTAGGTTTTCTAGCTGCACCTCAGCTTATCCTGCACAGATTTACAGGCTTGAAATCATGTAAGGATCAGGCACCATTTCTAAAATTCAACTAAAAACATAAACCGCAAACGCAGAACAAAGTTGTTTTCACTTCAATGCAGATATAAAATTCAATTAGGAACTCAGAAAATTGCTTTCTAGATAGCAAGCAGTTGATATGACCAGTTCCCGCAATCTTCTAAAATATTTATAATAATACCGTAATATTGTTATTTGCTCAATAAAATCTTGGTTATATTTGCTTTGTATTTTAAAACATCGTAAGAAAAGGTGGTAGGTCCCTCGTATGCGAGAGGCCGTCTGGGTTGGTACCACCGCCTTGTCGATTTCTCTCGCCAAGCATCACTGTGTAAACACTGTTGTTTTTCGGTTTGAAAGACATTGAAGCCAGTGAAATTACTGGGCGTTATGAGACTTAACATCTTATGTCTCAGGGTAACGAGCTCAGTTCAGTGCCATTTAGTGCTTTGTAATTAAAGTTCTGTGTGGTGTTGCTTCTGTTTACAGGCAGGCGTGGCGCTTAGGCGAGCGCCTTTCTCGTCTCGTCATTCAATTAAGTAATAAAAAAAGAAAACCTGCCACAAACATAGAAGTCTGAAATTGTGCCCGGTATAGCTATAGGGTCGGCCTCTATCACATCATGGGGCGAAAATAATCTCGGTGAAATATGGGTATACTGGTTCTAGGCAACTCTGTCTCTCTCGGTCACTATGGCAGGTTTTAACACCATGTGACTGACTACCGTAAGTCGCTATCCGGGCGGATATGAATATCCTGCCACCAGCAAAGAAAGGTCATATTTGCCACAAAAAGGTGAAATATAACACCTCTCTTTTTTGTCAGAGGTTAATAATTAACGTAACTGCTATTCTGACGCAATTAAATCAACGCCCAACTTTTTCATTGTCTTCTCTTGTTGCTACGATCGATCTATAACTTTTGGGATTATCAAAGTTTTAAGTAATCCCCAGTTACAGATCTTTATCGGTTGTGGAGGGTTGAATGGCGTCATAATAAAGTTGTGATAAGATTTATGGGAGCTGATTTGTTTAACACCTCTGACGCAGTAGGAGAGCAGCTGGCCATGAAACGAAAGGCAGCGGGTTCGATTCCTGCGCTGAGATAAATGTTGTGTGATCCGCATATACACACATAGTTAAGTAACCGATAGTCGCTCCCTCTGGCGAGTCATCCGGGTTCAGCCAGTGTAGGTCCAGTAAATCCAACTGACTGAAGGATAGTTCTAGGTGCATGCTCTTGGGGCTGGTTTCGAACCTGCGAACAAAGTGATTTAATAACTACAACTTTAATAGACGGCCTCAGTGGCGCAGTGGGTGATTAGGCGGTTGCGAAACGAAAGGCCGTGGGTTCGATTCCCACACCGAGACAAGTATTTATGTGATCCACAGATATTTGTTTCGGATCTGGGTGTTGTGAGACCGTAAGTCCCTCGTAGTTCCTGATACAGGTGTAACTTAGTGTGGTCAGAACTTCGTGATCGTTGGGTGTAAAAAACAATAATTGTACTGTACATAGCCATTAAATTCTAGACGTTTCTGCTAACCATACAGCAAAAAGAGAACAACATTTCCACAGTCGACAAAAACAGCGTCGGATCTCTGTAAAACGTTGTGAAATTTGCGTTAAGCCCGTAGCATCCGCTTAGCTGTCAGCTTAAATCAACTAACTGTTGCGCTTTGTCAGACTGTAGCAGGGAGACACTCCGGTTTATGTGACCTCTTTAAGTGTTTTTGTGATTTGAAAGGAACTGTTGAGATAATTGGGTATTTTTTTGCAATTTGTGAAATGTAACTTTATAATAAACGAGAAATAAATGCGCAGTAGTTCGTTGTCTGCGTTGTAAGGACAAACTTCTTATCATTGATAAAGATATGGAGAGAATGTGTATTGTTCGAGAGTGGAATGTAGGAGGTTTATTTAAAAGAAAAAAAAGAAAAGACGCGTCAAACTGAAACTTTTTCTGACGTCAAACTGACTCTTTTTTGTAGATAGGTAAAAAATTATCAATACAGAATTTCATTCACATTTTACTTCGCAACGGTGTATAAGCAATGTTGTGTTTCGGTATGAAGGAAATTGAGACCAGTAAAATTACTGGACATTATAAGACTTTTTATGAGTGGTAGAGCCACGCTGTAGACAGTTTTGTCTACATCATGATTGGGTCGGCTCAACCGGGTCATTACCACTGTCTCACAGAAAACCGACGTAAAGTAGCGGTTTGCTGCTGCGTTTCGTACGGTGAGTGAGATATCCGGAGGCCCAAATACCCCTCCCCTTCCCAATCCCTAATTATCCCTTTCCTTTAAGGTCGGCAACGCGCCCATAATTCTTCTGATATTGTGGGCATATATTGGCGGTGGAGATCACTTACCATCAGGTGACCCACTTGCTCGTTTGCCGATCACTGCCATAAAAAAGAAACTTGTGTTTGGAGGTCATGAGCGCAGTCTTATTCCATGGAGTGATTGCCATGGGCAGGATGAGTGTTTATCGTCAGACGAGTGACCGGCTCGTGTCGTCAATCAGGATAATAAAATAAAAGTATACAATACACAATAATTCAATATTTGTTTTATTATAAGGGCTTTATTAAACTATTATTAATGATATATACTGTATTAGATAATCTTATCCTCATTAAAAATGATCCAGTAAAAAACAATTCAATAAATAAAAAAAATGGCTTAAAAATGAGGCCAGGCCTAAAATTCTGATGTATACACAGTTCTAATTGCCCACTTATTTTATGTCTATTTCTCCTATTATATCAATTATATCTAAGAACAAAGTTTAACGTTTTCCACAAATAACCTTCAAATTCATCATACCTCTATATTATCAAGCATAAACATAAGCAGATTATGAATCTCTTTGATGGTTTAGAATCTGAACATCAAAAGACCGTGGAAGGTCGCGTTTTCCGAATTGTTTCGTAAACTACTGTGTAGCGCATTAGAGAGTAGTAGTTATAAAATTTTGATTGTTGTTTACAAGTCTTGTTATGCGTGCGTGTTTCCTTCCTTCCTTCCATCTGTCCTTATCGCACTCGCAGTGGGGTCGGTGTAACATGCTTTTTAACACATATTACAGACAGATTTGTAGTTTTTAAGAACCCAGACCCAAAACAAATATATGTGTCAGTGTCGAAATCGAACTCACGACCTCTGGCTTCACAACCGGCTACTCACCCACTGTGCCACGGAGGCTGTATGTGAGTGTGTATAAGTAGTTTGTATTAAGATAACAGCGCACGTCAACTGTCGTTCTATGCATTATGAAAGGTAAACACACTTATGTTTCACGTATAAAAGGTGTGTGGCGTCGTATTACACGTGTGGCTACGCCTTATCCGTGGGTCGTCCCGGGTTACAGTACTGTCAAATGATAATGGGTTTTTCTATCACGAAATACTCAGTATCGGCCCGGAATCTGGAATTATGCCCGGTATGGCAATAGACTCGCCCCCTATCACATACTGAGACGGAAATACGCTCGGCGAAATGTGTGTGTACTAGTTACACCTATGCCTACTCCTGCGGGGATTACAAGCGTTAGTGCGTATATATATTTTATATTATACTCGCTTTTCCTCACGGCTCCGCCTGCGTGATCTGCTTTTTCCGGGATAAAAATTAGACTATGTTCATCATGGATAATGTAGGATTCTAATGATTCTATTCGTTACATACAAACATACAAATCTTTCCTCTTCATTATATTAGTTTAGATATTCGAAAACTTCATAAGAAATAGGTATGCCATGTACGATGAAATACCTACTTCTTATTTAGTTTTTAAATATGAATATTGACTGAGCTTGTTATATTTCTTTCAGTAATTTATTGAATGATATTCAATAATTACAGAATCGGGACAGGTACAATGCGTAAACACTCTTATGTGGATATTACCCAATAACAATAAACATGGTTTGGGCGAGGTCGCCACCGCAGTACGACACGATCATATTTGAGGTCGCCCGCCCGCACCAAATGTACACCAAATTGTAAAGTTGTAAATTAAAGTGTTGTTGAGGTATCATTTACGGCACACGCCAGCCCCGAGGGATTACGGGTAGGGGGTAGGTAGACACGAAAAGCGAAACAGAATTATTTTTATGTCAAGATTTAATGGTATTATTATCGGTCATGTATGATAGTAGCCTTTGCTCACGGCTCCGCCCGCGTGAATGTCTGTTTCCGGGATAAAAAATGGGTAGGTATGTCCTAATACAGGTTTTTTATTATATTTAACATCTAATGTCTCGAAGTGACGAGCGCAATTCAGAGCCATGCAGTGCTTTGTAATTCAAAGTCGTGTGTGGTGTTGCTTCTGTTTATGGGCAGGCGTGGCGCTTACTATCAGTCGAGTGCCTTGATCGTCTCGTCATTCAAAAAAAAAATAGTAGTACTGCCTCCTACGACCCGGCCCCATCAATACTACGGACAAAAATGTATATGTTCTACCGCTTACATGATTACACCTTTTTTTTATATGGCATAGGCCGGAAAACGAGCAAGTGGGTCACCTGTTGGTAAGTGATCTCCACCGCATGTACGCCTACCACCAGAATCATGGGCGCGTTGCCGACCTTAAAGGAAAGGGTTAATTAGGGATTGGGAAAGGGAGGGGATTTGGGCTTCCGGATATCTCACTCACCGTACGAAACGCAGCAGCAAGCCGCCACTTTACGTCGGTTTTCTGTGAGACAGTGGTAACGACCCGGTCGAGCCAGCCCATTCATGCTGTAGACAAAACTGTCTATACACATATAGGTATTCAACATAATTCCTGAATTAGTTTGTCCGTAACAATATTTCATAACGCTAACAAATGAATTATATAGTGTAATTATAATTTATGTAGTACAGCGTGGCCGAGGATTAGAACACGAGCTGCCTTTCGGCCGGACAAGTCGCGAGCCGGGGATTTCAGGTCGTTTCCGGGAATATCTGTCTGTACTGTGTTGTTTTTTAATTTAAAATAGGATCGGAGGTGGTATGTTATTTTTGCACGTTGGAAACGTTCGTGAATAGATTTTTTTTCAATTAGATTTTATAATTTAATTTCTGTTTACTGTGATTTGCAAAATGATTACTTTATTTCTTATGTTTACGCGAATTTTACATGTTGAAATAAAACTAACTTACACGGATTTTATCGCCGTTTCTCCTTCAGTAAAAGTCTTTGAAACGTCGGGACCAAAATAAAAATAAAAAACCGCAATAAATTCCATTTAAATTATTTTTATTTTGATTATTACTTTATGTTCAAAAATAACAGCATACGGTCACGTTTTGCTTGAAAGGATAGGCAGGATTCCTGTAGGACCTATCGCCATATTAGGCCTAATATAAATTAGGTAAATATTTGATAGTATTGAAAATATTCAACAAGGTTTTTCACCCCGCTGAAATTCCCAATTCCTTTACTTCAAGAAACCAAAAAGCAATGAACTTAAAAATCTCTTCATGTCATTGTAAAAGTAAAACAAAATAAAAAAGAACTAAGTTTTAATCAATTAGTAAAGAATCATTAACTTTAATAAAAAGGATCGGAAAGTGGGGTCCTTTGATCATTCCATTCAAGAGTTTGTGAAGGTTCCATTTTCACAACGCCCCCGTACAACTTTGTTAATAAACTTTACTATTTAATATCCTGTCCAATTACTAGCATTTGGACAAAACTATTCTACAAATGAAAAGGTTTCTAGGAATAGATTCGTGAAAAGAAGTATATACGAGTGATATATTGTACAGTTAATTATTTATTGTAATATACACGGGCAAAAGCAGCGATAGCTCAGCGGGGATTGGTACGGACTGTCGAGACGAAAGTCGCAGGTTCGAAACCAGCCCCAAGAGCATATTACACCTCTGCCTTTTCTAAGTCACGTGTATATTAATTGTTAATTATCGCTTGCTTTAACGGTGAAGGAAACATCGTGAGGAAACCTGCAAACCTGAGAACTCGATAAGATTTTTCGAAGGTATGTGAAGTCTACCAACCCGCATTAGGCCAGCGTGGTGGACTAAAGCCCACCCCCCTAACCCCTCTCATTCAGTAGAGGAGGCCCGTGCCCAGCAGTGGGACAAGTGTAATACAAGGCTAGTAAAAAAAAGGAAAAAAAATTACACAACTGACTTCCGTAGATTCTCAAGTAGAGGTTTATTTTAAGCATTTGACCATTCATGACCATGCTGTAGTCAGTTTAGTCTATGACATAAAAAACTGCTTTGGTAGTACGACTGTAGCACAAAATCCGACGTCAAGTAGGAACCTGTTACATTAATTCTTATGTGAAGGTATGTTAAAAAAAATGACAACATTCTGTTATTTTTGTAACCGAGAATCAAAGTATGTGTAGAAAAGTGTATATTGTTTTATAACTAGCACTAATTGTGTCAGAGAAAACTGGCGTCAAAGGCAGAGCCAGTGCCAATCTTATTACAAACCAAGGCAAAGATTGTAAGGTAACATGAGTTTAGATATGAGATTAAAATGTACTTATGTTTTATCCCAATAAAGTTATTATTATTTTTAAGCTATTGTATAGATTTTATCGCGGGCCTTGCGGCGAGACCGAATGCAGAAATTTCGTAACGAAAAAACCTAAAACCCCCCTCCGACCAGCCAGCGTTAGCTGACCTCCCTGGAACATCGATAATTTCGAAGTCCCAGGTGGCGTCACACTGTGACCAGTCAGCTTGGACCGGACTTTCACAAGACTTTGACCTTGAACCCCGACCGTGACCTTGACCTTGACTCCGACCTTGACCTTGACCCCGATTTTTACCTTGACTCCGACCTTGACCTTGACCCCGATTTTTACCTAGACTCCGACCTTGGCTATGACCCCGATTTTTACCTAGACTCCGACCTTGACCTTGACCCCGAACTTGACCTTGACTCCAAA
This sequence comes from Amorpha juglandis, assembly GCA_949126905.1. Classification (NCBI taxonomy): domain Eukaryota; kingdom Metazoa; phylum Arthropoda; class Insecta; order Lepidoptera; family Sphingidae; genus Amorpha; species Amorpha juglandis. The sequence continues at coordinate 3,991,864 of OX421383.1, forward strand.
CTTGACCTTGACCCCGATTTGACCTTGACCCCGAGATTAACCCTGACCTTGACCCCGATTTTTACCCTGACTCCGACCTTGACCCCGACCTTGACCTTGACCCCGACCTTAACCTTTACCCCGACCTTGACCTTGACACAAACCTTGACCCTCAACATTAAAATTAAAAACCAAGGAAAAAAATACTGCATAAATAAAATAAATAAATAATTATAATTACATAAGTTGATAAAAAATGCTATACAATAGCTTTTTACTATGGGTGAGATTTTCGGAGACAGAAATATCCCTTCGAAATAGTGTCTATGTTACAGTTAAAACCCGTTGTTAGATAAGTTATTTTTTTATAACAATCCAAAGTCTTAATTGTATAGTAAGAACTAGTTTTAACTGGTATTCAATTGTGATCATTAGTTAATTCTAGTTTCAAGTTTCAAGTTGGCATTTAGTGAAAACTAGTTCTAACTAGGGAAAACGCGTTATATCTAAAAACGGGTCTTAATATCTAATTTTTATTTTTCTAAGATAATTTAGCGCGAATTTTCGCAACAATAGAGTTCACTCGACGGGATTTCCGTGTTATGATTTATTATGACTATAAAAAAGGTTTAAAACCGTAAGAATTTTTAAAATTTCAGCCATAACTTTTAGTAATTCCGCTGCTGTTTATGAGCTACACTTTTCGCTTGGATCACTGAATTTAAAATAAGATAGGGAAGGTTTGAAGGTGAGGCGAAGCCAGGTCCGAAGCGGATACTTAAGCTGTCAAAAAATGAATTCCTAAAAACAGACCAATTAATATAAAGAGCTTGAGCGAGAATTGTGTATTGGATCAGCAACAAGGTGCTAGGTCCCACATATGCGAGAGGCCGTCTGGGTTGGTACCACCGCTTTGTCTATTTCTGCCGCCAAACAACAGTGTGTAAGCACTGTTGGGTTTCGGTTTGAAGGACATTGAGGCCAGTGAAATTACTGGGCATTATAAGACAGCATCTTATGTCTGAAGTCTGTCTGTCTTATGGGTGACGGGCGCAGTTCAGTGCCTTGCAGTGCTTTGTAATTCAAAGTTATGTGTGGTGTTGCTTCTGTTTATGGGCAGGCGTGGCGCTTACCATCAGGCAAGCGCCGTGCTCGTCTCGTCATTCAATCAAATAAAAAAAAAGCAGCATTGCAGACTATTATTCTTGGACAACTGCTACGCAACAAATCAATTCAATTCAACAAAAATATTCCTTTATAAGCAAATTTAATAAATTTATGAAGGTTTCCCGCCATATGTCATTTGTCGCCGGCCAGACTCCATTGTAATCACGGTATTTAAACAGACTTAGCTCCATTTTCAAAGCATTTATTGGCTGGATATTTATTTAAGTCTCTGATTCTCAACCACGCGACATTATGCCATTTGTAATTTTTATTTTTTGATTAAATGACGAGACGAGCAAGGCGATCGCCTGATGGTAAGCGCCACGCCTGCACATAAACAGAAGCAACACCACACAGGACTTTGAATTACAAAGCACTGCATGTCACTGAACTGCGCTCGTCACCCCGAGACATAAGATGTTAAGTCTTATAATGCCCAGTAGTTTCACTGGCTTCAGTGTCCTTCAAACCGAAACACAACAGTGCTTACACATTTGCTTGGCGGCGGAAATAGATAAAGCGGTAGTTCCAACCCAAACGGGTCTCTCGTATCGGCCTCTCGCATACGAGAGACCTACCACCTTCCCTTCGACGGTTGTCAGAATTACGCCAGCCTGACTCATTGAAGCGAGTGTAACGAAATGTTCCCCATACGATGGTGGCTATCCATTGCACAAAAATGTATCATATTCCCTCCACCAGCCAATTTTCGACTTATATCGAATGTGCGATAAATAGAGGTCACAATTGTGCCAAATATGGCTTTATGCCAAACTGTAAAGGCCAGCATTCGGCCGGGTTGCGAATGGCCAACCCTGTCGCGACCTATTTGTGACTATACGCTCATATTTCGTAGCTTTATGAAACAAGGATCCAGTTATTTACGACTCGAATTTGCATGACCATTTGTGAGGCTGACTAATATAATTTGATACAGTTTGTTAGCTTATTTGCTGACTCATTTTTGTAGTAACCTGTTCAGAGGATTTTTTTTTTATCCGAGCACAGCAAAGTGACTGCACTACACCTGATGGTAAGCGTAGTGCAATCCAAAAAAACTAGCGATCACCAACAAACACTGAGTTTATCGGTGGTCACCAGAGTCATGCCGGCCTGTATAAATGCTTCGCCCTCTTCGGAGAGGAAAGAAGCAAATCGAGGGGCCTTCGACAGGACAGGCGGATGGATGACCGATGCAAGCACCGTAAAACAAGGTGTACCCCTATAACCGCCCCAACCAACCATCAAGTCATGTCCCCAGCCCCTCGGGAGAACCGGATATACACTAGGTGTTCCTGGTAAGCGATCCACAGAAGGAGTGTGGATCACTATGTATTGCCCCCATTTGATATTAATACTAGCCCTTTAATATATACGTCCTACTGCTGAGCACGGATCACCTCTACTGAATGGGAGGGGTTAGGTCTTAGTATGACTGTTCTGGTGGTGGGCGTACATGGGCGGTGGAGATCACTTACCATCAGGTGACCCACTTGCTCGTTTGCCGGCCTATGCTATAAAAAAAAAAAGAAAAAGTCCACCACACTGGCATAAGGCGGTGAGCTGACTTTACATAACTTTGAAATACTTTATCGAGAACATCTCAGGTATGCAGCTTTCCTCTTGATGTTTCCGTCACCGCTAAAGCAAGCGATAATTAACAAATAGTAGTGGTATATAAATGATACAAAAAGTAAATTAATATGAACTCCATTCCAATGTAGACAGATTACATGTATACATTACAACGAATGTACAACTATTAATAAAGCCAGACTCCAGAATTGTTGAATGCGAACCGAATTAAATTTTCAGATAAACAATTTCATGTAGACTATTACTTATTCATAATTGCTGCTGTTACACTCTCGAATGTTTTGCTTTGAATCTTTCAAACGAATTTGAACTTTATGCCAGTGTTACTTGTGTTTAGAATTAAAATTGGTTGAGGTTCGATATATATGCTTGGAAAATGGTCTCCGTGGAGTACATTAAGCTTTCCAACGACAGTATCTTCTGATTTAATGTGTAATGGTCTATTTCATTTATCTCTCTCAAGATAACAGTTGAAATATAATTCTAAGGTCTTCTTATGATTTCTGCCCTTTTTCACTCATAATGGTACAATATGCGATAGGTCCATCGTATGCGAGAGGTCGTTTGGGTTGGTACTACCGCTCTGTAATTTTCTGTCGCCAAGTAGTAGTGTAAGGTCTGTTGTTTCGGTTTGGAGGACATTGAAGCCTGTGAAATTACTGGGCATTATTAGACTTTAAATCTTATGTCTCAGGTTGATGACCGTAGTCCAGTGCCATGCACTGCTTTGTAATTCATAATTCAGTATGGTGTTACTTCTATTTATGAGTCGGCGGGGCGCTTATCAGGCGTGTGACCTGTTCGTCTTATTATTCAACCAAATAAAAAAAGTTGAAAAAAGGACTCTATATAATCCATTTAATTTTATTCTTCTAGAATGAACAATATAAAGGTAATCAACTACTTAAAGCTACGTATGAGTACATACATATCACATACTATGTAATATTTTAATTCAGGTTTTAATAATAAACTATGATATTAAAAACATTTTTTCAATAAATACACCCAACAGTCACACATACAAGCTGTATCGTGGATATCAGAAACTACGATGGACTTGAACACAACACCCAGACTGGAAACAAATATTTGTAGATCACACAAACATCTGTCTCAATGCGGGAATGGAACCCACGGCCTCTTGGATAAACTTTTATAAGCATTATTTTATAAAAGAAAATGGACGAAACAAAAAATAACCTAATATGACAACCTTATAACAGAATAGTCCCATACACGGCTAATTGTAAAGGGAATAGGGGCCGAGTCGGAATTCCGGTCAGTGTCCGCAGTGTCCGGCTGTGACCGGATATTCGTCCGGAAACTGTTGCCGCAAATACACGTCGCGCCAAGGCTTCTAACGTGGCCGCTTTCACACCGTATTTACTGTAAAGGAGATTTCAAAACTAATTTTGTCTATGACAAACTTCATCTGCTTAATGATTATTTTTTATACAATAATTGTCGACAGCAGTGGAATTTGTTTAAATATCCTCGAATTTTCAGAATTTATCCCTGTGCCTGCATCGGTCATCCACCTGTCCTGTCACAGACCCCTCGATTTACTTTTTCCCTCTTCGGAGTGTTAAGAGATGCATTTATACAGGTGATTCTGGTGACCACCGATAAACTCATTGTTTGTTGGTGGTCACTAGTTTTTTTTGGACTGCACTGTGCTTAACCTCAGATGTAGAGCAGTCACTTTGTCGTACCCGGATATTTTATTTTATTTTAAAGTAAACAAGACAGATTACAATTAATGCAAAGATGTAAGATAAATTTATACAATTTTGATCTAGATTGTATTCCAAAAATATGTGTACACTAGCTTTTGCTCGCGACTCCGCCCGCATGAATAACATTTTCCGGGATAAAAGTAGCCTGTAACCGTCTTCAGGGTCCCATTTGTCTCTGTAGATAAATTCATCAATATCGGTTTAGTGATTTAGGCGTGAAAGCGTAACAAACAAACTCACTTTCGCATTTACTTTCACCCCCTTTTTCATCCCTTATTACATAAAATATTCAAAATTTCTGAAACACGTATTTATTTGTTTTACGTCAATAACCGAAATACAAAATTTTGTTTATGTAACTTTCAAAATGACGGACTTTCATACATATTATCATCCCCTATTTTGACCCCTTAGGGGTGGAATTTTCTAAAATGCTTTCTTAGTGGGTGCCTACATAACAAAATGAATATACAGTCCGAATTACATGCTTGTAGCCTTGATAGTTAGTGCTCGGCGATGATGAATCAGTCAGTCAGTCAGGACATGTTATTTTATAAGTATAGATAGAGAAGTCATAAGGGTTAGACGTTACAATGATATATAAAAAACAATTATGTGTAAAAAGAAAACACCTTTTCGTGCCCGCATTATTGACTTTTTTTCATCCTCTCCCCAAAGGAGTTGAATTTTGGAAAACACTGAAATACGTGATATAATATACAAACATATATACAAAGTCGTGGCCTCGTGAAACGATAGGTCGCGGGTTCGATTCCCGTACCGTAACAAATATTAAATGATCCAGGTGGATTTAGTTAATGATGAGACGGGTAGGTCGCTTGCCTTAAAGTTAGCCACACGCCTGCCTATAAACAGAAGCAATCAAAACTTAGAATGATGTCAAGTCGCATACTTGATTGTGCTCGTCATCCAGATACATGTTATTCAGTAAGTCTCATAAAATCCAGTAATTTCACTCTACCTTTTTTTATTATTGATATTATTTTATAATTGACTTAACATCTTATGTCTCGGAGTGACGAGTTATGTTCAGCACCATGCAGTGCTTTGTGATTCAAAGTTTCTGTGTGGTGTTGCTTCTGTTATGGGCAGGAACCTACCAACAGGCGAGCGTATTGCTCGTCTCGTCATTCAAATAAAAAAAAATACTGCTGTCTATCATTTTTAATACACACAAACTATAATTTTCTAAAATAACACACCTTCCCACTCATTGTAAGCTTCATAATATCGAAATGCATTCATGTGATTGAAAGGTAGGTAGCTATGGGGACACAAACTATAGAAGCTATTTTCTTTGTAAAACTTCCAATCGATCTTGTCGACAGCGACCGAAAATATAACTCTGAAAGGAAAACCTTGTGACATTGTACAGAGATTTTATTAGACTCCTTTGCGTGTTTATAAAAGAAAAATACTATGTAATTGAAATAAGGAGGTCGTTGCTACGCGATATCTACGCCGTGGACCGATTGTAATCGACGAAAAAAACTGGAGATATGGAGGAAGGTTCCCGAGATTCCTTTGTCATTCGAAAGAGTATGGCTTAAAGTTGGTCCCATTTCAACTTCAAGAAGATTTTTTTTTATCCTGGCTCGGCAAAGTGACTACGCTACACCTGATGGTAAGTGTAGCGCAATCCAAGGATAGTTTCGACCAACGATAAACAATGTGTCCATCGTAGGTCGGCAAGATCATGCCGGCCTGCCAAAGGGAAGGAAAAGGGATGGGAAAAGGGTTAGGATCAGAGGGCAAGCCCCCTGGGGAGAACCGGATATACACTGGCTGACCCTGGAACGCGACCCACACAAGGTGGGCCACTATGGCAGGTTTTAGCACCAGTGCACGGTGGTCGCTATCCGGTCGGATACAAGTATCCTCCAGCCAGTCAAATTTCTCGTCTAATGGGGTGAAAGACAAAAACATCGACACTTATGCGACGATTTTGAAAATTCTTTCTTTTTTCAGCAACAAGCCGCTATTTTACGTTTGTTTTCTGTGAGACAGTGGTAACGCCCATTCATGCTGTAGACAAAACTGTCTACAGTTTGGTCCTACCATTGATAAAACGATTTCCGGCCTATGCTATAAAAACGACCTTAGCACATTTAAACCGATGATGAAAAGCACAGATATCAATAGTGTCACAATTTCATAACAAAAGGGTTTTTGAATTATTTTCTTTCGTCAAAATATAATGTATAAAATTCATCATATAAAAGTACCCTATTGCGACGTTAACAAAGTCCCTTGGGATGTTACACCGATGCGAGTATAATTGAAGGGTTCTTCATTCTGGATCACGTATAAGTGTATTAAACATGTGTTAGCACTTAGCAGTGATTCTTTTTATCATAACTTTGAAGGCGATCGAGAAATTTATAGTCTGGTGTATGGAACGTATTAGTCATGCAAATCATGTAGGGTTTTCAAACCAGTGTGTGTCTGGTTGGAGAGATATGCTCATTAAAAAAGAACGCCTATCCATTGGGAGCCTAGTCAGTTCGGTCAGTTCACAGTTATCAGTTTACTAGGTGCTGGTTTACTTTTCAGTCATTGATCAGTGTGAGCTATAATTATAATTAGAGAATGATCTATAGTCTATACGAATTTCTGACGCAGGATTGTGGCCAGTATTATTATTATTATTATTTGAGTCTCGTTGCTTCTAACACAACCTAATACATCTAGAAAAGGTGTTTTCTTTTTACACATAATTGTTTTTTATATATCATTGTAACGTCTAACCCTTATGACTTCTCGGTGGAAAGCTACTAATAAATATTACATTAAACACTTTCTACCGTTTATAATTCAGCTGGCGCGGCGCGATGTTTAAAGGATCTTGTCCTAATAGTTGACCTTACCTTTAACTCCAAACTGTGTGTTTCGGAAATATGTTAATATGAGGAAAATTAAGCGATACGGGTAAACGATCCTTTCGGGACAGTTTAGGGTTGTCACAATTTGCTGAATAAATAAAATATTGGTAGACTTTTGATATCTACTTTATCCGGTGTACATGTTTCCTCACTATGTTTTCTTTTACCTTTAACAAGCGAATAAAATGTTCGCCAAATTGCTTTCACTGGGGTATAAAGGCTCTATTATTCCCTTCAGGATACCATACGGAAATTACAATAGTCCTTGACACAGTTACTGTATCAAAATTATATAAAGGGGCGTCTACACTGCCATCACATTTCTGAAATATCTTGTTATGTTAATATGGACTGGGGTCGATATATAAACTGTATCATTTCGAAGTGATATAACGTTCTTTTTCAATTTTTTTTAAAGGAAAACTTCTTATGGGAGGGTAAACCGATTCGTGACGTAACGCGAGCAGTAGGCAAGCTCCTCCTCTCACTTTAACCCACATAGTTTATTATGTAATATAAATTGTAATTTTTATGTACGATAGTGTGTACTTTGACCGGACTTTTCATAGTACTTCTGTACTAATAAATAAAGCAATTAGTGCGAAATTATTCCCTAACCATTCCAAAATATTCAAAAATTCATAACGTTAATGTTCAAGATTCCACTTCTGCCGGCATTCCCGGAGTGCAACTCGTTGTTTTTTATTCTGTTTTTTTTCGTTAAATGAGCTCTACGAATACTTTTTTTTTTTTTGTTGTCGCGGGGAAAAGCGTTTTATCACTACCGCCCCACCGGGGGGAGGTGGAACGGTTATGTTGGACTCTACCGGCCTTACGACCCAGCGCTGAGCCGCCCGGGATAGATGGAAAACATCCGGGCGACCGCTGGGCCGAGTCCCTAACACTATATACACCCTATGCCGGCAAATACCAACTAAAAACCCCGCGGTGGCCATCTTCGGCGCATTAAGAACGGCCCCGGGTTCCCGAGGCAAGGAGTGCCCCGGCTTCATCCGGAACCGCCCCTGCGCGGTGCCGCCTTGCGGCCCGTCTCCAAATGTGGGGGGGCTCAGAAGCCCCCGCGCACCGAAGGACGCCCTCGGCGTCAACGGCAGCAACGAGGCCAACCACCCGTGCTGCCATCCATTTCGGGGTCGCACGTACAATAGTACGTGTACAAAGTACTGATTGGGCGCTACGACAGCCCCCCGATGCGCGCCCGCGACCCCTGATGACCCCTATCAGTCGCCTCTTACGACAGGCAGGGGAATTCCGCCATACCGGGCGGAATTCTCCAAACGCCCCCAATCCACAGGGCGGGAGACGCCGGTCAGTCGTCACCCCGGCGCCGCCTACGTCTCCTCTGGCGGCGGGAGGGATCGTGCCGCTCACGATCCCTCTCGGCACTCTCCTTCTGCAAGATTACGGCCTCACAGAATTGGGCCACCGCACGCCAGGACCTCCGGCAACCTCTACGAATACTACGGTATCTCAGAGCTCCGTGACATTAGGTCGTAATATTTGACAATAATTATTTACACTAGAAAGTTTGACACGCGTGTTTGTTACAGTCACGTCTCCCGGTGCGGCGAAACGTCACAATTTAAGAGTTAGCAGCCCTACCTTTAATATTACTACTAAAGATTAAACTATCTTCCTGTACTAAGGGCCCATTAGTAGGCTCCACATAAGCATAGGGGTAATTAAGCGCGCTTTAATGTACACACGACTAATTCCGTATGATTTGTTTTATTATATAGATTAAAATTGTTCAAAACATAATTTTATTTATTATAGCATAGACCGGCAAGCAAGCAAGTAGGTCACCTGATGGTGAGTGATCTCCACCGCCACATGTACGCCCACAATAGTAGAAGAATCATAGGCGCGTTGTCTACCTTTTAGGGTATCCCGTAATCCCCAGCTTGCTGCTGCATTTCGTACGGTGAGTGAGATATCTGGAGGCCCAAATCCCCTTCCCTTCCCAATCCCTAATTATCCCTTTCCTTTAAGGTCGGCAACGTGCCCATGATTCTTCTGGCGTGGGCGTACATGGGTGGTGGAGATCACTTACCATCGGGTCACTTGCTCGTTTGCCAGCTATAAAAAAAGGGATAATTAAGGGATTGGGAAGGTGAGGGGACTTGGGCCTCCGGTTATCTCAGTCAACGTACGAAACGCAGCAGCAAGCCGCTACTTTACGTCTGTTTTCTGTGAGACAGTGGTAACGAGACGGTCTAGCTGGCCCATTCATGCTGTAGACAAAACTGTCTATCTCTCAATTTATTTTTTCAAAATTTTGATCCAAGAAATGTCATACGCATTGCCCGGTATGAGAATTTGTGCTCAGTAATGGCAAAAAGGGGTCCGGCACTAATCCCGGAGAAAGAGAGATTTTATTTTACAACTTTTAATAAATGAACGATCATAATTTCAGTTATATAATAATGTACTCTGTGGATCATAATCTGTACCATAATGTCAAAGCTTATCTTACGTCACCCCATAAACCTGATTTTATTCATCCAATTGAACGTTGGAGGTAAAAAATGAACATAAAAATTAGAATAATCACATAATTCTGTGAAAAGATATACTTACTGAATGGACACCCTTACTTTTATGTAAAATTGAGAAATCGACTTCAAAACCGGGATCGCGGTGCGTTTGCTGTTTTGGGAAAAGATATACCTTTTTGTACTCAAAAATCAGATCTTAAAATTAGAGCACCATGAAAAAAGATCGAAAAAAGAATCATCCAAATCAATGCATGTTTGTCGGATGGGTAAAAATAAAGTTATATTTACACACATAAAATTATATAGGGACAAGTTAAGAACCTCCATTTTTACGTTGCCTCAGTATCAAACTAATATTATAAATGTGAAAGTTTGTTTGTCTGGATGTTTGGATGTTTGTCCGTCAATCACGCTGAAACTACTGAACGGATTTTGATGAAATTTGGTATACAGGGTATGAGCTGACTAGGATACTTTTTATCCCGGAAAAAGCAGATCACGCGGGCGGAGCCGCGAGCAAAAGCTAGTATAAAAATAAAAAAGCGACAGGAAATAAACTCAGGACTACGCGAGGTTCCTAAAGTTAGTAAACCAATGAGGCGAATAAAGCATAAACAATATCGTAGTAGACTATTACCATTTATATTCTGCTTATCTGCTGTTTTGTATACTACCTATCATAAATGTTCATCGGATAATTCACTTCGTTTCCTACATAAAATAACATGGACAATTCAGTATGTACTACGTGAACTGAATATTAATATTATTGATATGTTAATTAACTTTATTCATATTGAATTCTTCCGTTTACGCGAATGTTATACATTGAAATAAAACTAATTTAAACGGATTTTATCGCGGGTATTTTATTTTATTTTTGGTCCCGACGTTTCGAAATCTTTTCAGCCTTCGTGGTCACGGGGTAGACTGTCACGTGTCACGTGGTGGACACGTGAAGTTGAAACAAAATTAAAAAAAAAATTAAATAAATAAATTTCAATCGGGTCTGAGTGTAAGTCAGTCCCTCGTATTTCAACCTAGATTGGGGCCAGTATGTGTGACTGTTGGGCGTATATATTTATTACTTACCCCGGTTTTCATTAACGTTGAGGTCTCATAATGGGAGTGTATAACCATATGTTTATTAAACATTTCATATTTGTTACAGAAAACAACGCGAAGTTGGATAGAATCAACATTCCAGAAGAGAGAGTGCAAATGTTTCGTGGCCAGCGCAAAAGACGAGCATGTGTAAGTAAACAGCAATATAGTAGCAGCCATAGATTTATGTTGAACTTATCAGACATTATAATTAATGATGATCAATGGTATTGAAAAAAGTCTTAGAAGATTTTTTACAAAATTTTACGCCTGTCATAAGGCATTTTGCGAGTACCTATGCATTCTACTGACCACTTATTGAGGTAACGTAGATGTCCAATTAAGTCAGAGTACTAACGCGTGTTAATGACTTTGCCTAAGATTTCGGTAGATTTCAGCACGCGACGTAGGTATACTTGCGTCATCTATTGAATCTATATAAAAAAAAACACACGGCAAAAGTGAAACTTCAGAATTGTTAAAAGAAATTAATTAACCAACGAATTTTAATACGAAAATGCAAAAATATACTTCAGGTTAATAATACACCACGTTATTTACGACACATTTTCCGAAGGCTTCGTTATACGCTGGCGCAAAGACACGTGATAGCATACTTGTAATATATCTCATTCTCTCGCAGGCTAAATCCTATATATGAATATGTTTGTCTTTATCGTGACGCATTTTCGTTTCATCGAGTTTCAAATCACAATGATTCTAAAGAAGTTTAACTTCAAAAGTCTATGTACACGTAAGCTATATTAGGTTTACAAAAAAATCGACTCCGGCAATCGAATACACGTTAAAATAGTATAATTTCCCATGGGTTTCTGTAGAAAACCACGTAAATCTGTGCAAAGAAAAGCTGGCTCTTGTTCTCAAGGGGCTAGGCTTGTTGCAAACTGAATTTTATTAGCACTCTGCCGCTAACGAACATGTGGTCGAAATACCTCAGATGAACTTAGGAATCCTTCGGGAAAGATGGCAGGATCAAACTTCAGAGACGAATTTTATGTCAGTCATTATCAACCACTGCTGAACATAGGCCTCCCCCAAAGATTTCCAGACCGACCTGTTGGAAGCGGCCTGCATCCAGCGACTTTCTGCGACCTTTATCAGGTCGTCTGTCCACATTGTAGGTGGACATCTAACGCTGCGCTTGCCAGTACGTGGCCTCCATTCCAGAACCTTTCTGCCCCATCGGTTATCGGTTCTGCGAGCTATGTGGCCTGCCCACTGCCACTTCAGCTTGCTAAACCGCTGAGCTATGTCGGTGACTTTCGTTCTTCTACGGATCTCCTCATTTCTGATTTGATCACGTAGAGAAATACCGAGCATAGCTCTCTCCATAACTCGCTGAGTGACTGTGAGCCGTCTTATACGACCCATATTCAGAGGCCACGTCTCAGTGCCGTATGTCATCAAAACTTATTATTTTAAATTGAAGGTAGATACTGTAACATCAACATTTTGAGACAACCTACACCTCACTCCACCCCGTGACCACGAAGGCTGAAAAATCTTCGAAACGAAATTCAAAAATAAAATAAAGAACCGCGTTAAAATCCGTTTAAATTAGTTTTATTTCAATGTGTAACATTCGCGTAAACGTAAGGAATCATAATCCCTAAGGTTATCTACACAGCTGCAGTTTTATCGATTTCTAGAATGGTATAAACAGTAAGCACAACGAATCCCGGTAGATTTGTTTGGAAGCCACATAATTCTTCGTTCGCGATGAAGTTGCTTCCACCTGGGTATAATCTATTGTGGAGTCTGGTAGAACGTACTTTATTTATTTACTCGCTGTTACCTGTGAGATATTGGTAGAACGGCACATGTTATTTATTTTATAAAATGCCGGCAAATAATCAGGGGGGCTACCTACCGGACCTATTTTCAGTGGCTTTTCGGCTGGCTTTCAGACTGCCTCGGTGGTGCAGTTGTATTGTGTACGCGATACGACTGTTGAGATCTCGGGTTCGATCCCCATTTTGAGTAAAACGATATTGGATTTTTCTATCATGAAATGCTCAGTATGAGCCCGGAATCTGGAATTGTGTCCGGTATGGCGATAGGCTTGCCCCTATCATATCATGGGCTCGGCGAAATGTAGGTTAACTGGTTACACCTCTTCCTACTCCTTCTGGGATTACAAGCGTGAATGCGTATATGTATAACTAGCTTTTGCCCGTGGCTCCGCCCGCGTGAACGTTTAAAATTGACAAAGTTTCATACAAACTTTCATCCCCTAATTTATCCCCTTGGGGGTAGAATTTATCAAAATCCTTTCTTAGCGGATGCCTACGTCATAACATCTACCTGCATGCCAAATTTCAGACCGATCCCTCCAGTGGTTTGGGCTGTGCGTTGATAGATCACTATGTCAGTCAGTCAGTCAGTCACCTTTGAGTTTTATATATTTAGATGTATATACTTCCGGATGCAGGCCGCTTCCAACAGGTCGGTTTGGAAATCTTTGGGAGAGGCCTATGTTCAGCAGTGGACGTCTTGTGGCTGATGATGATGATGATGATGATATACTTCCACAGTTGCTGGTGCGGCCTCAGCAGAACAGCCCATGGGGCGAACATCGCAACAGCAACGCCGGGGGAGGCGTGGGTGCCGGCAAGGCACACGCAACCAGCACCCACTGACGCTTACGGCACGGTCGAGTTCCAGGGAGGGCCGCATCCAACCAAGGCTCAGGTATGATTCGCAACCAAATTATTTAGACCTTTTAATGTGAATAAACTGATATGGTTGCATGAGATTGGGTGGTAGAGCCACGCTGTAGACAGTTTTGTCTACAGCATGAATGGGCTGGCTCGACCGGGTCGTTACCACTGTCTCAAAGAAAACCGACGTAAAGTAGCGGCTTGCTGCTGCGTTTCGGACGGTGAGTGAGATATCCGGTAGCCCAAATCCCTTCCCAATCCCTTATTATCCCTTTCATTTAAGGTCGGCAACGCGCCCATGATTCTTCTGGTGGTGAGCGTACATGGGCGGTGGAGATCACTTACCATCAGGTGACCCACTTGCTCGTTTGCCGGCCTATATTATAAAAAAAAAATTGGTGTGTGTCGTGGGACACCAGGTAGGAACGAAGTTCCTTCGGCTAATGTAGAATCGACACAAATTGCAAAAAATTCAAATTATCAACTGAAATAACAAAATAGGTCTCTTTATTTTTGTTTGACAACATAAAATTACATAGAAATAGAATAGAAAAATAGAAATAAAAAAAAGACGTGTGGCACTCGGAGACTGCCGCGGTAAAGCTATTGTATAGCATTTTTTATCAACTTAAAAATAACGGACGGCCGTGTTCTATAATCAAAAATTCAAATTTCAAACCGCGTCTACATTTCCAAATGTCATAAGTTTCACAACCATCTGTTTTATTAACGGAATTTCGACTTTAACTTTGTGTGCTAGATATCAAATTAAGTTAAAAAAAATTATGTCGTGACAAATTTTTCGTGCCAACTTTTCGTACCAATTTTTTCCGTCTAGCCCCCTTTCGCAACGCGCGATAAGGAACTACGTTCCAAAAAGATTCATGTGCAGATCAATATAAGAATAATTACAAGGTGGTAGGTCCCTCATATGCGAGAGGCCGTCTGGGTTGGTACCTCCGCTATGTCTATTTCTGCCGCATTGAAGCCAGTGAAATTACTGAGCATTATGAGATTTAAAATCTTATGTCTCGGAGTGACGCAACTATCGCAACTGAGCGCAGTTCAGTGCCCTGCAGTGGTTTGTAATTCAAAGTTCTGCGTGGTGTTGCTTCTGTTTATGGGCAGGCGTGGCGCTTACGATCTGGCGAGCGCCTTGTTCGTCTCGTCATTCAATTAAATAAAAAATAAAAAACTTATAAACCCTCTCTTTTTATCAAGGGTTAATAAGACCTAAGACTTCTGTCTACAAATCACATTTGTTTGTTCTAGTATGTCCGTCTATCACACGACACACGGCCTGAGCTCATAGTGCAACTGCTGACGAGGGAGTGGGCGCTGGATAGGCCGAAACTCCTGATCACCATCCAGGGAGGCAAGGCCAACTTTGACCTCCAGCCCAAGCTGAAGAAGGTGCTGAGGAAAGGTCTACTGAAGGCAGCGAAGACTACTGGAGCATGGATCTTCACGGGAGGAACCAATACCGGTAAATTGTTGACTTTAAAAACAGTCGATAAAATTTTTACATGTTATACTGGTAAAGTATATATGGTGAAAACCCGCCATAGAGGGTCGATCAGTCAAGTCACGTTCTGAGATTAGCCAGTGTATATCCAGCAACTTCAGGCCGGCATAATTTGCCAGCAGGATATATATGATTTTATCGCCTCGTTTGTCTAACTACACCTTACTCAGGCTGAGAGAGGTTTTTTGAGTGGTAGAGCCACGCTGTAGACAGTTTTGTCTATAGCATGAATGGGCTGGCTCGACCGGGTCGTTACCACTGTCTCACAGAAAACCGACGTAAAGTAGCGGTTTGCTGCTGCGTTTCGTACGGTGAGTGATATATCCGGAAGCCCAAATCCCCTCACCTTCCCAATCCCTAATTATCCCTTTCCTTTAAGGTCGGCAACGCGCCCATGATTCTTCTGGTGGTAGGCGTATATGAGCGGTGGAGATCAGTTACCATCAGGTGACCCATTTGCTCGTTTGCCGGTCTATGCTATAAAAAAAAAAGAGAAAGCGTAAGATCCTGAGTTCAAATACCAGGCCACGCAATCACAACTTGCGTTTGAATGTTCACTTCCAAAACTCAGGATTGGAATTTTGGGCCAGTATACCAATAACATAACTCATATTACCCCCATCGGAAATTAGGTTGGCGGACCGTGAGTGCAGCATTGCATTTTGTCCTTTTCCTACTCCATCAGAGATATAGTATGATGTTAAGTATGTATAAATGTTTCTTCACACTCCGAAGAGGCAAGAAGCAAACCGAGGGGCCTATGATGAAATATTTATAAAAGAACATATATGGTTCTAAAAGCCTCTCGGCCCTGTTTGCTTGCGGGCATGCATGAGCCCCCAGAAAGTTTTTTTCGAAACTGGAATTTTTCAAAAATAAAACAAATTCATTTTAAAAACAATAAAAGTATATTGAAAAAATTACAACAAAACAAAAAAAATCTTGACCTTTTACAATGGGTCAAGGCGGTAGTGATGCATATGCAACTATTGACAATTATTATTCTCCCCAAACATGAAACACGTATCTCTTTGACATTTACAAGCTCATCCATTTTCACACGAAATTTGAGCAAGATATTTAGTATTAACATAAAGCAGGAACTATTTTAGTCAAGAGCAATTCGAAGTGCTTTTTTGTGCTTTTTACGAGAAATGTAATTTTAATCATAGTAAAAGTTTAGTACAAAGATAATGGAGAAGTTATAAACATTATCATTTCATAATGTAATGACTCTCATAAAAGTGTGACTCCATTAGATTTTATTCACGCCAGTTTTCTAGATATAGGTTTACTGTAAGTACTAGACATAATAAACACTGTAAAGGCATGTAATACTTTAGAATAACCGACTACAGTGCTACTGGTGAATGACGAGTGTACCTGTTATTTGGCATATGTATTAGGGCAGCTAAAATTTTTGAGATGTACATAAAAATTATTTAATATGTATGCTGTGGGTATACCAACAAATAAAATTAATAAAAGGCTACTTACACGCTTCTTTTTGAAAGTAACCTCATATAAAATCGAAACACCTAAACGTCGCCTATAGATTGAACTTCAGGGTCAGAAAAAAATATTTTCATTCGTAATCAAATTCAAAAGTACCTAATATTTACATAATTGGACTGACAGGACTGGCCAAATTTGTCTATATTTGTTCAAAATTCTTTGACACGTGCTCAGTATATTTTTTGTCTGTCTTTGATCAAATAATGAGGTGATCATCCAATTTCTTTAATCAAAAGGACAATTGACAAAACAAATCCATTCAGTTCTCTACATTAGTAATATGCTTCTTTAAAACAATGGGGACCAAAGACAGCAAACTTCCAACGTATTGTTTTAATTTCATCTTCTACAAAGTTGGGTAGATAAAATGGGTCCTTAGAGCCGGAACAATGGCCGCGCACTCCCTAATATAACTCGACGTGAAAGAGCCATAATGACATTAGTTCAGGACATCGAGCTGCATTTTATTGCGTCCACAATACATTTCATGTTACTATGGGAACATTTTATACTTATCGTTTTTGTTCCCGGCTTATCTCGCATGGAATGGTAATAGCGTATATTTCCTTAAGGCTTTGAGCTCTGCTTATTAAAATGTCTATAAAAGTTTTCCTACGTCGGTCATCCGCCTGTCCTGACGCAGGCCCCTTTATTTGCTTCTTCCCCCTTCGTAGTGTGAATAACCATTTATCCAGACCTGCATGATTCTGGTGACTACCAATAAAATCATTGTCTTTTGGACCGCACTGCGCTTACCATCAGGTGTAGTCACTGCCGTGCTCGGATAAAAGAAAAAATACCGGCCTGAAATTACTGGATATGACTGACCCTGACGAGAACGCGACTCGTCTGAATGAGCCACTATAGCGGATTCTTCACCATGTGTACAGTGGCCGCTATCCATTCGGGTACAAAAATGTATCACTTGGCTAAACAATGCTTTCCACATTTAGTGATGTCTCCTTCTCTTCCCAGGGGTGACCCGTCAAGTTGGCGACGCGTTGCAACTGGAGCGTTCCCAGCGCGCCGGTCGGGTGGTCAGCATCGGCATCGCCCCCTGGGGTATCGTAGAAGGCGCCCACGAGCTCATCGGCAAGGGGCGGGACGTGCCTTACCACGCTATAGCTTCTCCCAGGTATGTTTTCTATTCTACGGCAAAGTAACTTCGCCTCACCTTTCTTTTATATACAGTTTGAAGGAATTTATTTGATTAAAAATGGGTTTGCTCTGGATCTCATAGGATACTTGATTGAAGTTACTTGGCATTATGAAACCTTCGTTGGTGATCTCAGAGATATCAAATCCTTCCAAATTCCCCCACCCCTTCCAAATCTCTTAATTATTCCTTGCCTTTAAAATTGAAAAGATGTCCATTATTCTTCTAGTATAATATAGGTGCCAGAATTGTCGGCGGTGAAAATCACTTACAATCAGGAGACCCACTTGTTCGTATGCCTTAGTAACAGAAAAATGCACCAGAACCGCATAGCATAGCAGCTAGCTTGTAGTCCAAATTCAACTCGTCTTAACACTAAGTTTCTGAATTAAGTAACTGTACGTATCCTTTTGGATTAGCAGATTTATAATAGTTGATGGGCGCCTCACGTATGCCCTTCTCAATTTCTCTCTTGTTTGAACGGGTCCGGAGTAGCAATAACAGTAGATGAAGTGAGACCGTTGATCTGAGCTTGAAAGAGTACGTCGTTGATGAGCTTCTCTGCTAGTACTCGCATGGTAGGTGGAAGGTACCTAAGTTTTGCGGCTACATTTATACCTGTGGAAATAATGTCACATTTATTACCCCAAATTAGAACTCCTATAAGATAGTTGAATCGATTGTTTTATAAGCCGAAACCGCTTATCGAGGTTTTTTAATTATAAATCAGCTTGAGAATAAATAAATCTGGTGGAAGAGGTAATTTTTAAATAACATAAAGAGATGCACGTCTCGGTTCGTTACGGCACCGACCGCCATGACCATTAGGCGGTGCAGGCGAGCGAGGGAGATAGTAAGATATCCCTATCACACGCACACCTTAGCTCATACTAATATGTGAAATAATAATTACAGTCACATTTTTAACCAATTTTGATTCTGTATTCCCAAAAACGGTTTATTTTTTGTAATATTTTCGGTCACATAAAGAATCATATTCAGAATTGATCATAGGAATTTATGGCTATTCTGTTATAATACGGCAGACCAGGTGTATTGGTTAAGAATCAAACTTGATCTAGTAATTGATTTGCTGTAACTAACTTATATTCGACAGTTACTTATAATTTTAAGAAGGAATTGTAACACGGGGGAATCGTGTTATTAAGACTAGCAAAATATTTCCTGACCTTGATGTTTTTGGTGGAATTCAGTATCTTTAGTTTGAACGAGTAAAATCAGGAACAAGGACATAATATGATCAAACTGTAATTGTAATTCTCTTAAATCCCGTACCTATAGCATCATATTCATCTTCAACTTCAGTGAAATGCCGCTTCATTTTGGAAGTTCCCTGGTCCTCATCAAAAGAAATGTATTGCTTGGAGACAGGCGACGCGTCGTCAACCTCCACCATATTGTTCGATATGCTGTAGTCTTCTGCGAAGTCTACTCCTGTTTCAAAGTGGTGGCCATCTACTTCTTCTTCCTCCGAACCCTGGTGAAGAAGAGATCCTATTCAATTGGTTGTAGAACACACTAATCAGCAGAATTATACCTTAAGTTCTAAAGTCAAGTTAAACTAAGAACATAGGTGGGCTAAATAGTAAATGCTTGAATAAACAGCAAATGAAATGGTTTGTGCTGCTACTTTATTTGATATGATAACTTCATGGTCAAATTCGGGCTGGCATAATTCTGCTGACCGTCGAGGGATGCAATGTCTCTTGACGGTCGATATTATATTTAGACTACGCTATACTTAACATTAGTCATTAAGTGTAGTTTAGTCACTTTGGCGAACCAGAATAAAAAAGAAAAAAAATAATGGTCAACGATACAGAAAAGTCTCTATTGTTAATGAGGAGGTACTCGATTGAAACCAGTTTTCCATTATACCTGTGTGTTGAGAAATGCCATTTTTAACTTCTATTTAATAATTAAAATAAAGATGTCTGACTAAACAGTCATGTCTACAGCACGAATGGGTCTGCTCGACCAGGGTTAGTCTCGCAGAAAACCAATGCAGCAACGTGAAGTTTGCTGTTTCATTTCCCCTGCTAAGTGAGATTTCCGGAGGCCCAAATACTGTCCGCAATGGACAGTATTTGGGCCTCCGGAAATCTCAACTCGGGAACTCTGGTGATACCATCAGGTGATCCATTCGCTCGCCTACCGGTCTCTGTTATAAAAGGCGATGGTATTACATAATGAATGTTAAAGCCAATTATTTTCCTTTTCTTACTGTTTAAGTATAAAGTAACGCGTTTTTTCCCTGAATTTGGAGTACATTACGAACGGAAACATTTCACTTTTTTATCATCTTTGTACCGTAAAAATAATAAAGGGAATTTAAACGAAGATATATATAGATATGACGTTGCTGCTTCGCTCTGAGCGGACGCGTTACCTGTTCTAATAATTAAAGCATAATCCCGCAAACTAAAACAAACCTTACGTACTGAGTTTTAAGTTACAAACTCGCTTGTAAGCGAGTGACACATTTAATTTCATTTCGTGATTTTTCCAGTGCAAGTGTTTTCTCTTTAAAAATATTTAGATATGAGTGTTCGAAGATCTCCACCCATCATGATGGCAGGTTACGGAGGCTCCCAACCTGATTTAACGCAATCGGAGTGCGACACGCCGCAACAACATGAAATTACCCTCCGAGGTTCGAAGCGAAAACAACCTGATGACTCAATAAAGGCCGAAATATCGCACTTCAGAACAGAAATTATGTCATTTCTCACCGAATTTAAGACGTCACAAGAACAAAATGTCAAGAAGATTTACGATGAAGTTTCATCTATAAAGGAGCAAATGCATAACTTGAAGTCAATGTGCGATAGCCTCTCTGGGAAACAAATAACCTTACAGCAATCCTTAACGGAGATGTATACTTCACATAAAAATACCACGGATACAATTGAGGCTATGCAGGACTCAATCGAGTTCTCATCGAATACCATTGAAACTCTTCAAAACCAGGTTACTAGCACCGGGAATACTCTCAAGCATCAAATTACACAAATAGCAGTGTTGCATACGATGATGGATAAACTATCTCTTGAAAACAATAAACATCAACAATGGATGCGCCAGCTAAACGTTGAAATAGTTGGCATACCCGAAAATAAAAACGAAAATCTCACCAACATTGTCTTACACATCGCAGAATTAGTGGGTGTTACATTGGATACCGATGATATTGTGAGTTGCACGCGAGTGCAAGCCATGAAACCAGATAAAGAACGACCCCGTAATATTATAGTTAAAATGAAGTCCCGTATCTCCAAGGATAACCTTGTCGGCGGCGTCAAGAAATATCGAGGCATCACCACGAAAGATATTGGATACGGAGGCGACCCTAAGAAGATATTCGTAAATGAACACCTCACGCCTGATAACAAAAAGTTATATAAGTTGTGTCGTATGCGGGCTTCTGACCTTGGCTATATGTCTGTCTAAAATAGTATGTCTGGCTAAAAAACTGCAAGATCTATGTACGTCGAAACGATGCATCACCTCATATACTAGTCGATTCAGAAGAGAAATTAAAAAAACTATAGTGAATTATAATAGACTAATTATATTGCGATGTCTACTTTATTTTGTATACTGCGCTGCTAAAGGGATAAGCATGTGTAAATTATTTGCCATATTACGTGACAATGTCCAAGGTAAAGTTCTTTTTAACATTATATACTGCTCCTCACATACCCCAGACCACACACTTTACAATACATTCTTACACACGTACATAACATACAATTATCCTTTCACGCCTTCTTACTGCCTAGCAACTACACGTAGCTCGGTAACACTATATTCTCCGCTTGCCTACCTCCCAAAAACGAACGGATATTGGAAAATAAATATAACGCGTTTAACTGTTTCTATTAACAAGTTGTACCTTAAAACTAAAAACTGTGTTCAGAAAGTTATTTGTAATCTTTGTACAAGATTTCGTACACTTATGCTATATAAAGTACACATACCATACCTACACTTGATCTACATTTTATTATTGCGGTTGGGTTTTAGCTCGCATAATTCGACATGACAACATTATCGGTGTACTACCAAAACGCACGGGGATTACGTACTAAACTAGGTAACTTTTACTCAGAAATACTCAACAACAATTATGATGTCATTATCATCACGGAAACTTGGTTTCATGACAGTATTCTTGATGCTGAAATATGCGACAACCGATATGTGGTGTACCGCCGGGACCGTGTACTTCACGAGACAGGCAAACGTTTGGGTGGAGGCGTGGCTATTATTGTTCGTCGCACATTATGCGCATCAATAAATGAGTCATGGCTTATGCCGACTGCTCAGATCGAGACCCTATGCGTAACAATATCAAGTCAAGAAAGTAGCTCCCACCACACACATACACCATCTCCGTCACGTCATGGTGTGCGTACGCACCGAGCCAGCCCTCACCTACATATACTGGCGGCCTATATACCAGGTAAATCTGCAAAATATAATCGCACTGACGATACGCACGCTCGTGATGTAAATTGCTTTTTAAACTCACTGTGTAATATAATTTCTCCAAACGATAATTATGTGATCGCTGGTGATTTTAACTTATTTAATATCGGTTGGAGTTCAGTTGGACCCACATACCTTAAGTTAGGTTCTGTAGCACTTCAGAAAGCTAGTAACAACTTAATAAATGAGTTAACCTTTAATGGATTACGCCAATTTTGTTACCTCAAAAATAGTCATAATAAGACATTAGACCTGGTGTTTTCTAGTATCGATATAGAAGTGATTCAATGTGATAATCCTTTATCAGCTGTTGATACTTTCCATCCCCCCTTCACATTTGATATCAATGTGAACATTCCTCTACTTAAGGATTCACCTTTAAAAATATATAACTTTAAACGTGCCGATTTCGACAGAATAAACCACGATATCTACAACATTAACTGGGAATCTCATTTACATTCTGGAAGTATCGACGAAGCGTTGGACTTTTTCTATAAACAACTAAACCTCATTATATCCGAGAATACACCGTTGATGTCAATTTCTATAAAAAACAGACCCCCCTGGTATAACAGAACACTTATTAAAATATTAAACGAGAAAAACAAAGCACACAAAGTTTGGAAAAAATTTGGTAACCAAGCAGACTACAACACATTCTCCTTATTGCGAGCACGGGCATCCACTTATCACGATACGTGTTATAACAAATATATTGACTCAACTCAACGTACTATTTTAAAAAACCCGAAACACTTCTGGACGTATATTAAATCAAAGCGTAATAAGAAATCTACATACCCTACTAAAATATCACACGGAAACAACACCTATCACACTGGTCCTGATATAGCGGAGGCCTTTAATTCCTTTTTCAAAAGTGTTTTCTCCACACCTGCCCCTTCATATTTCGATGTCGACTTGCCAGCACCATCATCAGGAAGTAATGAAGTCCACATTCATAGCTTCCATATATCTAAGAACGAAATTATTAAAGCCCTTAAACAACTAGACATCAGGAAGGGACCAGGTAGTGATAAAATACCCCCTATTTTTATTACCAAATGCGCTGATTCTTTGGCTGCCCCTTTGTTTGTTATATTTAATCGCTCAATTTGTGAAGGTTATTTCCCAACCATATGGAAAGAAGCTTATATAGTTCCTATCCATAAGAAAGGCTCACGAGTCAGAGTAGAAAATTATAGACCAATCTCTATACTGAACGTATTCCCTAAGGTTTTTGAAAAGTTTGTATTTAATTATATTTACCCAACTTTGCATAGTGGTATTCCTGATACGCAACATGGTTTTTTCAAAAAAAGGTCAACTGTTAGTAACCTGACACAATTTATCACAGAAACCTTTTACAGTATGGACGGTGGCGGACAGGTGGACGTGGTATACACAGACTTTGAAAAAGCCTTTGATCGTGTGGACCACGTCATACTACTTAGAAAACTAAAAATGCTCGGGATCCACGGAGATCTTTTAAGGTGGATCGAGTCCTATCTGAGAAATCGATGTCAAGCTGTTGTTTTGGGTGGTCATCGATCTGATTTCATTCATATCACGTCGGGAGTGCCCCAGGGATCCCATTTGGGGCCTCTTTTCTATAATGCCTACTTGTACGATATTAACACATGTTTTAAATATGCGTCGCACGTGTTATATGCAGATGATAAAAAAATCTTTCTTAAAATTAACACTATACATGACTGTCACAAACTGCAAAGCGACTTGAATAGACTAGCGAAGTATTATGAATTAAATCGTATAACGGTAAGCGTAAACAAATGTAAAACTATAACCTTTACACGTAAATCTAAACCTTTGGTCTTTTCCTATCAAATGAATTGTATTATTATTGAAAGAGTGAATGTAATAAGGGACCTGGGTATTTTACTTGACCAAAAACTTATTTTCAATAATCATATTGACCACATTGTAAATAAAGCATATAAGAACTTAGGTTTTGTTATGCGGACATGCCAACCCTTCACTAATATAGAATGCATAAATCTTTTGTACTACTCGTATGTCCGCAGCATTTTAGAATATGTTAGTATTGTTTGGTCTCCACAACATCAAATATATATAGACAAGATTGAAAGACTCCAAAAGAAACACCTAAAATTCTTAGACCTTAAAAGTAAAATATACCATGAAACATATATAGACCGATGTATACACTATAATTTTTTGACGTTGAAAGATCGCAGGACAATGTTGGATCAAATGATACTTTATGACCTCCTTCACGGACACATCGATAACCCTGCTTTACTTGCACAAATAAATTTTTCTACCCCCGCTTACCGCACTAGACAAACAAAATTATTTGCTACGACTTTCACTCGGACAAAATATGCACACAACTCACCTATAAACCGTACATGCTCCGCATATAATCATCTTTTCGCAGACTTAGATTTAGAGTCGGACGCAGACCTCTTTAACAATAGCAAATCCACTTATAAAAAAAGGTTAATCGCAATAATATATAATAAACTGAAGAAAAGCCACCACAAGTAAATTTGGCGTTTCCTACATACACATACACTATCACGGACAAAACACACACACACGCACGCACGCACGGTTGCACGCAACCCCCCCACACGCACACGCACGCACGCACACGCACAAGCACACGAACACGAACACGCAAACACACACACACACACACACACACACACACACACACACACACACACACACACACACACGCACACACACAGACGGATGTTCCAAACTATGAACTTACCTTTTCTGTATCTGTATTGTTTTTTTACCTTAAAACTTCTGTCAAAGTAATGTACCATGCAGATTATTGCTTATACTATGTGTAGTTTTTAATTAGGTAAACCTATAATTGGCTTGTATAAGTATAAAATGAATTGTTATTTATATTATTGTATAACAGCTGTTGGTTTGCTAAATAAATAAAAAAAAAAAAAAAAAAAAAAAACGAAACTCAAGAAGCAATTAGCAAAAGAAAACTCGTGGATGTGTTTATTTACCATACAGGTATATTCCAGCTGCTTCGTTTTTCTTTCGTTCTTAAAAGCGATCCAACTCAGTAAAATATAGAGTACTAACATTTTACCTTACCACATATAAAGACGTGAGCTTGTGCTATGGCAATCGATAACTAATCTACAATACAATCGAATACCTATATTCCATAAGTTATGCCTGCCCGTGGCGGTTTGACGTGTATTCCAATATAACAAGCCATATTCTATTAATTCAACAACCTTGTCGAATTTAATTGGCTATGAATAAGCATCTTATACTTATAGCCTGAAATACAAATTTCTAAAACGAAGGATTCTAATTATAACTTATAGTCGAAGGTGATACTCTACACTAATATTATAAAGAGGAAATATTTGTATTTTTGTATGTAATCATATTATATATTATCCCTGATGAACATAGGCTACTTTTTATCCCGGACGATCTAGCAGGCGGAGCCGCGAGGACAAGTTAGTTATATATATTTGGGAGTTACGTGAGACGAGTATTAAAAAAGATGTACAAGACGACGGTAATTACTTCAACTCATGGTTTATTAGTTACTTTTACAATGTCACTGTTTTTCAACCCAACCCCATGTCAGGATGCACTAGAGATAACTCTAGCACCAGCAAGCCGCTACTTTACGTCGGTTTTCTGTGAGACAGTGGTAACGACCCGGTCGAGCGAGCTCATTCATGCTGTACACAAAACTGTCCACAGCGTGGCTCCAGCACTCAAAAATTAACTCTAAATTTAACTCCTGGCCCTCAAACTAGGAAAATCCTATGACTCGAGGGTCACCAAAAATTAAGTGTGTGTACTCACTCACACAGAAGTTAGACGCACTTTTTGTGATAAGATGTGTGCCGATGACGCGTCTTGTTCATTGAGACGTTATTAATTTTCCACGTCAAGCTGTTATCGTCAAACGAGACGGTTATATCGCGACCTTAATAGACATGTAGGAATAATGCGATTATTGTTTATAACTATTCTTTGAAATATGATGTTGTAGTTATGGCTCTTGTCTAGGGTACGAAGGGGATTCTAAGCAACCATTTGTTCAGCCTTTTTTAAACAGAAAGGAAAAATTAAAAAAGGAATAGCATAATAATAATACTAGACCTGTATTTATACTCGTCCCACTACTGGGCACGGGCCTCCTCTACTGAATAAAAGGGGTTAGGCCTTAGTCAACGACGCTGGCCTAATGTGGGTTGGCAGACGTCACATATCTTCGAAATTCTTATAGAGAACTTCTCGGGTGTGAAGGTTTTCTCACGATGTTTCATTCACCGTTAAAGCAAGCAATAATTAATACACACGTAATTTAAAATGTATTCGCACCTCCTCACTCGATTACTTGTTTCAGATCAAAACTAGCAGTCCTGAACAACCGGCATGCATACTTCCTTCTAGTGGACAACGGGTCTGTCGGGAGATATGGTGCCGAGATCGTCCTTCGGAGGAAACTCGAAAAATATATCGCTGCGCAAAAACTTCACCCGTGTAAGTACCATTACGTTTTATCATATTTATTACTACTATTACATCACGACACTGGGGCATTTAAAGCGAAATGGACAGGGAATAGAATCAGGTTTCCAATTTCAGTTATATAGGAGTATGTTATACTTGTGTACAAGTAAAATAATAAAAGTACTTACGTACTTGTGTAAAAGTAATACTCGAAAAGTATATTGTATTTGTCTCGAAGATATGTATATCTTCTAGACAGATACAATTTATTTTTTCAGTGGAAAGCCTCGTTCACAAGATATGAATCTTTGAAGATTTGAGTAGTACATTTTCTATTTTGCATGCCATTATTAAGTTTAAAAAGGTAAAGTAAAATAAATGAACTACTGCATTGTATAAGCCATTTAATGACCATTTTAACCTTATAATTGGATTCCAAAAAATCACAGTATTTTGTTGTGTTTTGCCAAGTTTGCATTTTTATACTTACTTTTGCGTGATATTTCGTCTGTTTATGGGAAGATGGAGGTTACCATCATGCGAGCAATCTGCTCGTTTCCTTATAAAATACAAATTTCAAATCCGGCCAAGTATCGTGTGATTTTTTAGAGTGAAAAATTCAAACACAAATTGTACACCATGATTCTATTGTCTATGAAAGCTACCATAATACCGTGGCGATGTCTGTATAATATCTATGCAAATTACATTTGATTGTGTAACAAGAAAGAAAATGCCTCATTAATTCAATAACAATTGTGATTGTATCGGTGTCAATACAAAAGCAATCGATTATTCTGAATAATTTTGTATTGGAAACGAGGACAGTAATACAAAAGGCTCAACACTTAAAGATCAAACTTAAAATCCTAGTCACGCGTTATTGACGCGATGGCATTGACGCTGCGGTACTGAAGCTTGATGCGACCTATTAGATTCATTAAAGGTTCACTTTTTTTGGTAAACAAGTCAGGGAAATTATTATTTTTTTAATGTTAATTAATATATTTCTTGACCATATTTTTTAAGGCAATCCTATTGATATGTGTTCAGCAACACATTTTATACCCTAAAATATTATTTTCATCCGGTAAACAGATGGGTGAAGGTCGATGTTACCCGGGATCTTAGATATGCTTGACGCATCTGTTTGTAATATGTACTACGAAATTTATGTAGATTAATAAAAATAAAATTAAACAAATTATTCGAAACTAGCTGTCCCTCCCGGTTTCACCTACATTTTACTGCCCTGCTCCCATGGGTCATAGCGTGATATTATAAACGTTCCTCATGATTCACTAACTAATGCTGAAAACTGCATTAAAATCCGTTGAATAATTTAAAAGATCTAAGCGAACAGACAACGGAAGCGACTTCATTATATACTATGTAAAGATAATCAGAATAAAATTTAAAGAGACAGAAAAAAAAATGGGTGCGTGTACTTATGTACGCGCGTGAGAAGTTATACTTCTTTGTTATTTATTCAATTTAATAGCAAATATTAAAAATTAATATTATTATTTGATGTTCAATTTTAATTTTTATCACAAACTTTTTATTAAATGTTTTTTAAATTTATTTCTTTATTTTGTGAATATTAAATAACCAATAATAAGTAATTAACATTAATAATTTAATAATATTTAGTGTTAATTATATTAAATAAAAGTATTTTAATTTATATCAATAAATAATACATACGGATAGTTAACCTCAATTATATTGGAGCACTTGAAAAAGTATATAAGCACAATTTTTTTCACTAATATTCACAAATAGTAAGTAATATCAATCAAAATATTCAATTTAAATCACTACTGAATATAATTTATTAGCACATATATAAATTATAAAGGACATTGTCAAAAATGGCCTATGAATCAACACGCATGAAACATTTACTATAATATTAATTATTATTTATAATGTACATTATAATTATTATTATAGTAAATGTTTCATGCGTGTTGATTCATAGTTTCAATAGAACGGACACTTATTAATTTCGAAAACAATTTAAAAAGTATTCACTTCCGTCATAGTCCTCGGTATTATAATTTTTGGTTCAAATTCGGGTTTTTAATAGGCAAAGGTATTGTAGCTCATACAGCCAAGTCTTTGTAACAACACTCTTAAGCTTCGCATTGTTATGCATTTCGCCAAAGACAAGTGTAATTTATTCTCAAGTCTTCACAACAACGATGAAATATCGTAACATTAATAATTTAATAATATTTAGTGTTAATTATATTAAATAAAAGTATTTTAATTCATATCAACATATCCACTCGACATGATAGAAGTACATTCTACTCTCTTCGCGTTTATGCGAGCCTGGTACTTTTTACGGCAACATGTTCCGAATAAGAAAAAACCTAAAGAGTTTTTCTTTGTCTAAATCGTCATTTGTTTATTAATTACGGCTACTTTCACTCTCATCATTTTTTCTTAACGCGCCTAACTTCATACTGTTAATTTTTTGTGTCACAGGTGCGCGCGCATCTTAAAATTTCACTCTCATCATTTTTTCATAACGCGCCTAAAGAAGTATAACTTCAAAAATTTAAAAGTTACCCTGGAAACAATAATTCATAAACACTGGAAGTGCTTTTTCTATGGGATTTTTGTACAAACTTAAGACCATAACTCACGATTCGAACGATGTACATAATATATGCGTAATTCTTTTTTGTTTGTTTCGTTCTAGTTTAGGATATGTCACAATTCAACTGAAAATAAACAGCCGAATCAATTTTGCGTCACTATGTTACCATGGGAACTTTTGAACGCCTGGAACAAGGACTTATTCATAACAATTATTTGTTTTGTCAAGACGTTGGGGTCATAGCTATATAACATCATGCTATAACCCACGTGAGCAGAGCAGTAGTATGTAAGTGGGTGACAACACGAGGGGTAACTTTGTAGGCAGTATTTAATATAAGTAATTGTCATATTATTATGCTTTTAATTTCTAACAATAGATAAAACAATCTTATCATTTCAGAAATCAGTAATATAAAAGACCGTGCAGAGGAGTTATCTCCTGTAGTGTGCACTGAGAGTTACAGAGTTGCCGAGCGTATTAATGTCGGCCTTGTGAACGCGGTATGCGGTGCAAGCGTCTTAGTATAAGATCCTAAATAAATCTTACTTAATAATCATATCCTTGACCATATTTTTTTAGGCAACCCTATTGGTATGTGTTCAGCAACACATTTTTTACCCTAAAATATATTTTTCATCCGGTAAACAGATGGGTGAAGGTCGATGTTACCCGGGATCTTAGACCATCTGTTTTGAAGGATAAAAACAATAAATATTATAGCATAGGTCGACAAACGAGCAGCTGGTCTATCTAATGGTAAGTGATCTTCACCATTCATGAAACTCCAAACGGAAGAAACATGGACGCGTTGCCGACCTTAAAGGGATGGGCTAATTAAAAGATTGGGAGGAGGACAAGATTATGTGGGCCTTGAGATATCAAATTTACTGTATGGAACGCAACAACAAGCTACCTCGCAGTGAGAGGCTCTCATGGCAGTGTTCTGTGAGACAGTGGTAACAATCCGGTCGAGTCATTACCTTATGATACCTTACACTTATGATATTTTCCACATATACATTTGTCTTTGTCATTCCGCGCTGGCGCTTCCAGCACAGAGCGACTTTGCTTTGAGCATTGGTTGAGGCGCACACACAAGGCATTGCAAAACAATACAACGCTCTATAATTAATCTATATACTTACCGCCGTATGCTCCGGCGAGCCGGACTCCATCAACTTGAACTCAGTCTCGTGACTTTTAAAGATAAATGAAAATAGATCGTAATACCACAGATGTGGAGCGTATATTTCATCGTCGCTACTCGCCTTCCTACGACTGTCTTGTACGCGCTTGAACTCTCGACGCACACAGGCGCGCAGACTTTCAATCTTTCTCAAAACGTGCACTCGAGTCGCGCTCGGATCGAATTCTTGCACTAATTCGGTTAGCTTAGTTATAGCGTCGTGCCGTTTCATCTTTATTTTGTAAGCTGCACATTCCCTGTCCCATAAACAAGGCAGGTCTTTATATAAAAGTATGAATTTTGTGAGCAAACGTCGCGAGAACACAACATTGTTGTCGGCCATTTTGTTGGCTCGTGCGTCAAGCGGCGCGGCACGCAGGACAGACGACAGGTCACTGAACGTGTTGGCCCAACGAGCGGTGCGCGCTGCTCGGCTCGATACTGCGCTCCCCGCTTCCCTGTTCACCCTCGTCTCGCCTGTGATGATGTTCTTTACCAATATCAAAGTAAATGTTCGGGCACTAATACGCTCTAATTGGAATTTAGATTATTTTTTCATAAGGTATTTTAGAACAAGTAAAAGGATTCGATTTTCTAAATTAAATTAAAAATATAATTTGATATCAATGCGACAAATTTACGAACTCGCTCTTCGGTAATTATTTTATAACAAAAACTCAAACGGTGGAGGAGTGCTGACCTCACGTTTTCCCTCATTAGGGTGGACTACAATACCCGGTAGACCAGAAAACGCAATAATTAAAATGGTAGGAATGATTTATCCTATTTATGACCTTATAATTTACATTTGACTCTGACTCAACAAATGAAAACAATAATTTAATTATAAAGTGTTTTAAAGATTTACGGAAGGATAAATGAGAAGAATGAAATTCAATATGTCCTAAATATTTTATGGAAACATTTATTCACCAAAAGGTAATAAAACACAGAGACATAACATTTAAAGCCAAACAACAAACCCAACGCCGTGCAATTGAGTGAAATATTATCTTGTTGATCGAATTTTACAACTCAATTAGATTGGAAAATATCTGATACGCCACTTATCAAATATCTTTGTCCAAATTTAAAAAACTGACGGCATAATGTATAATTTGCCATTCGCCGCTTATTCATAAAAAAGTTTCAAAAATCATATGGAAATTGCCACATAGATGCAGCGTACTAAGAGTGAGAACCGTGAGATCGTAAGTTCAATTCCCAGGTCAGGTAACCACAATTTGTGTTTGGATTTTTTGATATGAAAAACCACACACGAATTACTCGAGGTTAGAATATCTGCCTGGTATGACCATAGGCTCGCCCCTATCACATCACTAATTCTTATTGCCCGACCTGAGATTTAATCTCGAGGATTCCAAACCCAAGTACCCTGCTACGGGACAAGTGAAGCGACATGAATAACCGAAGAAAAATAACAAAGTTAGTTCTCAATTAGAAGCCTATTTATTTTTGTAAGTAAGTGGCGAGTAAGTGATTCTGACTTGCATTTGGCTAGTTTTTTTAATTTGGCTAAGTCACATCCTTCTGAATAATTCAACTGAGCTTTGGATTAATGTCCAGGGAATTAATTAATTTGGGAGTTTACGATGCACAGCCGACCATTTATATATTCAATCATGACTTATGGTCACGCGTGTGTTATATTTTTATTGTTTTATCAGTTAATATTTTCAATTAAAACTTTTTATTGCTTACCGGTGACATAACAAAAATTACTAAGAAAAATAATATTGTTCAATATAATTTTGATAGATTTGACATATTTTATTCGAAATACTTAAATTTTACGTAATATTTTGATGAAAATTGATTCAAAATTATAAGATATATTTAAAAGAGCTATGGATGACGATAACGTTATAGAACCCGCACCAACCACCAGTAGGAATTCGGCCAAGAAAACTGCTTCTGGCCGTGAACTCCATGACACGAAAGATCGTGACGAAGACAGCACCAACAGCGAGTTTCTGTCAGTGTCCGGTAACTCCTCAGTAAAAAGTGGCTTGGACATGGCTGAAAGAAAAGTTGAACCACAACTTCCAGTAAGCAAGAGACAGAATTACAGAGAACCGAAGCGCAAAGAGAGACGAAGGAAAAGTCGTCGAGATAGGCGTCGTCGGGGCAGAGTTCAGAAAAGAAAGCAGTCCCAAGGGCGCAGACACGGTGCTCGGAGAGGTCAGGAACGACGATCAGTCGGCAGGCGGAAGGCACTATCATTATCCAGGATTTCTTCTGAACTGTCTGCAAGGAGCCCTCATCGTGGCAGACATCTGGGCTGTAAATACTGCGGCCATCGTTCCTGTCACAGATTTTGAAGTTTATACTAATTTATTAAAAGTATAAATTGTGATTTTGTTTTATTTACAAAACTTTCATAACCTCTAGGATTTTTATCTACTGGTCCGGAGTCCCTGGGCCAGCTGATCCACTTGATTACTATCAAGATGATTACTATCAAACAAAAAAATCAGCTCATTCAAATTATTTTTTATGACCTCGTTATCGATACCTATTGGAAGCCCCTCCTTCCAATAGGTATGATTACTAACCAGCTGATTTTTTGTTTTTACTTAGTTAATATTCATATAATTTAACAGTCATATTGTCCTACAAATAAAATAATAAATTTTTGAGTATCATCAAATCGAAATATTCTATCCTTGCTACCTCTGTTAGCTACCACAATAGAGAATTTTCGCATAGGGAATTGTTGGCCGTCTCATCGAAACGAAGCTACTCACGGAAAATTAGCTTGATAGTAATCAAGTAGATCAGCTGGCCCAGGGACTCCGGACCATACCTTTATACTATAAGTATTCCAAAAATATGTTCAATATGGAATCATTGCGTCGTAACAATTTTATAATATGTTGTAAAGATCATACTTTTGCCGTTTTCGTGACTTTCGAGGTTACGAAACCACCCTTAAATCTACCGTTGATGGTCATAAAAAGAGATTTAACGTACCCACTATCTATTGTGAGGGGAAATTGATAAAATATCTATACGGGTAAAGTGTCGGCTAAAGTGATAAAAAAAATATTGGCAAAAGTTATGGCGAGACGAAATTGGCTCCATTCGTAAAAAATGGCGTAGTATCAATGAGGTATCGTGCAGTGTTTTGAGTTAATAGAGTGACGTCAGTTCATTCTAAATAGTCTGTGGCAATCACAAGTAGGTGGCGGTAAGGTTTGAAATTAATTAAATATAGTTTTTTCTATTTTTTTTTTATTATTTGGGATCAGTGCTTGGAACACTTTGGGTACTACGGTTCCCTAAAAATTACCAGTTTAAAATTTCAATACATTTATGTAGGAACTAGCTTTTGCTCGCGGATCCGCCCGCGTGAACAGCATTTAAATATTATCATCCCCTATTTTGACCCCTTTGGGGTAGAATTTATCAAAATCCTTTCTTAGCGGATGCCTACGTTATAACATCTACCTGCATGCCAAATTTCAGCCCAATCCCTCGAGTTGTTTGGGCTGTGCGTTGATAGATCACTATGTCAGTCAGTCACCTTTGAGTTTTATATATTTAAAGATATGATATTAAAAAAAAATACTTAATAAACTTGAAAATCCTAAAAAAATCTGATGCTAATAAGAATGTATTACTTATCGAAACTTGGAATCATAAAACTACGCCAGGACCCGAAAATATATTACAATATCTAATAATGGAAAACCAAAAAGAATTCTTAAACAATACTCTACAAAAAGTTCGGCAAATGTATAAAATTACAAGTTTGTCCAAGGTTCAGTTGTGATTAAGCCAAGTTCATTCTAAGTTCTGTCCTCAGCGGGCAAAGTTAAATTAAACGCGTATACTAATCATTTTAAATTATACGACGATGTATTTTTATACAACGTAGGCCGGTAAACGAGCAAGTGGATCACCTGATGGTAAGTGATCTCTTCCGCCCATGTACGCCCACAATGAACCTTCTTTTTTCTACCTGGTTAATCCTACTAATATTATAAATGTGAAAGTTTGTTGGTTTAGATGTTTGGATGTTTGTCGGTCAATCATGCTGAAACTACTGAACGGATTTTGATGAAATTTGGTATACAGACAGGGTATGAGCTGATTTGGGTGATAAGCTACTTTTTATCCCGGAAAAAGCAGATCATGCGGGCGGACCCGCGAGCAAAAGCTAGTATCTAAGTAATAAAGTGACTAAATAAATATAAAGTAAGTTCGCTACTAACCATTTCTATAGAAGCCAAATAAATTCCCCTTATCTCGTTATCAAAGAAAAATCAATGAAATTCTATTATGCTAGAGTTTTTTTGCGTACCGTACAAGGTCCCGAGGGATGTACATTCCCTCGTTTTTACATATTCTATGCTGCGTCCCCATTGTCCGCCAGATAGAATTGCTAATGAAACATGGCTACCTGTTATACAGTGTCATTTTGACACCCTATACTTAAATGAAACCATGTGTAGTGTTCGTTAATTTAAGTACTTTGAGCTAAGTCACTTTCTTATTAAAGTCAAAATAAAAAAATAATATTTCCTAACAAATTAAATGCCGTTAACATTAGATTAATTTTAAACAGTCTGTATACGCGCGCACACACATATACAAATCAACATACACACCCATCATCGAATGAATGAGACACACACACATACATTACCATTAAGCATGGATTACATGTTGGACGAGCTTAGGCTAACACGAGTGTAGGTAAATTAATACAAGGCAAGCGCTAGTGCCTAGACGTTCGGCAAGTTTATCGAAAACCAATCGAGTAGCCGGCTGTGAAGCGAGAGGCCGCGGGTTCGATCCCCGCACCGAGACAAATGTTTATGTGAACCACAAATATTTGTTTCCCGAAACAAACCCAGACCCCGGTCTGGGTGTTGTGAGACCAAAAGTCTCTCGTAGTTGCTGATACCCACGATACTATCCTGATACCCAAATATACTATCTATACGTTGGTATTAGTCATCACTCGGCAACATGTATTGCGAGCTTTATAACGTCAAGGTCAATGTAACCGTTTTATAAAAAGGCCAAGCGTACAGAAGGCAAACGGCTCAAAATAGTAATTTAGGAATTGAAATAAATATTAGATTACCCTATGAAATGTAATAAAATCCCAAGTAAAATCGAATCTTGTAACTTTTGTAATGATTATTTGTTTTTAGTCAAATTTGTGTTACCTATTTATAGGTATGTGCATTTCCCAAATACATTTTTTTTTACGTTTTGTCATTATCAATGAACATTACTTTGTTCATATACTGTCGCAACTTTTTCAGTGAATGTGTCGAGAGCGTCTTTGTGAGTCTGAAACGTATTTTCATATGTATGGAGTTGCCCTTCTTAAGCGTTTGTGTTTTATAATAACATCGTCAGCTGTGACATTTTATTCAATACAGTTAAGTGCAAAAACCGTACAGCATGATTTAAAAGGCTCAAAACTTAAATCACGTTTTTTGGCAAAACTACTACAAGCTCAAGCCTCATGTTTGGTACAGGGTAAGCAGAGGCGATGCCGAATATGTGGTTTCATTTAGTAACAGGGTGTCAAAATAACACTGTATATCTTACGGGAGATAAAACTTGCTGATGGCTACTTTTGTTTGACGTCGCAAGCAATGCCAATACAGTTAAAGAAATAAATATGTATGTATAGAATCAGAAATACTTAATTTTTCAATGAGCAATGAGTTGGCCGGATTGGTATTTGAGATCTGCGATAGCATCGCCACCTATCACATCATGGGACGAACGTAAGTTTGGCAAAATGGGGGTCTCTGGGTACACTAGTTGCATCTCTGTCTACCACATTGGCGATATTGGTGTAAGCTTATATGTGTTTATTGCAATATAGACCGATGATTTTCCAATTTGAAACATAAATAAATTATAGTAGAATGAAACCCATTGTAAAAGGAAGAGAATACAACAAAATTGATAGGAAAAATAAATTAACGGCGATCTGAGGTCGGGAAGTGGGAAGGGGGGGGGGGGGCTTTTAAGGGTAAAAAACGGTTTATCTCGATTTCCGGAAAAACTACAAGTCCTATGGAAAAAAGTTAAATCGGAAAGTTGTAGGTAATAAAAAGATCTACAACTTTTGTATACACACTCTCTTCACATAACCTCAAAATATATGTGAAAAATTCAAATAACCAAGTTTTTTGTTTTTATTTTTATCTATTATAATAAATCATTTTTGTTCACGAAATTTGGTGAAAACTTACCTTTTTGTATCCCAAATACACTGTAGTTTTTTTGATTTAAAATATTTATTTTTGCACCTTATTTTGACTTAATATCGAAAAAGCAGCCTAATTTTCAAACGAAAATTCTCACGTCAAAATATGAGCTTTTTTAAAAAAGTCTGTTGGTTTCTTGTTCATTGAATTCTCTACTTTCTGATGGTGTAAAAAAATATATACATTACTATGGTAAATGTGCTCAGAAAATGTAAAGTTATAAGTTAATATTTAATAAGACATATCTACAATATTTTGAGAAAGTTGTAGAATCTTCTTTAAATTATATGCGTAGATGCCTCTTTATTGTTATTTTAATATAACTTATATACCTAAGTGATCTACGGAAAATTTTAGCCCATCATAAAGAAGTGGGGAAGGGGCTAGGTGGGTCTGGGCCTTACTACCTGTTATTTAGTAGTTCGTTTCTTTGCATTTTCTGAGCACATTTACCGTAGTAATGTATATATTTTTACACCATCAGAAAGTAGAGAATTCAATGAACAAGAAACCAACAGACTTTTTTAAAAAAGCTCATATTTTGACGTGAGAACTTTCGTTTGAAAATTAGGCTGCTTTTTCGATATTAAGTCAAAATAAAGTGCAAAAATAAATATTTTAAATCAAAAAAATTACAGTGTATTTGGGATACAAAAAGGTAAGTTTTCACCAAATTTCGTGAAAAAAAATGACTTATTATAATAGACAAAAATAAAAACAAAAAACTTGGTTATTTTAATTTTTCACATATAAACTCCTTTGCAAAAAAAACGGGCACCTTACACACACACTTTACCTTAGCTTTTCTATGGGTAAATATTATTATATTTTTAGTATGTCATTAGCTTGGATGACTAGAAATTTCTTATTATCAATGAGAATCTAGTTTTTTAACACTTTTATCCTGGTATCGGTGTTTTAGTCAATGTAAACAGAGAGCCGTGTTAAAATGGACATTTTTATGGGTATAATGAAATGAGTATTTTTATGGTATTTTAATAAAAGAGACATTAAAAAATAAAAATTAATAACGAGTATGACCTCCTCTTGCAGCGATTACGGCATGTAATCGTCTTGGCATGCTTCCCACCAGGCTTTTGATGGTGTCCTGTGGAATGTGTTCCCACTCAGTCGAGATTACACGTTTAAGCTCTCTGATGTTTTGTGGAGGTGGTTGGACAGATCGTACTCGCCTTTTTAGGAGGTCCCAAACGTGCTCAATGGGGTTAAGGTCGGGGCTCCGCGCTGGCCAATCCAAACGACGAATACCGACCTCTTGCATATAAGCATCTACGTCGCCAGAACGGTGGGCCCGAGCATTATCGTCCATGTAAATGGCATCTTCACCAATTACAGTCAGTGCGGGTTGTGCATTTTGAGAAAGGATTTCTGTTATGTACCTATGCGCATTTAGTGAGCCATTTTCTATGAATACTATCTCGGTACGATAGTTGGAAGTTACGCCCGCCCAAAACATAACGGACCCTCCACCATAAGGGGTGATTTCTTCAAAACACACATCGGCATAGCGTTCCCCTGGTCTTCGTAACACTCGCCGACGTCGGTCCTCACCATGCAGACAAATTCGAGCCTCATCGGAGAAGAGTACGCTACTCCAGTTACCTGGTGTCCAAGATAGGCAATTTCTAGCGAACCTCAACCGCGCAATCCGGTGCTCACGGAGTAACTTGGGGGCCCGCGCTGGTCGTCGACTACGTATATCAGCAGCTAAAAGTCTTCTCCTCACAGTCCATAGGCTAACTTGTGCTCCTCGTACCTCTTCAAGGTTTCTTTTGAGGTCTATGTAACTGCATTTGCGGTTCCTCAGCGCCTGAGTCACTAAAAAGCGATCGTCTCGCGGCTGTGTGCAACGTTTTCTCCCAGAACCTTGCCTTCTCTGAACGGAACCTGTCTCTTGGTATCGAGTCCAGGTTCTTTGTACGGTTGAACGACTCACGTTTAACCGCTGTGAGACGTAACATTGGCTACACCCCTCTTCCAGCAGCGCTATAATTTTACTAGCTCTCATTGCTTTTTCTGCCATTACGATAGACACAAAGATATCTGTTTTAAGTCACAATAAGGCAGAATTATGCGATAAACATAAATTGTTGTACTAAAAATAACGAAAAGTTACTTTTAGTTGCTTGATAACCTTTTAACCGCAAACCCGCGAAAAGTGTCACAAAATGAAAAAGGGATTAATAATTTAAAAAACAAAAGTTTTGAATTTGGAATGAACTTTTTTTCATACCCAGACTCTTTATTAAGTGCCAGTAACATAGTTTGGCTATTAAAACCTCTGAAGAACTAAATTATTACCAATAATGTTAAAAAATCAAACCCGCCCGTTTTTTTTGCAAAGGAGTGTATTTTGAGGTTATGTGAAGAGAGTGTGTATACAAAAGTTGTAGATCTTTTTATTACCTACAACTTTGCGATTTAACTTTTTTCCATAGGACTTGTAGTTTTTCCGGAAATCGAGATAAACCGTTTTTTACCCTTAAAATCCCCCCCCTTCCCACTTCCCGACCTCAGATCGCCGGTAATTTATTTTTCCTATCAATTTTGTTGTATTTTCTTCCTTTTACAATGGGTTTGATTCTACTATAAATTTGTTTCTATTTTTAGCATTTTCAACCGGATAATCACCGGTCTAATACTCTATTAAACAATCGAAAAGCATATAATCCTATTTTCTGCCAATACGTAAACAGTCTATAGTGTAATAATAAAATTTTCAAATGGATTTTCGCACCTGTCACAACGTTTTATGTTCTATTGCGACCTTTATTTGTGCTCGTAAAGCTTGCTGTGTTTTTATGTCATTTTTATGACCCTCTCGGGGCATCCCGGACCCTTGACTGCGAAATACAGTACCTTAGAGCGTTTAGCAGTTTGGGAAATCCGTGGATAGTAGTTAATTTGGGGAGTAACATTATTAAAAAAAATGTATAATTATGCCGAGTCTTCGGAAACCTTAAATTATCACTCACCAAATATTAACTTTAGTTAGAAAGAAAGAAGGAAAGAAATAAACTAATTAGACAAAAAACAAGTGAAAATGCAAACGAAAACAAAAATATACATTCTATTTATTTCCTATATCATTGATACATATATTTTGATATAATTAAGTTACATGGTTATTGCAGCGTTCCAATATGTCATTGCTTTATACAGCATACTTGAACTAAGCAACCGATGAAGTTTTGAGTTCAAATCACAGATAACGACAATTTGTGTTTTCCATTTTAAAAATCACGCATTAGTTTCCTGGTATTGAATTTTTGAAGTGATAACTTCTTATGGGAGGGTGAACCGAAACGTTCCGTAACGCGAGCGGTCCATCGACCAGCCAGCGTTAGCCGACCTCCCTGGAACATCGATAATTTCGAAGTCCCAGGTGGCGCCACACAGTGACCAGTCGGCTTGGACCGGACTTTGACACGACTTTGAAACGACTTTGACACGACTTTGCCACGACTTTGCCACGACTTTGCCACGACTTTGACACGGCTTTGACACGACTTTGACACGACTTTGAGATGGCTTTGACACGGCTTTGACACGGCTTTGACACGGCTTTGACACGACTGTGACACGACTTTGACACGACTTTGACACGGCTTTGACACGGCTTTGACACGGCTTTGACACGGCTTTGACACGGCTTTGACACGACTTTGACACGACTTTGACACGACTTTGACACGACTTTGACACGACTTTGACACGGCTTTGTCACGGCTTTGACACGGCTTTGACACGACTTTGACACGACTTTGACACGGCTTTGACACGGCTTTGACACGGCTTTGACACGGCTTTGACACGACTTTGACACGACTTTGACACGACTTTGACACGACTTTGACACGACTTTGACACGATTTTGACACGACTTTGACACGACTTTGACACGACTTTGACACGACTTTGACACGACTTTGACACGACTTTGACACAACTTTGACACGACTTTGACAAGACTTTGACATGACTTTGACACGACTTTGACACGACTTTGACACGACTTTGACACGACTTTGACACGACTTTGACACGACTTTGACACGGCTTTGACACGGCTTTGACACGGCTTTGACACGACTTTGACACGACTTTGACACGACTTTGACACGACTTTGACACGGCTTTGACACGGCTTTGACACGGCTTTGACACGACTTTGACACGACTTTGACACGACTTTGACACGACTTTGACACGACTTCGACACGACTTTGACACGACTTTGACACGACTTTGACACGACTTTGACACGACTTTGACACGGCTTTGACACGGCTTTGACACGACTTTGACACGACTTTGACACGACCTT
The DNA here is from genome assembly GCA_949126905.1 of Amorpha juglandis. Classification (NCBI taxonomy): domain Eukaryota; kingdom Metazoa; phylum Arthropoda; class Insecta; order Lepidoptera; family Sphingidae; genus Amorpha; species Amorpha juglandis. Next base: position 4,033,174 of record OX421383.1, read on the forward strand.
GACACGACCTTGACACGACCTTGACACGGCTTTGACACGGCTTTGACACGGCTTTGACACGGCTTTGACACGGCTTTGACACGGCTTTGACACGGCTTTGACACGGCTTTGACACGGCTTTGACACGACTTTGACACGACTTTGACACGACTTTGACACGACTTTGACACGACTTTGACACGACTTTGACACGACTTTGACACGACTTTGACACGACTTTGACACGACTTTGACACGACTTTGGCAGGGCTTTGACCCGACTTCGTAACGTAACGCGTTAAGGGAAGCCAGACAGAGTGGCGCCGTAACGTAACGCTTTACGGCGCCACTTTGTCTGGCTTCCCTTTCTCTCACGCATACGGTAGCAGTAGGCAGGCTTCCCCGCTCTCACTTTAACCCACATTAGCTTAAGTTATCACTTCTGTCGAGCGTCCCGGGACGAACACTTTTTTTTTTTATCCTGGCTCGGCAAAGTGACTACGCTACACCTGATGGTAAGTGTAGCGCAATCCAAGAATAGTGTCGACCAACGATAAACAATGTGTCCATCGTAGGTCGGCAAGATCATGCTGGCCTGCCAAAGGGCCAAGGGGGAGGGGAAGGAAAAAGGGATGGAAAAAGGGTTAGGATCAGGGGGCAAGCCCCCTGGGGAGAACCGGATATACACTGGCTGACCCTGGAACGCGACCCACACAAGGTGGGCCACTATGGCAGGATTTAGCACCAGTGTACGGTGGTCGCTATCCGGTCGGATACAAGTATCCTCCCACCAGCCAGAACTTGCCTCCGATATGACGATAGGCTTGATACCTGCCACATCATGGGATTCAAATAAGTTCGGTGAAACGCGGGTGTACTAGTTCTATCTCTGCCTACTCCTTGAGAACTAACTAAACTAATTCGAACAAACATTTCAAACTTTCACATTAAATGGAAATTTCTAATCTGTATCCCGGATCGATAACCGACATCCCGGGATTATAGTGCCAAGAGCGTCGCCGTCCCTAGCGTCAATGTCAACTGAAGCGACGTTTATGTTTGTTGTGTAGCTTTAAAACTTTCTCAAACCGTTTGGCAGCTTTGCAATCTTTGGTAACAACGTTAAAACGTAGCCTCAGCCTACTGGGAAATGGGCAAACATAAACTGCGTTAAGCGGGTACTATATGTACGAGACAATACCGAACGGTTTTACTCGCGATGACTCATGCTTTCTTTTTTGAAGTGAAAACTTCTTTAGCCGCGTTGAGCACCTTTTGGTGGGGGATAAACTTTTGATTTCGCGTCACCAATATGCTGTTAATTCAGACTATACAAGTATCACAATATCGTATATACTTCGATATATATAGTCGATTCGAGTCGAGTCGAGTCGAGTCGAGTCGAGTCGGTCGAGTCGAGTCGAGTTGAGTTGAGAGTGAGTACTAAATAAATATACCTACTTAAGTTATTCTATCGGCTGTCGTATGACTGACAATTTTTTCTATCATTAGATGTATATGAATAAGAGATGAGACTGTCGAGCCGTGAACCCCGCTCGTCAGTAGGTATTTAAAAATGCGATTTCTTGACACACAAACGAATTTTTTGGGGGACCTTAAATCTGCGGTTTTAAGATTAAGATTTAAACCAGTGGCTCAAGTATGACAAGTCGGTCGGTCTGACATGAACGATCTTGATTTGATACCCCAGATAATTCCCGAAAATCGACTAATCAAACTAAGTAATTTGTACACGTGACTTTCGAACTGTATTGTTATTGGCTCATTTCTGGGATTGATTAAGAGACGATAAGATTGTTTTTAAATCAGCTGATATACAGAACAAGAGTATAACTCAATAATAATATAAAACCTACCCACTCTCGGTGCACAGAATTCGATATCATCCAGTATGAATTCACACTTCTAAGACAGTCCTATATAAAACACAATCATTGTGATTTATAATGGATTTCACATTGGGAAACATTTTACTTTTTTAATTTACCATTGAAATTTAAATTCTTTTTAAAACGTACGGCTGATTTTTTTTGTATTTTTCGAATTGAATGAACTTCTGTTTCATTGTATAAACGTATTTGCTGGTAATGCTAACAATTCAGCTAATCTTTTATTCTATTTCCTTTATGTGTTTTATTGTAAAAGTAACACATACAACACAAAACTAAATATTTATTTTACAATTTTTGATTAACTAATCATTCAATTGTAAAATGATTTTGTACAAATTTATAGCTACCCAACACATATTATGGCTGTTTGGACTACGAATCCTTTGCCAATTCTTTTAATAGCAAAAAGAAAAAAAGGAACGAAAATATAAAACTTTTGTTTCGATTCCGTTGCCTATTGAATAATTCATTTTATTCTGCCGAGTAAACATTTTAATATTTACCAATTTTATTGTTCTTTCTTTCTCTAAATCTTTGTTTTACTTTTAATCTGTTTTAAACAGATTTGTTTCTTATTAATTGTTATTTTTATACGAAAACTGTGAATATATTTGTGACTAGTACTAGACTCACTAGTATAGAGTATAATATACTGCACTTATAACCTATTTAACCTTATGTACATAACCTTATTACATTACAATAAATAACGATCAATATAGTCGAAATCCAGTATAATATTTCACTTAATCACAAATCCACCTTGGAGTTTTGGCGGGAATTCTGCCAGTGCGGTTCATCACTTATTTTATTTCAAAAACTAGTTTAATGGTGTGGATTTGTATAATAAATATTGACGGTGATGAACATTGTATGGAAACATTAAAATAAGTGAATTAAGCATCTTACTGCAAGGAATTCACACCAAAACTCCAACAAGACTGTGAAAACGTCCACACCATTATTTCATCGTTCTTGTGAAGACTTGAGAATAAGTTATTCTTGTCATTGGCGAAATGCATAATGTTGCGAAGCCATAAATTAAAAAAAGAAGAAGAAATCCATCTTTTTACCCAAGTTAGTATTTTTTCCATAATCCGTGAAAAAATATGCAGACGATGCCCAGTAAAGAATTTAAACTAATTAACTGTCTTGTGAAGTTCTTCAAAAATTCCTTTGTTAATTTCTCAACGCTTAATTAAAAGTTAATTAAAAAAGCTACCCACATAACGCTAATCTTGAGGCATTTAAACGGCCAGTTAATGGTCTAAGATCCCGGGTAACATTGACCTTCACCCATCTGTTTACCGAATGAAAAATATATTTTATGGTATAAAATGTGGGTTACTCAGTGATAATGTAGCTTTCTAACAGCAATAGAATTTTTGAAATCGGTCGAGTAGTTTTTAAGTTTATTCGTAACATACAAAAATATAAATCTTTCCTCTTTATAATATTAGTGTAGATTGTGAAACAGGCCCTTAATGTGCTTTCGTAACATTCTTATAAATTGATAATGTGATTTTTTGTTTTTTTTTTCAACAATCACACACATAGTCCTGACCCCACAGTAAGATACGATTATTGTGTTGTGGGTATTAGAAACTACGAGAGGCTTTCGATCTCACAACACCCAGACCCGAAACAAATATTTGTGGATCACACAAACATTTGTCTCGGTGCGGGAATCTAACCCGCGTCCCCTCGTTTCACAGCCGGCTACTCGCCCGCTGCACTACGGAAGCTGTCTTGTATGTATTACGTAGATTGTACACAGATTACTGGGAATTCGTTGTCAAATGTAAAATACAATAATACCGGGTGTAAGGGGACCACTTACTTGATTTTAATTATTATTTGAATGAAAAATCATTGTGTGTATTGGTCCTACCAAGGCTGTGCGTGAAAAGAAATAACGACTTATTTTGCGATGTTTTTAGTTGTATCATGTTGTATCTTGTTTGTAATCTAGTGTTTACCACTTGTCTTCGTTTTCTGATGTGTTTCTCTTCCACCTGTATAATTGAACTATAAATACTGCAAAACGGGGTGTATAGAAATGTACAATTGCGCTTATACACAGCGGCTTAATAGACAAAGGCAAAAATAGAAAAGTGCTGGTAGGAATACAAACCCTCGCATACGAGTAAAGATGTAGCCAAGGATGTTCACCAACAAACTTTTTATTATATATTTAGCAACGTTCAAGGTAGTTCAACGTATGTTCAAGCTAGTACAAATATGACACGCGTTTTTTTTACTTCGCTCGCATCAAGTATAGTCAGATGAAAAACTATGATTAGGATGAAGATTCAGAGTCGACATTTTATAAATAAACTATAACAAATAATTTATTTTTTGATTATTTTATTTATTTATTTAAAATGCGCAGATACAACATTACTGACGCGAGGGTTTGTCGCTTATCGCGATCATTGAAAGTCTGCTTTAACGCCCGACTGTCTACCCTACTCAATCTTTCAGCATAGCTAACACCGTGTTAATTTCAGACACGCACTCGTCAACACCCGTCGTCTGCCTGGTCATCGAAGGCGGCACGAACACCGTGCGAGCTGTGTTGGAATACGTGACCGACACACCTCCAGTGCCCGTCGTGGTTTGTGACGGCAGCGGACGAGCGGCTGATCTCATCGCGTTTGTTCACAAGTATGTTATTTATTTACCCTGCTGTCTCTTTGGAATCTTGTTAGAAGTTGCTACCCTGGTTATCTCGCCCTATATCACATCGTGGGACGGAAATCAGTACGGCCAATTATAGGTGTACTGGTTACTTCTCTGCCTACCCCGGAAACTTTCGGGGACGGGAGTAGGTGCATGTGTATCATAACTATTATGACATTAACATTGTTGAAATACTTACTTTTCTAAGTTACGTGTATATTAATTATCGCTTGCTTGACGGTGAAGGAAACAATGTGAGGAAACCTGCATACCTGAGAACTCGATAAGATTTTTCAAAGGTATGTGAAGTCTGCCAACCCGCATTAGGCCAGCGTGGTGGTCTAAGGCTTAATCCCTCTCATTCAGTAGAGGGGGCCCGTGCCCAGCAGTAGGACGTATATAATACAGGGCTAGAAAAAATATGTTTAAATATAAGTTTTTCCTAATATGTAATGTTGAAACAGATATGCATCAGAAAGCGGCGAGCAGACGGTCCTGGAGTCGATGCGAGACTACCTCATCGGGACCATTCAGAAGACCTTCGAGGTGGGCCTGCAGCAGGCGGAGTGCCTCTACAGCGAGCTGCTGCAGTGCACGAGGAAGAAGAATTTGGTAAGTCCATTTTTTTTATAGCATAGGCCGGCAAACGAGCAAATGGGTCATCTGATGGTAAGTGATCTCCACCGCCCATGTACGCCCACAGTATCAGGAGCATCATGGGCGCGTTGCCGATCTGAAAGGAAAGGGATAATTAGGGATTGGGAAGAGGAGGGAGATTTAGGCCTCCGGATATCTCACTCACCGTACGAAACGCAACAGCAAGCCGTTACTTTACGTCGGTTTTCTGTGAGACAGATTTGCCCCTTAAATTTATTTATGGATAGAATAACTGTGAATCTAGATGTCGTAAACTCGATTCTTACATTGGTCATAAATATATTGAAGAAAGAAACAAAGAGAGTAAATGTATTTCCCACGGATCTAAGGATTAAGTATTATTTATTTCTCATAATATTATTATAATCATTTACTGAGAAATTGTAACAACATAGCTAATTAACATGAGCGAGCATACTTAATACAGCTTTCTTAAAAACATTGTTAGTTATTATAACAATTGAGGCTGCTAGAACCAGAGTGGCCTAACTTTATGAGTTACTATAAACTTTATGAGTGGTAGAGCTACGCTGTAGACAGTTTTGTCTACAGCATGAATGGGCTGTTTCGGCCGGGTCGTTACCACTGTCTCACAGAAAACCGACGTAAAGTAGCGACTTGCTGCTGCGTTTCGTATGGTGAGTGAGATATCCGGAAGCCCAAATCCCCTCCCCTTCCCAATCCCTACTTATCCCTTTCCTTTAAGGTCGGCAACGCGCCCATGATTCTTCTGGTTGTGGGCGTACATGGGCGGTGGAGATCACTTACCATCAGGTGACCCATTTGCTCGTTTGCCGGCCTATGCCATAAAAAAAAAACTGCATTTAGATGACTTTTGACCTATTTGTATTTCCGTAATTTAAAAATGTTAATCTACAAGACCAGACCGGCCTAAAATTGGTAACATCGTCTTGACATAGATGGCAGTACAGGTCTATTTCGGGCGTGGTTTAAATTGACGAAAATACAAATAGGTCAAAAGTCATCAAAATTCAGTTAGGCCAGTCTGGTTCTAGCAGCCTCAATTACAAACAACAGATCACTCATTAAACAAATACCATCAAAATCATGTTTGGTAGTTTTGAATCAAAATACCCAACCGAAGCAGAACTAGAAGCGAGCAATATCGGGCGGCGGTGTGACGACACCGCAACTATACGATGATGACTCGATTGTATCTTACACATATACCTATAACATAGTTTGCAAAAGATATATTTTAAAATAACTAACGAGTACAATAGTCAGAGGGCTTTCATCATCATCATCGTCATCATCATCATCATCATCAGCCACAAGAAGTCCACTGCTGAACATAGGCCTCCCCCAAAGATTTCCAGACCGACCTGTTGGAAGCGGCCTGCATCCAGCGACTTCCTGCGATCTTTATCAGGTCGTCTGTCCACCTTGTAGGTGGACATCCAACGCTGCGCTTGCCAGTACGTGGCCTCCATTCCAGAACCTTTCTGTCCCATCGATTATCAGAGGGCTTTACGGTTATTAAAATGATATACAAGTAATTATGGTAGGTCCCTTGTATGCGAGAGGTGGTATCGATTGATTGTTTTAGTTTGAAGAGAGTGAAATTACGGAACATTATGAGATCGGTGTGTCACCGTACTCGATGCCAATGGTTCGTAATTTAAAGACCTAGAGACAAGATCTCTGGCAGGCGAGCAACCTGCTATAAAAATCAAGATCTTTATGGGAGTACATAAATCAACGTCTTTTTTAATCAAAAGATATACCACTTTCAGACAACGCAGTCTTAAGCAAAACAATAGATTATCTTCCTTTGTTCGTAACTTACTGAACCCTAAAAATGAGTCGGAAAATCAAGAAAACGCGCAGGGGTGCAAATTGATATGTCACGGTTGAGAAAGGTCCGCTAGTAAGCAAGGGCCGAGAGGATTTCGTATATGTATTACGTGAAAAAGACAGCTTCATATTATTTGTATGGGATTATTGCCACTTGTAAATGTCACGTGGATTTGAAGGCGGAATAAAATATGAATATAGATAGATAGATAGTAACTCTTTATTGTAGACACACACATAAAAAAAAACAACAAGTAAATAAATGTGCCACAAGTGGCGGCCTTATCACTAAAAGCGATCTCTTCCATATGGCGAATATATGGCATTTTTATAGCATAGGCCGGCCAACGATCAAGTGTCCACCATCCATGTACGCCCACAATACTAAAATAATCATAGGCGCGTTGCCGACCTTAAAGCGAAGGGATAATTGAGGAATTGGGGAAAGGAGGGGGATTAGTGCCTCCGCATATCTCACTCACCGTACGAAACACAGCAGCAAGCCGCTACTTTACGTCGGTTTTCTGTGAGACAGTGGTAACGACCTGGTCGAGTCGGCCCATTCGTACTGTAGACAAAACTATCTACAGCGTGGCTCTACCACTCAACAAATTTGTTTTGTGACTTCTTAATATATTATTTCATTCCATTTGATCTAGATAGGGCTATCACGGACGACGCACAGCCTATTTGTGTACACCACACTTTTTTTTCGACACAAATAAAACAAAGGCTCTCAATTCACCTGTATATTTATATTATTATGTATGTTCACGCATCACTTCGTAAATTAGAACACCCTTATGCACTTTAATTATAATTTATTTATTACAAAATGGGACTGAAATAATCTCCGTTAAATGTGGGTGTACTGGTTATACTCTACCTACCCCTTCGGCGATTACAGGTGTGACTGCGTATGTATGAATAAAATGCTTTTATATCGTAATATCTTGTCAAAACTTCGGTACTTTTGCAGTCCCGCCGCGATGAATCGTGTACCCCAGTCACCCAAGTGGTTGTGGCATTCCGTCCGTGTCTCGACTTGTACTATCACGTATCTAATCCATTTTAATTAAAGTATTGTATTCGACACGTTCTGTCGGTTTAAATGTTAATTCTTTTCATTTTATTTTAAACAGCCATTCCTTTAAATTAACATATTTCAGACATTGTTGCTGGTGGGAGGATACTTGTATCCGACCGGATAGCGACCACCGTACATTGGTGCTAAAACCTGCCATAGTGGCCCACCTTGTGTGGGTCGCGTTCCAGGGTCAGCCAGTGTATATCCGGTTCTCCCCAGGGGGCTTGCCCCCCCATCCTCACCCTTTTTCCATCCCTTTGTTCCTTCCCCTCCCCCTTGCCCCTTTGGCAGGCCGGCATGATTTTGCCGACCAACGACGGACACATTGTTTATCGTTGGTCGACACTATTCCTGGATTGCGCCATACTTACCATCAGGTGTAGCGTGGTCACTTTGCCGAGCCAGGATAAAAAAAAAAAAAAAAAAAAAAAAAATCCCCAAATGTTAGAGAGTATCAAATATATTTTTTAAGACATATGTAGGCTGGCGAATGAACAAGTGGGTCATCTGATGGTAAGTGATCTCCACCGCCTATGAACGAACAATACTAAAATAATTATCGACGCGTTACCGTTCTTAAAGGTAATGGATAGTTAGGGATTGAAAGAGATTTGGGCCTCCGGATATGTCATTTACCGTACGAAACGCAACAACAAGCCGCTACTTTACGTCGGTTTTTGGAAACACAACAGTCCTTACACACTGTTGCTCGGCGCCAGATATAGACATACTCCTCTCTCATACAAGGTCTCATACGTATCAACAATATACCAACCAAATACACCCAACAGTCACACATATAATCCTGACCCTACAGTAAGATACGAGTCTTGTGTCGAGAACTCAGAACTAGGTCTCACAACACCCAAACCTCGAAACAAATATTTGTGGATCACACACACACATTTGTATTGGTGGGAGGATCGAACCCGCGGCCTCTCGCTTCACAGCCGGCTACTCGCCCACTGCGCTAAAGACTGTCAAAATATAAAGAAAATGGAGTAATTAAAATACACTATAGAAATATTTACCTACGACCCTTTGTGAGTGGTAGAGCAACGCTGTAGACAGTTTTTTCTACAGCATGAGTGGGCTGGCTCGACCGGGTCGTTGCCACTGTCTCACAGAAAACCAACGTAAAGTAGCGGCTTGCTGCTGCGTTTCGTACGGTGAGTGAGATATCCCGAAGCCCCTCCCCTTCCCTAATTATCCCTTTCCTTTAAGGTCGGCAACGCGCCCATGATTCTTTTCGTGGTGGGCGTACATGGGCGGTGGAGATCACTTACCATCACGTGACCCACTTGCTCGTTTGCCGGCCTATGCTATAAAAAAAAAACGACCCGAATACCATTTCTAATTAAAGTAGTAACGGTGCCTTATGTAAGGTAGTCGCGAAGTTTGTAACAGGACTATAAATTACATTCCACATCCGACTGCAGACACTAGAAGTTGTGCAGGCTCAGTTGCATTTCACTATGTTAAGTAATGTATACTTAATGTGAGAGCTTTGAAAACTTGGAACTTAGTTTTGTCGGTTCAGGTGTAACTTTGATGTAAAATACATTGGTGGTGAAGGTTGTTTTCAAACGCGAATAATATAATTGAACCACTGACGCGACTTTTTCAAGCATTTAATCATATCTCCAAACCACTGCTGGAGGGTATCTGATCCTTTTGTACTGGACGGGATAGCGATCATCATACACATGGTGACTAACCCGCCATAGTGGCTCGTTTAGACGAGTCGCGTTCCAGGATCAACCAGTACATATCCAATAACTTAAGGCCGGCATAATTATACCGATCGTTGAGGGACGCAATGTCTTTGGTCGGTCGACAATATATGTATGTGTGTGTGTGTGTTATACACGCACGCACATATGCACGCACGCTCACGCACGCTCGCACACACACACACACACACACACACACACACACACACACATACCCACACGCGTGAACTCAATGGAGTTCACGCAGTGTGTATCATAAATTTATGATACACACTGATAACACTCGGTTATTATATTGATATACCAACCTCGAACATACTTTATAGTGTCGGTATAGTATGTTTCTACATCTAATAAATTTGTCGGATAATAATAATTATGATAAAAAATTATCTTAATATTTCCAAACACTGTAACTAACACATTACAAAGCTACAACCCGATCACATTCAGTTCATTAAAATAAAATAAAATAATACATTTGGATAAAATATTTATAGCATTTTCTTATTGGATTTCTAAATCACCAGAGGTTTCACATTACGATACATAAATCCTTTATCTCTAAAACCGAAAATGAAATAGAAATGTAAATTGCTTTTGATAGTCCGCTGAAGATAGATCAAACCCGATATAATAATGCTGATACCTAAAACCATTTTCTTGTAAAGTTATAATAAAGCCGTGGGTTTTTATGTTGCGAAAATAATAAAAACCGTACTTATTTGTGAATCTGTAATTTTAATGTTAAAACACAAATCGTATAAAATATGTAGCAGATTTTAACGTAGATGATTTTAATATTGGGTGAGGATTGTTATTTACTCCATTGGATAGGTACCACCGCTTTGTCTATTTCTGCCACCAAGGACACATTTTCAGCAATGGTCTATACCAGACATCCGTTTTATGTACTAAAAACTAGCATCAGTATTTATTGTCAGTCAGTTTGCGAAGATAACCGAAGTATGTTTTCCAAAAAATCTATATCAATCGACCACAGATTTATTACATTAATATTTTCCTTTTCCCTAATGCAAAAACGTCTCAAAAGTGATTCAAAACTACTTAAAATAAATCTACTAACATCAAAAGGTTTTATCGTCACAAAGTATAAAGAAGTGCAATAACTGAAAGAATATTGTAATAACTCAACGTTTTATCTCTGATATTGGAATGCAAATTATTCAATTCACTGAGCACGCGACTGGACTTTTAAACGGGTTTTGTCTATGGGTAAAGGACCGTTTGATCTCTGCAATCACCATTATTCAGAAATCTTTATATAACCGGGACCCAGTGGAAGAGTTCGTATATAAAATTCGTAATTCTAAGGCTGTGATGCACCATAATAGTATTATAGTTAAGGTTTATGTCAAATTTGACGACAGCAGTAACACTGACTTTAACATTGACTACGGAATGTGTTGCACCATCGTATCGGGTACTACTAGGTTCTCCGATTAATTCTAGAAGCAGGGACATGATATTGTTTTGGAGCACAGACGCTTTAGGAGATATATCAGTTTGGAGGTTATAATTGAAATATCTGACAGATATTTTACTTAAACAATAGCTTTAACCTGCTGCTGCTGCTGCTTGGACCGTTACGGTTAACAGCTACAGCTAGGACGTCATCTAACATTTTCCAAATGATGCAACTCATCTTTTGCTTAACAGGTACTTTAAAATATTTGTTATTGCTAAAGTAAGATGGTGCAATCCAGCCTTGAATTAACTGTTCAGTGCGTTATTTGATAGATAACATATATCATAATCTTCGGCATTTAGAATAATATTTTCGGCTGTAAAATACAATTCACCTGATTCTGGCTAAGGTATTTTCTGTAACAGATTCCTCCGTGCCTCCTTATGGAAAGACCTCTGGCGTGGTGACAAATTCTAGGCCAGCATATTAATTACAACCACGTAGTTAACATAATTACTCTCTTCAATAGTCACTTTCATTTAGATAGGTTTTTTTCTTATCAATTTCATATTAATAAATACAATGTAGTCATTGTCAAGCCCAATGATGACAAATATTAGTAACAGATACCGAATATTCTTTAAATAATAGAATTGAGATTGCGTTAAATTCTTGCCTAGTTTGGAGGATTTACCTCTTATACTATTGACAGCCTCCGTGGCGCAGCGGGCGAGAAGCTAGCTGTCAAGCGAGAGGCCGCGGGTTCGATCTTCGCGCTGAAACAAATGTTTGTGTGATCCACAAATATTTGTTTCAGGGTCTGGGTGTTGTGAGACCGAAAAGTTTCTCGTAGTTCCAGATACCCACGACACAAGACTCGTATCTTACTGTAGCGTCAGGACTATGTGTGTGACTGTTGGGTGTATTTAATTTATTAATAAAAAAAAACTACCACCCTAAATAAGCACCCTTTTCCCCAGATCACGGTGTTCAGGATCCAAGAACGAGCTGAAGGTGGGGAGGTCCAGGAGTTGGACCAAGTGATCTTGACAGCGCTATTTCGAGCTCAGCACCTAACACCCAGCGAGCAACTGTCTCTCGCTCTCACGTGGAACCGCGTCGACATCGCAAGGTCCGAGATCTTCGTGTATGGACAGGAGTGGCCTCCAGGTAATTTGAATTTTTTTTAATGATTATTTTTATGTAGTCTTTCGGAAGTGTTGCGAATCTGTAGGAATTAATATCTTTCTGGTTCTATGTATTCTAAGTGTCAAAGATTTGGGTTGAATCCGAGGTATTAATTCAGTCCAGATTTCTAATCATTTTAGAATTAAAAGCTAGTTAACGATCTAACAAAAGATTACACAGCCATACTTGATAACTCTTATTGATATTGTTTCCCTCAAAAAGAGAAATTATTTCTGAACTGTGACATCATCTTCTTCCGATACTATTGTCCTTGTGCGTAGCATTATCAATTTATCATGAATCAACAGTTGGCTATCTGCCGAGTAAACCGAAATAGATTTTAGAATAATTTAACTTTTATTGAAGTTATTGCAGCTAATCAAAATATAGCATTCTGAAATCCTAATTTCCATATGTAGACCAGTGTCTGAAAACTCGTATAAATTACTAACAGCACATTAAAATACAAAAAAAATAACAGTCAAAGTGAACAATGTGCACACACATCGCACTTCATACTGCTTACATATTTAAACACACTGTCACACCTTTATCCTACAAGTATGGGCACATTTTTTTCCAAACAGTTCAACTCTGGCGATTCCCGTGAATTCTTTTGAATAAAGATGACCCAACTTGCAAATCAGACTGTATGCCATTGTTAATATTGAGAGGGTGCGGTCCATATATTATTTATTTATTTATTTATTTATTTGCACTTCATATACAAAATGTATATAGGCGGACTTAATGCCAGAGGCATTCTCTGCCAGTCAACCTTAGGATGGTGCAGAGATATACACGGTAGGTGCATCAAGTATAACAAGAAATATTACAATATTACAAATAATCATAACATACAGACAATAATTAAGTAGAAACATATACATAAATATATATACATAATATATACGCATACATAAATAAATATGCACAATATATACATATACTTACACATATATAATACTACAACGAATCAATGTGGTGACTCTTCTGCTTCATTCATCAGCATCTGACGTACCCTCGTTTTGAAGGCATACCGAGTGGTGCACGATCTGATTTCAAGGGGGAGTGAATTCCAGAGAAGTATAGATTGAATAGCAAAAGAAGAATGAGTGAAGTTAGACCTATGAGGGGGGCACAACAGGAGAAGATTGTTAGAGGAGCGGAGGTTCCTATCGTGGCTATCACAAAGATATTGGAAATTTGAAGATAAGTAAGAAGGAGGAAGTATTACCTACTCGTCGTGTTTTGTTTGATCAGCCACACACACGGGCGTCCTTTCAAAGTGCCCGTTATTACGCCCGCTGAAAAATCAACAGGTAGTCGCCGACGGCATTAACTGCGGGATACATCCCTTTGTGCACGCTACTTATTTAATTTCAAATGTTTATTCTAGCTCACTCTGAGCGTTTAATTACGCCCGAGTTGTGTGTTTTCACTGCGTTGAGGGTACTGTCATGTGGTGAAACATGTATATAGATATTCTAGCTTTTGCCTGCGTGAACAGCCTTTTCCGGGATAAAAAGTAGCCTATAACAGTCTCCAGGGTCCCATCTATCTCTGTACAAAAATTGATCCAAATCGGTTCAGCGATTTAGTCGTGCCTCTCTAGTATCTTAATGTGGAGTCAGGACTACGTTTATACCTATTGGATGTATATATTTATTTATTTAATCATGATACATGTTCAGCTAAAAACGCTAAAACGTGCAACAACTAGTAATTTCAATTCGGACGTATAATCTCTCAAAAAAAGTATGCCTAAAACATTTATTAAATACAGTACAAAGTTTAGGTTTATTGCTCGTTAAATTTTTAGTTAAGTGGTCTCGGAACATCGCTTGATACCTCGCTCGAATACACGGGCGAGTATTACGGCTTTAGTGCCGGTGAACTGAACGTGACTCTCATGTGAACTGCTAGATTCTCTTGTAAGGAATTGATAAATAGATTGAATCTATTGTCAGACAACGCATTAAGCAGCCCATTTAAGTAGCACCTATTTGAGATACGCTTCTCCGTGTATATTGACAGGGTGATCATTTTGTATTTTGTCGAGTTATATCGGATCTGATAAATAGCATGACACCGGGAATAAGGCCACCGTGGGAGCCATGCTTAGTGAATTGAACTCTTGTTTCTCATATTCTCATATTCGAACACCAACTAATTCAAATATCAAATCAAACATCGTGACGTAAGTTAAAATAAATGGTTTAAAAAAGGAAAAAGGAAAGTTTGTAAAGGTTCTGGGGAATGGAGGCCACGTACTGGCAAGCCCAGCGTTGGACGTCCACCTACAAGGTGGACAGACGACCTGATAAAGGTCGCAGGTAGTCGCTGGATGGAGGCCGCTTCCAACAGGTCGGTTTGGAAATCTTTGGGGGAGGCCTATGTTCCTGTGGCTGATGATGATGATGAAATGGTTTATTTATGATCTCTTTCCATAGCTAGTTAGTTACCTAACAAACATGTCGATAAAACCAGGTTTCAAATAAATAAACCACATTAAATCGACCTAAGTTACATAAAGGAGTGACAGACACACAAAAAGGTCAAACATGCGACCTCTTTTTTCTGGGAATAAAAACAATATATCATCGTATGTTTTCATTCAGTATACACGTCTGTATGTATTAAGGACAAAATGTAAGCATCAGGTGTCCTGTAAATAGATTGAAACAAGTCACTTTCACGGGATATTGGCCTCATCTGACGAATAAATTTATTCTGTGCCGCCACGTCGCGTCGCTAGGCCACGTCACTTTTACACACTCTCGACGTGGTTTCATGATAAATAAACATGTAATCTGACATTCAATGAGATTTAAGCCCTATTTAGGTAGAAAAAGATTGACATGACAGAGAAGAAAATATATTTAGGAAACTCGTTTTACGAGGCTGCGTCATGAAGTTTAAAAAAACTATTTCTTTTTATCCTGCACTACGCTGCACCTGACGATAAATATTTATGACATAAGATACATTGCGTCTCTCGACAGTCGCCAGAATTATGCCGGTTTAAAGTAGCTTAATACATACTATCTGATCCCGGAACGCGGCTCGATAAGCAACCACTATGGCAGGATTGTTACCAGGTGTACTGTGGGCGTTATCGAGTCAGATACAAATATATTTCGAGAACCCTACCCTCGGCACAACTTCAAGAACAGACTATAAATAAATAGATACACCCAACAGTCACATACATAGTCCTGACCCCACAGTAAGATACAAATCTTGTGTCGTGGGTATCAGGAACTACGACAGACTTTCGGTCTCACAACACCCAGACCCCGAAACAAATTGTGGATCACACAAACATTTGTCTCGGTGCGGGGATCGAACCCGCGGCCTCTGGCTTCACAGCCGGCTACTCGCCCGCTGCGTCACGGAGGCTGTCAACAGCTTTTCTGTTACAGGAGCACTAGATGAGGCGATGATGCAAGCTCTGGAACACGATCGGATAGACTTCGTCAAGCTGCTATTGGAGAATGGAGTGTCTATGCGCAAATTTCTAACAATACCTCGTTTGGAAGAACTGTACAACACGAAGAGCGGGCCTAGCAACACGCTGCGGTACATACTTAGAGATGTGAGGCCACACCTTCCGAAGGGATATATCTACACCCTGCATGATATAGGGCTGGTCATAAACAAGCTCATCGGAGGCGCTTACAGGTAAGATCATTGTATACGTGCTCATAAGAAGAAAACTTCAATTCGATTTTAGTTTTTCGTTGAGGAGTTCCCATTATCTCTCGTACTTTTTTTACGTTAATTGGTCCTCGTTTCGCCAAGTTATACGGTTACAAACATGATTTTTTGTGTTAGAGTAATTGGGAACCCGCTCCTTTTTGAAGTTGATAGAAAAGTGTCCAAGCCAAGAGTATCAGCGTTATTCACTGAATGTTCGCATCAGTTTGAGCACACACTATAAGTGAAATGAGCAGGGCTGTTCAAACGCTCATTGGACGATTAACAGTTGCGACAGATTAGTATATATTTTCAATTAGTTTCAGAACTTGCCACCGCCAATAAGGTAGTTTCTTATGTTGAATATTATACATTATTTTATACGCACCAGGAAATAGTACGAAAAAGAAACACTTTTGTTGAAAAGGCGCACCTCCATGGCAATTTTTCATAATGACGACAAAGTTCGCGTCGTCTGTTATTTAAAGGGTACTTGCTCTTTTTTATTTTATTGACGGATTGATGAAACTATAGATTTTGGGTAAAATAATTTATTGATTTAAATAATAAAATAAATCAACTCATCTGTAACCCTATTTATAAATTATTATGGCACTATGTCTACATAATCTGAATGACAAACGATGTTAAATCAATCATGTGTTTAACATTAATGCAATTATTCAAACAGGCCGTTATATTACCAATATTTATCATATTAATTAAGCCGCAAACTGTTACCAAATCGCTTGCTATTAATCATAATATTATTGCTCACAAAACTAAGAAGTTTAATAAACTTGTGATGGATGCGGTCGCTCAGTCTTTGGACAATCTGTCAATTTTGTGAGTTAAAAGCTGTCAGTAAGTTTAAGATATGATTGATTTTTAAATTAGTTAATCCGGTATCGATTGGTATTAAATCCACAAAGATTTGAGATAACTGATAGATATGTCAGCCTTGAAGTTAAAGTGTAAGGGCGGAGTTTTCATTAATAAATTATTTCGCGATCATTAGTAGAAACGTTACAGTAATCACCAGAAATAGTCGTATTAGTTTTCGAGAGCGTTTCCCCCACACCCAATACATCGGCAGCATGATAATATTGAATTTTACCGCTTTATATTTTATGTGTAAGTATACCGTTTACTTGGAGATTCAAAGAATCGGCCCTATGGTCTTCAGTATGGACATATATTATGTAAAAGTGTAAAAAACAAAAAAATAACTTTTGTGAGCATTGTTTTAATGGTATTGTGATGAGAATCTGCCACCAAAGAGGCCTATAAAATAATATCATTCAGTAATGTTATAGTTATTACTTTTATCGTTGCTTTTGCTCCCATAAAATGTCCCTTCCTATCAAGCCCAGCGTAGTCAGGTTATTATTATGTAATTGTATATTTTCCTTTATTGTGCTTTGTCTCAGTTTTATTTTACGCATAAAAATAATAATATGTTAGGAACGTTATGGCAGAGTGCTAACGCACTTCATTCGATCGGAATCCGAGAAATATGGGGTTACGCACTATATCTGAGTTTTATTTACCGATGTCAAGAATATCCTCATTTCGGATCATAATCTCGGAACTAAATCGGATTCGGATCGGGTGCAGTGCATTGTCACTCTTTAATCTTCCGTTAAACGCTGTCATACTGACCATCACACTCAGAGACGTCACTAAATTTTAGTTGTCATTAAGCCATTTCGTAGAATTCGATTATCACGACATTCACAATCAGTTAATGCTTTATGTTCCGTTACGGAATATAGAAAATAATAATTTACAATCCGTTACTGAGGGCATAAAAAATCATAACTGACGTCTCTGAGTGCTGCAGTAAGTGTGGATTGTAGAGTCAACAAAAGAAGTCGATGAATACATCTAGACTAAAGTTCCTATACATCGTAAAGTAAACATAAAATTCGAAATGAACGTCAAATCGAACGAACCTCGTAAAATATCGAATTTAGCGGAATTCCTGATTGACAAAACTAACTGAACATAAAGCTCACAAGTATGAGCTACAATTACAGCTAAAGTTAATGTTATGTTTTGAGAAAATATTAATTTTGCTATGTTTGACCGCCTCCGTGGTGCAGCGGGCGAGTAGCCGGCTGTGAAGCGAGAGGCCGCGGGTTCGATCCCCGCACCGAGACAAATGTTTGTGTGATCCACAAATATTTGTTTCGGGGTCTGGGTGTTGTGAGACCGAAAGTCTCTCGTAGTTCCTGATACTCACGACACAAGTCTTGTATCTTACTGTGTATTATTGCCACTAAAGAATTAAAATTGAATTTGATTTTCAAATTCTATGCAATAGTCTATCTACGTCTATCAATAGTCTAATCTAGCAACGATAGTGTTATGCCACTTTGACAGTCTGATGTTTAACGAATTTTGACCTTTATGATGATCATCCAATTTTGGCACTAGTCTATTATGCAACTTAAGCATTCTACGATGACAGAGTTTTTAGATATTTGAGTGTGTTTAATGACTTTTAGGATTGACTGTGTCATCTGTCTGTTAAAGATATTTCAATAATTAATGGTTCACGTTATTTAAAGGTATCATTTGTTTTCAGTACTATCACTTTTTTGTTATGAACGAATGGCAAAGTGACTGACTGTACTGCATCTGATGGTAAGCGCAGTGCAGTCCAAAAAGACCAGAGATCACCGACAACAATAAATTATTTCAGGGTCACCAGAATCATGCCGGTGCATATAATGCATATAAATGAATATCCTACCACCAGCGAATATGTAGATGTCGTCAACCATTGCTTGTTATAATAACCTGTTGATCCAACCCACGCTAACTCTATTTATGATCAACTAGGTTTGTGCATAAAAACTCGGAACCGACATTGATTATCTGTTATAATAGATTTATGATTATCAGGTGCTACTACACCCGCCGCAAATTCCGTCCAATCTACGCGAAGGTGATGAACAAGAGCGTAAACGTACATCGAAACAGTGCGTCGTTCACCCGACACACCGCCGGCGGACTCTCGCTCATCACCGGCTTCATGCCCGTCACCAGCGAGATGGCGCTCTTCGACTACCCGTTCAATGAGCTGATGGTAAGTATCAATGTTAACTATGTCCAATGCATGATTCACGATTAACGAGATAATACTTATTATGGATAAAGCAGATAACACATAGTTTTTAACATCTATATTCCATCTATATCTAAATTGTAGTAGTCCAAAATTTCAGAGAAAACAATCTATAAACCATTGCTAAATATTTTGCTTCCTTATAGATGTGGGCTGTTCTAACTAAGCGACACCAAATGGCACTACTAATGTGGACTCACGGGGAAGAAGCCCTTGCAAAATCCTTGGTAGCCTGCAAACTGTACAAAGCTATGGCACACGAAGCCGCGGAAGATGATATGGAAACTGAAGTGTATGAGGAGTTGAGACATTATGGCAAGGAATTTGAAAATAAAGGTGAGTCTTAATAGGCAATGGTAGAATTTCGAAGTATTATGAAAGAAAGAAGTAGAATGACAATTTTAACTATATTATCTAATAAAGGTAATGATTCTAAGGACATATTTCACAATGTCTGATTTATTGTATCTACCAAATAGCGCATTAAACAGCCAATTTATCAAGTATAAATGTGACTTAAGCTGTCGTAAAGTTGTATTTTTCTATCTAATGTTTTTATTTTTGGTAAATTCAAAATATTTCTTATCTATCAAAATATTTCGTATCGTTAACTTGGACACTATAGAACAAGCGCTAAGAATTAAAAATAACACTACATATTTTAATTATATTGTCCGCAAAAATATTGATCTCTATTAAAACATCTTCACTATACTTTACAAGAAAGCAATTTTCGCCAAAAGGTATACACCATTATCTCATTATGTTAATATTGTAATTTGTATTCCAAAGTTTTCTTCAAACAAACCCAGTCTTTATTTGGTTTTAGCAAGCAAATCGTGTTTCAAATATTTGAGCAAAATATAAACGCTTACTAAACTTTTATCGTTAATGTAACGTCGTCTGATCTGTCTCAACTAGGCGTGTGATAAAACAAATAGGCTCGCAACTTTTACAATATTTAAGTCAAAAATACCCGAAGGCTGTTTATAAAATAAAACTAGCAAAACTAATGCAAATATTAAAACAGAATCATTTGTAGGAGTTTGATCAGCACTGGTAACTGCTTAAGTTTTGATTAAATTGCATGTTTACCTTAGCGACGTTATGATTACTTGACAGAAGTCTTTCGTTTCGTGTTCAAAGACTTTTAAAACCTCGCAAAAGATATCTTTCATCTATTTTTAACCAACTTATTCGATATCGACAACTTTCTTCTTGGGACAAGTGACCTTTAAAGTGAACAAAGTTATTAAGGTTAGATTGGCCATACTTTTGTAAAGCAAAGTCTGTAACTTTTTTAATAAATTAGAATAATATAAAATAAACATGCTTATGCTTTCGCACTAGTTAGTTAATGCTCGTTATCAGTCCGGAGTCTTGAATTGTGGCCATTAGGCGATGGGATATCACATCATGGGTGGGAAATATGCTCGGTGAAATGTGAGCGTACTGGCTACATCTCTGCCTACCCGTTCGAGGATTACAGGTGTGAGTGCGTATATATACAGCGTGTTGCAGAAAATTGTGATCATATATACATGCGTCGTTACATACAGCTGATAGTAAAGGTTTATGTACCAGATCTAATCATAATCCAAAAGTCCTAAAATTGCACTCTAATATTAATCACGCGTTTATTACGATCGATCACATCACTATGAATTAAGTTAAGTGCGTGAGCAAGAATAATAAAAGATATTTCGTAAATATAAAATTAACCAAATGATTAAGCAGTCGTTATAGCAATAAATGTAACAAAAACCTGATCGTACCAAAACTGGCAACGTAAACTATAAACTTATTAAAATAACATTGTGTAAGTTTACAAGACGGAAGCGGCTCGCATACGACTTACACGTACTATTGAATCAATTTTTGCCATGTATGTATCTTTTAAGCATTGACTTTATTTATTTATGTCCTAGCAATGCAATCGGAGTTTTTACTAGGCGGATTGAAATAATTATATCGTACACCATACATTGCTTAACACTATTCCTACCAGGACCGGTCAAATGACCGTTTTTAAATTTTCAATTGGAATTCTCTACATTCAACGTATGTGAATCGCCTTTAAACTTTACCACTTTTCCTCATATATATGTATGATATATTTTTCAATATTCACTTTTTTTTTTATTGTTTATTTTCCGAGAAAATTTTGTAGTCTGTCTTACCTACCACGACCGGTCATTTGACCGGTAGCACGATTTATACATTTTTTAAATAGTTTCTCTCTAAGACTCAATGCCAAAACTATAAAGTCGTTGCAAACGAAAGGTAATGTAGTTATGACACGATTTTATCCGATAATTGCCTTCCAGAAAATATACTGGAGACTCGATTTGGTTATATGCATTTTTTGCAATTCTGTATGCACGCGGCGCATATGAGGCTAAGAATATAGATATAGCACTTCTATGGAATAAAAAGTGGGGCCCACCTTTTTTCTCAAATACTATGAGTAGACATGACTTTACGGAAATTATGAGATTTATTCGATTTGACGACAGAAATCAACGAAGCCAACGGTTACAAACCGATAAATTTGCTATGATTTCCGAAGTTTGGTACAAGTTTATTGACAACAGTCAAAATTGTTATAAACCAGGACCATATATTACTATTGACGAACAATTGTTTCCAACGAAAGCAAGGTGTAGATTCACTCAATACATGCCCAATAAACCGGACAAATTTGGTATAAAATTTTGGTTAGCTTCCGATGTACGTAGCAAATATATAATAAACGGCTTTCCGTATTTGGGAAAAGATGAAAGTAGAGAACCCTCAGTTCCTCTTGGAGAGTTTGTTACTATGAAATTAGCAGAACCGTATGTAGGATGCGGAAGAAATATAACCACGGACAACTTTTTTACAAGCCTACCTTTAGCAACAAAACTTTTAGCAAAAAAACTACGATTGTTGGGACAATTAGAGCAAATAGAAAAGAGCTACCAAGACTGGCAAAACTGAAAAATGACGACATGGCACTTTTTTCAACCAAACTCTATCGCTCAAATAATTGTATGTTGACAGTTTACAAAGCCAAACCAAAAAAGAAAGTTCTAATTCTTAGTTCAATGCACAACTCCGTACAAATTGAAAAAAATGACATCCGAACACCGGAGACAATTCAATTATATAATAGAACCAAGTTTGGCGTAGATGTGACCGACCAAATGGCCAGAAATTATTCGGTAAAATCTAAATCTCGGAGATGGCCTTTGCAAGTATTTTTTAATATCTTGGATTTAGCCGGGATAAATTCATGGGTGTTATATAAAGAAACTACGGGAGGAGAAATTACAAGACAGGAATTTCTATTTCAATTGGCAGAAGAACTTGCCATCGAATACCAACAAGAGCTCGGCAAAAAAAATCAATCAATACCCATCGCAAGTACAAATACAGGTTCTCGTGAACGGAAAACATGTCAGATAAGGTATTGTAAAGATAATAAGACAAACAAAATCTGTCTAAAATGTAAAAAGTACGTATGCGGAAAATGTACAGTTGAGAAGCCCATTTGTAAAAAATGCGACGAAAAAGAATAAAATGTAAATTAAGTACTCTTGAATAAAAAAAAAATATTTTTATACTGGTAAGCTGGCTATTGGTTGCATTCAATATTGAAAAATATATGTTGTGCAAGACCGGTCATTTGACCGGCCGCGGTAGGAATAGGCATACGTGAAGTGTCGGTAGGAATAGTGTTAAATTTAACTACGCCATTTTGTAATACGCTGTATATGTACTAAATAGTGATTTTTTTGATTCGTGAAATCGTCTTTTGTATAGTCGCATGGTTTTATCGACTTGCTACTTTTACCGTTATTTTTATACAAAAATTTGTACCCAGCACTGGAGCTGCTAGACTACTGTTACCGACAAGATGACGACCAAGCCCAACAATTGCTCACCTGTGAACTGCAAAATTGGTCCGGACAGACCTGTTTAAGTCTAGCCGTAACAGCTAACCATCGAGCTTTATTAGCACATCCCTGTTCTCAAATCATTCTGGCAGACCTGTGGATGGGAGGACTTCGTACAAGGAAAAACACCAACCTCAAAGTAAATATGTACAGTCGCTATCCCTCTTTCTTTAGTTTCCACTTTATTAACGCACAACTTATTAGCACGATATTTGATTACTGAAACAAGGGAGCTGGCAGGCATCAGATAGCAAAATAACATAACTAATTTATCAGATTATCTCTTTACACTCAATATTAATAAAGTACGGATTTATCTCTTCGAAGCAATATAAACACCCTTGTTTCCGAAATCTAACGGCACGATCATAGTAGAAATGAGCGATAGATTAACTTAGATTAATAACATGAACTGAAAGCGTGTCGGTGTCTGTGTGTCGATGAGCTTTGAATTGGACCTCGCATGTTTTAAGACGCCGATTATGCAAGAAAAAATTGTAGAGAGTGTTGTAGAGCTATCAACTCATACACATGCAGACACCACGTATCGTGAAGAGCTATCTCACTTGCACATAATCGGCGTCGAAGCTCCTTAGACGTAGCATGTAGCCGCTTAAGTGAGATGGTTACGTGGTCCTTTTCGTTTGCCACATCGGCTTTGTCGTCATGTCAAGGTAATTCTGAGCCTGCTGTGTCCGCTGTACATTCTGAGACTGGAGTTCAAGTCGAAGGAGGAACTACAGCTGATGCCGCAGACCGAGGAGGAACACCTCGAGAATGAGAGCATAGAAGACGATAGAAGCACCAAGGACCCCACTGACGCCGAGGTAATTTGCGTTCGGTTGCTTACAATCGTCGCTTTCTTTCATTTACGGTGGTGGGCGTTTAACGTGGTTGTCATTATAGAAGATCTTCCAATAGTTAGGTATTAGTGATATCGTTTTATTACAAAGTAAATTCTGTTGTAATTTAGATATGTCTTTGATATTCAAATATTCATATTTCTGATTTTGTTCATTTAATGTAAGACAGATTGGAAAATTAATTTCATTTATTCTGTAGTGTGTCAGGGGTAGTTTTTAATAGTTTGATAGTTATGAATTTCTTCAACGTTCACTACTTTGCCCAACAATTATGAATACAAAACTATATCGAGTAAAAATAATTATAAAAACTTTCTTTTCAAACATTGATTTGAGTTTTCAGAACTATGATGGTTAAATTATCCCTCTATGTTAAATTGCAGTCTACTTTGTTGGAGATCTATAGTAATGTAACTTTATTAACATTATTTTGGATCATAATTGTTTTCAATTAAAACTTCCAAAACTAAATTTGTTCTAGCTATAAGACAGATCAAATGTTTATTTCAAAATACTACTTTCTCCTCCTTAAGTGAACTCCTGAAGGTTTTTGATATGGCAACCATGTCCTAACCTATTGTACACAATCATTATAATTAACAAAGGTCAATAAATCGATTTGCCGCCGACGATTAAACCAAACGTAAATGGATTGTACACGAAAATACAGTATTATTATTAGAATTCGTCGAAAGACAAATTGTTCTATAATTATGGTTCTAATGGCCGTGGTTTGTGATCGATGTCATTTAAAGACATTTAAATGTTTATTTCAAAATACTACTTTCTCCTCCTTAAGTGAACTCCTGAAGGTTTTTGATATGGCAACCATGTCCTAACCTATTGTACACAATCATTATAATTAACAAAGGTCAATAAATCGATTTGCCGCCGACGATTAAACCAAACGTAAATGGATTGTACACGAAAATACAGTATTATTATTAGAAATTGATGAATCTGAGTCTGCTAAGTAAAGTCGAAAGACAAATTGTTCTATAATAATTATGGTTCTAATGGCCGTGGTTCGTGGTCGATGTCATTTAAAGACATTTAAATACCTACACTAGTTTTCTCTTTGCACTTTGTACAAATTGACACACCTTTAAAGTATGTGAAAATGTCCATAGTTTTTTTTAACGCACCTATTTCTTGTCTTATGTGTACAGTCCATGTCTTAACAAATTCGTCAACATTTTCAACTATTATATACTTTGATATGGTGGAAAAATTAATGATACGATGCAAAGAATAGTTACGAAAAATATTGTTACGTATATAGGTTGGAGTTGTGAAAAGGCGAACGCTTTCTATCAAGAAGATTATACCACCGGGCCAACAGAATAAAAATAAGGTAGACAGCAGTCACCTTATTAGATGCATTAACATCACACCAGTGATACGAACACAAGTACCTTATTATAGACTATTCAAATAATATATCTCACCTTCTCAATCTTCTTTTCAAAAAACTTTGTACTTAATACGTGACATAGCAATGTTCTTTCTATATAGAACAATTGTCACCACTTTCTATATTGCCAAACAATTGTAATATCTCTTCTTAGCCGATTTTATTACATAACATATTATTTTTTTCTCTTAACACTCTCCTTAAATAAACTGTAATAACTATATTGTTAGTTTCTTCTTAACTCGTAATAAAATCCTCCTCCTAAAAAAATATCAATTTTATTTCAGAATCTGGAAAAATAATGACTTGTATATTTTTATAAAGTAATTACTTCAGATTCGAACTCAATTTCAGAAATTAGTTTTAGTATAACACTAAAATATTGTAACTTAGATTCAAATAGAAAATGTACAAGTTATGAATTTGATAACGAATAATACTTCTTTGATGTAACTTAAGTTACATATTATAACAAGAAGTAGAACATAATTATATGTAATAAAAGATTTTATTTAGGTATAATTAAGAAAAAAACTATTGTGTTCGTATTGCAAAGTGTAGAAAATAAAGCAACACTACCTGTTGCCATGAAATGGTTTTGCGTGACGTAGGCCTTCGTGACGCTACACTTCGACTTGTTCACTCTTGTCTGTGCTATCGTCTTCATTGACCGCCTTTTACTGCTCACCTTGGGTTTTTTACTACCCTCTCCAATGTTAAGATAGTATGTTTACGACCCTATTTTAATTTACATCAACATTTTTAACAGACTCTTCAACGTTCTCGATACTAAATATGGTAATGTGGAAAGTATTAAAAAACCGAGGTGAAGCATAACCGTTGAGATATTTTAATTTCCGTCGTCGCCGTTTATCAGCGCACCTGTGTTTCTTTTCTATTAGGAATGCAATACAGGAAAACTAGCTAGTATGCAGTGAAAACGGGAAATAAAACATAATAACTATCTTTGATGTTCAGTATTCAGATTGTCCTGTGTGACTTCAACAGTTATACAACAAAACTGATACTGAATATTGAAGAGGTACTTTACTTTGGCAATCGTGTACAAAATTTCAATTTCAGTGTATTGTTTAGTAGTTAGTATGTGTAACTTTCAATGTTGCGCTGTATTTTCTACTGTGATAAACATCAACTTACAATCAATATCTTTTATCTTTGCATTCTTATCAATTATATCAATTTCATGTGCATTGTGATACAGCTTTTGGTATAGCATATAGCTTGGTATCGTATCTCGTATGCTTCAAGTATCTTGCTGAATCACAGCCTGTCTGTCTCACTGTGTCTCTATCAGAAACAAGCTTCACTATGTGAATGTAATCTTTTTATAACTTTTAATTTATTGCGGTGTGAACATATTTTTATAATGTTTATACCGTTTTGTCTGGACTCAAGCAGGCGTTGATTGGCTCAGGAGCCGAATGTGAAACGCGTGTCGATCAGAATGGAAAAGTTGGTAAAATAGGATGGGAGCCATCGTACAGGGAACTGCCGGAACATCACGCGCCAGAGTTGAAGAGGATGAGGCCCTTGCGCCTGAGGAAGAAGATTTACGAGTTCTTCACAGCGCCGATAACCAAGTTTTGGGCCGATTCGGTGAGTATTTTTGATGTTTTTTTTTTATCGGAGCGCGGCAAAGTGACTGCACTACACCTGTTGGTAAGCGTAGTGCAATCCAAAAAACCAGCGACCACCAACAAACAATGAGTTTATCGGTGGTCATCACAGTCATGCCAGCCTGTATAAATGCTTCTTCCCTCTCCGGAAAGGGAAGAAGCAAATCGAGGGGTCTACGACAGAACAAGGGGATGGCAGATACAAGCACAGGGATACAAGGATGTACCCCTATACCCGTCCTAATCAACCATCAAGTAATGTCACACGCCCCTCGGGAGATCCGGATATACACTAGCTGATCCTGGAACGCGATCCACACAAGGCGTCTAGATCACTATGGCAGGTTTTAACACCATGTGTACGGTGGTCGCTATCCGGGCGGATATAAATATCCTACCACCAGCAAATGTGATTTTACATTGATTATCGGGAGATTTCAATTGAAAATCTGAATCCATATCTCCACATCGATCTCGAAATCAACCGATCAAATTAAGTCATTTGTACAAATAACCTCAAACTATATACATATAGTCATAATGGTCCATTTGTGCGATCAATCCGGAGACTCACGTTTATTGAAATCATACTATTAATCAAATAATCGTTACCTAGTTCAAACGATATACGATACTGTGTCAACACGAGGCAGGTACCACTACGTAGTAAATCTAACGTATCTTTACATAGTATAAAATGAAGTCGCTTCCGCTGTCTGTACGCTTAGATCTTTTAAACTATTCAACGGATTTTAATGCAGTTTTCAGCAATAGATAGAGTGATTCATGAGGAAGGTTTATATGTATATCACGCTATGACACATAGGAGCAGGGCGGTAACATGCATGTGAAACTGCTAGACACAGTTAGTACGAAGATAAAATATCAGAACAATTCCTATATTACAAGTTATCGTGTGACAAAAATATCAATAAAGTTGTATCCAGAAGGGTGTGCGACTTCTGATAAAAATATTCATTTGTGATTTATATTGAAAAGGCCGCGAGTTTATCTACATGCCGTATTCTAAAAAATGAATCATGCAATATATGTTTTTTCTGCGACTTATTGTAATATTCATTTCCTTATTTACATCGTGGGCACGGGTACAGGATCATTTCGTTTTCATCCTTACAGGTCTTTATCTAAATATATAAAACTCAAAGG
The DNA here is from genome assembly GCA_949126905.1 of Amorpha juglandis. NCBI lineage: Eukaryota > Metazoa > Arthropoda > Insecta > Lepidoptera > Sphingidae > Amorpha > Amorpha juglandis. The sequence goes on from OX421383.1 coordinate 4,061,511, forward strand.
TGACTGTCTGACTGACTGACTGACATAGTGATCTATCAACGCACAGCCCAAAACCACTGGAGGGATCGGGCTGAAATTTGGCATGCAGGTAGATGTTATGACGTAGGCATCCGCTAGGAAAGGATTTCGATAAATTCTACCCCAAAAGGGTCGAAATAGTGGATGATAATATTTAAATGCTGTTCACGCGGGCGGAGCCGCGAGCAAAAGCTAGTTTAAATATATACTTTTTTTTGTTTTATTTAATTGAATGACGAGACGAGCAAGGCGTCCGCTGATGGTAAGAGCCACGGAATGAGAATTGCTCGTCTCGTCATTTAATTAAATAAAAAAAAAATAACGTAACCAAACAAAAAAGGTAACAATTCTGAATAATACATGGCTGTTAATTTCTGCCTTATCAACCACCCATTCCGGTCGAGTGGCATACCCAATTATAATATCCTTTCTCTGTCATTGCGAAGGATAATGGCATGCCGGAATAATCCCGGTTTAACTGCCTCCATTGGTTGTCTGATAATGTCAACTCAGCAATGTCTGGCAAAAAAATTGCTAACGTATAAAGGAAAGCGGCAATAGCCTAGAAGAGAATGGTAGGAACTATCGAGACGGAAGTCGCGGGTTCGAAACCAGGGAACAAAGTACTAAATGCCCGAATTGCTCGAGGTTGTAATTTGGGCCTGGTATTTTTTTTATTTGATTTAATGACGAGACGAGCAAGGCGCTCGCTTGATGGTAAGCGCTTGCCCATAAACAGATGCAACACCACACAAATCTTTGAATTACAAATCACTGCATGGCACTGAACTGTGCTCGTCACCCCGAGACATAAGATGTTGAGTCTCACAATGCCCAGTAATTTCATGTAGGCTCGCCTTCGAACACACCTTTTCTATCAATAAAGGGTACAATGCGATACGCCAGGCCTAATTTGTGTATAAAATGTTTTCTGTAGATGTACCTATTTAAATAAACCCACTATTTAGGTACAAAGGATATTCGACATCACAATTGACCTAGATACGACGGGGTCCTGGGAATTCTAATTGAAATACTCCAGCTGTCTGAAGTAGTAACACTTACCATTTTACCATAGCTAGTTTTGTAAGGCATAATTAAAACCGTACATTTTGAAATTTTGGTACTAATAATATAGGGCCTTATTTATAAATGCTACTTATACATTGATTAATTAAACACTCTTCTGTCTTTCTCTGTCAACGCGATTTATCAAGTGGCTAGAAAGAGATGAAAACAGTGTGTAATTAAGCAGTTATTACTACTAAAGAACTTTTATGGAACACAAATTTGAATTGCATAAAAGTGGACAAGTAATATTTCCAAATCATTATTTTTTTATCATTGTGAGACGAAGACAGTTGAGTATTCCGCGAGACTCATTGAACTTCACTGCTGAGTTTACAAAACAACATCGAAGATATGTTACTGCCCTGCTCCCATGGGTGCAGTGCTGATATGCATAATCCTTTATAATATGTAAGATGAAAACTGTGGTTACCGATATGCTTAACTTGAATCATAATACTGTAAAGTATAACTGCGTTTTTGTGTAGTAATAAAAATAGAATGATAAAAAATAGACTAAAAAATAAATAAAAGAAACAACAAAATCTTTAGTTGCACCATTTTACTATAAATCAATAAGTGAATGCATCCAGAATGCACAATTCTGGGAACAAAGAATTTCTCTGCCACATCCATTTCAGAGAATGGTGACGTAAACAATTTCCCTCTGCGAGTAATATATCACTGTGCATTTGTTCTTGCTAAGTAATAATCGATATGGAACGTGAAACGATTTATATTTCGTGTTTTACTGACTTTAACACCCGACCGTGGGTAATGAAATGGCTTTGTAAGTCACACGGAATGATATCATACGTTTTCATTTATACTTATGGTTTTTCTGACTAGTTTTTATTTCACTACATGTAGACACTTCAGACAAAAAGCGATTACTTAGGCTTTAATTGTATTTGTATTTTTTATTTTCGGTTGTCATAGGATTTGCTAATATACGTGTACGCCTGCGGGATTAACATAAACGACACGAGATAATTTTGTGGACTCGTTTTGTCGAGAAACATCGTTTAATCCGGTTATCTTCATGTGTTTATCGTAGCTAACATGTCTACCCGGAATTCCCGCCACAAGAAAATGTTGTCATCTAATTTTTTCGTGCTATCTCTATATTTTTTATCACTTCACGTGTTTACCGTATAAACCCAAAGTAGTTGATATCGGCAAAGTTTTTGAAGTGATAACTTCTTATGGGAGGGTGAACCGAAACGTTCCGTAACGCGAGCGGTCCATCGACCAGCCAGCGTTAGCCGACCTCCCTGGAACATCGATTATTTTGAAGTCCCAGGTGGCGTCACACACTGACCAGTCAGCTTGGACCGGACTTTGACCGGACTTCAACCGGACTTTGACCGGACTTCAACCGGACTTTGACCGGACTTCAACCGGACTTTGACCGGGCTATGACCGGAGTTTGACCGGACTTTAACAGGTCTTTGGCCGGACTTAGACCGGACTTTGACCGGCCTTAGACCGGATTTTGACCGGCCTTCGACCGGTATTTGACCGGACTTCGACCGGATTTTGACAGGACTTCGACCGGATTTTGACAGGACTTTGACCGGTGTTTGACCGGACTTCGACCGCATTTTGAGCGGATTTCGACCGGACTTTGATAGGGCTTTGACCGGATTTTGACAAACTTTGCCGGGACTATGACCGGATTTTGACAGGTTTTTGACCGGTATTTGACCGGATTTCGACTGGACTTTAACCGGACTTCGACCGAACTTTGATAGGACTTTGACCGGGCTTTGACCAGATTTTGACAAGAGTGGCATAACTTTGACTGGACTTTAACCGGATTTTGGCAGGACTTTGGCCGGTATTTGACCGGACTTTGACAGGGCTTTGACTGGACTTTGACTGGTATTTGACCGGACTTCGACCGGACTTCGACCGGACTTTGACCGGACTTTAACCGGACTTCGACCGGACTTTGATAGGGCTTTGATAGGGCTTTGATCGTATTATGACAACCTTCGACAGGACTTTAACCGGACTTCGACCGCACTTTGACAGGACTTTGACCGGGCTTTGACCGGATTTTGACAAGACTTTGACTGGACTTTAACCGGATTTTGGCAGGACTTTGACCGGACACCGACCGGATTTTGAACGGACTTTAACCGGACTTTGATAGGGCTTTGACCGGATTTTGACAAACTTTGACAGGACTTTAACCGGAATTCGACCGGACTTTGATAGGGCTTTGACCGGATTTTGACAAACTTTGACAGGACTTTGACCGGATTTTGACAGGTTTTTGACCGGTATTTGACCGGATTTCGACTGGGCTTTAACCGGATTTTGACAGGACTTTGACTGGTATTTGACCGGACTTCGACCGGACTTTGATAGGGCTTTAACCGGGCTTTGACCGAATTTTGACAAACTTTGACGACTTCAACCGGATTTTTGCATGACTTTGACCGTTGTTTGACCGGTATTTGACCGGTATTTGACCGGACTTCGACCGGACTTTGACAGGACTTTGACTGGATTTTGACAGGACTTTGACCGGATTTTGACAGGACTTTGACCGGTATTTGACCGGACTTTAACCGGACTTTGAAAGGACTTTGACCGGATTTTGACAAACTTTGACAGGACCTTGAACGGACTTTGACTGCACTTTTACACGACTTTGACCGGACTTCGACCGGATTTTGACAGGGCTTTGACATGACTTTGACCGGACTTCGTAACGTAACGCGTTACGGCGTACTCTGGCTTCCCTTTCTTTCACGCATACGGCAGCAGTAGGCAGGCTGCTCGCTCGAACTTTAACCCTCATTAGTTTAAGTTATCACTTCTGTCGAGCGTCCCGAGACGCACACGTTTTTTTTTCTCTCTTACGATCGATATATCTCGTGGCCGTATGCTAAGCGGCCTGGAATTACTTTTAGATATGACATGTTTGACCCAACTTACAGCTTGTGTACGGTACTTAGCACTTGATCATTGTACGTATTATATTTACATTGTAATTAATTAATTTATTATCAACTATTAATTTAATTTCCCAAAATTCATTAGCTTTAATTAATATTTATAGTTATGTTTTGCATTATCGTACATGGGAAATGTACATGGAAAGGTTATGACTTTTTTTTTAAATACGGAATTTAAAGTTTAAGTTTTGTCTCACACATTGTATGGACCGCAATAGTTAGCTAGCAAGATGCTATTTCATATCTGTTTTTTTGTGAGACAGTGGTACTAACCTGGTCGCGCCCATTTATGGTGTAGGGAAAACTGTCTGCAGTGTTTCTCTGCCACTTACTCACTGCTCTTACTGTCTAATAATATTGTTTTGTGCCTTAATTGTTTTGTATATTTTCCAGATAGCCTACATATTGTTCCTATTGATGTTTACGTATACAGTATTAGTCAAGATGGACCCGACGCCATCTTGGCCGGAGATATATTCGATATGTTATATACTAACGTTCTTATGTGAGAAGATAAGGGAAATTGTTACTTCGGAACCTGTTGCTATTAGGTAAGTAGTTTAAATTTTACTTGTTGCTTTGCTCATTGGTTTAGTAACAGCCTACTTAGGCTAAGAAACCGTGAGGTCCGGGTTCAAATCCCAGCTCGGGCAATCAAATTTCGTGTTTATGTTTTCGGTTATAAAAATCTCATATGAGTTGACCGGGATCAGGGTGTATGCCCGGTGTGGCGATAGGTTTGCCACCTACCGAATCATGGGACTTAAAGCTAATTAAAAGTCTCCATAATTAGAATATACAAATCAACATAAACTTACATTTACTAACTTAAGTTCTGAAGACTGTAATTTAGCCAGTAGATATAAAAAAAATACAGTCGAATTGAGAACCCTTACTTTTTTGAAGACGGCAGAGTCCTATTATTAAGCCAGAAGTCATTTGTTGCGAGGCTCTTCAACTGTCAAAATACCTTATTTGGTTGCTGACGAGGGGGATAAAAATTCAAATGAACATCACTCAATTTACATTCTAGGACATTGTGGAAACAGATCTGTCGGACCTATTTCACAGTATTCAAGTGAGATTGAAAAAAAAAATTGAACCACCGACTACTGTATGGGATAGCTATTTTTGTACGTTTCAGTTATCTTTCTTTCGGTATACGTTAGAATGGTACTTTTGTATTCCCACGTATCATATTTTGTTTGTCTCATATGTTATTTGTCACCAACTGGCTCGGTGGCGCAGTTGTATTGCGTACGCGGTATGGCTACTATGTTGAGGTCTCGGGTTCGATCCCCGGATCGGGTCAAATGGTATTGGGTTTTTCTATCACGAAATACTCAGTATCGGCCCAGAGTCTGGAATTGTGTCGGGTATGGCTATAGGCTCGCCACTTATATCACCATCATGTGACGGAAATATGCTCGGCAAAGTGTGGGTGTAATAGTTATACCTGTGCCTACCCCTTCGGTGATTACAGGCGTTAGTGCGTACGTATGTATACTTTATTTGTTTAGGACGCCTGTAAATAATGTGTCATTTCAGATCGAACACTCCAACACAAATTGTGAAGTCCCAACCTAGAATTTGAACCCAAACCATTGAATAATAAATAAGTAGCACACTGTAGTAGACAGCCTCCGTGGCGCAGCGGGCGAGTAGCCGGCTGTGAAGCGAGAGGCCGCGGGTTCAATCCCCGCACCGAGCCAAATGTTTGTGTGATCCACAAATATTTGTTTCGGGGTCTGGGTGTTGTGAGACCAAAATTCTCTCGTAGTACCTGATACCCACGACACAAGACTCGTATCTTACTGTGGGGTTAGGACTGTATGTTTATTTTATTTATTTAAGTACATAATGGTATTGTTCTAGGCATAAGTTCAGCGTATGGGCATGGAATATGTGGAACACGTACGACGCGGGTTTCATAATATTCTTCCTCGTGGGGCTCACGCTGAGGCTTCGTTCTGGATCAATGGACGTCGGCCGCGTCATCTACTGCGTCGATATCATTTACTGGTATCTCAGGATACTCAACATTTTGGGCGTTAACAAGTATTTAGGTAAGGAAATTATCTCGATCGAATAATGTATCATCATATAAAATAAAATAAAAATTTGCTGGTGGGAGGATACTTGTATCCGACCGGATAGCGACCACCGTACACTGGTGCTAAAACCTGCCATAGTGGCCCACCTTGTGTGGGTCGCGTTCCAGGGTCAGCCAGTGTATATCCGGTTCTCCCCAGGGGGCTTGCCCCCTAATCCTAACCCTTTTCCCATCCCTTTTTCCTTCCCCTCCCCTTGGCCCTTTGGCAGGCCGGCATGATCTTGCCGACCAACGATGGACACATTGTTTGTCGTTGGTCGACACTATTCTTGGATTGCGCTACACTTACCATCAGGTGTAGCGTAGTCACTTTGCCGAGCCAGGATAAAAAAAAAAAAAAAAAAACTTAATATACAGTACTACGATAATAGTTATGGGCTTTGTCAATTTTTGTTTTTACTATTTAATACGAATATTCTGCTTTCTGAGACTTATCAGGCACTTAGACAATAACAACAAGCGATAAAATATATATATTTACTTGTTAATTATGTACAAACCGTAGTTATTATTAGATTTATATTCAGGGTCTCGTCACGATATGCGATTATAAGAGATAATAGTAACATTTTATTATTTACTTAGAATCTATATAAGGCATCATCATCATAGCCCTTCGAGAGCGTAGAATTTAAATCGTTATTTATACCTAGTTTGGAGCTTTCGAAACAAACAGTAATGCAAACATTTGCTAAAAGTTATTGAACTGTTAAAAACCAACTATGAAAAACTCACTGAAACTTATTTACATAAAAGTATCACCGAGAGCAGTTGTAGTTTTACCAAACAACACCCAACTTTTATTATAAATTTAAATTGGGAACACTATTTGTGGATAACAGCATTTATTTTATTTTTTAATCCATGACGGTAAAGTTACTACACTACACTTGATGTTAAGCCAAGTGCATTCAAAAAAATCAGCGATCATCGACAAAAAATTACTCAAAGTACGTGCCTATATAAATACTTCTTCACACTCCAAAGAGGGAAATAGCAAATCGAGGGGCCTGCGACAGAACAGGCGGATGACTGATGCAGGCAGAGGGATACAAGGATGTACCCCTATACCCACCCAAACCAACCAACAAGTCATGTCGCAAGCCCCTCGGCAGAACCGGATATACACTAGCTGATCCCGGAACGAAGCCCAAACAAGGTGTGTGGGTGCCTATGGCAGGTTTTAACACTATGTGTACGGTGGTCGCTATCCGGGCGGATATGAATATCCTACCACCAGTAATATATGACGTGAATAGTGTCAACTCACATATAATAGTAACATTTCATCATCTCCCTCAGCTTGTACAGACCCTCTATGAGGTCTTGCCAAGGTTTGAACCAATCACATCTAAGTTCGACAGCCGGACTCATCAACATCGTCTGCGTTTTGCCACCAAATGGACAACGTTGCGCTGACGAAGAACCATTAGTATCAACCATCCAATCTAAGTAATGGGGGGGTATAAAAACCGGCCATTTCTACTTCTAGCGCGTCGCGTTCCGGGCTCATGCCATTTCTTTCGACGGTCCCTTTTATATTTGGACTGCTGTACTTCACAGGTCCAGTGTCCATTTTGTCGTCCCCGGATAAAAAATACTAATAGCAAAGTTAAAGCCGTCATCATGATGATACTTGTCTTCAGGTCCTCTAGTCACTATGATGGGGAAGATGGTGAAGAACATGATATACTTCGTGGTGCTATTGCTGGTTGTGTTGATGTCTTTCGGTGTAGCTCGGCAAGCAATACTCTACCCGGAGCAGGAAGCCAGCTGGTATCTCATCAGGGAGGTAATGTGCAAAGCTTTAAACAATATACTTTTACTAGGTTCTAGGTCCCTCGTATGCAAGAAGCTGACTGGATAGGTACCACCGCTTTTTCTATATCTGCCGCCAATCGGCAGTGTGAAGCGTTGTTGTGTTCTGATTTGACATTTAAGCCAGTGAAATTACTGGACATTATGTCTTAACACCTTATGGTCACAATCCAGTGCCAAGTAGTACTTTGTAATTCAAGGTTCTGTGCTTCTGTTTATGGGCACTTTCTATCATGAAAGCGACTTACTCGTTTCACATTTCAAGTTAAGAAAAAATTAACATCTAAATGTGTACAATATAGTTCAGAATGTTGAATCAACTTGATGATTAATTACAAACAAAGATTGTTATTAGAAAATAAGTTGTAAGCAAAATTACAATATAGAACTGGGACGACTAAGTAAAATTATTTAATTCAGTAAAAGGGTAACCACTAACACAGGTCATGTTAGCAATTTTATTAGAAAACATGAATTGTGAAATGTTGACTGTGTTTCAATAAATCAAAATTTAAACTAACCTCTATTAGTTATTATTAATAGTGTATAGATTGAAAACAATGATGACACAAGGAACACCGCAGATCAGCACAAGAAATGTCTAGCTACAACCGCTGTCCAATAAGTAATATTTTCAGGTGTTCTTTCAACCATACTTCATGCTATATGGGGAAGTATTTGCCGAGCAGATGGCACCCCCATGCGGCCTGCCAGGCCTGGAGGAGTGCCGCGTGGGCCACTGGGTCCCCCCATTGGTTATGAGCGTCTACCTTCTAATAGCTAACATATTACTCGTCAATCTCCTCATAGCAGTTTTCAATAACATCTTCATAGAAGTCAACGGAGTATCGCATCAGGTTCCAACCGTTCTAGTTATCGATGTATTCTAGTTGTTCGATGTTGGCCAAATTTACTTCTGCTAGTCAACCTGTTGCGAGATTTAGTTAGACGTTTAAATTAGTAGGCTCGTTGGTTTTTATTTGTTTTTAATTTTGCAGATTTATTTTTGTATTTAGTTTTAAGCATTTAGTTTAGTTTGTTTTTCTGTTGATAATGGTTCGAGTGGTAGTAGTTTTGTGTAGTTTTTGTAGAATTGTTGATACTGTAGAATTCAATTGCTGACTTGCTAGAACAAGTTTCAGAGAAATTCAAATTCTTTTATTGTTTAACGAAAATTGGTTTATAAATTCAGAATCAATCAATTAACTAACATTTAAGAGCAATTCAATGAACAAAAATAGATCTTTAAATAATATTCTAATAAATTCTAAGTATTTTTTGAGTAGTGAAAGCCAAAAATAATGAAAAAGATATGTGAATTACACCAACCCCAGCTACGGGCATAATTCGGTTTCAACCAAGTCAAACCATTCGAACCAAAACCTATTTCGTTTTTTTTTCTTTTTTAGTTGAATATTATATTATTCGTAGGTATTCTACCAACCGTACTTCATGTTGTACGGGGAAGTATTCGCCGCCGACATCGACCCCGAATGCGGCAAGGAAGTAGGATCCAAGAAATGTGTTACCGGCCGCTGGATCACTCCGATAGCAATGACAGTTTACCTGCTGATCGCCAACATTTTACTTATAAACCTTCTCATCGCGGTGTTTAACAATATATTTAACGAAGTCAATGAAGTCTCGCATCAGGTTTATCTTTTGTTTTGCTTATTTATTTTCCTGCGAGGCATTTGGTTTGTGTTGTTCTTTTTATATAGAGTTTAAAACAACACTAAAGCTGTCTTATCTTTTATTCAAACTGCACTCACTATTTCTATTGCTTTTTGCATTCTCACTTAGATGTGATAAAGCAGAACGGGATGAAAAGAAAACAAGACAAACAAAACAATTTCAACGTTTAAAATTACCAGTTACTCAGATAGTTTTCTACGAACTTAATGTCTTGCAGTCTAACAGCTTCTTTAATAAAACTTTATGAATGGAAATGTAAATGTAAATCACTAAAATTGTATTCTTTTTCGCTTAACATTTTATGTTGTTGAATGATGCGTATATTTGGATTTTTTATTTCTTGTAAATTATGTTTATTAAGATTGAAGTGATTTTTTTAAACCTGCACATTAAAAAGTTTTAGGTAAAATAAAGATGCAACATAAATTTGCACAAGTGATCAATTTCTTAACTCGTATCGAAGTTTCAAATAGTATGAATTAGCTTCTTAACTTCATATCAAGTAAAACTAATGCTTCAGATGCATTGCAAAATAAATAATTTATTCCCTATAGAAATTCTTTCTAAAACTTGAATAATTACGGTTAGTCATGATAGAATGAATGAAAATGAAACAACAAGAGAAACAGCAACTTCCAAATACTAACCTTTATAATAAATCAAACAATCTTCAGGTATGGATGTTCCAAAGGTTTACAGTGGTGATGGAATATGAACAGAAGCCAGTGCTTCCACCACCTTTAATAATATTCTGCCACATATACGCGTTGTGCAAGTGGGTGACGAGAAATGTGTCCCACAAAAGGTTTCAGTACGACAATGGACTGAAATTGTTCTTAGAAAAGGAGGACATGGAAAGACTGTACGATTTCGAGGAGGAATGTGTTGAAGGATATTTTAGGGAACAAGTAAGTGTTATCAATAATTTTAGAATTACTTACTCTTTGGCCATGGAATTCTACGTATACATAGAACTTATATGAGCGGATTTTGTAGCGATTTATTTTTACTTTTCTTTTTAGGAAGTTAAGTTGTCAAATTCAATAGAAGAGCGAGTTAGAAACACAACAGACAGAGTAGAACATATCACTACCAAAATGGAAGATTTGAACCAGAAAGCCAACTGTCAGATACAATCCGTACAGGTACAGTATTTTTATAAATTGTCTTCTTTAAAAACATTGGTGTCCATTTCAATGAAACTAAAAAAAACTATAATAAGTGGAGACAAAAAATCCATCAAAATCTATCGGATTTAGTTAAATCACACAGAACTGACTTTTACCAATCTTTTGATACACAAAGAGCCGTTTATTTTCCAAATTTTCGTCAATCTTTAATGCTATATTGTAGAAAATTCTCCTAATACCAAATGATCAAACACCGTAGCAAAATCTTCACTAAATTATATAAATCCCTCTCCGGAGAGGGAAGAAGCGTTTATACAGCGATATGACTCTGGTGACCACCGATAAACTCATTGTTTGTTGGTGGTCGCTGGTTTTTTGGATTGCACTACGCTTACCATCAGGTGTAGTGCAGTCACTTTGCCGTGCTCTGATAAAAAGCAGACCAAGACCCTACAAAGAGAGGGTTATCGAAAACCTTATTCCGGTGTACCTATTATAAACCGCTCGCATTATAACCATCTGCTGGTGGGAGGATACTTGTATCCGACCGGATAGCGACCACCGTACACTGGTGCTAAAACCTGCCATAGTGGCCCACCTTGTGTGGGTCGCGTTCCAGGGTCAGCCAGTGTATATCCGGTTCTCGGTTCTCCCCAGGGGGCTTGCCCCCTGATCCTCACCCTTTTCCCATCCCTTTTTCCTTCCCGTCCCCTTGGCCCTTTGGCAGGCCGGCATGATCTTGCCGACCAACGATGGACACATTGTTTATCGTTGGTAGACAATCTTCTTGGATTGCGCTACACTTACCATCAGGTGTAGCGTAGTCACTTAGCCAAGCCAGTATAAAAAAAAAGAAAAAAAAACCGGACCTTAATTTCCAGAGCGTAGAGTTCAGGTTGCGTAAACTAGAGGACATAGCCGAGCAGACGATGAACCATCTGGCGGTGATCCACCGGTTCATGGCGACGCACCCGTCGCTCGTGAACCGAGGCTCTACCGACACGCTGGGCCCTCCGCCCCCAACCTTCCAGGCGGGGGCCGCCAGACTGAGGACTGCTAGTGATAGGTCTGAGGTAAGAATTTATGGGCAAAATTAGAGGCCAGAAATTATTGACTTATTTGACGTAACTTGTTTTACTTCAGTTTCTGTCCATCCAAAGGTTGTCTGGCAGAGATCGCTCGTAGCGATAAGACAGCCCATTGTAAAACCATTAAGTAGTCCTATGCTAAACTATTTTATGTGATTACTAGATGACCCGGTGAACTTCGTATCACCTACATAATATATTTGTGTAAAATGTGGTCAAAACTTAATACAAATGTTTTATTTACATTAAATGCAATTAAGTGAGGTACTGCGCCATTGCACGTGAGGTAGCCCGTCGCACATTTAATTGACTTCGACGACCTAAGTCAGGTCGTCTCCCACCTCCCTCCGGTTGGACAGTCCTGTCCCCGTCCCGTCCCCGTCCTGTCCCCCTCCTGTCCGCGTCCCGTCCCCGTCCTGTCCCCGTCCCGTCCCCGTCCTGTCCCCGTCCCCGTCCTGTCCCTGTCCTGTCCTGTCTCACTGTCCTGTCTCTCTGTCATGTCTCTCTGTCCTGTCTCACTGTCCTGTCTCACTGTCCTGTCTCTCTGTCATGTCTCTCTGTCCTGTCTCACTGTCCTGTCTCTCTGTCCTGTCTCACTGTCCTGTCTCACTGTCCTGTCTCACTGTCCTGTCTCACTGTCCTGTCTCACTATCCTGTCTCACTGGCCTGTCTCACTGTTCTGTCTCACTGTCCTGTCTCACTGGCCTGTCTCACTGTTCTGTCTCACTGTCCTGTCTCACTGTCCTGTCCCACTGTCCTGTCTCACTGTCCGGTCTCACTGTCCTGTCTCACTGTCCTCTCACTGTCCTGTCTCACTGTCCTGTCTCACTGTCCTGTCTCACTGTCCTGTCTCACTGTCCTGTCTCACTGTCCTGTCTCACTGTCCTGTCTCACTGTCCTGTCTCACTGTCCTGTCTCACTGTCCTGTCTCACTGTCCTGTCTCACTGTCCTGTCTCACTGTCCTGTCTCACTGTCCTGTCTCACTGTCCTGTCTCACTGTCCTGTCTCACTGTCCTGTCTCACTGTCCTGTCTCACTGTCCTGTCTCACTGCCCTGTCTCACTGCCCTGTCTCACTGTCCTGTCTCACTGTCCTGTCTCACTGTCCTGTCTCACTGTCCTGTCTCACTTTCCTGTCTCACTGTCCTGTCCCTGTCCTGTCCCTGTCCAGTCTAGACGCTATACGACCCGTCATCACGGCAAGCTTCGCAACGACAACCATCCGGTTTATACCTGCGCTTATAGTACCCAGGAACAGTTTGTACTGGAAAATGAACATTCCAAAATCAACAACTACTAATAAATAAAAAATTAATTAAAAAAACATTGTCCAGCGGACAAATTTGTGAATCTAAACCATTCTCAGATCCCCTTGAACACACACAAAAAATTTCATCAAAATCGGTCCAGTCGTTTAAGAGAAGTTCAGTGACATACACACTCACAGAAGAATGATATATATAAAGATTGGTTATACAATAAAGAGTTTTTGTATTGTATTTATGTTCTATCCGAATTTACAATCGTTGAAAGGTTGCCGAATCAAGGTTTTCAATAAGTTGTGGTTTTACATTGTCTCGCATACACCAATAAGTTGTTTAACAAATATGAAACTAACGACAAATAAACACATTGATTATGAATTTCTCCCTATAAAACGTTTTCGTATCGATGTGCTCAACAACCCAAGTTAAGTTTCACACACTAAGAGTGTGTTGTTTCAAAACATCATTAATAATTACTGCGTTCATAACAAGCAATGGTTCGCGTTATTTCATGTTGTTTCATTTGTTTTCACAAACAATACGTCACTTTTTGTATTTGAGCCATAGCATCTTACGAACGTCTAGTATTACAGAGATTTTGAAACAATACACCACGATTGCAACATTCTGTGTAACTCATAAGCATGTCATTACAATTCGATGTTCTTATGTTAACACATTGTCGGTGTGCAGTGCGACAACTGTAAGTTGGCGGTGGAAATTTGAAAATGTATGGATTAACTTATCAAAATCCTAAACCAAAATATGTGAGTGGTAGAGCCACGCTGTAGAAAGTTTTGTCTACAGCATGAATGGGCTGGCTCGACCGGGTCGTTACCACTGTCTCACAGAAAACCGACGTAAAGTAGCGGCTTGCTGCTGCATTTCGTTCGGTGAGTGAGATATCCGGAATCCCAAATCCCCTCCCCCTTCCCAATCCCTAATTATCCCTTTCCTTTAAGTTCGGCAACGCGCCCATGATTATTTTGGTGGTGGGCGTACATGGGCAGTGGAGATCACTTACCATCAGGTGACCCATTTGCTCGTTTGCCGGCCGAAAAAAAAAATCGGAAATTGGCCTGTAAGGAACGAAAATAGGATTCGTCTCGTCAACTTATAATTGTAGCACTGTTATAAGGCGATTTTGACAATAAAACAAGTGTATTTTTTATGTAATATGAAATCAGTGGAATAAACTAATTGTTAAGTTATTGACAAATAAGTTATAGTTCACATCATAAAATACAATAAAATAAATACAGTTGTCAATATCACCTCAAAACATCGGCTTTATTTTAAAGCTAAAAAAATCATATTTTCCGTTCGATGTCGCGATCCAATTGAGTGAATTTTCTTTCTAAAAGCATTTCGTTGTGCTTTGGCGTATTTGGTGTTTTCAATTCTCTTATTTTTACGGTCTGTACTCAAGGGTTGTCAATGGAACCCTATTACTAAGTCTACACTGTTTGTCTAAATGTCTGTGCTCCCTTAATCAGCTCTATCTTTTGAACCGTATTGTGTAACCAACCGAAAATTTTACAGAATATAATAATATATTATAATAACAGCTATCCTTATAAAAAAAAAGTAAAACTATAAACAGGGTTGCTACAGAACCCTCGGTGTATGAATCCGACTTGCCGGTGCTTAGCCGATATTTGCTCTATTAGTACTTTTACAGTATAAAATGGCTACATACATTTATGTAGAGTGTGAGCTATAAATTAGTAAACTACTTTAACTGGCACATTAATCAAGATGAATCACATTTCCTGTAACAAACTTGCACTTAATTGAAAGTCTGAGGAGTCAGATCTAAACACCAGATACGCCTAGATGTGTTATGCAAGGTGTCTGGGTGTAAGCGGAGCGGAAATTGAAATATACTTTTAATAGTATGTAATTAGTTTTGTACAATCCTTTTTTATTGTTTGCAAATAAGCGAATAATATTTCCAACAACAAATTAACACTTCAATTACGAATATATTTTGACCGAGCGATTTCTTAACAAACATCATAAATATAACTTTTAAGAATTCGCCATTACCGTACAACTGCTCATGTCACAAAACTAAAGACAAATCACCTAAAACAATTTCCACTCCGTTTCCCCGACACGTCAGTGTGAGTGACACGCGATGTCGCGGCAGGTGCTGTCGGACAGCGACACTGGCGCGGCGCGGTTCACGGTGCGCCCCGTGCAGGAGGAGGACGAGCGCGCCTCGCAGCCCTCCGACGTAAGCGCTTCCATTGAACTTAGCTCCGCGTTCGCGTTGCAACTGTATGCACGAATTAAACGCTCTCCTATTTTGTATGGTTAAAAAGTTTTTCATTAACGTTTAAATGAAAATGCAGTCGAATTGATACGAATAAAAATTAAATAAAGAGAACTAAATTAAACCAATTAAAATGCAGTCGAATTGAAACGAATAAAAATTAAATAAAGATATCCAAATTAAATTTATATAAAGCTGAAAATATGCTCAATAGGCTTGTATGGTAAAATTTGTTAAAATAAAAACCAATTAAAATGAAAAAGTTCCAATACAACCATTCAATGTTAATAACCTTATTTGTTAATTAATTAAACAACAATTACGAGCCGTTTTCCGTTGCATCTTTCTTAATTAAATTACAATTTCATTCTACATATGAGATTCGGTTTTCCACAATTAAGAGAACATGTAATCTATCAGAACAAATTTAATGAAGTGAACACATATTTTAATAAGCAATATATATATTATTTTCAAAATTTTGAATTGTTACAGAAGCCATTTTTAGGTTTTGTTTTTTACTTCGACTATGTGGTTGTCATTGACTGGACAAATTCTTTTACCTACATTATTTATGTCTAATTAGAATAATATTATTTTGTTTAATAAATAATATATCACAAAGTATTAAAAAAATATTGTACTACTAACTTTTCTGCTACTGCATGGTAATCTCCCGGCCTTTCGCCAGGGTCCGTCTTCCGACTTAGACTCTTCCAATTTATCTTCCATGCTGAGTCCATTGGCTCTCATATCATCCTCTAATACCTAAGGTCAGTCCTTTTTTAGCTGTCCACAGAATCGTACGCCTAATACATACTGTGGTTTCTTCAAAATGGCCAAGCTATCTAAATCAGTATTTCTGGAGTTTATCTTCTCTTTCCTCAAAGGCCGGCAACGCACCGACAATTCCTCTGGTGCTACTATCTATACAGGGTTATTTTTAAAACACCAGCAACCTCGCAGGGGTAGATACCTAAGGTTATAAGCTACTACTTTTGTTCTACGACTTTTGATAATTTGTTAGATTTTATTTTCATACAAAAATAAGTATTCATTTAATTTCCGTCTTGAATGTTACCTACACGCATCGCAGATTACGTAAGCAAACACGCGAAGCGTGGGGAACCGGGCTAGCGTTGAAGGTCATCGCCCGAGCCAGCTGAGCGGCTTCTTTGAGTCGCGCGCGCACGCCGAACGCTACGAAGAAAAATACGACACAACAAAAACTTGTAAAATCATTTTTTTTTAAATATATTGAGTTATATACAAACTCGTAGAACAAAAGTTGTTCCGTATGGGGTCAGCTATCTGGCCCTGCGGGGTTGCTGGTGTTTTAAAATTAACCCTGTATATCTATACTATCAGTATCCATGGACGGTAGTGATCACTTACCATCAGATGACCCAGTTGCTAGATTTCCCCCTAAAAAAAGTTTATCTGCCTCGTTTTCGCCTTGTGAAAAAGCGAATAAAACAAAATTGTTTAAACCTGTAACTATCAGAACTATCAAATAATATTTGTTTGTTCAGAGTGTTGAGACACTGCAACGCGGAGCTAACTGTGATGTACGTATAATTGGCTAGCTTTGAGAACTATAGAATTATCTATCAAAATCTTTTATATACACACATGTAAGTATGTCCTTAGATTGTGTGTCGTGTGGGACAGCACCTTTAAATGTTGATGTCGTCATCTCGGTTCTAAAGTGTGACAACTTAAGGATAATAAGTTTTTAACATCTTGATTATCTAAAAAAAAACTATGGTTATATACAAACAAGAATTTGTTTCATTGAAAATGATTTGAGGTCTAAAGCCTATTTCACAATGTTCGAGTAAAATTTTGCCACCAAGAAACGTATTATAGAGTTAATTTGAAAGTAGGTACCAAGTAGACTTCTTTCCGCTGGTATATATTTGATATATATCATAGATGGTGGATATTTACTTCTACTTTTTTTGTTATGGAAGGTATATTTCTTAGGCACGTAGACGTGGTAGGATACTAAAGTGGTCGGGCCATGTGGTCCAGTTCAGACCATAATCAGTTGTCTTGTAACAGATGTGTCGTGAAAACGCTGTTTTGAAATCGTGCTGATAATAAAAACACGACGGCCTCAAGTTTTATTCCTGTCCAACCTTTATAATATGTATTATGTATGTTTGTGACTATTGTATTTGGACGTGACATATGGTTGATTATTAGTAGCATTTATTCTAAGATGGTGAAACAGGTGCTTAGACTTCTAATATGACCTTATGTGCTATTTCACCTTCCTAATTTCAAACATTAAAATGTTAAAAAGACTCACAAAGTTGCACTTAGACTGAGATTTCGATATAATTTGTACAGAACACTGTTCCATTGCTTTCAACTTACAATGTAAAATAACACGCTTTTTCAAAATTTGCAAGTACACCTTTAATATGTTTTGATTTACTCAATCACTACTTATATTATTTTTGTCCCATGCACACGCTTTATCTTCGTGGATATCGTATATCTTTTAAAAATATACACATAAAATATTTCTCTTATCCAATACTTTTATATCAAGTTTCATTAAAGTCTAAACTAAAGATTTACACCTAAAGTATATTTAAATTGGCCAAGTTTTTGTCTCCATCGATATTGTTTCAAATTTAGGACGAGCTTCCCCAGTCAGGACCTGAAGGTGGACCCGAGAAAGAACCCGAAGCGGACTCGATATCGACATCGTCTGGTGCAAGCGCGGCAGGTCCTGACGTCACGGTTGTTAGGCCTCAGCCTTCCATCACACCGGCGAGACAACGGTCTTCGGATAGCAACAGAACAGAGCCTAGCGATGAGAAGAAAGGTAAGGATTATTTTATTAGCACGTTTTGTATAAATAGTGGCAGATGATTGATACCGAGATTGCATTGAAATAAAACTAATTTAAACGAATTTTATCGTGTTTTTTATTTTAATTTTGGTCCCGACGTTTCTAAAGCTTTTCAGCTTTCGTGGTCACGGGGTCGACTGCGACCACGAAGCCATGAAGAAAAACCGCGATAAAATCCGTTTCAATTAGTTTTATTTCAATGTGTATCATTCGCCCAAACGTAAGAAATAATTACCTAAGTTGCAGTAACTTAAAATAAATTGTCCAATATTTGAGAAAACTATTACCATTTAATATAATCAATGTGATTTGTAGGGGCTTACAACTTGTAGTATTTTAATTCCTGGAAATGAATTGTTATCACTATCTTTAAAGTTACTTTCACTTCTCAGTTATTACCGTCATCATTGTGTTCACGACTTCACAGTTATTTAAATGTCAAAACCTTTATCTAGACAAACTTTTCTTTATTTGTCTAGCTTATTTGTTTTAAGTTACTCTTAGAATATTAATTGTATATCAGAAATGAGAGAATAAATAAAAAATACCTAGAAGTAGTAAGGTTCTGGAACGGAGGCCACGTACTGACAAGCTCAGCGTTGGACGTCCACCTACAAGGTGGACAGACGACCTGATAAAGGTCGCAGGAAGTCGCTGGATGCAGGCCGCTTTCAACAGGTCGGTCTGGAAATCTTCGGGGAAGGCCTATGTTCAGCAGTGGACGTCTTGTGGCTGATGATGATGATGATGACCTAGTAGTATTTGATTAGCACCTTGAATATCTCCAAGATGTTATTGAATGATGCATAATTTACTTAAATATAGGTACATACGATAAAAGTCATTTATAATAACTTTACATTCATTAACAAAACAACTCGGGACATTTTATCTTACAGCTGTTAAGAACCGATGTAAAAAATTGAAAATAAAATCAATTACAATAATAAAAAATTACATATTTCTCACAACTCAGATCTATCTCATGCAGCCCCCTCGACAATAGACGATGCGTTCCTCCCCGAAGTACGGGAGATGCCCACGGACCTGCAGAGTCTGCGCCCGCGCACTACATCCGCCGGGACGCGGCGTACAGCCAACACGCGACGGTAAGTCACCATTAACTACCATCTATCACCAGCCTTAGTACTCAGGGCCGTCATACCCCACTGGTAGCGTTCGTGTCTTTATGGAACTGGGAATTTTGACAGATTAGGTCTTTATTAATGTTATATCAGTTGTAAGTACTTTTGTGGCAATATGTGAATCATATTCTATTATAAGTAGGAGTGGTTTTACTCATTATGTTTCGGTCCAGATTTTATCGTTCTACATTTTGTATACATTTTAAACAGTACTTACTGCCTGTATTCCAAATTGTATCTAACATAAAATCCGCTCCCATATGTTTTATCAAGACACGTACAACACATATATAATTTCATTAAATGCGATCATTATCACTACATGGAAACGACAAGATTAGTCTGTCATCCGATTGGCAATGAGACGTTTTTTATTTTTCAACAAAATAAATCTGATTCATCAATTGTTTTATTATAATTTCAATTTATTTTTCTGTTACTTTCTTGCATCTGTTAGGAGACGGTTGTGGAAACAGTAAGTCAAACTGACTCATTGCGGCTGGCTTGGCTTGTATATAGCTGTAGTTAGTGGTAGTAGCTCAATGTGTGTATACATAGCTTACACACACTAGTACACTTTATATTATGTTTTACTCGTAATTCGCTAACACTTGCACATGTTACTAACGTGAATAAGGATCAATTCTGCTATCACTTGGATGAATTATGAATTCCACGTTTGAACTTCGAAGTACGGTTGAATACAACCTGATTAATGGAATACAAGATGATGAAATAGATCAATCAGTGTATATAAACACCTAATTTAATAGTCAGGATGGTGGTCTATTCACGGATTACGTGATCGCCATATTTATAATCGCTATCTTTTTCTTGACAAACAGAAATCGCGTTTACTGTGAAGTATTGAATGTTAAATTCGTAAAAAAGCTCGTTCATCAATCCATCACAATGATTGTTATAAAGCAGTAATTCAAAAACCATATCTTTGAGTTCGCAATATTGTCATAAAACCGAGAAGGTACAAATCTTCAATTGATTATCTGGTAATTTATCGCCAACAACAACCCTTATGTCAGAATTGATCCTAACTACGTAAACTAATGTAACTAAAATCTGAACTAAACACGTCTATAAACTATTCATCACTATACTTCTTCACGTGACATCTGTTATGTAATGCCAGTTTAGCACCTGATAAGGCAGCGCTATGCATTCGTCATAATTATTCAAATAATACTGATGCTTCTTACAATATTAATATCTATGTCGTAAATGTTTTATAAAACTAACATTATTGTTGCACTTTTAATAAAAAAATAAGTTCTAAGATATATTCACTACAAATTATTCAATTCTAAATCGGTTAAATCTACCTCAGTGCACTCAGTTCTGTAATATTTGAAATCTATGTAAATAGTACTAAACTTAATACAAAATATAAATAAATTTTCTATAAAAATTGCTACAATTAATTTTGTGTATTTATTTACTCTATAATTTTTAGTATTTTGTGGAATATCTTTCATCCTTTGTGTCCATCAACTTATGGAGGAAGGTTCCGCAAAAGATTCCGAACATAAATAAACTGAATAAGATATTTAATTTTTATTCTTGGCAACAATATTTTTTCTATACCTCCGCCTTATCAATTGGTTTCCTTAAACACTAATTATAAAAAAGTAGACAATCTCAACTAACACAAACTCTACAAAATTGTCTTGGAATAAATCAGTCCTACACAAATATTTCTTCTTACAAATTATCTCTTTAGACACCTTTTAAACACTTGGAATTATTATTAAGGATGTAACTACTACACAAAGGTATTTGCACATAAAACCAAGATTGCTATCTATCGAGAACGCCATAGTGACGAACCGATGATCGTGCTGCCAACAAAACATAGCACACTGAAAAGAAGAGTCGCACAATCCAAATTTCTGAGTTTTGTGGATTATCAAAAAACTGATACTTTCAACAGCCATTTTGTAAAATTAAGTTTGTGGGTAGTGCCATTCTTCTTTCCAATGTGCGAAGATATACAGCTCTAGCAGCTCGGCGAGCAAGTTTGTTTTGTTGCTAGCGCGACCTGGTTGCGCTGCCATGGCGTCCTAGTAAGATAGCATACCAACAATTAATCCACACACTTGGAAAAAACAAAACAGAAGTAACATCAACTAGTGGAATCCGGCTGACTAGTAAGCGTTGTGATATCACAGGCGGTCGGAAGGTGGCAACGACTGCGGCATGGGGGGTCACTACTCCTCGCAGCACCTGGCCCCGCGGAGACAGCACAGTCAGACGCACTCCGAGCCCGACAACTCCGCCGTCGACGCGGGCTCTGTACATAACTCTGTCACTGGTAAGTGTACAGATGCACTTTGCGTCAACAACTCCGACGTCGACGCGGGCTCTGTACATAGCTCTGTTACCGGTAAGTGTATAGATGCACTCCGCGTCAACAACTCCGCCGTCGACGTCGGTTCTCTTCACAACCCTGTTACTGGTAAATGCTTTTTTTTATCCTGGCACGGCAAAGTGACTACGCTACACCTGACCGCTACACCTACACGTAGCGCAATCCAAGAACAGTGTCGACCAACAATAAACAATGTGTCTATCGTAGGTCGGCAAGATCATGCCGGCCTACCAAAGGGCCAAGGGGGACGGGAAGGAAAAAGGGATGGGAAAAGGGATAGGATCAGAGGGCAAGCCCCCTGGAGAGAACCGGATATACACTGGCTGACCCTGGAACGCGACCCACACAAGTTGGGTCCCCAATGCTTTCTCTAAAAGGATTAGTACTACAGGTTCTCAAAGAGCGTCAACGAATGCGGCATTTTCATCCGTCCTTGTTTTTCCAGAGTAAACTTAAATTTTAAGACGATCCCTCCCCAAACTTTTCATTAGATGCCGTATACATGATTCTATTAGTAGTAACGACCTAATATTATCACATCATGGGACGGCAATGCTCGGTGAAACGTGCAGCACTATTTGCACCTCTACTTATGGCTTTGGGAATAAAGACATCTTATGCAACTAGCTATACCACCGATTGTATAAATTAGATTTGTAGATTAAATTGATTCTTTTTGTAGTGGTAAAACTACCATTACAATTAACATAGTTTCACTGTCCCCTCGGTTGACCAGGTCAACAGTCAGGCTGGGAGGCGACAGGCGGCGCGGCCGGCCTCACTTCCAGCCGGACCCGGGTGGGAGGCGCTCCAAGATCCTTGCTGCTAGCCATGCACGAGTACACCAGCATCACTGACGAGTTGGAAACCGTGTATGGATTGTTCTCGCCACCTCACACACCCAGGTAATACTCAAAACCAGAATCTAGATAAGAAATCTTCTTTCTTACAGGTCATGCGGTGAGTAATTTTTATAATTTCAACTTTTCCCAACCCCCATTCCTTTGGGAATTGTGAATGGTATCTGTATATATGGCTCGCGTCCTATCATATCATGGGACGAAAATAAACTATGTGAAATGTGGGTGTACTGGTTATACCTCTACCTAACCCTTCTGGGATTACAGGAGTGAGAGCGTATGTATAAGTTTTGAGTACTGTAAATTTATGATTAAAATAATATAAAACACTTACTCCATTGTCACCAGGACGCCAATCACCTCCCGTCTTCTCTCACCTGCTCGGGCCGCCTCCCCATCAGTGCGTCGAAGGCACGCCAGCGAGATGTCCAACCCCGAGTTCGCGCTCTTCATGGAGAAGGAGCATCTTCGAGGTGCCGAAGAAGACGACTACATAATCATGGAGAACCTTATACAGAGGCGGTGAGTCGTGGGGAATGGTGGTGGGAATTTTGCAGTGTTGCTTCTTTGAATGTATTTTTTTAAACTATTATAACTAGGACGTATTGAGTTTAGGTATCCTCAGGGTCGTTCAGCGCCGTCGGTTCAGTTTAGCATTGAGTTATTCACAAATGGACTGACTTTGGTCATTCTAATAGATTTTTTATACGAATACGACATAGTGAGTGGTTACACCTGATGGTAAGTTTGTTTTATTTTTTTTTTTATTTTGGCTCGGCAAAGTGACTACACTACACCTGATGGTAAGTGTAGCGCAAGCCAAGAATAGTGTCGACCAACGATAAACAATGTGTCCATCGTAGGTCGGCAAGATCATGCCGGCCTGCCAAACGGCCAAGGGGGAGGGGAAGGAAAAATGGATGGGGAAAATGGTTAGGATCAGGGGGGCAAGCCCCCTGGGGAGAACCGTATATACACTGGCTGACCCTGGAACGCGGCCACTATGGCAGGTTTTAGCACCAGTGTACGGTGGTCGCTATCCGGTCGGATATAAGTATCCTCCCACCAGCACAAGTGCCGTGTCCGCAGTCCAAAAAACCAATGACCACCGACAGACAATCTATTTATCGGTGGTCACCAGAATCATGCCGATCTATATAAATGCTTCTTCACACTCCGAAGAGGGTAGAAACAACTCGAGGGGCTTACGACAGGACATGATAGATATTGCCAGCGATTTCGTACTTGTGGAAATTTATCACACATCTTTGGATCTCTCTTGTATGTGCGGAGGGGTAGGCAGAGGTGGAACTAGTGCACACACAGTTCGAGGCAGTTATAGGCTGACCTGGAATTTGAACCCCAAGACCTCACCTGTTTCTGAGCCTAAGAATGCTGCCACTAAACGGATGTGGAGATGGATTGGCGTGATACGTATAGAACGTAGCGGCTTGCTGTTGGGTCATTCCATATAAAATCTTCGGAAAAAAAAAATCCCGACTAATTTTAGATTTTGGTGTAACTTTGAGAAACTCTACTCTAGGGTCCCAAAGAACAAAATGTACACGAGTTTGATTTTTACAAGTGCTTGTTTCCGCCTATTTAAATATAGACTTCTAAAAATCGATATTTTTAAACCTTATCAACTTTTGCTGTGAAATTTTTCTGTTTGAAGCTATCTGCATGATTAAGACAGAATTCACAGTGGGAAAGATAGTAGTTTAAGTGTAAATGAGGATAATTGACTCGGACGATCCCTTTGAATAATAGCACCATGCTGAAAATGAGTGTATTTTAGTCATTTTTCGTGAATTTTAATCGACTCTAGCGTCTTAACTGTTGAGAATTAAAAACTCATGCTCCGCGGGAATTAAGTATACATATCATAGACAAAATTCAGCCACAAGTTAACTTGAGCAGCCCACTCTTCATAAAAAAAACTTTGCTTCAAATTTTGGAATTTTAAAAAATCCCAATTTTCAGGTTATGATATGAACGTGTTGACTACGAGATAAAAATGATACTCACAGAGTCTACTGTTTTTACCTTCAACTTAAAATTACCACATCACTTGTTTTGTTATTTTCGTGTTTAGTAATCAACCCATTTTTTTTAAATAACTAGTAGATTTTATTATTTTTTATTTTTTTTATTTTTTTTTAGTTTTAATCCATTAGTAAAGAGGTCCAGATTTTTGCTGTGAAAAAAAAACGGCTCGTACATGCACCAAATATTTTAAACAAAACAAGTGATGTAGTAATTTTAAGTTGACGGTAAAAACATTAGTTTCTGTGAGTATCAGATTTTTATCTCGCAGACAACACGTTCGTTTCATAACCTGAAAATTGCGATTTTTTAAAATTCAAAAATTTTAAGCAAAGTTTTTTTCTATGAAGAGTGAGCTGCTCAAGTCAACTTGTGGCTAAATTTTGTCTATGATATGTATACTTAATTCCCGCGGAGCATGAGTTTTTAATTCTCAACAGTTAAGACGCTAGAGTCGATTAAAATTCACGATAATGACTAAAAAACACTTATTTTCAGCATGCTGCTATTATTCAAAGGGATCGTTCGAGCCAATTATCCTCATTTACACTTAAACTACTATCTTTCCCACTGTGAATTCCGTCTTGATCATACAGATAGCTTCAAACAGAAAAAAATCACAGCAAAAGTTGATAAGGTTTAAAAATATCGATTTTTAAAGGTATATTTAAATAGGCGGAAACAAGCGCTTGTAGAAATCAAACTCGTGTAAATTTTGTTCTTTGGGACCCTAAAGTAGAGTTTCTCAAAGTTACACCAAAATCTAAAATTAGTCGGGATTTTTTTTTTTAGTTTCAGACGATTTTATATGGAATGACCCTGTTGCGTTTCGTTCGGTGAGCGAGATATCCCGAGGCCCAAATCCCCTACTCCTTCCCAATCCCTTAAATATCCTTTCCCTTTGAGTTCGGCAACGCGCCTATGATTTCTGGTATTGTGGGCGTACATGGGCTTTGGAGATCACTACCA
Source organism: Amorpha juglandis (assembly GCA_949126905.1). Classification (NCBI taxonomy): domain Eukaryota; kingdom Metazoa; phylum Arthropoda; class Insecta; order Lepidoptera; family Sphingidae; genus Amorpha; species Amorpha juglandis. Next base: position 4,087,221 of record OX421383.1, read on the forward strand.
TCAGGACCCACATGTTCGTAAGCCGGTCTATGCTATTAAAAAAAATATGATACTAAGGAGTGATCAAATCTTTATTAAGCCTTCAGATAATGTTAATGTGATATATTATATGGACACATAAACCATTAGAAATTTAGGTATTATCAAAATGCCATAATGTTGAAAATAAACAAACATTGCAACAGCTTTTGTGGACGTCCAAAACCCTGATCATTCAAACAACTACACCATGAATTTCAACCGTAGCCTAGAATTGGGCTCTGTCTTGGACAGATACGATGAGGAGGAGGCAGGGGACGGCGCCGGCGACGACCGGGGGGAGGTCAGCGGCATCAGCATCAGCGTGTGTGTCAACACGAGCGGTGCCGACGAGTCCATGCCGCCCCAGACTACCACTCTGCTCACCGTGAGCGATAGACGATTGCCGCATCAAAGGTATGTTTTGAAATTTATGTTCGAACAGGTACGGATTTGGAAAGCAATGTTGGGGGTAATTACCGCCTATTTTTTTTTCTTTTAAAGAAATATGTAACTATATTTAAATTATTAGGACTTTAGTGTGGTAATGCCACAGTTTTGTTTATTTCAAAGCCATATGTTTTTGCATTGCACACTACTTCGTTTTAACTTTACATATATATCTAGCTATTTATGTTCTAATCTTTACCAAATATTTTGACTTCAATACCTTTTCTCATCGAACGATATTTCCGACGGTTTATTGCTTTAAATATTTTACGATCGAGCGAAAAAGTTACTTTTAAATATTTTAACGTTTCTCTGTAGGCACTCGCTGCGAAGGTCTTCGGCTATCGACAGTCGCGAGTTGCCGTCGCCGCTACAGCCTCTGTTAGGGGACGACTCATGTGGAGAAGTTCTTCTTCCAGTGCCAAGGCAACCTTCAGGTAAATGAAATATTAAAAGTATTGTTTTTTTAGGCAATCAAATACAAAGATTGATATCTATACAGGGTTATTTTTAAAACACTGACAACCTCGCAGGAGTAGATTCCTAAGGTCATTTGTTACTACTTTTGTTCTACGACTTTTCATAATTTGTTAGATTTTATTCTCATACAAAAATAATTATGAATTTAATTTCCGTCTTGAAAGTTACCTACGCATCACAGATTACGTACGTACTACATGCAGCGCCCGCGTCAGTTCAATGACCGGCCGCGCCGTATCGATCGATAATACCTACACGTACGAACACAAACACTACACAACAAAAACTTGTAAAATCATTTTTTTTCTTATGTATTGAGCTATGTCCAAACTCGTAGAACAAAAGTTGTTCCTTATGGTGTCAGCTATATGGCCCTGCGAGGTTGTCAGTGTTTTAAAAATAACCCTGTATAAGCCAATGATGAGCCAGTTTTGTATAGCACACTGAATTTCATTAATGGCGCAAGGCAGACAGCCATTTTTTTTTTGATTCTGTACTCAAAGCAACCCTGTTAATAAATTTACTCAAAGCAAACCTGTTATTAAATTTATTTTTTTGTCCTACCGTTAAAATATTCTATATTTTCATCCCTTACAGGAAAATTTCATAAACCCTTTGTTATTATAGCGGATATCCCAAGAAACTACAAAAAAAAACGTTAAAATTTCCAACGTGATTACGGAACCCTCAACGCGTGAATTCTGATCGCATTTGCCTTTTTTTGTTAACGCAGGCGACACGAACGCTTCGAGCGAGCTATCTCTGTCGCACATGGTGAGCGAGAACCTCCCGCCGCGTCCGTCCATCGTGCTGGACTCGTCGCAGCTGCCGCGCCAGCGCTCCGCCGAGCAGCCCGCCGTGCAGCCGCAGCCGCCCGGCCCAACTAGACCTGAAACTATGTGCTAGGTCAGTGGGTTTGTTTACGCAGGAGACACGAACGCTTCGAGCGAGCTATCTCTGTCGCACATGGTGAGCGAGAACCTCCCGCCGCGTCCGTCCATCGTGCTGGACTCGTCGCAGCTGCCGCGCCAGCGCTCCGCCGAGCAGCCCGCCGTGCAGCCGCAGCCGCCCGGCCCAACTAGACCTGAAACTATGTGCTAGGTCAGTGGGTTTATTATTGCAGGTGCCGACATATGCTAAACACTTCTTTATTGTCGCGGAGTAAAGCGTTTTATAACTACCGCCCCGCCCCGGGGATGGCGGGTCGGTTATGGTGGGCTCTGCCGGCCTTACGACCCAGTGTTGATCCACCCGGGGGACTACAATGACAAACATGTTAAAGTACCGGTTAAGCAAAACATGAGTTCCACCATTTGATAAATGTTAGATGACGCCATAGCTTTAGCTGTTAACCGTAACCGTCCAAGACTCTCTAGTTAAAGCTATTGTTTAAGTTAAATAGCTGTCAGGTGGTTCAATTATAACCTTTAAATCAGATATATCATCTAAAGCGTCTGTGCTCCAAAAAAAATCATGTCGCTGCTCCTAGAATTTCATCAAATAATCTAGTAGTATTGAAATACGATGGTGCAACACATGTTGAAGTCAGCGTTACTGTTATCGTCAAATTTGTCGTAAACCTTAACTATAGCTTAGGAACTTATCACTGCCTCGTGCCTATTGGCCGTGTACATTTATGACAACTTGAATAAAACCCCAGTAGCACTTAATGCGGTCCTGTGCCACCTATCATCGTAAATTTTACACTAATAAAATATTTGTATGGAAAGGTCAAAATTGTTTTATTTTTAATCACAACTTATTTTCATTAAAGTCTATTTTTGTTTATAATATATTATACCTATCATATTATATATTATCTATACTAATAATAAAGCTGTAGAGTTTGATTGTTTGATTGTTTGTTTGAACGCGCTAATCTCAGGAACTACTGGTTCGAATTGAAAAATTATTTTTGTGTTGGATAGTACATTTATCGAGGAAGGCTTTAGGATATATAACATTACGCTGCGACCATTAGAAGCGAAGCATCAGTGAAAAATGTTGCAAAAACGGGGAAAATTATTCATATTTGAAGGCTTCCGTTGCTAAGCTACCCAAATCTATACTAATATTATAAAGCTGTAGAGTTTGATTGTTTGTTTGTTTGTTTGATCACGTGGGCGGAGCCGCGAGCAAAAGCTAGTTATATTATACTAGCTTTTGCTCGCTTCGCTTCTAATGGTCGCAGCGTAATGTTATATATCCTAAAGCCTTCCTCGATAAATGGACTATCCAACATAAAAAGAATTTTTCAATTCGAACCAGTAGTTCCTGAGATTAGCGCGTTCAAACAAACAAACAAACAAGGTGGACAGACGACCTGATAAAGGTCGCAGAAAGTCGCTGGATGCAGGCCGCTTCCAACAGGTTGGCTTGAAAATCTTTGGGGGAGGCCTATGTTCAAAAGTGGACTTCTGGTGGCTGATGATGATGATGATTTCTAAGCGCTTTTTTCAGTATTCTTTTCTGTACACAGGTGGACGCGACATCACTTCCTAAGAAGCAAACAACCAAATAAGAACTCGACTGATACGCGAAAGGATAATTATAATTAATATAACACCAAATATTAATGTTAATGAGTATGAAAGCACTAAGCCTTTCGCAATTGTCGACTTAGTTAACTGTTTTCCAACAGACTGAATTGAATACAATTCTAAAACTGACCATATCGTAGGAGATATCAAGGATTTTAACGTTTTGTTAGAGTTTTCTACGTCGCGTACGCTGCGATATTTTTTTTAGATACATTTTGACGAAGTGATTTCACAGATGGCAAAGCAAGATTTAAATAAAAATCATAGTTTATTCCAATAAAAACAGGGGCAGCGGATTCAAGACTTATATATTGACTATTATATTGGGGGCGTAATACCACGAATTTTCATAAGTAATTTAGAAATATACATGTGTTTCGTTCGAATAATCTGATTACAATTGGGTTAAAACATTTTTTATTACATTATGTCAATTATATCATTTATGTTACGTACGGAATAAAATTAATGTGTGTTCGATATTAATATTATTTTATTTTCAAAGTTTTAATAAATCATATAAATGGTCAGAGCCCGTGGACCTTAAAAAAAACCTTGAATCCGCGTCTAAAACACGAAGCATATTTTAAGAACAACACACAATATAAATCTTTCTTAATTTACGCTAATTTCGCTGTACATAGCCTGTAATGTTAGACACACGGTCCAATGCATGTCATTTAGCTTTTATCTTCTAAATAGGGCCATTAAATTAGGATTACGTTTTAATGGTATGTTAAAAGGAGTGGTTACGTGGTTAATAAATAAATGTTATTGGGATTTCGGAAATCTCATCACTGGCCGCACGAAATTCAGAATTAGCTGTTACTATCGGCTTTTACTGCGGCAAGTCTAAAACCCCGAATGTCTTGTTAAGAGTAATGCCCGGTAGGACTCGTTAAGTCTAATACCCAGAATGACATGTTAAGTCTAATGCTCAGAATGTCTTGTTAAGTCTAATGCCCAGAATATCTTGTTAGGTGTAATACCCAGAATATCTTGTTAAGAGTAATGCCCGGTAGGACTCGTTAAGTCTAATGCCCAGAATGTCATGTTAAGTCTAATGCTCAGAATGTCTTGTTAAGTCCAATACCCAGAATGTCTTGTTAAGTCTAATGCCATAAATTTCACTGGCTTCGATGTCCTTCAAGCCGAAACACAACAGTGCTTACAGGCCTTCCTACAACGTAATCCTAATTCAATGGCTCAATAATCCATAATAATAATAAAATAAATTGTACAGTTTTATGATTCAGAACGAATAACTGAGGTGAAGACGTGTGACAATACATGTGTTAGTGCTCACGATGTACATACTGTTGTCAGAATGTTAAATGATTTATATTATATAAAAAGAAAAACGAACTGAGTTTTAATAATAGTGTAGGTTACAGTAGATGTAAAGATTATTATGGTACCACGGTTTAAATAAAATGCTTTGACAATAATCGTTTATTTGAGAAATATAAACCTGTAATTATGGATACCTAATGCATACTCTTGTACTTAATTTTCTCTTGAGTTGAGAGTTACCCGACCCGGATAATGGGGCTTTTGCATATTCGTAATTATACCTAAATAACGATCATTACCAAAGCGCATAATTTAAATCGTAGTACTGGACGTAAATCTGCATTTTTACATTCTAATAATCTCGACTTCGCCTACGAAGTGACTTCATAACTGCAAAAATATTAAACGAATTCTTGAAATACTAAACTGCTAAGCGTCTTGGAGTATTAGTATGTTATTGTTTTCTATAAAAAATCATACAAAACTTTACTCGTGGTTCCGTTTATACTATAATAGTAATATTGGCCATTTCAAAATAAAATCCTTTGAATTTATTTAATCAATGAACTCAATAAACACAGAAATAGTTTTTAAAAAGCCACATTAAGTTTTCTAGTATCAATATAAATAAAGATCTAACACAATTGCGCCTTCCAATGAAGTGAGATATTGTTTTCTATCATTTTATAATCTAAACACTATTATTTACTATTCTAGACTTTAGACATATCAATGGTCTATTACTTAATCTATATCGTAACAAATCATTTTTCATTCTATAATTTAATATTGACCAATTAAAATAAACTTTAGCATTGAGGTGTAGAAATAATACGACGATGAACATTTTAATTTATGGCGAAATAATTAAACATATTTTTTTTGAGTAAATTTTTAATTACTTAACTTATATTTTATAATCGAATGGACCTGTATTGCTAAATAGTTTCTGGTTGCTTTTACTGATTTTTAACTTCACCTGACAAGATGGCCATATCGCGCTTTGCCCAAATAGATTGGCCGATACACACCGGGGCCTTTGTTCCAATATTTCGACGTCTCGAATTTAATTTCGTGTACTTACTATTCGTTATATGAGTGCAAACCGCAGGTCAGCGCTAGTTTGCAAAAATCACGGCGTATGAATTTAATTCCAAGCATGGCAACACCGAATATCGGTAAGGTCTGCAGTTTGCAATCACGGTCCGCAGCCGCGTACGTAATGCTATGACAATAGCCATATTTAACCTATAAGTTTTAAAATGTTCTTTTCTTGAACGTATGGAACCTAATAAACGCCTCGACTTACATAATATTTTCAAATAATAAAATATATATTTATAATTATTTCGAACTATTTAAATATATTTTTGAAAATTCATCACAATGTGTTCAATTATACCAAATATTTTATGCAAGTTTTACCGTTTTATTATATACATTACATGCATAAACACATTCAAATTTGTATATAAATATAATGAATTGAAATAATGAAGAATTGATTGTGTATAGTAGATGATTCTTAATAAAAAATATAACATTAGGTCGTCGATTAAGTAGAACAATGCAATAAATTATTTTAATCTATAGATATTAAATGATGCAAAAGAAGGATTGCCTCAAACTTCAACAATATAGCTATGAAAATGCCTGGCTACATCGTGACCAATTAATATATCAAAACATAGGGAAGGTCTTCCTTAAGGCTGCGGACTCGAAGTCAGCGGGCGCGGGGCGGCAGCGCGGGAGCGGTGGACACCCAGTCTCGAAGTCAGCGGGCAGATCGCGCGGCGCTAGAGCGGCGTAGTGTTGTACTATGAGAAATTAGTGTCTGTTCGCGAACGAAATTGATGTGAATATGATGTTTCATGTAAAAAAAAACATTGAAATAATTTGCTCCACCACGTCGGCGGGCATTTTTAAAAATACACAATACTACGTCAATGCAGACGCGCGGGAACCGCTCGACTGACACACGCCGCTCGAACGCCGCTCCTCGCGTCCGCGCCGCGCCGCTGCCTTCGAGGCCAGGTCCATTTAAATCTATGCATTGAAACGCGCCGCGCCCGCTGACTTCGAGTCCGCAGCCCAAAAACCGGCTTAACCGAGACTAATTTCATAGGAATCCTCGAGCCATAGGTAATCATCAACAGTCGAATAAACTGATTGAATTGGATTTTTTATGCCTAACAAGAATTATTGTTTTATTAATGGACTCTAAAGATTTCACTTATCTCAGTAAGTTATTATATACATTATTGGTTTGTAAAATAAGAGCTCATTCAAACGATACGCCTCTTCGGTACGCGCGTTTGCCACTACAATTATTTTAAAGAAGAACGCATGTTTTGACATAACGAATATTAATAAAGTGCGATAAACGCCGTTAACTAACTCTAATTCTTATCTGTAAATGTAACAGTAATTGTTAACTACACTCACACAAAATTTGACGTAACAATAAAACCTTTGTACTTTAGTACAAATAGAAGCAGTACAATTTATTGTACTGCACTTAAATACTAGATTCTGGTGGAAAGAGGGAATTATATATATTTCTATTTCTGTCGTTACTCCCTGGAGACATGCTAGTAAATTGCATTTTATCAAAGGTTGCGAAAATACATTTTCCTCAAAGGTTTTCTATGAAGCAATCTACAAAGTAAATGTAATAACCATCCGTTAACTAGAGTGTAAACCGCAGATTTTTATAAACTACACCACTTTATTTAGCCAATTTTAAGGCAATAGGTAAACTATCACAAGAACTTAAAGCAAAGATAGTTTATTAGTTCATTGTTGGTAATATTGTAATACTTATATTATGTTTCTATTATGGAAAATGTTACTTTAAATTATAACTTTATATTTTCTTTTTCTATGCTATAAGCTGGATTTACATCAATATTAAATTGTATTTTTATTTTAGTAAATAATGCGAGCCGTGTCACTGACGAGGCCTACTAGTATACACTACGCGCGTTATCTTTTTGACCAACCTTGACGGCTTCTCGCATACGAAGGACCTACCATGTATTTAAAAGTACAATGAAATGGTTCAAAGTTCATTATATGGTGTTCGGTATCGTCTTCACGAGTCCATGGCTCGGCTCGCGATATCACGCGTCGTTTCGTATTATAGTACCTTATAGCTTCCAACGCACAGCCGCGATCTCTCGATCTCTGACCACGATCGCTACACACAGCCCGATCTACCACCATTTACGGACAGTCGGTTCCCGTCGCTCGTTTTAAGTAGGGTTGCTAACAATTTTTCGGCTGTTGGAGTATTTTTCAGAATTAGATACATACAGAAAATAGTGTTTTATGAAAAGAATAAAAAAGACAAAGGTATATTTGTTATTGATTTTGATTATGGATTTGCTATTGCTTAATTATGCAATTATTTAAAACATTACACGATACAAAGAGCACAGCATCAAAAATAAACCAAACTATAATACAGTTTTTGTATCCGATTATACAATCTGGCAACACAATTGGATAGATCCTCGTGTGAGTCCCAGCAGTGTGTAAGATCGCTCGCGTCCCAATGCAAAATGTACCTACTTAACAAAGATATCAAGATCACGGATCGAATGGACGAGTAACGTCCCGTTGGTATCTCTCGACTCTAGACCACAGCAGTGATCGCGTGCGTCCCCATACAGAATGTACTAATTTTTGCACGGCTGTGCATTAGAGGCTTAATACTACAAAACAGACTATCAAATCAGCGCTACAGATATACTCGTATATTAAATAGTACTCCACAAATGCAATCAATACGAAAGTCGCTTTCAGTAGTCTGTTGATAGTATGTGGTACCGCCATAAACAAGGCAGTAAAACAACTATATAAAACACCCCCAGATCAAAAGGGACAGCGCAATAATGTCAAATGAACTACGTGCTTACAGCTCCACGCGATACGTTTCTACTCTGAAAGCCTGGCGCTTGCTAGCAGTTCTGGTTTGTATTAGTTGGGTGGAGATATAAATTAGTCTATGAAAAAAGATATATTAGTCCCTTATAATAGTCTTTTTAGCATAGGCAGGCACACAAGCATGTGGGTCACCTCATAGTAAGTGATCTCCATTATCCACCAACGCCCAGAATATGGGAAGAATCATGAATTCTTTACCAACTATAAAGGTAGAAAGGAATGGGGCATTTAAGCCTCCAGAAATAATCAAGGTACTGTATTGATTCAACTAGAACATATGCAGCTATATTATCTCTTGAGACCCAGCTACCCATTGCCACCATCAGTTCAGCGTATAATCTCGCCTCGTCTAATTGCTCAAGTTTTTAAATGTATTCGTCTAACCAGGTTGTTTCCAGCTATTGTATTGACCTCCATACAGCTTTCGCTTTCATCAGGTCGATGTCAAGAGAATTCAAAATATGTTATGACTTCTCGCAATAAACATGCGTTATAATATTTTTTAATTATCCTCTTTGACCATCAAATAGCACAATTCCGTAGAAAATAATTTATTTAATTATCCAATTGCGTATTTTACTTAGTGTATAATTTAATTTTATTGTACATACCTACTTATTGCGGTACTTAGAAACGTCAATCCTGATAATGGAATTTATGCCCGGTATGGCGACAGGCTCGCCCCCTATCACCTCTGCCTACCCTTTTAGGGATAAATTACGTCTTAATCCCTTTAGGAGGTTATAGAAAAGAAATAACTAATAAATAATACGGAAGCAGAGTCGAATCCTGGGTTATTATTCCTAAACAGTTTTTTATGTCACATATTTCTGTTTCAGAGTATTTAAGCCTTTATAAAAAGAGATTTGCCTTCACTTGTCTTTCAGAATCAATCTACAATATCTAAATCAACATGAAAAATCTTATTTCTTATTAAAATACATTTTACTGCTTTTTATATTCCAGATCTGCGACTTCCAAATAAATTCATATTTTTTCCATTAACTAAATATTACACATTCGAAATAAAAACACAAAAAACAATCGATGTATAATCATAATCTACCGTACTGTATCTACCATCTCTTATTTGTTTTATATTGTAAAGAGTTGTCCCTATTGGGATTTAGATTCGATCCTTGTACTCCGCAGTGAATGAAAGTCTCACCTCTGTGTTACAACGTATGTACAATAATACAATAAATATATTTGTGATATTATAAACTGGTGTTTTATTGCCTGTCCAAAGCTGACCGCAACTTAGCTTAGCAACAGTTGCTTAAGTCAGCAATTCCCAAACTTATCACAGCCAACTCATAATTATCGCACTTTAGCATATATTAAGGTGCGCTAATGGAACTTGCGTCGAATGAATGAGAATGAGAATGAGACGACAAAGTTATAGAAAATACTAGTATTTATTACCATCGAATACAAGTTGTAAGAATGTGAGGAAAATGAGTATTTGTAATAGATTGGCGGTTGAGTTTCCGCTGCAATGGGCAGTGGCCGGCCAATTACTTTATTGCGCTTGAAACTGCACTGACGATTTTCCAATATCGGTGCCAATAAGTGTTTTACACGATCGCCCAAAAAACGAGTAAGTTTTTAAGATTCATATTCGTATTTGTGATTTTTAAAGGGACTAAAACAATGAGGTTTTATTTATTCGATCCATGTGCAAGCTTGTTCCCGAATTTCGCAAAAACGAATGAACACTAACGTTATCTACTTATGTAGATGACATTTTTCTCAGAAAAGTATTACTATTTAAAAACATTAGGTAATAGAAAGGCCAGCAAACGAGCACGTGGTTCTACTGATGGGGTAAGAGACTATCCCGCCCACACACCCGCCACTGTAACTCCTGTGAACCAGGATCAACAGTGGCACGCATTTTGTTGACACCGAGCAGTGAAGCTCGGCGAGTCTCTGGGAATGCCTAAATGTCTTTGTCCCGCAACGAAATTAATCAGATAGAAGGTTAGGGAGGAGTTGGAAATATTAATTGTCCACTTCCCTCCATAGCAAATCGGGAGACAAAATAATGAATTGAGGAGGTATTAACCTCAAGTGTAAAGACAGTTACAACTGGAGAAGCCAGATGTAAAGCACCACGGATGGCTTTAAGTGGGTCCTATCACGCGAGCTGTTACACTTGATTCTAATAATAGGTATGGCAAAATCGCCGGAAAGCACGGAAATTCTTTCTAGTCTCCACAAGATCCATATAGTAGTGATGGGGTAAGTGATCTATGAAGAAGAATCAGGTTTCGAATCGCGTTGTTGGCCTGAAAGGGATATGGATATTGGATAAAGGGAGGAATTGAGCCTCCGCATATTTCACTCGCCGTACAAAACCCAGCAGTAAGCCGCTATTTTACGTCAATTTTCTCTAAGACAGTGGTAACAACCCAATCGAGCCGGCCCATGCATGTTGAAAAATTTTACAACATTGCTCTACAGTTGAATCTGCATATCTGCAAATGCCAGATGGCCTTGGTCCAACCATTCTGACATTCACTTACAGATCGCCACAGTGCAGTGGGCTTATTGAGAAAAATTATATTAGTCCGATAGTCCGATTTACCATCTACTTCCAAATTCGGATTAAGCTTCATTAGGATGTCAAGTTTAAGGATTTTTAGAGTTTAGTAGTGACAGATCTTTGTACAGTAGATATACATCTTTTTTATTTTTATAATTAAAACAAAACCTTAATATAAAATTATAATAAAATTGTTATGACTATCCAAATGTCTACCTTCTATGACAAGAACAATGGCCGCAGTATTTACATCCAGAACTATCACGACGTGAGCTCATTGCAAATAATCCAGAAGAGATCCTGGATATCGATAGTGCCCGCCCCCTATCATCTGGTCTTCGTTCCTTACGTCTTTGAGCCCCGTGTCTGGGCACTACGGACCTCTTTCTTTTCTGAACTCTGCCCCGACGTCGCCTATCTCGACGGCTTTTATTTCGTCTGTCTCTACGCTTCGTTTCTCTTTGATTCGGTCTCTTGTTTTTTGAAGGTTTTGTTCCATACATCCTGCTTTTAGCCATGTTCAGTCCACTCACCACTGAGGAGCTGCCGGATACTGACATAGACTCGCTGTTGGTGTCGTGTTCATCACGATCTTTCATGTGCTGTAGTTCATTCTCAGAAGTAGTTTTCTGGCACGTCTTACTGCTAGTTGGTTCAATAGCATCATCATCGTCCATAGCAAAGAATTTCCAAAAGTAACTATAAATTTTGAATAAATTAAACGTAAAATTTTGGTGTTTGAAATGTCGAAGCTATCAATCCATATCTAGTTTAATACTCTTTGCTATCAATTATACATTTATTTTTCGTAATTTCTGGCATGCCATCAATAAGCAATAAAAAGTTTTAATTCGATATATTGAGAAAGTTGTACCGTCTGGGTTATGGCCGCGAAGCAGCAGTATGTAAGCATTGGCGGTTTAAATGACATTGATGCCAGTGAAATTAAAATAATATGAAACTCTCACTCACCATACGAAACGCGACAGCAAGCATTTCGCGTCGTCTTTTTGTGAGACAGTAGTAACATCCTAATAGTGTCAACCCATTCATGCCGTAGACACACCTGTCTACAGCGTACCTCTACCACCTACAACCGTGAGTGGTAGAGCCACGCTGTAGACAGTTTTGTCTACAGCATGAATGGGCTGGCTCGACCGGATCGTTACCACTGTCTCACAGAAAACCGACGTAAAGTAGCGGCTTGCTGCTGCGTTTCGTATGGTGAGTGAGATAACCGGAAGCCCAAATCCCCTCCCCTTCCCAATCCCTAATTATCCCTTTCCTTTAAGGTCGGCAACGCGCCCATGACTCTTCTGGTGGTGGGCGTACATGGGCGGTGGAGATCACTTACCATCAGGTGACCCACTTGCTCGTTTGCCGGCCTATGCTATAAAAAAAAAAACCGTTAGTTATTTCCCACTCTAATTTTGCTGCATAACTCAATTTCATAGACTTTTTATGAACTCAGATTCACGCTGTCAGTGTAATTTGTGATAATCCGTTAATGTGATTGTCGCTTGGCTTAAATTTTTATGACTATATTTTTAACCTTTGGAAAATAATTGTGTTCGTCAAATATTAGGGATATACACAGACAGACGTATGAAATTGAATTCTTATCAATTATTCAAATATATTATAGAATTCCCCAACATTAGTCATAGAATCAAGTGTAATAAACTCTTATTAGACATAAAATGGATAAATAATTCCTACGAACTTGATACAGGTATATGAAACTTAGTTAATACAGCGGGTATAAATTATTGCGTTTTGGTCCTTCGGGCACTGTAGGTCGGTTAATGAGAAAAACGTGAGGTCAGCGATCCAAGTTTCAGGCATTTATTTTATAAAACAGATTTAAATAATTATCATAAAAGCCAGTTCGTAAAATTTTATGATTCAAATCAGATGTTTTAGATATTTGTTTATTTACAAAACCGACCACTTATTATCAAATAGAATTTATGTAACAATACTGCAGTTGGAGCTCATTAGTGGTACCTACAACTTTTTATCTGATGTTCACAACGAACAAAATCACAGAGATGATAAGGGTGGACTGAATAGCGGGGAGCGGAGTATCGAGCCGAACGGCGCGCACCGCCCGGCCCGTTGAGCCAACACGCTCAGCACACGCTCAGTGGCGTGCCGCCTCTCCCGCGTGCCGCGCCGCTTGACGCACGACCCAACAAAATGGCCGACAATAATGTTGTGTTCTCGCGAAGTTTGCTCAAAAAATTCATACTTTTATATAAAGACCTGCCTTGTTTATGGGACAGGGAATGTGCAGCTTACAAAATAAAGATGAAACGGCACGACGCTATAACTAAGCTAACCGAATTAGTGCAAGAATTCGATCCGAGCGCGACTCGAGTGCACGTTTTGAGAAAGATTGAAAGTCTGCGCGCCTGTGTGCGTCGAGAGTTCAAGCGCGTACAAGACAGTCGTAGGAAGGCGAGTAGCGACGATGAAATATACGCTCCACATCTGTGGTACTACGATCTATTTTCATTTATCTTTAGAAATGAGGAGAGTGAGTACAAGTTGAAGGAGACCGGCTCGCCGGAGCATACGGCGGTGAGTATATATTATATAAAGAGCGTTGCACTGTTAACCAATGATAACTAAGCCTGTACGACTAAAACCAACGCTCAGAGCTAGTTCGCTCTGCGCTGCAAGTGTCAGTTTCGATTTCTCGAATGACAGACAAATGTGTTTGACAAATTATGTATTTTTGTTTGTCTCGTTCAACGCTGACAGCTCAGATCTGTGCACAGAGTACATTATTATATGGATCTGTGCATGCACTTCAGTAAAAAATAAGAACATAACAAGCAAAATAAGCTGGTCCATTAGGTCATTATCAATACGCATTCGTATTTCCATAATGGACGAAGACTTTGGAAACGCATAATTTTAATTGTAATAATGTAGGTTCGAGTTCTGTCGAGTAATGATGGTTTTTGGTGCCGTAAATATTTTTTTGTTATCCCTGTTATTTGTTCCTGACTCTACCACTTTAAAATCAATAAGTAATAAGCCCTGCTAGTTAGATTGACAGCCTCAGTGGCGCCATTGTAGCGAGTAGCCGGCTGCATTGTGAGAGGCAGTGGGTTCGATTCCTGCATCAAAACAAATGGTTGTGTGATCTACAAAACTAAATATCTGTTTCGAGTCTCAGTGTTGTAGGACCGCAAGTCCGTCGTAGTTGCTGACTCTCACGATACAGGTTAACCTAGTGTGGAGTCAGGACTATGAATGTGACAGTTGGGCGTATTTATTTATTTTAATTTCTTTAAAGCAGATTTCCGATGGTCACGTCGTAATAGAATCTCTTCTCCAGGGTTCAGAGGAAGAAGAAGACGACGGTCATCAGTTCGAAACTGGGGTAGATTACGTAGATTTTAAAGATTTTAGCGTATCCAACAACATGGTGGAAGTTGACGAAGCGTCGTCTGTCTCCAAACGATACTTGTCCTTCGATGAGGAGCAGGGACCTTCCAAGATGAAACGCCATTTCACTGAAGTTGAAGATGAATATGATGCTATAGGTACGGGATTTATGAAGAACACAATTAGAGTTTCTTTATATATATTTGTTCTTGGTTGTGTTTCTTCGAACTAAAGGTGGTGCCCTCAACTCCGAGGTTGGGAAATACTTTACCAAGTTTTACCAACACTATTTGTCACGATTTTTTTTAATACTATTGAATATTTAATTCCGTCAATTCAATTACCTCAGAGAATTATTTTGATTATTATCTAATGTATCTGGACCATGATGATATAATAGGATAGAATTCCCATGATCAATTTTGTACATTATTCTTTAGGCAACAGAAAATATTACAAAATAGAAACCCTATTACACACACCTTTAATTTTAGTTCTTGGTCTTAGCTAACGTGTACGATTAGGTAGGAATATCTTACTATCTCGCACACCTGCACTGCATACATCCTTTTTCTTTCATATTTCAACAGCTACTTCCAACATGGAAATAGCTTTAAACTTATTTATTTCCAGCAGACTTATAAAACTATGATAATTGGTTTTGGGTAATGTAATTTAGTATTTAATTAGAAAATTAGACTCTATTACTCCATAGAAGTTCTAATTTGGGGTAGTAAATGTGAAATTTATTATTTCCCACAGGTATAAACGTAGCCGCAAAACTAAGGTACCTTCCACCTACCATGCGAGTACTAGCCGAGAAGCTCATCAACGACGTACTCTTTCAAGCTCAGATCAACGGTCTCACTTCATCTACTGTTATTGCTACTCCGGACCCGTTCAAACAAGATAGCAATTGCGAAGGGCGTACATGAGGCGCTCATAGATTGTTAGATATCTTCTACTTCGAAATTACATGCACCGGTATTCAATTTTGAATAGGGTATAGATGACAGATTTAAAAAAGAAGAAGAAACAAATACATATATTCCTGAATCTGGTGCATACAAAATTGATATTAATATTTTTGATTAAGCATATTCAAAAATATAAGACGTGTATGTACTACGTAGTAGTATTTTAGTTCATTTATTAACACGGACAGCAAGATTTTCTTTAAGTCGGCTGCTGACTGGCGACTATGGTAACTGATGTGACATTTCAATGTCTAATTTAATATTTTTTAAACAACTTCAACCATCCATGTGACAAAATAATCTCATGCGACTATATTGTCGCATAAGGTTCAGTGAACGAATGGAAAGACGCCAAGCAATTTCCTAACCATAACATTTGTAAAAAGGTTTAAATAAGGTGGAATAAATCAGCAGTCAGTGGATTGGTAAGCGGAATGTAAAATGTTACTCTGCTCAAATAAACAGAGAAGATCATATACATTGTATTTCAATTTATCTACTGCGTTACATTAAAGCTGAAATTTTGTATGGAGTTGACAGATGAGAGCGTCACTGATGCCAGTATCTGACGCACAGAGTACATTATTATCACAGAGTACATTATTATATAACTGAAAGTCTGACGCTTGAAACGACCATCGGAAGTTTGCTTTTAATTGGGCAGTTGTCTATGTCTAGTGAGCGGCCACGTTCTCAACATAGATAGGATTCTTTTTTTATATAGCATAGGCCGGTAAACGAGTAAGTTGGTCACCTAATGGTAAGTGATCTCCACCGCCCATGTACGCCCACCACCAGAATAATTATGGGCGCGTTGCCGACCTTAACGGAAAGGGATAATTAGGGATTGGGAAGGGGAGGGGATTTGGGCTTCCGAATATCTCACTCACCGTACGAAACGCAGCAGCAAGCCGCTACTTTACGTCGGTTTTTCCTTACGTATCAACATAGCCACGTTACACCAGATGATAAGTACTGCAATTCAAGAAAAGTGTCTTCTACCAATGATAGACGAGGTGTTTGTCCTAATTCGCCAGAATTATGCCGATATTTTTTTGTAAACAATTGTACCATATATACTTTTTGTTTTCAAATAAATATATTGTTGATTTAGTTTTTATTTTATTGGAATTTCGCATTTGTCATTAATTACACAAATAAAAAATTTGTTAAGCGTTTCTAATCATTCCGAAACTCACTATGTTATGGCTCATAATTCCCATTCATTTACCAATATCCTTCAAACTGAATTACAAATTCACATTGCTAGATGACTGAATCTTACGCAATGGAGTGGTAACCAACTAGGAAGACTGTTACATACAAAAGACTGATGTACAATCATAAGCTCTCAATTACATGTGTAAGTTTTACGCGCCATTGAATCTTACAAAGAAATTACTAATTTAAACAGCATTGTAAGTGCAGTATTGTTATTAAATAACGTAAACTGTAACATGAGTCAGATCCAAAAGTTAGTACAAATATAAACGTATAGGTACGTATACGAAAGATATGTATATGTAAGTAACATAATATGTCTTTCGTAAGCCCGTAAGCAAAAATTACAAATAAAAGTCAAGCATAAGGAAAGATAATAATTCGACCAGTAAATAGTACAAATAGGCATGAAAATAACTTGATCTGACACAAAGATGTGATAAATTATAATAAGTTCAATTTATAGGTGTCGTTTCTTTTATCTTTCGTGTACAGACACAATATAACCATAATAAATTAGATTACTTTCAAAAAGAAGCATACAAGTATCTAACCATTATCGTGTTTATCGTCTATCTACTTAAAGTAAATCTATTTCTAGAAAAGTGAAACTCGTTACATTATGAAATAATAATGTTTATGACTTTTCCATTAGCTTTGTACTAAAGTTTTACTTTTTATAAATACATTTTTGATTTATAATATGCGCTGCGTCCCGGAGGCAGTCTATCCCACGTAAAATGGGACAAAATGTGTTGCGAAATTGCCTAAACTGACTAAAACCCTGCTCAAATCTTAAGAGAAAATTGATAAACGTAATGATGACAAAGATCTGAGGAAGTGCAGACTGAGGGCTGAGATTTAGGAAAATTGACATTCGTTAGGCGTAAGACAGAAAAAAGCAATGTTTATAAAAGATTATATTATAATTGACAGCCTCCGTGGCGCAGCGGGCGAGTAGCCGGCTGTGAAACGAGAGGCCGCGGGTTCGATCCCCGCACCGAGACAAACATTTGTGAGATCCACAGTTATTTGTCTCGGGGTCTGGGTGTTGTGAGACCGAAAGTCTCTCGTAGCTCCTGATACCCACGACACAAGAGTCGTATCTTACTGTGGGGTGAGGACTATGTATGTGACTGTTGGGTGTATTTATTTATTTATTATTAATTAATTCTATAAGCCCCCGTTTTTATTATGTTTACCTATATCGATTGTGAGTTGTGACCCTGAATTTCATCCCCAGGTTAGGAAATATTGACGATGAGTTTTCAGCGAGTTTATAGCAAGAAGAAGATCCTACTCTCCTAACCAAATACTAATATTATAAGATGAAAAGTTTCTTTGTCAGTTATGAATTTGGATGTTTTTTGTCAATCACGCCTTAACGGCTGAACGTATTTAAACATTATTTTTGCATTTAAGTAGACAATAACCAGGATAGATTATATTGCAGAATTGTAGTAAAAAATCTATGGAAACCACAAAGAGTTTTCAAAAGAGTATTAAACTACCTCTTGCCAATGCTATAGCGTGTGGCGTGCAAGACGATTCTTCTAATTTGTAAAAAACAACACTAAAAAGGAGTTTCTATATTTTTCACAAATAAAATAGCGGATCTTTTATGCTACCAAGGTTTCATAAATCCAGCTTGTGAATTGCGGTTTGGGCTTGTCACAAAACAAAGGAAGACTGTGACAACCGTATACGAGCAAGTATGAAGTATGAAGTCGAAATTTATCCGATTCGTCAAACATACTACGACGTAGTTTAAGGATTCGACCAAAGAGTATATAATAATAGTCTTTGCCAAAGAGTAGGTAATAAACTCATTAGCAAAGAGAATATCAACGCTGCGTTTCTGATCAGACTTTTTTGACGTTTTTTTCCAATCGTTTCTAAATTAAATATATTTTTATAAGAATCTACTCAAAATTAAAAGTACATCTTAATATGGACGACACTAATGCTATAGAACCTGTACCAACTAGCAGTAAGAAGACGTGTCAGAAAACTGCTTCTGGTCATGATGTCCATAACGAAGAACACGACACAAACAGCATTTCTTTGTCTACATCCCGCATATCCTTATTGGAGAGTAAACTGAATATGGCTATGAGAACAGATAAACAAATACCTCCAATGACTAAAGGACAGATTCAAAAAGAATCAAAGCGCAAAGGTGGAAGAAAGAAAAGCCGTCGAGATAGGAGACTTCGGGGCAGAGTTCAGAAAGCAAAGAGGTCACAAATGCGAAGACCTCAGAAACGAAGGCCAAGGACGAACAGACGTAGGGCAGTGTCAGTATCCACGAGCTCCTCAAGACTATCAGCAGGGAGCCCCCGCCGTGGAAGGAGTCCTACCTGTAAATATTGTGGCCGTCGTTCCTGTTATAGAAGGTAAACATTCCGATGTGCTATAACATTTTATTAAAAGTTTGTATTGAAATTTTCTTTTATTTACAAAGTTTCATCTCAAGGGTTCTTAATTTAAGCACCTGTTTAGTGTTAAAGTGGTGTTAATTACTTGACTTCTCAATGAAACTATTTATTTTATGCCTCCATTTAAACATTAACGATATTTAAAAGTATTTATTCTAAAATTCGCCTAATAATCTAGTGGCGTACCAACTTAGGCAGAGAAACCGTGAGGTCTTGGATTGAAATCATCGGTAAATTGTATTTGAATTTTTTGTTGGAAAAATCACATTATTGCCCGGGATTGGAATTTTTCATTATGGTGATAGGCTCCCCCTCTATCACATCATGGAACGGAAATAACCTCGGCGGAACGTGAGTGCTGCGAGAAATGCACTTCTGCCTACCGCACCGAGAATAAAGGTGTGAGATTATGTTGTTTTAGAATTCGTTATCTATTTAATTAGATTTGCTTTTTTCTATCCCAGAACTAAACGAGTAAGGTTCAAGAGGTCTAGAAAAAATGAAAAACAAGAAAAAGAGCGAAATAGGATGCCTTCAGGTAACGAATTTAAGTTTTGTAGTGCAATGAACTACAATGGACTTATTGAGCTATACACGTGCCGGACTTAAGCGATGGTTTTTTTTTATTTGATTGAATGACGATACGAGCAAGTCGCTCACCTAATGGTAAGCGCCACGCTTGCCCATAAACAGAAGCAACACCACACAGAACCTAGAATTATAGAGCAATGCATGGCATTGAACCGCGCTCGTCACCCCGAGACATAAGATGTTAAGTCTCATAATGCCCAGTAATTTCACTGACTTCAATGTCCTTCAAACCAAAACACAGCAGTGCTTACACACTGTTTCTTGGCGGCAGAAATACACAAACCGGTGGTACCAACCCAGACGGCCTCTCGCATACGAGAGACAGACTACCTTGTAGTATATCGACAAAGTTTTCTCTTTCGCACGCAAGATGCTGGTGGGAGGATACTTGTATCAGACCGGATAGCGACCACCGTACACTGGTGCTAAAACCTGCCATAGTGGCCCACCTTGTGTGGGTCGCGTTCCAGGGTCAGCCAGTGTATATCCGGTTCTCCCCAGGGGGCTCGCCCCCTGATCCTAACCCTTCTCCCATCCCTTTTTCCTTCCCCTCCCCCTTGGCCCTTTGGCAGGTCGGCATGATCTTGCCGACCTACGATGGACACATTGTTCACCGTTGGTCGACACTATTCTTGGAATGCGCTACACTTACCATCGGGTGTAGCGTAATCACTTTGCCGAGACAGGATAAAAAAAAGAAGATATCTCGTAGGCTCTTATTAAGCGAGTGGGTGACAGCCAAGTGGCTGCCTTCCAAGTTACCCGTACTCTAGAAACTATTTTTTACAGAAAGCGTACAAGTTGGCCCTAGATGTGTCATGCTGTCTCCATTACTTGTGAAAACTAACTTAACTATTGCGCCAGAAGCGACTAAGGAAGAAAACAATTACGCCGCAGTTCGTGCTATTTATATTTGTCTCTATTAGCCACCGACAAAAAGAGGAGTGTTATAGTTTTGACCTCTCTGTATGACTGTATATGGTATCGTAGTGTATGGATTTTATGTGATAAAATGCAAAAAGTAAAGGCTAACATATCTTAGTTTAGAGATTATCCTGTTACTTTATGAAAAGACGAGCAGTTATGCAATAATACATATATTGACGACGTAATGATTGGCCATTTATATTTTATCAGATTTTTTTTTATAGCATAGGCCGGCAAACGAGCAAGTGGGTCACCTGATGATAAGAGATCTCCACCGCCCATGTACGCCCACCACCAGAAGAATCATGAACGGGTTGCCGACCTGAAAGGAAAGTGATAACTAGGGATTGGGAAGGGGAAGGGATTTCGGCTTCCGGATATCTCACTCACCGTACGAAACGCAGCAGCAAGCCGCTACTTTACGTCGGTTTTCAGTGAAACAGTGGTAACGACTCGGTTGAGCCAGGAATAATCTGATTAATAAGTTTCATTTAGGTTTTTTTTTAATTCATTGCTTTTTTATTCATGGCTTGCGTTTCGCCATTATCTCGCCTGATGGTGAGCGATAATGAAGTCTAAAATGAAGCACGCTTGCCCAGCAAAAACCGATTCACTCGCTACTTGAAGACACCCATTATATTTATCGGGGAACAAGGACTCCGGTAACTCGTTCCACATCTTGGCAGTCCGAATAATGAAGATATTTTAAATACTGTTGTATAGTTTGTTTGAGTGCTGGTAAAGACGAATGTATTTAATAATTCATGTACTTTAGATCACACCAGAAATGATATGTGAGAGCCTTCGAAAACTTACCATGTGGAGAGAAGGTGTAGAAACGAATGCTATCATGAACCATATAAAGGTAAGCTTAGATTTTCATGTTTAATTTTTTAACAATAAATTTGGCCGAATGAATGAATTAATGATTGAAGAATGTAGGCCACATACTGGCAAGCGCAGCGTTGGACGTCCGCCTACAAGGTGGACAGACGACCTGATAAAGGTCGCAGGAAGTCGCTGGATGCAGGCCGCTTCCAACAGGTCGGTCTGGAAATCTTTGGGCGAAGCCTATGTTCAGCAGTGGACGTCCTGTGGCTGATGATGATGATGAAATTTGGCCGGCATCAACACCGACTCCAACAATACTTACTACTACTACAACAAGGCTATTTGTCATGTTAACTTCTTGGGCCCATTTGCACAACGATGCTTAAACTGAATTAGCCATTAGCACATCTATACAACACGTCAAATCGTATGAAATATTTACATGTTTGTTTAGTGGTTAAATACGATTAAGTGCAGGTCGGGCTGAGAATTCATGCTGGAACTCGTTTTTAAAATTCTTGCTAAACTTGTCATTATATTCCTATGAGTATTCTGCTTGCAACTATTGCATGAATGTTGCTATAGAATAAGCAATCGCTACCTATGTTATAATAAAAAAAACGCCCATTATGTACTGTGACAAGTACAGAAACACCACATTGTCATGTCGTGATTTACTACTCGCCCGCAGCGCCCTCGAGGCTGTCTAATATTATAATGCTCAACGAATAACAGCATATTCCTCGCAATTCGACTTTTAAAGTCGCGTCTTTATTGAAACTTATGATTGTTGTTAATACATGGTTATCTGAACATAAAATACAATACCAAAGGCGTATACAATACAATACGAAGCGTAAAATAAGCTAAATTTTAATACATCTCTCTGTGCCAAACTAATACAAATAACTTTATACGCGCTGTTTATCTTTGATAAGGGAATAAGAGATATTTAATAAGGGAAAGTTTCCTATTAAATTTTAAAGTTGCCCGACATTATAACTGAGCTGAAAGGCGTAGATTTATGTTGAGTGGATACACAAAGGAACTGAGGACAAAGAGCCACTTGAGAGCGCATTTCTTTCAACGCCCCTCAGTATGAGCAAACGTGAAATATTACAGACGGACTTTTAAATTACTGCTCTGTGCGAACAAGTCGTGTGCGACAACAATAATTTAACATGCCACATACATGCACTCACGTAATCTCAGAAGAGGTAGGCATAGGTAGGTACACCTACATTTCGCCGAGCGTATTTCCGTACCATAACGTGTATGATCGCGAGCCTATCGCCACACCGGGTACAATACCAGATTCTGGGCTGATACCTAACATTTAAGAAAAGCCCATTACCACTTTTACTTGACTCGGAGATCGAACCCGAGACCTCGGCACAGCAGTACCGCGTTCGCGTTACAACTGCGCCACCGAGACAGTCAATTAGCAATTTAACGTCTCGTCTAAACTAATATTAAAAGGGGAAAGATTTGATTGTTTGCATTGAATTGGCTCTGAAAATACTGGTCCGATTTGAAAATTTCTTTCACCATTAGAATCTGATGAACATAGGCTACTTTTTATCCCAGAAAAAAACATTCATGCAGACGGAGCCGCGGGCAATAGCTAGTGGAATATAAAGTAATAGCTTGAATAGATCATTCACTCAATTTTTATTTAATTTTGTACGCAGTAGAGCCACGCTGTAGACACTTTTATCTACAGCCAGAATGGATCGGCTCGACCGGGTTATTACCACTGTTATATAGGAAAGCGACGCGACGTGAAGAAGCAATTTGGTGTAGCATGTTTGCTTGCAGTGACTACACTGCATCGTCTGCATATGATAGTAACTAAAGTGCGGTCCGAATATAATGTCCTATTTGTTCCTGAGTGGTAGAGCCACGCTGTAGACAGTTTTGTCTACAGCATGAATGGGCTGGCTCGACCGGGTCGTTACCACTGTCTCATAGAAAACCGACGTAAAGTAGCGGCTTGCTGCTGCGTTTCGTACGGTGAGTGAGATATCCAGAAGCTCAAATCCCCTCCCCTTTCCAATCCCTAATTATCCCTTTCCTTTAAGGTCGGCAACGCGCCCATGATTCTTCTGGTGGTGGGCGTATATGGGCATTGGAGATCACTTACTATCAGGTGACGCACTTGCCCGTTTGCCGGCCAATGCTATAAAAAAAAATGACAACCGTCGTGAGTCTTGAGACATTGACTATGACAACGGTCGGTAGAATTATGTCGGTTTTGCCTAGTGTTGAAAAAAAATCTAATTAGGATGTGAATTTTTTATTTTTCTTTCTTTTCTTAATCGTAAACTGCCGCACTGTGTTTCTATTAGGGCATATATTTAGAAAAACATTAAATTTTAATATGTAACTAATTGTATTCTGTGTTATGTCTTTTATCTAATAAAAATATATTCGATTCTATATTTTTTAGCACAATTACCCCGTCGATCCTGACTCGAAGCGAGTTCTAGATGAACTACGAGAAAAACTGCACGTGGCAGTTCTTACTGGTAAGTATTTTTAGGGTTCCATAGCTTTTTTTTTTTTGCATAGGTCGGCAAACGAGCAAGTGGGTCACCTGATGGTAAGTGATCTCCACCGCCCATGTACGCCCACAACCAGAAGAATCATGAGCGCGTTGCCGACCTTAAAGGAAAGGGATAATTAGGAATTGGGAAGGGGAGGGGATTTGGGCTTCCGGATATCCCACTCACCGCAGGAAACGCAGCAGCAAGCCGCTACTTTACGTCAGTTTTCTGTGAGACAGTGGTAACGACCCGGTCGAGCCAGCCCATTCATGCTGTAGACAAAACTGTCTACAGCGTGGCTCTACCACTCAAAAACTCTCTAGCTTGATGGCAAAACGGAAACCTTATAATTTCAAGTATTTCTAATACATTATAAAGCATAATAATATGTTACATATCATGATTCCATATTATAAAAAAATGTTACGAAAAAACAATAAAATCAATTCAAATAACCGAAAAGTATAAATTAAATTAGGGAAGTGGTATACTCATAAAACCAATTTGAATCGGTGCCAACCATCATTCATTCGTAAAAGTGCAATAGTCCTTCAACCTGCCCCTACCCCACTCGCAGTGGGGTCGGCGTCAAAGGTTTTTTAATACATGTTACAGAAAGATTTGGCTTGTAGTTTTAACGACAGTCTGCCTGCTTCAACGTCAACCCCTCTGGGGAACAAACACGCCCAGAGCAGAAACAAATATTTGTGCATCACACAAACATTTGTCTCTGTGCGGGAATCAATATCGCGACTGCTCGCTTCTCAGCTGGTTACTCGCTCACTGCGCCACGGAGCCTGTTGCATAAAAGAACAATAGTACCTACCATAATTAGTTGGATTGTGTTTATTTTCGTTAAGTTATAATTTATTTTCATGTCGTGAAAATTAATTTAAAGTAAATTACTATAAATCACTTTTCACTTTATGATCGCCAGGTATAGTAACACAGAAGTTGAAAGAAACATGGAGTTTATCCAGCGCGTTAGAGAATCGGCAATTGACAAGTACCCACGTCACGCTATTCTGGAAACTGTATGCTGACACCATGAGACCTGTCACCAGGAAAACATCAGTTGTACGTTATGTTTCATTTTAATATCCTGTCTCATATCATATCAGAGTAGAGATATGTAAGTACTGTAAGTAATGTATGACGCGTAATATAACACGACCGCGTACTGTAACAGTACGGTCTGTTATCCGGCAAAATGTTGCATGACATAGTATACACACGGGCGGCTCGGTGAAGCGGGGCGCGCAATCGTAAAAATTCGAGAAATTTAAGTTATAAATTTACATTATTAACGTTCCTCATAACGCATGTCGTTATCAGTTTAGGATAATAAGGCCCTTCCGTGAGCAAATGACCTTGACTGACTCGCGCCAGACTAACTCGTGTACTTGGCGTGTGAGTTTTTGTGCAGAATATGCACGTATTTAGTGAATAATTGATTTAAAAAGTCGGGTTTTGGTCTTTTCGAAAATTTAAAACGGGCAAAATATTCGTTATTAAATTGCCTCCCTAGTGATGTTAATCTCATATGAAAACAATCTGTACTTTAAAAGGAGACGCACGGAATCTTTGCATTTTTCTCATTTTTATGGTTCATTTATAACGACAATTAAAAAAAATATATCAACATTAACATGAATTTGAATCGAACAAAGTAAAGCTGACAGATTGTAGAAATATATTGTATATTTTTTAAGCTTTATTTATTTTAAGATAGCCTCTAAAAATCACGATCGCGCGGCGTTTGCGTTTTTGCTGGGGGTATGGCCTTAATAAATGGTCTATCTATTTATTGCTATTACATTACACCTGAGTCCTGACTGAATATTCAGTACAAGTAATAGTGGGCCGTTCACATATGCTATGTCATCTCAGGTCATGCCTAGAGTAAATGCTATAATGACATATTACGCGGTACGAAATGTCATGCCATACGGCATTACTTCATAGAGTACTGTTTTGCGCATGTCTATACCAGAGCCAAGGACGACTTAAAAATAGTTTGACTCCCATCACGGGTCGCGGTCTTCTTGTCGCGGTTGAGTACCTTAAAATGTGCCTTAAATGGTCCGGTGCCTTAAAACGGCATCAAAATATTAACAAACGTCTAAAGCGATACAAAACTGCCGTCCAACAAGCTCATATCGTTTTCCAAGTTTTCGCATTGAAGTCGTGCAAAACTGGGTTATGTTACATTCATATGAGATAGCAGTAAAGGCACGATGCGGCATGCTCTCCATAATTCATCTGCATGAATTGTTAATACATAAGGTCACGCCTGTAACCCGAAGGGGTAGTTAGGTGCTATTCTTTATAGGCAATGCCGGCGAAACTAAGTGGTTCGCCTGCTGATAAACGATCTCCTCCGCCCAGGAACACTGACGATAATTTAGGTGGGGGGGGGGGATGATTTGGGTTTCGGGAATCACTCACCCTACGGAACGCGACAACAACTTGCTACTTCATGACAGTTTTCTCTGAGACCGTGGCGGTGGTCGAGCGGGCCACGACCCATTCATTCAGGCCACAACCCATTATGGCGTTAATTCATTCATACCGGCCACGGCCCATTCGTGTAGACAAAACTATATACAGCATAGCTATAACTCTTCTTTACTGTAACTCGTTTATAATAATGATTTAATAAAGAATCATATGAATCTTTCGGAGCATTATTTAACCAGATTCTTTTTTTCAGGTAATTAAGCCAGAGTCAAAACACGCACAGACCAGCCTAGCACCACCATTCGACCATATTTACTCATGAAAATTTAAAAACATTATTATATCATGCCTAATTGACTATACGAAAAATGTATAATAAAAAAATACACAATAAACACACATGGTCTCACTCTCTTGTTTTTAATTTTACACATTACATACAATATGGTCGATCCATCTATGTAATAATCTCAATATAACTCAAATAAAAAACAACGCCAAAACAGATTTTCTTCAAACATAGCTAAAATGATTTTGATTAAAACAAAAAAAAAAACATTCGAATCGGTGCATTAATTTAAGCGCTACGATGCTACAGACCATTGATGAAAGAAACGACAAAGGTGTCAAAAATATTACAACACCCCTGCGTTTGTCGGGGTTAAAAAACTAATTGAGTTTTGCTTTTATTTGCCTCTACTTTTCTTTTCACCCAGTTTTATTCCAAGTAAAATAATGATAGATTGTAATGATTTAGAAAAATAAATAACTTCTAATCTATTGGAAGTTTGTGCATATATCTTTGGAAACGAATTTATTTTCATACACATTGTAACGTACAGTTTAAGGTAAGCAGCCGCTTGGCTATACCCTGGTACTGCTGACGTGCATAGGCGGCGATGATCGCAGACTATCAGGCGTGCCAGACGGTCGTCTTCATAAATTAGCAATAAAAAAAGTAGTAGGGGCGACCGCCTTCCGACAGTAATGCGGCTCCCAGCAAATCCCCTGGGAACCTATTATTTATACCAGCTGCTACCAAACTTTTAAAGCTACGGAACACTCAACTAATCCCTTTTATTTTATAGAAATTGAATGATTGTTACCCTACATTAAATGAGCAAACATATCGGAAACATTTTATCTATGTATGAGTTCAAATGTGGAAGGATATTTTGTACATCCTATCAATTATTCGCTGCAATTTATTGACAAAGAGACTTTTCTACATAACCCTTAGGTTCAGATACAAAAAATTATCAGACATTAATATTAAAAAAAAAAAATATTTTTATTTGGGTACCACTGGTGCAATTAACCAAGTAAATATAAATATAAATATTTTTTTACAAGAAATCACAAGACAATAGCTTAAATACGAATACATTTTTCTTGGTTTTACGACTCCACTCTCTTCGTACAATATTCAGAGGACAGACGTTATTC
Source organism: Amorpha juglandis (assembly GCA_949126905.1). Taxonomy (NCBI): domain Eukaryota; kingdom Metazoa; phylum Arthropoda; class Insecta; order Lepidoptera; family Sphingidae; genus Amorpha; species Amorpha juglandis. The sequence goes on from OX421383.1 coordinate 4,115,334, forward strand.
TGTAGAGCATTATTCCATTTTTATATCATACTCCTGACCTACATTCAAAGCAAACGAACTCCAATTGGCTGACTTCAACTGGAAAAGTAGGTATTAAAAGCAAAGTTCCTTGATTCTCGTAAATTGATATTTTTTATAACATAGGAGAAACATTTATCATCGGATTCTAAATTTATAAAACAAACTCACGACTCTCCCCGAATAGATAGGCGGAAGTACAACTAGTGCACCCCCATTTCGTCAAACTTATTTCCGTCCTATGACGTGATAGATAGTGTAATAGTTATGTAGCACCATGGCTACTGGGTATTACAAAAAGGTTCTGCATTACCGTAGTAAATAAATTACATTAAAGCCCTAGGCCGTTCACACATTGAATGCGAATTCCTTTTGCGTGTTCGTAAGTATTCGTACGAACAAAATTCGTATAAAATCCCATCCAAAATTCGGATGGTCTTAGCCTTACCTTGCTTAAATACAAGTGCATTATCAAAGATATTAGATACTTGGTGTGAAAAAATATCCAGACTGTTTTCTTTAATAAAAGATGTTTGTAAACGTTATAATATATCACTAACGACTTTGTCTAGACGTTTTAGATTAAGGTTACTTAAATATGCAGTAAGTAAACATATGATTAAAGCCACAGTCTTTATGTAATCTGTACTTTAATAAAAACAGATTTGATAAAATAATTGGTTGACAATTTTGAGAAAGCACTCTGCTAACACAATGCTAACAATATCCACTAGCTTAAATTCGTTGGTCCTAAAACAACATCAATGTCAGCATCGAGAATACATTTTAACTTTTCCGTGAAACTTCATTGTCCAATATTTATTCGATCAATAGCTGAATATTTTTATAATGGAGAATCAAAGATTTTGACAAAATATACCAAACAGTTAATAGAAATTAGATCCAATTTATTGGATAAACGTGAGGGATATCACACAAATGTAACCCATATAAACTCCTCTATTTTCGACGTCTCACCAAGCCCCTTTTATGATGCTTCTTCAGAGCCCTCTTCGGAATCCTTACCGCGATCCTATGCAGCAATATTTTCGCCCTGGTCTTTGATTTTCTAGGCAAGTACGGTCGTATTGGCCTGATTAAAATATCACGATTACTCCGCGATCTAGTATTTGTTTTGCTTGTGCTTGCTTCGTTCTTTAAATCAACACTATGTTCATTCTCTGGGGAAGTGTCTTCCATTATTCTACAATACCAAGAAAATGTAAAGGTATCAAAATAAATTACCAATACAACTGAAATAGCCTTTCTAAAAAACAATAATTACGTCAATATGATTGAAAAGATATTTATTTTCTTAAATTAACTCTCAGTAAAAAGTTTGGATTAATAAAAATGGAAATAGTTTAATTTAATGCATCAAAAACTTTTACAGTTTTATTTCGTGGAGTACTCAGAAAATTTCAGTCGTTTAAAGAAGTTGGTCGAAATAAGAGGATTGTAATGAAAGATATTTCAAAATTAGATTTTTTTATTAAAACGTAATTGAATGTAACAACTATAGTGACAATCACACGAGATACAAAATTATATTTACATAAGCAAATATTAGTAACAGTTAATTAAGCGTAGAAGAAATCGTGGTCGATCTCGAAGTGATTCCGCGTCGACAGCTCTGATGCTATGTTCGAAGGAATTTTGTCTGAAAACAATGGAATATAATATATAAAGTATATTCTAATTGCAAATTGGAGTCTTAGAAAGACATGTTTCTAAGAACTATTGGTCCGGGTTCCCTGGGCCATTTTTCCACTTGATTACTATCAAGCTAATTTTCCGTGAGTAGCTTCGTTTCGATGAGACGCCCAACAATTCCCTATGCGAAAATTCTCTATTGTGGTAGCTAATAGAGGTAGCAAGGATAGAATATTTCGATTTGATGAGTCCCAAAAATTTATTATTTTATTTGTAGGACAATATGACTGTTAAATTACATAAATATTAACTAAGTAAAAACAAAAAAATCAGCTGGTTAGTAATCATACCTATTGGAAGGAGGGGCTTCCAAAAACAGAACGAAAGTTAACCATACTCACCATTACACCTATACACCAAATTGGACCATATGATCATCTCTTGAGAGAAGCAGAACACTCCAAGCCTGCCACCCTTTAGCGTGAAGTCATACTGATTTCCAGAATCGGCAACGAGCCGGTTGTTTTCATAGATCTTGAGACGGATGAGTCCGATCCTGGGCCGATGGAGCAGACGCCAGCGGTAGGCGGTCTTCTCTCGCCAGCCTACGTTTCGAGGGTCTTTCCAGAGGAGAGTCACCTGGTAAATAAAATATGATTATGCATTTTCGCCAGTAGCCTTGATCTTCAACTTGAGCGGAGCCCAGCATTGGTAGAGTATATTACAAAGGGCTTAAATTATTTATCTTCGACAATAAAGTATATAGTAAATATACTTAATAATTTACTTCTTAATTTGGGAAAAAATCTAATAAATAGAAATAAAACTAATTTAAACAGATTTTATCGCGGTTTTTTATTTTAATTTTGGTCCTGACGTTTCGAAGAGTTTTCAGCCTACGTGATCACGGGGTGGACTGAGGTGTAGGATGTATCAAACTGTCAAAGTTACATTTAAAAAAAATAAAAAAATGCGATAAAATCCATTAAAATTATTTTTATTTCAATGTGTAACTTTCGCGTGAACGTAAGAAATCATAATAAAAATCTAATACAATTTCGATTTAAAGTACTCGTAGCAGAATCAAAACTGACCTGGTCAGGAGTGGAGGTAGTGTTCCACAGCGCATTCCTGAGGATCTTGCCGGGTCCGGTCTTGGAGTTGACCAGCTTGAGCTGGATGCCGGGCTCGGCGACGGCTCTGAACGGTGTCGTCTGCCAGTATGTTTGTGCGTTCTTCTTCCACATCACCACGTAGAAACGCTTGTTGTTCTGGTAACTGAACAAGTAAACAAAAATGTATTGTTTTATTTATCTGAATGGCTACGAGCAAACTGCTCGTCTGCTCCTCAAGCAACACCATTCAGAACTTTGAATTATATGTCACTACACTCGTACCCAAATATGAACCCAACGTAGTCATCATCAATCTGAGTGTCCACAAAGAAAGTCCCTTCGAAGTCAACGCCGGTGAAGCTCTCGAACCCGACTGCTAGTCCAGGGTCTGAGTTTAAGGTCTGCAGGATCTCTGCACCCTGGTTGGCGATCACCCAGTTAGGATCCTGTTGGGACTCGCCTTCAGGGTCCAGACGGACTGTCATGTAATTCCTGAAAAGAAATATTACCAAGTTAAAACATAATCCTGATGCCACCACAAGCATAACCAGTAATGTGGTTAGCAGGAACTACGAGGGCTATCCTACAATACTCAAATCCAAGAAAACAATCTACGTTATTTTAACCGTCTTAAAAAAGGAGTTCTTCATTCTACGAGATATTTTTTGTTTCTTTTTTATCAGTCATCATTCACAGATCGTCATCAGAATATAGTTTTATTCAATTTGGGATCATTTGAATTTGAAGATATAAAAACGTTCTAATTTGGGAACATCTCAATTTAAAAGTAAAACTCTCCCGAGTGGATGAAACTAGAGATAAACGAATAAAATGTCTGCATTTATGCCTACGCCGCAACGAACGTAAAGTTAAACACACAAGAAAACCTTTCAAAAAAATAAAACCGACAGAAAAGAAACTGAAAAACTAATATGAAATTAGATTAGATTAGTAGTTAATTGCACCGACTAAAAATGAGTATATTATAATAAATTTGACCACAGTTTGTTGGTATTTATGTTTATATGCTGTAGCATCGCAGCCCCTAAATGAGTAGACCCATTTGAAGGCAGTTTTTATTTGAAATCTAATTAAATCCAAAAGTTATTTTTTTATTTTTTGGGATTTTAATGGTTACTGGCTTACAAGGTTTTTTGAGTCACTTTAGATATATTATGCTATCTGTACCTGAAATCAGTCCTGAATATGCGTGAGTTGTTGGGACAGTTGTCCAGTTCGTTGATGACCTTGTCTCCATCGTTGTCGTTGTCGCAAGCATCACCGATGTTATCATCTGTCGGCACAATGCAGAACAGAGTAAAGTCACAACAATCACGTGGAACCATGCATGCAAAAATTTTATATCTGATGTGACATCAAAAAATGAAGTGATGAGAAATACCATTGATGTTTATTATGTAATAGTTGTTATTACATTTTTTCCTTAAGAAGAATATATTCGAAATGAAATAACTATCATATACATTACAATGATAAACCATGAGCTCCAATCAAAGCGTGCGCTTGTATCTCGGGTCTCAAAATTGAAACTACTATTAGAAAAATTCATCTGTTCAATTACTTGTTGTTAAGAATGTCTTCAAAAATTATAAACAGAGGAACTAGTGGTCTCATTTCAGGACTTCAAAAAGTTGCGAGCTTTTTTAATTCCTTTGTATTTATCTAAGTATTTTACATTATCTCCACCAAATGTGAACCAATTTTGATGATTATTATTTTAGTTGTTACATGGTAGTTGACCATGTAACTGCGGGAGCGGTCATATAAATTTGACATGATCTGATGACGGAGTACGATGAAAAAATGGAAGCTCAACAGAAAATAGCAAAAGCATTGCTATACGTTGTTTGTGTTTAAAATTCCGTGCAATTGCTATTTGTAAATCCAAGAACTGTATAATAAATATATTAAACCAGAATTGAAACATCAATTTCAAAAATAAACACATAATACATCACAAATAGCATTAACCATAGTATTATTATTTTGAAACTATTTTTTATTTTCAATTATCATACTCACTGTTATGATCCTTTTGGTCCCTATTAGGAACTAGCGGGCAGTTGTCCTCAATATCAGGTATTCCGTCACCATCGTCATCATCATCACACACGTCTCCCTTTTCATCGCCGTCTACGTCCTGCTGATCGCTGTTGGGCACCGTCGGGCAGTTGTCCAAGCCGTCTTGTATACCATCCCTAGAATTTTTCTTTTATAAGACATATTATAATCGTAAAGATAACTCAGCAGAGGAGGGGAGTTATTAAGATTGTTGAGAATAAAGTCGCAAGTCCGAAACCAGCCCTGACTTTTAAAGTAATTAAAGATAGTCACTATCGTCATAGTGGGGCAAAAAGCAGTGAGGAGCTCAGCGGGATGTGGTACGGACTGTCAAAACAAAGGTCGCAGGTTCAAAACCAGCTTCTAAGAGCATGCACCTCTGTAATTTCTAAGTTACATGTGTATCGATTGTTAATTATCGCTTACTTTATCGGTAAAGAAAACGTCGTGAGGAAACTTGCATACATGAGAAATTCTCCATAAAGATTTTTTTAATTTAATTGAATTAAAAAATTCCCCCTAAATGTTCCAATCACCATTCCTTTCATTCAAGGTCAACAATGCTTCAATTCTTCTAGTTTTATAAATATTCACGGGCGGTGGAGTTCACTTACCATCAGGTGACCCACCACCTCATTTGCCGATCTGAACTATAAAAAGATTTTAAAAAACTCACTGATCTCTATCCACGTCACTGTCACAGGCATCACCAACGTTGTCACGGTCACTGTCTTCTTGTTTAGGGTTCCGTACGCGAGGGCAGTTGTCACAAACATCCCCCACGCCGTCACCATCCTGATCCTCTTGATGAGGGTTGTATTTACGAGGGCAGTTGTCTACTTCGTTAGGTATGCCTGGCAATAGTATGATTTATTTATTATTAGCAAAGTTTACAGACTAATAGATTCATTAGTAATTCGGTTTCATACTTACTGCCGCTCTCAGAGTCATCAATTAATGTAACAATTCATCAAATTCTAATAAATAGCTAATTATCGATTAAAGTTAAATGACGTATCTGAGTGTTGGAGTTAGACGACACAAGTAAAACTAAGTACTAACTAACCGGCTGTCCATATAAAATTTTATAATCTCACCATCATCATCCATGTCATCATCACAAACGTCCCCGAGGCCGTCTGAATCAGTGTCCTCTTGTCCAGGGTTGTACTTCCTGGGACAGTTGTCGCACGCGTCACCACGCTTGTCTTCGTCCCTTTCCAATTGGTCCGGATTCGGGGTCAGAGGACAGTTGTCCTGAATAATATAAATGGTACAATAAAACCCAGTGTTTGTTGGACCGCGTTTTCGTTCAATTCGTTTTCTATTGCATTAATATATACGCACTCACTCCTGTAATCCCAGAAGGGCAGAGGTGTAATCAGTACACACACATTTTGCCGAACGTATTTCCGTCTTATGATAGGAGCCGAGCCTATCGCCATACCGGGCACAATTCCAGACTCAGGGCCGATACTGAGCATTTCACGATAGAAAAACCCAATTGTCCCCAGAACGTTCCTCACCGTAACGAACTACGTTTGTTTTTTTAAGTTGTCTTATGTATTGCAGTCGCTATCTAGTCCAGTATAAACATTTATTCTACCACTAGCTATTAGGATAGACTCAGCGCCACTTACAGGAATGTTAGGAATGCCATCTCCATCAGCGTCCGGATCGCAGGTGTCTCCAACACCGTCCCCGTCTACATCCTCCTGTCCGGAGTTGGATACGTCCGGGCAATTATCCGCCTTGCAGTTTGGTTCGTTACACGGTAGTTTATGGTCAGGATATCCGTCCATATCTCTGTCCGGACCGCATACTGTGCCGTTACCCGCCCAACCAGTCTGAATAACAAAAGACATATCATAGATAAATTTAATTTAACGACCTATCTCATTCCGCGTAAAAGTACGGGCAATCACCTACAAAGTTATACAAGAAGAGCGTCCCCCTAAACGCACTGAGAATTAACTGAGTTGTACAGAACAATAATGAATGTAAAAGGAATTCAAGTGTGTTTCAAGTGTGTGCGTCAAAGGAATTAAATGCGCAGTAACTTGCGCGTGCGCGGCTATGAAAGATAGGAGGAAAGAAGGAAAACATTTATTGGCAGGTATTAGGTGGTAATTTATATTTTAAAATGTTTATAAGTACAATAATTAAGTCCCCACTTACTACTTATAAGACCTACCACTTAGATACCCTCCCACTGTAGACGGTATATGTCCCACCACGATGTTACTATAATTAATACATTAATTAAAACCAAAAATTTTGTTGAGCAGACGAATTAAGAAGCGCTTTAATGCCTAGATCAGACAGCTCCTAACTATTTCAGAGTAAACCGTAAACCTACAGAAGTTACTATAATTCAGTATTCTGTGCCAAATCCTGAAACTGAAATATAAAATAAACTAGTTTTACATTTAAAAACCGTTATCACGTACTGCTTTATCACGAGTGATGAAAAGAGGCATTATCGATATTGAACACCACGACGTTTTTCGCGTAATAGTTGCTGCTACGCTGTACGATACGCAAGTGTATAGAGAACATAGTGAAGATACTCACAGCACAAACGCACTTGTACCCGAAGCCGCAGACGGCGTTGTACCTGCGACAGTAGGAGGGGTCGCAGCGCTTCACCAACGAGCCGGGCTCCAGGCACGGACGCGTCGTGTTCACGTAATAGTTACCGCCGCACGGCACGCAAGTGTACGAACCCTGGTGATTATAAAATTAAAATCATTCATTGATCACACCTTAATTTGGACTTCGTAAATAAGTATGCCGAAGCTCAAGAACAAAGACATGATCTTATGAATGTCAAAGCAATCTTGCTCCTTGATAAAATAGACTTAGTAAGATAAGTAAATATTTTGTGTAATAATGTGCAGTGAGTGCTATTCGTAAAAAACACGTGAACATTGTGCCTTTACCTTTACAGAGACTATTTCAAACATCACATAAAACAGTCCGCAAATATTCAATATGAATTGCAAATCAGAAGGACGTTCCGAGCTCAATAAGTTTGGCTCAACTGATAATATGGTAATTGGTAATGTACGCCCAGATTGACAAATGTTAATTACGCTTCAACAACACCACCGTTAAGAATATATTGCATTTCCACGGTAATGATATAATTGGATGCAAATATGCAATAACATTTCAACACTCATCAAGTTAAAATTTAGATATAGACTTTGTTTTACTTAAGTCATTAGTCATTAAATAGGTTAAATTCCGTATTTTATAAAAAAATCATAACTGAAACATTTGCCATGTACGATTATGCAACATAGAATTTTAAACTCTTGATTTAATTAATGAATTTGGCAAAATAACATTAATAATATTTGCTTTGAAAGTTCTGATTTATCAAAACTTTCCTAACGTTAGAGATGCATCGCGTCGCGTATACCAATAAGTTGCATCACGTCTGTGGCCTCAGATCTGAATAAATAAATAATACACCCAACAGTCTTACACATAGTTCTTCGTTCGTAAGATGTGAGTCTTGTGTCGTGGGTATCAGAAACTACGAGAGACTTTCGGTCTCACAATACCCAGAACTGAAACAAATATTTGTGAATCACACAAAAATTTGTCTTGGTGCGAGGACCGAATCCGCAGCCTCTTGTTTTACAGCCGGTTCCTCGCCAACTGCACCACTGAGGCTAAATAAAACCAACGCGCGAATGTTATTAATAAAACACACCCGATAGCGACCAAATTTAATATGTAAATTTCGTCATATTTTACAAACGAATTTCTAAGCTCACCGGTGTATTCACGCAGAGTCTTCCTCTGGGGCAGTTAGCTCGTCCTCCACTACACTCGTCGATGTCAACACAATGCTCCCTTCTTTGTTGATCCCCTGCCCCCCTCCAGCCCTGGCTGCCTTCGTACCCTGGCGGGCAAGGCCCACACATGAACCCCCCATCCTCATTCCGACACGACACCAGGTCGTCACAGGGACGGATCAAGTCGCATTCGTCTATGTCCACACATTGGTAACCTTCAAAATAAAAATTATACATTGTTATTGTGGAACACGTTTTAATTTTCGTAAACTTTCTCAGGCTTACAATTCAATAGCCGTTTCTTTATAGTAGTCATGTATTCAAGGAAATATTTGAGATGCGACGCTTAATGTCTTTTATACAAAAGCATTTAAAGAGGGTGATGCGTGTGACGCACTCTATATTGTTTTTATACCTGTTGTTTAGTAAACAAATGTTAGTACAATTCTTTAACGTGGCTTCCTCTTTCTGCCTAGCGCTATCCCGGCTTATGTGCCAGGGTCCGCCTTCCGACTTAAACGCTTCCACTTCGCCTGATCTTGACCATCCTCTATAGTGATACCATTGGCTCTCATGTCTTCCTCCATTACGTCAAGCCAACGCTTTTTGGGCCGTCCATGGGTTCGTACTCCTGGTACGATCTGGCTCAGGCATCTGCGACCGATGGACCGAACGTGGCTTCCAATCTTGCTAAATATAGTGACCTCCTTATGGAGGTTATTATTACCCACTTCCCAATACCCAACCATTTCAATAAAGGGTATGCCATCAGTAGACCTATTCGCTTATTTGCCGATATTCTGCTATAAAAAGTCTTACCATTCCACTGGTATCCCCGAGGACATCCTTCACACTCGTAGTAAGGGCTGGTTGCTTTCGGAATACACCGTCTCTCGCCACCACAAGGTCTGTGCGCATTACAAGTGTGCTGGCATTGTTGACCGTTGCCAACGTACCCTGGTGGGCAAGGTCCGCAACGAGGGCCTGATGAGGACTCCTGACATTCTACTCCTAGAAACCATCAAGATATTTCTAAAGTCAAGATATTGAGAATAACAATTGGGAAGTAATCCTGAAATTTGGAACTGAATCCAATGAAATATAATTCAATTCATCAAGTAATTTAATTCGCCTTAAAGACGAGAGGAGCATTTAGATCGTTGATGGTAAGCTCCACGGCTGCCCATTAACGAGTAGCAACACCACCCAAAACTTTGATTTACAAAATACTGTATGGCAATTCGCTACACTACTCATGTGTAAGAAGTACATTACACTAAGCATACACAAAAGATGAATATTTGAAATGGCTTTAGGCTTAAAATATGGCGAATAATTGAAGTTCTAATTTCTGGCATCATTTTGAATTGTTTGCAGTTAGTGCTAAAGGGACGAAGGGACTGGCTCAGCGTAAAAGTAGAATATTATAATAAAAAACGAAAACTGATATAAAATAAGATAATGAAATATATAATGAGCAAAAGTATATCCATGAATGTAACGCATCACCTACCTTTAAAACAAGTATTAGCTCGACACGAGATCCTGTAGCAGTTCTCACCGTTTCCATGGAAACCAGATGGGCAAGCCCCACAGCGGTAGGTGCCGTCTGATAAGTCGTGGCATTGTACGCCTACAAAGTTGTTTCATAAGATGTATTAATGTCTTATTCTGTAATTGTTGATATAATCATGGAAGTGAGCGTTAATACCTGAATCAACTTTTATAAAACAGATGCAGTCGTTTTTCCAAAGAGTTACAATAACCTTGCTGTTGTTCAGATACAATATTACATATTTGTATATATAATATAATGCCGCATTTTCGCGAAGAGAATTTCGCGTACTTAAGACAATGCAAGAATATAACGGAAAACTTTGGTTTACGAAGCCGCATCATTCGATCCACATTTTTAAATTGCATAACGTCACCTCGTAAAGCCAGTTTTTCTTATATTATAGCCTCTGTCGTGCGATAAACTCTTCGTGTAAATGAGGCTTTATATTCCTTTTAAATTATTTAGTTATTTATTAATAAAGCTGGTACTAAAAATCAGCATTTAAATAAAACCACAACACCAAAACTAATTGGAGTAGCGGTCACTAGCGTGATGCTATTGCGGTTCAACGAATGTCGTATTTTCCTATTACATCATTCGTATAAAAGGACTTCTTCCACCTGCCCTTGACCTACTCGCAGTGGGGTCGGCGCAACATGCATTTTAACACATATTACAGACTGATTTGGTTTATCATTTTTACGATCTTTGCCTGCCTGACATCAACTCTTTGAGGAGAAATTTATGAAACGACATACACATAAAACTTATGTTATTATTATCATTATACTAGCTGTACCCTGCGCGCGTTCTACGCCACCAACTAAAATAAATTTGAAGGAAAGACATTACACAAATATATGAAATTCATTGGAATGACAGTGGCGCTATCTGTCGAAAATTGGTCGTACCAACTCAGAAACCTTCGTGGGCTCATGCACAACAACTTTGCTAAAGATCATCACATGATCAAATGCATAGTTTACGATTCTATAAAGGACATACAGAAAAACATTCATTTTTATATGTGTAGATAGAAGATAGATATAAAAATTTGATGAAATTTTTTTTTGATTATTATTGCCCAAGCATCTTTAAAACCTATGAAAACTAATCGCCGTGTAAGAAAGCCTGTTGTGGTGTACTTACGTCCTCCAAAGCACGGATTTGCGCTGCAAGCAGATCGGCAGGTTTGTCCGTCGCTAGTCTGCCTGCCTGGACAACGTTCACAGCGGTACCCTTGGTCTGTGTCTACGCACCTTTCCACTAAAACGTATAGTATAAAATACACCCAACAGTCACATACATACTCCTGATCCCACACTAGGTGTTATCGTGAGTATCTAGAACTACGAGGGACGTAAGGTCGCACAACACCCAGACCCGAAACAAATATTTGTGGATCACACAAACATAAGTCTCGGTGCCGCGATAATCTCATTTCAGTTTGTCGGTAGTCGCTGGCTTTTTTTGGATTGCACTGCGCTTACCATCGGGTGTAGTGCAGACACTTTATCGTGCTCGGATAAAAAAAATCACTAATTTCATGCCGGCATACTTCTGTCGACCGTCGAGAGACGCAATGTCTCAATGTTTCAAAACAGACTACACTGTACTTAACATCAGGTCCAGTACAGTCACTTTTCAGTACCAAGATAAAAAAAAATAAGATATGTCAGTTCTAGGAATTCTTCCAGATGTAAACGTAGCCTTACATAAATCCGTAAGATAAATTCAGAAATATAATTGTGGCCTAAGAATATACTGCCTTGCACAAAGTCGTAAATTAAGTTTAAGAATTTATAAATTTACATTCCTTTGAATTTCATTGTTTCTTAGAGACGTCTAATAAGATTACTTTTGAATCCAGTTACTGTATAAATAATTTTCTGTACCTACTCAGTAACAGAGCAATAAATGCTAACTGGTTCTAACTAGTGTTCTTTCTAGCTTCTAAAACGTGGAAAATCGAATTTTAAGAAATGACTTAAAACCATTTAAGTTAAATGAAGTCTCTCTGAATGCAGGAGCTATCTAATGTCATTTATCTACAATAGTCGGGTTTATTGTTATGGACCTTTTACTTCTGTGTTCTCTGGCTAAGCCATTCTAGTCATTCAATAATTATACTTATATTTTAAAGATAACTTTGTTATTGTAGTAGTTAGTAAAAATATCGACAGAATGTTTTTCACATTTATTAAAACTTTATTAATGTCTGGACAAGTTCTATCTGCCAGAAAACTTATTAAGTAGCCAATTTTATAATTCCAATTTGTCATACAGTTCTCCACATACATTTCCAGCGTGATAATTTTGTATTTTGTGATAAATAACCTTTCTTTAGAGATAAAAAATCTACTATTAAGAATTACCTTCTTGGACATGTTTCTTACCTTGTGAACACGGTCGCCTATTGCAGGATACTGGTCTGCATTGCTTCCCATCGCCCTCCATGCCTTGAGGACAGGGTCCACACTCGAAACCATCTGCTACGTTACGGCATTCCACGCCTGACATGTATAATTAAACCTATTTACACCAGCTATAAATCACGGCCTAATGCCTTAATGAACGTTACCAAAATAAATCCCTTTTTGAAAGTTGGCAAGTTAGGCTTTCGTTTCGTATATCAAAGTAAGATCAAGATATTTTCCTCAAGCAAGATAAGTTCGTGACTTATGTTATGAAACATCTAATAGTACAGCACTGCGATTAAAATTACGCTCTTTAGCAACATACAATACAGACCTGTTACAACATTAGATTAAATACTCATTTTATGACCAGGCATTAATCGCAAATTATAATTGAGTACTATGTCAGTAAGTAAAAAACAAAGTGCTGAAACGCGTAATTTTAATTGTATAACTGTACATATGTGTATAGAAAACAGGCTTCCGAAATAATATCCCCTTGCCTTAATTTGATTAGTTTCGTATCCTTCAAACGATGCTCCTGCCTACAGAGTTACCAATGTACCCACAGATTGGCACAACAATAATTGGACGATATTAATTATTCATTCAATTCCAGTTATGATTAAGGTTAATCAAGCAACTTGACTTTTATTTATTCGTGAATTTACAACGTGGGTGAAACACGTAACTCTGTAGGCAGGCATTGTAGGCAAAGTAAATAGTACTATAGAAATAAAACGCGGTTTATCGTTTCGAATACATTTAATTAAAACCCACACTTTAAACAGAGGTTGCTTGATTTACCTTAAAGCTACAGTAAGAATGATAATTGCTTAACTAGTGCAGGTAATGTTAATGAGTTAGTATACAAATAATCAAATGTAAAACTCGGTTAAAGCAATCATCAAAAGTATCAAGATTAAGTTGTAAATTTAAAACAATTCAATCGTAAGATAGAATTTTGAAAATATTTCTAACTATAGACGTGAAAACGAAATGATCACAAAAATATGTCCAATTTTGAAACGAGAAACGTAGACTAATTAAAACCAATTTACTAACAAACGTAGATAAGCAATTTAAATGTTTATATGTGGCTTTAAAAGTAATCATTTAAATTCTGAAAACATGTTGTATACAAATTATTATTTCACACTGAATAATAGTAGTTAGTGAATTGGTTAAATTTATTTACAGGATAAATGCAAAACAGAATATAAATAAAGTTGTTTCAATAGAATGTTCAATAACCAGGATAGCATGAAGATCCAGTGCATCCTTCGTGCCGAGGTGAGTCGGGCACTCGGTTACAGCATTGACGAAGTTGGCTCCTCAAGTTGTCAATAGTGCCTTTTTGTTCGGCGACCTCACGACGAAGGTATTCTATCGTTTGACGGAGTAAGGTGAGCTGGCGAATCACCTCATCTGCACAAAGAAGACAATGAAGATAAAAAAAAAATACTAATGATTTTTTACATTTACGCGAATGTTACACATTGAAATAATTATATCGTGGTTTTTTATTTTAATTTTGGTCCCGACATTTCGAAAGTCTTTCAGCCTTCGTGGCCACGGAGTGGACTGTCCTTCCCGTAAAATCCGTTTAAATTAATTTTATTTCAAAAAATACTAAATAAATTGTAAAAGAACAACACCTTACTCGAAATGTTTGTAAGCACAAACATAAAAACCAGAATTTGTTTAAGGTACAAACTATTTGGGTTCACAACAAATTCAAACTTGTCAGTTAGATAATACATATTATATCAACTGTATATGAATGACGTAGATGGACATATTATCATACTTGGATCTTATAACAAGTTTCTCTTACCATCACAAGACTCGATTCCACTAGAAGGTATATCGCCTCTGGATGGCTGTGGCAGGATACCATTAGCATCTAAATAGTTCGTAGCATCATCCCCCTGCATTTCTTCTTCCCGCTTCCGCCTCTCGTCCTTAGCTATGAAGTCTTTGACCTCTACTACGTCACTTTCAGGCTCATCTACCACTAGTAATGAAGGTGGTTTCATTGTATCTTTTTGGATGTTACAACTTAATGAGTCCAAGGCGGCTTTTTCACTGCCGTATATTTCTACCTGTGCGCTTTCTTCATGGTACTGTGTGAAATAATTATATATTTTTAGTCATTAGTATACGTATTTACTTCATGAGTTTGGGTGATTTCATCAAATAAAATACATAATCTTGAATTTGTAAATTACAGAGCATCACTTTAAAATCTATCGTCTGTAATTTTAATTAATACTATTTTAACAATACAAAAAAAAACACATTCGCATTTTGCCACTCTTACCAATTTCAACTTCTGGCTGCCAAGTATGTCAAACAGGCCATTGCTGCCAGACATAACATGCCAGTGGAGGGATCGGCAGCCGACGTAAAGCTTCACCCTGGTGCGGGATACCACCAGAAGTAAAGTACCACGTGGATGTGTTCCAAGGCCCCACGAAACTGACCTCAGTAGACCGCCATGAAGGCTTTCCAGTGACACTAAATATAACAATGCATTTATTATAAAACCATAAACTGTAGTTATCTATAGATGTAAAAATTAATTGTTTTTATATAAAATCTAAAGCTTCATCAAGATTCAATGTTAATTATTTACCTTTATTACTTTTCCGATTATAGAAAAGTGAAGTAGCAGTGTCTTCTTCTCCTTTCGCATGGAGAAGTTCTTCCCTCGTGGCGCTCTTGCCATGAGGCCCTCGCACGAGGATGGCGACCTCGCCTGCATTCTTTATTGACCCTACTGCTGCTATAACCTCGCTTGTCGCTTCTAGAATAAACAATTACACATGATTATTAAATTTAACATTAATTTTAATTATTTTTATAAACTTCGTTGAGGGACAAATTGACGTTTCGGAGCATTTTTTCTATTAGATGTCTACGGTTTCGGGGATACAAGAGTTATGAGTTGAGTTGAGAGTTGAGAAACTCCTCCGTTTATTTTTGTCGGTTTATTTTTAAAAAGTTTAAAAATAAACCGACAGATAGAGATGTGGCGCTCTTTTGAGCGCCACATCTTTTTTTTTAATTGAATGAATGACGAGACGAGCAAGACGCTCGCCTGATGGTAAGCGCCACGCCTGCCCATAAACAGAAGCAACACCACACAGAATTTTGAATTAGCGGTGGTACCAACTCACACGGCCTCTCGCATACGAGAGACATACCACCTTGACGGAGGTCACAATGTCAGTTGCAAACCAATCTTAGTTGAAATCAAGAGAGTAGTAGTAGTTTTTAATGGATCCTGATATATGTTGTCTATAAGCACTGAGT
Organism: Amorpha juglandis; assembly: GCA_949126905.1. Lineage (NCBI taxonomy): Eukaryota > Metazoa > Arthropoda > Insecta > Lepidoptera > Sphingidae > Amorpha > Amorpha juglandis. The sequence continues at coordinate 4,131,304 of OX421383.1, forward strand.
TTTGTAAATGACCATGAAATCATGACTAAGAGTGATAAACTCAGAAAAAACAAAAAGTTCGTAGCAAATTGCCCTCAGATTTGAAAAGGCCTTTACAATCTTATTCGAAATTATTTTATTTTTACTCGCTAATCGTATATTGGCAGTCCACTCACATTTTGTTCTAATAAATGAGGAATTCAATTTTAAAGCATGACGTAAAATCCATTCCAGTATTTTTATTGAATTCACGACTATTTCCCAGTAAATCCAATAAATTTCTCATTGAATTTCTTTTTAACAACCAAGCGTTTGCTATGGAAATCCGAAATAAGTATTAAAGGTTCCGCCGATATAATTTCTTCCACCTTATAATTCCTTTTGCTATTTATTTTGATCGAGACGATATTTATTATTGCAATATCTCTCGTATATTTGAAATAACCATCTCGAAAGGTCATGTTCAAATAAGCCTCCTAAACCGCCTGTATTGTGAAAACTATTAAAACGATTTACCTGCCGTAGTACCTTACATGCCAACATAGTATCTGTAATCTAATATAATTTCAAACAAGTATGATGACATTTCGATAGATGACGTCCACATTTGCTAACGAAGAGGCCGTCCTAAATAATATTGTTCAAAACAAAGAACAAACAATACAAGTTGTTTTAATAAAAATGTTCATCAGTCGTTGTAGAAGAAATTGTGACAAAGATCATAAGTTCACGATGATAAGTGTAGCATTGTTTTAAATTTGTGAATCTCTAGATAAGACGCGGAGCACTGAACCGCTGGTAGATAAATTGTTACTAAATCAAATCATGTTTAATATTCCTCGCTTTTATTTTATATTTGCATGGAACAGTTTCTTGTAACGAAGTAGATTTATAGCACAGTAATTACAATAAAGCCCTGTCTTTATGTATATCGATTACTATATACTTTTTTTTATCCTTGCTCGGCAAAGTGACTACGCTACACCTGATGGTAAGTGTAGCGCAATCCAAGAATAGTGTCAACCAACGATAAACAATGAGTCCATCGTAGGTCGGCAAGATCATGCCGGCCTGCCAAAGTTTCTGGGATGAACTACGGGGTCCCTGGAACTGGACTGAACTGGAAAGGAATACTGGCGACCCCGCAGTATCTCATCCCAGGGCCAAGGAGGAGGGGAAGGAAAAAGGGATGGGAAAAGGGTTAGGATCAGGGGGAAGCCGGATATACACTGGCTGACCCTGGAACGCAACCCACACAAGTTAGGCCACTATGGCAGGTTTTAACACCAGTGTACGGTGGTCGCTATTCGGTCGGATACAAGTATCCTCCCACCAGCCTACACTGACAGAGGTATATGAAATAAACAAAGGCAAAAATTCTAAACTCAAAAAACGTAATCGCTTTACCACAGTCCGCTCTTCTCATTCTGAGGTTAGTTCTTAAAATAATTTAATCAAATGTGTAAATAATTTCCATACCGTTAGTAGGAATTACAAATACTAAACCATAGCCATAAATAATATCAAAGAAGATTGCTCAAGGCTCAAATTAATACTAAAAGCATTACAAAATGTAATAAAGGAGTCTTATGAAACCGCTAATTAAGGAACTAATCTTCCATTTTCTCTTAGTTTACTGTGAATACGAAGCCCATCAAAGAGTTCATGTAGATTTAAATGTATTATCATTAATTTTAATTAAAATACCTTATTATCAGTATCACAATTACCTCCTGCTAAAACATTAGGTATAAATGATTGTCAGACAGGTGTTATTTAGTTAAAACAAAAAATACACAATAGCCACATCAAATAATTTATCATTTTGTCAAAATACGAAAATATTCCCTATTTTAAAAATTTAACATTATCGATACTAACGCATATGAAAAGTTTAAAAATGTTTCATGAAAATCGGTCTGCGGGAGGAAAAAGCACCGAATTGCGAACTCCTTTTTTAAGGTCGGTTATAAAATGACAAATGTAAATAGGACTGTTGTACCCTTCTTCAACTTCGTGTGTGCTTATTTCGTAACAAAAGTTCAATGTGTGGCGATAACTTACACAATTTAAATACTTGTATAGCCTTGTTCCCCTTATGTTTTATTGTGTTAATCTGTTAGCCTTACAGCCGCAATTAGCTCGGAACGATAAATAAACCAAAAGTACTAGATGGCAGGACTCTCCTATATAATTTACGCGATTTCTTACGTTTACGCGAATGTTACACATTGATATAAAACTAATTTAAACGGATTTTATCGCAGATTTCTATTTTTATTTTGGTCCCGACGTTTCGAAAGCCTTTCAGCCTTCGTGGTCACGAGGTGGAATAAAAAACCACGATAAAGTCCGTTAAAATTAGTTTTATTTCAAAGGTCTGTCGTATGTCAGAGTCCGTCTGGATAACTACCACCGCTTAGTCTATTTCTCCTGCCAAGTGTAAGCTCCGTTACATTGCAATTTGCCGGACATTAAAGCCAATTTAAACACTGGACGTTATGCAATTTAACGTCTTGTGCCCCGGTATAGTGATCGCAGCGCAGTATTATGCACGTATTATATAATTAAAATTTCTAGGTGGTGTTAATATTGTATATGGACATGCAATTATATATTAAGTTACTAAAATGGACATGCATTTATGAGCGTAGCGCTTACTATCAGGTATGCCACATGTTGGTCTCGTCATTTAAGGGAATAAAAAAGGTGTGATTTTACGAACAAATTCTTATCGAAACGCTATAGCCTTGTTTTTTGTTTGTAGATGAGATTAGCTTATCTTTATTCAATACCTAATAGGTCTAAACTAATATCATTTTTTATCAAGTCTCTAATGTAGCTGCGACACTATTATAGTTCTTTGTAATATCTGAAGCGAAATAAGCTATAGCAAAGAATGTTTCGGTTCTTCTTTAAATTTTAAAGCAAACATATTTAACCATTTATGGTAGCAAGTCTTGCTATTATCAAGTGATCTTTACCGTCTATAAATTCCCACAATACCAAAATAATTATGGCTACATTGCCGACATTAACGGAATAGATTGGTTTGGTAATTAGGGAGGAGTATTCGGGGGCTCTGGAATCATCGCTCACCATCCGAAATGTCACAAATTGCTACTTCACGTCTGATTCCTGCGAGACTTCTACTATCCCGGTAGAGCTAGATCTAATACTACATTCATTCTGTAGATTCTACAGTATAGATATAGATAAAACTGTCTACAGCGTGGCTCTTTCAAATACGGCTTCAAAACTGCTGTTAAATATATACATATCTGATATTACAAGCACACGCTACTACATCTAAAGTTATTCCTATACCGATGACACAACCACTTGACTCGCAGCTTCATTTCGCGAGCACTTGGACAACCAGTTAGACGTTTTGCTATTTGAAACAAATTATAGTTTCTAGCTTTATGTTTATTACCGATAATTGCTTTAAGGAGTCAAAGTCCTCGGTCTTGTTATGGATATTTTACGTTTCGTTTTGTTGGCTGAATGTTTTTATGGGTGTCATTTAAGATGTCTTTGAAGTATCTACTGATCTTTAACGATCTATTGTTGCTCGTAGTTTTGTTGCATATTTGGTTTCGATATTTCTCGGGACCAAGGTTGTTGAAGACAGGTAAATGTTCTGGAGTATGGAATGAGTGAAGACCACGTCTATCCAAGCGCAATGTAGGCCAACTTTAGGTCCACTTGACTGAGGACCTAAGAGACGTAGCGGGAAGATGCTGGATGAGGAAGGCAGACAACCGTCAAGGATGGCGTGAACTTGAAAAAACCTATGACCAGTAGTGGATGAATTCAGGCTGATGAATGGATTAGTTTTTATTTTAATCAAGTTACAACTGATTATAGAATAGCTACCATCATCAATTACAAAGTATAAAAACAACTTTAATACACTCTTCTTCTTTAACTATAATAATGACGCAATTAAACATTTAAGTAGCATCTAAGCCGATTTAACCGCTGCTCGTCCGTTACATAATTTACCGGGAATTCTTAATGACCAGACCAGTAGTAGCTGTGATGATATGATGTCACCGGTGTAACTGTGCGTGGTAAAAAGCTGCACCGCCATCTACGGCCTTCCTGTACCGCGCGGCCTCGATCACTCGTTTGAAAATAGTTTGGTTTGGCCAATTGAGCAATATAAACGTAATCTGTAATTAACACATTGGAAAATACAAGAGAATATAATACAAACAAATACTAATATAACTTTTTTTTTATCCGAGCACGGCAAAGTGACTGCACTACACCTGATGGTAAGCGTAGTGCAGTCCAAAAAAACTAGCAACCACCGATAAACAATGAGTTTATCGGTGGTCACCAGAATCATGCGGGTCAAAATGCTTCTTCCCTCTTCGAGATTACTCTTTGTAGGAGAACTCTATTTAATTACACATGTATGTAGGTAATAGAATATGACATACGTCACTGGAAAGGATAACATACAAGCGTCAATGCGTAAATTATACGGTAGAGCATTTTAAAATTTCTTTTTACGATAACAATTCATAATAATTATAATAAGAAAAAAATAGGTTCAATAAAACATGAGTTTAACTAAAATTTATCCAGTAGGTAAATTGATATGAATTAATATCATAAACAAGCAAATTTTGACGATATGTAACCGTAAATCCTCGAAGCGATAGGCAGAGGTGTAAACAGAACATACCGGGTACAACTCCAAACTCGGAGCTGATACTGAGCATCCCGTGTTAGAAATACCTAATATTGACCCGACCCGGGGATCCAAAACGAGACCTCAACGTACAGTTCGTATCATGTACGCATTTACAACTGCGCCGAGGTAACCATATGCAACTGTATATATTTTTTAATCCAATGATATTGTGTGGTAGAGCCACACTGTAGGCAGTTTTGTGCAGAAGTAACAGCATTATTGTTGTGGTTAATATAGTTAGTGATATTGCTGGAGTCCTACAAATCTATCCTATTCCTAAATCAGTAATGCATCACCATTCCCCTAGCATTGTATGTTCATAGGCGGTAATTATTACGTGACTTACTCGTTTTTCCGCCTATCTAAATATATAAAACTCAAAGGTGACTGACTGACATAGTGATCTATCAACGCACAGCCCAAACCACTGGAGGAATCGGGCTGAAATTTGGCATACAGGGAGATGTTATGACGTAGGTATCCGCTAAGAAAGGATTTTGATAAATTCTACCCCCAAGGGGATGAAAGTTTGTATGAAACTTTGCCAATTTTACACGTTCACGCGGGCGGAGCCGCGAGCGAAAGCTATTATATATAAAAATGTTTATATCCACAGATCCGGTCATAGCTCACGAATCGAAGCGAGTTTCTGTATTAGGTAATGTACACCCACGGGTGCGTGCTGGCTTTATGATAGCCTAATTTGTACTCCGCTAATGCCGGCCACATGCTTATTGCTTGTTACGCTGCCATATGTCAAAACATACTCTATGGTATAACAACTACTGTTTGTTTTTATTGCATAGACCAGCAAACGTGCAAGTGGGCTATCTGATGGTAAATGATCTCCACGGCCCATGTACGCCCAACATACCAGAAGAATCATAGGCGCGTTGCCGACCTTAAAGGGAAGGGATAATTAAGGGATTGGGAAGAGGAGGGGATTTGGGACTCCGGATATCTCACTCACCGGACGAAACGCAGCAGTAAGCCGCTACTTTACATCGATTTTCTGTGAGACAGTGGTAACGACCCGGTCAAGGCGGCCCATTCATGCTGTAGACAAAACTGTCTACACAGTAGCTCTAGTTAGTAGTTAATTATTGTGGATTGTAGAAGAGTTATATTTATTGTCATGGAACGTGGAAGAAATAATACCATAAATGCAAATATGGCTTCCCTTTCCTCGTCAACTATATAATAAGCACACATACTAAAGTTACAACAGCTCTATGTTGGATAATTGCATTCATTTCATGTTTTCGAAGAATAACGAAGATTGTCGAAGTTGTATATGTCGGAGATAGCGGAATAACCAACACAATAAAATGTAGATTTAATATATTAGGCATAAATTTAACACCTATGGACTATTTAAAAGAAAGTATAATAATACAATACAATCAATCGTACAAACTACAATGAATTTAGCAATACAAATGAACATAGTAACAAGGTAATAATATTGACTTTACGTTACCAGACAGCTCAGAGCACCACCGTGCCGTGTCCACAACTGGACAACTTCTGACCCGTCGACAGCTGCGCGCCCCCCTTTATACTATTATTGTAAAGTGGGGGTAATGCGAGGCAACGACAAGTCAAATACAATACTTATTTTATAAACGGAAAACGGATATCAGACTCATTTAATAATTTAAAGATTTAAAGGAAATATTCTCCCACACGGCCATTCTGACGAGCAGCCAGCCATGGCTCGCGAACAAAAGTCAATTACAAAATCCGAATCCCGTGGCTGTTGCCAAGTCACATGACAACGACTAGCCAAATCACATGGCAGTTGTCAAATCACATGACAACATAACGGTTTGCCAAATCACATGGCAGTTGTCAAATCACATGACAACATAACGGTTCGCCAAATCACATGGCAGTTGCCAAATCACATGACAACATAACGGTTCGCCAAATCACATGGCAGTTGCCAAATCACATGACAACATAACGGTTCGCCAAATCACATGGCAGTTGCCAAATCACATGACAACAAAACGGTTCGCCAAATCACATGGCAGTTGCCAAATCACATGACAACATAACGGTTCGCCAAATCACATGGCAGTTGCCAAATCGCATGACAACAACGGGGTGCCAAATCACATGGCAGTTGTCAAATCGCATGACAACAACGGTTTGCCAAATCGCATGGCAGTTGCCAAATCACATGACAACAACGGTTTGCCAAATCGCATGGCAGTTGCCAAATCACATGACAACAACGGTTTGCCAAATCGCATGGCAGTTGCCAAATCACATGACAACAATGGTTTGCCAAATCGCATGGCAGTTGCCAAATCACATGACAACAATGGTTTGCCAAATCGCATGGCAGTTGCCAAATCACATGACAACAACGGTTTGCCAAATCGCATGGCAGTTGTCAAATCACATGACAACAACGGTTAGCCAAATCACATGGCTGTAGGAAGGAAGGAAAGGAAAACCGTGGAAGGAAGATAATGAGTTTGGGGTATACAAACAGTTGTGATTATCAGGCATAACTATAGTCGTTGGCCGGACGACTACTGATATGCAAGACAATCTTAAAACTGAAAATTATAAAAATCCTTATTTTATACCGTAATCGCCTCAACATTAGGCAGAGGTATAATCTAAGGAATCCATTAATTCACGTCCCATGTCGGGATCAACAATTCTAAAATTATCGTGAGAAACATACAATTAATTTCCAGTTTCATGCCAATACTACATCACCTACTTGAAACGGTACAATCTTTTTGTCAAAATTAGCCTTTTGTATTTGGGCTAGCTCGTTCATCCTGACGGATGCTATGGAAACCCAGGCGTTCCAAGTCATTTAACAAGGTTGATATGACAGGAGCTGACTGGTGGCAGCCCGTAAGAAGTCGGAAAAGAGTATGACCAGTAGTTTGAAAGTGATGTTAATTGCTAACGGCACTTTAACAGCGTCTTTACAAGTTCTTATGGAGTTATTTTCAGCAATTGTGAAGCTCAAAACAAACAGAAAAGCCAAAACTCATTATCATCAGAATTCTAAAGGCTTGCCACAGGAATCAGCTTCACTTACTCTCAAAAAGTGCTGTAAACGGCACATCTTAATATTTTTATCTTTTCAAAAAAAGATAATGTAATGTAACCAAAAATCAAATGTATCAAATAAAGTGACAAACTATACTATGGGCGCAAGCGTGCACTCAAGCGCCCACAGACAAGGGTCTCGTAAGTAATAAAATAATCGAAGAAACATTTCATGGCTTCAGACATAACATGAATAAAAATAAATTTCAATGCATGGAGAATGACATAATACATGTCAGTGACTCCGGTATCAAAAATATGATACGCGTCTTTCGAGTAACATAGTGACTCGGGCACCACACAAACATTACGATTGAAGAACGACGCACAGAATTTGTTTTACCCGCGAAATTGGGTCTTCCATTGTCACGCACTAGACAATACTCAAGTCACTGACGACGTATAACATTTTAAACTAACATGGTTATTTTTAAAACTAAAGCTACATAAAACGGGGTATCAATGCTAACGTACATCGGATATGAAATTGGTATGCCAATGACCCAAACGTTTGCATATCTCCTCATATGACCGCGCAAACAGAAACCCGTACCTTTGTATGCTCATTCGCATGATACTATACCACTTACGACAAAAGCGTGTTCACGCATCCGGCATTTTCTCGCCTCGCCACAACATTATACGTTCTGCGGCGGCCCTGAGTCGCCTTTTCATAAGAGCCAGCTAAATAGCTCAAGTTCGTAGCGATAACACGGTAACGCATGGTCAATCTCATACGGTCCACGCATGCCGGAGTCCAGTTTACCCGTGATTTTTGCAGCCCATGAATGTGCGGCTCGCAATGACACCTCGCATTGAACTATGTGGCCCTCGACTAGACAGGTGTGGCGACCACTGATCTGTACAAGAAACATAATTTAAATTAGGCCAAATCTGATCGACCATTTTAACCGTTGGCTATCCAAGCTTTAAACATGTGGATTGAAGGTTCCCCACTGTTCGCTAATTGTTCATCATTAAGTCATAACTACAAAAATCAAGCATCGGGTTTACGTTTACAGTTACTGTAATTTGCAGCAACATAAATTATAATGTGAATCACAGTGTCACAAACAATATTAGCATAAATGCTCTGTAAACCAATCGAACTAATTCATTATAAGTTGTCAACATCATCATTGCGTTAAATAAAAACAAATTTCCAAAATCTTTCATACTGAAAATATCTTGTGGTAACTCAATCTGGGAATCAAACTAAGAGCCCTCAGTGCATAGTTTCTAAGTGGTATTATTATTCATAGTGGTCCTAAAAATAATTGCACGGAACACAAATCGATAACTTATGATGAGGTCATCATTATTACCGCAAGTCACCCAAGTGATAAATTTTACTATAAGTCTTGGAGCACTGAACACGATTGCACTATAGGAGTTACAGTTTTTGTAATTATGTCAATAATGAACAGAAACACTCATCGGTTTTTTTGAATTTCTCAATACGATATGCAAGAACAGTTATGAAAATACCATGTGGACAAATAAATCATCTTGTCGGGTAGACGATGGTTAATTGTGATTCTACAAGAGTAAGGCTGGATTGCACCATAATAGCATTTATAATTAATGGTTACGTCAAATTTGATGACAACAGTAATGCTGACTTTAACATTGACTACGGGATGTGTTGCAATATCGTATTTCGATACTAGTAGATTCCTCGATTAATTCTAGAAGTAGCGACATAATATTATTTTGTAGCACAGACGCTTTAGGTGATATACCAGGATGGAGGTTATAATTTGAACTATCTGACAGATTTAACTTAAACAATAGCTTTAACCAGCGAATATTGGTCGGTTACGGTTAACAGCTAAACTTATAACATCATATAACATTTGTCAAATGGTGCTACTATTTTTTTTTTTTTTTGCTTAACCTGAACTTTAACATGTTTGTCATTGCTAAAGTAAGATGGGTGCAACTTATGGCGCCCTTAACGTTTAAAAATGACTTCTGCTATAAAATCATTTGGCATTTAGCGAAAAGTTTTTACTACTATGTAAAAAATTAAGAAATCCTCACGCAATTATTTTCTTTCAAAATATGCTGCGAAGATCTTATTCAATTAATCACAGATGCCACGTAGCCAAATGCGATAATTGAAAATCTAATGGATTGTCCAAGCAAATCAATATTCTTATAACAGAATCGGACTCGCGTTTTTAGTGAAACCGGTGCAATCGTCAATACTTTGAACTTTTATTCTATGTAACATTGGTTCATAAACCCTCTAAAAATTCGAAAAGAAATTATCGTTCACATCTACAACGACAATCATATCAGGATGGATTGATTGATGTAAAATTCAATGAAATGGATTCCCTGCATTAGGTATTTAGTAAACGGGGAGTCCACAGCTTTGCTAGATAGTGAAGACCATTTTGATATCGGTAGGCGATCACTACATACACACTACACATTTTAACAATTCTACAAAACCTGTAGGCACTTCAAATTATTTTTTATACGCGATCTACATAAAATGGAACGTTCTCACCAAATCCATGTTTCTCGACGTATACTTAATACTCGTAAATGTATCCGATCACAGTCGTCCCGCAAAGCCAGAGCGGCCTTTAGCCGTACGGGTGCACCATCACACCGTGGGTAGAACGATCGGGAACTCTTGCAGACCAATATCTTGCACTCCAAGCCAGCGCCGGTACCACATCAGTAGAACTCGTTCATTATAGAAACATACAACAAAAGGTACACAATTAATAACTTTATAGGTATGGACACAATATGTGAGAATTTTCGTATCCAAAAGCAGCAAACTAACAACAAGTTCACAATAAATTAAATTATTGTAAACAAGTTACTTTCAAGATATCAAGACATGGAATTATTAATATCTATCGGGTAGATAATTATTCATTTACATTTCTGAACACCATCAAATTCACCAATTCAATGCAATTTTACACTGGATGAATTTTGTTTGGCACTGGACTGCTGCACTATGGATAATCGTGATGATTTCTAACCAACTCACCACATGAAAATATTACTTGCGATTTTTAGTTTTAACAAAAGTAAAATACAATTGAAAAAGATTCACCAAATCACTTGTAGATAGTCGCAGTTCCTCGCGTAGTTACTAACACAAGTGAATTTAAAATTCTTATTGAGTAATATCGTTACTTGGAATTTATGTCGCGCTAAACGCCTTGACAAATTACTCATTAAGAAAATAGCAGTAATTGTAAATGATACAAAATTTAAAAAGTATTTTTGGTGACAGCAAAATTTATCATTTTAAAGTTACTGTGGGCTTTATAAGTTCTTTATGCCGCTTCTGATGTCGGAGATAGCGGAATAACCAACACAATAAAATGTAGATTTAATATATTAGGCATAAATTTAACACCTATGGACTATTTAAAAGAAAGTATAATAATACAATACAATCAATCGTACAAACTACAATGAATTTAGCAATACAAATGAACATAGTAACAAGGTAATAATATTGACTTTACGTTACCAGACAGCTCAGAGCACCACCGTGCCGTGTCCACAACTGGACAACTTCTGACCCGTCGACAGCTGCGCGCCCCCCTTTATACTATTATTGTAAAGTGGGGGTAATGCGAGGCAACGACAAGTCAAATACAATACTTATTTTATAAACGGAAAACGGATATCAGACTCATTTAATAATTTAAAGATTTAAAGGAAATATTCTCCCACATATAGCACATTGTTCTGAGATCCGTAACAATGTATAGTATACAAGTTCATTCATAATCATTATTGTCCTATTTGAGCCCACTGCAGCGTAGGCGTGTGCCAAGGTGCGACCGCAAGTACCGAATCTAATATATGGATCGAGTAACTGGCATCTAGGTGGTGATGTTTGAACGGTAGTAACCTACGTGTACTTCTAGTGGCAGAGACACGCTATAGACAATGTCTTTAGCATGAATGAACATTGAACCGGTACTCGGTAGGTCCGGGTTAATACCAGTGTCTGATAAAGCCGACGTGAAGTGACAGCTTTTTGTTTTTTTTTTATCCGAGCACGGTAAAGTTACTGCACTACAACTGATGGTAAGCGTAGTGCAATCCAAAAAACCAGCGACCACCGACTAGTGTTGCCCAAATTCAGTCTTGGTCTTGCAGTCTTGGTCTTGTTCTTGCGTTTTTGCAAGACCAAGACCAAGAACAAGACCGCGTATTTTTAGCAAGACCAAGACCAAGACTGACCGTGCAAGACTTGAGCAAGAACAAGACATAGCCTGCAAGACTCTTGCGTCTTGCAGCTAGGACTTAGCGCTATTTCACTGAGTAGTTAGGTGTAACAGTTCGGTGTATAGGTAGGTACGCTTAGAAATTCTATGAGACGCAAAAAACTGTATCAAAGAATAGGTATGAAAAACTGGACCTATCTATTAAAATCAAACTGAGTGCATGCATAGTTATGTTTTAACCATCGGCACTTTGATAATGCGGCTTCAAAGGTTTTGTACTTACTTCTCAAAGAAATTTGCCGCTTTTCGGAAGTACATGGTTACGATACACGCGCCGGCGGCTTCTTTTGAAATCTAAAACAATCGTTGCCGCCACGCCGAAATCATAACATTTGACACTATTTGATTGCCGCCATAGGGCGTAGGCGTAGGTATACTCGTGCAAAATAATTTCGAATTTTAAGAGTACCTACAGGTGTTCCAAAGAATAAATAAGTTTCAGAGTGCTTAGAATGAAAATGAATACATTATACTGATCACGCAAGTAGTATTATGATTGGGATAAAATGGTAAGGATAGGTAGTAGATGTCAAATTAATTCATTCTAGTAAGTATATATTATAATATTGATTACTTATATGGTTTTAAACTAATTACTTAGGTACTATTATTGTACATTTAGTCATTATATTTCTTAAGTTTTTACAAGAAAAAATAGCAAAAAAGTGTTCAAATATCACCCCGCACCCGTTTAATAAATATTGTAGCCACTTTTAAATATACTTGAAACGTGTAAAAAAATTCTACAAAACTAATAAAATAATATAAAAAGCGTAGGTACTTACCTACTAATAAAATAAAAAGCCTGCGATAAGAGTTTTGTATTACTTACCAGCCCGAATATCTCTGAGAGAGATGATGAGAGTAAGTATTTACTAGCTGTGCCCGCGACTTCGTCCACGAGGAATAGTAACTTTGGAGGTATAGTGACGTTCAGGACTTATTTATTTATTTTAAAACTTCTGTCATCAAACATACAAACGAACTCTTCAGCTTTATAATATTAGTATAGATGTACGCCAAAACATTCACTTATATGTAAAGAATAGTGATTTTCACTAATTCTTTATATATATTTTATTCACGCGTCGCGTCTGTACAAGTAGGTAATATTTAGTGTGTGTTTGTACGCCGCACGCGGCATTATTTGATTTGCGGCGGCATCCTTTTCATAGAGCCGGCACGTGGCGAGGCGGCGCGGTAGAAAGCAAGGAAACGTACTATAAATAAAGGAATTATTTTAATTCCAGTCATTTCCAATTGAGCTGTGCTTCGAGTCTAACTTAATAATTGTTTTTACTAATTCTTGTTGTTTTCTAAAAACGTATCACGTGTACAATTTAATATGAGTGACGAAGATTCAAATTATTCGAGTCCGAGTAACGAGAGTTTGAGTCACAGATCTAAAAGACCCAAAAGCAAATTTGAAGAGTTTTTCGAAATAATTCATGCATCCCAAACTGCCTTCTGTAAATTGTGCCAACATAAAAAGATTGAAATAAAAATGAAAAACAGAAACACTTCAGGCTTAAGGAAACATCTAATATCTTTCCACAAAAAGGAATCAGAAATATTTCTTCCTGTTAAACCAAAATTAAGTGGAGATATCACAAGCTTTTTAGTAACCGCTGGAAGAAGTGGACAGGTAAGAATATTTTTTTAACTCTGCATAGCTATTCATGCGATACTTTCAAAAACGCCATTAACTTACGTAAGTATTTTTGAGTTAGTGGTGTTTTCATCTAGGGGTGCGACATATTAAGTATGTAATTATCGTCTTAAATATTTTTTATAAACACCCATATTTTCATTTAATCGGCCAGTAACAACTAAGTACTTTATTTTGGTAAATTACAGTACAGTGCAACCTTAATATAACAAATATCAATTTAACGATTTTCTCGATTTAACAACAACATACCTCCTCCTCTTATATGCTCAAACCTTGTATGTTTTAAATAATAACACAAGATTTATTGTTTTGTTTCAGTCGGAAAACAGCAGTGACAACATCACGACAGCTACAGTTGATTGGGTGGTGAAAAAATATCTTCCCTTCTCATTTTTCGATGACGAAGCTACACAAGTATATTTTCGACGTATTTGCCCTAATATGGTGTTTCCTAAAAGGTCTACACTTAGAAGGAAAGTCAAAGAGCGATTTGAAGAGCTCCAATTGAATCTCAAGGAACGACTTCAACAATTATCATCTAAAATGTCTTTTACCATTGATGGGTGGACGTCAATTGCTGGTAGGAGTTACTACGGGGTTACTATTCATTATATAGACAACGAATGGAAGTATCAATCTGTAGTTCTTGATTTTATACCATCACGCGGTCGACATACTGGGGAAGATATTGCAACGATTTTCCATGAATGTTTATTGGAATATGGCATAATTGATAAAATACAAGGTATCACGGTCGACAACGCAACTGCAAATACCAAATTTATGTATGAACTGGGCAAACAGCTGCCGCCACACTTTGATTCAGACAATCAACATTTCCGGTGCTTTGCTCACATTTTAAACCTTGGTGTACAAGATTTATTAAAGACCTTAGCATTACACTGTGAGTCTGACACTAACGCGCAAGATCAGCAGTACGAAGACTATGCAGACGAAACTGAGGATGAGGAAGATGAAGAATCTGCACCAAATATTGCTGACTCGCGTACATCTGTAACAAAGTTACGCAGTGTTTCCAGTAAAATAAAAAGAAGTGAGATAGTGAAGAAGAAGTTTCAGTCTGCTTGTGAAGCAGCTGGCGTGCCATCAAATCTAAATGCCATTCTTGACTGTCCAACGAGATGGAATTCCACACATGATATGATTGGATTTGGTTTAAAAGTGAGAGCGGGCATTGACATATTGTGCAGTTCTGTCACCGAATTAAATGATTTTCAAATCACAGCTAATGAATGGCAGGTACTCGAAAAATTACATAAATTTCTAATAAACTTTAAACTTTTAAGTACAAAACTTGGTGGAGACAAATATGTTACATTACCGCTAGTCATTGTATCATTCAATCTTTTGCTAGATAAAATTGAATCTATGGTAAAACAGTTAGATGAGAAACCTAATCGATCTGAAGTGGATGAAAGGCTCATTCTAGCTTTCCAAGCAGCTCGAGACAAAATGCTTAAACATTACAAAAAGAGCAACTGGATTTATTGTACTTCTTTAATTTTAGACCCAAGGCATAAGGCTCAGACTTTTGACCTGACAATGTGGGGGAAGCAACTTAAAACAGAAAGTCTGCGCAAGTTCAATGAACTTTATGAAGAATATAAAAATCTACACTCACTGAACAAATCTCTGGAATTACCAGAAAAAGAAAATAAAGTATGTGATGAAGATGAAGACGTAATAGACTTTGATAAACTCTATGAATGTCCCTCGACGTCATCTGGATCTTGTCTTCAAGGCTTAGTGATAGACGAGTTGGAGGAGTACCTGAGAAAACCAAGAACTGCCAGCTCGGAAGACATTTTAGATTGGTGGAGGACGCATGAGACAGAGTATCCGATTTTATCGAAAATGGCCCGTGATTTTCTCTCAATACCTGCAACTTCAGTACCTGCTGAGAGGTTATTTTCTAAAGCATCATTAGTAATTAGAAAACATAGAAATAGGTTAAATGATGAGTCAGCCAGATGGTTACTTTGTATTAATTGTTGGTCAAAAAAATTGATATAAAGTATCATAACCTAATGATAAAGCTGTTGATTAGTGTTGTATTTTATTTTTTGTTCAAATAAATGATAAATCGTAAAACTCTTTTATTAAATTTCTTATAAGTTGAGGGTTCAATCTCTTTTTAGACAGATAAGTATTGTTCTTTAAAATACAGTCAAGTTATTGTAATTAATTTGTTTTTTTACATGTTTTAGCAAATGTAAGCTTATAAATCATAAATGTTTATTAAGAAACAGTTACTTCCATGGAAAACGACATATAGGTCAGTTAATTTTTCGAATTTCTTATTAAATCTTCAGTTATTTGTTAATCTGCTTGATCTTTACTATGGCTATGTTAATTCAAGCTCACAATGTTCCAATTCTAATACGTTTTTTTAAGATTTAAAGTAAACTTTAATAAATAGTAATAGACTAATAGGTAATTGCAAGACTTGCAAGACTCTTGCTGCAAGACCAAGACCAAGACTGGGAGCGCAAGACCAAGACCAGGTGTATTGGCGCAAGACCAAGACCAAGACTGGCTAAGTCTCGTCTTGTTCTTGCATTTGGGCAACACTACCACCGACAAACATTAAGTTTATCGGTGGTCACTAATCATGCCGGCCTGTATAAATGCAAATCGAGGGACCTGCGACAGGACAGGCGGATGACCGATGGTAACAGGGATACAAGGATGTAACCACAACCAACCATCAAGTCATGTCGCAAGCCCCTCGGGAGAACCCGGATGTACACTGACTGACCCAGGAACGCGATCCACACAAGGCGTGTGGATTGTTTCGGTTGAGGGAAATTCCCGGAGGACCAAATCGCGTCTCGCATTTCCATTTATTTATTTAACGGTCCGTATCCGTGATTATTCTAGTACTGTGAGTATTTATGGGCTGTGGAAGTCACCCAACATAAGATTAGTCATTAGCATTATCAAAGAAAGTTCATGTATATAAATTGGTTCGCAATTAACTCAAAAATTACTGTATATAAATAACAATGAATTTTTCTTCTTATTTTCGTCATGTATGCATTATTAAAACATTCATCCGAAGATGATGAAAGTTTGATGAGTTGTTCGACGCACGCCGCCCGCAAAAATTCCTAGCTCAAAAAAATATTCTTTGTATGTTTGTGTTCTTTTTTTCTTTACGTGATCCTGTATTATATGCCGGGTACAGCTAGTAAAGAATAAATTTTTAATAGGCAGTTGTTAATGCCAAAGAGGTGTAAGTGTAAGGATCGTAGCAGGTGTAAGTCCTTTGTCTCTGCCTATCCTATGGAAAACAGGCGAGAGTCTATGTATGTATGTAGTTGTTTCACTAACTTAATTTACCTAAATACTTACAGGTTTTATTCCATAAGTGATTAGCAATAAACAAACATAACACCAAAACTTAATGTCTTTGCGTAGATTTTTTTGTTATTTAAAACAAATAAACGGACTCTAAATTTTACTTGAATCATAATAACATTTGGTTAAAAATAATATCCATATCGTATTATTAATTGTACAAACAAAACGTAACACCTACGGAAATACAATTTCCTTTTATAGTCTGCGTCAAGTCGTTTGGAGTTAAGACAAAGGCGAGGTTCATACAAGCATTCGAAACAAATGAATGAGACTCATAGGTGAAACTCAATGACGCGTATTCGAAGCAACTATGTCCAGTGAACAAATGCAGGACAATATTTAAGTTAATAATATCAACTATAATTGAACGGTGTGAACTCTTTGTTAGCGGCACACCTGCTTTTATACAATAGCAATACCACACAGAACTTAGAAATTACAACTCTATAGCACTCCAGATGTAAAGTCTCACAATGCCCGGTGATTTCACTGACTTTAATATCCTTCTAACCGGAACACATCAATGGTTACAATGTTGTGTGATGACAGAAGATAGGTTATGATTTATTCACTAGACAAGATGGTAGGTCCCTCGTATGCGAGAGGCCGTCTGGGTTGGTACCACCACTATGTCTATTTCTGCCGCCAAGCAAGTGTATAAGCACTGTTGTGTTGCGGTTTGAAGCACATTGAAGCAGGGTGGACTGACCACGAAGACTGAAAAACTTTCGAAACGTCGGGATCAAAATTAATAAAAAACCACGAGAAAATCCGTTTAAATTAGTTTTATTTTAATGTGTAATGTTCGCGTAAACATAAGAAATCATTACGTATTCAATTATTTATTATCGTCTTATTTTTGAAACGCCTTTATAAAAAATATGAAATATAATAATTTAATATGTTGCAGGTGTACGGAAAGACTTGGCATTAAAATGCCACTTCCGGTACCTATACGCTTTCATAACGTGTAGCCTGTGAAGAAACTTGACTAGCTGCATAGAGGTAAAATATGAGTTGCCAAGAGAATTTTCTAATAAATCTTTCAGGGTACGAACTGTGGTAAAAAATTAAACAAATATAAAAATTTATATTATACTAGCTTTTGCTCGCGGCTCCGCCCGCGTGATCTACTTTTTCCGGGATAAAAAGTAGCCTATGTCCTATTCTGATGTATAAGCTATATTATTGTAAAGTTTCATTAAAATCCATCCAGTAGTTTTTACGTGAAAGAGTAACAAACATACATCCATTCTTACAAACTTTCGCGTTTATAATATTAGTAGGATACTGTAAATTTACTTTGGCAGACTTCTGTTTTTTTTAGGCCCAAACCGAGCAGTGAGACGTGTACAGTACAAAGCTAGTATTATTATTGTACGTATTGTATTATTTATTAATTCAATATTCAAGACAATATTAATTTTCTGAACCATTTCTATTCTAAAAAAAATGGTGTGTGTCGTGGGACACCAGGTAGGAACGAAGTTCCTTCGGCTAATGTAGAATCGACACAAATTGCAAAAAATTCAAATTATCAACTAAAATAACAAAATATGTCTCTTTATTTTTGTTTGACAACATAAAATGACGTAGAAATAGAATAGAAAAATAGAAATAAAAAAAAGACGTGTGGCACTCGGAGACTGCCGCGGTAAAGCTATTGTATAGCATTTTTTATCAACTTATGTAATTATAAATAATAACGAGCTAGCGTAATCTTTTAAAAATCGAAGGAGATATAAAAATACTTCAAATATAACTGGCTGAATGAATTTCATTTTAAAAAAGGAACTAACGCTGGCTGGTTATGCGACTGTCGCGCCTGCGCACTTCTCATTTAACGCTTTTATTCCACGCATTTTTTCCGCGCATTTTTTCCACGCATTTTTTCCACGCATTTTTCTTACGGTTTTACTATCACATTTTTTTCAGTTCGGTCACGCAGCGAAATCCCTATCCCCTCCAAGCCTGCCGTAAGGAACTTCGTTCCAAAAACAATGCTTTATGTTTCCACGCAGATAAATTTAACCTTTTAAAAGACTTGCCCTGTTATCGTTTGATTTACAAAAACAAAATATATTTCAGAGGCTTTAATTAAATAACTTTAAGACAAGATGTCGGACTTAAGTTATCTACTTAATTGGATTTTTATTTTTGTAGAAATAAAAGACGCGGGATTATTTATGTCTGTTACAAGATTAAATTTGAATATTTTAAAGGATTTTGTCCTACAGCTATGATATTTGTAACTTTTCTATAATGGAAATATATTTGATTGAACCTAATGGTAAATAAAATTGTACTTAAATAAAAAATAAAAACATACATACATATATAGACTCACGCCTGTTTCCCATAGAGGTAGGTAGAGACAACGGACTTCCACCTGATACGATCGCTATACACCAAAACATAATCTCATATAATTAATTATAATATACCAATACTCAAACTGATTATAAATAGATAATTTCATGAGATCTACGAACGTAGCCCGACTTTGAAGGCATTAAACAGCATATTGTTATAACAGGATTACTGTACAAACATGAGCGATGATTTCATTTAACATCATAACAGCTCTTTATACCCGTAATTAATGTTAAAATCGTTAATTTGGTACAGGGTCGTGAATAATGCAGTTCTATATTCCATAAGAATGTTACTTAAGATGTAAATTATGCCCAAGTTCATGAAGGTACAGCCTTCAAGACGTATATTATTTTGCGACTTAAAGACCAGACGTGGAACAGTAGGCCTAGTACTAGTTTTGTTGGTTTTTTAAAACCATGACAGTTTTCGTTTACGGAGAGTAAACGTGCAGAAACAACTAGCTGTTTTGTTTAGTAATCCTTAAGTAGTAAATCCTTCCAAATCCCTTAATTATTCTTTCTCATAATGATTTTTTATGTTTACGCGAATATTACTCATTGAAATAAAACTAATTTAAACGGATTTTATCGCGGTTGTTTATTAATTTTGATCCCGACGTTTCGAAAGCTTTTCAGCCTTCGTGGTGACGGGGTGGACTGAGTGCCACCCAAACTGGGATTATGAATGAAATATTTCCACTAACGTAAACTGATTACGCGTTCTGCAACTCGCAGACTTGCCCATCATCAATACAATACAATGGCTCAGGTGGATAATGCTGTGACTTACAGTTTCATACAGTACTTTCTAATATAAAGTTCGGTAGGTATATTTTTTCCGTATATCTGCAGGTGTGGCGCTTACCAACAGACGAGCGACCTAGTCATCATAAATACAAAAAAAATAGAACATTCAATCAACTCAATAAATAATAATGACCTACATTATTAAATTAATAATCAAAACGTTCGTACAAGCGGTTCAACAAATCTAATATTATGCCATTATGAAGTCATTGCCAGGAGGCAATTTTGCGGTGTATGCGTGGGCGTCGCGTCGGGTCTCAACACTCGATCCGATGATGTCACGAATGCAACCTGTTGCTCTTACGATCTCCTTATTACTATTTTACACTAACTCCTTTGTAATGACATCCGTGGTGCTTTACATCTGGCTTCTCCAGTTGTAAATATCCTTACACTTGAGGTTAATACCTCCTCAATTCATTATTTTGTCTCCCGCTTTGCTATGGAGGGAAGTGGACAATTAATATTTCCAACTCCTCCCTAACCTTCTATATGATTAATTTCGTTGCGGGACAAAGACATTTAGGCATTCCCAGAGACTCGCCGAGCTTCACTGCTCGGTGTCAACAAAAATGCGTGCCACTGTTGATCCTGGTGCACAGGAGTTACAGTGGCGGGTGTGTGGGCGGGATAGTCTCTCTAACTCCTTTGTAACAAATAACAATATAAAACACGCAAGTGTGCAGGTTCGCCGCGAAACAAGACCAATTTGTCATGACGCTACTATTCCAAGGAATACTCTTGCAAACTTCCGAGAGCCTTGAAATCTTTGTTGAGATTTCTTTTATTTGATTGAATGATGAGACGAGCCAAGCGCTCGCCTGATGGTAAGGGCCACGCCTGCCCATAAACAGAAGCAAAACCACACGGATCTTTGAATTACAAATCACTGCATGGCACTGAACTGCGCTCGTCACTCCGGTACATAAGATGTTAAGTATCATAATCGAAAATGACCAAATTTAGGAGTCATTTGGAAGGCTAAGCCAAAAATGCATCAAAACACAGATGTCCTTGTCCTCAAGGATATGTTTTTAATCTGTGTTTGATGTCCTCATCACATCTGTCTTGCTCTGTTGACAGGGGTACTTCACCTAGGGTTGCCAACTTTTACAAGAAATAAAGTATATTTAGGTGAATATTAAACAGTATTTTAGGAAAATGAACAGTATTTTATTTATCTAATGTTTTAAAAACATATTTTTTAGAGCTACTGGCACAATTTATTAGTTTACAATCTTTTTTAAAAACTTCATATGCCTCAATTATAACTAAAATTAAAATAAATGAGGAGCTCATTTTTTATTAAATTAATAGTTGCTCTATTTCTATCCTCCCGCCACTTTGCATTAATTACTGAAAAAACTCTTTCAGTAAATGCTGAGGTAGCGGGAATAGAAAATAGATATGTGAAGTCTATAGTGAAGTATATAGGTGAAGTCTTCACCTAAGGTTAAAGACTCGTGCTTTACAAAGCACAAGTCCGGCCTCACATGGACTACCTCTGACACCTCTGGGGTGGAGCACACAAATACCGCATACTAATAAGGAATATACGACTAACACCCGTGCGCTTCCGAGGTGAAAATTTTGGAGGTAAAGAACACGTAAACATTGATTCAAATACTTGTTAATAAAAAGGTTTTTCTACGGATACATCGTGTCATGAAGATTGTGGAAACTCCGTGAATCTCCAAAGTTAAAATAAAACAGAAAACGGACTTTAAACAGTAGCAGGTTCTTAATTCGGCTGTATGTACTATCTTTTTTATGTCCCATATTTCGATTAAGTACTCGAAATACGAGGGATTTTTATTTATTTGTTTTAAATACATTTCATACATATTTTTAAATTTAATTTTTCATAGGTTTTACCTTGGTTAGCTCCCCGACAAATATCAATGGGTAACGCATCGCGATTCAGGTTTTAAAAACGAGTGTTTTTTATTTTTTTCCCCTACAATAGAAATCTTATTTATCATAAAATGAAGAAAGAATTTTCATTTCAACAAAGACGTCTGGAAAGTTAGTATAGTAACTTACTAACTACACAAAGTTTCATAATAATTGTACGAACATGATTAGTAGTTTCGAGTAAACAGACACTGAAATACAATTTACACGATATCTATACTTATAAAATAACACGTCCTGACTGACTGACTGATTCATCATCGCCGAGCGCAAACTATCAAGGCTACAAGCATGAAATTCGGACTTGTTATGTAGGCACCCACTAAGAAAGGATTTTAGATAATTCCACCCCAAAGGGGTCAAAATAGGGGATGATAATATGTATGAAAGTCCGTCATTTTGAAAGTTACATAAACAAAATTTTGTATTTCGGTTATTGATGTAAAATAAATAAATACGTGTTTCAGGAATTTTGGAAATTTTATTTAATAAGGGATGAAAAAGGGGGTGAAAGTAAATGCAAAAGTGAGTTTATTTGTTACGCTTGCACACCTAATTCACTGAACCGATTTTGATGAATTTATCTACAGGGATAGATGGGACCCTGGAGACGGTTACAGGCTACTTTTATCCCGGAAAATGCTGATCACTCGGGCGGAGCCGCGAGCAAAAGCTAGTTGTATTTATAAAATAGTGGGATTTTGAGGTATCCGTAATCTCGGTCCCGTCTAATAAATTCCGGGAAAAATCTAGTCTCTGATTTACATTTACAAACAAATATTTGCGGATCACACAAACATTTTTCTCAACGCAGAAATCGAATCCACGGCCTCTCACTTCGCAGCCGACTACTTGCCCACTGAATCACGGATGCTGTCAAATACATACTCCGATCAATTTATTTCGAAATAAAATCACTCACGTTAAAAGTTACACAAATGAGTAGCTCACTCATTTACAAGGTGTCTAAGAAGGATATTTTTGTTTAGAGCTTTTCATATAGCAAGCTTTTACAAACGTAATTAAAAAATCGACGTATCAGCTATAATTTTATTCGCTGATCGATCACAAAGTTAGAGATTTTTATCACAAAAATAAAGTCTAAATAGAAAACTAAAAATCTAAAATAAAACTAAACAAAAATGTAGTGTCGGCGCTATTGCAGTTTAATGTCAATGATTGATACCGCCAATTCAATTTATGTTTCATTTTGTTTTTAACTATTTAGTTTTTTGTCGGTGTTAGTTTATGGTAAAAAGTTTTTATTTTACTACGTTTTAGTGGAAGATTTATCGAAATCGGTGCGTAAATGTCAAAAGTTTTGTCTTTCATCATCGATTTGATCCTCTTAGGGCCGGCGCTCATTGACGGCATGGCACGGCATGGCACGGCAGGTCATGCTGCGGCATCCCGCGGCGTCCCGTGGCATGCCGTGGCATCCTGCTGAATGCCCAGCCACTCTCTCTCTCTCGCGCACCGCGGCAATTCGTGGAATGAAACGGCATGCCACGGGACGCCGCGGCATGCCGCGGCGCGTCGCGTCATGCCACAGCATCCCGCGGCACGTCGCGGCACTGTGGTATTGAAATAAAGTAAAGTGAATTCTAAACTCGTGGCAATAAGATTCAAAATAACTTGATTAGTAATAAAATCCTTTGCCATGCCATGCCGTGCCATGCCGTCTATGAGCGCCGGCCATTAGAGGCGGAATAATTCAAATTTAAAATATTTAAACAAACGAAAAACCACTTATTTTTTTTTGCATCGGTAAAAAAATATTTGTGATTAGTCTGATGTGACTTAAACTTGTTAAATATATCTTTAATAAAAACAATAGAAATGGATTTGTAACGTACAGACTTAACTAATTCTAGATTGGTAAGACTAAAATTAGTAAAGTGACCAAAATAGCTACACCTCTGCTTACCCTTTTATTGCAGAGTGCATGCATGAGTGCGTTATATGTAATTTGTTGGATTTAGTTGCAACAGAATTTAATTTTAGTTACATAATTTCTTCTTTAAAATTTCATTTTCAACTAAAACCATATGAAATGAAAACTTATTAAGTGTTTAATTTCGTTTCGGTTTAGCTCTAGCTTATTCGCTTGACAACAGGCTACCATTTAGTTTATAAGATTGTGGCCCCAAGTATGCCCTACATATTTAATATTCTCTTTTTTGCATGCCCTCGCGATCGTAAAATACAAGGCCTATGAGTATCTGAGGATAGGATGGAATTTCCAAAGAATACTTCACACTAACCGATGTTTTATGTTTTTAAATATTAGTGTAATAAATAAATTAATAAAGAATTGCTTTTACATTTAAGAAATTAATTAACAAGAAACTTTAGTTTATTTACAAGAAACATATAAAGAATGGTCATTATATGCCATAAAGTGTATACGCACTGTATCTGGTTCGAATCTGAACATTAATTTTTTATTACAATGTATAACGACACGAACAAGTCGCTCGCCTGATAGTAAGCGTTACGTCTGCCCTTAAACAGAAACAACAACAATCAGAACTTCGAATTACTGCATGGCACTCGACCACACTCGTCACTTCGACATATAAGTTGTTAAGTCTCATAATGCATAGTAATTTCTCTGATTTCAATATCCTTCAACCCGAAACACAACAGTGCTTACACATTGCGGCTTGGTGACAAATGGTGCCAACCCAGACGGTCTCTCGCGTACTATGAACCTACCGCCCTGTAATATTAATTATACCATAATAAATAAAACATCTGGATACTTTTTGTTGATGAAAATAACAGATGAGAGCAGCATAGTATACTGTGAGAATGATTTCGTAATTAGGCTCGCAGATGTGATATATTAATTGGGCATGCTGAATGTTGAATAGTTTACTACAATATAATTTAACATACCTTAGCCACAGCAACGCGTGGCGGGGGTCTGCTAGAGATAGTATAAAAAGTAAAAAGCAGCGATAGCTCTGCGAGGAGTAGTACGGGCCAGTGAAATTACCTGACCTGCTCGTTTTTTTAATCAATCTTATATTTTTTTAATAGCATAGCAATAAGTCCACTGGTCTTTATCAAGTCACAACTAAAATAAATAAAACACGGTGAATAACATTTTGGCATTATTGTTAATTTTCTTTTGTATATGGTTCCAAGCACACTATATGCTGTGCTGCGTCAATGTTCTTTTTTCACCAACGCGGTCGGACAAGTTTTTTTTTTTATCCTGGCTCGGCAAAGTGACTACGCTACACCTGATGGTAAGTGTAGCGCAATCCAAGAATAGTGTCGACCAACGATAAACAATGTGTCCATCGTAGGTCGGCAAGATCATGCCGGCCTGCCAAAGGGCCAAGGGGAGGGGAAGGAAAAAGGGATGGGAAAAGGGTTAGGAAAAGAGGTAGGATCAGGGGGCAAGCCCCTTGGGGAGAACCGGATGTACACTGACTGACCCTGGAACGCGACCCACACAAGGTGGGCCACTATGGCAGGTTTTAGCACCAGTGTAGGGTGGTCGCTATCCGGTCGGATACAAGTATCCTCCCACCAGCAGTACGCTATTATTTTTTGAAATAAGAACGTTAATAGAACTATTTCATAGCCCATTATTCTAACTTCGTAGACTTTATAATCTCTTGTTTCTTCGTGTACCTAGTCATTTGTCTGTCTACTAAACTTTCCATTTCAACTAAGTCAAAGTTTGTCTATGAAGTGTGAACAGGTTTCTGCCAAAGTTGAATTGTTAGTGCTGCGTGCACTATCTACACAATATTTACATGAAAACTACTTTTGGATTCATATTACAATATTTATGACAGTATCTATATTGTATAACATTTATACAGTTCTTCGATTAAATTTATGCGCTTCGGCAATCATCGGATATGTTTAAATTACGGACATGTGACGATTATTATCTGACACGAAACTCGAAACTGTTACAACATTGAATTATGTACTTAGTAGCTGACAGCTGTTGGTTGCGGCTTTACCTACCCGTATGCACAGACTTTTCCGCAATAAAAAATAGCCTTTATCCGTGTCCATGGTACATCTATCTTTGTACCAAAATTCATCATAATCGGTTCAGCGATATAAGCGTGAAAGCATAACAAACAAACTTACTTTCGCATTTATATGTATTAGTTAGCATTTTGCTCTTGACGCCTTCGTTACTTAATCGTCCCAATTCGTAAAAAAACGAACATTGCCGAAGCGAATAATTGAGCGTACTACGAATATCTAAATACACTCCTTTGCAAAAAAAACGGGCGGGTTTGATTTTTTAACATTATTGGTAATAATTTAGTTCTTCAGAGGTTTTAATAGCCAAACTATGTTACTGGCACTTAATAAAGAGTCTGGGTATGAAAAAAAGTTCATTCCAAATTCAAAACTTTTGTTTTTTAAATTATTAATCCCTTTTTCATTTTGTGACACTTTTCGCGGGTTTGCGGTTAAAAGGTTATCAAGCAACTAAAAGTAACTTTTCGTTATTTTTAGTACAACAATTTATGTTTATCGCATAATTCTGCCTTATTGTGACTTAAAACAGATATCTTTGTGTCTATCGTAATGGCAGAAAAAGCAATGAGAGCTAGTAAAATTATAGCGCTGCTGGAAGAGGGGTGTAGCCAATGTTACGTCTCACAGCGGTTAAACGTGAGTCGTTCAACCGTACAAAGAACCTGGACTCGATACCAAGAGACAGGTTCCGTTCAGAGAAGGCAAGGTTCTGGGAGAAAACGTTGCACACAGCCGCGAGACGATCGCTTTTTAGTGACTCAGGCGCTGAGGAACCGCAAATGCAGTTACATAGACCTCAAAAGAAACCTTGAAGAGGTACGAGGAGCACAAGTTAGCCTATGGACTGTGAGGAGAAGACTTTTAGCTGCTGATATACGTAGTCGACGACCAGCGCGGGCCCCCAAGTTACTCCGTGAGCACCGGATTGCGCGGTTGAGGTTCGCTAGAAATTGCCTATCTTGGACACCAGGTAACTGGAGTAGCGTACTCTTCTCCGATGAGGCTCGAATTTGTCTGCATGGTGAGGACCGACGTCGGCGAGTGTTACGAAGACCAGGGGAACGCTATGCCGATGTGTGTTTTGAAGAAATCACCCCTTATGGTGGAGGGTCCGTTATGTTTTGGGCGGGCGTAACTTCCAACTATCGTACCGAGATAGTATTCATAGAAAATGGCTCACTAAATGCGCATAGGTACATAACAGAAATCCTTTCTCAAAATGCACAACCCGCACTGACTGTAATTGGTGAAGATGCCATTTACATGGACGATAATGCTCGGGCCCACCGTTCTGGCGACGTAGATGCTTATATGCAAGAGGTCGGTATTCGTCGTTTGGATTGGCCAGCGCGGAGCCCCGACCTTAACCCCATTGAGCACGTTTGGGACCTCCTAAAAAGGCGAGTACGATCTGTCCAACCACCTCCACAAAACATCAGAGAGCTTAAACGTGTAATCTCGACTGAGTGGGAACACATTCCACAGGACACCATCAAAAGCCTGGTGGGAAGCATGCCAAGACGATTACATGCCGTAATCGCTGCAAGAGGAGGTCATACTCGTTATTAATTTTTATTTTTTAATGTCTCTTTTATTAAAATACCATAAAAATACTCGTAGTCTTAATTTCATTATACCCATAAAAATGTCCATTTTAACACGGCTCTCTGTTTACATTGACTAAAACACCGATACCAGGATAAAAGTGTTAAAAAACTAGATTCTCATTGATAATAAGAAATTTCTAGTCATCCAAGCTAATGACATACTAAAAATATAATAATATTTACCCATAGAAAAGCTAAGGTAAAGTGTGTGTGTAAGGTGCCCGTTTTTTTTGCAAAGGAGTTTATATAAAACTCAAAGGTGACTGACTGACTGACTGACATAGTAATCTATCAACGCACAGCCCAAACCACTGGAGGGATCGGGCTGAAATTTAGCATGCAGATAGATGTTATGACGTATGCGTCCGCTAAGAAAGGATTTTGATAAATTCTATCCCAAAGGGATCAAAATACAGGGATGATAATATTTAAATGCTGTTCACGCGGGCGGAGCCGCGAGCAAAAGCTAGTTTAAAATAAATCACACAACACTGGATGACCAATATTACCCTCAAGAACAAAAATAAACGCTTATTCATGCTTTTGAAATAAGTAACACACGATACGCTTCGAGTTGCGTCACGACTCGCTTTATACACCCAATATGGTGCGCCGCCATCTGCTTGGAGTCCCTTGAACGTGTCTAAATTGTATTTTATTTAATACGCAATTAATGTATTATGCTTTAAATCATCATCATCATCATCATCAGCCACAAGACGTCCACTGCTGAACATAGGCCTCTCCCAAAGATTTCCAGACCGACCTGTTGGAAGCGGCCTCCATCCAGCGACTTCCTGCGATCTTTATCAGGTCGTCTGTCCACCTTGTAGGTGGACGTCCAACGCTGCGCTTGCCAGTACGTGGCCTCCATTCCAGAACCTTTCTGTCCCATCGGTTATCGGTTCTGCGAGCTATATGGCCTGCCCACTGCCACTTGAACTTGCTAATCCGCTGAGCTATGTCGGTGACAATATGCTTTAAATGATATTATAAAATTACTAAAGCTACGGCTGAATGATAAAACAGTTTCGAATGTTCTACGACTCTAAAGATCTTTGTTTCGTGTTTCGAATGTTTTATTGTACATTTTAAAAGTCATGATTATTAGTTAGTTATGTAAGTAATTTCATCCTTGCTAGGTGGTAGATCCTTTCGTACGAGACCGTCGGGATAGGTGCCTAGTTTTCGTCTATTTCGTCAAGCAGCAACTGTAAGCACTTTTATGTTCCGGTTTAAACATTACGAGAGTTAACATGTTATATTCCTAGATGACGAGCGCAGTGCATTGCAATACAATAATTTGTAGTTTTTTTTTGTTATTAAGCGAGGAAACTACTAGTCTTCGCAGGTGAATAAATAAACTTACAAGGAAATCCAAATCTTTTATATTATGGAAACTAACTACAACAGTATTTTATAGCATAGAACGGAACGGTAAACGAGCAAGTGGACCACCTGATGGTAAGTGATCTCCACCGCCCATGTACGGCCACAATACTAGAAAATCATAGGCACGTTACCGACCTTAAAGGGAAGGAATAATTAAGGGATTGGGGAGGGAAGTGTTGGTTTGGGCATATATCACTCACCTTATGAAACGCAGTAGCAAGTCGCTACTTTGCGTTGGTTTTCTGTGAGAAAACGACAACGTGGTGTAACGACCCGGTCGAGCCGGCCCATTCATGCTGTAGATAAAACTGTCTACAGCGTGGCTCTACCACTCAAACAGTACTACAACAACAGTATTTTGAAATTACAATCCCTTTACGAAAATCCTTACAACGCAATTAAAATAATATAACAAGCTAAGCTTTAAAACTGTGTTCCTTATTACGAACAGCGAGAAGAAGGGTGACAGCTGGTCTTACATCCTCAAGGAAACCATAAAAATCTTTGTGATTGCGCTATAAACCTTTGAGGGATAATATCCGCTGATATTCTAATACTAGCTTTGGTTCGCGGCTTCATTCGCGTAAAAAATAAAAATAAAAATTTCCTATACTAACTGCAACCGCTTGAATTTCGAGAAAGCACAAACGATTATTGCGAAATAAAATATTATGTACATCTATTCTCTGTACTGCCGGTACTGAAAGTCCTTCAGAAGCTCTTTAATTCCGTTCTGCTCGAGGGCGTAACGCCTGAGGCATGGAACAGGAGTGCGGTGGTACTGTTCTTCAAGAAAGGTGACAATACCTTGTTAAAGAATTACAGGCCCATCTCACTCCTGAGCCATGTGTATAAGTTGTTTTCGAGGGTTATCACGAATCGTCTCGAGCGCAAGTTAGGTGACTTCCAGCCTCCCGAACAAGCCGGTTTCCGAAAAGGTTATAGTACCATAGACCACATTCATACGCTGCGGCAGGTTATACAAAAAACCGAGGAGTATAACTTGCCACTTTGCTTAGCGTTTGTGGACTATGAGAAAGCCTTCGATTCGATCGAGACCTGGGCAGTGCTGCAGGCTCTCCAGCGGTGCCACATCGACTATCGGTATATCGAAGTGTTGAGGTGCTTGTACAACAACGCCACCATGTCGGTCCGAGTACAAGAACAGAGTACGAAGGCTATTCCACTACAGAGAGGCGTGAGACAGGGAGATGTTATTTCTCCGAAACTGTTCACTGCCGCGCTGGAAGATGCCTTCAAGCTCTTGAACTGGAAAGGATTCGGCATCAACATAAATGGCGAGTACATGACTCACCTCCGCTTTGCCGACGATATCGTGGTCCTTGCGGAATCGCTGGAAGACCTGAGTACAATGCTCGAAGACCTCAACAGAGTTTCTCAACGGGTGGGCCTCAGGATGAACATGGACAAGACGAAGGTGATGTCGAACGTCCATGTTGTGCCCACCCCGATTGCTGTTGGAAGCTCATCTCTCGAAGTTGTCGACGAATATGTCTATCTAGGACAAGTAGTCCAACTAGGCAGGTCCAACTTCGAGAGAGAGGTCAATCGTCGAATCCAGCTCGGCTGGGCAGCGTTCGGGAAACTTGGCAAGGTCTTCTCGTCCAAAATACCTCAGTGCCTGAAGACTAAAGTCTTCGATCAATGTGTGTTACCAGTGATGACATACGGCACTGAGACGTGGCCTCTAAATATGGGCCGTATAAGACGGCTCACAGTCACTCAGCGAGCTATGGAGAGAGCTATGCTCGGTGTTTCTCTACGTGATCAAATCAGAAATGAGGAGATCCGTAGAAGAACGAAAGTCACCGACATAGCTCAGCGAATTAGCAAGCTCAAGTGGCAGTGGGCAGGCCACATATCTCGCAGAACCGATAACCGATGGGACAGAAAGGTTCTGGAATGGAGGCCACGTACTGGCAAGCGCAGCATTGGACGTCCACCTACAAGGTGGACAGACGACCTGATAAAGATCGCAGGAAGTCGCTGGATGCAGGCCGCTTCCAACAGGTCGGTCTGGAAATCTTTGGGAGAGGCCTATGTTCAGCAGTGGACGTCTTGTGGCTGATGATGATGATGATGATGATGATGATTCTCTGTAAGTTTCGTTTATATGTTGACCACCCGCTCATTTACCTATCAATCCAGTCCATCCAAAGGTTACCTGGAAGAAATTGCCGTTAGCAATAAGGCCGCCATTTGTACTTCTTTTTATTATTTTTAGATGTCTTTTGTGTATTATCAACTTTTTGTTGTGATGTACAATAAAGTAATAAATAAATAAAATGAACACCCTCTCAAAATGGCTGGGCAATGTCAATCAAGACTTTATTTACATGAACACAAATTGAACATAATGTTTTCGTGAAGCTGGAATTTACTTCATCTGTCTGGTTAGTGTCACGGAGTTGTCGACAATTCTTGGAACCAAGATAAAGAGAAACAAAATTAAATGTACCTACTTTAATAGATTATTTTCTGCATCTGTTATCGCATTTACTACATACATACGCAATCATGCCTGTAATCTCATAAAGGGTAGGCAGTGGTGTAACCAGTACACCAACATTTCGCCAAGCTTACCGCGTACGCATTACAACTGGGCCACCAATGCAGGCCAGCGCTTTACTACTATTTTATAAAACTCATCGGCATAAGTTACACTCCTTAACATATTACATTGGCTAAAATCTATTATCTTGGCTTTTCGGCTTTCACTAGATTCTCTTAATGACCCAAAGACCCAAGTAAGCGTTTCAAATAAATTACTGACGGTTTGCTTATTGCTGAGGCTTGTTAAATTTGCTTATCCACTACTAATGCATTTACTGTGCCTTTACTTAACCTTTTGCGTGGTCATCTGCCCCTTAAATTAGATTAACAATTTGACCTCTCCAATAAATTTGTGCATATAAATAGAGCGAAGTTGTCGAACTAATTTGGGATAATCTATGTTTGGTATTAGTTTAGTAGAACAGAAATTTTGTAAGTTGTATTTTATAAAGTTGAATTATTTTGTGTTTTTTTTAAGTATGATAACTATTAGTGATGATAAATAATGAACCTGCAAATATTAAATATATTTTCCTATCTTTCTGTCTTGTATGATCCCAGTTGAGGTGTGTCATATCTAAGGAAACCATTATTAATGTGTCCTGACGTTTTATTTAATATTATTTTATATATTTACTAGCTTTTGCTCGCGGCTCCGCCCGCGTGAACAACATTTTCCGGGATAAAAGTAGCCTGTAACCGTCTCCAGGGTCCCATCTGTCTCTGTAGATAAATTCATCAAAATCGGTTCAGTGATTTAGGCGTGAAAGCGTAACAAACAAACTCACTTTCGCATTTACTTTCACCCCCTTTTTCGTCCCTTAATAAATAAAATTTCCAAAATTCCTGAAACACGTATTTATTTGTTTTACGTCAATAACCGAAATACAAAATTTTGTTTATGTAACTTTCAAAATGACGAACTTTCATACATATTATCATCCCCTATTTTGACCCTTTTGGGGTGGAATTTTCTAAAATGGTTTCTTAGTGGGTGCCTACGTAACAAAATGAATATACAGTCCGTATTTCATGCTTGTAGCCTTGATAGTTTGTGCTCGGCGATGATGAATCAGTAAGTCAGTCAGGACATGTTATTTTATAAGTATAGATGACGAAACGAGAAGGTCGCTTAATATGGTACAAGGCCTATCTATAAACAGTAGCAGCGCCATACATAACCTTGAATTACAAAGCACAGCATAGCTTGAGGACTGCGCTCGTCACCCTGAGACATAAGATGTTAAGTCTCATAACGCCCAGTAATTCTACTGGCTTGAATGTCCTTCAAACCGAAACACAACAGTATTTTCACACTGCTGCTTCGCGGCAGAACTAGACTAAGGGGTTAAGTGATACCAATTCAGACGGCTTCACAGATACAAGGGACCCATCACCTATTAAGTCAAGACTTTAACAAAGTCAATTAATATTGAAATAGAACTTATTTAAACGGATTTTATCGCGATTTTATTATTAATTTTTGATCCCGACGTTTCAAAAACTTTTCAGCCTTCGTGGTCCACGTAAATTAGTTTTATTTCAATGTGTAATATTCGCGTAAATATAAGAAATCAATTACTATTATCAACATTTTCTCGTATTACGTTCCATTTCCCTCAAAAGTGTTACATGCTAACGAACCAAGAACTAACATTAGCTTTTTCTTACTTGGCACTAACTTACTTCACATCCAAGGTAGTTCTAGTTTTTGCAACACTTTCGCATTCCGATAAGGAGAATTCAGTTCGTATCTAACCTAATTATAGCTTTGGTGCAGTCAATGAACTTGACACTATTATTACGGCTTACTACGATATATTTATGGACTTTAATCAGCCTCATTCGTCATGGGGGATATAGCTATACCTACATAAATTAAATAATTATTTCCTTGTTACCTAAATTGATAGGCAATATTTTGAAATGTTTGAGAAACAAACAAATCCATTGTTAGTAAAGGTTGGAATTGAGACGAGGGACTCTTATCCATCAAAATATGCTGATCTGCACGCAACCGGAGATATAATGGCTAAGATGATTCACGAACTATTTACTCCCTTAAACGATAAATCAATGTCGATTTTAAACCAAAAATCTCTCGAATACCATGTGAAGCCCCGAATACGTATCTTATTAATAATTCAAACATTAGCACCAGAACAGGAGTTCCGATATCCTTTTGAATACAAAACAAAGTGCACAGTCGACCTAAAAAGTTTCGCTGAACTCTGACTTCGGAAACGTTGCAGATGTTTTGTCGTGTTGTGACTGTACACTATATTTCTGTAGTCCTATTTTTCCCCGTCCGTTTGCGACATCGCTAATGACTACGTAAATAGTATACTCTTAATGAGGAGTCTTGTTTCAAACGGGATGATGATGTTAGGAAACGAGTTTCTTGCATTAAATGATGCATTACTAGATGTGATGATAGTTCACAGTTCTGGTACAGTGGAACTAAATATCACTATTTACTCACAATATAATGTCCTTCTTAATGTGTAAAACGACAATCGATTTTGAATGGAGAGCACAACTAAATTTTATCTCTGACCGAAATTTAAATAACAGAATATTGTTTTATTGATTTGTGATTAAACAAATTTACTCCATGCAATATGAGCTTTAATAGTAGATCAACAGTAGTTCTAATCCAAATAGATGTTTCCTTTTATCCTGAACAAGACATAGACAAGATATTGTGAAATTAATATTACATGATTTTATTTCCAAGTTCTATTAAAAATACTTAAAGTTAATTAGTGTGAATAACCAAATAAGTAATTCTCCCAACCACGGCATGCTCTAAGAATTTGATGCATGAGACGAAAACCTTGTAATCTTTCATGGGCTAAGCAGCCCAAACTTCGTTCAACTGCCTCTAGCCTAGAGGCCATAGTTCAGATAGCAACCGCTCGCTATCTTTTTATTTAATTACGTTTCGGAATAAAGACACCTTTGTTCAAACGATACTGGTTGATATAACTTACAGTAGCCGGTGTGTTTTCGGGATAGCTTCGTAAACTAATTACCAAAAGACCAAAGATCACATTGTAGTTGAGTTTTTTTCTTTGCTTAGCCTCGTCAATCTCAACATATTAATCAAGACTATTTTCACCAAGGTTCAGGATTCATGTAATAGATTCTAAGGTCATTATATGATTGACTTCAAGATGCATTTTAATTACCATTTATAAATGATCTATTAATTTTCATTAAACTCAATTACTTTTGCATAATCTACGTTTGTTAATTGACTTGGTAATAAATATTTAACAATAGGAAATGAATTGCCATTTTTGCATCCGTTCGGATTAAAATTTGTCATCATTGCTTGAACTGGACAGATATTAACGCCATTACATCATAATATACGGAATCCGTATCTAAATCTACGACTGACTTAATAGCTAATACCATACTCGTACTTGTAGAGACTTGCCTTGCTAAGTGCAATGACAAAAATAATAATCTCTGGGCGTTCAAACTTGTTATGCTGACCTTCATTGAAATCAATGTAGTCGTCGCTCCATGCCCCAAGTTCCTCCGACAAGTTAAGCTGTTATTCCATAGTAAAATCAAATAATTTGAATATAATGTAAACCATGTCCACGCTAAATTCAAAATATTCCGAGCGCGGTCTGGCAATAGTCCACGATTAGTGGAAGCGCCACTAAGTTCTTAACAGCCCAGCACATCGATCCTCAATTGTCAAGGTCTTATCAGGGTATTTGTCTCATGCTATCGATTGAAAGGAACTATACTACGTCCTTTTTATCTTGATTATTTTTTAAGATCTTTACAATGAAAATCCATTAAAAGGAAGTGATTAACTTAACTTTTCTAAGTGACGTGTACATTAATTGGATGCAAATATGCAATAACATTTCAACCAACATCAACAAAAAATTGAGATACTGATTTTATATTGCTAATTTTATTGGATTAAAGTGGGTTAAATTCCGTATTTTATGAAAAAAATCATAAATGGGACTATTCCCATGTACAATTATGCAAAATATAAATTTAAATTATTGATTTAAGTTTGTGAATTTAGCAAAATAAAATTGTCATCTCAATTTTTTGTTGATGTGGGTTGAAATGTTATTGCATATTTGCATCCAATTGTTAATTATCCTTTGCCTTAACGGTGAAGGAAACATTGTGAGTAAACCACATACCAGCGAAGAGGCCCGTGCCCGAAAGTGGAACATATATAATACAGGGCTAGTATTATATAAAAGGAAGTGATAGTACATACCTTTGTCGAGGGTGAGTGCGTGTGCTGCCATCAGGATGACGAGGAACGCGAAGGCGCTCGCGCACATGGCTGCGGAAGCCATGCCTGCCAACATTGTTATCAGTTATAGTATGGTAAAACCAGGTACCAACCAACCAGGTATTAATTGTTAATTATCGCTTGCTTTAACAGTAACACATCGTGAGGAAACCTGCATACCTGAGAACTCGATAAGAATTTTTCGAAGGTATGTGAAGTCTACCAACCCGCATTAGGCCAGCGTACATTACATTATTCTCATTCAGTAGAGGAGGCCAGCCGTGCCCAGCTGTGGGACATGTGTAATACAGGTCTGAAAAAAAAACAGGTAAAACTTTTGAAGTAAAACTAAACAAGCACGGATAGTTTACAGCGAAATAGATCGGAATGCTGAGACCCAAGTCTCGAGTTCAATCCCAGCAACTCTGAGTATTCGAAATTACGTACAACTATAAAGGAAAAAGTCATTGTGTTTCTACGTTAGTATATAGAAGGTACACGAAGTCCCTTTGCAAAAAACACTGAGTAAGTATGGGGTCGTGGCACTTTGCCATTTCTGCGAAGGACGACCCATGATATGTAAGCGCATACTCAAGCTCTTTGCATCGCAAAGATCTTTGTAACAATTTTCATACATTTTTTCCATTGACTTGATGCGGTCCTACTAATTCTCTTCATCGTCGTCTCATACATTAACCACCGACAACAAGAGGAGTATTATAAGTTTAACTTCGAAATCGAAGCCGAGACCTCAGCACAGCAGTTGTACCGCATACGCACTACAACTGTGCCACCTAGGCAGTAGCCATTCGGCCCTATATAATTTTTAATAAGACAGATGACGAAATACCAAATCAAGTAGCACAGTGAAATAATATGCATATCGCGATTGTGGGATTTGGCTATAGTAGATATAAGTTAGTGTAAAAATTAAAGTTGTAAAATGCTGTTGGATTACCAAATAAATAAATAAAATATAAAAATAAAGAAATACATTGGGAACACAAAAAATGGAAAATAAAAATAATATGATTTTTGTGGTTGGTTTAAAAGTATTACTAAGTTAATAAGTTTTAGCAGTTATGTCTAAATAATATCAACTACCCAATATTGTAGCATACACTTTTATAAGAGATTTACTAACAA
This sequence comes from Amorpha juglandis, assembly GCA_949126905.1. Classification (NCBI taxonomy): domain Eukaryota; kingdom Metazoa; phylum Arthropoda; class Insecta; order Lepidoptera; family Sphingidae; genus Amorpha; species Amorpha juglandis. The sequence goes on from OX421383.1 coordinate 4,168,522, forward strand.
TACAAAAATAATTTTATGTGCTTACATTAAAATCATTTTAAATTACACATGCTAACAAAATCTTTTTATATACGGAGTTTATCAATTTTACGCTTGGCGATTACCGTCTTCTGTTTGACCTAATATTATTTAGGGTCACTCGTATACCACTCAAGGGCAATCACACGTAAATAATGTATCTCAACTACATTTATAATTTGTTGTCAACAGTCTTTGTTTTCAGTAATAGTATGATTTCGGCGTAACTCGATATATTTTTTTTACTTTTATTCCAACAATAGTCTGATTAAACAGAGTGATATTAAGCTATACCACTGGGCATAATAGGTCCCTTAGAAATAGAAAAAATGTATTTTGTAATATTGTTATAACCGAAATCGAACAGGGGCTAGAAAAAGAGTTCGTTGTTTTTATGATTAAAAACATATATTTGTAGTTAGTGGGTTTTGGCATTTGGAGGCCACATCAGGACGGTGCTCAGAGTCTCCATATGGTAAAGATGGAACTACTAAATACTTCAAATTATCAGTAATGTATAGCAATATCAATATTTTTAAAAATAGTATCTGCATTTTTAAAAATATTTATTTTATTCAATAAATTTATTTACTTAAAATAAATTGATTTATTGTATAATTTATTTCTTAGTTTTCTGATAATTCCTCGGTAACAGTAAGTACCTACGGCTGTAACTTAAACGTGTCGTGATTTGCATATTAAGCTTTTAAGTAGCAAGTATTGACACTCACTCAACGGTTGGGTAAACTCAACGGTCTGGACTCTGGTCAAAACAAACTTAATTTTTAACTTAATTTTTAAACGTTAACTGCCTCTTCAATATTCTGCAGTGCTTCCCTACTAAAAATCTTAAGGCTATCTAGGTTCAATTCGCCGTTCGCGCGTTGCCTGCCTGAGAATGTTTCTATCTAAAATAATATTTTTTACTCTAGATACCTATGATTTATATATCCAAAATGGCTATGGAATCACATCCCATCACTCCGTGAAATTGAAAACATGTTAATGGAAATGTTAATTTATTAGGATCAATATTTCAGCTTCTAAGTTTTTAATCGCTTTTAAAAAAGGTCGTTTTAAACATTATTCAATTTTTATTTTTCAAAGTAGATTTTTGACAATTCTAAATATGGAGAAATATTTTTCAGAAACAAAACATAACCAGGAATAAAATAGAAATTAATTTAAAGCCATAACATATTATACTATTTACCGCGGCAGATGATGTCACAGTTTTCCCGCGTAAAATTTACTCGTACGCACTTTCAAAACGGCGGGTGCGCGTGCGCGATCCGATATTCACTTCACGACTGACGGCATACGGGATGACTGCACGGTGCTGCACCGCACATCCACGTATCCACAAATGACTCATGTAACAGACAAATTACGATAAGGAAAAATATATCTTTGAGTAGAAGAGCCACGCTGCAGACTGCTTTGTCTACAGCATGAATGGACCGGCTCGACCGGGTCGTTACCACTGTCTCACAAAAAACCTAAGTAAAGTAGCGGCTTGCTGCTGCGTCTCGTACGGTGAGTGAGATAACCGAAGGCCTAAATCGCCCTCCTCTTCCCAGTCCCTCAATTATTCCTTTCCTTCAAGGTCGGCAACGTGCCAACATTTATATACCCACCACAGAGCACTATTACTCTGACGGTTCCCACTTAAGTAACATGCTATTTTACAGGAGCATTTTACAAGGATCTCAAACGGGTGGCAGTCGTAGGTTAATCCTCCTCCGTAGCGCAGTGGGCGAGTAGCCATTAAGAGTCGTGAAACCGCGATTTCGATTCTCGGATCGAAGCAAATGTAAAGCAAATATGTGTGTTCCATTAATATTTGTTTCAGGTCTGGGTGTTGTGGGAACTTAAGTCCCTCGTAGTTCCTGATACCTATGACATAAGCTACCCTAGTGTGAGATCAGGACTATATTGTGACTTATTATTATTGATGTTATTGGTTATTTATTATTATCACACAACTATAAGTTTTTTTTTTTTTTTTTTATTTATGGCTCTTGCAGTACTATGCATTTAGCCAGTGTCAAGTACAATTCATTCTCAAGTTATTTTTACAAGAACGATGAAACACGGGTGCAGTCGATTTCAAGGTCTTGTCGGAGTTTTGGTGTTAACTCCTTTCAGTACGATTCTTAATTCACTTATTTCAATGTTTCCATATACTGTTCATCACTGTCAATGTTTATTGAACAAATCCATACCACTTTTATAAAACAAACACAACTCTAAACTAGTTTATGAAATAAATTAAAATAAGCGATGAACTGCACTGTCAGAATTCCCGCCAAAACTCTCAATGTCCCAACTATAAGTTGTTGGATAAAATTCAACATAAGTACAATAAGCTACATATTAATAAGTAATGTACTATACATTAGTGTACATGGCTTAAATCCCCCCTCCCCTTCCCAATTTTCTCCTATCCCTATTACTTTCCCACAAGTTCAGCAACGTATCCGTGATTCTGTTGATAGCGTCGGTGTTTATGGCCTCATGGGCAGTGGAAATTAATTAGCATTAACCCACTTGCTTGATTTCCGACCCCTGCTTTTAAAAAGACGACCATATTTATAATTTTATAATAACAATTATAATGAAGTTGTTGGGGTATTCTAAGCAACTTTACTCTATCTACACGCTCCGTTTGCCTGCGCGCTTTTATTATGTCATATTGCCTCAACTTTTGTGCATAGGTAAGCGCGTACCTGTGGACTGTAGACGGCATCATCGTAGCTTGGTGCGATTCAAAATTGGATTGCTCATTTCTTCGCAAAATTCACTAGGCTTACAGCTAAATACGCACAGAGCGTGTAGACGACCAATTACAATAATAGACAATCTAAAGCTCACAAACAATCCTCATCCCTATTTAATCCATGGTTGATGATAGCAAAAAGAAATAGTTTGTCTGTGGTCAATGTTTGAGTGATTTGTCGCAAATTGTAAATGTCATAGTAATTTTTGAGCTCAATAATATCGTGATGGCAGAGAATAGAGAAGAAATTTTAGCTAATTTTCAGGTATTATCATTTCAAGTAAACAATATTAAAAGAATTTGTAAAAGTTATTTCTGTACGTATACTGTGAAGGTTATGTGATGAACAACAACAGTGACTGTGAATTCTGGTCTACCTATCTCTTTGTGTTTTACACCGATTGTAGTTTTTTAACGGAATTTTAAACATAGCTTTTTATTTAACACATACTATTAGAGCTTATGTGCAAAAACTGTCCACAACACACGTGCAAACTTGTAAAAATTTTCCTTTATTCTTTGTGGATAGTAGACAATGTTACCTGCACGAACAATACAAGGTAAAACGTAATGCGTTACAATGTGTAATTACTCACACCATGACACTGCGTTCATGGGAAACCAGAAATTAAAATGACTATTATAAAACAAGCAGCAAAGCAGTTAATAGAACGTATTTTACTTCAAAGTTATCACTTTAAACATATTTCCCCAGGGTATAACTGCCATAGAAGATGTTGCTGAGGCAATATACCATCTCGAAGAAACAAATTGGGATTTGCTTGTAAGTTTGCTTCTTTTAATTTAAACATTAACTGTGTTATTTCCTTGTAGCAGAGTGTAGTTTATAATTTATTTATTTATGGAACGTGAACTAAGGATACTAGATATATAATTTTCAATGTTAGCAGTGTGACATGCTCCTTCTAATAATTATTCTCATATGTGTGTACATGGTACATAATAATAAAGACTGAGCATTTTTATGTCCTAAGGAAGTAAATAAATAAAGATAACGACATAAATTAATTTATCAAAGAAAATATAAACATGTTCAACTATTATGGAAAATATTTGGGAAATTTAATCTATACAAGTTTATTTCATTGTTGATATCCCTGTACCTTGCTCAAAAATGGAACATGTATAGAATCAACTTGGTGTTTGTCTGTGACTGAGTTCTATTTATAAATTATGAAGTCTATAAAAGTTCTAATTGCATGTTAATTGAAGATAGTTAACAGCCAGTTCAGATGGAGATATTTATATTTGCTAAATACACAAATTTTAATTAATTTAATGCTTTAATTATTCAATCCATGGAAAATGTTTCATCTACAATTTTTTTTTTAAGTATGAAAATTTATATCAATGAATTTAGAAAAACATAATAAATATCTCTATTGTAACTAGTTATTGGTTGTAATCATTTTTGCATAACTACATCCAATTTATTCACACAAAGTTATTGTGTACAGTAAGACAAAGAATACTAATCATTGCAAAAGTTATGAATCATGCTGACCTTGCACAAATTCATAATCTTATCTCTCTCAACCTTTGTGTGTAAAGAATATAAAATCAAAAATGGATTACTATAATGTATTGTGACCTTTGAACGTTTAGACCTTTAGAATTTATCTATTTATGTTGAAGTTACATTCAACAAAAGGTTGAAAAACATATTGTAAAGGAAACTGTTACTAGGAAATTATTAATCATTTATATACTGAACACTTATGAACAATAGGTAGTAAAAATATTTTTTATCTGTTCAATGAATACTTATAATTTTTAGAGATGTGCCGATTATGACTTTGGCCGACTAGCCGACTAGCCGATTAGTCGGTTGTAAAGAGGCCGATTAGTCGGCCGACTAGTCGGTCGAGCCGATCACCGTTTCGGGGATATCAGTGACGCTTCGTTAACAGCTGATCCGCGCGCAAGTTGCAACCGCCGCCTGCGAGCGTGTCGGAACCTATTTTGTTTACGTCGCATTGTTTCTTGATGTTTGCTTCTGTATGGTCAGAGCGGTGTTATTTTGTAAAAAAAAATTTTTTGTGTAAAGATAATACCGTTATTGTTTATTAAAGTGAAAGAGCTCAATTAAAATTTTATCATGTCAAAAAGAAAGTCTCATGTATGGATTTTTTAAGAAGTGTAAGAAGTGGGATAGTCGGCGCTCTTTGCCGAATAGTCGCCGACTACAATAGTGACCGGATAGTCGGCTTTACCGACTAGTCGCCGACTAATCGGCACATCTCTAATAATTTTCTATCTTTTTTTATACAACTGAGATATAACTATACTATTTCTCGTAATTCCCGGTAATTTTACTACCATCAAAGCCATTTTGATCAGAATATTACAGTGTTTATATAGAGCTGTTTGGAGACTGAAATAGACAAAGACAGTAACTCTCGCACACAAAATTAATACCACATAGACATGTTTCTTTCAGTATAATTTTAGTATATCCAAGTTTCATTGACTAAACATCTTTTTGATAATTTACCTTTGGTTACAGTCTTAAGCAAATTTGATAATATATCTAGCATCTTTCTTTTTGTTTGTTGCAAAGGCGGCCATCAACAGAGTGATGCCACAAGACGGCAACAGCTCGGTGGCACTCAGCAACGACACCCACGACGTAGAGATGATCGACGACGACATATCTGTGATAACACCAAAAACACACCCACCAGGTTCGTGCAGAGTAAAGAGGCGCTAGCCCAGTGTTTCCCAACGTGGGGCCCACACCCCTGGGGGGGCAATTTAAAAATGGACTCGACACGACTGTAACCCTTTCGCTTTGGGTTATTTAAATGCAATGCTAGGTATCGGTGACAAATTTAACAAAAAAATGTTAAGGTGGGGCATGGCCTAAAAAAGGTTGGGAAACAATGTGCTAGCCACATAGAACACTTAAGTAGAGGCAAGGATGCAGTATCCTATACAGGGTTAATTTTAAAACACCAGCAACCTCGCAGGACCAGATAGCTGACCTCATACGGAACAACTTTTGTTTTACGAGTTTGGATATAACTCAATATATTTAAAAAAAAATGATTTTACAAGTTTTTGTTGTGTCGTGTTTTTCTTCGTAGGCGCGGCGTGCGCGCACGACTTCAAAGCGGCCGTCAGCTGCTCAGCGGTCAAGGTCGTAGGCGCTAGCCCGGTTCCCCACGCTTCGCGTATTTGTTTACGTAACCTGCGATGCGCGTTGTTAATATTCAAGACGGAAATTAAATGAATACTTATTTTTGTATGAAAATAAAATCTAACAAATTATCAAAAGTCGTAGAACAAAAGTAGTAGCTTATAACCTTAGGAATCTACCCCTGCGAGGTTGCTGGTGTTTTAAAAATAACCCTGTATAAATAATTGCATGAAATAAATACATGCAGTAATGTTGCAAATGGTAATGCAAGCCTTATAGAAGGGATAGGGTGCAGATGTACGACTGTTCTCCGCTCGCGCCTCTACCACGACCTTATTATATTCTATTTTATATGAAAATATTTTGAAGGAACACATTGTCACCACTGCGCCGCGCCATCTTACGTCATTCCTGTGCGGCTTGTGCTAAAAGATTATCTGTATTCAATACTAGTACCATAATATTAAAATTGTATTTTTGAAGTGAAACTTCTTTGAATCGTTGTGATTTGAAACTCGATGAAACAAAAATGCATCACGACAAAGACAATCATATTCATAAATAGGATTTAGTCTGCGAGAGAATGAGATAGATTACAAGTATGCGATCACGTGTCTTTGCGCCTGCGTACAAGGAAGCCTCCGGAAAATATGCCATAAACAAACGTAGTGTTTTATTCGCGTGTTTTATTTTTTTCCATTTGCGTATTAAAATTCGTTGGTTAATTAATTTAGTAATTCTGAAGTTTCACATCTGCTGTGTATGAATTGCACACACTCTTTTTTTTATCATGGCCGCACTTTACATGTCGTATTACAGCAAATATTTTTATTATTTAGTTGATGCAAAACAAAGCGTAATTTATGCGTTTTACATTGCCATGATAAATGTACTAGAAACATATCTCATTGGCCTTCGTTCGAACAGAATGATCAGGCACATTTAAGGCACAGTTCAATTATTATTAATCTACGCTCTATTATCATTGCGTCGATTAATTTATTAATATAGGTATTATAGTTGTTTATGACTATGCATGATAACAAAACAATAACATGACGCTAAAACAAAAATAGACGTATTAGTCACATACGCAAGATCCCATCATGGGAATTCAGCAAGATACTTTACGTTGATTCTCTGCGAGACAATGGTAACGACCTGGTCGAGTCGGCTCAATCATGTTGTAGACAAAATTGTCTATAGCGTGGCTCAACCACTCACGTTTGATTGATTCCACGCGAATGGTTTGGTCAAACAGCGAACAGGGCGGGACGGCAACGCGACTCTGACGGAAGTGCGTATAGCTAGTCGATGGTCGAGCGCGACGGTTCTGTGTGACATTTTCTATATTGACTAATGCATTACAACTGCTCACGTCCCGTCAGCGTCGCGTTGCCGTCCCTCCCCGTCTGCTGTTTGACCAAACCCTAAGTCTGCACTGTGGACAGCCGTCTACACCGACAGCTCACATCATGGACAAGGGGGGGGCAATTTAGTATAACCATTTGTATAACTGGGACTTTCAAGGTACTCCGAGAGACGTGACGGAAATTAAGATTTTTTGTTTTTCTACTCAGACCGAGAAGACGGTAATCAAGCGTCAACATCATCACCTAGCAACAGTTCCACCGACCTGGTAGAGCTTCTAGTTCACTGTAATAATAAAATACACGAGATCAAGATGTCTGGTACCGCGACAGTCAGTAAGTGAATATATTTTATTGATATTTTTTAAGTACAGAATTTATAGTTCAAGTAAATGCTACGAGATGTTACATCAATGGTTGATGGAGCTTGTATGGCGGGTGTATTCATGGCTATTACTTTAAAAGGCCAATCCAGGAATATCTGTAAAATCAATACCTAGACATTAAAAAAGGCAATAACCCAAGAGTTTATGGTTAGCCACGAAATGCCGACGTAAATATAATCTATCTTAAAAAAAAATTAGATGTAAAAATATTTATAATCCAATTTACAGAATAAAGGATTTTTATTGATATGACAGAAAAAATCGCTTAAATGACTACAAGCGCGCAGCTCACCTAATGGTAAATGCCTGCCCATTAACAACGCCACTCAACTTTAAACAACACAATATAACCAAACTTTACATTGAAGCATCCACAGTCTATCTTTTCATAAAACATAGTGTAACGCTTACGCCCCAAAGGAGTAAGTTGAATGCAATGATCTAGTGACCGTATAGTGCAGTGTTTCCCAACCTTTTTAAGCCATGCTCCACTTTAACATTTTTTTGTTAAATTTGTCGCCGATATCTAGCATTGCATTTAAATAACCCAAAGCGAAAGGGTTAAAGTCGTGTCGAGTCCATTTTTAAATTGTTCCCCTGAGGGGCGTGGGCCCCACGTTGGGAAACACTGGTATAGTGTGTCAATAAGGCGATTCTTTTCAGGTGATTTAAAAAAACGTCTCGAAGTGGTATGCGGCGTGCCGGTGTGTCGGCAACAGATCTCCGGTCTGGGCGGGTCGCGAGCCACGTCGGGTGCGATGCTCGGCTCGCTGGGACTGGCCCGTAACCACATACTGCGGCTCAAACCTGCTGACCAACTGATGGCCGATGATGAGTACGTATACAACAAATCTGTGTCTGGATTTTTTTTTATTTCATTGAATTACGAGACAGTCGCTCGCCTGATGGTAAGCGCCACAACTACTCATATACAGAAGCAACACCACACAGAACTTTGAACTACAAGGCACTTTATGACACTGAACTGCGCTCGTCACCCCGAGACATAAGACGTTAAGTCTCATAATGTTCGCTAATTTCACTGGCTTCAATGTCCTTCAAACCGAAACACAACAGTGCTTACACACTGTTGCTTGGCGGCGCGGTGGTACCAACCCAGACGGCCTTTCGCATACGGGGGACCTATCACCTTGTAAAATATTTATTATATTGTTATGTCTATGATAATGTTTTCTGTTATTATTCTACAGGGTGGCAGATAGATTAACAATGACGTATATACTTCATGTGAAACACGATGAGAAAGAGTTCACACTGCAGTACCCGGGCACCAAGACAGTGCGAGAAGTCAAAAATGACATATATTCGCTCACAGACATTCCGGCCAGGCATCAAGTGAGTACCTACAACTGACACACCATAATGAGATCTTACATCTAACACATAACAAACATAGTCTTGAGACTTTGGTTCAAATAATCACACATGAGCTGCCCTAATTTGGAATTTGTGCCCAGTGGGGCAGGCTTCCTATCTACATGATTAGACTGTAATAAGTTCGTTAAACCGTAGTTGCACCCCTGCCAACCTCTGATACAAGTGCTTTTTATAGCAGAGACTGGCTAAAAAGCGGGAGACCGGATAAAGAGACGGCGGGTTATCTTGTGATGTCCACTGCCCATGAACGAACACTGGACTGTTATAAGTTCGACGAATCGTAGTTGCAGCCCTGCCTACCTAACTGCTAAAAAGTCAACAGAAGATCAGATAGTCACCGGGTTATCTTAGAACATAGAATAGACTCATGGATGCGGTGCTGATCTTAAACGAATGGGATAATGAAGTAATTGACAAGGAATGGTGATTAGGACCTCCGGATATCTCATTAAACGCTTACGTTATCGACAGGTGTGGACGGGTTGGCCTACAGTGACCGGTTTGGACGACACGGTGCTCGCGATGGTCGGTCTGCAACTTCCACAACACGAACTCACGGTCAAACGAGCTGCCAATAAACAGAAGGAATACAAGAGGGTGTGTATACCAAATAAATAATAATTAATTATTGATTTTCGTATTACCACTTGTACTATACACTTTAATAACAATCTCATACAGTTTGATTGAAGTTGTACAAGTGACTTGAAATCACAAAGCTGTATCATCGTTTTAGTTGGTCAACTGACTTGAATCATCGAAAGCTGTAGTAGGGTTTGGTATTCAATCCGATTGGTAGTCTCTTCAGACAGTTCGAATTGCATGATAAACCCAGTATAAGATACAAACTATATCAAAATGGTTTATCGTCTTTACACATTATTACAAAAAAATATGCTTTGTAGTCATATTCAGAAAAGAAAAACATTGATGAAACGTCAGCCTCCGTGGTCCATCAGATAAGTAGCTGGCTGGGAAACATGGTAGGATTCTCGCACCGAGACAATTTTTTGTGTGATCCATAAATATTTGTTTCGGGTCTGGGTGTTGTGAGGCCGTAAGTCCCTAGTGGTTCCTGAAACCCACGTTACAGTTTAACCTAGTGTGGAGTCGGGACTATGTGTATTTATTTATTTATCATTGATGTTTTTCACATTACAATCTTTGAATTAAATTTTCAGATAATAGTGGAGAGTTCGGACAGTGAGAACAGTTCCGTGGAGGAAATAGAAGACAACGCGGACGGGTTCACTGCTGAAGACGACATGTTTGTGGACCTCGTGCAGTCTGAAAGGTTACAGCCGTTGAGTAAGTCGTGCTATGTGTTTTAATTACTGTTATACTTGACGGCACGAGTCGTGAACACAGATGACCAGGAGTAGGGGCAGTGAGAGTCCTAGTACGTCAAGCATTAACTGAAGAAACAATCGCAAGAAGCGTGGGCGCACCGTCGTACTGCGCTGTGACAGTCAATACAAAAAAATATATAATACTGATTATCAGAATATGATAATGATTCGTTAAATGAACAACTATTTTGATGTAATTATATATCCATGCCGTGCCGGACCTGTTTTAATTAGGTAAATAGGTTTGACCAGAGCGGTACATTACCGTTTTATCTATTTCTGCCGCCAAGCAACAGTGTAAACGTTATTATGTTTCGGCTCGAAAGATATTGAATCCATTTAAATCACTGTTCTTTATGAGAGTAAATATCTTACGGCCCTTGTGACGACGCTTTAAAAGATTCGAAACCACTGTTATAATAGATGCGTGATATAATAATATATCGATAATAATCATCGATGGCGCAGTTGTATTGCGTATGCGGTACGAGTGCTGTGCTGAGGTCTCGGGTTCGATCCACGACTCGGATAAAAGTGATATTGGGTTTTTCTATCACGGAATGCTTAGTATCAGCCCGGAGTCTGATATTGTGCCCGGCATGGCGATAGGCCATCACCCCTATCACATTATAGGACGGATATACATCCGGCAAAATCTGGGCTTACTGGCTACACCTATGGGAATTACAGGCGTGATTATGTTTAATATGCGTATGTATATATGATATTATTGTCTTGTATCAGTGTCGGACAATGTGACGGACGAAGCGCTCGGCTGCATAGAGTTCGCGAGTCGATTCCGCGCGCGGTACGGACCCAACTCGCCGAACTTCTTCGAGGGGACCTTACACGATGCCATCAAGGAGTCCTGTCTCAAACCAGCCAAAGAGGTCAGTAAAAAACTAAAATAACTTGGCTGCATTGAAGTTTGTCGTGGCTATTGAGTTTATTTTTTGAGCATAGCATGTCAAACGAGCAAGTGGGTCACCTGATACTAAGTGATATCCGCTGCCCATATACACCCTCGTTATCTGGAGAATCATGGACGCTTTGACGACCTTGAAGACAAGATAATCAAGGATTGGGATGGAGAGGAGAGGATTTGGGCTTCCGGATATCTCACTCACCGTACGAAACGCAGCAGCAAGCCGCTACTTTACGTCGGTTTTCTGTGAGACAGTGGTAAGGACCCGGTCGAGCCAGCCCATTTATGCTGTAGACAAAACTATCTACAGCGTGGCTCTACCACTCACCATGTTATCGGGAGGATCATCATCAAGAGACATTGCGTTGACGGTCGGCAAAATTATGCCGGCCTTGAAGTTAATTAATGTTGTATTGTTTCAGAGAAAATTGTTAGGCGTTTACTTACATCACGAGCAGTCTGTATTGTCGAACGTGTTCTGCGCACAGCTGCTAGGCGCTGACGCTGTATTACAGACATTGTCAGAGAACTTCATTGTCTATGGATGGGATCTAACGCATCCACACAATAATAACTTGTAAGTAGTTGATGTTAAATGAATCCAATGAAATTATTGGGCATTATGGGACTTAACATCACACGTCTCAGAATGACCAGCGTCGTGCAATGCCATGCCCGCACTTTATAATTTAAAGTTCTGGTTGGTGTTGCTTCTATTTATGGTCAGGCGTAACGCTCGCCATTAAGCAAACGACCTGCTCGTCACGTCATTAACGCTTAAAAAATTCTCTGATAAAATACATGTATACCTACGTAATTCTGGAATGGAGGCCACGTACTGGCAAGCGCAGCGTTGGACGTCCGCCTACAAGGTGGACAGACGACCTGATAAAGGTCGCGGGAAGTCGCTGGATGCAGGCCGCTCGTCGGTCCAACAGGGTCTGGAAATCTTTGGGGGAGGCCTATGTTCAGCAGTGGACGTGCTGTGGCTGATGATGAATACACGTCATTATCGCTTAAAAAATCTGATCGTGACCCTGTGAATACGTAATGCATCGTGTTTTAGGCTGCTGACGTCTATCGCGAACGCGCTCGGTCCGGTGGCCAGTATGACCATCCGCAGCATCCCTGTGGACCGACTGCCCGCGCTGCTCATCATCATGCGAGTGCGCTCCAATACGGAGATATACTCCGTTATTAACGGTAAGTGTTGCACACAACGCTATCCAATATCATTAAACATCAAATACCATATATTATAGACTGTTTTGTCTACAGCATGAATGGGCTGGCTCGACCGGGTCGTTACCACTGTCTCACAGAAAACCGACGTAAAGTAGCGGCTTACTGCTGCGTTTCGTACTGTGAGTGAGATATCCGGAAGCCCAAATCCCCTCCCCTTCCCAATCCCTAATTATCCCTTCCCTTTAAAGTCGACAACGCGCCCATCATTCTTCTGGTGGTGGGCGTACATGGGCGGTGGAGATCACTTAACATCAGGTGACCCACTTGCTCGTTTGCCAGCCTATGCTATAAAAAAAAAACCATTTGTGCATAAATATAGCATTTACATTATGTAAGGTTGCATTTCAACTGTGTTTTCAATCCCACAGAATCAACCTAAGCTCACTCCAACCCTAATGGGAATAGTAATGCCGTAAAAAGCTTGATGTAGCGTCTATGTTAATTTTGTACTGTCCACGGTAGTATTTAACTTAGATCATAGACATTTGGTCCTTTGAGCCGGATAATGTGCATCATTTCTGTCTAATTTGATTTGGTTCTAATTAGCGGGAACATAAACAAATCCGATTTGTTTTTTTTTTTATTAAATAGCGTCCGGCTTAATAGTAAGTGGATACCGGGGCCTCAGCCAAGCCGCTGTCTACTATTAAACCGCTTCATTCGCGACCGTTTTATTCGCTTTTTCAAAAACATTGTAGGTATTTATAATTACAGTCGCATGACAATTACCATCTCTTTTAATTGGTGTTATGAAGCTGATTATATTTTTTGCATTAGTGTGCTGTAAAAAAAATATTTAATAATGTAACTATAGACAATACGGCTCATTTATGCACATCTTCCTACGTATGCGTGAGGTGGTAAATTTATAATTTGCATTTGTGTAACGCGTTTACTATCACCTATACTTATTGACACTATTAAAGTTACTATGGACAGTACCGCTCATTTATGGACGTTTTCCTACGTGCATGATGTGGTAAATTTATAATTTGCATTTGTGTAACCCATTTACCATCACCTATACTTATTGACATACACGCACGGTAATTGTTTCTACACTAAACAAATACGTCACACCCCCATAGCCAGCTGTGCACAATTGTGTTACATTATCTTACTACTTACTTCACGCGACTGGTACTTTGATTTCGTTGACTGTTACGTTACATGTATTTTTATTTCCATTGTACAATAAATAATTATAAATAAATAAATAAAATAAAAATATCTTAATCGTATAACAATTGTATCCAGGCAACGTGGGCGTGTCAGAGCTTGTTGGCGGATTGGTCGAAGCGTTGGAGCGGTTCGGAGCACAACGGGAAGCGGACGCGCGCGTCGAGAGGGAGAGGGACGCGAGACAACGAGTGAAACGAGAACAGGACGAAGCTTACATGCAGAGTCTGGAGGCGGACAGGTGGGGTACTTTTTTTTTTTATGGCATAGGCCTGCCCACGAGCAAGTGGGTCACCTGATGGTAAGTGATCTCCACCGCCCATGTACGCACACCACCAGAAGAATAATGGGCGCGTTGGCGACCTTAAAGGAAAGGGATTGGGAAGGGGAGGGGATTTGGGCTTCCCGATATCTCACTCACAGTACGAAACGCTGCAGCAAGCCGCTACTTTACGTCGGTTTTCTGTGAGATAGTGGTAACGACCCGGTCGAGCCAGCCCATTCATGCTGTAGACAAAACTGTATACAGCGTGGCTCTACCACTCTTAGATGGTAAGTGTAGCGCAATCCAGGAATATTGATGGTAAGTGTGCGCTCCAGGAATAGTGTCGAACGACGACAAACAATACGCCCATCGTAAGTCGGCAATATCATGCCGGCCTAACTGCTTCTTCACACTCCGTTTAAAGGACCCCATATTATAGGAAGGAAGGAACACGTGTACCGGTAAACTATTCCACAGCTTAATTGTCCGGCAGAAGTATGAATTTGCGAATTTTTTGTCACAATACTTACATGTATTTTTTTTTTATCCGAGCACGGAATATTTATTGTACTACACCTGATGGTTAGCGTATTGCAATCTAAAATACCAGCGACCACCGACAAACAATGAGTATCAGTGGTCGCTATCCGGGCGGATTTGAATATCCTACCACCAGTGATGGTAGCTTGGTTTAATGTAATATTATTTCATGCATATTATTTTACAGTATGACTCGATTCTTATAATTCTATTATTATTTGATAGTTGTATACGTTCAAATTGGTCCCATTAATGTTTTTTTTTGTTAATTTGCAGAGCAAAAGAAGAAATTAAGAAACAACAAGAATTAGAAAGAAATCAAGAATTAGAACGGGCCGAATCTGAGAGACTAATGGAAGAAGCCAAAAAAGAGGTTAGTTTTATATATGTACCCACACACATAGCTTAAATTTAAAACTTGAATCTTTGAATGATACCTAATGCCTGGAAAAAAAATTAGGTATGATTAAACTATTGATATGTGTATGTGTTATGGAGAATCAATGGTTTATACTATTACATCATGTTCCTTGAAGTTAAATAGGTTGGATGCAGGTCTGATTCTGGGAAATTTATCAAAACTAAAATCGGAGGTAGCTAAAAAATGTCTTTTAATAACAGTTGTTCACTGGTGACTTGTCTTTTTAAAACAACGATAATGTTTGTAAAATTCTGTATTTGTTCCTGTATTGTAGTAAGGTATGGTAGGGTTAGCTTGTGCCATAAAGGATAAAAACCCCTACATAAAAAAAATGATTTATTTATTTATTGTTGAAGAAGGCTTACAGAGTAATAAACAAAGATATAATAAAATCCAACATAAGAAAAAAATTGCTAATAACAAGTCTCCATATTTGTAAAAACATTTAATAAATATATCTCTCTTGACAGCCTCCGTGGCGCAGCGGGCGAGTAGCCGGCTGTGAAGCGAGAGGCCGCGGGTTCGATCCCTGCACCGAGACAAATGTTTGTGTGATCCACAAATATTTGTTTCGGGGTCTGGGTGTTGTGAGACCGAAAGTCTCTCGTAGTTCCTGATGCCCACGACACAAGACTCGTCTTACTGTGGGGTTAGGACTATGTATGTGACTGTTGGGTGTATTTATTTATTATTTTATATCACGTTCTTTGAAGTTAAATAGATTGGATGCAGGTCTGATTCTAGGAAATTTATAAAAACCAAAATCGGAGGTAGCTAAAAAAATTCTTTTAGTAACAGTTGTTCACTGCTGACTCGTCTTTCTAAAATAACAATAATGTTTCTCGGTAATATTCTGTATTTGTTCTTGTATTTTAATTAAGTATGATGGGGTCAACTTGCACATTAAGGATAAAAACCCATAAATAAAAATGCTTATTTATTTATTTATTGTTTAATTAATAATTTAATTGAAAAAGGCTTACAGACTTATAAACAAAAATGTAATAGAACTGAAAATAACAAAAAAACGCTAATAACGAGCCACCATATTTGTAAAAACAGATAATAAATATATCTGGTGTTCCGTTTTGTCAGGCGATGCGTTCAATGGCCGCGTCGCGCGTACCTCCCGAGCCGAGCAGCACGGCCGGTGACGTCACACGGATCCGAGTCCGCCTGCCGCCGCCGCATCACGACGCACTCGAACGGAGGTTCCACGAGAACGACACGCTAGCGGTAAGTCACATAAATACAAGGTATTATCCTTGGTATGTCGCTAGCATGCTACAAGGTGGTAGGTCCATCGTATGCTACAAGGTGGTAGGTCCATTGTATGCTACAAGGTGGTAGGTCCATCGTATGCTACAAGGTGGTAGGTCCATTGTATGCTACAAGGTGGTAGGTCCATCGTATGCTACAAGGTGGTAGGTCCATTGTATGCTACAAGGTGGTAGGTCCATCGTATGCTACAAGGTGGTAGGTCCATTGTATGCTACAAGGTGGTAGGTCCATCGTATGCTACAAGGTAGTAGGTCCATCGTATGCTACAAGGTGGTAGGTCCATCGTATGCTACAAGGTGGTAGGTTCCTCGTATGCTACCCACCCATAATTAAAAAACACCCTATATTGTTGGTATCAGTAATTAAGAGGGATTGGGTGAAAACTAGCTTTGAAATGCATTATTTTATAACTAACTGTTCTCTCATATGTTTATGAACTTTGTCATAGTGAAAAAAATCTCACAGATAATGTAAGTATTAATAAAACTTAATACGATTGTTGTATTTATATTTCAGGCGTTATTAGATTTCCTTGCATCCAAAGGCTACCCTCAAGAGAACTACAAGGTCATCTCAAGTTGGCCCAGGAGAGACGTGAGTACACACACATTGTTTTGAATATTACACTGAAATTTCAAACCTAAGAATCACACGGATTTGCTAATTGTGCCCAGGATTGATATAGGCTCGCCCACACCATAAGTTGAAATAGGCTCGTCAAAACGCATAAGTAGTTCTGCATACCTCATCGGTGATAACGGCGTGAGCAGTATAAATAAATAAATAAATACACCCAACAGTCACATACATAGTCATGACCCCACAGTAAGATACGAGTCTTGTGTCGTGGGTATCAGGAACTACGAGAGACTTTCGGTCTCACAACACCCAGACCCCGAGACAAATAAATGTGGATCACACAAACATTAGTCTCGGTGCGGGGATCGAACCCGCGGCCTCTCGCTTCACAGCCGGCTACTCGCCCGCTGCGCCACGGAGGCTGTATGTATCTTCTATGCCACTCTAATAAGTGATATTTATTTACAGTTAACAACAGAATCTCACAGCAGCACACTGAAGGCGTTGAAGCTGTGTCCGCAGGAGACTGTGATGTTAGAGGAGCGGTGAATGTAACCAACGCGCGAACGTACGCGCAACTACCCGCCGCCCTGACGTATCAACAACAACAACATAACATATGGATATACTGAACACACTTTGGATAACATTTATATGGGTTTTTTTTATCCTGGCAAGGCCTTCACTGCACCTGATGGTAAGTACAGTACAGAATATAATGTCGATCGACACGAGCCATTGCATACATCGATGGTTGCCACAATTCTGCCACCCTGATGGAGTTGGATCAATGTGTCAGTGTAAGTAGCATAGATCAAAATAGATTCCCTATAAAAACCAATCGTTCCACATTTTTACTACAGTTGGTACTGAAGAATAATAAAAAAATTAAGTCAACTATCCTATTGTCATGCTCAGGATGAGATTTACTTTGATTCTAAATGTCGCGACATTTAAATAAGTAGCTGACGAAACATAATTTTCTCAATCACTTACATGAGAGTCTAAATATATAAAACTCAAGGGTGACTGACTGACATAGTGATCTATCAACGCACAGCCCAAACCACTAGAGGGATCGGGCTGAAATTTGGCATGCAGGTAGATGTTATGACGTAGGCATCCGCTAAGAAAGTATTTTGATAAGTTCTACCCCCAACGGGATAAAATAGGGGATGAAAGTTTGTCAATTTTAAACGTTCAGACGGGCGGAGCCGCGATCAAAAGCTAGTAAATAATAAATCAATTTCTTTCTAAATGAAATGAAAAAGATAATCACCTATATCTTTCCATTTCTTTGTTGCGAGACTTATGACAAGTTCCCTTTATTCTATTTACGGATAGACTAGTAGTTTTTTGATAGATCTTCCATACAAAATCTATCAAAAGCGATTGAAAAATCAGCTCTTATTTGAAAAGTATACAAAGTGTGTTCAGTGTAATTATCTTTAAAAGTCGGTTTGATCTATACTAGTTTTTTAGTCGAGTAATGAGTAATTTTTAACTAAACAATTATTAGGGTGTATGGCATCCGAAACGACGCCTTACTTAATTTACTACTGATTTATTTCCAAGATAATAACAATAACTAAAATGAAATATCTGTTTGCTGTATAATACAATTTTTTACTAGTAAATGGTTGTTTTTAATAAATCACTCACTACTCGACCACAGTCAGCACCAGTGAAAACTCGCTCGAATGGACATAATAATAATTCATGGTGATAATAATTCCATCTCGTAAATAATGTTCGGCATTCGGCTAATGCCCGAAATACACAAGGCTAGTTTCCAAGCTAGGATAGCAAGCTAGTTAAGTGCTAGTTAGGCGTACACATACAGGCACAAACAAGTGGAAGGCTAGATCTTTAAGGTAAAGATAGATTAATGTCGATCCGGTTATGAGTACAGTATGCCTAACGAGCTTGCTATCCTAAATTGGAAAAACTAGCCTTGTGTATTTCCGCCTTAAACGCGCTGATCAATGCCATTTGAAAAACCACATTGTGAGATAATAATCATACAAATTGTTTGATGTATAGTATTACATGTAATGTCCAATGTATGTGGCTTTGAAGACAGTTCACTTACAGTCGAAATTGTTTATAAAGATATCATTTTTTATGAATAGAATCACAATTATTTATCATAACTGCTATTAAGTCTCCTTAGATATCTTTTCAAACATTTAGACTATACATGTTTGTTTGATGAATAAATATTCAACATTATTTATCACACATTATATACAAGCCCACATTAGGTGTGATCAAATCTTCCCTTTGTCCAGATTCCAAACTAATCCTGAATGTAAAAATGTTAGAATATTGTATCCAGGAGTGCAGAGATCTCGGTGATGATAAGTCGCGCGTCATTGTTCCAAACACTGCATTAAGTATGAAGAAGCTGGATAAATGGTAAAATAATAATTTAGTCAGTTGCCGATACATATTTATCGGTGCAGCTTACTTTAAACCCTCATTTATATTTATATAAATGGTTATAGCTTAATATTATGTAAATTTATTGATAATTTTATTAAAGTCGGACCGAGTGTGATCGGTGTTGTATTGGTTGTTTTATTTAGACATCTTTAGTATATGTACAAACTGTATATATATTTAAAATATATAACCCAATGCTCCGAAATGTTTGTACTTTTACACAAACAACAACAAATCAATGAAATAGTTTAAATACATTTGTTTGTCATTCACCCAAAAGGTGTGAATGCAATTGAATATTTGAAATAGGTTTAGTTTTATTTCTCGTAAAGTATACCTTCAGAACAGAAAAATAAAACATCAAAAGTTACTCAGTACTTTTTATTTTAAGCGCTTTCAACAGTTTAATGACAATCCAAAGCTGGCTTGATAAGATTAGTTCAGACTTTTATAGATCACAACTAAAAATACAAACAACAACACAACAATCTATATTTTAAATCATAAACTATTTTATATTATTTTTAATCAGTTATAATTCTTATGACTAATGTCAATATACAATATCAGTCTGCCAGATCCTGGACACAAATGAAGCAAACCATGGCATTTGTATTTGTGGCATGAAACTTAATTTTTACTAGCTCATTTGTGGGAACAATTCATAAATTGGATTTGAGATTATTTATTGTTTGCTGTTCAATAGATATGGGATAGCTTAAAAATTAAAGAAACATTATTCTGGCAACAAATTTATAAATAGAACAAGGTCTTTGGAAATAATTTTGAATTATACAGATCAATCGGTTAATATGCTGTAAACACATCTTGAAATGGAAACTCTGCCTTATCTGGCACGAGCAGATCAGCTAAATAGCACACAGTACCTGCTGTGCCTTCATACAAGCTCTCTGGGTTATCGGGCAATCTTGCATCCTTAAGAAATTCATCCATATTCATAAAGTTGGCAAACATCTGTGCTCGGTACAAATACTTTTGATCTCCAGTTAACCGGTGTAGGAGAAGGAACACATATCCATTGCCAGCAATGCCATGGCATATACCTGGACCTTTACGCAGTAAACCTTTATGCCAAACAACTTCACCAGCCTGGATGCAAGCATCAAGGTACATTTTATCTTTGTAAACCAAATATGCTTTCGCCATCAAGTAAATGGTGCCCGGTGCACCGTGACACCAATGCACTAACTTGTGGTCGTTTAACCCCACCTCCTCCATGCAACAGGGCCAGTTTCCTTCAGCAGTTTGCAATGAAGCAATAAATTCAACAGTGGACTTAATGTCAACGGCAGCTGATTTGTTGTATAACAGATATCCAGGTACAGTAAGCAACATTTGCAGGATGAAACTTATGCCATGAGCTGCACCAAGATATTCTGTGTTGTAATAATGATACATTAACGGACAAGGGCTTTTATGCTTCATAGAGTATTCTCGACCGGAATCAACAATAAGGTCGCATATCTTGTATAAATCTTCATTAGTTAGCACTTGAGTTTGTAATTCTCGACTGATCCATAATGCGCCAGCTAAATATCCAGCTCGTCCTACAAAAAACTCGTCACCACCACACTTGAGGAATTTAGGACTCAAATATTGATTGTAGAGAGACTTGTACATTTTCAGAGTGTCGACGTAATGATCATTGCCTAATTCTTTATTTATAACTGTGCTTATGGCGTAAGTTCCTGCATCACCTAATAAAAATGAGGTTTTGTCTCCAGCTGATGTTTC
Organism: Amorpha juglandis; assembly: GCA_949126905.1. Taxonomy (NCBI): domain Eukaryota; kingdom Metazoa; phylum Arthropoda; class Insecta; order Lepidoptera; family Sphingidae; genus Amorpha; species Amorpha juglandis. The sequence continues at coordinate 4,189,617 of OX421383.1, forward strand.
CAGCGCCGGTTTTAAGTACTCCATAGCCTTTTCAAGGAATAGGGCCTTATTATCAGATAATAAAGGGTTTTTCGATAAATAATAGAACATAAAAGATACTCCAGTAATACCAACGTATAAGCCGCCGTCAACATTCTTCCGATTAGGCTGAAGACGCTTCGTAATGGTCATCAGATGTTCGTTGATCTGTGTACTTACAGTCTCTTTGTCGATCATTAATGCTCCCGGCTTAAAGTCATCGAATGGATTGGGAAAATATCGCACCATTTTGTACTGAAATGGACTGAAGGTCGACAGAATTTTCCGGAAACTAACAATCGATAATAACTTCAATGAGTCTCTACTCATAAATAATTATCCTGAGAACTTTGCAATTTCAAGAAAAGTCCACAATTAGCATAAAAATTATTTATTATGTGTTCCGTTTGACGTCTGAAGTCCATTATTGGAGAGTACATCGCTTCCTTCCGTCGGTTTTCGGCTAGGTGTCGCTACTTTCCGTACGCTTCCGGCCTAAGCGCCCTCTGATGGCCCTAGCTGTAAACTAATTTACACGAGACAAGCCACCATTTTGTTTCGTCATTGTTGCGTCGTTTTTCAAACAGTCGTGACGGTTAGGTGATCTTAAGTATTAAGAAAAATTAAATCTTCGATATTTCGAGAATAAAGTAGAAATTTCGATAAGAATTTTGAATATTTTGGTTTTCCGTACGCATTTATTCCAATATGGATAAAAATAGTTATAAGGGTGATGAAAGTATCGCGTGTTCGGATTCTTCAAGAAAACGGCCGGCTTCACCACCACCTACGGATTTGGATGGAGCATCCGAGGAGCATAGCGATTCATCATCAAGCAGTGATGGCCCACCGGCTCGTAAGTATAACAGCGGGAACGTAGCTTGGAAAGGAGGTTTGAAATTCTTTTTCAACAGCTGGTGAGTCATGTAAATAATATTTTGTGTGCAAATTTTATTGTCAAATTCATTCAATACGAGTGCGCAGTCATCGGCTTCTAGACATTTTCATTCTAGTACTATGAGTGTGGAGCCATCAGCTTCTCAAATTTAAAATGAGTTTTTGCGTCTACCCTCAGATACTAATACGTTTGATTATATTGCTAATTTAGAGGTTACTATTAAAGACCCAGCGGTCTCTAAAGCGATTCCTGACCGTATAGCTAAAATTTCTTCCATACAATCGCCGTAATGGAATGCAGTACGTTACTCAGATACCCAGAAAAAGTACGTGGCATTTCCAGCATTTACTGAGTTAAAAGTAAATGAAGAATTGAGACGGTTTGAAGATCCTTTCGCCCCACTGCGTTGGTTTCAAATGGAACGTAGTTTGGCAGCGTTTTCAAATGCTTTTTTGGCTCAAAACGAATTGGTTAATATTGCTTTGCAAACTTTTATTGATTTGGTCAGCAAAGTCGGATACTGCTATAAACTCATCTGCAATTTCCAATAAACTTAAAGATTTGGCCGGTAATGGCTCAGATTATAAATTTATATCGCAGGACAACGTCGTCGGTCCTTGTTGAAAGCTGTAAAAGATAAGTTTATACAAGAAGACTTGGCGAGAATTCCCCCTTCGGTAGAATAAATGTTCAATCCTGATGGCTAGGCTCATTTATTCAAAAGATTGGTGGGGTCGATGAAATTGCAAAGCAAACCAATTCTGGACGGCCTAAAGCTAAGTCTCCAGACCCATCTATGTCTTAATATTGTCGTGGCTCTTTCAACAAACCGAAATCAAGCCAAAACGACCAAAGAGACGCGTAGAAATTCCGAAAATACTATTTCAAAAAGAAAGGGTGGGCGAAAGGAGAAGTCGGGTAGTAGAACTAACCGTAGAGATAAATAGCTCGATATTTCCCAAGCTTATTATCATCTGCCCATAAAACCGGGGCACAGGCGCTTTCTCCGATTCAATTACATGGGCCAGCTGCTGCAGATGCCTTCCTTTCGGTTCGGCAGCAGCTCCAAAGAGGTTCACAACAGTGACCAACTGGATAGCAGAGGTTTTACGATCCAAGGCTCTACGTGTCGTAGTATACCTCGACGATTTTTTGATTGCTCACCAATCACAGAGCACTCGCGCCACCAAATAACCTTAGCACTTCATCTACTAGAAAGTTTGGGTTGGTGCGTCAATCTAGAAAAATCCGTCTTCATTATTGTATCGTCTCGCAGCCGGCAGTTGGGCCCTTAAGCAGACGCAACGTCTCTTAGGGTATGTCAACTTTGCGACCTTCATCACCCACCGGGGAAGGTTGCATTGCCATACGCTGCAGAGACACAGCATCACTCCAACAAGGACGGTCGAATTTCTAGGCATTCTAGGGGACACACAAACAAATACAAAGTCCCTGCCGTTAGACAAAGATAACAAGGTCTGCCAGTATTTAGTGGATCGTCTTACAGCCGGCAGTTGGACCCTAAAGCAGGCGTAACGCCTCTTGGGGTATGTCAACTTTGCGACCTTCATCACCCACCGGGGAAGGTTGCATTGCCGCACGCTGCAGAGACACAGCATCACTCCAACAAGCACGGTCAAATTTCTAGGCGTTCTAGGGGACACACAAACAAATACAAAGTACCTGCCGTTAGACAAAGTAATCAAGGTCTGCCAGTATTTAGTGGATCGTCTCACAGCCGGCAGTTGGACCCTCAAGCAGGCGCAACGCCTCTTGGGGTATGTCAACTCTGCAACCTTCATCACCCACCGGGGAAGGTTGCATTGCCGCACGCTGCAGAGACACAGTAGTCAACTTCGAAAGTTTCCTCGCGCCAGCAAATCATTTTCGATGGAAGTGCGGCCTAAGATACAATGGTGGTAGACAATATCTCCCTGGGAACAGAGATTCACCCAAGTCCAGGACCAACAAACTATTTGATCACGGATGCCTCGGACATACGATGGGGTGCTGTGCTGAACAACCAGAGAATTCAAGGTACCTGGGGACACCATCAAATAAACTGGCATTGCAACTTAAAGGAGATGTACGCTGTGTGTGCGGCTTTATCAGCCAAAGCCACAGCTCTAAAAGACTCGGAAGTCTTATTACAGAGCGACAACAAGATTGTGGTGGCTTATATAAAGAAGGAAGGCGTGACCAGTTCACAAAAACTATTGGACTTGACCATGAAACTACTGACACTGGTGGACGATCACAACATCACAACCTCACCACCTACCAGGAGTGTACAATACAGAGGCAGACCACTTGTCGAGAGATCTAAGCATCGCAGAATGGTACTTGGTAAGTGATGCAACCGAAGAAATCTTCAAACATTGGGGAACTCCTGTTATAAGATCTGTTTGCTTCGCAGAACGCTCATGTCATTCCCATTTGTTTCTCGAGACTTGTCAGACTCGAATGCTTGCTTTCACGACGCGTTCAGCAGGGGCTGGCATTACGATCTCGCTTGGATATTATTAAAACAAATTGGCTGCAGTTGCGGCGAACAACTGACTTTATTACATATAAAAAGACAATTCAGATCTGGGATTATAGACAATGGCAATTACTTGTAAACTTAGTACATAATATAGGTAATGGATGGCGTTCGTTTCCTTGATGTATTGTAACTTTTTAATAATCTCATCCACTACATCAAATGAAACTATAATTGCACAACCATAAATAGTTATTTTTCTACAAGGCTTAAGCTTTTAACACAGTTATAATGCTTTCTGGGACTGAGAGCTTTAGTAAGTACATCAGACGGCAGGTCATCAGTTTGCAAATACATGGAAATCAATATGTTTACTTCCTTTATGTAAAGAACAATTATCTACTAGCTTTTGTGCACTCTGACTATCAATATATTATTATAACACTATGGGGTACATGTGATTAGTAATTTCATATTGCAGAGCTTTGAGATACATTGCTTCTTTGCAAGCATCTGCCATAGACATGTACTCGGCCTCCATGCTTCATGCTGGAGAGAGTACTGTCCTCTGCTTTCTACTCTCCCATGAAATAGCTCCCCCTGACACAGTGCCGGATTTATATTTTTTGAGTGTAGGCCACTTTATTTCCGCCGCCCCATGTAAACAGTTTATATATGTGTGTATGTAGGTTTCTAAAATACTTAATAATTTTCCATTTCCTTCCATAATATAAATATTAGGGAAGGCACAAAAGTTAAATAAACGAATGAGTTAGAAAGTTATTTATAAAATTAGTAATTATTTAAAGCTAATTAGTACTTCTATACTTAAATCGAGTGAGCGTCCTCTGAAATCTGCCGCCCCTATGAGGCTGCCACCCATAGGCCGCGGCCTATACGGCCTATTAACAAATCCAGGACTGCCCTGACATAGTAAAACAGTAACCAGTAAAGCCAGATCGAAATATTGATCCTGTCTATTGGCTAAAGAGGCTTTTAAACTTGACTCGAGACATCAGGGACTCCGTATTGAATTTGTTTCTTACAACCAAAGCACCTTACAAACCTGCCTCACCCACTATAATTGGTGGCTGGGTGAAACGACTTCTGTCGGAAGCAGGAATAGAAGCCTCACCGGGCAGCTTTCCAGCAGCTGTATCTTCTTTGAATTGGATTGAAAACTATCCTATCAATGAAATATTTGCTAAAGCGAATTGGCACGAACGTTCGTTCCAAATAATTCTGAGAAATCGCTATCTCAATATTTTTCTGTACCTTGTTTCTTAGTTAAAGTTTAAGTATATTGTTTTGCTGATTAACAAAACTATTTTTTGTTAAATGCAGTACATTTATCTAATGCACATCAAAGAAATTATTGGTAATTCTATAATAGCTTCATTTAAATTTTCACTACAGTAGATCACATTATTGCGTCTTTACATACAAGCCACCAGGAGATAACAAACAAATCTCTAATAATGGACTTCAGACGTCAAACGGAACACATAATATAAAAATTTTACCTTCCAATAAAATTTGTATTATGTTTCCTAAGACGTCTGAAGTCCAAGTGATGTCTTCCTGGTGAATATTACATCCATCATTGCATTATTAGCCCAACAATGACGAAACAAAATGGTGGCTTGTCTCGTGTAAATTAGTTTACAGCTAGGGCCATCAGAGGGCGCTTAGGCCGGAAGCGTACGGAAAGTAGCGACACCTAGCCGAAAACCGACGGAAGGAAGCGATGTACTCTCCAATAATGGACTTCAGACGTCTTAGGAAACATAATACAAATTTTATTGGAAGGTAAAATTTTTATATTTTCTCAACTCGACATTTGGTTTGTTTGTTTTTTGATGTTCTGTCATTGATCAGTGGTAGTGATTGAACAGCTTTTAGTAAAACCGGTTTTCAGAAAAACCGATAATCACCGGTTTTCATTTGGTAATACCGGCTACTTTTCAACAAATACAAAATACAAGCGCAGACAGTTTATAGCTAAATAGTATGTTTAAAGTATCGTACAAGCCAAGTATCATTTTTCCAAACGGGGGCAGACACTTATTAGTGGTGCCTCCCTCTTCTCCAGTGTTTCAGATAGGTAAAATATTCCAAAAGCTCTCAAGAATATACTGCGACTTATTTTTAGAGACCGGGAGACTAAGAACCTTTCAAATTTAAATAAATTTTGACTCTATGCTTTCTAATTAAATGAATTAATTATGAAATATTTATATTAAATACACGCAACCGTCACACACATAGTCATGACCCCACAGTAAGAGACGATGTGTCGTGGGTATCAAGAACCACGAGAGACTGTCGATCTCACAACACCATACCCAGAAACAAATATTTATGGATCAAACAAACATTTGTCTCGGTGCGAGGATCGAAACCGCAGCGTCTCTATTTTCATTATAAATTTAATTATATTTTAAAAGACTATGTATGTATCAAATTATATTTTTAATGGCATAATATACATATTCTCTATCTAGGACTTCGGGGTCATTGATATTGTCTCTTAGCAACCAATTTTCAAAGTGATGAAATGGACTAAGGCTGCTTTTTCTTCGAATTTATTATCAAAACTAAATATTGAAGCCAATTATATCATTGCCATATTTATTATGGAAATATTTAATTGATTGAATTTTATAATGGCTTACAGTCGTGGAAATGTAAGTATCTTCATTCGCATTTCTATAGACTTAGATGTTGGGCGACTAACCATAGTAACAAAACAATAAATAATACTTAAGTTATGATTTCCATTCCATCGTTCTGTATATTAGATGAGGCGGATGGCGTTCCGTACGAGAGGGAGATCGGCGCAATCCCTCGACGTGAGCGGACCGCGAGTTGACCCAAGCGCAGGTGGTGACAGTCGAACATTTTTGCAAATCAGACCTGCGATAGCTGATTCCAGACACGCATTCGTGCAGCGATCTAACACAATACTTTCAGGGTAGGTTTTGTTATTTTTTTTCTGAGCACAGCAAAGTGAAAAGAACACCTGATGCTAAGCGCAGTGCAGTCCAAAAAACTAGCGGCCACCGGCAAACAATGAGTTTATCGGTGGTCACCAGGATCATGCCGGCCTGTAAAATCTTTCTTCACATTCCGAAGAGGGAAGAACCAAATCAAGGAGCCTGTGACAGGACAGGCGGATGACTGATGCGTGCTCCGAGATAGAAGTATATACCCCTATACTCGCCCCAAACAACCATGAAGTCAAGTCGCAAGCCCCTCGGGAGGACCGGGTTTATGCAGTTAAGATAAAATAGTATTGTGATATTGTAGGGTACTTATGTTGTGTACCTATAATCTTTGACCGTTTATTATTTTACTTAAAAACATATTAATTCAGCGTTTTAAACGAGAGGAAGAAAGAAGAAAGAAAGATGTTTATGAGTGGTAGAGCCACGCTGTAGATAGTTTTGTCGACAGCACGAATGGGCTGGCTCGACCAGGTCTTTACCACTGTCTCACAGAAAACCGACGTAAAGTTGCTACTTGCTGCTGCGTTTCGTACCAAATACCTAATTGTCTTTTAAGTGAGACCTTTAAGTTTCATCGGCATCTTTCGGTTGGAAGGAGCCTGTGGCCCCCGCCATTTAGACTAAGCAGCGCCAATACGGGCCCTGACATTGAGGTCGATATCACCGGACTATGACCAATAAAGTCATCCTTAACTTTAAAAGCTTTTTTTTAAAAACCTACTTGGACAATTTCTCATAATAATTTGGTGGGATACAAAATCGTGTATTCTCGGTTCGTCTCCGTATCCGTCTCAGTATCGTGCCCTTCACATGAGTGGAAGTGAAATAAGTGCACGTAGTGTGTATCATTTCTCATAACAGTTCGCTATCCGGATCTATACTCCACCAGGACATTTCGGTCTTCAGCACATTTAATTTCAAATGGGTGTTAGCGACGCAAATACCATATCTGAGTGAATGTTTATTATATCTGTTTGTCAGCGACATCTGTAGTTTTTCATAGAAAACGCGGCAATTAGTAGTCACTCGTCAATGGCCGCCGCGAACGCAATTTTGTAAAAGTATTCCGCGAACTATTGTAAAAATCCGCCAATAAACGGTTTATTTGTGTTGAAGTGTTGTATTAATCATTCCTCGACGGGACTAAACTTAACATTTGCGTGTGAAGAATCATCCAGAATTTGTAATTTCACGGATAATGAAAATTTGTGGCGCATAAGGAAATGTTTAAAAGGATCAGCTCGTGAAGCGGTATCAGCCTTGCTTATAAGTGCTACTTCGCCGGACATAATTATGTCAACACTCGAGCTGCAGTTTGGGAATCCTGATATCATACTGTCACGCATCATGTTCGACATTAAGAAATTAAATCCAGTGTCACAAGAATATTACAAGGATATTGTGCCCTTTTCAATTAAGGTACGTAACTGTGTTGCCGCTGTGAATGTTATCGGTCGCGATGAATACCTAAATGGGATAAGCATAACTACATGCATACTTTTAAAATTACCACCCATTTTACTTTCAAAATGGGCGGATTATAGCTATCAATTCCTAAAGCAGAATAAAAGACCGACATGGTTTGATATATCCGAGTTTCTAAATGAAGAAGCTATGAAAGTGTCGTCTATGGCTTTGTTAAATATGAAAAATACAAGTGATAGTTACTACAAGAAAAAATACACAGAAAATACTCATACAGTTTTATTAAATAAAAATTACAATGACAGTGTAAAATGCCGTTACTGTCGCATATCGCAACACAAATTAGAAGATTGTAAGAAATTCCGCAAAGCATTACGGAAAGATCGGTGGAAATACGTAAAACAAAACCGATTATGCTACAAATGCATAGATGCGCGTCACGACCGCGCGACCTGTCCGGCGGCAGCGTGTGACGTCACAAACTGTGGGCAAGCGCATCACAAGTTATTGCATTACGACTTGCGGCGAACGGAGAATAGTGAACCGTGTGATAATGCGGCAGACGAACCGTCGGCGACACCTGAAACAGTAACACATGTCAGTGAAAAGTATAAAGATTGTAAAGTGTTGTTAAAGGTAGTGCCTATAAGTGTACACGGTCCGAACGGCGTCTTCCAAACAAGTGCGTTATTAGACGATGGATCTACAGTGTCGCTTATAAGCGCATCGCTTGCGTCACGAGCCGGTTTACGCGGGCGGCGTGAGACCCTGCGCGTGAGCGGCGCGTGGAATAAAAGTGCTCTTGTTTGCGACGTTGATGTTATGGACGTTTGTATATTGAACTATAAGGGTGAGCGATTTAATATTACTGCTCGTAGTTTCAAAGATTTAAATGTACCTGTGCAAAACTGTAGTTCAGTTAATTTTGATAGTTATGCGCATTTATGTAACATTAAAAACGAATTTTGTTGTACAAATATTGCACCTGAAATTCTAATTGGTCAGGATAATTATAATTTATTATTACCGTTAGAGCTTAAAGTGGGTAAATGTAACGAACCTTGTGCTACTCGTACTCTGCTGGGATGGTGCGTTCATGGGATGGTCCCTGCACCTCTTTCAGTACACGCCTGTTACTCAACCTTACACGAAGCGGAGGTTCCATTGGGGTCAGCAGACACTGACACAGACCTGCACGAATTGGTAAGAAAATCATTTACTATCGAATCCATGGGAATATCCGGGACGCCACGCCAGAATGTTGATGATCTGCGTGCTCTGGAACACCTGGAACAAACGGCAAAATTAATCGATGGTCGATGGTACGTAGGTCTACCTTGGAAGGATGCCCGCTGTAGGATGCCTGATTCTGAACGCTTGGCGTTGTCTAGGCTGCATCACCTGGAAAAAAAGATGTTATGTAATAAACAATACGCACAAAGGTACCGAGATCGTATAAAGCATTTATTCGATGGAGAATTTGCCGAGGAGGTTATAGATACAACAAAAACAGACAAAACATGGTACTTACCTCATTTCGGAGTCGATAATCCGTACAAGCGAAAATTACGTCTCGTCTTTGACGCGGCAGCTAAAATGAAGGGGTTATCGTTAAATGATTATTTATTGACAGGTCCCGATTTATTAGTGTCTATGTTAGGTATTATGTTACGTTTCCGCGAATTCGAGGTCGCTATGGTGGGCGATATTAGGGATATGTTTCTTAGGGTAAAAATATTACCTACTGATCAGGACGCCCTAAGATTTCTGTGGCGTGAGAACCCTAACGAACCTATAAAAACATATAAAATGACGTCTTTAATATTTGGAGCGAGCTGTGCGCCATTCGTTGCACAATTCATTAAAAACAAAAACGCGCAGCGCTTTGACTCGTTGAAGCCCGCTGCAGTCCAAGCTATTCACGGTCAACATTACATGGACGATTATATCGATAGTCAACCTAGTGAAAACACTTGCATTGAATTAGCGCGCGATATAATTCACATCCATTCGCAAGGGGGCTTTGAAATTCGTAACTGGCTAAGTAACAGCGCAAATGTTTTAAATAGTTTACCAGAGGAGTCGCTGGCCCCTACAGCTGCTTCTGTAAAGTTAGGGACCAGTCATGAGGGCGAACGAGCCTTGGGAATCATATGGTATCCCGACGATGATTCTTTGGGGTTTGTTACCACATTTAAACGAGTACCTCAGGAAATAATTAATGGCACAAAATGGCCTACAAAACGCGATCTGTTAAAGGTAATTATGTCATTGTTTGATATTTACGGATTTCTATCGCCATTCACTATTAATGGGAAAATATTACTTCAGGAAACTTGGAAGTCAAATATAGACTGGGATGAAAAGATAACTGAGGATATTTGTTTTAAATGGTTTAAATGGTTAAAATTATTAGAAATGATAAATAGCATACGGATACCTCGATGTTATAAGCGAGTTAATGAGTCGGCTAAACAAGTGTGCGCGCCATTCAACAGTAAAGCTACGCACACAAGCATATCAATGGATCGACCCGTTGGCGAAACGGACTTTAATTGTTTACAACTTCATATTTTTTGTGATGCATCGTTACAAGCTATGTGCGCGGTTGCTTATTGGCGTTGGTTAGATAACAGTAATCAAATTAGAGTATGTTTCGTGGCTAGTAAATGTCGCGTTACCCCTGTAAAATCGGTTACGGTACCTAGACTGGAATTGCAAGCGGCTATAATGGCTGCACGGTTGGCGAAAACTTTACAGTCCGCTCATCGAATAAAAACAGCTGATCGATATTTTTGGTGCGATTCCACAACTGTTTTACAGTGGATACGTAATAATACGCGATATTATAAACCCTATGTTGCTAATCGTCTGGGTGAACTCGATGAATTAACGCAAATTAAGGAGTGGAGATATGTACCTACTGCTATGAATGTTGCCGATATAGCCACTCGGGAAAATTTTGATGGCTTGAACCTGGAAGGCGAGTGGTTCAATGGACCATTATTTCTGCACGAGACTGAAAGTTTGTGGCCCACGAGTTCATGCATACCTAACGCCGCGGAGTGTGACCTGGAATATATAGCAAATATTACATATAAAAATAACTTACCTGAGAGTGCAGTTGTGCCGGATCCAATGAGGTTTTCTTCATGGATACGCCTGTTGCGAAGTACAGCTGTCATGTTAAAATTTATAAAGAAGTGTCAAAAGAAAATTATTGATGATTGCACTGCAATGCAGTTGGCTGAGGTTCTACTCATACGTCATACACAAATTATGTCATTTAATAATGATCTACAGTTAATACAGAATAGTAAACATTTAGAAAGGAGTAGTAAATTACTTACTTTAACACCTTTTCTTGATGAGCTGGGAGTACTTCGCGTAGGCGGACGCATAGGTGTTACCGCTGATATTTCCTATGATGTGAAACACCCTGTAATTTTAGACGGGAAAAGTCAAGTAGCCAAATTAATTGTAGCACATTACCACGTGAAAGCCGGCCATGGCCACCAGGAGATGGTAGTTAACAACCTAAAACAAAAGTATTGGTTAATACGAATGAGGCCGACGGTCAAAGAGGTTGTCAGAAAATGTATGGTGTGTAGACTCAGGAAGGTGAAACCTGCGATGCCACAGATGGGTGACTTACCTGCGGCTCGAGTAGCTCATTTTCAAAGGCCTTTTACTCACTGCGGCGTTGACCTCTTTGGACCTATGGAGATAACGGTAGGAAGAAGAAGAGAGAAACGGTATGGAGTTATTTTTACCTGTCTCACCGTCAGAGCAATCCATTTGGAGACAGTGTCTTCTCTCAGTTCCGATTCCTTGATCATGGCTTTGCGCAGAATGGCTTCACGGCGGGGATGGCCTGCTCATTTGTATTCCGATAACGGAACAAATTTAAGAGGAGCAGACACAGAACTTAAGAAGGCCGTCGCAGAACTGGACGAACAAAAATTGCAGACAGCCGTGAGCATCCAAGGCACTCACTGGACGTTTATACCCCCAGTTAGCCCACATTGGGGTGGGGCATGGGAACGCTTAATTCGAAGTGTCAAGGTTGCTTTGAAGGTCATTCTAAAAGAAAGAGCCCCAAGAGAAGAAGCTTTTAATACGTTGCTGGCTGAAGTGGAAGCCATAGTGAATGGACGCCCACTTAGTCATGTTTCAGTTGATGTTCATAGCAAAGAGTCGTTGACACCAAATCATTTTTTACTCGGTACGTCTTCTAACTTACCTCAAGCAGGCAAATTCGACGATTCTGATATGTTCTGCCGTCGTCAGTGGCGAAAGGCCCAGAGACTGACAGATATGTTTTGGAGGAGATGGGTATCTGAAGTACTTCCCGAATTGATACCTCGCAAGAAGTGGGCCGAAGATAGGCAAGCATCCCTTCAAGTTGGGGATTTAGTATTTATTGCTGACTCCAATGCTCCCCGTAACGTGTGGCCACGAGGCATAATCGAAGAGGTTTTTCCCGGGAAAGACGGTAGAGTACGAGTAGTACGAGTAAAGCCGCAGATAGGTATTTTAACGAGATCTGTTGCTCGCGTCGCTAAAATTCCCATAGCGTAATTAGTGCTACTGCTGCGCCAGCAGCACTAGGGTGGGGCTATGTTAGCGACGCAAATACCATATCTGAGTGAATGTTTATTATATCTGTTTGTCAGCGACATCTGTAGTTTTTCATAGAAAACGCGGCAATTAGTAGTCACTCGTCAATGGCCGCCGCGAACGCAATTTTGTAAAAGTATTCCGCGAACTATTGTAAAAATCCGCCAATAAACGGTTTATTTGTGTTGAAGTGTTGTATTAATCATTCCTCGACGGGACTAAACTTAACAAATGGGTGTTTTCAAGTTTCTCCTCCCATAGATTTATAGGATCACATGCGCATTGAGAACTCATGGTGGCTGCTCCTGTAAATCCATCGTCATGACATACAAACTGTGTAAACATTAAATAACAAACACGAAACAAGTTATTACTATTTTAGACATGACTTTGTGGCGAGAGAAGAGGTAAAAGAGGATACGATGAACATGCAAGCGGTTGGTGAAGGCAAAGTACAACTATCACGAACTCCCCAGGAAAAGGATCGTTTACCAGATAGAATAAGCCTCGACAGGTATTTTTATTAACTTGCAGTTCTTTATGATTCTATCCTGAGCGGTAGACGGCAAACCGCAGCTATTGGAGTACTTATTTCCGCAAGTGACACGGTCGTCACGATTGGAAGTAAATACATTGAAATAAATTGAAACCTAGGTATTGTCGCTACGGTCTACCGCTGGGATTGGGCAACACTGTCGCTGTGGTCTATGATCCAAGCTCAAACTCATGCAATTAATTATTGTGCCAATTAAATCTAACGAACGCTTACTAAACCAAAAGAGTAATATATTATTTCAATTTGCAGAAGAGGCTTGTCTTCAATACCGCATATTGTCGGAGAACCTGGTTTAAGACTTTTATCATTGCAACACAACTTAATCAACAGCCTCTCGGGTTTATCTCCTCTTGATTTAGGGAAATTAGTGTTTTTAGATGTATATGATAATCAAATCGACAAAATCACTTCCATGGAGAGACTTTTTAGCTTGCGAGTGCTGTTAATGGGCAAGAATAGGTGAGATAATTTCAAAGTGAGAGGTATCGTAGCTTACGACACTTCATAATTTGTTATTATTTTCTTATTATATCTGTAATTCATAGCTATTTATCAAATCTATTTTCAGAATCAAAAGAATAGAAGGTTTGGCAAACCTTATAAAACTAGAAGTATTAGATTTACACGGAAACAGAATCGGCAGAGTGTGTGGCTTATCAAACTTAACTGAATTAAAAGTGCTCAATTTAGCTGGTAATCAAATAAAATGCGTAGGTCCAACTGATCTTCAAGGATTAGTCTCATTAAGGGAATTAAATCTAAAAAGAAACCGTTTAAGGAAACTACTTGGATTCCAAAATACTCCTAAGTTACAAAAATTGTATTTAGGCAACAATGATTTGCAAAGGTAAGATAAAAATACTTTTTTTGAAAAAGATAAATAATAATTTGTAAGTCATATTTGGTCTTTGTAGCGTGGAAGATATGTCGTCCCTTGCTGAAGCCACGTCGCTTATCGACGTGTCCTTGGACGGCAATCCTGTTGCATTGGGTGGAGACTGCACGCCATTTCTTGTGTCTTATTTACCAAATTTACTTACACTAACCAATATGCACGTAACTGAACAAGTAAGTGCTTATTAAGTTAAACATATTCATTTTTTTTGAAGTTATACTTCTTTAGGCGCGTTATGAAAAAATGATGAGAGTGAAATTTTAAGATGCGCGCGCACCTGTGACACAAAAAATTAACAGTATGAAGTTAGGCGCGTTAAGAAAAAATGATGAGAGTGAAAGTAGCCGTAATTAATAAACAAATGACGATTTGGACAAAGAAAAACTCTTTAGGTTTTTTCTTATTCGGAACATGTTGCCGTAAAAAGTACCAGGCTCGCATAAACGCGAAGAGAGTAGAATGTACTTCTATCATGTCGAGTGGATATGTTGATATAAATTAAAATACTTTTATTTAATATAATTAACACTAAATATTATTAAATTATTAATGTTACGATATTTCATCGTTGTTGTGAAGACTTGAGAATAAATTACACTTGTCTTTGGCGAAATGCATAACAATGCGAAGCTTAAGAGTGTTGTTACAAAGACTTGGCTGTATGAGCTACAATACCTTTGCCTATTAAAAACCCGAATTTGAACCAAAAATTATAATACCGAGGACTATGACGGAAGTGAATACTTTTTAAATTGTTTTCGAAATTAATAAGTGTCCGTTCTATTGAAACTATGAATCAACACGCATGAAACATTTACTATAATAATAATTATAATGTACATTATAAATAATAATTATTATTATAGTAAATGTTTCATGCGTGTTGATTCATAGGCCATTTTTGACAATGTCCTTTATAATTTATATATGTGCTAATAAATTATATTCAGTAGTGATTTAAATTGAATATTTTGATTGATATTACTTACTATTTGTGAATATTAGTGAAAAAAATTGTGCTTATATACTTTTTCAAGTGCTCCAATATAATTGAGGTTAACTATCCGTATGTATTATTTATTGATATAAATTAAAATACTTTTATTTAATATAATTAACACTAAATATTATTAAATTATTAATGTTAAATACTTATTATTGGTTATTTAATATTCACAAAATAAAGAAATAAATTTAAAAAACATTTAATAAAAAGTTTGTGATAAAAATTAAAATTGAACATCAAATAATAATATTAATTTTTAATATTTGCTATTAAATTGAATAAATAACAAAGAAGTATAACTTCTCACGCGCGTACATAAGTACACGCACCCATTTTTTTTTCTGTCTGCTAGCTATTCCGGCTTAGAGCCAGGGTCAATCATTAGTATCACCACGCATAAGTCGAAGACTGTTATTACTTTAAAAAAATTACATAGATTATTTTGTACAATTCCTACAATATGTAAATGTGAATACTGGCCAATTTTAAATTTCACAACTGCAGTTGATTTAAACCTGAATGACACTCATTGAAATGGGAGTTAATTCCGTAATTAGGTGCGTAGGGCAGCAATGGCATGGAGAAGTAACAAAGAAGCGGCACGTGCGGCTTATTGTGCTCTTGGTGGTGTCGCCCAGCAAGAAGCTAGACGCGATCAAGTTATAAATAACGCCCGTACCAACTGGGAACTACTCAGGTTTGTTTTCATATAATTTAATACTATTTGTCGCTCTACACTTCTAATAACTAAAATTTTATCTAGGTCGGAAAATAAATGCTTTGTCACTACTGCCAGTCCCACGAAAAATATTGATATTGAAAAAGATTTATCTATAGAGACTCCAACTACAATCACACAAAGCAGCGCTCATACTTTAGATGCAGCAGCATTACCCGATGTTATTGTTTCCTTACAACAACCTGAAACTGAAGATTCTGATTGCAAACATAATAGCAGTGCCAATAACAAGGCAATTAAAGAAGCACCCTTACCAATGAAGAAGTTGCAACGAAGTTCAACTGCACGCAAGCCGTCAGAGAGGCGCGTAAATTTTTCAGATAGGAGTGCCTCTCAAGATACTGACGCTTCACACTCTACATCCACAAGCAGCGATTTAAGATTACCTCCAATATTATTACCAATAATTTCTTCGTTAGAAAATGTAAAACTTTCAGATGGCACAGAAAATGTATTGAAACGCTGGGAGAGTATTTCTAGTTTAGAACCGGTTGTTGACTCCTCATTTAGCTCTTTACCTTCCTCAACCAGTGATAGTGAAGAAGAAACTAGTAAAAGACGTGTGCGTCGTATGCCCACTGCAGTACGACGTAGAGAAAAATTTAGCACCATGCGTTCTAAATCTGTCTGTGATCCCGAAAGTCGAAAGTTTAAGGGTAAAAACTCAGATAACAGTGAAAACGCTAGCAACATATCAGCAGGTAGCACGAATGTAGGTTCAGTTTGTAATTCCTCAACTTCTGGAAGTGATCAAAACAACAGAGTATTAAGACGTGAAAATTCATTAAATAGTAGGCTTAGTAACAGAAATATACGTAGTGCAACGATATCTCGAAGAAGCGAAAGAGCCTCCTCTGCAAGTAGAGCTTCTACTGGCAGAGTGAAGTCCGGAGGCAAAAGTTTAGCGAGTTTTAAAACGTCTGAACCAGTTCCAAAAGCAATTCCAACGTGTAAGGATCGGGAACAAGGTGAGCCATGTTTCCTTGACACTGTCTAATTTTTAAAGATATCGCCTAATATATTTTTAATTTCAGGTGTAGATTATTTAGTAGAAGTTTGTGATGGGTTAGTGAGCGCCTGGGGTGCTGGCGCAGTGCGTCGTCTAGCTCGTGATTGGGACTGGGAGAAAGCTCGAACTGTCACTCGAGCCGCATTTCACTATGTCCACTTCAACGCTGTAGCACAATCTTTATCGGAATTAAAAAACAAGTCAGTATTCGTAGAATTCTGTAACTTTTTTCTAAGGTGTGGAATTAATTACGATCCTGTAATTCTCAGATTTCCCAACGTTACTCATATATCAGTACGCGCCACTGGACTTCAATGCCTTGGCCAATTGCATGCTTTAGCTGAACTTAGAGGAATCACTGGACTAACAGTCTTCCCTGAAGGCAATCCCATTCAAGCAAAGGTATGGAAAGAATACGCTATCTACAGACTCGCTCACTGGGGTCTGAAGGAAATCAACGAAGAACTGGTACGTTGTCAAAATACTGATATGTTTTGTTGTTCGCGTCTTTGTGACGTATTATGGTTGATATGCATATTTATCTTAATATTCCAAAAATCTGTCTTTATGATTATATTTAGGTGACCGACGAAGAAATAATATCAGCAAATAAAACATACCACGGTCTGAGTGATATAGTACTGAGAGCTTTGCCTGATGCCCCTCTTCAACCTTTGCTTTCACGTCTTGGAAGAAGCGGTCATAGTTCCATTAGCGCAAAGACGTGGCTCAGGGCAGCAGACCCAGCATTACGAGATGTCATAGCTAAAGAAGCGTTACAATACAAGAAAGGGCAGGTATCGCAGGTAATTGATGTCAGTCCAACTCCTGAGTTTATTATTTCGTCAGTTTAATTTTTTCGACATTTTGGTGAAAGCCCCTTAAAAATGTATGTGATATCTAAGTCCTTCACATGAGTAAACCGGACTGCTGAGACGGATGTCGCAGATCCCATCTCAGACCCAGAGGACATATGTCTGAGTTTTCAAACTTACGCGTGTATTCATTATTATATTATTATTATCGTTTACTTAACTGGTGAAGCAAAAGCCAGTGTTGTGGACTAAGGCCTAAGACAATACAAGGCTTATATTATTATTTTATATCTATTTTGTCCCATTTACGTTTTCTTATTTTTATTCTACTTGTGGATCATTACTAGGAGGACATGAGTTGGCGTGTTCGTGGTCGTGGCCAACTGTGTCACGCTATTGATTTGGCTTGCGGTGCCGCGCAACGATTGCGTACCCTCGAAATGCAATGGCCAGTGATACTTGTCGAAATGATTGAAGATATATTGAGGGACTATTCGAACATGGAAACCCATGTTAAAGATCAAATGCGTTTATTAACTGATTCTTTGTAAATCAATGTTTGAAATGATGTACCTAAATAATCTAGAAGAGTGTGTGCAAAGTTTACGATTTAAATCATGTATAGATATTTCAATTCATAGTTTTATGACCATCTGTCAATAGGTATAAGACGATAGCTGACGTGTCACTGTCACACAAATTATTTAAAGGTACATATTTGTAAGCTCACGCACACATAGCAAGAAGCGCACAAATAAGCCGAAATATCTATAATATGATTTGTATAATTGTTACGACAGACTTGATGGTCGCCACAAGCGACAGACACCGTCACATGTCAAGGGTGCTGTGCTGAAGGCGCTTGTAAGTTGTTAAGCTGCCGTCAATTCATGGTCCCATATTTTACGTAGTCCCTATTACAAATGCACAGACGCGGCTTCAATGCAACGACCATTGAAACTTTACCCTTAGGTTTAAAAACGCATGTGTAGTTTGTACTTTTATAGGAATATTATTCCAATATGTATCTATAATGAATAATAGATATTATCATGCCAGTCACATCTTTGTAATAGTATGGATTAGAGAATCATTACACTTTAATATGGGTTAGTTCTTCTACTTAGGGTCGAATATTGTAACCTAAACATGGGACATGTTAAACATAGTTGCTGCAGTCAATAATTGATTTATTGAAACTTTCAGCAAAAGTTCAAGGTGATTATAAGACAGCAAATTTTAGAAAATTTATTTCCGAATTATTTTTAAAACGGGTCATATTTTGTAAAAAGGATTTTTGTTTCTATAAAATATAAATTATTATAGCGACATAATATCAACGTTCATATTTTTGGTCAGGATCCACAAAAGCTAAGACATAATATGTTTGTGTAATCTTCAAATATTTATTTTAGATCTGGGTATTTTGGAACCGCAAGTCCTCGTAGTTCCTTATAGCCACAGGTTAACCTAATGTGGGGCCAGGACTATGTGTATGACTGTTTGGTGTGTAATTTTTTTATTCTAATAAAAATATAACTAGTTACTCCCAAATCTCTCCGCTTAGCTTTAATCTCAGCTGATCTCCGCTATAATGGATACCGGCCCTAAAGCACAATCGTCAAGCAACTTGTCTAGTATAATAAACTTTAAACATTATAAAATCTAGTATGATATTCACAATGATATATAATGTCACTAAGGTCTAAAGAACTTAGATATTGGATTGGACTTGATTGGATTGGATATTAATATTTGATCACACACTTACCTCAGTTATCCGATGCCTACATTTAAATGACTGAAAAATACATCACGATTTGCTCAATATTACAAAGAAATAATAATATCGAAATGTTTTAACAGCGTAACAGTAAAATATCTATCGTAAAATAAGTGTAATTGTTTCTAATATGTATGTACTTCTTTTAAATTTGTATTATTTGTATTTTAGAAGTAGGTAATAGTCAAACTGCCGTTTAATGTGCCTGGACATAGTGTAGAATTAAAGTTTTTAGATTATCAGATTTATCAGTGTTTTATTTTATCTAAACTATCTATCTTCTATATCCTACTAATATTATAAATGTGAAAGTTTGTTTGTTTAGATGTTTGGATGTTTGTCCGTCAATCACGCTAAAACTACTGAACGGATTTTTATGAAATTTGGTATACAGGCAGGGTATGAGCTGACTTGGGTGATAGGCTACTTTTTATCCCGGAAATGCCGTAAAAAGCAGATCACGCAGGCGGAGCCGCGAGCAAAAGCTAGTATTATATAAAAATAAATGTATGTCCTTTATAGAATCGTAAACTATGCATTTGATCATGCAATGATCTTTAGCAAAGTTGTGCATGAGCCCACGAAGGTTTCTGAGTTCATACGACCAATTTTCGACAGATGGCGCCACTGTCATTCAAATTAATTGAATCCCAGAAAAAACATTCACGCGGGCGGAGCCACGGGCAACAGCTAGTATATTAATAAAATAATCTGTCCTGGACAAAATAAGAACCAAGATCTCTCCACCGTCGTTAAGGGGAATTTTTCGACATAACAGGGAATTTCCAAACTTAGCATTGACAGCACTGGTTAAATGACATATCTGTGATCTATCAAATTTGACGCAAGAATCGAGAATTCTTTGCTGGCGTAAAACACTTTTATATTTTGGTTACTATTTAAAATAGAAAGAAAATGTTATAATAAGTGTAGTTTGACGAGAAATGGACGACACTGAGAGCACAACCACATCGGCTGACGAGAATACCGGCAACTTGTGCGACAATCCCACTAGGGATACGTTGGCCGAGGGTTTGCTGGGCTTGCTGAAGCCGACTGTGGACCAGTTGGACGACAGAGTTAGAGCTACTAGGTGAGATATATATTTACTAGATGGTGATAAAGTTGTGTGTGGAAATTTATTTATGACAAGCCATGAACGACTATCAGTGTCGTGGCACAGTTGTTTCGGGTAATAGAACATTAAAGCCGACCAAATTACTAGGCTTTATAAGGCTACATTCCATCCAGTGCAGTGCAGTTCTTTATAATTCAAAATTCTATGTGGTGCTTTTCATAGTGGCTAGGCATAGTGATTACCAAGCAAGTGATCTGCTCGTTTTGCCAGACCAATAAATCAATTTAGCACTGAACTTATATTGAAAATATACCTTAAATAAATTAGATACGTTTAACTAATTATATGCTAATGTCTTATGTTTATGTGAATATTACTCATTGAAATAAAACTAATTTAAATGGATTTTATCACAGTTTTTAAAATAAAATTAATAAAAAAACACTATAAAATCTATTTAAATTAGTATTATTTCAATAATGATATGCTCTTAGGCCACTGACTGTCCTGCTTATATCAAGAAATATCTATTGATAAAATCAACAATTTCAGGATATCACAATTGGAATTGAAACAGCAAATCGAATCTCTAAACGAGGAGCTCCAAAAAGTACGGGAAGCATTAAATAATCATCCTGACTTGGATCCCTATGTGAAGAAATTAATTGCTTGCAAACACAAAGTTACTGTTGTATTGAATGTATTACAAGCTTCACAGGTAGGTTTTCAATAATTTTGTTTTCCACATCCCTTGTCTGTCTCGGTGGCGCATATGTAGGCAGGTACATGGTAGGACTGCTGTGCTGAAGTCCCTGGTTTGATTTCAATAATTTTGTTTTCTACATCCCTTGTCTGTCTCGGTGGCACATACGTACGCAGGTACATGGTACAACTGCTGCGCTGAAGTCCCTGGTTCAATCACCAAGTCAGGTAAAAGTGATATTGGGTTTCTCGTATTACGAAATACTCTGTATCAGCCTGGTGTATGCAATTTGTGCCTTGTATGGCATTTCGCTTTTATATACATTTACTATATGTATATATGTGTCATTATCAGATCATAATATTGGTCATAATATCATGAAGTACTTAGTTGAATATTTCATGAAATGAAATATTACATTGATTGTTGACCATTTCATCAAATATAATCTTATACACATACCTTATCCACCACTGGCGGTGCTGATATCGCTTTCCATGTGTGATAAAACAGAAAAATAGAGTGACATCACAGTGAAATTCAAAGGAGTATTTCTCCAGCGATGGGAAGACCACCCGTGCTGTTGTCCATTTCAGAGTAGCATCAGAGACGAATAACGCTATGACAGCCCCCTGCTGTACGACCGTGACACCCCCGATGGCCCCAATTAGTCACTTCTTATGACAAGCAGGGCTATGCTGGCTGGTGGAATTCTCCAAACGCCTCCATTTCACAGAACGGGAGACGCCGGTCAGTTGTCCACCCGACGCGGCGTGTCCTAAGTCTCCTTTAGCGGCAGGCGGGATCGTTATGCTAGTGACACAGTTCTTACCCTTAATACAATTCGAAATGAAACACAGCAGTGCTTGCACACTGCTGCTTGGCGGCAGAAGTAGGCAAAGCGGTGGTGCCAACTGACGGCCTCTCGTATTCGAGAGTATACGTGCGATCACCACCTTCTAAATCAATATATTTGTATGGGCACCCTACATTAATAAAATATTGAATGTTTTATGATATGGCCAGTAATACTTGACTATTTGAAATGATCAATTCTATGATTTATTCATGACATTATAAAATATCAGTTGTACGTATTATACTATGATAAAAAAATATTACTATATTTATTATTTCAGGATAGATTAAATGAAATTAGACGTATGATAAGCAAAGAAAAAGGTGTACGCATTGCAATACAGCCGGAACCTACACAAGAACCAGAGCAGAGTACTAGTGGGATAGTTTCAGACCGAGGGACCATCAACTAACAATGGAGACTCCATACCAAAACCACATTGACAAAGCTGAATTTGAGCATGTTTATGAGCCAGCTGAGGACAGCTTTCTTCTTATAGATGCGATAGAAAAAGATCTAGATTATTTAAGAGCTAAAAACCCAACACTATGTCTAGAAGTTGGATCAGGCAGTGGAGTGATTATAACAGCCTTTGGAATGGCATTTCCCAAAACATTCTGCATCAGTACAGATATCAATTTGAAAGCTTGTGCGATGACGAAAACAACAAGTGGTCATAATAAAGTTAATCTAGATATGGTTACCATGGATTTGGCTAGTAACTTTGTGGACAATAAATTTGATATCATCCTATTCAATCCACCATATGTAGTTACAGAGTCGACAGAATGTGGTGGGAATGATATAACAGCTAGTTGGGCCGGTGGTGTTAAAGGGAGGGAAGTAACAGACAGGCTACTAGCAATGATACCAAAGAAGCTGGCCCCCAATGGTATATTTTACCTTTTACTTATCGAAGATAACATTCCAAATGAAGTTGTTCAGATCATGTCTCAATACGGATATAAATCTGAGATGGTTCTCAAAAGACGTGTAAAGAATGAGCAACAACTAGTGTTAAAGTTTTATATGTAAAGTTACTATTGTTAACATGTATTGTAAGTTTAATTAAAAATGTATAATTTTGCAAATGTTTCGTTTATTTCAAATTTTTCCTCACAGCTGCGCCGAATATTTTGGCACCTTCAGCGTTTTCATCAGCGCCCGGCAATGAAGCGCATTGCTCCACCCATCTCTGAACATTTTGGTAGCTGGTAATGTCCCAGCCAACTTCCTGTAAAGCAGAACTCGACGTTGGATAAGTTTTTATTCATAATCTTATAACTATGACGGTAATAAGCTTACTTTAAGGACGCCTTCGTACAGAAAATCAAAGAAAGACTACTCCTCATAGAGTTTGTGGTCTTTCTTCGTCGTTTCTGACAACTCCGTCGATATACAGCATGCATGAACTTCATCGGTCGGGATTAGCCATTTTGAATATAGAAATCACATTCAGGCGGCTATTTTTTGACTAAGCTCGAAAAAAAAAGGATTTCCTTACCAGTATGCTAGAAGCTGACGCGAAAAGCGATGTATCGGCAATCGTCGGATTGTCGCTGGCAGCCCATTTGGTCTGTCCCAAAAACTGATCCAAATGTTCGAATGAAACATTCAATTCCTTTCTCAATGGTTCCTTTATTTCCGTCTCACCATGCCATAGAATCGGAAACTGAAAAATAAATCGATTAAATAACTTCCCATATTTTGCCCACGGTTCCGTCTAAATTTTGGAGGATATTTCAAGTATTTAACAAAGATATATACGCCTAAGTAATCTAATATATAAAATTCTCGTATCGCGGTGTTTGTGGTCAAACTCCTCCGAAACGGCTTGACCGATTCTCATGAAATTTAGTGTGCATATTGGGTACGCCTGAGAATCGGACAACATCTATATTTCATCCCCCTAAATGTTAAGGGTTGTTCACCCTTAACTTTTTTTTTTAATTTTTGGACAAATGTTTTTGATTTTATTTTTGTATAATGTGGCATTAAAAAATACATACAACCCTAAATTTATACCCTTTTATCACCAACCCCTATTTTTTAATAGCCATTTTAGTAATCTTTTATCCCGGAAAAAGCAGATCACGCGGGCGGAGCCGCGAGGGACAGCTAGTATTTAATAAAAATTAAATAAAGTGTCTATAAATTTCAACTTTTCGAATAACAATTATCACCATTCATCACATTTTATTGTCATCTCTACTTAACAGGTTCCCTGTCCCATGAATCATATATGATGCATTTGATATATTTTGTACGAAGAACTGTACGTCCATGAATCATATATGATTCAAATTTAGAGTCAAATTCATGCCTTTATTTGAAATGGACTTAGCAAGTTAATTCCCATTTTTAGTATCGGGACGTGTGGGTTCCATCCTTTAGAGTGAGAAAACAAACCGAAGTGATTTATAAAAAAAAAATGGGAAATAATCAAATGAAAAAAAGAGTGGGACATATATGATGAAAAAAAGTGGTTTGTATGGGGACAGGGAACCTGATAATCCAGAGGTACAGACATAATACTCTCATCCCAGTATTCAAACGTTACTATGAGGTTCGCAGTGAGCGCGAATGCATAGTGAAGATTTATCTTAACGACATATTTGGCGCTAAATAAAAAAAGACCAATCATGTAATCATGTTTTTATCACAAATAAATAAACGTGGAACGTGTTTGTCACCCAGGGCAGTTTTCGCCCCCATACACCCACCTTAATCCGTCCCTGGTATTTAGTATTTAATAGAGATGGAAGTCTGCACTAGGCCGCGAACTTTTTATGTTTTTTTTATATAGCGGCTCGATTCTCTCACTTATATATCGTTCGTATCGTTGAAAATAAATTTCAGCTGCCCGTCCCAAGAGTGGGGGGAGGGAGGCATGCAATACCTCGTGTGATAAAATTCCAGACTGAAGCAGATTTGATCAGTCAGTACGCGGCTATTATCAGAAAAGTTTTTTTAAATCTATAAATGTAAGAAATATAACTTTTCCCAAATTTGTCAATCTCCGTGGCGCAGTGGGTGAATAGCCAACTACGAAGCCAGAGGCCGCAGGTTTGATTCTCGCACTAATAGGGGTGTTTAAGTGATCCACTAATATTTTTGGATCAGAGATCACACAAACATTGGTCTCTAGGTCTGAGTGTTGTGGGACCGCAAGTTCCTCGTAGTTCCTGATACGATAGTGTGGAGTCAGGTTTAAGGGTGTGTGTACCTACGGAGGAGTAGATGGCCTACGGATTTAGCTGAGCTTATAGCATTTTGTGTGCTCAGTAACGAAGCACAGAAGGCTAGTTAATAGCTGGCTCATTAGTGTAAAAATAAACCAATTGTAAGAAATGTCTTAATTAGAATTAAAGTTAATAATTAGCGTTACGGAGTGCGGTGTTTAATAATTAGTACTTACACAAATAGCTCTAATTCTCGGATAAAATGTCGCACTGTCGAAGAACAATCTCTGATTAACAACAGCTCGAAGTTGCAAGTCTTTTGGGTAAAATACGTCGTCTTTTGCGTATTTGTCGATCAAATAACTTGCTATAGCACGACTCTCCCACAGGATGAAACCGCCATCTTCCAAAGTAGGCACACAATGTTGCAGATTCTTCTTCAAAAAATTATCATTCAATTGCTCTTTCTTAAACAAGTCCACAACTTCAATCTCGAAGTCTACATCGGCCGCTCTAGCAGCCATAAAAGCTCCACGGGATGGTGCACTGGGATTAAAGTGATATAGTTTTAAAGAAGTCATGGCTTTTTAAAGTAATACTTTAATTAATACATAGATAAACGCGAAACTCCGCAGTAGACCGTGGAACAAAAGTAGGCCAAGTGAAAGTCACAGGTTCCAATTTCAAAATTACCACTTAGCTTATACGTTACAGATACAATTTGTTCAAAAGTTCATCATTAGTATAATATGTTAGATTCTATTTTTCTTTTTTACAGCACGCTTTAGCACGATGCCAACTACGTAACTAACGTAAAACGCCTATAAAACTTTCGCCCGATTTCTGAATTGCTGATCAACTTAGAAATAACTCATCATCTGTAAAGCCAAAATTGAGTTGTTAGAAAAGGGTTAACGCTTTTGATTTGACACAATAAGGCTTTTCCAACTAAATATGAAAACGAAATGCTTTCTATAAACATAAAATATAAATTAAATTATACATAATATCGTTATAACGCGTTATTATATATTATATAGCTGTTGTGAACACTGTTAACGTTGACCTAACCTAACATTAATCTGTAGTCAACCCTAGTGAAAATGTAAACAAATGTCAAATGTTCTAAGACAGAATCTCTGATTGTCAAATGTAGTTATCAGTAGTTATTATAATTAAAATTGAAGGGTTCATTAGAAAGATAAAATATAAATTCCATTTGGATTCATTAATCCTCATTATTGGTTGATAATATTGAAAAAGTTAAAATGTTTAATAATATATGTAGAACATGTTTAGGACATGATCTATTAACGAGTATATTCTACAAACGGGGACTTAAAATGATATCTTCGGCGATTATGTCAATGACTAACATCTACGTGAGTATCATTTAATTTTTTGTTGTTACTAGTAATTCTCTAAAGAAAAGTTTGAAGTAGTAGGTTGGCCAACCTACTTTCAAAGTTTTCATTTCGTGCAGCTGCACGAAGGTCTTCGACTTGGCTTATCGACTGCTGTCACTTGACTTTCGAGACTAAGATCTATATCAATTTCATAAGTCGATAAAGCCATCCCTTATTATATTTATCATGCTTTATCATACATTAGACTTAACTATCGTAAATTAGATTAAACTAAAAATAAGGTCCCATATTTTTCTATTGAGATGTTTGTGTGACTTCATTGCTAATAACAGCCTCCGTAGCACAGTAAACTAGTAGGTGGCTATGTAATAAGTTGCTGTGGGTTCCCATAGAGACTAACGCATATGTAATCTACAAATATCTGTTCTGAGCGTTAAGCGTCTAAGTCTGAGCGTTATGGTACCCTAAGCCCCTCATAGTTCCTAATAACCAAGTTACAGATTATACCTATTATGGACTCAGGATTATGTGTGACTGTTGGGTGTATTAATATTTATTTTCAGATTTCACCAAATGATGGTCTACCAAACACAATATGTTTAAATTGCATCCAAAAATTAGACAGTTGTATTGAATTTATTCAGCTATGTAAACATTCAGATTCTGAACTAAGATCATTACAAAAGAGAAATGAGGAAATAAATAACAAAACATATGCACAAGTGAGTAGCGACAAACTCATGAGTCGTTCTCCGTCACCCAAAAGTGACACTGGAAAATGTTTGTTAATAGATGAAAGTCATAGTCCTACAATTCAAGATGATGAAAATACAACACTCATAGAAGAGGATAAGAAAATTAAAATACAAAAAAAACGACAACAACAATGTTCTTTGTGTGGGAAGGTGATGTCTTCTAGGTAAGAAAAAATGTATGTCATGAATTCTCTTCTTCCTCCACCTGCCCCTATCGCACTCACAATGGGGTCGGCAGAACATGCTATTAACACATCTTACAGAAAGATGTGACTTACAGTTTTTACAATCAGCAATTTTTACTGAAAACCCCTCTGGGGAAAAAATACACGTAGAACCAATATAACATTTTAGTGGGTCACCCAGATATTTATCTCGGTGTGAGAATGGAACCTGCGGTCCCTCTCTTCACAGCTGGCTACTCGCCCAATACAATAATATTTGACATGACATGTATTTACAAATACAATAGTATTTTATGAATTCAAAAATATTTTTTTTATAATTATTTTTTAAACTTGCACAGTTACATGTAAAGGCAGATATAATGCTGTAGGCATTATTAACCTGTAGTGTCCGACTGAAACTTGTTTTTACGGCCAAAACCGAAACCGTAACCGAATTTCGGCTTTGATCACAGTTTCGGTGAATCCGAAACTTCCACATAAGATAATATTATGTTTTCATGGAAAAAAATTGGTAATCTTAATCAGTCTTTATTTTTCAATCACATATCATATTAATCATTCAGTCTCTGATATTTTAACTAATTATAAAGATAACATAATTGTCACTCCTTATTTCAAATAAATTATTTGTGTTTTTTGAAATAATTTAATTGAAATATGAAATAATGTAAGTTGTTTATTATTTATAAATAATAAAATGTGTTATACATACAGTCAACCTGGGTAACTTAAGCTTTCAATGTAACATTGACTCACTAACTTGTATTTGAATGTTTAATTTTTTCTCTTCTTACTGATACACTGTATAATAATAAGTTGTTTAATTTATGAAAGTAAAAAGTGTTTTTAAACGAAACCTGCAGTGACAATTGATATTTATCAAACATATTTTTTTTTCTCACCATTCAAAATTTGGGCGGTAAACAGAGTTAGAAATATACTTGCTAAAAAGTTGTGTATAGCAATTACTACAGAAGAACTACAGAAGGCGAGTTCAGTTTTATGTTGAAGAATCATATGTTTTTTATGTAATAACACTGAAATATCCCGCGATATTGATAGATTTTTTAAAAAATCTTTAATTAATCTTCGAGCCGTTTCATTTTCAGACCATTTGGGGTAACATTAGCTCGGGGCGAGGACAGACAATGCGTGAAAATTTCAATTATGCAAAAAAGTTTTGAAGGGTGGAAGTGGCCATCAAAGCTTGACATATTTAATTGTCACCCCCAAAATATAGTTAGTCGATTTGGAGGATCTAAAATCACAAAACGAGGCGATTCTTATGCGATTGATGATCAATTTCTATACGTGGGATTGTAATGTAATATTACGAAATAAGTAAATAAACTCAAGCTTGTGCGAATATTGCACCATGTGTATTATAAGCAGCCCATGGTATTTAGGACTTCTTAATAATTATGATTAAATATGTCTTCAATGAATATTACACCAAAAGTAGGTTAATTAAGCAACGTCAGTTTTATAACATGTATAAATAAGTTTTCGGCAATTCATTGTGATCATTCTAATAAAGAACTCAGAACAACAACAACATGTATTAATTCAAACCTATATTATTACAGGATGGGGGAATTGAGAGCCGATATTATGTTTCTTTTTTATATGTGATTGAGTTTGTTTTATTATTTTTTTATATTTTAGGCATTGCTCAATAATTATAAGTACATCAAAACCTGATTAATACAATAATAACTTGATTTAAGAGGTCCATAAAATAGAAGTTGATTTCGATAAACCAGGCAGTTTAATATTGTATTAATATGGCAACCCTACGTTGCCACTAAAAAGGAAAGATATAAACGAAATGTATTTTTTTTTATCAATATGACAAGCTAATCTTACCGAGGAGTAAAAAAAAACTACATAAATTAGAGATTTTCTTCATCAACTCCTCATACTTATTAATGTTACCCAAATGTCAGTGTAACTTTGGCTCACCAAATTTTTGGTAATTTAAGGGTCTTTTATTTATCGTTTTGATAAATAACACAGGAATTTAGATTATAAAGGTCAATATCCCACTAGAAACACTCATTTATGACAAATAACAATAAAAGTAAATCTGTACTACTATAAATTACCTCTAAAGTGAGCCAAAATTACCCAGGTTGACTGTACTTAAAAAATATAATTTTGTTATTCTTCTTCTTTTTATTTATGGCTTTCGCAGTATTATGCATTTAGCCAGTGTCAAGTATAATTTATTCTCAAGTTATTTTTAGAAGAACGATGAAACACGGGTGCGGTCGATTTCAAGGTCTTGTCGGAGTTTTGGTGTTAACTCCTTTAAGTACGATGCTTAATTCACTTATTTCAATGTTTCCATACACTATTCATCACCGTCAATGTTTATTGAACAAATCCACACCACTTTTATACAACAAACACAACTCTAAACAAGTTTATTAAATAAATTAAAATAAGCGATGAACTGCACTGTCAGAATTCCCGCCAAAACTCCTTATAATTTTGTTATTCATTAACATTATTATCATGAACTCGCTTGAATAGCGAAATAAAAGTTACCTGTTTCAAAATAATGTTACCATCAATAACGCAATTTCACGACAAAAAATCGCAAAGTTCGCGGCGCAACACAAAAAAGTTCTGACACGACTATTCAGAACGCGGACGTGGCAAAATTACACTTCGTCTCTCGCAGCGTGACTACGTGCACTGAACATATCCGATCGCAGCGCAAAATCTCCCGAATTCAGTTTCGGTTTCGGCTGCCAAAACCAAAACTAAGCCGAAATTATTTTTTTGCCGAAACTGGACCGAAACCGAAAGTTCGGCGGACACTATTGGCCAATTAATAGTGTCCGTTTCTTGAATAACCAGGACCATCCACCGTCTTGCCACGCCTATGCTAGACTGATAAAAATTATTGTGATTCCACGAAATATTATTTTCTATTGATATATTAATGATGTTCTTGTTTACAGGTTCCGTCTCAAGACTCATCTCAGAACTCACACAGGCGAGCGCCCATTCTCTTGTCCACACTGCAACAAAAAATTCTCGCTTGCCCAAAATTTGAAAGTTCATATAAGGGTTCACACTGTAAGTCTTAAGCCTTACAATTTATGGTATAGATTTAATAGAGTCCAACTAAACATTTCTCTGTATCATCACACATCTCATATCTCGCTCGCACGCGTGCTCCAAAAGTACATTTTACATGGTGATATCAAAGTTTTCGTCAAGTTAGTTTGTTAGAACTAGATATACATAATTTACATAAAGATAAATATTATTTTGGTTTGTAGGGAGAGAAACCTCATCGATGTACAATATGTGGGGAATCATTCGCGCAGACAGCTGGCTTGGCTGCACATAGACGCAAGCATACAGGTCAAATGCCGTACCACTGTGTGTTGTGTCCACGCAGTTTCCGGACTGTTGGTCATTTACAGTACCATGTTAGGTATGTGTGAGTTTTACAAGGTAAACTTTTCGTTAGTATGTGAAGTCCGCCAACCTGGTGGATTATAGCCTAGTCCCTTAAAACTAAAGAAATAAAAATGACATTAATTTACAGACGACACACAGGAGAAAAGAATTTTGAATGTGAATCATGTAACCGTGCATTCGTCACACGCAGCGAACTCAAACAACATATTTTGATACATTCTGGAGACAAACCTCACGTCTGCTGCCATTGCGGTGTTCGTTTGACCCGCGCCTCCCATTTAAAAAGACATATACATGCTGTTCATAAAATTAAAGACACCGAAAAAAATATGTATCGCTGTGAAAAATGTTCTTCTTTGTTTGACGAGGAAGAAGATTTGGACAAACATAAAAAAATACATGAAAACGATGTAGAAGTACAGTGTTCTAAAATGAACGCCCTTTTAACTGTAGAAAAAATATAATTAAAGGCCGATCTTTGGTTAGGATTGTTTTATTTATTTTTTTATTTGTAACATTGGTTCTTTTTATTTATCCTTAACATAAAATAAAGAGTAGGGTAAAAATTGCTTTGTATTCATTGTCTTATGCCGGCGCCAGACACGTGAGCATTTGGCCACTTTTATAACATTTGAATTTGAGTGGCCAAATAGGTACGCAAATAAACGTGCCAGACTTGTCTTAGCGTTGGGTGATTATGAATGATATTAATCGCATCATTCGATTATTTGATTCATTTTATTTATCTCATAATTATTTCGTTGAATGAATTTCATTCGTCCCGACCAACAATAATGAATGGTCATTAGAGAAAACGGTCCAAAATCTTTAACCTTGAAAAGAGGGAGAGGCTCATAAATTAGCATTTCTTCTCTTTCTAGTAGGGTACCCATGCTTTAACGATATTGAGAATATTATCTTGTAGGCTAAGGTCCAAATTTAAATTAAAAAAATACGTTAGGGTCTTTAGAATAAACATCAAAATAGGTATTATAAATAAATATATAAATCATTTTCTTTGTGCTTATGTTTGTTTCCTAAATACTAATTAAACTGTTACATCATTATCAATAAAATGTTGATTAAAATTCATGGTGTTGCATTATTGCCCCTTAAAAAACATTCTGTTTGAAACGCAGATACAAATGGGTAAGCGCTGTTAGCATTTGAAAATTAAAAAAAACTTATTTAAATTAATTTGACACTTTGGCTTGGTTAAAGACGTTGCAGTTAAGTTGATATCAAAATATTTCTAATTGAAATCCAATTCTAATTTATTCCACAAAATCGGTAATTACCGTTTATAGTTATGTGGTAATCATAAATCTATGGCCACACATTAAGTATGGCAACACCAGCTTTTTCGAATTTTGAAATTCGTTATTCGACGTTTCTTTGTCGTGTCGGTTTGAAAGTTGTCTTTTGGAAGTTCGAGAAAACCTGATCGTGTGACTATTGTTTTGGGAAATTATCTGGATTGGTGAAATTATAAATAAGAGAGGAGTATAAAGCACAACACAAACTACTGATTTTCCTTTGAGTTGTGAGATTCGGTGGGTCACCATGTCGGCGAGAGAAATCTATTATTCTGAAAAATACTACGACGAGGATCATGAATACAGGTAATTAATGCATTCAAGTAATTTATCTACATAGTTTTAACTTTTTTTTAAATAATGTATCAGTCACGGAACTTGCAACGTTTCGATTTAGGGTTAAACGCATTATTTCCAGAAACAACGCGCTGCTCATAAACTTCCTAATTTTACCTACTGTGTTTAATAGAATGGACATAAATATTCATTTACACATTTGCGACTAGATCATATACCTATTAATATTCAATCTAGCTTAATATTTAACTTTCATATTCATATGAATAAGATAAATTATTTGTAGAATCAAAAACTAGTTAAACGAGATCCACATTAATTTAAACTGAAGCTACTTCAAAATATGCATGAATTAAATTGCTGCTTCTGTTTATTCAATTTACAGGATATAATTTCCATTTAGAATTTTGTTATTTTATCATATTATATGTGTATGAACTTAAAATACATCATAGTTTTTGTTTTTTTTTTAAATTATCTGTAAAGGTGTATGGCATCATCGAGACCCTCAAATAATTAATTGACCTATAAATAATCATGTAAGTGGAGCTGCAGCAAAGTGTAAGATGACAGCTTCTGTGGCGCAGTGGGTAATCAGCCTCTGGAAAGCAAGAGGCCATGGATTCGAATTCCAAACTCAGACAAATGTTCGTATGGTCTACAAACATTTGTTTCAGATCTGGGTGTTGTGGGACATGTCCCTCATAGTCACTGATACTCAATACAAGGTTTACCTAGTATGGTGTCAGGATTGTGTGTGTGACTGTTGGGTGTATTTATTTTTTTATAGAGCCAAGTAATTTTGTCTGATTAAGGGTATAAGCTGTTTGTGATGATTTAAATATAATTTGCATATTTCAAGCTATAATGCTTGAAATGTTTGCCATAGTACACTATTTTTAAATTCATTTTCTCAATGTGGTGTTTAACCAGATGTTATTATTTACAGACATGTGGTCCTACCCAAAGAGATGGTAAAGCTGGTGCCCAAGAACCACCTGATGTCAGAACAGGAGTGGCGCAGCATCGGAGTCCAGCAGAGCCAGGGTTGGGTACACTATATGATGCACCAACCTGGTCAGTGTCATAGACATTTTATGTTATTATACTTACAAGTTAAAACTAAACAATAAAGAATATGATCAAGTTAAATGAACAGATCTATTATGATCTTGCTATAAAATAAGTAAATGAAGAAGGTATATGTAGATAAATGGAATCATATAGAAACAAACTAGAATCTCGTCTAAACATTCTAGCATATGACTTAATGGACAATTACCACATAATTGCAATGATACTTAAAAACATAGTGCCTCAAGAAAAAGAACATGTCTATGGATATGTCCCTCCCACATCAAAGATAATCCATATAAGTGTTATATATCTTTTAGACAGATTCAAGTATTGTTCACAAAAAAGTTTTATTAAAGCTTGTAAAAAAATAATTAATTAATATTAGTGATTCCATTTATTGTTGCAAATGAATCCCTCTTACTCTCATTATCTCATATTTCCTTTTATATGAGATTATTCCCATGGAAAATATTATGAATAAAAAAAATATTAGACTGCCCTTGGTGTAGAAAAGTTGTGCTCAAGTTTCAGTAATTAATAGAGAAATGTGTAAATACAATTTAGCATTTTACTTTCTCCAGTGGAAAAATAAAATAACTGTATATTCAATGTTTACTTTTATTTTAATTACATAATAATTGGTTATTACACAGAGATTCATTGATTATGATCATTAGTAATTAAATAGTTCCTAAAATATTTTTGTTTAAAATTGCAGAGCCCCACATCTTGCTGTTCCGACGAAAAAGGACCACACCACCCGAAAAGAAATAGATAGGATACAAATTTGTCATTAGTATGTAAATGTATAGTTTTCTTTAAGTTTGGTTTAAGTTTCTGCCCATAATACTTTCTGAATCTCCATGCTTGCCAGGACAACCACATTAATGATTGTATTGTTTTCTCATACATCACTTGTTATATGATGAGTAATATAATTTGCAAGCCTGCAGTCATTTACAAGCAGTATTGTAGCTGTTGTTTTCAAAGTGTAATGGTTAACAGGAGGTGTACACCTTTTTTTCAGTTTAAATGTCCTTTATTATTATCAAGTACATAAACAGTTGGAATAATAAAACGCCTGTATCTCTGAAGGTATGGGCATACATAGGTGCCACTAACTAATCCACCGTTTGCCCATCTTATTTCCGTCCAATGGTGTGAATGATGCTGAACCTATATTAGACACAATCCAATCCTAACAAACACAAGTACGTTTTTTATTAATCAATAAACTTAAGATTGTAATTGCAGTACTAGGTATCTTAATAAAGATTGTTTTAAATTGCAGAAATTAGTTTGACAAATGCAAATTACCTTCTTAACTTTATAAAACTCAGCAAAATCTCCCTAAAAATAATGTTTGAATTCAGATTGCACATTTTTATTGTTTAAAAGCATTTTCACACATGTAAAATCATTTTGTCTCCCTAATTATTAATATATTTTTTTAAGAAACAAATGTATCAGTATACATTTTTTATTTATGCTTAATAAAGTAGTAGACCAATCTGTAAATTGAAGAATATATACATTCAATGGAGTGGAGCTGGCATTTAAAATATGCAGGTCATAGCAGTGAATTCCTCAAGAGCCTAGCAAGCAGTTGTAACTTCAATAGATTCATTATGGGCGTTTATTTCTCATTCCATAAGTTTTTTAGCTAAGATATTTGTCTTATTTTAAACAATCAGAACAATTAACTTCCAAAAATCATATTTTGTGTGATATATTGTGATAAATACAATTTTTCTATTTTAATACAATGTAGTGTTCCAGTGCATTTATTTGTCCAGTTTAGGCATGTATAGTATTTTAATATTGACCACCGTTGTGTGACTTGACATTCAGTTTATTCGCATGTTGTATATAGTAAAGTAAGAATCGTCGATTTGTGTAATCAACACATTGGCAGCAGTTTTTCTCCCCAGTGTCTTTATTGAATTGAACACAAATAAATTATTTGGTGCTATGTTGTTTGTTTTCTTTTTATATAATTTTCATTTACAATTGGGTCCTGTTCATGTAACACCTAATCTTTCGTGGGATTTGATCTGAAGCTTTGAAATAAAAAAAACTTAGAAAGACTACTCGCTGTGGTGCTGCGCCGGGGAGAACACAATAGGAGTGTAGTGCTGTACTTGCATAGATTTTTCTTAATACATTTTTTTATTTGCTATTTGGTAATCCCCTCATATGCGATAGGCCATCTAGGTTGGTTCCACTGCTTTTTTTTATCTATGCTGCCAAGTAGCAGTATTATGTGTTATTTTATTATTGTGTTTCAGTTTAAAGGATACTAGTCAGTGAAATTACTGGGCATTACGAGACTTAAATAGACCTTAGCAAAATCGATGGAACCATAATCTAAAATAAGATATTATGCCTCACAATGGTGAGCTTAGTCCAATGCCATACAGTGCATTATAATGCAAAATTCTATGTGATGGTTTTTATTGATGCCTTAACCCTTAATCGGATACGAGCTATTCGCGGCGATTTGTTGGGATATTCGGTTAATTCTGGTTAATTATAGTCTAATTATGATATGTAAACATAAAAAATAAAAAAAAAATAATGGGATCAGTATTTTTTTTACGTGGCTAATATATGACCGTTGTCTGATAAAGATTCCTAAATGTGGCAGCTATATGG
This sequence comes from Amorpha juglandis, assembly GCA_949126905.1. Lineage (NCBI taxonomy): Eukaryota > Metazoa > Arthropoda > Insecta > Lepidoptera > Sphingidae > Amorpha > Amorpha juglandis. Next base: position 4,225,786 of record OX421383.1, read on the forward strand.
CCATTGTCTGAACAGGAAAATAGAACTTTGTTAGCGTATAAAATGAAAATGTATTATTTTTATATTTGCTCTTCTAAATTTATCGCTAAATGAATTTTTTTGAAACAATCCTTAACACATACAGATACGCCACAGTGAGAACATTTTATATTTGATCTTTTGGCATCTTTTCGCGTTGAACAAAACTTGCAACGCTTATAGGTATCTTGTGCTTCTGGAAAGTGAATTCCGACGCTCTGAAGCCGAACTTCATCGCGGGCGCCGAAATTTCCACCTTTCTTATTTTTAAAAATAATTGGTCTCTTCTTCTTGCACAAGAATTCGCTAATCAGCGCTCTTGCTAAACGCAAATGAAATTCCCGATGGGCCTATATCGGACCAATTTTCCAAAATATAAGTAGTGCAGTATCAGATAGTGGCCTACTTGATGACATCTTGCCCTATAAAAATAAACAATTAGGCTATAACAATAAAAACTAAAATTATTTACACATATTGACAAAATGTCCTACAACGATACTTTCGTTATTTCAAACATTTACTTCTACTAACGTACAATGGTCATATATTAGCCACATACTTTATGAACATATTTTAGATATAATTATTACTGAAAGCAACTAATTTTATACACTCAACACCTAACAATATCATAAACTTTACAAATAAATATCTCTGATTTACTTATCGGATTTTTTCCAAACACAAATCAAATATTTATGAATAAATCACAATTACGGTACAAAATTTATAAATCTTCGCAGGTGTTTTGATTTTAACAGTCAATGACAAAGAATATATAATTTTTCTTTTACAGCCACTACCAACAATCAAAAGTTTAATAATCGTTCTAGTAGCTAAACAACAATAAATGGAGGTTGCGTTAAAATTTTACCTTTTTTTCTAAAAACATATCGATCGATCGAATGTGGCATGTATTCTACCATTGTTTGATTAAGGGTTAAGGCCATACCCCCTGCAAAACGCCGCGCGATCGAGATTTTTAGAGGCTATCTAAGTAGTCATTACTTAAAATAAATATTGATAAAAATAATATACAATATATTTCTACAATCTGTCAGCTTTACTTTGTTCGATTCAAATTCATGTTAATGTTTAAATTGTCGTTACAAATGAACCATAAAAATGAGAAAAATGCAAATATTCCGTGCGTCTCCTTTTAAAGTACAGATTGATTTCATATGAGATTAACATCACTAGATAGGCAATTTAATAACGAATATTTTGCCCGTTTTAAATTTTCGAAAAGACCAAAACCTGGTTTTTTAAATCAATTATTCGCTAAATACGTGCATATTCTGCACGTAAAATTGACACGCCGAGTACACGAGTCAGTATGGCGCGAGTCAGTCAAGGTCATTTGCTCACGGAAGGGCCTTAATGCCAATACTTACCATCAGGTGAGTGGTCTGGTTGATTTGTCATTCAGACTAAAAAATAGTGCATGAGGTGTCTCATCCCTGTACTATGCTGCATATTCGAAACTCGTTTATCCTAATCTAGATATGGTCTCCCCATGTGCCTTTCATAGACATCTAGATATAGACTAACAAATATCCAAATTTCATAAAGGAAGTAGGATACTATTAATTTCCAATTTTCAAGGATGTGGGATTGCAAGTAAAAGTTAATAAATACTGTTTTTTAAATTTATTGCATACTTTACATTTATACATTTGCATATTATTACATTTTTCTTACTGACTGATAATAAATGCAGTTCTTTCTGGTTCAGAGAAATCTACCAGCTGCAATTATATATCAGCAGATTCTGTATCCAGTAACTCTAAGCCCTGTAATTGTTCTTGCTCCAAGCTATGAAGCATCTGGAACCCGGGTTCTAATGAAGGTGTAAAAGCACCATCAAGTGCTGCAGGGAAGTGCAATTCGGGCACTTCTTCAAGTTTTATCTGTGGAGCTATATCTCTCATAGCTAAAGCCTCACATTGAGATTTTAAAACTTCACATTTCTTTTTAATCTTCGCATGGTATCTGATGACTCTAGTCTCATAAAACTGATGCAAATTACCAACATTTAATTCAGCAAATATTTTTGATATAACATCGGGGAATCCTGATTTTAAACCACTAGCCTCCTTGTCTACAACTGTTCTCATCAATTTGCACATATTTGTCATGTAATGATCTAATGAGTCGGAGAGTGCGCTTAAGGCCGTGTTAGTGCAACTAGCTATCCCAACATGTCCCATGGCTATAGCAGCACTTTGTCTTAATGCCCGTTTATGACTCTCTGGAGTAAAGGGCAATATTACAGGCCCTTTCCCTAAAGAAAAATCGCAGTACTCCTTTTCAAGAAAGTGGATTGGCGGTTTAGTTTGATGTTCGATTTTCAAATTTGGTTCTGGCGGCAAAGGTGGCAAGTTCATCGGCTCTAACCGTGTTCCTTCGAATACAGCATTTTCTGCTTTTTCGAGAATGGCAGATACTTGTCTCGAGTACGCATGTAGTTGTATTGTATGTGTAATTATGTTTGGAGTCGGTAAATCTATCGGTGAAGACTTAACCGTGATCGGAATCTCGGGTATGTTTTGCATGCCAAGTTCGATGATTGGATTGAAATTCACGTTTTGAAGTAATGTCTCGTCAGTAACTTCATCTTCCATTTCTCCCCAAAGTTCTCTTGCGCTCATTTTGAAATATTTTGTTTTAATTTTCACAAAAAATAAACAATAGCCAATTTCAAAATATTGACATTTGTCAAATGACATTTTTTTTATTAATTTATCCATAGCCATGGATACAAGTCCTTCAGCCGAGACAAATGACAACAATTCCCTGTTTTCCAACTACAGCACTAGAGCGCATTATGCGGCATAATGCTCAACGTTGAATGTTTCAACTACAGCAACGCTTCGCACAATCAAGCACTCTCAAAAGTACTGCTTTCGGGTGATACATGCAATCGATACCAACTCAGTAACAGAAAATTAACAAGTGTTTTTTCTTTAAGTTGGCATTGATCGAAATTTTATTTATATTATCGTTAGTAATTAATCCCTGTTTTCCAATTACAGAGCATAATGCGACTCAGTGGCGCACACTGCCGAAGTGTGCTAATTGCTAATTGGAACGTGAATTAGTTTTCTAGTGCACCAGCAGAGTGCGCTAAGTTCAGTGTTGAGAATAAAAATAGAAATAGTCAATGTTTATACCTTCATCCATCCTTACATTTACTTTTTAACAGGGTCTGAATTAACTTTTGAATATTTCGAAAACACTACGATAAGACGAAAGCTTAAAAAAAATCTCAACAATAAACAATATTAATTACTAACGATACTATAAATAAAATTTCGATCAATGCCAACTTAAAGAAAAAACACTTGTTAATTTTCTGTTACTGAGTTGGTATCGATTGCATGTATCACCCGAAAGCAGTACTTTTGAGAGTGCTTGATTGTGCGTAGCGTTGCTGTAGTTGAAACATTCAACGTTGAGCATTATGCCGCATAATGCGCTCTAGTGCTGTAATTGGAAAACAGGGAATATTGTTTATTGTTGAGAAAAAATTTTAAGCTTTCGTCTTATCGTAGTGTTTTCGAAATATTCAAAAGTTAATTCAGACCCTGTTAAAAAGTAAATGTAAGGATGGATGAAGGTATAAACATTGACTATTTATATTTTTATTCTCAACACTGAACTTAGCGCACTCTGCTGGTGCACTAGAAAACTAATTCACGTTCCAATTAATCATTAGCACACTTCGGCATTGTGCGCCACTGAGTCGCATTATGCTCTGTAATTGGAAAACAAGGATAAATATGGCTACCAGTAGAGCCAACTTATTTAATACCGCCGTGTTGGGTCTCTGAAATTATAACTAGTATACAAACAAACATGAGTTTTAAGGTTCAATCATAAAACAGCAAAAGGGATACCAACAAAGAAGATTGTTAATTTTAATATTAAGTCGATTGTTTTTGCTTACGTATCCAATTATACATGAGATTTTACGATAGATACGGTACAATCAACAACTCAATTAAACAGTTCTTGTAACAACTTAAACAAACCGGCAACCCTTGACATCTATCTCCCTTCAGACATCCCTTGACGTACGGTTAGGGTTGTTACTTTATTAATAAATAAAGAAAGAAAAGAAAAGTACTCATATCGATATTTTGTGATGATATATTTTATTTTGGTTAATAGTTTATTATAATTTATCGAAAAAACATCATTCGGTAGAGTTTAGCTGCGATGTGGTCCCATATAAATTTAGTTAAGATCTGATGATGGACTACGGAGTAAAAAAGTGAAACTCGTTAACGGACAACAGGTCAGTCGCCACGATTGTGATATTGAAAAGTTTTAACGAAACTTAAAAACGACTTCAAAAAAATAACACTGAAAAGTTAAAGTAACAGTTTCAACTCTCAGGTCAGGTCAGGTATATACGTATCACCGACCCCACGTCTGCTAGGTCGATGGCCAGATAAAGATTACCGCAAGTAGATCGTAGAAAACATTTTGAGCCTCGTTCTATCATCAAAACGTGAAACGATTTGATAATAAATAATAATTCCAACACTGGGTACTCAAACAAGATTCGGCGCCGGCTCATCACGCAGCAAGCATGAAAAACTAGCCAATCGCACATGGAATCGACTTCACCAGACACGACGTATTGCCCTCTTTCAGCCCAGGCTTGAAGCCATTAACATAGCCATAACAAAATATGACAACATTTGGGGGAGAAAGGCCCTAGAATTTGGAGTCTTTTAGAGCATCGCTAATTAAAACAGTGGCTGATAGACATGAACGTTGTGTGTGTTGCGATCGACGACTGGACTCAGACTGTTTGCGGCGAGTTATAAAATAAATAAAAAACCCTAAGTAGTCACGGCTGTTTTACCGATTAAAATAGGTGTAATATAGTCGAAAACCCACATTCCAGGAAACAAGTTGATTAATGTTTAACTAGATCCGACATTGAATATAATTAAATAAGTCGGATGTCCCTATTATGTGTGTACATGGCGGTTAAGGTCATCAATAATTAGCGATAATTATTATTAATGGAAGCAACGCTGTACAGCATTCATTTAGAACACGGCTATTATATTTTTTTTTCTGGCGTTATCCCGGCTTAGTGCCAAAAACCGACTTCCTACTTAGACGCTTTCACTTCGCACGGCCTTGAGCACCCTCCGTATTCAGAACAGACATCCAGGGATCGTACAACAACAATTTAGTACAAATATTTATGATGACGTACTCCTGCGGTTTCCTTAAAACGTGATCTGAAAAGTATATAAGTGATTATAATATCTAAATAATATGGCTGTTCTAGAAATATTTTCTACATATTTAAGCTCATGCCTGTATCCCCAAAGGTATACGTTGATTTGTAATTAGTACACCCACAGTTTTTCGAGCTCATTTTCGTCCCAATATGAGATAGGGGGCAAACTTACTTAATCTGCTGGTGGGAGGATACTTGTTTGCTGGTGGGAGGATACTTGTTTGCTGGTGGGAGGATACTTGTATCCGACCGGATAGCGACCACCGTACACTGGTGCTAAAACCTGCCATAGTGGCTCACCTTGAGTGGGTCGCGTTCCAGGGTCAGCCAGTGTATATCCGGTCCTCCCCAGGGGGCTTGCCCCCTGATCCTCACCCTTTTCCCATCCCTTTTTCCTTCCCCTCCCCCTTGGCCCTTTGGCAGGCCGGCATGATCTTGCCGACCAACGATGGACACATTGTTTATCGTTGGTCGACAATATTCTTGGATTGCGCTACACTTACCACCAGGTGTAGCGTAGTCACTTTGCCGAGCCAGTATAAAAAAAAAAAAACACGAATATTGTAAAATAGGGCTGAATACGACAATCGTAAGTTGGCAGTGGTAAGTTTTGGAATGAATTGAAAATTAATGGCTTTCTGTCAAAACTGAAAATCGACCAATGAGCGTTTAACAACAGTGCCAATCGTCCACAACACAAACTTGTAGCAAGCAAGACGTCCATAATGAATCGATGTATACTTAAAAATGTCCATATTTTTTTTCAACTGAGCAGGTCCAATTTAATATTAACTAGTTACGAAAAACGTAAATGTTTGCATCAAGTAGAACGCTATATTTTAATATGTGAAATTGTAGCAAAAACTCTACATCCGTCAAAGTTCAAAGTTTCCCACACAGTGCTACGAGATCGCTACGAAGTACCTACGAGTTACAACTTTCTACGAAGTAAAGTGTTTTAATCCGTTTCAATTGAATTCAATAGCGATTATCAATTTTGTTTGAGATCCATAAATACGTCATACTCAGACATTAATACGACAGCAAAACAGTTTTGGCAATATAATGTTGTTTTTATGAGACACGATGTGTTTTTAAAGCGCGTTTGAAACGCAAATGAATTTGTAAGTATTAAATTTATTTGATATGGGTTTATATGTGTAATAGACATTGTCTTTGTATTATGAATTATGTAAACCTATTTTTACAATTATGTAGCAAACGAACAAGGGGGTTACCTAATGGCAAGTGATCGCCACCATCCATGGTTACTCACAATATTAAAGGAAACGTCATATCAGATACATTTACTGGATACAGATTTATGTAGCATCCTTGGTCGTGAGACCGTTGGTTCATTGGCTCTCATGTCTTTCTTATACAGGTAGGCTTTGAGATGTACGACACAGATAGGAGACTACTACGCGCGACGCCAGTCTGGCGACAGCGACACGGCCGCGCGTCGCGGTTCGGTTGCTCACCACATTGTCTACTTTGATATGGTACAAGCTACGTCGATATAAATTTTGCTGGTGGGAGGATACTTATATCCGACCGGATAGCGACCACCGTACACTGGTGCTAAAACCTGCCATAGTGGCCCACCTTGTGTGGGTCGCGTTCCAGAGTCAGCCAGTGTATATCCGGTTTTCCCCAGGGGGCTTGCCCCTGATCCTAACCCTCTTCCCATCCCTTTTTCCTTCCCCTGCCCCTTGGCCCTGGGATGAGATACTGCGGGGTCGCCAGTATTCCGTTATAGTTCATCCCGGGAACTTTGGCAGGCCGGCATAATCTTGCCGATCTACGATGGACACATTGTTTATCGTTGGTCGACACTATTCTTGGATTGCACTATACTTACCATCAGGTGTAGCGTAGTCACTTTGCCGAGCCAGGATAAAAAAAAATGTGCTTCGGGAATGTTCGGTTTTTACGTATAAATACGGATCTATAAAAATGTTGACTATTTTTCTATTCTAATTTTAGATTATGGCTCCATCGATTTTCAATGATTTCGCCCACGTCGAGTATTAAATAGCAATTACTAAAAATAAAGATCAAAACGTAGACAGCTTGGCAAAACCCAAGGTAAATGTTGACACATATATCTGAGATATTTATCATCGATAGTATTCTCTCTCGGTCGTGATATATGTCATGGGGTTGCACGCCAAGGTTGCACATAAGACTCGAGTCCTTACATTAAGCGAATTGGTCAACAAGCGAAATAGCCACCAATGCACAGAGTACATTATTATATAACTGAAACACCAATGTCAGTTATGACATTTTAATTGACGATTTCGCTGAAATAAGTTCGGGGAAAATACATTTTAGAATTTTATAATTATATACAATTTTTTAATTTAAATTTAATTACATTTTTAAAAGTCTTCGTTTTTTATAACAGATAGTGGTAAAAGAGCTAATGTGTCACCTGATGGTAAATTATCGTACTGTATGTCATATTATTTATTCAGGAATGGAGTTAAACAATGACTACATCAAGGGGAAATGTGAGATATGATGATATTGGAAAATCCTGATTTACAAATACAAAAGAAATTGTAGGTAAAGGAAGTTTTAGTGGGTATAGCAATTTTATTTTTATTTTTTAGGCAAACAAAGGTAATACCATAAAAAAATAAATAAATAATGTACCTATGTTTCATCGTTCAAATTATTAAAAAATACCTTGCAATATTATGTTTCTCTGGAGTGACTGACCAGGCTCCGATGGCTTGACAATAACTGTATTTTCGTACGCAAAAATGAACATTGCCGAAGCGGACAATTTCAATCGTAGTATTGAGTAGTCGAATGATTTGAGGACAGTAATTATGGCAGGTTTAATTTTGTTTAATAGGGTTTATCAAAAACAGTTTACATAATGCACAAATATTATTATTAAATTTATTGTAATACATTGTTTGAGTGCTGGAGTGCAACAAGGGCTGATACGTAAATACCACAATATGTGCTTATTAATCGGCTAACATAAAAAAGATACTACAGAAAAATTTACAACTAAACCACTGAAGTATGTATGGTATGAAGTAAGTAGGTCTCTGTAGAGTCGGTGCCAAAATAAATGAATAATAAATATACGTATTTGTTAATACTAATAGACAAATACGTAATGAGTACAGGTACCCACCAAATATAGGGCAGGAGTCAATGGTAAATGATGTTATCTGACGTCCTGTACTACGAGCGTAGGGCGTATGAGCTAGGGCGGCTATCAGGACATCAAACGGCGGAAGCTGTCCCGCAGATCAATCGGCCCCCGTCCCGCGCGCCGGCCCCCAGGTCTCAGGATCACATCCAGCCGCTCCTGCAGTCAAGACTCGGTCGTGGAGCGAACCGCGCGTGTCTCCCGCGCTAAACGACTCGAAATTACGTTCGTGATGCAGTGTTTATTAAAAAAGCACTGAGTGCTCTGTGGAAATTTCTCATTCTGTTATACGGTATGTTTGTTTTTGTTTCATTAATTTTTGTCTGTCTATTGAATTGTTGTATGCGAGTCAATTGTCGTAGTTGATCAAATGAATTATGCCAGATTAGAAAATCACATGAGGAAAGAACCGCGCGGGATTTCAGCTTGTTTATATTTCAGTCGTATTATTGAATAACATTTATATAAATTGAGTCATTAATCCATTTATATTACATTATGATTCTATTTCATATTGTCTACGTGTTTATTTTAACTAGGTGGTAGGTGTCTCGTATACGAGAGTCCGCCTGGCTAGTTGTCACTGCTTTGTTTATTTCTATCACCAAGTAGCAGTGTGTAAACATTGGTCCGGTACCGAAGAATGTTGGAACCAGAGAAATGACTGGACATTATGAGGCTTAATGTATTAGAAGGGACACGATATCCAATGGTTTCTTTTCGAAGGATACTCAACTACGGGCAAAGTGGAAGGATTTAAATATAAAGGCGGGCCCTGGCCTAGCCGGAATAACACCAAGTACAGAGAAAGTATAATAATCTATTCATATAAATCAAATTAAATTTTTCTTTTTCTTAAGCTCATTTATTAACTTATTAGCTCCTATGACCGGTTACCTAACTCATACGCACTTTATCAAAATTTTTATATATTTGTCCGGGCTAATCTTCAAAATAGTTGAACTAATTTAGACGGGACTTTCATAGGGAGATTCAGGACTTTTCATAGAGTAATTTAGGCTACTTTTTATACCGTAAACATGATAGGATAGGGACAAAGGGGGAGGTGCGAGTAAAGCGTTATTTATTTAAACTTTATATACATAACAGGTATAAAGGCGGACTTAATGCCAAAGGCATTCTTTACCAGTCTACCCTGGGGTGATGGCGAAACGAGATGATGTGGGTGTATATAAATTGAGGAAAATTAGATGAAAAAAAACAAAAAAGTTACTTATTTTAAATCATAAATAATGATTTTATTCAAATAACATGACATATACAAGTTTTGTGTTCAATATAATATGCCTACTATGATAGGTTTTCCTCTTAATAATAATCATATTATATATTTAAATCTAGCACACGAGTTTACCGATGTATGGGATGTGGAATCAACAATTATTGTCCCGATAGTCGTCTCTGGCCATGGGATACCAAAGAGCCTCGACCAACATCTTCAGAGGCTCTCGATTGATCGTTGGGTCATAAGCTAGATACAGAAAGCGGTGTAATTGGACAAGGTACGCATTATGGGGAGGTTTCTCTCTTTGGGGTCCTAGCCGCTGGTAGCTTGGGTCATAGGCCTCGCCGTCGGAGGGCAATGTTTTTTTTAATATTTCAATTTTTTTTTACTTTAATATATAAAAATATAAAAATACCTTTTAAAATAAAGAGTACTGTACTTAATAATACTAGCCTTGTATTGTATACGTCCCACTGCTGAGCACGGGTCTCCTTTACAAAATGAGAGAAGTTAGGCCTTAGCCTGGCTACGCTGGCCTAATGTTCGTTGGTAGACTTCACATACCTTTGAAATTTTTACAGATAAATTCTTGAGTGTAGATTTCCTCACGATGCCTCCTTCATCATTAAACAAGCAATATTTAATAAATAGACATAACTAAGAAAAGTAGGAGGTATATGTGCTTGGGTTGGTTTCGAACCTGCGACTTCTGGACAGTCTGTACCACTCCCTGCTGAAGTATCGCTGGTTTTCCTATTGTGATATTTAAATACTTGCTCATTCTGTTACACTAGACAAATAAATTCCAGTTTAATAAATTTATTAACAGATAAAAAACGCAGGAGTTTCTCAATTCGTCTGTATATATTTATATGTATACACAGACGATGTTAGCGTGCATGTACATATTTTTATGTAAGTATATTTTATTATAACTTGCCAAATTTAGACCGATTTCAATGATTATTTTGTTTAATGAAAGGTTTATTCCCGAGGTGGTCTTATTTGTTTTCAAGTGGGTTTTCATAACTTTACGCATACTTTTTATGAATAAAACAAGGAAAGCGCTGGTCACTCGTTTGAAGGTAGGCTCCACGTCTGCCTATAAAATAGACCGGTGATTATCCGGTTGAAAATGGTAAAAATAGAAACAAATTTATAGTAGAATCAAACCCATTGTAATTTATTTTTCCTATCAATTTTGTTGTATTCTCTATACAACAAAATTGATAGGAAAAATAAATTACCGGCGATCTGAGGTCGGGAAGTGGGAAGGGGGGGGCTTTTAAGGGTAAAAAACGGTTTATCTCGATTTCCGGAAAAACTAAAAGTCCTATGAAAAAAGGTAAATTGCAGAGTTGTAGGTAATAAAAAGATCTACAACTTTTGTATACACACTTTCTTCACATAACCTCAAAATATATGTGAAAAATTCAAATAACCAAGTTTTTTGTTTTTATTTTTATCTATTATAATAAATCATTTTTTTTCACGAAATTTGGTGAAAACTTACCTTTTTGTATCCCAAATACACTGTAATTTTTTTGATTTAAAATATTTATTTTTGCACCTTATTTTGACTTAATATCGAAAAAGCAGCCTAATTTTCAAACGAAAATTCTGACGTCAAAATATGAGCTTTTTTAAAAAAGTCTGTTGGCTTCTTGTTCATTGAATTCTCTACTTTCTGATGGTGTAAAAAAATATATACATTACTATGGTAAATGTGCTCAGAAAATGTAAAGTTATAAGTTAATATTTAATAAGACATATCTACAATATTTTGAGAAAGTTGTAGAATCTTCTTTAAATTATATGCGTAGATGCCTCTTTGTTGTTATTTTAATATAACTTATATACCTGAGTGATCTACGGAAAATTTTAGCCCATCATAAAGAAGTGGGGAAGGGGCTAGGTGGGTCTGGGCCTTACTACCTGTTATTTAGTAGTTCGTTTCTTTGCATTTTCTGAGCACATTTACCATAGTAATGTATATATTTTTTACACCATCAGAAAGTAGAGAATTCAATTAACAAGAAACCAACAGACTTTTTTAAAAAAAGCTCATATTTTGACGTGAGAATTTTCATTTGAAAATTAGGTTGCTTTTTCGATATTAAGTCAAAATAAGGTGCAAAAATAAATATTTTAAATCAAAAAAATTACAGTATATTTGGGATACAAAAAGGTAAGTTTTCACCAAATTTCGTGAAAAAAAAATGATTTACTATAATAGATAAAAATAAAAACAAAAAACTTTGTTATTTGAATTTTTCACATATATTTTGAGGTTATGTGAAGAGAGTGTGTATACAAAAGTTGTAGATCTTTTTATTACCTACAACTTTGCATTTAACTTTTTTCCATAGGACTTGTAGTTTTTCCGGAAATCGAGATAAACCGTTTTTTACCCTTAAACCCCCCCCCCCCCTTCCCACTTCCCGACCTCAGATCGCCCGTAATTTATTTTTCCTATCAATTTTGTTATATTCTCTTCCTTTTACAATGGGTTTCATTCTACTATAATTTATTTATGTTTCAAATTGGAAAATCATCGGTCTAAAATAGCAATACTTAAATTTGGAATAACAAAATACTGTTTGGAACGGCACTGTACTCGTCATCTTAAGACATATTTCTCACTGGACACCCTATGATTGTTAACTAACACATATTCCATAAAAAATCTTGTCTATTACACTTCAAAAGATTCAGATAGCCGTTTAAATGTAGGCCAATGAGACAAACGAACGGATGGCCAGGATAGATGACGTACATTTAGCAATAGAGTCCTATTGCCGCTTTTTGAGTACAGAACCCTAAGAAGGGGTCAAGTAGGAGTCGGACTGGTGCAACGAGGTTACCATACTCACACCTTTACATTTTGTTTTCTTTTTTTATAGTATAGAACGCCAAATGACCAAACGGGTCACCTGATGTAAAGTGACCTCCACTGCCCATTTACGCCCACAATACTAGAAGAATCATACGCGCGTTGCCGACCTTAAAGGGAAGGGATAGTTAAAGGATTGTTAAGGGGATTTGGGCCTCCGGATAACACACCCACCGTACGAAACGCAACAGCAAGTCGCCACTTTACGTCGGTTTTCTGTGAGACAGTGGTAACGACCCGGTCGAGGCGGCCCATTCATGCTGTAGACAAAACTGTCTACAGCGTGACTCTACCTCTCAAAACTTTATATTATTTATATATGTAACTCTTTTTATTATTTATTAACTAATCTTCGAATATAATGCACATTCTGTAAAAAAATCCACCGGCTACTCATTACGGTTCCAGAGATAGGGCAAAGCTCTTTAAAGATAGGATAGACTAATAGACAGGAGGTGTAGGCTTAGTTATAGGATTTCATTCAAACCCTGTGGGCACAAACCCTATAAAAAGACACAATACACTAGCATATTCATGTTGACATGCCTTCATCTCTGATGTGAACGGAAGTGCTTATTGCGGTAGAGCAAATTGCATTCGTCATACTTAATACACTTACTGCCCCGCAAAATTCTCAGCTCCGATCGCTCATTCTTTTTCCTTTTATACTTGTACGGCAACGCACCTATACTGGAGCAGAAGTTAAATACAGTGCAATCAAAATATATTAAAGAAACATACTAGTACTACCAGTTGCTGGATGTACACTGGCTAACTATAAAACACGATTCGTCTGAACGAACCACTATGATAGGTTTTCACTATATGTATAACAGTGTATCGCTATTGAGTCAGGAACAAATGTATCTTAAGTATCCTCTGACCAGCGAAGTAATGTTTTAGTCGTGATAATTTAGTGCTTAAAGGTCATAGCTCATTAGAGCCACCCGGCACCCGACCAACACCACCTCGTCGTTCGGCATCAACTCGTTGTCGACTGGTGGTCCACGGGTGGACGACGCGTTGTTACTTGTGAACTCGCGAGATCAACCAGTGAACCTCGCGTGGCCAACGAGTTGAAACGAGGCCAATTACACAATAATTATTCCTTTCCAATACATTCGCAATTTCTGGGGCATTTGGATCCTATATTGTAGGAAGGATAAAACGCGTGTGTCGGCAATTTTTTCTACAACTTTATGGTACGCGTATTTCTGGAAAGGTGAGGATGGGATAGTGGACTCTGGACTATTGTTTGACCTTAGTCAAACAATATTCCAGAGCATTTACTGTGATACACGACCATAAAAAATGCAAGGCGAGGCAATGTCCCTGTCCCATGCAGCTATAACGGCTTTATTTTTTTGTATCTGCGTCATTTACAATGCGGCACAAATACAATGATTTTTCTACAATGAAAGGAAACTAATTTAAACGAATGTTATCGTGGCTTTCTTCCGTGACCACGATGGCTTAAAAGCTTTCGAAACGTCGGGATCAAAATTAATAAAAAACCGCGATAAAATCCGTTTAAATTAGTTTCATTTAATTTCAAACTTAAGAAATCATTATGATTCTTCTAGTATTGAATGTGTGCATGGGCGGTGGAGATCACTTACCATCTGGTGAATGACTATCTCGTTTGCTGATATCTGCTATTAAAACATGCAAGACATATTTTTTTCAAATATAGATAGGGATTACCACGATTTAATCAATATTTTAAACAGAACACCATATTCAAATCTATCCATTCGTTTAATCTTCAAGGTGCTACGGATAGTTGCAGATAAAGGAGTCAAACTTATAACATTCCTCTTTCTTGTAGGTGTTAATAAAACAAAATTTCAATATACAAAACACTTTTAGTATAGTTGAGTAAAATTGCTAACACTTTAAAGTATCTACCTTCTGTAACAAGAACAATGGCCACAGTATTTACAGGCAGGACTCTTGCCATGACGTGGGTACCTTGCAGACAGTCCAGAGGAGGTCCTGGATATTGATGCCCTCCGACTGCCGTCTGGTCTTCGTTTCTGACCTCTTCGAGCCCCGTGCCAGCGCACAAAAAAATCAGCTGGTTAGTAATCATACCTATTGGAAGGAGGGGCTTCCAATAGGTATCGATAACGAGGTCATAAAAAATGATTTGAATGAGCTGATTTTTTTGTTATTACTTAGTTAATATTTATATAATTTAACAGTCATGTTGTCCTACAAATAAAATAATAAATTTTTGAGTATCATCAAATCGAAATATTCTATCCTTGCTACCTCTGCTAGCTACCACAATAGAGAATTTTCGCATAGGGAATTGTTGGGCGTCTCATCGAAACGAAGCTACTCACGGAAAATTAGCTTGATAGTAATCAAGTGGATCAGCTCCCCCAGGGAACCCGGACCATAATGTCAATGTTTAAGAAATCTAAGTACTTAAACTTTGTTTTCCATTGCTGAAAACTAGCACGCATGGTTTCTACACAGCTCGATGTATATACATATAACTACTAGACTACTAGATATAATACGCGTGAACAGTTGTGTCTGGATCCACGTCTGATCACAGCACAAAGTATATACACAGATAGAGGATTTAAAACGCACCTCTTTTGGGGGGAGCGTTAATATAAATTATCATCAAAGGTGAAATATCGCATAACATAAATATAAAAATACGTGTTGAATTAAGAACCTCCTCTTTTTTTCGGAGTCGGTTTAAAATAAATGATCGTGTATACATATAGTTACGTAATTAATATCTTGTACACATAGGTATGCTCTACTCAAGAGTCAAGATTCAAGAGTGGAGGGCCCTTAAGAGCCCTTGAGAGCCCTACCTGCAACAAGTATTCTTATTTTAGTCGTGTATATAATACTCGAACAGCACGTATAACATAACGCCTCGAGAAAATTATGTCGACTCGTTTTCTCTTGTTATCTCTACATATGTATATCGAAGCTTACAAGCCAGCCTGATAGTCACGCCACGACAAAATGTTGACGTCTCGTTTTGTCGTGCCATCTCTATGTCTCTTACCACTATCATGTGGGGTACACGTTATGATACAAACGAAAAACTAATTGATATCTACAAAGTTATATTTCTCCCTTGCCAGATATCTCGTGGGCTTATGCTGGGCGGGCTGGGTTTATAAAAATCAATTAGATGTAATAATAATAATGCTAGACCTGTATAATATACTCGTACATCCCACTGCTGGGCACGGGCTCCTCTACTGAATGAGAAGGATTAGGCCTTAGTCCATCACCCTGACCTAATATTGGTTAGCGAGACTTCATAAACCTTCGAAATTCACAGGTATGCAGGTTTCCTGACAATTTTTTCTTCGCCGTTAATCTTTTTTTTTTATAGCATAAGCCGGCAAGCGAGCAAGTGGGTCACCTGATGGTAAGTGATCTCCACCACCCATGTACGCCCACTACCAGAAGAATCATGGGCGCTTTGCCGACCTTAAAGGAAAGGGATAATTAGGGATTGGGAAGGGGAGGGGATTTGGGCTTCCGGATATCTCACTCACCGTACGAAACGCAGCAGCAAGCCGCTACTTTACGTCTGTCTCACAGAAAAACGATAACGTAACGACCCGGTTGAGCCGGCCCATTCATGCTGTAGACAAAACTGTTTCCAGCGTGGCTCTACCACTCAAAAAATCTATCGAAATCTAACCATAACTAACAATTAGTATGAATCAAAGGGTGCCACATTAAAATCTTATTCCCTCCTTCGATCCAAAAATCAACCTCCGACCGGCACTGGATATCGTCCCATTAGAATAATTTCGCACCTGCAAAATGTGAATTTCTAACTTCTTTTGCTAGTAACTCCACCCGCGTAAATGCTTTTTTTTTCAGGATAAAAACTTTCCTGTGCTTTAATTATGTCATGGTCTACTTGTGTGCCAAATTACATCCAAATCAATTCAGCCGTTAATACACGATTGACTTACAAATATCTGAATTCATAAATTTACAATCATCTAAACTTTCACATTTATAATGCTTAAGCAAGATTAGTAGGAGATAAATAAATAAAAATAAAATAAATACACTTAACAGTTACACAACACCTAGACCCGAAACAAATATTTGTAGATCACACAAACATGTATCTCAGTGCAGGATTCGAACCCACGGCCTCTGGCTTCGTGGCTGGTTACTCGCCCACTGCGCCACGGAGGCTGTAGGATAGCCGGTTGAAAGTTTTGCGCGAAAAGGATTTCCTTATAACATAAGTGTGTCTTATAACTTATGCATGTATTTTGATATAGCTTATTCGTATAATCAAGTTAGATCAAAATATTTGCATTACAAAAATATCCTACCACCAGCACTTTGCGGATTAACGGTCGAGACAATGGCGAAACTTGGTTCAGATTGCAGGTTGTAGTGGTCAGACGATGGGACGCCCCATTATATACCGAATTCACCGTCTAATCATGATGGGGAGATGGACCCTGGCATTAACTCAGATACACTAGATGATATGGCTCAATGGCCTAAAATAAGTCTTGACCTACAATAACAAAAGCTTCCATCGTTCAATAATTATTAGGAACATTGCTATTGTAATATCTATAGTTTGATTGATAATAAATAAATAAGACAACCCATGACAGCTATTTATGTAGAACATTTTAGTTCAAACCCAGTGGCGTAGCTAGCACGGGTGGCATACGGCGCGAGTTTGATTTATGTGTCATCCCAAGACTAAAAACTTTAAAATGATATTTGAAGTGAAAACTTCTTTAGCCACGTTGAGCACTTTTTGGTAGGGGAAAATTATGGTTTCGCGTCACCGACATGCTAATGTGTATATACACGTATAACATATCGTATTTACCTAGCCGTGTGCTGTGCGCGTTAATCGCTTTTTGGATGGGTGAAATCTTGTGAGTTGGCGTCACCGACATGCGTAATACCAGTATATGTATATATCATTACAAGTTAAATTTAATGGATTTAGCAAAAAGTTTAATGTGTATACACTGTACATTGTTCAAACAGTGTTTGAATTTGATTATTATCTTAATTGTATAATTGTAGAATCACTGTGCAGTACAATAGTGAGTACTAAAAAATATACTAATATTTTTAAGTTGAAAACTTAATAACAAAATTGTAAGTTACAAGTTTTCACTTCTATCGGCAGTCCCTATGACTGCCATTTATTTAAATATATTTTAACAGATTTCAAAAACATGAAAAAACATAAAACTCAAAGGCATTACCAGAAATCATTTCGTATTTCACACTGAGCATTGAGAGAAAAACTTCGGATTATTAGCTGAAAATCCTTGGGATTGAGGTCAACGAATATCTTGCCTTTCAACGAGATCAGAACGGGAACAAGTACGGATTTGTTCGCTCGTGTTAAGTTCCGTTTAGAGAAAATACCTTTGCCGTTTATTTTTTTTAACCCATCTTTCAAACGCAAAGAGAATTTAATTATATTGATTGTAGTGTTTGTTTTAAGGCTATGTCGGAATGTATCTTATCTATACATTTATACAAATAAATAAAAGAACATGGTACATATACCAAGACATTTTTTCAATTTTTGTATGTCTGTTTCAACTAATCTCTGTAATGGCTGGACCGATTTTGACGGGTCTTTCACTGGTAGATCGCTTATGTAAAGCAAGGAGTAACTTAGGCTACTTTAATTTTAGAAACAATAGTTTCCCTCCCCTAGATCTTTCCATACTGCTCTCTTTTCTGTTCTAATCCAGGTTATTCCTATCCTTTTATATCATCTTCCCATCGTCAGGGACAGCGTTGCTCTATTACTAGAGAAACAATCGTGATCACAATCGTTCAGTACAGTTCATTGTGTCTGCCTAGCAGCAGGTACATACAGTATAGGTGTAGTGTGCGAAGCGTGTGACTGAGGGGGACCGCGGAATCATCGAGGTATCAATAAATAAAGATATCCGCACGACATCCGCGCGGGGGCCGCTCCCACGTGTTGCGCCGGTGACCTGCCACATACAGCATTGGTTTTTGCTAACCGAATAAATAGCGACCACCGTACACATGGTCAAAAATTCGCCATAGTGGCACGTTCTTTCGATAAGGCATAATGCTGTTGACTGTCGAGGAATGCAATTCCTCTCGACGGTCGACATTGTATTTAGACTGTACTGTATTTATTGGTGGAGTGTAGGCAAGGTGGTAGGTCTCGTATGCGAGAGGCTATCAGGGTTGGCACCACCGGTATGTCTTTTTCTGCCGCCAAGCAACAGTGTGTAAGCACTGTTTTGGTTTGGAGGACATTGAAGGCAATGATTACTGGGTATTATGAGACTTTAACATCTTATGTCTCGGGATGACGAGCGCAGTTCAGTGCCATGTAGTGCTTTGTAATTCTAAGTTCTGTGTGGTGTTGCATCTGTTTATGGGCAAACGTGGAGGTTACCATCATGCGAGCGCCTTGCTCGTCCCGTCATTCAATCAAATAATAAAAATAAAAAATCCGCCATAGTGACTCGTTCATTCGAGTCGCGTTCCGGGATTAGCCAGTAGCAACTTCATGCCGGCATAATTCTGTTGACTGTTGAGGAACGCAATGACTCTCGAGTGCACTGTATTTACTGGTGGAGTGTAATCACTTTGCATTGCCAATATAAAGAAAAGTCCCTTTGTACCACTCTCTTTATACGTTAGAAAGAAGATTAGCAAGTGATACGTAAAATAGTGAAGCATTTCATATTTTTGGTATAACTTCTTCCTTCAGCAGTACTTAAGCTATGTCTAAATACACCCAACAGTCACGCATAATTAACCCCATACAAAGATACGAGTCTTGATGATTTCTTACGTTTACGCGAATGTTACTCATTGAAATAAAACTAATTTAAACGGATTTTATCGCGGTTTTTTATTAATTTTGATCCCGACGTTTCGAAGACTTTTCAGCCTTCGTGGTCACGGGGAGGACTGAGGTGTAGGTTGTCCAAAAATGTTAATGTTACAGTATCTACCTTCAATTTACAATTATAAGATCTTTATGGTTTGGTCCGATCTACGCAGAAGGAGCTCACAGTGTCTTGAGGTCTGGCAGTTGGTCTTTTGGGCTCCGATTTAATTAAATGTATAATCGGATCCCAGGCTTGTGCTAGCTTCCAACCATCTTCTCTATTGAAATTCGGATGTTTTTTAATTTCAATAGCCTCGCGAATCATCCTGGGTAGGAATCGGTGTTCTTTGGCAAGGATTTGTGGTCTGTCAAATCGAAGATAATGTTTGGAGCCTTCCTCTGAATGTTCAGCAACTGCAGACTTCGTAGAGCGTCGGTGTTTAACATCAGCTATATGTTCTTTTACGCGGGTCCCTATACTTCTTTTTGTTTGACCTATGTAAGAGAGTCCACAGTCACAATCGATTTTATATATGCCCTGTTCCTGTAGAGGTATATGACACTTGACCGGTGGTAAAAATTGACTAATCTTCTTGGGCGGCTTGAAATAAGTTTTAATAGAAGCACGCTTCAGCACATAGCCAATCTTGTCGGTGACTCCTCTAACATATGGTAATACAACAGGGACACGTTCAACTGTGGCTGGTTTCACTCGGTTTCTGTGACGGCGGCGTGGAATTTGGAGCTTGTTGTCTTGCAGTACTCGCTTGACATGTTGCAGCTCGGCAGCCAGATGTTCCTCGTCACAGATTCCTTGTGCTCTCTGAAACAAAGATTTGCCCACGGTAGCTAACTGTTTTGGATGGTGGTGAGATGCACCATTCAGGTATTTATCTGTATGGGTCACTTTGCGATACACAGTATGGCCTAAAGACTGATCAGGATTACGGATAACTAAAACATCTAAGAAGGCAAGAGATTTATTTTGTTCTAACTCCATTGTAAATTGAATTTTGTTGTTAATGGAGTTAAGATGATCTAAAAATGCAGTTACTTTGTCAGATGGTAAAATTGTGAAAGTATCATCTACGTACCGTTTGTAAAACTTGGGAACGATGGGGGCCGTGCTTAGGGCTGTCTCTTCGAAGTCCTCCATGAATATATCGGCGACTACGGGAGATACAGGTGAGCCCATAGCTACTCCATTCACTTGTACATAGAACTGATTCTCCCACAACATATAGCCAGATGTGAGGCAATGTTTCAGTAGATCTGCATATGCTAAGGGCATGTTATTATCTGCTAACCTTTTAGAGACAATTTCAATGCAGTCTTGTACTGGTAAGCTTGTGAAGAGCGACTGAACATCAAAACTGACCATGGTTTCATTGTCAGCTAATTTTAGGTGTTTGATATCACTGACAAATTGGTATGAATCCCTCACAGATGCTCTAGTGTTTCCTCTTAGTGGTGAAAGCACTTTAGCTACGTGCTGAGCCAGTCTGTAGGTTGGTGTGTCGACTTGACTCACGATGGGACGTAGTGGAGCATTCATTTTGTGTATTTTTGGTAACCCATACATTTTAGGTGGTTTTGCGCACGAAGGAACGAGTGAGTTTACGTCTAGATTTAATGTGTCGGAGTAACTGTTTATTAAAGAGCTCGTAGTCTTTAAAACTTTGTTAGTCGGGTCTGTTTTGACTTTTTTATACGTAGTTTCATCCGATAAAAGTTGTTCGATTTTATTTTTATAATCTGACGTATCCATCACTACTGTCGCATTACCCTTATCTGCACGGAGAATAGTTATTTCCTTCTGTGATCGCAAGTTCTTTAAAGCGATATATTGTTGTTTAGGAAGATTTGGTTTCGGCGCTTTCTTTTGACGTAATATTGACGAAATATCTTGTCGTATCGCCTCCGAATCCTCCTTTTTTAAATTATTTTTGAAGAGACTATTCTCAACGTTACAAATAATGTCTTCATACGGTATCCTTCGTGGTGTTATGGCAAAATTTAGTCCCTTTGATAAAACCTGAATTGTATTATTGTCCAATGTTTGTTTTGACAGATTAATGACAGCGCGGCGTTCGTCTGCGCGTGAGTGATGTTTGTCTATGGTAGGATGCGTTCCGTTCCCACCGTCGTTGCTAAGATGTTTGACATTTGATTTTGATCGTAATTTTTCATACTTTTGAATTTGTTTATTTTTGCATTCATTAAATTTAGATGTTTCACGTTTATTTAAAGTTTCGATGCAATTTTTAAAATCAAATGCTGATAGTACTGTCTTCAACTCATTGGATATAATCTCAACACAATTATTTATGTGATGTAGGTCGGATCTCATTTCACGAATGGTAGATCGTAACAGTTTTGTACTCGCCTGGTTGAGAAGAGTTCCTTCGTGCGCAAAACCACCTAAAATGTATGGGTTACCAAAAATACACAAAATGAATGCTCCACTACGTCCCATCGTGAGTCAAGTCGACACACCAACCTACAGACTGGCTCAGCACGTAGCTAAAGTGCTTTCACCACTAAGAGGAAACACTAGAGCATCTGTGAGGGATTCATACCAATTTGTCAGTGATATCAAACACCTAAAATTAGCTGACAATGAAACCATGGTCAGTTTTGATGTTCAGTCGCTCTTCACAAGCTTACCAGTACAAGACTGCATTGAAATTGTCTCTAAAAGGTTAGCAGATAATAACATGCCCTTAGCATATGCAGATCTACTGAAACATTGCCTCACATCTGGCTATATGTTGTGGGAGAATCAGTTCTATGTACAAGTGAATGGAGTAGCTATGGGCTCACCTGTATCTCCCGTAGTCGCCGATATATTCATGGAGGACTTCGAAGAGACAGCCCTAAGCACGGCCCCCATCGTTCCCAAGTTTTACAAACGGTAGGGTAGACCGGGTACATTTGTAGCAGGGTACGGTAGTACCAAGGGGAATATTTTTTTAACTACACCTCACACACACATTCCATTCCCCTTGGCGCCCCCCTTGGTTGCTTGCCGACTAACTATCAGCTGCTCGCGCGTGTGGCTCGACGCAGACGCTTATGACGGCGAGATGAAATTTTGGTGCAGTCAAAGTAAGTTTTTTCCATCTATTATCATTGGTCATAGCAGGAAATCAAAACATCATTTTTAACTCAGTGTAAGTTTAAACATTTCTCACTATTGTATCTCTTATTTGTAAACGTATTTATTTAGATTCAAGTTTAAATTTAGGAGATTTTTTATATTATCCATGAAATGAGTATATGGGGACAATTGTAGCAATATTTCGGGGACGTTTGTAACGGTACAATTGTCCCCGTGGTAAAATTGACCCCATATTATATATATATATTTATTTATAATATATATATTTATTTATAATATATATATTTATTTATAATATATATTTATTTTAACTATAACTTTAATTCATAACTTAATTAACCATATTTTTTAGCGAGCACGGTAAAGTGTCTGCGCTGCACCTAATGGTAAGTGAAGCGCATTCCAAAAAGACCAGCGGCAACCGACAATAATGAGTTTATCGGCGGTCATCAAAATCATGCCGGCCTGTAGAAATGCTTCTTCACACTCCGAAGAGGGCAGAAACAAATCGAAAGGCATGCGACAGGACAGGCGGATGACCGAGACAGGCACACCAGCAGTTAGAATTTAGAAGATAAAGATCATTGGGATTAAATATGTGTAACTGTACTTATTGTTAACAATTGGGAACTGCAGTATTAAGAGACGCAATTCAGCGATAATAGTCTTTTTAACACGCTTTTATTAGCTTCAGACGTATGTATGTTGGTATGTTTGTCTGTAACTTGTTTTAACACGCTTTTATTAGCTTCAGACGTAGGTATGTTGATATGTTGGTATGTTTGTCTGTAACTTGTTTTTGAACGTGATTTTGACCTCCTTTAAAACGTCGGATTAAATTGAAATTTGGCATACTTATCAAGGACCGATGACAATGCAATATTATATATATATAAAACAAAGTATTGCAAATTGTGATTAATAATTATAAATAATTGTTGTGTAGTTTAGTTTAGCGCCATCTACACGACGCATAAGAATGCGTCAATAGATTGTCAATCTGCGTCAATTGAAATTATACTCTCTGGACCTTTGCTAATTATAGGGAATGTCGTAGTATCTAAGAGCGTCAATAGATGGCGCTTTTTTGATATTCGGACCTCAACCGACTACAATATATTTATATTTTAACTAAAAAAATAATAGTTAAAAAAACTAAAAAACACGCTTTTATAGAAAGTCTAACTAAAAAATAGAAAATAAATTTGAAGAAAACAATGTATTTTATTGTAAAAAAAGCGTGGGGTGCTTTCTAAGATACTATCTAAATGATAATCCTTCTACTTATATCTGTCAATACAATAATTATAACTATTGACACCATGCACCCCACGCTTTTTTTACAATAAAATACATTGTTTTCTTCAAATTTATTTTCTATTTTTTAGTTAGACTTTCTATAAAAGCGTGTTTTTTAGTTTTTTTAACTATTATTTATTTTTTTACAAATCGGACTACGTGTCTTTCATAGGAGTGGTTTGGAATTTATGACGAAATTTTTTGACGAATTTATGAAAAATTGTTGCATTCGGTTTGGGTATTGGTATCATATCGTCTTAAGAATTGTTCAAGTTAAAACTTAAATAAAAAAATGGCTGAACTATGCTTTCCATTGTTATTCATAAAGTTTATTTTTTAACAGATGCCGCGTTATAGAACAAGAAAGACTGATATAACGTCGTAAGATACTTTTCTACGAAAAAGCATATTAGGAAATCCAAACCGGAAAATCGATACACACAGCTATGTTTAGGTCTATGTTTAGGTTGTGCCATGTTTCTCTAATTAGATATAAAAAGAAAAGAGAAAAATCCACACCCGGAGCTTTGGCATCGATGGGATAAAATTGTGCTGGACTGAGTAGCTATACATAATAAAAAAATTGATAAAATTAAGTATGCAAGGGACAATTGTACCATGGGGACAATCGTTCCAAATGCTTTACCATACAATATTTTGATTTGTGATTTTCGTTGTTTTTGACTAATTATAAGTATACGACACCACAAATATGATGGTCAATACTTAATAAGAACTTATAAGAATACTTTGTTGTAATCTTTAATTTAGTTATTATCGTTTAGGGTGAGAAAACTATTGTTTTATGTTTTTAATTTTTATATTGATTAACCTTACGAAGTTTACTGTATTTTGTTTGTCATTAGATTACAAGCTATTCTGTTGGGATATTACCATTTAGAGAAGTATATTTATGTAATGATAACACTGAGTTTTATTAAATTACATCGCTGGTACAATTAACCCACTGGCGGGGACATTTGTACCAGTTCACTCAGTCCGCTTTAATGCTTAATATCTATGATTGTATTATTCCTACACGTCTAAAGATAATGCGAACTTATAGCCGAATAAACTACGTATCAATGGTTATTGACACTTTTGACACAATATTAATAATAAACTCAAAATTTAACGCTAACCAAAATATGCTACAATTGTCCCCGGTCTACCCTACGTAGATGATACTTTCACAATTTTACCATCTGACAAAGTAACTGCATTTTTAGATCATCTTAACTCCATTAACAACAAAATTCAATTTACAATGGAGTTAGAACAAAATAAATCTCTTGCCTTCTTAGATGTTTTAGTTATCCGTAATCCTGATCAGTCTTTAGGCCATACTGTGTATCGCAAAGTGACCCATACAGATAAATACCTGAATGGTGCATCTCACCACCATCCAAAACAGTTAGCTACCGTGGGAAAATCTTTGTTTCAGAGAGCACAAGGAATCTGTGACGAGGAACATCTGGCTGCCGAGCTGCAACATGTCAAGCGAGTACTGCAAGACAACAAGCTCCAAATTCCACGCCGCCGTCACAGAAACCGAGTGAAACCAGCCACAGTT
Organism: Amorpha juglandis; assembly: GCA_949126905.1. NCBI lineage: Eukaryota > Metazoa > Arthropoda > Insecta > Lepidoptera > Sphingidae > Amorpha > Amorpha juglandis. Next base: position 4,251,257 of record OX421383.1, read on the forward strand.
GAACGTGTCCCTGTTGTATTACCATATGTTAGAGGAGTCACCGACAAGATTGGCTATGTGCTGAAGCGTGCTTCTATTAAAACTTATTTCAAGCCGCCCAAGAAGATTAGTCAATTTTTACCACCGGTCAAGTGTCATATACCTCTACAGGAACAGGGCATATATAAAATCGATTGTGACTGTGGACTCTCTTACATAGGTCAAACAAAAAGAAGTATAGGGACCCGCGTAAAAGAACATATAGCTGATGTTAAACACCGACGCTCTACGAAGTCTGCAGTTGCTGAACATTCAGAGGAAGGCTCCAAACATTATCTTCGATTTGACAGACCACAAATCCTTGCCAAAGAACACCGATTCCTACCCAGGATGATTCGCGAGGCTATTGAAATTAAAAAACATCCGAATTTCAATAGAGAAGATGGTTGGAAGCTAGCACAAGCCTGGGATCCGATTATACATTTAATTAAATCGGAGCCCAAAAGACCAACTGCCAGACCTCAAGACACTGTGAGCTCCTTCTGCGTAGATCGGACCAAACCATAAAGATCTTATAATTGTAAATTGAAGGTAGATACTGTAACATTAACATTTTTGGACAACCTACACCTCAGTCCTCCCCGTGACCACGAAGGCTGAAAAGTCTTCGAAACGTCGGGATCAAAATTAATAAAAAAACCGCGATAAAATCCGTTTAAATTAGTTTTATTTCAATACGAGTCTTGAATCATGGGTATCAGAGATTACGAGAAATATTCGATTTTACAACGCTCAGATCCGTTAAATACGTAGTAGGGCGACGTTATAGTATGTAGACCAGTGATTCCCAACCTTTTTTAGGCCATGCTCCACCTTAACATTTTTTTGTTAAATTTGACACCGATATCTAGCATTGCATTTAAATAGCTCAAAGCGAAAGCGTGTCGAGTCCATTTTTAAATTGCCCCCCTGAACTATCAAATTGCCCCCCTGTAGGGCGTGGGCCCCACGTTGGGAAACACTGATGTAGACAGTTTTATCTACAGCCTGAATTGGCAAGTTAGCCTGGCTTGGCATCTGTGAGAAAATCTCACGGAAAATCGACGTGAATTAGCAGCATGCTGTGGTGTTTTTTTATATGGCAAACAGTACGTACGGTGACTTTGTACGCTAAATGCATTTCTGGAGGCCCCAATACACATCCCAATCCTCATTCTTTACCTTTAACGTCGGCGACGCATCCGTAGTTTTTCTGGTGTATCTTCATGGTCGGTAGATATAATTTCATATCAACCCTTATTTGCCGGTCACCTATAAAAAAACGCCTCCATTTCGCCCAATCTTGAGCATTTTCCGTTTTGAGACCATTGGCTCATGTCGACCTCTAATAAGAGGGCGACATGAGCCAATGGTCTCAAAGCGGATCCTATTGGTCGATGTACATAATACGCGCGAAATCGAGAGCCTCCTCCTTTTTTGAAGTCAGTTACCAGTCGCATATCTTACATACTATACTTTTTTTTAGAGAATTGTGTCACTCCTATCACGTCATGAGATGGAAGAATAAAACGGAGCGCATTAGTTGCCACTCTACCTACCCCGTTGGGGATACAGTAGTAACAGCTAATGTATGCAGGTTCAAACTATTTGACCATACAAACAAACTTAACTCATACATTTAAAAATATTTCATTTGTAGCAGAGCTGTACTCTAGTGGCTAAAGATTCCCATGTGGTTATGTACCACAGTTTACACACCACTGGTTTATATATATAAGATACAGTGCAAGCAGCGATAGCTCTGCGGGAAATGGTACGGACTGTCGAGACGAAAGTCGCAGGTTCGGAACCAACCCCAAGAGCATACACCTCTGACTGTTCTATGTTACGTTTATATTAATTGTTAATTATCGCCTGCTTTAACGATGAAGGAAACATCGTGAGGAAACCTGCATACCTGAGAACTCGATAAGATTTTTCGAAGGTATGTGAAGTCCACCAACCCGCATTAGGCCAGCGTGGTGGACTAAGGCCTAACCCCTCTCATTCAGTAGAGGAGGCCCGTGCCCAGCAGTGGGACATGTATAATACAGGGCTATTAAAAAAAAATACACAGTGATATGCAGTGCATGTAATTAATGGCATGCCGTCATACCTTTGGCTATGGTCAATTATTGTCATATAAAATTACATGATGCCGTCATATAATTGAAGTATTATAGATTACAATATATGCATGCTGGATTATCTTTTTCAGTGAATAAGGACAATGTTAATATAATTTCCAACAGTGAGCCATGCTCGTTATTTAATCGGACGTTTAGTACGTTTTTTAAATTGTTGGCTGGCAAACGAGCAAGTGGGTCACCTGGTGGTAAGTGATCTCCACTGACCATGTCCGCCCACAATACCAGCAGAATCATGGGTGCGTTGCCGATCTTAAAGGAAAAGGATAATTAAGGGATTGCGAACGGGAAGGGGATATGGGCCTCCGGATCACTCACCGTAAGAAACGCAACAGCAAGCCGCTACTTTACGTCGGTTTTCTGTGATTTTGCATATCCACTCGCATAGCGTCGGTGGTCGCCATCCAGGCGGATATGAGTATCCTGTACACATGGTGTTAAACCCTGCCATTAGTGATACACATCAGAGTTGGTACGTCGATCACCCATCTAACTATATTTTAACCTTGCCCCTCAACATTCTTTCTATAAAACTAATAGAATACGTCTGTACTCGTACACGCGGTTTGACAACAATAGCCTATCACCGGTGCCAAGAATCAATACTAATAATATATCACTTTATAACACGCGCCGAAACAATCCTCAATTACATTACGTTACTAGCTACTGGTATTGGAGTAAAGTGCTGATTTTATAATTCAGATTTACAGCTTATTTATTTCTCGATTGTATGCCGTTAATGGTTAAACTCAAAGGTAATTTTAAAAGCGTATCATTTTGCTAACAATCTATTCTCAAGACTATATTTTTGTTGGCAATACTCAAAACTCTTCCGCCTATCTTTAATATTTGATGCATAATTTTACATACTTCTTTACAGAAACATCGAACTCAAAATGCCTCTGCGGTTCAGAGGCCTTCGCCCGGGGTTCTTGCGGGAGAACCTGCTCACGATCCTGACGGTGATAGGAGTAGTGTCAGGCACAGCTCTTGGCTGGACTCTGCGGGCATCAGGTCATGAATGGTCACGAAGAGATGTGATGTACTTCCAATACCCTGGGGAGTTGTTCTTAAGGATGCTGAAGTGTTTAATCGTCCCGCTACTTGTTTCTTCCATCGTATCGGCTATTGGCTCGTTGGATCTCAGCCTTTCTGGCAAGTGAGTATATAATATGTATCATGTTTTATTTCATTGCTGCGTGGAGTAGAGAAACTGCTTTTTCTTCTCTAAAACTACTGCGGAATGCGGAGGCGCTGGTGAACACATTGGAGGCTACTGTCAACAGTATAGCCGCGGAGTGCTATAAAATATTATCTTATTTGAATTTATCACTTTGGCTTTAGAATTATAAAGGGGAACTAAAGAAATGGGAAGGGGTATATTTATATCTCGATGAATATTGATGGCCATAGGAATAAAAAATAATTATGATTTCCAGTTATATGTTAGCGTCATGTGATAGATAAAAAAAATTGGTGCTTAATTCTAGTTCTAGACATGAAAATTTTAATGATGGTTGAGACAACCACTATGAAAATGAATAAAACCTTTTGTAAATTCCTTCAGGGTGGGTCTCCGAGCCATTATCTACTACATGACGACCACCATCTGTGCCGTGATGCTGGGCATTGCCCTGGTGACTACGATCAAGCCTGGTAAATTATCCACATCGTACGAGCAACCAAACGCGACCAAAATTGTAACCAAGGACACTCTGACTTCCGACACCCTGCTGGATTTGATACGGTATGAATTTTGATGTATATCTTTTATGTTTAAAATAAATCTAACAGTCATACAGTTCTGACCCCACAGTAAGATGCGAGTCTTGTGTCGTGGGTATTCAGGAATTACGAGAGACTTTTTTGGTCTCGACCCAGAGCCGAAAAAAATATTTATGGATCACAGCAATATTTGTCTCGGTGCAGGGATAGAAAGTCGTGATCTCTCTTTTCACAGCTGGATCGACGCTGACTGCGGAGGCTGTCAAATCTTTAAAGGCTTCGTCAAACAGAGCGCCAGCGCTGACAGAGCGTCGCGTACGGCTAGCGCTGGCGCTCTGTTTGACGGTATATTACTATAATAGTACAACACAATTCGGCGTCATAGCGCGACATCAGTTTAGCGCTCTGACGCGCGCTAAGTACGCTTTCTGTTTGACGAAGCCTTTAGTAAGCTCTTAACGATCTTTTTATAAATGACGAGACGTCCATGTCGGTTGCCTGATTATAAGTATAAATATAAAAAAATAACTAAAAAGTAGTGCATGGCACTGCTCTGCGCTCCTCGCTCCGAGACTTCAGTTTTTAATTGCTCGTAACACACAGCGGTGTCGGTAATAGTGAATTCACGCGCTTCTGATAATTCAGATGCAATTTTAACCATCTTAATAAACTTTCATTTCAATTGTTCAACAAGAACTGTACGGTTTTATGTTAATTCAAGTCGATTGAAAGTCAAAGTTTATAAAGTTGATTAAAAGTATGTTCAGACAGTTCAAACTTCATGCGATTTTGCATTTGATCAACTGAAATACAATCGTGTGAACCCCTTTCAATCACGCAGAAGTGAAAACGGACCAATATTGCTGAGCCTTCGCCCGTCAATATGGTAGAGTTTGAGATATTTCCTTATGTCCAAATATCGATTTTGATATTGTAATGGTTTTGTTACAAATTGTATATTGACTGTCTCGGTTGGCACAGTTGTATTGCGTACGCGGTACGATTGATGTGCTGAGGATTCGGGTTCGATCCCCGGGTCGGGTAAAGTGCTGAGTTTTTCTATCACGAAATGCTCAGTATCAGCCTGGAGTCCGGAATTGTGCCCGGTATGGCGATAGGCTCGCCCTCTATCACATCATGGGAAGAAAATACGCTCAGCGAAATGTGGGTGTACTGGTTATACCTCTACCTACCCGCTCCGGGATTACAGGCGTGGGTGCATATATATGTTAATCATAGTTTCTTATACTGTTTATTAGTTGTACTAAGAAATACTAAATTATTTGTTTTGTTCAGGATTAGTTTCTTACAATGAGGATTATATCATTTCGTGGTATACATGATCATGGAATTACCAGTGTTGATGCATCCATCGTATTTAATTTGTGCTGGTGACAAATGGATATAGTATGACGCTATGCCATTCATTAAACGCTCTGAATATGTGTTACATAGATAATTTCACCTTCCGGTCTAAATAGCCTCAATTATTCTTGCATGTCACAAGCGAATTAAAACAGTAAGTAATGATGTGAAATTAATAAAGCCTCATTTACACGTAGTTTGAAATGAAATTAACTGTTCAGTGTCTGTTGTTCTGTTCTGCGCTAAACTCTTCATGTAAATGAGGCTTAAGCGTCAGCCTTTAGAAAACTTCAGCGATGTATAACATATAGATCTTTGTATGAACGTGCAACAGATAGAAAGTGATCGTTTTACTGGGTAGGGCGAAAGTAGAGGGCCTCTGGATAGGTCTTGGTACGGCTATGTGCAAGCAACTATGTATTGCTACTGTTTCTTTCGGCTTGAAGTCTATTGAAGTTAGTGAAATTATTAAGCATTTCACCTTTCGAGGTGACAAGTGCAGAGTACCATGCGGTACTTAGTAAATCACACATACACCGCTGTTTTAATATTATAATGTCTGTATACCGTTCCCTATTGACTCTTATAGATGATGGCACTTTCACAACTCACACATAGCAATAACAGCCTCCAGCCTGGCGCAGCGGGCGAGTAGCCGGCTGTGAAGCGAGAGGCCGCGTGTTCGATCCTCGCACTGCGACAAATGTTTGTGTGATCCACAAATATTTGTTTCGGAGTCTGGGTATTGTGAGACCGAATGTCTCTCCTGATACCCACGACACAAGACTAGTATCTTACTATGGGGTCAGGATTATGTATGTGACTGTTGGGTGTATCTATTTATCTATATATAGCACGTCGTGCAAAAATGAACTAAAACGTCCACATGCCTTTTGAATGAGCAAAAGGCTAACAACTAGACATAGTAATGGCAGAGATACTCGCAAGCGGTCGCCGATCTAAAATAAAAACGAACAATCACACTTATGTGTCCTTATTCAATCTATCGAGTTGCAAATGGAACGCATCGTGTCGAGGGTCAAAGATCACAACTCATCGATTTTAATGGCTGTTACCTGATTTATTTCACAGGCCTTATTGCCATTATAATTATTGGTGTTTGTAGACCTTGAACACTGGTACTGGTGGTTGCTAGTGGTAGGATATTCATATCCAGCCGGATAGCGACCACCGTACACGTGGTGTTAAAACCTGCCATAGTGATCCACGCGCCTTGTGTGGATCGCGTTCCAGGATCAGCCAGTGTATATCCGGGTGTCTCGAGGGGCTTGCGACATGACTTGATGGTTGGCAGGGGGGGTATAGGAGTACATCCTTGTATTACTGTGCCTGCATCGGTCATCTGCCTGTTCTGTCCCAGGCCCCTCTATTTGCCTCTTCCCTCTCTGAAGAGGGAAGAAGCATTTATACAGGCCGGCATGAGTCTGGTGACCACCGATGAACTCATTGTTTGTCGGTGGTCGTTGGTTTTTTAGACGGCACTACGGTAGTGCAGTTACTTTGCCGTGCTCGGAAAAAAAAGAAAAAAAGTAAATCTAAAATCAAAACTCAAATTTGACCCTATTTTTTTAGAAGAAATTTTAGCAAATTTTTTTAAGTTTATTTAATACTAGTAATTCCTGAGATTAGCGAGTTCAAACAAACAAACAATCAAACTCTTCAGCTTTATAATATTAGTATAGATTTATTAGTATAGGTTTTTTTTTAATCTCCGGGCGAACGTATAATATATCAGAGAAGCGTACATATGTCAAAATGGTTATTGTCACTAGTGTGATATGTAGAGGTTATTATTTATTCGGCTATCGAAAAATCGACCTTATATTAAATAACGACTGAGTTTGCTCATAAATTCGTGATTATTCGAACCAGATGTTCAAAATATTTATATGTTTCTTAGCAAGATATTTCTTTTTATTTTAACCCTTTTGTAATTCAGTAAAACATAATGATTTTTAAGTGGTAGAATTACTGTGTAGGCAGTTTGCTACAGCATCAATGAGTCAGCTCAATCGAGGTGACACTACTGTTTTACAGTAAACTGGCGGAAAGTAGCAACTTGTTGCGTTTCCTATGTTGAGTGAAATTTCCAGAGACCTAAATCCCCATTGCGATTTTCTTTCCTTTCCTTTTAGGTCGAAAACGCATCCATAATTCTTGTATCGTTGATGTTCATGGAGATCACTTAACATTAGGTGAATCACTCACTTATTTACTGGACTCTGCAAATAAAAAATAGATTATGAGTGCCGCGACACTTGGGATTTGATTAACCGCACGCACGCACGCGACGTATCTCCTGACAGATCCGAATAAACTTTGTTTCCGTTTACGGACATATTTGTAAATCAGCCTATTTATTCTCGTGTTGTACTAGAAAATAAAAAACATACGCACTCACGCCTGTAATCCTCGACGGGATAGACAGAGGTGAAACCATCTACATTTCGCCGAGCGTACTGTCTCAGGATGTGATAGGGGCTGTGATACTCCGGCCTGATACTGAGCATTTCGTAATATAAAAACGCAATATCACTTTATTCCGACCCGGGGATCGAACCCGAGACCTCAGCACAGCTGTCGTACCGCGTACGCATTACAACTTCACCACCGATTTATACAAAACATGGTGTAATATTAATCGTTGAGTTGAATAATTCTCAAAAAATTACATATTTAAATCATAAATTGTTTTAATTTGTCCCTAAAATTGTTTGTTTATATGTTTGTGTACTTTTCTGTAGGATTATAGTGCCGCAGAAAGATATACTTTCATTTGTGATTACTAAAAAGTAAGGATGAAATTATGGCTTAACCATAAAAATGAAGTTGAATTTCAAGTCAATTATGATAAAACTGAAATCTAAATCTAGTGCCTGTATTTATAAAGAAAAAGGCCATGCAATCCTGAATCCTTCTCTGAACGAAACTCCACGTAAATAAATGCTATTGTTTTCCCAGATACATTCTGCACCGCGAGTCTAGGGAGCCGGGAACTCGGGACGTATGCGTGAAATATTAGGTTTATCACCGTAATTGCCAATTGGTGACGGTGTCGAAGCGAAGCGGTCGCGGTGCAGTGTTCCCTGCTCGTCACTCTTCATCTGTTATTTATACATTAGCGCCCTAGATACGTTTATTAGGGCTGGCATGTCCGTGAATTAATAAACTTATCGGCTCAGCTCAAGATGAAATTTCGGGGTTTTTATAGTGCATTTGTTATTTGCGTTTATGAGAGCTTTATTATTGTGTCGAATGTTATTTTATAAGTAATTCTATATTATTTCTATATAATTTATTCTTAACTTTCGATAAAAAGGATGTATTATAGAGCTTAACCGACTGATTGTAAGCAGTTGTATTTGTTGTTTGAAAGCAGGTTAATTCGCGATGATTCTTGCTGTTTCAAAAAAATCAGCTCAGTCATTTATAAGTTACGGATATTATGTTTCTATTTGACGTCGGGGGTTTAATGGCTACTTTTTAAGAAAATAAGATAAATCCTAAATTATTTTCTGAAAAAGTTGTTTTTTATTTCTTAGAATCAAAAATTAATTATAATATTTTTAAAGATATTCCGGTGACAACTTAGCGGAGAGTGAGTTCTGTGAGTTCGATTCCAGCACAGGGATAAATGTTTGTGTCATAAACAAATTCGGGTTTTGCGTCTGAATGATGTGAGGCTGCAAGTCTGTCGTAGTTCCTGATACCCACGACACAGGTGATGTCAGAAGTATATGTGTGACTGTTGGGTGCATTTATTTATTATTATAAGATTTTCATATCATGAGAAATAATCGCTTCCAGCTTTGTATTCCTCGTTGAGAAGCAATTCCTTTTGGTAAGAAACTACCTTCTTTTTTGAGATCTCATGTCTTCTATTTGCAATATGTGTTTGCTCTACGCTTATACTATCAACCTCACATTTGCAGGCGTCCGGCCCTAAATGGGACCTGTCAAATGAGACAATGACTGTACCCTTGTATGACAGATTGGCTCACTTTAAAGACATAGTCTAGCAGGTGTAGTGGTGGGAGGATACTTGTATCCGACCGGATAGCGACCATCGTATATTGGTGCTAAAACCTGCCTTAGTGGCCCCACCTTATGTGGGTCGCGTTCCAGGGTCAGCCAGTGTATATCCGGTTCTCCCCAGGGGGTTTGCCCCTTGATCTTAACCCTTAAAAAGGTATCAGCGCATGAGTGCCGAAAACATTCCACTTCAATTTTTTTATGTGATCCTCTTCAAATTGCCCTACTGATGCATCTTGCTATGGGGCAACCCCGTGCCGAAATTGTTTAAACGATTGCAAGGAATTGTAATTTTTCAACTTAGCTATGTCTCTTAGCTATATTTGAAGATCTATTTAGCCGTTGACGTCGAGAGTTGTTAATGGAAAGTCGTGTTTATACAATAGGAGTATTTAGGACTGAGCACTAAATCTTATTTTTCTCACGTGGAAAATCCTCTTGGATTCCCGCCTACCTTAATAGACAGGCGGGGTATGCCGGATTTTTACCGGCTAAAAACCCCATGGTTGTCTCCATCTGCACCATGTAAGGGTTTCGGGACCTCCAGGAGAAACACGCCGAAACCCCATCAGTGTAAAGCTGTAATAGCACGCCAAGGGGAGAGCATAGGTTAGCTCCCCCAGCGATTATACACACTGTACATACACATATTATACTATATGAGCACTAAACCTACTCGAAAGCCACGCGTATCGTAGCAACCGGCTATCCAAGCGCACTCAGAAAACGTTATACCTATTAGTAAAACCAAATTTGGGGATAACCGACATAGACATTCTTACGTATGTAATGTGTGTTATGTATGTAAATGGGAATATGATAAAAGAACGATGTTCACTTTTAATAGAGAGGATAACTAAAACAACACGGAGGGCCGAAAACTCGATGTCCGTTCCGATAAAAAAATATCTCCTAAATAAAGTACAATTTAAGAAGTAATTTTTGCTTGAATGATGAAACGAGCCAATCGGTATGTTATGGTATGGTAAGCGTCACTCCTACCCATACACAGAAGCATCACGAACAAAGAACTAGAAAGAAAAACGAAGCACGAACTTTGAATTACAACGCTCTACGCTCGCTATATAGTTGGTGATAAAAAAATGTGCCAACGACTTTTTAGTCGTGTTTAGAAAATTTCTAAAAAGGCTGTATTCAGCACAAAATAAATGACATTAATTCGTAATTAAACTGTGTGATTTTTCCCGTAGATACCGAGTTACGGAGAATTCTCGGCAAACATTATAATCAAGTTATCGAGACCCAGTCGGGGCACGATGTTCAGTAATAAAATATCTTTTACATCCGACCTCTTGATGGAGTTATTGGATTTCAACAGAATCTTGTTAATATAGCTTCGTTCAACAATTTCAACGTATTATTGGAAAATAAATAACGGAAGTCCCGAGTCGAGAAGAGTGCTTTGAAAATATGAAATATAGTCGCTTTATGTTGTTAATAGTAATTTTAACCACCACATTGACGCAGTGACACGTCACACTATGTTGAGGTTCTAGCTTCAAAATCCACATCGGACAATTACAACTTGTTTGAGTTTTTTTTATTGAATCGAGACGAACAAGGCGCTCGCCTGATGGTAAGAGCCACGCCTGCCCATAAACAGAAGCAACACCTCACAGAACTTTGAATTACAAAGCACTAGTTAGTTTAGTTTTTTTTTTAAGTTTTTTTTTACTTTTTTTATTTTTTATTTTTAACTATTAGTTTCTTTTAAAATGTACCATTTCTTTTTATTCATGAAAAACCAAATAAATTGTTTCTTTCTTTCTTTCTTTTCTTTCACTACATGAGACTGAACTGCGCTCGTCACTCCGTGGTATAAGATGTTAAGTCTCATAATGCCCAATAATTTCACTGGCTCCAATGTCCTTCAAACCGAAACACAACAGTACTTACAAACTGTTGCTTGGCGGTAGAAATTGACAAAGCGGTGGTACCAACCCAGACGGCCTCACGCATACGAGGGACCGAATTTTAAAACTCAGTACTAGTGCCGCGGATACCATACATGTGGACGTAGGGTTATATTGAATCCGTGGTGTCCGTATTGACGATATGCCTATAGTGTAGGCAGTAGGCAACGACATATTGGGATCGTAGGTTACGCATACTAGAACATTTCCTTGGTTGGTTAAACTCAACTTTGAGGGGACTATCAAGCCTCAAAGGAGACGGGCCACAAAGGTGGGCAGGTGTGGTACAGCAATCCAGGTATCTAAGATCCCCTGATCCACCCTACTACCGCTGAAAGAAGCCACCGCGAGGTTGTTAGTCGGTATAGGAATTGGTCAGGGTCCCGATTTAGCTGTAAGCTGTAGCTATACGAGGTCGGAAGGCTGTTGAGTCCAGCGTACCTGTTCTTTCATCCCCGGGATGGGAAGATGATTTTTTCCTGCGACAAAAAAGGCAATGATGTAATATTATGTTACTAAAGTCACAGAACTCTTTGCTTGCAGGATGCAAGTGTGAACATATTTGCTTAAATGCATCAAGCATTGGCAAGATTTGGTAAATCACATTTTTTCCAGCACCTTTGATTTTAAACACATAAAAAGCGTGTTGTATTCAAATTACATCGATCAAAATAACAATAAATTATCATTATAATGCATTATTTACACTTGCCAGTTGTCGTTATGATTATTGCAATTATAGTGTCATCATACTTAGGTTTAATATACCTATTCAAAGCCACAAATGACAAATAGCCATTAATTTTTTTTTAATGTTCATAAATAATCGACGGAAAACGACGGAGGTCCTTGAGGTCGATGAGGAATTTAAAATTTGTTTGATTGTTTATTACGCTTTCGCGCCTAAATCGCTGCCCCGATTTTGATGAATTTTGTTACAAAGATAAATGTGACCCCTGTGGACGGTTATAGCTACATTTTACCATGTAATTTATTATCCCGAAATTGCCACGAGCAAAAGCTAGTAATTAATAAGTTTTGTTCTTAAGCTGCATTTTTAAAACTATAAGTTCCTATAATTCCATACGCTATTACAGTCGAGTGAAAAAAAAGTAATATTCCAAATTTGAAATCAAACATTTAAAGAACAAAATAAAAATTAATGGCATTTCAGAAAAATATTGGTGACCGATAAAACCACGGGTAAAATAAATAAATCCGTCGAAGCATATAAAGTCAATGTGCATAGATTGTGTTTAGACATTGAAAGCAACAATAGGGCAGCGGAAGAGAGATGACCTCAGCCATTCAGCACACAGTCATGCGAACACCTAATCCGTTTAAGCGATTTGTCCTTTGGCCGACATGTGTAGGGCTATTGACATTCGTAAACCATCTTAGGACTCACTCACCATGATGGAAGGGTCAACGTTCCACGATTGTCTCGTTTACTCACGAATACGTTTTATATCATGACGATCCTAAATGCTATTTTACTTCTTATATTATTTTTGATCCAAGCACGGCAAAGTGACTGCACTACATCTGATGGTAAGCGCAGTGCAGTCTAAAAAACCAGCGACCATCGACAAACAATGAGTTATCGGTCACCATGCCGTCCTGTATAAATGCTTTTTCACACTCCGAAGAGGGAAGAAGCAAATCAAAGGGCCTACGACAGGACAGGCGAATGACCGATGCAGGCACAGGAATACAAGGGTTTACCTCTTTACCAGCTCCAACCAACCATCAAGTCATGTCGCAAGCCCCTCGGAACAACCGGATATACAATGGCTGCTCTTGGGTCCGTCTTCCTACTTAAAACCTTCTACTTCGCCCGATCTTGAGCTTCGTCTGTAGTGAGACCATCGACTCTCCTATATCCCTCCAATACGTCAAGCCAACGCTTTTCAGGACGTCTGCGGGATCGTGCATTCGTGATTTTTTTTCATGCATAACCACCATATTTTTTTTAAAGAGTGATTTGATTGTGATGTGTATCATCATCAGTTAGACGAATACGTTGTTCTAGAAAACTTATTTCCGATTCTATAAGATTACTTTATTGTTTCAGAAACGTGTTTCCAGAAAACATTGCTCAGGCTACAATAGCCTCCTATCGAACCAAACTAGTCTATGATCAGAACGACACAAAAGCAATAAAAGGTAAAGTCTAAATATACAGTAATGCTTCTTTTAGTAAGATTATTATTAATATTGTTGCATTGTTGCATATTGTTGCATTAATATTGTGGCAGCGTACTAAGATTGAGAACAGTGAGGTCCTGGGTTCGAATCCCAGGCCGGGCAATCACAATTTGTGTTTGGAGTTTGGAGTCGAAAAGTCATGCATAAAATGCCCGGGATTAGAGTTTGTGCCTCGCGATAGCCTCGCCCCCTATTACGTCATTTTTCCCGCCGAGCTGTAATGTATAAGAACTTGTGGTTTAAAGGATATTGGAGCTTGTGATATTTCTGGGCATTATAAGACATAGCATTTTATGTCTTGGTATGACGAGCGCAGTCCAGTATCATGCAGTGTTTTATAATTCCAAGTTCTGTGTGGTGTTGCTTCTGTTTATGAACATGCGTTGTGCTTATCATCAGGCAAGCCATACTCTTGAATTCAGTTGCGATCGATCGGTATTAGAATGTTGGCAATTCATACTCATAAGTGTGACCGTAGCAACAAATTATTTCAATATTAAACTCTGTATAAAACTCGATATTGTCCAATCCGTTACGACTCAAATTGGTAGTCTAGAAGCTAATTTGATTATGGTAATAACTTGACAATCCGTATCCTTATTTACAGGGCACTTAGATACGTACAAAATAGATGGAGACTACCAGAACGGCAGCAATGTCCTCGGACTGGTGTTCTTCAGTATCGTGCTGGGCATCACGCTGGGCAAGATGGGCGACCAGAGTCGACCGCTGCAGGATTTCTTCCAGTCACTCTCTGAGGCCATGATGATCATCACTGGATGGGTTATTTGGTGAGGATAGATTTTTTTAATCTGCTACCGCCTACTGCGAAGGCAGTGTAATAAAAACGCACTAGCAAAAAACTAGCATTTGCATCATTAATACTACATTATTAGCATTACATTATTGTAATTTAAATTAAATGAGAGTAAAAAAATGCATTTGGGTATTGCATATAATATTTTATGGATTCAATATTAGTGCTGGTATCTATGTCTATAAATATTTTGATTATGATTTTATGTCAAATCCCCGCAAAGAGTTATGTCGTAATATATCATTGAATATAATATATGATAGGTTCTGGAATGGAGGCCACGTACTGGCAAGCGCAGCGTTGGACGTCCACCTACAAGGTGGACAGACGACCTGATAAAGATCGCAGGAAGTCGCTGGATGCAGGCCGCTTCCAACAGGTCGGTCTGGAAATCTTTGGGGGAGGCCTATATTCAGCAGTGGACGTCTTGTGGCTGATGATGATATCATTGAATCTCTGCATAAAATTATAGGAACAAATTGTAATCAATTTTTTAAATGTAATACCGCAAAGTTATTTATCTGATTTCCAGGCTGTCTCCTCTTGGAGTGTTTTTCCTGGTAACAGCGAAGATTATGGAGATTGATTCGTTCGCTGACCTCGTGGGCCGTCTGGGACTGTACTTCATGACTGTGCTGCTAGGGTTGTTTCTACACGGCTTCGGAACATTGAGCATCTTATTCATACTCGCCACTAAGAAGCTACCGTGCCGATATATTGCTAAGATGGGGCAAGTGATGGCCACTGCGTTTGGTACTGCCTCTAGGTGAGCTGAAATGGTTTCTTTGATATTTTTATTGTGAAATATGGCAAAATTATGAGGTGAGATGAAAATCGACATTAGCTTTGGGTTATCATCTTGCGTTGAACTTTTGAAAAGGTCAAATTATTAAGTATGTTACAGATGATTTATGGGAATACTTTTTGAACTACTAGTTGTTTAAAATTAATTTGCTAAAGTAGAGTAACCATCCTCAGCATTAGTGACGATAAATTTTTTTAGTCATTGTAACAATTTATAAACATTATTTTTTTGTAATTGAAGCAAAATATGCAATTCCATAAAAATGTGTTATTTTTCCTTTTCCACAGTTCAGCAACAATGCCTATAACGATAGGGTGTTGCGATGACATGGGCCTAGACCCTCGTATTACACGATTCGTCATCCCCATCGGCGCGACCATCAATATGGATGGAACAGCGTTATATGAGGCCGTGGCAGCCATTTTCATCGCGCAGCTCAGAAAGGTCGAAATGTCCTTCGGCAAGATTATCGCTGTCAGGTGGGTTACACTTTCATTTATTTTTTACTCCAATAGCCTTTGATTAAGGACAACTCATATATAAATATGAGGGACTTGCTCTACCAGAAGCCTCGGCATTTTTAATAAGCCTTCGTTCGCGAAATCTTTTGTTTTGTTATATTGTTGGTAAATAAGTGATTATTGGTTTACATAATGATTTCTTATGTTTACACGAATATTATTATACATATAATGGTAAGATATAATTTGTACTACATATGAATTACATAATGTGCAGTAAACAACACATTTTATGTATCGATGCATAGAAATAGAAAGTTTACAGAAGGAATTTTATTGGAACGAAGTTCCTTACGGCAGGCTTGGAGGGGATAGGGATTTTGCTGCGTGACCGAACTGAAAAAAATTTGATAGTAAAAGCGTAAGAAAACAGCGTAAGAAAAAAGCGTTAAAAGCGCTGCATAACCAGCCAGCGTTAGTTCCTTTTTGCCTGCACCAAAATTGTGTGCGAATTTCAGCTCAATCAGTTTTTAAAATTAAATTGATTCAGCCAGTTATACTTGAAGTATTTTTATATCTCCTTCGATTTTAAAAGATTACGCTAGCTCGTTATTATTTATAATTACATAAGTTGATAAAAAATGCTATACAATAGCTTTACCGCGGCAGTCTCCGAGTGCTACACGTCTTTTTTTTATTTTAGTTGATAATTTGTATTTTTTACAATTTGTGTCGATTCTACATTAGCCGAAGGAACTTCGTTCCTACCTGGTGTCCCACGACACACACCAATTTTTTTTATCTTTGTATTTGTAGTCATAAAAAATAAGCATATAATTAACATTAATGATATTATTCTGCCATTTATATACCTTTTAAGGTTACAAAATTTTACTGCCGTACGTGGTACGACGGGTAATAGTGATATTGAGGTTTTCTATCACAAAATGCTCAGCATCAGCCCGGAGTCTGGCATTGTGCCCGGTATGGCGATAGGCTTGCACCCTATCACATCATGGGTCGAAAATAAGCTCGGTGAAATGTGGATCTACTGGCTACACCGCTGCCTACCTGTTAGGGGATTACAGATTTTTGAGTGGTAGAGCCACGCTGTAGACATTATTGTCTACAGCATGAATGGGCTGGCTCAACCGGGTCGTTACCACTGTCTCACAGAAAACCGACGTAAAGTAGCGGCTTGCTGCTGCGTTTCGTACGGTGAGTGAGATATCCGGAAGCCCAAATCTCCTCCCCTTCCCAATGCCTAATTATCCCTCTCCTTTAAGGTCGGCAACGCGCCCATGATTCTTTTGGTGGTGGGCGTACATGGGCAGTGGAGATCACTTACCCACTTGCTCGTTGGCCGGCCTATGCTATAGAAGAAAAAAAAAGACATGAGTGAAATGAAATGAATGAATGTTTGATTCCAGTGTAACAGCGACAGCTGCCAGCATAGGCGCGGCTGGTATACCACAAGCCGGGCTGGTCACCATGGTCATGGTATTGGATACTGTCAATTTACCAGCAGAGGATGTCTCCATCATCCTTGCCGTCGATTGGCTCCTGTGAGTTATTTCAATAAATAAGGAGCATGGTGCTCGGCTATAGATAAATCAACTCATTTTTGCCCACGGTGCTTTGTGTGCGTGGCGTATATATAGCACACAATGATAGTGTATATAGTAATAGGTATATAGCAAATATTTGTAAGATGTGCACAAATAAGCCGAAATATCTATAGAAAATATTTATCGCGGTTTGGAAGTATATATCTACCGACCCACATTGGGCCAACCATGGTAGAATAAGGCTTACTTCCTAGCAAGCCAGTGCTCAGCAGTGGGCAGTGTATAATATACTGTATATGATTACTATTTATATTAACTACAGCAAAAAAAATGTTATAACAACCAGACATTAATGTAAAAAAATAAATAGTATGGCATATTGTATTTTGATGGCCGTCAAAGTATAAATTAATTTCCTTTATTTCCTCCACTAAGTAAGCTGTAAAATCTGTTCAGGAGTTTAAATGTTACGGAATATTAGATACGTTTAACGATATAGTGTAACTTCATATTACTTTTACAATTGGTTAAGGTACAGGTATATACATAATTATGTATAGTGTGTAACATACATGTATGCGGCGTATAACGTGTATTTATAAACAATATTGGTACTATACTGGTTTAACATATATTGGTACTTACATTGTATAGATATTTACTTTTTCCTTTGTATTAAACTAATACAATATTTTACTTTCTAGCGATCGTTTCCGCACAACAATAAATGTTGTATGCGACATACTGGGCGCAATCATAGTAGACTCGCTATCGGAAGGAGACCTTGAGAAGACTCGGGCTGTACAAAACGATCGTGAGGCAGCTAACTCACACGAACTCACCGAACTAGAGAAAGGAGATCATTGAGCGATGGTTGATAACGTCTAAAACGGTATACCGATAACGGCTAGGCCTACCAACAACATATAAAGTGTAAATTATACTAAAATTGTTCTGTATTACTAGACAAAAATACTTTTACAAAAAAATATTTGTTTGTTAACTTTTGATCAAGTAATATCGTATTTGTTTATTTAACATTATTGCAGAAATTAGAACGCATGGTAGGCCATAACTGTTTGTGTTCAAATAACGAACAGCCGTTATTTCGTGCCAGCACAATAACGCTTTATCGCTTCAGTCGAATCTGTTGTGATTTTCTCGTATAAGTTGAGTAGTGTTGGGAGCATGTTTGTTTAACTTTTTGTGTAAAAAGTACATATCTGTAGTTGCATTAGATTAAAATTTTAGAAAAATATTGATGTTTTGGAATAATATTTCTTGCTGTTGAATTCATGTGTATTAAAAGTACGTAGTTTACTGTAATTTTGCAGAAGATAGTGACAATGTCATTTTAAGTACATAATTTGATATACCCAGAAACTCTTCATTACCTAACTAGATTCATACACAAGGTAAAGAGATTTTTCCCAAAATTCCCATTCAACACCGTCATCGTATTAGTTCTGTTCTGCTTATATTCATTAGTCTTTAAAGGAGGCATCAGACGTGGATATCTTAGAAGCATTGTCATATGAAGTATCAACACTTTAAATATCAATCGAATACTCTTTGGCGTTTTTAGTCTTTTTTATGCCTGGTTTATAAAATTCAGAATCTTCGACAGGGTTGTTACTACTGTTTCACAGAAAATCAATATGAAGTAGCAACTTACTCTTGCGTTTTGTCGTGATTGAGATATTTGGAGGTACAAAACATTCCCCTCATTTTAATTCCTTAATCATACCTTTCCTTATGGGTGGCAACGTTCATGATTCTTCGGTTATAGTAAATGTTCGTGGGCAGTGAAGATTATTTACTAACAGGTGACCCATTTACCCGTTTGTAACCCTCTTCTTTATAACCTATATCCTAACCTAACCGTAATGAGGGGTTTCTATTTGTACAAGAAACATATATTTTAATAACCATATAAATGTTGACGTATACTATAGAGTTTAAAGTATTACCATGTCAGTGTGTTCTTGATGTGCCATTTTAAGTAGTTTATTCAGATTATTCAGCTTATGTACATAGTACTTAAAAACTCTTTCATGATTTCTCAAAAGTATCTAAAATCTTGGACAACGAGATATCGTGGAATAGTTTTTTCAGATAGCAAATTTTGATACATTTTCATAAAAATCGCAATATTCTTGGACACGAGATTTTCAAAGTTTCTGACTTACATCAGTGTATTTTTGTATGGAAGTGTATGTATTTGGTGTTTAAATAATGTACATTTAGTATTCTATGTGCCATATTGTATAGATGCTCCCTAAAAATAAAGTATTTTACTAAAGCCTATACACAAAACATTATGTAATCAAATAAGATATATAAAGAGATATTAACAAATTTATCATTTTTGAAAAATTGATCTGAAATGTAAACACTTTGAATAATACATAATAATGTTATTGTATGGGAGCACCAGTGTTTGTTGTTAGATGTTGTAGGATGTATGACATTCATTATTTGCATTCCAGTGAAAAAAAAACAGAAAGATATACTTTGAGTAGATATTTATGTATTTTGTTGTATAATTTTAATCGTTTCAAACGATTATTGTGTGAAAATATAATCGCTTTATGATTTAAAATATAATTGTGTTAAAACCTTTTAGAAAGTCGTCAAAGTTGTGGCCATAATATTATTAATACGTAGGATGTTTCGGTGAATATTCTCATATTTCTAAGATTTTAAAGTATTTTACTCATATTTATTGTAGTTATATTTATAGTTCTAGTCGACATTGTATTTTTAGTATTATGTTCAATTTAATTTAGTTTACCGTTACCGAATAACGTATTCAATAAAATAACCTGTTATTTATACCGTTACAGACTTGGTCAACAATAAAATGAAATATGTATAAAGGCGGCTCACTGTTCGTAATTATCTGTATTTTATTATCTATATTTCATATTTGATGTTAATTATTTTAATAAAAAGTTGTCTGAATATTGCTTTTTATAATGTCTTTTGGAGACTTACGCCCTTACATTACATTTTGGCTAGACTCATTTGAGCACGTCATGGCAAGTGTGTGTGAGCTTGTAAATATGTGGTTTTATTTTGACGGCTAACGCGTCATTCGTCGTCGTATTCCTGTTCTCAGGCAATGGCTTATTTTAGTATTTAGTGCCCTAGGCCTATAACGTTAACCGGTCTAGATATTCTACTTGCTCCTCTTTTCAGTATGGGTATGAGCGATAATGACTAAGGGCTAAGGAGGTGGGGCGGGTCAGGAAACAATCCTATTTTATCTCAGGATACCCCGGGACCATCCCGCAAGCACCGAATAACGCCACTGCGGGGTTTTTGCTGGTAGTGAAGGGTAGAGAATTGGGCCTAGGGACTTGGCGAAGCTGCCACCCGGATTACCGGGTGGTAGGGTGCTGTGTCGTAAAACCGGCTAGTACGCATAACCGATTCGCTCCCACCAGAGGCGAGGCGATAATAATATATCGTTTTCTCCACGCAAATGAAATAAAAAGAGGACTAAGGAGGAGGAGAGGAGCAGTTCTTACCAGGGTAAGAGCCGTTACTCGATGGAACATATTTTATGCTCGATTTTTCAAAAAACTACGAGATAAAATTACTTTAAATTATTGAATTTAGTAAAACGAAATCAGTATCTCAATTTGAAGTTGCTGTGGGATGGTTCCTATTTGTGTAAATAGGTCCAGTTAGAATTCGCTCGTGCCCAATAATAGGACAGTGTCTTTAAAATAGAGTAAATATTTTTTTATTGCCTTAAAGTATAGAAACACATTTTAATTAATAAAAGTTGTTAGCATAAATTCAATAAAAATAAAAAGGAATACCCACTCATTGAAATTTATTTTAAAAAGAGATTCCAAATTATTCAAAATATTTTTATTTTAATAAAATAATTTGTCACTTAACATTAACTTTTGGTACAAAATTCACATCTCATTTCCGCAGAATGGAGTAACAATTCACAGCCAGTACGCTCGCACGCAAAGAAAATAAAAGAAATATATTGAAAATAAATCTAATATAAACGAAAACAACCATTAAAAAAACAACATTTGGTATAACATACCTGCTAAGACTTATCGTCGGTCAGTCAGTCTTATTGAATAAATATATGAAATAATAACTTAAGCGTACATATTGGAATGTATTTATCTTTACACTTTGGAAAGCCATGAGTATTCTATCAGACTTACACTAGGTACGATAATATGTACAGAACGTATATGTATAGTTGTTATTAACTGAAAATATGGCACTTTTGACAGATCGATATGTTTCCAGATTTTTTTAATTAATATACCTACATGTGTAAGATGCAGTACTGAGAACACAAAGGAAAATAAAAAATAAGATTGAAATGCATAAAAATCCGTAAAATATTCTTCTAATAGAAAAATAACACAAAAATAAATATCTATTGATTAATAAATCACATACATTTCTATCGCTTTATCTTGTTGATATTGGTTTGTCAAAAATGCCACTAAGCATCGTCATAGGAAATAACAAAGTATTCACAGGCCATACTTTAAGTAAGTCTCGGAGTTGCGTAACAAGTATAAATCGAAATATTTTAAAAGAAATATACAACGTATACTGTATTATATACAAATAGGTAATCATGGGCGCCGGCAGCAGGGTGCAAGGGGGTGCACGTGCATCCCCCTGTCAGCAGGCAGCGGGGATTCCCCGAGCAATAACGCCAACCATCGACTACAGAGATTAAGTATGCTTTCGATTACTGAAAACATATTCAATCAAATACCCGCGCGATTTGAATTTGACATTACATAATATTCATGTATAATTCTATATTTTGTATAAGTTATAGTATAATGTGTAGATGCAGATGCACCTCCCTGAAAGTAATCCTGGCGGCCCCATGTCGATAACAATTGATCTTGGATTATCATATTATTGTTCGAGGGATAGTATCAACTAATAATCAAATAACGTTATAGATAACGTTTTAGCAACACTTATTAAATATATTCACATGACATGGCACAAACCGTCGAACAACCGTTAACCTCCTAAACCTACGCATCCTAGATATGTATCAAGACCTAATTCCTTAAAGCTTTCTTTACTAAGAATTTATTCGCTCCTTGAATTCCAATCTCATTCTAATTAAAACTTATTTTAAAAGCCTCTGTTTCAGTTATACCTCAGTGATAAATTACGCTGTAACAGTTCTTTAGATTTTATTAGTTATTCATAGTTATCGATGTTATTAGGTAATAACTGCTTTAAGTTAATGCACACAAATTATATTATGGATTTTATTATATTGTTGTTTCTTCGGTATATAGCATTTTCATGTTTGGAAATAGCACTTAAATATTAGTTATTTTCGTGTGTTTCATAATCACACTATATACATTGGTACACAGCTTCCCTGCTTTAGTTCCACAACCAGCATTCAGCAACTCCCAACCTTCTGCTCTGGCCGCTTCAACAACCATTCGTTGTACCTAGTTATCGCGATTTATATATAACAGTTATTTTTCTGCTACACCATACCGTTGCTAACGTGGTTATTGTTAATTGTGTTCCAATGTTTTTGCGTTCCATTTTGAGTCGTCAATGTTGAGTCCCTTCGTCCATTTCTGTCACTGCCTAGGAAATTTCTCGCTCTGTTGAGGGTCGCCGCTGATATTTCCATGGATTCTCCGCAAGGCAGCCGAGACCCTCGTCTCATACTCCCACTGCGACATCGAACATTCTGGAATGATTGATTTAATAAAATATGAAATTGTTTTAAAATATAGGTTACATTTTATGAACTATTTGATTTGAAAAAAAAATCAATTAAAAGTTTATATAGGAGAATTGTGGCGGGAGTTTTATGTTAGTAGGTAATTGTATAATGTATTAGTTTTGCTTCTTAGTTAATTAATGTTATGGATGTTGGTTTAATTATTATCAAAAGAGTTTTCGCGCATCGGTGATGCAGTTGTAATACGTACGCGGTACGACTGCTGTCGACTGGGTTCGATCACCGGATCGCGTAAAGTGCTATTGGGTTATTCTAAAACGAAATACTTAGTATTAGCACGGAGTCTGGAATTGTGTCCGGTATGGTCATATTCCCTTTCATATCATGGGACGGAAATACGCTCGGCGAAATGTGGATGTACTGGTTACACCTCTGTCTTCGGGAATTACAGGCGTGAGTGCATTTGTATTATATTAGAATTATCACATTATACATATTACACACTAGCTTTTCCTCGCGGTTCCGTCCGCGTGATCTGCTTTTTCCGGGATAAAAAGTAGCCTATGTTCATCAGGGATAATGTAGGTTTCTAATGGTAGAATTTTTCAAATCGGTCCAGTAGTTTTTAAGTTTATTCGTTACATACAAAAATACAAATCTTTCCTCTTTATAATATTAGTGTATATAAGTAATACATGGCCCAGTAGAGTGTTTACTTAATTATCAAATTAGATAAAGTTATAGTTTGGAACTTATCTATGAGTAAGGTGGGTACTAGCTACTTCATATTGGTTACATTAATCAGTAAATTAAAATGTGTACATAAGCTAGGTCCCGTCGCTTTGGTATGCAAGAGAACGTAGGTACCACCGCTTTGTCTATTTCTGGCGCTAAGCAGCAGTGTGCAAGCACTGTTGTGTCAACTTGTGCTTTAGTTTGAAGTACATTGACACCAATAAAACTACCAAACTTTATGAGATCAAATAACATCTTAAGGCTTGGGATGACGAGTGTAGCGTAATGTCATTTCTACTGTACATGGGCAGGCGTGACGCTTACGAGGCGAGCGACCTGCTCGTCTTCTCATTCTTATAAAAAGATTTATGTACTCACATGACCTGACCGCCACGTCCACCTGTTTCTATTAAACAGTCCATACACGATAGGGTTGGCGCAGGAATTTGTACATGAGAACAGCCACATTGCCTTCTGTATCGCCGGGTCTAGATTTTTGATAGATTCTTTATCTATCCAATACCTGGAAAAAAAATCGAAATAATATAATACCAGCCTTGCGTTATATTTGATAGAGTCTTGCTGTAGGCAGTTTTGTCTACAGCATGAATTGTTCGGCTCGATCGATTCGAATAGCAGCTCGCTGTTGCATGTTGGTGAGTGAGATATCCGGAGGCCCAAATCCTCTTCACTTCCCAATACCTTAACTATTCCTTTCCATGGGCAACACGTCCATAATTTTTCAAGCATTGTAGATGTTCATGGGCGGCGGATATCAATTACTCTTGCGGTTGCGGCTCCGTCCGCAATCATGTCCTAATCCAGGTCTTTATGTGTGACAAATTTCATCGAAATCCGTTCAGCCGTTGAGGCGCGATTGTTTAACAAACATCAAAATTGACATATTCACAATCATTAATAACAATAATAGAACAGTAGTTCCTTACCACAAACAATAGCAGTAGTATGGTGACCAGCAAGTGAAGAACACCAAGACTATGGTGATGGTCATCTTCAAGGTCCGAGCTCTCGCCCTGCCTAAGATTCCGACGCCACTTCGTCGCATTTTGTCTGGAACACAAACATTATACAAACATTATTAATATGGTATTAAGTCAGATTTCACTAAGTGGTACGCGTGTGGCGAGAGGCCGTCTGGGTTGGTACCACCGCTTTGTCTACTTCTGCCGCCATGCAGCAGTGTGTTAGTAATGTTGTGTTTCGGTTTGAAGGACATTGAAGCCGGTGAAGTTACCGAAAATACCACTACAAATTGTTATTTTATAACTTTTTAGTGTTATTTTTTTATTCACTTTTTAAATTTTGCCTAAATTTATTTTAATCACAAATATTTGTTTCGAGTCTGGTTGTCATATCTATCTCTCTCGTAGTTCCTAATATGTACCCATAACACAACACTTGTGTCTAAGTCTATCTCTGTGACTGTTAGGTGCTTTTCATTGATATATTTACAAAAACATAGTCAATGCCTCGGGCGGCGAATATATCACGTATCATCTGCAATATACTTTATCTTTTAAGTAGGCGATATTAATAAATCATGCCAGATTACCACGACGTCATGTTTGCTCGCTGGGAACTGGCAATATTAATTATATTCTATTTTGAGTTGTTTTGGTAGCTTTTGCCCTCAGTTTTGTCTGCGTTAATGTCGATTGCCTATGGCAAGTATTTTGTGGATATTTTTTTTTATCCTTGCTCGGCAAAGTGACTACGCTACACCTGATGGTAAGTGTAGCACAATCCAAGAATAATGTCGACCAACAATAAACAATGTGTCCATCGTAGGTCGGCAAGATCATGCCGGCCTGCCAATGGGCCAAGGGGGAGGGAAAGTAAAATGGGATGGGAAAAGGGTTAGGATCAGAGAGCAAGCCCCCTGGGGAGAACCGGATGTTACACTGGCTGACCCTGGAACGCGACCCACACAAGGTGCCACACACTATGGCAGGTTTTAGCACCAGTGTACGGTAGTCGCTATCCGGTCGGATACAGGTATTCTCCCACCAGCTTGTTTAATTACGTAAACTCATTTAAAAATGACATGAGGATATCACCTGCTTTATTTACCAATAGGTTTATATGGAACATACACTTTAGTCTAAGTACTTATTGGAATCCTTTTTGCTTGAGTGGTAGAGCCAATCTGTAGACAGTTTTGTCTACAGCATGAATGGGTCGGCTCGATCGGATCGTTCCCACTAACCACAGAAAACCGACGTAAAGTAGCGGCTTGATGCTGCGTTTCGTATGTTGAGTGAGATATCCGGAGGCCCAAATCCCCCTCCTCTTCCCAATCCCTAAGATCCCTTTCATGTAAGGTCAGCAACGCGCCCATGATTCTTCTGGTATTGTGGGTGTACATGGGTTGTGGAGATCACTTACCACCAAGTGACCCACTTGCTCGTTTGCCGGCCCATGCTATAAAAAAAACCACACACACACACACAAATTTGTTCAGCCATTAACATGCATAACCTCAGACTAAAATCTGTTTATGATTTTATTATATACGCAGATATATCTTCTGTTTAGCACCCGGATACATATCCAAACATGTATTTGCCAAGGAAAATCCAACATGGAAGTCGAGAACGAAGTCGTGGATGTTATTTTAAGATTTGAGTTAGCATTCTGTTTACTACTAGTTTTTTGTATGTGTTTTTTACTAGCTTGGATGACAACACAATTATTTATTTTAATCTTACAGGGACTAGGTTATTGGGCAACCTTACAAGTTAGGTACTTAAAGTTAATTAAGATTCTCCAGTATTAGATTATTTATAGATTTACAGAAACATATCAAAATCGAACGATACAGACGGACAATAATTATTATTACAACCCTGATGTTATATAGATTAAGCAGGGGATGTTATGGATACATTATGTACCTTATACATTTATTTTTTATTTTATTAGGGTAAACAAATAGTGATCAATTCTATATTAATTTAAAACTATTACATACTGATGGAACTAAATTTACCACCAACTTCATTTACCACTGGTACTTAAATTTAATCGGTCCGGTAATGTTCACAATGATGCGTAAAAAATATGTTTATATTTCAATAAGTGCATAAAATGTTAAACAAAAAAAAAATTGCTAGGTTCATAACTGTTCAAAGATATTCTTTTTAAATGTACTCGGACGCGTTGCCACAATATCAATGGAGTTGAAATTTTCGTTATATGATTGTACTAAGCGGTACAAAGGTGCACGTTTACCAGCATTTGTACGACATCTTGTGGTCACAAACAATTGACAAGGATTGCGACAATGGGTCCGGGTAGGAACTTTATAACATAACTTATTGATAATAGGAGTACAATCATTTATGTACTTATGTAGGTGTTTAGTAAGTAAAATATATTCACCATTGGAAGTGTTGGCTCTCTTGATGATCTCGAGCAGTGCGGCGGAGGAGCAGTACAGCGTGGACAGTAGCGGGATCACGTACATCAGGATCATGTTCACCAGGAAGTACGCCAGTTCGTGGTGCACCGTCGGCAATGAGCCGTATGACACGCATTGGAAGTACCTGCAGCAAATTGTTAGTTTATTAATGATTTCTTATGGTGCTGCCACACCGGTGTTAGAAAATGTTATATAACATTTTATAACAGCGGTGTGGCAGCATTATTTAGTAAACATTTCTTAACAATTTGTAACATTTTGTAACATTTTTTAACCGCGGGCGGCGGTACTTTTGAGAGCGGCGCCGTCAAAGAAGGGCCGATGACATGTTTTCAAATGTTATAAAATGTTAGAAAATGTTTTTGTTAACATTTTATAACATCGGTGTGGCAGCACCATTACGTTTACGCGAATGTTACTCATTGAAATAAAACTAATTTAAACGGATTTTATCGCGGTTTTTTATTAATTTTGATCCCGACGTCCCGAGGGACACGTCCTCCCCGTGACCACGAAGGCTGAAGTCTTCGAAACGTCGCGATCAAAATTAATAAAAAACCGCGATAAAATCCGTTTAAATTAGTTTTATTTCAATGTTAGTTTATTAGTTTAAATTATTAGTTTTTTACAGAAGATTTATGTCTCGGGGTGATGAGGGCAGTTCAGTGCCATGCAGTGCTTTGTAATTCAAAGTTCTGTGTGGCGTTGCTTCTGTTTATGGGCAGGCGTGGCGCTTACCATCAGGCGAGCGCCTTGCTCGTCTCGTCATTCAATAAAATAAAATAAAATATATACAATTTAACGATATCGATTAGTTAGTACCATAGTTAGCACACGAAATCGTGTCGACAAAATTATCTAGATGTTAAGCGCGCTGGACACAAACTAGGGGACAAAACTAAAATTATTTTTTTCTAGACGTTTAAACGTTTTTTTAATTTGATTGAAGGTGAGACTAGTAAGGCGCTCACCTGATGGTAAGCGCCACGCCTGCCTATAAACAAAAGCAACACCACACAGAACTTTGAATTACAAAGCATTGCATGGCACTGAACTGCGCTCGTCACCTCGAGACGTAAGATAAGTCTCACAATGCCCAGTAATTTTAATGGCTTCAATGTCCTTCAAACCAAAACACATCAGTGCTTACACACTATTGCTGGGTGGCAGAAATAGACAAAGCGGTGGTACCAACCCAGACGGCCTCACGCATACGAGATACCTACCACCATTTATAAGCCTACGAAGGTAGACGAGCTGACTGTCGCTCATAGATATTACGAATTACCACAGTAATAACTGTTATTTACAGAGAAAATAAAAAAAACTTCCATAAATTCTTCACAAAAAACTTTGAGATACTTAATTGTTTAGTCTGACCGCCATAAGTTTTGAATGGTTCCTATCTTATCCGTTTTGGACGGATTTATAATTTCTTTATTAATAATGAAGGACAATGAAAATACTGGGACTTTATGAGACTTAGCATCTTATGTCTCGGGGTGATGAGCGCAGTTCAGTGCCATGCAATGCTTTATACTTCAAAGTTCTGCGTGGTGTTGCTTTTGTTTATGGACAGGCGTGGCGCTTACTATCAGGCAAGCCACTTGCTCGTCTTATCATTCAATCAAATAAATACCTACAGTACTACGGTTAAAATTTGCTCTTCGACTATATTCGTTTTTTACGAGTAAGTACGAATATGCTTTCGATATCCGGTCATCAGTATAATTATTATTTCCCCTTGATGTCATGCTAACGGTTCCCTTAGAGTGAAAATGCAATATAACATACATTGTACAGACACTATTATAAACAGATAATTTGCCAATAATAATATCGATACACTGATTTATGACTGACTGAAATAGATAAACATGCAATAAACATTTATTACCAGTAACAGAATTCAGGGCTAAATAGAACTATTGATTTTATCGAGAATAACTGTAGTTGAAATAATATTTCTTAGTCACATCATGAGCTTCGATTCACGGTCATATTTTATTACAAGACCTAATTTGTTATTATGTATTTCTATAATTTTATTACTTGTTTCGCCCTGACTCCTTTGCATTGTATGGTGAGGTTGTGACGTACATTCTAGTAATAAATTATTTTAAACGAAAAAATAATTAGCATTCGCTTTACACGTGATCTTATTCCACCGGCCCTTATCTCACTCGCAGCAGAGTCGATGCAACAAGTTACACAAAGATTTAGCTTATAGTTTGTACGATCGGCCGCCTGCCGATTTCAACTCCTCTGGGATTATACCTAAGATGTTTGGAAGAAATTGCCGGTTGCGATAAGACCGCCCTTTGTATCACCCTTACTTTTAAGTTACTTTATTTGGTGTGCAATAAAGAATATTCCATCTACCTATCTATCAATACATTTTATGTTTACTTGAGTGGTTTAACATAGCTCCGGCTAATGTGAACCGATTTGAATGATTCTTTTTGTATTCGATACGGTTTATTATAGTGGTGATCATATTTATTAATTTGAATAAATAATTGTCATAAAAACAGTAAAATGTTTTTTTTAATCTAATTGAATGACGAATCGCCTGACGGTAAGCGCCACGCCTGCCCATAAACAGAAGCAACACCACACAGAACTTTGAATTACAAAGCACTGCATGGCACTGAACTGCGCTCGTCACCCCGAGACATAAGATGTTAAGTCTCAAAATGCTCAGTAAATTCACTAGCTTCAATGTCCTTCAAACTGAAACACAATAGTGCTTACACACAGTTGCTTGGTTGCAGAAATAAACAAAGCGTTGGTACCAACCCAGACGGCCTCTCGCATACGAGGAACCTAACAACTTGTATATTTTTTTGTTTAAAAGCTTTTATTCTTAAATTGGATGGTGTTATGTTTATAATTAGAAAGACTTGAGAGATAATATTATGGGATGGGTAAATATGTGAAACAATCATTGATAATAAGGGTAAGTTAGGAAAAATGAGACCATTTGTATAGCTGCAGAGACCGACAAACGAAATTAATTATATGTAAGCAGTGAAACTTCGCCACACAACTTTTATTAACACATTGTTATGTGTTAATATTATTAATACGGTTATTCCAATTAAGAACTTGAACAGAAAAAGGAGGATTTAAATTCGGATACTTTTTGGTTATACGTACAACAATTTCTAGGCCAATTGTGGAGCGATTTTATTGGGGAAATATATTCGATAGAGTTTAGCTGCTATGTGGATACATAATTGGTTTGGATTGGAACTATGACAGACGGAATAAATAAATGAACTCCTCACAAACAGCACACAGTCGAGATTGTGTTATTATATTGAAATTTACGTGCCGTGCCTACCACTAAATATTTTAAAATATGTTTTCACAAAATGTTAATACCAAACGAAAAAAAATGTTTCATTGAAGATTTTTTTATTAAAGTAGGTTTTAAAATTTCACGCAACCTTTTTTCCAAGTTATAATAACAACGCGATAGTGAGTTTGTTTGTTTATTTGTTATGCTTTCACGCCTAAATCTTTGAACTGTTTCTGATGAATTTTGATACAGAGATAGATAGGACCCTGGAGACGGTTATAGGCTATTTTTATCCCGGAAAATGTTATCCCCGAAAAAACTTTTCACGTGGGTGGAGCCGCGAGCAAAAGCTAGTTTTATATAAATAAAAGGATCATTGACAGAGCTTAAAATCGTAGTTATTTAGGTAGGGAAAACGTAGAATAAACACATTTATTTACTTTTGCGTGAAAAAACAGAGTTCTGTTGAAATAAATTTGACGTTTATTTATGCCTGACGATATCTCGGCTTATTGCCAGTGTCCGGAATTCTATTTAGATTCTTCCGTTTCTGTAATTTAATTTTTAATGACGTTAAAATTATTTTAAAGTATTCAGTAGTATAAAAAATATCTTCTATTTACGTAAGTAATCAAACTTTACTTTTCCCAGAGAGTCACGACCGAGCCTGAGATTGTTTTTATATTGAATAATATGCTAGTACTGTTAGTGTCGCGCTGAGCGCTAAGAATAAATAATATCTATGTTGGTTGCTAACTAGCAATAAGATTTACAATATGTATATTAAATAAAGCTTGCACCACCCCGTCCACCCCGTGACCACGAAGGCTGAAAAGCTTTCGAAACGTCGGAACTAAAATTAAAATAACAAAACCGCGATAAAATCCGTTTAAATTAGTTTTATTTCAATAAATAAAGCTTTTTTATCCGAGCACGGCAAAGTGACTGCACTACATTGATGGTAAGCGTAGTGCAGTCGAAAAACTAGCGACCACCGACAAACAATGAGTTTATCGGTAGTCTTTAGTGTAGTTCTTCCCTCTTCTGAAAGGGAAGACGAAAATTGAGGGGCCTGCGAAAGGACAGGCGGATGACTAAAGCAGGCGCAGAGATACAGAGATGTACCCCTATACTCGTCCCAACCAACCATCAAGTCATGTCGCAAGCCCCTCGGGAGAACCGGATATACCTGGCTGATCCTGGAACGCGATCTACACAAGGTATGTGGGTAAATATGGTTGAACACCATGTGTACGATGGTCGCTGTCCGGGCGGATATGGATATCCAACCACCAGCAAGCTACAATCAGTAAATTACCATAATCTTGCTCGAGCCTGTTCGTAACGTAAAACATAAAAGAAAAAAACAAACACCGAGTAAGTTGCCGAACTAAAGTTAAGGTAATTGAATACTTTGATGGAAGTTATTCATCAATCATTGCCAGTTAAGTGATAAAGTTCTGTTTGTATAATTAAATAGCGCGACAAATACAAAACAGTTAATCAACACCGATCACAAACAACAAAATATTAGACGGATTCATTAGAACTTTGCACGTAACACAGTCGCACGCCTGTATTTGTTATGAGGTAAATTGAAGTGCAATTACTGTATTCATTGTCCGCCGACCTTATTTTATCCCGTACATATTCTATTTCCTCTCATAAGCGGCAAGCCTATCGCTATACTGCGCGCAAATGCTGGGCAACTCGTGTGTCGAATCGAATCAATAACTTAAGCACAAATTGTGATTATAAAATTACGATGAAATTGAATTGCTTCTACAAAATCGAAATATATAAAAGTTTCACCTCAATAATTGTAACTAATGAAGTGTTGCGTTTCAAAGATGCTTAAGGAATTAGCGATTTGCGAGTCTCTCAATACTGTCGTCCAATGCCGTTGTTGAGAAGCAGTATACAAGTAACAAGCAAAGAAAAATGATAAAGTAAAAACTTTTAATTATTATTGTCATATTATGAGTAGATACGCTGCATCAAAGGACGTATTTAAGGAGGTACGCTGCATGTAAGGATCTCTCGAAATTTAACTCCTAAAAAAAATAATGAAATCAAATAATGAAAAAGAATGAAGACTATAGAGTCTATCTATCTCCATAGGGATAATAGTATTAATTATCAAATTTACTTCATGCGGGATAAGCCGCAACCAATAACTATGTATGAATAAAAATACTTGAGTAAAATTAAAAATTATTGAAAAGATTAGTAAAATTAATTATATTGAGTATATACTGAGTATATTGAACTTTTGCAAAAAAAAATATTTCGAAAAAAATGTTATTTATTTGTATAGATATGAAATAGTGGTTAACAAAGGTTAAATTAAACATGGCTCTATTATGTACAGTTTTTAATAATTTTAAGCTTGAAAAAGAACGTTTTAGATAATATTAAACATACGAAAGTGCAAAATTTTATAAATCAGTATCGTTTTACTTAATCTATAAAGAACGACGGCTGACGCTTCGCTGTCACACAAGTCAATTCTATGTACCAGGTGACACACACAAAACATGACGTGCAAAATGAACTGTTTTATCTATTGAAGCCTTAGGCCGCGGACTTGAACTCAGCGGCAAGCGGCGCGGCGCGGCAGCGGCGTAGTATTGTGCTATGAGAAATTAGTGTCTGTTCGCGAACGAAATTGATGTGAATATGATGTTCCCTATAAAAATCATTGAAATAATTTGCTCCACCACGTCGGCGGACATTTATGAAAATACACAACACTACGTCAATGCAGACGCGCAGTTGCCGCTCGAGTGTCGCGCGCCGCTCGTACGTCGCTCCTCGCGCCCGCGCCGCGCCGCTGCTTTCGCGGCCAGGTCCATTTAAATCTATGCATTTGAACGCGCCGCACCCGCGCCGCCGCCGCTTGCCGCTGACTTCGAGTCCGCGGCCTTAGATATACGACATTGAAGCACTTATTTGGCGTTTGTACGACCCTTGCTCGAACGTCAGGTCAGGCTGTAAAAGCAATACTAACAGTACAAGTCCATTCGAAAAATCGGCATTTGTTTTAGCATTAACCGGTATTTTTACTTAGATAATAATTTATATTATTTGTAGATTTCTTCAAGTAAAATTATATAAATACATTTTTATTTAGATACTCTTCGATAGTATAAAAGAAAGTAAAATATATACCATCAACCCAATCATGTACATCATAAATCATAATATGTAAATGTGTTGTGGCTATAATAGATTCAATAACACGGACGGGGCCCACGAAAATGCATATATTTGCCCTAAGTGATAACTTAAATAAACATATTAGCATATTATTATCTCAGTTATCATATAAAGCATATTTCAGATGCAATTTACACGGCCATTTACGATCATTGGATTTCTTAGATCCCAAATCCGAATAAGCTTTGGGACACCAAATCATTTAATTATGATGGGGTTGTTAACACAACGACTTATTCATCACCTTAATTCGATGTCGCTGCTCTTTTAACCTCTGAACTTGTTTGTGGAAATCATTCGTGTGTATGGAACTATGTGTAATTTAATACATTTGAACGTTGTAAAATTAAAGTAAGCGCCTAATTAGACTAGTGGCAGCGCACTAAGCCGTAACTACTAACTGTGAGGTTCTTGGTATTGAACTGGGCCGGACAATTCGTGTTCAGGTTTGCGATTTGAAAAAATTACACATCAATAGGCCGAGATTAGAATTTGTTTCCGAAATGGCTTGACAGGCTCGCCTCTATGGGATGAGAATAGGTTAAATCATAGGTGCAGGACTAGATGCACCTTTGCTTACCCCTTCGGGGATGAAGACGTGGGCTTATGTATCTATAGATGTAAGGACTGTTGGTTTCGAATTATAACTACGCCATTTTGCCACTGGCAAAGTACTATAGCTTTTTTTCTGCGGTGAAATCACTTTTATATTCCACAACGATCCGTGGATTCTAGGCAGGTGTATTTGGGTTTACGGTCAACTTCCTGCGGCGCGGCGAACTGATTAAATAATAAAAAGATACACCCAACGATTACACTCATAGTCGTAACCCCACAGTTAGATACTAATCTGGTTTGATGGGTATCAGGAATCACGAGAGACTCAGGAACCTTTATCTCGGTGATCGAACCCGCGGCGCCTATTGTAATAGCCGGCTACTCACCCGCCACCGCTGTATCTCGAACAATAATGAACTTACAATGTACTATAGTGGTATATACGTACCCTTTGACATCAGGATGTTCATCTAGATGAAAGATGAAGCTCTGTGGCAGGCTGGCGAGACCGGCGCATACCCACGACACGACCAGCGCTCTCCGTACACCCGCTTCCCAAGTGACGTTCAACGGTTTCAGGATCGCGTAGTATCTGAAACGAAAATAATATATCAGTATATAATAAATACGCCCAACAGTCATACACATAGCCCTAATACCAAACTAGGTTAAACTTGTATCGTGGGTAACAGGAACTACGAGGGACTTGCGGTCCCACAACATCTAGACCCGAACATAACATTAGTGGATAAGACAAATAATTTTGTTAAAAAAAAAACGCAAATATTTTGTCTCGGTGTGGGAATCGAACCCATGGCCTCTCGCTTCGTAGTCGGCTATTCGCCCACTGCGCCATGGCGCTGTACATAGATAGGTCTTGCTCTTTTTCTATGTACAGCAAGAATGGGTTGGTATGAAGTGGCAGCGTTGCATATCGTACGGTTAATGTGGTTTTTGGAGGCCTAAATCTCCATTTTCCCACCCTCTCCACCCCACCTTCTAATTTCCAATTACTTTCCTTTAAGATCAGCTAAGCATCAATGATTCTTTTGGTATCATGGTGTGTGGGCAGTGTAAAGCACTGAAGATGTGAGCCCAAGTGGCCGAGCTAAAAATTTAATTCCAGCCTTTGACATTAAACATATTTGTAAAAAACATGTCACCACACTATCCAAGAATAAAGTAGCATTTACAATATTAATTTGTAGATCAGTTTGTAAAAATTGTGTCATTGAATTATTGATTATGTTTTTGGTGTATGGATTATTTTATGTTTATAGTTTATACATAACTTCGTTCTACGAGAGTGTAGCTGTATATTTATTAACTTCTTCTTCAACCCATATGGCACTCGCAATGGTGTCGGCGCAATATGCTTTTTAACAAGTTACAGAAAGATTGGGCTTTAAAGTTTTTATGACCAGCCGCAAGCCTGACGTCTACACTTCTGGGGAATATCGTGCCTATATAATATCATTAAATTTGTTTCAAATCACTCAATATGTGTTAACAACAACATTATTTCCACGTATTTCTAGAAGAGTGTATACTTTCCTTTATTGCAGTGCACTTAAATGACACCATTTAGCTCGTTGAGTCATTCAGTGCGGGCCGACCAATTAATGGAAGGCTATTCAATACTGATCGAACAAGAAGTATCCACCTAGTGTTAGTTTTTTACACTAAGCCTACGTGTAATAATGTATAGAAAAATCTATTCAACCTTGTGAAAACTGTCGTAGTCAACGCGTGAATTGTTATTCTGATATACTCTTCGTATGTTTTTTTTATAGCATAGACCGGCAAACGAGCAAGTGGGTCACCTGATGGTAAGTAATCTCCACCGCCCATGTACGCCCACAATAACAGAAGAATCATGGGCGCGTTGCCGACCTTAAAGAAAAGGGATAATTGGGGATTGGGAAGGGGAGAGGGATTTGGGCTTCCGGATATCTCACTCACCGTACGAAATGTAGCAGCAAGCCGCTACTTTACGTCGGTCTTCTGCGAGACAGTGGTAACGACCCAGTCGAGCCGGCCCATTCATGCTGTAGAGTGTGGACATTACTGTCTAAAGCGTGGCTCTACCACTCGTAAATGTACACTTTCGAATCGAGATATAAAATCTATGTATGTATAATAAATGAATTCGGTTAATTAGATATGCCTCTGTATCACGTTAAATCTTCTAAACGTATTAAAAACACATATAAACAACTTTTTAGCAGAATATGGCTTATAAGGTGCCGAGCTGCGAGCAATGCTTACATTTACTACTTCGTTTTATCAATAGATCAAGTTGCACTGTAAGTATCATTTTAACTTAACACGTAATAATATTTTTATTGGTAGAACTAAAATAGTAGATAAGCACAGCAGAGCTCTTTTTTGATACAGACTTTACAACTTTATTTTATTTTTTGAGTAAAAGTAGGACTAATAACGATTTTTAGAACCTGTTGCGAGAGTTACTAAAGGTTTAACATTGGTAGAGCCCCGCTGTAGACAGATTTGTCTACAGTTTGAATTAATAGATTCGACAAAGTTGTTACCACTGTGTCACAGGAAACCGGCGTAAAATTGCAGCTTGCCGTCGCATTTCGTACGGTGAGTGACATATCTATAGGCCCAAGTCCCTTCTCATTCATCATCCCTTAATTATCCCAAAAATAAAATTTAAGAACACAAACAATTAATGGTGTGTGTTAATAAAATTATTAAATAAGTACACCAAACAGTCACACACATAGCCCTGACCCTACCGTAAGACACGATTCTTATGTCGTGGGTACTAGGAACTACGACAGACTCAGTCTCACGAACCCCACAAATGTTTGTGGGTTGTGTTTATATGAAACATTTGTCTCGGTGCGGGGATAGAATCCGCGGCCTCTCGTTTCACAGCCGGCTACTTGCCCGCTGTGCCACGGAGGCTGTCAAAGAGTTTCATTCGATTAATATTAAAATATAATTCAATGGATGTCTTCATAATTCAATAAAGCTAAAAACTAATTAAATTACAAACTATTGGAAGAAAAAAAATCTCGTTCAAAACATGATTCTAAAAATTACGGGTCATCCACCCGCGGAGAAAATAAATTAGTTTTCTACTCGAAATGACAATCGCAACTGAATCTTTCTGTAAAATTACAATCGAGTTCACAAAGCAATTGTTTTAGAATTAATGTTTATAACTTTACATGAAGAGTAAATTGGCTTAATTGTAGATAATAATAATAATCATTTAATTTTGTACGTATCTTCAATTATTCGAATAAAAGCAAATGATCAAGCGTTTAATGTTTATGGATTAAGTACACTCACCAAATATCTATGTCCAATTATTATTTCTTTGGACTATATTTAAAAAAGTATATTTGAAGAGTGAATAGTTTATTTGATGTATGTAGTTAAAATATTACGAAATCATTGCATTTCTTTGATTAATAAGGACATTGGTAATAGATAATTACAATTTTCACTTGACTTAGTATTTTATACAACTAAATGACGAGACGAGCAGGCCTCTCGTCAGAAGATAATCGCTACGCCTGAATAACAATACTACTGCTATTATATATTATTATTATACTATTTATACATGGTGTTATCGTTAAAAGTATTTCTCAAACTGTTGCAGATATTTATTTATTGTATTAATTATACATTGTATTGTATATTGCAGATATGTTATGGTTGCAAACCGCTGAATTCCATGAGACTGTTTTCTTGTAATCTTTCTATACTCAGTTCCAGGGCTTAAGCCCTAACCTTGCAAATTGACAGCTGAATCTATTTGACATATTATTATAACAGGCGTAAAGTAATATATAATACTCTACAATAAAATTCATTCATTCTGCTATAATGCTTAACTGATTATAAAACTTTATCTTAGTTAGTGTTGGGATTCATCCAAACTACTATAATCAAAAGGTCAAAGGATTTGATAAATTTAAACATGTATTCAGTGTTCATACGTTATGTGTGAAACCTGAAAGTTTATTTCGGTCATACGTTTGTTAACCTTGTTATATACGTATAGTAAATCTGTAATGGTGTCATCATATTTAAGGACTAAGTTGATATACGTTAAATATTATACTTATATGATTTCAGTGGTAGAGCCACGCTGTAGACAGATTTGTCTACAGCGTGAATGGGCTGGCTCGTCCACGTTACCACTGTCTCACAGAAAACCGACGTAAAGTAGCGGCTTGCTGCTGCGTTTCGTACGGTGAGTGAGATAACCGGAAGCCCAAATCTCCTTCCCTTCCCAATCCCTAATTATCCCTTTCCTTTAAGGTCGGCAACGCGCCCATGATTCTTCTGGTGGTGGGCGTACATGGGCGGTGGAGATCACTTACCATCAGCCGGCCTATCCTATAAAAAAAACCTACACTCTTCGAGGTTTAGGTTCGTTAGGGATGAGTTCTTATGGTAATATTTTTGGTGTCGATTGGCTAGG
Organism: Amorpha juglandis; assembly: GCA_949126905.1. Taxonomy (NCBI): domain Eukaryota; kingdom Metazoa; phylum Arthropoda; class Insecta; order Lepidoptera; family Sphingidae; genus Amorpha; species Amorpha juglandis. The sequence continues at coordinate 4,289,812 of OX421383.1, forward strand.
TTTGGTGAGTGGTACAATGGAGTCGACGCCACTGTCATGTCATGAATATTGTAATTTGTAAGTGCCTTGTATCGTTGTTTGTTACTCGTTTTTTTAATCTGTTATACATTAGGTACGATATACGGTGTTGAGCATTAAATAATTTCTTTATTTCATAATATCAGCCCCACGTCAATAATTGTCGATTTTCACCATGCAAAAACTACTCATGAGAAGGTTTCACGCGACCGATGTGCATCGCGGCGACAGCGTTTTTGACGGTTTTTATTTAAACTAACTTTTATTTAAAATCGAGAATTTATTAAATCACAAGGGTTATTTTGGTTAATGATTCATGTGGATCCATATGTCGATTTTCTAGTAAATTTGTGAGAAATATTATAAATACATTATCGACTATACTGAAATGAATAGGCAGCGGCTAATATCGGTAGGCAGCTGCTTGGCTATGCCCCTGGCATTGCCGATGTCCATGAGCGGCGGTGACCGCTTACCATCAGGCGGGCCGCTTGCTCGTCTGCCTATCAAGGCAATAATAATAAAAAAAAAATGAATTTCCATAAAAGGTTTCTCAAATACTCACCGGTCAACAGCAATACAGACGAGCACGAAGCTGGAGAGGTAGAGCCCGAAGGTCCTGGTGAACATCATGACGCGACACATCAGGTCGCCGGCCAGCCACTGCACGGTGCCGGCCCACGCGATTTCTAGTGGCATCATCAGGAAAGTCACCTGGCAACAACATCTGATACTGCAGTAAGCTGGCATGGAAAGTAACTTGCCGCAATAGATAGATAGATAAAAGTTTTATTTCGGCTTATGTAACACATCACACAAAGAATATAAGGATAAAATAAAATAGAAAATAACATGATAAAAATAGATCTGTGGTACATTTCGCCGAAATCAGGCCCCAGCTCAGCAATGTACTTTGCTTCGATTGAGCAATAGCTCTTTCAGGCAATTCTCGCTCCAGGGTTACAGTTTTTATGTAACTTCAGCTCGGTATAATTCTGCCGACCCTCTACGCAATGTCTTTTGACGGCTGACATTATGTTTGGACTGTACTGTACTTAATAGTCCAGTGTAGTCACCTTGCCGTGTCAGGTAAAATTTTTTTATCACATGACAGAAGAGGATTTTCTCCGCAGAGGCGTTGACATAGAGTAATCGGCCGGTCGTAACAACTATGGATCATTAATTATTTGTCACAAGTTCCTCACCATTAAAAATACGTGCATTTATTTAATCTATCAATATGAAGTGCATTGTTGCAAACCATCTACATATTTATTTAAGTGTTGATACGTTGGTTGACGAAATTTATCATTGTCAGTACTGAAAATATTGGTTTTGTCTACAGCATGAATTGGCCGGCTCGCCTGCGTCGTTACCACTGTCTCACAGAAAACTGATGTAAAGTAGCGGCTTGCTGCTGCGTTTCGTATGGTGAGTGAAATATCCGGAGGCCCAAATCTCCTCCTACCCTTCCCAATCCCTAATTTATCCCTCTCCTTTAAGGTCGGCAACGCGCCCATGATTCTTCTGGTATTGTGGGCGTACATGGGCGGTGGAGGTCATTTACCATCAGGTGACCCATCTACATAATGATTTAAGCGTTCATAAATAACGATGTTTGACGAAATTTATCATTGTCAGTAATGAAAATATTGGAAACAATTCAAAAATAACGTGTACCATTGCTTGTTTCAAAAGGTTTACAGATTACAGATGGTTTAAACATTCAAATCACGTATTTAGGGTAGCTATAATTTGGGCAATCACTTAATCACTCTGTTTATGGAGTAAAAACAATATTTGGGGTAAAAAGGGAATATTTAATAAAAAGTTTTAGGTAAAGGATATTTTTTTACATACGCACTCACGCCTGTAATCCCCCAAAGGGTAGGCAGCGTTGTAACCCGTACACACACATTTCGCCAAGTTTATTTCCATCCTATGTGAGCGAGCCTATTGTCGTGCCGGGCACAAATTCCAGACTCCGAGCTGATGCTGAGCATTTCGTGATAGAAATAGAACTCAGTATCACTTTTATCCCACCGGGAATCGAACCCGAGACCAGCACAGCAGTCGTACCACGTACGCAATACAACTACGTCATCGAAAAATGTCTTTAATTTGCTAAAAAGTTTAACCAATATTAATAAAAAATCAACATTGGATTTCCATAGACGTTAAGCACAAAAAGAATACCGAGAATTATATAAAAAACGGATTATGTTTTATATGTACGAGATGAGAAAGGTACAATAATACTTTAGCAATTGTCGAAAACATCCTATTGTTATCTTTCTACGTCGGAAAAGCCTCAAATATATTTTATGAAATTACTTAGATAAAACGAGTTTTCAAAAGAAAAGAAGCGTTTAAGTCGGAAGGCGGACCCTGGCACATAAGCCGGGATAACGCTAGGCAGAAAGAAGACAAAAACTTCGACTCTAGAGGTGGAATAAATGGTGAAAGGGAGGAGGATATCATAATATTTTTCAAAAGAGACGTCGTCAAACTGACCTGTGACGCTGGTCTTCTTCACACTCCGCTTTTTGAACACACTGACACATTTGACACATTTTGAAAGGAAAGAGAGAATATCTGAGCTAGCAAACAGTTCCACAGCTTAAACACCATTTAGATGGAGTAATTTTCTCATACGGTAGAGGCGCGAAAGTCACAGAAGACATGTAATTTACGGGGATGCATAGTCTCGAATGTCATGACGTGGCCTCATGAGGAGTAACAGTTTTCTGATAATTCTTACCCTGATTGTCCTACAAACTCTTTTCATCTAACTGAAGCCTAACGGCGAAAGTATAAGTTATCGGGTCTAATGAATTCCCTAGGTTAGAATAATAAAACTAATGTGTAGTTAAAACTACAGGAAATCGAAATTCATAAGGATTAAAACCATTGTTGATGACATAAGAAATCGTATGGTGGGTGAGGTATTGAACTTAATGTTTATTTACAATAATATCTGTATTGTATTTAAAAAGTCTACTCATTTTCTAGATAACAATGTAATAACGCAACTTGTGTCATGTTAAACGTTAGCTTTCACGGCACACCCTAAAGGGATAGACTAAGTTGCAACTAGTGCATCCACGGTTCGTCCTTTTTTCCATACCATTATGTGACGAATCTATCGCCCTATCTACCACAAATTCCGATCACGGGCAAATCAAAATTGATTGTTACATCTGAAATTTGAACCCAGAATCTCACTAGTGTCACAGCCGGCGTTCCCTGCCACTAAACTAATGAGATTACTAGGTAGAATTACAAGATGGTAGGTCCCTCGTATGCGAGAGGCCGTCTGAGTTGGTACCACCGCTCTGTCTATTTCTGCCGCTAAGCAACAGTGTGTAAGCACTGTTGTGTTTCGATTTGAAGAACATTGAAGCCAGTAAAATTACTGGGCATTATGAGAATTAAGATCTTATGTCTCGGGGTGACGAGCGCAGTTCAGTGCCATGCAGTGCTTTGTACTTCAAAGTTCTGTGTGATGTTGCTTATGTTTATGGGCAAGCGTAACGCTTACCATCAGACGAGCGCCTTGCTCGTCTCGTCATTTAATCAAATAAAAAAACAAAAAGAAATTAATATATTATACAATATACTCACCATAAGATCAGCGACTGCCAAATGCATCAGAAGCACGTCTAACCGACTCGCTCGGCCTGCCCGCTTCCTTCTCACTAACTGAGTGAGCACGGTCAGGTTCCCCGTAGCCGACGACACCATAAGCACACTATACACCACCATAGACACCATGTGACCATGGTTGAACCGCATGTCCAAAGGCAACACATCGTAACTTGTGTTTAAATGCGTCCAATTCTTTTGCGAGGCCCCACCCGGCCCCGAAACTTTGTCCTCTATATCCATATTATTTTAGCACATGTTTTAATTATTTTAAAATAATTAAAACTGATGTTTCTGTAGTATTCATTTTCATTATTAGGTCGGAGTCGCTTTGTTTGCCTGTAACAAAGAAATGAAAGTAATTAGAGACAATATCATTTGCTTGTAAAAGCGCGGGAAACTTTGGATTTGGCAAAAGTGTTTTTTTCCAAATTAGTGTCACTGTACTTCTCTACAAGTCTGTTCATCTAACAACTTTTCATTGGCGAAAGATATAAATGCGAATCCATAAAGAAAAAATAGCTTAGATGTCGTAATTACATCCTCTAAGGTGTTTCTCTATTTTGTAAAGCACAAAATGAATGCTTGAATGATTTAATTAATATGATGACACAGTTTTGGTGTTGGACCAGAAATTAATTTAAGAATATCTATCTAATCATTATTAGTAGTCGTCTCAGCAAAGAATGAAATTTGTTACAGACAGTTATCGAATCGCCAACGGCCTAAATTGACAACATTTCAAAAACCAAACGTGCCTAAAATAACGTTTCTTTTTCTAAGTTCGGTAAAAAAAATTAATTTTTAACTACTAGTTAACTTCGGAGAAAACAAAAATATAAACCAAAAAGTGTGATGACGTCACATATACGGTTGAATGTTTGTCTATTGTCCATAAGTTAAAAATAAAACTACATAGACATTACTTGACAATGTCACAAATGTAATTTTTACAAAATCTCTAGCGTCAACTAACAGTTTTGTTTAAAGGCAAAGCAAAGGCATAAACACCGTTATGCCGTACATATGACGTGATTTGGCGTTTACGTCGGTTTAGAATAAAATATAATCCAAGGAGAAAACATGATTGAAATCAGTCGATTTCCGAAAAAAGGAAAGAAATGGGTCTCTTTAATTTGGATCTTATTTAATTTAATCTACTAATAGAGGTATGTTGAAAAAACGAAACATTGTCAATTACCCGACTAAGGCAGGATTCTACAATAGAATAGAATTCTACTAGAAGATTCTTTAAGCCATAATTTATTATGTGCTTTTGTATACGCAGTGAGACAGTTTATTACCAGTGCGGGCCAAGAAAATGTTATAATAGAGCGAGGTCTTAACACAATAAGATGGTCGGATGTTTATGGTTTGGTATGTAAAAGCCTGCATTTATATAGTGCCTTTATCTACTTTATTACAAACTATACACTGGGTTATCACAGCACCTTAGTATATTTTATTAGCTTAAATAACAGCCTCCGGGTCACATTGGGGGAGTAGTCGGGTGTGAAGCGAGAGGCCCCGGGTTCGATTCCTATACCGAGACAAATGTTTGTGTCGGGTCTTAGTGTGTTTTCTCCCCTGAAGGGTGGACGTCAGGCAGGCGGTCAGTCGAAAATACAAGTCTTCCTGCTTTAAAATGTGTAAAGGTGGAAGAAAAGCCTGACTGACGAAGTGAGAAAGGCAGATTACTTGTAGCGACGTGCCGTGCCGGCATGGCACCTGACATTTTGAGGGAATTTGGTCACGTCACGTATTTTTCCATAATTGTTTGTGCCTTAATTCTACTAAAGATATTTAAGTAAGTTACTTTTAAGAATAGCTATTGCAACGGGAAGGTATTTTAACCTTTCATCAACTAAAACCTAGAATAGTTAATCTTGAAATTAGTTAAAGAACCTCTTTTAATAATAACTAATTAGGTCAACCCTTACAAATTATTGTCTGTCTTATTAATCCAAGTGGAATCAAATAGGTGTTATCAATTAACATCATCAATAGACATTTAGGAACAGAAGGCCATTTAGTTAATAAGATTAACCGCAGTTTCTGAATCAATGGGCTGTGAAGTGAGACTAGACTAACAAGTATAATTGTTGTGGCATAGTGGGCGATATATAAGATAAGTTTAACAAGAAATCAACTATCCGAGCTCTTAAGCCTTATTTAGACGGCGAAGATTTATTATGGTGCTGCCACACCGGTGTTAGAAAATGTTATATAACATTTTATAACAGCGGTGTGGCAGCATCATTTAGTAAACATTTCTTAACAATTTGTAACATTTTGTAACATTTTTTAACCGCGGGTGGCGGTACTTTTGAGAGCGGCGCGGCGCCGCGCCGTCAAAGAAGCCGTCAAAGAAGGGCCGATGTCATGTTTCAAATTTTATAAAATGTTAGAAAATGTTAAAAAATGATAGAAAATGTTAGAAAATGTTTTTGTTAACATTTTATAACATCGGTGTGGCAGCACCATTACATGACAGAGGCAAGAGTATAATAGAAATATCTTGTTCGCGAGGCCTCGTCATACAGTTGAAAAAGGATTCCTATGACGTGGCCTCGTATATGACTGTTTTAAGTTATATACTTGCCTATGTCGTAGGAGAAATGGTTTCCATCTAAATGGAACTTTAGTGAAGCCTGGCCAATTCCGTAATTGCTTTATTAATCAGTATAAAAGTACTATTATTTATGTGGTTAAATACAATATTCATTTATAGCGCTATCGTACACAAAAATGACAATTTATATTACATAAAAAATTTAACACTCCGTTATGATAATAATACTGTGACTCCGTCTTACGAATTATCGATCAGGTCACGTGTCCTGACGCGAGTTTAACATTTTATACCCATCCCAAGAAAAGTGCTCAACGCCGCTAAAGAAGTTTTCACTTCGAAAAGAACATCAACAATTAAAATTAATTGAAGTCTCTGACAACAGCAGCTAACAAGACATATTTTTTGTACCTTTCACCTTAATAAGATGTTCTAAAAAGTAAAAACAGCTAAGTGCCACTTCAAAAGTGCTATGCCAATGAATAAACATAGATAGCCCTTTAATACGAGTGGTCCTCAACGTGAGGAGATGATCTCATCGGAATTGAGGGTCTTGTAATTAACGAAGGGGACCCGTGGGAAATATATTTGACCATTTGGCTACTCAGGGCAGCCGGTTTGCATAATAGAATCGTACTAGTAGTCGCCCAGTGGGCGAAATTCCATCGTGATTCGCAGCTTTATTCACTAAGCCAAATATTAATAAACTCACAGCTCGAAACTCATTTAGCCAGATTTTAAAATTGACTATTTAAAATTCTTTGGCTATAATCTCTATTCTATGCGACTGTTAGACCACAGAATATTGTGTTTGCCATTGGCTGTATGAACGTAAACAAACCACAGACTATGCTGTGTTTGACATGGGCTGAATGTACGTAAGTAATGAACTTTTGAATGTTTTATTTTATTTACTGTACGTGTTTGTATCATATGGCGAATGGCCGAGTAGCCGGCTGTAAAACCAGAGGCCGTGAGCTCGATTCTCGCACGGAGACAAATATTTGTTTCGGGCCTGGGTGCTGTGGGACCGCAAGCCCCTCATTGTTTGTGATACCCACGATACAGATTAACTTAATGTGGGGTCAGGATTATGTGTGTGACTGTTGGGTGTCTTCTTTTATTATTATATATACATTTTTGCCTTTTGCACTCCTCTATATAAAGTTTAACTATGCCATATCTCACTCTTTCGTCCACAGTATGACACAAAGTTTTTTCTCCACGTATTAATATATAGATCTATGGATTAAGCATTACGTCATTGCAATATCATGAGCAACATAACAAGTTTTACAGTAGATTAACGAATTAACGAACCCGTTAAAACCCGAAGTAGCAAATTTTCGTCAAACGTAACTAAGAATCGTCAGGATTAAACCGGCATTTAAATAAAAAAAACGCATTCACATTGGTCTATTCCTTTAAGCGCCATAATGCCATAGACATATACACCCACACCTACAGGCAGAGACGTCAATTTTATTACATTCCTCTTTGTCTCGGGGGTTAAAATTAGAAACGCCTCGCTACTCCTTCGATTCGTGTTTCATTGATAAAAGGCTGAGGCGGGAAGCATTAATCAGATCTCTAAATATATAAAAAGAGAGAGAGTAGATACTTAAATATATAAAAACCCAATATAACTTTTACCAACTCCGGGATCGAACCCGAAACCTCAGCATACCAATCGTTCCGCGTACGTATTATAATTGCGCCACTAAGGTAGTCATTATTATAGGCAGGCACTAGGCAGTAATAATATATTATCTACACTAATATTATAAAGAGGAAAGATTTGTATTTTTGTATGTAACGAATCAAATTAAAAACTACTGGAGTGATTTCAAAAAATCTTTTGCCGTCAGAAAGCTACATTATCACTGAGTAACATAGGCTACTTTTATCCAGGAAAAGCAGAACACGCAGGCGGAGCCGCGAGGAAAACCTAGTAGATAATATAATAAAAATACTAGCCCTGTATACACGTGCCTGGGCACTGGCCTCCTTTACTGGATGAGATAATGATAACCTATAATTAAATGTTAAAATTCCCACCAGTTCTTTACGCCCTTGGATGACGAAGACACCCTCTTGATGTTTCATCGGCAAGGCTATCGAGATTATAAATAATTGGTACCGCTGTGATTGTCGTGTTCTGACAAGGGTTCAAATTGAAAGCAATTATACCAATTATTGGCGGCGACTGCCTTAGTGGCACGTCGTACGCGGTACGACTGCTAAGCTGAGATCTGGAGTTCGATCCCCGGGTCGGGTAAAGTGATATTGAATTTTTCTATCACAAAGTGCTCAGTATCAACCTGGAGGCCGCTATTACTTACTGTTAGGTAACCCTCGTCTGCTGCCTCTGCCAAAAAGCGTTCATTTGATCCCTAGCCAACCACACGGACCCGTGGTACACGTTGCCAATCTTCAACTTGCACTTTCTGAGGCATGCACACTAGTGACACATAGCATGTGTCAAAACTATATCATTAAACATTTCATAGCACATACGTTACTTTAGTAATATATCATTGGCGCCTACCGGATACGTAATAAGTTCAAATGCCTTTAGTGCGAGATTTTCCGATAACTGTCACGGTATTCATAATATGCCATATATTCGGTATAAATATTTAGAAGCTAAAACAATTCTAACACAATCCGCTAGGAGCGCTGTACCGATTAAGGAACATATATTCTCGTAAATACGGATGTCTGTTTTGTTTTTGTTTTATAGCATAGACCGGCAAACGAGCAAGTGGGTCACCTGATGGTAAGTGATCTCCACCGCCCATGTACGCCCAGTATAATATGTAGTATAATACCAGAAGAATCATGGGCGCGTTGCTGACCTTAAAGGAAAGGGATAATTAGGGATTGGGGTGGGGAGAGGGATTTGGGCTTCCGGATATCTCATTCACCGTACGAAACGCAGCAGCAAGCCGCTACTTTACGTCGGTTTTCTGCGAGACTGGTAACGACCCGGTCGAGCTGCCCCATTCATGCTGTAGACATTACTGTCTACAGCGTGGCTCTACCACTCAAACCTTGTCGTTATAGCTAACAAATAATTTGCAAAATTTTGTACTGTTGGCACTAAAAGACATGACTTTTTCAGAGTTTATTTAATACTTCAATTTATTATCATAGGTATAATAAGCACGAAGAGGAGATTAGTCTTATTGTCTATAAAACATATTTTTAACGACATTTTTGGCTGGTGGAAGGATACTTGTATCCGACCGGATAGCGACCACCGTACATTGGTGCTAAAACCTGCCATAGTGGCCCACCTTGCGTGGGTCGCGTTCCAGGGTCAGTCAGTGTATATCCGGTCCTCCCCAGGGGGCTTGCCCCCTGATCCTAACCCTTTTCCCATCCCTTTTTCCTTCCCCTCCCCCTTGGTCTTTTGGCAGGCCGGCATGATCTTGCCGACCTACGATGGACACATTGTTTATCGTTGGTCGACACTATTCTTGGATTGCGCTACACTTACCATCAGGTGTAGCGTTGACTACGCCGACCGACCTTACCGAGCCAGGATAAAAAAAAAATATCTCAAATCAATTAAAATAAATACTCAAGATAACGACCCAATATATTATTATAATAGTCGCTTCACAAGGTTTAAATCTGATAGGTTTAACAGGTAGGGTATATAATAATAGTTTTGTATTAGCATAAAACCTTCAAGATCGATCGTTCGAAGTTAAAATACATATTATTGTGTGCCAACTTCCTTAATTTAGCCGTGGGCGGTTAAAGTTTTAATCGGTTGCGCAGTACCGTCTCGCAGCAATAACACCGGATTTAAGGGTTTGGACGAAAACTTTCCGTAAATATTTCTTGAATTTTTACGAGTCCCTTTTCTGTATCGAATCTTATTTAAGATTGGGACATTTATTGATTTTACCTACTTACTGTATCATACATTCATTCATAAGGTTACGCCTGTTAGTCTCGAAGGGGTAGACAGAAGTGCAACTAGTGCAGTTCGCCAAGCTTCAACGCTTCGATTTGCGTTCGCGTCAATCGTCTGACGCAAACTTCAGTGTCGTCATCTGTCAACGCTATAGTGAAGGCCCTAGTGATTTCGTGTGTTATGGTCCAGTCACGGAGAAGTTGTGCGATACTATACACTAATTCCATAGGTCCAGTGCGAGCCGAGATACATAACACTGTCTGTAGTACTGTACACACAAACAGCACCTGTTCACGAGTATGACGCATGTGCCAGTCTTCGGCCTCCTCAACCATGTTACAGGGAAGTGACCGACCCGGGACACGACGCGACATAGTTACACACATTAAAGTGACATAACATACCCAAACTAAAAGAAACAGGAAGTCATACAAACAACCATCAATCCGTATGAAAGTCCTACTCACCCGTTAAGAAAAATAAAATTAAATGATAATTTTAATAACGGCCAAATCTCTTTAAATGTATTAGAACAACTCAATCCCAATTAGTGAGGCTGCGGTTTTCTCCCATAGATTACATAGTTCATAAGTAAAAGTTTCTTAATTTTTCGCCTCTATCGTGCGGTAAACAATCATCGTGTTAATAAGGCTTAAAAATTAAATGGGTCCTAACGATACACTTCAATTAATAATTTAATTAAACCTATTATGTCCGCAAATATTGGCATAAGACTTGAAAATTATTCTCAATTTTGATAAACAAATATTTGTGTTGCAAGCGATGGCATTATAAAGCCTGATTGTTCAATTTCATACCGCAAGCAATAAAAGTTCTGTTAATTAACTTTACTTAATTTTGCATACATTTATACGCACTCACACGTATCCATTATATCCCGCAGTTCCGACGACATCGCGGTAGCTTGATAGGATTTCTCGAGATTTTTTTTGCCTGCCATTTAAACCCGCTGAGGCAAATTATTTCTCGAAAGCGAGTTTAATTTGATCACGATCAGATTTTGGTTTAAGTTAACGTGCATATTCTTCTCTCAAATAAACAAATTTCTTAACCTTTTACGTAACAGAAGTCTGCCAACGAGCAAACGGTTCACCTGATGGCAAGTAATCTCTATAGCCCATGTACGACCACAATACCATATCTTAGTGGTAGAGCCACGCTGTAGACACTTGTCTTCAGCATGATTGGGCCGGCTCGACCGGGTCGCTATCACTGTCTCACAGAAATCCGACGTAAAGTATCGGCTTATTGCTGCGTCTAGTAGGGTGAGTGAAATATGCAGAGGTCCAAATCTCCCTCCCCTTCCCAATCCCATAATTATTCGTTTCTTTTAAGGTCGGCAACGCGCCAATGATTCTTATTGTATTGTGGGCGGACATGGGCGGTGGAGATTTCTTAACATGAAGTGAACCATTTGCTCGTTTACCGGCTATAAAAAAATAATTATGGGTGTATTGCCGTCCAAGGGAAAGGAGGTGATATTGTAACGTGGTACGAGACGCATCAGGAAGTATCAATTCACGTCGGTTTGCGGCGAGACTAGTATATTGTAATTTAAAGTTCTGTGTGATGTTGTTACTGTTCATGGACAGCCGTTTACGAGCGACGACCAACCTGCTCGTCTCCTCATTTAGACGAATAAAAAAGCTAGTTGGTTCGATGTCTTACTTACGTATGTAGCTTACCTAATACTTACGGTTATTTAATCCCAATATTCGGGCGCCCAATATAATAAGCACTCATGTTATACAACGATCCCACTTACAGTCCAAGTTATTAAGGGAACTAACTACAATTTACAAACCACTCGAAAGTCCCTGCCCAAAACAGGACTTGAGGAATTCCGAGGGCATATGTATTCAAATATTATGAGTTTACAAGTAAATGACTATTTAATTATAGAATTTAAAATGCTGGGTTTAATTAGTATAAGGATATAATAATATAAGTATAATATATCATCATCATCAGCCACAAGACGTCCACTGCTGAACATAGGCCTCCCTATGGACGTCCACCTACAAGGTGGACAGACGACCTGTTAAAGGTAGCAGGATGTCGCTGGATGCAGGCCGCTTCCAACAGGTTGGTCTGGAAATCTTTGTGGGAGGCCTATGTTCAGTATAATATATACTCTGACAAAACTAATCTCAACAGTTTTGAAGAAATGGCAAAATATCAGGAAACAGTTGATGGTATCCCAAAAGGGTAGGCTCATGTTCAACTTAAGAATCCACGGGTCGCTGAGCATAATTTCATATCATATGATAGATTAGCAAGCATATCGCCATATCAGGCATAAAATCCTATACAGTGTACGGGGTAACACATATTATGTGACTCTTTCTTTTGAACAGAAAACTCAAAAAATAGTGTTTTTTATTGGGCGTCACACCACTAAAATATGGATTAATAACATTTTCTAATTTCAAGGGCTTGACCGAAAATTTCCGACTCAATCCTTTAATTACAGATGGTGTAAATTACTTCGTTAGACCCTACTCAATATTTCTTCAAAGCCATAATGGAAACTATGTAATCGGAATCAGATTAACTTTGAAATGGGACACTGGGTTGGTTTTTGCCGTTAAATATACTATGTTTCTGGTATAGATGCCTATTATCTTTATCTTTACATAGTATAAAATGAAATCGCTTCCGCTGTCTGTTCGCAGATCTTTTAAACTATTCAGCGGATTTTAATGCAATTTTCAGCAATAGATAGAGTGATTCATGAGGAAGGTTTACATGTAATACATACATATTATAGTACAGAAAAGCCGAAAAATTCAAAGATTTGTAATGTGATGTCGTAACAAACATATTTTTACCCGTGCGAAGCCGACGCGGGTCGCTAGTTTTCAATCATGTGTAGGTATTTGTGGGTACTTGTATATTGTATCTATTTGCTTTATATGTCACAGAAGTCACCAGTGATTGTTCCGCCGTTATGCTAATAGCCGGAGGTCAAACTCTCTCTCGGGCCGTCCTTGTCCTACCTAATTCATATATGGTGAAAATGTTTTATCCACAGCACGAATGGGCTGGCTTGACCGGGTCGTTACCACTGTCTCACAGAAAACCGACGTAAAGTAGCGGCTTGCTGCTGCGTTTCGTAAGGTGAGTGAGATATCCGGAAGCCCAAACCCCCACCCCTTCCCAATCCCTAATTGTCCCTTTCCTTTAAGGTTGGCAACGCGCCCATGATTCTTCTGGTGGTGGACGTACATGGGCGGTGGAGATCACTTACCATCAGGTGACCCACTTGCTCGTTTGCCGGCCTATGCTATAAAAAAATGTAATGGAATATTAGGTGGCGAGTGAAACAACTGAATGCCAGATTAACACTAATATATATGAATATATATATTAGTAGTAAGGAATACATCTTATTTTATAGGTAGTTCACATAAGGTATAACAGTACATAATACAATAACATGTGCTCACTACATCTCCTCGATAGGGATAAAAATAGTATGAAGTACAATTTATTTATTTTTTTAGCATATAGGTTCAATACATTGAACTTAAATCTAAAAAATACACAATCATTATATAATAAGTATGATTATTATAATTACAATTAAAAGATTTTTTTTTATTTGGATTAAACGGGGTGACTGATATAATGTTTTCCTATTTTTATGAATAGTATCTATAATCTTGTACAATATCAAACCTAATGATCCTACGTGTCTATCAGTCTCAACGCTGTCATCAAACTCCAGATTGTTAACTTTGCATTTTAACTGTCTACGCATCTTAATTACTGATTAATAGTTGGGAATTATTAGTTAAAATATCTTTGTTTAATTTACTGTGATATTTTATAAATTTACGGCTTAATTCATAAAACTTTATTGACAAACCAAATATGATAAGTAAATTTATCATTGTATATGTATTTATTATTTTGAAACCTCTAACAGACGGAGTAATGTACTAAAGTAAATAATGTGTCTAAATAAAATTACAATTCACATCTTCTCTTGAAGTGTATATATAAATAAGCAGAGCCCAAATGGGTTCAAGTACCTTGGAGCGAAGTAGTGGAGACACCGGGGTAGGGGCCGCACAGCAGAGGAATTGCTTTACGCCACATTTATTACGCGACTCTGAGACAGATGGCACTGCGAAAGCCTCGTGCTGCCGCAGACGCCTAGGGTGTTCAGATTTTTATGGGGCTGTCTGATAAATCGATCAAGCAAACAATATCGATCGGTGGTACTATCTGGACTATTAGCAGTGACGAGATGGGCTCTAAATGTGTTCATAAAACAATGGCTTCGATTTCCCATCAATGCTATGAACATACAATATTCCGAAAAAAATAATAAAATCCTTGCCTTTTTATTCACTACTGGATTATGGACGTTCCATGTCGCAATCGCAGAAGCAAAGGTAGTGGGATTTCTGAATAATAAATAGTTGAATGAACTCCGCAAACTCAACTCAAATACAGTAAAACGACGGGAAAATCGAACAGATATTGCTAGATTTACGGGAATAGTATAATTTGAGTGGCAATTTTTTGTTTCCTTTTTAATCGAGGTGAGGTTTCAAGGATTGCTCGCAAATTTAGAGATGTGGTCAGAATCAGTCTTGTTTATTTGTATAACTTAGTGTCTTTGCGGGAAGCGCATATTGTAGAAATTTGTTGGTTTACTCGTAATGTAAGGTGGAGTGAAGCCTGGTAAAGCGATCCATCATTATCAACGTCTGTACCCTAGCCTACCTTAAACTAGCGGCCCGTTAGATCATATTAAGGTCGGTAATATTGTGAAGCAGTTCGGACAAATCGCCATTTTCCATAATACATGTCTGATTACATAACAATTGTTTACCCTATAGATATTGAATCTATGTAAAGTGCTTATATGTGTACTTGTAGAAAAGTTTGGCTTTATTGGTTTTCTGACCGATTGATATCAACTTTCCTTGCGGAAACTTGTTGCTCGGTACCCATTGTATTCTGGTTATGGATATTATGTCTGTATAAGTATTAATATGTGGTCCCTCGTATGCCAGAGAACGCTTTGTTTATTATGTAAGCACTGGTGAGTTCGGTTTCAACGACATTGAAGCCAGTGAAATCTGTGGGTAATAAGAGACAAGACACATATTAATAAATAGCATTTAGCCTGCGAGAGAATGACAATCTATCTGATTTTCTCGCATGCTAAAGTATGCTATCACGTGTCTTTGCGCCTGTGTACAACGAAGCCTTCGGAAACAACGTGGTGTATTATTCACGTGTTTTATTTTTTTGCATTTGCGTATTAAAATTCGTTGGTTAATTAATTTATTTTAATAATTCTGAAGTTTCACTTCCGCCGTGTGTGAATTGCACACACACACATTTTTATGTTAGTACACTACTTTGAGTAGTTGAACGGTATTTCTGGTTGATGAAAATTCTAATTGTGTCGATTTCAAAATTTCGTATCACATATCGCTGAGATTTTCTGCAATATCCCATCTCGTAATAAATATTCATAATCGAATTTCTGAGATGAATTTTCTGAGTTATTTCGCGATTTCCTTCGGGTGATATGTTTCATATTGCTTTACCTTCGCATATTTTTTGATTTAGTAATAAATGTGGTATCCTTTTTCCAATTTTTACTGACTTCAAAAGGGAGGATGTTCCCGATTCGTCTGTTATATGATTTGACTATATATGACTTATATGATTTTTCATGTACTCCACGCACGCATAACTCCGAAAAATATGAATAATCGTCTTGTTTTGTTTAAAATATTTTGATCGGATGACGGAATACGAGAAAATATCCTCAAGATAATAATATTTTCTGTCGCTATGGAACTAACTCTGAAATATTAAACATATTTTCTTCAAATATATCTAATAACTATATAGTTTAAAACAGCTATCAATTAAAATAAAAAACACGCTTTTATAGAAAGTCTAACTAAAAAATTTAAAATAAATTTGAAGAAAACAATGTATTTTATTGTAAAAAAAGCGTGCGGTGCATGGTGTCAATAGTAATCAATATTACATTGACTACATATGAGTAGAAGGATTATCATTTAGATAGTATCTTAAAAAGCACCCCACGCTTTTTTTTACAATAAAATACATTGTTTTCTTCAAATTTATTTTAAATTTTTTAGTTAGACTTTCTATAAAAGCGTGTTTTTTAGTTTTTTTAAAACTATTATTTATTTTTCATTTTTTAGTTAAAATATAAATATATTGTAGCAGAGAGTATAATTTTAATTTGAAACCCGAACATCAAAAAAGCGCCATCTATTGACACTATTAGATACTACGATATTCCCTATAATTAACGAAGATCCAAGTACAATTTTAATTCCTAACCCGAATATCAATAATTAATTAAATTAAATTATTATTTTATTATTTTTATTATTAAATTATTATTATTTTTTTATCAAATTATTGTATTGTCATCGGTCCTCGATAAATCTACAAAGTTTGAACGAAATCGGGCCGTTTAAAGTGGGTCAAAATCGCGCCCAAAGGAGTCGGTTACAAACAAACAAACATACAGGTGAAGTTAATAAAAAGCGTGTAAAAACGTTCAAATCGGACCAGTCGTTTAAGCACTACGATGTCACAGCAGATACAAAGAAACAC
This sequence comes from Amorpha juglandis, assembly GCA_949126905.1. Taxonomy (NCBI): domain Eukaryota; kingdom Metazoa; phylum Arthropoda; class Insecta; order Lepidoptera; family Sphingidae; genus Amorpha; species Amorpha juglandis. The sequence continues at coordinate 4,306,623 of OX421383.1, forward strand.
GCACACCTACATACATACATACAGATAAAGGGATCAAATATATAATTACCCTCTGTTTTGTTCCCCTACTTGTTCGTTTTCCATAAAGTATATTAAACACCGACAAATAAATGCATCTCGGCGAACATAATGAGATGTAAATAAATATGCAATGCAGTTGCAAATGTTTGCTTGTAATAACACTGGAACCTTCGACCTCATCTGCATTAATACAAGATTACAAATACTCCACTGTTATCATAGAATACAACATTGGACTTTAAACAACTTTATACTCTATTGCAATTGCAGTAAAGATCAATGAGTTCTGTTATTGTCGTTGCGAGAAATATTTTATCATGAATTCTTGTCTGACAAATGACAATAAAATTAATAAGTTTTAATGAGAATTAATAAAGTGTGTGTAATAAAGTTACGGATATAAGTATTATAATAATTTATTATAATAAATTATATTTTATTTATTATAACTTCATATATACAATACATAATAATAAATACACCCAACAGTTACACACATAGTCCAGACCCTACAGTAATATACGAGTATTGTGGTATGGGTATCAGGAACTACGAGAGACTTTCGGTCTCACAACACTAAGACCCCGAAACAAATATTTGTGAATCACACAAATATTTATATCGGTGCGGGGATCGAACATCTTAATTTTCCAGTACAAACTGTTCCTGGGTATGAAACACTTGATGTCTTTACAGGGACAGGGACAGGGACAGGGACAGGGACAGGGACAGGGACAGGGACAGGGACAGGGACAGGGACAGGGACAGGGACAGGGACAGGGACAGGGACAGGGACAGGGACAGGGACAGGGACAGGGACAGGGACAGGGACAGGGACAGGGACAGGGACAGGGACAGGGACAGGGACAGGGACAGGGACAGGGACAGGGACAGGGACAGGGACAGGGACAGGGACAGGGACAGGGACAGGGACAGGGACAGGGACAGGGACAGGGACAGGGACAGGGACAGGGACAGGGACAGGGACAGGGACAGGGACAGGGACAGGGACAGGGACAGGGACAGGGACAGGGACAGGGACAGGGACAGGGACAGGGACAGGGACAGGGACAGGGACAGGGACAGGGACAGGGACAGGGACAGGGACAGGGACAGGGACAGGGACAGGGACAGGGACAGGGACAGGGACAGGGACAGGGACAGGGACAGGGACAGGGACAGGGACAGGGACAGGGACAGGGACAGGGACAGGGACAGGGACAGGGACAGGGACAGGGACAGGGACAGGGACAGGGACAGGGACAGGGACAGGGACAGGGACAGGGACAGGGACAGGGACAGGGACAGGGACAGGGACAGGGACAGGGACAGGGACAGGGACAGGGACAGGGACAGGGACAGGGACAGGGACAGGGACAGGGACAGGGACAGGGACAGGGACAGGGACAGGGACAGGGACAGGGACAGGCACAGGGACAGGCACAGGGACAGGCACAGGGACAGGCACAGGCACAGGCACAGGGACAGGCACAGGCACAGGCACAGGCACAGGCACAGGCACAGGCACAGGCACAGGCACAGGCACAGGGACAGGCACAGGGACAGGCACAGGCACAGGCACAGGCACAGGCACAGGCACAGGCACAGGCACAGGCACAGGCACAGGCACAGGCACAGGCACAGGCACAGGCACAGGCACAGGCACAGGCACAGGCACAGGCACAGGCACAGGCACAGGCACAGGCACAGGCACAGGCACAGGCACAGGCACAGGCACAGGCACAGGCACAGGCACAGGCACAGGCACAGGCACAGGCACAGGCACAGGCACAGGCACAGGCACAGGCACAGGCACAGGCACAGGCACAGGCACAGGCACAGGCACAGGCACAGGCACAGGCACAGGCACAGGCACAGGCACAGGCACAGGCACAGGCACAGGCACAGGCACAGGCACAGGCACAGGCACAGGCACAGGCACAGGCACAGGCACAGGCACAGGCACAGGCACAGGCACAGGCACAGGCACAGGCACAGGCACAGGCACAGGCACAGGCACAGGCACAGGCACAGGCACAGGCACAGGCACAGGCACAGGCACAGGCACAGGCACAGGCACAGGCACAGGCACAGGCACAGGACAGGACAAGACAGGACCGGACAGGAGAGTGACAGGATAGGACAGGACAGGACAGGGACAGGACAGGGACAGGACAGAGACAGGACAGAGACAGGACAGGACAGGACAGGACAGGGACAGGACAGGACAGGACAGGGACAGGGACAGGGACAGGGACAGGGACAGGGACAGGGACGGACAGCGACAGCGACAGCGACAGCGACAGCGACAGCGACAGCGACAGCGACAGCGACAGCGACAGCGACAGCGACAGCGACAGCGACAGCGACAGCGACAGCGACAGCGACAGCGACAGCGACAGCGACAGCGACAGCGACAGCGACAGCGACAGCGACAGCGACAGCGACAGCGACAGCGACAGCGACAGCGACAGCGACAGCGACAGCGACAGCGACAGCGACAGCGACAGCGACAGCGACAGCGACAGCGACAGCGACAGCGACAGCGACAGCGACAGCGACAGCGACAGCGACAGCGACAGCGACAGCGACAGCGACAGCGACAGCGACAGCGACAGCGACAGCGACAGCGACAGCGACAGCGACAGCGACAGCGACAGCGACAGCGACAGCGACAGCGACAGCGACAGCGACAGCGACAGCGACAGCGACAGCGACAGCGACAGCGACAGCGACAGCGACAGCGACAGCGACAGCGACAGCGACAGCGACAGCGACAGCGACAGCGACAGCGACAGCGACAGCGACAGGGACAGGGACAGGGACAGGACAGGACAGTACAGGGACAGGACAGGACAGGATTTTGTTTTTTTTGACAGGGACAGGACTGTGACTGTGAGCTGACTTAGGTCGTCGAAGTCAATTAAATGTGCGACGGGCTACCTCGCGTGCAATGGTGCAGTACCTCACTTAATTGCATTTAATGTAAATGAAACATTTGTATTAAGTTTTGACCACATTTTACACAAATATATGTAGGTGATACGAAGTTCACCGGGTCATCTAGTTATACATATATGCACGTTTAACCTGTCAGGTTATCACGTGATACGTGATCATGCATAAAAATAATCTGTACAAATAAAAATGGAATGATGATCGTTGGTAAATGCATCATTTGAGAACGGCTGGAGCGATTTAGCTATTTTATTTTATTTTTCCTAATAATCCGAATAAGGTTTTATGGAAAGAAATATTGGAAAAGTTGCCATGAATATTTTTGGAGTGAGCAGAAACTAAAAGTGTTTTTTTTACGACCGGCCGCCTGGCCGACGTCAACCCATTCTCTCCGTTAATGTCAACTCCCCGTTAGCCCCGAGCGTCAGCCGATTTTTTTTATTAGTGTTACATTTCTCAAAAAAAACCATTTAAATAATTATTTTAATGATATAAATAACTATATATTAATTATCGCTTGCTTTAACGGTGAATGAAATCTGCATACCCGAGAAGTTAGTTCTCCATAAGAATTTGGAAGGTATGTGAAGTCTGCCAACCCGCATTAGGCCAGCGTGGTGGACTAAGGCTTAACCCCTCTCATTCAGTAGGAGGCCCGTGCCCAGTAGTGGGACGTGTATAATACAGGGCTAGTACTATTATTATTTTATTTCGTAAAAAGTTACTCAAAGGTGAAGCAGGCGTATATATTCGTGAATTTAAGGTAAACAATAATGGTTGTCACATTTCTCCGTCACTTTGTTTATCGCAGTAGAGATCTCTATATCGGTCAAATCTCTCACAATTACCGACGTACAGACATTACAACCCTAGAGGTTATTCAGGGTTATTCGTCACCTGTCATCATATAGACGTCGTTAGCACTGTACTGTATTGTAACTCAGCTGAATTTTAGAAATAAATGCCTACAGCCGCGCGGTACGTAAACATGCGATAGGGCTGCCCGCCTCCAGCATTTTAATTACATTTGCCTACTTTGTGATTCCATTTAGTTTTGTGATTATAAAATACTTTTTTATCGATTCAGTTAGAGCATTACACCCATTCTAAATAACGACAACAACTAAGTAATAAAAAGTACCTTTTAAGTTGCCATAACACAAGCGTACCTACCGTACCGCATCAACAGCCTATACAACACGCAGGAGTTAACTAGGCACCTCGGTGTAATGACGTCATAGGAATGTACTACTGCATAAAAAATTCAAGTACCCTTATGAGACCTATCAATACAAGTGATTGTGACTGCGAATGTGGATGGGCACGTTTTCAAGCGAAGTTCATGGGCGTGGGTTCGCGTGTGTACCTACTAAATTGGTTACTAAAATATGTTTTGTCTCATTCTCACTCTCACAGATGACAATTAATGTGTGATTGACGCTAAACATATAATAATTAATCAATAGATACCTATTCAGCGTTTATCAATAAGGGGGTTAAATGTAGATATATTTTTTGGTAACAGTTCTATATCCATAAAAATAACAATAACAACGAAAAAAACACGAAGGAGGTGCGTGCGTAACGGTAGTATTTAATTTACTGACCGTAATGACTAATGACGCGTCGAGGGCGAGAGCGGTAGACGGTGGGGTGTGGTGGGAGGGGACGCGCATTCCACTGAGGTGCCAAGTTGATTTCTGCGTGTTATAACTACCTATTTCATCGTGCCCATCACTTTCATTTAATCTGTTTACTTTATTTATTAATTCAGACATTTATTTTCGGGAGTTAAAAAGAAATACTTATCCATTAAAAAAACATACATTATGTACCTACCTACTAGTAAGTAAAATTATTTTATAGTCTTACCTTTCACAGTTTCCAGGTAATGTAAAAAAAGTTATCCCTGGATGCGTTATTGACGAATTCATACAACCAAAAACAGCACAATACATCCTACTCGTCATTATAAATATGTACTTGATCTTATTTTTAGTGAAAAAATTGCGTGGTTATTGTTAAAAAAAACACACCGCCCGTTCGTCACTGCGGCACAGTCGGGACTGTCTGCACACTGAACGCACACGTATATCGAGTCACGTGGGCATAGCTCGCGATTCATCCTTTTCTATGAAGATGGAATACTGTAGATAATTATACTGTGTCGTTAGCGTCATAACACAGGATAATCATGTGGGTGTGCCGTAGTCTGTGGTGCCCTAATGTCCTTTGAAAGTCTTTTTCAAATCTGGAATCAAAAACCACAACCTCTATATGACTTATGACCACAGATAAGGATTTAAATAGATATCGCAAGTATTTAAATCTATAGGAATACATGTCGCAATTTTTGCACCTGCTGTACGATGGCAATATAGTGGTGATAATTTTTTACAATAATTTAGAAAAAAACGCAATTTTCAAGTTCGTGTTCGTTTGACGAATGTTTTGAACTTAGTGCAGATCATACTTTATCTCGGCCACTCGGCAGACGGAGTAAGTACACTTGCGATATCTATTATCTATACTTATAAAATAACATGTCCTGACTGACTGACTGATTCATCATCGCCGAGCGCAAACTATCAAGTCTACAAGCATGAAATTCTGACTATATAGGTATTCATTTTGTTATGTAGGCACCCACTAAGAAAGGATTTTAGAAAATTCCACCCCAAAGGGGTCAAAATAGGGGATGATAATATGTATGAAAGTCCGTCATTTTGAAAGTTACATAAACAACATTTTGTATTTCGGTTATTGGCGTAAAACAAATAAATACGTGTTTCAGGAATTTTGGAAATTTTAGTTAATACGAGATGAAAAGGGGGGTGAAAGTAAATGCGAAAGTGAGTTTGTTTGTTACGCTTTCACGCCAAAATCACTGAACCGATTTTGATGAATTTATCTACAGGGATAGATGGGACCCTGGAGACGGTTACAGGCTACAGTAGAATCCCGATTATCCGGACATCGATTATCCGGATATCCGATTATCCGGACTCATTCGTCACGGCTCTAATTACCGACGTAGAAATAATTTGACAGCGCAACGAGACATTTTACGACGAGTTTTTTTCCTTCCTCCGACGTGTAGGTGCTGCTCGCATTTGTGTGCGCGATAGTGTTTGCTATTATTTCATTTTAATTTATAGCATCCAACTAATAGGTTGTATTTTTTTTTACATTTCTGTTTACGTTTTGCGTTAGAAATCTATAATGTCTAAGCGAAAAAGGGTAATGGTATCTCTCAATGACTGCCCTGAATTCTACATTTTAACTGATGAAGAACTCATTAACAATAATTTGAAAAGTAACGATAAAGAAGATGAAGAAGAGACCGAAACTGGTGATGTGTGTGAAGCTATTGGAGCTCTAAATAGCGCTTTTAAATGGTTTGAAAGACAGGACAAATCGGATCCCATACAGTTATTACAACTGAAGCGTATTTCTTTTTTTATTCGAGCACGGCAAAGTGCTTATCCCTTCGGAGAGGGAAGAAGCAAATCGAGAGGCCTGCGATAGGACAGGCGGATGACCGATACAGGCACAATAATACAAGAATGTACCACTGTACCCGCCCCAACCAACCATCAAGTCATGTCGCAAGCCCCTCGGCAGAACCGGATAGACACTGGCTGACCATGGAACGCGACCCACACAAGGTGGGTCACTATGGCAGGTGGTCGCTATCCGGTCGGGTACGAATATCCTCCCACCATTGAAATAAAACTAATTTAAACGGATTTTATCGCGGTTTTTTATTAATTTTGATCCCGACGTTTCGAAGACTTTTCAGCCTTCGTGGTCACGGGGAGGACTGAGGTGTAGGTTGTCCAAAAATGTTAATGTTACAGTATCTACCTTCAATTTACAATTACAAAAAATCTTTATGGTTTGGTCCGATCTACGCAGAAGGAGCTCACAGTGTCTTGAGGTCTGGCAATTGGTCTTTTGGGTTCCGATTTAATTAAATGTATAACCGGATCCCAGGCTTGTGCTAGCTTCCAACCATCTTCTCTATTGAAATTTGGATGTTTTTTGATTTCAATAGCCTCACGAATCATCCTAGGTAGGAATCGGTGTTCTTTAGCAAGGATTTGTGGTTTGTCGAATCTAAGATAATGATTGGAGCCTTCCTCAGAATGTTCAGCAACTGCAGACTTCGTAGAGCGTCGGTGTTTAACATCAGCTATGTGTTCTTTTACGCGGGTCCCTATGTTTCTTTTGGTTTGACCGATATAGGAGAGGCCACAGTCACAGTCGATTTTGTATACTCCCTGTTCCTGTAGAGGTATATGGCACTTGACAGGTGGTAAAAATTGACTAATCTTCTTGGGCGGCTTGAAGTAAGTTTTAATTGAAGCACGCTTCAGTATGTAGCCAATCTTGTCTGTGACTCCTCTTACAAAAGGTAACACAACAGGTACACGCTCAACTGTGGCTGGTTTCACTCGGTTTCTGTGACGGCGGCGTGGAATTTGGAGCTTGTTGTCTCGCAGTACTTGCTTGACATGTTGCAGCTCGGCAGATATCTGCATTTTTAGATCATCTTAACTCCATCAACAATAAAATACAATTCACTGTGGAGTTAGAACAAAATAAATCTCTTCCTTTCTTAGATGTTTTAGTTATTCGTAATCCTGATCAGTCTTTAGGCCATACTGTATACAGGAAAATGACCCATACAGATAAATACCTGAATGGTCAATCTCACCACCATCCAAAACAGTTAGCTACCGTGGGTAAATCTTTGTTTCAGAGAGCACAAGGAATCTGTGACGAGGAACATCTGGCTGCCGAGCTGCAACATGTCAAGCAAGTACTGCGAGACAACAAGCTCCAAATTCCACGCCGCCGTCACAGAAACCGAGTGAAACCAGCCACAGTTGAGCGTGTACCTGTTGTGTTACCTTTTGTAAGAGGAGTCACAGACAAGATTGGCTACATACTGAAGCGTGCTTCAATTAAAACTTACTTCAAGCCGCCCAAGAAGATTAGTCAATTTTTACCACCTGTCAAGTGCCATATACCTCTACAGGAACAGGGAGTATACAAAATCGACTGTGACTGTGGCCTCTCCTATATCGGTCAAACCAAAAGAAACATAGGGACCCGCGTAAAAGAACACATAGCTGATGTTAAACACCGACGCTCTACGAAGTCTGCAGTTGCTGAACATTCTGAGGAAGGCTCCAATCATTATCTTAGATTCGACAAACCACAAATCCTTGCTAAAGAACACCGATTCCTACCTAGGATGATTCGTGAGGCTATTGAAATCAAAAAACATCCAAATTTCAATAGAGAAGATGGTTGGAAGCTAGCACAAGCCTGGGATCCGGTTATACATTTAATTAAATCGGAACCCAAAAGACCAATTGCCAGACCTCAAGACACTGTGAGCTCCTTCTGCGTAGATCGGACCAAACCATAAAGATTTTTTGTAATTGTAAATTGAAGGTAGATACTGTAACATTAACATTTTTGGACAACCTACACCTCAGTCCTCCCCGTGACCACGAAGGCTGAAAAGTCTTCGAAACGTCGGGATCAAAATTAATAAAAAACCGCGATAAAATCCGTTTAAATTAGTTTTATTTCAATGAGTAACATTCGCGTAAACGTAAGAAATCATTATCCTCCCACCAGCAAAGTATCAGGGACTTGGCCGCAATGAAAAGATTTTTTTTTATTTGATTGAATGACGAGACGAACAAGGCGCTCGCCTGGTGGCAAGAGCCACGCCTATAAGCTATAAGCAGAAGCAACACCACACAGAACTTTGAATTACAAAGCACTGCATGATGCTGAACTGCGCTCGTCAGCCAAAGACATAAGATGTTAAGTTTCATAATGCCCAGTAATTTCTCTGGCTTCAATATCCTTTAAACCGAAACACAACAGTGCTTACACACTGTTGGTTGGCTGCAGAAATAGACAAAGCGGTGGTACTAACCCAGATGGCCTCTCGCATTCGAGGGACCTACCACCTTGTAAAATGTGATTCATTACGTCAAAGATTAATCACAAATTATTTCCAACCAACATTTTACATTACATAGGCTACTCGATTTTTTCTATAACAAAAAAAATATAAAGAATTGATTATTGTTTTATGTATTTGACGTTGAAATCGATTATCCGGATTTTCGATTATCCGGAATACCCCTGGTTTTAATTGATCCGGATAATCGGGATTCTACTGTACTTTTATCCCGGAAAATGCTGTTCACGCGGGCGGAGCAGCGAGCAAAAGCTAGTTTAGATATAAGTCTGTGCTCGTGACTAATTTTGTTTCGCGAATTTTGGCTAATTTTAGCCTGCCAGTCTATTAGTGAAAGTTATATTACAATAAGGCATAGAGTTTCAAATTTCTTCGAGGTAGTAGGTTATTTAACTATATACCTTCTCCGATTTATCAAAAGAACTATCGCCGAATAATGGTCTTAATGTATCCGATTGCGATGAATTAATTAGGATAGTTGTGCAAAAGTTTGTCTATAAAAAATATGTTGGATTAATTAAGTGTAACTTAGAAAAAAATACATATTGAAACGCATGCTAGGACCAACTACAAATTTAATCTAAACAATTATTTAGTAGCTTTTCCTCGCAGCTCCGCCCGCGTGATCTGCTTTTTCCGTGATAAAAAGTAGCCTATGTTCATCAGGGATAATGTAGGATTCTAATGGTGAAAGAATTTTTCAAATCGGTCCATTAGTTTTTAAGTTTATTCGTTACATACAAAACTACAAATCTTTCCTCTTTATAATGTTAGTGTAGATAATATGTTCATTTATCTCGAACCCTTGGCCTCTCGTTTCACATCCGTCTACTCGCTCATTGCACCACTGAGTACGTCATTTATACCCATATAGTAACGATATTTTAAAGCCTATCCATTAAAAATTTAAAATAAAAGCGGCATAAATGTATGTCTAACTGATATTCGAGACGTTTTCCAGACAACCTTTGGATGAACGGGATTATACTGGAACGGTAACATCGCATTCACTTACTTACGTAATACCAGTGTTCTAAACATAATACAGTACGACGACAAAAATTATGCGCTTCGGCAAAGCTTGTTATAAATAAAAAAAAGAAGTGTGTGTGCAATTCACACACGGCAGAAGTGAAACTTCAGAAAAGTAGCCTACAAGAGAATGAGATAAAAATAGAATATCAGTGGTAGGATAATTAAAAGGTTTATTATTTTTATAATACTTTTACCAAGCTTAAAAATTATTTAAAATTTTAATGCGAAATATTACATTTCATATATTTACATACTTAAGATCTTGTCTCTTTCCAACCTATTTAGTGGCGCCTTTTTCGTTTCTACAAATTTTCTAATCACAACGATTCTAAAGAAGTTTCACTTCAAAAATAAAACCGACAAAAAACTAAAACGCTAAAACTAAAACCAAACAATTTTGAGTCCGTTTTCTAAACTATTTACCCGATTGTGACGACATTTTGCCAAACACAATTTCAAGTGGCATTGCATAGAATGTCGGGTGCGACTAGTATACCATAAATGCCCAGCCTTCCGGTTCTGGTCAGTAACTCAAAAGAAAAATAAATAGATTCTTAATGTAATGGAAAATAATGTTTTACATCATCATCACATATCCGTATAATCTAAATATCCGATTAGGTGGTAGGTCCCTCCTATGCGAAGGTCGTCGGGGTTGTTACCACGGTTTCTATTTTTCTAGGGCCAAGAAGCAGTGTTTAAGGACTGTTGTTTTTCAGTTTGAAGGACATTGAAGCCAGTGGAATTGAAATTACTGAGCATTATGACAGTTAAAAATCATGACAAATCCCACTGCCATGCAGTGCATTGTAATTCAAAGTTCTGTGTATTGTTGCGCTTATTTATGGATTCGCGAGTGTTTCATCCTTTACACTAATAAAAAAAATAAACATTGCTAAAATATATTATTATAATCTTACCACAACAGATTTATGCAACACGTGTACAGTAAATATTGTTGTAGGCGTAGAAACAAGTTTTCCAACATTATTATGAAAATATATTCGTTGATTAATAACTATTTACTATCGCCTGCGGATTGTTCTTACGATATTGTAAACAAGTAACTTCAAGCTGTTTGTGTTATTTTATAATTATTGATATTTCTTAGTCATACCGTTGAATAGTACGAAATGCCCGACAGATGTCGCTGGTTCATTACCAGCTCCCAGGGCTCACATCGCTGGCTTTTGTATCTCTAATTAATTTGTTTATTGATTGTCAATTGTCACTTGTTTTATCGGTAAATGAATACCCTGTGAGAAGAATTTCGAAAATATGCTTTTTTTTCTTATCCAGGATAAGAAAATAACTACACTGGCATTTAAGTAGGTACAGTGCATTCAAAATGTAATGTCGGCCGTCAAGAAATACGATGTCCCTCGACTGTCGGCGGAATTATGCCGGCCTGAAGTTGCTGGATATACGCTGATGTGAAATCTATCCACCCGCATTAGGCCGACGTGGAGGATTAAGGTCTTTCTTACCATTAAAAGGGGACAGGAGGATATCGTCCCTAGCCGCCCATATATCGATAGCCTTTGATTATATATCTGTAAGCCTAATTCCTCCCTCTCCTTCCCAGTTTCAAATCAATACCTTAATTATGAAAGGATTGGTAAGAGGCAGCGGGAATTGAACCTCCGGATATAATAATAATTGCCTAACAATACACGGGTTATCGAAACTTAATTGACTCATTAGTTTAGCAGCAGCGTATTTAGGCTGTGAATCCGGCGGTCCTAGGTTCCATTCCCAAGTCGAGCAGTCATAAAATGGTTTTTTTTTTAATTAGATTTTGGAAGAATCACAAAAAGATATACCAGACTTACCCGGAGATGATATATCCTCCTATCTGGAGATCATATATATACCCGATATGCGATCCGCTCGCCACATCACATCAAGGGACTGAAATTAGCTCGGCGGACTATGGGACCATGGGTGTACTAGTTGCATTACTACCCACCCTTGAGGATACATGCATAAGCTTACGTTATGTTTTGAAATGGACAGTGCCCATTGGTACTGTTGGTTTTTTATTATTTATTATAATAAAGGGCCAATACGATTTTATAAAACCTTGTAGAGCGTTCCCACAGCGTAAGAACTGTAAAATATAATCTTGATTTATTATTTAGTAGAAAAAAATTAATGGAAGGTTTTATAAAACTTTTTATGAAAGTAATAGGTAATTCACTAGGATAGCTTGGCATACAATTAAGACTTAATAATTTAATTAGCATCTAATTTCATGGCTGTTGTCTAAAAATCTTATTAATTTTGTAAATTATTTTAATTTTTCATCACATTTTTTTTGTTTTATTTATATATTTATGTTATCTACACTAACTAATATTATAAAGAGGAAAGATATGTATGTATTGTATTAAAAAATGACACTCCTTAACAGCAAACTCGTCGCGATTGTGTTTTTGTATTAGAATTTACATGCCATACATAGCTGTACCTCTCACTAAAAAATATCAAAAAATGAGTTGTGAACAAAACCTAAAAACCGAATTCAAAAAAGTACACCGATAAGTAAAAAATAATAATTTTTAGGGGCTTTTTTGGAGTCATTTCAATTAACCGACACTAGCACCAGCTCCAAAAAGACCTCTAGAAATTGTTATTTTTCAATTTTCGGGGCTTTTTTGGACTCATTGCAATTTCAATTAACCGACACTAGCACCAACTCCAAAAAGACCTCTAGAAATTGTTATTTTTCAATTTTCAATATTAATTATAACTTCGTTTAAAAGTTTTGTTTTAATCGTTGTACTGTACACGTGCCTACGTTTTTAATAGAGATTTGATATGGCAGGTCAAATTCCAACACCCCAAAACATGATAAGTGAACAATATTAATGTTTTCGTTCAATCTGACATATATCTGGCACATTGCGTGTCACGGGCGTGCTGTAACTTACACATGTTTAATGTTGTTTTGTCCTGGCACGACAAAGTTACTTTTTAACACGCTTTTATTAGCTTCAGACGTATGTTTGTATGTAACGGAATCTTTGAACGTGATTTTCAAAACGTCGGATTAAATCGAAATTTGTCATACTTATCAAGGACCGATGGCAAGTCAATATTTTAAAGAAAAAACAATTTAAAAAATGAAAAATAAATAATAGTTCAAAAAACTAAAAAAACACGCTTTTACAGAAAATTCAACAAAAAATAATAAATTTGAACAAAAACATGTATTTTATTGTAAAAAAAAAGCGTTCTTACTAACATTCTCTATGGGTTCTTTTGAACAAATAAAGTAATACTATTTAATTTCTCTTCTGAAAACAAGTTTAAGCACAGAATGATGAATAGTACTGTTTCAAAGACATGTTTTGGAAAGTTTTGCCAACGCTAATATTACTGAGTCATTAAAAGGTACGTCCACATTTTCTGACATTTCGCCACACCGAGAGACGTGGCTGTCACACGTACATATTACACTAATATGGCCGAGTGTCGTAACATGCACTGTGTCGTTTAGCCGAGACTTAAAACAATGACAAAACCTTAAATGTCACGGCGAATTTTCACGGGGTTTCAGAGCGGATCGCTCCATAATATTACGTCATAACACTTGACAACCGCCCACACTGTGACTTATCACGCGTGTTTGTCACAGTAACGCCTCCCCGTGCGGCGAAATATAACAAATAGAGACGCACTTAATGAGGTGAAGTTAAGAACACTGTAGATGTATTACTTAATAGCTGTCTGGTAGTAATTGGCAGCACTGTCAACGAACAGAGTTAATATCACGTGTATCACAGTAATTAGTTTCTAACGCAATGTACATTCAATTAATTTAAGCGTTTATTTATTTTAACTCGATGGAATGATATTAGTAATGTTTGAAACATCAACTGAAATAAGCCCCGTTTAAATGGAGAGAGATAAAAGCGAGATTATAACTCATCTAACTGGTAAACTAGAATAACATATAATTAAGAATAACATATTATTTACACACAGCTGTAATTCAAACAATAAAATTTAAAAAAAAAACAGTGCACAAAAACAACAATTTTATATTTTATTTAATTGAATGTCGAGACAAGCAACTCGTTTGACCGATGTTAAGCGCCACGCCTGTCCATAAACAGAATCAACACCACACAGAACTTTGAACTATAATGCACTGCATGGCACTGAACTGCGCTCGTCACCCCGAGACATGTAAAAGTGATATTTGTGATCCAATTTACAGAATAAATGATTTGATTTGATGCAACCTCTTACACCAGAGTTCTTTTGTTGGATTTTCGCCTGAGTCGTACGAGAGACTTCGTGTAAATGGGGTTTACGTATTTTTTGTGTCCTATTATTTTTAAATTACAAGGGTGCAATGGAGTCGAATCACAAGGTGGTAGCCCTCTCCTATGTGAGAGGCCGCCTGGGTTGGTACAATTACTTTGTCTATTTCTGCCGCCAAGCGCAGTGTTACACACTGCGTGAAACTGATGTGATTCGGTATTAAGGCCATAGAAGCCAGTTAAATTAGTGGGCATTATGTGACTTAACATCTTATATCTCGGGGAATTCAGTGCAATGCGCACTGCATTTTTTTTCAAAGTTCTGTGTGGTGTAGCTTTTGTTTATTGGCAGGCTTATTTACCAAGGCGAGCGCCTTACTCGTCTCGTCATTCAATCAAATAGAAAAAAGGTAAGGCCGAGACATTCGAGACATCGTATCGCTGTTGTCGTCTCGGTCTCTTGTATTGGTCGCACATCTTAAAGTCTACAATAGATACAGCCATGGCACATAAAAGAGATGAAAACCAAACAAAGAGTCTTTTCTTTATCGTTTTTAATGATTGAACCCTGAAAATTAAAGCGCGCTCTACAGCAATGAATATACGCAACATCGTTAACCTTTCGGGTAATTGGGCCGACGCGACGGTCAGTAAACAAAATATATAAACGTTTTTATCCAAACACACTCGATGATTCAAAATCACAACCTCCATTCTATGTTAGAGTCTGAGTAAAATCCCCATGATTTCGAAGCAAGGTATCTTATGTATAAAACAAAAATGTACTTTTTTTTATTTGATTGAATAAAGAGACGAGCACGGCGCTTGCCCTGACGGTAAGCACCACGCCTGCTCATAAGCAGAAGCAACACCACACAGAAATTTGAATTACAAAGCACTGCATTGCATTGAACTGCGCTCGTCACCCAGAGACATAAGATGTTAAGTCTCATAATACCACGTCATTTCACTGGCTTTAATGTCCTTCAAACTGAAACACAACAGTGCTTTCATACCGTTGCTTTGCGGCAGAAATAGACAAAGCGGTGGTACCAACCCAGACGGCCTCTCGCATACGAAGGACCTACCAGAACAATCCCCGAAACAGTAAATTTCACAGCACATTTGCTGTTTTCTGTTAAGAATTTACCGATTTCACCTTGTTTTCCGTCATCAGATATGAACCAAAAAAGACCACCTTCGGAGTAAACCCTATCGAACACAACAAGAATCATCATAATCGAAATAACTTGGCAGAGATAACACGCGATAGCGGGTCCACACGGTTCAATTTTAGTTGATCAACTAACTTGAATCAACTAAATCTGTATCGTTATTGTTTATCTATTCGATTGAAAGTCTGTCGACACGGTTCGAATCTCATGTGATCTAGAAGTTAATCAATTAACTACGTGAACCCGCTATTACTTATAAAAAACGATCCAGTATATCCATTCAAATACATCAGGTATATTTAATTTCCTTACAGCATCCAACAATTTAATTCCACCCACGGACTTCGTTAACTCATAATAGGATCGCGCTTTTGAGTTCGTATTTGCTTGGTAGAGTAGACGGCTAATTATTAAACTCGTAGTCCTTTTCATAAGTCAATATTTCAAAATCAATACATTTCTCTTAATGAAGTATAAGTTTGTAATTAGCTTTTACAGAAAGTTTAATGAAGCTTCCGTATATGAATGATTTTAAGAGTCAGAATTCCTTTGTATTCATTTATACCAAATATTTTGATAAATAACTCCGTCTGCTAGCTGATAAAGTTGTATGTTTAGTGATATACAGAAATATTTCGTATTTAACTTACTTATCACTCATACACATAATAATAAATCTATTATATAAAAATAAGTCGGGTTTTCCTTCCTGACGATATAACTCCAGAACGCACGAACCGATTTCCACGGTTTTGCATTCGTTGGAAAGGTCTCGGGCTCCGTGAGGTTTATAGCAACGAAAATCTAGGAAAAATTTCAATAGAAAAGCGGGAAAATAGGGAAAATCATTTTTGTACATCTCTGATACATAGCATGTACTACAAACCAATATTTTAAGTAGATGGCGTCGGTGCGTGACACATTGCTGACAGATGGCGCCACTGTTAGGCTGTTAGGGACAGCTAGTTTCTTATAAAAATATATATGATTAGCTTTTCCTAGCGGCTCCGTCCACGTGATCTGCTTTTCCGGGATAAAAAGTAGCCTATGTTCATCAGGGATAATGTAGGATTCTAATGGTGAAATAATTTTTCAAATCGGTCTGGTAGTTTTTAAGTTTATTCGTTACGTACAAAAATACAAATCTTTCCTCTTTATAATATTAGTGTTCATATGCAACCATTTATTTGATCATTTGGATTACTAAAAATATACGCATCAGTGGCAAAGGCGCCATCCAACACGATTCCTTCCGGCTTCCTTTATAAGTTTATCAAATAGTAAATGTGTGTAATCCTATAACTTCTACACGTATAATTGACAGAAGTAAGAAAACATAATTGATAATGTTGACAGCAGCCCATAATGGTGGGAGGATACTTTTTGCTGGTGGGAGGATACTTGTATCCGACCGGATAGCGACCACCGTACACTGGTGCTAAAACCTGTCATAGTGGCTCACCTTATGTGGGTCGCGTTCCAGGGTCAGCCAGTGTATATCCGGTTCTCCCCAGGGGGCTTGCCCCCTGATCCTCACCCTTTTCCCATCCCTTTTTCCTTCCCCTTCCCCTTGGCCCTTTGGCAGGCCGGCATGATCTTGCCGACCAACGATGGACACATTGTTTATCGTTGGTCGACAATATTCTTGGATTGCGCTACACTTACCATCAGGTGTAGCGTAGTCACTTTGCCGAGCCAGGATAAAAAAAAAAAAAAAAATATTAATAACAATAGTGTCTTTAATTCTAGTTTAGTCTAGTATTTAATTAACTAGCGCCATCTTACCTTTTGAAATATTTTACCCTTCGCCGCTGATACACATAATACTCGTAATTCGTGTACAAAAAGGTACATTATGAAATTTGTTTCCGTAGGGCAGTGTAATACAATAAACTAGAAACAAAGCTAGGAATGGCCAGCGTGTATACAATACTAATAAAAGAGGACGAAAGGCGATATTACTTGCCCTTCTCTTGTATTTTATTTAGAGTAGAGATTTATTGCGGGCCTTAGTCAGGAATAGTGGATACAACTTGGATATTTTTTTATTTGTGGAATTTGTTTTATGCTAAGAAAACTTCTATGGCGTGGCCAGGATTCGCTTCCTTCGAAGCCAGGAGAAGTAATCACAGATCACAGATAGTCACAGAGCTCAAACCATATGTGTATTATCTTAGCAATTAATTTTGTGTTTTTAAATTAGCGTTAATGACGAGACAAGTATGTCGCTCGCCTGATGGTAAGCGTCACGCCTAGCCATAAACAGCAGCAACATCAATTGGATCTTTGAATTACGAAGTACTGCATAACTCTGGACTGCTCTTGACACTCCTTGCATATTGATGACTTTTTTCGAATTACAACGAAATTATTCTTTGAAACTTTCTCCTGGTCCCTACCAAGTCCTAAGGGTCATTCACTAACTACAAACCAACATTTGATTCATCAATAGAAAATATTTTCGTACAAATAATTTATTCTCAAACGCTTGACTGAAGGAGAATGAATGTCATGTTATGTTTGGAACTTCACTTTTAAGATCATCCCATGCTGTGGTAACTACAGTAATATTCAGACAATTTGTTTACTTTACAAGTTATATTTGAACTCTGATTGAATTTGAATAACCAACATTAAATAAACGTGTATTTGTCATTCGATTTTGCGTGTTTATTTAATTTGGTACACCGAGACTCAACTACTAACAAAAAAGAAGGGGATTGACTCTTTTGCCTGGCTGTCTCTGTGTGTATCTGTTGTAGTATCGCAGCTCTTGAATGGGTGAATCGATTTACAAGAAGCTAATTTAATCGTCGACGTTCTTGACTAATGACCCGATGCTGCAATCAAGCCTGCACCTTCCAAACTCCGCGATAATTAAAAGCAGATTCGATTTATCGATACAGCTTGGAGTAGTTGCTTTACAAATGGTGATCAGGATTTGAAAAGTTGTTTACAGAAATTCAGCTTTACGCTAATTGATTTCAAGGTTTAACGGCTAGTTTAATTATTTTACTGCTCGTAAATATAATACAACTTTATCTACAAGAGTCTTTTGTTTTGTGGCTGTTTGATAACTACATTGCTTCATTTCTACATAATATTAAGTTGTTGTCTGTTTTTATTTGAATCAATAATGACGCAGTCAATGCCTGATGTTTTATCACAATACGCCCGAATATTTTTAAATGAATAGATAATAGCTTTGTATTAAAATGTCAAGAAAATAAATGTTCTTTAATCAGGACACCCTGGGTGGTTGAACTTTGGTCAAAATTTATTACTATCTGTACCCGGAATACAGTTGAATGTCTCAGTTAGATAGGATTTATTTCATCACACACTTCCCAAATCCCCTTTCCTTCCCAATCCCTAATTATTCCTTTCCTTTAAGGTCGGCAACGCGCCCATGATTCTTTTGGTGGTGGGCGTACATGGGCGGTGGAGATCACTTACCATCAGGTGACCCACTTGCTCGTTTGCCGGCCTATGCTATAAAAAAAAACACTTACCCGGGCTTGCCTATATCAACTCCCCGAAATTTCATCGCAATCGGATGTATGGTATAGGTAGGCATATGAGACAAATGAATTTATAAACATTCAACTTTATATAACTAGCCGTACCCGGTATGCTACATAAAGAAAAAAGTGTTTGGCTTTCCATCACAATCAGATGAATGGTTTAGAAGCGCAAAGAAATACAATACAAAGAAACAATAATTTTTATTTATATACTTAGGCATAGGTAGGAAACTACATTAAAATTTTATAATGTATGAGGATTTTAATTCAATTTACTCTTAATTGTACAATTTTATCTGAAAATTTACATAAAAAGTTGGTCACGTGCGGGAGTTTGACCAAACTAGTTGTATAACAGGATTATCGTCTGTCTGTTAGATTTTCAATATGGACACTATCAAGTCGGATCCTTTCGAATTCAATTCAAAGCCTAAATCAATGTAAATCTTCTAAAACCGATTTATCCAGTAGGTACTAAAATCATTATTGTATTTATATTCTGCGTAACAATACTGATAAAAATGTATTGTTTGTAAACAGGCGGAGAATGATTGCGTCAGAGTAGGTCACTCGTGACGATGGTGGGCGGCGCCCGCCACACCACATGGCGGTCACCACATGCCGTCAGACACGACCTGCCTCCTTTAATTGACATTATTTAAGCTCGCCGACTGTCTCGGGCACTGTTTTTTTTTTTTTTTTTTTTTTTTTTAATGGCATCTGTTATACATTATGCCAGTGTCAAGTTAGGTCGGGCACTGTTTATCAATGTTTTCAATTGCTTACTGGACTTGTGTGTCGTTTGCTTTATTAAATGAGCTGTATTGATTTATGGTTTTTAAATTCTATTTTTTTTTTTTTTGGGTTCGGAAATCAAAGGCTAAAGGGTGCCAACGGAACCCTAGTGCTGAGGCTATGTCGCTCTGTCTGTATGTCTGTCTGTCCTACCATTTGAGAGCTCTATCTTTTGAAACATAGTACGTCGCCGGCGGATATTTTCACAAACGTGTAAGTTTCATTCGTGTAAGTCAGTTACAAAAAAAAAACGCCTAAATAGGTTTTCTTCAAAAATAATACGCTACACGCACTTTTAAGGGAGAAAAAATTATAAGACTCATTTTTTTACATTAATACAAATTACGATAAGAAAACACCAAAAGTGACTGACTTTCAACATTGTTTAAATTAATTACGTGATTTGTAATACGTCCTAATCTGCGTCAAAGCCCCGCTGATTAAAGTCCCTCGGAGCTTTTTACAGACGAGTCGGAAAACAATTTACTTTCACCAATCAGGATGTCGGCGAAAAAATAATGAGTTTTCACGCAACGACAACTTCATTTTTGTGCAAAAAGTTCGACGTTTACAAAACCATAGACGATGGAAGTAAGTTTTTATTAGAATACAGTAAACCATAAACAAAAACCTCATGTGCATTCTATTAACATTGTGCGTGTAACACTAGCACAATGCATGGTAATGCGAAAGCCATAAATAAAAAAGAAGAAGAACATTGTGCGTGCTAAACCCTGACAATAAAGAAGGTCTTTGTCTGTCTGTGGCATAATAGCACTGAAATGAATAAACTGATTTAAATTTAATTCTTTTATTTGAAACCTGGTTTAATCAAGATGTTAAAAATCCGTTCCGCCATTTTGAAATGAGTTAGAAACTGAATTGTGATTATATTATTACCATATATTTACACAAGGTTTTTACTTACTTTATTCTGTCAATGCCTACTTGCCTACCCAAACAACTTTTCCCTAAAAAGTTTAAACATAATACCAAGATCTTGTTTCGGGAGAAAATAAGTTTCTTCATACTTTTATTCCATTATACGGTACAAAATAAAATGAACATGTACAAAATGTAGTAGAAAGAAACTGTATTACAATAGTGAGTAGATTATTACCTATTTTACTTACGAAACGAGGAATTCAGTGGCCTGATGGTAAGCGCCACGCTTGCCCATAAACAATAACATCACCATCAGAACCTTGAATTACAAAGTAGGTCCTGTACTGTACACATCATCTTGATTCTAATAAAGTCACAATAGAGGCTTGGTTTCGTAAGGAACTTCGATAGAATAAGCTGAAACCCAACACCTGATACATTTTTGTGCCTCCGGATATCTCTCACCATACGAAACGCTGCTACTCAACACCAGTCTTCTGTAGAACACTCGTAAAAATCCAGTCGAGCCGGCCCATTTATCAGCTAAACAAAATTGTCTACAGTGTGGTTCTACCACCAGTGCCTCTAGGTACTTAAAATGTGAATCCATCCAATCGTTGGGATCAAAATTCATAAAAAACCGCGATAAAATCGGTTTAAATTATTTTTTTTAATGTGTAATTATTCGCGTCAACATAAGAAATCATGTAAATAAAGGGGAAATTAATCATAATACATAATATGTTTTTATTTCATTAATCTAAGAAGACTTTTCTAAGTTATGTTTGTATTAACTGTTAATTATTATTTACGTTTTTAATAAAATGACTTGAATTTTATGTACTATGTTCTTTAGAATTGCGCAATAAAAGTACGTATATATCAAATAGAGTGATGTCGAAGGCTATTCATTTAATTCGCTCCGGAGGCCATGGACGTCAGTTGGGGTACTTGGAACGGGTGTCATGGGATATCCTAAGCTAACAAAGACCGCTAGGGTTGCTATATATCTGACGGACAATTTACTGTTACTACGGAAACTTATAACGCTGTGGCGCAGTGGGTGACTGTAAAGCGAGGCCGCGGGTTCGATTCCCGCACCGAGACAATTTTTTTATGATCTACAAATATTTGTTGCGGGTGTGAGTTTGTTTTTGGTGAGGCAATCGGCTGGTCATAAAAAGTTCAAGCCTTTATGTAGCATGTTTTAAAAACTATGTTGCGCCGACCTGAGATTTGAACCCAAAACCTCACGGTCTCAACCTAGTATACTGCCACTAGACTAATGAGGCGACAGTTAATTATACCCAGTAAATGAGATTACAGACTATGTCAGGAATATCGAGGAGGCGCATTAACAAACTTCGTTTAATAATGTGGTGGTAAACAACTGTCTGATAAAACAAACTTTTATCGGCTAATTGTAAGCAGATCATAGGCAAAGGGCCATGATATAGTAAATAGGAAGCCATATGATAACGCACACTCGCACTGTACCGATTAAAATTATTGCCAAGAATATAACAAATGCGTAATTCAATCGTGCGAGTGGCAACCCTAACTTTCAACGCAAGTAGCCTCGAGCCTCGAAATTTGATAAATCACATTCAATTTACACACCTTTCGATTAACTAGATTGTCAGACATACCTTTAAATACTTAACTTACTTACTTTGTGGTCATACGACCATAATTCGGAAAGGTATATTACCAATTATACCGAGGTATAAGTAGAAAATTATGAACTACGCGAAAATAATTAATATTGTTCGCGATGAAGACGGTCATTGCTGTTAGTCTAGAACAGTGTTTTCCAACGTGGGGCTCACGCCCCATAGGGGGGCAATTTGATAGTTAAGGGGGGCAATTTAAAAATGGACTCGACACGACTTTAATTAACCCTTTCGCTTTGGGTTATTTAAATGCAAGATACCGGTGACAAATTTAACAAAAAAATGTTAAGGTGGGGCATGGCCTAAAAAAGGTTGGGAAACACTGTCTATGTAGATATATTTAATTAGATATGGAACACATTTTACAGCTGCCCAATATGACATTATTTGCTTGATCTATTTTGTTGTTCCTGACATATTAATGAAGTTGACCAACTCAATATTTAGTTCCCCATTTAAATAACAGGTATTAAAATATTCGATCCTAACGTGAAATGATCTTAGGCCAGTCATTTTAATAGAAGAAAAACGAAAAATTGTTTGAATCAAATTGAATCACATTAAATAACATGTACTTGACCAAGTCTAATGTCAATATATAATGTAACGATGTAAAATTGACCGTTCAATGAACGTTTCAAGGAGAAATTCACTTTTGTATACATAGAAATTTAATGATTAAGTTCAAAAAGCAATTAATTGCCTATTATTGTCTCAGCTTAGCAATTTCCTGTACAACTAATTTGTACAGGACACAAATATTCCAATTATTGGATTCGAACGATTTATTACACTGTGTTTTATGAGACATGTGAATACGTTTATGAATTATTTGCCCATCCTACGCCAGTTATATTTGTGACGTCATTTGCTTCCCCTAAAGGTCGGTAGCGATACGATTGCTTCGGCCAGTGCGTGTTCGCCAGTGATCACTTGTCATCGGATGGCCCGCCTGCCCGTTTTACAGCCTTTTGATATTTAAACAAAATAATTATAACCTTAAATAATAAATACATCCAACAGTCACACACATAGTCCTGACCCCACAGTAAGATACGAGTCTTGTGTCGTGGGTATCAGGAACTACGAGAGACTTTCGGTCTCACAACACCCAGACCCCGAGCCAAATATTTGTGGATCACACATTCATTTGTCTCGGTGCGGGGATCGAACCCGCGGCCTCTCGCTTCACAGCCGACTACTCCTGCGCCACGGAGGCTGTCAGATTAAATGGCGTAAAACAATCGCATCATTGGTTTGAGAACCGTTAGATCCTAGGCTTAATTCACAGGTTAGTCGATCACAAATTTTTGTTCGCGTTTTCTTTTCGAAAATCATGCATCAATTGTCC
The DNA here is from genome assembly GCA_949126905.1 of Amorpha juglandis. NCBI lineage: Eukaryota > Metazoa > Arthropoda > Insecta > Lepidoptera > Sphingidae > Amorpha > Amorpha juglandis. Next base: position 4,330,321 of record OX421383.1, read on the forward strand.
GGAGTAAACAATTGTGACCGGTATGGCGATACGCTCGCCCCTATCACATATGGGGCGGAAATACGCTCGGCGAAATGAAAATTATAACCGATGATAAAAAATGGAAGATGTTATCAATTTGTATGCATATATTTTTGTCCATAATTTCACGAAATGGAAACCGATTTGGATGAGTCTATTTTTGTGGAAAAATTAATATATTTCAGATTTTAAAACAAGCTAAGAGTGGCAGAGCCACGCTGTAGACAGTTTTGTCTACAACATAAATGGGCCGCCTCGACCGGGTCGTTACCACATTAAAATAGCGGCTTAATGCGTTAGTTAGAAAACTTAGATCCTCCACAGTTCTAATCTAAACGCTACAAATTACATATCGTGTTATACAATCTCCGTGGCGACATCACTTTAACATAGATAACGAATCAAGGTCTAATTATTTATTGCCAATAAAACTTATTGATCTAAAGTTTGACCCAGTTTATTCTGGAAAAGAAGTTTGCTATCTGCAACGCAATATTCTCGGATAAGTATCGGTAAAATCCTATTTTATTTGATTCCGTCAATATCACAGGGCACTGTTGCGTAGTAAGTACATCACATAATGTATTTATATGTAAATAGGTCATACATGTGGATGTAATGTGGAGGGTTAAGTCAACTTCGGACGTGATATTGAATAAAATCCGTTTTGATCTACCATTTTGAATTCACGCAGAGTTGGTTTGAATATTAAACGGTTCGGTTTCATAAGTTTCGTTATTGACCAAGATAGGCTAACGTTATACTATTTTGTCAATATTATGGTATTTACTTAAGTAGTAATAAAACTTGAGATTTAACTGACTACAAAGAAAGAAGAAGCTCTCATTCCGACACGTTTTCTATTCATGTTACAAATATCTCCGCCAAATGTGAACCAATTTTGATGATGCTTTTAGTAGTCGATAGAGTTAAATCAAAGTCATTTTGGATAAATTCTAATTACAGAAAATGAGGAAAAAATTGGAATGTCCTCAACCAAGTACGATATAGTTACTGGTATTGTCACGCTGTAGACACTTTTGTCTACAACATAAATGGGACTTGACTGGATTGTTACAGTTAGAAAACCGCCGCTGTTGCGTTTTGTACGGTTAGTGATATTTCTGGAGGCCCAAATCTCCGTCTCATTTCCAGTTCCTCTTATTTTGTGACTGTTCATAGGATATGGAGATAAAATATCATTAGTTGACCCACTTGCTCATTACCTCCCTCTGCTATAAAAAGCATATAATAGTTTTCTATAGAAATCCTTCTAATAGCCCATTTTTCAAATGAACAATTAACGCCATCATATTTAGAACTCAGGAAAAGATTTCATCGTATGATGTCATCCATCGTCCTTTCTAACCCCGCTGTTCTCTAGTCACAGGATCCGCATGATTAACCCGCCGCGAACTTGTTTTCTGAATAAAATTTATTACCAATTAACCGACTGGCTTTATATCTCAGACGAGCCGCTTTTACCAATAATTACAAATATTTCAATGTAATGCAACACTGTTGATTACATTTATTGTGTATGTAAACATAATTTTATGAGTGTAAATACTGTAGTTAATATCGCTTAAAAATGTCATGATTTTGAGACACATATATTCAGGCATGTATTCTCTATAAGCGAGTCTTGATAAAGTGGACAAGCTATTTCAACTTTTTTTAAAACCAAATCACATCTGACAGCCTGCGTGTCGCAGCGGGCGAGTATCCTGTGAAGCCAGAGGCTGTGGGTTCGATCCCCGCACCGAAACAAATGTTTGTGTGATCCACAAATATTTGTTTCGGGGTCTGGGTGTTGTGAGACCAAAACGTCTCTCGTAGTTCCTGATACCCATAACACAAGACTTAATGTGGGGTCAGGACTAAGTGTGTAACTGTTGGGTGTATTTATTATCAATATTATTATGAGTGTAAATATTGTAATAGAAATCGCTTAAAAATTTAAGATTTTAAGAGACATAAATATCAGTCATGTATTCACTATAAGCGCGTCTTGATGAATTGAATCAATTGCAACGAATGGTCAAGTCACTTGAAAAAAGATCTAAAGTTTAAGAATGAGCAAGTTACATTGGACAATAGATATTATTTATCGTAAAAACTAAATAAAACAGGAATGCTGTTTCACATTTGTTACTAAGAAATGACTGTAAATCGTCCCAACGTTAGAGTTGCAAATGAAAGGACACACGGATACAATTTTAACAATCTTGTCGTTTTTCTGTTTATCCTGATTACATACAGTAAATCTAACGCGTTAAGTAATGTAATTTCTAAAGATCGCTTTATATAAATAGTCATGTTTTGGTTGACAAGAATTCCCCACAATTGTTTATGTGATGCAGCAATAACAGAGAAATCGGTGAGTAATCCGATATGTACACAGAACGAACTATTTTATGTAAACATACATTATATACTGATAGTTGTAGTTTATTTTTTATTTGATTGAATGACGAGACGAGCAAGGTGCTCGCCCGATGGTAAACGCTACGCCTGCCCATAAACAGAAGCAACACCATACAGAACTTTCAATTACAAAGCACTGCATGGCATTGAACTGCGCTCGTCATCCTGAGACGTAAGATGTTAAGTCTCATAATGTCCAGTAATTTTACTGGCTTCAATGTCCGTCATACCGATACACAACAGTGCTTACACACTGTTGCTTGAAATAGACAAAGCGATACCAACCCAGACGGCCTCTCGCAAATGAATGACCTGCTTGTAAAATTTATATCACAATTTGTGCCCGATTTGGTGTACTCGTTGAAGCGTCTACTGACTACCCCTTTAGGGATACGGACGTATCTCTATCAGCTTATGTACGTATCTTACTCTTCATACGCGATGTCAGAATATTTTTATCCTTCATAGCAGTAGCTAGTAGGCAACAAAAAATTCACGCCTTAAATAAAAAAAGACTTGTATCCCTTTTAAAGCAATATGCTCTCAAGAAAGATTGTGAGATTTGGCAGAGTAAGAATTTATGTGAAGGAAGAGTGCAGGATGCTATTTATATAATTTGTGATATAGCCACCTAGTATATAACTAAACATACTGACTGTATTCGATAAATGGATATAATAAAGAAAATTGGTACAAAGGCAGTCACGGTCGGAAAACCCTATTGTAAATTTCTAAGGCCGTACGTGGGTCGGTTAAATTATTTCTAACTATGGTATGGGTTTATTCGAATTTCGTCAAAGTAGAAGCTATAATTAGGTGTATTGTTATTAGTAATTTATAGATACCATCTAATATTGTCTGTCAACTTATTTTTATTTATTTATTTACACTTTATATAGATTGTATAAAGGCGGACTTAATGCCAAAGGCATTCTCTCCCAGTCAACCTTAAGGTAATGCAGAGATGAACAAATTAGGTGCAAAAAAGAGAAAAAAGAAGATAATATAAAAATATTACATGTTTGGTACATTAAAGTACCGAATTAAAATCTATCAATATATACTTAAGTATTTTTGTTATGGATTGGAGCTCTTGAAAGGTTACTCCCTCTAATTTGTGGTTAACTATATGGTATAAAAAAAAACTGTTTATGAGCTTACGCAGCTACATCAAAACGATGCATTTTTTGGACCTACTAATATTGATTTCTGTTTAAGAGAAAATCTGCCAGCTAATGAGAGATAGAAAAAATATTACATTAACTGTTCAAGGTTCTTATTCGTTTATAATTACCATATTCTTCTGGCATATGGTTAATTCATAGTTCATGCATTTTTTTCTAGATAATGGAGCAGATTCTATTGTTACAAAACTCTCTAAACTAGACTAAAAATCACTAAACATAAGTTTCGTGCTATCAAACGACATTTCGTGTTCCGAAATCGTCTAAGCAAATCTAAAGCGACAGGAATAAATCTATTTTAGTTTGACAGGATTAAATTTGCTCAACTTGTTACATATTTGCATTTTTGTTATTCTGTTGCTTATTTCTTTATTTTCTTAATAATTTGAGCACTAGGCACTATATCAAGTCTATTTAGTAATTCTTTTTAATTTACAAAAGGTTAAAACGAAAATAAAAAACACGCTTTTATAGAAAATCCATATAGATATTATCATAGAGAGTAGAACTGTTATCTGTCCATAAAATATTTAAAGCTATTAACATTTTAATACTTAATACATGCACCCCACGCCATTTTCACAATAAAATACATTTTTCTTCAAATTTATTTAAAAAAAATTATATACATATGTTAGCTGGATTTTCTATAAAAGCGTGTTTTTTTGTTTTTTAATCTATTATTTTTCATTTTTTAGAAAAAAAAATGTTATTGAATTGTCATCGGTCCTTGATAAGTATGCCAAATTTCGATTTAATCCGACGTTTTGAAGGAGGTCAAATCATGTTTAAAGTTTCCATTACATACTAACAAACTAAACTATGTAACTATATCTTGTCGTCCCACTTTATAAAATGAAAAGGGAAGGGACATCAAAGGTAATTTATAAAGAAGATCTTCTTAGATCCTTATTTTGTTTATATTGGACTTATAAACATCACGAAGTATTAAATTAGGGGTCGTAAAAATTCTGAAGGGCTGGGAAATTCGGGAGCAAAAATTTCTTGACATAATAAAAGGAATTCGAGGGTCGGCGAAGTTTTACAAAAGAATTCGTTGAAAAAAAATGTATAACCGCTCCGAAATCGAGTCTCACTAATTATAATCGAATGTAGATATTACTCGAATCAAGGCCAAAAAAAAAATAGTTCGCGGTATGTTACACATACAATTACCAAAACGAATTAACTTTGATTAGAGACATTTTGAAAGTTTAGATCTATTAACGACGTTTAAGGAAGTTGGAATCCCGTGTCGGAGTCATTCCGATAATAAATAGGGTTGTAGATAACGACTTATAATTACGAAAATATGTAAACAATGGATGTCCTTAAAGATCTTACACTGTGTGATTTACTTTGGATGTACATACATAAAAGTGGAACGAAGTGAATACTGCTTTTCGAACATTTTCTGAATCATAGCACAGCTCTCGTCTTGAGGTACCTTATTAGGAATTATTTAAAATGTTTGTTCAGTACAATAGTGCTGTAATGTGCAAATAAATTACAGTATATATTATATACCTGATATATCGTATTAATATTTATAATTATATCAGCCCTGTGCTGATATCATTTTAAATATTAATGCAATAGACTTGTAAAGATGATTAAACGGTATGAATATATTTAATTACCCGAGAACGATACACGATTGGCGGTAAGCCGCGGAAACCCGACCTCAAATAGTTCCAGCTCAGGTATGCGCGTATCAAAGTGTCTTTGTTCTTGATGTGCGTTTCTTCGCAATTTCCCTTTAAAGGGAATTAATGGGATAAATGTGTTCGATTAAGACCACTTAATTTACCTACTATTTAATATTAAATCATTTGTCTTACAATAGTCTTAAAGTGTAATACAATATTTAATGTTTTTGTATAGTAGTTTCTAAAATGCTATTCTCGACATTAATTATTATGTTATGTCATAGAATATTTACGTAATTAACGAGTAGCTCTGTAAATTATTATTATTAAAAACCAAAAAATAATTGTTTTTTAACTGACGAAAAAAAACGGAGGAAATTCAACATTTAGTGTACTTTCATGGTTGTACTACACACATAATTACGCCAAATATGAGCCGACTTCGATATGGATTACTTCAGCAGTGGTTCCACTTCAAATTGGAAGAAAAATAAAACACACATAAGGATGTAAAATAAGAGATGAAATACTAAAACTTGCATTTTGTCGGGTGTTAAAAATTCGGGTGAATTACAGACAGCGTCAATCTCCTTATTTACAAGGTGACAGGTCCCTCGTATGCGAGAGACCGTCTGGGTTGGTACCACCGCTTTGTCTATTTCTGCCGCGAAGCAACAATGTTTAAGCACTGTTGTGTTTCGGTTTAAAGGACATTGAAGCCAGTGAAATTACTGGGCATTATGAGACTTAACATCTTATGTCTCGGGGTAACAAACGCAGTTCAATGTCATGCAGTGCTTTGTAATTCAAAGTTCTCTGTAGTGTTGCTTCTGTTTATGGGCAGGCGTGGCGCTTACCATCTTACCATCAAAAAATAAATAAAAAATACTAGCCACACCATGTATGTATCAACCTCAAGAGACATTGCGTTCCTCGGTGGTAGTCCGAGTTATGCCGGCCTGAAGTTACTGGATATAAACTGGTTAACCCCAGAGCATGTGGTCGCTGTCGGGTACGAAAATGATCAGGTAAAGTCATTTATCTATGTGTTTATCTACAGCATCATAATGCTTAAAAGAATGGACCCACTTTTGAGGTGAAAACTTCTTTAGCAGCGTTGAGCACTTTTCTTGGGATGGGTATAAAATGTTAAACTCGCGTCATGATACGTGACCTGATGGAAAGTTCGTAAGACTGAGGGAGAGTAGACCGCCGGCGCAGCGTTTTTGTCATACAAATTGTCTTTTTTGTGTACGATAGCGCAATAAATGAATATTTTATTTATCCACATAAATGATAGTAATTTTATACTGATAAATAAAGCAATTCGTGCGAAATTATTCTCTAACCATTCCAAAATATTCAATAATGCACATCGTTAATGTTCAAGTTTTCACTTCTGCCGGCACTCCCGAAGTGCAACCAGTTGTTTTTTTTATCGATAGTTAATATAATACGAAAATGTACATTTTCGCACTTACAGAAATACGCTAGTACGATAAGAGGCTTACCTTTCCAATCTCCTTAAATGTTTACAAAAGTGTACTGATTTACGAATGAAATAGATATTCAGTTACTAGGGATACTATTACATTTATGTTATTAATTTCTATTGGAACGAAAATATTATAAAAGGAAAGAGTCACGAAACGAAGCTATAGGACTCAAATATCTTGTATTTTACCGAATTAAAAAAAGGAGATATGTATATCTGCGCCTATCAGACATCACGGGATAACCATACGAAACCATAGAGTATGTCCTTCTAAGTACGAAACGTAGCAGCAAGCCGCTACTTAAGGTTGCTTTGTTGTGAGACAGTAGTTGAAGCCCGGTTAAGTCACTCCATTCACGCTGTAGACAAAACTGACTTCATCGTGGATCTCCCACTGTTATTATAAATATACATATATAATTATACTTATCAACGTAGAGCCTAAACGTGATGCTTTTTATAGATAAACATTCACTAAGGAAGGATATTTTTATTTTTCCCCCTACAGAATTGAGAATGTATGGAAGGGATGAACGGTTATATGGAAATATGTCGGTTCAAAATTTCACGTTGGCGAAGCCGTCAGCATTACTAGTTACGTACGTACTTATGATAATATTGATATTGTTAATTAAAAATAACTCATCCTCAGGATAATTTTAATTTAGATTTCAGCACACATTTCTCATCACGACCGAAATCGCTGGCAATATCTACTGAGAGATATACAAACATAATGAAAGATTAATATTTCCCTTTGAATACACTTGATTCTGATATAAAACGTAATTAAAAAGGTTTTAATAAAGTTAACGTCGGTTCATACATTACTGCTTCTCGTTTGGTAAATAAACGTAGAGGCCTGTTTGAAAATAAACACGTGTAAAAATAATTAACACGGCAAATATTAGACCTTTAAACTTAGTATTTAAATCTGTAGTGTAAATAAACGCGTCGGCCTGGGATAAGCGGCAAAACGCAGGCGAATTTCACTCGCGTAATATCTCGCTGTCCTAGCAAGTAGTTTTTTGAGTGGTAGAGCCACGCTGTAGACAGTTTTGTGTACAGTATGAATGGGCTGGCTCGACCGGGTCGTTACCACTGTCTCACAGAAAACCGACGTAAAGTAGCGGCTTGCTGCTGCGTTTCGTACGGTGAGTGAGATATCCGGAAGCCCAAATCCCCTCCCCTTTCCAATCCCTAATTATCCCTTTGCTTTAAGGTCGGCAACGCGCCCATTATTCTTCTGGTGGTGGGCGTACATGGGCGGTGGAGATCACTTACCATCAGGTGACCCACTTGCTCGTTTGCCGGCCTATGATATAAAAAAAAAGTAGAAATGTTCCGAAATCACCATATCTAGGCTTACAAAATTTGTCCACACGCATCTTCCCGCACGGCCACGCTAACACGTAAATTCACTATCTGTAAATTATACCATTGCTTGCGCTTCAGCCACAGAATCGATGCGATTTTTCGCGCGAAAATTCCGCTCAGATATGTCCCTAGCTTTACTGAAAACGCCAGTGACACATAATGTGAAAGTGACGCGTGTATCGTTTAACGCTTGCTTATATTCTCATCCTTAAAAAACAACACTTACTGCAGCTAAGCACTGAGCGCTTTACTATGCGTATATCTCTGTATATCTAAGTATTTAGTCCGTTTTGTTTGGCGCCTAAAAATACCAATCCCGTATACATAAATCGTGTCTATATGCACTCGCGCGCACTTAGTAATAATAATATCTAATAAATACACCCAACATTCACATACATAACTCTGACCCCACAGTAAGATACTTAGTGAGACATTATAGTGAGGTTTATATACAGGAGTTTGTAATGTACATCCAACGGACGCGGAAGAGTCGGCACTTTGTCTGTGGGCTCGTAATAAGTCAGATGACAAAATCATTTTACGATCTGACGCTTGAAGCGATGGTCGGAAGTCCGCCTTATAGTGAAGTCAGTGTCCCCGAAATGATAGGCAGGGGTGCGTTATGTGACTTATATCCAGCGATGTGGGCGAGCTTATCTTTTTAACGGACATAAATTCAACAAAAAGCGCGCTTGGGATACGAATTATTTATTTAATGAGGGATCAGTCATTCAATAATGTAACCATTAAAACCCCCGATGTCAATCAGAAAAACCTCTAGAACTTTTAAATGGCTGAACATAGCTAAACTAAACATAGGTTAGAAATGTCTCGATTAAATTAGCTTACAAACATAAAAATCGCACTCATATCGATCCATTTGTTTAAACGCTAGGTCCCACACACATACACAGCCCCTCACAGATAAAGGGTTCAAACCCTTCTTTTTTATCGGGGTTTAAAAAGAACACACTCGTCTTCTTCAGTGTTGAGAACCTTGATATCACATTTATAACTTTCTGAACTTCCCGTCATATATGTTACAATTTTAGAGAATTTTCTAGAAAATTTCGTGTAGGTATATTATTTTTCTTATGCAGGTATATTATTTCGCCAAACCAGCAAATGGGTCGCCTGATGGAAAGTGACCTACACCGCCCATGTATGTCCACAATACCAGAAGAATCATGGGCGCGTTGCCGACCTTATAGGAAAGATAATTAAGGAATTAAAAATGGGAAGGGGTTTTGGGCCTCCGGATATCTCACTCACCATACGAAAAGCAGCAGCAAGCCGCTACTTTACGTTAATTTTCTGTGAAACAGTGTTAACGACTCGATCAAACCGGCCTATTCAAGCTATAAAAAAAATGGTCCACACCGAAGCTGTGCGAAACAAAGAATGAAGCAAACTGCTCATAGCTTTAAATCTTTATTAAGCTTAATATTGGGTACTTCTTCTTGATAACGGATTTCTTGGAATTTGGGTATCCCTGAAATATGCAGTTACTGAATTTTAAAACATCATTCCTTTCAATCTTGGAGATTTTATAAAAATAAACAAGAAAATATTCGATTTAAATATTATAAATCTTCTCTAAAAATTCTTTAAAGGTTTCGGTGACTCAAAGTTTGCGTAAACTTTTACTCAAAGCGAACCTTTTAAAATAATTTAACAAGCATAATGTTTATTTACAATTATTATAGCAACGATATCTCAGCGAGGTGTAGTACGGACTGCCGAGTCAAAAGTCACAGGTTTGAAACCAGTCCCACCAATGAGCATGCAGCTTTGACTTTTCTAAAGTTACGTTTGTGTTCATTGTTAATTATCGCTTGCTGTAACAGTGAAGATATCATAAACTCAAAAGAAGACTCAGAGATGTCATGATGTGATGATGTTATATGATCGGCGCGATAACGTTATTATGTACTGTTAAAAAAATGTGAACTTATGTACGTAATCACCTCTTCTAAATTCACAAAACGTATATGTAAAATCATGAAATATCTTAACAAGCAATGTAGACCGAGGCCGAGCGGAGAATCCTTCAGTATTGACACCTCAGGTACGTTGTTAAAGTCGACGTGTGGTGTACGCTGAATCAGAAACGAGGTCTCAATACGTAAAATATATTTGGCGTCAAAAAATAAGTATGAAAAGAAATTAAATTGAGAAATTGTATATTTCAAAGTGCGTAACCGAATGTGACATTTCGCCACATCGAGAGGTGAGACTGTGACGCGTGACAAAATCTCAAGTGTGGATGATTGTCAAATATTAACACGTACGACGCGCGACGTGTCAGGAAGCAATCCGCTCTGAGACACTTTCGCAACATTTTGCCGTGAAATATCATTGAAGGTTTGTCATTATTGTTTTAAGTCACCACAAAATGACTTAGTGTAAGTCCCCGTTAGCATAATAAGTACGTTTGACAGTCACGCCTTTTCGGTGCGGCAAAATATCACAGAAGTATGGACGCACCTAGCACATGTGATATAATCTCTCATTAAACTAGTAGTAGAGCATATAGGATGTAAAACCGGTAAGGCTTATGGGTTCGATTCCCATGTAGGCCCATCCAATTTTCTGAGATATTCAAATTGGAAAACACACTAAACCTGCCCAAAATTGGAATTTATGCCCGACATAGACACGTCCTTTATCATAGGCGTGAGTGGTTGCACAAATTCTACTTCTGCCTAGTTTTCCGAGGATATAGGCATGGCTTATGATTTCATAAATACTCTCCCTACCCCTCCGGGGATCCGATGTGAATAATTTTTATAATCTTTTTATCATTTTATTCTGTGTACCGTCTTTGTTTTTGGAATTCCGATAAACAATGCAAATCAGAGGCGTAGACCGTAGTGGAATTCAGTTTGGGGATTTTTGTCGGTATTATATTATTATACACACATTCCTACGACACGGAATGGGTTCAATATTACTTTGTATATGGTATAAGCATGTACGTATGTTTTGCTAAATCCAAGGGACGAAATCCTTAATTTAATAGAGTATCGGATTTACTGGTTAAGTTTCATTCGTACAAATGTATCTTAATTTTGACGAAAAAGGAAATGATTAATAAATCATTTATGTTTACATCAATATTTTAATAATTTGGATTAAATATTTAACCAAACAAAGCAATAATTCAGCGGAGAGCGGTACGGACTGTCGAGACGAAAGTCGCAGGTTCGAAACCAACCCCAAGTGCATGCACCTCGGACTTTTCGAAGTTAAGTGTGTATCAATTGTTGATTATCGCTTGCTATAACGGTGAAGGAAACATCGTGAGGAAACCTACACCTTGAAAAGTTCCCCATAAGAATTTCGGTAGTATATGAAGTCTGCCACCCTCCTAAGGCCTCCACTCTCTTATTTAGTAGAGGAGGCCCGTGCCCAGCAGTGGGATATGTATACTACAAGGCTAGTAATATTTAACTATCAGAATCCCTCCATTTAAATATGGGGAACATTTTACCAAAGTAGACAAGGCTTGAGCAACGCTCATACATTCCAAAAGCTGATCCATAATATTGAATAGTCTAAATTCCATGGATATTATGGTTATTCCTCTATCCATTAGTAACATATTAAAAGCAACAAAATTGAATGAGAGTTGCTGCTGAGATTTTGCGTCGTATTATTAAATTTGATATTAATATCGTGTATCAAACACGTTATTGAAGTTGTGTCGAATTTATTATTTTGTTATCAATGTTTAAAAGTTTTTACTATAGGTAATCTCTAATCTACTAGGCTGACAGTAGAGGACAAACGTAGGACGAAATGTCTCTTGACGGTCGACATTATATTTGAACTCCACTGTACTAGCATCAGGATCCAAAGTAGTCACTTGACTGTACCAGGATAAAAAATATCTAATTGAACAAATGTCCACTCGTGGAATTGTATTCATAGTTTTCATAAATTATAAAGCATGTAAATAGCACAGCGGAGAGTGGTACGGACTGTCGAGACGAAAGTCCCAGGCAGGAAACCTGCATATCTAAGACGTCATAAGAATTTCGAAGGTGTGTGAAATTCGTCAACCAGCATTAGGTCAGCGTGGTGGACTAAGGCATCATCTTCTCATTCAGTAGAGTACGCACGTGCCCAGCAGTGGGACATGTGTAATATAGGTCTAGTATTATTTGTAAAGCATATAATCAATACAATAGAAATATATTCTAATGACTGATATGAAAATGAAAATGAAAAAATATTTATTCAAAAATTACAAATGTTTTAACACTTAATATTATGGTTCGAGAAACATTGTTAAATTTGTAATTTCAGTACTTTATTCAGTGTTTTCATACGCAGCCCCTCACTGGGCAGGCCTTTATCGAGGGGCCCCAGGTTAGGATCGTTATAAACTAGGTATATAACGATCTATATAATGGAACTATATAATGGAATGAATAATAATTCGATTTGAAACACAGATGTTATATTTTAACAATGCGCAATTACAGAAACCTTATTCAAAGCGTTAGTCCTAAGTGAAAGACACTTGACAGGGGCTTTTAATGTTGAAACGCTCACAAAAGACTAGCAGTACCATCTTAGGAACAAAATACAAATTTCATTTGCATAATTCTGGTACCATTACTAGCAAATTACTAGTCAACGTGCCGTTTCTATTCAGTAAATGGCTTTTGAAAGTGAACCAAGTTTTATAAATGTTCTAAAGGCATTATTATTCAATCTTTTATACTTAATGTTTTTAAATATTAATAACCACACCGTTAAAAGCCATAAATTTAATTTGAATTCATAACTTTTGAATGGCCGAACAGATTTTCTTCAAAAATAGATAAGAACCATCTCGATTAAACCAGCTTTGAAACAAATTTTATTAAATAAGAATGTGAGAGTAGTAGAGCCACGCTGTAGTTTTGTCTTCAATATGAATGGGCCGGCTCGACCGGGTCGTTACCACTGTCTCAAAGAAAACCGACGTAAAGTAGCGGCTTGCTGCTGCGTTTCGTACGGTGAGTGAGATACCCAGAAGCCCTAAACCCCTCTTTTCCCAATCCCATAATAATTATTTTACACACTTCATACATAAATGTATAGGCGGACTAATTATCCCTTCCCGTTAAGGTCGGCAATGCGCCTATGATTCTTCTATTATTGTAGGCGTACATGGGCGGTGGAGACCACTTACCATCAGGTGACCCGCTTGCTCGATTGCCAGTCTATGCTATAAAAAAAATCTATACATTTAAAACCTATGGCGTCACAGACAAATATACTCACACATAGAGCTAAAGGAGTCAAGCTTATAACCGTTTTTGTCGGGGATTTAAAAAAGTATTTAATTAGGCTTATCATATTGCCATTACACAACAAACCATTTAATTGACACAATTCAATAGTTTGAGTCAGAACTAAAGCGACAAAGGGCTCGTTATTAATAAATCCACATCTAAGTTTTCATAATTAAAATGACGCTGTGGTATCATTGGCCTAGTGGCAGCCTATTTCGGCTGAGAAAACCACGAGGTCCTAAGTTCCTCACACGGATCAGGCAATCACAATTTGTGTTCGAGTTTGCCAATCGAAAGTCATGCATGAGTTCCCTGGAATTGGAATAAGGGTCTGGTATAGCGATACATTTTGGGATACGGGGGTGAGCTCTTATAAAATAAAACTAACAGCAACCAAACTATATGCTTATTATTTTTTACAGAACCACCAACCAGCGTGATACATTATTGCACTGAATATTTCAATAGAAATGTAGACTTTTGTAGCGATATACTACCTCTCTAGCAAATCTTTATATTTTACCAAATAATACTACGATAGCTTACTATTGTAATTAGCAAAACTTTAATATTAAATAACTAAAAATACTTACATGTACTTTACAAATCCTTTATTCTTGTTAACATTCGAGAAGATTCTGTCACATATATTTTTTTTATTTTTCGACACTATTACATTACAGATAATTATATTAGGTCCTTACATATGAAATTGGCGTTTTGTATGGGAGGAACAAAAAGTCGAATATTTTTTAATATAATATATTTAATTAATCAAAGTATGAACCATTATTTTCTATGCACTTTTGCCATCTCATAGGCAGTTCATTGATCCCTTTACTAAAAAAACCAGTCGGACGGGAATCAATAAAATCTTTGAAGGCGATTTGGACTGCCCCATCGGAGTTGAATTTTTTCCCTTGCAAGAAGTTATCCAAATTTCGAAAAAAATGGTAATCTGTTGGAGCAAGGTCCGGGGAGTACGGAGGATGTCTTATACTTTCCAATTGAAGCTCTTCTAATTTAGTAGCCGTCTGTTGCGCAGTGTGTGGTCTAGCGTTGTCGTGAAGCAGCAGTGGCGTGGAGCGATTGACCAGCCTAGGTTGTTTAGCCGCTAGCTTTTCCATCATGGTTTGCAATTGCTGACAATAGACATCAGCCGTAATAGTCTGGCCAGATTTGAGAAAACTGTAATGAACAATACCGGCACTAGTCCACCAAACGCTGTGACGGTTTCTATGAGTGGTGACCCGCGTACGGGCACAATAAAAAACTACGTCCACAAAAATTGAAGAAATCGTTTATTTTTTTTTATACAGGGGGTAGGTTCTGGCCGTCTGGTTTCTCTTGCCACGTTCAAGTACCGTCCTTGGGTCAAGGCGAAGGAAGGCCGGGCCGGAGCTCGTGGCACGGTGACCCGAAGGCGGCCACGTGGACTGATCCCGCGGGCGGTGGCGCAGCGGTGTTTGGTTGGCGACCGTCGACGCGACGCGCAGGGACTTTAAATATCGTTGTCGCAGCGGCAACCCCAGAGCGTAGACCTCGCAAGGGTAGGGCTTGCGAAGTAAGAAATATTCGCAAGGGTAGGCTTGCAATGTAGTACTTGCACCCTGTAATTCACATACAGGAAAAATAGATGAGTGCCGAGAACCGAACCCGCACCAAATCCCCACGGACGGAACCGTAAGCAGCTGGTGCGGTGTTACGCTACACTCAGAACGGCAATTAAGTTCATTAAGTCTCAATTAAGTTTGAGTACATTTAAATTATGTAACGGCTACAAATTCAAACGTGTCGGTACACAAAGAAAAAAAAAATGATGCTACGAATTACTATTTAATTTACATTGAATTGCTTTACTGCTTCGAGCAACGATACACTTTTATAATACACTTGTTTAACACGAGGAAAGATCTAACATTAGAAGAAAATAGTCGGCGGTTACAATTTGAAACTACTACGTATAATTTGTTCAATTTCACTTACCCGATTGGGGTGCGCAGGGAAAGGGGAAGTTATGTACTGCAATACACGCTGAAATCTCCCGGATTGCCACGTAAATGGTAATGGGACAAAAAAATCTATCCACGGCACACAGACACAGTGGAAGCAATTACGACCTGTTGCTCGGGCGATCGACGTTCAAATGACAGAGCGTCAGCCGACTCGTCGCCGCCTGCGGCCCCGAGCCTCTAACGGTGAATTGCTATACAAGTAATTTCTCCCGGTGTGCGCCGTGTGAAAAAATATATTTAATTTTTTAAGGATTTTATACAATATCTTTTGCTAAGTGTTCTAGGTAACGTACAACGTTACAACGCTTACAAGTAACTTTTTTGGGGTTAATTTTCGCTTGGGGCAGGATTTGGCTGGCTGGCCAGGATCCAACCATTGCGCTGAGCGCTCCCGATTATCGTAAAGAACCCATTTTTCATCACAGGTAATGATTCGGTTTAAAATACCTTCATTATTGTGCCGGTTTAGTAATGTAACGCAGCAGTCGACGCGCGTTTGCCGGTTTGCTTCAGTCAATTCGTGAGGTACCCACCTTTCAAGCTTTTTAATCTTCCCAATTTGCTTCAAGTGAATTAAAACAGTTTTATCACTAACATCGCAGCCTGCAGCTAACTCGGACGTGGTTTGCGATGGATCCGCTTCCACAATAGCCTTCAACTCTTCATTATCAACTTGAGTCTCAGGCCGTCCACGGGGCTTGTTCTGCAGGTCGAAATTTCCAGAACGAAAACGTTGGAACCAAAAACGAACTGTGTTTTCTTTTGCAACACGACCGCCATACACATCATTCACCCTTCGAGTTGTTTCCGCAGCACTAGTGCCACGGCGGAACTCGTACTCGTAAATAATGCGATATTTTAAGTTTTCCATTTTGTAAAATGAGTGACGCAAACAGAAAAAAACAGAAGAAAAAAAACAAATGAATGACGATCATCGAAGCACAAATACATGAGTCTATAGCTGTACAAATTTGAATCTGGAATTCCTTACCAAAGAGGAGAAATTTGTGATTAAAGTGGCCAGTACGAAAAACGCCAATTTCATATGTAAGGACCTAATATTACCTTGTTTAACAATAAGACTTCAACTACCAAACACTGGTGCTCCCTGGTTATCCTCAAGCGTGCTTTTCTCATCAAGCCCGGAAAACTAGACCTAAGATGAACGAATATTTTCTTCTTTTTAAATTTTGACATAAATATCATCATCATCATCATCAGCCACAGGACGTCCACTGCTGAACATATACCGCCCCCAAAGATTTCCAGACCGATCTGTTGTTATATTTAAAAAAAATCGTATTATAGATTAAAATCTAACAACTTTACCCTGCCATGGGCTGTAACAAACTCAAAAATAAAATGCAGATTATCAGATACTAAAACGGTTATCCAGTGCCCAGCGTGGGACAATTTCAAAACCACCGACCTAAGAAATCCAACGATAAATTCTGATTACACAAGACCTAAATCAAACTTCAGTGTCGAACGGACGGCCGAGAAATTTAATTTTGCTAAAGTTAGTCGCACAGACATAGACTAGAGTAGATGTTGCAAGTTTACGTCACGTTCCTCGGAACGTGAACTCGAATGAATATAATCATCTCGATGAAGAGCGAGGCTTTGCGTACGTGTATGCATGCAACGTTATGTCAGTAAAGCCCCAATGAGAGTTTAATTCAAAGTTTCTCGGACGTTATAGCCTGAGAAACTATCATTTAGGGAAGATCATAAGATTCTTTTTTTTTAACTGTATGACGCAGCCACGTATATAAGGGTTTTCTATTATATATGGATGCAAATACGCAATAAAATTTAAACCTACATCAAATAAAAATTAAGATATTAATTTTATTTTGCTAAATTTATTAGATTTAAGTAGGTTAATTTCCGTATTTTATTAAACTCATTAATTGAACATTTCCCCATGTACGATTACGCAAAATAAAACCTTATATTGTTGATTTAAGTTAATGAATTTAGCAAAATAAAATCTATATATCATTTTTTTCTTTTTGTGGATTGAAATGTTGTTGCATATATGGGCGTATATGTAAAACGACAAACTTTCTCCATTTTAACTTAAGACATCAGCCAAACTCTGCCAAACATGAAATGCCATTTCGTGCCGTAAAGTGTTGTCAAACTTCGATAAATTGTTTTTTCATCTCCAATTGCTGACTTTACAACAGGAACTAAAAATATCGCGTAGTTTCATACAGATTAAAGTTCTTGCGATGTCTATTTGAATAGATGTCTGTGATTGTGAGGTTTGGTCGATGTCAAAGAGTATCCATCCTTTGTGTAACTTTGTGTAACGGTGTTTTATGTAGCGTGCAATATCAATACCGTTCACAAGAAAATGATCGGGGAGTCTCAACGCTTTATGCTTATGATATTTCGATAAAATCATGTCTATTTTTTTACTAGCCCTGTATTATACATCTCCCACTGCTGGGCACGGGCCTGCTCTACGCTGGCCTAATGCGGGTTGGCAGACTTCACATACCTTCGTCTATTTATTTATTTATTTTTATTTAATTGAACGACGAGACGAGCAAGTCGCTCGCCTGATGGTAAGCGCCACGCCTGCCCATAATCAGAAGCAACACCACACAGAACTATGACTCATAAAGTACTGCATGGCACTTATCTGCGCTCGTCATCCCGAGATATAAGATCTCAAGTCTCATAATGCTCAGTAATTTCACTGGCTTCAATGTCCTTCAAACCGAAACACAACAATGTCTGTCAAGGTGGCGTAGTTTTATTGCGTACGCGGTACGACTACTCTGCCGACGTCTTGGGTTCAATCCCCGACTCGGGTAAAAGTGATATCGGACTTTCTATTACGAAATGCACGGTATCAGCCCAAAGTTTCGAATTGTGCCCGGTATGGCGATAGGCTCGCTCCCTATCACATCATGGGGCGGAAATACGCTCGGCGAAATGTGTGGGTACTGATTACATCTCTGCCCACCCCTTCGGGCATGATAAACGTGGGTGGGTATGTTTGTACGATATTTTCATTTTCTTTGACTCAATTAATACAGACGGTCGTTATTTAATTTATGTTTATTAGCCTCGAATACGGGAGTAATATGCTTAATTAATGCTGCTCCGTTAAAGAGATATTATTTCATTGTGTAATGATTACATAATATGATATTATACTGCCTCGGTAATACTCCAGCTGTGAAAATAGGGGGTGCGGATTCGATTCCCGCACCAAGAAAATAACAATACTGAGATGTATTTATTTAGAGTCTGGAAGCTGTGTGGTCGTAAGTACCTGGTTGTTCCTGATACCCAAAATACAGGTTACTAGGGTCAGTATGTGTGTGACTTTAGCGTTAATTACTTTTACTTGCGTTAATATCTTTTACTGTTCACTTAACAGGAGTTTACTTTAATTAAATTTAATTATTTAAACTTAAGATAACCGATGGGGCAGGAAGGTTCTGGAAGTGAGGCAACGTACTGGCAAGCGCAGCGTAGGACGTCCGCCTACAAGGTGGACAGACGACCTGATAAAGGTCGCAGTAAGTCGCTGAATGCAGACCGCTTCCAACAGGTAGGTCTGGGAATCTTTGGGGGAGGCCTATGTTTAGCAGTGGACGTCCTGTGGCTGATGATGATGATGATGAAATTTAATTCGTCATATCTTAACTGACACTATTACCTTCCCATTCCCAATTCAACCACACAAAAGTTCTGGTCACATGACAAACATAACTTTCACCAAGGTCTAATGTCCTTTGCCCTTTATAACCAATATGGTGCACACGACCCTTTTCCTGTGTAAATATATTTCCATAAATGTACGGCGTCACGTTCCACCCTAATTGGATGTATTTCTCGTCGTAACCGTGGCGGTGACAGGCGCTGGGAAAAATCTCTTATTATAAATTATAATTTATTGGAGGTAATATTGTTAGGAGTTACGTGAGACAAGTTTTTTTTTACTAACCCTGCATTATACATGTCCCACTGCTGGACACGGGCCTCCTCTACTGAATGAGAGGGATTAGGCCTTAGTCCACCACGCTGGCCTAAGGCGGGTTGACGGACCAAGCGATAATTAACAATTAATATACACGTAACTTAGAAAAGTCAGAGGTGTATGCTCTTGGGGCTGGTTTCGAATCTGCGACTTTCGTCTCGACAGTCCGTACCATATCCCGCTGAGCTATCGCTGCTTCTACGTGAGACAAGTATTACTTTAAAAACACAAAACAACCGTTGTCAATTATATACATAATATAATATTCATTAATGTGTTACATCTCGTAATGATTTCTTAAGTTTACGCGAATGTTACACATTGAAATAAAACTAATTTAAACGGATTTTATCGCGGTTTTTTATTTTAATCTTGGCCCAAATATTTAATTTGGGGCATTTGTGATAAAATCCGTTTAAATTAGTTTTATTTCAATGTGCTACGTCTTCTCAACCAATGTTTCTGATTGCCTTAATTTTCTTCGTGATATCACTTTGACGTGTTTGATGTTTCAAATTTCACACAATAAAATTAGCCACGAATAAAACTACATAAAACATATAAAAAGTTTAAAGAGAATTCCAAAAATTGTTACCAATATAGGTACATGTATAACTATACTCCATGCGCGCATATTGCTTAAAAAGAGTCCAAAGTTTATCTTCACGTATTGATTTATTTTGTAGATAACTGTTATTTTTCATATGCGTTTACACAAGAGTCTCTGAGGGAAAGACTTTTTAATTTTAAAATAGACTTCAGACAGACAGCGTACGTAAATATTTGAAAAGCAATCCGCTAAACCACTCAGAATATATCTGACTTATTTATCTGTATAATCGTAGTTAAAATTAAAAATAAACTGTGCCAAGCGTTATTTAAACTATAACATTAGATATCAAAACCATTAAGGTATTAAAACATACTTTCAGCCGCAAGATGAAGAATGTAGCAAAGGTCATTATAGTCACCTATGTCAGCATTTGACCTCTCGACCCACCTGTCTGAAACATGTTCTTTTCATAGAATCCCTTTGAGAGAATATTTTGATAAAAGTCAATATCATATAAAAGATGACGTCTCGTCGATATCACAAACACCCAGTAGAAATTAATATATTATTAAAATTCTTTCTAAACTTTTCAAAGGCCAGTTGTTATCTATTTATCCATTTATTCGAGTGTAATCACAGTAAATTTCTTTGACAAAATTATGAGAAAATTTTACAAACGAACGGCAGCGTCAATCTTTGTTTATAAAGTTACAACGATCAAATTAACAATCATTATCTAAGCGTTTTTTGGGTCAGGTTATCGTTCGTGTTAAAATAAATCAATGTCCGTACAAAATGTTCCATATTCTATGTATTTTTTTTAAATAACCACTCAGCTTAACGAATAGCGTAATTAATTAGAGGGCTTAGACAAGATGCAAACGTTTCGTTTCCATTCTCTTTCTACAATTGCTAACGCCTGAGCGTAAGCGTTTTTCGAAAGCGATAATTTGGTAGACAAGTTGCCACGACTTGTAGATTGCTCATTCTACAGTGTATATCGAAAAAACAATAAGGATTAGTCTATGGCGAGCGTTCATAAACTTCAAACTAACATCGAAGTACAGTCGTACGTGCGCGGGTAAAATTAAAGTTTAAATTAAAATTAAATTGCATAACATTAATAAAGTGTTTAAAGGTAATTCAAATAAATAAGTTCAATATTGATTTATTAAAAGCATGTGTTTTGTCATTTTAAGCATTTAATGTTACTTGAAAGGTGAAACAGTTTTATAAAATAATAAAATTTATGTGGAGATCATTTTTAGATGGAATCTAGATCTCGAAATAACACAAAGCTGCTTACTACTTTATTGGAATTAATGGAAAGGTACGTAAAATGTTATAATTCATAAAAATGTTCCTTTGTTACTTATATTTCTTCCATACCGCGACACTTAAACATATACAATGACGTGATGATCTACGTGAACCACTTAGATAACAAATCAAACCATTGATTTGCATTTGGCCATTCGCTTAACAAAGAAACCCTTTGTTTCTCTAAAATAATTTTAAATTGTTTTAGTTATGGTGATATAGCGAGGCCTCGGCAAGGAGCTCAAGGCCGAATGAAAGCTGACCGTCTGTGGCGAGAGTTAGAAGAAATACTCAACTCCACTGGCGGAGAAGCAATAAGATCCATAGATAAATGGAAAAAAGTAAGATTCAACTATTATTTGTACAGCAATCAATATGGAAAACATTAAATATTCATTGATAATATAATTAATAATAGTCCTACTACTACTGGGCATAAGAAGGTTTAGACTTTAGTCCACCCACACTAGCCTGGTGCGGTTTAGTAGACTTCACATACTTATGGAGAATTCTCAGGTATGAATATGTTAACTATAGGCATATTATATGCACAGGTATGGGTGGATTGGAAAACAAAAATTAAAAAGAAAGCTTTAGCCATGTGTCATGAAGCTTCTGGTACTGTTGGTGGTCCGAGTAGCAGACAAACTGTTACTGCTTTAGAACAGATGGTGTTGGTCATAATGGGCTTGTCTGCTTTAAAGAGAGGTTTTGATGTTAGTTTTTTTTTGCTTTTAGTGGTAGCTTATTAATGTGCTTTCCTTTATAAGTGTAAGTATTAAAATTTATTTTCACATATTGTCCAGAGCCAACCATCTGAGAGGGTCATTGTACCACCATCCAACAGAGGTCATGTACCAAATTCACCACACACCTGTCACAGACCGAATAGTGTTGGATTTTATACTAGCACCATTTATGGAAGGTAACTTTTGACTTTTACAATTATTTGAGTTTTGTTGTAAAATGTGTAATTACATATCATTTAAATTGGTATCATAAATACCATTATTTTCCATGAAATACTGATAATCTCTGATAACAAAGGGGTTTTGAATCGCCCCTGCTTACCACTCCAAAGATACAGGCATGATGTTTGTAATGCCATGATATATTATGTAAGACAAAACATCGAGATAAAGCTTCATTTTTTTTTAAAAAATACTGAATGTAAATCGTTTTGTTCTATATTCAGGTTTGACAGCAACAGCCGCCTCTCCGCTTCTGGCACCTCCTCTCTCTGAAGAGCTTTCTCACGACCCTCGACCAGTGGCAATGCCGGCGCGGCCAAGCAACCCTGCACGAGTCTCTATGCCGCGGCCGTCAGCAATGAGAATTATTATTATCATTCACCACCTTCGACAGAAATTCTCCCCCAAAGTTCGTAATGTGGTGATAAGGTCTCAACTGCCACAGTGTTGGATTGTGTACATTATAAGTTACAATTTAGTTCAATCGTTTTCAATTGTAGTCTAGTTTTGATTTTTGCTAAAATGACATATTTTTACTTTGTGTGATGTTATGTACATAGGTATCGTTATAAATTATTCCGTTTATGATCGTACAGCAATAAAATATATTACATAAAAATGTTAGAAATGAAACCAAACTTGAATAATAAAAATTGCATTTATTTCAAAATGATTTAAAACCGTTAATGGGTTTACAATCGTTCAAATCATATTATATTTTATTTTATTACATAAGTGTGAATATACATTTTTATGTTTTAAAATTATAAATTTAAGAATTTGTCTTTAATATTAAATATGTAATAGCTATATAGTTTATTTGTATTTTGCGACTGTTTAAATATTTACTAGATACTCCAAACAAATATTTATTAAATATTATTACTATGAATCAAGTTGTATTGATTGTCATATTTCATTTCGTTTATATAATCGTGTATAAAATAGTTTTATTCTGTATGATTGTACCTATGTTAAACATAATACATGTTGAAATAATAAATTTGTAATACCTTCATTACTCTTTGTTCATTTGAGAAAAATCTCTTCGGTATGCATGTAACAATTGAGCTAATTTTCATTAAATCCACAATTAATATTATCAAATATGTATACATTTAAAAGTATTAATAATATATTTACCTTTTTAAATTTCACATAATTTAACTACAAATATTATAACTATTTGAATGATAATGATTCATAAGAAATAAAAGGACACAGTTGATATATAGAAAAGGTCATAAAATATTGTACAACCAAAACTTAAAATTTATTGGAATAAAAAAATCTACAACTTACAAAAACTATAAATTAAATTAATTTATTTCAACTATAATAGAATATTCTTGACATCAATTATAAAAACATTTGTTAATTCTAAATATTTAAACCGATTTTTTTCTTAACATAGCTAAGAACCATCTCAAATAAACAGTTTCAAACGAAAAAACAAAGTTTTCAAACAATAAAGCTATTCAAAATGGTAGTTTATGTATACACATGCACACAGACAATGGGGTCAAAGTGATAACACTCTGCTTTTATGTAGAGGGTTAAAAATAATCTTATTCTTGCCTATTCAATAAACAACTTAACATGACTCTGCCTTGAATTACCTCACTTTGGCTATCCATGCTAGAGATAGTAGTTTTCAGGGTTTCCTCTTCATCTTCATGTATAGTAGGAAGTGGGTGAAGTGGTGGTAAGCCAGCTTTTAAAGCTATGTTGTGGAGCATACAACATGCCATAGTAATCTTACTAGACACATTAGGATCATAGTGGAGTACCATGTCCCTAAGCAAACACTTCCACCATGCTTTGAGTAATCCAAAACAGCGCTCTATGCAGTTACGGGCTTGCACATGCTTCTCCTTGTACAGTGCTTCCCTTGAACCTTGGATTGCATTGAGAATAGATGTCATAAGCCACTGATGTTGGGGATATCCTGAGTCACCTGAAAATAAAATCCCAAAAATATATTTCATACAGGAAACTATCTATTATTTTAAAACTTAATTATAGTAAATACCCTTACCTAATAGCCATACTTGTTCATTACTTTGGTGAAGTTGATGCATATATGACTCAGCTCCACTAGACCACCATATATGTGAATCATGTGTAGCTCCACCAAACTTTGCATTGATATTTATAATCTGGAGTTTACTATTACAAATCTGTAAAATAAATGCATTATGAAGAATATTGTGAAATAACTACATACCACATTGGACATATGAACCAATTCTATACCATCTGAACATTTAAGGAATGATATCTTTTTCTATTAAAATAAAGATTTTTTGAAAAGAGCTTTTGTCTGGGCTTTACTATAGCTACATTGGTGCAATCTATGCATCCAATTACACCTGGGAGACCAAACTTTCTTTGAAACCTAGAATGATAAATTTACTTTAGTTTCCCATATAAAAAAGTTGTATGTGATACTATTACTATAATAATGTTTCTGTTTACAGATGATTTGTGTATTAGATTTCATTTGAATTAAAGAACTTTAAATTGCTCTGTAATATAACAATTCCGGAAACTAATATTTGTTAATAGCACAAGGCGAATGTTAGGTAATTAAATTAGAGTCCTAAACTTTAAACTAGAACTTAGGTATTTCGTGAAGAGTGAATCACTGAATTATAATAGGTATGTACTGACCTTGGCTTCTAGGAAAATCTCGTAGGTTCCTTTTAAATGAGTTTTCTGGCAGAGTTCTTTGCAAGGGGCTATAAAAGCCACTTTGTTTAACCGGAATCGCTGTATAAATAATTTCCATTATGTGCTCCATGCACTGACGATTTGAGTATCTTTTCTGCCGTCTTAGCCACACTTCTTCATTATGAGCGCACCACAACATGTTTAAAGCATGCATTTCAAACGCAAATCTATTTAAAACTGAACGTAACAAAGAACAAACACCACGATGCCGATGTGATGCGCACAGTTGTTTTTAAAGACGCCATTTTTTTATCGCTTTCTACAGGGTCTGGGCGTTCGCCGGCTGAGCGTACAAAAACTACGAAAACGTTTCGATGACGCTTGTCAAAATGGCAACTTGTCTAGCTTTTGTATGGAACTTATCGATATACATTGTAGAAACGCTTACATTCTATTCTCTGATTGTGAGTAAATAGAAACTTGAAACTTGTCTAAGATTTTTCTATTCGTTTTATATTGACCACGTGACTTATCGTTGGGATATGTCATTCCCATACATATTTTAGTTTTCTATTAGCGTTAACGATTGTAGAAAGGCATCTTGTCTAAGGCCCTAGGTCTAACTTTGTTATACTAACTGACGAGTGACGAGAATTCAATGCCACTTATTATCGGTTCATGTCTGGCTGATAAACATTGCATACATTTATTGAAGAAAAAACGCTGTACGCGTGGGCACTTTTAATTATATTAGTGCTAAATAAATAGTAGGCAAAGGAACTCCAGTCTACTTGTATTGCCATGTATAAATTATTGGAATATTATACGTATTCCATAAATTAATCACAAGGTAATACCAGTCTATAATTGTTAGTCGAAAAGAAGAGACGAAAAACATTTTCTGTCAATTACCGAACAAGAGGGCTCTCTCATTGCGTACTTCGATTTACGTCACGGCTACATCTAGTTATAAAATTTAATATCCGCTGCTGTGTAACATATTATTATAAAAATATTTTATCTATTAACATAAAAGTAAAAAATTGATGACGCCACATCGGTGTATTTGTATTTAGCCTTACTTAAACTAAGATATTTTAATTAAGATATGTCTTGACCATGTTACCCCTTACTTTTCTTCTTGTGTACGTATGGTCGTCGCTTTCAGAACATGATAAGTAAAAATTAAGCTTCCATCAGAAAGAGATACATCATATAAGATAAATTATAAATCCGTATTTCTAAACAAAGAATATCAATTGAAGCAATTGTTTAAATTGGTATTTCAAGTAATTTAAATCAGTTGCTACAACGAACATCGGGTCACATCATCAATTACGGAACGAAATGTGGAAACATTTAGTGAATTACAAGATTACTTTCAATTTACACTCCGTTTCACGTGCCGGCAAACTATTCCACAGCTTAATGGTCCGGCTGAAGTAAGATTTTGTGAACTTTTTAGTACGGGCCGAGATGGAAGAGGCAACGAAACTGTGACTCCGCAAGCCGGTAAGCGTGGTTCTGTTAAGGAAAGGTGAGAATGGGATATGGTCAAACTATACTTTAGAGAATTCACCATGGTACAGACGACAAAACACGCTAAGCGAGACAATGTCCCTACGCAGTTGCAGCGGCTTTGTTCTCTGCAACGTCTGCATTATTCACAATGCGAACAGCCCTTCGCTGCAATCCATCCAAGGCATCCATCAAGTAAGTATTTGGCAAGGCATCAAGTAAGTATTTGGCGGAACCGTCCCCAAGTTGCGGACAGCATAATTAATACCGTAAAAATATTTGGACATTAAGAAAATTATTGGTGATTTTTTTATTTACAACCCAATGACGAGACGAGCAGGTCGCTCGCCTGATGAAGTAAGCACCACACCTGCACATAACTTTGCAACACCACTCATTTCTTTGAATTACAAAGCACTACACTACGGTCATCATTCCGAGACATAAGATGTTAATTTTTATAATGCCCAATATTTGCACTGGTATCAATGTCCTTCAAACGAAAATACAACACTGCTCACACACTGGTCCTAGGCGGTAGAAATAGACAAAGCAATGGTACCAATCCAGATGGTTTCTCGCATACGAGAATACCACCTAGTAAGTTAAATAAAATTATATGATACGTTAAACAAAACTACGTTGATAATTCTATCAGCGAACTTTGACTTTTCGGTGGAAGCGATAGTAATTAATGAGTTTATCACTTGTACTCGTCGTTTCTGGATCAAATTTAGTATTAAGCTTGAAAACTCGTGCCAAGAGACAAAGGCTGTCGAGCTATAACGGTATGTGCTTGATTGGTCCATTAACTAATTATTTTTAGTATTTTTATAGCTTTTCAGTTGAGTCGGTTTTTTTTTTATCCTGGCTCGGCAAAGTGACTACGCTACACCTGATGGTAAGTGTAGCGCAATCCAAGAATAGTGTCGACCAACGATAAACAATGTGTCCATCGTAGGTCGGCAAGATCATGCCGGCCTGCCAAAGGGCCAAGGGGGAGGGGAAGGAAAAAGGGATGGGAAAAGGGTTAGGATCAGGGGGCAAGCCCTCTGGGGAGAACCGGATATACACTGGCTGACCCTGGAACGCGACGCACACAAGGTGGGCCACTATGGCAGGTTTTAGCACCAGTGTACGGTGGTCGCTATCCGATCGGATACAAGTATCCTCCCACCAGCAATATATTATATTTTTTGTTAAAAGTTTATATTTAATTTCCAATAAAATTGTAAAAGATATATTATGCTTTGTAGCTAATTTAATTGTCTGTAAATACGACAACCCATTCATAGTATTGTTCCATCAGACAAATGAATTAGCTCGATAATAAAAATCTCATAAACACATCGAGTGGCGCTCATTCGACCTCCATACTGTTATATTTTATTACTTCTACGGTCTTTACACATATCGCTATATATTATCTAACATTTTTACAATAACCTCCTACCTTTTTTAAAAGGGTAATTGACACATATTTTTTTCTACCCGAATAAGAGTTTAGTATTTTTTTTATACCTACAACTCAATGACGATACGAGGAGATCGTTTGCCTGATGGTAAGCGTCATGCATGCTTGATACTACTCAAAACTTTGAATTACAAAGCACTGCATGGCACTGCACTGATATGACTGACATGATATATCAATTTTCGTCACATTCCCGGTTTTTAAGTAATGTATTTAAACCTCTGACGCGCGAGACTCCTCGAACCGCGAGGCCGTAGGCGGTGACCCACTTCGCCCACGCCATACGCCGCCTCTGTGTACAGTGGTCACTATCCAGTCGGGTACAATATGATCAAGTACCATCCCATCAGCATCGGCATCGATGTAGGCATCAGCACCACCAAAAGTGTTCATTTAAGTTTTGTGGATCATAATAGCCGTCCAGAAATATGTACATAGGTACCAAATTTATTTTTGATTTTGCTATACATGTGTATAAACATCGGCCGATACTCAAATTATATAAGTGGGCCACCAAGATCTTAGGCCCAAAGTCGACCTCACCTGCACGTGGTGCATCGGTTCCCGTTGCGAATTATGGAGGTCAGATGGTTGGTAGCCCCACTTTATACCCAATCCACTGTCAAATTATAATAGAAAAGCGAACATTAGGCCGGCAGCATAACGCCAGACAGACCTTGTATATTATAACTGTGAAGAAGGAAAGAAAAAAATATTTATGCGGTATCTTTTATGATACAGTAATACAAAAAAAAACAAGGAAAATAACAAAACAAACAATACTTTACCGATCCTTTTTCTGTTTTCTATTATCTACAAACTTACCCCTTCAATTTCAAATAAACATAACTATGCATTAAACAACAAGAAATAACCAAATAGGTAGCCGTTAACATGTTCAGAATTTAATTCAGAAAAGAGTTTTTATAACAAAATATATTTTACTGGTAAAACAATTTTTGACAATCGTTTTTAGAAGGGTTCCTTGATCCATTTACGTACATTAAGCGTAATTGCGGACGCGCGAACAGTTCGATCTCAAATTGGTCGGTAAATTGGACATCAATGGACCTTAAAGGGTCTTACTTATTGCTACACCACGATATTGCTTATATATATTTCATGTACATACATACGTAAGCTCACGCTTGTATCCTGGAACTAGTAGAGGTGCAACTAGTACTAATAATGGGCAAGCCTATCGCTATCGGCTATATATATCGCTATAGATATTTGAAAATCTGTTTAGCCGATGAATGAGAGTGACAGATATTTTTCTAATTATCCGCCGTCAGGCCGGCATAACGCCGACCGACCGACGAGGGATGCAATGTGTCATGACGCTCGAATCACCATTAGTGTAGTCACTTTGACGTGCCAAGAAAAAAAAGAGTGTGTGCAGTTCACACGCGGCAGAAGTGTAACTTCATAATAATTAACATAAATTAATTAACCTATGCATTTTAATACGCAAATGCAAAAAAAATAAACACATGGATGATACACCACGTTGTTTATATCACATATTTTTCGAAGGCTTCGTTGTACGCAGGCGCAAAGACACGTGATAGCATACTTATAATCTATATCATTCTCTCGCAGGCTAAATCCTATTTATGAATATGTTTGTCTTTGTGGTGACGCATAATCGTTTCATAGAGTTTCAAATCATAACGACTCTAAAGAAGTTTCACTTCAAAACTGTTGGTTTCAATAAATTGTTGTTAGAATACCCAAATTAATCACGTGTTCCCAAGCCCGTTGGACAAAACGTGGAACAAAAATATCAATAATGCTATGAAGCGAAATGTTTCCGTGACCTTCCAATTAATGGGAAATATCAAAACTTCACAATCAAAAACACGTGAAAATTGTCTCAAAGTTTACGTTTTATTTTAATTTTACATCGTAATGACTAAGTTTTAGTGCCCGAGCGACTATGTCAATTTATATAATTACTAGCTTTTCCTCAAGGCTTCGCCCGCGTGATCTGCTTTTTCCGAGCTAAAAAGTAGCCTAAGATGTTACTTCTAATACCTCCAAGAATATGTGTATAAAGTTTCATGATGATCAGTTAAGTAGTTTTCGCGTGACAGCATAACAAATAAACTTACATTCACATTTGTATTATTATACTAGCTTTTGCTCGCGCTCCGCCCGCGTGATCTGCTTTTTCCGGGATAAAAAGTAGCCTATGTCCTATTCTGATGTATAATCTATATTATTGTAAAGTTTCATTAAAATCCATCCAATAGTCTTTACGTAAAAGAGTAACAAATATCCATCCATACTTACAAACTTTCGCATTTATAATATTAGTAGGATATTAGTAGGGATTTTATCGTGGATAGTTTTTTCCAGTGCGGAATCGTGAGACTTGGCCGCTAGGCAACAGGCAATAGTCCGTTTTTTGTACTCTTCGTTTCTTTACTCACGTTCACGTTCTATACGTGTACACAGCCAACGGGTGAATGTCCGGTGCGTGAACAAACCTTCGCACAAATCTAAAGAATACTGATGGGCAATGGTTGTAAAAAACGGGTCATAGCCCGTTGCCGTGGCTTGTGTGTGGCTCACCTGATAGTAAACGCCACGCCTGCCCATCAACAGTAGCAATAACTCTCAGAACTTTGGAAGTATAGTACTGCCATAACCTTGCGTACGTCACCCTGAGATATAAAAGGGTTACACCATCTTACTTTAGCAATAACAAACATGTTAAAGTACTGCTTAAGCAAAAAATGAGTTGCACCATTTGACACATGTTATATGCCGTCATAAATTTAGCTGTTAACAGTAACCGCCCAAGATTCGCTGGTTAAAGCTATTGTTTAAGTTAAATATCTGTCCGATAGTTCAATTATAACCTCCATTCCGATAATCAATAATATCATGTCCCTGCTTCTAGAATTAATCGAGGAATCTAGTAGTATTGGAATACGATGATGCAACACATTCCGCACTCAATGTCAATGTTAAAGTCAGCGTTACAGTTATCGTCAAATTTGACATAAACCTTAACTATAACTGCTATTATGATGCAATCCAGCCTAAGTGATATCATTTCTGCTTTCAATGTCTATCAAACCCAATACAACAGCATACACACTAATGCTTAGCGGGTAGAAATAGACAAGCAATGGTACCAACACAGACGGACTCCGTATACTGAAGGGACCTACCACCTTATAGAGTCTTATTAAAGCGACGCTTGAGGAGCATGATATTAGAGTTTTGGACTGGCCAGCGGTGACCCGATATGAATCCTATCGACCGTGCATGGGACATGATTATACGAAGGGCCTTGACAAGTATTCCATCAATTGTATCGACTGAAGAGAAACATTTTTAACATTTGAATTTAGTGTAGGAACTTATTCCCCAATAAAGACCCAGAGAACCTCATTCTGAGAGAATGTGTGATTAGATAGAAATTACTATAGATAATAACTTCCAGATTTGCATCCATAAAGGTATAAGGTTGTCTCCAACAATAGGGATCACTTTCTGTATCTCGAAATACAGACAGCCTCCGTGGTGCAATGGGCGAGTAGCAGGTTGCGCAAATAGGCCGCAGGTTTGTTTCCCGCAAAATGATAAATGTTTGAATGATCCAAAAATGTTTGCTTCTAGGTGTTGTGGGATCGTAAATTCCTTGTAATTTCTGATACCCACGATACAGTGAATCCTGTAGGGTTAGGTACATTGCTTGGGACTGTTGGGTGTTTTTAACACGTTTTTATTAGCTTCATACGTATGTTAATATGTTAGTATGTAACTTTGAAGGAAACTTTGAACATACATTTGACCTCCTTCAAAACGTCGGATTAAAACGAAATTTGGCATACTTATAAGGACCGATGACAATTCAATATTTTACAATACATTTTTGCTTCAAATCTATACCTATAAAATAACATGTCCTGACTGACTGACTGATTCATCATCGCCGAGCGCAAACTATCAAGGCTACAAGAATGAAATTCGGACTGTATATTCATTTTGTTATGTAGGCACCCACTAAGAAAGGATTTTAGAAAATTCCACCCCAAAGGGGTCAAAATAGGGGATGATAATATGAAAATTTCAATAATATGAAAGTCCGTCATTTTGAAAGTTTCATAAACAACATTTTGTATTTCGGTTATTGACGTAAAACAAATAAATACGTATTTCAGGAATTTTGGAAATTTTAGTTAATAAGAGATGAAAAGGGGGGTGAAAGTTAATGCGAAAGTGAGTTTGTTTGTTACGCTTTCACGCCTAAATCACTGAACCGATTTTGATGAATTTATCTACAGGGATGGATGGGACTCTGGAGACGGTTACAGGTTACTTTTATCCCGGAAAATGCTGTTCACGCGGGCGGAGCCGCGAGCAAAAGCTAGTTTGTTATAATTTATTTTCAATTTTTTAGTTGGCTTATCTATAATAGCGTGTTTTTTAGTTTTTTAAAACTATTATTTATTTATTATCATTGATTTATTACTCTTTTCAACGATAAGAACAATAGAAGCATCATAAATAAAATACCTGAACTAGATTTGAATAATACGTGCAAAATGTTTTTCAGCAAATGTGTTATGATCGATACCGCATTACCGCAACACGCATGTCGACCATCGACTGCTATTTATACTATATCATAATATTTACGTGGGCCGATTTTTAGGACTACGTTTTTTAATGCCCGTATTCACAAACAACACTGATATAAACAAGCTATTTTTCATGTGTCAAATTCTGTGTACATGATTGGTATGTTTTTATTTAGCGCCAAAAACTAACCAATAACGTTAAGATAATAATTATAGGGATAATTATAGATGCCTTGCTGACCTTAAAGTAAAGCGATAATTAAAGAATTGGAAAGGGAACAGAATTTTTGACCTCCGGATTTTCCACTCACCATACAAAACGCCATAGCAAGCTGCTATTTCACGTTGGTATTCTGTAAAACAATGTTAATAACCCGGTTGAGCCGGCCCATTCATCCTGTCAAAACTGTTTACAGTGTGGGTCTACCATATGTAAATTGTATCAATTGCAAATATCCAAAATCACAAACTCGCTGAGCCCTAAACTGTAACATAAATAATATTAGTAAGATAAAGGGATTATAAAAAAAATACACCCAATTATAATTATAAATACACCCTAGGGTGATAATTATAAATAAATATACCCGGACCATGTGTGTGACAATATAGTCCTAACCCCACACTAGGTTTACCTGTATCGTGGTATCAGGAACTAACGAACCCACAGCCTGTCGCAGCCTGCTGCTCGACCACTGCGCCACGGAGGCTGTCAAAATTAAATTTCACGAAAACCCTATCGACCAAAAAAAAAAGTGATCAAAATTTACCAGTGTTAAAAAATAAGCGTCGAAATAAATCCTTGTGATACGGGAGCTTTAATGGCTTTTAGAGCCTGTGAAAATAACTGGATCGGAAAGTATTAGAACATCAAGTGTCGATGTGTAGCGGCGCAGATTTGACGCGCCAATCAATCAAGCCTCTACCAACACACACCAAAATATAACACTAAACGCATTTCGCTTTCCATTGCTTCTTACATATCGAATTCATAATGACGTTATCATATTGATCCTTCCATGTATACCTACTCAAACAATGATAGAAGCAAGGTTGTTGCCCTTATGGGCTTTGACGTCCCACAAAGGGTTTGAAAAATAAATATGTGACCAAGTTGACAGCTTCGGTTTCTATGTACTTTATATTTATGTAAAAATATTTTTTATTTTTCAAACATATATTGAACATTATATTCGTGAATTATGAGGCAGCTTTGGTGTTGAGTTTCGCATGGTTAAGACTTTCAAAAACGAAAAAGCTAAGAATTTAAATATGTAACCAATGTTGTATCAGTGTTTTTGCAATTTAATGATCAATTATATTGGTTAGATAAATTTTAATTTTTTTTGTCGGTTTTAATTTCATTAGAAAGCTATTATTTTACTATTAATAATGAAATAATAATCAAATTCGGTACAATAGTCGGTCTTAGTCTTTGACAGCCACCGTGGCACAGTAGGCGCGCAGCCGGCTGCGAAACGAGAGGCCGTGGGTTCGATTCCCGCATCGAGACAAATGGTTGTGTTATCAATAAATATTTGTTTCGGGTCTGTGTGTTGTGGGACCGCAAGTCCCTCGTAGTTCATGATACTCCCGACACAAGTTAACCTAGTGTGAGCTCAGGTCTATTAGTGTGACTCTTGGGTGCATTTATTTTATTTATTATTTATTTATCACCAATTTTATCCCTTTAACGATGTGTTTTTTTTTTATTTAAATGCATCTATATTTGAGCCTTTCAAATGGGAATTAATCATCAAAATAAATCCCTTATACACAATAACTCACCTTTAGTTATTATAAGTTTGAAGTTTATTTGTAAGGGGTAATCTTGCCTGTGGTATCGTAGCACCAAAGCGACTGGACTGATTTGGATGCGGTTTTTTGTTTAAAAGCTGATGTAATGGTGATAGTTTTAACTATGTTTGAAGAAGATCTAATAAATTGACACCAAGGATTTTTTACGGTTAGGCTATCTATTTACATAATATGTTAGTCTGACAGAATTATTGCCGATATGCTCGATTTGTAAGATAAACAATTTAAAAAAATTATCAACGCTTTAATTAGTTATTAATTAGTCAGTCATTACTTAAAATAAATATTGATTAAAAAAATATACAATATATTTCTACAATCTGTCAGCTTTACTTTGTTCGATTCAAATTCATGTTAATGCTGATATATATTTTTAAATTGTCGTTATAAATGAACCATAAAAATGAGAAAAATGCAAAGATTCCGTGCGTCTCCTTTTAAAGTACAGAATGTTTTCAAATGAGATTAACATCACTAGATAGGCTATTTAATAACGAATATTTTGCCCGTTTTAAATTTTCGAAAAGACCAAAACCTGATTTTTTAAATCAATTATTCGCTAAATACGTGCATATTCTGCACGTAAACTCACACACCAAGTACACGATTTAGTATGGCGCGAGTCAGTCAAGGTCGTTTGCTCACGGACGGCCCTTAAATTTAGAATACGTTTTGTAATAAAGCTCCTAATAGTATTTATAAATGATTTTGACGTACTGAGTGGCCATATATAATCGTTTTTATAAAGGAGTTGTGATTATAACCTCACAGAAAACAGGTGTTATAAATTTGACCCCTTTATTTCTGTCTGTGTATGTGTTTGTGGAGAGATTTAAATGCGTTTTTTTTCGTTTGATAGTTGGTTTAGTAGACTTTAGCTATCTTTGAAGAAAATGAAGATATTAACAAGCCTTTAAAAAAACTCGCCTAATTTAGAATCTCCTCCTTTTTTAAGGAGGATGTAATTCGTCTCGAGTTTTTAAAGGTTAGGTTATATTTAATTATTTTCATTTATGTTCACAAACAATTTCAAAGCAAAGAAATAAAAATACTCAATACTCGCGTCGTTCCGAATACAAATAAGTCCCTTATTAACGAATGCCGCCATCGACACATCGTGAAGTCAATTGAAGCACCGAGCACGTATCAACTTTTTCAATTTCCTGAAGAATATACATTTTGACAACATTGAGAGCAACTCAAACGTTCAAATTACAATGCCAAAATTATTACAATATGCCAACATCAAACGAATATATCAGTAATGTTTAATGGTATTTGAATTACTTAAATGTGCCCAATATTGTGTCAAATGTAATAAATTTATTAAATGTTTCTATATATAATAATATTTGATACGGCATATATAGAACTGCAATAAAATTCGCTTCGGCAATGCAATAGTTACGGGTCTGGGTGCCGTGAGACCGAAAGTCTCTCGTAAGTCTCCTGATACACTCGACGTAGACTCGTGTCTGACTATGGTCAGGATGTGTGTGACTGTTGGGTATGTATATATGTACAATCAATTTCCAGGCCTCGTCAAACACTTATCGAGAAAAATAAATACATAATCTAATGTTATATCTGCACTATATTCAATCATCATCATTAAATCGTAGTCATATATGGTGTATACGTACTTATTAATAGAAGATAATTGTATAATAGAAATATTTATAGAGGGGTCGAGGGTAGGGCGACGATACCTGTCCTCGATCTACCGTCCCAATAAAGATCAGTCTCGTTCTACGTGAGTTTCATTGCGCTTCGTCCTATTACAATATTATATGAAAATAATCATATACACGCCAATATATTATACTTAAAATAGTATGTAGTTTTATTTGCTCTAGACTGCTTCTTGGTGCCTTCTTGGAGGTAAGCCATTATCTCTATCCTATGATTGCCTGCAGGACATTTCCCTCAGCGATAAGATATTATAATTGTACTCAACGTTTTTAATGATATATTTACAAAAAAAATAAACTTACACGAAATTTATAAGCTTGTTTTTCCGGGCATTCTTATATTTCTAATCCTCGCTCGATCTATGTTAATGTCATATTAAATCACACCTTTTTCACCTTTTCTCTTATATCTGTCGTCCCGATATTTACGTCCTTTAAAATATGATCTGTCTGGGATAATATTTCAAACAATCTATATCCTCTTTAATCTTCCTCTACCCTGTATTTTTTTAACACTTGTAGTTAGCTACATAGTTTACATAAAGGCTCATATTTAAAATTACTTTGAATCGGAAAGCAAAAGTTACTTTCAATAAATTATGTTTTGTAAATCAATTTTTATATTATGGCAAATATATATTTGAAAAAGTTTAATTTGCTTGGAGAAAACGTTTCATGTTGATAACTTTAAATTACAACCTTTTGTGACTGTAAAATTTTATGACAAGGTAATTCGACTTGAGACAATTCAATCATTATAATAGCGGGTTCAAGCGGTTCGGTATCCATTGATCAACTGCTACATTTGACGCGATTTGAACGCTTTATACAGATTTTCAATCAAATTGATCAACAAACATCTCGCAGCTTTTGTTCGCCCAAGACAGTTGATCAAATTATATCAAATGTCCGGTCCGTTTAACCTAACCGCATTAACATTGAGCTTATCAGTGGTATATAAGTGGTTATAAAAGGATATACCCCTATAGCCACCCCAACCAACCATCAAGTAAAGTCGCAAGCCCGTCGGGAGAACCAGATATACGCTGCTGATCCAAAGTGATCCACACAAGGTGTATGGATCACTATGGCAGGTCTTAAAACTATATGTACGGTGGTCGCTATCCGCGCGGATATGAATATCCTCCCCATAACAATTAATTGACAATTGCAATTACCCGCCTCTTGGCCACTTAAAATTTTAGAATGATTAAATTGAGTTCATAACCTATAAATCAACAAATTATATCTTTTTGAAAATAATCCAGTAAACTATTACTTTTTTTTTTTATAGCACAGTCCGGCAAACGAGCAAGTGGGTCACCTGATGGTACGTGATCTCCACCGCCCATGTACACCCATCACCAGAAGAATCATGGGTGCGTTGCCGACCTTAAAGGAAAGGGATAATTAGGGATTGGGAAGGGGAGGGGATTTGGGCTTCCGGATATCTCACTCACCGTACGAAACGCAGCAGCAAGCTGCTACTTTACGTCGGTTTTCTGTGAGACAGTGGTAACGATCCGGTCGAGCCAGCCCATTCATGGTGTAGACAAAACTGTCTACAGCTTGGCTCTACCACTCGAAAAATTAAATTACAAAAAAGTTACTAATAAAAAAATTACTAAAGTGTGTGTTAAAGGTCTGTAAAACCCAAGCTGAATAACTCAGATTTCGGCACACACGGTTTAACCGCGAACCATTTGATATCAGCCCGCTAAACCTTTCAGTTAATCCTTGCTTACCGGCTAACATGTAAATGAATCTTTATGTAGATTATCTCAAATTGCCGTAAATAAATCCGCTTTGAAGTTAAAGCGCTTTTATATAATATCATTAATAGCATATACCGTAATCCTTTTTTGTCGCTTAATTAATAAGTTTAATGTTTCCCACTGATTTCGTAGCAGAGAACTATAAACTAGCAAGTGGGTCACTTGATGGTAAGGGCTCTTCACCACCTATGATAACACATAATACCAGAAAAATTATATCCATTATTGCTGGCCATGGATGTGTAGTAATGGTACAGTTCCGAAAGAGTTAGCATATTTTTTTTAATCAATTCTGTAGACAGTCTACGACTTCGTAGGTGAAGTGAGGCACTCGATTGTTACCGGAACTTCGCCTGGAGCATAGCGCATAAGTAGGCAGTCACTGTAAAATGACTCATAGACAACCACATAGTGAAAAATGTTTTCCGCACCTACGACATCAGCGCAGCTCACCACCCTTGATTTTTTACGTCCCAGGAACTCTTTGGTTGAGTATACAACCCTGGCTGGTAGCAAACAGCGAACCCTAATGGATCATTAACTTGTCTGAATAGTCCTATGTTCTTCCTCCCAAACTGTCCACTCCTTGGATATGTGCTGGGCTGTATCCTCCTGGCGGTAATCGTAATGGTAACCGTATGGCGGCATCCTACTTCCCATAACATAAGTACGAGACATAGGTACTAACATAGGTACGAGAAAAACAATCATGGCCCAACAGAATCTGCGTCGGTCGAAATGTCAACTCGCCATGCCGCCTATTCATCCGTTGGTTGAGGACGTAATGTACTGCCGCGACAGTCGTCACTCTCGCACCGATCATCTTCAGCCTAATTATTCACACCTTCGCGTCAGATCTTCGGAAGGGGGCATCTCGGGTCTTGACCTCTTCAGAAGCCGATCTCATGACGCGACGGAAAGTCGCGTTCCGTGACTAAAATATTTATTAAAAAACCTTGGACTTAAAAATCCCAGGGCACAGTTCCAGCCAAAATGAAGACCGCCAATTAAGAGATCGTGCAATAGCCTATGATTATACGACGTGTCTAAGCAGTAAAAGGGCATATCGGGCGCGTAAAAACTACCCAGACGGGAGACCCATAGAGGGCCATGGACCTAAAACTCCAACAATCAATAGCCGAAACGGCACATCCGAAGCATCCAAGTCAGACAACAAACTTCATAGTGGCTGAAAACTGCCGATGTGTAACCCATAAATTTAAAATGTTATAGTTTTTATCAAAGCGCAAGAAATAAAATGCGCCATAAATGTAAAAAAAAACCACTTTAAAAATTTACCCATAAAATGTAAAAAAAGAAAGAAAGCATTTCTTGGCAGGCATTAATTAGGTAGTGTATGTATAATTTATGTAAATTTATTAATTTATTTATGTATTCGGAGTACTCATTTATGGAACATGAATAATCATAATTTAATTTACATTGTAGTTTAATTGTATCAATATATGTACTGTATCTATTATAAATATATAGAAAAACACAAAAAAAAACTATCAAATAAGATTTGTATCCGGCTGTTATTATTTACAAAGAAAATAAATGCGTCACAGTTTTTAAAAAGTTTTAATTCTTACCAAACCTTATTTACTATAATAAGATTTGTATCCGGCTGTTATTATTTACAAAGAAAATAAATGCGTCACAGTTTTTAAAAAGTTTTAATTCTTACCAAACCTTATTTACTTTTTAAAATATAATAATAATAAATTATATAATAATCATTGACGTTTATATTCATCATTGATAATAATAAATACTTACAAGTAAAGTAGTTTGCATCCAAAAAGTTCGCACACTGACACACACAACACTCACTGAATCATAGATCACAGATCCGTGCGTTTGTTTCGTTCGCGCGCGTTCTAGCTACTGGCGATA
Source organism: Amorpha juglandis (assembly GCA_949126905.1). Classification (NCBI taxonomy): domain Eukaryota; kingdom Metazoa; phylum Arthropoda; class Insecta; order Lepidoptera; family Sphingidae; genus Amorpha; species Amorpha juglandis. Next base: position 4,370,073 of record OX421383.1, read on the forward strand.
GTCGGCGGGCGGGCGGCCCGCCCAGATGTTATCTCCGTAAGTACAATCGGTGGTGTATGTAAGAAACTTTTAGAGGCTTATTCTGCGGGTTCTATATTAGTAGATACTGGAATTTAAGAATGTTTTAAGTGAATGCCTATTTTCACCAACTATTGCTTAATATAATATTTATATGTAATCAAAAACTTTTATGAACATGTACGCCAGACATAATAGACAATACGACTATTTAAATTATGTGCTCTGACAATGTTTTTTTTCGTATTAGTACCTATACCATAAATGTTCAGCCATCCGGATCCGGTTAGTTACCCAAGGATTGCATTTGGTTATCAACATCACATGTAGGCCTAGTTTTGGCGGGAATTCTGACAGTGCAGTTCATCGCTTATTCTAATTTATTTCATAAACTAGTTTAGAGTTGTGTTTGTTGTATAAAAGTGGTGTGGATTTGTTCAATAAACATTGACGGTGATGAACAGTATATGGAAACATTGAAATAAGTGAATTAAGAATCGTACTGAAAGGAGTTAACACCAAAACTCCGACAAGACCTTGAAATCGACCGCACCCGTGTTTCATCGTTCTTGTATAAATATTTGAGAATAAATTATACTTGACACTGGCTAAATGCATAATACTGCGAAAGCCATAAATAAATAAAAATAAATCACATGTAGGCCGTGTAAAAGGCCCCTTTCTGTCCTATTTGCAAAATAAACGTTTTGATTTTAAATAAAGAACACCACTGAATTATTATATTACTAAAATAATATACAATTCGCTGACGTCCACTAATGCTGTTTTATCCGCTTTCGCGCATCACTTGGCAGTAGTTTCTAAATGTCCCCTAGGACACCCCATTGTCATCAATTGTTTCACTCGTTAAGCACTTCGTAAACATGTCCGGTTTAATGATGAGAGCTAGAAAGGTGTCTGCAATTTTTATCTTTCTTACCTTTCTTTGCAATTGCGTAGCTGCCGGTTGCCGACGTAATTTTTTGTAGCGTATTGTTGTTTTTCTTGGTCATTTCTTCTTACAAGCATCTCAAACGCCATTATGCAGTAGAATTATGTGTGCATTGCCGGTCTTAAAGATAAGGAATATATAAAAAAGGGGGAAGTAAATTAGGGCCTCCGGGAACTCACCGAACGAAATGCTTAAATATACTATCAGTTCAGTCATGGTCACGGTCCTATGATGGTCGAATCAGGCCGTTCGTGCTGTAGACACAACAGTGTAGCTCTAAAAATTATTTTTTCTTGTTTCATGATCGAAGACAATATTCTCTGCATGCTGTCGCAGATTGCGTACGCGATACGACTGCTGAGCTGAGGTCTGGGGTTCAATCCCGGGTCGGGTAAAATGATATTGGACTTTTCTGTCACGAAATGCTCAGTATTAGCCCGGAGTCTGCAATTGTGCCCGGTATGGCGATAGGCTCGCCTCCTATCACATCATGGGACGAAAATAAGCACGGAGACATGTGGGTATACTGGTTACAGCTTTGCCTACTCCTTCGGGGATTACAGGCGTAAATGTGTATGTATATTTCGATTTATATAATGCAATATACAGCTTCTCTTCCTGCAAAGTATGGCAACATATATAATAAATAAACTTTAAAACTACTGGACCGATTTCAAAAATTCTTTTGCAGTTAGGAAGCTACATTATCACTGAGTAACATAGGCTACTTTTCATCCCGGAAAAAGCAGATCACGTTGGCGGAGCCGCGAGGAAAATCTAGTATAGAATATATTCATAAGCCACCTACTTGAAATAAAACTTCATTACACAAACCCCTATAGATATAACGTTGTACGCACAATGTACTAAGTCAACACATAACACCTCGATATCGAAAATCGAACACAAGCACCTGAAGAGTCGCACAGAGGGTAACATTTTAATAACTCTCAAATGTCAATCTTTCCCGCTGTTTCGAATTTAATATTAAAATTTAGAGTCTAACTAAGAAACTGACTACAGTTTAACTTTAAACTAGGTTTACCAAAGTACTATATGTTACAATAGCATCTTGTAGATTTAAACCCAGTATAAAGTTAGACTACGTTTTCTAATAAGACCTTTAAGGGGCTATTGCAAAATCTTGGTGGTGGTTCACGGATAGAGGCCGTCTGGATTGGTACCACCGCTTTGTCTATTTCTGCCGACAAGTAACAGTGTGTAAGTACTGTTGTGTTTCGGTTGGAAGGACATTGAAGTCAGCGAAATTACTGGGCATTATGAGACTTAACATCTTATGTCTCGGGGTAACCAGCGCAGTTCAGTGCCATGCATTTGTAATTCAAAGTTGTTTCTGTTTATGAGCAGGCGTGGCGCTTACCATCAGGCGAGCGCTTTGCTCGTCTCGTCATTCAATCAATTAAAAAAAACTATTTTAACTTTAAACTGGGTATATATTTACAGGATGTTATGGTAACATATAGTAATTTGGTGATATAAACCTAGTTTAAAATTTGAATAATTTTTTATAATAAATCCCTTAGTATTTACAGTTTGGTTTAGATTACCTAGGTATACATTAGTAAATGCGTCTTCGATAAACTCGCAAATTCATATTATCAATTTGTTGATACCTTACATAAGCGTGCAAGCTGTAAAAAAATATTTTTAAGGTTCAAGGAAATCCTATTACTAAGCATATGTTCTCTGTCTATGTAATCGTCCGTCCGTCTGTCTGTACTACCTTTAAAGTACTCTACCATCTGAACCGTAATAAGTAGGAGACTGAAAATTTCACAAAATATCTAATATTGATTTCCCAACAAATGATAATAAAATACATATTATATAGATACATTATAAATTTAAAGGTATCGATAGGAAGTTCTAATTGGTTTGATCTGACTCGTTCTTGACCGACTTTATTTTGAATTCTATTAAATTTATATGGCGAAGTTAGTAATAGCTCAAATTCAAATTCTTTATTATGTAATTAGTCCGCCAAGGGCACTTTTACACGTCATTTGAATCTAACAGTGCTTCGGAAATCTCCCTGGTCTGAGAAGAAGCACCAAGAAACTCAGCCGTAGGTATTTTTTTATTATTATAGCTACATATTCCAATTAGGTTACATAAAAAACATAAAATATACGTAATCTATATAAGTTGTAACACGGTCGATGAGGAAAAATAAATAAACGAATTCATTATAAGATTGATACACGTATCCATTCAGAGGATTTTATATTATTAACAAATTGCAAGAACACACAACAACACACACGGAAATCCCGGCATAGTGGCCCAGTCAAGCGAGTCGCGTTCCGGAATTGGTATATAAGGTGAACTGAATTCTGTTGGAGCATTAATTAAGGTCGCAGGAAATCGCTGGATGCAGGCCGCTTCCAACAGGTCGGTCTGGAAATCTTTGGGGGAAGCCTATGTTCAGCAGTGGACGTCCTGTGGCTGATGATGATTAATTCCAACGATTAATCTAACAATTACAATTACTAACATCATCAACAAATGACTCAAACCAAACAAACATCGTAAAACTCATCACGCGATATTAATTTTCACAACTTGTTCTAGAATTTTCTCTCTTTGTCAATAAACTACTATCAACATGTTCCTTAAATAATACCTTATGTACCAACTAATGGAATTAAACAGATAATAGGGAGAAGACTCTGGAGTAAACAATTAAAGGTCAACACAATAACACGTCGGTAAAAATTCTTTAATTAGCGGTATGTTTGTTATGAAATCACAAAAATGAAGTATCACAGTTAATGCCACAGATAGAAGTGTTGTTTGTGTGCCGATGATAACCCGCCGCGCTTGCTTCAGGTCATTGAAACTGATAAAGCGTCGCGGATAATCGGAAAATTAGACGTTGTAGCAACTGTCTTGGTAGAGACAAAACCGCTAAAGCAGAACTACTTTCTTTTGTCTATGATTTAAAAATTTTTTTTTTATTTATTTATTAAACACAAAACAGGTTACAATCATGTAAAAATATACATTATGAGATACATTTGATGAACTATAATTATAACCCAAAACATGTGTTCCAGAAAGTAATATATAAGTACGAGTAGATATTATTAATAATAACAATTACGTTTGAGAAACTTACAAATAACAAACAGGCATTAAAAATGTGAGTTACGAATCTTTAAGGATATTATGAATTTGTCGTTTATATACATTAAAATTATTGTGGAATATGTCTAGAGAAGGATTGTCGTTGTTTGGTGCATTGTACTGTCTACACATACGTACAATGGGATTCGGAAATGTCTAGTCAGAGCAAGGATATACCTCCATCCGTGCTCTGTCGCAATATGGCCTACGAAAGCCAATGGCGAAGAGCTTATAAGTTTTTGTTGGAACTTATACGGCTTTACTTATAAACTTTCTTAAGTAATAATAAGTTAAGCACTGTTTTCATCTCTTTCTAGTCACCTTATAAAATGTGTTGACACAGAAAGTCAAATTTGTTTTATGAAAGTCACTTTGATAATACAGTTTTCCAACTTAAAACTATAAAACTACCAGTTAATGTTTCATGATTTTAGAAGTTAGTATTTTCAAATATTCCGTCAAGTGCAACCCAGTGCCATGCAGTGTTTCATAATTCTAAGTTCTGCTTAGTGTTGCTTCTGTTTATGAACAGGCGTATCCCCCTACCATCAGGCGAGCGACATGCTCGAACGTCTAACAATAATATAAAAACTGATCAAAAATACGTTTTTTTTAATTGGTTAATTTGGGTTGTACGTAGCAATTAAATATTGTTAGCATTTTTATTTTAAATATGAATTTTGAATGTAGTCAGTTTTTTAATATTATTACAATATATCAAGATTAAGAAACGAATTAATCCTTCTTCCTACCGATATTATAAATGTGAAAGTTTATATGATTGCAAGATTCACGCCGCGGGTATCACGCCTTAACAGCTGACTGAGTTTAAATTTAGGATCCGAGCGGTCGGCAACCTTTTAGCAGGCTGTGGCCGCATACTAGCAAAATGTAAAAAAAAAGGTAGGCCACACTTGTTCACGATTTTTTATGGCTGTTACGTTCGTACGATTACCTTGATCATTTGCCAAATGCGCTTCTAAATTACGTATGCCTATGATCTTAACGAATTGAGTTCTGTGCGTTCATTGTTTTTACTGCAAGGCATCTCCATATTGAGGGGGAAAGTATTAAACTTTTGTTGATATGATATGATACTTTTGTTTACAATTTTTATCAAACTTCGCTTCCATTACTTAAATGTACCTACAATATTAGCATTCTGTTCTGCATTATAAAACTTTCCAGACGCATTTTCCGAAGCAAGCTTTGATCTGCAAGAGTAATATTGTCAAATAAATAAACTTTAATTACCTTCATTCAAATTGTAATATTGTAATAACCTTTAAATAAAGACAAACGCCGCGACTCGCGACCGAATTAGAGTCGTAATACTGCCTTTGAAACGAAATAATTAGTTAAATATTCAAGTCACATACATTGTCCTGACCCTACATTAACCTGTATCTTAGGTATCAAAAAGGACGAGAAACTTGCGGTCCCACAACATCGAGGTCGAAATAAATATTAATGGATCACAAATATTTGTTTCGGTGTGGGAATGGAATCCGCCTCTCTTCGCAGTCGGCTACTCTCCCACTGTGCTGTGACCTCTGGCTGTGACTACTCGCCTGCTGCCCAAAAAAGCCAGTCGGACTAGTATTCAATATGGGACGCAGCTAAGTTGGTATATGTATGCGGAAATAGGATGTTTACAAGTTATATGTACATATATATTTATTTTATTTATTTTTTTTACATGCTTCTCTTTTTTTTATATTGTGCACCATCGTTTTTCAAATTTATTTTGTTTCGCTCCATACTATGGTTGTCTGGCAGAAATCGCTTAAAGCGATAAGACCGCCCATTGTACACTTCTAGGTTAATTTATTGGTACATTTGTTTTTCTTTTTTTCTGTGTAATTGTGTGTGCAATAAAGTATTATTATTATTATTACTTAAACGGTGGTAGGTATCTTGTATGCGAGAGGCCGTCTGGGTTGGTCCACCGCTTTGTCTCTGTATACCTGAGTATTCTTTGTAAGAGTTTCGAAAGTATGTAAAGTCTGCCCACCCACTCCACACTCACTAATCTGTCTGCATTAAATATGGTGGACTAAGGCCCATGCCCAACAATGGGAGTATAATACAAGGCTGATATTATAGCATATAAGTATGATTTTAATAAGTTTATTTTAAAATAAACCTGAAAAGTACAATTGTCAGTATAACTGCAACACAGCGTACACCTCGACTGGGCGGGGCGTGTTCATGGCTCGCCACGCTCGTGGGTTATGTGTGTGTGTGTGTGTATGTGCGACCTGCTCCCGGAAGCTCAGATGTCAACAATTATCTTTTTTCTTTCTGCCTGGCTTTATCCCGGCTTAATTAGACTTCATCGATCCAGGAATTCCTGTACATTATACTCGCACAATTCTAGAAAATCAATGTCTGGACATTAAAAGAGGCCCACCATGAGTTTGTTTCGGCATTTCTTCTCATGGCTAGCCACGAAATGCCGATAAAAGATAAATATATATAAATAAATGTAATATACTTTAAAATTATTGACATGTAAAAGTGATATTTATGATCCAATTTACAGAATAAAATATTTGAATTTTGAATTTTTTGAATTTTTCTTAAAGTCAAATACTTCCCATCATGATTTGGCGGTGGATTTGAATTATAAGAAGCATTCCGCCGTCTGGACCCCACAATCCGCAAAGAGACCAAGTTTCGCTATTTCTTGGTCTGTTAATCAGCAGAGTTTATCACATTCAGGTCAACGATTAACACAAAAAATATCCATCTGCAATGTTGGCAATTACCTAAATATTTCACAGGAAAAGTTTTGTATAGTTTTTATTCGTTTTAATATTCTTGAATATAGTAATAGTCATACTTCGTATTTCTTCCATCACGAGGATTTTTTAGATTCATGTGAATCGATAAGACAATTCATTAGACATTTTTATTAGAAGTCAGCTATTACTCAGAATTTTCTCGGAAGCCAACGACACGTCTTTTACAATATAGTTTTAAAACGACGCATTTTTTTAATGTAGACTTAAATAATATGTCTATCCTAAATGAGTGCCCTTACTCTATAGGAATAAACAGTATCCTAAGTATCAGTGATACAAGAGACTTACGGTCCCATAACACCCAGACACAAAACAAATATTCGTGGATCACACAATTAATATTTGTCTCGGTGTGGGCATCGAACCTCTCTCTTTTTTTATAGCGTAGGCCGCCAAACCAGCAAATGGGTCACCTGATGGTAAGTGATTTCCACCGCCCACGTACGCCTACAATACCGTAAGAATCATGGGCGCGTTGTCGACCTTAAAAGGGATAATTAAGGATTATTGAGGTATTTGGGCCTGCGAATATCTCACTCACCGTACGAAACGCAGCAAGCCGCTACTTTACGTCGGATTTCTGCGAGGCAGTGGTAACCACCCGGTCGAGCCGGCCTATTCATGCTGTAGACAAAACTGTCGACAGCGTGGCTCTACCACTCGAACTCTTTGCACAGGCTACTAACCCACTGCGCTACGAAGACAATCAATTTATACTATAGTGGCAATATTTTTTTTTTTATAGCATAGGCCGGCAAACGAGCATGTGGGTCACCTGATGGTAAGTGATCTCCACCGCCCATGTACGCCCACCACCAGAAGAATCATGGGCGCGTTGCCGACCTTAAAGGAAAGGGTTAATTAGGGATTAGGAAGGGGAGGGGATTTGGGCTTCCGGCATACACCGGCAAATAACAACCGCATTCCACGTGATGTTAAACTTCTCAATGTATGACGCACGGCTGAAATTAAGCGTTGGTAAAAACATGAAGCTCTCTTAACAACAAGATGTAATCTATACATACTTTACTGTAACATTACTACGATTTAAATCGTTCTGGGATTTTTTCTTGTCGACTGGTTAATAGCCAACATTATCAGATTTACTAGCCGACCCGAAGGCCTCCGACTTGGCTTCACGACTGCTGTCAATTCATAATAACCGGGACTGACAGTTTACGTGCCCTTCGAAGCACGGAGACGCTCAGTTGCTATATAAATACCCCTAAGCGGTTATCCATCCACAGGCAGACCGCATCAAAGTTGCTCAACTCGGTATTTGTGTACCGTTTTGTAGGTACCGTCTTGCTTGTGGTAGGATATTCATATGCGCTCGGATAGCGACCACCGTACACATGGTGTTAAAACCTGCCATAGTGACCCACGCGCCTTATGTGGATCGTGTTCCTGGATCAGCCAGTGTATATCCGGTTCTCCCAAGGGGCTTACGACATGACTTAATGGGTTGATTGGGGCGGGTATAGGGGTACATCCTTGTATTACTGTGCCTGCATCGGTCATCCGCCTGTCCTGTCGCAGGTCCCTCGATTTGCTTCTTTCCTCTCCGGGGAGGGAAGAAGCATTTATACAGGCCGGCATGACTCTGGTGACCACCGATAAACTCATTGTTTGTTGGTGGTCGCTGGTTTTTTGGATTGCACTACGCTTACTATCAGGTGTAGTGCAGTCACTTTGCCGTACTCGAATAAAAAATAAAGGTGCAACTGGCGATTTATGAGTTGTCAGATACCTACTAATAATTACTTTTTAATACAAATTTTTTATCAGCTCTACGTTGGATCATAAACACCGTGTTTGCTAAGAGCAAAAGATCACTCAGAGGTGTAACCATTACACCCATATTTGGCAGAACTTTTTTCAGTCTCATGATGTAAAACGGGCGAGCCTATCGCCATACCGGACTGATACTGAGCATTTCGTGATAGAAAAACAAGTATCACTTTTACCCGATCCGAGGTTCGAACCTGAGAACTCAGTACAGCAGCCATAGGTACTGCTTAATCATTACAACGGCGCTACAGAGACAGCACCGAAAATTACCGAAACGCAAATTTCAATCGTAATTCTGTAGGAAGATATATGGAAACACTTTGCCACATTAAAATAATCAAAGTTTATGCTATCAAAGAATATGCGACATTTTAATATGATATTACGCTTCATTTCTACGAAAATAACAATTAATTTACTGCAAAGATAATAATTATAACCACCCATTCCTATGCAGTCATGCATCGCGTTTAATTTATTTATTACTTAGTCTGTAATGAGGTCGACCTGGGTGGAGCGTATCGAAACAGGACTTTGATCACTTTATGCACATGAGAGTCAGTCAGTTATTTAAATTGGGTTTAATCCCATTTTAAAGAACTAATGACCGTAACCTTTGATAAACTAACGCTATCGTAGCAACAAAGTAAACATCGGTAAAATGTATCTACGTATAATAACTAGATAGTTCTCTCATCTTCTTTTTCCTGGCGTTATTCCAGTTTAGCACCAGGGTCTACCTATCTACTTAAGATCTTTCCACTTCACCCAATCTTGAGCATCGATACCATTGGCAAGTAGGACCACGGTTTCACAGAGAATCGGCGATAAGTAACAGCTATTGCGATTTCTGTGGTCCGCCCTCGCCTCCAACATTTTTTCCTTTTGTCAAAGATCGGAATCCACGCCCACCAATACTTAAGATTGCGGGTTTTCATAGGCGCTGATAACTACTTACCATAAGTTGTTTTTCGTGTACACACTGATGACGGTATTTAATTTATACCAATGTAATCCATGTACCAAAGAATTTTCGTTCATCCTCTCCTATACAATTAAATTTAAACAAATATAAAATCGATTTATGGTTGATTGAACAGGGCCTGTCACTACTTATTTAGGTCCAAAAATGCAGAGGTATATTAAAATGTTAATAGTTCTACGACTCAGGTTCAAATCTTCGATACGGGTCGCAGTTTTACGACCAACGATCTAAAGTTTACAATGTAGTTTTAGTGCTTCACAAAAATAATCACTAGATCTGGACATATTAATAAAAAGGACACATTAATTATATACATGATGTCAACATTATCTATGTAGCAATTTGGGTCAATAAAAAGTAAAATTTTTAATTTCATCATTATATTTATGGTTTCGTTAATTGAGTAGGTACATACATAATAATAAACAATATTTACAATACAAGAAAGTGTGTCGTTTTATTTTAATTTAAAAACATTTCCGAAACTAGCATTCAACCCAGCATTATTATGCTCAAACATTTTGCCAAACAAAGAACTATAAAGTTCATTGGCACTTTCATCTGTCCATGTATTACATTTCTCTGGGGCCATATAATTCACCAACTTGTTATGCACCACATATTTTATTTTTCGCCCTTTTGTCGCTTTTGTATCAACTTTTCTTTTCATCTTACTTCTCATTTGTTGCAAAGCTATCCATTGACGGCTCAACTGCACTGGGTCAGATATATCTGCAGACTTGCATTCAATTAACTCCCTTAGTAACTGGTGATAAAAGTCACTATCATCAAAAATCTCTGGTATATACTCATCATCATCTTTTCTATCTTTTGTTGCAGGATTTTCTGTTCCATTCTCATCTTTTTCTTCTTTTTTGTAACCAACAATGTCATATTCTGTTCTTTTCAACTGTGTTCTACGGACAAGTTTTTCTCTATCAGATAGAATGTAAGAGATCTGTTGTAGAACTGTGTTAGTTGGTGTATTTTTGATATTGGTTGCTGTTGCTAGTCTAGTTTTGTCATTCCATTTCTGAATTGTTGTGTCTCTAAATGTTTTAAATGCTTTATGTGATGTTGCTATTTCTTTTTCATAATCATCTAGTTTACGTTTCTTTGTATTGAGATCAGTTTTGTTTGGTATTGATAGTTTTTTATCTGTTGGTTCATCATCTTCTGTGTCTGAGGGTATTTCTTCGTTGTCTGTATCACTCGGTATTTCTTCGTCACTCTCTTGTTCTGCTTCTTTCTTCTCCTTTTTGTCTTGTTTTTTAACCGACAGAGATTTAGTTTCTGGATAGTTTTTCAATAAAATACTATGTAGTGTCAACAGTCTGAAAAAGATATGGAATTATAATTTTAATATATGATATAATTCAGTGGTATTTGTGTCAGGGTTTTAAACAATAATTCTTCTTAATAGTTATTGTGATGACTGCCTTTAAGACGCAGGTATAAAGCATATGCAGTACAACTACTGTGCTGAGGTCTGTGTTTCAATCCCTGGGTTGTGTAAAAGTAATATTGGGTTTTCTATCACAAAATGCTTAGTATGACCCCGGAGTCTGGAATTGTGCCCAGTATGACGATAGGCTGGCCACATATCACATCATGGGATCGAAATAAGCTTGGTGAAATGTGGGTGTCCTGGTAATATTTGTCTACCTTTTAGGGTATTACAAGCTTCTATGTATATAGTTATCAAGATAATTATAATTATTATCTTGATAAATATATATATTGAATTTATAATCATCATACACATAATTCCCAAGTAGTTAATAATTAGATGGATAAGAATAATTTTTCGTTCCATAATTTATATAACATATGTATATAACAGATAACACATAGCTGACACCAAGAAACTCATTTTGTGAAGTAAATGTTTACTTTGAAATTAAATGAAAAATTGAATGAAATTAAAAAATTAAAAATTAAATTAATTTGTTTTATTTTCCCTTTAAAAATTATGATAAATCATAATGTTTTAGAAACATTATTCCAAATTTTTGATATTTATTTATTCAATTAGCTGCCTTTTAGTAAACAGATGGCAGAGGTATACAATTTATCAGACTACAATCCACAAAAGCAGAGCCGTAACATGCACAGGTGCAACTACAAGTTATAGCTAGTGAGTGTTAGTTACAAGAAACATGATTATGATGAATTAAATACTTACTTATCTAAAACATTGGCAACATTTGCTTTTGTAGCATTTGCTTCCTCAATAAATTCATTTTGGCCTTTCAGTTTATCATGTGTTTCTGGCATCGGCATCTGGTTGGCAATGTTCATACACTTTTGAAGGTGTATCCTCATTTCTAGCAGGTTCTCCCAAACCAATAACTGGTTTCTCACTGAAATACCTTTTTTTGCTTCTTCAGAAATGTTCTGTTTTTTAACATGTTCAAAATTCTCTTTCATTGGTTCCTCCATTTGGCTAATGTCATATGCCTCACCTTCATCATCATTGTCATCATCACCACCTTCATCTTCACCATCTTCACTTACTTCATCATCATCAGCAACTTGTGTTTTTTTCTGAAATTTCGTTATGCTATAATCATCACTCTCTGCATCAGAAGCAGAATCATCAGAATCCGACTCTGCTCCTTTCTTTGAATCCAATATATCTTGTCCACTTCCGGAATCTTCATTACTAGAGTCCATAGACAAATTTTGACTAACATGTTGTGCATTTTTACGTGCGTCTTCATCGTCGGAAATATCACTTTCTTCTTCCTCAGAATGTTCTATATTGTCCCGCGTCACAACTTTTCCTTCATACTTTTTACTAATATCACTCAATAAATTAACGTTTTGCTTGCGAAAATCGCTGATAGTGGTCTCATCTTCGCTGTCTGAAGATCCTAAATCAGCCCAGGAAACTGTGCGCGGTTTAGTACCGAATACAGTGTCATCTTCTATGTCAGCCCTTGGTTTTAATGTCAGAGCATCGGCAATTTTGTCCGATAAAGATTTTTTTGTATATTTCTTCTGTTTTAACTTCATTTTTATACAAAAATATTATTAACCTATAAAGTAAAACAATCCAACTGAATCCAACGTGTTTATGACATTGACACAAGTTCACAACATTGACAATTCATTCTTATTTATTGGGATGGCATAGGATTATAGCCCATACAGCCTCGTACTCGTCATCGTCAACGTGAAGAGATTACATACAGTCAACCTGGGTAACTTTAGCTTTCAATGTAACATTGACTCACTAACTTGTATTTGAACGTTTAATTTTTTCTCTGCTTACTGAATCACTGTATAATAATAAGTTGTTTAATTTATGAAAGTAAAAAGTGTTTTTAAACGAAACTTGCAGTGACAATTGACATTTATCAAATATATATGATTCGAGGTTAGAACTCTGACAGCGGCGTGTCGTCGCTTGTTTAATTTATTCCATAAACTAGTTTAGAGTTGTGTTTGTTGTATAAAAGTTGTGCGGTTTTGTTCATTAAACATCGACGGTGATGAACAGTGTATGGAAACATTGAAATAAGTGATTTAAGAGAAGTACTGAAAGGAGTTAGCACCTGGAATCCGACAGGACCTTGAAATCCACCGCACACGTGTTTCATCGTTCTGACATTAGATATAGTCTACGTTTGAAATTATATGACTGAAGACTTGGCAGCATGGTCTACGACCTTAGCCGGTTCCTGTAAGGAACAAATAAAACAAAAAAAAAATCAAATATATATTTTTTTCTCACCATTCAAAATTTGGGCGGTAAACAGAGTTAGAAATATACTTGCTAAAAGTTGTGTATAGCAGTTACTACAGAAGAACTACAGAAGGCGAGTTCAGTTTTATGTTGAAGAATCATATGTTTTTTATGTAATAACACTGAAATATCCCGCGACATTGATAGATTTTTTAAAAAATCTTTAATTAATCTTCGATCCGTTTCATTTTCAGACCATTTGGGGTAACATTAGCTCGGGGCGAGGACAGACAATGCGTGAAAATTTCAAATGCAAAAAAGTTTTGAAGGGTGGAAGTGGCCATCAAAGCTTGACATATTTGATTGTCACCCCCGAAATATAGTTAGTCGATTTGGAGGATCTAAAATCACAAAACGAGGCGATTCTTATGCGATTGATGATCAATTTCTATACATGGTATGGGGGAATTGAGAGCCGATATTATGTTTCTTTTTTATATGTGATTGAGTTTGTTTTATTATTTTTTATTATTTTAGGCATTGCTCAATGATTATAAGTACATTAAAACCTGATTAATATAATAATAACTTGATTTAAGAGGTCCATAAAATAGAAGTTGATTTCGATAAACCAGGCAGTTTAATATTGTATTAATATGGCAACGTACGTTGCCACTAAAAAGGAGATAGTGATATAAACGAAATGTATTTTTTTTATCAATATGACAAGCTAATCTTACCGAGGAGTAAAAAAAACTACATAAATTAGAGATTTTCTTCATCAACTCCTCATACTTATTAATGTTACCCAAATGTCAGTGTAACTTTGGCTCACCAAATTTTTGGTAATTTAAGGGTCTTTTATTTATCGTTTTGATAAATAACACAGGAATTTAGATTATAAAGGCCAATATCCCACTAGAAACACTAATTTATGACAAATAACAATAAAAGTAAATCCGTACTACTATAAATTACCTCTAAAGTGAGCCAAAATTACCCAGGTTGACTGTACATAAACTAGTTTTTAAATATGTAACTAGTCTTCGATATCTTTAAAGTTAAACGTATGTACATACTTGAATATTATTTTCATTGCATTTTTAGACGTCACGGAAATGTTTTTAAGAACCAATTTGGGATGCGGATAGAATGTCTGCAGAACACTGCACTAAACATAAATAATAATCTATGGCTTAAAGCTTGGCGCTCATTGGCGAATGGTGTAAACGTGAATAATTTGACATTTCACACACTGTTTTTATTTGTCAACGAATGTCAAACCAACGCTTGTTTCAATTTAAAAAATATATGTAATCATCCCAAAATACTCCTTTAAAATAACTATCCGTACAAAAATAGCACAATGACTCGTAGAAGAGCCGTGGCATCTAAAGCAGTAACGTGGCTCAGTGAGGAAATACAAGATCCCAACACCGTTTCGAATTCTTTCCATCATTACGAGTGAGTTTGTTTAAGTTTAAAATATTGTTTAAGAGTTACAAATTATACACTTGTTGCAGTAGTTCATCTTTCGTTCAGTACTAAGTACTTTTTTTTTTTTTTTTTTTTATTTATTTAGGATAACAAACAGTAGTACATTATAAATTAAGTACACTAATTATACACACATAGACATTAATAATTAAATGTACCACCAACGACGCTATCCACAGATTACTATTTTAGTAATATTATACAGTCATATATGCGGACGTGAATATAACATAACAATGCTAACTGTTACATAGCAATGCTGACTTAAAGGGAAAAAAAATTACATGGACTTAGAGCCGTACATTATAATGTTATGTCCTGGTGGATATTACAAGTTCGTTAGGAGTTTGCTGCCTTAGGAGTAGTTTAATAGCTTTTTCTTTAAAGCTGATTCGTGTTGTGTGAAAAATGTCAATAGATGAAAACACTTTGTTGTAAGAATCAACCATTTTGCGTTAGGGAGAGCGCAGCCCAGCATTGGTCCGGTACGAACTAGTGGCAAAAAGATGGCGATCACGTACCACTCTCCCTATAACTGTACGAGGGACAGCGTAACTTAAACTTTTTACTAAGTCGTTGCAGTCAAATTTGTTGTGACATATACCGTGTAGTACCATTACTTCCAAAAGTAACCGTCTAGATTTAAGTGTCAGAAGGTTATATTTAGTAAGTAGAACGTTATAATTTGTTCTTGAATAGAAGCATTTAAAGTGCATCGATCGCAGAAACTTTCGTTGAACTCGCTCTAGTTCATCATTGTATTTATTATAAAAAGGATTCCATACGGGAACTGCATATTCTACTTGAGGGCGTATAATTGATTTATAAAGATGTAAGTAAGTGGAAGAACGACAGAACTCACGCGAGGAGCGCATCACAAAACCATACATTTTAAAAGCCTTATTGACAATAGAATACATACATTACATTCTTACATACTTATTACATATTAATAAATAAGTTTAACGAACTATATTTACTGTCCCATTGCTGGTCAGATGCCTCCTCTGTTATTGAAAAGTACACTCTGATAACTATCAGAGTTATAATTAATATCAGAGTTATAATAATAATCTATAACTATCACTAAACTTAGTATAAAATATTTTACCGTAATTTCATGTCTGTAATGATAAATGTACATGTGTAACGAGTTTACTTTTTGATATTTATTTTAAATAATTCCTATATAATACTCGACATTGGCGAAATTATTGAAAATCGATGGAGCCATAAACTAAAATTAGAAAAGAAATAGTGCAATCTATTGTATGATAACCACCCCAATATGTTCATCAGAAAATTCAAATTTGGAGACATTATTGGAAAAATTGGAGATTATGTGCTAGTATCAAATGCTGATGCTGCTGAACCAGATACGGAGGCTGGCTGTGACGCTGCACGTATCATAGCATTATACGAGGACAGCTCAAACAAGAATGATCCGTTCAGGGCCAAAGTGCAGTGGTACTCTAGGCCCAGTGATTTACCTAACTGGTGCTTTCAGCATATAGAGGCAATCAGTTTTCTGGAGACTGAGGTTTGTATGTGTGTATGTATGTGGATTATTAGCCAAAGCTGTTAATTTATCATTAACCAGTTTTTGCTCACAGCTTCTTGTGCATAAATGTCTTGCCTGTTGGTTATACAGAAGTGTAAATTTTCATCCCAAGAGATTGGTTGCTACTGGTGTTGAAAATCCAAAATATTTCAGAGATAATAAACCCTTACAAAAAGTTTGTTTTGGTTTATAACAACATACATAACCATATTATGAACTAATTTTGAAATCACAGGATTTTGAATTAAAATTTACTTATTATTTATATATTTTTCTCAATCTTACATTTTTGGCACTTCTTTTTAGGTAATAGAAGACCATCGTCCATTCAACACAGATGTATCAATAGAGACATTCTTCAAGAAGTGCTTTATAAATCTTACATTTACAAAAGACTGGGATGAAAAGCATGAACCTCTGCAGTACATTTGCAGATACCGTCTTATGACATTAAGTAAAAGAAAAACCTTATTTGAACCAGTTTTACTGGAAGAGAGAAAAGCTTTGGCACTCTTAACTACTCCAGCCAAAAGTACAGCATCACCAAAAACTAGAACTCCAAAAACTCCAAGCAGTTTGATCAAAAGAATGAGTAGTGTATCTATATCTGAGCACAGAAATTGGAGCATTTCCAAAAATGATGGCACGAAACTCCTACTCAAAAGAGCAATATTAGCTGATAAAAATGAAAAAGATTCACCAAAAAAGGTTACCCCTAAAGCGACGCCTAAATCGGTACCAGAGACACCAAAGAGTTCAAAAAAACTAACCAAAGCCAACATAGAAGATGTACTGTCTATGGAATTACAAGAGAATTCAGATGAAGAATTACCTACACTTATTATAAGGCAGCATGTACCGTCAACGCCTAAACGGAAGCAGTCTGTAACAAAGACTACTTCGGACACTCCTAAAAAAACATTGGTCTTTGATGATGATGAAGATAAAAGTTATGCTATGCGTTCAGGACGTGTTACGAAACATCCAGTAAATTATACAGAACCAGAAGTGTCTCCTGTAAAAAGAACTCCCAGAAGGGCCACCAGGAAGGTATCGGAGAGTGATGACGACTTTAAACCATCACCAAAGACTCCTAAAACTCCGAGGACACCTAGAACTCCGAAAGTAGCGCAAACACCTAAAAGAAGCGTCACAAAAAGAATATTAACTAGTCAGTTAACACCTACTCTACGTGCTAGAGCACATTCTGTCGATAATGGTGATGGTAAGTGGTATGAAAGATTTTTTGGGTTCCATACCCAAATAGCACTAACAGAATCCTATTACAGAGTCTGTTTGACTGTTTTATAATTAAAAGGCTCTACATTTTAAACTACCTCTCACTACTAATAGGTAACCACCTCTCAAGTTTCCATAGTATTTGTTTTATTATGGCGAATTTTTTAACAAATAGTTAAAACTAACAAATATTTTTAAATTTTTCGTGCTGAACCCTTGGGGTGGAATCCGACTCGCACTTGACGGGTTGGGATGTAAGCTACATGTTCATCTTTCTGTTTCAGAATATGCAAAAGAGAATAAGTCATTACCAGGCCGCGAAAGTCAAATGGATGAAATTCTTTCATTTGTAAGGACAAAATTGATGGATGGGACAAGTGGGTAAGTCTATAGTTTTTTTATGTTGTTACTTTATGGAGAGTATTACAAGTTCCGAATACGGTAATGTGGTAAGGTGGTTGCTATCTGGGCGGATACGAATATCCTACCACCAGCAAGGTGTTGGGAGGGGAAGGAATCAGGGAAAAAAAGCATAGGATCAGGGGAGAACCAGATATACATTAGCTGACCCTGGAACACGAGCCACATCGAACATATAATAAGTATATTTCTCCTTTGTGCCTAATTAATATTTTCCAAATATTCCAGTTGTATGTACATATCAGGGGTACCAGGGACAGGTAAAACAGCGACAGTGTGTTCAGCCCTACAGACCCTGAAGGATGAAGTGGATCTACCTGATTTTCAACTGGTCGAGGTGAATGGCATGAGGATAGCGGAACCCAGGCAGGCTTATGTGCAAATATATAAACAACTTACTGGTAAGTTCTATTTAATATTTGATATTTGTAATTTGGATGTTAAGGTTGCTTAAAGTTTACTGGTGGGAATGTATTGTACCTGACTGGATAGCGACCATCGTACATCCCACCATAATAGGGAAAAACCCACCATAGTGAAATGCTCAGGTGTGACACATTTTAAATGGGTCAATGATTCCTTTGCTTGTAATAATTAATATTTGCCTACAAGAAATTATGCTCGGTTGCATATGTTAAAAAAAATCATAAATAAAACGTATTTATTTTACAGGCAAAACTGTGGTGTGGGAACAAGCGTGTTCTCTGTTAGAGAAACGATTTACAAACCCTGGACCAAGGAGGACACCAACTGTATTGCTTGTGGATGAGGTAATCCAATATATCCTACTTATACTTAATATTATAAACGCGAAAGTTTGTAAGTATGGAGGGATGTGTAAGAGGAACCGGTGTTCGTGTCCCTCTGGCGAAGGGGGAGATCTCCAGTCAGGCGGGTGTTGTACCTTACCGGCCGCGGCCCCTCCAATGGTTGATGTTCGGAACTTGTATATATACTGATTTTCGCGCAAATTTTGCTAGCGCGATACAGGATCCTTTGTGTTGTGCGCGCTAGATGTCGCCACAGATGTATGTTTGTTACTCTTTCACGTAAAAACTACTGAATGGATTTTAATGAAACTTTACAATAATATAGCTTATACATCAGAATAAGACATAGGCTACTTTTTATCCCGGAAAAAGCAGATCACGGGGGCGTAGCCGCGAGCAGAAGCTAGTTGTAAATAAATATATCCACTAATTTTTGCACAAGTGTGAGAGTGAGTTTGCAGTACCTGATATAGATACAGACCTAAAGAGACCCCCTAAGTACCTACTTCAATCTCTATGATAATTTAAATTCCATTCTTACCGTTAACACATCATTGTTTACATTATCTTTAACATCAAACCCACAGCTCTTCAGCACAGACTATAATACCGGCTGCTACATCACATTTACTATAAAAAAAACAACATTTTTTTTCCAGTTGGATGCCCTCTGCACACGTAGACAAGACGTCCTGTACAGTATAATGGAGTGGGCTGCACACAATACGGCATTGCTTACTGTGCTGGCGGTCGCCAACACTATGGATCTGCCGGAACGGGCGTTGGCATCACGTGTGGCGTCACGGCTAGGACTCACGCGACTTACGTTCCCGCCATACACACATACCCAACTGCAAAGGATTGTGGCGACGAGGCTAGCAGACGCTAATGTTACTGCAGATGCTGTTCAATTGATTGCAAGGTATAGTGCTTGGATAACGCACACACGTTTTTTTTTTATTTATTATGGTTAGGCAATGACTATGCTACACCTGATATTAAATGCAGTCTAAAAATAATATCCTTATATTGTTTTGTACAGTACCCTTTATTTTAAAAGGATTTTTTACATTTTTAAATATTAGTTACAAACGAAAAAAACAAAACATTTGAAAATATAAAAAAGTGTGCGTCCGACAGAAGTGATAACTTAAACTAATGTGGGTTAAGTGAGAGCGGAGAAGCCTGCCTACTGCTACCGTATGCGTGAGAGTAAGGGAAGCCAGACAAAGTGGCGCCGTAAAGCGTTACGTTACGGCGCCACTCTGGCTTCCCTTAACGCGTTACGTTACGAAGTCCGGTCAAAGTCGAGTGGTCACTGTGTGGCGCCACCTGGGACTTCGAAATTATCGATGTTCCAGGGAGGTCGGCTAACGCTGGCTGGTCGATGGACCGCTCGCGTTACGGAACGTTTCGGTTCACCCTCCCATAAGAAGATATCACTTCAAAAACGTTACCCACCAATGGCGAGGTCTAGGACCCAAGCCACCGGCGGTTAGGACCCAAGAGAGAGAAATATAGTCAAACAAGTCCGATATCACCGCCTTCTGTGTCTGGCCTTTGACCCAACGACCAATTGAGAGCCTCTGAAGATGAATATTTATCCTTATATTATTATTATTAACAGAAAAGTAGCGGCAGTATCGGGTGATGCCCGTAGGGCGCTAGCACTTTGCGCACGGGCCCTTGAACTGGCTGGACCTGAAGGAGCAGGACTGAAGGAGGTACAGCAAGCGTTGGGAGAGGCAGCCTCCAGTGCAGCCGTCAGGGCCATACGGAACTGTTCACCGGCAGAGCGACTTATGCTTAGAGCTGTTGCTGCTGAGGTATCTAGCACACTCAAATATTATGAGTATTACGTATTCACATTTATGTTTTTACATCTCTTCATTTTTTTTGTGCTGTTTTTATTACTACAATCAATTTCATAATGTAGAATAAATTACATTAATATCTCCATAATGACAAAGATATGGAGGATTAATTATTATAAGCGATAATTGATGTAAAAAAAACTGTTACGCTTATTAAATCTGTATGGATACTACAAAAGCAGGAATCTGACAGAAGATTATACTCCCAACATTATTAAATGTTTATAACTGCAAATTATATACCAATCTAATTATTTTTTCTATTTTATTTACAGGTGGAAAGAACAGGCTCAGACGAAACAACGCTATCCCGCGCGCTAGCTACCGCCGCAGCTATCGTGGCTCTAGACGGACGTCCTTACAAAACGGCGGCCCACATTCGGGCCCCCACCCCCTCTCAAGCACAGGCCATATGCACCCGCCTGGCGGCCATCAGACTGTTACTTCTAGAGCCTAAACCTGCTGAACCTAGGCTCCTACTCAATGTCAGCGCCGATGATGTACATTACGCTACGAGGCAGATTACTGTGTGATTAGTCGATTATATAAATCGTATCGATTTCGTCTTCATGAACATTCCTTTGAACGCTGAAATAAATTTGTGGAATAATGGAGGGTTGGAAATAAATTAATAGAATCGTTCAATAGGTAACTTTAATATTCGGCAAGAACCCCGTTTTGTTTGAGATTGTTAATTCATTTTCATAATTTGTTGTAAGTGGTAAAATAGGTACAATAATAGATTATCAAACTAAATTGTTGTAATTTTTTATGTTATGTAATTGTTGTAACTAAGACAATAGTAAAATGACTGATCATTATGTATTTATTTAAATAAAGCATTAAATATTAACGGTCTATGAATCGCCATGTTGAAGTATTTTCACAAGGGCTTCAACGTTGTTTTCCTTTACAGCATTCCTGCTCGCTGCCACTGCTGCTTTGCTATATTTGCCAACTGAAAAATATAAGATTATTAGAGTTTTTAATTAGTTAAGTACTGAATAATTGTTTTATTACCTCTTAGCCTTGCTGCTTGTTGCAAAATAGTATGCAAATTCTTAAGTGAAGAAACTGCTTGATCCTGTGTAGCTCGGCGAACATGACAACCAGTTAATAATTCATCGTTAAGCATTACTACTTCTTTATAGCGGTTAAGCATCTCTTTACTGAAAAAAAAGGATTTGCGGAATGAAATGGAATGGTATTATATAAGATTAAACTTGAGGATACATACTAATCATAAGTAGCTGCATCTTGTGCTGCTGGTAATAATGCTGTTATAAGTTGCGCTCGTTCGGCAGTTTCAGCTGCTAATCTTGATCGTATCTCTCCTATTTGCGATGCGTTTTCCATTTCTTCACGCAACTTTAATTCTGCTTCTGGGAAATTCGCTACCGACTGTAAACATCATATTTAAATTTACTCACGCCACCACTCAATATTTTTGTGGAGTGAAATTCAAGGTTGAGTTATGTAGGATGTTATTTTAAACATTAAATACTAGATTAAAACAATAATAGTAATCGATTAGTTAATATTGTAGTCGATTATTTAGTGTACATCTCTAAACAAAATGGCGGCGCGTCATTTACGCCGGCGGCGTGCTTAACTGTCAAAAATTATCGGGAACGGTTTTGTTTTACGTGATACGTTTAATAATAAATCACACAATGGTAGAAAACAATGAAATGGAGCTTTCTGAGGCTGAAGCCGAACAGTATGACCGTCAAATTCGCCTATGGGGTCTAGAATCTCAGAAAAGATTACGTGCATCAAAGGTCCTAATCATTGGCTTGTCTGGACTAGGCGCCGAAGTCGCGAAGAATGTCATTCTCTCAGGAGTTAAGAGCGTTTGTTTGCTTGACAATGAAAAGCTGAGAGAAACCGACCTCTACTCTCAATTCCTCGCACCTCCAGACAAAATCGGTGACAACAGAGCCGAAGCATCGTTGCAAAGGGCAAAGGCACTGAATCCTATGGTGGACATAACAGCAGCGACAAAAGGCGTGGACGAACTTCCCGACAGTTTCTTTACAAATTTCGACATCGTTTGTGCCACGGGGCTAAAGCAAGAACAGTTGGAACGAATTAACAACGCATGCCGAGACAACAACAAGAAATTCCTGTGTGGTGATGTTTGGGGCATGTACGGCTACATGTTTGCGGATCTGGTAGACCACGAATACTCCGAGGAAATTGTCCAGCACAAAGCGGTAAAGCGCGGACCTGACGATACGGAGAAAAATGCGAGGGAAACTGTGAGTATTACAGTAAAACGCCGCGCTATATACGTTCCACTGCAAAACGCGCTTTCCGTTGATTGGTCGAAACCTGAAATGAGGTCGAGACTGCGCCGCGGAGACCCTTCGTACTTCGTCATGAAGATCTTGCTTCGCTTCAGAGATGAGTACAACAGAAACCCAGACCCAGTTAAAAGGAAAGCTGACACAGCTATATTGTTACGTATGAGGGATGAACTCGTTAAAGAACTGTCACTTCCTGTTGGATTTGTGAGTGACTCCCTTCTATACGATGTGTTTGGGACAGTGTCGGGAGCTGCTGCTGTTATCGGAGGAGTGATTGGTCAAGAAGTAGTGAAGGCAGTGAGCCAGAGAGAGCCTCCTCATAATAACATGTTCTTCTTCAATCCCGTAAAGTGTGTGGGATTTGTAGAACTCTATGGTCAGTGATAGGTAAATAATTTAAAATTGGAATTTATAAGGGAAATACAATTATTTAAGATTATATAATCTGTATTTTCTTTTACTCATACCAACCATATTATTTTTCATTCATTTATGTGTAACACACCAGATGAACATGGTAACACACAACAACACAAAATCTTGATGTAAACATCAGTATTTAATAAAAATAAAATATTTGTTGTAGGATATGACACATTAATAGTCCATTTTCAGTCTGCATTGGATGTAAATCACATATAGTTGATTTGTTTTTGACCCAATGGGATAAACTGCAAGGGCTCATGCTAATGGGATACTGGTGACCCCTGCAGTATCTCATCCCAGGGTCAAGGGATTTGGGGAGGGGTGGTGTAGGGAGGGAAGGGAAGGGAGTAGGCATGAAGGAAGAAAAGGTGTGTATGGGTATAGTGGGGTATATTATTTGATTGATGATTATGATAATTAATTGATGAATTATACATAATTGTATCAATAAGACAGTCTGTAATAAAATATATAATAATGGTGGGACAACAATTTATTTGTGATGAAGGTTGAAGATAGAGGGGAAGTAAAAACCGGATTATTTTTTAGTTAATAAAATCACAGACATTTTAATAACATGTTTGAATTTTGTAAATTTATTTTGTTTTTATTAGAGAGATAGATTTCTCCTTCCCTTAACTCTTCTCCACAGTTCTGTATACTTACGTTACATGTCTTAATACTTACGCGTAAATCTGCTAAATTCAAAAAAACGGCCAGGCTCTGAATGATGTCTCCTGCTAATCTTATATTATTGGTGCTGATCTTCACTTGTCCGTCAGCTTCGAAATCCATGTCCAAATTCGACATGTCTCTCAGGCACCATAAATTGACGTGAAATTCCTTCGCATCCTCAGATTGTAGTTCTAGCTCATCCTCTAGAAGGAAATTCTGGTTGACCCAGATGCATATTCTTTGCACCCTTTCGGTTATTCGAAAGGTCACGTAACTGCCGTGTTTCGATATATTGTTAGGCGATGCTAGATTGTACATAGAGAATCTTGGCAGCTGTTTTGTCAGCTCAAATATGTGAAATTGCTCACTGTCTGGATATCCGACCAATGCCTGGAAAATGTTATGGTTACTGAGGGTACGTGAAATAGTTCCATTAACGTGAACTGATTACCTATCTACAAGTCGCAGACGTCCCCGCCGTAAATAGAGGGTACTTGAGTATTTTAATAATGTAGATGCAAGCATAACGCGAAGGAGTCAAGCATGCGTGTAGTCCAGAGCAGTGAAAATGAAAACTGTTCTGCTTCGAAAACTTGTCGATACAGGACGATCGGAGCAGAGGGGATCTGGGTAATCTATACAAGTAAATAAAATTGGAGTGCCTGGGTAATTGGGTAATAAAGTTAATTGGCCTTTTCCACTCAGCTGAACACTGAAATCAGCCTCACTGAGACTAAGCTGAACATTGAAGTGAACCTTGTTACATAATTTTTTTTAATATTACTTATCATGTACATATGTCATATAATATTTTTCTAACTCCGCACCACTTCACTTCCCTCCGCGAGTATTAAAAGTTAATCGGTGCTAGAAGCTCAATACTGTTCCTATACAGTGTATAGGAACAGTATTGAGCTTCTAGCACCCCCAATTGCGGGTAGCTAGTCAGCATTGAAAACCCAGTGGTACTTGGTACTGGTGTATAGTATACACCAGTACCAAGTACCACTGGGTTTTCAATGCTGACTAGCTACCCGCAATTGGGACGTGCGAAATGCACTACTCGTGACATTGTTTATGCCTGCTTAAAATGAGATACTATTTTTTTTTACCTTTATATGCACATCCACGGGGACATCTCTCGGCGGCTTTAGTGGTACATGGAGTATCGAGCGAAGTTGAGAAGGCAAAGGGTGACGAGCCAACGTCTCGCCCGTTTCAAAAATACCTTCAGCTAACACCATTGCTCCCCGAACTATTGTCTCGTTGTTAGTAGATATTGCAAGTTGCAGGCAGTTCTGATAAATAAAAGGTTTTAATAATTTCGGTTTTACCATCAGGATACACGATTCACAGTGGTATGCAGTCAGCCAGAGTTGTATGCGAATAAAAAACTTAACAGAAGCACGCTGCATCACTGGAGTTCAGGCAATATCAGATTCATATAAGTGCCATCTGCGTAGTAGCTTGTTACAAAACATTTTTATGAGCTTTAAGGCATATTTTAGGCAGGCTAGGCGGCCGAATCGAAAGTGTCGCCAACTAATGGCCCAGAGTTGCAAGTTGCAACAGACTGGCCAAAAACCGTATTCGGGGGATGGACAAAGGACATATGAAGATTTCTAAGGTCATTCATATCTCCCAAGTCACTCCACCTCTTAACGGACATGTCACATGGCATAACCCAATTCCACCCTTGGTGACACACATTGGTCAAAATTATTTGACCACATAGCTTTGCCATGTGACTTGTGATTGTCCGGCAACAAACCCAAGTTGTTAGCCGAGATCAAATTAAATGTTACTTGGTAAGTATATGGTAGACGCTACTGTAATTTGTTTTCCCAGTATTGTATTATTTGCTGGTGGGAGGATACTCGTATCCGACCGGATAGCGACCACCGTACACTGGTGCTAAAACCTGCCATAGTGGCCCACCTTGTGTGGGTCGCGTTCCAGGGTCAGCCAGAGTATATCCGGTTCTCCCCAGGGGGCTTGCTCCTGATCCTAACCCTTTTCCCATCCCTTTTTCCTTCCCCTCCCTCTAGGCCCTACGATAGACACATTGTTTATCTTTGGTCGACACCATTCTTGGATTGCGCTACACTTACCATCAGGTGTAGCGTAGTCACTTTGCCGAGCCAGGATAAAAAAAAAAAATTAGGCCTTTTCAACATTTTGATAAAGATTGAATCACGACGAATTATTATGTCCCAAAAACCTTGTAAGGAATATTGTGTATTTTCTGTTTCAATTTATTTACCTCATCTGGCGCATGTACAACAGCAACTTGCAGTCGAGTGTTTGTTGGTATAGCAGTCGCCGGTCGTTCCATGTCATCTGAGTTTGCAGCATTCGCAGCGTTGGCTTCATAATGTTGGAGTTCCGTCAGTAAAGCCTGCTTTCTATTAAGTAGTTCAGTTATTGCAAGCCGGTCTTCCTCAGATGGTAACTTCTTTGAAGCCGCATTGAAACCAGTGTTCTCTTGATATGGAGGGTAGCCCAACACTGCCATAAAATGTGCATAAAAATGAACAACAGTATCTAGTGACAATTTAATAAAGGACTTTTAATCTGATATCACGCATTTGTTTACTTGACCGCTAGACTAGAATAGTTATAGGCAAGAGCAAAACAGTACTCTGAGGCTGCAATGATGCAGCGATGAGAGATGTCTGTTATATTCTAGCCTGAACTCGAAACTCTTCTCGCATAAATCAGGCGTTCAGGATTTTTTATTTGCCTTTATGACGAAAAGACTAGGTCGCTCGCCTGATGTTAAGCACAACTCCTACCCATAACCCTACGCTGTTAAGTCTCACCATGTTTAATAATTTCCCTGGCTTGAATAACCAATATCAATATTATATATTTATCTATATATATATATATATTATTTATTTATATTTTATATATTTTGTAACATTTTTTTTATATATAAGTATTCATATGCGATATTATTTAGTT
This sequence comes from Amorpha juglandis, assembly GCA_949126905.1. Taxonomy (NCBI): domain Eukaryota; kingdom Metazoa; phylum Arthropoda; class Insecta; order Lepidoptera; family Sphingidae; genus Amorpha; species Amorpha juglandis. Next base: position 4,397,202 of record OX421383.1, read on the forward strand.
AAATATTTATTTAGTATATTTAATTGTGTATTTATTTTATTATGCACCTGCCTCAGTCATGATCTCCACCACCCTAAGGTCGACTAGGAAAAAATGCCTAAGGCATTAAAGTCCGCCTGTATACCATGTGTACAAAGCTTTAATAAATAAATAAATATCCTTCAAACCGAATCACAACAGTGCTTACACACTGCTGTTTACGACAAAAATAGATATAGCATTGGTACCAACCCAGACGGCCTCTCACCAGGTATTAGTCGGGAGTCTAAACCTGGGTTTAAAAAAGTCGGTTAAAACTAAGGACTAATGGTTATGAGTGTTATTTTTAACATAATATTTATTAACCTTCAACCTCCGTGGCACAACAGCGGGCGAGTAGCCGCCTGTCAAACTAGAGGCCGCGGGTTTGATCCCCGCACCGAGGAAAACATTTGTGTGATCCACAAATGTTTGTTTCGAGGTCTAGGTGTTGTGAGAGCGAAAGTCTCTCGTAGTTCCTGATACCCACGACACAAGAATCGTATCTTAGTGTGGGGTGAGGACTATGTGTGTCACTATTGGGTGGATTTATTTGATTTTACCTTCGCCTTTTTCGGATACGCAGACCAAGTCTGGCACACCAACAGATCGGTAGTCGGCGAGCAACATGGCGGCTCCGTTGGCCCGCATTTGTACCCGCCGGAGCACTCTGCCGGAGTTACCATCACGCCAATCCATTCTTCCGTTTGCCCAACAACATACCAGAGTTTCCCCGGACCATTCCAAGGAGATTGAATTTTGCTTGGACTTAAAAACAAAATTACTTAATATTATGTAAAGCTCTCACTGTCGATACGAAAGTCGCAAGTTCAAAATCAGCCCGAAGAGCATGCATGACTTTTTTAATGTTAGATGTGTATTAATTGTTATTTATCACTTGCTTTATCGGTGAATGAAATATAGTTCACTGTATTTATTAATTTAATATTTTTATAACAAAAATATTTCTCCATAAAAATTCCGAAGCTATGTAAGTCGACCAACCCGCATTAAGCCAGCGTGATGGACTAAGACCTAACCCATAGCATTCAGTAGAGATCCCGTGCCCAGTAGTGGCAATACAAGGCTAGTACTATTGTAAACTAGGTACATATATGGGAAACATGCGCGAGTCTACGTGATGTATATACTTTAGATGACAAAAATGTAACGCGCTTTTTCAAACCGACACTTTTATACGTGATTATGTTATATTTCTTTCACATTACGCGCCTTGAGAAGTGGTTGTATTCTCTCTGTTAGGCATAGTAGAAGTATGAAAAATCTAGTTAGACAGTTACAGCGTACGATCTACTGTTCCGATGACCGCATTCTTCCTAGTCTGCGTTAAAAATAATTGAAGATATTGACTGACGATTCTTATTGATGAAGTTGATGAAAACCTCGCAATTTGGGACATGGCATAAGAATACTGTAGGGGTTTGCGTGCACCGCATGTTACCGTTGAATGTTACAACGCTCCTAACCATCTTATTATTCATAGACTTGTAAACTTTACCACAGACACATAAAATAATTATTTAAATATATAAAATGCTTATTAGGATGAATACTTTAATACCTTAACTCGCCACAACCGGATCCCTTCTTCGTAAATACCAATGGTTCCATTTGCCAAACCGTAAGCAAATCTAACTTCGTTGATAGGCGACAGACATGTCACGGGGCCAGTTTCCGGTAATTCTGCCACGAATTGGTTGTTTTTCAATACCCTGATGTATGAATCATCACTGCCTAGTAAGAGCTACAAAATATGGAAATTAATTAACACTCAGCGGTCACAACTTAATCCCCATTTTGCAGTTTATGTCATGAGTATCAGAAACTATGAGAGACTTTCGATCGCCCAATATTCAGGCCAGAATATTTGCGGATCAAACAAAGGTGATTTGTTTGTCTCGCTGCGTAAATCAAATTCTCTCAATTCACTGCCGGTTCAGTAACCGGCTCTGGCGCCTACCTGGCGCAGAGGGTTCAGAGAATTCAGATAATGCATAGTATTATTATTTTTTCTACGTCTTTTTTACTTTTTATATGGACCACTTTTCTACACGGATGCGCAGATATTGATCTGCACGCTATGGTAACTGCCGAGATCCAACTGGAATGTACCTACGCTTAGGTAGTCACAACTAAACAGAAAGCAGCCTAATTTAGAAACCCACGCTGAAGCTAGATAATTAAAATAAATAAATAAAATAATGAGACATCTAACAGTCTATCTCTATATTGTACACCGCTATCTACTTTTACTTCACTTTCTGTCCATCCAAAGGATGTCTGGCAGAGATCCCTTTTAGCGATGAGGCCGCCCATTGTAAAACCGAGTAGTTTACTTCTATGTTTAATTATTTAAGTTCGTATTGGTTATACATTAAAGTTATTGTATTTGTGTACATACATTTAAATGTAGTCCTTATAACAGACATTTAACATATTGTAACCCACCTCATTTTCTCCATCCTTATCAAAGTCAAAAGTGATCATAGAGCGCACTTTCCCTCCAACAACATTCCAAAACACTTCGTTCCCCTCCCAGTTCAATCCATGCACGGAACTATTTCCCCCAACTATAACCAGCGTGTCTGTGTATTTGCCGAAACTGCCCGTTATTATTATATTTACTCCATCTAGAGCTTCTCTAAAGAAAAGATCTGTGTTCTCGTGGACATCATACGCTGGAAGCGAATACAAGATATTACGATTACGTGACACACCTAGGTAATTAAAATCTCGGATTTTTCTGTAATTTGAGATTTCCAAATTTTCAATAAAACCAAAAAGTAATACAATTATATTTTACGGGCTTCCAGTAAGCGCTACCCAAAGAGGATTTCTTATTAGCCTTAATTGAGAAACGAGTAGGTCGCTCGCCTGGTGTTAAGCGTCATCCATAAACAGAAGCAACATCGGCATCGTACAGAACTTTGAATAACAAACCACTACATAACATTGGTGATTGGACTGCGTTTGTCACTCTGGGACATAAGATGGAAACTCTCAGAATGCCCAGTTATGTCACTTGTTACCATAATTGTACTTCAAACCAAAACACAACAGTGCTTACACCGTGCTGCTTGGCGGTAGAAATAGACAAAGTCTGTCACCTAGTAAAAATTACTTGTTTTAAGCGTGATTGTTATGGGATGTGGGATTGAAAGTTCCCAACCACAGCACCACCCATAGAAATTAGGTATCTCGAATATGCATTTTATTTTAACATGTATTCACTGAATCTATTTCAAAAATGTTAACAAATATCTACCAACTTTAAAAGAAGTGAAAAGTGGGAAAATAATATAAAAGATATAGGTCAGTACTGTGTGTGGCGTGCCTATTTTTTAAAATTAAAATTAGGTATACACTACATTTTGTAAACAATGTATGTACTTACATTTCTGGAATTTGGTGCGTATGGCTACATGGATTAGATAACAGCTGAGATAATAGATTTACCTATCAATGCGCAAATGAGACAGATCAGCACAATACATACATACATATGTATATCGTAAAGTGGATAAAAAATAGTACCTAGTTCAAACACTTGGAATTTTCACGATCATGCAGTGGGCAAAGCAAATAATAACTGAAGACTGATGTTTTTAAGATTTTAAACAAAAATGTGGTATGTTAAATTTTACCTTTTCCTATATCTAAAGTACAGCCCTTGCCTTAATGCGGGGCACGAACCTCTCCTACAAATGAGTGGGATTGGGCCTTAGCTTCATATGCCTAAACTCATTTATAGAATTCCCGGGTCATACAGATTTACTCACGATGTTTTCCGTCCCCAATTTACCCGTAACTTCAAAAATGAGTCTGGGGTCTAATTTCGAACCCACGACTACCGTCTAGGTAGTCTGTACTCCTTATCTACTGCCAGCTAGGCTGTCGCTGCTTTTTATATAAGTTAGTTTTTCTGGGGATTTAGCAACATTGAAAATATAACCATAACATGGTTCATTGCTGAAGGTAGATGAATCAATACCTACTAAATTAGGTACTTAGGTTCTTATCTTTAATTTACTAGAGTCGAATAAAAAATCATAAATAAAATTATTAGATACCCTTAATTTTTAGTTGTCCTCCTCTGAATCACATAACCTACCCGCTTAACCTACATCAAAGATAAGTTTCATTTTACCCAGTATTTGTGTAGGCGATCCAATAAGCAACATATCCCTGGTAATGTCAGGTTTCAATGGCCCTGCAGCAAGCGCCACTACTGCTTGACTAAGGTTCAGCTCTGAGACTTCTCCGTGAGCTTGCGAACGTTGCGTTCTACCACTGGTTACGCCTCCATATGGGTGGTGGATTATTATCTTAAAACAATATCATTGTGATATCAAAATATGTATAGTTTATTTTTCTTGTCTTTTTGAACGTCAACGTTAGAATTTATTCAGTTTTATCGATTCCCATGAATACCTTACAAAGCGTTTCCATTAAATCGACGCAAGACGGAAAAGATACGTGATGTGAAGGGAAAGAACAATCTTGAAAACCATTTCTTAGCTCTGCTGAAGTTCAGGCAAACATTTAACTATTTTCATAGTTTTGCACTATTGCGATGGATTGGCAGCCTTACCTAAACCTATTAATTATTCAGAGTGTTCTGTGTTAGGTACGGTTTTTTTAGTTTGTTGTGGTGTGGACTGGTCTACTGACGTTCAATTTGTATTATTATTTTTTTTTTTAAGTAGTCATTTGCCTACTTTTTACATCATTTGTATGAAAATACATGCAAAATTCCTATTTCAAAATATTAGAATATGACATAATGATTTCTTACGTTTACGCGAATATTACTCATTGAAATAAAACTAATTTAAACGACTAAGACCTTAGTCCCCCCCCGTGACCACGAAGGCTGAAAAGTCTTCGAAACGTCGGGATAAATATTAATAAAAAACCGCGATAAAATCCGTTTAAATTAGTTTTATTTCAAAGAATATGACATGTAAAAAAAATCAAATTACAATGTAATGCTCATATTCAAACGATCTACGGCTGAATTTCTTGGTGCTTTTTCTCAGATCGGGCATTTCCGAAGCACCGGTAGAGACATTTCAATGTAATATTTTATTGACGTGTAAAAGAGATTGATGATTTCACAATTTCAGGATACTTCTGTAAAATATTATCTATAAAATTATAGTTTTCATATTGATCACAACTTCTCATACTTTATCGTATCCAGCAGATGCAGTAAGGCACGGATGTGTTCCATCATATTTAGCTATAACAACTACACCTGCAGTTACTTTGTGATTTAACTCTAATTTGAACACTGGCTGCACCGTTGACATTTGCATTTTCACTTCAGCCGTATTTTGTTTGTCTTAACACCAAGTTAAAGTATCTATCTACTAGGTAGTCAAGTTAAAGTATGCAATGATTCGTTGCCATGGTAACTAGTTGCATGTAGGTACTTATGTTGTTGGTATGCGTATAGATAATGTGGAATGAAATCTGTGTTATACATACTAATATTAACACGAGTCTTACTACCGTAGGTACGTACTCAGTTACGTTTCATTCATTAGCCGTTTCCTAGAGCAACTGCTAGTTGAGACCCTAACCAAAACTTCCTACGCTGTCGCCTGTCGCGTCGCACTAACTAAAAAACTCGTGACCACATTCAGTGCAAGAGAGTCGGACTCGAGGCAATCTGGGTGAAATCTGGATTGCTGTCGGAACCATACATGCGATATAATATTTCAGGAGCCCCTCACAATCGTTACGGCAGTAGGTACGATGCGATATTTATTGCGCTGCAATGCCGTAAATCTCTGATTCGCATTTTAGAATGTTACACGTCCCTCACTGTCGCTCAGTTAATCCCGTCATAAGACAGCAGGAGTATAATGTAATAGTAATAGTATAAATTTCAATCAGGTAATAACATAACAGTACTTTTGAATTTATTTAAATGTAGCATGTATTATGTAAGTGAATCGCCATGAATTTTATTATTTTCTTGAAATGGAATAAAAGTTGATACGGACTTACAGTTTGATTTCTTTTGCCAAATAAATGAAAAGGAACGTGTTATCTAAATGTCAATGTCAAAACCCCACGACAATTGTCATTTGTCAATTTTCGTCAAAAGAATTCGAATTGAAAAAAATAATTTGTCAGTATTAGATTTTTACTCTATTGAGGAGAAGTACAGTTTTTATTACAAGTGAGAAATTATCTGATACCCTATACGTGAGTGTGATATGTGTTTATTCAGTTAATGCCAGTGGCCAAATGGGTAGTGAAATAAACATAGAGACTACTGAATCCAGGTAATGAGTGTAACACTATTCGATAATAGATCAGTGTTAAATATTGCGCAATTGCTTTGTGTTATGATATCACGCATTTCTCATTTGCTGCACTTCACATGTGTTAATTTGTGTAATTTTGTAGGTTTAACCTCATCATTCATCAATGTCTGTAATGCCAGGATATCACCTACTCCGTTTTCGCATTTGGACACGATATCTTATGCCATTCATATATCATATCATTGCAGGTTTCCTGAGGTAATTTTGCATATTCCTTTTATGTTTATCAATTGCATGGAAGCATCACTGCTTTTTGAATACTACTAAGCTGTAGATTCTAGACAAGTAATACATTTTAGAAGGAAAGTCTTGTTAATTTGTCTATTAATGTAATATTTTTATAAACCTAGAAACATTGAATCCGCTTGTTTATTTTCGGTATATCTTTAATTTTATAATTCCTTCCTTTTTTAGAAATCAATCAATTCTTAATTTTTGAGAACCCTAGTAAAATTTGTACCTAATGTTGTAGAATTACATTTTAGAATAAGATCTGATTGGGGTAATTCATTAAATAATTAGGGGTTAATTATTACTACTCTAATTATGTACATACTGTACATTTTTATTTAGTCATTTACTCCATCGATAGTTTGAAATATCTTTTAATTTAAACTATGATTTCAGATAAATTTTTAATACAGCAGACTCCAAGCAAGTGACTTTATACTTGTGTTTTTTTTTATTATTTTGCATGTTTCTTAAGAGAACTAGAGTGCTGCTGATTAAACCTACAGACCAAATATCTAAGTAGATAATTTCTGACATTTAATATTCTCATGTTAAGAATTAACTAAATTGCAGAGTTTGGTACTCTATGATTAAGGATGTTCATAAGTGTGATGTTGGACACATGCACATGATTTTGCTGAGGATGTTGGCAGTTAAGTACACTTGCAGTGTTTATTTAGATTTTTGGTTTGTAACTGATCCAAATTTAATTTTGAGTTTGCTGCTTATATTTATTAAAATTTTATTGTTTGACAGATTGTATGTTAGTTATCTGTTATGTTGGGTAACCATTTTTGATCACATTGTCATACCATGTTGATTCATTATTCATTTTTGTTATCTTTAATACATAAACTGCGTTAATAGTTTATTACAAAGCATAGACTAACTATAGTCTATGTTTGGATATCAAAACTGTTGAAACTTGTTTTAACAGTTTCTCCAACACCCTGCATAATTCAAACTTTTTTTTTATCCTGGCTCGGCAAAGTGATTACGCTACACCTGATGGTAACTAAGTGCCCGTTTCAACATTTCTGAGTAAATGTAGATACCATATAAAATATGATATGTTCAGATACAATAGTCACACTATGAATTAATATAATTACTAGCAGAAAGATGCATAATAGGTACTTTCAAAAACATTTACCTTATATGATAAACAGTGGGTAAATCTTACTTAAATACTGTGACATATGTCCTAAAACAAATATTTTATTGCTTACTGTTTATTTTATTCAATATGCTGCTTATTAAGATGTAGTAGAAATGTATGACATAGTGTAGAAATGTATTCCAAGCTAAAAGTTATATTTTTTAATGTGTTTTTAAGTTATCTGATTCACCAGACGACTATATGTGTGTTTTGACATTCCACCAGTATGTAACTGTAAAAAATCTGTAAAAACTGATAATAATAAAAAAACTAAAAACACGCTTTTATAGAAAGTCTAACTAAAAAATAGAAAATAAATTTGAAGAAAACAATGTATTTTATTGTAAAAAAAGCGTGGGGTGCTTTTTAAGATACTATCTAAATGATAATCCTTCTACTCATACTGTCAATACAATAAATATAACTATTGACACCATGCACCCCACGCTTTTATTACAATAAAATACATTGTTTTCTTCAAATTTATTTTCTATTTTTTAGTTAGACTTTCTATAAAAGCGTGTTTTTAGTTTTTTTAAACTATTATTTATTTTTCATTTTTTAGTTAAAATAAAAATATATTGTAGCAGACAGTATAATTTTAATTTTAAACCCGAATATCAAAAAAGCGCCATCTATTGACGCTCTTAGATACTACGATATTCCCTATAATTAACGGAGATCCAGAGAGTACAATTTTAATTCCTAACCCGAATATCAATAATTAATTAAATTAAATTATTATTACTATTTTATTATTTATTTTTTTTTATCAAATTAGTGTATTGTCATCGATCCTCGATAAATCTACAAAGTTTGAACGAAATCTGGCCGTTTAAAGTGGGTCAAAATCGCGCCCAAAGGAGTCGGTTACAAACAAACATACAGGTGAAGTTAATAAAAAGCGTGTAAAAACATAATAGGTACTGAAAAGTAGAAAATAGCAATTTATTAAAGGTTTTTTTAGTCAGTGAAATTTTTGTTGATGTGTGTTCACTCACAGATACATGATTAATACCATTGTGTTGATGCAATATCCGGATTACTTATAGCAGCAATAATAAATGTTATCTGGACTGAACAAAGATCTGTGAAATCATTGTGACAAGGCACTTTGGACCATGTACAATGAATCATCAGTAAATGACTTTTTGTTGTACAGTCTAGAGTGGTGTTCAATTTATAACCAGCTTCCTTAATGCGCCGAAGATGGTCACCGCGGGGTTTTAGTTGGTATTTTCCGGCATAGGGTGTAAATAGTGTTAGGGACTCGGCCCAGCAGTCGCCCGGATGTTTTCCATCTCTCCCGGGCGGCTCAGTTCGCTGGGTCGTAAGGCCAGTAGAGCCCAACATAACCATTCCACCTCCCCCCAGTGGGGAGGTAGCGATAAAGCGCTTTTCCCCCCGACAAAAAAAATCTATTAGGCAACCGACATTCTTGTTTAAGCTAATTAAAAAAACCTCAGTTTTTTGTCGATTAAAATATTTTATCAAGAAATGAAACAGTTTGTTTAAATATTAGGTCCTTACATATGAAATTGGCGTTTTGTATGGGAGGAACAAAAAGTCGAATATTTTTTAATATAATATATTTAATTAATCAAAGTATGAAGCATTATTTTCTATGCACTTTTGCCATCTCATAGGTAGTTCATTGATCCCTTTACTAAAAAAACCAGTCGGACGGGAATCAATAAAATCTTTGAAGGCGATTTGGACTGCCCCATCGGAGTTGAATTTTTTCCCTTGCAAGAAGTTATCCAAATTTCGAAAAAAATGGTAATCTGTTGGAGCAAGGTCCGGGGAGTACGGAGGATGTCTTAGACTTTCCAATTGAAGCTCTTCTAATTTAGTAGCCGTCTGTTGCGCAGTGTGTGGTCTAGCGTTGTCGTGAAGCAGCAGTGGCGTGGAGCGATTGACCAGCCTAGGTTGTTTAGCCGCTAGCTTTTCCATCATGGTTTGCAATTGCTGACAATAGACATCAGCCGTAATAGTCTGGCCAAATTTGAGAAAACTGTAATGAACAATACCGGCACTAGTCCACCAAACGCTTACAAGTAACTTTTTTGGGGTTAATTTTCGCTTGGGGCAGGATTTGGCTGGCTGGCCAGGATCCAACCATTGCGCTGAGCACTTCCGATTATCGTAAAGAACCCATTTTTCATCACAGGTAATGATTCGGTTTAAAATACTTTCATTATTGTGCCGGTTTAGTAATGTAACGCAGCAGTCGACGCGCGTTTGCCGGTTTGCTTCAGTCAATTCGTGAGGTACCCACCTTTCAAGCTTTTTAATCTTCCCAATTTGCTTCAAGTGAATTAAAACAGTTTTATCACTAACATCGCAGCCTGCAGCTACTCGGACGTGGTTTGCGATGGATCCGCTTCCACAATAGCCTTCAACTCTTCATTATCAACTTGAGTCTCAGGCCGTCCACGGGGCTTGTTCTGCAGGTTGAAATTTCCAGAACGAAAAAGTTGGAACCAAAAACGAACTGTGTTTTCTTTTGCAACAAGACCGCCATACACATCATTCACCCTTCGAGTTGTTTCCGCAGCACTAGTGCCACGGCGGAACTCGTACTCGTAAATAATGCGATATTTTAAGTTTTCCATTTTGTTAAATGAGTGACGCAAACAGAAAAAAACAGAAGAAAAAAAACAAATGAATGACGATCATCGAAGCACAAATACATGAGTCTATAGCTGTACAAATTTGAATTTGGAATTCCTTACCAAAGAGGAGAAATTTGTGATTAAAGTGGCCAGTACGAAAAACGCCAATTTCATATGTAAGGACCTAATATTTTATGGGAATATATCTGTCATAGTCAGTATTCATTGATTTTATTAAGTATTTAAAAAAATCGGAGACATTAGGAAAACATTTCACGGATCTGACAGACAAATTAACAAATTAGTCGACCAATAGAGTCAATGAAAGCAACTATTTTTAGTCTTCCGTAGCCTTGGATAGATTGTACGAATGCTGAGTAATAGGCACACCACCTTACTGTACCTATAAAAAAAACTAGCACTTTTAAAATGTTTATTTTGATTTAAATCACCAATAGATTAAAAGAAATTTACCCCCATACCTAATCATCAACGTTACCTACTATGAGGCCACGTAGTGCGCGGGAACGTATAGTGGCGATTTCTGTACTTATATATCTGAATGATCGGTTCGTTTTTGAGCGCCAAACAGAAATTGGCCAAGCATATGTCAACCCTAATTAATTATTAAATATTGCTTGACAATATCGAGAGGAAAATTGGACCCGAGAATTTCGAATTTCGAAGATATGCGAAGTCTACAAACTGGCTTTACGCCACTGTGGTGGACTAAGGCCAAGTTCCTATTATTAGTAGAAGAGACCCGTGCCCAGTGGTGGATACTTCGGATGTATATAATGCAGAGATAATCACGAATATAATATATACACCCAACAGTCACTTACATATTCCTGACCACACAGTAAGATACGAGTCTATATCAGGAACTACGAGAGACTTTCGGTCTCATGACACCCAGATCCCGAAACAAATATTGGTAGATCACACAAATATTTGTCTCGGTGCGGGGATCAAACCCGCGGCCTCTCGCTTCACAGCCGGCTACACGTCCGCTGCGCCACAGAGGCTGTCGAAATTATCGAAGCTCCTGAAATGCTATTTATTTTTTTGTGTGTTTAAAGCTGTGTGTGTGCCTGCGCTTTGTATTTAGAAGCATTTGTGTTTGATCTTACATTTTTTATATCTTTTGTAATATTTGTTTTGTTATAGTTGGACCGGTGGATGGTTCAGCTGGACCCGTCAGTCAGATGCGATGTTACGCAATGTCGAGAAGAAAATATTAACATGTAAGAATAATTATCAATGTTTATCCCTTGACTTTTCTTATGGTCTATGTAAAACTATTATAATAATCAGCAAAACGAAGATACAGGAGTGTAAATAAATTACGCACTAAAAGAAATGTACATTTACCGACTATGTATTTTTTTCTGCACGTTTTATTTTGTTGGAGGTTCACCGGTTTTCTGTATCCTTTGCTATATTGCACATACGCTCTAATGCAGTGTTTCCCAACCTTTTTAGGCCATGCCCCACCTTAATTTTTTTTTGTTAAATTTGTCACCGATATCTAGCATTGCATTTAAATAACCCAAAGCGAAAGGGTTAAAGTCCTGTCGAGTCCATTTTTAAATTCCCCCCTTAACTATCAAATTGCCCCCCTGTGGGGCGTGGGACCCACGCTGGGAAACACTGCTCTAATCTAATGATGGTCTTGTAATGTATAATTTTATTGTTGGAACTAGAATATGTCGTCACAAATGTCACAATGTTATTAAAACTTTGTTATCATGTCTTTCCGGGATGTTTCTAAACGATAACACTATATTGACGTAGATCAAACATGCAAAAGTGAAGTATCTTTTATATTTGAACATATCGTATCGATCGGTACTCGTAGATAAAACGCGCGTCATAACGGCTATTGACCGTGAGTTTTATTTTTTGTACTGGTCGAGGCCTATAAGGTTCTAAAATGATTACAAGGAAGCCAAATATTAGTGTATTTAAAGATAGCGTTAGGTATCTGAACAAGAAACATACTTAAATCTTATTTATACTAATTACAATATAAGTTGGAGTTGCAAGAGATTGTTTAGAAGCATATATTTATTTTCTCGAGACAAGGTTTTTTTTTATAGAATAGGCCGGTAAAAGAGCGAGTGGGTCACCTGATGGTAAGTGATCTCCACCGCCCACAATATCAGAAAAATCATGAGCGCGTTACCGACCTTAAACGAATGGGATAATTAGGGATTGGGAAAGGGACGGGGATTTGGCAAACATAGCAGCAAGACGCTACTTTACGTCGGTTTTCTGTGAGACAATTATTGTAAGGACCCGGTCAAACACTGACAACCCATTTTAGCTACTTTTCTCCAGAAAAAGGCCATTAATGCGGGCGAGGCCGCGAGCAAAAGCTAATCCTACTTGTTTGGATGTTTGTCCGTCAATCACACTGAAACTACTAAACGGATTTTGATGAAATTTGGTATACAGACAGGGTATGAGCTGATTTTGGTGATAGGCTACTTTTTATCCCGGAAAAAGCAGATCACGCGGGCGGAGCCGCGAGCAAAAGCTAGTATCACAATAAATTAGTTGCATTACCTCTGCGCGTCCAATATCAGCTATTTATCATTTAGTGTTGTCCAAAATTGTATATTGAATATCGATATGTTACTCATTCGATAAAAAGGGAAAATATCTTATATATCTTATATCTTTAAATGAGCAATTCTTGTATATTATATTATATTATTATATATATATATTATATTATATATATATATTATATTATATATATATATATTATATTATATATATCTTTAAATGAGCAATTCTTGTATATATATATAAATATATAATTGGAATCTCGGAATCGGCTCCAACAATTTTCATGAAATTTAGTATATGGGGGGTTTCGAGGGCGATAAATCGATCTAGCTAGGAATAATTTTTAGAAAATGTCATTTTATTTTTGTTTTATCAACTTAAAGTAGTCCCAATTTAAACTGAAAAGAGGATAGGACAGGATAGGGACAGGACAGGGACAGGGACAGGGACAGGGACAGGGACAGGGACAGGGACAGGGACAGGGACAGGGACAGGGACAGGGACAGGGACAGGGACAGGGACAGCGACAGGGACAGAGACAGGGACAGGGACAGGGACAGGACAGGACAGGACAGGACAGGACAGGACAGGGACAGGACAGGACAGGGAGAGGACAGGGACAGGACAGGGACAGGGCAGGACAGGACAGGGACAGGACAGGAACAGGGACAGGACAGGGACAGGACAGGGACAGGACAGGGACAGAACAGGGACAGGGACAGGACAGGAACAGGGACAGGACAGGACAGGGACAGGACAGGACAGGGACAGGACAGGGACAGGACAGGGACAGGACAGGGACAGGGACAGGGACAGGGACAGGGACAGGGACAGGGACAGGGACAGGGACAGGGACAGGGACAGGGACAGGGACAGGGACAGGGACAGGGACAGGGACAGGGACAGGACAGGACAGGGACAGGACAGGACAGGGACAGGACAGGGCAGGGACGGGACGGGACAGGACAGGACAGGGACAGGACAGGACAGGACAGGGACAGGACAAGGACAGGACAGGACAGGGACAGGACAGAACAGGGACAGGACTGTCTCACCGAGGGGAGGTAGAAGACGACCTGACTTAGGTCGTCGAAGTCAATTAAATGTGCGACGGGCTACCTCACGTGCAATGGTGCAGTACCTCACTTAATTGCATTTAATGTAAATGAAACATTTGTATTAAGTTTTGACCACATTTTACACAAATATATGTAGGTGATACGAAGTTCACCGGGTCATCTAGATTAAGATTAGTAATTAATTAATTAAGTCAATGAGTGTTGCTTTGAGGTTAGACTTAATTCCTGACATCTATTGGCGAATAATATTACTTTTTTTTTTTTCACCCTAGCAGAGCTCGGTCGCCCAGGTACTTTTATTTAAGTTCTAGCAATGCAATGGGTTTGGGTTTGGGGGTATGAATATGATTATGTACACAAGTAATTATATATGTATAGATTATACGTTACTTATGCACCTAATCGTGCTGATAAGATTATTATTACCAAATGACCTTAACTTGCCAATATTAGCGTAACAAAATAACCTTCAATATTATCAGTTATTAAAATACGCATGCGCTTCGTGTTTGTTTTAGAAAAATGGCATTAGTTAAATAGAAATAAAGATACTTGCTGGTGGTAGGATATTCATATCCTAATCTGCCACAGTGATCACACGCCTTGTGTGGATCGCGTTCCAGGATCAACCATTGTATATCCGGTTCTCTCGAGGGGCTTGCGACATGACTTGATGGTAGATTGGGGCGGGTATAGGGGTACATTATTGTATAACTGTGCCTACATCGGTTATCCGCTTGTCCTGTCGCAGGCTTCTTTGATTTGCTGTCGATTTGCTTCTTCGCTCTCCGAAGAAGGAAGAAGCATTTATAGAGGCCGGCATGACTCTGGTGATCATCGACAAACTCATAGTTTTTCGATGGTCGCTGGTTTTTGGACTGCACTGCGCTTACCATCAGGTGTAGTGCAGTCACTTTGCCGTGCTCAGATAAATAAAGAAGTGTATTTTTTATTATATGCTAAAAATACGAATCTCTGAGAATTCTAAAAATTAAAAGCATGATGCAAGTAAAAATTACTAAGAGATAAAATGTGAAGATCTCTTGTAATCTAAATTGAATAGCGCCATCATTCAGTTTTGAATCTTAGACAGATTGCATAGTATCGGTTGCACAGTAAAATACTAAACAATTATCCTATTAATTTTGCAGGTCTTAAAACAGCATACAAGCGTTTCTACGTGGATATAGGGTCCGTGGTGGGGCAGAGCGACAAGATATGGACGATCTCACTTAACGAGGAATCTCCTCAGACGCCACTCGTGTTGTTGCACGGCATGGGCGCAGGGCTTGCTCTCTGGTGTCCAAATCTCGACGCTTTCGCCGCCACTCGCCCTGTCTACGCTATTGATCTGTTGGGTAAGTTATATATAGATTTTCTATTACTATTTTCTCATCTCTGTATTCCAAATACTCGTAAATAGCGACTATATTGAACGGCTCGTGCTGTATAAGTCAAACGTACATATATAGCATAACATTTGATTCTAATTATAGCATTAAATTGAGTTTTTTTTTTCTTTAAAAATAATATGATAATTAATTTTGTGATTTTTGCCTGATTCAGCAGAAAACCCAGACAAATACTTTTTTAGATAACACATTATTGGTACCAACCGTAGGTACTATCAGGAACCAAGAAAGGTTAAAATATAAACGAATTATTATTAAGTTTAAAAAACAAACGTAGTCGCCCCATTTACAGATTTGATCTGTAAACATGTATTTTTGATCGTTCGATATTAAGAACTTCGATTGTGTTTTGATATAAAAGATCTGGCGTCTCTAGATTTTCTAAGGAGAAAACATAAAAACAATTAAAGATGTATAAATATTGTTTCTACAGGCTTCGGGCGCAGTTCCCGTCCGAAGTTCTCAACAGACGGGTTGAAGGCAGAGTCGCAGTGGGTCGAGTCTGTAGAGGAGTGGCGTCGTGAAGTCAATCTCGACCAGTTCATACTGCTGGGGCACAGTCTCGGCGGGTACATCGCCTCTGCTTACTCTATCAAATATCCGGAAAGGTGAGATGTAGTCTATACTATTATTGTTAACCTGCCACGGCAACATTATTACACTACGACTGTTAAGTATAGTGCAATCAAATATAATTTAGACCATTAAGAAACCGGTGAGATCCTGAGTTAAAATTCCAGGTTGGATAGTAACAATGTTTCATTGAGTTCTTCAATGCATATAAAGTCACACATAAGTTGCCCAGGACCGGAATTTAATTGCAATATAGTGACAGACCCATCATCTGTTACATGAGATGAATATAAGCATTGTGAACTGTGGTTATAGTAAGTGAACAGCCTACCTCTTCAGACACAGGCGTAAGCTTATGTTATTATATTTCAGAGTACGCCACCTAATCCTGGCAGACCCATGGGGCTACCCCGAAAAACCCGCCAACGCAGACAAACCACAACTACCTCTATGGGTGCGTGCTATAGGCACAGCACTGCAACCCTTCAACCCTCTGTGGGCAGTGAGAGCGGCCGGACCTGCGGGCAAGTGGCTAGTCTCGAAAACTAGACCAGACATATCCAGGAAGTACCTGAACTACGTGCAGGACGCGGAGATTGTTATACCTGAGTATATATACCAGTGTAACTCGCAGACGCCGAGGTGAGTTTTTTTAATCATTAAGGTTTTCTTGGAGATTTTAACTTTTGATCTGTTTTTATTAGGACTGTATTATATTGTTACGCGGCCCTGCTCGCGTAGCAGATGTGATTCGACATAAAACTTTAGTTTATGTACTAGAAACAAAGAAGAAAAAATAATAATACATTCTAAATAAAAGAATTTTTAGAATCGGATCGGAAAACTTGCCACTAGGTTAGCCACTAACAATTCGATACAGATATTATAGATAGCTAAAAATCGATATTTTGGTCAAGGTCAGAAATCGCAACGAAATATAGCCTATGCTACCCAAGGATATTGTAGCTATCACTGGAAGAGTTTTTAAAATTAGCAGTTCCGAAGATTTCCTCTATATCAGTGTTTGCCAACCTTTTTTAGGCCAAGCCCCACCTTATCACTTTTTTGTTAAATTTGTCACCGATATCTAGCATTGCATTTAAATAACCCAAAGCGATAAGGTTAAAGTCGTGTCGAGTCCATTTTTAAATTGCCCCCCTTAACTATCAAATTGCCCCCCTGTGGGCGTGGGCCCCACGTTGGGAAACACTGCTCTATACAGGGTTATTTTTAAAACACCAGCAACCTCGCAGGGGTAGATACCTAAGGTTATAAGCTACTACTTTTGTTCTACGACTTTTGATAATTTGTTAGATTTTATTTTCATACAAAAATAAGTATTCATTTAATTTCCGTCTTGTATGTTACCTACACGCATCGCAGATTACGTAAGCAAACACGCGAAGCGTGGGGAACGGGGCTAGCGTTGAAGGTCATCGCCCGAGCCAGCTGAGCGGCTTCTTTGAGTCGCGCTCGCACGCCGAACGCTAGGAAGAAAAATACGACACAACAAAAACTTGTAAAATCATTGTTTTTTAAATATATTGAGTTATATACAAACTCGTAGAACAAAAGTTGTTCCGTATGGGGTCAGCTATCTGGTCCTGCGAGGTTGCTGGTGTTTTAAAATTAACCCTGTATAGTATGGGATAGATTAAGGACATAATAATTTGTATAGTCAACTTGTAGTGATGATGGAAGGGTACGTATTTGTTCCTTACTGGATAGCGCCCACCATATGAGTACATAATAATTTGGTGAAAAACGTAGTGGTCAGTAAGTGAGGCAATGTATCTCGATTATCGACATTATATCTCGACTGCAGTTTTCCATCAGGTGCAGTTCAGTCACTTTGCCATGACACGATATAAAAGTAATGATTTAAATTGGCCTGCGTAAATAATGTGATATAATTATTTTTGTTTTTATAGTGGTGAGAGCGCGTTCCACAGTCTAATGACGGGTTTCGGTTGGGCCAAGAACCCTATGGTGAAGCGTATAGATCAGTTGGACCCGGCATTACCGATCACAGTGCTGTACGGGTCGCGGTCCTGGGTCGACAATAGCACAGGACAAGTGCTCAGCGAAAACAGACCCAACTCTAAAACTTATGTTCAGGTGAGGTTAACTAGCTTAAGATACATAAATTGAAAATCTTATCATATTACTACATTTTATATTAGAATAATGAGACCAAATGTGATAAATTTTACTATACGACGTCATCGCGGTGTGAATATTTTTTATTAAAGTGCGCGTTGACAAATTGCGTTCGAATTGCGCCATAGGGTAGTTTCCCATAGTGAATTTTATATATTATTTTATACGCAATAGAAAATAATACGAAATAAAAACCCTTTTATAAAAACAGAATAACAATACCGCAGTGTGACAAAAGCTCAGCTGTTTTTCGTCTAGTGTTGTCCAAATTTGCAAGTTGAATTCGACATGTTACTCATTCCATAAAAGAAGAAATTGCTTTATTTATATGTCTTGCTAATGCAATCGGATGTTACTATTGGGGTTGAAATAATTATACCGTTCACTATAAATTGCTAAAATTCTACCACACTTCTGTAACATTTTTTTTTATGGCATAGGTCGGCAAACGAGCAAGTGGGTCATCCGATGGTAAGCGATCTCCACCGCCCATGTACACCCACCACCAGAAGAATCATGGGCGCGTTGCCGACCATAAAGAAAAGGGATAATTTGGGATAGGAAAGGGGAGGGGATTTGGGCTTCCGGATATCTCACTCAACGTACGAAACGCAACAGCAAGCCGCTACTTTACGTCGGTTTTCTGTGAGACAGTGGTAATGACCCGGGCGAGCCAGCACATTCATGCTGTAGACAAAACTATCTACAGCGTGGCTCTACCACTTTGAGTGGTAGAGCCACGTGGAACATTTTTATATTATAGATTTTGTATCCCAAAATAGGGGAGATGACTTTATTTAATAATCCGTACGCATGCATAAAGTACGTTAATTGAATTATATATTCTTAATAATTCACGCAAACATTTGAAATTATTGCAGTCGATCAACGGCGCAGGTCACCACGTGTATTTAGACAAGCCGGAATTGTTCAACAAGTTCGTTTTGGAAGCGTGCGCACGCGCCGACGAGTACGACCCGAAGCCCGCCGTATTGGAACGGAAGAAGGCGAAGGAAACACCACAAACGCAAACAGCTGCCGAGCCGATACCAACATCCTCTTGATATATAGCTTTGCTTAGTCGATTGACCGTTATCGATTAATTTTTACAAATTTTAATCGCGATTACGATACCGTTAAATATTTTTAATACGTTTGGAATTTGGTTTATGATGCCGGTTATCGGTAAATTATGGAATTAAATCAACCGGGATTTTTATCACCGTTAACTGACACGGGTTTGACTCGTAAGAAATTCGATTAACCGGAAATCAATTTATCGATATTAGTATTTTAGTCGGTTCCCAGCTCTATTTACAATTGTTGGATAGTTATGAGTGAAGTGCGCCGAGTGTATGGTGTACGGTTTACTGCTTATTATAAGGCTTTTAAACTGCTAGCGGTCGATGTCGCTTAAATTAGGCTGTTTAGCAGTAACGAACTTATTAACATAAGCTCTAACTGTTGCAGACTCTATTGAGTTTTAACGCATCACTGACACGCATTTAAAGTTCACATTTTTAAGCTCACGTATACTGAAAGTTTACTTAAATGATATTGTCGCTTGGAGGACCGCTGTTTTTCTGTATTAAATACGTATAAAAACTTAGAATGGGATTTGCACGAATTTAGTGATATTTTATATGCACCGTGACTCTGTTATGTTCACAAGACAACTTCCATAGTTTATAATTGTTATTTCGTTTTTTATGAAGTCACGCGTATTTTGAATAGGTTTGTTGTATAAAATGAACTCTAATTAGAACGTTAATTGATATAGACAGTTCAATTCATTGTGCCCATGGCTCGCTGTGGTACGTTTGTATAGACCAGTGTTTCCCAACCTTTTTGAGCCATGCCCCACCTTAACATTTTTTTGTTAAATTTGTCACCGATATCTAGCATTGCATTTAAATAACCCATAGCGAAAGGGAGTCGTGTCGAGTCTATTTTTAAATTGCCCCCCTTAACTACCAAATTTTCCCTGTGTGGGAAGTGGGCCCCACGTTGTGAAACACTGGTATAGACACAATGACACTGCAAACTACTATAGAACGACGACTGACGCGTCATTCTGACACATACTAAAACTACGTATATATATGAGCCGTGCATAAATGAGTCGATCTGTGTATACAGTTTGTGACGATAATTGCAATGTCGTATGTACACGCGCATAACCTACAATAAGGTCGTATCATAAACGAACTTCCATAATACTTTGAGTGCGGATGATTCATACGACATCGAGTCCAAAGTGCGGGCAGCTTATATCTTAGTACAATATTACGATTACAATTATGCGCTTGAGCAGACCTCTTTTATAAAGGTTTAGTACGAATATGCATTGTCATTTCGCCTCAAATAAGTACATAATTTAAAGTGTGTGGGCGGGATAGTCTAATAAGCCAAGCGCGAATGGGACACGCACACTGAGGGTTCCGTGGCAATACCTTTAATTGGCCCGTTGTTATTGTTATTAAATTTTGTTAGGAGATCTGCCATAATAAGACAGACTGTGATAATTTCTTATTCTTTTTTATTTATGGCTTCGCATTATTATGCATTTCGCCAATGACAATTTATTCTCAAGTCTTCAAAAGAACGATGAAATATCGGTGTGGATATCTTCAAGGTCTCGTTGGAGTTTTGGTGTGAATTTCTTCCAGTACATTGCTTAATTCACTTATTTCAATGTTTCCATACGCTGTTCATCACCGTAAAAGTTTATTGCACAAATCCACACCACTTTTATACAATAAACACAACTTTAACCTAGTTATTGAAATAATTTAAATTAAGCGATGAACCGCACTGTCGGAATTCCCGCCAAAACTCCCTGTGATAATTTCAGTCTGCTAACTATCCTACTTTCATTGCTATCACAAGGTTTGCAATTTTCGGTCTAACATTAGAAATCTCATATTGAGATCATGAATTCACGACACAAATGCCCCCACACTTTGAGCATCACTGATCTAATGTTATAACTGTTTTATATTGAATCAACGCGTCTTCATGATTTTCAAGATCGACGAATATTGCCGAAGTGCATAGCTTTAATCGTGGTACTGTAATTAGTCTAACAGTATTTAATGTAACAATAATGACCATCATATGGGTACTCCATACTGTAATAAAGGCTCGTGAGGTGTCAAAACTAGGGCATTTTTAAATTAATTTTAAATTTGCTTCTGGTTTCATCACTTTTAAGCGTATACCTCTTAGACATAGATATATATTTAAAATATGCCTTCATGTCATGTGTGTTTAAATATTTATTTGCGGGTAGTTTCTCGAAATAAAGGTAGGCTTGTGGTACAATATTGAATAAATTGAAAATAGAATAGGCTGCCTTTAAAATCGACCAATGACTGTTCGACAAATGCGCCGATAACTGTCGACTTAAAGCTGATTTAAAGGCATATCTAAAATTTTATATCTGTCTATACCTCAATACTAATTTACTGTCTGTCTTCTCACTTAGTTTTCCATTCTGACCAAGGAAAGGGGCTTTGATGTGTGTTGGGTGTTAAGGGTCAACTAAATTTTAGCAAATGTACTGGTAAATGTATTTTAAATGTACGGGTGAAACTGGTATTGGTAACTTGAGTTTCCTTGGTCAGACTTTCGATCTGCAGGACTATTGCCGTTTTCAAATTAGCAGTGTCGCGTTGTTTTTAAGGTTTAGACGGTGACATGGGCAAGTGAAGTAATAAACTTGGGTGGGCCAACTTAGGCCGTACAAATAAGCTTGGCCAGTTCGAAGTTAGCCACTTTACCGATGTCTTTTTGTTTATGTTTTATAACGGGTTCACACGATTTGATTTTGGTTGCCCAACTACTAAATCGATGCGATTTAAACCTGTCCCAACAGGCTTTCAATCCAATTATTAACAAAAATCATATAGCTTTGTTTGATTCGTCAGTTGAACAATTGAAATCGTACCGTGTGAACCCTCTAAAAGCAATAGCCGCGACGCTGCTCATGACTAACTTCAGGCGGGTTATGTTGCGTGTATTGTACTGTGTACTTTTAATAACTTAACACATTATAGTACAATATAAGTAATACAGAATTATATGGAGGGGTTTCGTTGGATTATTGTTGTTTGGCCGAAGGCTTTTTGATACACAGAGTGAATTATTATTGTAAATAAATATAATTTATTATTTTATATCTTTTATTTTTAATACGTGAAGTAGTAGCTTGTCGCGTTTCGTACGGTGAGCGAGATGGCCGGATGGCCCCAACAAGGCCTTTCCCAATCCTTTCATTACCCCTCCCCTTTTAAGGTCATCAACGTGTCAGTGTTTTATTTATGTGACTTGCAAACCATGCCAAACTATGCTATCAAAAAAAGGAAATGCATTGGTATAAATACGAAAAGTGATCCTGATTGTTCGTATTTAGAATTAAAAAATATATTATACGTGTTCCAGGAAGTGAATACTATTTAAATAGTAAATAGTACATGTCACACAGTTCTGACCACACAATAATGTATTATGATATTGTGACGGTATCAAAGAGAACGAGGTTCGATATCACAACACCAGAAACAAATTGTGAACTTTTAATATTTGTTTCGTTGTGAGCATCGGACCAGCAGCCTGTTAGCTATTTGCTCAGTGCACCACGGGGTCTTAGTTTTAGTTTGTAGCTTTAAATCTAAAAAAAAATAACTAGTTTTGCTCTTTTCCCCGTCTTACCGTTATGTGTATTTTAATCCTATCCCTTTATATTCCTCTGTAGACTAGTAACATAACAGAGATACAGGAATTTATGGGGTAGTTAAATTAAAAACGACATATAGAAAAAAATATTTATATACTAACAATACAATACAAACGAATAATCTTAATTTAACATAGGCGGAGGTGGGTGTGGCTGACGATAACGACTTTCCCTTCATCTTGTAAATCACGGAGCGCTTCGTCCAGTTGATCCCGTGATACAGTCTGTAATAAAATAAAACGTTCAGTAAATAATTCTAGTAATTTACTACTAGGTGGTGGGTCCTTTGTATGTGAGCCCCTTGAAGTACCACAGTTTTTATATATTTTGGTCCTCAAGCATTCTTTTGGTTTGAAGGTCATTGAAGCCAGTACTGGGTAGAGATTTCACATTTCATTGCCAAGGTGGTGTGTGGTGCGATAAAGTATCTTGTAATTGAAAGTTTTGTATTATGTTGTGTTTATGGGTAGGCGTGGTGCTTACCATCAGACGAGCGATCTGCTCGATTCGTCAATAGAAATAGTACAATTAGCTCTTTTTTAGACATCTTGTTTTTTCTGAAGTGATGGATGATGAAATGAACGTAGGTTACGCAAACAGGAATAAAATTGACTTTATTACCGAATTTTATAAAAAATCGTACATGTAACGTGATGATCAAAAGCATGAGAATCGGGCACGAGCCCGATTTTCAAAAAAAAAACAAGATATTGAATTTAGTAAAAACAAAATCAGTATCTCCATTTGAATTTGCTGTGGATGGGTTCCTGTTTGCGTAACTAGGTCCAAATGTGAAATGGTTCCACTGACGTGCCAGCACAGCCTCCGTGACGCAACGAGCGAGTACACAAACACAAATATTTGTTCCGGGGTCTGGGTGTTATGAGACCGAAAGTCTCCCATAGTTCCTGATAACCACGACACAAGACTCGTATCTTACTGAGGGGTCAGGTATATGTATGAGACTGTTGGGTGTATTAATTTGATACATAGTGACCGTCTGTGAGGCGGCGTTGATCTCTTGCAGTAGTTTGGAGTGCGTGAGTGTGTGCGGCTTGGTGTATGGCTGTATGGAAGGAGGGAACACGTGCGCCGGCAAACTATTCCACAGCTTAATGGTGCTGCAGAAGTACGATTTAGAGATTTTTTTAGCTCGAGCCGAGATGTGCTGGTGGGAGGATACTTGTATCCGACCGGATAGCGACCACCGTACACTGGTGCTAAAACCTGCCATAGTGGCCCACCTTGTGTGGGTCGCGCTCCAGGGTCAGCTAGTGTATATCCGGTTCTCCTCAGGGGGCTTGCCCCCTGATCCTAACCCTTTTCCTATCCTTTTTTCCTTCCCCTCCCCCATGGCCCTTTGGCAGGCCGGCATGATCTTGCCGACCTACGATGGACACATTGTTTATCGTTGGTCGACACTATTCTTGGATTGCGCTACACTTACCATCAGGTGTAGCGTAGTCACTTTGCCGAGCCAGGTTAAAAAAAAAAGAAAAAAAAAGGAAATTGAAATGAGTGACCGTCTGCGAGGCGGCGTTGATCTCTTGCAGCAGTTTGGCGTGCGTGAGGGTGTGCGGCTTGGTGTACGGCTGTATAAGTTGCCTCAGCGCGGCGAGCAGGTCGGCGCGGCGACGGCGGGCTGCCGCGCCGAGCCCCGTCGTCAGGATGGCGACGTCGATGCGCCCCGACGCCGGGTCCGTCGCGGACTGTTTCAGGGCTTCACGGTGCAGTCTGCAACCAACACATTATATGACAATCTAAATATATAAAACTCAAAGGTGTCTGACTGAGATAGTGATATATCAACGCACAGCCCAAACCACTGGAGGGATCGGGCTGAAATTTGGCATGCAGGTAGATGTTATGACGTAGGCATCCCCTAAGAAAGGATTTTGATAAATTCTACCCCCAAGGGGATAAAATAGGGGATGAAAGTTTGTATGAAACTTTGTCAATTTTAAACGTTCACGCGGGCGGAGCCGCGAGTAAAAGCTGGTGCGTCATAAAACTACTAATGCTTTTCTAATTACAAGCGGGTTTTTTAATGATTAAATTATTATAGTTTTACAAGGTTGTAGGTCCCTCGTATGCGAGAGGCCGTCTAGGTTGGTACCACCGCGCCGTCTATTTCTGCCGCCAATCAACAGTGTGTAAGCACTGTTGTGTTTAGGTTTGAAGAACATTGAAGCCAGTGAAAATACTGGGCATTATGAGACTTAACATCTTATGTCTCAGGATGACGAGCGCAGTTCAAGGCCATTTGTAATTAAACGTTATGTGCAGTGTTGCTTCTGTATATGGGCAGGCGTAGCTTACCATCAAGCGAACGCCTTGCACTTCTCGTCATTCAATCAAATAAAAAAAATAGTAAAGCCCCATTTGGATAGAGAGTTTATAATGTTATGAGACTTATGAGAGTATATCGAAAAACTCTTCTTATTCTGCTCCTCTCCCTTCACCCTTTAGTCTTTGAAAATAATAGCCGCGAAGCCACGAAGGGTTAACTGCGCGCGGATTATTTTACGCGAACCATAATTTCACAAAAGACAGTGAAATTACTGAGCATTATGACACTTTCCATCTTAAGAAAAGTGTTTTGTAATACAACAAAAAACAGTACTTTAAAGTACTGTGAGGTCTTGTTGTTTATGAATAGGTATGGTAAGTACTACCATCAAGCGACTAAACTGCTCGGTTTAGGCTAATAAATAAAAACAATTTAAAAATTATATAAAAAATATTTTCCACTCACCTAGCTGCTTCATCGACATCAATAATTTCTACTGATGATGACAATCGAACCCTAGCGTGCGCTTCGGCCAGACGGATCAACGATTCAAGCTGACGTGGGTAAGCAGTTATCTGACCTCGACCGCTGCCTACACGCCTGAAAAATAAATAACAATACAGATACGTGGAAAATAGAGCTTAGACACCTTTCTGTAACACGTTGTACTGTGTGGCGATTAGGTTATCACATTAAGTGATACCACGTATACTAAATGTTATTCTTTAACCTTACACAAAAAATTAATGAAATACCTACGATCCTTAGTCAAGGGACATTTTTTTCTGATTTAACATTTGAGAACATCATGTAAATGCGTAAGGATATCACCTGACAAATACTGCTAGGTCAATGACCCACGAGCGACGATGCGACGCGGACATGCGCGAGACAAAGTACCTATCGCTGCGATGTCGCCGCTTTTACAGGTCATTGAACAACTATTTAACAAGGTGTTTTAATTCGTCGCAATTTTTAAGCTATTTATTTTGTTTGAAAGTAGCATATTTTTATTTTTAGTATAAATGTTTATTTTATTCTTTGAACAAACTTATATCAACTAGTGTTAACCGCTGTATCATTTAATGTGCTAACCAAATCGCCACTAGGTAGATTGTATTTCCATAAAGTGAGGGGATCAGTTACCTCATGTCGACATAGGCGTCGATAAGCCTCTGTTGTGCTGTTTCACTGAGCGTCGGCTGCACATGTTCTTTAGCGAATGCGATGTAATCACGCATCAAACTCATGTCCTGCAATTCAAATTATAATTTAAATCGTGTTATATACGCCTCTGCTAACAAGAAAGTGGGTCATCTGATGGTCAGTGATCTCTACCACCCATGAACATCCTGCAGAATTATAGACGCGATGTCAACCTTAAAAAACCTACTACAAAAAGTATGTGTGATTGTTGAGGCACCGTAGCGCCTAGACGAATGGATCGCTTTGAGTGCGGTTTTTTTTGTTTGAATCATAGTAATATAGTTCTTAGAGCTCTATATTTGAAGAAAATCAGTTCAGCTATTTAAAAGAGACGAATGTGTTGCTAATTGACGTCGGGGGTTTTAAGGGATAGGTTACAACTACTATACAAAAAGTAGGTACAATTATTACGGAAAATTGTTTTTTTTTTAATACTAATATTACATATCCCAATTATGTTCGTACCACAACATCCTCGTCCTCTTCCACCGCGGTGGGATCTTGGTAGTATAGAGACACGAGATGCGACGCTAACCGTCTGTCGAATACTTCGTCTTGTGGATCCAGTACTAAGAATATCAAATCGAATCTGAAAATAATTACACACATAGTCCTGAGCATACAATAAAATATGAATCTTGTCTTGATCATCAGGAACTACGAGACAATGTCGGTCGCACAACACCCAGACCAAAAAATAATAGTGTATCACACAAATATTTGTCTCGGTGGGGTAATTGAACCCGCGACTTCTAGTTTCACAGCCGGCTACGCATGATCATGATCGTCGACCGTATTGGAATATTCAAAGATTTCCAAAGCATACATATAAAATCTTAGTACTAGTATGTACTATATAGATACTATACTATATAGATTTAATTTTATCTTGACACGGTGGTCTATGCTGCACTTGATGTAAAACAGTACGGTCCATATATATGAAACTCAATGTCTTTCGATGGTCGCCAGAATTATGCCGACTTGAGTAACTGGACATGTACTAAAACGATCTCTCACCTAGACATAAGAGTGTGCGGTAGTTGTACATTTTCGACAATTGTTTTGTTCTTATTCCACTGCGATTCTGCGGGATTCGCTGCGGCGAGTATTGAAGTACGTGCATTAAGTTGACAGATTATACCCGCCTTTGCAATTGATAGGGTCTGCTGCTCCATTACCTAAGTACAACGTATTAGATTATACAGGTGTAGCATTCAATACTAAGTCCTGAGTAAATTAAACTAAACAGTGTCATTAAGACCCATTTGCAATAATTATTATAGCATATTTACAAATCTCGAAATTCAAACACTATATAGCGTCAACTGTAATATTAAATTCCGTTATTGAAATACCCAATATTTCCCCTAATAGTTCCAAACCCTGTTATATTTTACACAAAAAAGATTTATGTACAACAAAAATAAAAATATTAGTATGTTTATTATAATACTAGCTTTTCCTCGCAGCTCCGTGATCTGCTTTTTCCGGCATAAAAAGTAGCCTATGTTTATCAGGGATAATGTAGAATTCTAATGCTGAAAGAATTTTTCAAATCGGTCCAGTAGTTTTTAAGTTTATTCGTTACATATAAAAATACAAATATTTCCCCGTTTTTGCAACATTTTTCAACATTTTTCAATGGTCGCAGCGTAATGTTATATAGCCTAAATCCTTCCTCGATAAATGGACTATCCGACACAAAAAGATTTTTTCAATTCGAACCAGTAGTTTCTGAAATTAGCGCGTTCAAACAAACAAACAAACTCTTCAGCTTTATAATATTATTATAGAAAAGTAGAATGGTACTTACTTCGTGAAGTACACTGCGGGTGGAGTCATTCATTTTGTCGAACTCGTCTATGCAGCATATACCGTTATCGGCAAGTACTAACGCGCCCCTGTATTTATACAAAAAATATTACTATTAGATTTGGTCGCGACTTCGCACAGAGCAGTGTCTTGTTTGTATCTTTTTAGGTCTATGTTCTATTCTCGGTCATGGTCTACCTGTATGATAAATTTCATCCAAATCCGTTCAGCCGATAGGGCTTGATAGAATTTCTAGAAGAGTTCTCCATATGTATTGTAAATGTACAGGAAGTCTATCAACAGGGATTTGGCCATCGCGAAGACCTATAATTAGTGTCGGTGGCGCAGTGCAATACAAAATTTATATTTTACTGGTTGACTGGGATGCGTTGCAATTCCATATGAAGAAATAGTACAAGATCCCGGGGAACATTGACCTTCACCCATCTGTTTACCGGATCAAAATAACATTTTAGGGTATAAAATGTGTTGCTGAACACATACCAATAGGGCTGCCTAAAAAAATATACACCAGCCCGTACACCCAGCGCAGCAGCTGCGACTTGCTGTGATAGTATTGTAATATACAATATACGTACGTCTGCAAGACGAGTTGCCGTGTGTCGGGGTCCTTGGTGACGTAGGCGGTGAGCCCGACGGCGGAGGAGCCGCGGCCCGAGGTGTACTGCGCGCGCGGCACCAGCCCGTACACCCAGCGCAGCAGCTGCGACTTGCTGTGATAGTATTGTAATATACAATATACGTACGTCTGCAAGACGAGTTGCCGTGTGTCGGGGTCCTTGGTGACGTAGGCGGTGAGCCCGACGGCGGAGGAGCCGCGGCCCGAGGTGTACTGCGCGCGCGGCACCAGCCCGTACACCCAGCGCAGCAGCTGCGACTTGCTGTGATAGTATTGTAATATACAATATACGTACGTCTGCAAGACGAGTTGCCGTGTGTCGGGGTCCTTGGTGACGTAGGCGGTGAGCCCGACGGCGGAGGAGCCGCGGCCCGAGGTGTACTGCGCGCGCGGCACCAGCCCGTACACCCAGCGCAGCAGCTGCGACTTGCTGTGATAGTATTGTAATATACAATATACGTACGTCTGCAAGACGAGTTGCCGTGTGTCGGGGTCCTTGGTGACGTAGGCGGTGAGCCCGACGGCGGAGGAGCCGCGGCCCGAGGTGTACTGCGCGCGCGGCACCAGCCCGTACACCCAGCGCAGCAGCTGCGACTTGCTGTGATAGTATTGTAATATACAATATACGTACGTCTGCAAGACGAGTTGCCGTGTGTCGGGGTCCTTGGTGACGTAGGCGGTGAGCCCGACGGCGGAGGAGCCGCGGCCCGAGGTGTACTGCGCGCGCGGCACCAGCCCGTACACCCAGCGCAGCAGCTGCGACTTGCTGTGATAGTATTGTAATATACAATATACGTACGTCTGCAAGACGAGTTGCCGTGTGTCGGGGTCCTTGGTGACGTAGGCGGTGAGCCCGACGGCGGAGGAGCCGCGGCCCGAGGTGTACTGCGCGCGCGGCACCAGCCCGTACACCCAGCGCAGCAGCTGCGACTTGCTGTGATAGTATTGTAATATACAATATACGTACGTCTGCAAGACGAGTTGCCGTGTGTCGGGGTCCTTGGTGACGTAGGCGGTGAGCCCGACGGCGGAGGAGCCGCGGCCCGAGGTGTACTGCGCGCGCGGCACCAGCCCGTACACCCAGCGCAGCAGCTGCGACTTGCTGTGATAGTATTGTAATATACAATATACGTACGTCTGCAAGACGAGTTGCCGTGTGTCGGGGTCCTTGGTGACGTAGGCGGTGAGCCCGACGGCGGAGGAGCCGCGGCCCGAGGTGTACTGCGCGCGCGGCACCAGCCCGTACACCCAGCGCAGCAGCTGCGACTTGCTGTGATAGTATTGTAATATACAATATACGTACGTCTGCAAGACGAGTTGCCGTGTGTCGGGGTCCTTGGTGACGTAGGCGGTGAGCCCGACGGCGGAGGAGCCGCGGCCCGAGGTGTACTGCGCGCGCGGCACCAGCCCGTACACCCAGCGCAGCAGCTGCGACTTGCTGTGATAGTATTGTAATATACAATATACGTACGTCTGCAAGACGAGTTGCCGTGTGTCGGGGTCCTTGGTGACGTAGGCGGTGAGCCCGACGGCGGAGGAGCCGCGGCCCGAGGTGTACTGCGCGCGCGGCACCAGCCCGTACACCCAGCGCAGCAGCTGCGACTTGCTGTGATAGTATTGTAATATACAATATACGTACGTCTGCAAGACGAGTTGCCGTGTGTCGGGGTCCTTGGTGACGTAGGCGGTGAGCCCGACGGCGGAGGAGCCGCGGCCCGAGGTGTACTGCGCGCGCGGCACCAGCCCGTACACCCAGCGCAGCAGCTGCGACTTGCTGTGATAGTATTGTAATATACAATATACGTACGTCTGCAAGACGAGTTGCCGTGTGTCGGGGTCCTTGGTGACGTAGGCGGTGAGCCCGACGGCGGAGGAGCCGCGGCCCGAGGTGTACTGCGCGCGCGGCACCAGCCCGTACACCCAGCGCAGCAGCTGCGACTTGCTGTGATAGTATTGTAATATACAATATACGTACGTCTGCAAGACGAGTTGCCGTGTGTCGGGGTCCTTGGTGACGTAGGCGGTGAGCCCGACGGCGGAGGAGCCGCGGCCCGAGGTGTACTGCGCGCGCGGCACCAGCCCGTACACCCAGCGCAGCAGCTGCGACTTGCTGTGATAGTATTGTAATATACAATATACGTACGTCTGCAAGACGAGTTGCCGTGTGTCGGGGTCCTTGGTGACGTAGGCGGTGAGCCCGACGGCGGAGGAGCCGCGGCCCGAGGTGTACTGCGCGCGCGGCACCAGCCCGTACACCCAGCGCAGCAGCTG
Source organism: Amorpha juglandis (assembly GCA_949126905.1). Lineage (NCBI taxonomy): Eukaryota > Metazoa > Arthropoda > Insecta > Lepidoptera > Sphingidae > Amorpha > Amorpha juglandis. Next base: position 4,428,345 of record OX421383.1, read on the forward strand.
CGACTTGCTGTGATAGTATTGTAATATACAATATACGTACGTCTGCAAGACGAGTTGCCGTGTGTCGGGGTCCTTGGTGACGTAGGCGGTGAGCCCGACGGCGGAGGAGCCGCGGCCCGAGGTGTACTGCGCGCGCGGCACCAGCCCGTACACCCAGCGCAGCAGCTGCGACTTGCTGTGATAGTATTGTAATATACAATATACGTACGTCTGCAAGACGAGTTGCCGTGTGTCGGGGTCCTTGGTGACGTAGGCGGTGAGCCCGACGGCGGAGGAGCCGCGGCCCGAGGTGTACTGCGCGCGCGGCACCAGCCCGTACACCCAGCGCAGCAGCTGCGACTTGCTGTGATAGTATTGTAATATACAATATACGTACGTCTGCAAGACGAGTTGCCGTGTGTCGGGGTCCTTGGTGACGTAGGCGGTGAGCCCGACGGCGGAGGAGCCGCGGCCCGAGGTGTACTGCGCGCGCGGCACCAGCCCGTACACCCAGCGCAGCAGCTGCGACTTGCTGTGATAGTATTGTAATATACAATATACGTACGTCTGCAAGACGAGTTGCCGTGTGTCGGGGTCCTTGGTGACGTAGGCGGTGAGCCCGACGGCGGAGGAGCCGCGGCCCGAGGTGTACTGCGCGCGCGGCACCAGCCCGTACACCCAGCGCAGCAGCTGCGACTTGCTGTGATAGTATTGTAATATACAATATACGTACGTCTGCAAGACGAGTTGCCGTGTGTCGGGGTCCTTGGTGACGTAGGCGGTGAGCCCGACGGCGGAGGAGCCGCGGCCCGAGGTGTACTGCGCGCGCGGCACCAGCCCGTACACCCAGCGCAGCAGCTGCGACTTGCTGTGATAGTATTGTAATATACAATATACGTACGTCTGCAAGACGAGTTGCCGTGTGTCGGGGTCCTTGGTGACGTAGGCGGTGAGCCCGACGGCGGAGGAGCCGCGGCCCGAGGTGTACTGCGCGCGCGGCACCAGCCCGTACACCCAGCGCAGCAGCTGCGACTTGCTGTGATAGTATTGTAATATACAATATACGTACGTCTGCAAGACGAGTTGCCGTGTGTCGGGGTCCTTGGTGACGTAGGCGGTGAGCCCGACGGCGGAGGAGCCGCGGCCCGAGGTGTACTGCGCGCGCGGCACCAGCCCGTACACCCAGCGCAGCAGCTGCGACTTGCTGTGATAGTATTGTAATATACAATATACGTACGTCTGCAAGACGAGTTGCCGTGTGTCGGGGTCCTTGGTGACGTAGGCGGTGAGCCCGACGGCGGAGGAGCCGCGGCCCGAGGTGTACTGCGCGCGCGGCACCAGCCCGTACACCCAGCGCAGCAGCTGCGACTTGCTGTGATAGTATTGTAATATACAATATACGTACGTCTGCAAGACGAGTTGCCGTGTGTCGGGGTCCTTGGTGACGTAGGCGGTGAGCCCGACGGCGGAGGAGCCGCGGCCCGAGGTGTACTGCGCGCGCGGCACCAGCCCGTACACCCAGCGCAGCAGCTGCGACTTGCTGTGATAGTATTGTAATATACAATATACGTACGTCTGCAAGACGAGTTGCCGTGTGTCGGGGTCCTTGGTGACGTAGGCGGTGAGCCCGACGGCGGAGGAGCCGCGGCCCGAGGTGTACTGCGCGCGCGGCACCAGCCCGTACACCCAGCGCAGCAGCTGCGACTTGCTGTGATAGTATTGTAATATACAATATACGTACGTCTGCAAGACGAGTTGCCGTGTGTCGGGGTCCTTGGTGACGTAGGCGGTGAGCCCGACGGCGGAGGAGCCGCGGCCCGAGGTGTACTGCGCGCGCGGCACCAGCCCGTACACCCAGCGCAGCAGCTGCGACTTGCTGTGATAGTATTGTAATATACAATATACGTACGTCTGCAAGACGAGTTGCCGTGTGTCGGGGTCCTTGGTGACGTAGGCGGTGAGCCCGACGGCGGAGGAGCCGCGGCCCGAGGTGTACTGCGCGCGCGGCACCAGCCCGTACACCCAGCGCAGCAGCTGCGACTTGCTGTGATAGTATTGTAATATACAATATACGTACGTCTGCAAGACGAGTTGCCGTGTGTCGGGGTCCTTGGTGACGTAGGCGGTGAGCCCGACGGCGGAGGAGCCGCGGCCCGAGGTGTACTGCGCGCGCGGCACCAGCCCGTACACCCAGCGCAGCAGCTGCGACTTGCTGTGATAGTATTGTAATATACAATATACGTACGTCTGCAAGACGAGTTGCCGTGTGTCGGGGTCCTTGGTGACGTAGGCGGTGAGCCCGACGGCGGAGGAGCCGCGGCCCGAGGTGTACTGCGCGCGCGGCACCAGCCCGTACACCCAGCGCAGCAGCTGCGACTTGCTGTGATAGTATTGTAATATACAATATACGTACGTCTGCAAGACGAGTTGCCGTGTGTCGGGGTCCTTGGTGACGTAGGCGGTGAGCCCGACGGCGGAGGAGCCGCGGCCCGAGGTGTACTGCGCGCGCGGCACCAGCCCGTACACCCAGCGCAGCAGCTGCGACTTGCTGTGATAGTATTGTAATATACAATATACGTACGTCTGCAAGACGAGTTGCCGTGTGTCGGGGTCCTTGGTGACGTAGGCGGTGAGCCCGACGGCGGAGGAGCCGCGGCCCGAGGTGTACTGCGCGCGCGGCACCAGCCCGTACACCCAGCGCAGCAGCTGCGACTTGCTCGTGCCAGGGTCGCCGCACAGCAGGATGTTGATCTCAGACCTAAACATACAAATATATCTATCTACACCAGAGGTACCCAGACAGTAGTTAGTTAGGTAGGTAGTTGAAGACAGTAGGTAGTTGAAGTGATAACTTCTTATGGGATGGTGAACCGATGCGTTCCGTAACGCGAGCGATCCATCGATCAACGGAAGGTTCGAGAATATTCGAGAACCTTCCGTGAAACGTCACGCGGGCCAGCTGACCAGTCAGCGTTAGCCGACCTCCCAGGAACTTCGAGAATTTTCGAAGACTCAGGTGGCGTCACGCAGTGACCAGTCGGCTTTGACCGAACTTTGACAGGACTTTGACAAGACTTTGACTGAACTTTGATGTCATAAATTAACCAATCTATCAATGTATACCTGAAGTGTGTTCTGCCAGCAGCATTAAAATTCTTCTTAGTGCCACCAAGAAGCTGAAGTAAGATTCCCTTTTTGATGTCCAAATTTTCATAAACAGACGGTGCTATAGCTCGGGCAAGACGTTCGTAGCAGTCAGGTTGCGACGCCAACGTTTTGAACATTTCCACACGTTCTGGAGGGAAGCGATGCTCTTTTCTGTTAAGCCATGCAAATTGATTTGCATTAGTGATTTATTTGAGACTTATTTAATAAACCTACAAAAATATTCAACAATAGGTATTCGAAAAAAAATTGTCAAGTATGAATAGGATGTGTCTATAAGATCTGTTATCATTACATATTTAATCCCTTGTGGATTTTGATAAGCGACGTTCTGAGGAACAAAATATTGTGGCATAAATGGCTGTATCGAATTAGGAGACAAGAAATTTCAACTGACAACTTCCTAGAAATTATCTAGATTATTACCATAATACTACTAATTTATTTTATATACTAATCATACTTATTGTATTGTTGGTGGAAGGGTACCTGATTATTTTGTACCCAACTGGATAGCGGTCATTACACATGGTAAGAAATTATAGTTGCTCATTCAGGCAAGTCGAGTTCCAGGGTCACCCAGTAACTTCAGCCTGGCATTATATTGGGACTGGACTATACCTAAGATCAGGTTCAGTGTAGTTACCGTGCCAGGGAAAAACGTGATTCGACTAAGTATTTACTACTTTTTTGTCATTTGTATTTCTCATAACTACTGTTTCATAATGGAGATATACAATCGTACTTAAGGATAGTATAGAGCGCTATAACAGTTCCTGAGTGAGCCTGCGCGACTCGTTATAATCCAACCCTGATATAGGTTTTTTTATAGCATAGGCCAGCAAACGAGCAACTGGGTCACCTGATAGTAAGTGATCTCCACCGCCCATGTACGCTCACCACCAGAAGAATCATGAGCGCGTTGCCGACCTTAAAAGATAATTAGGGATTGGGAAGGGGAGGGGATTTGGACTTCCGGATATCTCACTCACCGTACGATACGCAGCAGCAAGCCGCTACTTTACGTCGGTTTTCTGTGAGACAGTGGTAGCGAGCCGGTCGAGCCATCCCATTTATGCTGTAGACCAGTGTTTCTCAACGTGGGGCCCACGTCCTAATTTGATAGTTAAGGGGGGCAATTTAAAAATGGACTCGATACGACTTTAACGCTTTCGCTTTGGGTTATTTAAATGCAACGCTATATATCGGTGACAAATTTAACAAAGAAAATGTCAAGGTGGGGCATGACCTAAAAAAGGTAGGGAAACACTGCTGTAGACAAAACTGTCTACAAGGTGGCTTTACCACTCAAAGGCAGTGTCGCCAACTGTTTGAAAACTTTCCCCCTAAAGCAATTTCAAAACCCACTAAATTCAAAGTAAAACCCCCTGACGGTGACACAAGTATATCATTTTTAATATAATGAAATAAATTAGAATAGTTATTCAGTAATATTAAATAATCTATACTAATATTATAAAGCTGTAGAGTTTGATTGTTTGTTTGTTTGTTCGATCACGTGGGCGGAGCCGCGAGCAAAAGCTAGTATTAAATAATTCAAACAACTATTTGCGCGGGTAACTGGTTTAATAATAACTTTTTATGTTTTTTGTACCATGGACAAAGGTCTCTTATTCATAACATAAATTGCAGTAGTGCAATTAAAAAAAAAAATCAATTAAAATTTTATCCCTAAAAATACCACCAAAAAATTATTCTCCCTAAAAAACTCCCTGTCGAGATTTTTTCTCCCTAAATTTAGAGAGTTGTCATCACTGCTCAAAGGTAGTGTAATAATCGTCAGGCACGAGTGTTATTATGATCAGGTTAGGTTCGGTTCAGTTACCCGTCCTCGATATCGTGCAGCCTGTGCTCGTGTACGGTCCTGTAGTGCAGCGCGTCGAGGTGCGTGCGGTGCAGCGCCTGCAGCGTGGCGCGGCGCGGCGCGGCGGCGGCGGGCGCGGCGCGGAACACGCCCGTCACCGACACGCGCTCGCCCGCGCCCACCGCCTCCACCAGCGCGCCGTGCGACATCACGCTCACCGTCGCAGGCGTGCGCCCCGCCGGCATGTCGTCTGACAACAACAAATCCCTTGCCCTTAATGGTTTGGTCAAACAGCGAACGGGGCGGGACCGGGGACGGCAACGCGACGCTGACGGGACAGCGTATAGTTAGTCGAGCGTTGCGCGCGACGATTCTATGTGACATTTTCTATATTGACTAATGCATTACAACTGCTCACGTCCCGTCAGCGTCGCGTTGCCGTCACGCCTCGTCCTCTGTATGACCAAACCCTTACTGTTTATATATCTTAACAAGATGTGCTGACTGCTTAATAAAACAGATAATTGTAGTTGTTTCTAAACAAATACCTTTGTAATTAAATGTTTAGGTATTCTATGTATATTTTTGGACTACAACATAGATCAAAATTGTATAAATGTATGTGATATGTTCGCAATAATTGTGATTACCTGGCGACTCCTGCAGTTTGACGAGCTGCTTGTCGCTGAAGTGCGAGCGGTTGTGCACGAGCTGGAAGCAGTGCGCGGTGGAGCAGTGGTCGCAGCGCTGCGGCTCGGGCACGCGGCCGCGCTGCAGCTCCGCCGGGCGGCACACTTGTATAAATATTACCTGGCGACTCCTGCAGTTTGACGAGCTGCTTGTCGCTGAAGTGCGAGCGGTTGTGCACGAGCTGGAAGCAGTGCGCGGTGGAGCAGTGGTCGCAGCGCTGCGGCTCGGGCACGCGGCCGCGCTGCAGCTCCGCCGGGCGGCACACTTGTATAAATATTACCTGGCGACTCCTGCAGTTTGACGAGCTGCTTGTCGCTGAAGTGCGAGCGGTTGTGCACGAGCTGGAAGCAGTGCGCGGTGGAGCAGTGGTCGCAGCGCTGCGGCTCGGGCACGCGGCCGCGCTGCAGCTCCGCCGGGCGGCACACTTGTATAAATATTACCTGGCGACTCCTGCAGTTTGACGAGCTGCTTGTCGCTGAAGTGCGAGCGGTTGTGCACGAGCTGGAAGCAGTGCGCGGTGGAGCAGTGGTCGCAGCGCTGCGGCTCGGGCACGCGGCCGCGCTGCAGCTCCGCCGGGCGGCACACTTGTATAAATATTACCTGGCGACTCCTGCAGTTTGACGAGCTGCTTGTCGCTGAAGTGCGAGCGGTTGTGCACGAGCTGGAAGCAGTGCGCGGTGGAGCAGTGGTCGCAGCGCTGCGGCTCGGGCACGCGGCCGCGCTGCAGCTCCGCCGGGCGGCACACTTGTATAAATATTACCTGGCGACTCCTGCAGTTTGACGAGCTGCTTGTCGCTGAAGTGCGAGCGGTTGTGCACGAGCTGGAAGCAGTGCGCGGTGGAGCAGTGGTCGCAGCGCTGCGGCTCGGGCACGCGGCCGCGCTGCAGCTCCGCCGGGCGGCACACTTGTATAAATATTACCTGGCGACTCCTGCAGTTTGACGAGCTGCTTGTCGCTGAAGTGCGAGCGGTTGTGCACGAGCTGGAAGCAGTGCGCGGTGGAGCAGTGGTCGCAGCGCTGCGGCTCGGGCACGCGGCCGCGCTGCAGCTCCGCCGGGCGGCACACTTGTATAAATATTACCTGGCGACTCCTGCAGTTTGACGAGCTGCTTGTCGCTGAAGTGCGAGCGGTTGTGCACGAGCTGGAAGCAGTGCGCGGTGGAGCAGTGGTCGCAGCGCTGCGGCTCGGGCACGCGGCCGCGCTGCAGCTCCGCCGGGCGGCACACTTGTATAAATATTACCTGGCGACTCCTGCAGTTTGACGAGCTGCTTGTCGCTGAAGTGCGAGCGGTTGTGCACGAGCTGGAAGCAGTGCGCGGTGGAGCAGTGGTCGCAGCGCTGCGGCTCGGGCACGCGGCCGCGCTGCAGCTCCGCCGGGCGGCACACTTGTATAAATATTACCTGGCGACTCCTGCAGTTTGACGAGCTGCTTGTCGCTGAAGTGCGAGCGGTTGTGCACGAGCTGGAAGCAGTGCGCGGTGGAGCAGTGGTCGCAGCGCTGCGGCTCGGGCACGCGGCCGCGCTGCAGCTCCGCCGGGCGGCACACTTGTATAAATATTACCTGGCGACTCCTGCAGTTTGACGAGCTGCTTGTCGCTGAAGTGCGAGCGGTTGTGCACGAGCTGGAAGCAGTGCGCGGTGGAGCAGTGGTCGCAGCGCTGCGGCTCGGGCACGCGGCCGCGCTGCAGCTCCGCCGGGCGGCACACTTGTATAAATATTACCTGGCGACTCCTGCAGTTTGACGAGCTGCTTGTCGCTGAAGTGCGAGCGGTTGTGCACGAGCTGGAAGCAGTGCGCGGTGGAGCAGTGGTCGCAGCGCTGCGGCTCGGGCACGCGGCCGCGCTGCAGCTCCGCCGGGCGGCACACTTGTATAAATATTACCTGGCGACTCCTGCAGTTTGACGAGCTGCTTGTCGCTGAAGTGCGAGCGGTTGTGCACGAGCTGGAAGCAGTGCGCGGTGGAGCAGTGGTCGCAGCGCTGCGGCTCGGGCACGCGGCCGCGCTGCAGCTCCGCCGCGCACGCCGCTCCACACACGGCACACACGAAGTACGCCTCGCGCATCTCAGGCACTATGCCCGACGTGCGGATCACCATGCCAGATATGGTCACCAGCTGGTCGATGTCTGTAATACACGTAAACAAAATACACACGTAATGTAGCACTGAGTGGTAGAGCCACGCTGTAGACAGTTTTGTCTACAGCATGAATGGGCTGGCTCGCCCGGGTCATTACCACTGTCTCACAGAAAACCGACGTAAAGTAGCGGCTTGCTGCTGCGTTTCGTACGGTGAGTGAGATATCCGGAAGCCCAAATCCCCTCCCCTTCCCTATCCCTAATTATCCCTTTCCTTTATGGTCGGCAACGCGCCCATGATTCTTCTGGTGATGGACGTACATGGGCAGTGGAGATCACTTACCATCAGGTGACCCACTTGCTCGTTTGCCGGCCTATGCCATAAAAAAAAAAAAAAAAAAAACTGTGCCGCTGCTGTACCATTCATCTCAACTATACAGGGATTGTCGAGAATATCAAGAAATAAAAAAAACAACTGTACCACATTATATGTATTGTTGCTTACCCTCAGGGTTGAGGTCACGCATATGTCGTTGTGGCGCGTTAAAAGGTCGCACTTGTATCTGATGTTCGAGCACCGCTGCAGGATATTTCTCGAAGAACAACTCATTTACCGCCGCGTCGAATGCTGGTACCACCTGTAGAATTTTGTAAAATAAATATTTATACATGGTGTGTCGAAAGGTTTTTATATATTAAAATAATAAAAATATGTTGATTAATTTTATATGATGATATGATTTTAGGTAGTTGACTTAATTTTTTTAAATTATTTAAATCAATATGTTATGTTACCCAAAACCTATTGCAGGAAGAGATTCATTAATCCATCCTTTACCAAATAACAGACGATGCAAACTCTGACGTCACTGTGTAAAATGGCCATTTCGGTGCATGTGTGCGAGCAAGATAGTGAGATGTCCACACTACAGGCCCACCTTTGCCCATACCAATATTTAAAATCATAATAAATAAATAATTGCAAGATCAATTTGAACCGATTTTGACTGTGTTTTAGCAAATGGGGATTCGTTTTCATATTATTTTCTGTTGCGTATAAATTAACGTATAATATTCAACATAGGAAACTAAAAACCCTATTGTAAATTAAATGTCAAAACAATTTACCTCTTGTGGATAGCACACAAGTTGCCGATGCAGTTTGGCGTCGAAAATCTTAACGTGCTCACAATCTACATCCAGGAAGGGTTCTTCTAGCATGTGGATCTAGAAATAAATATTTGGTATAGAATTGACATAAAAATAATTTAAACGGATTTTAACGCGGTTTTTTATTTAATTTTAGTCCCGACGTTTAAGTTAGATTTATTTCAATGTGTAATATTCGCATCAACATAAGTTTCATAAATTTAAGTGCAAACATTGCCACTCTGAACCTACTTTTTTTTTTTTTGTTTATGCTGGTAGCCCGACTCGAATCAGCTGTTTTCAGCTTCACAGGGCTTTAAATTGACGGCAAACTTACGATACCTAATAGCATCGACAACAATAGTAATAATGTTGTGTTAAATTGTGGATGCCGTTACGTCGACCGTCTTTCGCTACGCACGTTATGCGATGTGTCGCGAAGCGGACATACGTGAGACGAAGTACCTATCGCTGGGATGTTGCCGCTTTTACAGGTCATCGAATTAATATTTAACAGGGATGTTTTATTTTGTTGCAATTTTTAGGCTATTTATTTTGTTTGGAAGTTGCATTTTTATTATTTATGGTATAAATGTTTATTTTATTCTTTGAACAGACTTATATCAACTAGTGTTAACCGCTGTATCATTTATTGTGCTAAGAAAATCGCCACTCGGTATATTCAGATCACACCAGTGGATATGCAAGTGAAAGATGTTACCTCTTCCAATTTCTGTTCATAGAGTGGCTCATTGCTGACTGCAGTGGGTTCCACAAATCTTTGTATAAACTTGATAAATTTGTCCCGACATTCAGCTATGGCAACATCCGTACCCCACACTACTAGTTGTGGTTCACTTGACGGCGCGTCTGTTACGCCTTCATCTGCCTGAAAATTACAAATAAATTCTTACAAAATATGTTGAAAGAAATATGAGAATTTCAAAGACACGTGAAGTCTGGCAGCTTGGTGGGCGAACCCCTCATACTGAATAGAGAATAGTGACACTAAACATGCGCATTTTTAAAAAAAATCTATGGGATAAACAATATAATTAAAATAAGGAATGATTTTATCAGAAAATATAACAGTTAACATAACTTAAAATTATAACAAATTTCTTTAATAACACATACAATTGTTTTCCTGAGACCAAATATCTTATGAAAAATTTAAATTAGATTTTCCAAAAAAACACATTTTTCAATTAGTGTCAATTTGGTTGTCAAGGTGCAATATAAACATAATGCATAAAATGATGTTTATTATGTACTCACGGAACTCACGTAATAGATGCACACTGATCTGGAGGCCATTCTACTTTTTATTATCTACCCTCAGTTAGTACATAACAATGTTTAAAAAATAAACTGTGCATAAAACCTGAACTCAGTCTGCCGATCATCATAGGACGCAATGTCTTGACGGTTAATAATACAGGGTTATTTTTAAAACACCAGCAACCTCGCAGGGATAGATAGCTGTCCCCATACGGAACAACTTTTGTTCTACGAGTTTGGATATAACTCAATATATTTAAAAAAAAATGATTTTACAAGTTTTTGTTGTGTCGTATTTTTCTTCGTAGTATGCGGCGTGCGCGCGCGACTCAAAGGCGCCGCTCAGCTGAGCGGCGCGTTGACCTTCAAAGGAGCTAGTCCGGTTCCCCACGCTTCGCGTATTTGTTTACGTAAAGTGCGATGCGCGTTGTAACAATCAAGACGGAAATTAAATGAATACTTATTTTTGTATGAAAATAAAATCTAACAAATTATCAAAAGTCGTAGAAAAAAAGTAGTAGCTTATAACCTTAGGAATCTACCCCTGCGAGGTTGCTGGTGTTTTAAAAATAACCCTGTATATGTGGACTGATGTGCTTAACGTCAACTCCAAAAATAAAAAAAAATATCGTTACCCTCCTAGTTGGGGTGGGTGCAGGCACAGCACGTCCCAGTTGATGACCTCTAAGATCTGCCCTCTGCCTCGCTGGTGTCATGGCACCTCTCATGAGGGAGCGTGGAGTGCTCAAAGAGCTTGGTGTCCCATAATTGAGAGGGGAACTCATGTCTATATCTGTGCCTGAAATCATGTTATTGTTTACTAGCTTTGGCCCTCATTGCCACTTGTTAGAATTGGTTGACTAGGGGTGAATGACACATTATTACTAGGTATATAGCATGTTAGACATTTTTCTTAAATTGTTGTATGTTTTTTGTAAATCAATTTAAATTATACTATTATAACATATAATAATACCTATGGGACTTGATGCAAAGCCTCTAGCAGGTGATGTGCCGGGTGCTTCCGCTGGGGTAACAGGACGGCTTCGAGAGGTCCCGGGTGTTCCCCGAGGTGTTCTAGGCGTTCCATCTGAAAATGTTAATATTTAGTGTATGTAATATATACATACATTTACTTTCATTGAATTCAAAATATCTGCTCCCCAAGTTAGGTCTGGAATAATTCTTACTTATTAACTTCTTCTTACTTACTTATTAATTAACTAGGCCTCAAATAAAAAATGGATGAATTTTCTAGGTGTCAACCACATTATTGATCATAAACAAGAATATGACACCAAATGCAAAAAACACAGCCAAAATAAGTATATCAGCATTCAATGCCACACCACTACTGGACATATCCAGAGAGGCCCATAGGCCTCCTCTATGAATCCAGGAGATTATACAGGGTTATTTTTAAAACACTGACAACCTCGCAGGGCCATATAGCTGACCCCATAAGGAACAACTTTTGTTCTACGAGTTTGGACATAACTCAATACATAAGAAAAAATGATTTTACAAGTTTTTGTTGTGTAGTGTTTGTGTTCGTACGTCAGCTGACGGCTGGATGTAGGTATTATCGATCGATACGGCGCGGCCGGTCATTGAACTGACGCGCGCGCTGCGTGTATTACGTAATTTGCGATACGCGCAGAGCGTAGGTAACTTTCAAGACGGAAATTAAATTCATAATTATTTTTGTATGAGAATAAAATCTAACAAATTATGAAAAGTCGTAGAACAAAAGTAGTAGCAAATGACCTTAGGAATCTACTCCTGCGAGGTTGTCAGTGTTTTAAAAATAACCCTGTAGACTTGTTATTTAGATTGTTCATGTTACATTAGTCAAAACCTATTGAAGGAAGTATTATTTATATCTATTCAAAAATAACTAAGAAGTCATTCAAATCTAATGGAATGGATGGAATGGATACTTGACAAATAGATGATGCAAATTGACTTCATCATGCAGAATGCCCATTACAGTATGTTTGTACAAGCAAGTTATTGAGCAGTCTCCAATATACACTTACCTTTGCTAATACCAATATGTAATCACATTTTTTTTTTTAACCAAATCGTAATAATAAACATTTTTATACTCATTTCTATTGGGTATAAATTCAACATAGGAACTTACTACTTTCGTCCCTTCTTTCTAGTAAATGTTAGGATATTTTTAAATACATAAACGTATAATGTATCATAGGCTGGCAAAAAGCAAGTTGGGTTACCTGGTAGGTGATCACTGCCCATGAAAACAATACCATAGTGATGGACGCGATGCTAAACTTAAACGGTTAAATAAGGAATTGGGAAAGTCAGCGGGGATTTGCCCTCCGTGTGTCAAATGAATGAAAATAATGACAGATTCTTTTTTCAAATCGTTAATTGCTCAGTATGAATGTAATAAGATGACGATTTTATATAATCAACAATTAATAACCTTTAGCTGGTGTGCCGGTAGATTGCTGTGGAGTTTCCGGAACAACAAGTTGTTGGGACGATCGTGTTCTACGAGGAGTAGCTGCATCTGACGATGCGCGTGATGAAGGCCGTTTAGATGGAGTAGACATGATTAATTTACACTGAATATATTAAATCTCACAATTGAAACCCATAAATAAATAACAATCCTTATTTTGGCGCGAAACTTTCACACTTTACCCGCACCTCGGTTTGTTTTGTGACAGCAACTAGAGTTGCCGGAATAAATTTCTAAAAAAGTATGGGTTCCCCATAAATCAGAAATGTTAATACTAGTAATAACAATAAATACTATTACGACTTAATTTCATTAGCACGTGAAATCTCGTGAGTTAGCACGCTAATCACTCGTGCTATTGCTATATGTTAATATGACACAATAATTGAAATTAAGAGAAACTTAGACCTATGCGAATCAAATTTTCCCTAAAATCAAAAATAATATTAATTAGTAATTCCGAATCTGCTTTCTTCGCAGCGTGAATATTATTTAGTATGGCATTAAACGGTTTACGGTTATTAAATTTCAGTGTTCCCGTGGGTGCATTGGGTATGTTGCAACGCCACCCTAGTACATGAATTACGAAGCCGCGAGTAAAGAATTCATACTTCAAATATTTTCGAAACTGTACTGTACAAAAAAAAATGCGATTCGAATACAAATATTTAAATCAAGTAAATAATTTATTACTCTCTTTCGAGAATATAAACTCTTAACGTTTATATTTATGGTATTTTTTAAAATAGGAATGAATTAGTCGATTTTTGATGTACAGTTTGATGATATTCTTTACGTAGTTATAAATCGGTACAGACAAATCATTAGTCATTACATACCGTATGGTCTACCTAACTAATATAGAACACGTTTTATTAATAGAACAACATGATGTAATGTAAGTAGAAATATTATTATTAACAGTCCTTGAGTCGATTTATTTTATTTTATACAATTATCAAATTACATGGAACTACCCTAGTTTTGTCAATTTAACATAGACAAGATAACGAAACTTTTTAATCAATTGATCGTTCATTCACCGCTGATGTTTTTATGGTGTTATTTTGTGATAATAAATAAATATAAACGATAATTGTGAAATATATGCATTTGTGGTGGTTTAGCAGTATTTAAAGTTAGTGCAATAATATTACTGGACATGTATGTATATGAGAAAATTTTAATTAACGTTTGAAAGGCATCAGCAAGCTACCTGCATTGTAGAAAATATATTCGCGATTAATTATCGGTGACTGGACTTGTATGATTTATATTTAAATGGACAAGTAGAAAGTGCAAGCGCTTTGATGCGTAGTACGTATGTTCGCTGGTGATTCAGCAATTCTGTGGAGACTTGATATATTTCGGTGAGTGCGGGTATGGCAGTACGCGAGTAGATAATGATGATTCACAGAAGCTTTGCTCGTACATTAAAAGGTCTTGGACGACAACACGACCATTATTGTGTTCCTTTGTACATTTATATTGCTTATTTGTTATTTTTAGTATTGTTTTGCGTAGATATAAAGCTTTTTATAATTTTCTTTGTCAAACTATTTTATGCATGTGGAGGGTGTGATATTAAATAATGACATCTTTTTGGTGTTTCAAATTTATCGACTTGATTATGCGCCGACAAAAGTTTTCATTTATGCCCCTTTATTATCATATCTTCACTGTTTTGTCAAAAATATATTTTGTAATTTATTCAAACAAGTCATACCTATTTAGTTGCAATTACAGGTTTTCATTTCATTCAATAAATATTTTAACTAATTTATTACATTACATTTAGAGTACCCACAATGAATGAACAAACCCTTTTTGCAGTTACTTTATACATGATACAATATATTTTCTTCAAAGTTTCTATGGATATCAATCATTATTTGTAACAAAATTTATTTAAGTATTAATATTAACAATATATTTAACTTCAAAATCTTATCAATTACAAACTTGAAATTATATACTTCTCAAACTTTTCACCAATAGCCTGTTTATGACCAACATAAACAAAAAATAAAAGTGTCTATCAATTGGTAGTCTTGCATAACAATGCAAAGTACTGGTTACCTGGTTACTGATACCTAGGCAATTTGAAGAAATAAATTTTATTTATATTAACATAATTACAGCTGGATAAAGAAAACATCCATAATGCAATAATAATTTAATTTCATATTTTAGTATATATATTTTTTAGAAGATTGAACATATAAAAAAATTTATTGGTAAATATTGCTAAACATGCCAGACTAGTCTATGAAATGTTATTGAATTCTTTTTTTGACATATATATATTTAAGTAAGTTTCACAAATATGCATTTAGTTTTGTTTGTATGTTATGTTTATATGTATTTCGTAATATTGTAATATTCCTTGCTTATACTTGTTGCACCTACCTTGTCTATCTCTGCACCATCCTAAGGTTGACCGGTAGAGAATGCCTCTGGCATTAAGTCTGCCTATATACATATTTTGTATGTGAAGTGCAAATGAATAAATAAATATAGCTATTTAGTAGATGATAAAATTATTGACATAGACCATGAAACTAAATGGACACCCATGTCTTAAGTACTTTGATCTGTGTTAAAACCAAGCATAAAATATTTTATCTTTTTTTTTATAATCTTGTCAGTATATTGCTCTCTAGTTATAGGTAAATGTTGGTGCATTGCCCAATAGTTCAGCATGCCAAGTAGTAGGATGTTATGGTGTCTAAACAGATCCTTGTTCTGTGAGCAAGAATATTTGCTGAGGCAAAGGGCCAATAATTATGTTATAGTGTAGAAAATTGTTATATGACAACATTTGTTTATAAGAGAGAAATAATATATGTACAACAAAATCAAAACAAACAATTTGTTATGTTTTTGTTTATTTTATAACAATTATTGTGAATCAATTTGACATTATTCAAATACTAAGTTTGTAATATGATCGTAAACATAAAATTTATTGGTGATAAAACTCTACAAAACGAACCTTATTAAAAAAGGTTCCATGGTGTGATGATGATGATTCTGTAAAGTAGAATGCCATGGGTTTGATTCTTGCACTGAGACAAATATTTGTGTGATCTACAAATATTTATTCAGGTATGGGTGTTATGGGACTGTATTTTTTTTTATATAGCATAGGCCGGCAAACAAGCAAGTGGGTCACCTGATGGTAAGTGATCTCCACCGCCCACGTACGCCCACCACCAGAAGAATCATGGGCGCGTTGCCGACCTGAAAGGAAAGGGATAATTAGGGATTGGGAAGGAGTGGGGATTTGGGCTTCCAGATATCTCACTCACCATACGATACGCAGCAGCAAGCCGCTACTCTACGTCGGTTTCCTGTGAGACAGTGGTAACGACCAGGTCGAGCCAGCCCATTCATGCTGTAGACAAAACTGTCTACAGCGTGGCTCTACCACTCAAATTACCATTTATTGGAATTAATCGACATTTTATGTAATTTACCACATATAATTATCGTGGCAGGTGGTTCTTTTATTAATTTTGAGGTCGTATGTTTACAAAATACTTCGTTGCTAACATTTTATATGTTATATTTCGGAATTCGCGGGATGTAGTTCCTTAGTTTCCAAAGTGGTCCAGGTGTACCTCTAGGGGTTCACGGGAGACTCGGCGGGGTCTATGTTGGCCGGATAAAAAATGGGGGGTCACAATAATTCGTAAGTGGTCCCCAACGAAAATTTATCCGCTTTCGATAGTGAAGAATTAAAATGTTGGCTTGACTTCACCTATCAATTTAGGCAGATAATATTTTAAGCTCAGCGACTTTTACTTGTAAAAACTTGCATATACCATATTCAGTACAACGTGTCGAGTCTTGCAAAGCGCCGCAGGGCTCCACCGGAACCAGCTAAATTTTGAAAGTGGTCTATGAGAAAAAATTCTGGGATCCTCTTATGTAGTTAACCTACCTATCACAATGTTTAAAAGCATATGATGGACGCAATACCAACTATAAAATATTTCGATCTAGTTTCCAAAAACTATTAAAAAAAATATGTAGAAACATGGTATTACAATATAAGTATTTGAATGTCAAATTAAATATAAAAAAATATACAAAATGAAATAATGATGTATACATATAAATTCTTTTAAATTGTCTGCGGCGTTGAAATAATATCACGTGAACAGAAAAAAATCGATAAAATACGAAAAAATACCTATAACGCAATCATAAAACGGATTGTATCAGAACCGGGGTTTAAAAAATCCAAACGCGTTTAGTTTTGCAAGATCTCGAATACGGTTACCCTCTTTAACTTATTTCGCATGCGCCGTGAGCTCAGCAAATGTCTGCAGATGGGTTGGCATTCGAATCAATTGGAACAATGGTTATTAAAAAAGGATAATGGAATAAAAGCTGACTCGGCGAAGTTGTCCAATATTTAAAAGTGGAGCAAAAATAAATTATCATAGATCTTAAATCCATCCTTTTTTGATATTACCTACATCCCTTGTGGTAAAGGTCGTAAAACATTAAAGGACTGGGTCTAAAATTCAAATCGACAAATTATGTGTCTTGGTGGTCGAGTAGCCGACTGTGAAACGAGAGGCTACGGGATCGATTCCCGTACCGAGACAAATGTTCGTATCTGGGTGTTAGACGGAATTAATTTAGTACTCGTAGTTTTCGATACCCCAGAAGATTTGTAATGTGATGTCGTTACAAACATATTTATTTATACCCGTGAGAAGCCGGCGCGGGTCGGTAGTTTAGAATAATACAAATTCAAAACCACGACCGACTTGCACTACGACCCTTAATCGTATAGAACCGCTAAACATGTGTATTAATATTAGCTTTATTGTAAAAATGTTTAGTGGCTGAACATGTTTAAGCACAATTGTGCAACTAGGCCCAACTCAAGCAGTAATGATTTTGACCAAATAATGCAAATTCGTACAAAAACGCCAAGTAAAGTCCCACCAATTTAACTACTTTGGTTTTATGATCAGTTCAATTTGTTCGGTTAGTCCTGCTGTGGAAGGTTGCCAGTCGTTCTTGCTTTGTTGAAAATAAGCTATAAATAGTTTTCCAAGTAATGAAGCTCCGGATAACAAAGAAATACAAAGACAATGATAGTAAAGTTTCAATGAAACGGCGTAAAGAGCTGTGTGAGCTTAGGCCAATTGTTCATTCAGGTATATTTCGATCAGTGGTTGTCAAACATTTTTTTTAAATGGCAAATCTATTTGTAATAAATATAATAAATACATCAGAACACTTGCTGGATCATAAACCTGTGGAATTGTTTGCCGGTACATACATGTGTTCCATCCTTCCTACAATATGCCGGCATAGCTCTGACGACCTACGTACGATAGATACATTGGCTGTCGTTGGTCGCCATAATTCTTAGATTGGCGAGCCTGGATACAAATAATTCCTTGGTGGAATAGTCTTATGGGTGATTTGATCTGACTTGGAAAATTTTATTGGCCGTAGACGAATCCAAATCACAAGCCAATATTTTCTTCTTTATGGATAAAACACGTTTCGATTTCGGGTCGGTCACATAAGCTGCCAAATAAAATTTAACAAGAGATTTTTTTTTAATTCAATAAATGCCCATTATATGCATACTGTCTCACTTTCAGATATGAGTTTTCATTGTTAATGGGAGAATAGATCTTAGTCAACCAAGGTGCTGATAATAATGCGATTTGGTAGACTTCGCATACCTTTGAAATTCTTTAGAGAATTTTCAAATATGTAGGTTTGCTGACGATGTTTACCTTCATCTTTAAGGCTAGTAATCATTAACAAAGAATATTGACGCAATTTCAATAAACTGTTTGTCTTAGGTATTGAGATCGAACTCGCGACCACTGTCTCGATAGTCTGTTTCACTCGCTGCTAGGCTGCCGGCGTTATTTATTATTACCTTACTAATCCTAACATTTTATAATGTGAAGTATCTACTTTGTAGTACTATACTCGTAGACAAATGTTGACAACCACTGGAGTCTTTGTTGTAAAAGGCTAGAGTGCAGGGTGCGGGCACACCGTCAATACATGCCCGACCTGCGCAAGTCTATTGTTTCCTGTGGATAGAAAAAATATCTTTGTATTTCTATGAAAGTGTAATCGCCATTACCTGCTCGAATGTATTTATGTATTACTGAGGATACATTACAAGTTCCTTTCAAATTGAATGCGGTTTTGTTGGTATTAAATTATTTATAACATTTATATATTAGATTTTTAAAATTAGATGTGCACGATTTTGTGTTAAGTAAAATAAAACGATATTTGTTATGGACTTTTTGAAAATTAAAACAACCATAGCTCAAATATTTTGGTCATATTTATATAATGAAAAAGCCTATTTGATTTATATATTATTATAATATAGGACACGTACAGTTGTAACATATTCATTTATTTGAACATAATAACATTACATTTCATTTCAGCATGTTTCCATGTTTACGACGGCAGTTTTGCAATAAAACTCTACAAATAGAATTTATTTTCAGACTAACCTTTTAACCACTTAAATTACCGCTCAAGGTTTTTATTATATTATGCCTAAGAACGAGAAAAAACTATCTTATAGAAATATAGGAAGAGTAAAGTGAGCAGCATTAAAAGCTAGAAGAATAATAATAAATAGAAATTAAGTTGGTTACATTTATGGACTATTTCAGAATGTCCAAGTGAATGTTATTTATCAGATAAAGAAGACAAGATACAAAACGATCTAGCGGTCAATATAAAAAGGGAAGCGATGTTAAAAATAAATGATAATTCACAACTTACTACCTAATGCGTTATTTGGGTGTTAAAATTTAATTGGACATTGTGAAATAGGCCCATACAAATGGCGTTGATGAATTCATTGTTGACTGAAATTTTATAAATTGGATATATATTTCACGAAGAGTAAATTACAGTACACAGTCATAGTGCAGTGCCCTGGCTGCGCCCTTCGTTTTATATAGGGGGTAACGAGGGAAAACATCGATTTTCGGCACCCTTCAAACTTACACGGAGGGGCGGCGGGGGTGCGTGCCCGGGGATACGGCTTAGGGGGGAGGGGCCAAGATGGCGGTCGCTCCCGGACCTGCCTCACGCGCATTCGTCTTCCAAGGTCACGAACACAGCATGTGGTACCAACGGTGCGGCTCCCGAAATACAAAATCTCGATAATGTCCGATGTTTACGTCCCTCTCTTAATAACCGAGAGGTGCATCTTGTGTCTTCGTCGCACATCCGTTAGTATCCGATTTGTGCTTTCTAGTGTTAGGGTTGACAACCTTAGCTAATCTGTAATGAATCTGTGGAGCTTTATGGGACGGTCTACCATCGGAGAAAAAGGCGACGAATTCCTTACTGTCTTTTATTAAATTTAAGTCAAGTATATTCTTTGACTTTAAACTTTTTAATCTGAGTTTGAACAACGCTTTTTGGAATTCACACTCATATTGTTATACAGTTTAAATCGTCATCTGAACTCAAATCTTTGCAAAATCAATACGCAGCTAGACGCAACTCACCAACCCTAATCATAGCAAACTTCCTTATCTAAATTATGGAAAATTTTGGAATGCCACACATTATCTTTCTCTTTCGCACCCGTGTGATCCCCTATGCCGTTGTTCCCCTCGACATAGCTACCTACACCGTTCTAAGGGTAGTGGTAGGGAGCGCACAAAAGATTTTGGGACGGATTTTTTTTTGCAAACTGCACCATATGAAATGATTCAGTGCAACCAGTCCACAACACGTATCGTGACGCGCTTCCGTTTTGCTTTTTTTTTTATTTTAATCAGTTTTTGTTAATTGTTAAGTGATAGATGCCTAGTTAGTGTCACAAGAACAAGTTGAGATATTTTTGTGTATGTAAGTAGTGATTGTTTCATAAATTAAAGCAATTTTTTTTTCATTAATTAAGCAGTGATTGGTTTGATTTCGAGTAACATTGTTATCCTTTATTTTATAGTATTGATATGTGTAACACAAATAATTACTGTTAATTTGATGTACAGTGATTTTCAAAACAAAAATATTTAATATTTGTAAATAGGTATTTTTTATTATTTTTGGATATCTAGTAAATTTCATACCCCTAGTTGTAATTCTTTTATAATATTGTCATTTAACCATTAAATTATATACAAATCATAATGTAATATACAGGTAATTATTACTATGAGTGAATCTACTTACTTGTAGTAACCATCTATATATCTTATATCAAAGCAAAAAGGATTGTGAAAAAACTATGTTTATAATGGACAAAGAATGTTATAATTAACAAATACAAATAATGTTGGCTGAAAGCACAATAATATTTGTTTTCTTTTTTTAAATACACCCAACAGTCACAGTCACACATAGTCTTAACTCTTAACCCCACAGTAACTACGAGTCTTGTGTCATGGGTGTCAGGAACTACGAGAGACTTTTGGTCTCACAATACCCACATGTACCTAACACAATAAAAAAGTGTTACTAAACTTCGCGTTCTGTTTGTTCCAGTTCTAATGACGTAGTGTGTTCAACGCACAATGACGTCGTTTGCGAACCTGACGCAGTCGCTTGCGTCTAGCTTGCCGTCCACGTCGACGGCTAACGGCGGCGGCTCCTCGACCACCGACCAGGAGGACCCGCTCGCCATGACTCACATCATCTGCAACCTGCTCGAGAACATGAACAAACCCTCCAGCTTGCAGGCTGGGGCCTCTGCATCCACTTCTTCCGCCATCCCATACGACATATGGGCTCTGCCTTCTAGCAGCTCGCTGCAGAACCCCGTCGGTCCGAGCCGTGAGTACAATGTCTCTTCTAATAATAACCATCAACATCAAACCAAAGAAGACAACTCCAGCGGCTCGCCAGGTACTTCTTCTTCTGTATCCATAACGTGTTTCCGATGTGAAGAACGCTCGCCGACAACACGGTGTCTCGAATGCAACGATCTGTTCTGTCACGAATGCTGCCACAAGGTGACATCTGATTGTCAGTTGAGAGAACACACACTACTCCCTATACACCAAATATCACCAATCGGCGCCAGACCGAACTCTGTTAACAATGAAAAGGAAATA
The DNA here is from genome assembly GCA_949126905.1 of Amorpha juglandis. Classification (NCBI taxonomy): domain Eukaryota; kingdom Metazoa; phylum Arthropoda; class Insecta; order Lepidoptera; family Sphingidae; genus Amorpha; species Amorpha juglandis. The sequence goes on from OX421383.1 coordinate 4,450,092, forward strand.
ATGTACTGTGAGCTTCACGGTGACCCAGTCAGATATTACTGTGAGGCTTGCATCATTTTCATATGTCAGGAATGTACGTTGTGGGTGCATAAAGATCATTGTTACTCACCCATCAAAGGTGCCCTCGACATGTGTCGCATTGGAGTATTCAGAGCTATTGAAGATACCAAAACTGGAACTAAAGCTATTAAGACTGCTATAGACCGCGCCGTGGCAATGTCTAAAGCTTATGAAAAAGAAACTGCAGAGGCTAATATGAAAATAAGGAAAGCTATGCGTTGTTACGCGCAGGCGATTGAAGATCGTGAGAAGTATTTATTAGATAAAGTTGAAAAGATGCGCCAGGCCAAGATGAACGAGCTGACTGACCATATGAACACTCTTCGGGGGATATTGGCCGGATTAGCTCACACAAACGAGACCCTCGTGCGCAGTATGGACTCGGAAGGAATAGATTTGTTCATGGCTAAGGAAAAGGGTAGGGCTCAAGTAGATTACTTCTCGTGTATGTTTAAGAATATGTATTTAACAGAAGAGAGAATTATGTTTATACCGCCAAACTATGACCTAGTAGATCAGTTAAAAAGACAGTGCGATGTTCAATCTGCGCCAGCGAGTTCGTTACATTCTCTTAACTCGGTGTCTACGCTGCCATCACGCCAGTCTTTCTTGTCGCTTGGATCTTTGCAATCGGCTCCCAGTTTTTCGCATCTCAGTTATAATTTAGCCGCTAATAGTTTACGTTCACTCCCAGATTACTCAAATAGTCATACAAGGTCTACTAATTATTATGATCACAGTATCACAACTAGCATAGCAATGGAGTCTAATCCTTCTCGTGGTGTAGGACAAGCTATTCCGGGATATTGGATGTCGGTAACCGTGAGACCCACGAGAAGTCCAGTTCCCGGAGTCCCTATGTTTTCTTTCGGCAGAGAAGGCTTAGACGAAGGACAAGTGTCTAGACCATGGGGCTTGTGTGTAGATAGAGAAGGCAACATAATAATAGCTGATCGTAGAAATAACAGAATACAGATATTTAACAATCGCGGAGAATTTAAAACTATGTTCGGTTCTAAAGGCACTGGTCCTGGAGAATTCGATCTTCCGGCGGGCATAACTACTGATACATACGGTAGGATCATAGTTATAGATAAAGATAATCACCGTGTTCAAATATTTACGTCTTCAGGAAATTTCATACTTAAATTTGGTTCGTTTGGGAAGGAGTGTGGTCAGTTCCAATATCCGTGGGACGTAGCAGTAAACACGCTCGGAAACATAGTAGTGACTGACACGCGCAACCATCGTATTCAGCTCTTCACCAGTGACGGAACTTATATTACTAAGTTTGTTTTCGAAGGAGCTAACCCGGCTAAGATGTTAAAAGGTCCGACTACGCCCAGGGGCGTGTGTTTCACAACAACAGGCAACATCATCGTATCAGACTTCGAGAACCATCGCCTTCTGATGGTTGATCCGACATTGACGAAAGTACTACACTGCGTAGGACGCGAGGGCTCCGGTATAGGAGAACTAAATCGCCCCTCAGGTATTGTGACGGATGACGACGGTCGTATCATAGTGGCAGACTCGAAAAATCATCGCGTGCTAGTGTTTACATCGGAGCTTCGTATACTATGGGCCGTGGACTTGAAGAGTCCAGGCCTGGATGACAAGGACCGTCCAAGCGACGTGGCGCTGACGCCCGAAGGGTATCTGGTTGTGTTGTTCGAGACACTGCCCGACACCGCACGCGACATCGGCTCCCACGGCAAACAATACATCAAAGTGTATTAAATATTATATTTTATGGCAAGGCAAATTGAGTTCTCGGACCTAAGGTCCCCGTATTTTATTTTATTCGTTTAATTTGTGATTTCTTTGACAATGTGCCAATTTTATTATTAACGTTTGGAAAAGTTCATATCGAGCATGGCTTGCGCGTGGTGTGTTCATTCGCAACTTGCGTTTGTTCACACTCATGACGAATATAATTCTCTCTTAGTCCATATGATTTTGTTCGTTACCAATGTATGATTCGATTTCTGTTTCCGCATTAGACTAGTCTGTAAGGACCAAACAATGTTGAGAGTGTAAATTACAGCATCGTTTAGGAACCGCAATAATTATTATAATAGCTGTCTTGTAATCGTTACTATAGATAACACCAAACTAATAGTTAAAAATTAGGTAAACTGTATTATTATCTTATAACGTACAATATATTTACATACCGGACCGGTTGCTCTTTCATAGTAAAACTGCATTAGCAAAATCAAAAATAATATACTTACTATTATGGAATACTTATCACGATGTGATGTAAAAGATTTTTTATGTGAGATAAATTAAAGAGATAACTTGAAAAGTATTTTTCCAAAATGTTACATTTTTACGTTTTTTTTTTAACTTGGTTAAATTGATTAACGAACGTTGATATGTATTTTTATCATAAATTATTTCGCATAATGATTTAGGTGCATATAATATTTTTATCTTATTATATAGTATTTTATTGGCGGAGCGAGCGCCGCGTTTTAGCTTAAAATTATTTTTTATTTTTATATAATTTCGTTGCTTCCGTGTTCGTTAAATCGAATTTGTTTGGATGGGAGTGAATGTTGTATTATTGGAAGTGTATTGAGCAACAGAATCAATGCAATAAAACTTTGAGACTGACTTTAGAAGACTGTCTTAAAGATGATGGTTGGGCCGGCGCGGCGTGGGTGTAGGGCGCTGGCGGTGAATGCGCGCCGCAAAACGAACTGCGTTTAAATTACCAAAATTTTAGGTATTATTATTATAACGTATCGGCAGATAGTTAAACAAAACGGCGGTTAGTCGCCACATTTTTTTTTTAAATGAGTTAAAAATCTTAGTGATATTTTTAATTTCTTTTTGAAATCGTTTTTTTTTATATCTACTTTAAATCTTTCGACTGACAATCTAAATGGAATGACTTGACTGAGTAGGATTCTGTTGAGAAATTTTAATCGTACTGTTGTTTTCTAACTTAACGCGTTTAGCTGTAAAACCTAGTTATTCTAGGCTAATTTAGTTGAGTGTTAGGCACCGAGTTCTCCGGAATTATCTATGAAACTAGCTAATTTATAGATATTGTATAATCAAATTTAATAATTTTGATTGATTTTATATTATTATCCGTGTGTTATACAAATCAAAATTTTTGTATTAGTTCAAATATTATAGTGAAATTCTTTTTTTTATTAAAATGAAATCTATGAAATGTTCTATTTTTCAAACGTATGAATAAGTAGAGTTAATATAAACTACTATGTGTTCAGTCAGTATGTGTTCACTTAATATAGTTAACTTGTATGAGTAAGTTTAGTTTGCATGCCAATCGAGACACGATCGGTTTCTTCTCATTTTGATGTAATCATTGTATACGTAGTTAGTCCTACTCTTCTATCCCTGCTGTAGTCACCATTTGAATATGCATCCTTTAAAATTAGAGTTTATCGCTAAGGTTATAAAATTTAATATTAAATGCATCATGCAACTGGGAATATATTTGGGGATGTTGAAGTAAATGTACACGTCGCTAACAAAGCAGATAGCATTAGTTCCAAATCGCAATAAAAGTTAGAGTTCAACGTACCTACATGCATTTATTGGAAGCTTTTGAAACTTGAATCATTAACCGATATAATAAATCCATTTAAAAATATATCAAATCTGCTTGAGTCTCGATGTGTATTTAATATTATAATATTGTTACTGCTTCATTAGATTTCGATGTAGTTAGAATATTAATTAAATGTAAGGCCGGTTTTAGATGAGGCGTGTCGTATGTGGCGTTTGCACAGAAACGCTTGTTCTAGCGTCCCATGTTTACAATATATTCGTTACTAGTTGGTTGATCGGGATTGCATGTCTGTTACATTTTACTATAATGCACCATCGGTTTAATTTCATTATTTTTTGTATAATAAAAATAGTCTAGGGACTATAATAAAAATAATCTAGTCTAGGAATCGCTGTCCTAAATTGGTTCGATGGAAGAGTCAACAGGTTTCCGCTAATCGATTGCGTCAGGAAATTACGTCCAAATTAATAGCATGAACACAATGATCAGCGTTCTTGCGAGACGGCTCGAATAAGTCTCACACTCAAATGGGATTGATTTTGACTCATATAACAGTAAATAATTCGACATTAATTAATGTCCTTAAACTTATAATTATAAGTACGATTTGGTTTGGGGTTTCATAAATTACAAGGGTTTTATTCAACGTTCCGTGTATTAAAAGTTCAGGAACCGCCGCATTAACAAACTTGGCTTCAATACCTGTTCGCTAAAACATGCGCCCAGTAAGACCCCTTTCTCCATTCATCGATATTCCCACGAAAGTAATGGATTACATATGACAGACTACCAACTTGCAACTGGTTTCTGTTGTCGTGTTGGTAGTTGGAAGAGGGGAGAAGGAAGGAAGGGGAGGAATTCAAGTTGCATTTACGTAAGCTTGCTGTTGCTACTATCACTCGCAATATCATACCATTATAATAAAACACGTACCGTACGACACGCTTGTCCAAAACCTAACTAATAATAACGAACACCGATAAAATTATTATCAGAATGTCTAAGCTAGTGTATGTTGTGTTAAAGCAATGTTCACAGTTCTCACTTATAAAGCATAATATTACGTCTGTAAGTTACGATACGGTTAGATTAACAATTTTTTCACATTTGTACTTAGAGTTACACTAGTATAAGATTTCATTTATGTGGTATCCATTAGTGACTTGGCTTCAAACAAAAATTTTCATATGGACAAGTAAAATTTGTAAACGTTCTGAATGTATAAAGCGCAATTAATCGGTTTGTGAGTCTGAAATTGTTGTGGACGAAAATTGTTGTTTGAAGCTTATCTATTTGTAGTGAATGACGGGAATAGATAAAATGTTTGATACGTATGTATGTATGGTGTATATTAAGTAGTTTTGGCTTGAGCTCACGGGAGTGGCGTAGGATGGATGTCAATGAATGCTGCAAACATCATAAGAGAAGTAAGGTAATGTGTTAGCTTTACGTATTGGTTCGATCTCAATGTATCCCATTAGGCTTGCTGCTTAGAAAGGTTTGACTCCGTAGATGGCAATGTTTCAATTATTTGTACATCTTCGTATCTGTCGATATTGGCACATTAAGCTCCATTTAGATGGAGAAGGTTTTTCACAAGACAGATGAGAACACAATAGAAAACTTGTGCGAAGCCGTGTCATATAGTAATCTTATGACGCAGCTAGGTAAATTATTGTTTTGTGTTATATTCCCGCTTGTCGTACAAGAAATTCTCTCCGTCTAAATGGGGCCTTAGTTACAACTTTTTGAATGGGAGTGTTTGAGCGAACAAAGTTCTGAATTATCTAAGTTACACTCTCAGAATATCTAACTTCGTGTTGTTTTGGGACATCTTCATATGTTTAGTATCTTTAATCGGAATTATATTAAAATTACTACTAATGTCAACAATCAAATTGACAGTACAGTATGAGCTTAGATTTAAAGAAGTATCTTACCTATATATAACGTTGTTCGTCAGAACACGCCCATTTATAAAATCTGATCCACAGATGATAGAACGTTGCTTTATCTCTATCAAGTTGACGTACATTAGCGAAGTTTAAACGAATATGAAAAGTTAGCACCGAGTGAGCGCGAGCGAAAACGACGTGTGTGTGGTCGCTCTAATTGTGTGTATGCAGTGTCTTGCGTCTTGATGGTGATTCGACAAATCCAGAATAGCACACAAATATATTTTTGTTTCCAGTAAATTAACTTTTTGTTCAGTGCCATTATTAAAGTATTAAGTTATTTTTAAAATAATATGTTGCATATAATGCAGTTTTACCTTTAACTCTTTGGAATTTTGTATTCTTTTGACTTAACAAACTTACACTATTTGTATTGCTGACAACGAATCTCATAGTTTTAACACGGCGATTTTTCATATCGTTCGACATTCTGGACGGATTTGCAAAGCAATTTCCCAACATCTATGGTTTTGTGCGGAGCGGCGGCTTCTAAGAACGTCGTCGATCTGATGCAATTTGCAATTGTTTTAAACTACTCGACAGTTAGTAGAATTCGCTTTCATTTACAGTCACTCGTAGCTACAGTAATTAATACCTATAATATTCATCTAAGTATTCCGTGTTGCACCTTACTAAAATGTAAGTATTATTCAATCAAAGCAAACAGTCGTACTAATTCTAACACTTTATTAAACAAAAGTCAAATTTTCAAAGAAAAGCGGCCAGAGGTCGTCGTTTTGTAAGTAATTTAGCTGAAAGCTGCTGAAGCATTACTTAATTTAAAAAAACCGCATTTAATTTGATAGAAATTGTTTTATTTGAATTATTTTTGTTAAATATAAATGATTTTGTGGGTATTTCACAAGTGTGTTAATGTCGAATATAACAATAAGATCGTAGAGTGTGTCCGCTTTATAAAGGTGTTGACGTGGCCGTGTGTAACACACTTCTGACATAATCATAAAATTAACGAAAAACTTATTTGATCGCGTGAATGCGACGCGCGTACATTGTGAGAGCTGCTAGCTGCTAGCAGTATAATTGTGGTTTTGTGATAAATACAATAAAATTGACACCTAATAATAATAAATCGAAGCGTGATGGTAATTTTTGTACAAGTTTTTAGTGCTAAAGAGTAACGTTCAATTGCTTACCGTCGATTGTGAATCAGTAATCAATAAAGTACGGTACCTATGTACTAGCAGCCGTGTGTACGCCACAATAAGACGCAACACCGAAACTGCATAATGATAATGCTGTAACGAGATTTTAAGCTACCGTATTGAGCCATTTTCGTGCTATTTTTGTAACGTTAACTAGGAGCTTGTGTTGTGTTAGTATTAGCTTTTATACATTCGTCTACCCTTTGTCGCGAGGTTCGTATGAAGTGTGTAGTGTGGAATCGGTGCAGTAGTTAGAGGTCGGACGCTCGTGGTCGCGCCGCGCCGCCTGCACTATTATAACAGTTTAACAACATGACAATAGCAAAGGGCAGACGAATGCGACCGTCGATATCATGTGTAATTGAGATAAGTAGTATTTTTGTACATCATCCCGCGGAGGGGCGATGGGCCGCGGTTCCCGGCGCCGTCGGCCCGCCCGGGGTGGAGTTGTGTTCAAAGTCATAACCGCGTCTACCTCACTTTGTAAAATAATGAAGACTGATTGGGTATATTGTAACGGTGGTCTGATCACCGCTTTAGAAGCCTGTTGTCTACTGATATATAACTCTCCGTAGTGACTAGATGCCAGATATACACACACGCGTCTGTTGGATGTAATTACATAGAAATAGTATTATAAAAGCACATTTAACTCTCTCGTATATTAAGCATATATTCAAAAGTAGACAACAGTCTTTTTCTTTTATATCTATATCTTATGTTACTCTTCTGTAATAATGTTGAAGAAGACTGAAATTTTATAAATGTTCCTATATTTTAATTTAGAATAATTTACTGCCTACCATGTTTCATTTTACATTTTTTTTTACCCTCTCGGTAAAATATTACTTTGATTCTTATTATTTCTAATCTTATCAATTTGTGTATGACGCTATATAATGTCAGATTTTTGAAATTTTTAATGGAATTTTGTATGAGAAATTAATCAAGTGATTGATAGGATATTGATGTTTTTATTTCATATCCATTTCCTGTCACCTGTCCTTAAACTGAATTAAATTAGATAAGTTAAACACCGTAAACAGGTAAACAATCTCTTATCACCTTGGTCTGTACCTATTGTTGGCATATTATTCCGTCTAAAAGTCTTGGGAATAATGTAATTCATTTAAGTATAACGGGAACCTTAAGTGAGGTGAGGTTCACCTAACAATTTCTGCTTTCAACTTTCAAGTCTAAGACGAATACTTTGCTAAAATCTACGGATCACGGATAATATACCTAATAATGTGGACTTCAAGAGTTGCAATGACATTGAAAGCAGTGAAATTACTGGGAATTATGGAACTTAACAACTTCTGGTGACTAATGCAGTCCAAGTGTGATACAAAGTTCTGTGTAGTGTTGTGTCTGTCTACGGGCTTACCATTCGGCGAGTGAATTGCTCGACGCGCCATTCAGGCTAAAAGAAAATCTATGAATACTTTCGCGTTCCACGAGTAAGTAAATATTCAGCGCGAGTTAATGCAAGCGCACCGCTATGACGTCAGTCTGTATTACATAGTTAAGAATTGACACGCTTGGTTTCTATAGTGAAGAAGAGATGTAGATGGCGATATAGGTATATGCTATATCTACTATATCGTGCGATCCGTGTTAAAATCATTTAATACGGTCGAGTACTTGAGTCACAGTGGTAGGTCCCTTGTATGCGAGAGGCCCCTCGGGGTTGGTACCACCGCATTGTCTATTTCTGCCGCCAAGTAACAGTGAGTAAACTCTGTTGTGTGACGGTTTGAAGGACATTGAAGCCAGTGAAAATACTGGGCATTAAGAGACTTAACATCTTATATCTCGGGGTGACGAGCGCTGTTCAGCGTCATGCAGTGCTTTGTAATTCAAAGTTCTGTGTGGTGTTGCTTTTGTTTATGAGCAGGCGTGGCGCATACCATCAGGCGAGCACCTTGCTCATCTCGTCATCCAATAAAATAAAAGAAATAAAATCACATTTTCCTTGTATTTGGCATGATATTTATTCGATATGCGAACATGAATAAATAAACAATTTGGTAAATTGTATGGAACAGTTACGTAAAAAATCGATCACAGATATTCAATAAGTACTTACCTAATATTTTTTCTCATCTATTATTGCTGGCCTCTAAACCTTTTTTATTTTTTTTCTAACATGCCAGTTTGACAATTGTATTGATGCGTGTTATCGCCACTAATCTCGATAACAATTCCGTTGAATACGAACCGTTCGGAAGCAACAATGGGTCATCAGATCAGTACGCTGTTCTCAGGACTGGGTAGGTTCTTTGAATACCCAGTGAAGAGGAAACCAATTTGTTTTTATAGACAGGAAGATTTTACCGCCACTGGTATGTGTCATTGATTATTGAGAAATCTTTTATCGAGTTGTCTCTGGTTTAATGGCTGTGTCGGTGGTGCAGCTGTATTGGGTTTACAGTACCACTGCTGTGCGGAGATGTCGGGTTCGATTCTCGGTTCGGGAAAAACTAATATCACGAAATTGTTTGTGTCAGCCCGGAGTCTGGAATTGTGTATATGGCGATAGGATTGGCCCTAATACATCATGGGATGGAAATATGCTCGGCGAAATCTGGGTGTACTGGTTACACCTCTGCCTACCCTATCGAGGATTACAGGCGTGGTTGCATATCTATACATATAATAATAAAAATGTAACGGATTTCTGTCTGTACATGGAAGATATCTGAGAAAAAATATTATTGGAACCTTTATCAACGCAATAGCACCGCATAGAGTAATTTTTAGAATTTTTGTCTGTGCGTTTCTGCAGGCTAATCCCAGAAACGGCTTATCCGATTTAGATGTAGATAATATATTGTGGTAAGCTTCACTTAACATTTAGTATTTGTTTCATATCAATCGGTTCGTAAATAAATAAGTTATGCCAATTTAAAGATATCAATAATATAACGGTGCAGAACTTCACGCGGACGGAGCCGCGAGCGAATGCTAGTATACAATAAGTCTAAGTTTTAATCTGCATGAAATACAATTCTCATCACAATGCAAAGTTTTAGCTTTGTAATAAGTTTGTGTACTATCATATGGGAGGAACCGACAACCGGTGGGGCAGAAAGGTTCTGGAATGGAGGCCACGTACTGTCAAGCGCAGCGTTGGACGTCCGCCTACAAGGTGGACAGACGACCTGATAAAAGTCGCAGGAAGTCGCTGGATGCAGGCCGCTTCCAACAGGTCGGTTTGGAAATCTTTGGAGGAGGCCTATGTTCTGCAGTGTATGTACTGTGGCTGATGATGATGATAATGAATAAGTTGGTGTTGGATAGGTGAGCCACACAAGAAAGTTTCAGACGCGCAGAAAATGCCCATGACCGATTACGACAAGTTGGTAGATTTATTTTACAAGAGGCTTGCTGAACAGCGGCAGTACAATCAAGTAAGGATTTATGGAAAATACCGTCCCCGCCCACTTATATTTATTTTTACCTTTATCATCTTCATCCCAGGAACTTTGGCCGGCATGATCTTGTCGACCTATGATGGACACATTGTTTGTCGTTGGTCGACACTATTCTTGGATTGCGCTACACTTACCATCAGGTGCAGCGTAGTCACTTTGCCGAGCCAGGATAAAAAAAAAAATCTTTATAATTTCAGCTATCAGATGTCTAATTGATTGACATTTAGACATAGGCCTTGGGCATAGAAGTGAAATTTCTGTTCTTGTACTATTATTTATTCTGTAGTCAAAGTTAAGTAAATTATGAGTTGCCCATTGGTCTGTAAAGTGTGAATTTGGCCGCTCTCTGAACTTGCCGCCCGGGGCACAGGCCCCGGCTTGCCCCTCCCTAGATCCGGGGCTGATTAGGACACAGGCTACTTTTTATCCCGGAAAACACATTTACTTTGGTTTTCAGATTTTCAGCTTTTTAGTTTATTAAGCCGCTTTTAATTTTGTTATTAATCTATACGATGTACCTAATCACGCAAACGGAGTTGCGAGCCAAAGCTATTCAAAATAAAATAAATGAAAAAATAAACTATAATTTATTTTTATTTTATTTAAACACAAAACAGGTTACAATCAGAATATAAAATCAGTGATTAACAATAGTTGTTTGTACATAATTGCAACCTAAAACAATTGTTCCAAGAATTACAATGAGGTGTTAATTAGGAGATGAAGGAGAAAGACCGCAGATGGAGCATACAGAAGGTGGTGAACCGTTTCCCAGGGTGGAACGAGGTCACCATCGCCAATTTGCACAGCTTGTTCCTGCTCTTCGACAACCAGTCCAACGGCATGCTTGGGTTTGATGACTTGTTAGTTATAACTTTTACTCAGACCAAGATAATAAATACAGTTTTTGTGTACTCCCCTCCCGAGCAGCGGTTAGGTGCAAAATTCAGCGACAGGCGCAATATAAAATTCCATGCGCACCGCTTCGTCAGTATAATTAGAAAAAATACATTTTCATAGGCAGAGTCGCTAAACAAAAGCTAGTGACTAATAAAAGTTGATAAGTTATTACATAATGGCTCTATAATCAATTGCACACCTCTTAAAGTAAGTATCTCGAAAGAGTAAGTTTGTACAATTAAATCTTAGACATCGTAAATTCTAATGCCAATGACACTACGCTCCTAGAATTTTCGATCAAGATTCAAGAGGACCATTTCAATCGCCTCATTGGTCTGATGGCAGTGTGTCCGGTTCTCCCCTAACCTAACCCTTTTCCCATCCCTTTTTCCTTCCCCTCCCCCTTGGCCCTTTGGCAGGCCGGCATGATCTTGCCGACCTGCGATGGACACATTGTTTATCGTTGGTCGACACTATTCTTGGATTGCGCTACACTTACCATCAGGTGTAGCGTAGTCATTTTGCCGAGCCAGGATAAAAAAAAACTAAGGCTGAGAATTGTGAGGTCTTGGTATCAGTTCCCAGGCCGGGGAATCATAATTGGTGTTTGAGGTTTCGATTCGAGAAATCACACATGAATTGCCCCCGGGATTGGATTATGCCCCGAATGACGATAGGTTCAGCTGTTGTCACATCATGGGACCGAAATGGGTGGAAGTGTGTGCAGCACCAGTTGCACTTCTGCCCACCTTTTCAGGTACAAGTTGCAACATTTCAAATCATACCGATTTACTCTGTCGACGACAGCATTTATAATCACACTTAACTGAACAGTCAAAACATACGTGGCGATTTCTCCTTGCGATTTGAATTAATTTCCATCGAAGATCATATTTTTTTAATCCGAGCACGGCAAAGTGACTGCACTACACCTACTGCACTACGCGTAGTGCAGTCCAAAAAACCAGCAACCACCGATAAACAATGAGTTTTTCACCAGAATCATGCCGGCCTGTATAAATGCTTCTTCCCTCTTCGGAGAGGGAAGAAGCAAATCGACGGGCCTGCATCAAGAAGGGCGGATGACCGATGCAGGCACAATAATACAAGAATGTACCCCTGTACCCGCCCCAACCAACCATCAAGTCATGTCGCATGCCCCTCGGGAGAATCGGATATACGCTGGCTGACCCTGGAACCCGACCCACACAAGGTGGGTCACTATGGCAGGTTTTAACACCAGTGTACGGTGGTCGCTATCCGGTCGGATACGAATATCCTCCCACCAGCTTATATTTCTCGGAGCTTGCATTGTGGGAATAATTCCATCTATTTACTTTTATGTTATTCTGATTACTTTTGTAGCAGTGCGGTTTTGGAAAGTCTTGGAGATGAAAGCACCATAGAAGTGCGAAAAGATAAATTCCACGCTGCCGATACAGACGGAGATGGATGGATTACATACGATGAGTTTCTACTGGTAAATGTCATAAATATAATTTATTTCTATAGTTTTTATACCATGACTTTGACGAACTAGTAAGTGAGATTTTGAAGTGGAGATCCACGGTCTAGACCAGAGGTTCCCAGATTCAATATTTAGCTGGTTCCGGTGGACCTCCTGCATCTACATTTCTACCATATTCCCAAAACACGACAAAAAATCTCAATGCTTATTTCTTCCCTGTAAGACCGATAACGCAGCCATGATTCTCTTGATATTGTGGGTGTTCATGGGTGGTGGAGAATACTTTCCACAACGTGACCCACTTTTGCGTTAACCGGACCTAGCTATAAAAATTACTGCCAGTGAAATTGCTGAGCATTATGAGACTTAACATTTTATGTTACATTTTATGCTCGGAGTGGCGAGTGCAGTTCAGTGCCAGTTGTAATTCAAAGTTCTGTGTGGTGTTGTTTCTGTTTATGGGCAAGCGTGACGCTTACCATCAGGCGAGCGCCTTGCACGTCTCGGAATTCTATGAAATAAAAAATTCTTCGCTTAAGCTTGTTTCATTTGGAGTGTAAATATTTTTATCGTCGCTACCCACCGATTTAGACCATGACCGCTTTATCTATTACTTCGGCTAAGGTCACGGCATTAGTTCAATGTCAAACCGTCAGACAAAACAGACGAAACTACTTTTTATTACTGCCGTTATCTATGATTAATTGTGGTCTATATGTCATATTACAAGGCTCGTATGCGTTGGCCGTCTGGGTTGGCACCACCGCTTTGTCTATTTCTTTCAAGCAACAGTGTGTAAGCACTGCTGTGTTTCGGTTTGAAGGACATTGAAGCCAGTGCAATTACTGGGCATTATGAGACCTAACATGTGATGTCTCGGGGTGACGTGCGCAGTTCAGTGTCGTGCAGAGCTTTGTAATGCAAAGTTCTGTATGGTGTTGCTTCTGTTTATGAGCAGGCTTACCATCAGGCGAGCGCTTGGCTCGTCTCGTCATTCAACCAAATAAAAAAAACGCTTATCTTTAATTAAAATACATGGTTTATTGCAGCTAGTATACAATTTCAATCCTCAAAATGAAGCCAATCAGTTGACGGGATTGGCGCTGCTTTGCAACGAGGTGGCAGACAACATTCAATTCGTCAGTAATTTGACTGTCGGTGAACAGTTAGAATACGGATTGTTTTAATTAAATATAGTGAAATGTAGTAATTGTACTTTTATTTTATTTATAATCGATTTCAAAACAGAAGGTTCTCGAGACTGTGTGTCTTTTGTCTGTGTGGGTGCGTGTAGGTATAAATGGCACTTCAAATAATAGACATATTAGAGATAAATAACATTTAATTACATAAGAAACTAATAATCTTCATGAAAGAAGTAACTTTGTACATACATCCACCCACTTTGCCTAAATGCCAATGACTCTCCATCCATACTATAAGAATTGAGCATGTTCAAACACTTCAAACCTACAAAAGTTTTATTTATACGTCGATTTTGCTGAATTAATGGGGGATGTATTTAACTAGTGATATTAGATTTAGCGAGAATACCTGATTACGGATTAATTGCTATATTATTTCTATATTTTTGTTTGCAAATCTTTAAATCAGTTTTTTATAACTATCTACAAAATTTTGATACTATAGTTTTCCGCGATTTATGGTTATGATCCTTGATCCTTACGTATATAATTAAAGACGGATAGGAGGATAGAAGGATATGGTAGAGTTCTGTCGTAGTGCTGTAGTATTGGGTAGTCTGGTGGAGGCCATCGTGGGATTATAATCGGTATGAATCCGGCATATATATCATACCTTCTACCGTAATAGGTGGGCAAGCAGTACCTCTAAAAATTGTCACTGAAAATAAGTCCTGTCAAAATCATTTTTAGGTGTTTTACAAACAGACGAATATTTTTAAATAAATTGTTGCTAACATGACCGTTCACAAAAATATCCCAGACTATTTTTTTTTTACTAGCCCTGTATTATAGGTACTTGTCCCACTGCTGGGCACGGGCCTCCTCTACTGAATGAGAGGGGTTAGGCCTTAGTCCACCACGCTGGCCTAATGCGGGTTGGTAGAATTCACATACCTTCGAAAAATCTTATCTAATTCTCAGGTATGCAGGTTTCCTCACGATGTTTCCTTCACCGTTAAAGCAAGCGATAATCAACAATTAATATTAACATAGACTATATATTAGTTTTTATTCAATATCTAGGGTGTTCGTCTTCGCTAAGAGAGTCTATGTCGCTGAGCTCCACCAGGCTGGGGTCGCAAGCGAGACACCGCTCGCCTATCTCCCTCCAACACTCCGCGCAATACACAAACGGGCATCTTGTTACGTGACACGAATGCCACTGATACGTTTTCACTGAAATTGTACAAATATGAATCAATATTCAGTGTTGTAGTGGGTTCACACGGCTCCATTTTAGTTGATCAACTGCGATGGGATTTGAACCGTCTGAACAGATTAATCAACAAGAGCCATAGGTACCTAAAGATTTTGTGGATTAATGTCAGATTATCAATTAAAATAGAACCGTGTGAACTCGCTACAAAGAAACAAATCTATAGGTTTCTTTTTTGTTCTCCCCTGTTGGTAAGCGTCGCGCTTGCCCATAAACAGAAGCTATAATACACAGAACTTTTCAATGAATTCCATGACAATGGACTGCCTTCGTCACCCTGAGACATAAGATGTTAAGTCTCATAATGCCCAGTATTTTCACAAAAAAATACTTTCACCATAAGCTGTAGTACACGGGACTGAAATGTAAATACCTTTTCGAGGTTCAGTTTCCCCACAGATCAGGCACGACATCCTAGCTGCTGAGAATATTGTCAGCCATCCAAGAAACTCTGGGAACTTCATGCGAAGACTCAGCATATTCTCACCGGAGAGATAATGAGCCCGCACTGCTTGAACGGCCTTTCTGTAGAATAGAATAATATATAAACGTTTAATAAAACCTTACAAAAATTATTTACAAATACACCCAACTGTTACACCACTGACCCTACAATAAGAGTCAAGTCTTAGGGTACATACTAGACTTTCAGTCTCATTAAATCCAGTCCGGAAACAAATGTGGTTCCGGCAAATAATTGTCTCGTGCACTCGTGGGATCGAACCCGAGCACTCACGTTTAACAGTTTGCTACTGGCCTACTGCGCCACGGAGGCTGTCAAGAATATAAATAATTTATGACAAATATGTAATTTAAATGCATAATAATATTACATTACATAAAAGCCTGATTACTAAACCTCTGCCTACTCAATTCGCCAAATCAACGGCTACTACTTATTTCATACAGTTTTGGCAGATATGACCGCTTTAACATGTTTAACACGATCATAAACGCTTGACTTGCATTTTATTATTCGGACATTTTAATAACGTACCGGCGAAAAGTCTTGTTTATCTTCATTCGTTTTTTTAAGATGTCGTTGTAGAGATGCAAAATTCGCTGTTTCTCCCGACGTGGGTAGAAATAACTGCAGATCAGTCTAAAAATTGATTGCTTATTATTGCTTGAAAACACAAATCCAAAGTGCGTTAAATTACGTTTGCCCTATCAGAAATTAGTTGAAAGTGGCGCGGTTTTCCTAGCTTCTAGCCCTCTACCAAGGGCTTCTAATGACTACTAGCAAGACTTTGCTAGTAAAAGCTATCATTATCTTAGAGAAGGGGGTGTAGGAAAGTAAAATGACTATTTTCAAGTCGATAAAGTTATTTTGCGCATATTGTAAATGTAGTTTATACATCGGTAGCACGTACTTAAGCATCTTGTTTAGACATTTAGTGCTTATAAAAGCACAGAAGTTATGACATTTTTCAGGTTACCTCCTCAATCTCAACGTGTAAGGGTTGATATAAAGAAGTAAAAGAATCCATAAATATCCTCCATAGATCTTAACGAAGTATATGGGTGGCATCAGACGCGGTCTGGGTATGCACTCGCTGTTGTTGATGTTCTTTATGAATGTTTGATTGCTCAAATTGTTGAGGAGTTTACGAAGAAGTCCGGCTAACACGCCTATACCTTCGACCTGTTAAGTGAAAATATTCCTTAGTGACGCCACGGTCTATCATATCCGAATGTCGGTCTGTGTAGATACTAGGTATTACTGCTTTGTTTTTTTTATCCTGGCTCGGCGCGACTACATTGGACCTGTGTTAAATACAGAGCAGCCCAAATATAATGTCGTCCGTTCCTGGACGATCAGCAGAATTATGCCGGCCTGCAATTACTGGACACACACTGGTTGACCGCGGAACACGACTCACCTAAGCGAGCCACTATGGATTTATCACAATATGTACGATTTTGGCTATCCAATTGAATACAAAAATATAAGGTACCCTCCCACCAGCACCACCTCTATATCTGCAGTCAAGTAGCTACAGTGTTTCAGCACTGTCATGTTGCGATTTGTATGATATTGAAGTCAGTGAAAAAAAAACTTATTTAATGCTATAACTGCACTGTAATGGATCATGACCGTCGCCCTTAATGTTTGCTGATTACGATGATTGCTGTAGGACATTTTTATTTTTTATTTTTTTTTATTGCCTTGATAGGCATAAATTAAATCCCGTTGTTGATTCCTTCCATGATCTCTTTATAAATAATAATAGTTAAATAAATTAGTCGCAAATGTGCATCAACTGGCTAAATTAAATAACAAAAGATGCTTTAGCCTATGTTTAGTGGCAGTAGGTACGTTTTAGATACTTTCTGACCACAATAAATGATGCGAGCGTGGTCACACCCGCCCATGAGGTCTGGTCCATGCAGTGCTTTGTAATTGTAAGTTCTGTGTAGTGTTGTTTCTGTTTATGGGCAGGCGTGGCGCTTACCATCAGAAATCATCATCACCTGACAGCCTCCGTGGCCGGCTGTGAAGAGAGAGGCCGAGGGTTCGATCCTCGCACGAAGACAAATGTTTGTGTGATTTACAAATATTTGTTTCGGGTTCTGGGTGTTGTGAGACCGAGAGTCTCTCGCAGTTCCTAATACCCACGACACAAGACTCGTATCTTACTGTGGGTCAGAACCATAGTTACACATATGTACATATATGTGACTGTCCTGCTCGCCTTGTTATTCAAGCTAATAAAAAAAATATTCACCTCAATATTCAAGTCCCTCATTCCTTGAGCGGTATCCATTTCAGCGTGTTGTCGGACTACATCCAGCGCTTCGTAGAACAATCGATCGAGCATTACGAATGTCGTTGCTGTGATCATTTCAAGCATCAGTTTGAGGATTTGGGTATAAAACTTACTGCGTTCTTGCATATACGCCACAGAGGACACGTCTATGTATTTCAGTCTTTCCATCTGAGAATAATCGATTTTATTATATTACTTATTATCATTGCTGAAAAGACAACTTAAGCTTAGGTGCGGCGAGGTTCTGGGCTCAAATCTCACCCAAGTAATCACAATGTGTAGTTTAAGTGTTGATTCTAAAAAATGAAATTAGAAAATCGAGTTTATATAATTTTGCGATAGGCACGTCCCTTATCACATCATGAAGTGGGAATATGCTGGGCGAATCGTGGATGCTCTATTTTCATCTCTGCCTGGCCCTTTCGAGAATACAGGAATGAGCTTAATTATCTATATTCAATACTAAAAAGTACCCCAATTAGCGTGTTAATATAATTTTGTACACATTCGAGATGAACTAGGTGGTAAGTCCCTTAAATGCGAGAGGCCATCTGGGTTGGTATCTTCTTTACCGCCAAGCAGCAACGTGTAAGCACGGTTGTATTCCAGTTTGAAGGACATTGAAGCCAGGGCAATTACTGGGCACTATAAGACTTGACATCTTGACGACCGCAGTTCAGTGTGATTTTTTTTATCGAAAACCTCTAATTATAATTGTTCAATCAGGGGATCGAATCTGGACTAGACTGATTTCACAAACCAAGTAAGGTAAACGTACAATTTAAATGGATATTGTTCTAGAAGTTGATAAAGTTGTCTCGTTGTAGAGAACGGTTGTAACACCACTAAGGTTTTTTTTTGTACTGAGTGAACCCAAATACAAAGTATTTTATTTTTGTACTAAAATGTCACTATTTGTACAAAAATTCTGAATGTTTATTACTGAAATAGTTAGTCGATTAATTGTACTTACTATAAAACACTAAAAGAAAATATCTATATGTCATAATTCCGCAATTTAATTAATTTTCCGACATTTTCCCTTACTCTTAAGCCAACGGACATTTTAACGCAGGTGGAGCTGAGGGCAATTCTAGTTTATGATAAGAAAATACCTTCTTCAACGGCAGAAGTGTAAGTTTGTCCTTCATTTTTCGTTTCTTGTCTAACTCCTTGAAATAGCTTGTTATATAAACATTATCGTAGTCGATGTGAGTGAGATACATATCGTGGTAGTGCACAGCCGCGGAGAATATCCGAAGGAACAACAAAGCCATGCAGACGTTCATAACAATCGTGGCGTAGCTCATTATTGATATCTTTTCTTCGAAAGCGTGTATGACACGCATGCCAGTTTCTTCTGCATCCTGGCAACGAGTTCAAATATATTAAAAAACTACAAACACTTTTTTTATCCGTGTGACTGCACTACACCTGATGGTAAGCGTAGTGCAGTCCAAAATACCAGCGACCACCGACAAACAATGAGTTTATCGGTGGTCACCAGAGTCATGCCGGCCTGTATCCTCCTCTTGGGAGAGGGAAGAAGCAAATCGAGGGGCCTGCGACAGGACAGGCGGATGACCAATGGGATACAAGGATGTATGATGTACGTACGCTGAGCGGGATATCCGGAGGTCTAATTCCCCCTCCCCAATTATCCCTTTCCTTTAAGCTCGGCAACGCAGCCATAATTCTGATATTGTGGATGTTCGTGATTTATTTAGATCATTTAATACCATCAGGTGACCCATTTGCTCGTTTGCCGCCCTCAGCTATAAAAGGCTTATAATTTGTTGATAATCGGTGATCGATGGGCGTTCGATGTTCGTTTGTTATCAGAGTAGTTCTTTAGACATTTTGAAAACTACCAGAGAGCCCAGCGTATGAATTACGTAATCCAACCGTCAGATACAGTAGAGTCACTTTGCTGTAACATGATAAGAAAAGAAAAATAGAACAGCGGTAAATGGAATCGAAGCTTTAGAAATCGAGTGTCAAGTGACCTTTCTTTCAAAAAAACTCTCAATAGCACAAATAAAACAAGGAAAGTTGTTGAACACTTTCAGAGTTTTTGATTGTTTATGTAAAACGTGAAAAGTTATTTGAATACAAGCCTCCCTAAATGAAACCCTCAAAAGTTATAAGAAGGTAATAAAAACGTGTCAAACAATTAACGGTGGGCTTCTTTCCCGAGTTTACCTACTTACATTGACGTGGATGTTCACACTTATATCCCTAGAAGAGTGGGTATAAGTGTAACTAGTACACCTACGATACGATACAGCTTATTTCCGTCCCGTGATGTGAAAAGCGAGCCTATTGCCAAACCGTACACACATTCTAATACCAGGCAATTTATGTCGACAGTGGAAAGGCAAAATATCATAAGTGGTAGAGCCACGTTGTAGATAGTTTTGTCTACAGCAAATACCACATAGTTATGTCCGTTTACATTAAGAAAAGTATGATGAATTCGGACACTACTGGTATGTTACAACATTTTAACTATTTGCTAGTATTTTCATGTATGTTACCTGAATATCATTGATTTCGTACTCATATGTATCTTTATAATGCACTTTGATATCTTTTGAATTGTTCACGAATTCGTATTTAATTTGCTTCAAAGTAATAAAACCTTCTTCCAAACCCGGATCAACCTGTAAAAATCAATGTGCTGAAGACTCTTAGTGTATTTTATTCCATTACGATTTGCCAGAGGCCGGCGAATGACTAGCTCTTCTCAAGGAAAAAATATAAGTACCTGATTAGAACTATCACAAGTATTATTCAGTCTTATACTTTTCATGATATTGCATGTGTATGGAGTTTTGACAGCCGAACAGAGAATCCAGCCAGCGTATTCCGGAGCCGCTTGGCGGCACCGATCGTAAGCGTTGGACATCGCCTTCAAACACACCATAACAGCTCGAGACAGTTGATTCTCACATCTGTATTCTAGTTTGTTTATGTATTTATTTAGGTAGTGATCCTTTTTTGTCGTTTGATGTCTGAAAATATTTTCACTTTATTTCTAAGTGAACGTATTAGAGATAAAATAGATTCAACTTCTTCATCTAATCGACGAAAGAAAGTAAACGTGATAACAACACACAAATAGCTGCATATTTTATAATTTCACCAGGAATACGTTTACTTAGGTACCATTAAACATGATTTTAAAATACTGGTAATCGGGTAAATGGGTCACCACAGCCCCACATATGAAGAATACCAGAAGCATCATAGATGCGCTGCTTGTCCGGAACAAAAGTAGCATATGTGCTAATCCTGATCATGGACTTATTGTGTGCTTCTCTTAAAAATCCGTGCAGCTTTGAGTGAACCCAGGCGATTGATTAACAACCATCCAAACTCAGGATACAATGCTAGTAGGAAGTACTAACATATTATGCTTTACATCACGTCGCGGACTTCGTGAAGTACTAAAAAGACCGCCAATGTAATCATTCTCTATACGGCATTGATATTCTTCTTCTGTACTTTCTATTTCATTCTCCAACGGTCCTATCACGTTATCAATTGAGCTACAACGATAACTATTTTTATAATTAAATGCTGAAACTCTACTTCAGAGAGGACTTATGTTTAACCATTAAAGATCCAATTGGGCAGTGGTTATCAAAGTTTTTGGTCATGAGCCAATAGACACAAAGTGTAGTAGTGTGGCACCTCGAGCCGCTTATCGGATTTGCCCACCGGCCAGGCCCTAACCAACACTTTAGTTACGGTACATCAGCCACAGGACGTCCACTGCTGAACATAGGCCTCCTCCAAAGATTTCCAGACCGACCTGTTGGAAGCGGTTAGTTACGGTACACACAACATTTTTATTTTTGATTGATTGGTAACCCTGAATTGAAGGAGGCTTGTCTCACTACCCTGTTCAGATCTAAATACAAATCCAGTCGTATTGATAGTTTAAGTTACGCCTTAAGACAGCTTTGTCCATAGCATAAATGGGCTGGCTCAATCGGATTGTTACCAAGTCTTACAGATAATCGACGCATATTAGCAGCTTACAGTTGCGTTTCGTACACGTCGACTTAGCGTGTTTAAAAAAAACAAAATAACCTGACAATGTCCTTAATATGTTCCACTTCGTCATTCAAGTCATTTGCGGTCAATCTGACCGGTTTCTCTATGAACGTGTATTTTGTTTTTAAAATGTTTTCAGCTAACTTATTGCTACAGGCGAATTCTCGAACCACTTCTTTAGCGTTCAAGCACATATTTGTTATGGGACCTGTAGTAAAATAATAATAATTATCTAAAGTCTAATCTGCCTCAGTCATGATCTCCAGCACCCTAAGGTCGACTAGGAAAAAATGCCTAAGGCATTAAAATCCGCCTATTTACCATGTGTACAAAGCTTTAATAAATAAATAAAGTAATTATGTCTCTTATCGTAATTTTTTATGCAAACGCAACAAGGGATCAATTGAGCAATGTTTCATGATTAAGGCAATGCTGCATTTTGCGTCATTTAATGCCTCTGGAGGGGGAAAAAAGCAATACGGTTCTACGTATTATAATTCCTGACACCTTATTAGTATGTATTTTTATATGCAATACAACACCACATCTTGGTCAACTCAACTCTATATCTGAAGGGTCTAAATGTGTGACTACAAACAGAAAGCTTCTAACTTTCCTATGCATGAGCAAAATAGTTTTTTATAGCATAGGCCAGAAAAGGAGCAAATGGGTCATGATGGTAAGTGATTCCCACTGCCCGTAATACCAAAAGAATCATGGGCGCGTTGCAGACCTTAAAGGAAAGGGGTTGGGAAGAGAAGAGGGATTCGGACCTCCGGTATCTCACTCACCGTATAAAACGCAGTAACAAGGCGCTACTTTACGTCGGTCTCCTGTGAGATAGTCGTAATGACGCGGTCGAGCCACCAGCCAGTATTAGATAATTAATTCCACCATTATATCGCCGTCAGGCTTGCAAATAAGCGAGATTGTGGTGAATTGGTTTATCTATTGATAAATATATATTATACTAGCTTTTCGTCGCGGCTCCACCCGCGTGAACAGCCACTTCGGATAAAAACTAGCTTATAACCATTTCCAGGGTCCCAGCTATCCAGTATCAAATTCATCAAAATCGGTTCAGCGATCAGGCGTGAAATCCTAACAAACAAACTGACTGACTGAAATTCATATTAGGATTAATTTAATTGTGGTCTTAAGATATGCTCGTTTGCACCCTCATCTATAAATAACAGTGTTAGTTAGCTCACGTGAGCATTTCTCGTCTCATATTAAGATTAGAGTTACCTGCCACGACATAAGTCAAAACCACTGCTTTGAGTACACCTCGGCCGGATTTCCCGCAGTACATGGGTATTGTTAGCAGAGATATACATCTCATCTGAACTGATATGACATTAGCTATACCTAGAAACAAAAATGTACCTACCCATTTATTTTTACCACATATTCAATTATTCTGGAAACATTTGTCTTAATATATTTTATTTCATCTTTACTTTATTCGTCGAAGTTCATAAGTATATATTATCTTATTAACATAATAGTGAAAAATCTTCGTGAGAAATAAAATAAACTGTGTGCACCGCGACAACCCTCGTAGTGCAGTGGTCTATGAAACGAGGCTGCGGATTCAATCCCCACACCGAGACAAATATGTACGTGATTCACAATATATTTTAGGTCTGGGTGTTGTGAGACCATGCATCACTCGTAACTCCTGTCCCCATGGTAGAAGACTTTTTATCTTAGTATGGAATTAGAACTATGTGTGTGTGTGTGACTGTTGAGTTTATTTATTTTAGGCCGAGTTTCCATTGTACCAGTAGCATGTCAAGGTGATGCAAGTTGGATGTAGCTTGAATGGTAGTAAGGTAAACCTGCACGTACTTGAATTTGATGCAAAAATACGCAATTGGCAGTTTGCGTGCATGTTTTTTACAAGTTACATGCAAATTTCACAAGCACGTATCCCCACGCACATGATTATATCACTGGCTGTACGATCTATCGCAACAATATAATATTTGTCATGACATTAACTTGCTCTGAACTCTTGCATAAGACTTCACTTGTAACGAGTGCAAGGGTTTGCATGCGAGGTGCAAGCTCGGTTAAACATGTTTTCTATGCATTTAACGCGTTCAAATGACGTCAAACTTGCATGCAATACAAGTATGAAACCTTAACCGAATCCAGTCCCTCACAAAACTAACACAATTTATCAGCTAATATAAAGTTCATTACAAAAAGAAATGGCAATACTAACTTACCAAATAATATACTTATAGCTGAAGATAAAATAAACTCTGTATTATCAGGAAATGGTATTTTCTTCAATAAATAAATATAATAAAGTTGGCCTATAGAAAAACCTCCTATGAAACTAAATATTATTTCTAGCACCCGTATCACACAATTGTGAATTACACTTGTTTTAACGCATGTAAATGGACACATATTAAACATATTGCTTAACTAATAGCGTGTGAATTCGTAATTTACTAATTATTATAATAGACATTTTGTGTCAAACTGATCTAATTAATTCTCTTTGGTCAAAATTTATGTTTTTTTGTTTATAAGTACTTTTCAATTGCATGAAAGCTAAAAATTCACCATATAAGTAGGGTAAAGCTATAGATAATATTTTGTGCTAAACAGAATGATTTGTAAATTTTATGAAATCCCTGGGTTTTTATTAAATTAATTTGATTTAAATCGAAACCAATACTATGAAGGCTCCTAGTGAAAATCCTATTGCTACATCCTCATTTTCTTACCATATCTTGTCTACAACAAAATTGAAGCGATGACTATGTTACACCGTATTTCTATGCTAGTTATTTATCAATACAATGTTATTGTATGCTACAAGCAAGGAAATAGTGTCGTGTAAATGGGTCTTAAGAATTATGCCAAGAGGTCAGGAGTCCATAGCACAGGGTATACTAGTTTGGGTTCCTGACTCCCACAATTATAAAATATTGTAAAATAGGTAACATATTACTACTTTATGTATTTTTGTAAGATCATTATTGTAAAGAAACTTTTTGTGGGAGATAAATAAATAAATTTCAATTGAGCTAATGTATGTAGATCAGACAAATAAAAATCATTAAATCGATCATAGTTTAGTATAATTAGTCTTATAAAATTCAATACATCTTGTACAGACAACTTACATGGTATCCTATTGTAACATGTTAAACAAATGTGCACAAAGCGAACAATAGTAGCATTTTAAATGCCGATTTACAATAAATTAACAATTTTGTATGTCCCGCAGTATGTGTAAACATAATAAATAATATTGCTGCGTTTGTACATTCATTCAGTCCCGTAGACATGGGATCGTGGCGTGACTTGCCTGACTTGTCCGAAAAGGCTTAAACTGGGAGTAGTAAGTGTTTAGTTCAGTGTTTCCCAACCTTTTTCAGGCCACCTTACCATTTTTTTGTTAAATTAGTCACCGATATCTAGCATTGCATTTAAATAACCCAAAGCGAAAGGGTTAAAGTAGTGTCGAGTCCATTTTTAAATTGGCCCCTTTAACTGTCAAATTGCCCCCCTGTGGGGCGTGGGCCCCACGTTGGGAAACACTGATCTATAGTATATTCACCAAACCTATTCCAGAAATGTCAAATATCTATTCACTTTCCGAATAATTCCTTTATCTAGACTTTGCTGGTGGGAGGATACTTGTGTCCGACCGGATAGCGACCACCGTACACTGGGGCTTGCCCCCTGATCCTAACCCTTTTCCCATCCCTTTTCCTTCCCCTCCCCCTTGGTCCTTTGGCAGGCCGGCATGATCTTGCCGACCTACGATGGACACATTGTTTATCGTTGGTCGACACTATTCTTGGATTGCGCTACACTTACCATCAGGTGTAGGGTAGTCACTTTGCCGAGCCGGGATAAAACTGGTTGATGGAATACACTATAATTAAATATCATATATAGGAATGCAGAAATGAACAGTAACAATACTAGTTTGTTTGAAACAGTTCTTCCAGAGTTGGCCCAAGATCCGATAAATACGAGAGAAAATGGCATACTTCTCAACTGATAGCAAACGCGCCGCGACTCTCTTATAATGTTTAACTAACCTCGTCACGCCACAAATTTCTTTTTTGGCTACGGACCTGTATTATTACATGCACTTTAGATCGAAAACAATTATTCGTATTTTTTGAAAATAAATAAATATTTTGTACTGTCAACATATTTTTTCCACAAGTATTGAATAGTTTTCGACCACTTTCGTCCACATAAAAATTCCAGTTCGATAAAAAGTATTTAAACTTGATCAAATTAGGATTATTTTCACTTGACGACGTCTTCTGCCTGCCGGTGAAAGTGCCGTGAAAACCAACCAGCCAACATACATAGATCTAAAATTCTAAGTAAATATCACAACCAGGCATTTCACATTTTTAACACGCTTTTTCAATACCTGATATCGTTTATTATATTTGTTAAGAGCAATTTATTGTTTAAAAACAAGCGAAGAACTTGCGATACCTATTTATGTCCTATGTCTGTAATCTGTGCTTCAATCATCATGAAAAGTAGCCTAGACAAACAAACTGAAATAATGTTTAATGAAACAGGAGTTTTGGTTGGTTGTCATTAGTCTTATATTGAAATTATATAATTTAATAAGCTAGAAGAGGCGGTATATCGAAATCGCAGGCTGATAGTTCATTTTTATTTGTAATTTTGAATAAGTTATATTGCGGTAACAAGGAGTTGTCGGTCCAAAAATAAAGTATCAATTACATTTTGAGGTCGACATAATGTATATTAGTGCCGTCTAGGCTTGCCGAAAGCCACTTCATTCTGAGTAAAGTTTCAGATTCTTTATACATTAATAGAAACCTAAATGAATAATAATTTTCCTTTTTTAAAGAATATCAAACATTTGCACACAAACATAGACATTGTGGCTTTTACTTGGCAGTAGAAAACATGATTGTGTAATTTGACACATTATTAATTCGTGATTCATTTGAGGTCATTGGTCGAAAATTTTCATTATATAGATAGTTTGTTTGGCAAATTAACAATTCGTAAACTTTCAAATGGTTACATATTCACTCTTAGTAGTATAAGATTTTTTTACGTTAGATTTTATGCCATAATTCTTCGTACCTTTTTACTTATGGTGGAATCTTATGTAAAATTGCATATATATGTAAAATTGCATATATAAGTAAAATCAAGTCACAAATCAAAATCACTAACAAAATATACCTTTGTCTTTATTTTCTACACTTTTGTATTTTTGTATCTAATTTTGAAAAATAGTGTAACAGGCGAAATAATGTTAGCAACCCCACCTAAGACTGCTGACGAAGGCTGACGGCCCTTGATTGGTGGACACTGGAAAGATCGCGGGACGCACGATCGGGTGGATCACGGCAGTGCATGAAAGGCTTAAAACGTAAAGAACGAATATGCACCCATTCAATTATCAATAACGTAACAATTCAAAGCACAAATTCGAGATCATGTTCTTTTTTTAAATCAGTTCACTTATATTTTTAAGACGTGCGACATATAAAATTATAAAGAAAATTATTGCGGGACTGGGAAACATACGTCGACAAGCGCTAATCAGCCTTATACGAGGTGGTGGTGTCTGAGATTATGCGATGGCCGCGGCGGACTCGCCCGCTTGCTCTTCTTCCTCGGGAACCTCTAGGATTTTAGGCCCGTACAGCAGTAGGTATGCGCAGTGCCAGTCACCTGTTGTACACAAAATACTACGCTACAATAACTACTTAACGCAGCATTGAAGTTACTTTTTAAAACTGGTTTATAGGATCTAAATATAATAGTAATATAAACATCAGGCAGAGTGTTGACTGGGCCAGCCGCCGTGTCGGCGCGTGACACGTGACACCCACGTCACGAGGTGTACATGTCGAGTGACGTCACTCACCTCCCCCGCTGAGCTTGAGCACCTCCTCCTCGGTGACGGGCGTGACGGCGTCGTCGTCACACCGCAGCCAGCCGCCGGCGCGTGACACGTGACACCCACGTCACGAGCTGTACATGTCGAGTGACGCCACTCACCTCCCCCGCTGAGCTTGAGCACCTCCTCCTCGGTGACGGGCGTGACGGCGTCGTCGTCACACCGCAGCCAGCCGCCGGCGCGTGACACGTGACACCCACGTCACGAGCTGTACATGTCGAGTGACGCCACTCACCTCCCCCGCTGAGCTTGAGCACCTCCTCCTCGGTGACGGGCGTGACGGCGTCGTCGTCACACCGCAGCCAGCCGCCGGCGCGTGACACGTGACACCCACGTCACGAGCTGTACATGTCGAGTGACGCCACTCACCTCCCCCGCTGAGCTTGAGCACCTCCTCCTCGGTGACGGGCGTGACGGCGTCGTCGTCACACCGCAGCCAGCCGCCGGCGCGTGACACGTGACACCCACGTCACGAGCTGTACATGTCGAGTGACGCCACTCACCTCCCCCGCTGAGCTTGAGCACCTCCTCCTCGGTGACGGGCGTGACGGCGTCGTCGTCACACCGCAGCCAGCCGCCGGCGCGTGACACGTGACACCCACGTCACGAGCTGTACATGTCGAGTGACGCCACTCACCTCCCCCGCTGAGCTTGAGCACCTCCTCCTCGGTGACGGGCGTGACGGCGTCGTCGTCACACCGCAGCCAGCCGCCGGCGCGTGACACGTGACACCCACGTCACGAGCTGTACATGTCGAGTGACGCCACTCACCTCCCCCGCTGAGCTTGAGCACCTCCTCCTCGGTGACGGGCGTGACGGCGTCGTCGTCACACCGCAGCCAGCCGCCGGCGCGTGACACGTGACACCCACGTCACGAGCTGTACATGTCGAGTGACGCCACTCACCTCCCCCGCTGAGCTTGAGCACCTCCTCCTCGGTGACGGGCGTGACGGCGTCGTCGTCACACCGCAGCCAGCCGCCGGCGCGTGACACGTGACACCCACGTCACGAGCTGTACATGTCGAGTGACGCCACTCACCTCCCCCGCTGAGCTTGAGCACCTCCTCCTCGGTGACGGGCGTGACGGCGTCGTCGTCACACCGCAGCCAGCCGCCGGCGCGTGACACGTGACACCCACGTCACGAGCTGTACATGTCGAGTGACGCCACTCACCTCCCCCGCTGAGCTTGAGCACCTCCTCCTCGGTGACGGGCGTGACGGCGTCGTCGTCACACCGCAGCCAGCCGCCGGCGCGTGACACCCACGCCACGTAGTGACCGGACGACGAGGATCGTCCACGATGTGTGAGCACAGCCTGCAGTCGGTACAATCCGCTGTTGTTGCTGCCCACATCTGGAAATGCCCCTTAAGCGCATACATTTATTAAATGAATAGTGGCCAGTTGTCGGGCACTAACGCTCACAGGCTATAATTACACTAAACATATATCGATTTATATCATTCATTAGCTCGACACACCAGTGTGACAAATGAGTATTTACAATCATTCTAAAGTTACAAGCAGCATAGCAGTTATATGTTTTTGTTTGATTAAAGGATGACGAAAGACATAAGGGGTAGGTGAAATGATAAACAGAGTGGCTAAAAAACTAAAGATTGGCAAGCACTCAAATGTCTGTACTTATGGAGTAGATGCTTAAATAATTACTAAATAGCTGTGTATACTCATATAAGCAATTTAATAGGTTATGAATTATTCATTTCAAAGATCATTAGTCTATTAGGAGTAAACATACCATTTTCAAACCAATACGGTAGTGCTTTTTTCTTGACTTCTTTTTTGCTGTCGCCATGATTTTTGTTTTTGGAACTTAAAGCGGACTCCACGGAGGCTTCTTCTAACTCCTGAATAAATAATATTTAATTTTTTTCAACACACACTAAAATTTCCCTATTACATAATCATGCCAGGATAAAAATCTGGGCAAGTGCGATACGGACTCGTACAAAGAGGGTTCTGTACATGAAAATACCCTACTTTTATTTTTTTTTTAGTTTGTCCACTATAACAACATATTTTGAGAACATTTCACTATTTGAACATTTCATTATCTAGTCCTTTAAATATAAGATGGGTAGACAGACTGCATAACTTTGGTTCCATTGGCACCTTTTAGCAACAAAATCTTAGTTATGATATAATATTAATTCATTGTAATATTATATTATATGTTTAAGTATGTATATATGCATATTATACAGGGTTATTTTTAAAACACCAGCAACCTCGCAGGGGTAGATTCCTAAGGTTATAAGCTACTACTTTTGTTCTACGACTTTTGATAATTTGTTAGATTTTATTTTCATACAAAAATAAGTATTCATTTAATTTCCGTCTTGATTGTTACAACGCGCATCGCACTTTACGTAAACAAATACGCGAAGCGTGGGGAACCGGACTAGCTCCTTTGAAGGTCAACGCGCCGCTCAGCTGAGCGGCGCCTTTGAGTCGCGCGCGCACGCCGCGCCGCGCCGCATACTACGAAGAAAAATACGACACAACAAAAACTTGTAAAATCATTTTTTTTTTAATATATTGAGTTATATCCAAACTCGTAGAACAAAAGTTGTTCCGTATGGGGACAGCTATCTACCCCTGAGAGGTTGCTGGTGTTTTAAAAACAACCCTGTATATATTTAGGTATATGTTTAGAAAAGAGCAATGTTAGACTTTCTTGCCCGTTCTTCTCTAACGAATCAGCATTCCGAACTGGGGGTAGAGTTAAAATTTGACTGAATCTAAATGATGTTTGACATTTTACTGATTCAATAAATGATTTGATTTTGATATGTTTATATTTTAACTTGTTGTTTGTATGTTATCTTTATATGTATTTCGTAATTTTGTAATAATCCTAGTTCATACTTGTCGCACCTACTTCGTCTATCTCTGCACCATCCTAAGGTTGGCTGGTAGAGAATGCCACTGGCATTAAGTCTGCCTATATACATATTTTGTATATGAAGTGCAAATAAGTAAATAAATATTTACCTTAAACTTGTTCCTCATCGGCGTAAGTCTCTCCTGTAGCTCCGGTGAACACAACTCATAAACGTCCAGCTCTAGCGGAAACTTGACGTCTTTCAGGATCTTCGCATTGATAGACTCCTTTTCCTTGTAGTAGAAACGGACGAATTGCACGGTCAAGTATGCTGGTAAGCGGCTGATTTTACTCTGAAATCAAACATAATTGCATCTATTTTTTTGTCATTGACTAAACTAAATATAGTTTTTTTTTTGTTTATTTGATTGAATGACGACACGATCAAGGCGCTCGCGTGATGGTAAGCGCCACGCCTGCCCATAAACAGAAACAACACCACACAGAACTTTGAATTACATATCACTGCATGGCACTGAACTGCGCTCGTCACCCTGAGACTTAAGATGTTAAGCCTCATAATGCCCAGTAATTTCACTGGCTTCAATGTCCTTCAAACCGAATCACGACATAGTAGATAGTTTACCCCTTGTTTTTTTTAGCATAGACCTACACGAGCAAGTGAGTCACCTGATGGTAAGTGATCATCACCGCCCCTGTACGCCTACAATACCAGAAAAATCTATGGAATGGGAGGGAATGGGCCATGTGCAGAAATCAAATAATTTGAATAACATACAAATTATTAATAGTGGTTTTGAAAATACAAAAAAAATACATTTTTAAAATTACAAAAAAAAAGGGATTTGAAAAATGATTTTGTTATTACATTTTTTTATAATGCCAATTAGCCAAGTGATTTGAATACTTTTGACTGTAGTATTTTTTTGTGATTCTACAGGTTTTTTTACGTGCATATACAGTTTTACCGTATAATAGAGTTGGCAACACTGTTTGTATGAGCAAGTAATCATAAATTATCTATATGAAACTTACAGTTTTTGTGTAAACTGCATCCCTGCCCAGCGTTTGTGACATTTTAGTAATCTGTTCTGACATTTTCTGAAAAAAGAAATGATTATTGATTAAGTACTGAAAAAAATCCATTAGGATAAAGATAGTGCACACTAATAAACTAATGTAGATGAGGCCAGGCAACTGAATTTGATAATAAATGAAAGCCAGTTCTATTTTGTTTTGCATACAACTGATATTAATATGACGATAAACCTGCCCACCACATTCGCTCTGAGGCACTCTGTGTGGTTTGTTATAATAGTAATCTACAAATCTATTAGTAAAAACAGCCAAAAATCAACAGTAAATAGGTTATAATTATTTTTAAGAGCCAAAACATAAATATTCTCCATTCTTATTTCGCCATAAAAGCATACTTTAATTCCAAAATTGTTTATTTACGGCAGAGCCAAACCCACGAAGCTAAATAGCTAATAGTTTGCGACCGTTGTATTAATATCAACCATATGCATGACGACATTAGGTTGCATTACATTTGTGATCAAATGCACTCTACACTGACAAGCAAATTATCATAGTCACTTACCGATCGGAGTCCTGATTGTAGATATTTCACATCCTGGGATATAAAACAAGATAGTTGTAGGAAAGTTTCTTTAGAACGCGTCGGAGGCTCGTCTGCTTCAGAACATACTAACTCCACATCCAATGTGCCGCCGAAGTACTGTTCGATTATTGATGATCTGTGGGGTTTAAATAACAATATGTATTGTGGGTTTTGTTCTGTGAATGCCGTTTATCATTTAAACATACTAGATAGGGTTTGCATTAGAATTCTAATTTGATTCTAAAAATAATGTTTAATTTCTAAAAATAATTACTATAATGTATTCCTATTTTTTTTTTAATTCTTTGAATGACGAGAAGAGCCTAGCGCTCGCCTGATGGTAAGCGCCACGCCTGCCCATAAACAGAAGCAACACCATACAGAACTCTCAGATGGCCTCTCGCATTTGAGGGAGCTTGTATGGATGCAATAAATATTACTTTATTGATTTTAATAGTCCCAGTGATAGAATGGCGTGTAGTCCTACGTGGAATACTTGCACTTTGGCTATACTGTGGTCACCCATCTTGCACACATTCATTTACATAGGTTAACACCAAACTGTTTCATAAAATATAAATAGTTTATTCTTTATGGTGTGACCATCTATCTGGGATTCACAGGTCAGTTTTATCTAATCTCTTTAACCTTTGACAAAAAAAGAGGGGCCTCTGTATATGTGTGTATTTGTGTGTGGCACCGTATTACCCAGATGAATGAACCAATTTCAATCCATTTTGCAATGCAATACAATGAAGGTGGTTTATATATAGTCATGTATGTATAACATCTGTTCAGTCATTTAAAAGTTACAGATATGTTCTTATGATTAACGTTGGGGCTTTTTTCGGTTAGGATACAGTTGCGAATATCATAAAAAAAAAATGGGTGCGTGTACTTATGTACGCGCGTGAGAAGTTATACTTCTTTGGAATCATTAAATAACCAATAATAAGTATTTAACATTAATAATTTAATAATATTTAGTGTTAATTATATTAAATAAAAGTATTTTAATTTATATCAACATATCCACTCCACATGATAGAAGTACATTCTACTCTCTTCACGTTTATGCGAGCCTGGTACTTGTTCCGAATAAGAAAAAAACCTAAAGAGTTTTTCTTTGTCCAAATCGTCATTTGTTTATTAATTACGGCTACTCGCCATGAAAAATGGACATTCTACTCTCTTCGCGTTTATGCGAACCTGGTACTTTTTTTACGGCACCATGTTCCAAATTATAAAATAAAAACCGCATCTATATATAATTATATATATATATATATATTTATATTTATTTATTTATATTTATTTATTTATTTTTTTATTTCACTCATCATTTTTTCATAACGCGCCTAACTTCATACTGCTGGCATAATGTATAACAGATGCCATTAAAAAAAAAAAAAAAAAAAAAAAAAAACTTCATACTGCTCTCACGCGCCTAACTTCATACTGTTAATTTTTTCTGTTAATTTTTTGTGTCACAGGTGCGCGCGCATCTTAAAATTTCACTCTCATCATTTTTTCATAACGCGCCTAAAGAAGTATAACTTCAAAAACTATAGATAATGTGCAATAAATTGACATCTGACTGTGAATCGTGAGGCTGTGGGTTCTATTCCTTCACCGAGCAAATATTTGTCTGATCCACAAATATTTGTTTCTGGGTCTGGGTGTTGTTAGACCGAAAAGTCTCTCGTAGTTCCTGATACCTATGACACAAGACTCGTATCTTACTGTGGGGTTAGAGCTATGTGTGTGACTGTTGGGTGTGTTTATTTATTTATTACATACCATTAATGTCGGAGCGTGGCAATTTATTCGAGGTACTTTCGGTAATTTGCGAGTATGTATGGTCGATGTGACGCTTCCGTGCATAAGTGTGATTAATTGGGTGTAATTTTTATTTGTTTAATAACCAGTTGAGTATCACAACTCACCCCTGTTGAGCGAGTCCCGGCGGGGCGGGCAGCTGTTGTTGCAGCGCTCGCATGATCTCCGCCCAGCACTCGGAGGCGTCCTGCTGGGCGAGTGCGCCGCCGGGCCCGCGCTCGGCGAGGCGAGGCGCCGCCGCGTG
Source organism: Amorpha juglandis (assembly GCA_949126905.1). Taxonomy (NCBI): domain Eukaryota; kingdom Metazoa; phylum Arthropoda; class Insecta; order Lepidoptera; family Sphingidae; genus Amorpha; species Amorpha juglandis. Next base: position 4,484,397 of record OX421383.1, read on the forward strand.
CAGCGCGCCCAGCAGCCGCGCCACCGCGCCCGCGCACGAGCCCGCGCCGCCGCGCTCCAACGCCGACACCGTCTCCGACAGGGCCGACGTCAACTCACCGGCCGCGCCGCCGCCCGCTTCAACATAATAATAGAGTTTTGGCGGGAATTCTGACAGTGCCGGTCATCGGTTATTTTAATTTATTTCATAAACTTGTTTAGAGTTGTGTTTGTTGTATAAAAGTGGTATGGATTTGTTCAATAAACATTGACGGTGATGAACAGTGTATGGAAACATTGAAATAAGTGAATTAAGGATCGTACTGAAAGGAGTTAACACCAAAACTCCGACAATACCTTGAAATCGACCGCACCCGTGTTTCATCGTTCTTGTAAAAATTACTTGAGAATGAATTGTACTTGACACTGGCTAAATGCATAGTACTGCAAGAGCCATAAATAAATTAAAAAAAAAAACATAACAAGTTACAAATCATTTACAGAACGGAGTGTGAAGAAGCAGTTACGCAAGCCGGCATGATCGTGCCGACCAACGATAGACACACTGTTTATCGTTGGTCGACACTATTCCTGGATTGCGCTACACTTACCATCAGGGCTGCCTTATATATTTTGCCGAGCCAGGATAAAAAAAAAAGTGACAAGAATTTTTTTTCTCATATGGTACTATATAGGTATACAGTTAGCAAATCTAACTAGACTAAGGAATACTGTTTTTCCTTTTGCCTTTTAATAGAAATTTCAACAATTTTACTTATTGAGTATTGATATTTGGTTGTTTCAATTAGTTTAAAAATCACATGTGTCTAGACATTCAAACATGGAAAAACAATCATTCATTACTGTGTGAATAATGCAAAGTGTTGCCACATTCAAGTACTAGTTCTTGAACCTTTTTTAAAACACATCTAAAATCTAATCACTACACCTGTTTCAGAAAATTAAACAAATATCTTCTCACTTTCATTTCATTTGTTTTAGATGTATTGGTAGCCGTCATAACAAAGAAATTGTTTGAAATTGATACAATATTTGAATATGTTTCTGGAATACATAAACTAACCCTTAAAATCACCAACACCAAGTTGAATAAATATTGTCACTTCTAAATGATTCCAAATAGATTTGTTCTAACATAAATAAGTAGCAGATGATTACACCAGCTTTCAAGTAATATAACCACAATCTGATTGGTCCATTCGATGGGTGTTGCAATGCTACAAACAGATACACAGACATCATAACACTTTCTTTTGTCTTTTCTAGTATTAAAAATGATGAACTCACATTTATTATATCTAATTAGAGCATTCTTCAATTCTGGCACAGTCTTCAAACACTGCACTGTGGCATTCATGTAGCATGTGTTGCCCAAATTTATTAAACCTTCAGGCAAATCCATCTAGAATAGAAAACAAAATGCTTTAATGCATAATTCAACACATTTGTGCACAGTATGTAATGGCATGAGCTTGCAAATAATATGTATATACATAATGGTGCTACCACACTGCTGTTTAAAAATGTTTACAATCATAAGTGAACATTTTCTAATAAACATTTGATAACAATGTTAGAAAAAGTTTTCATGTTAGGTAATGTTAGTAAACATTTTTAAACAAAATTGTTAGTTAACAAATAAAACATTTTTTATCACTTTCAACGGTAAATCCAAATTGCAAGCCAATGTCATATTTTCAAATGTTATAAATGTTTGTAAACATTTTTAAACAGCAGTGTAGCAGCACCATAATAAGTCTGATTAAACTATTTATATTTATGTATAGTTTGCAAATATTTATTATAATTTATAAATATACGTACAGCTGAGGCAAGTTCAGATTCATTCATGTCTTCAACAAATCTGGTCTGTTCCACGGGAGCTGCTGGCACATCCTCCTCCTTACTACCCATTACTAGTACTAATGCATTCTGAAAAAAAAACAATAGGAATGGTGTATCTCCCCTTTTTGAAGTCAGTAAAAAGTATTTGTTAGTAGATCTTATTGATTTTTGATTTTATTGCTAGATATGAACTGCTAAATTCAATGTATTAGATATTTTCATAATGTTTTATAAAGCTTTAATACAAAATACCCTTAAAAGTCCATCAAATAAATTTGGTCTCAATAAAAAAAAAGAGAATGTTAAAATATGTATTACATTAGTCAGTTTAAAGTTGCCCCACACATCATCTCTTAATGTGACACCCTTGCAGACCACCTTCTGTCTCTCGGGCTGCACCCCGGTGAGTGCAAATATCTGTGCCTTGAACAACACCGGCTCATCGTCTGTGTTCACCTCCACATCTGGATACATCTCCTTGCCCCATTTCACTTTTACTGCAACATAAAATGAAAGTGTATATCAGTATTATCATACTAATATAAATGTGAAAGGTTGGATGTTTGTGATTTTGAATTTGACACCTCAACAGGTGAATGATGAAATGATTTTGATGAAAATTGGCATTTGACAGGAGCAAACTTAATTTTACTGATTTTTAGTGTAGTTTACAGAGTTTTGTGACAACCGGATTGGCACAACTACATAGTGTACTTGAACTGGATTAAATTGTACTATTAACTTACATTTATTTACAAATGATTGTCTAATATTATATTTTTTATGTGTGTGCCTACAATAAAGAGTGATTATTTTAATTTTAGTTTAAGTTTGTGATGACAACATTTTCACCATTATGCAGATTATGTTTATCAAGACAATTGTATAGAAATTTTGGATAGGTTAAATATAAAAAAAGTATTCATAAAGCCAATGTTTGTAATGTAATGAGTATTTATGGAAAAATAATGACTTGCAAAAATTGATTTTAAGAAAAATCTAGTAATATGCTAAGGATTATATTATTATACAGTGACACCGTCATATATATAAGATCTTATATATAAGATCTAATAAATCGATTGCTGGTGATGATACTATTGGTAAACGTACTATTTTAATATACGACTATTTGGAATACCATAAAAATCTGACTATAATAGTTCAAGAGCAGGTATAAGTTATTATGTTACAAAGAAAACGTAAAATGCCGGGACACAAACAATAGCCTGGACTGTTCAACTCATATATATTTATAGGATGCAAAAGTTTTACATCGTCTATCATGACTTTATTACAAATATACCCTTAGCCTTTTGAAAGTGTACATTTTTAATTCGTACCTAATAAATGGCAACTAAATTTCCAATAAAATTTACTTTTTTGCAGAACACCTAACCTTAAAATTTTCAGAATGAACAAGCAGTTTTATGATATAAGAATTTATAGTTTTGCTTATAATCAAAATTACCTGAAACTTTCGGCATTTTTGTTTGTGCCCAAATGAGAAATCAAACACTAACGAGTAAAAAACCACTTCTTTTCACGAAATAAATTGAAAGTCACGATAGCAACCGTTGAACGACAGCAGTTGACAATTGACAATTGACATTTGTACTAGGGCTGCCTGATGCCAACTTATTTTGTACCGCTCATCTCCGAAATTATTACAAAAATAAAAAAAATGACTTTCAGGATACAAGTAAATCGAAACAAATACAAAAACAATTAATAATTTTATCACTCAAACTGACGATGCTTTATTTTGTTGCTTACTGGTCTAGTTATTAAAGATGAGATTGGTTCTATGATACAAAGAAGATACAATCGACAACATACTAATTCAGTTTTTGTTGGCGGCTCTTGATTGCACAAAGTTGCCATGAAAACCAACATATTGTTTTATACCCCAGGGACCTATTGTCCCTGAAATACGATGTCCAAAGAATCTTAGATAAGGACTTGCTGGTTTAAATATTTTTTTGAAAACGATTTCTGTCAAAGATATGATCCAAGATTATTTAGTTACGGTGTGATCTTTTGGTGAGTTAGGAAAGGTATAAACATAATATGATATATTTTGCGTAACTTCAAATAAATAAAATAGTGAGGTACGCATTTATTCCTATATGTACCTAATTTTCTCCTTCTCGTCTTTCCTTCTAACTGCCTCGGTGGCGCAGTTGTCTTATGTACGCGGTACGACTGCTGAGCTGATGTCTCTGGTTCGATCCCCGGATCGGGTAAAGTTATATTGGGTTTTTCTATCACGAAATGCTCAGTATCAGCCCGAAGTCTAATTTGCTCGGTATGGCGCTAGGCATGCCCCCTATCACATCATGGGACAAAAATACGCTCGGCGAAATGTGGCTCTACTAGTTACAGTCCTGCCTACCTCGGGGATTACAGGCCTAAGTGCGTATGTATGTATGCGTTTCCTTCTAGATTATTATGCTATCCCGCATAAGCTGCATTATTTGCTAGATCCTTTCCGAATGCTCTTATATACGGGTTTTGCTGCATTACGACAATAGCTGTATTTTCGCAACCCTCATAATCGCATTGAACATAGATCATAGGTAGGTAATACAAATCATAAAAAGCCGTCATGTTTAAAATGACATAGACCAAGAAACATACTACTCTCTAACGAGAGCAGCTAACAAGGTTATGAGCTGTGGGCTAGGATTACCACTTCGTGGAAAGTCAATTAGTGCTCGGAGGCGTCGCATTAGACTGAAGCTGAGAAGAGAAAACACAGACTAATACAATAGGTACCTACTCGTATATTATGACAAACCTAAAAACCCGTGACTGCCTCGGTGGCGCTGTTATGCGTACACTGTACGACTGCCGTGCCGAGGTCTTGGGTTCGATCCCCAGATCGGATAATCGTATATTGGGGTTTTCTATCATGATATGCTCAGTATCACCTCGGAGTCTGGAATAGTGTCCAGTATCACAATAGGATTACATTATCACATAATGGAAGGGAAATTAACTCGACGAAATGTGTGCTGATTACATTTTGTTCTTGTTCTTTTCATATAAGTAGGGTAGACCGGGGACAATTGTAGCATATTTTGGTTAGCGTTAAATTTTGAGTTTATTATTAATATTGTGTCAAAAGTGTCAATAACCATTGATACGTAGTTTATTCGGCTATAAGTTCGCATTATCTTTAGACGTGTAGGAATAATACAATCATAGATATTAAGCATTAAAGCGGACTGAGTGAACTGGTACAAATGTCCCCGCCAGTGGGTTAATTGTACCAGCGATGTAATTTAATAAAACTCAGTGTTATCATTACATAAATATACTTCTCTAAATGGTAATATCCCAACAGAATAGCTTGTAATCTAATGACAAACAAAATACAGTAAACTTCGTAAGGTTAATCAATATAAAAATTAAAAACATAAAACAATAGTTTTCTCACCCTAAACGATAATAACTAAATTAAAGATTACAACAAAGTATTCTTATAAGTTCTTATTAAGTATTGACCATCATATTTGTGGTGTCGTATACTTATAATTAGTCAAAAACAACGAAAATCACAAATCAAAATATTGTATGGTAAAGCATTTGGAACGATTGTCCCCATGGTACAATTGTCCCTTGCATACTTAATTTTATCAATTTTTTTATTATGTATAGCTACTCAGTCCAGCACAATTTTATCCCATCGATGCCAAAGCTCCGGGTGTGGATTTTTCTCTTTTCTTTTTATATCTAATTAGAGAAACATGGCACAACCTAAACATAGCTGTGTGTATAGATTTTCCGGTTTGGATTTCCTAATATGCTTTTTCGTAGAAAAGTATCTTTCGACGTTCTATCAGTCTTTCTTGTTCTATAACGCGGCATCTGTTAAAAAATAAACTTTATGAATAACAATGGAAAGCATAGTTCAGCCATTTTTTTATTTAAGTTTTAACTTGAACAATTCTTAAGACGACATGATACCAATACCCAAACCGAATGCAACCATTTTTCATAAATTCGTCATAAAATTTCGTCTTAAATTCCAAACCACTCCTATGAAAGACACGTAGTCCGATTTGTAAAAAAATAAATAATAGTTAAAAAAACTAAAAAACACGCTTTTATTTTTTTAGTTAAAATATAAATATATGGTAGTCGGTTGAGGTCCGAATATCAAAAAAGCGCCATCTATTGACGCTCTTAGATACTACGACATTCCCTATAATTAGCAAAGGTCCAGAGAGTATAATTTCAATTGACGCAGATTGACAATCTATTGACGCATTCTTATGCGTCGTGTAGATGGCGCTAAACTAAACTACACAACAATTATTTATAATTATTAATCACAATTTGCAATACTTTTTTTTTATATATATATAATATTGCATTGTCATCGGTCCTTGATAAGTATGCCAAATTTCAATTTAATCCGACGTTTTAAAGGAGGTCAAAATCACGTTCAAAGACAAGTTACAGACAAACATACCAATATACCAACCTAACAACATACCTACGTCTGAAGCTAATAAAAAAGCGTGTTAAAAAAAGACTATTATCGCTGAATTGCGTCTCTTAATACTGTAGTTCCCAATTGTTAACAATGGGTACAGTTACACATATTTAATCCCAATGATCTTTATCTTCTAAATTCTAACTGCTGGTGTGCCTGTCTCGGTCATCCGCCTGTCCTGTCGCATGCCTTTCGATTTGTTTCTGCCCTCTTCGGAGTGTGAAGAAGCATTTCTACAGGCCGGCATGATTTTGATGACCGCCGATAAACTCATTATTGTCAGTTGCCGCTGGTCTTTTTGGAATGCGCTTCACTTACCATTAGGTGCAGCGCAGACACTTTACCGTGCTCGCTAAAAAATATAGTTAATTAAGTTATGAATTAAAGTTATAGTTAAAATAAATATATATTATAAATAAATATATATATAATATGGGGTCAATTTTACCACGGGGACAATTGTACCGTTACAAACGTCCCCGAAATATTGCTACAATTGTCCCCATATACTCATTTCATGGATAATATAAAAAATCTCCTAAATTTAAACTTGGATCTAAATAAATACGTTTACAAATAAGAGATACAATAGTGAGAAATGTTTAAACTTACACTGAGTTAAAAATGATGTTTTGATTTCCTGCTATGACCAATGATAATAGATGGAAAAAACTTACTTTGACTGCACCAAAATTTAATCTCGCCGTCATAAGCGTCTGCGTCGAGCCACACGCGCGAGCAGCTGATAGTTAGTCGGCAAGCAACCAAGGGGGGCGCCAAGGGGAATGCAATGTTTGTGTGAGGTGTAGTTAAAAATATATTCCCCTTGGTACTACCGTACCCTGCTACAAATGTACCCGGTCTACCCTATGTATTTACCTAATGATTTTGTAACGGTTGTACCTTTACGTAAATAAAGATTATTATTATCTCTGTCTACCCCTTCGAGGATTACAAGCGTGTGTATGTAGTTATGTAACTACCTAAAAACACATAGATACTCGCTTTGAGCATAAACTATATATAAATCCAATAATCCAACTATTAAAATACCCTGTTGTACAATCTTATTCGAACTTATAGTTTAAAATAGCATTATCCGTCTAACAAGTTTTTATGTGTGTATGTTCATTGTTCACGAATAACTCCGCTAAATATGGATCAACCTGATGATTCGTTTGTAATCGATAGGGTTTATAGATTTATATATATATATCCTAACTATATTTAAAATATGCGCCCTATATATATATATAGGGCGCATATTTTAAATATAGTTAGGATATTACGAACTACGAAAGAAAGTGGGAAAAAACTTGAACGAGTTTGGAGGATTCATTATTGTATACGATAGTACGATACACATACAGTACGATATTATATCCGTCAATATAAGGAAAAATTACTAATAATTATTAATATATAAGGCTATTAATTGATCCGTAAATATAATTGTAATGTAATGTTGACAGACATGTGAAATTTTCCCGTAGGCATCAACGGCTTTTCTCATGTGATTTGCGCGCCCACGCAGCGGCGCGGCGCGGCGCGGCGCGGCTCTCGTTCGATGAACTTTCCACTGCGAAGGCTGTAAGACGCGGGCGCAGGCCGCAGCTCATTCGAGCAACTCGGACAGTCTCTAAACAACCTTAAGCTTATCAACACGTTGGTGTCGCTTTTTAAAACCGCGTTTTTCTCGAAAATCGTTAATTGATATGCATTAGTGTGTGTTATGTGATATTTATGTGTTGATTGGTGGATTTACTTCATTTGAAATATATAAAAACTTCATCTATGAACCGGTGATTGAAACACACGGAAAGGGTGCCAAAGCTTCTTGTAAGTTTAAGAGCTTCTGATATGAATTTAAATGATAAGTTCTAATTGAGTTTTATTTGATCGGATTTTTTTATTTAAAAGTAATTTAAATAAAAAATGCGTGAGAAATATGTAGTTTATGATGGGCGTAAGTGCAGTTTTTTTTTGTAGTTAGAACAAGGCATCTATTGAATGAATAACTTTGATTGTTGTGTTATAATTCTGTGTGAAACGAATACGCTAATACTGGGTACTGGCTGCAAAAAAAAGCAAGTTATAACTTATATGTAATTTAAACCATACATGAATTAAGAAATACATGTTTTTTTATCAATTCGCCAACGTTATTGACTTATCGCAAATTGTTCAGCAGTTTAAAGTAAACAACAAATGTCTAGCGTTTTTAGAGTAAATCTGCTCTTTCCTGGAAATAATATTATAAACTTAAAATACACTAACTAAAAACTTGACTTACTGACGCACATCTAAATAAGGTAAGTGGGTTTCAATGAATACAAGTATTAAACATACTTTAAATTCAACGATTCCTGTTTAGAATATTAAAAGGTTTGGGCAATGTTTGCCAACGGTGGCTTCGATCACAAGATGTTTTTGCTTGAAACATCGCTTGGTGTGAGGAATTTTTAATAGGGTAACTAATGACAGGACCGTATTCGGACTTTTATAATCTGTCTTTAATTATATATTCTTCATGGGAGAATGTTTCATCTGGCAGTTTTGTATTTGTTACGGTATTTTGTCTGATAGATTGTTTTTGTCAAATAAAATGTAATTGGGTAACGAATCATATGGCGAACAAATATTTTCAACCGACATCTTTTGCAAAAAGGTTTTATTATGGGTGGTAAGGTGGTATTTATTTTGTACCTTTTCACACTGCTTGTTTTTGAAAATCATTTTAAAGTATATATGAATTACTTATCAATTATTTATTTATTTGATTATTATTGAGTATTCCCTTTACTTTTTTAATATCGAAGAGTATACGAAGCTACGTTATTTCTATGTTCACGCTAAAATGTAATTTAGATTTTCTTTTTCTTATCTTTATTTTCAAAAAAGTCTTTAAAGTAGTTCTAGTCTCAACTCCCGTCTAACTCTACTATCGACTCTTTGGTCATATAACATAAGAATATTTAAACCTACGACCGTACCTGTAAAAGGTTAGGCACAGGTGCATGTCACCATCGTTCCGTTCGTATTGTAGATATGTATCTCGCCTAATTTCATTTCCGAGCACGTATATTTCAAGAGTTTCGTAGTCTGACTAGTAGTACAGCTACGACAAAACTATCAAATAGTTTTGTCTACAGCATGAATGGACTGAATCGACTGGGTGGTACCACTGGCTCACAAAAAACCGGCGTGAACTCGCTGCTTGCAGGTTTCGTATGGCAAGTGATATTTTCGAAGGCCCAAAGTCCCTTGCACTTCTGAACCCCCATTCCCTTCCCTCAAAGTCGACAACGCATTCATGATTGCTTGCATTGCTGGTGGGAGCATACTTGTATCCGACCGGATAGCGACCACCGAACAGTGGTGCTAAAACCTGCCATAGTGGCCCACCTTGTGTGGGTCGTGTTCCAGGGTCAGCCAGTGTATATCCGGTTCTCCCCAGGGGGGTTGCCCCCTGATCCTAACCCTATTCCCATCCCTGTTCCTTCCTCTCCCTCTTGGCCCTTTGGCAGACCGGCATGATCTTGCCGACCTACGATGGACACATTGTTTATCGTTGGTCGACACTATTCTTGGATTGCGCTACACTTACTATCAGGTGTACCGTAGTCACTACATACCGTAGGCACGATAAAAAAAAAGATTCGTCTGATATTGTAGACTTTTGAGGGCGATGAATATCATTCAATATCAGGTTATCCTTCGCCGGTCTTTGATACAAATAAAGTTAGTCGAATCCAATCGACAAAGTAGAGTTGACTCTATGATCACATAAAAAAATAATACACATTCCCAAGACTGCGACTGACTACATGCCTGCACGAAGGACGTATGTCTCATCTACCTGAAGATAATAGCCCCCGCGCCCGCGTAGATCCTCCAATGATTACTTTTTACTGCATTTTTTGTTTTTTTACTTGATACTCGCAGATATTTATACTGTAGTGAAATGATTACTGGTAATATGATATTTACACGCATATTTTTAAATAATGCTTTTGAAATAAAAAGAAAGCTCTTCCCTAAAAATAAATTGGCATTTAACTCATTATTGTGCATTACGCGACTTTAACATGTTATACAGTCTCGTAATGACTAGTAATCTCTCGCATTTATTCCCAAAAGGGGTAGGCAAAGGTGCAACTAGCGCTGAACCCAAACGCAGCCATACAATATTTGCCGGAAAATCAACGCGATGTTTGAGGCCAAAAATCAAACCTAGGCCACGCTTTACCCAATGATGTAGGTACAACTTTCTTTTTTGAACATCGTTTCTTTTATAACATCTGTAATCCGAGCAGCAGCTTCCAAAGTTAAAATAGCCTGTATGATCGCCGACCTCCGATAGGAGATGGCACTTAAAGAAGAAGAAGAATAACTATGTACCTACTTAAAATTTTAATTTATTGCAATAACTAACTAAAAAAATGTAGTGTACATCATTAGAATGCTCTTAAAGTTATTAAAACAGATCCATGTAAAAGATAGAAGAGATTTTAGTTTTAATGTTTGAGATAACACGTTATGCCAATTAAGACAACATTTTTGCAATAAAAATAGTTTTTACAGAATATATTATGTAAAGTTGGTAAATAAAATATTAGTGTAACGGCACTACCGGATCAATACTATTCGACACCATCACCGGAGACATTTACCTCTTTATTTTTCGTATTTTGAATATTTTTTAAATAATGATCTATAATACATTGTAACAACAAGAAGCAGCCATACATATGAATCCCAATGCATAATGAATACACATAAATTCATGACTCTATAAGTCACTTTACTCAATTTCTTCTAGTTTCGGACTTGGCCATTTAATTCCATCTGTACTTTAATCTATATTGTGATTTATCGGTCTTTGTGTGAAAGTACTAAAATTATTTAAAACAAAGTGTATAAATAAAGTAATAAACGGCGAGGCTTTAACAAGTAGTCATAAAACAAAATGAACGGCATCTTAAGTGAAACGGGTTACGGGATTCAATTACGAATTACAACCGAACCGTTAGAATATTCTGCATTCATGTATTGCGAAGTCTGGTAAATTGTTCAGTTATAATTTAATTTCTTTTACTAGCCCTGTATTATATACGTTCCACTGCTGTGCACGGGCCTCCTCTACTAAAATGAGAAGGATTAGGCCTTAGTCCACCACGCTGGCCTAATGCGGGTTGGCAGACTTCACATACCTTCGAAAAATCTTATCGAGTTCTTAGGTGTGCAGGTTTCCTCACGATGTTTCCTTCACCGTTAAAGCAAGCGATAATTAACAATTAATATACACGTAACTTCGAAAAGTCAGTGGTGAATGCTCTTGGGGCTGGTTTCGAACCTACGACTTTCGTCTCGGCAGTCCATACCACTCCCCGCTGAGCTATCGCTGCTTTTTAGTTATAATTTACTAATTTGCATTTTTTTACTATTCATTTTTAAGGTCCCTTATTAAAAAAGGACCATTAAGATGCACTTTGAAAATAAAATATCGTTCTAGACTCTTAGGTAGAGAGAGAGAGATTTTTTATAAGTTTTCGTCTATATCATGAATGGTCCGGCTCCAACGAAACGTTATTATTGTCTTAAAAATCCGATGTAAAGATGCTTGTCTTGCATTTCGTACAGAGAAGTAAAATTCTTGAGGAATTCCTAGAAGGCTGGTAATGCATTATTGATTCTTCTGGATGTGTCTATCATGAACGATATACGCCACTTACCATTATATGATCTCTCTTGCTCCTTTGTAAGCTTTCTGCTATAAAAAGGTATTGGGTAATACTGGCAATTTTTGGAAATATTTATTATAAACTATAATGGTCCGGGTTCCCTGGGCCAGCTGATCCACTTGATTACTATCAAGCTAATTTTCCGTGAGTAGCTTCGTTTCGATGAGACGCCCAACAATTCCCTATGCGAAAATTCTCTATTGTGGTAGCTAACAGAGGTAGCAAGGATAGAATATTTCGATTTGATGATACTCAAAAATTTATTATTTTATTTGTAGGACAATATGACTGTTAAATTATATAAATATTAACTAAGTAAAAACAAAAAAATCAGCTCATTCAAATCATTTTTTATAACCTCGTTATCGATACCTATTGGAAGCCCCTCCTTCCAATAGGTATGATTACTAACCAGCTGATTTTTTTGTTTGATGATGTTGATTTTTTTTTTCATGTTGATTTTATGATGCAAACATTATTTAATTTCACGAAGGATTTTTTTGCAATTTAATCCCTAAGAGAAAGGGAGTATTAAAGTTTGGAGAAGAATATTGTTTTGGTCACTTCATTCGGGCGAAGCGTAGGTAATATTACTTTGTATTGAACTTTCTTTTAGTAAACCATTGGCGTAAAACATGCTTCAATGGACTTATATAACACTTTCTCCCATTCGCTGCTATTGGGCCTTTGAATTTACACGGTCATCCATGTTCAACTGCCGCGCTGCCGATTTTGTTACAATGGGAAAACGACGTCACTTTGCCTTGAGCGCGATCATTACAAGCGAGAGTATTTATACTAAGGTAGAGTTTTACACAAAAAAGGTTTCTATTAAATACCTATAGACTCTTGTAAATATTTCGGCTGCTCATCAGTTACTTTCTAGGGTATCTATAGTTTAACATGTTCTTTATGAGTATTATTGATTACAAAATGTGCAACATCTTCATCGTTTTGGACATAAGATATAAAAACCATTCTTAATAGTAACTTATGTTATAACACGCTGTTAAAATGTTAGTATTCTAGCAGTAGGTCTAGCAGTTTGGTCTGGGCGTTCATGAATCTGTCAGTCAGGACATGGAACGAATGTACTGAGTAAATGGAGTAAAAGTGATTGTGTTTGTTATTTTTGCCTAGAGTCTACGCTATTGAATGGGTGTCAATTATTTTAGCAAGATGGTTAATACCAACAAATTGTAATAAGTATTTTCAGGACTGACTGACTTTCATCACGTGGATTGCATAATTTAATAAAACGTATTCCGTTTATTTGTCAGCCTTAGGAATAAATTAATATACCCCTAGGTGAGCTTATAGCTTTAATTTTCCTTAAAGATACGTATTATAAAAAAACAAATACGAGTATCGTCCGATGAATTCATTAATTTGTAAGGGTTTTAATGCAAAAAATAAAAACACCTCTTTCAATAGAGACAAGTTACACACTTGTGTAACATATTGTTCGACTTAAAAGTAATGTTAGTATACAACATATTTCACATATAGTGTTATTCGATTATAATATAAGTATATTGCTGAAATACAAATGTACCTACTTACTAAGTAATTTTCCTTGCAATGAAGTTAATTTACATTCAACGCTTCTAGATATAACTAGCTTTACGCTGTTACTAAACGTCATTTAGATTTCAAAGTAAAATAAAATGTTGGAACTAACAGCGTAGGTTTTCCATATTATTAGTCATAGTAAGCAAAATATATTTTGTTTTGTACTAGCTTCGCTCGCGGCTTTGCATAAAAAGTATATGTTCAGATCCAAGTCATGGTCTACTTGTGTGACAAATTATATCTAAATTCATTCAGCTACTAAGGCGTGATCAACGAATATCAAAATTCACAAACCTCCAATTTCTCGCATCATTAGATTAAGTATATCAACCGTGAAGTATCTCTACAGATTATATAGAATTATGACTGCTCATCGAATAGACTCCACGATTCCTGTACATCATAGATGTTTAATTACAAGTCCAAGTTGAAAACAGTTAGACCAGCAGCTGGCCAATCAATTGTCTGCAACCCGCTTTAATTAACTCGTTTTAAAACGACACAAAACGGTAACCACCGCACGGAGATACTTTCTCACTTATTATGTTCAGACTTGTGGTTTTTACATCTCGATCGAAACGATGATATTGAATGCGTCGGGAGATCGACATTACTATAATGCTGTGGAATTGTGACTTTATATTACTTAGAAATATAATGTTGGTACTTTGAATAAAGTTTGGCAGTGCGGTTGTGATTTGGCCCAAATAAACGATACGAGACTAGAATTCTCATTACATTATTTCACTGGGATGGTGTTATGCGTCCGTTTTCGCAATCAAATATACTGGTATATTTTAGTTGAGAAGTATAAATGCGACTACCTCTATCTGTTCTTAGTTATATACGGTTAATATAAAACCCTATATAATTATGCAATCAATTCACAACATATAAAGACATATATAAATTGGTCTAGTGGTAGGGTACTAAGGCTAAGAAGCACGAGAACCTGGGTTCAATTCTAAGTCCCGTTTCCGAATTCGAAAAAATCACAAATGTATTGTGCGGAATTTGTACCTGGTGTGCCGATAATCTCGCCCCTTGTCCCGCCATGGGACCGCAATAGATTGGGTAAGACGTGGACGTATCATTTATTTTATTTTATTTATATTTTACCCGAGTACGGCAAAGTGATTGTAGTATACCTCATGGTAAGCGTAGTGCAATCTAAAAAAAACACCGACAAGCAATGAGTTTATCGATGGTCACCAGAATTATACCGGCTTGTATAAATGCTTCTTCACACTGCGAAGATGGAAGAAGCATTGCAGGAAGAAGAAGCTTTCCTGTGACAAGATAGACGGATGATTGATGTAAAGATACAAGAATGTGGGATACAAATACAATCAAGTCATATCGCAAGTCGCTCAAAAGAACCAAATATACACTGGTTGATCTTGGAACGCGATCCACATAAGGTTTGTTTTTTTTTGTTTGGGTCAATATGACAGGTTTTAACACCATATGTACGATGGTCGCTATTCGGGCGGATATTAATATTCTGCACCTCTGCATATCCCTTTTGGCGATAAAGCAACTAAAATCTCTTATTATTAATATTTATCGTACTTTATAGTACTTTTAGTAAATCGATATTCAACCAAGAACTATAAGGAAGGAAACTAATCCACTCATTTGAAGTCAACGTGTTAAAAACCGCTGGTGCACTGCGTCTCAAATCAATAATACAATTTAACCTACATAAAGTTGAGAATGTATAAATAAAACATTTGGTCTTGGATTTAAAGTAAAAGTAGGTTAGTTAATGATTTTACAAAGTCGTACTAACAACAATCATATGATTATTGATCCATAAAAATGTTTCTCCAGATATCTGACTCACCGTACGAAATGCAACAGAAAGCCACTACTTTACGTCGGTTTTCTGTGAGCCAATGGTAATAACCCGGTTAAGCTGGCACATTCATGCTGTAGACAAAACTGTCTCCGCCAGTTTAAATTACCCCAATGTAAGTTGGCAGCTGGCAACTCTAGACGTATCGTCAAACTATTAAAAACAACATGCCAACTTATGCTGGACACTGGAAATATCGTGTCAGTGACAAATACATAAATAATAAAAAAGTTTTCAACTTCGTATATGCACAAGGCCAAGATGCAAACTAGTTTACTTTATTACCTATTACGAATTTTATATCGCACAATATAGATTAGTTTTTAATAACCATTAAATTGTTATTTGAAATAGTTTCGAATAAAGTATTGAGTTAGTTATTTTAGTCAAAGTTTTAACTTTAAAGTAAATGAACGTTTTCTTTGGGTAAATTTTGCTAACCCTATTTGGGCTACATTTCCTCTAAGGCAGATTTATTTATATTTATAAAATTACTAGCTTTTCCTCGCCGCTCCGCCCGCGTGATCTGTTTTTTCCGTGATAAAAGTAGCCTATGTTCATCAGGGATAATGTAAGATTTTTTGAAATTAGTCCAGTATTTTTAAGTTTCATACAGAAATACAAAACATACAAAATTACAGATTTTTCCTCCATTAGTTTAGATTTATGATTTTGGTGTTCGTAAATTGTATAATTGGACATGTTGTCTGTAGGTCGACGTCCAGACACGTCACGGTTAACGCTCTGACGCCGCTGTATTCCGTCTCGCTCACACCTCTTAATATCATCGAAAACATAATGACATCATTTTTTCGATAGCCTCCGTGGCGCAACAGGCGAGTAGCCGGCCGCGGGTTCGATCCCCGCACCGAGACAAATGTTTGTGTGATCCACTAATATTTGTTTCGGGGTCTGGGTGTTGTGAGACCGAAAGTCTCTCGTAGTTCCTGATACCCACGACACAAGACTCGTATCTTACTGTGGGGTCAGGACTATGTATGTGACTGTTTTAAAAATAAATAAATAAATCATTTATTTTACTAAATTAAATTGTATATGAAACAATATCATGCTATCTAAATGACTATGTAGAATCTTTTAATGTTTATGTAAAGATACTTTATATTTACATGCTAATATGGAGATTTGAACTGACAATATTTATTTTCAATTTGGAACACTTTTTTATGGCTTTTTAATGCCCTTTCTTTTTATGGCCTTTTAACGCCCTGAATAAGTTTGAACACTTGTTCGGAGGTAACAAAGAAACATTTTTATTGAAATAAAACTAATTTAAACGGATTTTATTAATTTTGATCCCGACGTTTCGAAAGCTTTTCAGCCTTCGTGGTCACGGGGTGGACTCCACCCCACTCATCCACTTTAAATTAGTTTTGTTTCAAGTAACATTCACGTAAGCATAAGAAATCTTGAAATATTCTTATCTTATTTAGCCAATGTTGGCAACATTCCACAATTCTGCCAGAACCACGGAGATAAACATTTTAGCCACTAGTGACCAAAGCAACGACCTTATCAACAGGTTTAGTGTTGGCATTTTGACGATCATTCTGTGTTCATAAAAATAAAATAATGTTTTTAAAATGACAACTAGTATTTTCAACCGACTTCAAAAAAGAAGGAGGTTCTCTTCATTCATGAAAACTAAAAGTACTTTTTTTGATGGTATTTTTGTATGAACTAATAACCCGAACTCACACCTCAAATGACTGATATGCGTAATCCTTTTTTCGTTATGGTTCTGGAAAATTTCCCGGTAATATACAAGGTGGTAGGCCCCTTGTATACAAAAGGCCGTCTGGGTTGATACCACCGCTTTGTCTATTTCTGGTGCCAAGCAATAGTATGTAAGCATTATTGCGTTTCGGTTTGAAAGGCATTGAAGCCAGTGAAATTACGGGGTATTATGAGACTTAAGATCTTATATCCCGGGATGACGAGCGCAGCTCAGTGTCATGCGGTGTTTTAATTCAACGTTTTGTGTGGTGTTGCTTCTGTTTATGGGCAGGTGTGACCCTTACCATCAGGCGAACGCCTTGCTCGTCTCGACATTCAAGATATAAAATCGGATAATCACAATTCAACTAAAAATAAAAATCAGAATCAGTTTTTGGTCATCAATAGGAAACTTTTGAACGCCTAGAATGATTGAGAATATATTTACATCAACTTTGTTGAGACTTTGGTTCATAGCTATTAAATAACATGATGCTATGACCCCATGGGAGCTGAGTGGTAGCATGTAAGCGAGTAAAACCTGGGCAGGGACAGGTAGTTATTAAATAAATTAACTTTCAATTTTAAAAGTATAATATATATAATGTATTTGTTGGTTATATTTTATTGCCTTGTTAAGTGAAATCGAAAGTTTAAACGATTTTATAAAAACTTTGATATTAATTATGTACTTTCATATTCAAAGGGATTTCCGTATGAACATACATTTCTCTAAATTAAGATATGTACTGTGGTACGAAAGCTATTAAAGATCAGTGTAATAAAAGTAGAAGAAGCCCAAGATTCTGGTTTTCAAATGGAAAGAAACCACGTGTAAGTAAACCTTAAAGTCGTGCCTATGAAATTACTTTAGGGGATGAAGCCTTAAATATTAAAGAAATAATCCGATACGTATCACGCCGTATGTAGGTTTTTTTGCCTGCCCATAAACAGAAGTAACACCACACAGAACTTTGAATTACAAAGCACTGTATGCGCTCGTCACTCCGAGACATAAGATGTTAAATCTCATAATGCCCAGTAATTTGACTGGCTTCAATGTCCTACAAACTGAAATACAATAGTGCTTACACACAACAGGGTGTAAGCACTATTGTGTGTCAAGCAACAGCCTGGCAGCAGAAATAGACAAAGCGGTGGTACCAACCCAGACGGCCTCTCGCATACGAGGGTCCTACCACCTTGTTATGTTAGGTTATTGTGTAATAAAACGGTCAAATTAAATAAAGCATTATAGTTATTATAACTACTTATTGCTACTACTGGTGGAAGGGTACATTAACTACCTGACAAATTTTGTACGCGACTGGTTAGAGACCACCAGGCGAGTCGAGTTTCGAGTCAGCCGGAATGATGGCGGTAATGTCTCTTAACGGCCTACATTATATTTGGATGTCATTATACTTAACATG
Organism: Amorpha juglandis; assembly: GCA_949126905.1. Classification (NCBI taxonomy): domain Eukaryota; kingdom Metazoa; phylum Arthropoda; class Insecta; order Lepidoptera; family Sphingidae; genus Amorpha; species Amorpha juglandis. Next base: position 4,503,089 of record OX421383.1, read on the forward strand.
AGCTCCAATTTAGTCACTTAGCAGTGTCGGAATAAAAAAGAAAACTTTTTGGTTCCAATACAGGAAAACAGTAAACTCAATAGAAAAGACTTCAACGAGCCGCATGTTGCCAAAAAGTTTTAATAATGCTTTTGTTTTGCTTTTTATCTTTACTTTTCTCTATACCTGCAAAAATAATTTGAATGCAATTATGCAATAATATTTCAACCTACACTTTACTAGTGTTTACATTGCGGTATTAACTTTGTTTTGCTATATCCATTAAGTTAAATCAATAATTTAAAGTTCTATTTTGCATCATCGCATAAATGGAGAATGCATATTTTGATATTTAAAAATAAATACAAGATTTAACCCACTTAAATCTAATGAATTTTGCGAAATAAAATCATCATCTCAATTTTAACTTGAAATGTTATAGCCTATTTGCATCCATATATTAAAATTCAAATTACGCTCATGCCTCTATCCCTGAAGGTGTAGGCAGGGATGCATTTAATGTACCTAAGTTCCGCAGAGCTTATTTCCATCCCATGATGTGATAGAAGGCGAGCCTATCGCCTTACCGGTCACAAATTGAAATCCCAGATAACTTTCGATTCGAAAAATCATACAGTTTAAACACTAATAGTTATTGCTAATTTGAACCGAGAACCTCACAATTTTTCAATTTAAATACACTGCTACTAGTTTTAAGAGGCGTTAAAAATAAACCATAATATGATAATAGCACTATCATCACTCTCAAAGCTAAAACAAAACTAAATGGTTGGTAAATATTTGAACGTTACTCGTTAGACAAGAATTATGTTGTTTGCATTCGAGCTAACTGGTTACCAATTTTGTACAGTCCATTACAGATTTTGTGTGGCGCATTTTACTAAGTGCCAAGAGGCAATACCGTTGTATGCCTTTCTTAAAATAAAATTTTCGTTACGACCGGTAAAGCTTTCGAACTCACAATATTTAGTTTTGTATGAAATAATATTGTGCATGCTTCTCGGATGTACTATCTAGCCAAGATCTAGACTAGGTGAGAAGAGATGAGATGGTAGGTTTTTTTTACCCAGCACGGCAAAGTCAATTCATTACACCTGATGGTAAACGTAGTGCAGTCCAAAAAACCAGCAACTACCAACAAACAATGAGTTTATCGGTGGTCACCAGAGTCCTACCGGCCTGTGTAAATGCTTCTTCCCTCTTCGTAGAGTCTTGATGGGACTGCAACGCGATCCACACAAGGCGTGTGGATCACTCAGGTTTTAACACCAAATGTACGGTGGTCCTATCCGAACGGACATATCCTACCACCAGCCGTCACCAGAGTCATGCCGGCCTATAAATGCTTTTTCCCTCTTCGGAGAGGAAGGTGGGACGGAAATAAGGTCGGGAAAACGCAGATGCAGCACTATTTGCACCTCTACCTACCTCTTTGGGGATAAAGGCGTGAGGTTATATATGGTATGTACGTTACACACACATTTATCTCTCAGTGTGATAAGCGGCGCATTGCAGTGCCATGAAGTGCTTTGTAAATCGAAGTACTGAGTGATGTTGCGATTGTATAAGAGAAAATAAATAATGCAAAACTATAAAAACGAGGATAATTGAAAAAAAGCGTAAAAATATCAATTTCGTTATTTATTTGATTGAATGACGAGACGAACGAGGCGCTCGCCTGATGGTAAGCGCCACGCCTGCCCATAAAAAGAAGCATCACCACAAAGAACTTTGATTTACAAAGCACTACATGACACTGAATTGCGCTCGTCACCCCGAGACATAAGATGTTAAGTTGCATTATGCCCAGTAATTTCACTGGCTTCAATGTCATTCAAAATGAAATACAACAGTGTTTACACACTGTTGCTTGGCGGTAGGAAGAGACAAAGCGGTGGTACCAACCCAGGCGGCCTCTCGCATGCAAGGGACCTACCACCTTGAAAGCCTTCTTATAGGAAACCAGCACAATTTCGGAGTGAACTCTCCTGGTTTCTGTTTTCCCATTCCCATGTACAAAATAGAATAAAATAGAACTATGTACTCTCATAAATATTATTAAAATAATCTAAGCTATTACTGGTGACTGAGCTGTCAGAAATAAAATATTATTAATTAATTTAAAAGAGCTCGAATAGATAAATGGATATCATACGTCAATTACCGCATGTAAATTTTGACTGTGAAGGTCAACCGCTTGTCTTTCTTAGCTAATTAACTTAATTACATTAAGATGTAGTCTATAGGTAGAATAACTAGCTATCCCTCGCGGTTTCACCCACATGCATATTACTGCTCCGCTCCTGTGGGTCGTAGCGTGATGTTATATACCAGAGATAAGCAAAGGTGCAAGTGTCACCTGATGGTAAGTGATCTGCACCATCCTTCAACAATCACAATATCCAGTTGAATCCTGGATGTATTGCTCACCTTAAAGGAAAACAAGGGAAAGGCGAAATATTAAATCTCATTAAATATACAAATTGTGTGTACACGATTGGTTTGTTATTATTTAACGCCAAAAATTAACCAATGACGTCACTATACTCACTATGAGCTCTCATAGTAACGTTTATAAATACGGCTGTTGGTTTTGTTACGAAATTTTTTGTCGAAGCAGAATTTATTTAAGGCCCTTCCGTGAGCAAATAACCTTGACTGACTCGCGCCATACTGACTCGTGTACTTGGCGTGTGAGTTTTCGTGCAGAATATGCACGTATTTAGTGAATAATTGATTTAAAAAATCAGGTTTTGGTCTTTTCGAAAATTTAAAACGGGCAAAATATTCGTTATTGAATTGCCTATCTAGTGATGTTAATCTCATATGAAAACAATCTGTACTTTAAAAGGAGACGCACGGAATCTTCGCATTTTTCTCATTTTTACGGTTCATTTATAACGACAATTTAAAAAAAATATATCAAGATTAACATGAATTTGAATCGAACAAAGTAAAGCTGACAGATTGTAGAAATATATTGTATATTTTTTTAATCAATATTTATTTTAAGTAATGACTAGATAGCCTCTAAAAATCTCGATCGCGCGGTGTTTTGCTGGGGGTATGGCCTTAATTAGTGCACTTATTTCATCAATCAATATTTATGGATCACATAAACATTTGTCTCGGTGCGGAGATCGAACCCGTGGCCTCTTGCTTCACAGCCGGCTACTCGCCCGCTGCGCCACGGTGGCTGTCAATTTAGCAACTTATTAAATTACTTGTGTAAAACCTACATTTGACAATTGAAAAATGGGTGAACAAACGGGGTTGGCGATGACTATTTTAAGTGATACGTGGCGTTAAAGTTCCGAATTTACTTATATTTTAATTGTTACTACATGGTAACAGTTGTTTTTATATGAGCACCAAGGCTATTTATTATTAGCTACATAGCTAAGATATATTTTTAATACCCCTGTATTATACATGTCCCACTGCTGGGCACGGGCCTCCTCTACTGAATGAGAGAGGTTAGGCCTTAGTCCACCACGCTGGCCCAATGCGGTTTGGCAGACTTCACATACCTTTGAAAAATGGCTAAGAATAAATAGCTTTTTAAAGTCTGCATTTCTGCTGTAATGAGATTGTACGGATTATCTTAATGTTAATGTGAAAAAACACTAATTATGATGAACTTGTTTGGCACCTTACAAAGTCATTAATCAAAATACTCTCAGACACCATAACGGTAACAACGATAACGCGTAATAACAACTAAGTTACAAGGCCGGTTTTGTATACTAGTTTTTACTCGTGACTCCAATCACTTTATCTTTGCAGGACTTAACTTTGGTGGGATAACATATTGTATAGGTTCATTCCAAGTGCAAACTATGTAAGCTAAACTGATCCAGTATATACATCTTTCGTTCTTCTTTCGATCCAATATATACATCGGTTGTCTTACATTGAGGATAGATAGAGCGCCAAGTGCTACCGTCCCACTGCAAACACACCTCTTATACTTATTTACTGGACATAGATTTAATGATTGGCTGATGACCACTGATAAATGAATAATTACATAATAATTACACGCAATAGTCACACACATAATCCTAACCTCAACCTCATAACGTGTATCGTGGGTATCAAAAACTACAAGGGACTTACGGTCCCACAACATCCAGACCCGAGACAACACGAGCGGATGCCAAACAGTCATACATTATTTTTATTTGTATTTATAGTGGGAACGTCTACAAGTTACACAGACTGATGATCAGTTCATTTTATTGGAACCATTTCACCCCGACAGTCATACATTCATGTATTTCTAGAGTAATAGCCAATAACTAGTCGTTCTTTTTCGGTACGGCACTGAATTGAGATGACTCATGCTCTAAATTGAGCGCAATGCGCAAAAAATATTAATCTAATTTGAGTCGATGTATCTAGTCATGGCTGCTAATGTACAAACAAAAGTTGTACAGGGCAATAATGATCGCTCACGAATTCATCATTTGTTAATTTAAAATACATCCAATCACAAATCATCATATTATTTTGCAAATAGTGCGCTATAAATACAATAAAATCACACCCGATATCGATAAGAAAAATATTTCTGTAACTATTAAACGGTATTTTTTAAAGTTTGCTCCAATATTTAAAATATGAACTGTGGCTTCATATTTTACTCATTTTTAATTCTGTTTTCGTAAAACAATTTACATTTCGTATTATTATCGATTGTTAATATCCTATGTAAAGTGTATAATATATTTTTTATGGCAGGGATCGGTAAGCGAACAAGTGGGTCACCTAAGGTAAGTGATATCCGCCACCCCTGAACAACAATGCCCACCATATAAAAATTACCAACTTAAAGAAAAGGAATAATTAAGGCATTGGGAAGACGAGTCGCGATTTGGGCCTCCGGATATCTCACACAATGTACGTAATATAACAGCAAACCACAAGTAGGCTCGTTCGGATTAGTACCTTCATAAATCCTGAGGGCTTAGACAAGATGCAAACGTTTCGTTTCCATTCTCTTTCTACAATTGCTAACGCCTTAGCGTTAGCGTTTTTCGAAAGCGATAATTTGGTAGACAAGTTGCCACGACTTGTAGATTGCTCATTCTACAGTGTAGATCGAAAAAACAATAAGGATTAGTCTATGGCGAGCGTTCATAAACTTCAAACTAACATCGCGAAGTACAATCGTGCATGCGCGGGTAAAACTAAAGTTTAAATTTAAATTAAATTGCATAAAATTAATAGTGTTTAAAGATAATTCAAATAAATAACTTTAATATGAATTTATTAAAATCATGTGTTTTGTCATTTTAAGCGTTTAATGTTACTTGAAAGGTGAAACAGTTTTATAAAATAATAAAATTTATGTGGAGATCATTTTTAGATGGAATCTAGATCTCGTACCAACACAAAGCAGCTTTACTACTTTATTGGAATTAATGGAAAGGTACGTAAAATGTTATAATTCATAATAATGTTTCTTTGTTAATTATATTTCTTCCATACCGCGACACTTAAACATATACAATGACGTGATGATCTACGTGAACCACTTAGATAACAAATCAAACCATTGATTTGCATTTGGCCATTCGCTTAACAAAGAAACCCTTTGTTTGTCTAAAATAATTATAAATTGTTTTAGTTATGGTGATATAGCGAGGCCTCGGCAAGGAGCTCAAGGCCGAATGAAAGCTGACCGTCTGTGGCGAGAGTTAGAAGAAATACTCAACTCCACTGGCGGAGGAGCAATAAGATCCATAGATAAATGGAAAAAAGTAAGATTCAACTATTATTTGTACAGCAATCAATATGAAAAACACTAAATATTCATTGATAATATAATTAATAATAGTCCTACTACTGCTGGGCATAAGAAGGTTTAGACTTTAGTCCACCACACTAGCCTGGTGCGGTTTAGTAGACTTCACATACCTTCAATACATACTTATGGAGAATTCTCAGGTATGAATATGTTAACTATAGACATATTATATGCACAGGTATGGGTGGATTGGAAAACAAAAATTAAAAAGAAAGCTTTAGCCATGTGTCATGAAGCTTCTGGTACTGGTGGTGGTCCGAGTAGCAGATAAACTTTTACTGCTTTAGAACAGATGGTGTTGGGCATAATGGGCTTGTCTGCTGTTGTTGGTCTAGCTGGGATTGAGAAGAGAGGTTTTGATGTTCGTTTTTTTGCTTTTAGTTGTAGCTTATTAATGTGCTTTCCTTTATAAGTGTAAGTATTAAAATTTATTTTCACATATTTTCCAGAGCCAACCATCTGAGAGGGTCGTTGTACCACCATCCAACAGAGGTCATGTACCAAATTCACCACAAACCTGTCACAGACCGAATAGTGTTGGATTTATGGAAGGTAACTTTAGACTTTTACAATTATTTGAGTTTTGTTGTAAAATGTGTAATTACATATCATTTAAATTAGTATCATAAATACCATTATTTTCCATGAAATACTGATAACAAAGAGGTTTTGAATCGCCCCTGCTTACCACTCCAAGGATACAGGCATGATGTTTGTAATGCCATGATATATTATGTAAGACAAAACATCGAGATAAAGCTTCATTTTTTGAAAAAAAAAAAATACTGAATGTAAATCGTTTCTTCTATATTCAGGTTTGGCAGCACCAGCCGCCTCTCCACTTCTGGCACCTCCTCTCTCTGAAGAGCTTTCGCATGATCCTCGACCAGTGGCAATGCCGGCGCGGCCAAGCAAACCTGCACGAGTCTCTATGCCGCGGCCGTCAGCAATGACCCCTATCATTCACAACGTTCGACAGAAATTCTCCCCCAAAGTTCGTAATGTGGTGATAAGGTCTCAGCTGCCACGGTGTTGGATTGCGTACATTATAAGAGTTACAATTTAGTTCAATTGTTTTCAATTATAGTCTAGTTTTGATTTTTGCTAAAATGACACATATTTTTACTTTGTGTGATGTTATGTATATAGGTATCGTTATAAATTATTCCGTTTATGATGGTACAGCAATAAAATATATTACATAAAAAATGTTAGAAATGAAACCAAAACTTTAATAATAAAAATTGCATTTATTTCAAAATTATTGCAAACCGTTAATGGGTTTAGAATCGTTCAAATCATATTATATTTTTATTTTATTACCTGTGTGAATATAAATTTTTATGTCTTAAAATTGTAAATTTAAGAATTTGTCTTTAATATTAAATATGTAATAGCTATATAGTTTACTTGTATTTTGCGACTGTTTAAATATTTACTAGATACCCCAAACAAATATTTATTAAATATTATTACTACGAATGAAGTTGTTTTGATTGTCATATTTAATTTCGTTTATATAATCGTGTATAAAATAGTTTTGTTCTTTATGATTGTACCTATGTTAAACATAATATATGTTGAAATAATAAATTTGTAATACCTTCATTACTCTTTGTTCATTTGAGAAAAATCTCTTCGGTATGCATGTAACAATTGAGTTATTTTTCATTAAATCCACAATTAATATTATCAGATACATTTAAAAGTATTAATAATATATTTACCTTTTGAAATTTCATATGATTTAACTACAAATATTATAACTATTTGAATGATAATGATTCATAAGAAATAAAAGAACATAGTTGATATATAGAAAATGTCTTAAAATATTGTACAACAAAAACTTAAAATTTATTGGAATAAAAAAATCTACAACTTACAAAAACTAAAAATTAAATAAATTTATTTCAACTATAATAGTATATTCTTGACATCAATTATAAAAACATTTGTTAATTCTAAATATTTAAACAGATTTTTTTCTTAACATAGCTAAGAACCATCTCAAATAAACAGTTTCAAGCGAAAAAACAAAGTTTTCAAACAATAAAGCTATTCAAATTGGTAGTTTATGTATATAGACCGGTGATTATCCATTTTGAAACATAAATAAATTATAGTAGAATTAAACCCATTGTAAAAGGAAGAGAATACAACAAAATTGATAGGAAAAATAAATTAACGGCGATCTGAGGTCGGGAAGTGGGAAGGGGGGGGGCTTTTAAGGGTAAAAAACGATTTATCTCGATTTCCGGAAAAACTACAAGTCCTATGGAAAAAATTTAAATCGCAAAGTTGTAGGTAATAAAAAGATCTACAACTTTTGTAAACATACTTTTTTCACATAACCTCAAAATTTATGTTAAAAATTCAAAAAACCAAGTTTTTAGTTTTTTATTTTTATCTTTTAGAAAACATAATTTTTTTTCACGAAATTTCGTGAAAACTTACCTTTTTATATCCCAAATACACTGTAATTTTAAATCAAAAAAATTACAGTGTATTTGGGATACAAAAAGGTAAGTTTTCACGAAATTTCGTGAAAAAAAATGATTTATTATAATAGATAAAAATAAAAACAAAAAACTTGGTTATTTGAATTTTTCACATATATTTTGAGGTTATGTGAAGAGAGTGTGTATACAAAAGTTGTAGATCTTCTTATTACCTACAACTTTGCGATTTAACTTTTTTCCATAGGACTTGTAGTTTTTCTGGAAATCGAGATAAACCGTTTTTTACCCTTAAAAGCCCCCCCCCTTCCCACTTCCCGACCTCAGATCGCCGTTAATTTATTTTTCCTATCAATTTTGTTGTATTCTCTTCCTTTTACAATGGGTTTGATTCTACTATAAATTTGTTTCTATTTTTACCATTTTCAACCGGATAATCACCGGTCTAATACGCATGCACACAGACAATGGGGTCAAAGTGATAACACTCTGCTTTTATGTAGAGGTTTAAAAATAATCTTATTCTTGCCTATTCAATAAACAACTTGACATGACTCTGCCTTGAATTACCTCACTTTAGGTATCCATGCTAGAGATAGTTGTTTTTAGGGTTTCCTCTTCATCTTCATGTATAGTAGGAAGTGGGTGAAGTGGTTGTAAGCCAGCTTTTAAAGCTATGTTGTGGAGCATACAACAGGCCATAGTAATCTTACTAGCCACATTAGGATCATAGTGGAGTACCCTGTCCCTAAGCAAACACTTCCACCATGCTTTGAGTAATCCAAAACATTGCTCTATGCAGTTCCGGGCTTGCACATGCTTCTCCGTGTACAGTGCTTCCCTTGAACCTTGGATTGAGAATAGATGTCATAAGCCACTGATGTTGGGGATATCCTGAGTCACCTGAAAATAAAATCCCAAAAATGTATTTCATACAGGAAACTATATATTATTTTAAAACTTAATTATAGTAAATACCCTTACCTAATAGCCATACTTGTTCATTACTTTGGTCAAGTTGACGCTTATATGACTCAGCTCCACTAGACGACCATATATGTGAATTCATGTGTAGCTCCACCAAACTTTGCATTAATATTTATAATCTGGAGTTTACTATTACAAATCTGTAAAATAAATGCATTATGAAGAATATTGTGAAATAATTACATACCACATTGGACATATAAACCAATTCTATACCATATGAACATTTAAGGAATGATATCTTTTTCTATTAAAATAAAGATTCTTTTGTCTGGGCTTTACTAATATAGCTAGATGGGGGCAATCTATGCATCCAATTACACCTGGGAGACCAAACTTTCTTTGAAACCTAGAATGATAAAATTATTTGTGATAAATTTACTTTAGTTTCCCATATAAAAAAGCTGTATGTGATACTATTACTATAATAATGTTTCTGTGTACAGATGATTTGTGTATTAGATTTCATTTGAATTAAAGAACTTTAAATTGCTCTGTAATATAACAATTCCGGAAACTAATATTATTTTGTTAATAGCACAAGGCGAATGTTAGGTAATTAAATTAGAGTTCTAAACTTTAAACTAGAACTTAGGTATTTCGTGAAGAGTGAATCACTGAATTATAATAGGTATGTACTGACCTTGGCTTCTAGGGAAATCTCGTAGGTTCCTTTTAAATGAGTTTTCTGGCAGAGTTCTTTGCAAGGGGCTATAAAAGCCACTTTGTTTAACCGGAATCGCTGTATAATTAATTTCCATTATGTGCTCCATATACTGACGATTTGAGTATCTTTTCTGCCGTCTTAGCCACACTTCTTCATTATGAGCGCACCACAACATGTTTAAAGCATGCATTTCAAACGCAAATCTATTCAAAACTGAACGTAACAAAGAACAAACACCACGATGCCGATGTGATGCGCACAGATGTTTTTAAAGACGCCATTTTTTTATCGCTTTCTACAGGGTCTGGGCGTTCGCCGGCTGAGCGTACAAAAACTACGAAAACGTTTCGTTGACGCTTGTCAAAATGGCAACTTGTCTAGCTTTTGTATGGAACTTATCGATATACATTGTAGAAACGCTTACATTCTATTCTCTGATTGTGAATGATAGAAAACTTGAAACTTGTCTAAGATTTTTCTATTCGTTTTATATTGACCACGTGACTTATCGTTGGGATATGTCATTCCCATACATATTTTAGTTTTCTATTAGCGTTAACGATTGTAGAAAGGCATCTTGTCTAAGGCCCCTGTTCTCTTAATTTAAAGTTTGCAACCATGGATGTAAAGTTATTACATTACGTCCATGTTGCCAACGCATCTATAATTTACATGAAATTGTAGATATTGATGGAATGAAAGTTGACCAACTTACTTGAATGCCAGCTTTAAGATAAACATGTGAAGAAATTACTAACTACGGTTTAATATTTCTTTAGTACATGCAATCATAAAAAAAAAAGTGTGCGTCTCGGGACGCTCGACAGAAGTGATAACTTAAACTAATGTGGGTTAAAGGGAGCGCGGAGGAGCCTGCCTACTGCTGCCTTATGCGTGAGAGAAAGGAAAGCCAGAGTGGCGCCGTAACGCGTTACGTTACGAAGTCCGGTCAGGTCAGTCATGTCAAAGCCCTGTCAAACTTCTGTCAAAGTCCGATCAAATTCCTGTCAAAGTCCGGTCGAAGTCCTGTCAAAGTCCGGTCAAAATCCGGTCAAAGTTTAGTCGAAGTCCGGTCAAAGTCCTGTAAAAGTCCGGTCAAAGTGCAGTTAAAGTCCGGTCAAGGTCCTGTCAAAGTTTGGCAAAATCCGGTTAAAGCCCTATCAAAGTCCTGTCAAAGTCCGGTCGAAGTCCGGTTAAAGTCCGGTCAAATACCGGTCAAAGTCCTGTCAAAATCCGGTCAAAGTCCAGTCAAAGTCCTGTCAAAATCCGGTCAAAGTCCTGTCAAAGTCCGGTCAAATACCGGTCAAAGTCCTGTCAAAATCCGGTCAAAGCCCTATCAAAGTCCGGTCGAAGTCCGGTTAAAGTCCGGTCGAAGTCCGGTCAAATACCAGTCAAAATCCGGTCAAAATCCAGTCAAAGCCCTGTCAAAGTCCGGTCGAATACCGGTCAGAGTCCTGCCAAAATCCGGTTAAAGTCCTGTCAAAGTAATGTCAGTCTTGTCAAAATCCGGTTAAAGTCCAGTCGAAATCCGGTCAAATACAGGACAAAGTCCTGTCAAAATCCTGTCAAAGTTTGTCAAAATCCGGTCAAAGCCCTATCAAAGTCCGGTCGAAGTCCGGTTAAAGCCCGGTCAAAATCCGGTCGAAGTCCGGACAAATACCGGTCCAAGTCCGGTAAGAATCCGGTCAAAGACCTGTCAAAATCCGGTCAACGTCCGGTCTAAGTCCGGTTAAAGTCCGGTTGAAGTCCGGTCAAATACCAGTCAAAGTCCTCTCAAAACCGATCAAAGCCCTGTCAAAGTCCGGTCCAATACCGGTCGAAGTCCTGCCAAAATCCGGTTAAAGTCCTGTCAAAGTAATGTCAGTCTTGTCAAAATCCGGTCAAAGCCCTGTTAAAGTCCGGTCGAAGTCCGGTTAAAGTCCGGTCAAATACCAGTCAAACTCCGGTCAAAGGCCAGTCAAAGCCCTATCAAAGTCCGGTTAAATACCGGTCAGAGTCCTGCCAAAATCCGGTTAAAATCCAGTCAGTCTTGTCAAAATGCAGTCAAAGCCCGGTCAAATTCCGGTTAAAGTCCTGTCGAAGTTTGTCATAATCCGGTCAAAGCCCTATAAAAGTCCGGTCGAAATCCGGTAAAATACCGATCAAAGTCCTGTCAAAGTTTGTCAAAATCCGGTCTAAGTCCGGTCGAAGTCCGGTCAAAGTCCGGTCGAAGTCCGGTTAAAGCCCGGTCAAAATCCGGTCGAAGTCCGGTTGAAGTCCGGTTGAAGTCCGGAAAAATACCTGTCAAAGTCCTGTCAAAATCCGGTCAAAGTCCTGTAAAAGTCCGGTCAAACACCGGTCAAAGTCCTGCCAAAATCCATTTAAAGTCCAGTCAAAGACTTGTTAAAATCCGGTCAAAGCACGGTCAAAATCCGGTCAAAGACCTGTCAAAATCCGGTCAAAGTCCAGTCAAAGTCCTGTCAAAATCCGGTCAAAGTCCGGTCAAATACCGGTCAAAGTCCTGCAAAAATCCGGTTAAAGTCCAGTCAAAGTCCATTCAAAGTTTGTCAAAATCCGGTCAAAGCCCTATCAAAGTCATGTCAAAGTTGGGACGAAGTCCGGTTAAAGTCCGGTCGAAGTCCGGTCAAAGTCCTCTCAAAATCCGATCAAAGTCCAGTCAAAGCCCTGTCAAAGTCCGGTCAAATACCGGTCGAAGTCCTGCCAAAATCCGGTTAAAGTCCTGTCAAAGTAATGTCAGTCTTGTCAAAATCCGGTCAAAGCCCTGTCAAAGTCCGGTCGAAGTCCGGCTAAAGTCCGGTCAAATACCAGTCAAAATCCGTTCAAAGTCCAGTCAAAGCCCTGTCAAAGTCCGGTCAAATACCGGTCAGAGTCCTGCCAAAATCCGGTTAAAGTCCTGTCAAAGTAATGTCAGTGTTGACAAAATCCGGTCAAAGCCCGGTCAAAGTCCTATCAAAGTCCGGTCGAAGTCCGGTTAAAGTCCTGTCAAAGTCCGGTCAAATACCGGTCAAAGTCTTGCCAAAATCCGGTTAAAGTCCAGTCAGACTTGTTAAAAACCGGTCAAAGCCCGGTCAAAGTCCGGTTAAAGTCCTGTCGAAGTTTGTCAAAATCCGGTCAAAGCCCTATAAAAGTCCTGTCAAAGTCCGATTGAAGTCCGGTTAAAGTCCGGTCAAATACCGGTCGAAGTCCGGTCTAAGTCCGGTTGAAGTCCGGTCAAAGTCCGGTTGAAGTCCGGTCAAAGTCCGGTCCAAGCTGACTGGTCACTGTGTGACGCCACCTGGGACTTCGAAATAATCGATGTTCCAGGGAGGTCGGCTAACGCTGGCTGGTCGATGGACCGCTCGCGTTACGGAACGTTTCGGTTCACCCTCCCATAAGAAGTTATCACTTCAAAAAGTGAACTTTCATGAAAAGAGATGCAGAGAAATATTATATTAACTTTTTCAATTTATTGTCTTTGTTTTATGTATCAGTGTTACAAACAAGAAGTTAATTTAATCTTTTCGTGTACAAAACGACAATAATTGCTTGTTTTTGTTTTTTTCTTTCTTTTTACAAATGTATTGAGCCGTATCAAAACAGCACGCGTTGCAAAAGTCTACGAGTATAAATTTCTCTCACGTTTCACTACTTTCTTAGAAATGGCAACTAAAAACGATAGAATGTCTCAATTTGCTAGTTTTTAATACGTCCAGTATCATAATTGTGATTATTGTGACACTGGACTCAAGACTGAAGGTAATCTATCAAGAATTTCTAGAAAATGCCAAATATAATACAATATTGATTCGTATTTATATGCATATAAAAAGTATTAGATTCTTCGTCGTTTCACTCTACTATGCAAAAATAGAGTTACAACTTTAAACTTTTAGAAATAATATTTCAACAAACGTACATAAAATATATTCACGCATTTAGGAAATAGGCTAAGGTGTAATGAAGCTGCACTCACATCTCGCTGGCCTTTTTACGTCCTATGATGTGATAGGTGGCGAGCCTATATCGAGCATACATTCCAATGCTGGCCAACTCGTGTGTGATTATCAAGCAAATCAAAAAATTGTTGTTGCCCTGCCTGGGATTTGAACCCGGTTTCGCAGCCTTAGCACGCTGCCACTGGATCAATAAGACAATAAGTTATATAATAAAAATACAATATTAGGTGTTTCCTGAGAACTCGATAAGATTTTTCGAAGGTATGTGAAGTCTGCCAACCCGCATTAGGCCAGCGTGGTGGACTAAGGCCTAATCCCTCTCATTCAGTAGAGGAGGCCCGTGCCCAGCAGTGGGACGTTTATAATACAGGGCTAGTAAAAAAAAAAAAAATTTGGTGTTTCGTTAAACTTTTACAATAATTTATTTAAACAACTTAGAACATTATTTTTAATTTATCTACTTAGATCTAGTATCTTGAAGATTTCAACTCATTAAAAATACTATCTAAATAGCATTTTCTCGTCCAATCATGTTTTATCAAATATTGGTTTCAAACAAGACCAAACAACTACCTGCAAAATAGCACAAGAACAAAACAAAGGCCCGGGGCAGAATGCCCGGTGCCCCGGCAGATGTTATGCACCTGTCGCTGAGAAGGGCTACCCAAACCACCTTGGGCAAGATTTCGTTTTTGCCCTTTTTTATGTAGACTCACTTGTATAACTGTACAGAATACATATTAGTAAACGCTAACGTGTTTGTGTTTTCTACCAGAGAGAAATCATCATAGAGATCAATATAATAGCTTTTGCTTGCGACTTCGCCCGCTTGAAAGTATTTTAAAGTCGAACCCAGATGCAAAAATCTTTAATTGTCAATTTAATTTCTATTTTCCAATCAACCCCGTTTTCAAAAAAGTTACTATGAGGCTTCATAGTAAACGGGAACACATAGTGACGATTTTTCTAACCGTCATTGGTTAGTTTTTGGCGCTAAATAAAAACAGACCAATCATGTACACAGATTTTGACTCTTGGCATACTTGTTTTTCTATAAGCTAAAACTGTGGTACAAACTTAGACGCCCTCTCTCATACGAGGGGCATACTACCTAGTAAAGCTCTATTGAAGTATGGTAGGGAGCCATAAAGTAAAATATAATGAATCATAATTTTCTTTTCATCCCAAGAGTAGCCATAAACAAAATCTAAAAAATATTTTACTCCTAATGTCATTAGTTTTTTTTTACTTATTTGGATTGATAAAATTACATTTTTATAAATATTTTGCACTCGAACTCTTCGACATACCGCTCTAATATAAAAACAAGTTTTTACTGTGGTGCCGTCCATATCAAGTGTTTGAGCAAAATCAAGCAAACAATGATATTTAGAAATGACAAATATGCTTTATTCCATCGCCATGAGAGCGAAAATAATTTGAACAAATTAAGTCGGTTAAAACTACATTGAAACACTTTATGAAGATAAAAAAAACACATAGCAACGACCCAACAATAAGATAACCTTATGTTGTGGGTATTAGAAACTACGAGAGACTCTCGGTTTCACAACACCTAAAACAAATATTTGTGCATCAGGCAGATATTTGTCTCGATCCGGAGATCGAACCCGCGGTCTAACGTTCGGCTACTCCTCCGCTGCGCTACCGAGGCTGTCATATCGTCGTGTTATATATGATCTGAGTTCATTTATATTCCTAATCGCGACAATATAGAAACAAACCAAAATGCACTGACGTTATCTACAATAAATAGGCTTATATGCTTACTGTTGATACATACATTTTACATGCCTGCAGGTCACATAACAGATACTAGCAAGCCGGCATACTAGGTATTGGCCTTCTGTGTCAAAGTATTGATGTCTAATTATAAAATATTAGCAGCTGGCGTACCTGTTTTTAGAAATAACATGTGAATCTCTCACCTACTTTGTATGCCATGTAATATGTGGTTTTTATGCTAACACATTTTGACCTACTAGCAGAAGTTTCTTAGCAGTATAGTTCAAATATAATGTCGACTCTGGACACTCGAAACTCGTTGCACCTCTCGACAGTCGACACCATTATGCCGGTCTGAAGTTTACAGTTTAGCTGGTGGTAGGATATGCCCGCCCGGATAGTGACCACCGTACATATGGTGTTAAAACCTGCCATAGTGATCCACACGCCTTTTGTGGATCGCATTCCAGTTCCACCAATCCTCTACGGAAAGGGAAGACGCATTTTATATAGGCTCTGGTGACCACCGATAAACTCATTGCTTGTTGGTGGTCGCTGGTTTTTTGGATTGCACTACGCTTACCATCAAGTGTAGTGCAGTCACTGTGCCGTGCTCGGATAAAGACAAAATAACATCGACAATCGACTGTTGACACATATTTTATTATAATAATTAAAGTGATGTCAAATGTACTATGTCAATAACTACCCATACTTCGCGCTTGAGATGTAATTCTTTACATTATGAGTATTTGGTCAGGCAAGCGGTGTACTGTCTAGTGAACAATGTACCGTTCCGAAAACCGAGTAACCGCTAGCCACACGAAACATCATTTTTAAAATAGCTCAAATTATTCCGGCACTTGAAACAGAAATAATCAAGCATTTTAAAATTTGAAAGAATATTTCATAGAACCTGATTCCGGACATTAAAAAAACAGTCGAGTGATAGTTGGACTGGCGCACCGAGGGTTCCGTACTCACTATATTTTTTTTCACACACGAAACATCATTTTTAAAATAGCTCAAATTATTCCGGCACTTGAAACAGAAAAATCAAGCATTTTAAAATTTGAAAGAATATTTCATAGAACCTGATTCCGGACATTAAAAAAACAGTCGAGTGATAGTTGGACTAGCGCACCGAGGGTTCCGTACTCACTATATTTTTTTTAATTAAATTCTTATTTAAAGAAAAGGTACGTAAAGCCAACCTCACATGCAAGTGGTATATTTTGCTGATTAATGGACGAGGCAATGGCGAAACTTGGTTACTGTTGTGGTTTGTGACGATCAAACGGCAGGCTGTCCCACATAATAACAAATCCACCGACAAATTATGATGGGAATGCTCATGCTGTTATTAAGCCAGGATAACGCCAGGCGGAAAGAATGAAAGATTTTTTTAAACAAGATTGAGAATAGAAAACGAAATTAAAATAAACTAAAAACAAACTAAACATAGAGGACAATTTATTATATTTAATTTTAAGATCTATTTATAATGGTATACCTATGTTTACAAATAAATGATCCTGATTCTGATTCAAAGTAAACTATACTTCGGTTTAACAAACTATATTATGAGCTGAAGGCCTAAGTAAAATACCCGCATTAAGTTTAATTGCAAGCGGAACCCATTAAATCTCTTTCAGTTTACAATTTTCAATTGGGCTTGGCTTCTTTAGCAGTAGAGATAAAGGACATTTTTTTCAATCCAAAGAAAATATTTTTAATGTATATTAGCGTTAGGATATCTCTTATAATAGCACATACTTATCAGTTAAAAACTGTACCTGGTTGCTTATTACGGATCAAAAGATAGAGCCCTTTATATGTAGGATATACAGACATAGAGACGGACAGACAGTAATAAGATTCCATTAGCAACTGGCATCCTTTGAGTACGGACCTCTAATGAGGATGTTTTAAATAAAATACTTCGTTCATCAACATTATGTGCGTTAATAATCATCGACATACGAAAATACTACTTATCAAAGAAATCTGCAGTAATTTGTCCACTACACTGCAATTACAGCGTGAAGTAAGAGCCATTAAAATTAATTCCCACAAAAATTAATCCCTGGTTGCATCATTTGACATTTACTGTCGCGATTAGAACATCGCTTATGTGAAAGTATCAACACAATGTATAATGAAATTACGACAAATTACACGCGTCAAAGTGTTCGGCTACCGACATCAAAATGGCATTCATTCACACATATACAAATGATGTAAGTCGATTATTTAAGACTTGCGCGTTGACGTTGTATTAGTATGATGCTAGAGAGATTCTCGAGTCAACTGGATAGCTAACCAGTTGACTTTTTCACAGTTCATTTATATAATACTAAGCTTAGTATTATATAAATGAATAAAAAAACACTATTCCCTCTCTTTCGGTAGAGGTGGCCCGTACCCAGCAGTGAAACGTATATAATACAGTGTTAAGTTGGGTTCTTTTATCGTTTATTTATTTTTAATAATAAATGAAAATTAAGTTATAAATAAATAAATACACCCAACAGTCACACACCTAGCCCTGACCCCACACTAGGTTAAACCCGTATCGTAGGTATTAGGAGCTACGAGGGACTTGCGGTCATATAACACCCACACCCGAAACCAATATTTGTGGATCACACAAACATATGTCTCGGTATGAGAATTAAACCCACGGCTTCTCGATTCGTAGCTGGCTATTCGCCCGCTGCCCCACGGAAACTGTTAAAAATTTAAATCAAGGCAAAATTTTAAATTATATTTTCTAGAATTCTCAATTTATGACTTATTCGTGTCGAACACAAGGTGTGCGAAATGTGCGGTGTCTCACATATTCTCCTAGCGAGCGACGCATTCCGTTACCAAGTTGAATGACCATCCGTACCACTCACCACTAATGACATCCTTATATTTCACCGCTCACCACTGCGTTCCACGGGATGAAATAATTATTCGCATCCCACGTAAAATGCGGATGTGATTTATGCAATGGTTGTACCCGACACTGGATTTTATATTTCCTTAAGATTTATTTCTGAAAATACTTCATGGTTTCCATAAAACTAAGTAATTATACATGTTTTAGTTAAAAAGATTCACTGCCAGTACTTCTATAATATCGTTCAGAGGAGATTCTATCTCCGTACATTATTTCGACTGAACAAAATTAAATGTCATTATAGAGCCGGGAATATATATTTTTTGGTAAAATAATGCAATAATAATAATGTTTCTTGAGCGCATTGAAGTTAATTGTGTGACCGCATTTTATTCCGGTTAATCAAAATAAAATGTCACATTTTTGAGGCGGAAAATATCTTGTATTTTTTTAATATTTTAATATTTATATTACAAAAGACATTAGATCACCATGTCCCATACTTGATAGCTGCTAGATTTACATTCCATCTGTATTTCATCATACTGTCAGAATCAGAAAACTGATATACATACCGAGACATCCATGTAAAGAACGAAAGGAATCCCTCAGTAAACAAAAGACTTGGCCTTGTAAGATATGATCCGGTGGTCAGATAGCACAACAACTCACGTGGCGTGACGTCACCTTCAAAATTATACCAGCGAGTCGACCAAGCAAGGCATTGGCTAAACTTAAGGCAGACTTCTGATGGTCGCGTCAAACGTCAATGACCGTTAAAACCGCACTAAAGGCGCTAGGGCCTCCCAAACTGTTACTGCCGTTAATAAAAGTGTCTACAGTAGGGGTTGTAATATTATATTAGTAGATCATACATAACATCACGTCAGAGACCCTTTTCACCAGATTTCCCCTTTGCACAGTCCTGACATAGCACTTTCGCTTCTTTAATTACTGTTTTCATGCAGTCCCGTCTAATTAGATTACTCATTACCTGTCTTTTCTTTACAGCTGATATATTTTCGGAAATTTCAGTGTGGTCGACTCCTACCAACTCTTCCATCCACACTCGCTTATATGCCTGTTTCTTCAGATTCTTTTCGACCATCCTCCCATTCCAATCAATCTATCCTTTATTCGAGATCATACTTCAAACATCTAAACTTTATAAATCGAAGTTAACATCCTCAGTAGGGTACTAGTCCATCGACACAGGGAGGTAATATCATGACATATAATACAAAGGCATTTTTATCGTTTGATTGTAAACGAATACAATAGGAACAAAGAAATAATGATCAAAGTTATTCGCCCACCAAGGTCAAGATGTACCTTTGTCTCGCCACGTTATTGGATTATTTGTGTATTTGATGTGTAGTACACACATGTTGTTTTTTTTATTTTAAAATTTTACTGCCGCGAATATTTTTAAAACAAATTCCGGACTCCTGATGGGCTGATACCGAGAATTTTATAATAGAAAAACCCAATATTACTTCACCCGACCCGGAGATCGAACCCAAGACCTTGGCACAGCAGTTGTACCGTGTACTAATAAAACTGCGCCACCGAGGCAGTAAAAAAAAACATTTTTTACTTTATAACAACTTTAATATATTACAATTCATTACAACGACAGCAGCCATTAGGACTGACCTTTTATCTGATCTGCATGCTAATCAATAAATAAATCAATTAAACTGTCGCAAAACGAATCGTATGCCAATTAAGAATTCGAGTCGTAAAGTAAAATTCCAATGTGGACCTATGTGATCCGATCTCCTGCGACCTCTGATGTGATTAGCACTTAATAAAGCGATTGAACTAAACAGAATATTATGTCTAAAAGAAGATACTTTTTTATTAGGGCCGAGATTGCCAAACCAGCGCCCATTATCACCCACTGAACCAGAAGAATTCAGAATGTTGCCAACCTTAAACAATAGGAGCGAAGACAAGCGATTTGAGCCGCTGCACCGCTAGAAATTTCACCCATCGTACATATCGCAGCAGTAAGCTGCCATTTCACTGTGATACTGTTCCAATCCAATCAGTTGATTCATTCATTCTGTAAAAAAATGACAGTGACTTCCCAAACTGCATGTTGGCCTAGAAGAGATACCGATTTTCTGAAGGAAAAGACACAAAACAATAACATACTATTTTCGTTTTCTATTTCAACGATCTTGATGTGGACAGAAAATGTATTTATTTAGTCATTAAATGTATACGCATAAGAGAGATAATCGTGTACCGTTTTTGATGAATATTGAAATCACTTCATTAGTAGTCTACAAGAAAGTTATTGATAAGACTTTGCAGTACATATATTTATTTTTTTTATTAGTTCTATATATTATATTCGTCCCACTGCTGGGCACGGGCCTCCTCTACTGAATGAGAGGGATCGGGCCTTAGTCCATGGATGGACTAAGGCCCGATCCCTCTCATTCAGTAGAGGAGGCCCGTGCAGTACATATATTATTCTTATAATCTTCTTCTTCTTCCACTTGCCCTTATCCCACTCCCAGTACACGCATCGACGCAACATGCTTTTAACAAAAGGTACAGAAATACAAATCTTATACATAAGCTAAAACTTATAGTTTTTACGACGGGCCACCGGCCAGAACCTCTGGGGAGAAAACACACTCAAACCAGTAACAGATATTTGTGGATTACACAAACATTTGTCTCAGTGCGGGAATCGAACCCAAGGCCTCTACATTCACAGCCGAGTACTCGACCACTGCGCCACGGAGGCTGTCACTGCCACCTATTGGCAGAATAAAATCCAACGCCATCAATATTGTAATTAAAATAATACAACTAACAAAAAGTACTAAGAAAGCAATTATATTTTTTATCCAACCACCGATCGAGTTTAATGTGCATACGTAAGTGTAATAATGAAATGTAATAGTCTCACGGATGCGTTTCCTAGTATAACACAATAGCCTATCGTCTTCGTATATGTTGCACGTGAAGTGTGAAGCATCGGCTGCTTGCAAAAAGACTATATTGTCAGTGGAAAGGCAAAATAACCAAAATGCCAATACATACTCCACAGTAGAGCATTGTAAAGTTGTTTTAGTACGATAAATAATGAATTGCCTACTGGATTATTTTCAGGAAAACTTATATTTTAGAATTATGTTTTGTTTTTTATGTATAAAAAATATTACAATAAAAATATTATATAATAAATAACTTATTAAATGGATATGATGATGATGAATACCTTATTAAATGGTAATAAGCTGGCCTAACCATGGGTTTTTATAGCAGAAGCCAGCAATCGAGCAAGTGAGTCACCTGATGTATGACATCTACACCGTCTATAAACATCCACGCTATTAAAAGAATCATGGACGCAATGCCGACCACACAGGATAAAAATGATAAGAATGGGCCTCTTATGTACCGATTTAACATAAACAGTACCAAAAAGTATCATAGTGTAAAAGAGTTAGTCAAAAATTGTCTAGGCAGTTTGTAAACTGACGATATCGAAAACTGCATCTGCGACATACATAGCATTGTCGTTCTCATAATTCGAATTAGCCGTGACGCCTCACTGAGGCGGTGATCGATTTGAATCGATACGCATTACAACCATTTCTGTTGAGACGGGAAGTGGCACTGAGATTATATCGTGGTGCCTAACGCCGCTGTGTTATCTATACTCGCTTGAGTAGACTTATCCCCGTTTTATAAGCCAAATAGATGACAAATACCACTATGTAAACCTGACACTGAAAGTACCAATCTCTCTTCGGCGCATTAGGGACGAGATTCCCAAGGCGAGAAGAGCCCTGATTCTGCCGGAATCGCCCCAGCGACCATTTTCATGCGCCTGGGCTTCCGGATGAAGTCGCAGTTCAAACTTAGAAACTGCTGATGACGTCAACCTAACAGAATGTGAAACTGGACAATTTACTCCATTCCGCTTAGTCGTTAAAGAGACAATATGTCGATTAAGTGCGTCGAAGAAAAACAAGTTTGAACACTGATGGCTGCTCGGAATATTTTAACGACACCAACGTCCTTTGTATCCTTGAGGGCGTCATTGAAAAATACGTGTCTTTAAATGATGTCAACTTAATTTAAAGTCGTATTTAATATTTACACTGAATGCAATTTTCTTACAAATGATATTCGAGTTTGTAGAGCGTACCGTAGAGTGTAGACCATTCAAATAATAGTACCTGGGCGACCGAGCTCTGCTCGGGTGAAAAAAAAAAGTGTGCGTTCGGGATGCTCGACAGAAGTGATAATTTAAACTAATGTGTGCTAAAGTGAGAGCGGAAGGAGCCTGCCTACTGCTACCGTATGCGTGAGAGAAAGGGAAGCCGGACAGAGTGGCGCCTTAACGCGTTACGTTACGAAATCCGGTCAAAGTCGTGTCAAAGTCGTGTCAAAGTCGTGTCAAAGTCGTGTCAAAGTCGTGTCAAAGTCGTGTCAAAGTCGTGTCAAAGTCGTGTCAAAGTCGTGTCAAAGTCGCGTCAAAGTCGCGTCAAAGTCGTGTCAAAGTCGTGTCAAAGTCGTGTCAAATTCGTATCAAAGTCGGGTCAAAGTCGTGTCAAAGTCGTGTCAAAGTCGTGTCAAAGTCGTGTCAAAGTCGTGGCAAACTCGTGGCAAACTCGTGTCAAAGTCGTGTCAAAGTAGTGTCAAAGTCGTGGCAAACTCGTGTCAAAGTCGTGTCAAAGTCGTGTCAAAGGCCGGTCCAAGCCGACTGGTCACTGTGTGACTCCACCTGGTACTTAGAAATTATCAATGTTCCAGGGAGGTCGGATAACGCTGGCTGGACCGCTCGCGTCACGGAACGTTTCGGTTCACCCTCCCATAAGAAGTTATCACTTCAAAAAAAAAAGTAGTATTTAATATATTTAGATGTCAGGAATTAAGTCTAACCTCAAAGCAAACACTCATTGACTTCGTGTTACTTAACAACGCCATCTGCTGTTGTGCTCACAAAAAAGTAGTATTATTATACGCCAATATATGTCAAGAAGAGTCATATTTTTCTTCCAAGTTTATGTTTAAGTTTATAAAACACGAATAAAATGACATTTTCTAAAAATGATTCCTAGCTAGAACGATTTATCGCCCCCGAAACCCCCATATACTAAATTTCATGAAAATCGTTGGAGCCGATTACGAGATTCCAATTATATATTTATATATATACAAGAATTGCTCATTTAAAGATATAAGATAATCGTATAATATAGACTGCCTCAGTGGCGCAGTTGTATTGCCTTTCAACTGCTATGCTGAGGTCTCGGGTTCGATCCTCTGGTCGAGTCAAATGATATTGGGTTTTTCTATCACGAAAAATTCTTAGTATCGGCCCGGGAGTCTGAAATTGTTCCCGGTATGGCAGTATGTTCGCCCCTATCACATCATGGGATGGAGATACGCTCAGCGAAATGTGGGTGTACTAATTACACCTCTGCCTACCCCTTCAGGCATTGCAGACGTGAGTTCGTATGTATAGTATGCGTGGTATTTTCAGGCTTATTATAAACCGCAGACTAACTTTAAATATAGATAATATTACCGTGCTTTAAACTAGGTTATTATCAAATGGTTGCTATGATAATCCATATAAATCGACCGATTACGAATTTATCTATGTTTTATAATAAATAAGGCCAAATTAGCCTTTAATAACTTAATAATATATGACTGCCTTGTTGCAAAATGTAGACAACTTAAGTCTTGATTTATATCATCTAGTAACTATGGCAACTGTGGAGGGTTGGCTTTAGTATCCGGGTGCAGGATTTTGCTGATAATTTTTATAGTAAACGTTAGACACTAGTCCGTATTAACAAATGCTAGCAGTTTATTATGCGGAAATGCATAGTTTTTCTGAAATTAATTTTTAAAGTTTTGTAGGTTATTACAGTTGTAAACACACTAATATTGAATTAGAAAGAGACAAATGTCATTGAACGTGGAACGCGACTAATCATGTCTCTTTCTGGCAAGGAGTTATATAAAAACGAAATGCTTAATATGTTGTGGTCGCGTTACTGGAACGTTTTTTTTCTTTACAATACTACTATAATTATTATTTTCCTATTCACAACTACCTACTTTCATTGTTGTTGAGTGCCGGCTGTGTTTTTATTGTGATCTTATTATCTCCCATTCGACCTGCTTACCTTATTGATATTGGTGGTGGTTATTTTTTTCTTAACCATCCAGAAGTAGGAACCTCACAAACCGAGGCGTATGCACGCGTGAGCGAGCGAAGCGAGCTCGGGATTTGGAGCACCCCGACTCGGACAAATTAGGTTAGAAGGGGATGGCAGGGTCAGTGAGCGAGCGAAGCGAGCGAACAGACCCTGCCATCCCCTTCGTGGTTATTTTTTTTTAAACCACCCAAAAGTAGTAGCCCCGGCAACTACGCCTTGTTGTTATTACTTGCTTCATAAGCAATTTTTGTTACAGATTTTTTTTAACATTGACTATAAATTAAACTGTGACTTTCCTCCTTCTCCCGATGAAAAATAGCCCGTGACCACATAGAAAATATCAATATGTGCTAAAATATTGTAAGCAGAAACCTGGAAATTTAAAAAAATCATATCTCCTAAACTATTGGTTTCCGCACCTCCCCCCTTTCACGGGGGGTTATACCTCCCCCCCTCAACCCCCTCCCGCCCCTCCCGCACTATTTCGCTTGCAACCGGATACTAAAGCAACCCCACTGTGGAACCAGCTGTCGCTGGCGGTCTTTCCGAACCGTTACGACTTGGGAAACTTCAAGAAGAAAGCGTATTCTTTCCTTAAGGGCCGGCAACGCATTTGCAAGCCCTCCGGTGTTGCAGGTGTTAATGGGCGGCGGTGATCACTTTTCATCAGGTGAGCCTCCTGCCCGTTTGCCCCTTTTTTCCATAAATAAAAAAAGCTTATAGTGGAATTAAAATTGTTTAAGGAAATTGGCTGTAACTCAGCACACAAAGAATGCGTTAAATGATCATGGGCGTTGCATTACTTACCGCATTCCTGGGTGTAAACTGACACGCGACTGCTACACGACAGCTGATCCCACTGCGTTTGAAGAATCTTGTATCCTGATATGCGTGGCTTGTTGATTTCTGAACAGTTATTCTTAAGTTTGTTCTATAATGTAAGTATGGCAGCTGTTGGGTTTATTTTCCAAGTCGGGCAATGCTGTTTGAGTGATGGTGTTAAAAAAAATCTAACTCATTTCAAGTAGCAACGACTCAAATCTTTTTTGTTTTATTTTTGGTATAGTTTTTATTTCAGTTTTTTAGAAAAATAAACCTTCATAATTCATGACCGTTATCATGAATTCCTAACTCTTTCATCTTCTTAGAAGTCGGTGTTTTCTGGACTTTATTGATACCAATATTGAGCCATATCCTATCGAATAAAGAAAGAGTTATAAAATATTTCTGTGCAAAGTTATGGGTAAACATACAAATCGTAAAAGTTCCGTTTTTGCCAATTGGCGGAACCCTAAAATGACATGCGTGAATGAGAACCTCCTCTATTTTTTCGCCGATTAATTATAATTTGTGATTAGTTATTACACAGACAAACTAGTGTAAATTAAAACTGACAAAAAACAGAAAAGCAAAAATTAATAATTCCGGAGTCCGTGCTGTGACAACTAAAAACACCGACATAAAATGGTTAGTTTAGGAGCCATTTTTATTCCATATGGGAGTAGTTTTGAGGTATTTGCTATCAAATAACACAATAATCATCAAAACCGGGTCACTGTGAAAATATAGTCATACATTATAAAAGCGCCAAACTGAGAACCTTCTCCTTGTTTAAAATCAGTTAAAAAAGGAAAATATATGTTTTAAGATAATCAAAAAGGCGCCATGTGCTTATTAATTCTGTACTTGGCATCCTTTTTAAGAAATGGAACAATGATAAATCTATGACAAAACCGATGTGTTTATACATTCAAATGACAAATAAATCAGTATTTTCTCAAGAGAAATTTCGACACTCCACTGACTCACTTTCTAGACAAATTGTCTGGCAAATAGAAGCATTGACGAGAGAAATACCATTAACTATTACTGTTGCCCGAGGCATGCTTCAAAGAAAATTTCTCCAAGGGTGTGCTTTCATAAGATATTCTAAAGTTTCTATTACATTTTAATAACGTTTTATTTGTCTATTTAATTACTACAGTATTATAATACATACAGGCACAGTTTTTAATTTAAAATAACATAGGTTCGTTTTAAAAACATCAAACAGATTGTAATTACAAAAAAGTTATCACGCAACGAAACAGGTTTTTGTTTAGAATACAATGTACGCAAAGTTGATGCGATTTATAAAATGTATCATGTTGAATGTGAGGCATGTAGAAAAGAACTTATGGGACCGGTTATACGAAGACATGGCAAATATCCACCGGTTTTTGATCACATAAACACCAAGGCGATGACAATGCAATACCTAAATAGTAAGTACCTATGTATAAAAATTAAACTGGAATGTGCAAGGTATTATAGGTACTTATTAATTGGCGCACTAAGAGGCGTCAATTGACTTTAATTGTATGTTTAAAGTCGTAGAACTACGCTGTCGACAATTTTAACAATGAAAAAAGAGTGAATGGACCAGTTCGACCGGGTTCTTACCACTGTCACGCAGGAAACCGACGAGAAGTAGCACATGGCTGTTAGGTTTCGTACGATGAATGAGATATCCCAAGACCCAAATCCCTTTCCCCTTCCCAATCCCATAATCATCTCTTTCCTTTAAAGTCGACAATACACCCATAATTCTTCAGGTATTTTGGATGTTGATGTGAAGATCATTTACCATCAGTGAGTCACTTTATTATTTGCCGTTCTCTGCTATAAAAAAATAAAACAGCTATTTCTTAGAATTCAATTATTTATAAGCGACGTCGATTAACATTACTTCTGTACTCAGTAAAAGCGTAAAGCATTAAATATACTCGATATCGGAGTTTATATATTAAAAGTTAATTGACGATTTGAGCACAGCAGTAAAGGTTTATTTGAAAAAAAAATGCACGACTAATTAGATTATTATATTTACACAAGAATTAATTGAGTTTGTTAATATTTTATTGTTGTGCTGTCGCAGAAGTTTGGTACACTACAAAAAGACTTTTGGAGTATGTTGAGTTCTGTTATATTTTCCGCTAACGAATATCTCGAGAACATTCCCCATGTTCGATTTTCACACTAAAGGTGCGCTTGCACATACTGTCTATGTGTAGGTAACGAGTACGACCTATGTAATAGAATGTAAATAGGCATTTAATGCGAATACCTAATATTCAAATTTGTTTTATTCAATTTTTTGTTTTATTTTATACTGTACTAAATACTGATACACAACTAATTGAATGAATGATATTCAATACTGATCAATACCTGATTGTAAATTGAGTTGAATATTAAGTATTTATAGTATATGCCTCTTTACATTGATGTAGCTCATTCTTTTAAATAAAGTTGATGACGAAAGGCTCGGTTAAACAGATCATAGAGAAAATGTTTAATCAGGTCAAATCGCATACAATTTAATAGTGGATCAACTAAAATCGAACCGTGTGAATAGGAAGTACTATTGTCGAACAGAGAAGATAACTGAGGAATTGTTAAGTTCTGATTTAAAATTATACCAGTGATTTATTTGATTTTAGATTCAATAAATCTATTTCCATTACTGCTAAAATTAATTACGCTAGTGGATCTGTCGAAACTTTGTTATTTAAAGTTATTTACGATAAATCTAGGAAGATTTTTCATAATTTAGTATTTAATAACAGACCAGACGCATAAAATTAATTCATAATGGTTTGCCTCATGTTATTGACCAATCTTAATGTCAATGCAAATGAATTGTGTTTATTTATTACAACATTTATAACGATTCATTTAAAAACAAGTTGGAAACATCGAATGCATGCAAATAAGAACGTTTAAAAGTTTATTGCAGTTTAAAAAAATAATATAATTTTTGTTCTATGAAGTTAATCAGGGTCGTCTGAGGTTTGTATTTTCCTTGCAACGAATTCATCCCCGAAGGAGTTAGGCGCTTTGTCCAATATGGTAATCTAATATTGTAAATTCTTTAGGAAAAGCGTCAAGCTTCCTCGTGATATTTTCTCTTTATATAATTAACACCAAGTTCAAGACCGTCAAAGGTAGCGTGATTTAAGAAAGGCATAGGCCTGAGGTCATAAATCATGCAGTGGATGGAGGACACACGTAACTTCGAGAGTTAAAGTCGCGTATTCTGGTACCGAACCTGTGATTTGGCAGTCCAGTCCCTCCCGCTACACTATCGCTGAATAACACATACATCGTGTCCGCGCCAAGTACCGGTGTATCGAAACGTAACTAGATCATACACTTTCTCAGTACTCCTCTCGAATTTTTGGCTGTTATGGGCAATAAATAATCATGGTAAATACGCATGCAACAGTAGAGCACTTTCACCGAAAAAAACAGTTGTATTACTGCCGCGTTGAGAAACACCAAATAACTTCGTCATTAAGTAAATATTTTTTTAGATTTCAATTATTTCCACACTGAATACAGAAAATGTTTTACTCTCTATTCCTAGAGTCGTCCAGCTGCTACTGCCTTGTTACTGCGTCACAACTCACACCAGATTTCTGACGATAGCGGTTCCTTCGGCTACCTGCAGAAAATAATAATCATTCTCCATTTTTTTTTTTTTATTGAATGACGAGACAAGCAAGGCGCTCACGTGATGGTAAGCCACGCCTGCTCATAAACGCGTGCGCTCGTCACCCTGAGACATAGGATATTAAGTCTCATAATGCCCAGTAATTTCAACTTTAGTACTTTCAACCCACTGCAATACGTGGTGTACAAATTTTATTCCCGATGCTAGTTCTAGTACGTTAGTAAATCTGTTCCTAATGATTTGTTGATAATTAAACTTGCAAATGACTACCATCGAAGTACAGGAACTGTAGTCGCCGCGCCGTTTCCTGTATTAACTCTGTTACTATGCTATAAATATGGATGCGTGGTCATACATCCTTGTTTGTGTGTGATTCAAATTATAATAATGAGTGATCCCGTATACGATAATCACTTTTGCGCTCTTATACAAGAGCCCAAAGACGTGTATCCACTGAATGATTGGATTTTATTAGTTATTAATGCTCGGAATGACTTTTTTTATAGTATAGGCAAACGAGTAACTGGGTCACCTGATGGTAAGTGCTTTCCACCGTCCATGTACGCCCACAATACCAGAAGAATCATGGGCGCGTTGCCGCTCTTAAAGGAAAGGGATAATTAGGGATTGGGAAAGGGAGGGGATTTGGGCCTCCGGATATCTCACTCACCGAAACGCAGCAGCAAGCCGCTACTTTACGTCGGTTTTCTGTGAGACAGTGGTAACGACCCAGTCGAAGCCTATTCATTCTATAGCCAAAACTGTCTACAGCATGGCTCACAACTCAAATCATGCTCACATAAGAGTTGTAACAAACTGAAGCCCTGTATTATTCACTTTTCCACTGGGCGTGTGCCGCCCTTAGTGTATGAGTAAGTACTAAGGATTTGATCTTAGGAGTTCACTACTCTGGGCTAATGCGGGGTCGTAGAATTCACATAACAAATTTGGCATGCAGGTAGATGTTATGAGGTAGGCATCCACTAAGACAGGATTTTGATATAATCTACCCCCAAGGGGATAAAATAGGGGATGAAAGTTTGTATGAAACTTTGTCAATTTTAAACGTTCACGCGGGCGGAGCCGCGAGCAAAAGCTAGTTAATAATAAATTAATACATACGTTGTTTTATCAAGATAGTCAAAATATATGTGTTTTGAAAAGTCTATAATATCAAATAGTATTGATAAATAACATAGTACAGACGTAAAATAATTATTAATCTATCGAGCAATAAACGCAATACCGTCACCAAGGAAAGCTAAAAGTAGGCCGAGTGAGATAAAAAGCCGGTGGAAAATCTAGACATGCGACGACGCGACGCCTTAGTATGTCTGCAACACTTGCTGTTATACATCACCTGTATGTTAATTAAAATATAAACATTGCGTTATTTACATAAAGTACCGTATTTCTCTGATAGAACATTCATTAAGGTTGCTTGGAACAAAATTCAATTTACAAGGTGGAAACCTATCATCCTATGCTAGAGGCCGTAGGGTTGGTACTACCGCTTTCTGCCACCAAGCATAACACAACACTGGTGTATAAGCACTGTGCTATTTCGGATTATTGGACACTGGGGTCTTTTGAATTTTGAGCATTAACATCAATCATAATTTATATCGCATTGTGACGCATGACGTGCGAAGTCCACTACTATGCAGTGCTTCGTAATTCAAAGTTATGTGTGGTCATAAATAAATATATAAAATATATTTCATACGAGTAATTGTCTTCAATAAGCATTAGTTTTTCCTTACTTGACTTAAATTTTATACAAAAATATCACTTGTTGTTGTGTTAATCCTCAACAAAAAAGCGGTGTGTTATAAAGCACAAATTACAGGGACCAATTTGAATGCCGTTTTTTATTTGGAAGCTGGTTTAATTGAGGTGTTTTTTAGATATGATTAAACAAACAGTTCAGTTAGATAAGTTTTATTGACAACGATTTTTAACGGTTAGGTTAATTCCTTATCATATTACCCTTACGTATAAACCGATATTTGTTTAAAATTGCATTGTATTACAACTTGTTTTATAGTTTATTATTTTTATAATGGTCTCTATTTAGTTAAAATGAGAGAACCGGATATACACTGGCTGATTTTGAAACGCGAGCCACACAAGAATCACTATAGAAGGTTTAACATCATGTGTACGGTGATGTTAAAACCTTCTAAAAACCGGATAGTGATATATCCGGACGTATATGAATCCTACCACCAGCAAAGGGGTATGTAAGCCTATTTTAGCTTATTTTATTAGAAGTGGTATTTATGTGTAAGTTCTGGAATGAACAGACATAGATAGATGTTTGTGTTGTCCTTGATTGTTGTGTTCTTGATTTGATTCGGGTCTAGGTGTTGTGGGACCATAGGTAAGTGCCCAATAATTACCCACCTAAGTGTGATAATAATATTGTGCTAAGGAGAAGTCAAATCTATGTGTATGACTATTCGGTGTATAAAAAACATAAAGTCGTTAAAAAATAATCGATGCTTGTCGAAACCTAAAAAGTAACTTAATTTTCAAGAGAGATCAGGTCTTACTTGCGTTTATTTATCCATAGTTTTTATCAAGTATTTTGAAAACTCGAAATGAACGATGTTTGTTGATACAATATTCGTATTTGTTGGTACGATGACTCTGCAAGATTCCTTTATATGGCGGGAGAAACGCAATATCGAAAGTAAAATTAAATAGGTATTGACGGCGTTCACTTCCAGTAGACAATACTTTTTACGCTTTCATAATATATCTATTTACGATATAACAAATATAGATACACAATACACAACCTGAACCACGTACACAGCAATGGTATTCATTCAAAGAAAATAGTTACGTGTCTTATATCAATTTGTAATATTACTATTACTATTTATAATATGTAATATTACTCTTTATAATAGTAACATAATGATTTCTTATGATTACACGAATATTACACATTGAAATAAACCTAATTTAAACGGATTAGTTAGTTATAAAAACCGTGATAAAATCTGTTTAAATTAGTTTTATTTCAATGTGTAATACAAACATTTTTTAAATAATGATTTCTATGCTTGTACGCGAATATTACACATTGAAATAAAACAAATTCAAACAGATTTTATCGCGGCTTTTATATCAATTTTAATTCCACTGTTCGAAAGCCTTTTATATACACACTGTATGTAAACATGTTGTCTAACTAAAATTTATGTAACTGTAATATACAAAACACCTTAAATTACCGTCAGGCAAAAAGGTATTTTTCTTAAATTAAAATTTTAATTAATTAGTTATTTAATACTTGTAAAACATCTACAGATGCTTTATTTATATATTGCTTTTTATAGTAAAAACAGACAGACAGCTGAAGTAGGCTCTGTAAAAAAGTTCCATTTGCATATGGAACCCTAAAAAAATAGAAATTTAAACAACACAAATCCCAGATGAATGACGAATAAAACTTTAATAATTACTTATTAAATTATAGTTACAGACATCCATATATCTCCCGGATCCTATTATCTCATACAGAAATATTCAAACCAATGGAGTGCGAATTTAAATGTTATGAATTGTTGACCTGTTTGCCTACATTTTATTACAATTGTGTCGCGTTGATTATAAATATTTATCTTTCTATATACACGTACCTAAAGTAAGTTTTATCAAGTGTATAGAAGCACGAAAAAAAATACTGGATTTTATTGATTACTTACTTGGTTGTTAACTTGATGTATGATGTAACTAATTAACAATACATCATATAATCATGGTCTTTTTACGCCTATTCTTTACATACACACTCACTCCTGTAATCTTCGAAGGGGTAGGCAGAGGTGTGTAACCAGTATACTCACATGTCGCCGAGTTTGGTTTCGTCTCATGATGTGATAGAGGGCGAGCGTATGTATATTTTTTTTACAAGGTGGTAGGTCCCTTGTATGGGGGAGGCCGTCTGGGTTGGTACCACCGCTTTGCCTATTTCTGCCGTCAAGCAACAGTGTGTAAGTTGTTGTTTTTAACTGTTGTGTTTTGGTTTGAAGGATATTGAAGGCAGTGAAATTACTGGGCATTATGAGACTTAACATCTTATGTCTCAGGGTGACGAGCGCAATTCAGTGCCATGCAGTGCTTTGTAATTCAAAGTTCTGTGTGGTGTTGTTTCTGTTTATGGGCAGGCGTGGCGCTTACCACCAGGCGAGCGCCTTGCTCGTCTCGTCATTCAATCAAATAAAAAACACACTGTTGAGGTAAAAATAGATTTACCCGGACCGCCTCTCGGGATGCTTGGGAGCTACCAACTTGTACAATGTAATTTTTTTATCCATTTCCCAGGATCCCAGTGACTCCTAATGTACGGTGATCAGGTGATGTGGGTAGGATGCGCGAGGAGGAGCTGGAGGTGGCGCTCAAGGTGGTGATCGTGGGCGACGGCGGTGTCGGCAAGTCCAGTATGATCCAACGTTACTGCCGCGGCACCTTCACCAGGGATTATAAGAAAACAATCGGCGTGGATTTTCTGGAGAGACAGATTGAGTGAGTCGTTGTTTTTTAAAAATACAACATGTTTTCTTTACGTAAAAAAATCATGTTGATTTGGTCGATTTTAATAAATAATCTTAGATAATATCTATTATTATTATCCGCCCAGCGGATTAGCAAGCTCAAGTGGCAGTGGGCGGGCCACATAGCTCGCAGAACCGATAACCGATGGGGCCGAAAGGTTCTGGAATGGAGGCCACGTACTGGCAAGCGCAGCGTTGGACGTCCGCCTACAAGGTGGACAGACGACCTGATAAAGGTCGCAGAAAGTCGCTGGATGCAGGCCGTTTCCAACAGGTCGGTCTGGAAATTTTTGGGGGAGGCCTTATTTTCAGCAGTGGACGTCCTGTGGCTGATGATGATGATGATCTTAGATTGGTTATCCGAGTAGGTCACGGAACTCAACCAATCCGACAAAGTTACTTATACGGGTGACGTTCAAACTGTATTCTTATTGGTTAATTTGTGATATCTATTCATAGAATCGTCGTAAGATCGTTTATTGAAACCGGCGAGACAACCACTAAAGAGAGATTCAAGCTTAAAAGGGTGAACATTGGTTGCAAACTTCTTATGGGAAACAATATACAATTTTTCTGTCAGATCTATAAACTTGGGAGTTAACGGGGAATAAGGAGTGGAAGAGTTGTAACACGGGCGGCGCCGCGAGAGGAAAGCTTGTAAATAAATAACAACACCAAATAGTAGTAACATTTACTAGGGCCGTCTGGGTTGGTACCATTGCTTTGTCTATTTCTACCACCAAGTAGTAGTGTCTAAGCACTGTTATGTTGAAGCCAGTAAAATGACTTGGCATTATGAGATTTTCTTAAGTTTATGTCTCGAGGCGACAAGCGCAGTTCAATGCCATGCAGTGCTTTGTAAGTCAAGGCTCTGTGTGGTGTTGTGTCTATTTATGAGCACTTACCATCAGGCTAGCGACCAGCTTGTCGCATCATGAAAGCGAATATTTATTCATTAAAATACTCACACCGACGTCAGATGTTGACACAAGACTTGTATCTTACTGTGGGGTCAGGACTATGTATTGTACTATTGACTATTGGGTGTATTTATTTATTATGTTCTACGAGGCTCTTTATGATTGCATTTCTAAACTCCACTCAATTAATCAATTAATGGGCTTCAGGATCGAAGGCGAGGAAGTCCGGCTGATGCTGTGGGACACGGCAGGCCAGGAGGAGTTCGATGCCATCACCAAGGCGTACTACAGAGGCGCGCATGCGTGTGTTCTCGCCTTTTCTACCACTGACAGAGATTCATTTCTCGCCCTCCACTCTTGGAAATTAAAGGTAATTTAATTGGCATGAAACATCATAACACATTTACTAGGTAGCAGGTCCTTTGTAAGCGAGACACTGTCTGTGTATACCTATATCTCGCTTTTTGTATTTGCTTGAATGATGCGCAGGTCGCTCGCCTGATGGTAAGCGCCACGCCTGCCCATTAACAGAAGCAACACCACACAAAACTTGCATTACAAAGCACTACGTGGCACTGGACTGCACTCGTTATAGTGAGATGATGTCAAGTCTTATAATACCGAGTAATTACACCGGCTTCAATGTCCTTCAAACCGAAAGACAACGGTGTTTGCACATCGTTGCTTGGCGACAGAAATAGACAAAGTAGTATCATCCCAGAGTCGATTAATCAGATTTCAAACAAAAAAAACGCATTCAAAATTATCCATTCATTAGGCAGTATGAAGCCACAGGCAGATACACACAATCACACACGCACATACACAAGTACAACCAGGCAAAGAAGTCTAACGTACCGTACTTCTTTTGACAGACGTTAAAAATCCATTGCAATGTAATTTTTTTACACTAGTTATAATGTGTGTCGGATAGCATCAGTAGGCGGTAGGTAGTTGAGATGTCCCGGACCGATTACATACTGTTCCGAGAATCTGCCTCAATTTATGGTAGGTACAAGAATGGCCACAATACTCTGATAAACGTGTTATGATGTAAACAACAAAAAAATGTTAAAGCGAAACTTTAATGTATGTATTTAGGGATGAATCTAGTACTGTACCCATGTTTCGTCGAGCTTATTTCAACATGGTGTGATAGGGTGCGAGCCTATCGCGGGCCCTATATCTATACCGGGCACAAATCCCGCGCGTTACATTAGTGATTTTATGCATTAATTACTCAAACACAAGGACAATAATAATTATATCCTATAAATCACACAAAATGTGATTCCGCGACCTGAGATTCGAATCCAGGATCCCGTCGGTTAATCAGCCTGCATACGCTGCTGCTATACCTAGGTTTGCCAATTATATTGTTAAAAATAATGTTACACTTTATTTCAATCCTTAATACCGTTTAATGTTCATTAAAAATACTGTTTTCGTCAATATCCAGAATACTGTTTAGTATACCTACTTTATGTCTTACTAGCTTTTGCTCGCAGCTCCGCCCGCGTGATCTGCTTTTTACGAGATAAAAAGTATCCTATCACCCAAGTCAGCTCATACCCTGTCTGCATACCAAATTTCATCAAAATCCGTTCAGTAGTTTCAGCGTGATTGACGGACAAACATCCAAACAAACAAACTTTCACATTTATAATATGAGTAGGATACAAACAGTGGGCAACCCTAGCTAACCCCAATAAAAAAATATTATATTGCTAGCTACGCCAATGAGGAGATAATTTTTTGCCAAGCGAATGAGGTCGGTGTGTAATTTGCCAGTAAAATATACATTTTCAATTAATTTAATCATCTACTGTGTACGTGGGTGATAGTCGTAGTCCACATACATTATTAAAACAAAATGACATTTTACGATAACAAATTCGCGATGATAAGAGAGGTCGCGATGCTCGCTTCAGCGACCAGTTCCGCCCAGATATGTACTCACTACCGGATAAACTTTAGACGCATTTAGCTTCTTGTTTAGGGGGTCACGATATATTACTGCGGCTTCGCCCCCTCTAGTACCAAATCCGATTGCTAGGACATAATTAAAGCCTTTTTCTATCCAACGAGTAACATGTGGATATTCGACTTGCAACTTTGTCAACACTAAATGATAAACAGCTGAGTTTTTGTCTCCCTACGGCATTGTTATTATTACTTTTAATTTATAGGGATGTGAACGATCTTTTCGATCGTAATAAACGAGTGATTAAAATTAGCGTAAAAGCCGAATGGGTAGTCAGGGTTGCATCTAGAACAAGCAAGGTTTGAAAGCTTATTTGAAATTCCAATCTCGAGCAACTTATGTTTTTTTGAGTCAAAATCTTATACATATATTGAGGTTGCTCGACCTAGGATTTCAACCCAGGTCCTCAGCCTAAGTACACTGCTATTGAGGTGACCACCTATAAGGTCACAATATTTCCCTAATAATTATTATTTATTGACAATATACAAACAAATAATAAACAACATTCAAACTTCAGGGCGGCCAATGATAATATTTTATGTTTAAGTTTTCGATTCGATAAATCGCACACGAGTTGGCCGGGATTGGAAATTCAGTTCGGTATAACGATAGCTACGCACCTATCACATTTTGGGATGGAAATAACAATGGCAAAATAAACAAATTGGTTTCTTGTGCACTTTGCCTACCGTTTTGGAAAAGTCTCGCATTCCCAGAGACTCACCGAGCTTCATTGTTCAGTGTCACAATATGTATGCCACTGTCGATCTTGACTTTTGGCGTATGTGCGGGTCTTTTATTGTATTGGCTCTCTGTATTCTTTTGAGTGTACACGGCTGTACAAGCGTGAGCTTAGTTATTAATTTAGAACAAATTATGCTGTTTGAACTTGTACTATCTTTGTACCTAATTGGTACATGTATTCCGCGGTTTTGATTTATTTTATTATACATGCACAGTTTATTGTAGGTAATATATAAGGCTACTATTTTATGAGGTTCACGGAAAACCCGTTTTTTAAATGTAGATTCAGGTACAGATATCTCGAAAAAATCTTATTTTCAACGTCGCGTCTTTTTTATTGAAGCTTATTCTAGAAGCAATACTAGGTAAATGGATTTTTAACGTGGTGTCAGCGGACCCTTCCCCCTTCACCCGCTCCTGCACTCACACACACTACGTATCTAACACACGCTTACAACGCAAATCGTTTACGATACCCGATGTTTACATATGGACCTATATTTGGAATGAACTCATCGGTCATACAACGATTATAAGTTGTATCATTCGCAAACATGTGTCGGAAGGAGTGCGTGCTTTTGGTCCTCGCTGTTTGTTTCTTCGCCGGAATAAGTTGCCACCGGTCGAGGAAAAGTGAGGAACAGTGCATAACATATTACAAGAATGGGAATTTCAACTTGAACGAGTTGAGTGGATCCTTCTACGCCGTATACTTCTGGCCGCCGAAGCAACGTCAGCGGGATAATTGCCAAGTGATCAACTTTAGAAGTTTGGGGCCTGATGAAATTTATCGTGCCCAAAACGAATGCAGATACCTGTCTGATATATCTAATGAGACTGTCGTAAGCGCTACCTACACTAACAGTACAGGAAAGGTCGTCAATTTTCTGTATTATGGAAATTACGAAGTAAAATCGCTTTACCGCTCGTGTGACCGGGATATCCATATGTATATATTTACAAAAGTGAACGATAATTATGTTCTCGGAATCGATTGTTCTTCTGGGGGATTTGGAGTGTTGATGTCCAGAACATTTCCAAGCCCGAGTGAGGTGTATTCTGTTGTCAACAGCATCGATATCATGACGGGACGTGACGGCAGTCCAGATTGCCAACTTGCTCGTTAATATAAAACATGTTTTGGTGCCTTCAACATAAATAGTTTTTAGGTTTTAATTATCTTTTTTTAAACAAAATATGTGATAAGATTCAAAAAATATTACTTAGTAGATATTATAATATGTAACCGATTTAAAATAAATAAATAAATGACGATTATTGTTTTATTGTGAATTGATCCTAGAAGTGAAGTGGTGGGTTCTATCAACATGATGAGTAATGTAATAATACTACTAGTCCAATATTACACATCCCACTACTGGGCATGGAACTTTTGTACAGAATGAGAGTGGTTAGCCATTAGTCCACCAAGCTGGTTTAATGCATGCGGGTTGGCACTCCGTGACATACCTTCCAAATTATTAAGGAAAACTTCTCAGGTATGCAAGTTCGCTCACGATGTTTCCTTTACTAGGTAGGTTATGTATGTATGTTATGTATGCGAGAGGCCGTCTGGGTTGGTACCAGCGCTTTGTTTATTTCTACCGCCAAACAACAGTGTGTAAATACTGTTATGTTTCGCTTTGAAGGATATTAAAGCCAGTGAAATTACGGGGCATTATGAGATTTAACATCTTATGTCTCGGGGTGACGAGCGCAGTTCAGTGCCATGCATAGCTATATAATTAAAAGTTCTGTGTGGTGTTGCTTCTGTTTATGGGCAGGCGTGTCGCTTCCCATCAGGCGAGCGCCTTGCTCGTCTCGTCATTCAA
Organism: Amorpha juglandis; assembly: GCA_949126905.1. Classification (NCBI taxonomy): domain Eukaryota; kingdom Metazoa; phylum Arthropoda; class Insecta; order Lepidoptera; family Sphingidae; genus Amorpha; species Amorpha juglandis. Next base: position 4,542,334 of record OX421383.1, read on the forward strand.
TCAAATATAAAAAAATAAACCATTAAAACAAGCTATAATTAATAATGAATTTACGTGTAACTTGTAAAATTCTGAGGTGCATGTTCTTGGGGCTGGTTTTCTGAATTTCATCGCGACAGTCCGTACCACTCTGATGACTAATAGTTATTTTAATTAGAGCTGTTACCACTTTTATATTTTGTAATGTTTCAGGTGGAGAATGAGTGCGGGGAGATACCAACGATAATAGTTCAAAATAAAATAGATTTGATGGATCACTGTGTTGTTGGACCGTAAGTATTCAACGGTTTTATTTGGGACCGTTTTTAATTTTCGAAGTTTATTATTCTTTTTTTTTAATTGTCGACTAAATATAATCTGCCAGATGATGCTTTAGCCAACTTAGGAAGTACTAGCTAGCGTACGCTCCACCGTATATATTGATGCATGATGTAATTTCTAATTGCATTTTGTCATGTTAAATTTTATCTAATCAACAACGTTTAATTGAAGATTTTATTGAAATCTGCCCTATTTTTATCCTGGCTCGGCAACCTGATCTGATGGTATCCTATCTGATGGTAGGTAAGTTCAATGCAATCCCAGAATAGTGGCGACCAACGACAGACGATGTATCTGTCACAGGTCGGCAGAATTATGCCGGCTTGCATGACATCATAATGATATCATTCACAGATGGAAACTGCACACTCGTAATTAAAGCGTGGCCGTATACTCATTTAAAATTCTTTAGATTCACTCTGTGAAACAAAACTATAATCATGGTAAGATTTATAGCAAATATAGCATTCGTTGGCGGCTCCGCCCGCGTGAAGTTCTGCACCGTTATATTCTTGATATCTTTAAAGTGGCATAACATATTTTATGGTATATGTAAAAGTAGAAAAAGGCTTTATGAATTGTACGAAGAAAGACATTATAATAAGAGTGATACCTTTTGTCAGTATGTAAAAAAATACTCCAAATTATTTAAAAAGATTTGTCATGTAGCAAAGTGTAATTATATAAGTTTTAAAATAAAAAATAGTAGTAATAGAATTAAAACTACTTGGGACTTAATCAATAAGGAGACTGGAAAAGTTAAAAATCAAACGAAGGACTATAGCCTTGCTATTGAAAATGAGATTGTCACGTCAAATACTAAAGTAGCTATTGCCTTCGAAAAATTCTTTACTGACATTCCAATCTCTACCACAAAATCTTTGAATTCGTCCCCTACTATTGCTGAATCATTATTGAAGGAGAATGTAGATTGTTGCAATAATACATTTAAATTTCATTATGTAAATGACATAAAAATTATAAAAGCATTTAATACCCTTAATGTTAAAAGAACAGCCGATCTTTGGGGTAACTCGGTTGAGCTTACAAAATCTATAATTACCATAGTAGCACCTGAACTAGCCATAATTTTTAATAAATGTATCGACTGTGGCGTATTTCCTGATTTAATGAAAAGTAGTAAAATTATACCATTGTTTAAATCAGGTAGCACATCCGACCCCACCAACTTTAGACTAATTTCGGTGCTACCCACATTTAGTAAAATATTTGAAAAATTATTACTTGACCAAATGCAGACTCACTTTAGCATGAATAATTTGTTACACAAAAAACAATTTGGTTTTACAAGGGGTCGTTCAACCACCGATGCAGGGGTTGAACTTTTAGAAAATATTTTTAACGCCTGGGACAATTTCCACGACGCCTTAGGCATTTTTTGTGACCTATCAAAGGCATTCGATTGTGTTTCTCATGATACATTGGTCAGGAAGTTACATCACTATGGAATTAGGAATACTGCTCTGGATCTTGTTATTTCTTATTTGGATAATAGGATTCAGAAAGTTGATATAAATGGCCAGAGATCCTCGGGATCTGTAGTGACTATGGGTGTTCCGCAGGGTTCCATACTTGGCCCATTTCTATTTCTCGTTTATATAAATGATTTGCCTCATGTTATTAATGACAACCAACAGATAGTGTTATTTGCAGATGATACTTCACTTTTATTTAAACTCAAACGACAGCAACCTGTTACTGACGATGTAAATAATACTCTTTTAAAAGTAGTGAAATGGTTTAATGTCAATAATTTACTTTTAAACGAGAAAAAAACTAAATGCGTTAGATTTTTGACACCTAACGTTAGAACTATTAAGACCTGCGTTAGTTTAAATGGAGAAGAATTGGATCTTGTGGACACCACCAAGTTCTTGGGTATAACTTTGGACTCTAAGCTTCAATGGGGACCACATATAAACCAGTTGTCGAAAAGGCTCACCTCTGCAGCTTACGCAGTCTACAAGATTCGCCAGCTAACTGATGTAGAAACAGCGCGATTAGTTTATTTTAGTTATTTTCATAGTGTAATGTCGTATGGAATTTTACTATGGGGAAATGCTGCCGACATCCAGACTATTTTTGTGCTGCAGAAAAGAGCTATTCGAAATATTTACAATCTTAAACGTGGGCAATCTCTGAAGGATTTATTCAAAGAAATAAATATTTTGACTGTCGCTTCTCAATACATATATGAAAATCTAATGTATGTAAAAAAAAATATTAATGTTTTTACGAAAAACAGCGACATCCATACGTTAAATACTAGAAATAAGAATAAACTGATATTGCCCATGACCAGACTTAAAAAAATTAGTAATTCCTTCAAATGTCAAAGTATACGTTTCTACAACAAAATTCCTAGCCATATACAACAATTAAGCCTAAATAAATTTAAATTATTTATTAAACAGAACCTTTGCCAAAAAGGTTACTATAATGTTAAAGATTATTTGGAAGACATAACAGCTTGGAATTGAGCCGCTCACTCCATACAAAATTCGGCTGTCCATGGTCCTCTACTATAATGTACTATACTATAATATTCATTTTTATTATTAAATTGTTACACTTGACTGCTCTATTGGCGCATTATTTATATTTAAGGTATATCACGTTGACATTTTTAATATTTTTTAAGAAAAATATTAATTTTAATTTCAAAATTGTTAATTTTCATTTTTAATATGTGAGTGCGAGTCCCATGTATGATGGTTATACTTAGGGCTATTTCCTCGCAAAGCCCATCCAGGAATTCCTGTACATTGCACTCGCACAATTCTGGATAAGCAATGTCTGGACATTAAAAGAGGCCATAACCCATGAGTTTGTTTCGGCATTTCTTCTCATGGCTAGCTATGAAATGCCGAAAAGAGATATTACAAAAAATATAAATATGTAATTTAATATAAAAAATATTGACATGTAAAAGTGATATTTATGATCCAATTTACAGAATAAATGATTTGAATTTGAATTTGAATATATTTATGAACCGATTGACATGAAACAAAAATTAAGTGTTAAGTAAAACTTACAATATATTAGTAGTGAAAACTACATTTAGTCGGATAAGCTGTTTCTGAGATTAGCGTGCACAAACGCACAGACAAACAGACAAAAAATCTAACAATCATTGTATGGGGTACTATTGCTTTGATAAAGGTAATATTTTTTCTCAAATATCTTCCATGTACAGACAACAATCCGTTATGGTCCGGAGTCCCTGGGCCAGCTGATCCACTTGATTACTATCAAGCTAATTTTCCGTGAGTAGCTTCGTTTCGATGAGACGCCCAACAATTCCCTATGCGAAAATTCTCTATTGTGGTAGCTAACAGAGGATAGAATATTTCGATTTGATGATACTCAAAAACTTATTATTTTATTTGTAGGACAATATGACTGTTAAATTATATGAATATTAACTAAGTAAAAACAAAAAAATCAGCTCATTCAAATCATTTTTTATGACCTCGTTATCGATACCTATTGGAAGCCTCTCCTTCCAATAGGTATGATTACTAACCAGCTGATTTTTTTGTTTTTACTTAGTTAATATTCATATAATAGTGGTAGGCAGCGGCTTGGCTGTGCCCCTGGCATTGCCGGTGTCCATGAGCGGCGCTGACCGCTTACCATCAGGCGGGCCGCTTGCTCGTCTATCAAGGCAATAAAAAAAATATATAATTTAACAGTCATATTGTCCTACATATAAAATAATATTTTTTTGAGTATCATCAAATCGAAATATTCTATCCTTGCTACCTCTGTTAGCTACCACAATAGAGAATTTTCGCATAGGGAATTGTTGGCCGTCTCATCGAAACGAAGCTACTCACGGAAAATTAGCTTGATAGTAATCAAGTGGATCAGCTGGCCCAGGGACTCCGGACCATTAAATTTTTTATTACATATAATAATAATAAAAAGAGATATGTAGATATTAAGATATTACGATATTTAAACATTAATAAATATTTACAGAGATGAAGCGGAGCTGGTTGCGCGAGCCCTCGGCTGCAGACTGATGCGTGCTTCAGTGAAAGAGGACGTGAATGTGAGCGCCGTGTTCAGGGCGCTGGCGACGAGGTGCCTCGCCGACATGAGGCGGGACGACTCCGGGGAGAACGGCATGCTGCCTTGCGTCACCCCTGTCATAGGTGAGTGTCGGCTGCCGAGCCAGTAGCCAGAGTTAAAATAAATAATATAGTCACGTACATGGTCGTGACCCCACACTATACAGACTTCATACTCACGATATAGGTTAGCCGATTACTAATGCAACTACGAGGGACTTACGGCCCCACAATAACCAAACCCGAAACAATGTGTGAAAATATGTGTGGATCGCACACATTTATCTCAGTGAGGAAATCGACCCCACGGCCTGTAATTTCATAGCCGGATGATCAAATCATTTATTCTGTAAATTGGATTATAGATATCACTTTTACATGTCCATAACTTTTAAAACTAAATTATATTGACATGGAAAGAAATCCCAAAACAAACTCATGACTACTCGCTCAATCCGCCACAAAGCTATGATTTTTTCTTGACTTTATAACGTTTGTAGCGCGACATTATATGCCATCTTCCTGCACAGCTAAACTACCGCAAGACCACCTAATGTACCTTAGTTGTGCGCTAGCCGTATAAAATATTACTCTTATAGGGGAAAGGTGTACAAGATGATCCCTTAAGGTAAGATGATCACTTTCAATTGCGACTAAAGTGTAAATGCTATCTAGTCATATTCTTCGAAAATGTGTGGCCCCCGGCCATCCCCCGCGTTAGTCAATTCGTGATGGCGAAGCGACCGACGCACTTGTTTTGATGGGAAAATATTAAAATTGTGTGCTGTTGATCTAAGGTAACGCTGACTTTAAACTCATGTAAGTCTTATTGTATACTGTCAGTTACAGTCATTGTTGTGCTTGTAGCTTCCTAATATGATCAATTTAGTTTTTTTGATAGTATGGTAACAGTAGAATACTTAGAGATTATGTTACAGAGTAACAAATGAAAAACTTAAGGTTGGGGCAAGATGATCACCTTTTAAGTGTACAAGATGGTCCCTAGGGATCATCTAGAAGAATCGCTTTCTATTCGAATTCCTTTGTCATCGTTGCCATCTACAAGTTATGCGTTGAACCGAAATGATTCACCGTCACTCCTTGACAAAAGTAATTTTGTAAATTTTGTTGTTTCACCGGCCAAGATAAAACCTTACCCAAAAATTGTAGGCAAAAGGAGCAACATAAAGAGAAAAAAGGTGGATACGTCAATTTTAACCAGCACACCATACAAAAAATACTTAGAAGAAGAAACAAGCAAAAAAACTGGAAAAGAAAATAGGAAGTTACGAAAAGAGCACACAGTCAAAAAATATATAACTAAAAATAAACAGAAAGGGAAGGGAGTAGGAAAAGGAGTATGAAATAAAAAGAAAAAAACTTTGTATGTCTCAGAGTCCGAATCATCTGACAATAATACAGAATGCCTTTTCTGCACGGAAACATTTTCCAAAGATAAGATGGGTGAAGGATGGATAAAATGTTCTGAATGCCAAAAATGGGAACATGAAGCTTGTGCAGGGATAGGTAGTGATGATCCCGATGAATTTATTTGTGATATGTGTATCATGTCGCCGGCTAAAAAGCGTTTAGAATTCTAAAAACAGATTAAGTCAGTTTATTGACTTTTTTTAATTCGTACGTTACGAAGCTTTTATATTGTTGATTTTGACTAACAGTGTTAAATATTGTCAAGAAGATTCTAATCTATTCTAATTGTTCTACTTAGGAATGATTTTTCAATCGCCTATCAAAAGAATAACTGTCGTGAATTTTGATTGAAGAATCAGCCCGTAACTATGTAATGTATGATTTTTGATTTCACAAATTATATTATGTGATTTAAAAATGACTATAGAATACTTAAATTATGTAATAAGTATGTTGTTTATTGATGATGGTCCGAGGATCATCTTGTCCATATCGTAGGGATCATCTTGAACACCGGGGTGTACAAGATGATCCTTTCGCAAGGTTTTAAAAAACGATTTTTTTTTATTTCAATTTTAATAAATTAAATGATTTAACATACGCCCAAAGTAAGACAGATAAATATGCTAGTAGTAAACGCTTTCAGATCATAATTATGTTAAATATCTTTGATATTACGAGCGTTTTCCGTTAAGGGAATCATCTCGTACACCTTTCCCCTACTATGATAAATTGTCTTCCACCTGCCCTTCCCCACTCGCAGTGAGGTCGGGGCAATATGATTTTAATATCTGTTACAGAAAGATGTCAGAGGCTGTAAATATAATACAAATAATTGAATTTAATTCCAGGAACATTTACGAACCACAACAGCAATGGTACGATATTGCTGCGGCCGACAAAGCACCGCTCCGCCGGCAAAAAGAAAAACGTTCTGAAAAATGCCTGCAGGTTACTGTGATCCATGAAATGTACTATAGTTTGTAGGGAAGTGTTGGTACTCTCCTGTGGTATGTGGCTGATGTGATGGTATCGTGGTCAGTATGGTGACATTAGCCGAGGCCTCTCACAGAATCTCTCGATGAGACCCCTGCCGTGCAAGTAATTATGAGGAATATATTATTATATTGGTACTGGAAAGGCAAAAATGCTATTTTTATCGTAAAAAAAAAACTACTTTTAAACACTCTACCGTAAAGTTCAAATATTGCGCTTTAGTATTTTTGTCTTTCCAGTGCCGATATGCATACGAAGCGTGCATTCTCAACACTCTAACAATACTTACACACTTACATACATCACTCTATGTTTACTGTCGACTAGGGTTGGCCAAAAAAAAACTTTTTTTATCTTAGTTACCATGAAAAATATATCATCCGAGATAGCGATTCTGCGAAAGTTTGTTTAAGCCCTGGGGTTTAGGTTCAAAGCTGCGACTGTTGTCTACTCAGACACTAATTAGGTTCCACTCCGTGCTAACACTAAGCTATCACCGCATATACATATATACAGGTACACACCTACTCCGCATAATTAATTCAGAATAGTGGTTGTTGTTACGGCAATACGCAGCATGACAAGCTATAGCATTTTCAATTATTATTGTAACATCTATTTGTACATAATCTGTAGGAATATAAAATAAGTACATTGTGTGTAATAATATTAAGTCATATGAATTTATCATTATGTCCTTTCTAGATTTTTCAATATTAACTATATGGATCAAATGCTGTAGAAGACAATAAAATGTATGTATTTGCCAATTATCAAACTCTTTGGATTCGATTATTTTGAAACATTTTTTGTACTCGGTAACGCAGTAGTAGATAAATAATCGATTCTAAAAGTCTGACAATAAAATTATTAAAGTGGATTGACGTCTCTAATTACGGCAATATACTACACTTCATATTTTGTGTATTTGAAAACTATTTTTTTTAATAATGAATATTTTCCTGCCTTTTAATTGTTTTCTTTTATCGTTCTTGGAAGCTGAAACTGTATCATTTTTTATTATTTAAGATAACAAATATAATTTTATGTAAATATATTGTACTTACTCCTATACATATAATGTCACTTTATGAAAATAAATTATTTTTATTAATTTTTGTTCTTTCTTATTAATACTAAGTTACACTGTTATAGTTACCACTTTTGAATCGCTTTTTTACCCAAATTACTTAGTGGCTTAGTTCAACGTGCATCTATACTTATAAAATAACATGTCCTGACTGACTGACTGATTCATCATCGCCGAGGGCAAACTATCAATGCTACAAGCCTGAAATTCGGACTGTATATTCATTTTGTTATGTAGGCACCCACTAAGAAAGGATTTTAGAAAATTCCACCCCAAAGGGGTCAAAATAGGGGATGATAATATGTATGAAAGTCCGTCATTTTGAAAGTTACATAAAATGTTGTATTTCGGTTATTGACGTAAAACAAATAAACACGTGTTTCAGGAATTTTGAAAATTTTATTTTATTAGGGATGAAAAAGGGGGTGAAAGTAAATGCGAAAGTGAGTTTGTTTGTTACGCTTCACGCCTAAATCACTGAACCGTTTTTAATGAATTTATCTACAGAGACAGATGGGACCCTGGAGACGGTAACATGCTACTTTTATCCCGGAAAATGCTGTTCACGCGGGCGGAGCCGCGAGCAAAAGCTAGTCTTTAATAAAGAAACCGTTTCGAACGTTTCCATTGAATACTTCAATTTAATGTCTGTCTGCCCTACCGTAAATTATAGCCATTGTTAGCAGGCGGAATAAAAAGATGTTCTCTGATGTACTATGGAGGGGGCACTTGTCAATTAACAGACTACGTAAACTTTGATGTCACTATGTAAATGGGCCATTACGGTGCATGCGTGCGAGCGAGATAGAGAATTGTCCCCACTACGCACACACTTTGCTCATACTAATATTTAAAATCATAAATGCGGGCACATTTTTTAACTAATTTTGATTGTATTTTAACAGAAGGTTTATATTTTCTGTTGCGTATAAAATAATGTATAATATTCAACATAGTAAAGTACCCTATAGTCCTTTTTGTGTTTGCATGGTTAAACGCTGAACCTGTGAGGATCGGTTAACAATAATACAAATCATCTGCAACTTAACTTGTGTATTATTTTAATAAGCAACTGTGTTCAAAAAACTTTGTTTATTATAATTTATTCATAAGACATATCCACAGACGTATAACTTCACATTTAAACATTTAAGGCTTTACCTATATACATTATTAATCATGCATTGATTAACTGTGTTCACTGTTTCATCGTTCTTGTGAAGACTTGAGAATAAATTACACTTGTATTTGGCGAAATGCATAATAATGCGAAGCCATAAATAAAAAAAAGGAAACACTGATTAACAAAGTTTATATGTAAGGACATTAATTACATTATGAAAGTTACATAATATAAAAAACACTCTAGTTACATGTGCACATGTAAGCACTAAAATAGTTTCATGAGCACTATATTTAATTATAATTGTAATTAAATACAACAATCTTACAATCCGTTTCACAATGTCCAAGTAAATTTTACTAAATTTTATAAATAACAAAATACAAAATTCTCTAACTGTCAATAACAGAGAAGCATAATAATGGTCCTTCCTATATCGACTACCTAATACGTTATGAGGCAATTAAAATTTAATTGTACATTGTGAAACAACCCCCAAACAGTTTCCGTCAACTAATAAATGTTCAAGATTCACAAAGTTTACTTCTTGTTAGAATTGCTATATAGATCTACAAATAAAGGCATACTTAGAATCCGTTGTGCTGAAAAGATCCAACCAACAAATAAGAAATAGAGTTACATACGTACATACCTAATCAAGATTTTATTTATATACGCACATTTTGTGCAGTCCTGGCAACTTTTATAAATATTATGGTCTTAGAAAGATTCCGCACTTATTTTTAAAATTGCAACCCTATCCTTAGTCATAATACCGATAGTAATAGATTTACGATAATAATCACAATGAATAGGTACATAAAATACCCAAATGACCAGTTGGAGAAAAAAAAGAATTAGTTTAAGTACATTTAATAACTGTCGTTATCCCGGTTTTTTTGCCAGGACTCGCCTTCCTACTTAGAAACTTCCACTTCGACCAGTATTAAGCGTCCTCGTAGTTAAGAATATTTGTTCATATATCTCGCTCTAATGGATACAACGCTTTCGGGGCCATCCGCGGGATCGTATCAAACTCAATTTTGCTCAGATATTTTTTTTCCCTTCTGATGTCCAGAGGTCCTTGCTAATGGAATACTGGCGACCCCTGCAGTATCTCATAATGGGGGTTGTAGGAGTTAGGGTAAGAGTAAGTGGTTTTTGGGTGGGGGAATTGAAAGGTAAGGAGAGGTGATAATCAAGATGGGAGAGGGTGATAGGAGGAAATAAGAGGGAGGAGAGGGGAGGGATGCAAGAAGAGGATGATGAAGGAATTGGAGAGGAAGGGATGGAAATACTTAGATAATATTTAAGTACTAATAAGTACCGATTGGCCTGAGATATCTTTTCAATCCGAAGATTCATATTTACTAAAATAATATTGGTTGGTTCATTCCCACACACACAGTCTTATTATAAGGAGATATCATGTATTCTTAATAAAATTGGGATCATTATAAATGCAAATGTGGGATCATTTTATACTCAAACACTGCTTAATGAACGTAGAGGAACTTTAAAGTGAGTGTAGAGCTCAGTGCACCGAAATAACCGGCACGTAACAGACATCGAGTTAAAGAATTCCTACAGTGCATGTCCGTAGGCGGTGATGCGTGATTCGAAGCTATTTTATCATACTAAAATTCTAAGTGAAAGACAACTGTGAAGAAGAGAGAAAGCTAGCAACGCAGTTTACAAGCTGCGCCGTGTACTCTTTTTTTAATTTATTTTTATAGCATAGGCCGGCAAACGAGCAAGTGGGTCACCTGATGGTAACTGATCTCCACCGCCCATGTACGCCCACCACCAGAAGAATCATGGACGCGTTTCTGACCTTAAAGGCAAGGTATAATTAGGGATTGGGAAGGGGGGGATTTGGGCTTCCGGATATCTCACTCACCGTACGAAACGCAGCAGCAAGCCGCTACTTTACGTCGGTTTTCTGTGAGACAGTGGTAACGACCCGGTCGAGCCAGCCCATTCATGCTATAGACAAAACTGTCTACAGCGTGGCTCTACCACTCATTATTATTATCACTCGCGACGAGTACGGGCACGCACGGCTACGCACGCGTCTGCATCAGCACGCACGAGTCTCTCGGTGCGTCGCGTCGCCGCGTAATCCGCGATATCAAGCACCATGGCATTATAAATGTATTCAGACCTTTCAAAATATTCTTTCACGTTGATAAATGCTGGCTTGGTTCAAATATCGTATCATTGGGATATGGAATAGCTACAAAATAATATAATCAATGAATAAGGAATTGTATCACAACTGCCAACTGATGTGCTGTGAGCCCAGACATTAAGGCAGTGTTTCCCAACGTGGGGCCCACGCCCTACAGGGGGGCAATTTGGTAGTTAAGGGGGGCAATTTAAAAATGGACTCGACACGACTATGTAAAGGTGGGGCATGGCCTAAAAAGGTTGGGAAACACTGCATTTAGGGTTCGTAGCTCTCATATTCTGTACATTAACAGGTTGACTGCGATGCCATAATATAGCTCCATTTAAATGAAGATTTTCTTGAGCAAGAAGAGCACAGAAAACCGTCATTAGCCTTAAAAAGATTATTTTCATAGCAGTAACGTGGCTTCGTGAATAACAGTTTTCTGTTAAAATCTTACCTCGGTTATGGTGTGAACTCTTCCCCGATCTAAATAGGGATAAATGTTCAAGCGTTTCCCACAGCTGGGTTATTATCGACCGCTATTTAGTACATTTTGTATGAAAACGCATTCGATCTCATACACTGCTGCGATAATACGTCCCAATACAAAATGTACTACAACAGAGAGGGTAGACTATCGCGTCCACACACCCGCCACTGTAACTCCTGTGCACCAGGATCAACAGTGGCACGCATTTTTGTCGACACCGAGCAGCAAAGCTGGGCAAGTCTCTGGGAATGCCTAAATGTCGTTGTCCCGCAATGAAATTAATCAGATAGAAGACTAGGAATTGGAAATATTAATTGTCCATCAGATAGGGGAGGGAGGGAGAAAGGTTTTGTCCAACCTTTCGGCTCGTTACACATAATTATATACGCTAGGTGTGTTTTCCTGTACTAGCGTAGAAACATAACACGCCTAGCATAACGCGCAGATAAAAACACAGGTATGCACGCCGCAGTCAACGCGTTAAGGGACCTTACACACATACGCACAATTTCATGCAAACATCGAATAAGGAAATAAAAATAACTGGCCAATTATATTTTCAGTATCAATTTATTCAGGTACCAAAACGTTTTTAATCTTAGATACAAGGATACTTTGCTTGTTTCAGTACTAAGCCTAATAATACAAAAATGGATCCAGAATCTTTGGACACAAAAAAATAACTATAACTTTTATACAAAAAAAAAACATACCTACAGCCGCACTAATGACATGCATGAAAATACACGTATGCGTGAAACCACAGACCACGGATACTATAATAGATCACGTAAGTAGATACTACAATCTGTATGGAGACCAAGTGTACTAATTATTACTACGTACACTGATATTAATAACTTCCGATCGTAATCTGTATTGTTGTCTAAATATAAATAAATAAATATCATCCCGGTGCGCCTACACGTTAAATTTCTATAATAAGTATGCCCATTTATTTATTAAATGACATAGATGTTGCCCATTTTTGTCCGAACTAGTATAACCAGGCCCCTCGCTTGAGACCGCTTGAGTTTCGGCACAACATGTATAAGTGGGCACTGGCGCGATGCACTAAATGTCTGCACGCGATCTGGTAACACATACGACATCTATTAAGCCTGCACTACACTACTCGCGAAGTTACCTCGACGAAGTACTCTTCGAAATTGACCGAAGTCCGAACTATGTGACCACACACTCGTGCAACCTGGCGAGGACGCTTCGTGTTCGCACTTCGGGACACTTCGAGTCCTTTGACTCGGGCGCAAAAACCGACGACTGGAAGTCGCCCGAGGCGAGCCGAGGTTGCACGAGGCGGACCGAAGTGCCCTTCCACACTATAGTATTCGCTCAACTTCGATCAATTTCGCGAGTAGTGTAGTGCAGGCTTTACACTATCCGTGATCTGCGCGAAACGGAACGCCAACGTCACAGGTCCACACACAAGCTGGCAGTATCAATTTAAAACGAGTCTATTGGCTATAGTGTTGCCACTCACGAGTAGCACGTCACGTTTAGCTTGGCGAAGTAGTCGAGGAGGCCCTGTAGGCGTTTCTTGACCCGTTTCTGGTCGTCGAGGGTGCAGCCGAGGATGGCGGTCTCGAAGTTCTTGTCCGTGCCGGCGTTGGGGTCGGGCTGCGAGGTGCACGCGTTCATGTACGTCTGGCAGCGGGAGTGAGCCACCACGCCGTCGTCGTGCACAGACATCACCAGCTGGTCTATGTACATGTTCACCTGGAATGGACAGCATAATTTGTAATGGTGGTAGGTCGTATGCGAGAGGCCGTCTGGGTTGGTACCACCGCTGTGTCTATTTCTGCCGCCAAGAAACAGTATGTAAGCACTGGTGTGTTTCGGTTTGAAGGACATTAAAGCCAGTGTAATTATTGGGCATTATGAGATTTAACATCTTATGTCTCGGGGTGACGAACGCAGTCCAATGCCACGCGGTGCTTTTTTATTCCAAAACTCTGCGGTTCTGTGTTGTGTTGTATCTGTATGGAGAGGCGTGGCGCTTACCATCAGGCGAGCGACTTGCTCGTTTTGTCATTCATGCTGGTTTAAAATAGGATGATAAATATTTTTTTTAAATCTAATTATTAGATAATTTTATTATTAGATAGATAGACAGAATTTTCTATATAACACAATAATTAAAGTAACTTTAAAGTATGGATCATACAGTAAGGGTGATAGAATAGGCGGTCTTATCGAGCGTGGTAGACCCACACTGTAGATAGTTTTGAACACCATTAATGGGCCGGCTCGACCGGGTCGTTACCACTCTCTCACAGAAAACAGGCGTAAAGTAGCGGGTGGCTGCTGCGTTTCGCACGATGAGTGAGATATCCGGAGGCCCAAATTTCCCTCCCATTCCCAATCCCTTAATTATCCCTTCTCTTTAAGGTCTGTAACGCGCTTATGATTCTTCTAGTACTGTAGGCGTACATGGACGGTGGAGATCACTTACCATCAGGTGAGCCACTTGCTTGTTTGCCGGTCTATGCCATAAAAATACTAGCGATTCCTTCCAGACAACCTTACCACTATTCTTAACTGGTAGATTATGCTAAAACTGTGTTAATAAATGCGCGAGGCCGAGCCCGCAAGCGTGCTGCAGTATCGACCGGTGAGAACCAAAGGCAATATTATATAATTCAACGTTGTTACTTTATGATGTTGTATTATTATACCGTAAATACGGTGCATGCATTTTTTTAATATCAACAACTTCCCATCCGCAGCTTCCAAGATGCCAAACATTAATAGTTCTACGAATTTCGATGCGTGGGCACACTACTTTCTTGTATTATATCATCAAAACTATGCTCTATCAGCTATCACTATTTTCCGTTTTGATTATACGATTTTTTTTTAATAAATACACCCAACAGTCACACACATAGTTCTGACCCCACAATAAGATACGAGTCTTGCATTGTGGGTATCAGGAACTACGAGAGACTTTAAGTCTCACAACAAATATTTGTGGATCACACAAACATTTGTTTCGGTGCGGGAATCGAACCCGCGGCCTCTCGCTTCACAGCCGGCTACTCGCCCTCTGCGCCACAGAGGCTGTCAATAGACAAAGCGGTGGTACCAACCCAGACGCCCTCTCGCATACGAGGGACCTACCACCTTGTGCATTATTACATCGTTAAATGAGCTCTATTCTACGATTTGATCAAGCCATTTCATGAAATGGTCACTAACAGAATTAAAAAAAAAATAGTCACCGAACAGTGTAATATTTCATGAAATGTGGCCATATACAAAATTCAACTATTTAAGATATGATCGATTTTTCAATATGGTCACGACATTAACACGTATAGCCACAAATATAATGTTATTGGTCCAGTTAAATAATATTTCGATCAGAACGCGGAAGTACGTAAATGGTAGATATGTAATGAACGTGAGTCAACACTGTAATTAATTCGTTTCGTTCCAACGTAATTAAAGGATAATATAGTGCAATCGAGCTTCAACTTATTAAAATTCTTCACGAAATATTTATGCAAGACACACACACACACACATTGCCATACATTAGTTTAAAGTATGTATTATATAACCAATTAAAAGTTGATTGGATTCTGTAATACTAAGCACCTATTTTTACCACCTGAGTAAATTTACTAAATAAAATACTGGCATAAATACTGAAAGAAAGACGTCTATTAGGCACTTTCGAAAATAGCTGTCTTATACATTAATTTGTAGACAGAGCTTATTTGAACATTGTGATGAGCCTAGGGATTGCAATCCGGCGTCATTTTCAATCCGGCCGGATCCGACCGGATTTCCACTGATCCGGCCGGATCCGGTCGGATCCGGCCGGATTGATCAAGTCAGGGTGATTTTCGCTTTTCGGTTCAAAATGAACTGTTAGTAAGTTAATCAAGTGTTATTGTGCTTAATATAGGTAGTTTATAAAAAATAAAAAAAAAGTGTGCGTCCCGGGACGCTCGACAGAAGTGATAACTTAAACTAATGTGGGTTAAAGTGAGAGCGGAGAAGCCTGCCTACTGCTACTGTATGCGTGAGAGAAAGGGAACCAGACAAAGTGGCGCCGTAAAGCGTTACGTTACGGCGGCACTCTGTCTGGCTTCCCTTAACGCGTTACGTTACGAAGTCCGGTCAAAGTCGTGTCAAAGTCTTGTCAAAGTCGTGTCAAAGTCTTGTCAAAGTCGTGTCAAAGCCGTGTCAAAGTCGTGTCAAAGTCGTGTCAAAGCCGTGTCAAAGCCGTGTCAAAGTCGTGTCAAAGCCGTATCAAAGTCGTGTCAAAGCCGTGTCAAAGCCGTGTCAAAGTCGCGTCAAAGTCGCGTCAAAGCCGCGTCAAAGCCGTGTCAAAGGCGTGTCAAAGTCGTGTCAAAGCCGTGGCAAAGTCGTGGCAAAGTCGTGGCAAAGTCGTTTCAAAGTCGTGTCAAAGTCCGGTCCAAGCCGACTGGTCACTATGTGGCGCCACCTGGGACTTCGAAATAATCGATGTTCCAGGGAGGTCGGCTAACGCTGGCTGGTCGATGGACGGCTCGCGTTACGGAACGTTTCGGTTCACCCTCCCATAAGAAGTTATCACTTCAATAAAACATATAAAAAAATTATTTCCAATCTAATGTTAAGATTAGACAACGAGCAAACAAATAAAATTTAGTAGTGTAGGTAACTAGTAAAATTTTAACGATAAAACAAGTAGCTCAATTTTCATAGATTTCACTTTCACATATAGATCAATTATTTTAGTAAGTAAAATTATAAAATCGAATATAATTAACCTTACGTAATTTATTGAGATGAGATCACAATAATTAATAAAGTATTTGAGAATACTAACTATTGCAACAAACAAGTCTTATATTTATGACAGGCACCATCATGATTTGATGAATCTTTGTAATGAATGGCACAATTATCACAATAATGAGTTTGTCTTATAATTTCAACTTTTTAGTTTAATCAACTTACGAAAAATAATTATTTTCAGTAGAATTTTAAGTAATAATTGTCTTAGTATTCATTATACATAGAAAATCAATGTTGATTTTGAAAAAAATATCATAGAAAACAAATATTGTTAATTGTGTCATCTGCTAGTCGACTTTTAATAGAGCTGCAAATATACCCTGCGGCCAAAAAGGCCCTTTCAGTTTCTACACTTGTCGGCTTTATTGTCAGCAAATAGTCATAAATAGCAGACAAGTATTCTCTTCGAACTCCGTCAAAACTTCGTGACCTTTCAAATGTAGTGATTTACTTTTTTAGTACTTTATGAAAATCTTTCTCTTGTTTAGTATGTAAGCTATAACACATGGTTTCTTGCTGGATTTGTAATTGTAATTCTTCCTGTAATGTCAAATATTTATTTAGTGAGGGTGAATCTAAGTTCTCTTCTACTATTTCTTCCAAATTTTTCTTTAGAGTTATCATCTTGAACAACTCTTTCCAAGATTTTTGTCATTTCTGATCGTATGCCTTTTTTCTTTGGCATAGTAAAGTACCTAATAATGCGACAACTCTATTTAAATATCTAAAAATTGTAGCACCGGATCCGGTCGCCGGATCCGGTATATTGGTACCGGATCCGGTGGACGTAAAATGATGCCGGATCCGCCGGATTACCGGATCCGGTTTTCCGGATTGCAATCCCTAGATGAGCCTATGATACGTGAAATATGTTATTATTATTACTTTTCTTGATAAGCAGTCTCGAATACTCAGTTAATAACCAAGACGGTAGGTCCCTACTCCCTACTATCATTTAACGATGTAACAATGCACAAGGTGGTAGGTCCCTCGTATGCGAGAGGCCGTCTGGATTGGTACCACCGCGCCGTTTATATGTGCCGCTAATTATTTTTCTATTTCTGTCGCCAAGCAACAGTGTGTAAGCA
Source organism: Amorpha juglandis (assembly GCA_949126905.1). NCBI lineage: Eukaryota > Metazoa > Arthropoda > Insecta > Lepidoptera > Sphingidae > Amorpha > Amorpha juglandis. The sequence goes on from OX421383.1 coordinate 4,559,958, forward strand.
CTGTTGTGTTTCGGTTTGAAGGACATTGAAGCCAGTGAAATTACTGGGCATTATGAGACTTAACATCTTATGTCTGTGAGTGACGAGCGCAGTTTAGTGCCATGCAGTGCTTTGTAATTCAAAGTTCTGTGTGTTGTCGCTTCTGTTTATAGACAGGCGTACCATCAGGCGAGCGACTTGCTCGTCTCGTCATTCAATAAAATAAAAAAAGACAATATTATTATTCGACAGCCTCCGTCGTGCAGCGGGCGAGGAGCCGGCTGCGAAACGAGTGGCCGTGGGTTCGATCCCCGCACCAAGACAAACATTTGTGTGATCCACAAATATTTGTCGCAGGGTCTGGGTGTTGTGAGACCGAAAGTCTCTCGTAGTTCCTGATACCCGCGACACAAGACTCGTATCTTACTGTGGGGTCAGGACTATGTGTGTATTTATTTTATTTTGCTGGTGGGAGGATACTTGTATCCGACCGGATAGCGACCACGGTAAAACCTGCCATAGTGGCCCACCTTGTGTGGGTCGCGTTCCAGGGTCAGCCAGTGTATATCCGGTTTTCCCCAGGGGGCTTGCCCCCTGATCCTAACCCTTTTCCCATCACTTTTCCTTCTCTTCCCCCTTGGCCCTTTGGCAGCCCGGCATGCAAGATCATGCCGGCCAACGATGGACACATTGTTTATCGTTGGTCGACACTATTTTTGGATTGTGCTACACTTACCATCAGGTGTAGCGTAGTCACTTTGCCGAGCCAGGATAAAAAAAAAAAAAAAAAAAAAACATTATTTTATTATTCCTTATATCCTTATAAAACTGTACCTTCTTTTCAATTGGCTCGCATGGACATGCGACGTTTTGACTAACAGTTTATTTATTCCACGTACATACCTGATGAAGCGCCTCCTCCTGCTGCGGGTCGCGGTCGGTGCGCACGGCCACCTCCACGGTCATGGCGCGCGCGAGGATGCGGTCCGCGTACCGAGCGATATCGTCCTTATCGCCTGCAACGTTCCCACCACAATCATGGTTTCGTCAAACAGCGGTCGGGACGGGACGGCAACGCGACGCTGACGGGGCATGCAGCAGTTGTAATGCATTAGTCAATATAGAAAATGTCACACAGAACCGTCACGCTCGACGCGACGTGACGCTCAATTATCTATACGCAGTCCCGTCAGCGTCGCGTTGCCGTCCCGCCCCGTCCGCTGTTTAACGAAACCATCAATGTCATTACATCTATTGTTCAACGTATTCTCTACTTTTTGTCTACATAATAAACAGGTTATAGATCGTTTGAAGTACAAAAGAATCATTTAAACCTTGAATTAAAATTTAAATACCGCGACATTATATTTGAACTGCATTGTATTTGCCAATAGTTCTGTTCGTTTAGGGTAGTACCACTCTCACAGAAAGCTAAACATTGACAGCTTGATGTTGCATTTCGTATGGTGAATGATTCATGATTTTTTTATAGCATATGCCGGCAAACGAGCAAGTGGGTCACATGATGGTAAGCACCATCTCCACCGCCCATGTACCCCCACTACCAGAAGAATCATGGGCGCGTTGCCGACCTTAAAGGAAAGGTATAATTAGGGATTGGGAAGAGGAGGGGATTTGGGCTTCTGGAAACGCAGCAGCAAGCCGCTACTTTACGTCGGTTTTCTGTGAGACAGTGGTAACGACCTGGTCGAGCCAGCCCATTCATGCTGTAGACAAACCTGTCTACAGAGTGGCTCCACATAGAACCACATAGAATTCGATTGAATTACCATCAGTACCTTGGGTTATCTGCTATAAAAAAATCTATATACAGCTTACATTCTGAAATATCATTGAGCAGTTCAGAGTGCTTGATACTATCTAGTGTGGAGAGCAGGGAGTCCTTCTCTTCCTCAATCCTTACTGTGTCTCGCCGGAGCCTCTCCACTCTCATCTCCACCTGGTCAAGCACTGCAATCAACCTGCACATAGGGGTACAATCCAAAGCATAATTACATTAAGATATAAATGTATTTATATTTATAATAATTATGCATATGCAAACTCTATGAAAATTTTAATATGGATAATTACTGTAGAGTGATTTCTTACAGGACTATAGTGATTATGAATATCTATGTTTATAATCCCTACACATAATATGTTTTTATCTGTATGAGTCAAAATACTTTGTTTCCAGTCATAAATCCTTTTAAACTGCATGTTTCCTACACCTAACTTAATAATTTGAGCTTTGGCACATGTGAAAAATAACATACCATAATATTAAGTAAATCAATTAATCAATCTGTGTAAATCAAATGTTACAAGCACAATCATTAAAATCTTGTCTGTAAGCTATTATATGTCAATATTGCCATCATAGTTACATATATACACTATTCCTCGATTGCTCTACACTTACAATCAGGTGTGGAGTAATCACTTTGCCGAGCCAGATAAAAAAAAAAAAATAAGTTTTATTTAAATTGAATGCTTTATGCAATTCATGTATCCTCTGAATCCACATATATATTTAGATTATTCTATACAATATTACAGCTTACATTATAGACTGCAGCAATATTCAGCTATTTCACAATTATAAACATGTGATATTGTCAATATACTAAACCTGTTACAGATATATATTCTATTATTATTTCTCTCCTTGGTGACTAGACTCAGATTAAAAGACCTTGCATGACATTGTAAAAAAGGATTGTCTGAAGGGCATAATGTAATGTTGCGAAATCGGTTAATAAACTCAAGAGTGTACCAATGATGGTATTTAGGACTTCTTAATAATTATGATTAAATATGTCTTCTTTGAATATTACACCAAAGTAAGTATGTTAAGCAACGTCAGTTTTATAACATGTATAAATAAGTTTTCGGCAATTCATTGTGAGCATTCAAATAAAGGACTCAGAACCAACAAGACATGTCTTAATACAATCCATTTATTATTACATGGCGACCCTGCCAGCGGTATCCATTATGGGATACCACATGGCCTTATGGCTATGGCCACCATGGCCACTTATTTTGAAGACGATTAATTAGAAGAAAAAAATCAAGCCAAGAAAAATCAGAAGAAGAAACATTTAAAAAAATCAATAGCACATCATGGCAATCAAATCAACGCCAACGGAGCAGCTATCGGCCACGACAACGCAATACCATACAGAGCGTTTGGAGGTTATTTTGGAAATTATCAAGAAAGAAGAAAGAAGGTTTGGAGGAGTTCAGGGTATAGCCCGGCCCAACCACACATCAACCACCACCAGTGAATCACCAGCAGCGATGCCGTACAAACTTCACATCCACGCCAGCTCCGCTCGCCCCTAAGCCATCATCATCGTCAACGCGCTCCTTACCAACAAAGTTTGAAGTAAGAATTACAAAAAGTATGTAATTTTCAATATTTTTTTTTTAATGTCGAATATCTATTTTAATTTACTTTCATAATTTTGTTAACGAAATATTTTGTGAATTCTTTTTTTGTGTTAAGAATATGTCATGTACTGCAAACGGAATCTTAGGAGATAATTTTTTTAACGTATTATGAATTAATTATTAATTATAAGGATAGTTAATTACAACTTAATAAGAATAATTAAAATATTTGCATTGAAATAAGTTGTAATGATGAGTAACAGACATTCGATACCGCCTCGGTGCGATGTTATAAGATTTATGTAGGTCATGGCATAACATTGAATTGCATTTTTCATGACGAATGCAAAATTGAGACGCCAGTGTCCAGTGTCATCGAACTCGGATGACGTAAAGCGATACTGCTAATTTCGCTAATTATTATAAACGGTTTATACTTATATGTTCAGAGACGAATTTTATTTTTCAATTGTGAACCGATGCTTGTAAATCAGGATTAGGATTTTAGGATTAGGCGCGATATATTTATTATCCGATAATAGATTTAGAATTACTAGCTATCGTATAGGTATTATTAAGGCATTTTAGACTATATCTGTATGGAAGAAGGTTTAAAATCTTTACAGATCATAAGCCATTAGTATATTTATTTAGTTTTAAAGATCCTTTCAGTAGACTAACTATGTTTCGACTATACCTTGAAGAATATGATTTTGAGATCGTGCACATCCCGGATCGGAATAATGCAACTGCAGGCGCACTAAGCCGACTCCCGGTATCAATGACGTGTGACGATTTAAAATCTATTGGAGAACAAGTAGTTTCTGTATTGACGAGAGCACAAACTAAACGTGTGAAATCTCAGATATACATAACTGATAATAATGATTTGACAGAACAGACTTCTACCAGTAGCAGGTCTGATCAACCTGAGACTGTAGAAATTCTGAAAAAACTGACTGATGTGACAGAATTGACTTTTATTAATGACGAAAGATTTTAAGAGTTTGATTTGTCGTTATTCGAATAGAGGATACTGTACGCGTAGTACTTATACCTAAATACTCGATCGTTATCTGCCACGACGGAGTTAGCGAGAGTTTTAGGATCTATGTTCGAAAAAGAAAATATTAATGAAATGCACGTATGTACCTTCAAGTTGTACTATTACCTAAATACTCGATCGTAATCTACCACGACGGAGTTAGCGAGAGTTTTAGGATTGATGTGCGAAAAAGAAAATATTAATGAAATATTAATTACCTATAAAGAATAGGCAAAATGCAACAAATATAAAAATACTTGCAAGTCATATGAAAAGTTGCATATATATAAAGGTTATAAAAATAAAGGTATATAAAGGTACCTAGAATTTTAATTACAACCGATGTTGTAAGAATTAGTGATCACGAGGATTTAATTATGATATTATATGATTACTGACCAGGTATGACGAATGATGTAATCATTCAACGTTAAGAAATGCCAACAATGGCAATATAATAAAAATGACTAATCGCATCGTAAAAGAGCCGATGGTAACAACAAATACTGCAAGCTCAGCGGTTGAACGTGTATCGTTTACAGCGAGCCCAGTATGATGATAAGCAGAGTTGTTACAAAGTAAATAAAAACGAAAATTAATGTATGATAAGAAAACTTACTCCGTAACTTATAAAAAGGGTGACCTTATTCTTATAAAAAATCAACTGGATCTAAACTTCAAAACATCTATAAAGGCCCCTACGAAGTTATTGAGGAAGTTTCTCCTAATGTTAAGATTTTAAAGGATAATAAAGAATATGTTATACATAAGAATAATACTAAGAGATATTTTAGTTAATATTAAGTACTTTTATTGTATGTTTTATAAATGTTTGGTTATCTTTGTTAGTTTAAAAGAAATATGTGAAGTTAAATTCCAAACTTAGTAACAGTTTGTAATAGTTCTGAATTTTTCTTAATTTTTTCTTAAAAAATTCTCTTTCCTTAAATGGGGAAGGGTAGCAGGCCCTTTTTCGGGGGAGTTGTAATGTAATGTTGCGAAATCGGTTAATAAACTCAAGAGTGTACCAATGATGGTATTTAGGACTTCTTAATAATTATGATTAAATATGTCTTCTTTGAATATTACACCAAAGTAAGTATGTTAAGCAACGTCAGTTTTATAACATGTATAAATAAGTTTTCGGCAATTCATTGTGAGCATTCAAATAAAGGACTCAGAACCAACAAGACATGTCTTAATACAATCCATTTATTATTACAAATTATTTTAAAGCAGTCTCTTTTATTATTTTATTAAATATTTTAAAACACCTAGAAATTATATGTGTGTACTATTGAAATTATATTATCCCTCAAGTTAATATCAACAAAACATCTAACTATTGATTGATATCATTGCATAATATAAAAACAGACATCTGTAGCAGTTTTAAACCTGCCTGTGATCCTACATTTCAATTAAATTATTGACATTCTTTTACACAACCACTAACATATGTTCAGTGTCACCATTACATGCATATGTACATACATATCAGTTGTTATGATCTACAAAATACACACTTCATACGAATTATATTATATTAACTGCACAAGGCCAATTAAATTAATAGCTGTAATTACAAACATAGCTATATGCGTATAGGACACCATATAAAGACATTCCACTCGTGACTAATCGAATACTATCATGGTACTCAGAATAAAAAAGCATAAAATTATAGACGTGGTCACGAAAAGTGCGGCGTGGGCGATAGCGTACAACTTTTTGTAAGTAAAACGCATGTTCCGTGACCAATTATGGAGCGTTCCTGTTATGAGCCCCACAGTCCATTCTTTATTTGTCTTATGGTTTTAAAAATTAAAAAGAGTAGCTGTTACCTGTCTTTTGGTGCCTGCAGCCCGAGCGCCGAAGATTCGTCGATCAGCGGTAGTCGCGAAACTTCGGCAGGATAAGCTAGTTCAAGAGCAAATTGATCCACTTCCATGATTACGAAACCTCTATGCACCACTAATTAACGTTAAAATGGAATTAAACAAAGTAAACGCACAATTTCACGATGTTAGAAACAAAGCATAATTTAACTGGAAACGTCAAACGAGCAAACGACCAAAACAAAATTGATTGACGTTTCTCTACAGTTTTCGGGATTACACAACTGTCATTTGTCAAAAATCGAACTAAGCTGTAGGAGACATAATGCGGCATAATGCTCAACGTTGAATGTTTCAACTACAGCAACGCTTCGCACAATCAAGCACTCTCAAAAGTACTGCCTAATAATGTACTCTATGAGTACTGCTTTCGGGTGATACATGCAATCGATACAAACTCAGTAACAGAAAATTAACAAGGGTTTTTTCTTTAAGTTGGCATAGATCGAAATTTTATTTATATTATCGTTAGTAATTAATATTGTTTATAGTTGAGAATTTTTTTTAAGCTTTCGTCTTATCGTAGTGTTTTCGAAATATTCAAAAGTTAATTCAGACCCTGTTAAAAGTAAATGTAAGGATGGATGAAGGTATAAACATTGACTATTTATATTTTTATTCTCAACACTGAACTTAGAGCACTCTGCTGGTGCACTAAAAAACTAATTCACGTTCCAATTAATCATTAGCACACTTCGGCATTGTGCGCCACTGAGTCGCATTATTTTATTACAGTTTTATTTTTCTACAAATGTATATGATATATGAGCAGATCGCTTGCCTGGTGGTAAGCGCCACGTTCTGTGGCCAATTACAGAGCATAATGCGACTCAGTGGCGCACAATGCCGAAGTGTGCTCATTGCTAATTGGAACGTGAATTAGTTTTCTAGTGCACCAGCAGAGTGCGCTAAGTTCAGTGTTGCGAATAAAAATATAAATAGTCAATGTTTATACCTTCAGCCATCCTTACATCGCTACATTACTTTTTAACAGGGTCTGAATTAACTTTTGAATATTTCGAAAACACTACGATAAGACGAAAGCTCAAAAAAAATCTCAACAATAAATAATATTAATTACTAACGATAATATAAATAAAATTTCGATCAATGCCAACTTAAAGAAAAAACACTTGTTAATTTTCTGTTACTGAGTTGGTATCGATTGCATGTATCACCCGAAAGCAGTACTTTTGAGAGTGCTTGATTGTGCGTAGCGTTACTGTAGTTGAAACATTCAACGTTGAGCATTATGCCGCATAATGCGCTCTAATGCTGTAATTGGAAAACAGGGTAGAGTTCATCTGGGTACATAAGTACCACCGTTGTGTCTATTTCTACCCGAAAACAGAAATGCACAGTACGTTATTAAATAACCGGCAATGTTTAAGCACTATTAGGTTTTGAAAAATATTGAAGCTAGTGCAAATACTCGTAATTATGAGTCTTAATATCCTTTTTATTTTTAAATAACCATCTTATATCTCGGGCCCGGGGTGACTAGCGCAATGCAGTGGAATGCTGTAATGCGTAATTTAAAATTCCTAATAGCGGGTCTGACAAGCGTGGCCACAGAACGTGGCGCTTACCACCAGGCAAGCGATCTGCTCATATATCATATACATTTGTAGAAAAATAAAACTGGTGAGGTACATTTTTCGTGGTTTTAGATAGGTATAACACGCAGAAGTTAACTAGGCACCTCGGTGTAATGACGTCATAGGAATGTACTAACTGCATAAAAAATTCAAGTACCCTTATAAGACCCCTCGATAAAAGTGATTGTGACTGCGAATGTGGATGGGCACGTTTTCAAGCGAAGTTCACGGGTGCGGGTTCGCGTGCGTACTTACTAAATTGGTTACTAAAATATGTTTTGTCTCATTCTCACTTTGACCGATGACAAATGTGTGACTGACGTTAAACATATAATAATTAATCAATAGATACCTTTTCAGCGTTTATCAATAAGGGGGTTAAATATAGGTATATTTTTTGGTAAGAGTTCTATATCCATAAAAATAATAACAACGAAAAAAACACGAAGGAGGCGCGTGCGTAATGGTAGTATTTAATTTACTGACCGTAATGACGCGTCGAGGGCGAGAGCGGTAGGCGATGGGGTGTGGTGGGAGGGGACGCGCATTCCACTGAGGTGCCAAGTTGATTTCTGTGTGTTATATATCTTCATTCCTTGCATTCATCCTTGTATTAAACCGTATTATCACATTATTGGAAGTGTTGGAATCTCTGAACGGCAGCGAAAAAGGCCATAGCCTGAACATGCTACAAAATCATTAATAGTTAAATAAAATAAGCGTGTTCTTTACAAATCATTTATTTATTTATATCTTATATTACATCTATAATAATAAAAGTATTTGCTAACAAAAACAATAAGTAATAGTATTAAATTTCTTTCGTAATAATTGATAATTTAATCTTGATCATTATCTGTAAATGTGAATATGTTAGGACGGACGTAATAACGCCATAAGAATATTGGTGAATAGTTGTTTACGCCACAAAAAAAACCCATGCTCTAGATCTATCAATGGCGTAATATGTTTTAAGGCATGGCCTTCAACAAACTCTTTATTTCCAAGCAACACGAGACATTTTCTTGCAATTCCTGCAGCGATCACGTGATACTAGTTGACCAATAGCGTCGTACGAGTCCGCATAGCAAGCTGAAATCACTACGTCTCCAAAAGTTTTGCCGATGAACCCCCCCTTCTACTACCACTGACCGAATCCCTGGCTCCTCAGGTTAGTATCTACCTCTGATACGTGAATAACGTAAATCTACGCGTGACGTCAGGACGCCATCGGCAAACCTTATGCGCACAGGTGTTAAAGAGTTTATGCTACAAAATACAAAGTATTTTAATTGATGCCTGGAAATAAATGTTCAATATAATGGCACTGTGCGTAGGTATTTCAGATGTTTCAAACGCCATTTTCAAAGATATCTTAACAAGATGGACGTAATTCTTCCTGTATTTATTACTTGAATTAAATAATTATTGTACATCAAATCAAACCGGATATATACCCACAAAACCTTGACATAACGCCATTGATATTTCTAGATCTTTCTTTTTGTGCATTATTTCAAAATTAAAAAAAAATCGATATAATTTCATATGCAAGCGACGTAATGGGAATTGGGTTTATATTGTTTTTAAATTGCATGTTTTCTTAATTATTAGGTAATTACCAATTGATAACTTGGCTCTTTTATGTGCGAAAATCCATACAAAACTGTCGCGGTACGATTCCGAACAAACCCAAACTGGCAGACATAAAGTCTCGCCTGTATTCTATAACCACCTATAAACTATAAATGGCTATAAATGTATACGTTCTGGGCAGACTCTAATCACTATAAACATAAAATCTATTTGTTACTCTGCATTTCCCTTCGCTATGGCCAAACTTTTGACCACCGAAGTATTCCGTTCTCAATCTTTATTACTACATGTTCGTTCTTTCTCTATTGTGAATCTGACAGACTGGCATTAATATAAACCAGTTGTGTTGCCTGCGTTTAATAAATGTCATCTATTGTATGTGGTTTCGGAATCGTATAAGTTTGGTTTCAAATATCACAAAATCATGAACTATGTGAACATGAGAGTATACAAAAGAAAAATAAATACAATCTAGATTCATGTCTTCTTTAGTCCCCGAAGAGGCGTAAAATAAAAAAAAAACAAGTAATTAGGATTCACAATAAAAACTTAACAACACAATACTGACACATAAGTAGAACAAATAAATGAATTAGGTATATTTCGGAAAACAACAGAGTATAGTTTACTAACTTTCGTATTCCCAAACCTATTCCCATGCTATAAAGCAGTGTTTCCCAACGTGGGGCCCACGCCCCACAGGGGGGAAATTTGATAGTTAGGGGGGCAATTTAAAAATGGACTCGACACGACTTTAATCCTTTCGCTTTGGGTTATTTAAATGCAATGCCAGGTATCGGTGACAAATTTAACAAAAAAATGTTAAGGTGAGGCGTGGCCTAAAAAAGGTAGGGAAACACTGCTATAAAGTCTTAAGTGTGCGTGAACGGGTAGAAGCGATTTCTGTATACGTGATTCACCAACCATGTGTACCTACAATAATCTACACACTGCAAAGAGCTTATATGAGTGTTTAATATGATCTATACTGTACCAACTTCTACGCAAATAAACCTTACTTACATACTTCGGATACGAGTGCGGCATAAGTCAATTACATAACTTTACTAACAAAAGCAGTAATTTCAATGGCTTCAATGTCCATCAAACCGAAAGACAACAATAGTTTACACTGCTGCTTGGAGGCAGAAATAGAGCAAGTGGTGGTACCAAGCAAGACGGCCTCTCGCATACGAGGAACACACAATTTTTAGTAATGTGGGATCCAAAGGAAATTTTCTGTCATATCAAATCATGATGGAATGTAATTTCGTATGTTCTGACTTCATTCTTTGTTTCAGTCATAAAAAAAATAATATCGCATATACGCCCTTATATTATAATGCCCTCCATACCATATTAAAGGTAATCTGACAAGCTAGATATTGGATGCTCGCCGCCTGTCACAACATGGGACGGAGATACTCTTGGCGAAATGTGGGTGTACTGGTTACACCTCTGCTTACCCCTTCGGGGATTACAGGCGTTAATCTATGGTAATAAGTGTAATAACCAAGCGTACCAAAAAAATAACGATCTCATTGCAATGGGGATAGATTTTATAGTGTGCGTTGCATTGAATGTTGCACTTAGTCAAGGGTAGTCTATATATTATCTGTGGGAGTATTAATTTTTGTGACAGTGATGTCAGGCGTCGTCCTATACCTATTGACAGGCACGCAGTGTTTCCGCCTATAAAACACATCACACAGACATAGCACACACACGAGTGATAATTATATAAACAAACAATGTCTGCAGCAACGTTGCGCGTAGGTTCATATATATCAGTTGGTAACCATGTACCTCATTATTGTTGCTTAATAAATAAATAAATATACCCAATAGTCACATACATAGTCCTGACCCCACAGTAAGATAATAATCTTGTATCATGGGTATCAGGAACTACGAGAGACTTTTGGTCTCACAACACCCAGACCCCGAAACAAATATTTGTGGATGACACAAACATTTGTCTCGGTGCGGGGATCGAACCCGCGGCCTCTCGCTTCACAGCCGGCTACTGGCCTGCTGCGCCACGGAGGCTGTCAAAAAATAAATCCATAGCATGTACTTTGAATAGCCTTACAATTTTGTAAATAATAAAACCATAATAACATAACAACAATCACAATGAAAACATACTTTAAATTATTTGAGACAAATAAATATTATTTTTTTATAAATACAAACACACGTGAAAACAAAGTGATAGTAAAATATGTTAAACAACAAAAAATGGCACAAAATTATTTAGAGGTGAAGTTGATAATCCAACGTCATAAATTTTATATAATCAACATTCTCATACTTCGAAAGCAAACAAAAATATTTTATTGCGTATGGTAACGCATAATGGTAACGTCTAATCACCATATCTGTTCTAGAAATTTATTCAAATATCTATCGACTTTTAATCATCGTACAAATGGTGAATAACCCGTTAGAGTGGCTCGTTCGTAATGTCTATTGATGATCGACATTCAATTTGGACTGCCCTATACTAAAATCAGGTCCAATGTAGTCACTTTGCCGTGCCAGGATAAAATAAATAAATCATTATTTTATTAGTTTTATTTAGGTACATTTTTCAATTGTACCTATTATGTATTTATTTATCAAAGACAATAGATACAATTGAAAAAAGGATAGATATTTGTTTACTTTTCTGAAACAGATATGGCGAGGTCCCAACATTACATATTATACAACGACTGCTAATACATTTGTTTTCTAAATAGCAATTCACTGTCAAACATACGCTTTAAATGATGTGCTACAATCAATGATATACAAAAAAACCATTTTTTGTATATCAATGGCTACAATAAAACAATTATTATCAATTCCCGCAATTTTACTCTAAATTATATTAATATTGCATTAACTATACATATTGTATTTAGTTCTTTCTTTCTTATTACATTACGTTTAGAGTGAAGAAGACGAATATATTTTGGGTGGTAACTAATGTCGAAGGCAAGCAGTGCCATAGATAGAGCTCAATGTATGTACATAATATAGTAAATAGTAATAATAGAAAACTATAGGAGACTATCCCACACAACCGCCACTGTAACTCCTGTGCACCAGGATCAACAGTGGCACACATTTTTGTTGACACCGAGCAGTGAAGGTCGGCGAGTCTCTGGGAATGCCTAAATGTCTTTGTCCCGCAACGAAATTAATCGGATAGAAGGTTAGGGAGGAGTTGGAAATATTAATAGTCCATAGCAAAGCGGGAGAAAAAATAATGGATTAAGTAGACATTAACCTCAACTGTATTAACTAAACTAAGTGACATTTACAACTGAAGAAGGCAGATCGTAAAGCACCACGGATGTCATTGAGTAATAATAGACAACGATGTCAGAAGTATCATAACTCAGTTGATTTACCAAGATCGATGGCGAAAATCCGTTAAAATTAGTTTTATTTCAATGAGTAATATTCACGTAAACATAATAAATCATTACGAGAATTTTCAATTATATTTTTAGATCTTTAACCACGGCACTCTTGCACGTCCGCTTCATAATCACATCTACACTATCTACAAAATAAAGCTAGAACCACATACTAGTGCATGTTTTGTCTTCGTCACTCTGTGTCGTGACTGCGTGTGTGCGAGTGAGACAGCATCATTTCCCACCCCATTCGCTGATGCGACCATTCTCGAACGCGAGGTTTTTTCTCGGCAAGGGCACTAGTGTACCTCTTTTCACTATGCCCATGTCTTCGCCGGGGTAATACTAAAAAAAATAATCATCAATTTAAATATTATCAAGTGTAGAAATATCTTTGAGAATTTTGTTTTTAAGAAATTTATAAATCTTTAAAATTGACTAGTTGAATAGGAAAGTTGTGATAAATTTCTTAGTCATATTATATTTGTAAAAGTTGTGAATTACCTGACACTGCGACACAAACTTAAGTACATCCGATCGTATAAAATCATTGTCTTCCTTTACTTTTTCTAATCTGCGAACACACAAACATAAACAAAATTTTATTTATATTATTTTTAAAATAACAATCTTTCTACTCCTTTTAAATGTAAAAAATATACGCATGGTTACTTAAATTACTATTTTCAGTAAAATGCCATATAAAAATCGAACCTCAACAATGCGTGGAGCAACGTGTCCATCTTTATTCGTAAATAATAATTTCACTGTATTGAATAGTTTACTACAATATAATTTAACCCACATATACCTTACCATAATACCTAATTTATAATAGAATATTTTTTTCATTCTGTGTCAAACTAAAATGTTTTAATGAATACTTACAAATCAGGCTTCGCGATTTTCTCCACAATACAATGACATACTTTCTCGCAAAGCGTTTCATCGAACAACGGTATGCCGAATTGCAGATCTAGTATTGTCCACTTCTGGAAAAAAGAAAATATTTTCTGTAATTAACTTATCTTGGACACTATTTCGCAAAATCTAAAGTTAAGATCTTTTTTAATAGCGAAAGATTTTCATGAAACCTCCATCACTGGAACTGTGTCACAAAAAAATCATCATTGGAATGTAAAATCAAGTAAATAAATATGCACACATGATTTTTCCACATGGAACGAGCAAATAAAAGCATTAGATCAGTATCATGGCTGTTCAAACTAAAATCCCTTTGCCATCTCTGCACGGGAAAATATTGTTCAAAATTAATTAATTAGCGCTATTTCCAAGTGTTTCAAATGGACAAATTCGAAAACAGGCGATACAAATTAATAAAACTAATATTAAACATTTGTAATTTTAAATGTATGCACAGATAAGAATCATTTCGTTTAAATCATTTTTATAAATTACAGTACCACAGACAGGGGCAATTATAACAGCCATTTTATGTTGGCGGTTAATTAAGCAAAATCGACGTTACATAAAAAAATATCGATAAGAAAATTGATAATAATCTCCATACATCTCACCTCTGGCTTGCAATATTCGTCATCAGATATATTGTGCGCAGTTTCGATACCACTATCGCCTTCAGCCGTCGACACTTCCGTCAACTTGTCCGTCAACTGCGTAAACATCGATATCGACTCCTCAACTGGACTCAACAGATCGGCCAACTGGTTTGGCGATTTGATTTCATCAGTTTTACTGACAGGCGAATGCACCGGGACTATATCATCGGATAGCGCTATAGATTCTTTGCTTATCGATTTTTCTTTGGAATGTCTGTCTTTCAAGTCTTCTATACTCGTGGAGGAGGAATGTATGGGTACTAGTTCGTCGCTTATCGACTCTTTGCTCTTTGATTTATCATCTATGGCGAGGTTGTCCAACTCCTCACATAGTAATTGGCCACATTCGACGCTCGTGAAACCGTTTGCCGGGGAGCTATTCTTGCTATCCGTCGTGGGGGTGACAGCAAAATGCGATTCTATTGGCGACTGTAACCTATTTTTGATATTTGAACTTTCATCTGTAGACTTTTCGACGGAATCAGCGGAGGACATGGACATTTCACTAACCTGTTGAGCCATGCCGCATATATCTTTTTTCTTTCTAGGTTGCACTGGAAATTCAAAATTAGTTAGTATTATTTACTATTAAATACCAACCTAAGCCTACTGACAAAAAAAATCTATCGTATCTGAACCAATAATGATACTACATAACGACAGCCTCCGTTGATCTGGCAAGTAGCCTGTAAAACGTGAGGCCGCGGGTTCGAAACTCGTATCGAGACAAATTGTGAGCTGCAAATATCCGTTTCGAGTGGTGTACATCCACAACACAAGATAATCGGATAATCTTTCTATGGAGTCAGGACTATGTGTGTGATAGTTGGGTAGAGTATTGTTTATTGAAATAAAACTAATTTAACTGAACTGGTCTGTCCACCCCGTGACCACGAAGGCTGAAATGTCGGGATCAAAGTTAACAAAAAAACCGCGATAAAATTAGTTTTATTTCAATGAGTATTGTTTATTTTTAGTACCTAACTGCACAGTCGCCGGCGGTCTCGCGCAGCCTAAGTCAGGTACTCCTATGTCGGCCAGAGTGACGTATCCAGCAGTACGATACAGTCGTAGCCTCTTCAACAATCGCTTTAGCCCCGCGTGTCGCGACCATAACGCTTGGGATTCTGTCAATTATCGATAAATTAACACGGTTAGAAAGGCTGCCGGATTAGGAAAGCTGAGGTATTAGTAATACTGGCTTTATCTGATACCCGACTAAATAGCAACCACTGTATACAAAGTGAAAAATAAATATAGTAACTCGTCCTAGTTACTCACTTTCCGATATGGACATGTAAAACATTACTAGATAGTCGACATAATAATTATCTAGACTGCACTGTACTTACTACCAGGGTGTAGTGCAGTCGCATCGCCAGGTTAGGATAAAATAGTGAAGCAATCTGGGAAATGGCAATTTTCGGCAGAAGATCGACACAGGCACACATTCATACTGGATCACTATGGCAGGTTTTAACACCATGTGAACGGTGATCGCTATTCGGGCCGATATGAATATCCTATGACCAGCAAAACCCCTGAGTAGCAATACCCGTGGTGCAGTCTGCTTCTGGCGGGAACACGAGGTGCAGCAGCGTCGCCGGGTGCCTGACCCCGAGCGCCTGCAGCAGCACGGGCCCGCGCCGCAGCGCCGAGTTGGCGGCGGCGAGGGCTGCGGGCGCGGGGAGCGCGGCGCCGCCCGCCTCCAGCGCCGCCTCCGCGCCCCACCACCACACCGCGATGCGCGCGTACCCGAGCAGGAGGCGGGGCACGCCGCGCAGTTGTGTGCCTGCTCATATAAATGGGGACAAGTGGTTAGTTTTACTTTTTATATTGTTATTACGTATATCGGAAGATAGACATACACCTGCAACACACCACCCGCATGCGTCGATATCATCGAATTTTTAATTTCATCACAACTATATCATATGTAGGCAGACAGAAACTATTGGGTAACCATGATCCCTAATCCTGAACAGCCCGGTCGAGCTAGCTCATTCATACTGTAAACAAAACTGTCTACAACATGGCTCTACTACTAGAAAACATCGTTCAAATAATGACGTTTATAATATGCTATCGATGCACTCCAACATACCCTTCTTCAGCAGCAGCGTAGGAGGTCCATAGCCCGCCACGTGGTAAAGATACATCCTCATCCAAGGCGTGGAGGTCTCGGGCGGCGCGGGCCCGATGTGTGGCAGCGCACCCGCAGCCGCGCCCGCGCGAGCTTCACGACACAACGGCGCCGTCGATATCGCTAGCCTAAACAAGTGTTATTAAATACATTTCAATAAATATGAAGAAATAATGTATTTTATTGTAAAAAAAAGCGTAGGGTGCTTTTTAAGATATTATCTAAATGATAATACTACTACTCATATCTGTCGATAATATATTTATAACTATTGACACCATGCACGCCACGCTTTTTTCCGCAAGCGTGTTTTTTAGTTTTTATCCTACCATAATAGTTTATGGCGTTGTTTTATTTTTTTTATGGCATAGGCCGGCAAACGAGCAAGTGGGTCACCTGATGGTGAGTGATCTCCACCGCCCATGAACGCCCACCACCAGAAGAATCATGAGCGCGTTGCCGACCATAAAGGAAAGGGATAATTAGGGATAGGGAAGGGGATTTGGGCTTCCGGATATCTCACTCACCGTACGAAACGCAGCAGCAAGCCGCTACTTTACGTCGGTTTTCTGTGAGACAGTGGTAATGACCCGGGCGAGCCAGCCCATTCATGCTGTAGACAAAACTGTCTACAGCGTTGCTCTACCACTCAAAACTTTGTTTTTAAAATCTTTCCACTTGCTACTATGGCGCCACCTCAATTTGTTCCCTTTCAGCGGACACTTTTTAATACACTGAGTCCTCCTTAACTCCTACCCTCCATAACTCGTACCTATACTTGGTAGCGAGCAAGCGTTGTCTAGCGGAAGCACCCAGCGCGTGCAGCGCTTCACAGCGCAGCAAGTCCAGCGGCCGCAGCGCTGCACGCAGCCGCCGCAGCGCTGCACGCAGGCTCGCTGCAGCCGCTAGGTACCGCCGCGCCTCGCCTTCGATCTCGGGGTCCGCTGCCACCTGTCACAAATCACATATTAACACGCTTTTATTTTTAACACGCTTTTATCAGCTTCATACGTATGTTTGTATGTAACGACAATTTTGAACATGATTTTGACCTTCAAAACGAAATTTGGCATACATATCAAGGACCGATGGCAATTTAATATTTTAAACGTTTTTTTTTTACTAGCCCTGTATTATATAGGTCCCACTGCTGGGCACGGGCCTTCTCTCACGCTGGCCTAATGCGGGTTGACAGCTTCACATACCTTCGAAAAATCTTATCGAGTTCTCAGGTATGCAGGTTTCCTCACGATGTTTCCTTCACCGTTAAAGCAAGCGATAATTAACTATAAATACACAAGTAACTTCAAAGGTGCATTCTCTTGGTGCTGGTTTCGAACCTGCGACTTTCGTCTCGACAGTCCGTACCACTCGCCGCTGAGCTATCGCTGCTGAATTTACCTCACCTTGTCTAACTCCATGAGTAAACTATCTAAACTCTCGTCACTCAGCTTGCCGACCTCGAACAGTGTCACCGCATGACTCTTCAAATCCTAGAATAAAGGAGATTTGTTTTAAATATCTAATTAGCACAGGCTGTTCCCGAGGGTGGAGACACCACCCTGCTGTGTTTAACACGAGATGTTAAACCTTAGATCAGACACCAGTCTCTTTGATTGAATGACAAGACGAGCAAGGCGCTCGCCTGATGGTAAGCGCCACGCCTGCCCATAAACAGAAGCAACACCACACAGAACTTTTAATTACAAAGCACTGCATGGCACTGGACTGCGCTCGTCACCCAGAGACATAAGACGTTAAGTCTCATAATGTCCAGTAGTTTCCCTGGCTTCAATGTCCTTCAAACCGAAACACAACAATGCTTACCACTGTTGTTTGGCGGCAGAAATAGACAAAACGGTGGTAATAACCCAGACAGCTTCTCGCTTACGAGGGACCTACCACTTTGAGTTTATGTCATATGTTATCATATGCTCATTATATGTAAATGTAACTGTGGAGAAATAAATAGACGATTATTATTATTTTGTTTTTAACACAGCAGTGGATCCAGAAACTATTTTCAGCTGGTGTGAGGATGTACCGGACTGGGTACTGACCACCTCGATTCTACTGGTACCGTGATTGGTTATGGGCAGTGGAGATCACTTACCATCGGGTGGTCCCACTTGTTCGTGCATGTTCTGTGAAAATTTCAGCTAGATATCTATTACGATTCAAACGATAAATGTAATATAGACAGACAGACAGAGTAGACTTTGTAATTGGGATCTGTTGGTACTCATTGGGACTTTGCCCTTCTTGAAGCAAATATTGCCCTACACTAAAACAAATTCAGGCTACGCCCTGAAAACATCTTACCGGTGATAAATTGCCCATCATCAGGTATGCTGCCAATGTCGAATCGAACAGGAGAGCAACCCTTCGACCACTGTTAGGGTTTTCAGATGCTTCTGGATAATTCTGTAAAAAAAATATTTGGTTACTTTTATATGAAATCCGGTTCGAAGGACCAAAATCATACAAAATGTATTACATACATTTATTTATTTTCTTAAAGAATATAATACGTACACGTCGTTTATTATAACTTCAAATTACTTATAGCATCGTAAATGTAAACGATACATACAATATAAACTTAATACGAGAAATGTTTCTACGCCCTTCATTAAATTTAATTTTGTACCTCACGTTACTCAAGTGCACTTATGAAGAAATTACTAATGTAAACACAATTGTAAGTTGCTTACTGTAAATGTCATTAAGTTACGTAACCTGTAACATATGCTAAAATTAGAAGCGGGTCCAGGACCCAGATGGAAGAAACTTACTTAATTCTTACGTAAGCCACAAGTATTACGTATTAAACTTCGACTAACCTGTTTAGAAGTAGAGGGCGTTTGCTTTATAAGAACCGGCTCCATTTGTATTGCCTCATCGTCCATACTGGAGTCGAAAGTCAAAGGCGCAATTTGTCTGTACCTGAAAAAAAAATAGAAAAACATAACAAACATTAACATTGCCCTGAGCGATAAGACCGCCAATTGTACTTCTCAGCTTAGTTATATTTTAGTGTTGTGTTGGCCGTCTGGGTTGGTGCCACCGCTTTGTCTATTTCTGCCGCCAAGCAACAGTATGTAAACATTGTTGTGTTTCGGTTTGAAGGAACTTGAAGCCAGTGAAATTACTGGGCATTATTAGAATTAACATCTTATGTCTTGGGGTGACGAGCTAGTTCAGTACTTTGTAATTCATAGTTCTGTGTGGTGTTTATGGGCAGGCGTGGCGCTTACCAACAGCTAAGCGCTTGGCTCGTCTCGTCATTGAAGCAAATAAAAAGAAGCATATATCGAATCCCTAACTGGGACCCATCAACAGGAAGAACGCCTTGTAGAAAACTCTATGTAATACACATAGTCCTGATCCCACAGTAAGATACGAGTCTTGTGTCGTGGGTATCAGGAACTACGAGAGACTTTCGGTCTCACAACACCCAGACCCCGAAAGAAATATTTGTGGATCAGACAAATATTTGCTCGGTGCGGGAATCGAACCCACGGCCTCATGTTTCGCAGTCGGCTACTCGCCCACTGCGCCACGGAAGCTGTCAAATACTACTACTGTCACTTATAATCGGTGTAACACAAGCCTGCCAATACTCACGGCGGATGATTGTGCGTGGTGACGGCGTCGTTCCAGGACGGATGCTGCGGCGTCACCGGCGGCGGTTGCAGATTGTTCGCGAATCCCAACCGACAGTATAGAGACACTGCCTGTTTTACCAACTCGCACTCCACCTGTAATAGATACATGCGTAGAGATGCTTTATTGATACTTTATGATCGTCCATAATCGATACTGGGAGAAAAGACATCGATTAAATATTAGTAATTTAAGCACAATCGATTGTCAAAAACACTTGTAGAAAAAGGTTGCTACTCCAGAAATAGCTTCCCTAATTCAAAAATATCGAGTACCGATACTTATTCTGTATCGATGTTATAGGTAGAACGCCAACTAAGAAGTTAAAGTTAATATTGTTCATAAGTACTCGGATAATTATTAATGTCATAATGGTCAAATCGATGGCGCACGATATTTAATATTCTTCTTCATCCACCTGCCCTTATGCCACTTACAGTGGGGTCGGTGCAACAAGCTTCTTAACACATGCTACAAAAAGATTTAGCTTTCAGTTTTAACGACCGACCGCCTGGCTGGCGTCTACCAGTCGCGGGATTTGAACGAATCAAAATCGAGATAATTTACTACGTAATACTATCGATACTGGCGATCGATACCTCCCTAGTTATAGTGACGCTATAACGTATATATACCCACCAACCTGAAGAACAGTGGCGAGTTCAGCGACGCTGGTGTGCTCGTCTATGGACACGAACACTTTGTAAAGGAGCGTCTCGAAGTAGTCGCCAGCTATACGGTTCATTACGAAACCCTTCAGCGGCGGTACGGACACCTTGTCAGCTGTTGTGATGGGCACGTCTAGGTATAATAGACCGCGTCTGAAATGTTACACTATCGATATTTATTTAATTTAATTACAAGCTCACGTTTGCATTTCCAAAGGGGTAAGACAGGGGTGTATATTGCACCCACGTGATGAGTCACGCAGTTCATTTCCGTCCCATGATGTAATAAATTGCGAACTTACCGCCAAGTTAGGTACAAATTGCAATCCAGAGAAATTCATGTATGATTTTCGAATCAAAAACAAATTATGAATTTTAACCCAGAACCAAACAGATTGCTCGGCCAGGTACGCTGACACTAGACCAATGTAGCGATAAATAAAAATTAAATGACTCGTAATACGAAAACAAAAACCAAGAATAATATGTTCTTTTGAAGTTATACTTCTTTAGGCGCGTTATGAAAAAATGATGAGAGTGAAATTTTAAGATGCGCGCGCACCTGTGACACAAAATTAACAGTATGAAGCCGTCTGCTTAACCGCTCATTAAGTCTCGAAAAAAAAGCTACCAACAAAATAGGAATTGAACCTCGATATTAGTCGCGCATGTTGGTACGCTCGTCACCTCTGATCACTGTTTTCATATTTATAATATTTATCAACATGTCTCTAGTTTATACATTCACAACACGTGTTTGAGTTTCATACAAGTGCGAATTATATATGTGCTAATAAATTATATTCAGTAGTGATTTAAATTGAATATTTTGATTGATATTACTTACTATTTGTGAATATTAGTGAAAAAAATTGTGCTTATATACTTTTTCAAGTGCTCCAATATAATTGAGGTTAACTATCCGTATGTATTATTTATTGATATAAATTAAAATACTTTTATTTAATATAATTAACACTAAATATTATTAAATTATTAATGTTAAATACTTATTATTACAAACGTAGAGTACTGGTATGCGGGATGAAATTTTTGGAGTTAATTTTGTTTTGTAATAAGAAGTATAACTTCGTACGTGCGTACATAAGTACACACACACGGGTTTTTTTTTTATATCATAGGCCGGCAAACGAGCAAGTGGGTCACCTGATGGTAAGTGATCTCCACCGCCCATGTACGCCCACCACCAGAAGAATCATGGGCGCGTTGCCGACCTTAAAGGAAAGGGATAATTAGGGATTGGGAAGGGGAGGGGAATTGGGCTCCCGGATATCTCACTCACCGTACGAAACGCAGCAGCAAGCCGCTACTTTATGTCGGTTTTCTGTGAGACAGTGGTAACGACCCGGTCGAGCCAGCCCATTCATGCTGTAGACAAAACTGTCTACAGCGTGGCTCTACCACTCAAAAAATAGTATAATATAATATGTTCTAAAAACTTAGGGCTGCATTGCATATAATTATTGCTTTATATAATAACGAGCCGGCTATGAAATGACACAACGTGGGTTTAATCCACGCAACGAAACAATGTTTGAGTGATTGGAAAATATATATCTCAAAAGAGACTGAAAGTCCCTTGTAGTTCCTGATACCCACCGCACAAGATAATCGTATCTCTTTGTGGGTTCAGGGTTATGTGTGTATCTGTTGGGTGTTATTTATTATTCCAATACATAAAAAAAGAAGAAAAAAAGGTAAAGGATATCTACACCAAAGTTCCTTTTTAAGGAGCAACCTTTTGCATGATAACATTAAGTAACTTTAGAAATTTATCAAAACGTTCACTAAATAATATGTTGCAAAACTGTACCCCACAAAAGGTAACTGCGTTGTGGGTAAAAGTGAAAACAACACACCTGTACAATGTCTTGACGAGGTTATAATCGAGCGTGCCGGCGGTCTGTGAGCCGCGGTCGATTAGCAAGTCGATTAGACTCCTTTCACTCTGGCTCAAGGGCTAGCGTCAAACAAAACAGGGTTAATACCAAACAAGCAATAGTATTTATGGTAACACATCCATTAGTGAGGGTTTCTAAAGCCGTCTCTCCTTGAGTCCAAGGAAGACTCGTAGTCACAAACTTTACTACGTAGTTCCATGGTCCCGTAAACCCGTATATATGATTGGCGATATACAAGAATAGACCAATCATGTATACAGAATTCTGCACATAGCAACAAGATCACACAAGTGTGGTTTTTGAATGTGGTAGTAAGTTAGTCAAAATACATTGTGTCGAATTACTAAATTAATATTTACAGCAAACTATATCCATAGAGATACTAAAAATCAAGAACTGATACAAAATTACAGTTCATTTTTTTCATTAGGTATTTGCGGGCTTATAATGACGTAATAATCTTTCAAAAAAACAACCAAGTGCAATTTAGCAGTAAACATAATTAAAAATGTTGCATTAATTAAACCTCATTTAGCGACAATAATTAAGGAGCAACATGTAACGTTCAACATGTTTGTCACATCGTTGCTAGACAATATGGATAATGGGCGAGTCATTTTGTTTGTACCAGCATAGACAATGATGCTAGTTAAAAATAAAATGCTCACTAATCTCCATCCACATCTAATATGTCGAGAAGCATATTACGCGTCATATGTTGCTTTGTTGTTGTTAAATAAGTAGCTTTATAAACGCCAAGCAAAACTCAACTCTATATCTTAAGTATAAAAGTACATACCTTAACATCTTCCTCGAGTACGTAACCCAATTCAACCCGCCACCACGGTTGCATCGGTATGAACAAAGGTACGCGCGGCAGTAACGCCCGTATGGCTTTGGCGCGACCACGACGGCCTAATGAACGGGCTTTCGCAACCAACTCTAGGTACTCGTTTCTTCCGATGCCTAATAGTCGGAGGCCTAGGGTAACAAAGAAAAATATTAACAAATCTTTACATAGTATATAAAATGAAGCCGCTTCCGCTGTCTGTTCGCTTAGATCTTTTTATCTATTCAACAGGTTTTAATGCAGTTTTCAGCAATAGATAGACTGATTCATCAGGAAAATTTTATAATACATACAGATATACACATATTATAGTACAGAAAAGCCGAACATTTCAAAGGTTTGTAATCATAAATGTCATGTCAAAATCATATAATAAAATGTAATGTAATCTAATGTTGTAACAAATATATTTTTACCCGTACGAAGCCGGCGCGGGTCGCTAGTTATGTAATAAAAGGGGCCATACGCTTAATCTTTCTAAGGCTATATGCAGAACAAAAAAATATAAAGAAACGGCGACGCCTAGTGAGTAGTGGAATGGACTACCGAGACGGTCAAGGGTGACCTTTCGAAGTAACGATTACAACATCTGCTTTGCGCAATGCTTCGACGTCGGTGCGTCAGCATATTCCTAACGAGGGTCTTAAATGACAGACTACTTGCACGTGTTTTGTTTTCAAATATCAGCCATATGATAAAGGACATAAAGTTAGGATTCAACTGTTGTTGAGTTGAGTTTTTTCGCTGCTATTTGGTCTATCTCAGCTGGATTGTGGATTGCGCCATCTTTCAGTTAAAGTTGTAGTTGTAACAATTGACGGTTGCATTATTTGAACGTATAATTTTTTCCAGTACTATCAAGACTTCTAAATTTGTAGATAATAAAATCATTAGGCATTCCTTGTTACAAAACACTTTAAACAAAATATGAGAAAGTGAGATGCTAAGTGTGAGATGGATAATACTTACAATCGGCTGCAGTGAAGTTAGGCATAGTGTCATAACTCTTCTCCATCTCAATGAGGAGTGCCACCACCTCCACATAGTATATAAATGGTGTTATTCTTAAGCCTGAAATAAAGTTTACCTTTAGATACATACTACATACAAACATGAGATATTTATTTTTATTTTTATAATTAAGTTTATATTGTCTTTATAAATTTCATAAAATACACACCAAAGAGCTTTTCCATACTATGGTGGAACTGATGTTTGTAATTGTTTAGTCAAATAAAATCAAAACATTTATCTTGCAAGTAGGCCACAAAGGCTTTTTTAGCTGTCAATAATAGATAAATTACAATTAAATGTCTCTACCACTGCTTCAGAAATGCTCACTGGTCTCATATCTACATATTTGTTCCAAGTCTGGGTGATCTAGGACCATAAGTATGTCATAGTTCCTGATACCCACATTACAGGTTAACATAATGTGGGTTCAGGTGTGACTGTTATGTATTTAAAAAAATGGAACATGGGGGCCACAAGGTGATTTAAAGTTTGTGTGTGCTTTTGAAAAGTTTTGTTTTTATAACGTTTTTAGAATGCGAGAGTGCGTGCGTGCGTGCGTGCGTGCGAGTGTGCCTGAGTGCGAGTGTGCGTGAGTGCGTGCGTGCGTGTGTGCGTGAGTGCGTGCGTGCGTGTGTGCGTGAGTGCTTGCGTGCTTGTGTGTATATGCATATGTGTCCATATGTGTTCCTGGAATAAATGTTTGAAATTCAATCACATTAATTTTAGGTATCAAAGTGATACTAACGACTCTCTGCATGATAAAACTTTTAAAAGGCATAATATTGGTTAATATATTAAAATTGTATTCACCTTTCACAATCATATCTGCCAAGTGATATGGGTACAGCATAAGCCTCTGTATGCTGCTGTGCACCAGAGTTTCATAATACTTCCTTTCATCCTTACGAATTGTGCGAACTGGAACAAAATCAATGAAACAAGTGTTATATGATAATGTTTTACATAATATAAAATAAGAACATGATTGCTTGCACCCCAAATACAGTTCTTTGAGCTTATATCACAATCATTTGCATTTTGTATCTATGGTAGGGATGTCTGTGAGTTGCACATATGCATGATCTACTCCTGTGAAGTGGAGTGAAACTATTTCACCCTTAATCCCAGTTTGGGAGGCATTCCCTCTTGCTTTGGATCAGCACGATTTCCAGTAACCCTTTGAGAGTTAGCATTAACCATTGAGGGTACTGGCTGCAGCTTTGGGGCATTGTGGCACCCTTCCAGGTTTGTACCTTTCCATATTGTCCACTGTTATATCATAGGCAGTTTAGCTTATTGCATTTATTAGCATATATACAGCACAATCTTTACAAAATTGGCACATAACAGATTTTTACAATAAGAGTGAGAATATCACACCTGTGACAGGCCATAGACCAGAATAAGCTGTTATTAAGGTACCACAGTCAACTTGTTAATACATTAAACATTTGTTTTTTTTTATTATTTCTAGCTTTTGCACTGTCATAGATACCTTTATCCATGATACAAAGTGGCATGTTTTAATCCATTGCACTGTCATAGATACCTTTATCCATGATACAAAGTGGCATGTTTTAATCCATCTTATGCTCTACCTGTGTGTCAAATTTCACCCAAATCCATTCTGCCATTATAGTGTCATGGCTAACGACACATACAAATTTTCACATCTATAGTATTATACCCTATTTTTTTTTCCAAGAGCACTGACAGTTGACAATTCTAAGAATGATAAACATGGGAAGTAGTAATCCATGGGAAGTTAAATCGATTTTAATGTAGAAACAATATTATTTTGAACAAAATTAGATCGATTTTATGTTGTTAATTGAATTATATTAAAATTGCATTTGAGTGCTGAATGTATAGATAAATGTACAATTGTGTTGATTATATGTATTCAGGAAATATTGACTTAAAATAATTTTGTTCGTAGAGAACATAAAGATAGAAAAAAAATTGTCAGTCATAGGGATTGCTGATAGAAGTGAAAATTTATAACTTTTGCCCATAATCTATTTATTAAATGTGTTAAATAATTTAATTTTGTATTGAACAAATTATATTAATACGGTATCATCAAATTCGAACATATTGAATATTGATTATTCGTAAATAATCGGTTTATTGGTGACTTACTCATTTGCATTCCGTTCTAATAGCAGTAATAGTTTTTCCACCAATTTTTAAAGTAATTATTTCATAAATCTAAATCAAAAAGGTCCTCATAATTTTAAATGGTTAATATTGTAATTAAAAAAAGTATACTTATTTTTTAAATTTGTCTTTTTATAGAAATATAATTAATTACATATTAATGAATTAGTACCTGGGCGACCGAGCTTTGCTCGGGTGAAAATAAAAAAAAATAAAAAAATGGAATTATTATTCGCCAATAGATGTCAGGAATTAAGTCTAACCTCAAAGCAAACACTCATTGACTTAATTAATTAATTACTAATCTTAATCTAGATGACCCGGTGAACTTCGTATCACCTACATATATTTGTGTAAAATGTGGTCAAAACTTAATACAAATGTTTCATTTACATTAAATGCAATTAAGTGACGTACTGCACCATTGCCCGTGAGGTAGCCCGTCGCACATTTAATTGACTTCGCCGACCTAAGTCAGGTCGTCTTCCACGTCCCCCCGGTGGGACAGTCCTGTCCTGTCCTGTCTCTGTCCTGTCCCTGTCCTGTCTCTGTCCTGTCCCTGTCCTGTCCCTGTCCCGTCCCTGTCCCGTCCCTGTCCCGTCCCTGTCCGGTCCCTGTCCGGTCCCTGTCCGGTCCCTGTCCCGTCCCTGTCCCGTCCCTGTCCCGTCCCGTCCCTGTCCCGTCCCTGTCCCGTCCCTGTCCCTGTCCCTGTCCCTGTCCCTGTCCCTGTCCCTGTCCCTGTCCCTGTCCCTGTCCCTGTCCCTGTCCCTGTCCCTGTCCCTGTCCCTGTCCCTGTCCCTGTCCCTGTCCCTGTCCCTGTCCCTGTCCCTGTCCCTGTCCCTGTCCCTGTCCCTGTCCCTGTCCCTGTCCCTGTCCCTGTCCCTGTCCTGTCCTGTCCTGTCCTGTCCCTGTCCTGTCCCTGTCCTGTCCCTGTCCTGGCCTGTCCTGTCGCTGTCCCTGTCCTGGCCTGTCCTGTCGCTGTCGCTGTCCCTGTCCCTGTCCCTGTCCCTGTCCCTGTCCCTGTCCCTGTCCCTGTCCCTGTCCCTGTCCCTGTCCCTGTCCCTGTCCCTGTCCCTGTCCCTGTCCCTGTCCCTGTCTCTGTCCCTGTCCTGTTTAGTATAGCGTGGCGACCCGTCACCACGGCAAGCTTCGCAACGCCGACAATCCCGTTTATACCTGTGCTTATAGATTTTCACATCAAAAAGACATCAAGTGTTTCATACCCAGGAACAGTTTGTATTGGAAAATTAAGTTGTCGTTTTTAGTGTTTTCCTTTACTTATTATTATTTATGTTACTCATTTTTTCTCACTGGGTAAACCTGCCCTGAACTTCCACAAATATTTCAAGATCAGAATTAGCCAAATCGGTACAGCCAGTCTCGAGTTTTGGCGAGAAACACGCACAGCAATTCATTTTTATATATATAGAGTCATATTTTTCAGTTTAAATTGGGACTACTTCAAGTTGATAAAACACGAATAAAATGACATTTTCTAAAAATGATTCCTAGCTAGATCGATTTATCGCCCCCGAAAGCCCCTATATACTAAATTTCATGAAAATCGTTTGAGCCGATTCCGAGATTCCAATTATATATAAATATATATACAAGAATTGCTCATTTAAAGATATAAGATATCGTCGATGAAGTACCAATACCTCCTAAGTGTTGAGAATCTAATTTTACACCAGACTGTTTAAAATAAGGTTTTATTTTACAAAAACTGTTTAAAATAAGGTTTTTTTATTTTGATCAACTATTGATAGTATATAGTTTCCAATACATTACTTTTTTATTAGTTACTAAGGGATGTGGTTTATGTTTACGTCTATTGAAATAAAAAAGTAATTTTGGACTAAATTGTCAGTTAGGAGGTATTGGTACTTCAACGACGATATATTTTTTGCACGGAATGGATAGTTTTGCCACTGTCAGCGCTCTTAGTAAAAATTGCCTGCTGACTGATTAATTGACTTGCCTTAATTTTCACTTTTACTTTTGTAAAAATTGGATGTACTTATTGTTAGATGTTGTTAGTAGCATCTTGTAGAATACTCACCTAGGCTGCCTCTGTATCTCAATTGATTTTTAATACTGAACTCGAATACATATCTTTCATACTCCTTTGACGAATCACCCAGCAGCTAAAAAAAAAACTACAAGTTTAGCCACCAATTTATTTTTCTTACAGTGCCATCATATAATACATGTTTATATACGGGATTAGTAGGTTTTAGCCGTTGTAAATGTTAGAAAATAGATTACATATTTTCACAATCAATATATCTCCAATAATAACAAACTTATCTTTTAACGACGACTTTACGTTGCAAATTAAATACGCAACAAATATAAAATACAATACCTTTTTAACGTTTGGAGGCAACTGAGGCCATTTTATCTTTTTCCTTATGCAATCCTCAATTTCGTCCTCCATAATGTGACACAATTAAACACTAATCACTACATTGAAAATATTTCGTTCAGATTGAAAGTAAGTATTAAATTGTGACGATAAAAAACAGTTCTTTCCTGATAAGACTACAAGAAATTTTATTTCATCCACATATGGGGGCACGTTCGAAGTACCACAAATGACATATTAAACACATTATTTGATATTAATATTGCATATTATAAAATATAATCCCAGGATAATTTTGCTCAACAATTTTTAGTTAGAAATGATTACATATATGTAATAGATTAAATAATTTTCTATTTTGATTACATTGTTATTTAATATAAACAGAACAATTGTAACAGTACATGTTTTATACAAAAAATATAAAGTTTCGGAACAGGTGTTATTATGTCATGTACTCATGTCATGTCAGGCTCTACACTATTTTTTTTCATATTTTTTTTTTATATCACGTAGGTTTAACGTTGTTGTATGTAACAACAATACAATAATTCAATTAATATTTTAGCAATAAATTAAAATAGATCACATAATTAAATAAAATAACATTCTATCGTTTATTTATTACTAGCTTTTGCTCGCGGCTCTGTCCGTGAATGTTTTTATTGGATAAAAGTAACCTACATATGTATTAATTTTAAATTTTCAATAATAGTTATGCCTTTAAGGGACTAGATAGATTTGATATACATGAAACCAGTAATTAATGTTTGTTTGTATGTCACTATTGAAAGTCTTATGTGTATATAAGTAAAAATATATACACATAAGATAATATAAAAAAATGTGTGTATATAAAAGTCCGTATATTACTGAAGTACTTTTTTAAACATTTAAATAAAGCCTTCGACTTTACCAGTGACAAAAAATAAGAAATAGCCATGTTTGCTGATAATTTATTTATTTTCACCATTTATTACACATATGTAATAGTTAGGTATATCTATAACATTAAATATCACAAAAAAACTATATCGAAAGCGAAATGAATTTCTTTTATCATATCCGATGCTAACAAACTACGTCCCAGAGTTTTATAAACTTGAGCATTGCATTCCCTGGTAAACTTTGCAGCCGCATACGTGGCCACACTTTTCGCGAGCTGTGCATGATCATTAATACAAATTTTACTCTTTAACGCCCAGTAGAAAAATGTACCCAATACACCAGACAAAATATCTCCTTGTCCTCCAGCGCGGCGTCCTGATCCACCTTCAGATGAAGCCCAGTTATATAAATGATTTGAACAATAATACTGATCGGTTGCGCCTTTTACCAACACAGATATGTGTTCTCCCCAGAAATTGTACCATTTGGTGTCATTTCTGCCTGTAGCTTCAAATATTTTCTTAGCTTCTCTCCCATTAGGTGTTAGGATTACCCCTGGACTAGGGTATCCATTTATTATCGACACATTTTTAGATACAGCGTATAGGCCATCAGCATCTAATATCAAAGGTTTTTTTAGAGATTTACAACTTTCTATTATGTCGTATGTCAATTTCATAGTTTCATCTTCTCTCCCTAAGCCAGGACCAATAACAATAGCATCCATCTTCGGTAATAGCGCACTAATTTTGGAAGCATGTTTTCTGCCTAAGAATGGGTAGACTATCAGATCGGGGCTATAAGCTTTGATGATCGGTGCAGCTTCTTCCGTCGTTATCACATAAACCAGATCAGCTCCAACCTGAAATTATATTTTTCTATTATTATCACACTTTTAAGTGACTTTTTTTTGTAGCCACTTGCACGTCCAAGGATACTTTTGTAGCCAAAAAAAAAGGTGGGTTGTACGTCCAAGGATACGTTTGTAGCCATAGCGACATATTTTATATAACCGTCGTTATTAACAAATTGCAGGTAGTTTTTGCGTGTTTCATTTGTTTATTAGATAGCTGACGAATTAGTTTACAACAACAATCACGAGATGGTAGTGTAAGAAGCCTCGAAGAATAGTTTTTTAGGTCGGACGTACAAGTGGATAACTACACAGACATACGGATTTAATTTGCATTAGTTAATTACGAGCCTTGAGCGCTGCTATTGCTGAAAAATACGGCGCGCCACAATATTCAATAGAACCACCAATAATGCCTATCCTTCCCGAATCACCTTTCTTTGTACCCTCTAGAGTAGGTACTATCTCTTTTGCCAACAGTTTAATTCTTTCAATATTGAAATCACCCTGAATAGTACTACACTCATTAGTAACTTGTGCTACGGTACTAAAATTCCCCAAAATAAATAATTCAATTAAAAATAAACAATATCCACGATAATGTTTCATTGTAACTTTCTTAACTTTAACACATAACACGTTGTCTCTTAACAATCTATCACAACATACAAAACAAGGCCCCACTTCCACTTACGCACAAAACAATGTTATGCACAAGCTACAAACTACTAAGCAACGATGAGATAAAATATTCAATTCACTGATCAGTTTTATAATATGCCTTTAGCTAATTATACAAATGACGCCTATGATTTTAATAAAATAAATATAATATGACGTAGCTAACTACTGCTGTATTTGATAACTAATGACCAATCGGTACATGTCCAAACTTACAAGAATAATCCGAATCCGAGGCCAAAAGAAAGTTCAAAGGTGAAGTTTATCAAAATCTTGTTTTCATAGGTAGTGCCTTTTTAAGTCAACCTTTTAATAATATTATAGAATATATATAATTTGTTATTCGTAAAATATATCGAATAATATATTTAAGATGAATTATTCCTTTTTAATGGCAATTCGAAAACAAAATTAATTAAGTGGCAATCCCAGTTTAAACAGTCAAAGTCAATCAGCCGTATGTAGCCGTGTTACTGAAATAATAACAAAATTCCATCGCAGTAATATCTCAAAATAATTCGTCGAAATGGATGATAAATACGAAACTCATAAACTATCCTACACCATACATAAATATTCAAGCTATTCGGCCAGCTATGTACCGGAGTATGCGATTTTATTGTATTTAAATATAAGACGAATTTACCCGGCCTGTGTGATAATTTTTTTTATTTGTGTAGTACAAAGAAAAATGCATGGAAATGTTACACTGTGGGCGAATTTAAGGAAAAAATAAGTGATATTTGTTATTGTGACGTGATTTTTTATTATTTTCAGGAATATAATGGTGAATAAACCATCAGACCAGCTTTCAAGATGGTTCACAGATAGCTCCACTTCGTCGCAGTTTATCGTTCTGAGGCTGGAAGGTCCTTCGATTGTGGAAACTATAAAATTTGGGAAATACACAAAGCCACATGTTAGTGATCTTAAAAAATTCCAAATTCTCGGCGGCACAGATGAAAACAACTTGTCTCTATTGTTGTCTTCGTAAGTACAAAATAAAATTTAATCAAATATTTTAATGGATATAAAAACTGTTATGGGTCTTAACACATATAATAGTTAAATTCTGACAGTCATCCAAACACTGATTACACACAATATTCATATCAGCTGGGTTTTTGTTACATTTAAAATGGATGTGATAAGAACAACAATGGTATATAAAATTTGATCTGGCTTGTTGACATGGGTAATGCTAACCAACAAGCCATAGGGAGACAACAGGCTAGCTGGGAACCATGTTTGATAAGAGAGAGCACAATTTCAATGGTTGAATTTGGTATACCTAAAATTAATTATCCTGTGGGTGATTCATATCAGTGAATTGTACTACTACTCCCCATCTTTTACAGGCTTGTGATATGCCATATGACATTTTTTGAGTCTCTAGAGGCAGATGTCCCCTTTGCCCACTCTTGATGACATCTATGTTAGGTATACAGTACCTTGTAAGTTAGAATCTGTTTAACACTATATTTGTATGAAATTCAAATTAATGCCAGTATTTTATTTATCATTATGGTTCTTAGATAACAATTAAGTTATGTAACTTGACTAATTTAATTTAAATGAATTGACTTTACTTTTAGAAGGAAGTAGGACTATAATTCAATCTTATTTCCTGATACCAACAATACAGGTAAACTCAGTAGGGTCCGAACCAAATGTGTGACTACTGATTGGGTTTATTTATTATAATCACTGCTAAATAAGATATTTCACATTGACACTCATGAATAACTTTACACTGGTCAGCTTTAGGCATGTTGTAAGATTACTTTTGTAAACATAATGAACTATATTTTACGTACATGTTTGCAGAGGTCTGAACAAAGACAGTGCACCGGAAACCTTCAGGCTGAGGCATAAAACACAAGAGGGCCTATTCTTACCAGTAACTTATATCAAGATAGTACCGCTGCAGTCTTGGGGTCCCGCTTACAACTACACCATTTGGTATGTGGAACTGCATGGGAAGAACCACACGGAGCTCATCGCTAAAACCATGGAGACCATTAATTTGGTAAGAGAATGGGACATATTAAATAAGCTTGTCAATTTTTTTTTTATAGTTTAGGCCGGCAAACGAGCAAGTGGTTCACCTTATGGTAAGTGATCTCCACCGCCCATGTACGCCCACCACCAGATGAATAATGGGCGCGTTGCCAACCTTAAAGGAAAGGGAAAATTAGGGATTGGTTTGAGGAGGAGATTTTGGCTTCCAGATTTTTCATTCCAGATACTTTACGTCGGTTTTCTGTGAGACAGTGGTAACGACCCGGTAGAGCCAGCCCATACGTGCTGTAGACTAATTTTCTACAGCGTGGCGCTAGCACTCTGTACGAAATGT
Organism: Amorpha juglandis; assembly: GCA_949126905.1. Classification (NCBI taxonomy): domain Eukaryota; kingdom Metazoa; phylum Arthropoda; class Insecta; order Lepidoptera; family Sphingidae; genus Amorpha; species Amorpha juglandis. The sequence goes on from OX421383.1 coordinate 4,594,032, forward strand.
CCTTTGCCTGCCCTTTCAGGGATAGAGGCGGGAATTTATGTACATATATGTATTAAAATATTGACATGCATTAATAATTGCTTAATTTCAGTTTCAATGTGACCTTGTAAATGGGACTCCTGATACTGTTTTTACAGTATCAAAAAATCCTATTGTTTATGTAAACTTTGTTTTGAAAAAAAAACAATTAAAAGTACAAAACTTGAAATCATAAAACAAAAAACAGACACATCATTGTTAAACATAGTAGATCTTATTATGCAAATAGCCTGTTGCCATCACATTAAAAATGTTAATCATTGTAGCATTATAATTCGCGCACAAGTGGTAGACACCTCCTGGGGCGGCAAGGTAGTGGGGCGAGGTAGTGTATATTCCGCACAAGTCGTGAGCGCAGATGGATAATAGTAGTAGAGGCAATTGAGTCCAATAGACGACGAGCATCAAACGGTTAACCAATCGCGTGAAGCGTCTGCGTCCCGCGTTACCTCATTCCGCCAATCACACCTATAAATGATCTACTGTGCTAGTAAAGTTAGTGCTTAAGACTGCCGTGCCGGTGACATTCATCGCTTTTATACGCAACTCTCTACCTACAAGACTCTTCCCAAGATTTCTGTTCTTGCACCCAAAACTAATCGATCACGTACTTAGCTCACTTAGGTGTCGTTCTTGTCTTTTTGACAGCCTTCGTGGCGCAGCGGACGAGTAGCCGGCCGCGGTTTCGATCTCCGCACCGAGACAAATATTTGTTTCGAGGTCTGGGTGTTGTGAGACGAAAGTCTCTCGTAGTTCCTGATACCCACGACACAAGACTTGTATCTTACTCTGGGGTCAGGACTATGTATGTGTGATTGTTGGGTGTATTATTTATTTATTTATAACACGAGGGATAGTCTTTAAACTCTATAAACTAGTAATTTACGAGCAGTTGCGTGCAGAATATAAAAGATTTGTTTCGTAGCGTAAAGAAGAGGAAGCGGTGCGTATACTGCTGAAACACCTCCGACGGCGCCGGTACAAGGATGCGTTCGAAGCGTTGTCGCGGGAAAGTGGTGTGCAGCTGGAGGGAGCTACTCAAGGCAAGCTTTGGAACGCACTCGTCGAGAACGGAGACTACAAACTCGCTGAACAGATATTCGAACAGGCTGTTAATGGTAAGCTAATTCAAATCAACTTAATATACAGTGACGGCGTCAGGCGTCGACGACGTCAGCGTTCGTCGACGCGACGGCTTTGCGCTTACGGGAGCCCTGTAAGAAAGTTTTTTTTTATTATTTGATTGAATGACGAAACGAGCAAGGTGCTCGCCTGATGGTAAGCGCCACGTCTCCCCATAGACAGAAACAACACCACGCAGAACTTTGAATTACAGAGCACTGCATGGTATTGAACTGCGCTCGTCACCCTGAGATATAAGATGTTAAGTCTCATAGTGACCAGTAATTTAACTGGCTTCAATGTCCTTCAAACCGAAACACAACAGTGCTTACACACTGTTGCTTGGCGACAGAAATAGACAAAGCGGTGGTACCAACCCAGGTGGCCTCACGCATATGAGGGACCTACCACCTTGTAAATTTCTGAGATTTACCCAAATAATCATTTATTGAAAGCAGACATAAACCGAGGACAGTCAATAATATAGAAGCAGTTTACTTACTGTACCCATGGCAGTATGTACGTCATGATGACGTGTTCGTTTCGTGTCGTATTTAGATTTTTACATTCTTTAAACCCGGATAGATGTTACTATTAATACATCTTGAGCTTGAGTAAAAGATAAATATAGTCAGACTAATGACGGCTGATAAATATAGCCTTATCATTCTAGGTTAAATACTCGGATTTTATATTATCGTTACTAATGATTCATTTGTAAGTTGTATGATTCATTAGTATGTACATACTATCTTTACAATATAGTATAAAACTAGATTTTGCTCGCGGCTCCGCCCGCGTGAACGTTTAAAATTGACAAAGGTTCATACAAACTTTCATCCCCTATTTTATCCCCTTGAGGATAGAATTTATCAAAATCCTTTCTTAACGGATGCCTACGTCATAACATCTACCTGCATGCCAAATTTCAGCTCGATCCCTCCAGTGGTTTGGGCTGTGCGTTGATAGATCACTATGTCAGTCAGTCAGTCACCTTTGAGTTTTATATATTTCGATGAAGTCGCTTCCGCTCTCTGTTCGCTTAGATCTTTTAAAATATTGAACGAATTTTAATGCATCAATCGATAGATAGTGATTCATGAGGAAGGTTTATATGTATAATACGTACATATTATAGTACAGAAAAGCCGAAAAAATCAAAGATTTGTAATGTGATGTCGTAACAAACATATTTTCTTTTACTTTAAGGTCAGAGCATTCATGATTCGCTTGCATCTTAGATACCGTCTAAGTACTTACACAGTGGTTCAACGTTACCCAATTAAATTTTTAACAATCCCTGAATTTTAAAACGAAATAGGTAAATAATTTTTGTAATAAATAACAATTATTTTATTTTACCTAGATGACGGTTGTTGTTAAACTTATTTCCCAGGAGTCTACAAAATAAACTATCCATTGTTGTTGTGACGTGAAGTGTGACTTTATTGTTTACGATTATTCATTAATGACAAACACGTTAATAAATATATTATCACTACATAGTGAAAGCATATTATTATTGTGTACTTTAAAACAATACAATCACCTATACTATAAGTCATTCTTTTGTTATAATTTTGTAAACGTGTTTGGATTGTGAAATTAATTTGAAACAATGTTACAATAACGCAACTGAAATTCATTTATTTTCGTACAGGAAACAAACAGTACCTATACATAGTATAAAATGAAGTCGCTTCCGCTGTCTGTTCGCTTAGATCTGTTAAACTATTCAACGCATTTTAATGCAATTTTAAGCAATAGATAGAATGATCCATGTCCAGTCTTCGAAACGTCGGAACCAAAATAAAATAAAAAAACTGCGATAAAATCTGTTCAAATTAGTTTTCCACTAGTTTTACGATGTTAATATCGTGGGCGGACTAGCAAGGTATTCGTACGTATTACATAACGTGGCTATATTATTGAAATAAGTTTCGGCAATTAGTTCAAGGCCACGTATGGAAGGTCCAGATATGAGGGTCTAGGTCGAATTTCTCATAAAAGCGTTTTAAATATATGTAAAGCTGAAGCTTTAGAAATAAAAATAATATTACGTCATTATAATCCGCCAAACATGTGCAGTGACCGTGAATGTAGGAAGATGTTATGTGATCTTGTAACGACTTTGGAAAAGACAAGGTTTTAATATAGATATGATATAACTATATTCAAATCTCAAATTATATTCACAAGGTAGTAAGTCTCTCGGATGCGAGAGGCCGTACTGGGTTGGTACCACCGCTTTGTCTATTTCTGCCACCAAAGATGCTTGCACAAGTGTGCAAGCATCTTATGTCTCAGGGTGACGAGCGCAATCCAGTGTTAAGCAGTGCTTTGTAATTCAAAGTTCTTTGTGGTGTTGTTTCTTTTAATAGGCAGACGACCATTACCATCAGGCGAGCGGCCTGCTCGTGTCGTTATTCAAACAAATAAAAAATATATCAAGAATATTTTTTTTGTCGCCATAAGGACAAGTTGGACGCGCCACACCTGCCTACCAATCGTAGCAACACCACACAGAACTTTATATCACAAACTAATGCGTTGCTCTACACTAAGCTTGACGGATGCAGACATAATCAATATGTTATTAGGGCGAGCGAAGCGTTCGCTCGCCCTATCACTATCTACAATCTGGGCAGCTTTGTTATACACTTTACTGAAAAACTATCACGCCTATAGATTTGTGCTTTAATAACTTTAAAATAAGGAAGGAGTTTTTTTTTATAATCCTACGAAGGCACATGAGCTGACGGCCCACTTCATGGTAAGCGGTTACCGACATCCATAGATATTAGCAATGCCAGGGGCACAGCCAAGGCTAGGTTAGGAAAATGGGCTGAATTTGGGCTTTAAGTATTCTCAGTTATCGTATTTTTAACGTTAACGCGGCAAAGTGATGACTGCACTGAATCTGATGTTTAATACATTCCAAAATAACGTCTACCGTCAAGAGGCATTTCGTCATTGGACGGTCGGCAAAATTATGCCGGCCTGAAGTTACGTGATATATACTGGCGGATTCCTGAACGATCCTCTATGACAGTGTTTCCCAACGTGGGGCCCACGCCTCACAGGGGGGCAATTTGATAGTTAAGGGGGGCAATTTAAAAATGAACTCGACACGACTTTAACCCTTACGCTTTGGGTTATTTAAATGCAATGCTAGATATCGGTGACAAATTTAACAAAAAAATGTTAAGGTGGGGCATGGCCTAAGAAAGGTTGGGAAACACTGATCTATGACGATTTTTATCAGATGGTGAGCTCGAGTGGTACATGTCGTGGCAGCCGTACCGTCCACAGTGGCGGCAGATGTCGCCGTGCTCCGCCAATGTGGAGGAGAAGCTGTGCGGTGGAGATATCGTGCCGCAGCACATGCGCGCGCCGCCGCTCGACCTGCTCTGCGCAGACAGGGAACAAAACGTGAGATAATTACACAGTAACACTTAAGCTCTTATGCTCGTATCCCCGAAAGGTTATAACCGCACATACCAACATACTCACTTAAACGACAAACTCAGCATTAATTGTCATTGTACGCATTAAATTCACATTGTAAAATCAATCAGTTCACAATCATAACGCGTCTGCATCGCACATTCATTAGCATAATACATCACTAGTGAACTCAATATATCAAATAAGTGAATCATACACGCCCTACCTATAAAACCATACACATTTTTGATCCTTCGAGCCGGATTTCAATACTCATAGATTGCCGAGCTTATTTTTGCCCCATCATGTGATAGGTGAAATCTCAAATACAATTTGTGATTGCTTATGAATAGCCCATATTTGTATGCTTATTAATACTTATACTTAATAACAGGAGAGAAATGGTGCAGAGATGGTGGATCTATGCGACATAACGTGCACCGCCAACTCATGCTGCAACAAACCCGGTCCACGCGGTGGACATCAGCTAGTCGTCGACTCTACCACCGGTACGACACAGTTTTTTTTTATTTGATTAAATGATGAAACGAGCAAAGCGCCACACCGTTCCATAAACAGAAGCAACAACATAGAATTTTGAATTACAAAGCACTACATGACACTGAACTGCGCTCATCACCCCGAGACGTAGGATGTTAAGTCTCATAATGCCCAGTATAGTAGCCCATAATTTTACTGTCTTCAATGTCCTTCAAACTGAAACGCAACAGTGCTTACAAACCATTGCTTGGCGACAGAAATAGACTTCACATTACATTACATTACAGATTATCACGTCAAACGTCACGTCAGTGTCACGCTGTCTGACGATTGACGCACTGGTCATACATTATTATAAATAACACAAGGAGCGATAATACTCTTTTGAAATGATAACTTCATATGGGAGGGTAAACCGCTTCGTAACATAACGTGTTACGGCGCCACTCTGTCTGGCTTCCCTTTCTCTCACGCATACTGCAGCAGTAGGCAGGCTCCTCTCTCACTTTAACTCACATTAGTTTATGTTATCACTTCCGTCCAGCGTCCCGAGACGCATACGTTTTTTTATTATTAATAATAATAATACTTTATTGCACACACAATTACAGAGATAAATTTTATTTTTTAAAAACAAATATACCAAGAACTTTACCTAGTAGTGTACAATGGGCGGTCTTATCGCTTTAAGCGATTTCTGCCAGACAACCATAGTATGGAGCGAAACAAAATAATAATATTTAAAAACGATGGTGCACAATATAAAAAGAGAAATGTGTAAAAATAAATATTATTTTAATCGATGTTAGTGAATGTGTTGGAACAGCGTTTTATAAACTGGGTTCCGATATAATTCAAAAGTTACGAATTTTTTTCTAATTGACGTCGGTGTTTTCAACGGTTAAATTATCATTCCGTAGGCATACTGTACCTATTCGGCGGTTGGAACGGCACCGAAGACCTGGACGATTTGTGGTCCTACTGCACTACCACGGAGCGATGGAAGCTACTGTGCCGCCACAGTAGCTTAGTGAACGGGCCCACGCCTCGCTCCTGTCACAAGATGGTGTTCGATCCTGTGCACAGGCGGCTGTACACACTGGGCAGGTACCTGGACAATTCGCAAAGGATACCCGGCAAGATGAATGTGAGTAGTAGTACAATCTGTGTTAAAGCAAAAATTGTATAAGCATTAGCAGGGTTCGAGGATATATATCAATGGATATATATCAAGATATATATCCGATATATATCAAGCTGGTTTTGACGATATATATCAATAGTTTTTTTTATAATATATTGCAATACAAAAATGGTTTAAAAAATTAATTTTATTAAGTAATTTTTAGAGTTTGTTACTATTTCTACTTTCCAAATGTAGATGGCGTGGGAGTAGAGTTAAAACATACTCCCTAATGGTAAGTTCTAATCCATAAATGGCAACATTTCTGCCCTAAAGAAGAGTTTATGGTTTTTAGTTGATTTTGCCTTATCCAAAAACTAAAAATAATAATGGCTTTCATAAAAAAATTTATATATATCAAACTTGATATATATCGGATATATATCATAAATATCCGATATTTTGATATTTATAATAAATATCGGATATTTTCGAACCCTGTGCATTAGGTTACCGTCTATTATATAAAAAAAATCTCACGCAAACCATACTGGTGTATCAAATAATGCATTTTAAGTAAAAATGACAGGCCATTCTGGTTCAAGGCTTCATGGCATAGACCTATGCTTATGGATATCTTATGATATTTAAAATCTGACACATGGTTTATAATCTATAGCACGCAATAATTTTGAAGCCTGAATGGCCTGTAATTTTTACTATATGATAGCAAGCATATGATAGTTACATAAAACGTACAGATGGGTCACTCAGTAAAATTTATTTGCCGTCAGGTGACCCAAACAGATAGGTTTTATTATTATAATTGACAGTTTTAGTTCCCAAAGTGGTCCAGGTGGACCCCCAGGGGTCCACGGAAGACTCGGCGGGGTCTACGTTGGCGTGACAAAAATGGGGGTTTACAATTCGTAAGCGCGGGACCACGAAAATTTATCTACTTTTGATAAAGAACAAAAATTTTGGCTTGATGAAGTCTATTAATGGAGACAGATAATGTTTTAAGAAGCTCAGCGACTGTTACTTAAAATTTGCATAATGCATGCATTTTACTGTGAATATGGTAGAAATGTAGCTGCAGGGGGTCCACCGGAACCAGCAAAATTTTGAAAGTGGTCTATGAGAAAAAAAAACTGCAAACCTCTTGATTTACAGTATTTATTTATTTATTTTAGGGGAACATACAATGTTACAAAAAGCAAAACCGAACAAGAAAAAAACTATACACTAATTACATGTTTCCACTGATAGGAATATCAAAATAGAATATACCGAATCACCAGACACGAAAGTTTCTTTCTTTTAACACGCTTTTATTAGCTTCAGACGTATGTATGTTGGTATGTTTGTATGTTGGTATGTTGGAATGTTGGTATGTTGGTAGGTTGGTAGGTTTGTCTGTAGATAGTATCTTAAAAAGCACCCCACGCTTTTTTTACAATACATTGTTTTCTTCAAATTTATTATTATTTAAAATAATCTATTGATTATATTGGCCCACAGTGCGAACTACACGCGTACTCAGTGGACACGGGCGAGTGGTCGGTGGTGTGCGGCGACACGGCCGGCGCGGGCGGGCCGCGGCTCGTGTTCGACCACCAGATGTGCATCGACCCCGACACGCGCACGCTATACGTGTTCGGTGGACGGGTCATGCCCGCTAACTCGTGAGATATTTTCTTTACTATATTGATTTATAAATTTAATGGCACTGAATTAAAAATGGGTCCGGATATTTTTTAAGAAATTATAAGCTGTAAACTTTATAGTGACTTTTTATAGTGATTCATTCGGAATCCCCAGAAAGTTGAACTGTGGTGGTCGGTCATAACAACCGATACAAATCATTTCCGTGACACGTATAAAGCGTGTTGTGCCCCACGTTGGAAACGACAAAGGATGATAGTGCTCATTATTTTATTGTACTATGTGCGAGTACTATTTAAATAATATTTTGGTCCTTCGAACTAGATTATGATTCGAAGGACCAACAATGAGTCCGTCTTACTCCATCAAAAGGAATAATTATTATACACTAGCGACCCGCACCTGCTTCGCACGGGTAAAAATATTTTTGTTGCGATATCATACTACAATCTAAGCTAACAGACAGCGGAAGCGACTTCATTTTATACTATGTAAAGATAAGCGTATGTAAGCGTAATTTGTATGACATTGTGTTCAGTGACGAGGTGGCGAGTGTACAGTACTCGGGTCTGTACGCGTACTACATCGCGACCAACACGTGGCAACAACTGCTCCCCGACAAGCACTCGCTCCCGGCGCCGCAGCCCAGAGTCTCACACTCCATGCTCTTCCACCCCGTGAGTACCTTAGAGTCAGCCTTAACGATCAGTGTACCAGACTGTACTCGATCTATTCTATATTGAATAGTTAGTGGCCAATTTAGTGTCAAAGTTATTAATCCACCCGAAGACCTCCAACTTGGCTTAACGACTGCTGTCAGTTGATAACAGCCGTATTCGATAAAAAAGCAACTTTCAACATGATGTTCTTACATATATGGTTGATATCAAACGTGCTACTGTCTCCATCGACTTAGAAAACTGATGAGAATGAATGCACGCGCTGTGGACTTAAAACGACAGAACATACTGGGGAAAGTTAATAACACAAAAATATACGTTTATCAATCACAGTGCTATCCAAACAAGCTGCGTTACATTACAGCGTCGCTCCCACCATGGGGCATGATGCCGCAGCACCGCGTCCGTTCTGCTTCTGTTTAAGTAATATTATTGATGACACGGGGTTAGACGGGGTGTTTTTTTTTTAGCCTAGGTCGGCAAACAAGCAAGTGGGTTACCTTATGGCAAGTGATCTCCGCCGCCCATGTACGCCCACCACCAGAAGAATCATGGGCGCGTTGCCGACCTTAAAGGAAAGGATAATTAGGGATTAGGAAGGGGAGGGGATTTGGGTTTCCGGATATCTCACTCACCGTACGAAACGCAACAGCAAGCTGTTACTTTACGTCGGTTTTCTGTGAGACAGTGGTAACGACCCGGTCGCGCCAGCCCATTCATGCTGTAGACAAAACAGTCTACAGCGTGGCTCTGCCACACTAAAATTTTCATTTATCTGGTATCCTTCAACTTTCGCACACATATATCAAAAACCTGCATCACTGTCGATATTAGTAGCGCTCCGTCCTCCTTTTTTTATAAGTCGATGGGCCCACCCTAATGAGGCATGATGCCGCAGCAACCGCGTCCGTGCTGCTTCGGCTTAACTGCCTTTAAGTAATATTATTGATGACACCGGGACCTGTATCCTCCCAGATCCAACGCCGCCTGTACATCTTCGCGGGGCAGAGGAACCGCGAGCACCTGCTGGACCTGTGGTGGTGGGACGTGAACAGTGGCGAGACGCGCGCGCTGTGCCAGGCGTCGGCCGCGGTGCCGCCGCCCGCCGACGGGTTCACGCAGCGGGCCACGCTCGATCCTGACACAGACGAGATATTTGTGCTGTCGGTCAGTATACCCAACGTGTTTCCCAACCTTTTTTAGGCCATGCCCCACCTTAAATTTGTCGCCGATATCTAGCATTGCATTTAAATAACCCAAAGCGAAAGGGTTAAAGTCGTGTCGAGTCCTGTAGGGCGTGGGCCCCACGTTGGGAAACACTTCTGTGTTCAAAATGTCACCAGGACATTTTTGTTTCTACTAATTAACTGCTGTTTTTGCTGTGAAACATCTATAGGCGCAGGTATAAGCCGGTATATTGACGTGGTGACGCTTGCCGTGGCGTGACGGGTCGCCACGCTATACTAGGGTATATATACAGGGTTAATTTTAAAACACCAGCAACCTCGCAGGACCAGATAGCTGACCCCATACGGAACAACTTTTGTTCTACGAGTTTGTATACAGGGTTAATTTTAAAACACCAGCAACCTCGCAGGACCAGATAGCTGACCCCATACGGAACAACTTTTGTTCTACGAGTTTGTATATAACTCAATATATTTAAAAAAAAATGATTTTACAAGTTTTTGTTGTGTCGTATTTTTCTTCTTAGCGTTCGGCGTGCGCGCGCGACTCAAAGGCGCCGCGCCGCGCCGCTCAGCTGGCTCGGGCGATGACCTTCGGCGCTTACGTAATCTGCGATGCGTGTAGGTAACATTCAAGACGGAAATTAAATGAATACTTATTTTTGTATGAAAATAAAATCTAACAAATTATCAAAAGTCGTAGAACAAAAGTAGTAGCTTATAACCTTAGGTATCTACCCCTGCGAGGTTGCTGGTGTTTTAAAAATAACCCTGTATAACTCAATATATTTAAAAAAAAATGATTTTACAAGTTTTTGTTGTGTCGTATTTTTCTTCGTAGCGTTCGGCGTGCGCGCGCGACTCAAAGGCGCCGCTCAGCTGGCTCGGGCGATGACCTTCAACGCTAGCCCGGTTCCCCACGCTTCGCGTGTTTGCTTACGTAATCTGCGATGCGTGTAGGTAACATTCAAGACGGAAATTAAATGAATACTTATTTTTGTATGAAAGTAAAATCTAACAAATTATCAAAAGTCGTAGAACAAAAGTAGTAGCTTATAACCTTAGGTATCTACCCCTGCGAGGTTGCTGGTGTTTTAAAAATAACCCTGTATATATATATATATTCAGTCTATATATAGTAGAGTACTGGATTGGACTGAGCTGGACTGGACTGGGCCATCTTGTCCAAAAAATCTTAATATTTTATTTTTGATTATACCATATTTATTTCATGTCGTAAACTATCCTTTTATGTATATTACTTATACAAAATAATTTCGATGTTTCACATCTACCAGGCGTACTACGATGGCTCATTCTTTTTTTTGTTTAGCTGCTAAATACAAAATCGGTATCTAGGCGGAGGAAGGCGTCCTGCGCTTAGATATCGATTTTGAATTTAGCTAAACTCTAAACAAAGAAAAAAAAACTACGAAGATTGCACTCGGGAGTGCCGGCAGAAGTAAAAACTTGAACATTAACGTTGTGCATTTTTGAATATTTTGTAATGGGTAGGGAATAATTTCGCAACCACATTGGATGCCATATGAAATAAATATGATGATGTTTGTTTTTCCCAATTTCTAACAAAGACAAAATCTGTGTTTACAATCAGGGCATGAGCAAGGAGAAGGACAAGCGCGTGTACAATACTCTGTGGGCGTTTTCCCTCCGCCGCATGTCGTGGTCGTGCGTGTACCGCAACGACAGCGTGGCGCCGCAAGACCCACGCCCACGGTTCGCCCATCAGCTTGTCTACGATCCCGTTAGGAAGGTGATTATTGTTATTATATTTCATGGTTGTTTAGATGTTTTAAGTTCGATGATATTGTACAAGTACAAATCTTTATAAAAATTTCGTGTCACGTTGTTTGTCCGCGATGAATTTCTAAATTACGGAACCGATTATAATCAAATTTTGCAAAATGTGTGCAGTTTAAGCCAACTTGAGAGATAGGATAGTTTATATCTCTATTTATAGTCGCAATATTTTTTTATAGCAAATTATAGTTATAATTATGAGTTCCATAAGATTCTAACAGATGGCGGTGTAAGGTAATTTATCGGTTGGATTGAGTAAGTATCGAATAGATGACGCATACTGTATTGATTAGTTTACTACAATATAATTTAACATATACCTTAGCCACAGCAACGCGTGGCCGGGTCTGCTAGTTTGATATAGCACTGTAAGGGCTGACCGACCGCTTAACGTTTTCAGTTCTGTCATATAAAAAACAATGTCATGCAATATGTTTCATTATCATCATCATCAGTCACAAGACATCCACTGCTGAACATAGGCCTCCCTCAAAGATTTCCAAACCGACCTGTTGGAAGCGGCCTCCATCCAGCGAGTTCCTGCGACCTTTATCAGGTCGTCTGTCCACCTTGTAGGCGGACATTCAATGCTGCGCTTGCCAGTACGTGGCCCCCATTTCAGAAATTTTCTGCCCCATCGATTATCGGAAATCAGAAATAAGGAAATCCGTAGAAGAACGAAAGTCACCGACATAGCCCAGCGGATTAGCAAGCTCAAGTGGCAGTGGGCAGACCACATAGCTCGCAGAACCGATAACCGATGGGGCAGTATGTTTAATCAATTCAAATTCCTTTTCGCATGTACAGATCCACTACCTATTCGGCGGTAACCCGGGCATATCGAGCTCGCCGCGGCTGCGTCTCGACGACCTGTGGTCGCTGCGGCTGACGCGCACCGCGGCGGCGCGCGTCATGCAGGACGTGCGCGTCGCGTTACGTGAGGCGCGCTACACCGAGCTCGCCTCCGACTCCGCCCCCGCCGCGCTGCACTACCTCAGGAACCAACTCGCCGAAGTGCTGGACCATGACGATCCCGCGCAGGTGACTGATGCTACTGTTCTAACCTAGCCTCGACGACCATTGGTCGCTGAATGTGACGCGCACGCCCGCAGTTTGTGTACAATGGACGTGCGCCTCGCCTTACGTGAGGCGCGCTACACCGAGCTCGCCTCCGACTCCGCCCCCGCCGCGCTGCACTACCTCAGGAACCAACTCGCCGAAGTGCTGGACCATGACGATCCCGCGCAGGTGACTGATGCTACTGTTCTAACCTAGCCTCGACGACCATTGGTCGCTGAGTGTGACGCGCACGCCCGCAGTTTGTGTACAATGGACGTGCGCCTCGCCTTACGTGAGGCGCGCTACACCGAGCTGGCCTCCGCGCCACACGCGTCCGACACCGCCCACGCCGCGCTGCACTACCTCAGGAACCAACTCGCAGAAGTCCTGGACCATGACGATCCCGTGCAGGTGACTGATGCTACTGTTCTAACCTAGCCTCGACGACCATTGGTCGCTGAGTGTGACGTGCACGGCGGCGGCGCGCGTTATGCAGGACGTGTGCGTCGCGTTACGTGAGGCGCGCTACACCGAGCTCGCCGCCGCGTCACACGCGTCCGACACCGCCCACGCCGCGCTGCACTACCTCAGGAACCAGCTCGCCGAAGTCCTGGACCATGACGATCCCGTGCAGGTGACTGATGTTACTGTTCTAACCTAGCCCCGACGACCATTGGTCGCTGAGTGTAACGCGCACGCCCGCAGCTTGTGTACAATGGACGTGCGCGTCGCCTTACGTGAGGCGCGCTACACCGAGCTCGCCGCCGCGCCACACGCGTCCGACACCGCCCACGCCGCGCTACACTACCTCAGGAACCAACTCGCAGAAGTCCTGGACCATGACGATCCCGTGCAGGTGACTGATGCTACTGTTCTAACCTAGCCTCGACGACCATTGGTCGCTGAGTGTGACGTGCACGGCGGCGGCGCGCGTTATGCAGGACGTGTGCGTCGCGTTACGTGAGGCGCGCTACACCGAGCTCGCCGCCGCGCCACACGCGTCCGACACCGCCCACGCCGCGCTGCACTACCTCAGGAACCAACTCGCAGAAGTCCTGGACCATGACGATCCCGTGCAGGTGACTGATGCTACTGTTCTAACCTAGCCTCGACGACCATTGGTCGCTGAGTGTGACGTGCACGGCGGCGGCGCGCGTTATGCAGGACGTGTGCGTCGCGTTACGTGAGGCGCGCTACACCGAGCTCGCCGCCGCGCCACACGCGTCCGACACCGCCCACGCCGCGCTGCACTACCTCAGGAACCAACTCGCAGAAGTCCTGGACCATGACGATCCCGTGCAGGTGACTGATGCTACTGTTCTAACCTAGCCTCGACGACCATTGGTCGCTGAGTGTGACGCGCACGCCCGCAGTTTGTATACAATGGACGTGCGCGTCGCATTACGTGAGGCGCGCTACACCGAGCTCGCCGCCGCGCCACACGCGTCCGACACCGCCCACGCCGCGCTGCACTACCTCAGGAACCAACTCGCCGAAGTACTGGACCATGATGATCCCGTGCAGGTGACTGATGCTACTGTTCGTACGTTGCAACCTAGCCTCGACGACCATTAGTCGCTGAGGCTGGCGTGCACGCCCGCAGTTTGCGTGCAACATGGACGTGCGTATTGCATTAAACTGGACTTGGTATACCAACACCTTATTAGCTCAGCCCTTATGGGCAGAATTACGGGATTATTTTCGGTAACCATCTCATCATCAGATAAAATGCAGTCTTTATCTATCCCCATTTTTGGTAACTAATAAATTACAATTAAGTTGAGTTTGGAAATCTAACACCTACTGCCTTTTCCTCGGTCACCAATAACCGAATGTAAGCCATTGTGTTTCCCGTCAGGCGCGTCGGTTCCAGAAGCTGGCGACGGTGTTGTTCGCCGGCCGTGCGGTGCAGTACAACGTGCGTGCGCTGACGTCACGGCGCACGCGTGCACTGGCACGGCGACGCGCGCATCCTGCAGCGCCCGCCGATCCCGCCATCGCACTCGCACAAGTACGTCTATGGTCTTGAGTTTATTGTCTGTCCTCTAGTCGAACTACCGGTAGAGTGATAAAATTACAGAACCTATAAACCGACTGCACCACGGAGGTTGCCAGTTACTGATTTATCGTCAGAGATTTCATTTCTGATATTGGTTTTATATGTTATTATTAAAATAATAGAATTTGCGTTTATATTCGTATTTACTAGTGTACATAATTGCAACGCCGAGATTGATATACCACTTTACCTTAAAAAAAAAGTATAACTAAAATATTATCCATCCGCTGCGCCACGGAGGTTGCCAGTTACTGATTTATCGTCAAAGCTTTCATAGCTGATATTTATATTATTTATTATTATTAAAATAATAGAATTTGCGTTTATATTCGTATCAGCTATTGTACATAATTGCAACGCCGAGTTTGATATACCACTTTACCTTAGAAAAAAAATTGGTTGTCTGTAAAGTCGGTTTACTGACGATACTTGAACGTGACAACGTCTTAAGAAAATACTGATGGTATGGTAGCATTTTTCAAAAGAAAATTTTAATTTCATTTGTTTAATAGCTTTGTATGTATATAGAGAAGGAGGTAATTGGAAGTCACAATGAAATTGATCAAGTTAGATTTATTTGTACGCATAAATACAATTGTCATTTTTTTTACAATTTAATAGTTTTTACAAGTATAAATGTGCGTTGTTCACTTAATTCAATATTTCCATACACTGTTCATCGCCGTAAATGTTTTTTGCACAAATCCACACCACTTTTATACAACAAACACATTAAACTAGTTTTTGAAATAAATTAAAATCAGCGATGAACCGCACTGTCGGAATTCCCGCCAAAACTCCGTAAAAATGATTTAACAGATGACAACATTTGACATTTGATAGTATTTATTGGCCTAATTATAACCTCAAAATCCGAAAGTATTTTATTTATTTTTCGGAATTCTCAAGTGTCCGTAGTTTTAATATAGTTTCAATCAAATATATACATTATCTAAAACCCAAAAAGTAAATTCACCTACCTTTTGGTTCTTAGGCCAACTATGTATGGACGACGAACAATGTCCTTTTCGTAAATCTAGTTTTTAAAAAGCCCGCCTCAATGTGTTTGATATAGGAGAAAATGTTCCCTTTGACGGATGGCTGGTCTAACCTGTCATTTCAGACACGTTGTTGTGATATGTGGAAGATTTAATATTTATGTTTTAATTTTTTTAAATCTCGAACGCTGCCGAACGCAAAGGCCGATTGTGCTTCTTTGTCGCTCGTTCCGCGCTCTCGCTTGCACTTCAAGCCTTAAATGGAACGTGACATCTAGCGAGGTAACGACGCATGAGTCATGTTTTTTCGTGCGTGCAGCCGGCTCTATCGAATTATAAGACGTTATCACGTCAAAAACGTATAATTAAAATATTATCTATCCTAGAAATGTTGAACAGCACTGCATGTAGTTCACTTTTCAATTTAAATATCGATAAATCAATACGCCAATTGCATTATCGGTATCGTTCTACGATGCTGTTTGTTCCCCAGGTGCTAGGCGCCGAAGACAACATAGTAGAGCCCATACCGTTCGAGGAGGTATCGGACGTGGCGCCGGACACGTGGGACGTCGGTGACGATGACGACGACGCCGCGCCCGACCACGACTGGGACGAGCGGCAGGCTCGCGTCAACCTCTTCGACAACCTCTGCACCTACTTCCGACCCACGCAAGTACCACCGCGAGCCGACATCATGGATCTCGTCGTACTATAATCGGTGCACTCTTTTGTGGTATCGTGAGAAAATCATCACACATGTATGAAATTGTAAGCCAGTTTTTAATAACTAGATTGATTAGCTTCGATAAAAATTTTCAAGTTGAATTTAAAATGTTTAATTCGTACGAGTAGATCTACAAGGTTTCACATTGCAGGGTAAACAGTTCAGCAAGTTCCCGATAGTGTCGATAAAAAACACCAGATTCGTTGATTTATACTTTATTTTTTAACCATCCCAAAAACGTTGTTTTTGTGACGTCTTTACGCTTATTCGTCTGTGTTCGAAATATACACTCAAAAGATAAAAGAAAAATTGTAAAAATAAAAAGAATAAATTTGATTACGATTTTTCTGAGGAAATTATTTCGATCTTGAAAATCGACTCTAGTTAAAACAATACGAGAAGTTCTGCCGGCTTGAAGTCAGTCCTCGCCACCAGTCGCCGTTGTTTTTAGGGACTTAAAGCATAGCGACTAGTGTAAAGGACATGTGTAGTGATATTTCAACCCAGCCAAGTTATAGTCTTGTATATCATGCTAATGTAGTTTCTGATATTCTTACGGACTTGACACTTCACTGCCACTGTCTTAAAATATGTTGACACTCTCTTATCAAATTAACGTTAATAATATTTAACTTTTTATAATATTGAATATTATATTACACTTTTAATAATCATTAAATTGTACGTAAAATTAAGATTTGTATCGGGAATTATTTATGGCATTATAGCATTTGTTATTTATAAGAACTCAGGACGTGCGAAGGCCAGTTTAACCAAAAAAATATCGATATCTGTAAAATATAAAATCCCTCTTCGAATTATGATTAAAGCCCACACATTATTGCTAGTCACCTCTCGAAGTATGTTAACGGTTGGTGGGTAGTGGTAATCGGTGTGACATTAGAAATCCACTACCCCCGCCCCGCTTAAGGAGGTGACTAGTCCTTGCGGGTGAAATAAAATTTATATTTTGCCATTCATATTTTATTTTTGTTTCAAGTCAATAAGCTTTCATTGTTCCGACATTCTGCTGTCCGTTTACTAAAAGGCAGTTATTTTTTTATGTGAACGCTATGCTGTAAGCCTGATACTAGTCGGCTGTATACAGCTTCACCGGACTTTCGGGTGAGTGCTTTAGGCGCTCTCAACCCTTAAAGGCAGTTGAACGAATACATAAACCTAAAATTAATGATTTATCTTAACTTTTAGGGGCATTATTGCCCACTTTTTCTTTTATTTTACCCAAATAATTATGATAGTTTATTTCTCACGTATTTACTATAGTTTTATTCAATTAGGTTTAGCTTTTTAGTAAACGGACGACAGCAATGAGACCGTTTCTTAATTATATTGTATTAATAATGTCTTTTTTACAAACAGTATTTACTTTGAAATTTCAATTGTTATAAGAACCAATCTATACCTTTTATAAAAGAAAAAATAATTTAGTTGATTACAAAATACAATAGTCGATAAAATGCAATAATTAATGTATAGGGAAATTCACAATACTGCATAAATATATGTAAGATATCACTTTGAATTTAAAGTATAAACAATTTATTTTGTATTAATTATGAATACTATGTGAACTCAACACTTCGCTATAATTTTATGAATATATTAATCGGAATAAAATTGACATTAGTAAGTAATATTATCACGTTTAATGAACACAGATAACATTAGGAGTTTTATAATGTTCAGGCTGTTCCAATTCAAATATACTTTTTTTTAAGCTTTTTAAAAGTTGTATATTATTATAAGTATTTCATCACACTATTTATTTACAGACTGTGATATGGAGCCATATTCGATAGATTTAATGTTTGATTTTTGGTTAAGATTTTTTCAAGGTTGGCCCTATTTTTTTATTGGGGTCTCAGTCGCTATGGTCTATTAAAGGATAGTCGCCTGGTAGCGCAGATGTGTCCGCACCCGTGAATCGGATACGCCGCGTGTAGGCTCAAGTGTAGTGCAAACTCTGATACATGATGGTCAGCAGTGGGAAGAGTTCAGAGCCCAATGCACGTCCAGCATCGACTGACGAACCAATCGGGTGAAGCGTCGGTGCTGCGACTTCATTCATTCCGCCAATCAGATCTATAAATGACTACTGCGCAGGTGATATCTGGAGGCCCTCCTGTTCCCAATTCCTTAATTATAGCTTCCTTTTAAGGTCAGCAACGTGTCATTGATTCTTCTAGTATTGCGGGTGGTGGAGATCAATTACCATTATCTGTTCCATTTGCTCGTTTGTCGGTATATACCGTAAAAATGATGAAAATTGGACTCACGACTCGTGTTGTTGCAATTCTTCTTCAGGCTTCTGTGTTCGAGTGATGTACGTATCCCAGCCCATCCAAAGAGTGACTACAAGCTTTGGATGTTTTGGAAATTGTTATCCAACTTACTAAATAATTAACAGTCCCATTGTACAGATGTAATTTTGAGAATAAGTTCTGGAAGGTAAGTGCCCTAAATATTGGCGTCTAAAAATGAACAAAAATGTTTGAAATGTTGTTTGTTTTAGCTAGGAATCGAGCCGGCACTAACAATAGGAAATAACACTGCAGTTTTATAGCGTCAACCGATAGGCTCAATCTTGTGAAACTAAATTTATATAAATAATCTTAAATTATGGACGATTATGAAATCTAAGGACATGGATTATGAAATCGCCATTAATTTTCAAAAAAAAAACTTGTTATTAAAATCTTGTATCAGCCGCCCTGTATAAGGATTGGGCCATAGCAGTCTTACTTAGCTTTTATATAAATAAATGATACTATTTGGTAATCCCAATATTTATGGTACTCTCCCTTCTGGTTCCATGTGAACTTCCCATCCTTTACTATTATGCAGAAAGAGGCTAAGGAATTGATTGTGGATAACTTAAGCTATTTCGCATTGAGATACGAGTATGGCTGACTCTCTAAAGTAAACCGTGTGAACACTACCTCTATTGTAACATATTTTTCTTCCCATTTTATCAAGTGCAAATCAATAAGGTGGTTCTAATATAATAAATGAATAAAATACGATATGTTCTTTACAATATTTTCCTTATTTGAGTAATTAGGATTGAAGGCAAAGGAAGTGCGTGCAAACAGCATCGCATTCGTTGGATTATTAAAAAATACAGTATTTTCATCAGAATGGGTCAAATTTAATACAAAATTGAAGATTGTTAGAACACGAAAGCTCAATACTCGTTTGTAAATAAATTAGATATGTGTATCGCAAATTGTCGTGATTTTTCGTTTCAATGTAAATATGCATTTGTATTGTGTAAGAGTAAATTATTTGTTTTTATGTGTAATTAATGTATCCTTCGCCAATGTAACTGTACATACGTAATATATGTTATTTATCGGATTTTATGGTTTTATTGATGTTTAACCAGGATGTTGACTCTTGTCGTGTTAACAGAAGTTGACTAGCACTTCTATCGACAGTAAACGATCGATACTTTTAGCTCCTTTGTTTGGAAGTTACCAACTACAAACTGCATTATAGCTAGAAACCTCGAATTGAGCCCTACTTTCCAGTAGCTCATATACTTTAATTTAATGTATCTCATACCGTTATCCCCCAGTGATTTATTGAAATTTCCATTAAAATTCTTATTAAAAAAAACCGGTTTTATTGTAAAAATAATTGATAATGGCTATAAATTAAATGTTATGTGCTATAAGCAGAAAGTGGGGGAACCCTTTTGCGTCATATAACTACTTTGTTTGGTCTTCATAATTTACATACTGCGAAAACTATTGAGTATTGTGCCAAAATATGGAATCGATGTTGGTTATCTAAGTAATGTCGGCAAAAGTATCGATTAATTTGATACTATCGTATATTTTACACGGCTAATGTGTGGCAAATGAAACGAGTATAAAGTTTTAAATATAATAATTTATTATTCTTCATACATGATTCATATCAGTCATTGTGACAACACGGTGTGCCTTACAGTTTGAAAATAAATCCGCTCTGTCATGATATGTTCCCGAGGCTGGTTCATTCGATCTGTCGGTGAATACTGAACACTCTAGCGTAGTTTATACTGTGAAAAGCTCGTCAGTTCGCAAAGACATGTAATCTGATGTTGAACAAACGACAACCGGCGGCCATCTTGTATCGAATACAGGTGAAGCTACAGCTATGTCCGCACTATGCCGCTGCAGTAGTGAACCATCAAACTGTGCATTAATCGAGGCCGGCTACTAATTAACCTACTTAGCTACAGATGAAAATGACACCCATAGCGTGGGAACATTCATGCATCGAGTTGTCCAACACAATCATGTCGCAATATAATCAAGTAGCTGGCAATTTATATACTTTCCACATATAAATAACAAAAGTCAATACTTCTCTATTAAATATAAAATAATATAATATCTATGCCTACGCAATAATAAGTGATCTAAAATGATAGAAAATATTTGGTTAATCGCTCAAGTAGTGAGAGCGCGCCCCACCACCGGACAGCGGCAGCAGACACCGAGCGATATCACCCTTCACCAATACTCAATACTGAAACTATATACCGTACAACAAAAACTCAATTGCACTAAACATAGTAAAGTTATCCGAAACACCTTCTACGTAATAACTAATCGTTAAAAAATATACAACACTTTTACCAATACTTATTCATGGTCTGTCACATTATATATCAACAATCATAAATCTGTAATAAATAATCATGTCAAAACAAGTTCAGATAATTAGGGCAATGTAACATGTCAAATTATAAAGAATCAATTCGGAAACAGTGAGTTTTTATTTAAGGAAAACATTTTCAACAAACTAGTAATACATAATGTACAGCCGCCTTCGGAATTATAATATTAGAATATTTCACAACAAGCGGGCGGCCGCGCGGCGAATACTATAAACGCAATTATAGTGACTAGACATAACAATACATAAACGATGTCTGCTGCTAAGCTAAAGAACATAATACTTAGGAGGAGATGAACACTAAAGCTAACAATCGGTAAGTCCATCGTTTAAGTACACGAAGAGTTGTCTACGATAAAAGCTAAACGTTATACGATTACAATCTAATAAACAATAAATGCAAGGCTATGGTCCTAGCGGGCGCGATCGAGCGCGAGCGGGCTCGCTCTCAGCGGGCACGCTCGCGCCCGCTCTTTCACCTATGCAAATAAATTACTCTATATAAGTTAATATTGCAAATCAATTTCACTACTACACAACGGTACGTCCATAAAGTTAGTTAACCTACTAAGTTTACTTGAAGGATAATGTATTAACTATTTCTACGCCCTAAATAACTAAAAGACTCGCCGGGGCCGAGGGCCCCCTACGTGGAACGGTCCAACTAGCCTACGTCGGTGAGACGCTACGGAAATACAAACGACTACGTCATCGAGCGGTCGAAGCGATCTCATCACGGGAAGCTGCCAATATCACATCCAATCAACGTAAATAATAATAATTAACCGTAACATTTTCAATAAAATCTCTTGTAAATTTTGTCTCTTATAAATAGATCCACCGGTCGACTCCCGTGAGCAACGTGTTGAGCAACAAACGAGCGGCTTCGGTAGTACCGGTGCGCGTCACACTTGTCGGAATCGACCGGCTCATGGACAAGAAATGGACGCTTGTGGCGACGCCACATGACGCCACACGACGCCACAGGACGGCAGAAGTGCACTCGAAACACTACCAGTACAACTAGAACAAGATGGACGAAAGTATTCGGCGGAGGGCCACAACAACACAACGAACGTATCCACTATAGAACAGATTACATAGTCTTTTGCGCACACAATGGATGGACGTCGACGATATATTCTTTTTTATTTTTTTCATATGGACGTACTGAACATTCGTATTGATCAGATGATTACATACGTGCGAATCGACTCGAACGTCATAATATATAATCATATGTATATCATAAAAAATAACGTTGCACGGTTTCATCGCGTCTCCTATTCAAAACACACATACCGAGTATTAATATCATTATTATAACAATAAATCTGCCTGACGTGGAATATACAGTCATCTGCGACACCATAACAACGGCGATAAATTCATTTGCGTAACAAAATACACTGATGCCATTACAAAAATATTTGATAAACATCGATCTGACGACGTGCAGACAGACAGCGAGCGAGCGATCCGTTGTCGAAACATACGAGGGGCGAGGCGCGGGACCGGGGACCGGGGAGCAAGGAGGGGCGGCAGGGGGGAGTATACTCCTCGAGACCCGCCGGAGAGAAGCCTACAGGTAACTAAGGATGGACGGCGACCGACCGCCTACAGCGTCCCGCAACACCTGTCGACCCCCTCCCACACATCAGTCAAGTTCAATACACAACACTAACCGCGTCACGGGCGGCGAGCGGCGGGCGGCGGACGGCACGAGGGACGCGCGTCGCTGCACAGTTTGACGGTTCACTCGCGGCCACGAGACGCGCGTCCTCGTCGGCGCCGCCCACCCGCCCACCGCACCACCCGCGCGGTGCCGATATCACTAATTAAATTGTAATTTTATAAAACGTACAAATAACGGACTCCGCGGGGCCCGCGTCTATAAAAATTCAAGGGCTCCGGTCGACCGGCGCGGCCGGGGCGGCGGCGCCGGTAGCGCGGCGCATTAAAACTATAAATTCGTAACGGACACGACACACGGCGCGTGGCGGCGTGGCGGTGTGGCGGTTAGAAGCGGCGCGCTCGGCGGCGCGGTGGCGCGGGCTGCAGCAGGGCCCGCAGCGCCGCCGCCGCCGCCTTCAGCGCCGACACGAGCCGCTAGAAGTCGCGTCCGCGCGCTCGGGTGCCGCCGCTCGGCTTGGGCACGCGCCGCGTGCGCATCTCGCGGTCCACCTGCACACACATGCACACATAAATAATTTTAATCTATATTCTATTCAATATAACTCAACTCCCACACTGACGTCAGAATAACATGCTATATGCTATGCAGGACACAGATGACGTAAAACAACAAAATATCGATTGTTGCTACTCTTATCGATATATTATTTATTTCGATAAATATTTTATAGCTCTACAAATTATAATGAAATCAAACACGAGGAAAATAGGTTTAAGGTTAATTTAATGAATTTATAAGTGTACAGCCTAAATCATCGAATACAACAAAATAGGACTCTGACTTACTAGATTAGTCCTGCTGATTAATAATAATGATACAAAGTGAGTTATCTTAGTTATGATATTAATAATTTAATACACATTTTAAAATGCATTATTCTTCGAATTATTTTATTGAAGTGATAACTTCTTATGGGAGGGTGAACCGAAACGTTCCGTAACGCGAGCGGTCCATCGACCAGCCAGCGTTAGCCGACCTCCCTGGAACATCGATAATTTCGAAGTCCCAGGTGGCGCCACACAGTGACCAGTCGGCTTGGACCGGACTTTGACACAACTTTGACACGGCTTTGAAACGACTTTGACACGACTTTGCCACGACTTTGAGACGGCTTTGACACGACTTTGACACGGCTTTGACACGGCTTTGACACGACTTTGACACGGCTTTGACACGACTTTGACACGACTGTGACACGACTTTGACACGGCTTTGACACGGCTTTGACACGGCTTTGACACGACTTTGACACGACTTTGACACGACTTTGACAGGGCTTTGACCGGACTTCGTAACGAAACGCGTTAAGGGAAGCCAGACAGAGTGGCGCCGTAACGTAACGCTTTACGGTGCCACTTTGTCTGGCTTCCCTTTCTCTCACGCATACGGTAGCAGTAGGCAGGCTTCTCCGCTCTCACTTTAACCCACATTAGTTTAAGTTATCACTTCTGTCTAGCGTCCCGGGACGCACACTTTTTAGTTATAGTCTATAGTTTTGGTGAGGCGAGGATCGTCACTATTCGTGCGTTTCTACCTTCTTGGCGTGATTTGGATGGCAGCTATCGCAAGAATCAAGCTATGTTTTATGAAGTGTAAAAGCACATCCAAAATGCAACATCGACATCAAACACATTATGTAAGTCTATATCTGGGATCGACACAATACATTAAAATTGATATAGCGTGTAAGTATTGCAATTATATTGTTACCTCCAACTCTTCGAGCCGCTGTGTGAGTGCCAGTTTCTGTTGCACGGCGAGCCGCAGCAGTTGGTTGAGGGTTTTCTTCTCCTCCTCCGCGCTGGTGAGCGACTGCGTCAGCTCGTCCACTTGCGTCACGTACTCCTCGCAACGCGCCGCGAACATTGCACGCAAACCTACAGACACACACACATATCGTAGAATAATATACAAATAGTGATTTCTACTTAAACTCTGGTATTATAGATCTTAATTTTTTTTTAATAGCCCTAAATTATATATGTCCCACTGCTGGGCACCGGACCCCTCTACTGATTGAGAGGGATTAGGCCTTAGTCCACCACGCTGGACTAATGCGGGTTGGCAGACTTCACATACCTTCGAAAATCTTATCGAGTTCTCAGGTATGCAGGTTTCTTCACGATGTTTCCTTCACCGTTAAAGCAAGCGATAATTAACAATTAACATACACGTAACTTAGAAAGTCAGTGGTGTATTATCTTCATACACACAAGTAATAACTCACTAGGTAACTCACTTACTCTTTTATTTCATATGGTACCAAAAAAGAATATACTCACTGGAGAATGTAGCTGCGTCCTCTTTGAGTAGACGCAGTTCGTTCCTGAGCTTGAGCATGGTCTCTGTGACAATGGTCTTCTCCGTCTCGTACTTGGACTTGAGGTTTGCGAGGGCCACTTCCGCCGTGTTTTTGTTCGACTTGAGTACGGTTCGCAACGTCGCGATCTGCTCGCGTTTTGTTGACAACAGCGATTTCAATTTGATCACTTGTTCTTGAAGTTCCGCTAATTCCGCGCCTCGCTCCTCCGTCTCCATTACTGTCGACAAATTATCGATTATAGTGAATTATAGTTATCGATATATTGTAATAATAGTATTGAATAGGATATAGGTACTTTAAATACATACAAGCAATTACTGTTTATCAATAATTCAACAACATTTTAAAGCGACACCAACATTTGGAAGGCCAATTAAGGATAGGAAATGGTGAAGGAAAGATGGAGAAAATACGAAAAAGGTAATTGTATGTATCGATAGTTCAATATTAGCCTAATGGTGATTTACTGGTTGAAGCAATACAATGAATTTAGTTTTACCGATAAACTACCAGATCTTCCTCTAATAAAATTTAGTCTATATCATTTTTTTACAAAGAAAAAGCTCAACGTACAGTTACATCAACATCTAAAAATATCGAGCTTTTTACAACAGGGACGTGTCTTACGTGGTTTGTGATATATCGATATTGTCACATGATGTACTGCAACATCAGCAGACAGGTCATCAAGCTCGACTTCAACATCTCTCTCAGGTTAGGTAATGCTAATTTCTTCTCCATTTTCGTAGGCGACTCGAGAAATTGCTTGCTAACATGTCGTTGTGACAAATTATTTTTCCGCAATAAATGCAGATTTTGAGAAATCGTCACATCTTTGGTTATCGATAAAATCGATTTTCTCGGAGCGGACAAAAGCGGAATATGGGTTTTGAGGAAAGGAGAATCTTTTCTGTTACTCTTATGACTATAAACTGTTAAAGAATTCATTAGAGTTTCACTTTTTAATTTTAAATTGTGGTTGATATTAAGGCTTTGAATATTTGAAGTTAACATCGATATATTTTCGAAATAATCTGTTATCTCCTTCACTGTCCGTCCAGTACAGATCATATTTCTTTCGATGTCATTTTTGTCGATATTTTCTTCATGACAAGAGTTTAAATGACTTATTAAAGTGTTTAATTTTCTTCTAGATTCGACCATTTTTAGTTTAGCATTAGTTTGCTCTTTCATTTTCTTAATCGAGCTGTAATTTTTGGCCTTCCAAGGATCGAGCCCTGAGAATGTTATAAATTCTTATTACTAGGTATTAAATGCGCTGGAAAAAGACAAGTTCTGTTTCGTAGAATCGAGCCTTTACCACCTTTTGACTAGATCCGAAAAAAAAACATTTATACAGACGTCTTGGCTATATTATTGTTAGGATCAGTGGAGACCGATGAAGTGGCAGACAGTAAACAAAAAACGTTGATAAAATAAAACTCAGTTCTATGTCCCAACCTACGACTAATATTAATATTACAAACACGAAACACCGCGGTCGTTTCGGCGTGGTCGTCGTATACGCTGTATACGAAGGGATAATGATGAGTCTTATGTGTTATTGAACTCAGTATCACTACTCCGTCGTGGCCGCTAATAAATAAACAAATACACCCAACAGTCACATACATAGTCCTGCCCCACAGTAAGATACGAGTCTTGTGTCGTGGGTATCAGGAACTACGAGAGACTTTCGGTCTCACAACACCCAAATATTTGTGGATCACACAAACATTTGTATCGGTGCGGGGATCGAACCCGCGGCCTCTCCCCGCTGCGCCACGGAGGCTGTCAAATTACTCGTTGTAATGATGCGAAGTCGAGGAGTGCAGCAGTCCAGCTGTGTGGCAGTGTACATACCCGGCTGGTGCCTGTGCCGCGAGTCGAGCGCCGTGTCGAGCGCGGCGCGGAGGTGCGTGAGCTGGTCGAGGAGTGCGTCGGCGGAGCGCGCCACCTGGCGGGCGCCATGCAGCAGTCCAGCTGTGTGGCAGTGTACATACCCGGCTGGTGCCTGTGCCGCGAGTCGAGCGCCGTGTCGAGCGCGGCGCGGAGGTGCGTGAGCTGGTCGAGGAGTGCGTCGGCGGAGCGCGCCACCTGTCGGGCGCCGCGCAGCCCCTCCAGCTCGCCCGCCGCCAGCGCCAGCGCCGCCGCCTCCGCGGACCCGGCCTCACCACCTGTTATCGACACACGGCACACTATTATAACAATTTATTTAATTATCTGCCGTTTTAGCACGGCTTAGTGGTCGACACATATTGAAGCGGTACGAGCCCGCAAAGCAAAATAAATATGTATGTTTATAGCTGTTATCGATAATTTTTTTTAATAGATGATATAAAACAAATATTATTTTTTTAATCGACGCGTATTACGAACAAACTAAGCGTGAAGATGACTTCGTTTTTTTTCGATTTTTGCGTTACAACGTCTCGATGTTTATTTGCCGTAACCGTATACTTTACGTACACATTTCATATATAAAATCAATCGTCACTAAACGTAGTGGGTAACATACCGTCGTTCTGGCCAGCGTGTTCGAGTAGAAGCCGCTCCGGCTGCGTGCCGTTGACTGCGCACACGTGGTGGTAGATCTGTGCGAGCGTCTCGGCCGCTGACAATAGCGCGGGCGCCGCTGTCGATAACGCACGACCGGCACCTGGAGGAACAGGTTGTTAAATATAATATCGATATATCAACTAATAATATTAACATTGTTAAAAAGTTACCATATTAGTTATTACAGCACGCGTTATCGAAGTTAATATTTTCGATATAGATGTGATAGTAGGTAGTAGGCGGAAAAATGCTTTTTTTTACCTAAAGCGAACATACAGGTGTACTTCACCTCAGTGTAGTGTCAATGAAAATGTGTACTGTAATATCTACATTAACTATTTTTTCATCAGTAGTATCGTGTGGAATCGATATCGATTTTTGAGTGGTAGAGCCATGTTGTAGACAGTTATGTCTACAGCATGAATGGGCTGGCTCTACTGGGTCGTTACCACTGTCTCACAGAAAACCGATATAAAGTAGCGGCTTGCTGCTGCGTTTTGTGCGGTCAGTGAGATATCCGGAAGCCCAAATCCGTCTCCCCTTCCCAATCCCCAATTACCCCTTTCCTTTAAGGTCGGCAACGCGCCCATGATTCTTTTGATGGTGGGTGTGTTCCAGGGCGGTGGAGATCATCTACCATCAGGTGACCCGCTTGATCGTTTTCCGGCTTATGCTATAAAAAAATATCGACATCGATGATTGTTTAGTGGAGATTATCGTCAGTCACCTGATGCGAGTGTCCGCAGCAGGTCCGCCTCCGCGTGCAGCTCGGCGCAGCGCACCTCCGCCTCGGCGACGCGGTCGGCCAGGTCGACGAGCGCCTGGCGCTGCAGCGCGGCGGGCGCGTCGCCGGGCTGCGCGGCCGCCTGCAGCTCGCCCAGCGCCGCCGCCAGCGCGCCCAGCTCGCCGCCGGACACGCGCCACCACGTCAGCCACTTGCCGGCGCGCGCCGACACGCCGCTCTCGTTCTTCTCGTCCTCCTGCACATGTCGACACGAATTATTGAAGTGTCAACTTCTTATGGAAGGGTAAACCACTTCGTAACGTAACGCGTTACGGCGCCACTCTGTCTGGCTTCCCTTTCTCTCACGCATACGGCAGCAGTACGCAGACTCCTCCTCTCTCACTTTACCCACATTAGTTTAAGTTATCACTTCTTTCGAGCGTTCCGAGACGCACACATTTTTTTTTACAAAGTTCTTTACGAAAGCTGTCACAGGTGAGATGGCGTCATCTTAATACGATGAATATAGATGGTGGGCGCCGCTCTCACTGTTTGCTATCATGTTATGTGATACAGTATCGCCATGGTCTCACGGTCTCACCAGAGGGCCGCAGTCTCCGTGCAGGTTGTGCAGCGCGGAGACCCGCGAGAGGGCGCGGGTGACGCCGGTGCGCAGCACGGTAGCTGCCGCACTCTCCGTCTCCGCCGTCGTCTGAGCGGTGCGCACCGACGACGAGAGCTGGCTCTATAAACAAAAATTTGTTATTAATTAATTGAGGTTGAAATAGTATTCGATAAACTTCAATTAACAAATAAAAGTATCGACAACGATTCACATCTAACATACCATAAAATGCAGTTTAGTCACAAAATTCAAAATGGAATAATACTAGCCCTGTATTATATACGTTCCACTGCTGGGAAAGGGCCTCCACTACTGAAGGAGAGGGATTCGTCCTTAGTCCACAACGCTGGCCCAATGCGGGTTGATAGACTTCGAAAAATCTTATCGAGTTCTCAGGTATGCAGGTTTCGCAGGGTACGATGTTTCCTTAATCGTTAAAGCAAGCGATAATTAACAATTAATATACACGAATCTGCGACTTTCGTCTCGACAGTCCGTACCACTACCCGATGAGCTATTGTTGTTTGGACAACATGGAATATTTAAGAAAAAATCGCATTTTAAAATTGTGGGTTAAACCTTTCTATTCATTTGTCATCATCAACCACATCGATTCTATCAGTCATGTACCCGGCGCTATGTAATGAGTCAAGAATTATACAATTAAAAAGTTGTTTAGCTCTCCTACAGTCAAATTCAATTTTAAAATAAAATAGTATCAAACTCACGATTTCGTTGTGCGCCTGTTCGAGTTGTTTCTCGAGTCGAGATATCTCGTGCAGGTGCACCTCCGAGAACAGGTCGGCGTGGTGGTCACCCATCGCTGTGGCGAGGTCCGCGGACGTAGAACCGCCCGGCTCGCCCTCGTCCTCCGTACCATCGTCTGGCATACCTGAAGAGATGATATTGGTTTATTTTATTTGATTGAATAACGTGACGAGCAAGCCTCTCACCTGATGGTAAGCGGCATGCCTGCCCATAAACAGAAACAACACCATACTTTTAATTACAAAGAACTGCATGGCACTGAACTGCGCTCGTCACCCCGAGACAGAAGATGTTAACTCGGTTCCAATAGTAATTCTATTTCACCAATAATAGCTACTACAGTTTTAGTTGGTATGCTGGGCAGGTGGTTTAACAGACTATCTTTTTATTGATATTTTACAGAAAGCTTACAGACTAATAAAATAAATAACATTGAAATGTAAGACAGTTACTGATTAAAAGTTTCCGCATATTGTAAATTGTTATAATTGTCTTTCGGCTGTGGTCTTAAACTTGCTGGGTCTGTAGGCAGGAGACTATAATAAAATAGATAACCCCTAACATGTCAAACCTAAACAGAAACCCCTAACATGTCAAAAATAGTCCAGCATGGGCTTACTGGTTTTTAAGTGATTCATGTACACATGAGACATATATTATAAACATGACTAGTATGGAAGCGTACCTCGTATACTGTACGCCAGGTTGGTGATGTTATAAGCGGCTTCTCTGCTAAGGTGCGCATCGAGTTCCTTCTTGGCGGCGAACTTGGCCTCCCTCTCGGCTTGCAGCGCTTCAAGCGCTTCGGCCAGCTGTCGCTCGGCGATGCGACGCAATGCTGCCATCTCTTCAGCCGCTGCACGGGCATTTTCAGCTTCCTCCCGCAGTTGACGTACCTCATGTTTGAGACCTTCGAATTCAACCTGTATAGCAATTTTAGTATTAACATTACATACAATATCTACTCAAATTTATACTTAGAACTTTGAAACTGATTGTTATAAAAAACCTTCTATATACTTTCACGAAGGAATTGTATTAGCTAGCTTGATGCCATATTTTTATATCATATAGGGTTGCGAGTCAGACGACTTATATTATTCAATCATATAGTATTTTGTGTTTAATGGTGCTGCCACACTGCTGTTATAAAATGTTTACAAAACATTATTAAACATTTGTTAACAAAAATTTGATACATTTTATCACAATGTTAGATAATGTTAGAAAATGTTTGTAAACATTTTATAACACCGATGTGGCAGCACCATAACTAATAAATATATCGAATAAAAAAAATGTTAATAAAAATATAAGAAACTGATCCGCAAATCATTATATTTTCACATATTTGGAAAAAGAATCGAATACTGGTTCTTCACTTTTAATATATCGCTGTGCAACCGGTCACACTGTATACTTACATAGGCCATTGTGGAAACATACCTGTGAAGACCGTAGCGCCGACACCTGCTTCTGCAGCGATATGTTCTCGTCCTCCAAGTCCCCTATGTCGACCAGCAGCCGTTGCTCGCGTTGCCGCGCCTCTCTCAGCTCGGCCCGTAGAGCGGCCCGCTCGGATTCTCGCGTCGCTTTATCCGCGCCCAGCTCAGAGCTCTCGGCCAGGAGCCGGTCGCGCTCGCTCACCACGCGGTCGAGCTCGTGACGTAGCTGGACACAACATATAAATAAGTGTTACAAGTTGGACACATATAAATAAGTGTTACAAGTTGGACACATATAAATAAGTGTTACAAGTTGGACACATATAAATAAGTGTTACAAGTTGGACACGTATAAATAAGTGTTTCAAGTTGGACACATATAAATAGTGTTACAAGTTGGACACATATAAATAAGTGTTACAAGTTGTATTTAAATTTCAATAAATCAAACTGAAGAGGAAAAAACAATAGGTTGTTGTATTTTGTTAAGGAATTAATATTTTCTTGGAAACCATGTGTAACTCTCTTAGGAAAATACATGACGCTTCTTTATGTTTTTTTTATATTAAAATAAATCGTTTTTCAGTAGGTACCTAAAATTTCTGTCCATCCTGAGGTTGGAAGAAATCGCCGTCTGCGATAATACTGTCTATTGTTTTACCCTTATCTACTGTATGAATATTATTTTTTTATGACACTTTTTATGAAGTGCAATGCAGAATATTCTATCTATATAACTATCTAAACCACATTTTTATAATAGAAATCAACAAAAAACAACTATTTTGATGAATTATCCGATAAAGAAATCTTCATATAGGCACGAGGCTTTATCCCATAATTTATTTGGTCGATAGCTTTTACATTATAAAATAGTGTAGATAAATAATACATTTATACATCAAAAGAAAAAATATAATTGTAGATTAAAAATACACCTAAACTTAATAAAGGCATTATTTTACAAATTAACTATTACGAAGACATCATTTTTATATTTAAATAGCGTGTGTAATTTATTTGAACTGTATAATGTCCATGACAGACCGCGTTTCCGTCCGAAACCAACCCCTATTTCATTTAGTAGCATAAAAACCACTTTGTTGATTAGCCCTGTTTGTAAATAGCGTCTGGGAGCGGCAACTACTAATAAATTCAGCCTGTCTGCCAGTTTATGAACAGGCGAATATGTGGGCGTGGACCGGTGGGAAATATCACGTCAACTTTGAACTTCAGTTTCATTCAGAGTTTGGACTATGGTATAATTTATTTAACGCCTCGTCAGACGCCAGTGCATACGATCGTAGATATAACATGGTTGATATAAGTAGGATTTACAGCAGTTTGATAAAAATCTGGAGTCTCTTCTTTGCTAGATACCCCGGGTCTCATCAAGTTTTAACCTAGTCAGCCTCGCTCCAGAGGCAAAGGACTCCCCAACTTTAATAGGATAATTTGGAGCGTGATCACACCTCGAAGAGTCCAATGCGTGTTGGTTGACTGCCGTGGTCTCGTCAGTTAGCAGGCAGTTGAGGTTCCCATGTATTTTGAAATATAATTGGATCCCCTTACACGACTTACACATTGCAAAGTTATCATTATCATCTGTCCTTAATCTAGGAAACCTGTATTTTTATTATAATTTATTCTAGTATTTGCTTTTACGTGTGTTGTACGAAGTTGAAACACTAAACAAGCAGTTAGCTTACCTCAGTCAAATCCATCGCCACTTATTCTGAATTTCAATTATTACGTTAAAATATTTCACAACTCTTTCTTTACAGTTCTTGCAGTGACTACGCTTTATATTATGGAAATGGTTACAAAATATGAATCTACCCTCGTGAAAATTTATTATGTGTGAATAAATCAGCGTTCGATGTAGGTATTGAGTTGAGAGATATCAATTATGTTTAAAAACAATAAATAATGGCATGTTCACACTGGTTTTTTTCATGCTACAATTTTTTTACAGCTGCCAGACTCGCATTAGGCCAGTGTGGTAGACCAAGACCTAACCCCTCTCTTTCGTAAAGGAAGTTCGGGCCCGGCAACGGTTCAGTATTTAGGGCTGAGTATTGTTATTTTATTATTATTATTGGTACATACAGATAACCTAATAAAGCTATGTTCCATTGATTATTTTTTCTCCTCATTCTTATACCACTTTGCATTGAAGAGGTTTCGTCGTTTTATTTTGAAGGTCTAAATCCTTCCATGGTGCTAATAAAAACCATGGGGTTTTTGGGCGATAAAAATCCGGCATAATCCGTCTGCCTTTTACGGTGGCCAGAAATCCAAGAGGTTCTTCTTCAAAGATTTATAGAGTAAGTACCAATAAAATTATATTTTAAACGCTTAAAAAATTGTTCATTAAAAACTTTACTCCATAAATCAAAACATCGTAACAATATACCATAATCATAAATCATTCACCACAAATTATTAACATTAATCTATTAATGTTGTACATCGGGCCATTCGCGGTGTTTGAAAACCGCTACATGTTTTATCGCGAACCCCGTCTGCGGCCGCGCGTCGGTGCATCTAATGAAAAAATTAACAGCGCGCAAATCACTGGTAATTATTCAACGCTGCGTCGAACCGGCCAGTGTAAATGATCCGTAATGATGGTGATAACCGACGTGACCTGAATATCAAACTTCGCTCGGACGAATGTTTCCGACTCCGAGTCAGAGACGTTTTATCATTATTTAAACGTGTTACACTCATATCCTGTGATTAATACTGTCGCGAAGGAAACACATCGGTTGCATTGTTTGATGAAACGTGACAAGAAAAGAGTTTCAATTGTGATAATACAATATAAATGCAAGCTTAACGATTGTTTGTTACTTAAGTGTTGTGAAAATATTTACCGTGTTATTGTATCTTTTTATATATTTGTTTTTAATCGAGTGATTACATCATGTAATTTCGGAAAAAGATATTGTTTTACATAAATGTTCCGTGATCTAATTTCTAGCCAAAATGGATTTAGTGATGGATTGGACAACGCGAGGTCTGGTAAATGAATTCCAAATCTTCATATGTAAGTAATAAATTTGCTTTTAAAAAGGGCTTTATAATATCATCGATATAAATTCTTGGTATTCCAGTTCACGAAAGGTTCAAGGCATGAGAACAAAGCTATTTTTGTCGTCGGCTTAGCCGTGGTTGCCGAGCAAACACGGCAATTGAATCACAATAGAACGATAACCGAACAAAAAGTACCACTTGACTCATCGAACTATTTGCAAAGTTAGTAAAAAGTCATGATAAAAACTACAATAAATCTATAAATGGCACTTAATACCATATTAGTTTGTCTGGCAAGTCTCCAGCAACAAAACTTATGTCAACAATGCTCCATTATTCGTGTAAACACACTTTGACATGAAATACGAGCCGGGCCCGCCGGACTCTGTGTATACACTAAGTGAATAAATTGTTTGCAAAAAAATATAATATTTAACGGAATACCTCGCCGTTTTCATTCATTTTCGTGAATCCACGCGGTCGTAACGCACTAAAACATTATTTACACGACTTCCACTTGGCACACGCACTAAACATCCCGCATGATACGAGAAACACTAATGCACGGCGCGCTTGTGCATTTCCCAAAAACACCATTGAGTAATGCGTGAATATGTGAATCAAGGCCGGCCATATAAAAAAGTATTTCTGGATCAGTGTTATGGATCCCCGACGGCTGCGCTTACGCCATTCGCGGCATTACATCACGTACTTTAGACGCGTTTTTGGTATGTCTAGGACAAGCTGTAACGTTGATTACTTGCGATTAATCACTTTTAGCGGTAATAGCTGAATGTTTTATCACCAATATGTACTTTTCATGTGAGAAAAATGATGTGTGTTGTATAGGGGCGTCTCGCGCACACTGTTCCGAGGGACCGCCGATGATTCACATCAATTGCTCCCATTTCATTAAACGGAGCGTCGGCATCAACCGTCACATATGCGTCTGGGGAAACTGGACTCTTTAATACGATAATGAGCACACCGGATGATGACTTAGACGGCTTAAATGAATTTTAAGAAAGTAGTTTGTCGCTTGTCGCTAAGTCAAGGAACGCACGACTCACGAGTCACCCGCTGATACATTTGGGACTACGTCATACTCCATTAATGTACATACGTTATCATTGGAAGCGGTGTAATTGCGTTCAATCGCCGATAAGAACACTGGAAGTCCTTATGTGGATGCTTTTACAAGTCTTATATAAAAGTCTAATTTGCATTCACGACACCTTCGCATTGATAAAAGCGAGTGGCCGGTTATAAGAGGAAGAGTCGCGGGATCGATTCCCATATCGCGACACATTAGTGCTTTCCGAATATCTTTGTTTTTGTATCTCCTAAGTTCATGAAATATAAGTTTTGGAAAGTCTCAGGACTACGATACTCAGTTGTTAGTAGCATAAAATAAGTAAATCGGGTTGATGTTAATCACGGGTTAGTCAGTTCACTCATTCTCTACACATCCCTATTTTAATCTCTGTAAACAATAGCCGAACACTGTTGTTGACTAACTTCGGGGCAGTCAAGTTATTCTGCGCGTATTATAATGTGTATATCCAAAAATATACCTTTTAGTCTTCCCTGCAATTAAAAAAGTTTCGTAGCATGGGCGCCGGCAGCGGGGTGCAAAGGGGTGCACTTGCACCCCCTTGACAGCGAACAGCGGGGATCCCCCGAGCAATAATGCCAAGCATCGACTACAGAGATTAAGTATGCTTTCGATTAGCGAAACATATTCAATCAAATACCCGCGCGATTTCAATTTGACATTACACAACACACACGTATAATTCTATATTTTATATTAGTTATGTATAATGTGTAGATGCAGATGCACCTCCCTGAACGTAATCCTGGCGACGCCCATGTTACCAAGTACGCATTATTAATTCATATTCCAATTACACCACACACTATTGTAAATGAAGCTACATTGCAACGCTATGATGCAAAATACTGTCCCAAACACCGTCAAAATTACATAAATAATTCAGCATCTCATCTCTCGTTAGGAGCTAACTTTCACTGTAAAGTGTAAACGTGAACTATGCCATGATTATTCATAACATTGTTATGTAACCAGTTCCCCGCAATTTTGGCGCGCTGTGCATACTTTAATATGTAAATTGATGCACATAATATTTTTATGCACTTCCCTAGCTTCCGTGTTTTTAATTTTTCCTCTAAGAATAGTCACGCGCGGCGTTGTAAAAAAACTGACGCTTGAATTTTTTTATGCTCTGTCGCAGGCGGTTAAATGTAACTATTCAAAATGCTTTATGGTGCTGCCACACCGCTGTTATAAAATGTTTTGTTAACAAACATTTGGTAACATTTTATCACAATGTGAGATAATGTTAGTAAATGTTAGAAAATGTTTGTAAACAATTTTATAACACCTGTGTGGCAGCACCATTAAACATAACTGTGTTGGTAGTTACAATGAAGTTTATACCTAGATAAAATATTTGTATAAAATATTAATTATACATTGATGTTAATTTAGTTTTACGTATCACTAGGCAGCATAGGGGGACATAGGTACTTACGCAAAAAGGAACCAACCAACAGCAAGTTCAAATATAAATATTGAATTTATTTTCCTTCAAGTAATTCTTGAAATTTCTTAGATGGAAAATGTTTCATGTGCGTTTTTTCAAAAAAACAATTTTGCAAAAGAAGTCAGTAAATCCATTAGAAGTAGCTGTTGGTTGAATCCTTTTTGCGTAACTATGAGCATTTGTCAGTGCGTAAAGGCCCTAATCTAAACAATCTTTCTATAGCTGCGTACGCGCAATCATTTCATTATTTTTTACGACTTTGAATTAACAAAAAGTAACAAAAAGATGTTCTAGACAATATTACATTCCATCATAATTTAAGATAACATACGAAAAATATCACAAGTTCAACTAGTTCTTCTAGTTTCTTCTACGAAGTTGCTAATTTATGTTTATCCTTAGGGAATAAAAATTCAGTTAGTTACTGCTTGTAATAAGTTGCTGATTAGCACATACACCTATTAGAATGGTACTGTCGATATGTAGAACAGCAGATTCTTATCTCTTCGCTTCTGTGAGATTATCAGCAAAGTAGCTTACGAGTTTGTCCCCAAGGAACAATGCTATCCTTGTGCATCGAACATACAAACAATTTTAAAACATGAATCATACAGTTAACTGAATCAATTAAATGACAACCGAGTATAATTAATTAAATGCTGCCAACAACCAGAAAGCATCGGATTAGTAGAAGGATTCATAAATTGAATTGTTTTTAAACGCACATTTAGTCACGGCATCGAAATCGGATTAAGCGTTTAAAACGAATGTAAAAATAAAATCGTAGCGAAACGACGGCTTTAACAGCCATCGCTGTAAACCACTTGTAAAACCGCAAGCTAAGTGACCTAATTAAAAATATGCTTACATAGTTTTTGCTCGTAATAAAAATTGAATAGCTTGTGAAAAACATGGCAAAAGTTTATGAAATATTCGCATATTTTTCGAAATACGTATTTTTTTTTTTTTTTTATGGCATAGGCCGGCAAACGAGCAAGTAGGTCACCTGATGGTAAGTGATCTCCACTGCCCATGTACGTCCATCACCAGAAGAATCATGTGCGCGTTGCCGACCATAAAGGAAAGGGATAATTAGGGTTAGGGAAGGGGAGGGGATTTGGGCTTCCGGATATCTCACTCACCGTACGAAACGCAGCAGCAAGCCGCTACTTTACGTCGGTTTTCTGTGAGACAGTGGTAATGACCCGGGCGAGCCAGCCCATTCATGCTGTAGACAAAACTGTCTACAGCGTGGCTCTACCACTCAAACTTATACAATATGATTTTTTTAATACTTGTATAACTATAAGGGGCACTTCACCCTTATTCTATAGTAAATACAATACGCGCAAAATAACTTGGCCACGCTGAAATTGGTCACTTTATCTGTTCTGGAAGCCACAAATGAAAAATGAAATGAATGAAAATCTTGAAAACACGAATCCCCTATAGTCTTTGAAAACACGAATCCGTTAACGACGAACAGACATTCGAATTTATAAATCAACCGTGATTTATTCGTATTTTCGAATGTTTTCATATTTTTGATATATGGTTATAGGTCTCTTATAAAATAAAAACTATTAGTATTAAATCACGAGCACAAAAAGTAGTGTGTTTTCATCAATGTGTGAACTAGGACTTTAGGCAAAATAAATATAATTATATAAACTGACAGCCTCCGTGTCGCAGCGGGCGAGTAGCCGACTGTGAAGCGAGAGGCGGCGGGTTCGATCCCCGCACTGATACAAATGTTTGTATGATCCATATTTGTTTCGGGGGTCTGGGTGTTGTGAAACCGAAAGTTTCTCGTAGCTCCTGATACCCAGACCACAAGACTCGTATCTTACTGTGGGGTCAGGACTAACTATGTATGTGACTGTTAGGTGTATTTATTAATGTATACCAACCTGTTTGGACTCGCTCTCCAACTCCAGTATCTGGAGTGTGAGGGAGCTCTCCATCGCCGCCGACTCGTTGAGGAGTGCATTTTCCTGTTCTATACCACTTCTTGTCGTTACTTTTTGTGTTGTGTCCAATTTCATAAGTGCCTGTTGATATGAAATATAGGCTTATTATTTATTTAATATTTATTTACGTAAAATGTATAAAGGCAGACTTAGGTCCACTTGCACAGCAATAGTTAAACATATTTATATGTAAAACATGTTTAAGAAACGCATGAAAAATAGACATAATGAAACATGTTTAGTTGCTAAATACATTTAAGGATTGTTGTGCAAGCTGGTCATAATGGCAGAGGGATCCTCTTCTAGTCTAGTGATGCAGTGTCAAGATAAAGTAGGTGTATATAAATCATAGAAAATAAAAAGAAGTAGAGAGGATAATACCATACATATATCTTACTACTCACATGCAAATCTTGTTTGTTGGTATTCAAATTTAGTTTACTATATTTTGATTTTATTAGTAACTTAAAAGCTTTTCCAGTAAAAATTGACCCCCTAATTTCCATTAAGAAATCCAGATGAAAGACTAACACTATATTTATTTAAAGGCACATCAGCAGAGTACATTATTTATAAGAAAAAACTAATTTACACATTAATGTATGTGTGCAGTAAATTATAATTAGCACTCACACATTTCAACAAAGAATAAATTTGTTGTTTAAGCATTCGTAATTAATTTATATTTTCACAAAAAATAATATAAAAACAGCCAACAAAAGTCTAAAAATAAAAATATTCAATTTTGACTCAGTGCTTTCTACCAAAAAGTGACCATTAGCAATTAAATGCGATTTCATTTAATAGCATTCAATTTTAATTATGTTTAGCTTTGTAAGCTTTTTGTTGGTTTAATTTTTGTTAGTAAGTTTTTATAAATCAAAATATTTGATAAAGTATAAAAAAAACAACCGATACCTTAGCTTAAATGCATATGAGACATAGATTCTATATATGAGTGGCATACCATCTTTCTATAAGTCTGGTCAAAATTTAAAAAGCAGTTTTTTTTATCAATACAAACAAACAGACAAAACCTTTTAAAACCTGATAGCATTCATTTGCTTGAATATCTGATTATCATCAATATTATAGATTATGACATTTTTAGATAAGGCAATGAATACCGCCACTTAAAAATTATGTCTTTATATAAAGGAATTGTACCTACTTTATACGTCTTTTTAATTTAAATACTAATACTAAAGAAAAAGTTGAATGATTAACATATTCAGCCTTATTTTAAAACATAGACTAACTTGAAATTATTTTAATATTAATCCATGTTATAATAAGGCAAATTTTGTTAAAAGTACTAAATAATCTATACATATAGCATATTGTTTCAGGAATTTCAAAGTGATAAATTAATTCATCATTATATTAGTTACAAAGACGGTCACCAAAGTCGGTTTATAAAAACAATAAAACTGAAAAATAACATGACTCAACAAATTCACAAGAGCAATAAAGGGTTTTTTGGCGTTATAAAAAGTAGACATTTGTGTCTGAAGTGAATAAAAAATGTTCTCTCATGACAATGACCCCGTGTTTTGTGTACCCTAGGCTTGGTTTAGTTAAAATTTGTGGGCCATACTCACCAAATATTTCATTATATTATCATGTTGATTGAATAATTAAAATATTAAAACTTTAATGATTTTCTTATGAACTGTTTTGTAAATAGAAACCTAGATCATACAAATTGCAAATATCTTATTATGTATGTAAATAAAAAGAGAAAGTTAAAGTATTGTGACAGTTTTCTATGTGCATTGTTACATTTACATTCATTGTTACACATTGATAATTTACATATCAAATGAGTTTTAATAACTTTTGACATGACTTTTTATTGACTGTTTCGTGTTGACCTAACTCTGGGTAATAAATCTCTAAATAAAGCTTGATTAATGGTAAAATAAAATAATATAGTATTAGAGAGACTGAAACATTAATGCGATATACTTAGTTAACACAAAATGTTCTTACTAAAACTCGAATGTAGGTTATACTAATCAACAATGTTTACACTTGAGGTTTTTGAAAGTGGTTCACAACTTGCATGTGAAATTGTATAAAAGTTGATTTAAAATTTCCGTTTCGGAACATTCTTATGTACCCATTAATGCATGAAGAGTGAAAATAATGAGTTAGAATGTAGGCCACTAACCTCTTGTGTGATGTCGAGTTCGTGTTTCGTGTTTTCGTATAGACTTTCCAGCTCGTCGCATCGCTGCTGCAGGGCGCTCTTCTCCTCGAGCAGCACCAGGCCCAGCTGCGCCGACTGGATCTTTTCGCTGCTCGCCTGGTCTAGCTCGCGGCCAAGCCTTTCGATCTCGGCTTTGAGCTCCGCGACCGAAAGCTCGTTTTGAGCCGTGGCTGCCATCGTGTGACAGTTAGACGGCGTGATACTTAAACTTCATAAACAAAGTAAATAACCTCAGAAAAACAACTTTATAAAACGTGTAAAATCAATTGTTTCTACATTCTCCAAAGGTAAAACGTCTTGACAACTCATTTTAGGGTTACCGTGTGACGAGCTTAATTTTGTACTCTGGCGTAAAAAAATATTCTACCTCTTTGGTAGTTTTTGCCTATTCATATACCTAGTTTATATATTATTCAAATATAAATACTGTTATATTAGGCGTATTTAAGAGAAAATATATTGTATATTTACTACCTATATAAGTATATATGATACCTATATATGATTATGTATAATTATCATATCGTTCTATTTTAGTACTTTGGCAATAAAATATTACGCTAATATGTATCAACTTTAAGTTGGCGGTGGTAAATGTTAATGTTATTGATCAATGGTTGCGACTAATTGAAAATAATCTGTTGCAACGGAAAGCGACCGACATATGCCGTAAAATAATCACTAATGAAAGGTTAACCACAGCGCCACTCAATCTAATATTTATACTCGTTGCCCATTTAATACTCATCTTGCTTATATCTGACCAACTATGGTGGCCACCATAAATCGCACTATAAACCTTGGATACGCTTACGAAAGTAAGTAAAAGGGGAGGCAACTTTGTATCGCTATCTCACTCTTTGTGGTCCGATCTCTCTGTCATCCGTGAAATCCGAAAATATCTGTTACTTTATTAAAAAGGGAGATCGGACCACAATTTCCTTATCCAGTATAATACCCTTTGGACCACAAGTTGACTAAATAGAGCTTTAGTATTGTTGCCTTTACTCTGGCGTTGCAAGTAAATACGCTATCGTCCCAATAATACTCCATACTAGCATACATGAAAAATAGGAAAATATTATTAAGTTGTACCCAAAAAAAAATCCTAAATCTTAAAAAAAAAAAGGAATTGATCATATTTTGAGTTGTATTATTTTTAATACCTAGTTACATGTTTTGATGTAATATTCTTTGGTAAATAAAACAAATATGATGTATGTTGATCTGTTTTATATTTTATAATCAAACACCAATTGACTATAATATACAAATGTTACAAAAACGACAAGGAGAATGTTAAGGATAGATATTGATTGAAATCAACAAGATTGTTATAGTCTAGGGTGAGCATACGTACGCGTTTTCAAATAAAAATAACTTAATAACTTAATTAGATACATATGTTACTTACAAATTTAGAAAAAGTGACATAATAATATGTATGACATAAGTGCGAACATGCATATCGGCAACGAGAGTGTTACAATGCAAAAAAGGTACTTTTCGGGAAATCGTATTTTAAATTATTTTTATAAAAAATTGCATTCAAAATTGTCATCAGACAATTTTTCATGAAAAAATTAAGTAAAATAGGATTTCCCAAAAAACTATGTTTCTTGTGTTGTGACACTCTAGTTGCCCATGTGCGATATATTTCATACAAAAATACTTTGTAAAACTCTCGGCGTTCATGTTGTTTAGGTTAGTAGATTAATCTAGGCATCAATGCTTCGTCTCGAATCTCGATACATGATTTGATACACTGTAGAGAACTCAACTTTAATGTACTATGGAGTATTCTCGTGTGTAGACTGTAAGGGTCGGGTACATAGAGGACGTCCTGTAACATTCGAGAATACAGTTTGTTCGTGACACGTAATTACGCTCACCCCGAGACAAATAATGATAGGATTACTTTATTAGCACCTGACTGTATCATAAAGAACAATAAAAGTAATAATAAAAATCGTCGAATTTCAGCTTTATCTAAATTATATTAATTGACTTTAATTTCCACTTAATGTTTGTCAAAAAAATAGGTCTGCAAAATTAATAACTATACAACATGCAAGGCCCACATAATGACAAACTTACATGATTTTTATTTACAAGGAATGCTTTATTATAGCTGTAAAATTCACAAATATTTATGGAATGTCGTCGTTATAGAAAATATATTGTTAATTTAAATGTAATTATCAATACAATTAAAATTAATATAAATAAAACGGTGATATTTAATTAAAAGTGCAAATTCAATTTTCTATGATCACAAATAAATCCAATAATTTGTACTAACGGCGTAAATAAATAATGAAAATTGGCACCAAGATGGTGGGAAATTTGAGAAGAGAACTTACCAGAAATACAGTTGGATATTTAAACACGAATATTAAAACAAAGCAAATATCTATCTTTGCAAGACAAAGACCGAAGTATTATTGAAAAATATTGTTTCATTACTTGTTTTTATCATTTCTAGCAAGCACTCATCTCCGTCAGTTATTTTTAACACGAAGTAAATTATGAGATTATAAATTGAGCAAAATTAAAATAATCCACAGTACTCTGAGTAACATTAATCACTAACAATAAGTACCTATTAGAAAAATAACTTTATTGCTTTTATATCAAACTGCAGAGATTACGATACAATAGTAGTATAAATTTTAATTATTTATAGAGATCGGATAATAAACTGACCGTACCTACATATTTTTTTATTGCGAAATAGTTTTTTTAAAGTAGAAGCCACAAAATGAGCATTTTTATTTTATAGTAGGTTTTTATTTATATTTTACGGTACGAGGAACTGGGTAACCTGATAGTAAGTGACTTAAGTCGCCCATGAAAAACTACAATACCAGAAGGCATATGGTTACAGGTGGTAACAGGTATTGAAGAAGGGGGCTTCACCCAATCTCTACAATTCCCACCACAACAATAGTTGCGACGTCGCGACGCCGCCCATGATTAATTTTAGACCGGTCAGATTATTTTACGTGTATTGTAAGGTAATATACAGAATTTAAATTAATTAATATAAAACTGACAGATACACAAGGTGTAAGGGAAACGGTTCCAAAAACTAAGACAGGTGGTACTCCTGTGATTACGGACATGATATCACTAAATAAATCGCAAAATAAAACTACTTATTCTTTATTATTCACGCAGAATATTTCAAAACATGATGCTGCGTGAAAATGGAATATGAAATGAATATATTGCAGGCAATACCACGGTCATATCGATAAAATAATTATTAAAGAAAACTTAAATAGAGAAAGTAAAGTTAGAGAAAAATCAGCTGATACTCGGGCTCGAGGTCAAAAGAAAATGAAACTTTTTTCGCGACGTTTTAGTG
Source organism: Amorpha juglandis (assembly GCA_949126905.1). Lineage (NCBI taxonomy): Eukaryota > Metazoa > Arthropoda > Insecta > Lepidoptera > Sphingidae > Amorpha > Amorpha juglandis. The sequence continues at coordinate 4,638,447 of OX421383.1, forward strand.
GTCATTCATTTCATGCCTGTAATCACCAGCACTGCCACCTATCTTAGTCTTTGGAAGCGTTTCCCTTACAACCATTATATGGAAAAACAAATTATATTACAAGCTGGAAAATGAATCCGATCTCTAATATTAACCACGTCAGTTTATTAAGAAAATATATTGATTTATCTTAACCGAATTAAATTAGAGAACTTTTATTCTATACACTTATATCTAAATAGCTTAATGATATAAAAATGTGACTAAACTATCCACTTGTACTGTTAGTAATTGAATATCTACATAATACATTAAGTAAACACGACCTATTATTATATAGGTTTAGTTTATATACAACCGAAATATGGTCTAGAAAAGGCAAATTCATCTTAGATACATTTTACAAAAAATACTTCATGACATAACAAGTGGACTATAAAACATCGGTCCTGTCATTTCATAAAGAACTTTAATCTGCAGGCAACAGTCGAATTAATTGCAAATTCGTATTTAATTATCGGCACGAGCTGTGAGCATAAATGGAAATAAGTGGAGATAGTGGTACCTCCGATAAACGGTGAACATCGACTGACGGACCAATTGCGCGAAACTTCAGGGCCCCGTATTCCTTGATTCCGCCAATCACAACTCTAAATTAAATACACGTTTTTGATATTTGTGCTCACGACTCGTGCAATTATCTTAAACTCAAACTCTTGATTTCCGATTACTACGTACAATGTATATAGTATCACTTGGCCACTGATAAGCTTACAAACTGTAAGACGATTGCGTGTTGCCCAGAAATAGGAGTTCACTATAAGGCCGCTGGCAGCTGTCAAAAGTCCAATATTAAGCTAAACCAGAAATTGCCATAGAATTGGACATAGCCTCACAAAATGTATAAGCCACAGAAAACATGCCTATTTATTCCCAAAGTACCTTACATCTAAATTTGAACTTATCTTTTCTAGACCACGCATAATCTACCTCTACACACGTAACCACTTAAACTATTCATACGAAACACTTGAAAATATTCCACACACTAATATCGTCTAGGAAGACAAAAGTCCGTTTCGACACAATAATATCGACAGAACTTCGATTGTTAACCTAAAAATTAAACACAAAAGCTCATTTCACTACTTACTTGGTGCCTGATTTGAAGTACAGTCAGAACTATTTTTCAATTATAAGGATAGGTGACAAATACTCTTAAGTCTATTTTCTTCGGATTAGTTACCCCAGATGATATTGGCCTGGCGATATTGACACTTTAGTTTTAGGACCTTTCACAATGTTAGATCTAACTTTATTTGCCAGATAACAAATTCATGAAATACCTATTCGACATACACTTCTCAGAGTATATTATTACCAAGATAACATCCACTGGCCATATTTTTTATGGCTTATCACAAACTACACCAAAATGTTATAAATTGCAGTTTAATAACACAAATAGGAACTTATGTATTGCAAAATATTCATTTGAATATCATCTCTTACTTATCACCTTTCCTATAATATATCCTATCTTAAATCTCCTTAAAATATACTTTCGCGTATAGCTGATGTTGGTTAGTATAACGAAAGAATTACGAACCGCTTGATGTATATATTTTTCATTTATCTAATATCAACCGTATGTCAAAGCTTGTAAGGTGGCGTTTGATCTGTAATCGAATTATTTTGTTTGACATTACTCAAAAAGGATATAAGATTATCATAAATGAGTCTGACTGTACTTCACGTTGGATGTAAGAGAACACACGATATTTTGAACTAGCAAATTCTATTAGGAATTTTATCAAAATCCGGTATTTAACATTAATTTATTACTTTAACTGATATGAATTTTACAACATTAACTAACTAACAAGAACAGTTTAATAATAAAGTAATTATACTAAATGGCCCAGTTTTCAATATTACTGATACAAGTATGTGGTGGGGTCTCTCGTATACGAGAGTCCGTTCAGGTAGGTACTACTGCTTTGTCTATTTCTGCTACTAAACAGTGTGCACGAATGTTCTGTTTGCACAAATTTGAAGCCAGTAAAATCAAGGTGAATAAAAAAAACTGTACTAAGAAAATTCATAATGCGAAATGTAATTCTATTTTTAACACAATCACAATCGCATAATAGTGTTTTGTATTTAATTCAGTCATTATAGTAATGAAAGAAAATGAACTAATTACTATTATTTAGTTTTAAAAAATATAAGTGGTTATTGTAAAAGATGAAAAATAAATAAGCTGAAGACTAGATGAATGAAAATAATAAATAAAATAATAGTAATAATATTCCATTATTCAAAATCAGCACCCGAAAAACGATACAACTATTTTGAGTTTATTATTTATACAACCATGTATTAGTCTCACCCAAATTTACATTAGACGGTTTTATATTTTACTCCCATTATTTTCTTTACACTTAATGATGTAGTATTAATTCTTTCTATTACGTTATTCTATGAACAAATAAAAAAAATATTTAAAGAAATAGATCTTATTAATTTATACATTTAATAAAATTATTGTTTACTGAATGAAATGCATGTATGTAAATAAAAAAATAATCTTCATTAATATCCCATTAATTATGATTAAGTTACATTATGGCACAACCGGATGATACGTCATCGCGTGCGGGCACGTTCATTCGCGGCGGATGCGTTACGGACGCGTCCGTAACTTCCACGGGCACATTGGGAGAATCCTTCCTTACCGACTGTTTGGACATATCTTGGGCTTTTTGTGGCGGAGGGAGCTTGGTCTCCAACGGTGCTTGTATTTTCGGCTTTGAGTCTTGGTTCAATGAACCTGTGCTAGGAGTACGTACCCTGGACTTGACCATGGACATGCGACGTTCACGAGTGTTGATGATTGACGTCAGGAATGGGATTTGGTTGCTGATGGCCATCATGAAAGGTTTGTAGCCAAGGCTGTGGAAGAATATTAAGGTTTTTAATAAAATATTTTACTTTATTCCTTATGAGTATTCCTTCAACGGTAGGCAGCAGCTTGGCTGTGCCACTGGCATTGCCGATGTCCATGAGCGGCGGTGATCGCTTACCATCAGGCGGAACCGCTTGCTCGTCTGCTTATTATGGCAATAAAAAAAAACTTTCCAAAGTATTTGCATTGTTATCGTACCTGAGAAATACAATGGGAAGTATTATAATACAGGGTTAAAAGGCAAGTTATAAATAACATGGTATGTGTTGCATTACCACTCGTCGTCAGTCCAGGCGCACAGGTCTCGTAAGGCGCGCCGCAGCCGTCGCGCCGCGTCGAGGCTGACGTCATTAGCGCGCGCCGCGTTGGTGACGCGCATGACGGCGAGCGCGTCGCGCAGCACCACCGCCACCACCAGCGCCCACTCCACGCAGCTCGCCTCCGTCATCAGCTGCTGGAAGTACCTGCACAACACCTTATGTTAACGGCAACGCAGCATAACATAACAGTATTTACGCACGTGCAAGCTCTGGAATGAACTCCCTGCCTCGGTGTTTCCCGAGCGCTATGACATGTCCTTCTTTAAACGAGGCTTAAAAAGAGTATCCCTTCAGTGGTAGGCAGCGGCTTGGCTGTGCCCCTGGCATTGCCGATGTCCATGAGCGGCGGTGACCGCTTACCATCAGGCGGCCGCTTGCTCGTCTGCCTATCAAGGCAATAAAAAAAAAATAACATACCGCGTTTTTAAGCCGCGACAAAAAAGAGAGCTGTTATAACTATTGACCCCTGTTAAATGCACAAGTTATGCTTAAGTTTTGTTTGACACAGCGGGGACAGTTTGTATCCATGGAACTGATCCTATTTCTCTATGCAAACTTTAAACTTCTGTACTAACACCTTTAGGGGTTCAATTGTAAATATCCTTCCTTATTCTTCCTTATACTAGACGTTGATTAAACAGTGCGTGAGTGAGTTGTTTAGAACTTTACTTTTGTATACTGGGAAGTGGTGCCCACTTCCGAAACCGAAACTGTAATAAAACACTACCTTAATATAAACGGAAAACGCAACTTATTTGCTGTTTACTTGCTATTTTGGAAACGGAATCCCGAAATATAAATCGTACTAAATATAGGGTCGATGACCTGCACGTCATTATTTAGGTAGCCGACCGAAAGTCACCTGATTGTTTATTCACTTTACATTGCGTTATAAAATATAATTTTAAATATTATCTGAATAAAGCATCATTCTATTCATTTTTCCGAACAAGATTGTGTGTGAAAAATAAAAAAAGGCATGTAGACTTATTTCGCGATATTTTTATGATACTGTATTAAATTTGTAATCATCAGTTCTACCTACCTTCACCAGTATTACCTGTCTTCGACTTTGGAACCGTTTCGCTTACACCCTGTATACAACGTGCTAAAGAAAGGTGTGACCAAATTTATGCAATGTATAGTGTACGAGCAACCAAGGACGACAAGGACAAGGAAGGACAAGGTGTCTGTTGTCTGTCTACAAGGTGGACAGACGACTTGATAAAGGTCGGAAGAAGTCGCTGGATGCAGGCCGCTTCCAACAGGTCGGTCTGGAAATCTTTGGGAGAGGCCTATGTTCAGCAGTGGACGTCTTGTGGCTGATGATGATAGTGTACGATATGGTGGTGTGGTGTATGCGTGGTGCGGTGTAGTACCTGAGCTGCACATGCGCAGTGTGAGTGCCGCGCGCCGCCTGGTGGTGGTGCAGCCGCTCCATGAGCGCGGCGTACCGGCGCTCGTCCGCCGCGTCCATCGCCTCCGCCCCACCCCCCGCGCCAGTCGCACCCCACGCCACACACCCTCCCTCCGCCACGCTGCACTCGCCGGCGGAACTACACACGAACGTGCACAAATACATTTGTCTGTACTCGAGAGAGAGGGAGGGAGGGAGGGAGAGAGGACATTTGAGAGGGTTGTCACATCACAACAATTGGTCAAGAGGGTTGTCACATCACAACAATTGGTCAATTATGTTGTCACAAGACCCATAATTTGATAAAAAAAAAGTCATGTCATTTGTAAATAACACATAGTTTCATAAGAATATCTTTTTAAGTATACATGTCTCAAATTAGTGTTTAAATAAATTATTTTATTCTTTTCTTCTTTCTTTCTTTACTCGGAAATTCTCTACACTCGGTATTGAATAAACGTGTATAGGACTTACCTAACGGGCCTGGGTGATAGAGGTCCCGTCCCAGTGGTGAGCGGCAGGGCGGCGCGCAGTGATAGACTCATGTACCCGCTGTCACCGCATAAACTATCCGAGTCGGCGGACGGCGTGTATGAATCTACGACAATAAACTATAAATAGTACCTTTTTCTGCACTTATTGAGCATCCTCTGTACTGAGACCATTAGGTCTTTCTTTAATACGTCAAGCCAGGATCAGCCCCGTACCCCCTGGTACAATCTAACACAGGTGTTTTCAATCAATTGTTCAGTATATTCCTTTAGATGCAACGATGCTACGGACAGATATTCAAATAGACAGACAAATGGGTCAAATTATAACATCGCTCTTTTTTGTTTAGGGTTAAAAAGCGGAACAATCGTATTGTGCGTACACTACAAAATAGGCGTAAGTATGCGCAAAATAACTTGACCGAATTGAAATCATTAGCTGGCGGTTGCGTAGCTGTTGTTCATAATGCTGCGCGTATGCGTGTGAGTACGTGAGTGCGTGCATGTGTAGCATTATAGTGCTTACACGGATGGACCCTTTTGAATGCATTTCTTTTTGTATAAAACGTAATTTTATCGAGAATGGTTTTAGTTATATTTTAAGACAATCTGTTCAGTTGTCTAAAAGAGACAAATGTTTTTTCTGATTGACATCGGGGGTTTTAACGGTTAAGTTATTAGACACTAAGGTATAGCCGGAGGCGTAGAGGGCGAAGTGACTAACTTCACTGAAGTTCAGTAAAGTTAATACACAAATACATAATGATACAGCGAGTGAGCCGTAGCTTTAATAACAAATACATATTATAGTGATACGGCTAGTGAGCAGCAGCTGGCGGTGATACTCACTGGCGACGGCGCTGCCCTTCCTCTGCACATAGTCCTCCTGCTGCACGGGCGGGTACGGCCAGGCGAAGTCCTCGTGCAGCCGCCGGACGCACAGCACGGCGCTGTCCACCCGGGCGGCGCGCTCCCTCTCACCCGCGAGCCACGCCACCAGATGGAGGTCGAGCGCGGCGGCCAGGCGCCCGAGCGCGTGCAGCCGGGCGGTGGAGAGGAGGAGACGCGCGTGACGCTGGATCATCATGTCGATGAAGAACTCTTCGGCCGTGCCGCTGTACGAGTCCCTACGAAAACACATGGTGTTAAAACCGGCCATAGTGATCTGCACGCTTTGTGTGGGTCGCATTATAGATCAGCCAGTGTATATCTGGTTCGACCTCCACCCGGGCGGCGCGCTCCCTCTCGCCCGCCAGCCACGCCACCAGGTGAAGGTCGAGCGCGGCGGCCAGGCGCCCGAGCGCGTGGAGTCGGGCGGTCGAGAGCAGGAGACGCGCGTGACGCTGGATCATCATGTCGATGAAGAACTCTTCGACCGTGCCGCTGTATGAGTCCCTGCGGACCAAACTATACGGTATTATTTTATACTAGCGACCCACTAGCAAGCTGAAATGGCAGTGGGCAGGCCACATAGCTCGCAGAACCGATAACCCATGGGGCAGAAAGGTTCTGGAATGGAGGCCACGTACTGGCAAGCGCAGCGTTGGACGTCCACCTACAAGGTGGACAGACGACCTGATAAAGATTGCAGGAAGTCGCTGGAAGCAGGCCGCTTCCAACAGGTCGGTCTGGAAATCTTTGGGGGAGGGCCTATGTTCAGCAATGGACGTCTTGTGGCTGACGATGATGATGATGACCCACTAGCTTGCTTCACACGGATAAAAATATGTTTGTTACGAAATCACATTACACATTACTGGATACACACTGGCTGATCCCAGAACGCGAATCACCTGAACGAATCAGCATGGTGGGTTTTCGCATGTGTTCGGTGGACGCTATCCACTTGGGTATACGTTAGAATCTATAAGGTGACCGCTGAAAATCAACGCTGTGTTGGGGCACGCGCCATAGTGTCCATTAATACGCAAATGCAAAAACCATCAATAGCTTTACTTTAAAATTACAATGTGATCTGTTATTAATAAATTTTCTTTCTTTTCTTTCTCACTAATAATTATAACTAATAAGTGGCATTAAAAAAATATTGCGACTATAAGTTGAGATATAAACTAACCTATCTCTCAAGTTGGATCAAACAAATTTTGCAAAATTTGATTAAAATCGGTTCAGTAGTTTAAGAGTTCATCGCGGACAAACAACGTGACACGAAATTTTTATATATAATAAATAAATAAATAACACCCAACATTCACACACATAGTCCTGGTCCCACAGTAAGATACGAGTCTTGTGTCGTGGGTATCAGGAACTACGAGAGACTTTCGGTCTCACAACACCCAGACCCTGTAACAAATAAATGTGGATCACACAAATATTTGCCTCGGTGCGGGGATCGAAACCGCGGCCCCTCGCTTCACAGCCTCTTAAAGATATAGTAGGTAACCTGTCAGCTCTGGCGGGCACGGACTTCTTCCGTTTGACGGCGGCGGTGGCGCGCGCGGGCGGCGCGGCGGGCGGGGGGGCCGCGGGGGGCAGCGCGCCCGCACTACCCACCCCTCCCGCCCCGCCCGGCGGGGACGGCTCGCGCGGCGGGACCGCCGTGCTGAAGCTGCGCCCGCGCCCGCCTGATAACTGCACAACACAATAACAACATATACAATGTGGTAGGTGTCGAGTATGCGAGAGGATATCTGGGTTGGTACCACCGCGCCCTCTATTTCTCAACCCAAGCAACAGTATGTAGCACTCAGGGGTGACAAGCGCATTTCAGTGCCATGTAGTGCTAATGTTCAGTGTGGTGTTGCTTCTGTTTATGGGCAGGCGTTACGCTTACCATCAAATGAGCGCTTTACTCATCTCGTCAATCAGTCAAATAAAAAAAAAAGTGTGCGTCTCGGGACGCTCGACAGAAGTGATAACTTAAACTAATGTGGGTTAAAGTGAGAGTGGAGGAGCCTGCCTACTGCTGCCGTATGCGTGAAAGAAAGGGAAGCTAGAGTGGCACTGTAACGCGTTACGTTACGAAGTCATGTCAAAGCCCTGTCAAACTTCTGTCAAAGTCCGGTCAAAGTCCGTCTCAAAATCCGGTCAAAGTCCGGTCGAAGACCTGTCAAAGTCCGGTCAAACTACGGTCAAAGTCCGGTTAAAGTCCGGTCAAAGTCCGGTCAAAGTCCGGTTGAAGTCCGGTCGAAGTCCGGTTGAAGTCCGGTTAAGGACCGGTGTGACGCCACCTGGGACTTCGAAATTATCGATGTTCCAGGGAGGTCGGCTAATACTGGCTGGTCGATGGACCGCTCGCGTTACGGAACGTTTCGGTTCATCCTCCCATAAGAAGTTATCACTTCAAAAAAAAAATTCAATTTTGAAATCTCCACCATCCATGAACATTCATTATACCAAAAGAACCAGTGATGCATTGCTGATCTTCAAGGAACTTGATAATTAAGGGATCTGAAGGAGGGGAGGTGTTAGAGCGATCATTGACAGGTCCAAACAAAAGGATTATTTGTAAAACTGGTAGATATTTTATAGAATGTATTAAATAAACTGGTTTTATAAATATATGCGTTACCTGCATATTCCCCAGGATAACGGACAGATCCTCTGCATTGGGGCTTACTGTTTGTGACTGCGCCACTTGACCGTACTTCGCTTGAACGTTTACGGAGTTACGCGGTGAGTCGACGTCGTTAGGATCTAAAAATATATTTCTGCATTAAAAGAATTAGATAAATAAAATAATATTCGACCCGTACGTAAGACTGTTTGTAATTTTCTCAAAAACTAAATAATTGACATGATTTAATATCGTAATATACTATTAGGCACATTTCGAAAGACGGCTTGATCAAGATAGCTACCGTTGTCGGAGCTCCAAATATACCTGCACGGGCTGCACCCAACCCCCTAAACTACTCTTATGAGCAGACAATACAATAAAAAAAGCTACATAAATATAGTGTACTGCATACCTATAGCCCTGAGGAAGCGCACCAAATCCCTGGCGAGGTCCCATCTCTCTTGCTGCAGTGCGGTGTCCAGTAACTGCGTGGCGAGCTGTCTGCTCACCGTAGAACTTTCTAGATTCTGATATAAAATAACATTCATAAGCTAAAAGTAATACTATTGATCGCTCATGAGTACAGACGCGGCTGTAAACGCATGAAGATTCTTACATAAGCCCTGGATTACATTTGTAATTGTTACGTAGCCACGGTTCGTATAGATTGGCTCTATCCTATGTGATATATTGGCCACATATGCAATTTCGAGCGTCAAATGTGAAAAAAAAAACGTGTGCGTCTCGGGACGCTCGACAGAAGCGACAACTTAAACTAATGTGGGTTAAAGTGAAAGAGGAGGAGCCTGCCTACTGCTGCCGTATGCGTAAGATAAGGGAAGCCGGACAGAGGGGCGCCGTAACGCGTTACGTTATGAAGCGGTTTACCCTCCCATAAGAAGTTATCACTTCAATAAATTCCCCAACCAAGGATCGAACTCAGTTTACCTACGTTATATGTTTTTAAACATAGGTCGGCAATTACATACACCATCAACATAACCTAGTACAATGCTGGCGGCAACATGGAATAAGTAGGGTTGTCAACACATTTATCTGGATTCGTGAGTATTTAATGACAGGTTCAAATGAGTCGAATCGCTTTCATCAAGAAACTTGAATCAGCAATGACTGTTTTGTTTATCAACTCCATTGAAAGTCTGTGGAGGCTGTTGAAATCGCACGCAATTTAGCAATTAATCCACCAAAATTAAATCGTGTGAACGTGCTATAAGTTACGTAAGTAAATGGATAAGTATTGCTTTTAATGTACCTTACAACGCTGCAATAAAATACACAACGAATAAAAGATTCTCAAAACGCATTGATTTAATGAAAAAATAGAATGTAAATATCCAACTTCTTAGTTATCTTCTTCTCATTTAAACTTAATATTATAGAAGCAAATGGGTCAAAGCTTATCGCGTACGGTGAGTGAGATATCCGGAGTCCCCTACGTTCCCCAAATTCCTGAATTATACCATTGAAGGTCGGTAACGCGACCAAGATACGTCTGGTATCATAGGCGAATATAGGCGGTAGATATCACTTACCATCAGGTTCCCTACTTGATAGTTTGCCGGCCTATCCTATAAAAAAATGTAACAATTCGAGTAATATTACCTGAAGTATAATAAGATAAGAAGCGGCGGTGTCTAACATCTTCCTTTGCAGACACTCTTGGAATAACTCCTTTGGCTTTCCAGCGGCGGAGAAAAGATACGCCCATAGCGCTATCTCTGTCTTTCTTGCGCATTGTACTACTGTCTGAAAGGAACATAAACTATTGACATTAATCATCAAAGTCTGTTAATTTTATATACAATCTTTGTGCTATATTTATATTAATAGTATCTTTTTAGTGCAGTACTTATGAAATCATGTTTTTATTATGTAACTGTTTATATATTTTATATAAATAGGAGTTGTTTAAACAAATCTAACGAGGCCAGGCAGCGATAACTAAGCGGGGATTGGTATGGACTGTCGAGACGAAAGTCGCAGGTTAGAAACTAGCCCCAAGAGCATACACCACTAACATTTCTAAGTTACATACATACAACGTGTATATTAATTGTTAATTATCGCTTGCTTTAACGGTGAAGGAAACATCGTGAGGAAACCTGCATACCTGAGAACTCGATAAGATTTTTCGAAGGTATGTGAAGTCTGCCAACCCGCATTAGGCCAGCGTGTGTGGTGCACCACAACACAACGCTGATTTTCAGCAGCCACCTAAAGTGACATCCAGGTGACAGACCAGCCTGTATCACAGAATAATTGGACAGCCTCCGTACCGCAGCGGGCGATTAGCCGGCTGTGAAAGGAGAGGCCGCGGGTTCGATCCACGTACCGAGACAAATGTTTGTGTGATCCACAAATATTTGTTTCGAGGTCTGGGTGTTGTGAGACCGAAAGTCTCTCGTAGTTCCTGATACCCACGACACAAGACTCGTATCTTACTGTGGGGTCAGGACTATGTATGTGATTGTTGGGTGTTATAAATAATTGTCGGAAAAACAAGTTTTTTTTTTTATAGCATAGGCCTGCAAACGAGCAAGTGGGTCACCTGATGGTAAGTGATCTCCACCGCCCATGTACGCCCACCACCAGAAGAATTATGGGCGCGTTGCCGACCTTAAAGGAAAGGGATAATTAGGGATTGGAAAGGGGAGGGGATTTGGGCTTCCGGATATCTCACTCACCGTACGAAACGCAGCAGCAAGCCGCTACTTTACGTCGGTTTTCTGTGAGACAGTGGTAACGACCCGGTTGAGCCAGCCCATTTATACTGTAGACAAAACTGTCTACAGCGTGGCTCTACCACTCAAAAATTACCTGCAGATAGACCGGGAACTCATGTACAAACTCTATGATGCTCGGCAGCTGCGCGTCCGGTATCGGCTCCTTGCTGGTGGCCTCCTCCTCCAGCACCTCGTGCAGCAGCAGCTCCAGCGAGTGAGGGAAGTACGCCAGCTGGGCACACGAGCGGGCGATCTCCCACGCGTGGTACCCCAGGTTCCGTCTCAGTAGCTGCCGCAGGATTTGGTGGAGGTAGACTTGACTCTGAAAGTGGATAATGAAGTTTTGTATATACCAAATAATACATATGACGGCGCCATCTTTGTTTGTGTGATAAGCGCCATCTATAACCAGGTGCAACAGGCCAACGATGGACGAACGAGACTTCGGTGCTTCCCGACCAATCCGCTCGAGTGTATAAAGGACCGCAACTGGGACCTAAAATCATTTAAAGTCCGGTGAAGCTGTAGAAAGCCGACTCGCGTCAGGCTAACAGTACAACGCCAAACCGAAAAAAAAAAAAAACCTAAAATCATTCGTTCGGCCACCGCCGCGCCGCCTAGTGCAGACGTTCACAATATAGTTTGATTATAATCTTGGTTTGAATAGTTAAAGAGTAAACATAGAAGTAAAACTACACCGTCTTTGAGTTTAATTTAATACCCTGTCGGACCCCTTCGCCTACACATATGTACAATATATACCAAAACGGGTGAATAATAAGTGCGCTTTCCCCCTTCTACCATCGTAGCACCAGACGCACTGCGGGATATCATCCCTACTTGGTTGATATTCCTCACACTCGCACCAAGCGCTTTAAATCATCCTTTATAATGCGCACAGCCAAGGAGTGGAATTCCCTCCCTGCGTCTGTCTTTCCGATTGCGTACAAACCGAAGCTCTTTAAGAGTAGTGTGAATCGGCACCTTCTGGGTTAGCTCGCTCCATGCGGCTAGATTGAGGTAAAGAGCAAACCCATTTTAAATAATAAAGAAAAACAGTAAATAAAATCAAAACCAAAAAAATTCAGTTGAGGAGATTCCAAACTTCCAAAATACTTCCTAATTATTATCGATAACACAAAAAAACGTAATACCTGTCTATATTTGTTGGAGTTATCGTGTAACATACATAAAATTAAAACTCACCGTCCTGTTGACCACACAGAATGGCAGAGAGAACACAGAGTTGGAGTCAGAAGCGTACAGTGTGGTGTCATTTTCGGCTCCCAGTAGTATGGCGTCGTCAAATAATATCGCTGAAAAACAAATAAAACAATAACTGTCTTTCTTTCTAAACTTTCATCGATAATTTTACATAAACTTTACTATCAGACAATTGACAAATGACGAGTCGAGCCAAGCGCTCGCCTGATGGTAAGCGCCACGCCTGCCCATAAACAGAAGCAACACCACACAGAACTTTGTATTACAAAGCACTGCATGGCACTGAACTGCGCTCGTCCCCCCGAGACATGAGATGTTAAGTCTCATAATGCCCAGTAATTACACTGGCTTCATTATCCTTCAAACCAAAACACAATAGTACTTACACACTGTTTGTGTGCAGAAATAGACAAAGTGGTGGTACCAACCCAGACGGCATCTCGCACACGAGGGACCCACCACCTTGTGTATGATATAAAACTGGACTTACTCAACGGGTATATGTTTAGATGGAACGGCAACATGATCCGTTTGGCCATGAAGGTGTGTCGACCGGAGTCCGGATGCCTCGTTGCATCCCGGGGTAAAAGGGGCAGCCACACACGCGCGCCCAACGAACCGCACCACAGCCACAGAGCGCGGGACAACTGTGTGGCCGATGCAGAACTGCTCCCGCACGACCATACACTCTCCACGCATGAGGCCAGCACTGTTGCCGGGAGACAACTGTAAGCCTGGAAAGAAGTTAAGTATCCTACTAGTATTATAAACGCGAAAGTTTGTAAGTATGGATGGATGGATGGATGTATGTTTGTTACTCTTTCACGTAAAAACTACTGAATGGATTTTAATGAAACTTTACAATAATATAGCTTATACATCAGAATAGGATATAGGCTACTATGTTTTTCAAAAATCAACCCCTAAAGGGTTAAAAAGGGTTTGAAAGTTAATATGTAGATGGCGAAACAAAGTTCTCGGGCACAGCTAGTAATAAATAAATACACCCAACAGTCACACACATAGTCCTGACCCCACAGTAAGATACGAGTCTCGTGTCCTGGGTATCAAGAATGACGAGAGACTTTCGATTTCACAACACCCAGACTCCGAAAGAAATATTAGTGGATCACACAAACATTTGTCTCAGTACGGGGATCGAACCCGCGGCCTCTCGCTTCACAGCCGGCTACTCACCCGCTGCGCCACGGAGGCTGTCAAAATATACATATACATATAGATTTCGACTCATTTGTGTACGCTTTTCTATGGGTGCGCGAGCTTGTGTTGCAGCGAGGCGTTAGTCTTTGTTATATTGACTGACATAGTCACCCATTGTGTCTACATACGTATATATCATGCAGACAGCATCGCTTCATTGTATTAGGTCGCATAATACTTTAAATTTTCACATATCCACAAGCCTGAACTCCCTAAAGAATTGCCATAAGGGGCCGATAGTTAAAAATCTAACCCAAATTAATTATACAATTAATTGCATAGTAGTAGATGGTATTATATATTAACTATACAGAAAAAGTAAAAAATGTATATTTACAAACAACTTCTCCTTATCGTTTGGATTGATACATTGCGGTATAAAGACAGCTTTGTATTCCCAGTAAGAACTTTATTGCTAAGTGTTGAATAGTGCGTACCATGTCAAACTTGGATTATAGGAGTTATAGCAGGAGATATGTGGGCAGGGTATTTTTTTATAGCATTGGATGGCAAACGAGCAAGTGGGTCACCTGATAGTAAGTGATCTCCACCGCCCCTGTACGCCTACGAGTACAATAGCAGAAGAATCATGTTGTCGGCGCGTTACCGACCTTAAAGGGAACGGATAATTAATTAAGGGGAGGGGGTTTGGGCTTCCGGATATCTCACTCACCATACGAAACGCAGGAGCAAGTCGCTACTTTACGTCGGTTTTCTGTGAGACAGTGATAACGACCCGGCCCATTCATGCTGTAGACAAAACTGTCTAACCACTTTGAAGAAAAATAACCACAATAGACCTAAGCTCTTCCCGCCGTCTCATAATAATTGCTATGTATGGACTGCTATTGGAATCAAGATAAAATAATATATCCTGGCAAAACATTCTCAATTACATTTTCTCTATAATGGACTTAAAATACTTCATTAGGCAACACTTGCAACATAGCCAATTAGAAGCAGTTCACATCCTTAAATAATAAATTGTATTGTCTATTTTCATTAATATTGATTAACAAGGATAATGTACTTTGCGCAATATTACTGCAAAATACTTCGGCGAAAACGACTCTGATCGAGGGTGGAATGTGAATATACAAATACAAAGAAATAAACCAGCTTTTTTACTTTAACAAGAGTTGCTATGTACAAGGTACTGCTTGGAGGGTACCTGACCATCTTTGTACCCGACTTGATGACAACCACCGTACACATTGTAAAAAACCCGCCTTAAGAGGCTCGTTCATTCGAAACCGTTCCGGGATCAGCCTGTGTATATCCAGTAATTTCAAGCCAGCATAATTCTGTCGATCATCGAGGGACGCAATGTTTCTTGATAATCCAAAATATTTTTGAACTGTGCTTAACATCTGTCCGATTGTATTTACTTTGCCGTTATTTAAGAGAGATTAAAAACGGAATAATTTTCGAGCATTGATACTGATAAGTAGGTATAAGTTTACTGATATCAATTAACGAGGTTTAGTCATCGATACCACGAATTGCAACAATATAGTTCAAAATTAATGATAATTAAAAATCTGTTGTAATTACAACTGATTTAAACATAATGTTAACCAATCTAAAATCAAGTTCACGCTATTATATGCAAGAATTAAGTTATTATACAATGATCCCATTGACCGATATCCGGCGGGCGCGTGCCACTCGAGCGTGCGCCGCGTGCACGCTACGTACACGCACGTTACGGACACCGCAACTGGAGCAAGACGTTGTACGAATCGCGTGCGTTGCGACAACTCAGTCACACTACAACGACCTATCGTATTATGCTATTTACGCCCTTAGAAACATTATAGCAACAAAAACCGATGAAAATTTATCTGAAGAGGACGATGAACTATAATGGATTTTCATTCATTTTCAAATGATGCAACTGCGTGCAAATGTCGACAAACGTAGACGCACACGTCCTGAATGTACAGTCCTCGTTGCATATTAACACGTGTTTTCACCAGCCGAAGGTTGTTCTATGAAAATGAGGAAGCCTGATGCAACCCTCGTGTTGTTACAGTGAGCCGCGATCGCGCACGTGCATAAATTCCACATCCGCTGGACGTCACCTCATCAAGGACTGAACCGGTCTATAAATTAACTTAAACAGCTCCATCCCGATCAGTACGTTTTTAACACCAGGCAGTCAGTGTGTCTGTGGCAAAATGAACTCCTACATTGTGGTCTGTGTGATCAATATATTGATCGCTTATGATCCCACTATAATTATTGTGAAGTGACAATTTGAATGTTACAGATTTCGTGCCTCCTGGCTTTTTGTGCGTTCACCAACGCCGACGGATCGTGGGGTGGTCTCGTGTATGCACCAGGGCACGCATCAGTTGATTATTACGTAAGTTACTGAACCGTGCAACGCCGTGGGAGGATTTACGGAAAATGTTATTATAACTATATCTACGTTGTTACAGGCGTATCCGAGATATGCCTTTGAATACTCCGTGAAAGACCCCCACACTGGAGACGACAAAGCACAATGGGAGAAACGTGATGGAGACACTGTTAAAGGTATGTAGTAATTGTTAAAAACAAAAAATATTTTTTTCTTCATAATCGTGATTACAATATATTTCAGGAGCATATTCACTGGTGGAACCGGGCGGCAGCATACGCATCGTGGAATATTGGGCTGACGATAAGTCAGGATTCAATGCCGTTGTAAAACGCATCGGACCCAAAGTGCACCCGGTGATGGCACCAGCGGCGCCCATCTACAAGGCTCCGATCCCGATGTTGAGTGCTGCACCAATAGCGCCAATCTCAATCGGTCCCGTGGCAAAACTGGGCGGATTAGCCAGCGCTCCACTAGTAGGTGGTCCCCTGTACAGCGGAGCATTGTCGTCTGCGTCAGTATACAAGGGTCCAGCGATATCTGTGCCTACTCCGATCCTTCCCGCTCCTATCATGAAGGTGCCTATGCCGATAGCGCCTGCCCCGATCCTGCCAGCGCCTGTTATTTCTGCACCGATGATTAAGCCTGATCCTATCCTGTCCGGACACTACGGAGGACACATCCTCCCAGCTCCTCTGCCAATTCTGAAAGGTCCTATGGGTTATCCCAATCTCGCACCAATCGCTCCATGGGGGGATGGAATAATGAAAGGTCATCTAGCTGGTCCTGCGTACTTGGATGACCTAGGGTACGGATTACTTTCGAAAGGATCTGCGCTACCTGCGTGGGGCCCATTGAGTTACGGCTTAGGGTTGAAACATTGAAAGAACTGACGCCTGCCATATAACGTATAAGAATCTTGCCGCTGTCCATTATAATAATACCGCCATGCCCATCCAAAGCCGACAGATTATCTTAATAAACGAGAGTTTCGAAGATAAACGTGTAAATTATTTTAATTTATATAAGTACATAATTTATTAAGTTAAACTAAGTACTAATAAAGCATTATACTTTCAATTATCTACGTGGATTATTTTTTCACCTCGCACTTCAACTAATATCGATCAGTAAAAAGAATCCATAGAGAAATCCTTGGTTACACTATGTGATTTTAATGTTTACAAGGAATTGAATAATTACTTAAAGTTTGCAACGCACATAAATATGTATGGGTTATTGTCGGAAAATTCGTCAACAATATTTAGGGCAGAACTAAACCGTCTGATAATAACACGAAAAGGTGTCCAAATAGTAAAACTGATGAATATTTCAGTGTTTACGTGTAATGTAATATCAATATTGGCATTTCACACGAATGGATAAGTGATTACACATGCAACTTGTGATGGAACGGGTTGTACAAGTATTTCAATGGATTATATTATCAGCTAGCACCATATAAATGCTTGTGTACGAGCTGATATTATCATTAGACATTAACGCTTCACTGACAAAATGATTCCACTTCTAATGGTAATTATACAACGATATACGATACACTTACATGCAATAGACTACAGTTTGATAATTTTGGCAATAAAATAATAAGCCTCAACAAAATCTAGGTATCCATAGACCATAATTATAATCGAAATTATTTATTTGACAATATGATCGCACGGCAAAGGACTGACTAACGGAACTGACTGAAAAAAATTAAGATTTGAGTAACATGCAAAATATCTTTCTTTATAACTTCACAATCAGTAATAACACTTAATTGATCACAATACATTTTCCACATAAGGAAGATATAGTGACGAGAATTGCGAAAAACGTTTAGAACTGTGGTTAGGGTAAGTACCCTACCTTACGAGAGGATAGATTATATAGGAGATTGACGAAGTAAATAATAAACACTTCTATTCCACTGCCATAACATGTTCCATAACGATAGTACATTTGAAAAAATCTTTCGACATTTTTATTTTGATTTGAGCGTGAATGAAAGGGTGAGTGATGTCGACCACATCGAAACTATGCAAGCCAGATCGGTGTCATCTTAAATAAAGGATAAACCAGAAGGAACTCCGACAAGAAGGCATGCAACATTTATTGAAAGTAGATAAAGCCTAGTGGACGGCAATAGGCTGAGATGAAATAAAATGACGAAGCAAAGATTAATATTTGCGAGGATCTGGTCAAGTGGAAATACACCTTTGCATACGCCTATGGGATACATGCCTGACTTAATGACTTATGTCTTTTTATTATCTCTATTTCAGATGACATGTTTATTGAGATCAGCAGTGAGTGTAGCTGTAAAAGAGGCCGCACCTGCTGCGCCCGTGGCGGTCGCTGCGGTTGCCGATACAGTTGTAAGTGTGGTATAATTCCTTGCACGAGTTGTGAGCCTAAACAGATAGTACTGGAGACAGTTGATAGCCCAATTGACAAGAATCACCTGACGAACTAATCGAGTCAAACGTCTGCGCCCAGCGCTCTCGAATCCCTCATTCAAACCTATAATTGAACAATTGAAATGAAGTTTGTGATCAGGAATCGTCTTAGCATAGTAGAGTATGTTTCTTGTAAGGTGGCGTGACCGAAATTTATTAAATACAACACGACATACGACTTCATAAAACGTGAAAAAAACCGACTAATCTAATATTATATTCCTCAGGACTACCCGCGTTACGCATTCAACTACGCCGTATATGATCCACTAACCAAGGACAATAAGGCACAATGGGAGCTGCGAGACGGTGATGTCGTTAAAGGATCTTATTCTTTAATGGAACCGGACGGCAGCCTCCGCGTGGTGGATTACGCAGCCGATGACGTCACCGGGTTTAACGCGATCGTCAAGAGACTAGGCCCTAGTGTTCATCCCATACCTCCCGTCAAGTCTGCAGCACCACTGGTCTCTATCGCAAGATCAGTAAACTATGGTTTCGGAGCACCCATTGTAACAGCTCCACTGCCCGTAACAGTTCCTGCATTGGGAAAATGGAGTCTGCCTTGGGATCCATTCACGCATTCCTATGGCGGGTGGGTGCCGCTGAATGCTCCTCCAAAACCGTTGTCTGGGCCTGGGCCATACGCGACGATATACGGGAAAAAGGTCACAGATAAGAGTTTGATTAAGTGGATCACTGGACCTATATCTCTGCATGGACAAACGGTAGTTATCCAGAAAAAACACTGACTTTATCTCTATGATAGTAGAGATTAGCAGAATTCTATCCAAAGATTGTCATAACAGTATCTTTTGCAATAGAAATTCTATAATAAGTGTTTAGTTAAGAGTGTGAAAACACAATTTTCACTGAACTACAATATCTCAAATGAATTTTGCAGGCCTAATGTTAGCCATAGCAACGTCAAACCTATTGTTTTCAGTAACTAAAAGGTAAGGGGATGCCTAGTGGGCGGTTGAAGTAATTAACTTAGCCCGGCCAAATTATTTTGTTCGAACTGTTTATCAAGAAAGATTTTGTTAAATGATCCTTAGCTTAAAGTTGTTTTTTATGTTATGAACATTATTATATTTTGATTCAGTCAATATAGTCTTCGTAAACCCCCTGATTTTGGGCATTAACACCGAGTTGCATAACAATCTATAATTTGACATTAGTAAACATGTTTAGTTGCTAAATAAGATTAAGGATGCTTGTGCAAGTCGGCCTAATAGTATTGTGTATTACATGTAATAATTATTGTAATGATAAGAATATGAAATAAATAAATTATTTATTATAACTTCGAATATTTACCATTTCTTATTTATATACTATCACAGTTTAAAAATCATACAATCTGTGAAGGCGGGTGTTTACAGTAGTCTCTATTGTATAGACTATTGGTACTCTACACAGGACAGTAAACTGTACTAAGTGGGTTTTGTCCTTTTGTGACATCAAATGCCTAAACAATATAAATGGTATTTTTGTTTGTATTTTGAAAGCTGGTTTCACCGAGATGGTTCTTCTTGAATCGAGAAAACAAACTGTTAAGTAATTTAAAACTTACACTTAGTACAGAACGTTTTCTAATTGACGTTGAGGGTTTTTAACGGTAAGGTTATTGTCAACATCAAATGAGTTAACAGACTGTATGATATTTAGACTGTGGTAAAATCTATACTAATATAATAAAGCTGTAGAGTTTGATTGTTTGTTTGTTTGAACGCGCTAATCTCAGGAACTACTGGTTCGAATTGAAAAATTATTTTTGTGTTGGATAGTCCATTTATTGAGGAAGGCTTTAGGCTATATAACATTACGCTGCGACCATTAGAAGCGAAGCATCAGTGAAAAATGTTGCAAAAACGGGGAAAATTATTCATATTTGAAGGCTTCCGTTGCTAAGCTACCCAAATCTATACTAATATTATAAAGATGTAGAGTTTGATTGTTTGTTTGTTTGTTTGATCACGTGGGCGGAGCCGCGAGCAAAAGCTAGTTAAGTAATAAGTGTTGACAGGTTCTTCTTACATAACAATTCGCGTAAACATAGAGTGCGCAGCCATACAGAACGTATAATTTGCATATAAATAATGTATAGAACACTCATAACAAGCCTGTCTAACGAGATGATTATCACATCATCTTTCACATTCTTTCATCACATCTTTTTATAGCATATGCCGGCAAACGCCCATCGCGCATGAAAATCCACATTCGCTAAAGGATCATGGATGAGTTGCCGACCTTCAAGGAAGGGGGTAACTAATGGCTTGGGAAGGGGAGGTGGATTTGGGCCTCTAAATTTCTCACTCGCGACCCATTCACTCTAGACCGACTTAAAAACAATTACGCACATATTTTGGATAAGATCAACGACCAATTAATACGTATATAATATGCAGCCTGAAGTTACCTCAGTTACCTTAATTCACAAGCGGCGTCGAAGCGAAGTAAATAGAGACGCTCCCATTATATATTCGGTTATACTCATTTTGGTAAGCGATTTAAATAGCGCTGAAGTATTCAATTAAAAATAAAATGTCCATATTCGATCTATTAAAATTATAATAATGAAGTCGATTAAAAAGTAGAAAGCGATATGAAAGTCTGTTGTATTTACACAATTCAAACTATTAGTACCTACAATTTTTTTAATCTTCACACCTTGACTACCTACTAAACTGATTATATTGTAACAAAAGAGGCATCCAAAAATCTAGAAAATATAAAGTCTATAATAGTCTGTATTAGTAATTGCCGAGATTCTTGGTACTACATCTTAGACCAGTGGGCATTTCTGAAGGATCTATAGATTTATAAAATGGCGTGAAAAGGGGGACCCCCTTTTCAAAATTACTGAATAAATTATTTAAATTTATTATAGGTACCCATATGTTTACAATGATACTGCAGGCAACCGGCGAACGCTACATGGTAGACTAATGCGACTTTTCAAACTTCACATACGTTCGAAATTCTCGTAAAGATCTACCCAAGAGGCTATTCAAGTTTCCTCATGATTTTTTCCTTCACCGTTTATGGACAGAAGTGAAGCTTACCATCTGGTGAGGGACCTGCTTATCCAGTTATTAACGCTAATAAAAAAAAGCATGCGATAACCTAATTAGCAATGAACACAAAAGTAAATTCGAATCTGCAACATTCGTCTACTCTTCGCTAGACTATCGCTGCTTAGATTTACAACGTGTTATAGATATGTGTGGTCAATTTGTGGACAATGAAGTGTTTCACCCTCGTCATAGCAAGTCTGATTGCATTGCTAGGATTTATATCCTAAAATAAGAACTTTTCTTTTTTATCGAACGATAATAGTTCGATATATTCAACTTGAAAACAAAACTACAAACAGCTGCTACGAATTAGCTCTAAGTTTTACCTCAGTTGTTCGAATCGGTTTACCAAATATTCTAATTGTGTACAGAACTGTAAGTATTGGCTGGAGCGTCATGAAAAGATAATGTTAGTCTGGTTACGAATATTTGTGATAACTCTAAAGATTACATAGGATAATTAACCACTAGCTGAGAACGAAGCTTCCCTTTGAAGCCTTTGGAATCGATGCAATTTTAGTTGATCAGTATTGACTCCGGAAAGTAGAAAAAACTCTACATTATGATCTTACATGAAACGGCTGTTTTCAATAATCTATTTATAGAAAGGGTAAATCTATATATTAGTAGTATTCCTACCAGATTCTACATAAAAAATATTTCAAAAATTTGCTCCTGGTAAGTAAATTTATCTACGAATAGAATATTGAAACCAGTCGTAAGAAATTAATGTTTTTGAGACTTTGTGTTATTTTTTAAGTGGGTGTTGTAAGGTTCAGCTAAATATTATATTTTAGATTCCCAATATTTTGGATGGAAAGGAGACTTTGAATAAAAATGTATTTGTATTATAGCTTAATAATAAGAATGCTTGTATGCATTTGGAATTCGATAATAAGTTTGATCGGAAAATAATTGGGGACAATTAGAGCATTATTCAACAACATGTGCCACCGCACGTAACTATCCGTTTGTATAACGTAAACAAGTTATATACGAATAAGAAATACGGGTATGCTAAATTTTTGGGGCAAAAAATTGCTCCAAACACAATTGAGCCGTGGAAACGGGATACTTATACGACAAATTGGAGCGCTGCCGGGAGGAATAATTAGTGTGGTATAAATAAACGCGTGACGAATGACAATACATCAGTACACTTCGTTGGCTCACTGGAATACCTTGTTGGCAATATGAACACATATCTTGCGGTAAATGAAAAATTGTTTAACCAAAAAAGTCTCTTCTGTTTCGTAGTCAGTCAGAAATGAACTTAAACCATGCATAGAAAACGTTGAAGACTTACAATTTTCCCAATCTATCTTATTATGTTATTGTTCATTATTTTTATCATTATTTTTCTTTTTTTTCTGAATAATAACATCAATCTACATCTAGCCTTAACTAAAGTTCAAACATATATGTAACTTAAACGCTAAAACAAATCTTGCTTCGGTTTGTAAAAAATCCTTAAACCATGCATATGTATGGTAGCTAACGGAGTATAATATAACCTTGCAGATTACTTGCCTCCTGGCATTCGCAGCAGTAGCTCTGGCAAACCCTCCAGCAGCGCTGTCATACATTCCTATTGCCACTGTCGATCGAGTTGTAAGTATTGATTGTTTTACGTTTAGTGTAAGTTTTTAGATAACTTTCCCGACATTACAGTCAAGATTATTGTATTATAAAGGCTTTGACCTCATGCATTTTTCTCGTTATCGAAAAAAATCACACTAGGCCCAATTATTGTTATACGTGTGAGTTTTTCGATAACTTTCACGTCATTACGATCAAGATTATTGTATTACAAAGGTTTTGACCTCATGCATTTTTCTCGTTATCGAAAAAAATCACACTAGGCCCAATTATTGTTATACGTGTGAGTTTTTCGATAACTTTCACGTCATTACGATCAAGATTATTGTATTACAAAGGTTTTGACCTCATGCATTTTTCTCGTTATCGAAAAAATCACACTAGGCCTAGTGATTGATGACACACACTAGATTGATGACTACGACATGAAATACCTAGATTATCGCAGGGAATTTAAATAAGCTTTAAAATTATACAGAAATATATTTTCCCAAAGATCGAAATGCCTAACGTAACTTTTGTCTCCTTATAAATATCAGCTTAAAATATCTCTGACCATTGCTTGTTTGTGTCCACAGTCGAACCCAAGCTACAGGTTCAACTACGCAGTGAACGATCCATCGACTGGCGATAACAAGGCGCAGTGGGAAGCGCGCGACGGCGACGTGGTACACGGCGCGTACTCGCTCGTAGAACCCGACGGCAACGTGCGATTGGTCGAATACACAGCCGACCCTCTGAGGGGATTCAACGCCGTCGTCAAACGAAGTGGCGCGAACGTACATTCAGTAGCGCCCGTTGCTCCCGTGGTTGTTAAACATGGTATTGCACCGATAGCTGATATTGGCCACGGTCCGATTGGTCATATCGCCCCACTCGCTGATATCGGCCACGGCTACGGTCCGATTGGTCATATTGGTTCACTCGCTAATATAGGTCATGGACCAATTGGTCACATTGACACACTCGCTGATATAAGCCATGGACCAATTGGTCATATCGCCCCTATCGATATTGGCCACGGCCACGGCCCAATCGCAGTTACTGGCCACGCCCATGTAGCTCCTGTAGTTGACGCGTCTCCCATCCACGTCCCTGGACCAGTAATAACACCAGTAGTCCCCGGACCAGTGATCACTCCGGTAATTGAGACCCCACCTGTGATCGCCCCGATCCCTACTCTGGATGTTATGCCCTACCTTCCGTACCACGCGCCATCATGGGTGACGCTCTCCGGAACCACTTACGGTGGTAAAGGGAAGATTGTTCGGCGTTGGGCGGTCGGACCCATGGCTTTGGATGGTAAAACAGTCACAATAAGAACAAAGCACCATTGAGAGTAAGCTTCACGTATCCTGCATAACCTCTCCGTGTATAGGTAACCTTATTAGTTACTCGCGGCGCTAGTGTGTTCTTGCGCGATGCACACGTGCAAAAATACACATAGGTCATGTTATAATATAAGCTATTCGGTATATCCAAAGCAACGAAGTGTACCTGAACGAAATATGTATTGTAAATAAAATATTATTTTTATTTTCTGTGTTTTCACTAGACCTATTTCATAATTTGATCGTCACAAGTCATTTCTTCCTAGTTGTATAATTTTGAAAGAGCGTAAGAATCCAACAACAGTACCTTTTTTTCTACAAAAAATAAAATTATCACCGTATCTGTCTCTATCTACTTAGACCGAGAAACCGTGAGCTCCTGGGTTTCGAAACCCCGGTCAAGCAATCAAAATGTGTCGATCAGTTGCCCGGAATTGGATTTTGAGCCCAGTATGTCGATAGCTTCGCCACCTACGTACCGTACTACCAAACATACGTATGTATGAATATTACACTATCTAACTTTAAACACATTAACAAAAGGTTTTATAGATACGATGTAATTAAAAGAAATTATTGCATTTTTCTCCCTTTGCTATTAATAATCTTTAAGGTGAACGACATTGTCTGAAAACAATTGTCACCGCGGTCTTGTCTCGATGGCGCACCTCGAAAATCTACCAGTGCCATACCATACGATAAATATATTTTTCAAGTATATCGATATTTGCCACTACCACAATCAATACGTACATCGACTCTTTCAACCTAGTACAGGACCTAAAATTCTAGATAAATCAACATTTTTTTATCGACAATTAAAGTGTTAAGTGATGCGTCATAATAGTAGCAATTAGATACGCATAACAAGCTATCACGGACAGGTGCAAGTACTAGATTCATAATAATATTATTATGTACAATTATGTAAAGATTGTTTTTGTCTGGAACTTTTTTTCACAAACTAGTCGTTTAGGTACTTTCACTAATTCTAGAAGCAATATAGTTTTATAGTTTTCATGATATCTAGTCATTGTAATTATTGTCGCAAAACTATTTTTATCGATAAAAAAATCGAGTCGAGTAGCAATTTTCAAAAAACCAAAGAACAATTAAATTATCGCGAGTTAGTACTGATGTTCGACTTTAATGTAACACCCAGTAATTTCACTCGTATCAATCTCCTACAAACTGGAGCACAATTTTTAAATTGCTGCTTAGCTTACAAATAGACACAGACGATATCAGTTTTCTGGAAATATCGACTACACTCACATTTTTTACAGATAAGGCTGAGTAAAATAAAGTAAAATGTCTATCATCTGTAACACAGGGATGTGTTATATATAAAACTGATAGATAGCTTACCGGATTGTTGTCTTCGTCGACATCGTATTCCTCTCTTTGCACCATCATCAGTTTTCCGCTTGCGTTTATTACCTACAACAGTGCACAATCGAATAATATAGTGATAATAAATTATTTACCAAATTGTTATGACCAATTACACATATTTTTAAGATGTAGATACTAAAGCAGGAATGGGCGACGCAAGTGGTTGGTAGGATTGTTTTATAGAAAATCGACATGAAGTGGTAGCTTGCTATTGCGTTCCGAAGGCCCAAATAGCCAGGTGTAAAACAAGATGCCACATGAAAATTAGTGATAACCACAAATATTTGATTTGAGTCCGGGTGTTGTGGGACCAGTTTCTGACACCCTGTATACAGTTGAACGCAATGTGAAATGCTTGTGGGAGCTGAGCTGTGTGGATGCTTGTGCTTAGTTGGTGGGAGGATACTTGTATCCGACCGGATAGCGACCACCGTACACTGGTGCTAAAACCTGTCATAGTGGCCCACCTTGCGCGGGTCGCGTTCCAGGGTCAGCCAGTGTATATCCGGTTCTCCCCAGGGGGCTTGTCATCGGATCCTAACCCTTTTCCCATCCCTTTTTCCTTCCCCTCCCCTTTGACCCTTTGCAGGCCGGCATGATCGACCAACGATGGACACATTGTTTATCGTTGGTCGACCCTATTCTTGGATTGCGCTACACTCACCATCAGGTGTGACGTAGTCATTTTGCCGGGACAGGATAAAAAAAAAAACACACGTACCAGCGAGTCCGGGTGCGTGTGCGTGCGTTGCGGTGCGCGGGCGCGTGCGTGCGCGTGGTGCGTGTAGTGCGGGTGCAGCGGGTCCTGCAGCCGGCACAGCGCCGCCGACACCACGCACGCGGGGTGCGACAGCGCAGACACGTCCACCGCCTGCACGCAACGCAGCTCGATGTTGCCGTCTGTACCATACAATACAATATAGCACTATAATCATTATAATCAATAATTGTATTATCAATAATTATAAACTGAAGGTAGATAATGTAACATTTATTATCAATAATTGTAAACTGAAGATAAATAATGTAACATTAACATTTTGGGACAACCCACACCTAGTCCCCCCCGTGGCCACGAAGGCTGAAAAGTCTTCGAAAGGTCGGAATCAAAATTAAAATAAAAAAACTTGAGAGGTGTCAAGGGACACCCGGATGGAACGAAGTTCCTTTTGATTAATTAGTGAAGGAATTGTAATAATTTTTTTTTTTAAGTTTTTTTTTTTTTTTTTTTATTAGCCCTTTATTATATACGTCCCACTGCTGGGCACGGGCCTCCTCTACTGAATGAGAGGGATTAGGCCTTAGTCCACCACGCTGGCCTAATGCGGGTTGGCAGACTTCACATACCTTCGAAAAATCTTATCGAGTTCTCAGGTATGCAGGTTTCCTCACGATGTTTCCTTCACCGTTAAAGCAAGCGATAATTAACAATTAATATACACGTAACTTAGAAAAGTCAGTGGTGTATGCTCTTGGGGTTGGTTTCGAACCTGCGACTTTCGTCTCGACAGTCCATACCACTCCCAACTGAGCTATCGCTGCTTTTTTTTTTAAGTTATAATAATATTTTTTTTATTATTAACAAATATAATGTTATATAAACTTAATCAGTAGGCTCAATTTTCGTAATAATATTATTTACAAAAAAACCTGTATACACTCAACAAAAATAATCGTCGCGACACCACACTGTTCAATGCGAAATAGAAATGAAATACACCGGCTGCTACGTCGCCCAGCCCGTAAATCGTGTTCGATATTCAAAAAAAAATTCAAATGCAAATTTCGAACCGCGTCTACATTTCTAAATGTCATAAGTTTCACACCCGTCTGGATGGGATTAAGTCCTTTTACTTTTATTAACGGAATTTTGACTTTAACTTTGTGTAATAGATATCAAATTATTTAAACAAATGTCATAAGTTTCACACCCGTCTGGATGGGATTATATCCTTTTACATGTATTAACGGAATTTCAACTTTAACTTTGTGTGCTAGATATCAAATTAAGTTATCACTTTAAAAATGTGTCGTGACAAATTTTTCGTGACAACTTTTTGTGAGAATTTTTTCCGTCTAGCCCCCTTTCACAACGCGCGATAAGGAACTTCGTTCCAAAAACCGCGATAAAATCCGTTTAAATTAGTTTTATTTCAGATACGTAATAATTATAAATTACGGAGAAATTGCGAAATCTAATGCTTGTTTTTGACGATACATCAAATATACATAAATATTCTCTGTCACATATATTTTTGCACTTTAGATATGCCTGATACGAACCCTTACAAATACTAACAAACCCTTTCTACAATACGAGTAAAACATTAACAATATTGAATCTTACTACACACAAAATTGAGTGCAAATTGGTATGAAGGACATCGTTTAAAAGAGGTTTACTAACGCCATACTCACTGTTGTCGACGCACGTGAGCTCGTATATGGTGACGAGCGCGTCCGCTCCGAACACGACGAGCTGGTCGTCGAGCATGTCCAGCACGAACACCTGCGACTGCACGCGCACTATCTTCGCGAACATTCAAACAGGTTTACTAATGACCGTCCTACTCACTGTTATCGACGCACGTGAGCTCGTATATGGTGACGAGCGCGTCCGCTCCGAACACGACGAGCTGGTCGTCGAGCATGTCCAGCACGAACACCTGCGACTGCACGCGCACTATCTTCGCGAACTTGTTGTCGAGCCGGGCGTCGCGCGCGTAGAAACGGATCTCGTCGTGCCCGTCCAGGATACTGTAGCACCCTGTATAGTTACAAAATACAGTAATACCCCGGACTTACGCGATAGGTGGGACCGAGCTATAACCGTGTAAGTCGAATTCGCGTAAGTCGAAATTTGAGGTTATCAATAAAACACAACGTACGTAAACAATTCAACGCGGAACACGTTCGAACCTGTCGTAAACGGACCACTAACATGGCGGAATAGGAGAGATGACGCGCGCGGCCATCAAAAAGAATAACCGCGTATCTCCGAATTCGCGTAAAACGGGGTAGCGTAATTCGGGGTATTACTGTATACACAAATATACAAAAACTAATTCGATGGGTTAACAGTTGACACCACTGATCACGGATGATAATATATTAGATCAGATAAATACTATAATCTGCGTGTACCAAGCTTGCCACGTTTCGCTATGATGATTGTCATTGTTACATTGTTGATGTCAAACTCTTAATGATCTCCACTGTGCTTCATAATATCGACAGTATGTTTGTAGATTGACAGCCTCCGCGGCGCAGCGGGCGAGTAGCCGGCTGTGAAGCGAGAGGCCGCGGGTTCGATTCGCACCGATACAAAAGTTTGTGTGATTCACAAATATTTGTTTCGGGGTCTGGGGATGTCTCACCCACCCACAACACAAAATTCGTATCTAACTGTGGGGTCAGGACTATATATGTGGCTGTTGAGTGTATATAAAGAAAAGATCTACATACCATCGAAAAGTGAAATCAGAAACTTAGCATTAACCCAAAATGTTTCAAGTAAAATGAACAATATATTGATATACTTGTAGGATCGAATGTGGAACAGAGTGATAGATAATTAACATGATTGAGTGAACTTTGCATAGATAGGAATGAACGTAGCACCGAGTGGGAGGGGAGTATGACAGTGAACGACAGAAAGAGTATGGCCGTTGAACTGTGCGAAGTGTATGTGTCTCGCGAATCAAAATTGTAAAATATATTGTAACAAGTGGTAAAATACAGTATACAGTATCGATTTAAACTGCCTTTTTATCTACGAACCCTACATACCTATGACGATATAGTCGCGCCACCACAGCATGCCGCCGGTGACGACGAAGTCCTTCTCCTGCGCCTCGTTGCCGAACAGCTTCCAGCGGCGCGACGCGCTGTTGTAGTGCGCCAGCCCGGTGCGACCCGCCACGCACATGTTCAACCCGCCCTCGTCGATGGCGCTGTACTGGAATGTGTCACAACTGTCACATCATGGGACGGAATGTGGACTGCGAATAGTGGGTGTTATAGTCGCACCTACGCCTTCGGGACGTATTGTTGTATGTATGTTAGTTTGCAAATTAAATTAAAAATGTATAGTTAGTCGCGACGCGCTGTTGTAGTGCGCGAGCCCGGTGCGACCCGCCACGCACATGTTCAACCCGCCCTCGTCGATAGCGCTGTACTGGAATGTGTTACAACTGTCACATCATGGGACGGAATATGGACAGCGAACGGTGCGGTGTACTACTCGCGCCTACACCTTCGGGAAGTATTGTTGTATGTATGTTAGTTAGCAAATTAAATTAAAAATGTATAGTTAGTCGAGACGCGCTGTTGTAGTGCGCCAGCCCGGTGCGACCCGCCACGCACATGTTCAACCCGCCCTCGTCGATATAGACCGGTGATTATCCGGTTGAAAATGCTAAAAATAGAAACAATTTTATAGTAGAATCAAACCCATTGTAAAAGGAAGAGAATACAACAAAATTGATAGGAAAAATAAATTAACGGCGATCTGAGGTCGGGAAGTGGGAAGGGGGGGGGCTTTTAAGGGTAAAAAACGGTTTATCTCGATTTCCGGAAAAACTACAAGTCCTATGGAAAAAAGTTAAATCGCAAAGTTGTAGGTAATAAAAAGATCTACAACTTTTGTATACACACTCTCTTCACATAACCTCAAAATATATGTGAAAAATTCAAATAACCAACTTTTTTGTTTTTATTTTTATCTATTATAATAAATCATTGTTTTACACGAAATTTGGTGAAAACTTACCTTTTTGTATCCCAAATACACTGTAATTTTTTTGATTTAAAATATTTATTTTTGCACCTTATTTTGACTTAATATCGAAAAAGCAGCCTAATTTTCAAACGAAAATTCTCACGTCAAAATATGAGCTTTTTTAAAAAAGTCTGTTGGTTTCTTGTTCATTGAATTCTCTACTTTCTGATGGTGTAAAAAAATATATACATTACTACGGTAAATGTGCTCAGAAAATGCAAAGAAACGAACTACTAAATAACAGGTAGTAAGGCCCAGACCCACCTAGCCCCTTCCCCACTTCTTTATGATGGGCTAAAATTTTCCGTAGATCACTCAGGTATATAAGTTATATTAAAATAACAATAAAGAGGCATCTACGCATATAATTTAAAGAAGATTCTACAACTTTCTCAAAATATTGTAGATATGTCTTATTAAATATTAACTTATAACTTTACATTTTCTGAGCACATTTACCATAGTAATGTATATATTTTTTTACACCATCAGAAAGTAGAGAATTCAATGAACAAGAAACCAACAGACTTTTTTAAAAAAGCTCATATTTTGACGTGAGAATTTTCGTTTGAAAATTAGGCTGCTTTTTCGATATTAAGTCAAAATAAGGTGCAAAAATAAATATTTAAAATCAAAAAAATTACAGTGTATTTGGGATACAAAAAGGTAAGTTTTCACCAAATTTCGTGTAAAACAATGATTTATTATAATAGATAAAAATAAAAACAAAAAACTTGGTTATTTGAATTTTTCACATATATTTTGAGGTTATGTGAAGAGAGTGTGTATACAAAAGTTGTAGATCTTTTTATTACCTACAACTTTGCGATTTAACTTTTTTCCATAGGACTTGTAGTTTTTCCGGAAATCGAGATAAACCGTTTTTTACCCTTAAAAGCCCCCCCCTTCCCACTTCCCGACCTCAGATCGCCGTTAATTTATTTTTCCTATCAATTTTGTTGTATTCTCTTCCTTTTACAATGGGTTTCAATCTACTATAATTTATTTATGTTTCAAATTGGAAAATCACCCGTCTAATAGCGCTGTATTGGAATGTGTTACAACTGTCACATCATGGGACGGAATGTGGACAGGGAACGGTGCGGTGTACGGTATACTAGTTGCATCTACGCCTACGGGGGTACAGGCGTTAGATCATGTATGAAATTTTAATTAATATTAAATTAATTAAAGCGCACTCTGTGAGTCCATGGAAGGTCATTCGACGGTATACATAATTTTTTTTTAAGTAGAGATCGGCAAATAAGCAAGTGAGTCGCCTAATGGTAAGTGCCGATTAACACCGGCGACGCCAAAAGAATCATGGGTATGTGAACCGTATTGCCAACCCTAAATAAGGTAATAGGGATTGGGAAGAGGGGGGGGGGGTATGATTTGGGCCACCGGAAATCTCACTCACCAAACGATACACAGCAGCAAGCTGCAACTTTACTTTGGTTTTCTATGTAACAATGATATCGACACGGTCAAGCCGGCCCATTCATACTGTACTACATTTACTGGCATATATATTAACTGTCTACAGCGTGACTCTACCACCCAAAAGGAGACAAATAAGACTATAAAACTTAAGAGATTAAATTTTTTAGCATCAATAAAACAAATAATTTAATAAAACAAAGACGACTCTATAAACAAACAAATTCCGCCTCATATCCCATCACTCTCGTAATTTTCCACTCACCAAATAACAAAGGCACTCACCCTCAAAGGCCAGTTAGTGGCGATATACGTAGCCGGTAAAGGCAACACGATCCA
This sequence comes from Amorpha juglandis, assembly GCA_949126905.1. Taxonomy (NCBI): domain Eukaryota; kingdom Metazoa; phylum Arthropoda; class Insecta; order Lepidoptera; family Sphingidae; genus Amorpha; species Amorpha juglandis. Next base: position 4,671,128 of record OX421383.1, read on the forward strand.
CTGTTTCCTGCACTCGTTGTCATCAACAAACTCCCTGTAGTTTGTACTGTGCTCGTATTCCAAGTTAGACTGGTCCATTCCGTTCTCGACCTGATACGCGTCCGCTGTCGAGTCTATGATCGATATTTTCGTACGTTTCGTGAGATTGTCTTCCAAGTTGACATACAACTTGTCGTCGGCTTGCAAGTATAGATGGCGTTGGTTGCTCTAAACAAAATTAATGTTGTGATTTCTTATGTTTACGCGAATATTACTCGTTGAAATTAAACTAATTTAAGGGGGGAAACCACATTAGGAGGTTCAAAAAAATTTGTTTTTTTTTATTACATGTATCGTTAGCTTAACTATCCAAGAATACGCTGTCAAAATTTCAAAGCAAAATTCGCATTCGTTTGGATTTTATGAGCATAGAACCGAGTGCACATCGGGTACAGAATACAGGCTCTAGCGCAGATAGGGCCGAGTACTACTTCTGGTTGTCTTAACCGGTTTAACCTCACAGTCGCTTTGAATACTAACGTCCAGAAGAGAATGGGTACGACTCCGAAACATTCGATAAACTAAAAAGCTTGGTGGAAAAGGCAAACTTACATAGTCATTAGTGAAAAAGCTCAGCACTTATTATGGACTAGCGATTCATATAACATATAGATAGTATACAAGACATGAAATAAGCAATTATGGCGACATACTATCATATGATTTCCACGAATGAAAATCCTCGACACGAGTATTGCCCAGAGGGAGAAGACAGCTGGTGCGAGTGGCAGAAACAAACAGCTCTTGGAATGAAACATGAACCGCACCGTACTCCATTGCTCCGCGACGTACAGAAGCAAATTCTTCCAATATATGAAGACTATCAATGATGGCATGGGATAGATGTTTAGGTGGCCAACACTAAATGTGACTGAAAGTTTTAATTCCACTATTTGCCGATTAGCTCCTAAACATTTGCACTCCGGACAATTGAAATGAATTTAATTGAATTGCGCTCGTTGGATTGGCATCATATTTAACAGCGGGCTTATTCAATGAAGGAAATTCATCCCTTCTGATGGTCATGAACGAGGTAGGATTTGTAGTAGGCACGCCAAGCTTCGATTATGTCGAATAAATGGATAATGAGCGCGTCAGCCGGCAGAATCGACATGGTTCATTGGAGTTGACGGAAGGTCGGAATGCTCGGAAAGCACTGCTGTAGGCGCAAAAAAAGCCTATGTGGAAGAAGAAGGATTACTATATGGTGCTGGAATTGCATATTAATCGGTAAGCATTTAACATTTTTGTTAACTGCCTTGAGTTTTAAGTTATCGAGAATTTATTTTTCAAACGCGTTTATCTCGAAATGACTTTTTTCACATTTGCGTGCAGTCTCACTCAAAAAGTATAAAACCGATCATTATGAAAATTGATACTATGATTCTTTATAAAATTACGAATTATATGAACCTACTTGTGAGATGATGTCATGATTTTAAGGGCAATTTTTTTTGCATAATTAGTGAAAAAAAATCGTGAAAATCTAAATAAATTGTTCCAACGCCTGCAATTTTTTTAATTTTCATTATTTTCACCTGAATTGAGGTTCATATTCTTAGAAAATATGTTAATAATGTAAAATCAAAACCTTTTTGATTTCAGATGAAAATCGGAATGGCTACACTGCACGCAATTGGAGTACTATACTCACAACCTTCCGCGGTCATCACAGCGTAACTTTGTTATTTTTGACTGAAATTATTAAAAAAAAATCACAAATATTGTTCGAAATATGAATGAAATAATGTAAAATTTTTATTAAATTCTAATTATTTTTTCCCACCCAAAAAAAATATCAAAAACTCCGTGTCAAACAGCCTCCTAATGTGATTTCCCCCTTTAAACGGATTTCATCGCGGTTTTTATTAACATAGTGGTCACAGTGGTCGTCACAGTCCACCCCGTGACCACGAAGGCTAAAAAGTCTTCGAAACGTCGCGATCAAAATTAATAAAAAAACGCGATAAAATCCGAATGAAATATTTTGTCTCTATATATATTTACCATACAAGGATTAACACTGAGTGGACTCTTGATGAAATCTAACTGGATTAAATTGGTGCTGGAATCTGGTTCGACTTTCACCATCCAAAGCTGGTAGCCTTCTGTTGCCCATTCCTACAAAAAAAATTACGATTAGTACCTAAACATAAAACTTAAAAATGTACGCACAATTTCCATATTTATAAAAGATTTGCATAGATAGCTATTGTATACAACATATGGATTTATTTTAAGTAGACATATTAGATAGGTGAATAAATTTATATGGAGGGGTGGATGCCTGATTGAACAAATGGTGGGATGGAGAGCAGAATAAGTGGGTGATTAAACCACATCGCTGAAATGGATGGATGTGTGGGTAAATGATTTAACATGTATTTTTCCTCCGCCGTGGCCACCGCGCGGACCCAGATTCCACTTTTCATCATCATCATCAGCCACAGGATGTCCATTGCTGAACATAGGCCTCCCCCAAAGATTTCCAGACCGACCTGTTGGAAGCGGCCTTCATCCAGCGACTTTGCGACCTTTGAAGGTCGTCTGTCCACCTTGTAGATTCAATTTAAACGTCCAAAATTATAGGGCTTGTGGCCTCGACAATGAAAATCATCATTGCTGGCAAACTATAAAAATATATGGACTTAAACAATACAAAGGCTGAAATGTAAAGAATCTGCCTATTTTAATTTACAAACATTTCTTATTTAAAAATCATAACTATTATTGTTTGGGAACACACATCCCAGTGACGTGGGAAAGCGTCGTTTGTGGGTCAATTATTAAGTGAAAGTGAATGCACTTCACAACAATTTCCGACATGATCGTGCCGACCGAACGATAGACACACTGTTTGCCGTTGGTCAACACTATTCCTGGATTGCGCTACACTTACCATCAGGTGTGGCATAGTTTTTTTTTTATAGCATACGCCGCAAACGAGCAAGTGGGTCACCTGATGGTAAGTGATCTCCACCGCCCATGGTACGCCCACCACCAGAAGAATCATGGGCGCGTTGCCGACCTTAAAGGAAAGGCATAATTAAGGATAGGGAAGGGGAGGGGGTTTGGGTTTCCGGTTATCTCACTCACCGTACGAAACGCAGCAGCGAGCCGCTACTTTACGTCGGTTTTCCGTGAGACAGTGGTAACGATCTGGTCGAGCCGGACAACAGCTATAGACAAAACTGTCTACAGCGTGGCTCTACCACTCTAAAATAATTTTGCCGAGGCAGGATAAAAAAGAAAATGTGTTATCTCACGAGACTGTTGACGACGAGCGGGTTGTTCGTGGCGTTGTCCTGGCTGAGCCCGTAGTCCCAGGCCAGCGAGCACGCCAGCAGCGCCCCGAACGTGCTCCACACAGAGATACCGCCGCGCTCCCAGCTCACGCACACCGCGCGACCGTCCGCCGTCCATCTGGAACGTACCGCCCAACTTACACCACTTACCACTCACCACTCACCGCTCACAACTCACCACTCACAACTCACCGCTCACCGCTAATCACTCACCGCTCACCGCTCCCCACTCACCACTCACGAAACGATACGAGTGCACTAGGGGGGTGTACATTAACTACGTGAGACATTTAAAGAGAAGAGGGGGTCGAGCCGAATATCACCCATTCTCATACGGGTAAGGAGATCTTGGCAAATATCACAAAATATTTATAGGCATTTTTGTTTTTGGAAAAATTAAGAGAAAACCGAGTTAAATTAAGAACAACATGTTTCTCCGCTAAAATGTGCCTAAATCCTATACAATAACCACTGATCATCGCCATTAATCGGTCTGGTAAATCAGGGGGAAGGGGAAATCTAATAATCACCTCTATCGCCTCACATAAAGGATGGACGCCCCTTTTATTTCATGATAGGTCCCTCATCCCATCATTAGTCTAGTGGCGGAGTACATAGACTGAGAAACAGGAGTTCAAATCCTAGGTTTCTTGGTAGGTACTCGGGCCGTCTATTTCTAATGCCAAACAACATTATACGGATTGTCGAGTTCGACTTAAGTGGCATTGAAGGCTGTGAACATACTGGGCATTATGAGAGTTAACATGTTATGTCTCGCATACATGCAATACTTGTAGTTTCAAAGTTATGAGACAGGCATGACGTTACAGTTAGACTAGTGACTTGCTTGTCCTACTAAAAGACTTATTAAAATCAAATTGTGTTCACCTCATACATTTGACAGGTCCCGGATCACCGGGAAAATCTTTAGAACTGAGCATCATTGTGTGCGACAACTCCAAACCTCCCGTAGCTTCGTCTATCGTGAATACATCCACTTGAGAACTGTAAAAAAAATGTACTTATTTTTAATTTTTTTAAGTTATATGATATCTATCTAAGGTTTGGGAACTATAGTATAATCCTATTAATATTATAAATGTGAAAGTTTGTTTGTTTGGATGTTTGTCCGTCAATCACGCTGAAACTACTGAAAGGATTTTGATGAAATTTGGTATACAGACAGGGTATGAGCTGACTTGGGTGATAGGCTATATATATTCTCTGCAGAATATGCAAATGTATGTAATTTGTATCTGAGTAATACTTACTTTCTCCGGCCGATAGCTATAAGTCTAAACTTGTGATTGACTCGGGCACACGTCGCGTCGTCAATCCCCTGCGCCCATATACCTTGGACAGCCTGGGAATTTCAGAACACATTTATTGCAACACTTATCTTTGACAGTTACATTGTACGGTCCAACCGCACATACCAACACACTCACGTAAACGGCAGACTCAGCATTTTGTCATTGCACGCATTAAATTCACATTGTAAAATCAGTCAGTTTACCATCATAACGCGTCCGCATCAGTGCGATGGCGTTATCCGGCTCGAAGGACCAAAAAGATGTATGGTTTACCCTTACACCCTTTATGATTTAATGAAACACGGTATATGCTTCACTAATTTGATATATTGAGATCACTAGAGATGTATTACGCTAATGATATATGTGATGCGGACGCGTTATGATGATGAACTGATTCATTTTACAATATGAATTTAATGCGTATAATGAAAAAATGCAGAGTCTGTCGTTTACGTGAGTGCGATGGTATGTGGGGTTGCACCGTACGTACATAATTAAACATAATCAATATATACGACCACACCATTAGCTATGTGGGGAATAATTATAATAAAATATTTTATTAGATATAGATCTAGCATACAAATTATGTAATGTGGCATGTTACGTGTATTTATGTTTGCTCCCAGATGTGAGCCATCATGTTCAAATTGCCTCTTTATCTGAGGTAAGAGCATCATAGCGCATGCGTCAAAATTATGGAATTGAATTAATATCTTTGAAAGATAATTTATTGAAATGGCAATTAAGTATGTTTGGAAATCTGTTCAACGTTTAAAACTATACTTAGCTTTCTGATTGGCATTGGGGGTTTATAACGGTGAAGTTAGATCATGTGTGAAATACGATGTTAAAAAAATAGTACGTTGTCTCGCCAAAATAAAGAACCAATCTTTTGTATATTTTGACATGATACGCTAATACTAGCTTAAATTAGGTGAAATATGCTAGCTGAAATCGTAAAACCTATTAATTGTAGCCAATAAGTTTTTGAATGATTATAAAGGTATGTTAAAGCTATACTACTGCGAAGTTTTATATACTACGCCGAAATGTTCCATTTTCAATGTATTCTGAATTTTGCAACAAAAATATTATTCTTAGAAACTCGTATTATAGCGTGAGCGTAAGTCTAGGGCCTAGACTCTAGGCTGAAGGGTATTACAGGGTTTAGACAGGGTAATTATATATGCCTATTGTCTTACCCTTAAATCTGTATCCAAATATATCTGGGATGGTAAAAATCATTACTTAACATATACTTATGGTAAAAAGTGTACATTATACAAATAGTGCCAAATGCAAATGTAAAAAAATATATAAAACGTGGTACGGCGTGTTTGTAGCCGGCCGACTAATACTGCCGCATACGGGGGTTTTTTTAAGTACACCCATCATTCAAACAAATACTTAATCCTGACCTCATATTAGGTCTACCTTTGACGCGGCATTTACGCAATTACTGATCAAGTTTGTGATAATAACGAACTTATAACAACGCATTAAGCACTCTAGCCAGAATATATGTATTTAGCAACTCAAGAATGACGAATACGCGAAAAGTATTTTTTTCACACCATCATAATTGCAATTTGAGTTACAACAACAACATCGAATCTTCTCAGTTTTTATAATGTCATTTAAATACGTTGCAAGCGATGATAGAAAAAGCATATCTTCTGACTCTTTCTATTATGCAGTCCCCTAAAAATAAAAGTGCAGGGTAAGTATAAATGATCACTTACATTAGGGTCGAATTTGAGGTTAGGCGCGGTGAGATACGCCGCGCGTCCGTCATTGAGCGTTATACCGAAACCGCACACCAGCGGCGAGTATTCAATATCGTTCACATGAGTGTTGTCTTCTAGAATGGGTTCCGCTGCAATTAAAGATAAAAAGTGAGGCAATAAAATTTGTATCCTACTGTCTGGAAAAGCGATCTCCCCATATTGACAGCCTCCGCGGCGCAGGTGGCGAGTACCCGGCTGTGAAGCGAAAGGCCGTGAGTTCGATTCGTTTAGATTTTTTTTTCCTGGCTGTTTGTTATTTATTATGTAATATTTCGAATGTAACAAATATGATCTACACTGTCGAAAAATTTTTCTACTATCCCATTAGAAGAATAGAGTAGTTAAGTTGATTATGTTACGTTACCGAAACGCTATTGCAGAAAGAATTACATTGTACCGTCCACAAAAAGATTTTCAAATCTGATGGGGCACGTGTTCCTGCAGGCGGAGTGGCTAGCAAAAGCTAATTACATAATAACATACCTTTAGACACCTGTTGGTTGATAGAGAACGGTATCCGTCCTAGGTCGAGACAATAGTCCCTGTTCTGCGTACCGTCCCATCGGTACCGCAGCAAGTGTGCCCGGGTCGTGCATACCAGGATCTCGGTGCCGGATATACAGCACATACGAGTGATATGGCCGTCCCATACTAGCACCTCTTTTAGCTGGAAATAAAGTTGATCATTGCGTAATCTTTTGCGTTTTAATTTTAATATCTACGGAGTCACAGATATGAAAATAATAATAATTTCCTTATGTACTATTATTTCCATTAATTTAATGTAATTTATTATAATTTCCTTTAATTTAATTTATTATAATTTCTTTATTTTATTTTTCTAAGTTACGTGTATATTAATTGTTAATTATCGCTTGCTTTAACGGTGAAGGAAACATCGTGAGGAAACCAGCATACCTGATTACTCGATAAGATTTTCGAAGGTATGTGAAGTTTGCCTACCCGCATTAGGCCAGCGTGGTGGACTAAGGCCTAATCCCTCTCATTCAGGAGAGGAGGCCGTGCCCAGCAGTTATATATAATATAGGGCTAGAAAAAAAAATCTTAATATAAATAAACACCAAATGTTCATATTACCAGTGTAATTTTGAGTGAAGGGATAACTTCCTTAACGAACAACTCTGCTGAATCCCTTCGCAGGCTGGCCGTGGGCGGGTCGTACTGTTGGTACGCGGTCTGCTCACTCATCGCCTCTACATTGTACAGGATTAAATGTCCTTCTGATGTCTGAAATTATCAGAAACAAGGTTGGTTAAAATGTAGCAACAAATAAGGTACCATACATATATCACTGGAAATTTCTTTTTATGCCTGTTAAATATGTACTCAAAACTACTGTACATAAACATGAGCCTGGCCACAAACGTTAGCTTGTATCCCCGCCAATTGTTCCCATTAATTATTTAAATTATAGAACAGTTTCTGAATACTCGACATACAATCTATTTGATTTACCTTATTAATTACTAGTAATTAAAAGAATGACTTTGAATAAAAAATCAATTTAGATACATTTTGACCAATAATTAACCTTGATAAGCATAACAGTGTGTAATATTCTCAATATAAGCATTACCTTAACTCACACCTGCATCCCTATTCCCCTAGTTATACAATAAAAAAAAATACTTTAACTTCTTCTTAACTAATATCATGGTAATTTAATAAAAACAGCCACATGCATGATGTTCAAACAAAACCAATGTTATATTCTTACCGAAATGCATATCATTGAAGAGTCTGGTTTCCATTCTACTCCAACATTAGTGCCGAGCCTCTGTAGAGATTCTGTGCTCCGTTTGTGATACACAATTGGCACCGTTGGCTGAAACAAAACAAATCATTGAATCTTGTATTCTGTTTTAACTTTTAACACAAATGTGAACACATATTTTAATCTATACAGGAAATAAGTCATGACAAAAAGTGTATTGTAACCATTTTATTGCAAAGCTCCACCCGCGTGATCTGCTTTTTCTGGAATAAAAATTAGCCTGTGTTACTCAGTGATAATGTAGCTTTCCAACAGCAAAATAATTTTTGAAATTGGTCCAGTAGTTTTTAAGTTTATTTGTTACATACAAAAATACAAATATTTCCTCTTTATAATATTATTAATTTATAATATTATACATACGTATTTAAAGCTACATTATTATCTACAGACACAGTATTTAGCAGACATATCAGGACATACAAGATTTATTCACACAATATCTATGAACATATGCACACTAACAAACAAACTCAAGTCAGGTCCTTGTGACAAATATTGAGTGTATTGTTTACACAGTCTGAAGTGTGACAGAGGTGTTGAGGCATTATATGCCAATGTCAAATGTACATAACAAGCATGTGACGTACCTCATCATGTTTACAAAATTTGACATTGGCTTAGAAATACCACTCAATGCCAAATGCACAGAGTCAACATAAAATGGTCATGTATTGTTTAATAAATGGTAGAGCCACATTGTAGAGTTTTGTCTACAGCAAGAATGAGCAGTAATGAGGCAAGAATATCCAGATATTCAGAGACCCAAATTCCCTCCTCTTCCTCTACCTTATTTCATGTATGGGACAAATGTAATGTTTCTTGTATGTCCTATTCAACATCACTGGCAGCTCAGTTATTGGAGAAATGTTAAGCTAGGGCTTAGGTGGTGTAATTTTATCACTATATTTATTACATGGATTAGCTATAGTCCATGTTTTGTAATAAAGTTTTTTTTGGTTTTAATCCGTTATGTAAATCTAACAATTAGGTGAATCTACGTTTTGTAATAAGGGGGTTAAGGTATAATGAAATAAAAGTAAACATAAGAAAGATAATATGAAATATAAAATTATACAATAATTGTAGTCAGCCACACCGACGCGATCGTCAAAACAATTACTACCACAGCATTTGCTCTCATTCTCACGCTCAAGACATCCAGTTATATTTACTGTATAATAAAATATTTTCACACAAGACTTATAGATGGTCAGTTACGTACCTTACAAAACCATACAGTGATACAATCGTCCGTGAGCGCTGCGAATAATATTTTGTCCCTATTTGACACGATCTGTTTAATAATTTGATTATCAGCACCTACATTCTGCAAAACTTTGGGCCATCCTATTGGAAAGTACATTTTGATTCACAAACATTTGCCCACTTTCAATATATGTTTGTTTCACCCTTCTCTATCGTGTGTGATATGTTTTAAAATAAATAAATACGAATCATTTAGATTATTGAATTAAAATAAAATATTTTTTCACAGAACCGAAATATCATCAACACACACACAAACAGTGTTGCCAGGGCTAAGTTTGAAAATTCTTCGCGTTATTATCGAAAATCCCCTCAACCAATTTACAACTAATGCGTTTGATTTTTAACAAGTTATTTCTCACGTTCAAGAGGCTTAACTGAGGATTTGACACTGACAATGACACTGGTGAAGGCACGGATAAAAAAAAAGTGTGCGTTCGGGACGCTCGACAGAAGTGATAACTTAAACTAATGTGGGTTAAAGTGAGAGCGGAAGGAGCCTGCCTACTGCTACCGTATGCGTGAGAGAAAGAGAAGCCAGACAGAGTGGCGCCTTAGCGCGTTACGTTACGAAGTCCGGTCAAAGTCGTGTCAAAGTCGTGTCAAAGACGTGTCAAAGACGTGTCAAAGACGTGTCAAAGACGTGTCAAAGTCGTGTCAAAGTCGAGTCAAAGTCGAGTCAAAGTCGTGTCAAAGTCGTGTCAAAGTCGTGTCAAAGTCGTGTCAAAGTCGCGTCAAAGTCCGGTCCAAGCCGACTGGTCACTGTGTGACTCCACCTGGTACTTAGAAATTATCAATGTTCCAGGGAGGTCGGCTAACGCTGGCTGGTCGATGGACCGCTCGCGTTACGGAACGTTTCGGTTCACCCTCCCATAAGAAGTTATCACTTCAAAAATTTATGTAACGTTACAGAAGCACAGTATGAAATTAACATAAATTATCTCAGAAAATTCGCATAACTTCTAAAATATCTATAGCTTACTCCGTTTTTTACTCTCATGGACCCGAAATTCCCCTTAAAATTGGGAATTCTCCTCAAAATGGCAAGACCAACACCTCTACATTCCCACTGTCAAAAAACTGTCAAGTGACAAATGTCGCGATAGGGAAGGGGTTGAATAATTGTCGAATTTTTTATATAATTAAACAATTCTTTGAATAATATGTTAATAAATAAAGTCGCACACCGTTGTGTAAACTTACGTTGCTGCATAATCCGTGTGTCAACACTACGTATAGACAAAATAGCTTTCATAAACGAAGGAAGAGATTCCTCAACGATCTCTCACGTGAATTAGATTTAGATTTCTTCAATAATAGTGAAAACTTATCAATAAATTTCCTACTAATTCTTAATATATCCTGTACATATTGTGCTACCAAACTTAGATAATTATTCTGATACATTCTATATGTGAAAACTTTTAGACATTTTAACAAACCGATGTTTCACTAGTATGAATCGATTGTATCAAAATTAACGAGTAACTTAATGATATGATAATAATAAGGAGTATTGATTGTTTAAGTAGTGAATACAACACCCGTATATGTGTTACGGGTACACAATTCTTTTACCAGACTACATAAGGAGATGCTAACGCGTCGTCACAGAATGAGAGACAAAACAGAAAATATTATGTAAAAAATCCTACTCTGAATTGAGAAGGCCACAATTAATATTTTAAATATTTGTAAGAATTTAAGTGGGTGCGTAGTGGAAACATCTCACTATCTTCCTCGCACGCCTGCACTGCACCGTAATGGCAATTGCGAATATCGGAAGTCACATTAAAGCTGTCCATTCCTTGTCTGTCATATGACAAATTACTCCTTTCGCAATTTCATAATTGCATATACCTTATTCTTAATGTGAATAGAAATGATTCTTAGAGTTCTGATATCGATATGCTTGCATGCTTCAAAGAGATTTTAATAGGTATCCAATTACATAATTTTTTAAATCAATATGCCTAAATTAAATACCCATTTTATTTAACAAAATACATATTAAATGTAGCAAAATATTTATTGTTATTGGATCATATTTAGAATTAGAAAATAATCTAATAATTCGAGTCTCAAATATCCATTGACGTCTTTATATCTTTTAGCATTGGAGACATCACTAGACAAATAAAATTACAGACATTTTGTTTCGTAAATTGTAATTGAATAAATAATTTTCGCCTTTTGTAGATGGCAACATTGAATTTGTATTTGAGGTTTTGTCTTGACGCTATGCTATCAACAAAATTATGCTTTTTATTTCACAACTTGTGATTTTAAAGATGTGATCATCTCGTGGTCATGTGCATCTTATTGTTTATAAGTAGGGAAGTATCGAAGAAACGTATAACGACATGTCAGAGCAAATTGAACTGGACGGATCCAACCTCTGCATACCTGAGGATGCATTTGAAAAGTTCCAAGCTGTCTCTATGTATGAAGAAACTGAGTATATTACTTTAACCAATGTAATGCCGGCACCAACAGCTGTGAACTCCGTCGGCGAGGATACTGCAATGACCTCTAATATCGGTGCAATGGTAGAATTGAATTCTGTCGACGAGGTGCATGTAAACACGGAGAATTGTGATGGCGAACAACGAAGCCCGCCTAAAGCCGAGCCGGCTGCAAATTGTGACGTTATAAATACCGCACCGCTATCTTCCGGTGATTCTAACGCCTCCGACGTCACATCTAAACACGGGAAGAAGAGGGGTAGGAAAAAGAAAACGATTTCTGAAAGCAGTGATATATTGAGTGAAAATTATAGTGAATGTGGGAACATTTTAGACAGTACAAACGGCCCTTCAGAGAGCATTGAAGATATTCAAAACTTCATTCAAACCACAGAGCCAATAAGTGTACCAAGGCGACGAGGTAGGAGACCGAAAAGTTTCAATATATCGTCAGATGAGTTGTCCGCAACAACCAGAGATTTGTCTACAGAAAATATTACAGATACTACTTTACCGTCTTCAAGTAAAGAGCCAGGCATTTCTTCGGGAAAAAGACTACCCAAAAAAAGAGGTCGACCAGCTAAGTCTCATGAAAGTTCACTTACTAATATTTCATCATCTAATGAAGATGAAGTTACAGTAGTGAACTATACTGATCAACAAGTATTAAGTGACACTAGTGATTCATCTAAAAAAATATTAAAAAAGAGAAGAAGACCAATAAAAATATCTTATGAAGAAAAAAGTGATCAAATAGAAACTATCAACACTGTGGATGATTCTAAATCCACCGATGTTTTAGAATCATTACCTGAAGCAATATTTATTACTAAACCCAAAAAGAGAGGCAGACCAAAGAAAAAAAATAATACTGATACTGAACCAATACAAGATGAAAGTCATAATGAAAATAACTTATCTTCTCATGATGCTTCTTTGGAATTTGACGATGATGACATATCTTTAAGCCACTTGAGCAAAATAAATAATAAAAAAACAGAATCAGATGAAGGCATTCTTAATGAGGATAAAATACAATTGGAAGAACTTTTAGGTAATGATAATACTGTCAAACTTGAAGATCACGAAAACCCTCCCGGTCCTGCTAAAAAGCGAGGTAGGCCTAAAAAATTACAAAGGGAGTCTCCTTCTAAGGTGTGTGATAAAATAGAACTACAAGAAGATAACAATACTAATAACCAATCTGATAAGGAAATAGATGATGGAGATGATGTGTCTCTCAGCCAATTTAAGAAGATTTTAGATGTAAGTGATACAGTGACAGTAGCTCAACAAGATACTGCAGAAACACAAGTTACAGAGCAGCCGTCTCAGCCTCTCAGCCCGTCAGCCCAGGGAGAAAGTAGCTCAGTAAAAATTGACGATCAAGTGCAAAGTCCTGGTAAGCGGAATTCTAAAATGCCAATTATGTCAGACTTTGAATACAATCTAGACAGCATTGTGAGTGAAAATGTTGAAAGTGAAATAACAGATTCACAAAAAGATGATGCAAACTCCCTCTTGGTAGAAGATGTATCAAGAAGACCCACACGAAAAAAGTGTAGGCAGACATTACAATACCATGAAGAATCAGATGAAGATCCTTTTGCTAATGTGGAACTTTCTGATGATGAGCCTAGAAGTAGAAAAAGAAAGGGAAGAAGATACCATTCAGATGATGAGTACTTCCCTGGTGATGTACAAGAACCACCAACACCAAGTTCATCTGACTGTGAATCAAACAATGACTTGGATAGTGATAAAAAATCTAGAAAAAGAAAATATTCAAAGAAGTTCGATAGTCAGTCCCCAAGAAAGAGAGGCAGGAAGCCAAATGCAGAGAAGGAAATAACTGTAGAAGCAGTAGAATCTTCAGAAATAACTGTAGATAATGTAGAAAATGATATTGAGGATTGCCTACATTCATCCGTCATAAAAACAAACGATGAGTCAGCAAAAATATGGGGTACTACTAAAGAGTTTGAAAATTTCTTAGCAAAAAAGATTCAAGGTACAAACTTGAAAATTAAGAAAGTTTCATCCACTGAAAATTCAGATGTAATTACTCCTTTACAAATACCTAGTATTGATCCTAATGAGCCAAAAAAGACTATAGAGATGTGTACTCAGACCACAAAAATTTTAACAAGTAATGTTGATGTGCAAACTGGCGGTCTGTATGATATCCCAATGAAAGAAAGTATTAGTTTAACTGCAGAACAATCAGCAAAGGCATGTGAATTCTTAACAAGTATAGTTAATACAACAGCAGAACTTGGAAAACTTATGACACAAAAATCTGAAGATTTTATAAAAAAGAAAATAAACACTGATCATGTCACAGATACCTTTAAGATGGACTATTGTGTTAGAAAATCATTTTTACTATTCAAATTAGCCAAACACAACCTGACACAGATGGAAGAAGATTTGGCTAAACAATATGAACAGTTTCTCAGAGAGCATGATTTATTGAAACACAGAGAAGAACCAAAAAAAATAATACCAACAGTCAAAGCAGATAGCGATAGTGACTGTGAGATTGTTGAAGTACCAGTAGTTGAAGAAGTAAAAAAAACATCAAAACCAGCAAAATCCGTTCCTAAATTCAACCCAAAAACAGTTTTCCTCAACAAAGAATTATCAATAAAGATTGCAAAAAAGCCCTCTGATGATAAGAAAATTAACATTAAAGGAAAACATACTGTTTGGATCAACGACTCGGTAATGGTAAAAAAAGTAAAACCTACGCAGTCTTTTTTAGCCCAGGACAGCCGAAATAAAAAACCTCCTGATCAAAATGTTGTAACAGCTGAAATGGTAAGTGATTTTTTTGAAGATTATTACAGGAAAAAGTCATTGGCCACATGTGCATTATTTACATCACCACACTGGCTTAAGATGAATAGAAATTATGTTTGTAATTATTTTGTGGTGAAGCAAGATTTTACTGCTGACATTGACAATAATGAAACAGAAACATTTGCATTAAATGGTGCCAATAATACTACTGGTAGTACTGATAGGAATGAAGACATCAATATTGTTAAAAACATATTACAAATGTCGGAAACACCTTGCCCGGATAGATTAATAACTTTGTGCACTGAAGTTTTACGAAAGCTTCTCCCTATACCGAATATTGGAATAAACCCAATTAATGATAAACTTCTACAGAAGGAACCAAAAAGTCTATTTGAACTTTGCAGAGATGCTTTCAATTCAATAGTAAATTATACTAAAGATAGTCAATGCAGCTATAAAAACAGGCCTACCTTAGATACAAAAAAACAAGTTTCCATAGAAAAATCTGTCAAGAGTTTGAAGACATTATGTCACAAAATAGTATCAGAATTATTTATAAGTTCTGTAACATCATATGAATTTATTCATGAGACTCAATGTGACGATTACTCGGCAACGAACAAGGATGAACATAATAAGGATGAAATTAAAACATTATTTTCTCTTTGTGTGGAGTCCATATGTGGTGGCAAAGATGACTCGAATGCATTTATTATGCACACTGAAATAAAACAACAAAAAAGAGAAGTGAAATCTTTGTTTTCTCTTTGTGTTGAGTCTATTCGTTGTGCCAGTGATGGCTCAAATAAAAGTATTGAGCCTGTTTGCCTTAAAAGTAAAGATTTCGAGGAACAAATTTTGAATCCAAAAGTAAAACAACATAGAAGAGAAGTTAAGTCTTTATTTTCACTTTGTTTTGAGTCTATTCCCTTTGCTGGTGACAGCTCAAGTAAATATGCTATGCATCCTGAAATTAAACAATATAGAAGATGTAATATGACATTATTTTCTCTTTGTGTTGAGGTTATACAAAGAATACAATTGGCACAAAAAAGCACATATAAAAAAATTTACAGTCAAATAACCCATATTAAACAGCTTCCATATACACCTAAATCACTAAAGCAAATTTGTTTTAAAAACATTGTAGCATTAATTTTCAATTGTGATGATTTCACCAGACACATAAGCCATGCCGAAACAACTCAAACATTATTTATTAATAATGAATTAGCTGAAGCTTTTACCATAAACAGTGTAAATACATTGTCTGAAGAAGCATTTCATAATCTTCAAAATACTGTAGAAGTTCCTTATTATGAAGATTACGACAACGAAGATTCCTATTCAAATAATGATGATTTAGAACCATTGTATGAAGAAACTGAAGAACATGGCGCAGATGATAATAATTGGGCATCGCAAGTGCAAATGAAAGAACTTAGATCATGTGTTAACATTAACAATACGGCAGATACACTTATTGTCAATGGTAACGAATTAAGCACTCCACTTGCTGTGACCATAAAATCTGAACCAATAGAAGATATGTCAGAAAATGTAAATGACTCAATAGTTGTAAAAATTGAGCCAATAAATGAGTTGGATGAAATGACCATGATTCCCGACAGTGTCATCACAAAATCCGAAGTGTCAGTTAGTTCTCACGTCCCTGGTAATGACGTACATATTGTTAATCGCAGCTACTCTGTTGATACTTTTGAAGAGTTCGTCCGTAAAAATAAAATAATTCAATCTCTAAATGGCAACAGTAGCGAAATTTTCAGTCAAAGCAGTTTAAGAGTGCGTAGACAGTTTGAACCAGACTACGATGGGGAGAGTGAGGCAGTCGATGGATTGCTTGTGCCGCATACCTATACAAATATATATAATGCAAAAGATTGTCTCATGGAGAGTAGTTCTGATGAAGGTGCTGAAAAAAATAATGGAAAAAAGAAACCAGCGAAACGTAAAGTAAAATCAAAAAAGCCAACTACAAAAACCAGTAATAAAGATATAGCCCCGCTAGCAAAAGAAAAACCCAAGTTTGGAACCAATGAAGTTGATGAGCTTACTAGAAAAATGAAAGATAGAATACGTCAAGAAGAAAACCAATCCTCTGATTCAGAACTCGAAAATTTGCCTGTAGGCAAAAGAAGAAATAGGGGAATTGTTAAAGACACTAATAAAAAGTCCACAGATAAGTCTTCCAAGGATGCAATACAATGTAATGATGTAGATTCGACTGAGCAGGTGAACATTTCACACATGTCTTCTATTTTAAATGATGAGGCAACTAATAGTGTTTGTTCTAATTCTGCCAAACCAAATGATTCAATAAACAGTAAAGATAAAATGAAAAACAATAGAAAAAAGAAATCACGTAATTCTGGTGATTTTGAAGGCCCAATGGAACTTTTAGAATGTGAGCCAACTATACATGAAGATACTGACGACGATTTTCACAATGCAGAGCAGTTAAGCGAGCCTATTAATGATACTGTTAACTCCCCTAATAACTATGACGTAAGGAAGCCTAATGATACAGTGGAGGATAATGTGCCAAAAGAGCCTTTGACAGATAAAGAAAGTTTGAAAATTGTTGACCGTTGTGGTTGGTCATGTTATCCTATTAATACCAAAGATGAAAAATTGTATCAAGAGTCCTTTGTCCTATTGTATAAGTTGCCAGAGTCATTTGTCCAAACATATTTTGAGTATCAAGAAATCACTGAACAAAATCAAGTTGACAAAGAAATAGACAGGTGAGAAGAATACAGTATTTATTATTGTAGGTTGCGTCATGCTATAGTTATAGGCATATAAACAAAATTCCATTCATCACTTTCTAGGTTGACGAATGTAAATTCACTAAATAGAATTTCCAAAGATAAAACGAAAATTAGACCGCGAGGTAAAGTCGGGGTCGCCGAAAATAATAAACCAAGCCAAGTAGATGCAAGTTCCATTCTTGAAAGCTCTAATGCTTTTGAACAAGCTCATGAGTTCGCTCCTTCGGATGATGACGACGCGAATATTGACGACGAGCTACCACCTCCCGTAAGTAATAAATGTATTTTCATGCGCTTGTTTATATATTCATCAAGATTTATTTAGATACATATAGATATATGTGTTCTCAAATATTAGAATAAGCATTAGTAAATTTTAGACATGCCTATATCACTATTACAGTTTCATGTTATGACATACTTAACACCTTTTTTGCTGAATCATGTTATTAGGTACCACAGAGGCATGTTGAGAACACTTTAGCCAAAAGTTCTCTCATGAATGATGAGAGTGACGATGAAGGCAGGGGCCGCAGCCCACATACAGTCCGCACTATCAAAAAAGAGCCGACGGATGAGGCGCCGATAAGGAAACGTCCAGGACCGAAGTCAAAGACCAAAGTCGAAGAACCAAGGATACCCGACAGTGAATTAGTTTTAACTGCTGATAAAATGATGAAAGAGGAACTGACACTGCTTCATGCACCAGTGACCTTGAACTCCATTGAAGTAAATGACAATGTGGAAACTACACATAAAGAACCTGTTACTAGAACCAGAAACGTAAGCAACGATTTGTCCTGTAACAGCTTTACTTTATTATATTTAAGGCAATCGTGACTCACATAAATGTAAAGGTTTTCAATAATACTTCTAATTAGCCAATCAATCAATAAAATATTCTCCACCCTATGAATTTTGTTAAAGGGGTTTACAATGCATTAACTAGATTCATATTTTTTTAGAAACATCCTAGAAAGGTGCAACAACGATTTAAAACCGAGGAGGATTCCTCTTCGGAAGAAGAGAAACAATGGGTTAATACTAAGGAAAAACTTCTGAAGAAGCTGAATAAAGCACCGGACGCAAGGTATTATAAAAAGGACATCAAGCGAAAGGTTCAGCAAAATAACAGTATTTTTATTATTTATCTATTTTTATGACGTGTTTCTATGCTGAGCAAATCTAAGTTGTCCACATATAATACTTGCAAGAGTTTGGCTTACCTGAAGATCACGAGTGGCGCGTCTTGGCTATTGTTTTTGGATACTAGGGGTGACTGGAAGCATAGAAGATGGATGAAGGGCCTAACTTCAGCCGAGCCATGATATTTTGCGCGTGTTGTATTTTTTATTACATATCTTTTTATATTTAACTTATTTCACTAAATTTTAATATATACTCACCTTAATTTTTAGTAAAATCGAAATTTGCAAAGTATTTTTTTACGTATTTTAAAAACAAATACGAAATAAAAGTCGTTTAAAATTAACGGATTTAGCAAAACGAAATCGATATCTCCATTTGAACTTGATGTTGGTTGGATCCTTATTGTGTAGCTACGTCCAATTATAATATTCAGTTTATTCAGTTTTAGAACAGTTTCCTGCATTTTAAGATCCAAACAAACCAATTTTAAGATCCAAAATTTAATTATTGCTTATTTTTACGCGAATATTACTCATTGAAATAAAACTAATTAAACGGAATTTATTAGAACCCAAAACACCAACTGGCAGACCTCAAGACACTGTGAGCTCTTTCTGCGTAGATCGGACAAATCAGAAAAAAATATAATTTCAAATTGAAGGTAGATAATGTAACATTAACAATTCGGGACATCCTACACCCCAGTCCATCCCATGATCACGAAGGCTGAAAAGCCTAAGAAACGTCGGATCAACATTAATAAAAAACCGCGATAAAATCCGTTTAAATTAAATTTATTTCAATCCAAAATTTATTTATTTTGCAGTGTAAGTGACGCTAAACGAGCAAAAATGGTGACAGAATTTATCGAAAAACGTGGTGAAGGTTCGGAGACCAGGATAGTGACACGAGGCAAATATAGAAGATCTAGAAAAAAGTTTTTGGAACGCGAAAAACAATTGAAGTATGTTTTCTTTATTATTGGTTATTTTTATTTCCAACCAAACGGCATGTTTTGATAAATACACACAGGTCATAAATTTTTTCTTTGTTTTTTTTTCACTCTGTAATAGTTAGTGATTTTTTTTTTAAAGAGGCGAAGGTTCTTTAATTCGGCGTGTGATTTTTTTTTCTTCATAACGTTTTGTATCAAAAAGAGGACCTTATAATAGGGTAGTTTCATATGTTGAATATTATACATTATTTACAGAAAATAATACGAAAGGAAGCCCTTTTGTTATAACACAATCATAATCGGTTCAGAAATGAGCACTTAATTATGATTTAAAATATTGGTATATATACATATGTGTGTGTAAAGCGTGGGGTGCATGGTGTTAATACTTATAAATATTTTATTGACAGATATGAGTAGAAAGAAAGATTATCATCTTAATAATATTTTAAAAGCACATCACGCTTTTATTACAATAAAAAATATTTTTTCTTCAAATTTATAAAAAAAAAACTGTGTTTTAGTTAAATTCTATAAAGAAAAGCGTGTTTTTTTAGTTCTTTTTAACTATTATTGATTATTTTAAAGTACCTAGTAATTAATTTGTGGCAATTTTATTCTTTTTATACCCTGTTAAATGTCTAAAAAAGTATACTGTTCACATAGGGTATTATCAAAAGAGCTATATGGTGAATCGTCAACCGACGGTGCGTACCAACGCAAAAGCTATTCTATGAACTACAAGGGACGAAGAAATATCAGAAAGGTTATAGACAAGAAATCGCTGGAACGGAGTACCGTTAAAGCTATTATGGAAGAGTTTGAAAGGAAACGCCGACTGAATGACAGGCAAAATAAATTGGTAAGTGTAGAAAATAATACTGTTTATTTTTTCTATTTTATAAAAAATAGTTTTTTTTTAATAATAAAAAACAAAAGAAAAATAAAAAACAGGCATTGTGTCAGTAGACTGCGGCGCGCTGTTTATTTACACTTTTCAAAGGGACTGGCCCTACGCCGTAGTGATAGTAGCTCAGGCCTTAGTAACAATCAAGAATGAGATAAGGGAGTTACCATTTTTTCAGAAAGAAAAAATATTTCATCTGTTTTTATACATGCACCTTTAATGAGCTTTAACCATTTTAGCTCACCCACAAACCAAAATTAAAATGTCTCTATCGGATGTAATCTATTTCTATTTTAGAGAGAACATCTTGGCTGTGAAGAAAATGTAAACGTCCTAGTGATAAACGACGAGGTGTGTCTGGAATATGACTTCGAAGAGGATCGGCCCGCGGTTACTGTCCACGCGTTTTTCACTAAAGTTATGAAAGCACATCAGGTATTTTAACGCAACTAATTATGTATTATATTATGTTTACTGCGAAGTGTTTTGTGTTTTCACGTGTACATAGGTGAAAAGAATTGCTTTCGTTTTTGAAGCTTTAAAATGTCCGCAATTTACTCTGAATTTTAAAATTTTCTCTTAAGACATTTTAGTAACTAGGAGAAATCTACTAACTAATAACAATGGCAACCCTAAATTGACGAATGTTGTGAACAGTACGAGGGCTTGAAGTTTATGTGGGACGCGTGTTTCGAGAGCTTGGACAAGATCGAGGCGGGACACCCCGGCGGCGGCTGCATCCTCGCGCACTGCATGGGGCTCGGCAAGACGCTGCAGGTGCTCGCGCTACTGCATACCGTGAGTGTTACAACACGACAGTACTGGACAGGATCGAGGCGGGACACCCCGGCGGCGGCTGCATCCTCGCGCACTGCATGGGGCTCGGCAAGACGCTGCAGGTGCTCGCGCTACTGCATACCGTGAGTGTTACAACACGACAGTACTGGACAGGATCGAGGCGGGACACCCCGGCGGCGGCTGCATCCTCGCGCACTGCATGGGGCTCGGCAAGACGCTGCAGGTGCTCGCGCTACTGCATACCGTGAGTGTTACAACACGACAGTACTGGACAGGATCGAGGCGGGACACCCCGGCGGCGGCTGCATCCTCGCGCACTGCATGGGGCTCGGCAAGACGCTGCAGGTGCTCGCGCTACTGCATACCGTGAGTGTTACAACACGACAGTACTGGACAGGATCGAGGCGGGACACCCCGGCGGCGGCTGCATCCTCGCGCACTGCATGGGGCTCGGCAAGACGCTGCAGGTGCTCGCGCTACTGCATACCGTGAGTGTTACAACACGACAGTACTGGACAGGATCGAGGCGGGACACCCCGGCGGCGGCTGCATCCTCGCGCACTGCATGGGGCTCGGCAAGACGCTGCAGGTGCTCGCGCTACTGCATACCGTGAGTGTTACAACACGACAGTACTGGACAGGATCGAGGCGGGACACCCCGGCGGCGGCTGCATCCTCGCGCACTGCATGGGGCTCGGCAAGACGCTGCAGGTGCTCGCGCTACTGCATACCGTGAGTGTTACAACACGACAGTACTGGACAGGATCGAGGCGGGACACCCCGGCGGCGGCTGCATCCTCGCGCACTGCATGGGGCTCGGCAAGACGCTGCAGGTGCTCGCGCTACTGCATACCGTGAGTGTTACAACACGACAGTACTGGACAGGATCGAGGCGGGACACCCCGGCGGCGGCTGCATCCTCGCGCACTGCATGGGGCTCGGCAAGACGCTGCAGGTGCTCGCGCTACTGCATACCGTGAGTGTTACAACACGACAGTACTGGACAGGATCGAGGCGGGACACCCCGGCGGCGGCTGCATCCTCGCGCACTGCATGGGGCTCGGCAAGACGCTGCAGGTGCTCGCGCTACTGCATACCGTGAGTGTTACAACACGACAGTACTGGACAGGATCGAGGCGGGACACCCCGGCGGCGGCTGCATCCTCGCGCACTGCATGGGGCTCGGCAAGACGCTGCAGGTGCTCGCGCTACTGCATACCGTGAGTGTTACAACACGACAGTACTGGACAGGATCGAGGCGGGACACCCCGGCGGCGGCTGCATCCTCGCGCACTGCATGGGGCTCGGCAAGACGCTGCAGGTGCTCGCGCTACTGCATACCGTGAGTGTTACAACACGACAGTACTGGACAGGATCGAGGCGGGACACCCCGGCGGCGGCTGCATCCTCGCGCACTGCATGGGGCTCGGCAAAATGAGTCCTCATTACAAATCGAAAACACGTTTATGCCATTTTACCACAAATCAGAATGAAGCTATAATTGTCCTACTCTTCACGTTAAAGCTGACAATGGTCTAATCATATAAAGTGTAAATTTCTTTTAGGTTTTAACGCACCCGCAAGTCGGCATGAAACGCGTGCTGGTGTGTTGCCCTCTGTCCACTGTGTTAAACTGGGTGGACGAGATACACAAGTGGATTGGGCCGGTCACCGACCAGCTTAAGGTATGTTTAATAGTTGCTGTGGAAAGTAGTATTTGAGAGAGAAAAAGAGAAACGCAAAGAGTGAGATGGATAGAGAGATTAATAAGTGTCATTTCAACGTCGTCATCTAATAAAATAATAGCAAAAAGAACTGAACTTTGTAGTTTGTACTCATAAATCGTGCCAGTAGCTGTAATAATATGTCACGATATAATTGAATAATTATCGTTTCTATTTATCTTGCTTATTTATAAAAAATATAAAACGAATATTTTAAATGTTATTTCGTCTTTTCAAGCCGCGTAGTTTGAAAAGGAAACTGCAGGTAATTGAGTTTTATAAGTAGTAAATAGTTCTAGCAATTATGAATATTTACTTTTTAGGCGGCGTGAACCAGAGTGGCTGAAATGGCATTTTCTAAGACATGTCTACTTTTAGGTATTTGAACTATCGAAACTGAAGAAGACATACGAAAGAGCGTACCAATTAGAAGATTGGTACAACGGTGGCGGGATTTTCATTATCGGATACGAGTTGTTCCGAAGTCTATCGACCCTCGACCCGAGCGTCGACGACATCCGGCCAACGATAATAAAAAAAATCCGCACGGCTTTACTTGACCCTGGGCCAGATATCGTGGTGTGTGACGAAGGACATTTGCTCAAGAACGATTGCTCGGTACTTGCTGTGGCTATGAGCCGAGTGGCGACCAGACGCAGAATTGTACTGACCGGCACACCGATGCAAAATAATCTCAGAGAGTATTATTGTATGGTGAATTTTATCAAGCCTAATCTACTGGGATCGTATTCTGAGTATTCAAATAGGTTAGTGTTATTTTTTCATAATATGATCTACTTATTGATCCAAATAACATCTAAGTAAAGAAATAGCGTTTATTTTATTTACAACAACAAACAGAAGTACATTATGTCTTAAATAATATAATTATTAGGGTGGGTCAAAAAAATCGACTATTTTTTTTTTACAAGTGCAACGGAAAAATGGGTTCCTAGACACCTTAAAAAAATTCCCACCAAATATGAGCTCTTAATTTTGAAAGGAACATCCTCCGCATCGCAGTTTTTTATTTTTTTTTCAGTCCAATAGAAAAAAAATCATATCTCTCTATTAATTGACTGTACAAAAAAATGTTTCGAATAAATTTTGTAGAAAATTTGATGCTCTACAAAAAAGGTATCTTATGTTGTTTTCGTAAACCTCGCCATTTGAAAGATATAAAGGATTTAATTTTGATTACTTTATGATAAATTTCATTTTAGTTTATGAATTTTATAACTCGACAATAAATGACTTTTACGAAATGCGAAATACCAATTTTTGTTGGAAATTAACTGCTCTATAAAAATGGTTTCTTATGTTTTGGCGATAAAATTAACCGTTCAAAAGATATTCATCATCAAACTTTCATGTGTACGGATTTTAAAAGTTTTTGATTAGATATTCGAAAAATTTCAATTTAATTTATAAATTTCATTGCTTGTCATTAATATAAGTATTATTTGAGTTTTATTTTCAAAATTATCAAAATTTTTCTTCAATCATTCTAAACATTTTAGTTTTAATCATTAGAAATCACGATCCTAGGGAAAATTTCATCTCTAGAGAATTTTTGTTTCGTATTTTATTTCATCTGTTTGAATTGTGAACTAGCAACACCTACTTTTTATTTCATCGTTATGTTGTCGTTGGTTTGTATACATTTATTTCTACAGCATTTTTAGTGTTTCCAAAATTTATGGTCTTGTATATGTGATCGAACGATTAATTATTTACAAATATTGTGGTTACTACGTGAATTAACTTGATATTTATCGAAAATATGGATAAAGAAATTCATTTGATCGGAAAACTTGTGCAAAAACTTGTTTGAAAATTGAAATAAAATACTTATTTATAACTAGTTGGACATTGTTTTTCTCTGATACTGAAACATATCATAATATATGTATAATGAAAACTTTGCTTTTTTATCAATATATATTTAACCGAGCGATAAATAATGTCCAATTTATTTTTTAAATCGAGACAAATATACTTAAACATAAATAAAAACTTAAAAAATATTTTGACGTTTCTCAATCGATAACAACTAAAATTCGTGTAAATTTTCTTAAAAATCATAAATTAAATTGAAATTTTTCGAATATCTAATCAAAAACTTTTAAGATCCGTACACATGAAAGTTTGATGATGAATATCTTTTAAACGGTTAATTTTATCGCCAAAACATAAGAAACCATTTTTATAGAGCAGTTAATTTCCAACAAAAATTGGTATTTCGCATTTCGTAAAAGTCATTTATTGTCGAGTTATAAAATTCATAAACAAAAATGAAATTTATCATAAAATAATCAAAATTAAATACTTTATATCTTTCAAATGGCGAGGTTTACGAAAAAAATATAAGACACCTTTTTTGTAGAGCATCAAATTTCCTACAAAATTTATTCGAAACATTTTTTTGTACAGTCAATTAATAGAGAGGTATGATTTTTTTTCTATTGGACTGAAAAAAAAATAAAAAACTGCGATGCGGAGGATGTTCCTTTCAAAATTAAGAGCTCATATTTGGTGGGAATTTTTTTAAGGTGTCTAGGAACCCATTTTTCCGTTGCACTTGTAAAAAAAAAAATAGTCGATTTTTTTGACCCACCCTAATAATTATAATTATTAGGTTTATATAAAATACTGTACAACCCACACCATTGCTTCCAGATTATATAATATATATTAATGACCGTTCCCTATATTATATTTACCAACAGATTTCCCACAGAATCGCATTTGTTATGTGTCAATAATTTCATTATTTATAGATTCGCAAATCCAATAATGAACGGCCAGCACAGAGATTCAATCGAGGAAGACATCAAGTTGATGAAAACCAGAACGCACATTTTACACAAAGTGTTAGAAGGTTGTCTACAAAGACAAGAGGCGTCGGTACTGTACCCGTATCTACCCAAAAAACACGAGTATACTGTGTTTATACCGCTTACGAAGTGCCAGTGGGATCTTTACAAGCATTACTTATATACGTATTGTAAGCAGAACAAGCAGGGTATACTGAAGGACTTTCATATACTGCAAAAGATTTGGTCGCACCCTCAAGTGTTGCACAACTTTCATACAAAATTGAGTGATTACAAAAAGAAAGCGAAAGGTATGTATATTCTTAATATTTTCTTAAAACAAAAATAACTGCATAGAATAAAATTCACACTTATGGCATCTGTGACGCTACTGTCATAAAAGAGTGGTCTTGCGAGGGAAAAGCGAGATTTCCCCACTGCACGCCCACTCACATATTCAAAAATATTAATTGTGGCAACATTTTACAACTTATTTTGATGTTATCACATTTATTGGGCTATTGCCCGTGGTCCTGATGGGTTGATTCATGACACTAGTGATTACGATTCGATAAAGTCACTACATTCTGTGACTTGATAGATACAAAATGAAAGTTATCAATTAATTATGTTGGTAAAATTATCTAAATACGGTTCGAAACAAAGTCAGTACGAGCGTGACGCGTGACCAATTTATAACCAATGCGCTGATGGAATAAATTACAGGGTACATGTCTGTGATATATGCCTCACAATTTCAGATAGTTAAAAAGATGCCTAATAAATGTCGATTTTGTAGAGATCTAATATATTTTAAAGACTCATAAAAATCAACATATCAATAAAGATATATGTTATTTAATAAACAAATTTCATTTTCTATTTGTATAGTCCAGAGTACTTAGCAGCATTATCGACTAATCTGTAAAGATTTATCGACTTATAGTAATGGGTTTACACAATGGGTAACACAAGTATAAATGGTTTGTGTTATTCTTGGACCCTTTAATGCGTCTTGCCAATGAGACCACAAGTAATAGCCCAGTTTGTTCAGCTTGATTTTTATTATTAATAAAATAATTTAAACAATCAAGTAATGGTTATGACCCTATTGTTTTTCAGACATAAAACTAGAGGATGATCTCGCGGCAGAAGACCTGGCAGTCGATGATATAAAGCCGGCAGATACCGAAGTGTGGTGGCTTCAGTATCTGGAGGGAGGCGACATGCTCGAATCGATAGAAAGCTCCAACAAATTCGTGGCCGTGTTCCGGATACTGAAGGAGTGCGTCGAATTGGGTGATAAAGTGTGAGCGTTAATAAATTTATCGATTGCTTAAAAAACGATGTAATAATATCAGCTGTGTAGTCTATTAATCTACTAAGATTAGGAAGAAATTATTTTCGTATATTGTATGTATGGCTGACGTTCGAAACAAAGAAATAAGTACAAAACTGTTTCGCGCCATTTTTGATTAGTTTTTTCTGTTCATGAAAACGAGTGAATATTGCGAAACAATTCGTTACATTTCAAAAATTTGGTTACAAAAATGCGACACAGGTTCCGATTTTTTTTTGCTTAGCTGGGAAATGTTATTGTATCCATCATACACATACACTCTATACCTTACACATTTAGGATTTCGTCAAACAGCGGACGGGGCACGTGGGGACGTGAGCAGTTGTAATGCATTAGTCAATATGGAAAATGTCACACAGAACCGGCGCGCTCAACTAGCTATACGCACTTCCGTTAGAGTCGCGTTGCCGTCCCGCCCCGTTCGCTGTTTGACCAAACCCTTACACTGACTCAAAATTCTTCATAAGTGGTATCGCTGGTGGGAGGATACTTGTATCCGACCGGATAGCTACCACCGTATACTGGTGCTAAAACCAGCCATAGTGGCCCACCTTGTGTGGGTCGCGTTCCAGGGTCAGCCAGTGTATATCCGGTTCTCCCCGGAGGCTTGCCCCCTGATCCTAACCCTTTTCCCATCCCTTTTTCCTTCCCCTCCCCCTTGACCCTTTGGCAGGCCGGCATGATCTTGCCGACCTACGATGGACACATTGTTCATCGTTGGTCGACACTATTCTTGGATTGCGATTTTCTTGGATTTACACTTACCATCAGGTGTAGCGTAGTCACTTTGCCGAGACAGGATAAAAAAAAAACTAAGAAAAAGTTTAACATTTTGAAGTCAATATTCGTGTTAACAGTTTGATATTCTCAACGTCGCTGTTCTGCCTGGATTCTTTGGAGTATTTCCTGAAGAAGATCAATAAGTGGAGTCTCGGTCAGGAGTACTATCGGCTGGACGGGTCGGTGCCGCCGGAGGTGCGACACAAGTGGTGTCGCGAATTCAACGCCGACAACAACCTCAAGACTAAGTGAGTTCGTTTCACCTTCGAACGTTTCAGTGGCTTCTTTCAGGACAGTTTTGTCTACAGCATGAATGGGCTGGCTCGACCGGGCCGTTACCACTGTCTCACAGAAAATCGACGTAAAGTAGCGGCTTGCTGCTGCGTTTCGTACGGTGAGTGAGATATCCGGAAGCCCAAATTCCCTCCCCTTCCCAATCCCTAATTATCCCTTTCCTTTAAGGTCGGCAACGCGCCTATGATTCTTCTGGTGGTGGGTGTACATGGGCGGTGGAGATCACTTACAATCAGGTGACCCACTTGCTCGTTTGCCGGCCTATGCTATAAAAAAAAACAAAGCTGCCAGTTCGTAATGATTGTATGTGAGACAGTGGTATCACGCCAGCCCATTCATGCCGTAAGTAAAATGGGCTACAGCATGGCACTACCAGACCACCTTGTAGGCTCAAACGGAGCAAATTTAAATCGAGACTTGACCAGATTTAATCGTAGTGAGGTTATTGTTTTCTCTCTTTTTTAAAACCTACTACGCCGACCCGTTTCCGAGGAATATAGACGGAAGGTAATGTTTTTTTTTGTTAAATAGCACATAGAACACAATCAACTTATGCGATAAAATTGTTTTACAGATTGTTCTTAATATCGACAAGGGCCGGTAGTCTCGGTCTCAACATGACTGCGGCGAACAGAGTGATAATACTGGACACGTCGTGGAACCCCGCGCATGACATGCAGAGCATATTCAGAGTGTACCGCTTCGGACAGAAGAAGGACTGCTTCATATATCGACTGGTTGCTATGGTAACAGACATCTTTATATTTAAAAAACAATGTATGTTGCAAATGCAAACAAATACAATGACTTTTTATTCAAATAACAATTAAAATTGTATTTTTCTCAAGAACGCAATATATGGCTAATAAAAAAATCAGCTGACGCTCGAGGTCAACGGCCGCCAGCGATTAATGCGCGCGCTTTGTTTGTATCTAATGCCTACCGAGTACTTTTGGGGATGCGCGCGGATGTCGTCAAATATATTTTCAAATGTATTTTTATTTCATTTGAAATATAAAACTACTGTATACATCTTAGTAATATGTAATCTTGTCGAATTTTCAAAAAACGTTTGTCTCATTGCAGGGAACTATGGAGCAGAAGATATACGAGCGGTCGGTGACGAAGCAGGCGGTCGCGTGCCGCGTGGTCGATGAACAGCAGATAGATCGACATTACAACAGCGCGGACCTTGCCGAGTTGTATAGGTATAGTTATTTATACGTACGAAATTTCTTCCTATTATATGGAGTCCTTTAAACGGAGTGTGGAGAAGCAATTAGGCAGGCCAGCATGATCGTGCCGACCAACGATAGACATACTGTTTATCGTTGGTCGACACTATTCCTGGATAGCGCTACACTTACCAACAGGTGTGGCGTAGTCGTTCTGCCGAGCCAGGATAAAAAAAACTAGTATCGCCGAATAGTATAGTACTAGTATAGTCGAATATAACATTTAGAAGAAATGGAAATGACGCTATTGTATATGTTTGCTTAACTGCTTTCATTTAATTGAAAACAGTGATATCCAAACATGTTCTGCCATGGTTCGGTAATGTTTACACTGCCCCTTCGTGACCCACTTTTAAACCTAAGCTTTTTCCATTAGGTAAAATAATACTAATTTATTAATAGTAAAAAGTTTTATTAGTACTACATTCTTTGGTATCGCTTATAAAGACTGTAAAAAACTAGGTTTTGTGCCAGTAAGTTCTACTGGCAAGCACAAACAGTCATTGTGTCTTCAATACGTGAGGCTTAAATAGCACCATGTGCTGTGTAGCAAGTGAGTGGAATTACGTTATGATGTGATTGTATCTGTAAATAAATAATAAAAAAATGTGTGCGTCTCGGGACGCTCGACAGAAGTGATAACTTAAACTAATGTGGGTTAATGTGAGAGTGGAGGAGCCTGCCTACTGCTACCGTATGCGTGAAAGAAAGGGAAGCCAGACAGAGTGGCGCCCTAACGCGTTACGTTACGAAGCGGTTAACCTCCCATAAGAAGTTATCACTTCATTGGATTGTTCTGCACTGCACTCCAGTCTGGTCAAATACCGGTCAAAGTCCAGTCATAGTCCTCTCAAAATCCGGTCAAAGTCCTGTCAAAGCCCGATCAAAGTCCGGTCAAAGTCCTATCAAAGTCCGGTCAATATCCTGTCAAAATCTTGTCAAAGTCCGGTCAAAGACCTGTCAAAGTCCGGTCAAAGTCCGGTCGAATTCCCGTCGAATTCCCGTCAAAGTCGTGTCAAAGTTCTGTCAGAGTCCGGTCAAAGTTCGGTCAAAGTCCGGTCAAATTCTTCCCAAAGTCCGGTCAAAGTACGGTCAAAGTCCTATCAAAGTTCTGTCATAGTCCTGTGGAAATCCGGTCAAAGTCCGGACCAAGCCGACTGGTCACTGTGTGACGCTACCTGGGACTTCGAAATTATCGAAATGTTTATATGTGTGGTGCAGACTGGACGAAGCCGGTGGGTCTGTGGAGGGCGGCGTGGCGGCGGGCGTGCGCGACGTGGCGCTGCTGCGGGTGGCGCGCGACGGACCCGTGCACGCGGTGCACGAGCACGACTCGCTGCTGCGCGCCTCCGAGCCCGCGCTGCCCGAGCACGAGCGCGCCGCCGCCTGGCACCAGTTCCAGCTGGAGCGCGCCGCTGAACGTCAGTACCGACACACACACACCACACACCACACACCACACACCTCCACCTCTACAGTATCACTCGACGGGCCCGTGCACGCGGTGCACGAGCACGACTCGCTGCTGCGCGCCTCCGAGCCCGCGCTGCCCGAGCACGAGCGCGCCGCCGCCTGGCACCAGTTCCAGCTGGAGCGCGCCGCTGAACGTCAGTACCGACACACACACACCACACACCACACACCACACACCTCCACCTCTACAGTATCACTCGACGGGCCCGTGCACGCGGTGCACGAGCACGACTCGCTGCTGCGCGCCTCCGAGCCCGCGCTGCCCGAGCACGAGCGCGCCGCCCCCTGGCACCAGTTCCAGCTGGAGCGCGCCGCTGAACGTCAGTACCGACACACACACACCACACACCACACACCACACACCTCCACCTCTACAGTATCACTCGACGGGCCCGTGCACGCGGTGCACGAGCACGACTCGCTGCTGCGCGCCTCCGAGCCCGCGCTGCCCGAGCACGAGCGCGCCGCCGCCTGGCACCAGTTCCAGCTGGAGCGCGCCGCTGAACGTCAGTACCGACACACACACACCACACACCACACACCACACACCTCCACCTCTACAGTATCACTCGACGGGCCCGTGCACGCGGTGCACGAGCACGACTCGCTGCTGCGCGCCTCCGAGCCCGCGCTGCCCGAGCACGAGCGCGCCGCCGCCTGGCACCAGTTCCAGCTGGAGCGCGCCGCTGAACGTCAGTACCGACACACACACACCACACACCACACACCTCCACCTCTACAGTATCACTCGACGGGCCCGTGCACGCGGTGCACGAGCACGACTCGCTGCTGCGCGCCTCCGAGCCCGCGCTGCCCGAGCACGAGCGCGCCGCCGCCTGGCACCAGTTCCAGCTGAAGCGCGCCGCTGAACGTCAGTACCGACACACACACACCACACACCTCCACCTCTACAGTATCACTCGACGGGCCCGTGCACGCGGTGCACGAGCACGACTCGCTGCTGCGCGCCTCCGAGCCCGCGCTGCCCGAGCACGAGCGCGCCGCCGCCTGGCACCAGTTCCAGCTGGAGCGCGCCGCTGAACGTCAGTACCGACACACACACACCACACACCACACACCACACACCTCCACCTCTACAGTATCACTCGACGGGCCCGTGCACGCGGTGCACGAGCACGACTCGCTGCTGCGCGCCTCCGAGCCCGCGCTGCCCGAGCACGAGCGCGCCGCCGCCTGGCACCAGTTCCAGCTGGAGCGCGCCGCTGAACGTCAGTACCGACACACACACACCACACACCACACACCACACACCTCCACCTCCACCTCTACAGTATCACTCGACGGGCCCGTGCACGCGGTGCACGAGCACGACTCGCTGCTGCGCGCCTCCGAGCCCGCGCTGCCCGAGCACGAGCGCGCCGCCGCCTGGCACCAGTTCCAGCTGGAGCGCGCCGCTGAACGTCAGTACCGACACACACACACCACACACCACACACCACACACCTCCACCTCCACCTCTACAGTATCACTCGACGGGCCCGTGCACGCGGTGCACGAGCACGACTCGCTGCTGCGCGCCTCCGAGCCCGCGCTGCCCGAGCACGAGCGCGCCGCCGCCTGGCACCAGTTCCAGCTGGAGCGCGCCGCTGAACGTCAGTACCGACACACACACACCACACACCACACACCACACACCTCCACCTCCACCTCTACAGTATCACTCGACGGGCCCGTGCACGCGGTGCACGAGCACGACTCGCTGCTGCGCGCCTCCGAGCCCGCGCTGCCCGAGCACGAGCGCGCCGCCGCCTGGCACCAGTTCCAGCTGGAGCGCGCCGCTGAACGTCAGTACCGACACACACACACCACACACCACACACCACACACCTCCACCTCCACCTCTACAGTATCACTCGACGGGCCCGTGCACGCGGTGCACGAGCACGACTCGCTGCTGCGCGCCTCCGAGCCCGCGCTGCCCGAGCACGAGCGCGCCGCCGCCTGGCACCAGTTCCAGCTGGAGCGCGCCGCTGAACGTCAGTACCGACACACACACACCACACACCACACACCACACACCTCCACCTCCACCTCTACAGTATCACTCGACGGGCCCGTGCACGCGGTGCACGAGCACGACTCGCTGCTGCGCGCCTCCGAGCCCGCGCTGCCCGAGCACGAGCGCGCCGCCGCCTGGCACCAGTTCCAGCTGGAGCGCGCCGCTGAACGTCAGTACCGACACACACACACCACACACCACACACCACACACCTCCACCTCCACCTCTACAGTATCACTCGACGGGCCCGTGCACGCGGTGCACGAGCACGACTCGCTGCTGCGCGCCTCCGAGCCCGCGCTGCCCGAGCACGAGCGCGCCGCCGCCTGGCACCAGTTCCAGCTGGAGCGCGCCGCTGAACGTCAGTACCGACACACACACACCACACACCACACACCACACACCTCCACCTCTACAGTATCACTCGACGGGCCCGTGCACGCGGTGCACGAGCACGACTCGCTGCTGCGCGCCTCCGAGCCCGCGCTGCCCGAGCACGAGCGCGCCGCCGCCTGGCACCAGTTCCAGCTGGAGCGCGCCGCTGAACGTCAGTACCGACACACACACACCACACACCACACACCACACACCTCCACCTCTACAGTATCACACTGACGCTGTTTTTCAATTTTAACGTTCCGTTTACAGTTATTCTCTTTGAGTATATACGTTTGTTACGTATATACGTTTGTTACAGTTGTTAAAATCTGGCAATAATTAAATTGATTCCACTTTTGTTATTCTTGTAGTTTTGTGGAATTTCGGTTGTGCGATTCAAAAATACTTTTTATAATTTTGGTTTTTATTTTATATTGCAGAAAACAAGCCACCGGCGCCGAAGAAGGGTAAAATGTCCGCTAAAGGTGTGCAAAATGCAAAACCTCAAACTGTCGCCGAAATTAAATCGGAAGTAAATACTGAAAACGATGTACAAGAACCAGAAACGAGTAAAAACAAAAGGACCGACATAGTGAAATGTTCTATACCGATCAATAAACCGGAATTTTTTACACACGATTCTTTAAAAAATGACATTGTTACAAATGTAATTCATACTCTCATCAAACACAATTTCCCAAATATGCAAGATGTCAACGATGTGACAGCTGTAGTGCATGTCGTGCGGAACATTGTCGACAACGTACAGGCTGATGATGACAATAAGGACATGACTGCCGGAATCATAGCAAAGTGTATGTTGGAAAATAAGAAGGTACGCTTAGCATGCATGGCGGATAAAGTGGGGAAAAATTTGAACGCAAACATAGAGACAGCCCTAAATCAATTAACTCAGCTTCAAAAACCTGTGCCTATACCTCAAAAGAAAAGTGCAAGATTAAAAGAACGGCAAATGAGAACTCGAAATCAATTGAAAGAAGAAGCGAATTACCAACATGACAATGATATTGAACAAATAGACAAAGAGAAAATGGTGCCTTCTGTAGAACCAACTGCTACGATTACATCAGACATAGTTATCGATTCAAATGAAGACATTGAAATATCTAATCAAGGCAGTAGTGAAACAATTTCAGCTGACGAAGTCATAGAACCGGAAGAACCTCCGCCTCCGAACAAAAAGAAAAAGCATAAGAAAAAAATAAAGAAATCGACGGAACGTGTCATCGAACAGCCGATCATAAGCGATAATAGTATATTGCTAAGCGACGATGATGACGTTTCTATAGTACAACCTAGTCCATCTCCAGTCACTCAGAGAACACAGAATGTAATGAACCAGAAGACCCCGGTTCAACCCATTCAAAAAACACCGAATCAAATCAGCGAAAATACACCGAATCTTATCACTGAAAAAACACCGGATCAAGTCAGTCAAAATACACCAAATCAAGCCCGTCAAAAAAATGTTGCCGAACCACGTGCATCGCAAACAAGCAAAGAAAAGGCAAAGAGAGCCAAAACTATCGAACCTGTGCCGTTACCTCTATCGCTTTTGACGAACAAACATTTCATCACAATCGTTGCTCACACGTATTTAGAGGGTAACCCGATGTTGGACGAAGACGCGGCCACGCTAGCGGCGCAGTACAGCACGCACAAAGCTAAGAAAGAAATAGAGTCTGGCAAGACTATAACTAGCGGACCTCTGTACGATATTGCGGTTAAGGTAGGTGAATGCGTCGATAATATTAATATCGATTTCAGACGTACTGTTTTACTGTGTACCTGTAACCGTACGATGTCACATGGGACGGATACACACTCATGAAATACCGTTATGGTGGTACGTGTGAAGGAAAAATAATTGTACTTCTTGTAGAAACCACAATAGTGATGTACAGCTGGAGCTATAATTTACTCAAACTACGGTATTGCAGCACTATTCTAAGTTGCCCTAAGTGATATCGTACGGTATATTGGACATGTTATACTTATTATAATTTATTCACTGAATGTTAGAGCCACGCTGTAGACAGTTTTGTCTAAAGCATGAATGGGCTGGCTCGACCGAGTTGTTACTCCGAAAACCGAAGTAGCAGCTTGCTGCGTTTCGTACGGTGAGAGAGATATCCGGAGGCTCAAACCCCCTTTCCTGAACAAAACTAACTAATTATCCCTTCCCTTTAAAGTTGTCAAGGTGCCCATAATTCTCCTCCTATTATGGGCGTATATAGGCGATCACTTGATCCCGACGTTTCGAAGACTTCAGACCTCGTGGTCACGGGGTGGACTCACGGGTGGAAACGTCGGGATCAATAAAAAATTAATAAAAAACCGCGATAAAATACGTTTAAATTAGTTTTATTTCAATATATACAGGATATTAACTAAACTTCAACTTTGTCCCCAGGCATTAACAATAGAGACATTGCAAAAACTAAACAAAGTCACTCCTAAAGTACCATCAAGGAAGATAGCCGAAGCTTCAGCGTCTTTACTGTTGGAAGCATCTCTTATTGATTTGGAGCCGTCGGATAATATGTCCATAGTAGAGAATCCCGCACGTCAACTAACAGCAGCACCGGTACCACCACCGAAGCAGCCGTCGATAACAAGAAATCGTGAATATACGAGTGTTTTAGAAACTTCTAGAACGGAGACATATTCGTCTATGCCGCCTTTGGTGCAGACACATACCGTGACCACTGCCGCGTCGAATGTTGTGCCAGTTGAACTGTAAGTATTCAGTAACAATACTTAAATTGAGTGGTAGAGACACGCTGTACACAGTTTTGTCTACAGCATTAATGTGCCGGCTCGGCTTGTTACCACTGTCTCACAGAAAACCGACGTAAAATAGCGGCTTGCTGCTGCGTTTCGTACGGTGAGTAAGATATCCGGATATCAGTGTAGGGCGTAGTTAACTACATTTTGTAATCTGATTACTA
Source organism: Amorpha juglandis (assembly GCA_949126905.1). Taxonomy (NCBI): domain Eukaryota; kingdom Metazoa; phylum Arthropoda; class Insecta; order Lepidoptera; family Sphingidae; genus Amorpha; species Amorpha juglandis. Next base: position 4,707,565 of record OX421383.1, read on the forward strand.
ATTTCGATTAAAAGTAGTTAACTACATGTAGTTATGATTACATGTAACTTAACTACAGTAATCAAACTACATGAAGTAGTTATTAATTTGATTGCTGCAATCTGGTAGTTATAACTACTGATTATTTAAGTTTTATGAACTTATATTTTGCAATTAAATAAACACGTAAAGTGTAGTAACATATGTTTTGGTATATGGCTACTTAAAAAAAAAACAGTTTATTGCACATGCCTATGTTAATTTTATGAATAATCAAATGCACGGATTAAAGTCATACTTTTTATTGACATGTTATAAAAAAAAAAATCCTGTCAAAGTCCGTCAAAGTCCTGTCAAAGTCCATCAAAGTCCGTCAAAATCCTGTCAAAGTCCTGTCAAAGTCCGTCAAAGTCCTGTCAAAGTCCATCAAAGTCCGTCTAAATCCTGTCAAAGTCCTCTCAAAGTCCGGTTAAAGCCTTCTCAAAGTCCTGTCAAAGTCCGGTCAAAGTCCATCAAAGTCCGTCAAAATCCTGTCAGTCCTGTCAAAGTTCGTCAAAATTCTGTCAAAGTCCAGTTAAAGCCTTCTCAAAGTCCTGTCAAAGTCCGGTCAAAATCCGTCAAAATTCTGTCAAAGTCCAGTTAAAGCCTTCTCAAAGTCCTGTCAAAGTCCGGTCAAAGTCCATCAAAGTCCGGTCAAAGTCCGTCAAAGTCCTGTCAAAGTCCATCAAAGTCGGTCAAAATCCTGTCGAAGTCTGTCAAAGTCATGTCTAAGTCCTCTCAAAGTCCGGTTATAGCCTTCTCAAAGTCCTGTCAAAGTCCGGTCAAAGTCCATCAAAGACCGTCTAAATCCTGTCAAAGTCCGGTTAAAGCCTTCTCAAAGTCCTGTCAAAGTCCATCAAAGTCCGGTCAAAGTCCGTTCAAAGTCCGTCAAAGTCCTGTCAAAGTCCTCTCAAAGTCCGTCAAAATCTTGTCAAAGTCCGGTCAAAGTCCTGTCAAAGTCCTGTCAAAATCCGTCAAAATTCTGTCAAAGTCCCGTTAAAGCCTTCTCAAAGTCCTGTCAAAGTCCGGTCAAAGTCCATCAAAGTCCGTCAAAGTCCTGTCAAAGTCCATCAAAGTCGGTCAAAATCCTGTCGAAGTCCGTCAAAGTCATGTCTAAGTCCTCTCAAAGTCCTGTCAAAGTCCGGTTATAGCCTTCTCAAAGTCCTGTCAAAGTCCTGTCAAAGTCCGGTCAAAGTCCATCAAAGACCGTCAAAATCCTATCAAAGTCCGTCAAAGTCCGGTTAAAGCCTTCTCCAAGTCCTGTCAAAGTCCGGTCAAAGTCCGTCAAAATCCTGTCAAAGTCCTGTCAAAGTCCGTCAAAGTCCTGTCAAAGTCCTCTCAAAGTCCTGTCAAAGTCCGGTTAAAGCCTTCTCAAAGTCCTGTCAAAGTCCATCAAAGTCCGTCAAAATCCTGTCAAAGTCCTGTCAAAGTCCGTCAAAGTCCATCAAAGTCCGTCAAAGACCGGTTAAAGCCTTCTCAAAGTCCTGTCAAAGTCCGGTCAAAGTCCATCAAAGTCCATCAAAGTCCATCAAAGTCCGTCAAAATCCTGTCAAAGTCCTCTCAAAGTCCTGTCAAAGTCCGGTTAAAGCCTTCTCAAAGTCCTGTCAAAGTCCATCAAAGTCCGTCAAAATCCTGTCAAAGTCCGTCAAAGTCCGGTTAAAGCCTTCTCAAAGTCCGGTCAAAGTCCATCAAAGTCCGTCAAAGTCCGGTCAAAGTCCGTCAAAGTCCGGTTAAATGCCTTCTCAAAGTCCTGTCAAAGTTCGGTCAAAGCCCATCAAAGTCCGTCAAAATCCTGTCAAAGTCCGTCAAAGTCCGGTTAAAGCCTTCTCAAAGTCCGGTCAAAGTCCATCAAAGTCCGTCAAAGTCCGGTCAAAGTCCGTCAAAGTCCGGTTAAAGCCTTCTCAAAGTCCTGTCAAAGTCCGGTCAAAGTCCATCAAAGACCGTCAAAATCCTGTCAAAGTCCGGTTAAAGCCTTCTCAAAGTCCTGTCAAAGTCCATCAAAGTCCGTCAAAATCCTGTAAAAGTCCTGTCAAAGTCCGTCAAAGTCCTGTCAAAGTCCGTCAAAGTCCTGTCAAAGTCCGGTTAAAGCCTTCTCAAAGTCCGGTCAAAGTCCATCAAAGTCCGTCAAAGTCCGGTCAAAGTCCGTCAAAGGCCGGTTAAAGCCTTCTCAAAGTCCTGTCAAAGTCCGGTCAAAGTCCATCAAAGTCTGTCAAAGTCCTGTCAAAGTCCGTCAAAGTCCTCTCAAAGTCCGGTTAAAGCCTTCTCAAAGTCCTGTCAAAGTCCGTCAAAGTCCTGTCAAAGTCCGGTTAAAGCCTTCTCAAAGTCCGGTCAAAGTCCATCAAAGTCCGTCAAAGTCCGGTTAAAGCCTTCTCAAAGTCCTGTCAAAGTCCGGTCAAAGCCCATCAAAGTCCGTCAAAATCCTCTCAAAGTCCGGTTAAAGCCTTCTCAAAGTCCTGTCAAAGTCCATCAAAGTCCGTCAAAATCCTGTCAGTCCTGTCAAAGTTCGTCAAAGTCCGGTTAAAGCCTTCTCAAAGTCCTGTCAAAGTCCGGTCAAAGCCCATCAAAGTCCGTCAAAATCCTGTCAAAGTCCTCTCAAAGTCCGGTTAAAGCCTTCTCAAAGTCCAGTCAAAGTCCATCAAAGTCCGTCAAAATCCTGTCAGTCCTGTCAAAGTTCGTCAAAGTCCTGTCAAAGTCCGGTTAAAGCCTTCTCAAAGTCCTGTCAAAGTCCATCAAAGTCCGTCAAAGTCCTGTCAAAGTCCTCTCAAAGTCCGGTTAAAGCCTTCTCAAAGTCCTGTCAAAGTCCGGTCAAAGTCCATCAAAGTCCGTCAAAATCCTGTCAGTCCTGTCAAAGTTCGTCAAAGTCCTGTCAAAGTCCGGTTAAAGCCTTCTCAAAGTCCTGTCAAAGTCCATCAAAGTCCGTCAAAGTCTTGACAAAATCCAGTTAAAATCAAATTAAATTAATCAAGTCCAGTTAATTTTGACGCGTAACAGAAAAATCTGACGCATAACCGAAAAATCTGACGTAGCCGAAAAATGTGACGATTTTTATTTTTTCCACGCACAGCGATTCATTTTTATATAAAGACTAGCTTTTGCTCGCGGCTCCGCCCGCGTGATCAAACAAACAAACAAACAATCAAACTCTACAGCTTTATAATATTAGTATAGATTTGGGTAGCTTAGCAACGGAAGCCTTCAAATATGAATAATTTTCCCCGTTTTTGCAAATTTTTTCACGGATGCTTCGCTTCTAATGGTTGCAGCGTAATGTTATATAGCCTAAAGCCTTCCTCGATAAACGGACTATCCAACACAAAAAGATTTTTTCAATTCGAACCAGTAGTTCCTGAGATTAGCGCGTTCAAACAAACAAACAAACAAACAAACAAACAATCAAACTCTACAGCTTTATTATATTAGTATAGATTTAATTTAATTAATTTAATGTATTTACATGAACGACTATCGCGCGTGTTTTCTTTTTTAATGACGCAAAATCATTTTATATCTGTAGTTATAAAAAGTAATCAAGTAATCATGATTGCAACTACAATTGGTAGTTAGTAATCAAAATTTTTAACTACATTTTTGATTTTTTTATGTAGTTATTAGTTATGATTACTAACTACTTTATGTAATCGTAGTTAGTAATCAGTAGTTAGATTACATTTTGCCCAACACTGCCGGATATCTATCCAGAGGTTCCAAATTATATACACAATCTATGTTTTACTCTTGCACTCACACACCCCATATCATCCATTGTTGGAAATTGTTCCTGTATGACGCTGTAAATTATGTTTTTGCCACCAGGTTTAAAGGTCCAAGTATTCCGAGTAGTGGCCAGTATTCGCGACAGAACAACGAGGAATCTATTTTGCCCGATGACGATTCGTCAGCCATCAACGTTCCCCCGCCACCGCTCCATAATCTCGTACCGGTTGACGCCACAGGCTCGAAAGTAATACTCCATCAAAGAAAGAAATCCCCTGTCATATTGAAATCGATGCTTGCCAAGTCGGCAACCAGACCACAGCCCACGTTAATACAAACGACGCCAGTGAACGCGAAGATCTCTACCATCTCAGCCGTCGGAGGACAAATAGTGCTGGACCCGTCGCAGTTGAACAACACCATCTGTCTCGACAGTGACGAGGACGAACCGCCGACACCGGCGGGGCCCGTGCCGGTCGCGTTGACGCGCGTCAATGCCGCGCAACCCATGCCCGTGACGCGCGTCTGCAGCGGCACGCCAGGCTCCACCCCCACCCCCGGGTACTTCATCGCTTCTCCCGCTGGTTTATCCACCACCACATTCGTCAACCCCGTTGCCACTCCCGTCAACACCTACGTTCAACCAGTTAGCAATACTCCGGCCATGGTGGCCATCAGCGCCCCCATAAACTCCTTTGCCAAACCGCCCATTATCTCCGCCGTCGGTTCCATTAATAAGCCTGTTGTCGGCTCTTCCCCTAGCCCACACAAAACGACACATCTGGAGTTGCTACCGAAAACGATGCCCCTAGACGAAACGTCTGGAAAGCCTAGCCAATTTATTTTGAAATTACATAACAAAACTCTGAGACTTGTGAAAACGGATGCTCCGCCGGAAAATGTCAAAAATATTGTCAGATTGGGAAAGAATGACAAGCTGATTCCGAACGCGGATAACACAGACTTGCCAGTTAACACTAAAAGCGTGAAAAAGGATCACAACTCTTATATGAAAAGTCTTACTGCTATACAACCCGCGGTTGGCACGGAACCATCAGTGACCACCGAACATGTGAAAAAAAATCAAAGCTCTGTATTGAAAGGTAGCTCCATGAAAACTCTAGTCCTCACCAAACCCGCGCCCACAAAAGTCGACTCTAAAAAGGCGATAAAGTTATCAGAAAGTCGGCGGGTTTTGACCGTGCGTTCATCTAAGGACTCTGACTCTTCAAACACTTCGCACTCGGATAAACGTGAAGATCCTCTCGACATATTAAAAGATATAGTTCACATACAGGCGTATGACACTGAAAACACATCTCAAAATGTAAACTCATCAAACAACAAAGGGAAAAGTTCCCATGACGTAACGCCATCGACAACGAAAGGTACGAGTATCGCAGACGAAAAGTCAGCGCAGTACAAAATAAAAAGCTTTAAAGAAATGAAGCCATCGTTTAATACAGATAAAGATCGCGTCGAAGTTAAGACACATGGATTAAGAAAAATTGCTCCGAAACCTAGCGGAACCGATTTGCGTTTGAGTTTCAGCAAGGAAACAGTCGACTCTTTATCGAATATATTGGCCAAAAAGAAGGCCACACTACAGGCGGAATCCTTCTCCATAACGAGCTGGAAAAAAGATACGGTTAAAGCGAAAGAAGTATTGAATATAAAATTAGACAAGCAACAGTCGAAAAACAACGTTAAAGCCGCTGGCAGTTTTATAGACCTGACTAGTAATAACCATCCTGGCCCGAGTAACAGTAAGGATTCTAAGAGTAGTAATAAACAAAGTACTTCAACATTTACTGGGAGTAAGCGTGACAAGATAAAACCTAAGGTGGTAAACCTCACCAAAAATATTGTTGCAATTGAAAAACCGGTGATAAAGTTTGCCAAGGATACGAATGCTACGGTAGACATTACGTAAGTATTTTTTTAATAACACTTTCAGGGTTGTCACATATGTGGAAGATACTATAATATTTTATACTAAGATAAAATATTATATCAATTTAATCTACCACACACGATTAAGGTACGATAATATAAAAATCTTCTCATTCTTTCGAAATCCAGGCAAAATGGCCAACGTGTTTCCTATAATATTTATATACAGAGTGTTCTCTTCTGATACTGAGTTCAAAACGTTACTACTTGAAATGCTAGATAGTAGTAGAAGATGATTCAAATATTTAATGCGACATCAGTATTGCAACTGCAATTACACTGATATTAAGTATATATGAGACAGGCACTTTCTTCAAAATACGTCACAACCTGTATTCATCTTAATATGAGTTTACGTTTATACGATAGTATATTTACTTATATTAAGATAGTAATCTGAACATAATCCTTCATATACCTCGTTATCTGTTTTACTTCATTCAAATGTATGGCTGGTCTGTGTGTTTTCTTCCGAGAGGGGAAGTCAGGCTGGTCGTAAAAATTACAAGCCAAATCTTAATGTAACATGTTGTGCTGACCTCGTTGCGAGTAGGTTTTAAGCAGGTTGAAGGAGACAAGAATACATACAATTGAAAAATACATTCCAATGTGCTTATGTAGATTGAACAGAATTTAATGTGTGTGTATACATTACTTTTGTTAACAGGGGAGAATCTTCAAAAAGTAAACCGAGTACGAAATTAAAATCTACCGTACAACAAACATCATTTAATGACAAAAAGAGATCTTCCACGACCGTTGACACGAAGCCGCCCAAGAAAAAGAAACTTGAGGGTAAGTACTGGTGAGAGTGTACGTGAACATTTTGAACCCGCTTGGATAGCGACCACCATACAAGGTGGTAGGTCCCTCGTATGCGAGAGCCCGTCTGGGTTTGTACCACCGCTTTGTCTATTTCTGCCGCCAAGCAAAAGTGTGTAAGCACTGTTGTGTTTACGAGATTACTGGGCATTATGAAACTTAATATCTTATGTCTCGGGGTGACGTGCGCAGGTCAGTGCCATGCAGTGCTTTGTAATTCAAAGTTCCATGCGGTGTTGCTTCTGTTTATGGGCAGGCGTGGCGCTTACCATGAGGCGAGCGCCTTGCTCATCTCGTCATGTGACGCTACTGTAAAACGGAACTTGTCACACCCATATTGGTTGATTTAATCTGTCCACACTTGTTTTTAACCTTTTGTCTTTTCCTCATTTTGTCTCTATACCCCTATCTCAGTATGTGGGTGTAGTAAATGTGTACAAAATTACAGATGTTTTCTAATTATACTTTCATTCACACATTTTTTTTTTTTCAGAATTGACATTGCAAGACTTCGATATAGACGACTTGGACGATATTATTGAGTTGGAATAAAGGACATTGGACTTGGACTTGCTTCGGCATAATAAATATGTGTAAAGATATGAACATTGAGGTTGATTGATTATATTACGTCATTTCTTAAAACCTTACTAATAGACGTTGTATGGTTTTTCAATACACTACTGATCACGTGTATATATTGAAGCCATATGTTGCACATCGTGTGTCGATATAAAGCGCAACACGCGATGACGACGTCGAATTGGCACGCTTGGCTTCTATACATCTGTCACCTCTGAGTGTTAATTTCGGTGACTTAAAGAGACTATCTGCGGAATGTTTATGCATACTGTGTTCTTAATATAAGTACAAGAGTATTTGACTGTATAAAGCTTACTACTTGATGTTTATACGAAATCGTATGAATGTTGTGTGCAGCTAATAGTCTGATTATTTGAGAGTTATACTATGGCAAAGTATGGGACGTTATAAGAGCGATTCTTGTAGAATTTGGTATGCACGTATAAAGTTGCTCTCCGTGTTATTAATAGGCCACTTACGAGGTCATTCATTGAGACAATCCATGTTATTCTCCAGCCAGTCATTTATTTCCTGTTGATCTGACCTGTCTCTATTCATACAATCCCCATAATGGGTAGATTCACTAAATTGTCTCAGTGGAATGGTTTAATGTAAATGGCCCATAAGGGCCGGCGCTCACTGACGGCGTGGCACGGCATGGCACGGCAGGACATGCTGCGGCATCCCGCGGCGTCCCGTGGCATCCTGCTGAAAGCCCAGCCACTCTCGCATCAACCAGTTTTGCTCCACGCGGATTCGAACTTGGTTGTTGGTTGGTAACCGAAATTATCGCTGGATAAGTTTCAATCTTATTTTAACTAGCTTAGCAATCATAATTCTTCGACAAAGAGTGACCCATACGTCTCGCGCGATGCGATGGCGCACCGCGGCAATCCGTGGAATGAAACGGCATGACACGTCTGGCCGGAGCATCCCGCGGCGCGTCGCCTTATGCCGCAGCATCCCGCGTCATTTCGCGGCACTTTGCTATCGAAAGAAAGTAACGTGAATTCTAAACTCGTGGAAATAAAATTCAAAGTAACTTGATCAGTAATAAAAACCTTTGCCATGACACGCCGTGCCGTGCCGGCAGTGAGCGCCGGGCCTAATATTACACCGTGTTCCAATGAGCCAGTTCTCCTGTTGTTTTCTACTTATGAACCAATGGGAAATTAAGATTTTAATCGACACGGGTCTAACGGACCCGATGCAAGATTATATTGCCCTCTATCGTTTTAAGTATTAAATTATAATCCTTGTATAAGAACCCATAGTGTCACAATCTTTTGTATCATTAAAAGTGGCAGTGCGAGTTCCAAAACTCATAATTACAATTTAAGTCGGAAGTTGCGTATAGGTAGCTGGGCTTAAGCCGTAAGAAACCTGACATTAAAATCTCTGTGGTCTTGTATATGTGGATATAGTTTAGAGCCTAATTGGCCTACTAAGTATCTATGAGTAGTGCACTTGTGCAAGAAATCTTTAGTACACTAAATAATGAGTCTTATTTTTATGTTTTGTATTGTGATAACGGAAAGGTTACACTTTTCTTTTTAATTTTGTGAATATTTCTTTACTGTGTTGATTATATATAGACATTAAACATTATAAAATAAGTTTAAGATTACTATATAAATGTAATGCTCGGAATAAATAATTGGATATCGCAGGGAACTGTTTAATGGAGAGATTTAAACGTTTTTGAGCGACTATCATTCAGATAATTCAAATTGTACAGTTGATAGTAGTAGTGGTGCTTTAAAACTTGTTAATGGGCATGCTTGACCAAGTCTGAATGATTAGTTCATAAAATATTACACACTCAAATACATAAATCACGTTCTAACATATGTTGACACAAATATGTCTAGGTACTTTATAAAGTAACTGTCTTACGGCCGACTTCACTTAACGATCTTAGAGCCTTCTGATCGAACCCAGAAATTGACTAATCAAACTAAGTAATTTATACGAGCGACCGTCAAACTCTATTCTTATTGGGTCATTTGTGGTATGGTGGTATGTACACTAAGATCATTTATTGAAATTGGACGTTTTACATGGTAAAATCTTACTCGATCATCGTGGAATAGACCCTAAATCTCTACGCAAAACATTTAAATGGATTTTATCGCGGTTTTTTATTTTACTTTTGGTCCCGACGTTTCGACAGCTTTTCAGCCTTCGTGGTCACGGGGTGGACTGAACCCCGCGATAAAACCCTGCTGTTTGACCGCTATAAAATCCGTTTAAATTAGTTTTATTTCAATGAGTAACATTCGCGTAAAAGAACTCGAAAACATTTATTAGCATATAGTCTACATCGCTTATTTATTTTACAATTTTCACCCAACTGATAGTACATCTCTACGGTCCATACTCCCTTGTGTGGTTGGCTCTACGGTCCATATTCCCTTCTGTGATTGGCTCTAAGGTCCATATTCCCTTCTGTGGTTGGCTGTACGGTCCATATCCCCTTGTGTGGTTGGTTAATTACTTATAAAGTTACTTTACAGGTATCCAATTATTTTTTAAGAGCATAATAATATAAGCTTTTAATGTTCTGTAAAACTTAACATTAATAGTATATTATGTATATGAATAGTGGAGGATTCTGGTTGCAATTTACGTTCATTTAACAAATGCATGGCGTAGTCAAGATTTAACGGGTCAAATTTGACTAAGAGGTAATTTTGCGTAACTGATTGCAAAAATGTGAGCATTGTATTTTATTTCTTGTAAAAAAATTAGAAAAATAAGTTTTGCCGGTTTACGAGTACCCTCTCCGAATCCTGGCTACGCTAATATTTTATTATTAAGCAAATCTCGCTATATATCCATCCCACGTTTGGATCCGTATGCAAAGAATAGTCGATATCTGACGCGTGCAAGCCTTTCGGTAATGTGATTATTTTAATTTTAGATTGTGCAAGAATATGAATGTTGTTTGTTCGACTATTAGAGAATACGATTAAATAATTAACCGTCGATCAGTATATTATTTTATAACCTGTATTTCGTACCAATTTTCTAATGTCGATCCATTGTTTGAGTAGATCTACGTTTAAAGTGTTGATTTATTCATGGTTAGCTTTTGCTCGTGGCTTCGCTTCCGTGTATGTATTTTTAAGTATTTTATTCCACAGGATGGAATAAACATTATATTCATATATTTCCACTGGGTGGAAAACATTATATCCTAATTCAGGCCATGGTCTATCTGTGTGCCAAATATCAACCCAATCCGTTCAGCCAGTTAATTTGTGAGGCTACCTCAACGTTTGCTGCGCGAGTATACCTCAGTCTGAAATTGAATCACACGAGGCCTTCGTACTGAGGAGCCTTAGAGCATCGCCAAAAATCGACAACGCTCGGCTCGGGCAAGGTACGGAACGCATGTACCTCGGGCGAGGCAAGTCCTTGACAAACCGAGCATTTGCGTCTTCGCGAGGCTGCTCCGACAAATGGCAAAAAACTTAGTAAAGTTATCGCTTTGTCGATATTTACTTCTCATGAACATTATACAAAAACTAGCTTTTGCTCGCGGCTCCGCCCGCGTGTTTTCATACAAACTTTCATCCCCTATTTTACCTTGGGGGTAGAATTTATCAAAATCCTTTCTTAGCGGATGCCTACGTCATAAAATCTACCTGCATGCCAAATTTCAACCCGATCCCTCCAGTGATTTGGGCTGTGCGTTGATAGATCACTATGTAAGTCAGTCAGTCAGTCACCTTTGAGTTTTATATATTTAGATTGGTCCTTCGAGCAGGATTTAAATTACTATAGAAAATAAAACAAATATAATTTCAACTCTATATTCTCTTATACTTACAACAAAATATATTAAACATATAATTTATGTAACTTAGCACTTATATTAAAGCTATTACATACATAATAATAATTTAAATGTAAACCAATGCTTGACCAGTTTATATATCACTTTAACACTTAACATATAACAACAAATTCTGTTGAATTCGTAAGATCTTTTTGGTTTCAAGACGAACTGTGTATAGTAAAATACATACATAAAAATGCTTCTATACTAATTAATATCGTATAAATTAAGGCAGAAGCTGAGTGACTGCATATATCAAAAAAGTCGTAGAGAATTACTATTTTTTTTATTAAACAAGCAAAGTTAACGATGCAAGTAAAGTAAAAACTAGAATACTTTAACTTTTGCCTGCTCTCATCCCACTCACAGTAGGGTCGGCGACATATGCATATATTACGGAGAGATTTGGCTTGTAGTTTTTTTTACGACGCACCACCTGCGTGACGTCAAACCCTCTGTCTGAACATCCAGATCCGATACAAATATTCATGGATCATACAAACATTTTTGTTCAATGCCAGCTACTCGCCTACAGCGCCACTAAGACTGTCAAAACTAGAAAACTTAATAAATGTAATCTATGTTAAAAGATTAATTTTCCTTAATAATAATGCAATTAAAAGAACCTATACACTGCCCGTCCAAAATTTTATACACCCTCAGTAGATTCTCTTATTTAATAACGAAAATAAGATACTAAGATAATGCAATTACGTTCTTTTATATTTTATCCTTATTACGTACGTAAATTACAGTTTCATTAAACTATTAGGAGCCATTGTAGACGTATCCGACAATTTACCGAACCAGCACTGAAATCTACTAACATATTTCACTTAATGTTAAGCCAAAAATAATAAAAAATGGACGCTTATTTTGTAATTAGTGTTTGTGACAATACTAATAACTTCCACAAAAAATCAGTCCCCAGTCTAAATCAGGTTAAATTACCGGTTCCACCTACAAAGCCTCCTAGTTACATTTCGACGATACTAAGATCTTGTACTGTTTTTAATATGTTTTATATTTTGTGAAATTCACTCGTATTTTTCGAAACCTCCTCGAATGGCTACCTTAATTGCTGGCTATAGTCTCGCTGTGCCCTCAAATACCTATTGTATTTGACTGCATTTAAATTAAAAAATGTAAAATAATTTCATACGAATCTCTTAACAGTGTTAAAAAAGTTATTTTTTTATACGCCATAATAATAAATTCAGTAACAGATCAATATTTAACTAATCTTAAAACTAAATAAAACGAATACAATATTAGAGATCTATTTAATTTCTATCTATTTAATTTGTTCACTGGGTCTGTATCTATAATTATATAATACATTAGAACATCCATAAAAATAACTATAATTTAAATGTGTATATATATATTATTTTTTGATTCGACATTTAAAAATGTAAAAAGAAATAAAACAGAGTAGGTACTATATTTTAAACATATACGAAAAAATCATGTTATTAAATTCGAGACTCGGTCTCATCAACTCAGTTCTATTTGTTATAATATGAAGAAAATGCACCATAAATTTGAATGATGATTAAAATAATATCAATATTTATTGAAGATCATTTTTACTATCATTTATAAAATATATATTTAAATGCATTAAGGTGCACCAAGCAACACTATGTGTAGAATATATTTACACTTTTGCTTTCCATTTATTTATATGTCTATTTTTTTGTCTACACACAATCACTCCAGCACCGTGCAACACAAAAAAAAATGTAATACATAACATTTATCAATTTAACTGCTTTCATACTGTTGAGAAGTGGAGAAATGATACGATTTTTTGAGCTGCTTATTTTCAATCATCGACCATCGATAAAAATTTAGTGACATTAACAATCGATCTTTAAACCGTCCTGCGTATTTTTAACATAATTACATAATTATCGATCTTAGAACTGTCTTGAACTAGACTGTTTCAGATTGTTGTAAAATGAAGGTAGTTGTTATTGGCTGTCTAATTCTTTCAAAATTTCAATAAGTTTAAATAAAAAGTTCAATATGTAAAGAGCTGTTACTATTCCTGTACAATAAAAAAAAGAAAAATGTGCGAAAATATGTGTGAAATGTGATCGGTCCTCACCGGGATATGACCCTTGCCAGTTTGTTCTTGTCGAATGCGCAGATGGCGTCGAGCAGCGCGGATCGAGACGAGCTCGGGCTGGTGACGGACGACGAGCACGCGCCGTTACCGGTCGCCTCCGACGCTGCTGTACAAAAATATATATTTTTTTATTGCCTTGATAGGCAGACGAGCAAGCGGCCCGCCTGATGGTAAGCGGTCACCGCCGCTCATGGACATCGGCAATGCCAGGGGCACAGCCAAGCCGCTGCCTACCATATTTTATTTCACTGAATGACGAGACGTGCAGACGAGTTTTGGCGGGAATTCTGACAGTGCAGTTCATCGCTTATTTTAATTTATTTCATAAACTAGTTTAGAGTTGTGTTTGTTGTATAAAAGTGGTGTGGATTTGTTCAATAAACATTGACGGTGATGAACAATGTATGGAGATATTGAAATAAGTGAATTAAGCATCGCACTGAAAAGAGTTAACACCAAAACTCCGGCAAGACTTTCATCGTTGTTGTAAAAATAACTTGAGAATAAATTATACTTGACACTGGCAAAAAGCATAATAATGCAAAAGCCATTAATAAAAAAGAAAAAAGAGACGTGCAGATAGCTCGCTTGGTGGAAAACCAACCCTGCCCACAAACAGTAACAATACAAATTTATTTTACCGAAAGTCGTAAATGCGACTTGTTTGTATTCCGAGTTTTATAAGATCGAAGAATCAAATGCTCGATGGGTTCTCGGTCCGAAAAACGTCATTCCGATTTTCAATACTCCGAATAAAATTAAGATTCTGAATCTGATTCAGTTAGTACAATATTCAGTTACTCATATATATATATATATATTCAAAATCTATAAGTAACGTTTAATATAATTTAAGAACGTCTACTTTGTTATTAATATTTTTTATTGTATTTTCTTCTTTTCCTTATAAATACCTGCGTCGGGTACTATCTACTGTTATTGAATTCTTTGGAATTAGGTTAGAAAAGTGGCAATTAACGCCAGATCCTCTCTATTGTTGGAACTCGTATTTTTGATGTTCCGAATTATCATTAACTGAAACTCGGTATTTTGAGAATAGTAATTATAAACGTTAGGAATATTGACATTTTGGAATTATAAAAATAGGATGAATCATAAATCAGTGTTGTTATATTAGGAATATTGAACCATTCGGAGTTATGAAAATCAGTATTTTGAAATTCATATTTGAGACTGTCGGAATAAAGTTTTTCGTATTATTGTAGTGTAACCCTATTGTAGTGTTATACGTACAGATCGCAGGCGGTGTCGGTGAGGACGCAGTGCTGGCGCTTTGTGATCGCACAGTTTCCGCTAGCGACGAGGTCGACTTCCAAACACTTTCACGTTTCTTCTGAAAATAACAACAGTAGCAAGTTATAATAAAATTCTAATACCTACTACTAGGTAGTCCTCTCTTGTGTAAGAGGACCCCCGGGTAGGTACCACCGCTTTGTCTATTTCTGTCGTCAACACATTTGTGTTCATCATTTTGTCGTCATCGAGGTCACCTGATGGTAAGCAATCTCCGCCGCCTATGTACTCCCACAATACCAGAAGAATCATGGGCGCGTGGCCGACCTTAAAGGGAAGGGATAATTAAGGGTTTGGGAAATGGAGGGGATTTGGGCCTCCTACAGTTCATCTCATCAATCATGCAGTTAGATTATTTAATAACGAATGTAAATATGTACCGCTTTCCGTTTATGTTTTTTCAATTCCTCTTCAGAACTTAAAATTTCTTGTATTCGCACTTCTCTTTTCGCATTTCTGACCTGTAATCATAAAATATTGATTACATATAACTTTTTTGTAGGAAAAATTGTCAGTCATACCGCCGATAGAAATGAAAACTTATAACTTAAGTATATTTACTCAATACTCAGAGCTCACAAGATTTCACCCATGCAAAAAGCGTCTTAACGCGCACAGCACACGGTCAGGTATATACGCTATGTTATACGGGTATAGTTTGAATTTACATTAGCATGTCGCTGACGCGAAACCACAAGCTTACCCTCTACCACCTACATAAAAAGTGCTCAACGTGGCTAAAGAAGTTTTCGCTTCAAAAATAAAATGTAAAATTGTACAGTTGATACGCTTCAACTCTGTCGTAATGGACCGTCAGAGTCGGAGCATGAATTAAAAAATAGTAGTTAAAAAAACTTATAAATACGCTTTTATGGAAAATCCAACTAAAAAATAAAATAATAAATTAAGAATATGTAGTGTAAGATGTATTTTATTGTAAAAAAAAGCGTGCTGATTTCCGATTTAATCCGACATTTTGAAGAAGGTACAAAACCATGCTTCACAGCTCCGTTACATACTAACATACGTATCATCATCATCATCAGCCACAAGACGTCCACTGCTGAACATAGGCCTCTCCCAAAGATTTCCAGACCGACCTGTTGGAAGCGGCCTGTATCCAGCGACTTCCTGCGACCTTTATCAGGTCGTCTGTCCACCTTGTAGGTGGACATCCAACGCTGCGCTTGCCAGTACGTGGCCTCTAATACGTATGAAGCTAATAGAAGCGTGTTAAAACCTTACCAATTTCTGTTGACTCTTCAACCGCGCCTCAGTATTCGCTACAGCAGCCCTGAGCTCATCTTTGAGTGCGAGGGGAAACTTGAGATGCGGTCTAGAGTCCTCTCGGATGGCCAGCGTGAGTCCATTGTAAGGCGCACCGGAGAACAATGGCGCTTGTAGTAATTGGTCCAACGTGGGACCGCCGTGCTTGCATGATGAACTCGATAGGCACAGCTGGAGGACTGATTCTGCAATAAAGGAAAGAAAGAAAGCTTTGCTGGTGAGAGAATACTTGTATCCGACCGGATATCGACCACCGTACACTAGTGCTAAAACCTGCCATAGTGGCCCACCTTGTGTGGGTCGCGTTCCAGGGTCAGCCAGTGTATATCCGGTTCTCCCCAGGGGGCTTGCCTCCTGATCCTAACCCTTTTCCCATCCGTTTTTCCTCCCCCTTGGCCCTGGGATGAGATACTGCGCAGTCGCCAGTATTCCGTTAGCAGGGACCCCGTAGTTCATCCCAGGAACTTTGGCAAGCCGGCATGATCCTGCCGACCTACGATGGACACATTGTTTATCGTTGGTCGACACTATTCTTGGATTGCGCTACACTTACCATCAGGTGTAGCGTAGTCACTTTGCCGAGCCAGGATAAAAAAAGAAAGAAAGCTTTATTCGTGCAAACTTGTACACTACAACGAACATTAATATTATAGTACTGTTAAAACAATACCACCATCCTGAAGGTTGATCACTGCTCTGTACAGAGTTGCAAAAAAGGTACCAACTCAGCGTTAAGCTACAAATTAATCCGTAGCGCTGTTTTATTTATTTTCACTTACTGGTACCTGACATGTGTCAAGTCGGCGACAAATATGTATTTATCGCCGACTGGACCGCCGAGCTACCACTGCATCTATGGTGAAAAGCTAATAATAGTGGCTCGTTCCAGGGTCACACAGTTTACTTTCAGCCACTTCATATACTTTGAATGCACTGTACTGACTATCAGATGAAGTGTAGTGACTTTACTGTCTCAAGATGCAAAACAAATTTAATTTTAGGTAATTATGTATCCAAATATGATGTATGAGTGGTAGAGCCACGCTGTAGACAGTTTTGTCTACAGCATGAGTGGGCTGGCTCGACCGGATCATTACCACTGTCTCACAGAAAACCAACGTAAAGTAGCGGCTTGCTGCTGCGTTTCGTACGGTGAGTGAGATATCCGGAAGCCCAAATCCCCTCCCCTTCCTTATCCCTAATTATCCCTTTCCTTTTCCCTAGGTCGGCAACGCGCCCATGATTCTTCTGGTGGTGGGCGTCCGTGGGCGGTGGAGATCACTTACCATCAGGTTACCCACTTGCTCGTTTGCCGGACTATGCTATTAAAAAAAATCAACATACACTTTTAAAATATAAATTGTATCACATACCTAAATCCTGATTGATGCCATCATGATAATAATCACAGTAATACTGGTCCATCGGCGTCCCGAACGCCATTTCGTACAGCGTTCTGCCGAAGCAGTAAACATCGACCGCTTCCATGGTGTTTGTTCGCCTTAACTCCAGGAGTTGCGGCCTGTGGAGACACGGAACACCCAGCACGAAGTTCTCCACATCCATGAGTAATGCTCGTTGATTATCTATGGCTATGTTGCCTGGGTGTATGTGGCCTGCGAGTCGATAAAAAAAGAAGTTAATGTCGATAGAATTTGCAATCATTGCTAGTGGTAGGATATTCATATCCGCCCGGATAGCGACCATCGTACACATGGTGTTAAAACCTGCCATAGTGATCCACATGGCTTGTGTGGATCGCGTTCCAGGATCAGCCAGTGTATATGCGGTGCTCCCGATTGGCTTGCGTCATGACTTGATGGTTGGTTGGGGTGGGTATAGGGGTACGTACATCCTTATATTACTGTGACTGCATCGGTAATCCGCCTGTCCTGTAGCAGGCCCCTCGATTTGCTTCTTCCCTCTCCGAAGAGGGAAGAAGCATTTATACAGGCCAGTATGATTCTGCCGTTCTCGGATAAAAAAATTGATTAACAAGCATTTATGAGTGTTCATATTGAAAGTATTTTTTTATACACTCGACAGCACACACGTCATAGTCCGAGGCCCCTATTCTATAACTCCGACACGAAGCAACGAAGCTCGGAACATACACAGACTAAAGGTACAAAGATTTTCCTATTTACTGTTATTTCCAAGAATCTTTTTGTTTAAGTGATATAAATACATAAAAAATAATTGTTAAAAATTCCAACATAATACGTTACAGTAATAGAACATATTTCCCTATAAAAACATGTTTTACTTTGATCACAGTATTTTATATTAGAAAAAAATATAACAATTTTAAATGTTTTTATTTATTTATTTTAAAAATAATATTTTGGTTATTATAATAACAATAATAAAGAAACAATAACATATGCGAATAACAAAGAAATATATGAACTTACCATGAGGAATGCCTTTCTCGTGTAAAAATTTCAACGCCTGTAATATCTGATATCCATAATGCGCTATCTGGCCAGTAGTGAACGGTTTCCTCACTTTAGGGTTGCCATACTTGGATAAATAACTTTTGCTATAATCAGTGCCGTATAAAATGTCCCTTAGACTACCATTCTCGTGTATCCTTCTCACTACATACGCTCCTGTTTCCAAATTATGAATAGCTAATATTTCGTCTATGTACGGATGCTGTGGGCAATTCATCAATCTATTTATTGCTAGACAAATGTATACACTAATCGCTAGCCTTGTACCAGGAATGTAAAGAAATGTCTATCCATTTTTCAATTAATGTCTTTGTTAAAATAATCTTCGTAGCGCAGTGGGCGTGTAGACCGAGAGACCGAGAGACCGTGGGTTCGATTCCCGGACGAAGACAAATGTTTGATCCACAAATATTTGTATCGGATCTGGGTGTTGTGAGACCGAAAGTCTCTCGTAGTTCCTGATACCCACGACACAAGACGCGTATCTTACTGTGGGGTCAGGACTATGTATGTGACTGTTGGGTGTATTTATTTATTATTTATTGTGGGACCACAAGTCCCCCGTAGTTCCTGATACCCACGATACAGATTAATGTAGTGTGGGGTCGGGACTATGTACGTGACTTTTGGGTGTATTTATTTTAAATACAATACAGTTGAAAAGTGGGTAGATGTGTCTGTACATATCTGGTACAAGCATAGCGATTAAGATATATAATGACCGAAAAACTATTTTCAAGAGATTCTCACAATAGTTTATATTAGACGGCTGAAAGTAATTGAGTCTTCTGATGGTGATTCATCATTACTTTGGTACACCCACAAAGCCTGAGGAATATTGGTTGATCGCGGGGTGATGTTGGGTGGGCATGAGGTGCGATCAAAGTCTACCCTTAATCACTTAGGCTGCGGAGTCGAAGTCAGCGGCAAGCGGCGGCGGCGCGGGAGCGGCGCGTTGAAATGCATAGATTTAAATGGACCTGGCCTCAAAAGAAGGGGCGCGGCGCGGGCGCGAGATGCGACGTACGAGCGGCGCGGGCGCGAGATACGACGTACGAGCGGCGCCCGCCAGTCGAGCGGCAACTGCGCGTCTGCATTGACGTAGTGCTATGTATTTTCAAAAGGCGCGCCGACGTGGTGGAGCAAATTATTTTAATGATTTTTTATATGGAACATCGTTTTCACATCAATTTTGTTCGCGAACAGACACTAATTTCTCATAGTACAACACTACGCCGCTCGTCGCGCCGCGCGATCTGCCCGCTGGCTTCGAGACCGGGTGTCCGCCGCTTCCGCGTCGCCGCCGCCGCCGCCCCGCTCCCGCTGACTTCGAGTCCGCGGCCTTAAGGATACTCACTGTCTACAGGTATCTGTATCGCAGTTATATTGCTTACGCGGTACTACTGCTGTGCTGAGGTCTCGGGTTCGATACAG
Source organism: Amorpha juglandis (assembly GCA_949126905.1). NCBI lineage: Eukaryota > Metazoa > Arthropoda > Insecta > Lepidoptera > Sphingidae > Amorpha > Amorpha juglandis. The sequence goes on from OX421383.1 coordinate 4,727,123, forward strand.
TCGGGTAAAAATAATATTGGGTTTTCACGAAACGCTTAACATCAGCTCGGAGTCTGGAATTTTGATCGGTACAGTGACAGGCTCACATATCACATCATGGGACGGAAATACGGTCGGCGAAATGTGGGTGTACTGCAGGTTACACCTCTGCCTACCCCTTCGGGGCAGTGGCGGATTTATAGATTTGCCGCCCGTAGGCTATTCAATTTTTGCCGCCTCTAAATTTTGATATCTTAGTACACAATCATATCAATTTTCTATCAATAAAATCGTTATTGTTAAATATTTTAATTTCTCTCCAATTTTCGAAATTCGTATTATGTGTGTGTATAATATTTTTTTTTTAAATTTGTAAACCGAAATAAAAAAATTATGAACTAAATTTGCCGCCCCTTAAAATTTGCCGCCCTCAGCTCCAGCCAGGCTCCAGCCTACTCAGCCTGCTGGTAAATCCGCCACTGCTTCGGGGATTACAGGCGTGAGTGCATATGATACTCACTGATAAATTTTGAAAGCTCTTAAACGTAGTCTGTAAATCTCTATCGCACAAACATCTGTCGGGACCATAATTCTGCCACGACAGTAAACAATTCGTCTTAGTGTTTGTATCGGTCACCTGCAACAAAATATTGTATTTTTATTTTATTTGATTGAATGACGAGACGAGCAAGGTAACAGCTTGCTGCGTTTCATACGGTGAGTGAGATATCCGGAAGCCCAAATCCCCTCCCCTTCCCAATCCCTAATTATCCTTTTCCTTTAAGGTCGGTAAGGCGCCCATGATTCTTCTGGTGGTGGGCGTACATGGGCAGTCACTTACCATCAGGTGACCCACTTGCTCGTTTGCCGGCTTATGCTATAAAAAAAAAGTGCTCGCTTGATGGTAAGCGCTACACCTACCCGTAAATAGAAACGACACCGCACAGAACTTTAAATTACAAAGCACTGAATGGCACTGAACAGTGCTCGTCACCCCGAGACATAAGATGTTAAGTCTCATAATGCCCAGTAATTTCACTGGCTTCAACGTCCTACAGACCGAAACACAACAGTGCTTACACACTGTTGCTTGGCGGCAGAAATAGACAAAGCGGTTATACCAACCCAGACGGGCTCTCGCATGCAACGGACCTACCACAAATCACGATAATTCCATATGTTACGAAATGATGTATATGTATATATCCGGTTCTCCCGAGGGGCTTGCGACATGACTTGATGATTGGTTGGGGCGGGTACAGGGGTACATTCTTGTATTATTGTGCCTGCATCAGTCATCCGCCTGTCCTGTCGCAGGCCCCCCTTCGGAGAGGGGAGAAGCATTTTGGCCGGCATGATTCTGGTGACCACCGATAAACTCATTGTATATCGGTGGTTGCTGGTTTTTTGGACTGCACTACGCTTACCATCAGGTGTAGTGCAGTCACTTTGCCATGCTCGGAAAAAAAAATTATAGGCGTCCTGCCCAGTTGACATCAATAATCAGAATACACAATAGAAAATACTATCCCGAAATAATACAAGGCCATGTTTTACAAAGAGTTTTGAACAATGGTACTAGAGACTATCCCGCCCACACACACGCCACTGTAACTCCTGTGCACCAGGATCAACGGTGGCACACATTTTTGTTGACACTGAACAGTGAAGCTCGGCGAGTCTCTGGGAATGCCTAAATGTCTTTGTCCCGCAACGAAATTAATCAGATAGAAGGTTAGTCTCGGTACCAGTCAAAACAAAGTTATAATGTATTTTTTATCTCCACCGATAAGTCAATGCATTACACGCTTCATTGTGATTCATAAATAAAAATGTGTGCGTGTACTAGTGTACACACGTAGGAAGTGAGACTTCTTTATGACCTTATTTTTCAAAAAATGATCTACTATATGCAACTTTACAGAAATTGGTCTAATAAAGTTAAATTAGATAAAGTTTAAACAAAAGGCTTTTATTATCATAGACATGAATACAAAAAAAAGTGTGCGTCTCGGGACGCTCGACAGAAGAAGTCCGGTCAAAGTCCGGTCAAAGCCCGGTCAAAGTCCTGTCAAAGTCCGGTCAAAGTCCGGTCTGTGTCCGGTCTATGTCCGGTCAAAGTTGGGTCAAAGTAATGTCAAAGCCCGGTTAAAGTCCGGTCAAGGCCCGGTCAAAGTCCGGTCAAAGCCCGGTCTGTGTCCGGTCAAAGCCCTGTCAGAGTCTGGTCAAAGCCCGGTCAACGTCCGGTCAAAGCCCGGTCAAAGTCCGGTCAAAGTCCGGTCAAAGTCCGGTCAAAGCCCGGTCAGAGTCCGGTTCCAGTCAAAGTCCGATCAAAGCCCGGTCAGAGTCCGGTCAAAGTCCTGTCGAGGTCCGGTCAAAATCCAGTCAAGTCCGGTCAAAGTCGGGTTAACGTCCGGTCAAAGTCCGGTCAGCCCGGTTAAAGTCCGGTCAGAGTCTGGTCAAAGCCCGGTCTATGTCCGGTCAAAGTCGGGTCAAAGTCCGGTCAAAGCCCGGTTAAAGTCCGGTCAGAGTCTGGTCAAAGCCCGGTCAAAGTTAGGTCAAAGCCCGGTTAAAGTCCGGTTAAAGTCCGGTTAAAGCCCGGTCAAAGTCCGCTCAAAGTAATGTCAAAGCCCGGTCAAAGTCGGGTCAACGTCCGGTCAAAGTCCGGTCAGCACGGTTAAAGTCCGGTCAGAGTCTACCACCGATAAACTCATTGTATATCGGTGGTTGCTGGTTTTTTGGACTGCACTACGCTTACCATCAGGTGTAGTGCAGTCACTTTGCCATGCTCGGAAAAAAAAATTATAGGCGTCCTGCCCAGTTGACATCAATAATCAGAATACACAATAGAAAATACTATCCCGAAATAATACAAGGCCATGTTTTACAAAGAGTTTTGAACAATGGTACTAGAGACTATCCCGCCCACACACACGCCACTGTAACTCCTGTGCACCAGGATCAACGGTGGCACACATTTTTGTTGACACTGAACAGTGAAGCTCGGCGAGTCTCTGGGAATGCCTAAATGTCTTTGTCCCGCAACGAAATTAATCAGATAGAAGGTTAGTCTCGGTACCAGTCAAAACAAAGTTATAATGTATTTTTTATCTCCACCGATAAGTCAATGCATTACAAGCTACATTGTGTTTCATGAATAAAAAAATCAAATATACCTCTATCTCCTTTATGTTTTTTTATGCCACTTTCTAGTTCACACACAGATAAAGATGTATGCCAAATAACTAAGTATAAATACAAACGTAAAACCTTTTTTTTATAGCATAGGCCGGCAAACGAGCAAGTGGGTCACCTAATGGTAAGTGATCTCCACCGCCCATGTACGCCCACCACCAAAAGAATCATGGGCGCGTTGCCGACCTTAAAGGAAAGGGATAATTAGGGACTGGAACGCCGGTTTTCTGTGAGACAGTGGTAACGACCCGGTCGAGCCAGCCCATTCATGCTGTAGACAAACTGTCTACAGCGTGGCTCTACCACTCAATACCTACATTTTTTTACCTACACAAATACTTTTTCTTATTTGAAAGCTAACATTGAGTTGTTCGAGATATTAATGATGCGATATATCTGTCCAATTTTGACCGCAATAATAGATTGTATCATGTAAAGTGATACAAAACATAAAGCCTCGTCCACATAACCACCATATTATCGATCGATATTATTGCATGTTTTAAAACATTGGCAGCATGAGACCTAATATTTTTGTCTCGGTCTGACGAGCGCAGTTTAGTGCCATGCAGTGCTTTGTAATTAAAAGTTATGTGCGGTGTTGCTTCTGTTTATGGGCAGGCGTGGCGCTTACCACTAGGCGAGCGCCTTGCTCGTTTCAATCAAATAAAAAAAAAACGATAATAACGCAGCGAGCGTACCAATACAAAATGTCCTAAGACAAATATTGCAAGAACGCTTCGACATCATCATCATCGATATTCTTGCAGTTGTGTGGGAGAGGCTTTTTATATTTAAAAAATAATGATAAATAAATACTGTATGTACTTATATTAGATTATATTTGGACGGCACTGTACTGTATAATGTCGTCCGTCAAGAGACATTGCGTTCCATCAAGGTCGTCAGAATTATGTCGACTTGCTTGAAATTACTGGATATACACTGGCTGATATGTTTAAGGTATTTCCCCACCAGGCTTAAGTCTATCATTATTACAAAAATCCCATTTCATCAAAATTGGATGTGCACACCAACATGCAACAGTAAAGTGACGAATCGAATGACAACCGCAGAGTTGTATTAACTGCGCCACCGAGGCAAACCATACCATAATATGTGATACGCAATTAGATGACGACCACCGTACATATGGTGAAATTCTCGCCACAGTGGCTGCTTTACCCGATTCGTGTATCGGGGTCAGCACATTGACAAATAACAGGCCGGCATAATTCTGCCAACCGTCGAGCGACGCAATATCTCCCAATAGTCGACATCAGCTCCATTGCCGTGCCAGAATATATTTTTTTTTTTTTTTAAGATTTGAAAAATTCACTTACCAAAAAATAATGCTTTCGTATTCGCCATCCGATATCGGGCATCGGCCCCTTGAGTTCATACCTGCCGTCTCCTCTTAGAGCAATAGATACGGTCTGCAGGGCCTGTTCTGCAATACAATAGCGGGCTAAGTATCAAATTGCTTACCGTTATTGTATAACGGCCTTCGCAATACGTGAGAGGAGGTCATGTGGATATATGTGATCTGGCTGTGAATTAAACTGTTTGGTATAACACAAATGTATGATAGATTACAACATAAAAGCGTGCAAATTACCCCTACATACATACAAAACTCATACACACATTGACAATAGGGTAGTTGACTCGGTTTTTTTAATAATTTTAATCAATAAGTTACGTTACCCAAAACCTATTGCTGAAAGGATTTCATCAATCCGTCCACAAAAAAATAAATTAGACGTCATTCAAATCTGATGGAGGGACCACTTATCAAATAACAGACGACGCCAACTGACGTCACCGTGGCAAATGGCCACTACCATGCGTATTACCTTGGTCATGACTCATGTCAATATTTAAAATCATAATTGTCTTAATTACAAATTATATTTTCGTTCTGAAAAGTCACACATGAATTGGTCGTATTTGGAATTTGTATGCGCAGCGATAGACTAGCCCCCTATGAAACCATAAGACGAAGATAAGTTTGGTGAAACGTAGTTGTGCCTCTGCCCAACGCTTCGGAGGTATAGGCGTTAGCACAAATATATCATTCGCACTGTGATAGGACAAATCAACAAACAAATTTTCTCATATATTAGCATACAATAATTAAAATAAATTACCTGCAATCGCCAGCGAATAATTGTTCGGGTCCAAAAAACTTCGTAATGGCAAAGAAAGTGCTAGAATTTGGTGCTTTAAAACTTCATTTAAATAATTCTGAAACAATTGATTGATTGAATTGGAAATTGAACCAACAGATTTTTTACAGACTAGTTTTAGGGTCAGCCCTCAAGGCCAACAAATGATCGATAGAAGCCCTCCAAATAAGAATGGGCACAGAATCTGGGTTTCTTGAGTCCTTTTAAGTTAAATCCGTACCCGTGGAGAGGTGTAGAGGATTCTTGAAATGTTTCATATCAAAACCATGTATTTAGTAATTAGGCCACTAAGGGCACATTTACAAGGATTTCCTAAAACTCGACCAAAAATGAACTTGAGCTATGCTGAGCTTCATAAAATATTATCTGCGTACATTGATAGGTGAAGTCGAGTCAATATTTTAGATCATCACTATCGAAAGCAGCTAAATTTTCGTGGTCCCCCCCTGCTTACGAATTGTGAACCCTCATTTTTTGACACGCCAACGTAGACCCCCGTCGAGTCTCCCGAGGACCCCTGGGGGTCCACCTTTGAGAACTAGATGCCTTAGAGCATGCCCAACACCTAATAAAATGGATGATACGGGCATTACCTGTAAAGCTATTTGCCTCTCAGCAATAAATGATGGCTGCATGTTGCCAATCAATTTCTTTGGTGGCAATGGCAAGTCTATGTTTGCTTGTTGTAAAACTGAGTGTAAAGCGGCGAAGTCTCTGTAACGGCGCGACACATTCCATTTGTTTTCCTTGTTTGCTCCCCTTTGTACTCGCAGTATGTATTCCTATATGAATATACACAAAAAATAATTGAGGGAGGGTGTGGTTCATATTTCTTATCAGCTCATAAATATATTAAATTATTCTGAAAATTTTATAACTACAATTTTGTAAATATAAAGAATATTTTTTGTGCTTACATAAACGTTTTTTTAACTCAGGGAATGTGGAGTTTAATTGTGTATAATCCTATTAATTTATGTTTGGTACAATAATTTAGCATTGAATTTTTGTCATGTCAAAGGAGACTAAATATAAGCTAATATAAATATATTATTGGTATAATAACTAAATCTCAACTCCCAATGTACCATTGATAATAAATATTTAATATCAGTCCAGTATATACATTTATGTATTTGAGTATCTACATATGGTAAAGACCTTGTGTTTTAATTTATATTGGTATCAAAACTGGTTTACTGCTCTAAAACTTAATGATATTAATTAAGAACATTAGTAGTCACATTTTATTTTAATCCAGTTCCTATTAGATCACCTGTGAATAACTGTATCCTTGAAACTTCAGCTCAAGATAATTGAAATTAATAAACAGAAATAATTTTAACCTGTATACAGAATATACAGTATGATGACAAATTGTTACTTAATTAGAAAGCATAAAATTTAAGTCTTAAATAACACATGAAGACTTTTTAAATATTACATCTGGGGTATGTTAGTTATCTTTTTGTCATGTTAATTCAGAAAAAAAAACAAATTCCATTGAGATTTTTCCTTTGCATCTGACAAAATAGTTACAAGAATTAAAAGGAAAAGTATAATTGTCTGATAAATAGTTATTAAGATTAAGAGACTTTACAAGAGATTCTGATGTAAACTAATGTGATGTGACTTTACTCTCATAACAAAGTTTTAAAGTATTTTAACCCTATATTAAACCAAAGTATCATAATCGTCAGCCACAGGATGTTCACTGCTGAACATAGGCCTCCCCCAAAGAGTTCCAGACAGACCTGTTGGAAGCGATCTGCATCCAGCAACTTCCTGCAACCTATAAAGGTTGCATTCCGAAAGTATTCCTACAAAATTTTTAAAACCAACACTAACAATTAAGTTAGTTCTTTGCTATGTGTAAATTTACTAGAACATTAGTCTAGATTGCTTTATCACTGAAAACTGACCAATCACTGAGGTACTTACAAATTAGTTTTAGTTAGATTATTTTATATTGTGTAGTCAGTATACTAACTATTTGTATTCTATTGGTCTTCAGACTACTTATTTATTTCAAATTATTTGAGTTATAGAGGATATACATCATGCAATATGATGAGTACTCTATTCTAAGAATGTGTAATAAGTATATTGATATAATTATTCAAAGCAATAATCGTTCAGAAAAAAGAGAACTAAAAATAGTAAAAGTACGCAAATCCGGCAGAATATTTAGTGGATAATTTAATTACATATGACATTATTATTTATGTCGCTAGCCGCTAAAACATTTTTATTCTCGGCTTGCTACCGAAAAGACATCATGACGAAATGTTATTCTAAAAGATAGTGAGAGGTCTTTACCAGAGCATATTATTGCAACACGTTAAGAATACTTACAGTGTGTTTATTAATATTATGTGCATTTTCCACAGTACACAGCAGTTTTTCAGTGTCGTCTTCATTGCATTTCACAAAAGTTGTTTTGTCGAACATAGCCATTGCGCCGAGATACACAAAAGCATTAATTACAATGTTATCGGCTGCATAACGCAATAAACACTATCACCGTGCTAAAAAATATACAACACAAAAGTAAAAAAGATGAATTGATAGATATCCCAATGAAATCCAATCACAGAATGTCGCGTTCCATAAATATTACGTATTCTGACACTGTCGCTCGCTCTTTCTAGTCGTTTAATTTATGAAAGAGAAAACCACAATAATGCCAAAAAATAAGCACAATGCACAGCCAAAGCGACAACTACAGAGTAATTACAATTTACAGAGTACATTGTAGTACATGATCATACGGAGACTGACAACTGACACTTAACCGCAGGGCTGTCGTATAATTTCCAAGAATTTCTTATTTAAAATAACAGATGCAGTAGAACGAATTTATTTTAGCCACTAAACATGCTTAAGATAAGTCAAAGAAGGACAAGGCGGGAGGTCCCTCGTATGCGAGGGGCCGTCTGGGTTGGTACCACCGCTTTGTCTATTTCTGCCACCAAGCAACAGCGTGTAAGCATTGTTGTGTTTCGGTTTGATGGTCATTGAAGCCAATGAAATCACAGGGCGTTATGAAAATTAACACTTATGTCTCCGGGTCAACAGCGCAGTTGATTGCCGTGTAGTGCTTTGTAATTCAAAGTTCTGTGTGGTGTGGCTTCTGTTTATGGGCAGGCGCGCTTACCATCAGGCGAGCGACTGGCTCATCTCGTCATTCAATTATATAAAAAAGTAAAATCGTATGGAAATATATATGTTTAGTGGTTAAATACGATTATGGATCGTCGTGCAAGTGAGCCCTTGTCTTTGTGTGTATCCAATCAAATTCAAACCAATTCTACATGCTGGCAGCCCTGCTTGACAGCTGATTGCTCTTTGTTGACGTTTACTACGTTTCATTCAAAATATTTTTTTTAAATGAATGAAAGAATGGATGAAAGTGAAACTTTTTAATTAAATCAATAAATATACAATATTGAAATATAAATTATTCATACAATATAATTAGCAAAAGTTGTTTCATTCAACAAAGTGCAATGATGACCACAGATCACACCGGAAATACCTTTTTCTTCTTCCACTTGATCTTATCGCACTCACAGTGGGGTCCAGTGGGCGTAACATACTTTTTATGTTTCTATCACGTTACAGAAAGATTTGGATTGTACTTTTTACGAGCCTGCCGCTAGCCTACCCTCAGACCTCTCTGGGGTAATACCGGAACCGGAAATGCCCGATTTTATAGTGGAAATAAAAAAGATCTAAATATATCTTGGATGTACACCCTCGGCGAACTCAATGAGACTTACATGACTGTTTATTAATCTTAATCGTGGCTTCCCGAAATATTATATAGTTTATACAGATCCTTTATAAACTTTTATTTGACTTAACAATAATTAGATATTACATACATACCATAAAGCCAATGAAATGTATGTACTTATTTAAAATCGAGTATTTTCAAAATATTATTTAGTAACGTTTTAGAACGAAACTTTTATTACGTAAAGCCTATAGACAATATTCGATATGTCATTTCCGGTTCTGCCGCAACGAGTCGCGAGCGGAGAACTTCACGGTCTCTTCTGTCTGCCATAGTTTTATAGTTTGTGAAAAATGTCGCTCATCTCCGCTCGTATTGCCGGCTCCGTGGCCAGGCGCTTACCAAATGCCGCTACACAGGTAAATACCTTTAATCGATGTAATAAGGTGCATTCGTTAGTAATTTAGAAGTGATATACCGGGTATCATGTCTGGAAGGATGTCCACGGGTAACTTAATTTTTGGTTACTTACAACACATTATTGATTTTGCTCTCTTGATTATATAACAATACAGTTTTATGAGAATATGTTCGTTAACAATTATACAATTTATGTCAATAAATCATTTTATTATGTGTACGGATCGGTGTTATGTAATAATGGGCGATGGAATTTCTGACAGATGATAATCTTCATTTTAGTTAAAAATAGAGAATATGCCGGTGTTATGTGAGTTAGCAAGAATTTGGGCGTAATAATAGTGACATTATTGTAGTGATTAGATTTTGTAAGTGGTGATGTTGGTTATGTGCAGGTGTCGAAGGTCGCAGGACCCGCTGCGGCGGTTGCTTCCCGCAAGCTCCACATTTCTGCCCCGAATAGGGCGGTCGAAATCTCCACCATCCTCGAGGAGAGGATCCTTGGAGCCGCGCCCAAGGTCAGTTTTGTGATGTTACATAAACTCTATATGTTCTGTAATCTTATGGAAGAGACTACCTCCTTATATGAATTTTGAAACGAAAATATAGGTTGTCGCGTTTTATTGATTGACCTATTAAAAATATTCATTCAACTTGTATAACAGCAAATTTTTGTGGTTATACCATTTAAGGAATTATTTTAAATTTTATTAATAATACATTTTAAAGTAATGTAATTTAGAAAAAAAATATTTTTAATATTGCTTAAAAAATAAAGAATGTCTAGAACCCAATCCTGGTAAACAGAGTTTTAAAATTACTACTCAGAAAATAAATCAAAAATAAAATTTGTTGTGTTTTTGCATGTACAGAGACTAGAATATCAGAATAATAGTTTAAAATGATTATAGATTCTATGTCTAAATAAATTATGATTATGAGAACCCAATAATATTTTTCTAATGTGAAGTCTGCCAACCCACATTAGGCTTGGTGGACTAAGGCCTAATCCCTCTCATTCAGTAGAGGAGGCCCGTGCCCAGCAGCGGGATGTATATAACATAGGGATAGTAAAAAAAAAAGATATGTTTATTATACAGCAATTATTTCCATGCAGGCTGATCTGGAAGAGACCGGCCGTGTGCTGAGCATTGGTGATGGTATTGCTCGTGTCTATGGTCTGAAGAACATCCAAGCTGAGGAGATGGTGGAGTTCTCCTCGGGCCTTAAGGTATGAATAAATATCATATAATGATAAGCCAGAATGATAAATAATAAGCCAGTATAATAAATAATAGGCCATTTTTCTATGAAGCAGTTAGCAGTTTTCTTTCTTACAAGGCAGGTGAATAAACAAATAAAGTAGTTTTTCAAAGCATAAAAATTTCTAATTGCAAACAATTAGGAATTTTACTACAAATAGTAATATCAAATTATTATATCAAACAGATATTACTACAAATAGTAATATCTGTGAATATCTGGTGTTTAAATGGAGAATATTCATCATTTTAACTTATTTAATTTCATATGAAGAAGGGCATTTTATGGCATATCAAACCTTATAAAAGAAATAGAAAAGCCTTATCTCAGGTGGGGGGTGGGGTTGCCTTTTCAACCAATACTGGTAATAAACTTTTTACATACATTGACATTATACTGTCTTAATTATAGTTTGTCCTATCATTTGGGAGGTTTTGCCATTATTGATAAAGACCTGATAAAGGTCACAGAAGGTCGTTGATGTAGGCCACTTCCAACAGGTCAATCTGGAAATATTTGTACCCCAAATATTTCCAGACCGACCTGTTCTATGTTCAGCAGTGGACGTCCTATGGCTGATGATGATGATGGTGATAATTATAGTAACAAAAAATATTTATTATAAAAATGCACACATTGGGCATTACTTATAAATGTTACTAATGCATTGATTAATTAAACACCCCTGTCTTTGTATGTTAATGCAATTAATAAAGTGGCTAGAAAGAGACTAAAACAGTGGTTAACTAATCATTATGCTTCCATTCTTATAAATAAATACACCCAACAGTAACTTACATAGTCCTGATCCCACAGTAAGACACGAGTCCTGCATCGTGGGTATCAGGAACTACGAGAGACTTTCAGTGTCACAACACCCAGACCCCGAAAAAAATATTAGTGGATCACACAATCATTTGTCTCGGTGCGGGAATCGAACCCGCGGCCTCTCGCTTCACAGCCGGCTACTCGCCCGTTGCGCCACAGAGACTGTCTTATTGTATGACTGTGTTATTGTTATAGGGTATGGCTCTTAACTTGGAAGCCGACAATGTGGGTGTGGTAGTGTTCGGTAATGACAAGCTGATCAAGGAGGGTGACATCGTGAAGCGTACCGGCGCCATTGTCGACGTACCCGTCGGCGAGCAGCTATTGGGCCGTGTGGTGGACGCCCTTGGTAATGCCATCGATGGCAAGGGCCCCATCGACACCACGCAGCGTATGCGTGTCGGTATTAAGGCGCCGGGTATCATCCCCCGTGTGTCTGTGCGCGAGCCTATGCAGACAGGTGAGGTTTTATTATTATTATGTTTACTGAAAAAATGTCTGAATTAAATTCAAATGTGTTGAACCACTTACTTATGTGTTAATGAGTAACGGTACCTATGCATAAGTGTTGATTTTGTATTATAATGATTTTTTTTAATAACAGTACTTACACATTACTATTTGATGGTAGAAATAGACAAAAAGGTGGTGCCAACCCAGGATGATATCTCTAACCTACCACCACCTAGTGAATATGTTCAATAAATATATTCTTACCATTTTCTGAAAAACATTAAGTGCATGTACGTAAAAGATGTTTCTTCACTTAGGTATTAAGGCTGTAGACTCGCTGGTGCCCATCGGCCGTGGTCAGCGTGAGTTGATCATCGGTGACCGTCAGACCGGCAAGACCGCCTTGGCCATCGACACCATCATCAACCAACAGCGCTTCAACAAGGGCGAGGACGAGAAGAAGAAGCTGTACTGCATCTACGTCGCCATCGGACAGAAGAGGTCCACCGTCGCGCAGATCCTCAAGAGGCTGACTGATGCCGGTGTGTTGTCGTTATTATGATACTCAGCACATTATAGCATTGAGTCTATAACATATTATATAGAAAAAAAGTTGTAGGAATTATAAAATTCTAAATTTAAAATAATAAATTTTTACTTTTATACTAATTATGTTTTAAAAGGGCTCTAAGTTAAAGAAAAAGAGCATAACATTTTTGCTTAATTTTTTTATCTTCTTTTTTGTGAACAGCAATAGCCACAAAATACAAACAGAAAATATCAAGAGCCGAGTAAAATAATTCTCAACGTATACAATTCTAGATCTGTGTCAATTTTAGGTGCTATCAACTACACGATCATCGTGTCTGCCACCGCCTCGGACGCCGCCCCCCTGCAGTACTTGGCGCCTTACTCGGGCTGCGCCATGGGAGAGTTCTTCCGCGACAACGGCAAGCACGCCCTCATCATCTACGACGATTTGTCCAAGCAGGCTGTCGCTTACCGTCAGGTAATCATAAATACATCCATACAATTATTATCATTATATTTACTCCAATTATTATTATAATTAATCTAATTAATACAATTATTATTATTATACTTACTCTTGATTACTCGTAATTGAAATACAGAGAAAGAAGTTAACATTTAGGTCCACTAAATATATTTAAGAAACATTAAATCATATGAAAAGTTGACATTACTAAACATGTTAAGTGGTTAAATACCATTTAAGGATAGTTGGGCAAGTCAACCTTAGAAATATATAAAAATGATGTTGCATAAAAATTAATTGAAGTGAATGCACTCAATAAAATGTATTTAAAAGCAAAACAAAAAAACGTACAAAGAAAATTTACAATGCACTAAAAACTCATGTTTATAATTACCGGCATGTGTTATGAGCACACAATGGACAGCAGTGGAGGCAATTGAGATTCATAGACTGCATCCCAAGTTCCTTCATTCCGCCAATCAGATTTATAAATCAATAAGCATTTGTGAAGTTTGTGGTCATGATTCCTATCAGTAACTGCAAGGTCTCAATGAAATTAGTTGCATTGCAAGTTGCTGCACTATAAATGGCTTTAAATTATGTAACATGTCTAGAAGATGATCTAGAAGTCAGTCAGTTACATTAAGTCTTATGTAAGCTTAGTACTTCTGCCACACCATTAAGTTGTGGAATAGTTTACCGGCGCACGTGTTCCTTCTTTCTTCCTTCCTATAATATTGGGTCCTTTAAACGGAGTTTGAAGAAGCAGTTAGGCAGACTGGCATGATCTTGCTGACCAACGATAGACATACTGTTTGTCGTTGGTCGACACTATTTCTGGATTGCGCTACGCTTACCATCAGGTGTGGCGCAGTCACTTTGCCGAGCCAGAATAAAAAAAAAGCCCATGATTAAAATGTACAAATGTACTCCAGCCCTTATATGATGTGTTGTGATACAGATGTCCCTGCTGCTGCGTCGTCCCCCGGGTCGTGAGGCCTACCCCGGTGATGTGTTCTACCTTCACTCCCGTCTGCTCGAGCGTGCCGCCAAGATGTGAGTTACGAGAATATATTTTTTTTATTACTTTTTGATATGAAAGTGATTGATAACTCCAATGCCAATTTAAGTTAACTAAAGGTGAAAAATCTGACAATAATCGAAAAAATATTGTAACTTTCAAAGGACTAAATTATTTATATTCAAATATAGCTAGCTAGAACCATTTTGATTACATTTACCTGTAAAAAACAGCATTCAAATCCGTGCTATTTTTAAGCAGTAGAATTTCACTGTAGGCAGTTATGTGTCTAGCATGAATGGGCCCGGCTCGACCTGGTTGTTACAACTGGCTCTCAGAAAATTGATGCCAAGAAGAATTTTGCTATTGCATTTCATCGATTACATTTTAAAGGTAAATTTCAGAGTGCCTAGACTATTAGCAAGGCGATTAGAGGGCCACGCGCCGCTAGTCTTGCACATCTCGATCGCATATGTCAAAATACCTATAAAATTATTATTGTATTCAAAGTGAACCTGTCATTGTCGCGGTCTCCTGTCTTGTGGTTATCGAATGGGAGCTATGTTTATCGAAGCTAATATGGTTGCATAGAAAACTCGACTCGCGAAGCCTTTTGGTCGCGCACCTCAGTCCACCCTTACAGATCGCAACATAATACTACTCAACTATATGTTAACCCAGGTCTGACAAGATGGGTGGTGGTTCTCTGACCGCTCTGCCCGTCATCGAGACCCAAGCCGGTGACGTGTCCGCCTACATTCCCACCAACGTCATTTCCATCACAGACGGCCAGATCTTCTTGGAGACTGAGCTGTTCTACAAGGGTATCCGACCGGCCATCAACGTCGGATTGTCTGTGTCGCGTGTAGGATCCGCCGCCCAGACCAAGGCCATGAAGCAGGTAACGTGTTCTTTCATACATTTGAGGCTTACCACTAAAATCTGACCTACTGAATAAAAAACTGGTCAACTACTACAATTACTAATATTTAAAATGTGGAAATAGGGATGTTCTTTAAAGAACAGATTTAGCTGAAATTTTGCCCACAAATAGACCATAATTTGGATTAGGACATAAGACTACTTTTTATTCTGGGAACAAACAATCAAGTGGGCAGAGCTGCAAGAAAAATATAGTTAGCTGTAAAAAGTGGTATCAGATGGACTGTAAGATCAAATACAGTTTAAACTGAGGACTTCTCATAGGCAATAAAATATGTTTGGTTTGTTTAAAAGATCAAATAGATTAAATAAAGAAATTGTAATCAAAAGCTCTGTTGAAGAAATCACTCGCCGCTGAGAACGTAAATCAAAAAACCTCTGCAGCTTACACAGTCTACAAAATTCGCCAGCTAACTGATGTAGAAACAGCGCGATTAGTTTATTTTAGTTATTTTCATAGTGTAATGTCGTATGGCATTCTATTATGGGGAAATGCTGCCGACATTCAAACTATTTTTGTGCTGCAGAAAAGAGCTATTCGAGCTATTTTCAATCTAAAACGTGGGCAATCTCTAAAGGATTTATTCAAAGAAATAAATATTTTGACTGTCGCTTCTCAATACATATATGAGAACCTAATGTATGTAAAAAAAAATATTAATGTTTTTACAAAAACCAGCGACATTCATATGTTAAATACTAGAAATAAGAATAAATTGATATTGCCCAAGACCAGACTTCAAAAAATTAGTAATTCATTTAAATGTCAAAGTATACGTTTCTACAATAAAATTCCTAGCCATATTCAACAATTAAGTCTAAATAAATTCAAATTCTATATTAAACAGAACCTTTGCCGAAAAGGTTACTATAATATTAAAGATTATTTGGAAGACAAAACGGCTTGGAATTGAGCCGCTCACTCCATACAAAATATGGCTGTCCATAGTCCTCTAATATATTGTACTATGTGAAAATATAATAATTTATTATACTTGACTGCCCTATTGGCGCATTACTAGTATTTAAGGCATATATCGTTGACATTTTTAATATTTTTTTTAAGGAAAAAATAATTTTTAAAATTGTTAATTTTAATTTTATTTTTATAATTATGTAAAGTCAATGTCTGGACATTAAAAGAGGCCATAACCCATGAGTTTGTTTCGGCATTTCTTCTCATGGCTAGCCACGAAATGCCGATAAAAGAAAAAAATAAAATAAACTAGTATAAAGAATTTTGACATGTAAAAGTGATATTTATGATCCAATTTGCAGAATAAATGATTTGAATTTGAATTTGAATTTTAAAAGTATTATTGTGTGTTTATTATACATTATCTGTATGTATTGTTGCAGGTAGCTGGTTCCATGAAACTGGAGTTGGCTCAGTACCGTGAGGTGGCCGCTTTCGCCCAGTTCGGTTCTGACTTGGACGCCGCCACTCAGCAGCTGCTCAACCGTGGTATGCGTCTTACCGAGCTGTTGAAGCAGGGACAGTATGTGCCCATGGCTATTGAAGAGCAGGTAATTTTAATTGTTTTTATACAAAAACATATCAGTCATCTTTATTTTATTTTTCATATGAATACCAATTCCTTTTGTGAGTTGTGGGGGTCAGACTTTGGGTCGCCCCGCATAAAATCCAGAGTCTAATCATTAAGGGATAGCTGACCAGGGTCATTGAGTTGCGATAATACCAGGCAGAAAGAAAGATTTGGTAGGAACATCGATATATTATAATAGGAAGCAAACTTAACATTACAACATAAAAGCATGCCAAATATAAAATTCATGCACATTTTCGTATAGGTTGATTGCCACACAAAGGTGCACTATAATTCACTATTTAAACAGTATGTTTCATAATAATTAATTCATAATGTATCTAAAATTCGGCAGGTTGCTATTATCTACTGTGGTGTGCGTGGTCACCTTGACAAACTCGACCCCGCAAAGATCACCGCTTTTGAGAAGGAATTCACCCAGCACATTAAGACCAGCCACCAGGGTCTCCTGTCGACCATCGCCAAGGACGGCCAGATCACACCCGAATCCGACGCCGCACTCAAGAAGATCGTCACAGAATTCATTTCTACCTTCCAGGCGCAGTAAAGCTTAGAGTAAATAATGTGACGTGAGGTTGAGCCCTAAAGCATTTAGAGCGCGCTAGCCCGATCTCATGTCAGTATGTAAGGCGACTTCGGTTGATGAAAGCGTTAAAATAAAAAAAAAATGATGCTTTCATCAACGGAACAGTAGTAATCATTCGTATGTGCTGTATTGAATGTTGATACAATCATGGAATGTATTTATCTTGCAAGTCAACAGTGGTTATACATTAATAAAAATCTCTTTCAACATATTGTTTTATTTTTTTATATACTAGATTGCAATGATCCAAATATGGAATAGGGATACAAAAGTGCTTCCAGACGATTGATGTGGGTCATTGAATTCCTTACCTACTTCGACTCGATATTTCGATTCAACGTAGTAATAACATTATCTTTAGTTTCGATTAGTGTAGTTACACGAAGCATGTAGACCAGTGATCATCAAACTTTTTTAGTTATGGGCCAATAAAGAAAATAGAGTGGCACCTTAGCCCGCATGTGGCAAATTAGCCCTGGCATAATTTTGGTAGGGCAACACCGGAAAGGCCATACAAATAAGAACTGAACTGATTGTTTTGAATTGCTGACTTGAATCGAGTCTGCCTCGCCTTGTGTAGGTCCAGAAAAGCAAGTCTATTATAAAATTATTAGTTCTACATTTACTGACAACACAGATTTAGTAAGAAGACTGAAGAGGGCAAAACCTTTTGAGTTAGTGTAGTGAATACTTAGCGAAACACAGTGCGTTGAATGCTATTTCTAAAGAACACGTGAACATTGTCTTTCCGTTAATAGAGACAATAAAAATGGCTGGTTTATGTCATTATCATTCAATGAACATGATTATTGAATTTTGAACTTGGTATTTCGAAAGTGTTAAAAGTATCGATTTATATGTTATTGTGTGATTTTAAAGAATATCAATATAGATTTTGATATATCTAGAAAAAAAAAACAATATAAAGCTTAACATTTGGATGATCTTTATTGGCATTTGAATTTTTTTTTTGTTTGGTCGTGGCATCCAATTTTAAAAAAAGTATTGTTTTGGATATGACTTCGATACTTAATGAAATAAACATCATTCAACATGAATAAAATAAAAATATTGCGTTAAACATCGATATATCGGATCAAATAGTGTCGCCAAAAAGTATTGATGTATTGCGAAAACATATCGAAATATTGATATATCAATATTTTTTCAACATCCTTAACTGAACTCATTTGTCAATTCAAAATTGAAGAAAGTCGTCTAAGAAGTATCATACTGAAAGGAATTAATACCAAACCTTCAGCAAGACCTTGAAATCTATCATACTCGTGTTTCATCGTTCTTGAAATACCTATCACATATGACTAGCCTGTATGGGCTAGATCCCTTTGCCTCCCTATAAAATCGAAAATTTATTAAAAAAATATGACATTTACGGTCACCGTGTGGGAATTTATTTTGAAAAAATAACGTGGTTTTTTGACTACAATATAATAGTTAGATACCCGTTGTATAATTGTGACCTAAGGATATTATAAACTTTCCATATAAATTCATTACTTATTACACCAGTAACGTAAAATGGATTTCTTCGAACGAGCGCACGTTATCAAGAAGAAAACTACTAAATCTGACGAAACTGTGAAAAAACAACTAAAGCAGATGCTCCGTGGCTATAAACAAAACGATACCAAGATCATTAAGGAGGCTGAGAATGTAAAAATCGATCTCGACGACACTGTGTATAGTGTTTCTGAATCTGATTCTGTAAGCGGTTTTTCAGACTTAAATCTCAGTAATTATAGCAACGAGTGGGAAAAAACTAAAGATTCTACCTCAAGTGTTGAGAGTATTCTAAACTCAAGTCAAACTAGTAATCCCGTAAATGAAAATGAAAGCCAAGGTAAAAATTTAAAACAAAGTTCAGAATCTTTATCTGAGTGTGATAACGATATCCAGTCTTTACCAGAGGATGCACAAGATGTCACTAACATAATAATGTCAGAAAACAGTGATGATATAGACTATGAACTTAATGAAAAAACAATAGAGAGCAGTGTGAACAGTGATTCTGATCAATTTGATCCAGATGGGGATTTGGCCTGTAAAATACTAAAAAGAATAAAGGATAAGGATAATTTTAAATGCAAAAAGAGGAAATTAGATAAGAATGAAAAAGAAATATCAAGTGATGAATCTACAGACTATACTGATAGTATCATAAGACAAACTAAAAACTATGTTAGTTTAAAACTAGATGAAGAAGACAAAGAGGGATCCATTCAGATATCTGACAATAATGAAGGTGATAATAATAAGACTGATGAAGATAGTATAGACAAGTTTGACACCAGTACCCAAGATTCAGCCTCAACAAATATATCATCACCATACATTTCTCTGACTGCAACAGATATGCCTGATCAAAGCCTAAGTGAGGTCCTAGGAGAATATAGACATCCTACAATAAGGAATATTCCATGTGAAAAACAAAATCTCATTTATACAACTAGTAATTCAGAAATGTTTACTACAGACAGTATGGATACAGCCAATATTGTAACGGAAGATGATGCAGACAGTTTGGTTCCAGAATTAGGTGATGAGCCTACAGTAGAAGACTTGGAAGAGGCATTAAATGTTCCTTTAGCAACACCAATTGATGAAAGTATTGCAATTGATGATGTTTCACAAACAATACAGATATCAGATGAGAATCCCTCAACTGAATCTATGGATTTGGATACTGTCAATCCTGTAAAAGTCTTTTATGGGAAGAACACATGTATTTTAATACTAAAACATCCTACTAAAATTTATATACATGGGAAAGTGAAAGCTAAAGCCCTTGGAGGAACTATTGAAGTGTTTGGATATACACTGAATGCTAATTATTCTGAAATATATGCCCCAAGTTTTAATTTTGCTCAATGTATTAAAACAGTGGAATGTCAAAATGTATATTATGGTTTGTTTAGAAAGTTAACATCAGCTGGTCTTTCAGTACATGATGCTGAAGAAATAGTAACAACAATAGGAGCCTATGATGGAGTACTTTGTCTCTCATCATTGAGCAGTAAGAGAATGGATTTTGTTGAAAGTAATTTCACATCTGGAGATCTGTTTACGAAACCTAGCAAATACATAGAGAATTGTTTCAAAAGAGCTTCTGAACTGTTGGGTTGTTCTTTATATCTGACACAACCTGGTAGATGTTTTGCTGAGAATGTTAAATGGGAACATGTTATTAGTTGTGGTTTAGGTCAGTATTTTATTAGATTACTTTGAGAATTTGCATGTCAATAATTTTATTAAACACAGTAACTAGGAATTAACTTAGTGGTAGGTTTCTTGTATGTCCATTATGTCAGCCGCCAATTAGCAGTGAGAAAGCACTGTTGTGTTTTGGTATGCAGGACATTGAAGCCATTCAAATTATTGGGCATGAGACTTAACAACTTATACTATGGGGTGACGAACACAGTCCATTTACAATTCCTTTGGATTTCAAAGTTCTGTGTGTGTATAGGCAGGCTTAGATCTTACCATCAAGCTAGCAACCAGCATGTTTCATCATTCAGGCTAACTAAAAATAAAAATTGTGTGATGTTAGGCACAAGCAATGTTGCCTCTATTGTTATCAGAGACTAAAGGAGTGGAGAGAGTAGGAGTCTGTCATTACTACACCCTGGATATATGGGGTTTTAATTTCTTTTTTTATATATTTGATAGTAACTATTTTATGCTGTTATGTTATGTTTTAATAGTAATAAGGGTTCTAAAAGTAGCCCAGGCCCATATCCTATATTTTTATTTATAAGATGTTATAAATAATTTAATATAACTTATTCTTGATTTTGCACATCAATTCTAGAGTGTAAGGGTGGGTTAATTTAACCATTAGTTATTGATGTTGTCACAGAAGACTTAATAATTGTTTTCAGTTGATTAAAAGGACTAGGTTTTGTCATTAATTGCATCTTCTGTTATAATTTCAATAGCCCATGGTTATTATATCTTAGACTGAAGCAACCATATAAAATTGGCAAATGAGCGAATAGTGGAGCTGTTACTTCAAATGTGTGAAATTTCATTTACTTAAATTTATTTTCAGATAATGGTAGCAGAGCTATAATATGTGGTGGTAAAAGTACTGGCAAGTCAACATTCCTTAGGTATTATGTAAATAAATTGGTAGCTAATGGGCCTATTCTAGTCATAGATTTGGATCCCGGACAAGCAGAGTTGACAGTAGCAGGCAATGTGTCTGCTACGGTAGTAACAAAACCATTAATTGGCCCCAATTTCACACACCTACATAGACCGGTTAAGTATGTATTATAAAACTTTAGGTATTTAACATTTTATTTCCAAAAATATGCCCAACAAAAGGTAGTTTTCTATGTTGAATATTACACATTATTTTATATGCAACATAAATTAATACGATAAGGAAACCCTCTTGTTAGTCCGTAAAATACAGTCAAAATCAGTTAAAAAATGAGCCTACAATTATGATTTCAAGAATTTGGTATGAGCAAAGGTGGGCGCGTATCTCGGTATCTCGCTCGCACACATACACCGTAATGGCCATTTTGCACAGTGACGTCGAAGTTGCATTAATTAATTTCGTATTAATAATTTGTTGTAATTGTGATCACTTTGACGATTTCTTTGTCTTACCTGCCATGTTCAAACTAATTTTTTTTTATTAATTGATTGGATGACGAGACGAGCAAGACGCTCGCCTGATAGTAAGCGCTACGCGTGCCCATAAACAGAAGTAAAACCATACAGAACTTTGAATTACAAAGCACTGGATGGCACTAAACTGCGCTCGTCACCCCGAGACATAAGATGTTGAGTTTCATAATGCCCAGTAATGTCACTGGCTTCAATGTCGTTCAAACCGAAACACAACAGTGTTTACACACTGTTGCTTGGCGGCAGAAATAAATGTAGGTCATTAATTAATTTCGTGGGAATAATTTGTTGTAACTGTAATCAATGTGACATTGTTTTTGTTTCACCTGCCATGTTCCAACTCAATATATCAAGTATGTAATATGTATAACAAAATTCCGTTTATGCTTTCAGAATGCTTCACATTGGCATGATAAACACAATGGATGATCCATCTCGATATGCCTCAGCTATAATTAGTCTCTTCGAATATTGCCATTCAGAGGATAAGTATAAAAACATACCATGGGTTGTCAATACCATGGGGATGTGCAACAATCTCGGGTTGAAGTTTTTAATATTAACACTATTGCTCGCACAACCCACACTCTTAGTACAAATGGATTCCATCAACCAAAAGAGACGCTTTGAAATTGACCTGCATCCGTTAAGTGTGCAAGGTTTTTTGGATGATAACAAGTATGATAGATTATTCAAAAATGTTACATGTACAGAAAGAATTCATTACACTTTTATAATATCTAGTCCGGTAGAAATCAACGCCAAGATAGAAGTATCAATATCAGCAAAGGATCAGAGGTATCTGAATTTCTTGGCGTATTTTGGCGAGCTGCTGGAATCTCACAGCGGGCCCGGCATATTGGGAATAGTGCCATACGAGTGAGTATAAGATACTACATCGTAATTCTATTAAAACCAGTCAAAGTAACTTCCTGCTCGTAACGCCTTTTGTTACCGTTGCGAAGTCAGTATAAATAGCTGCAAAGCGTTTCGTGACTAATGGCGGTTTCCAATAAACGATCTTAGTTTGATTCTCCGGATAACATAAATGAGCCAACCAGAATACTGATTCAAGGTCACACATACAAATAACTTCGTTTGACATAATATGTTTTTTTTATAGCATAGGACGGCAAATGAGTATGGGAGTCACCTGGTGGTAACTGATCTCCACCGCCCATGTACGCCCACAACACCAGAAGAATCATGGGCGCGTTGCCGACCCTAAAGGAAAGCCATAATTAAGGGATTGGGAAGGGGAGGGGGTTTGCGCCTCCGGATATCTCACTCATCGTACGAAACGCAGCAGCAAGCCGCTAATTTACGTCGGTTTTCTGTGAGACAGTAGTAAAGATCCGGTCGAGCCGGCCCATTCATGCTGTAGGCAAACTGTCTACACTGTGACTACCACTCAAAAATTGATTGGTTAATTTCCGTGATCTATTTGAATAATCAATCTAAGATCGTTTATGGGAACGACCATAAGAACAGATTCAAGTATAAACATCGCGGCAGACATAAAGCTTTCACTCACGATACCCAAGCGTTTCAGCTCAATAATCTGTGAACCTGAACTTATCCGGTTCTATTCCTGTTCAATCACTCAATGCATTTCCTCGTAGAGGCGATGCGTTGTCGATTCGCGTTGTCTCGAACCTTTGCTCTTTGTGTAACAAAGAGGGTGTTAGAGCACGTGCGAGGATTTTCCATTTGGCATGATTTTGATCCTACATAGAAAGGTTAAATGTATAGGTACGTGTATGACTGCCTCGGTGGTGCAGTGTGCGTAGGAATTGCAATCCGGAAAAACGGATCCGGTAATCCGGCGGATCCGGCATCATTAAACGTTCACCGGATCCGGTACCAATATACCGGATCCGGTGCTACAATTTTTAGCTGAATAATAGAGTTGTTGCATGAGTTGGTTACTTTACTATGCCAAAGTCATACGATCATAAATGAGAAAAATCTTGGAAAGAGTTAATCAAGACGGCCGATTGACGGCAATCCGGCCGGATCAATGGGAATCCGGTCGGATCCGGCCGGACTGAAAATGCCGGATTGCAATCCCTAAGTGTGCGTGTAGCCGGCTCTGGGACTTGGGTTTGTTTCCGTACAGAAAAAAAAAATATAAACACAAGTAATTATTTCGAGTCTGGGTGTTGAGGGGTCGTTAGCTCGTCCTTATTTCCCAGATACAACACAAGACTAGTATCTTAAAGTTAGGGCTATGTGTGTGATTGTTAGGTGATTTTAAATCCCCTCATTGATTTAGTGACAACTTTGTTTGAGAAACGTAAAGTCCTGGCTTCAATTCTCAGGTTTGGCAATGAGAATTGGTGGATTTCGATTCGAAAAATTACCCTCGAATTGCCCGGTATTAGAATTTGTGCCCAGTATGGCGATAGGCTCACCCCCTGCCACAATATGGGTCGGAAATAAGCTCGGTGAAACGTGGGTGCAAGTAGTGTTACCTCTGCCTTCCCCTTCGGGGATAAAGGCGGGAGCTTATGTATGTTTGTACGTAATGTATATAATTAAACATAGTCAAGTACCCAATTCAAAATGAATACATACGTAAGTTACGCGACGTAATTTCGAAATAAATGAGTGCCTTGCGTTCGATCCTGGGGGTCGCGACATCTCTCTCATTAGTCCGTACTATTATTTATAAATGTATTAAATTGTAACGTCGAATTCTATGTTGCGATTTGATAAATAAAAAGCAGGATTAACAAAGTAGGATAGTACTAATTATATCATAGTTTCTAATAACTTTTATATATTATTCTCGGATTAACATACTTTACTAGGCGTTAGGTCCTCGTATGCAAGGGACCGTCTGGGCTGGTACCATCGCTATGTCTATTTCTGCCGCCAAGCAGCGGTGAATAAGCACTGTTGTGTTTGTTAAGGACATTAAGTCATTAATTACTAGGCATTATGAGAATTAACATCTTATGTCTCGGGGTAATGTAACGTAATCCAGTGCCATGTAGTGCTTTGTAATTGTTCGTTTCGTCAACCAGGACAAATAAAAAAAAAGCGAAATTGATGAAAGTTATTACATACTGCTACAGATAAGTATTATGATAATTAAATTATATTCGAGTATCTAGTTGAACTCTAAAAAGCTATTGGCGTTTCTATCCATACTGTATACGAATTTTCACATTTGATCATGATAAGCAGGCGTGACACTAAATATTTAGGTTTCTTCTCCGCGCATCCTATGTAAAAACAAACACAAAAAGATTCCAACGCAACTGCATTTAAATAATACACACGAGTACCCAGCGAGTGTAAATTTTAATCTACATTAAATTTTGTTCAGTCCGTTATGATCCTTAGTCGTTTCCGGTGCCAATTGAATAGTTTATAGTAGTGTCCGTATCTTGGTCTGTCATGCCGGCGGCCGTCGCGTCGGGGCGACCGCGTCACGCGCTAGTTACTACGCATATCGCATGACTCATGTATCTCGGCCTCAATGGGACGTCGTAAATACCCCACATCACTTGTATTTTGAACATTACATTTTGTTTTCGTGTGCCATTCATGTTTTTAGTAATCATCAGCACCTATGGTCTTTTTCGTTTACCTGTTGTTTATTTTTGTAACATTTGTCAGTGGTAACGAGTGTTTTTGGATAGGTGTTTTTTTACTCTAATTCTAGTTAACACAATAAAAATATTATTAATTTCCTTATCCTTGCTAAGCAATGTTGGTAAATAATTTCGGTACATCTTTGTGGTATTAGCTAATTTATCTCCTGTATAGTTAAGAAGCCCAATAGTTGGGTATCTCTCATTTTGTTTGTAAGGCAAAAATACACCGTGTATATTTGTCATATGGTGTGTTCAATTACAGTTATGGACCCCTTCTAAATGTTTACGTTGCATGTATTACGTGCTAGCTTCGTACGTGGGTTCGTCCACGCGAGTGACCTATGCCGGGAAGAAAAAAGCCTGTCCTAATACATGTCTTGGTCTATTTGTGTGCTAAATGTTACCCAAACCCATTCACCTGTGATTGATTAACAAGAATCCATATTTTCACATTTATTTATAATATTAGTAGGATTTAACCCTGCTTGTTCAAAATCCTCGATACGTCTATGCCAAGAAAAAAATTAAAACCTATTTTAACGTCTATTACGTGTAACACTAATTATGTGTTATGTACTGATACTGCAAAATAAACGCAACTTATCGCACCATATTCTTCAGTAGTGAGTAATGAGATAATGTATGGCTCCCGGAATCGCGTGAATCATGTCGCCACCCAACAATTCGTAATTAATCAATTGAATAGTTTCTAGTCACCGTCTGTTATCATTAGCTCTTGTTTAATACTGGGGCAATTCAATATTCATTTCTGGATGTTTATCTAAACGTCCTAAGATAGTATCTGTATCCGATCGGAATTCACAATTATTATCCGAAATCGAGGTATTTTCCACTTGGGAAACGGATTTAGTGCTCTAACCTTCGTACAATAGGGTATTTGACTAGATTTTTTTTATTATTTTAACCAATAAGTTACGTTTCCCGAAATCTATTAATGAAAGAATTATATAAATAACGTAAAAAATAAATAAGTTACAATCCATTTCAATTTGCTGGAAGGGTTAGTTATCGCATGACGGAAAAAGGATACACGACATAGCATGTGACGTCACAAGCAAGGTTTCGCCATTACGATGCACGCGTGCAAGGGAGATAGTGAGATTTTCCCACTACACGCCCACTTTTGCTCATACCAATATTTAAAACATGAACAACAACCTCATTTTTTAACCAATTTCAATTCTGTTTTCGCAAAATAGTTTATAATTGGTATTATTATCCAATAAATACAAAATAATGTATAAAATTAAACATAGTCAAATACCCTATTCATTGAATATTGGTAAAATGCTTAGAATATAAATGAAAAACAAACTAAATAAATACAATAAAATATTGATAATAAGTCTGTTTACTACATCTAATTCAAATACATAAAAATTAATCAATTTAACTACAGCATCTGCCTTCAAAGTTGAGTTATTTGCCTTAATAAGACTGGACACGGTCAGGTTCAGCAAGGCTCGTAAATTGTTTTTTATACCCCTTTCTTTCCTTATTACATCTTTCAACTATTTTATATCCCTGTTAGTGATAATCTCAATATATATATTGCCATTTCTAAAGTTTCAAGTATACCCATTCCCAATCGCGAAAAAAAGTAAAAGACGCATCTGTTTATGGTTTCATACGAGAAATGTAAAAGTATAATGATGCCTAGGGTAGTGCCAAGACTGTATTGTCCATAAGTTCGTAAACAAAATAGATGGTCCATACATTATTTTCGATCATTGGTTATTTTTACGACTATTGGTTTTATAAAAAAATGTTTTCGACCCATTGTGTGACATTTCTGGGATAATGATCGGATGCAGTGCGTAAAGACTCCGGTAATGGTGCAAAAACATAGGTAGTCAACAGCGTAATGGAAGAAAATGACAAGCCATTTTTATTCGTGTATAAAAGTGGATGACGTGATAAGACGATGAATAATTGTCAGCCGTTTTTTATCCTTGTCTATCCTTTAACTTAGAGCCGAACAATGTTTCACAGTTAGTGTATTTCAATTAACATTCTTGTAATTATTTTGTTTCATTGGGTCTGTCAGTCAATTGTAAGGGCAAAGCAACGCGCTGTCTGATAAGAATTTATAACTAATTGATACTACCATATTGGCCCTTCTCCAAATTATATCAAAGTCGTCATCTCAATGAAACCCTGCCCTACTTGGATTAAAGGCATTTTGTGTAATAATTGCAGCCTAAAACCACTCATATATGCGATAATATCCACTGATATAAGTCCATACTTAGAGTAATAACACAATATGATATGCATTTTGTATGGGGACGCATGCAGTCATACTCACTGCTATGGTATTAATGCAGTGCATTTATTTGTTAATAAAGTAAATATAGCAATAATATCGCAGCTGTGGAGGAAGTTTTCTAACATTAAATTTTTGTTTTCAGGGTGAAAATTCAAGACCTGAATATTGGCACTAATGTAAACATACGGAGAGATGTGGTTACTAGGGTGATAAATGGCAAAATAATAGCACTCTGTCAACTGACAACGCCAGATAAGGGCAGAGTGTTTAATTTGAAAGATAATGCAGTGTTATGTCTTGGCCATGGTAACAACCTTTCCCATACACTTTAAAACATTTTCAATTAGCGTGGTTTCAAACACAACTGTCGGTTATTGTGATTTTAATAGAAGAATTGTTCACGAAATCAAATTACGTGAAAACATGAACTATTGCATCTTTTGTTGCAATTACTACTGCGAATGGTTGTTACAACCAGCATTACAAGTGCAAGCTTTTTCAAAATTGTTATTTAACAAATAAATATTTTATAATGGCTTATTCCATGAGTTCTTTCATCGACTCGTACGCCCTTAAGTAGGAGCGCAATGTGTACGCGCCCTAGAAACAATTAATATCGTAAATATGTTATCATAAAAGTGCTGTAATAAAGTGCCGATTATAAGTGATAAGTTGGATTGGTACCAATACATACATACAATGGTATTTCATTATATTTGCAGGTTTGGTTCGTGGAGTAGACTTTGACAAGGGCCTCTTGTACATTGTCACTCCAGCACCTGTTGATATTCTGCTTCATGTCAACACATTAGTGTACTCGGACTGGGTGCCAGAACTCAAAGGACAAGACCTGCAGTTGCCAGATGGCACAGTAATCCCATACCGCACCACATCCAAACAAAAGCAGCTCATGACCACGCCACATCGGCGTTTCAACCCATTACAACTGTTGAAAATGACAAGGAAATCCTAAATTGAAACCTTCAGTTATTGGTTAATAAATTTGTAATTGGAATAGATCCAAAATAATTATCTTAAATTATAAAAAGAAGTCTAATGATAATAATGTTAATGTATATTAGAAAGATAATTTTGTACTTACAATACTAATAAAACATAACATAAATGTTTTTAACTTAAATATTTTTTTTCCCCCATCGACCATTTATTTATAAATGCTGTATTAAATTTTTATAAAAAGTAAAAAGAGTCTAGAAGAGTAACGTTAAACATGGGGTTGGTTTACTACTAATAAATTATATAAGCAAGATAAAAGTCACACAAATAGATATTACATTACAACTGCCGCACCTACATACAGAATGCTCGAGCTCTAGCTGAGAGGCACTTAGCTGAGTGGGGCTCGCGCTCCATGTCAAATAAACATCCTACACAAATTTAAACATCACTATTTTATTGAAAAAATTAAAATACAAAATACCAAACTAAACAATCAAGTCTCGGTGAGACTACACCGAATGAGGAATAAATTTATAATATTCAAGAAATGCTAATGGATTATATAACATGTTTATAGCACAAAAAATTCCAATGGCCCTCGGGAGGCATGCGGGTGGTTCGCTATCACCCCCGACCACATGTATTAAGGCATTTATGCTTATTCTTTATAGATAATCTATAAAATGTACAAGTACCAATAGTGAAAATGTAGCCACACGAATACTGTATGAGTGTGCGTGCAACGCGGGCCGCGACATCGCGTCAGCTGTCAGTATCGGAAGGAAGCACTGTGTGGCCGACGTCGCGACTGCTGCAGACTCCGAGTCGTTTCAACTTAAGTGTCAGACTGTATGCGAACGATTCATAAATCAGAGTTCTCCCGACCACGACAACGGCACACTTACAGCAGAGAACACCTAGTCTTCTTCTTCTTCTTCACCTGGAGCGCGGCGCGGGTCGCCGTCTCGAACACCTCGCGCACGCCCTCCTTGCTCTTGGCTGAGCACTCTAAGTACGCGAACGCGTTTATCTTCTCGGCCATGGCGCGGCCTTCCTGTGGCTTCACCGGCTCCTGCTTCATCTTGCGCAGCTCGTTGATTGTGGCCGGGTCGTTGCGCAGGTCTTTCTTGTTGCCCACCAGGATGATGGGCACGTTGGGGCAGAAGTGCTTCACCTCGGGTGTCCACTTCTCCGGGATGTTCTCGAGCGAGTCGGGCGAGTCCACCGAGAAGCACATCAGGATCACGTCCGTGTCGGGGTAGGACAGCGGCCGCAGCCGGTCGTAGTCCTCCTGGCCGGCCGTGTCCCACAGCGCCAGCTCCACCTGCTTGCCGTCCACCTCGATGTCGGCGACGTAGTTCTCAAACACTGTCGGCACGTATACTTCCGGGAACTGATCCTTGCTGAACACGATTAGCAGACATGTTTTACCACACGCACCGTCACCGACGATCACTAACTTTTTGCGTATCGCAGCCATTGGTCCTGTGAAACAATACAACGCAAATAATTACGATAGTGTCTAGCGTCAACGCCTTTCATGACTTATAAATATGGCCGCCGTATAGGATTATGGGTAGGGAGTAGTCAGACAAGCCCTCAAATGTGAATAAGCACCTGAACTAGCGGAAGAAGAGCACCACCACATAGTACCCTCACATGCGAGGGTGATATTTATTATATTTCTTAGATACCTGAAGATTCTGGCTAATTTCTGCAGAATATTGGCTTATCGACACTTTTTAATCGTCTTTGCTCATCACAAGCACTTTCGTTCATAAGTCATAAATGTTGCAATGCTTAAAAATTAAACTGTTTTAAAAAGATAGATAATCACACATATTTTAATAAAACACGAGTTATTATTTGTGATTTAACTTTAGATATAATTATTTCAAGCATATCTTAATTCAGACCTTTTTAAAACTTATATTTCGAGCATTAAACAACAAAATAATTGTATTTGTTTTGGATACTTTAGTTGCCAGGTGTAAAATATTTGAAAATGACATTTGGTGTAATTCGGATACACAATAGTATGATAATTGAAATAATTTTCGATCGCACAGTTCAAACTTGTTATCAATATCAATATGATAATAACCACTTGTTGATTAAAAATAATTATACAGAAAGTATTTGGCTTTATTGAAACTTTAAAGGCAAATTTTTCCTACAAAGAGTTCGGGTATAGATATTAAAATCGTAGAAAACATAAATGATTAAACTTTTTTTCATTTCGATTTTCGACTAACAATAGCAAAGTCCAAAATTGTAAGTCGGTATATTGCTAAGGATTAGAAATCTAATTATATTCGAGAATTTGTATTTTTAATGTGAATTTTATAATTTCAAACAATATGATTTGGGTCATTTACCATTTTGCAATAGTCAACTTTTTGAGTGCAACAGTAATTATTTTGGCGAAACAATAAGTGTGAGCATACTGAGAATACGTCTCCTTAAACTACATTAATAATTCTGTTCTTTAATGAATATGACACCATATCCGCAATAAATTGATATGCAAGCAATTGGCAATACTTTGACGTGACCGCACGGAATAAAAATAAAAGGTGACGTCAAAACTGCGATCATGACTAGGTACCTTATGACGTCATCCTGTTAATGTTTTGAGGGAAACATTTTGTATTTTGAAGCTTTGATAAGAGAAATAATATTATAAGTTTGTTGTATCTATGTACCTACTTGTTTCTTTTTCACTTTGTTTTTATATAAGAACCTTCCTAGTACCTATCTATTCATATTGAAGGTAATCTATATATCTCGGCATTTGTAAGGAAGGATATATTGCTATTTAAACCTTTAACCTTTTGCTAAGTTTTCTATTATATAGTATTTTGTGTTTCTGTTTAGGTCTCTGACGGCTGGCGCCTGTCTGACGTTTCATCATTCATCAGCAGCCAACTGTTGACGGACGTCAAAATTAAAGCGGATTTCACATTGCATGCGAATTCGTTAGTATATTATAAAAGTATTATACTCGATGTGCGAATTGAGTGTGCACAATGTTCCGGTGATATCGCATGAGTTAGGTCTCTCCATGCATACACGGTGATGTTATAATACAGTATTCTATCTTCATACAAACGGATGAATCGCGAGCTATGCCTACGCGACTCGATATTGGTATGCGTTCGGTATGCAGATAGTCGCGACTGTGCCGCAGTGACGAACGGACGGTGTGTTTTTTTTTCAACAATAACCACGCGATTTTTTCTCTAAAAATAAGATCAAGTACATATTTATAATGACGAGTAGGATATATTGTGCTGTTTTTGGTTGTATGAATTCGTCAATAACGCATTCAGAGATAACTTTTTTGAATTACCTGGAAACTCTGAAAGGTAAGACTATAAAATAATTTTACTTACTAGTAGGTAAGTAAAATTATTATATCAAAAAACCAATACGCATTTTTATTGAACACTCGTAAAGAACATCAACAACAGCGAGTGCATACCCAGACCGCTTCTGATGCCACCAATATACTTCGTTAAGATCTATGGAGGATATTTATGGATTCTTTTACTTCTCTATATCAACCCTTACACGTTAAGATTGAGAAGGTAACAGATTTAAGATAAATTACTTGAAAAGTGTCATAACTTATTTGCAAAAGTGTTCCTATAGGCGCTAAATGTCTAACCAAGATGCTAAAGTGCGTGCTACCGAGCTACATTTACAATACGCGCTAAAAGCCCGGTCAATTTAGACATTTCAAATAACAAAAATTCCCACAGAGCCAAATATTGGTGGAGAGCTGGGGTTCACCATTACAAATAAAGTTTTAAAATTCCCCATCGATCCCATGTGTGCTTCAAAAGTTATTCGGGGTCAAAGGTCAAAATTTGAGACTTTTTGGATTTTTCTCGAAAACGGTAAGTTTTATCAAAAAAAACCTGAAACCAAAGTTGTAAATCTTAAAATACTCTACAAAAATGGTCTTTATGATTTTTTTCCTAAGAGTTATCATTCCTGAGATATCGTGATTCTAAGAGTCACCTTATACATGATATGCACATATAAGCCACGTATATACTTAATCAGGCACTTAAGACAAGTATAAATACCTATTTGTGTCTCTTTTATATACAGTTAAACTCTATAGAACGACACTGAAGGGACTATGTATTTTATGAGGTTATAGAGAATTGTCGTTAAATGGAGAGAAGAAAAATCTGAATTATAAAGTTTTTTTCAGACTAGTGTTAGTAGTTATGTACAAAAATACAAACATACTATTGCGTATAGTTTGTTATTTTTGTCTGACTTTTGTCTTCTGCTGCACCAGTAATTTTGTTGTATTTTTAACTTATTTTATTCATATCTTACGATATTGAGGGGGTAAGAATATGATAACGTATAGATAATCCATGACTCCTACTTATTAGTTATGGTCAACAATAGTCTAGACGTGCAAGCATCCCAATAAATAGACAAAATAACGAATTTCTTAGAAAGTTCCGTATGCACGATACCGACAATCGAGTTTTTTACAGGCTAGGATAATAAAGCGACACAACAATGTTCGCAGCTGCGCAGTCTTATTAATTTTGGCAACTTAAAAGGTACTTTTTATTACTTAGTTGTTGTCGTTATTTAGAGTGGGTGTAATGCCCTAACTGAATCCATAAAAAAGTATTTTATAATCACAAAACTAAATGGAATCACAAAGTAGGCAAATGTAATTAAAATGCTGGAGGCGGGCAGCCCTATCGCATGTTTACGTACCGCGCGGCTGTAGGCATTTATTTCTAAAATACGGCCGAATTACAATACAGTATACAGTGATGCATATGTGCATAAACGCATAAACACACACATATGTATAGGAGCGCTTTTTTAATATTAACTTAAAAATGTACGTTTGGATTTATAACACGCAGAAATCAATTTGGCACCTGAGTGGAATGCGCTTCACCTCCCACCACACCCCACCGCCTACCGCTCTCGCCCTCGACGCGTCATTACGGTCAGTAAATTAAATACTACTGTTACGAACGCGTGTTCTTCGTGTTTTTTCGTTGTTATTATTGTTGGACGGATTTTTGAGTGATTGACTATGGGGAAAACTATTCACGGTAGGGAAAGAACCATAATCTTGAAAGTGATGCAGTTTTT
This sequence comes from Amorpha juglandis, assembly GCA_949126905.1. Taxonomy (NCBI): domain Eukaryota; kingdom Metazoa; phylum Arthropoda; class Insecta; order Lepidoptera; family Sphingidae; genus Amorpha; species Amorpha juglandis. The sequence goes on from OX421383.1 coordinate 4,760,965, forward strand.
TGAAAATGAAAAAAAGAATAAACGTTTCGTTATTCCTGTCGATCAAGCTATCAAACGAACTTGTTTGGCCACTGGTTGTTCAAAAAGAACTTTGATGCGAATAAAAAACGAGGCTGCTACAGAAATTGCCAGACAAGATGCATCTTTTGAAAGAGCGAGCACTTCTTCGGATAACATCGTTATGCAACAATCGTCTTCGCCAGGCCCTTCGTCGCGTGAGGTTAAATTATCTACACCGGGTAAAAAGAGGAAATCGAGTGCCAGAAAAATAAATTTAGATCACTTTGAACTTTGTGCTCTTAGAGATATTATAAATAGCTTTTACACAGTAAAAAAAGAAAATCCAACAATGAGAAAAATTCTGGCTGCTGCTAAAGCGGATTTGAATTTTCCTGGAGGCATAGACACCTTGAGAAAAATCATGAAGGATCGACTTGGCTACAAATTTAAAAAATGTAAAAATTAAATTTATAAAATATAATATGATATAAAATTAAAATATATTTCACACCTGGTGGTTGAATTGGTAATGAAGCTAAGGTGCAAAAACACGAACGAAACATCTGGTGGAAGAAAACAATATCGAAATAAGGTGATAAACTATGAAAATCCGTACATTCATATTATTTACCTAAAAAAATTTTTCGTAGTCATAAGTGCGTAAAACTTGCTATCTATTATTAAGTGGGGAAGACTTCGAATCGGGATCAGAGGACAGTAGTGACGAGGATTAATTTTTTACTGTTTTTTTTTTTAAGTAATTATTTTTGAAATTTTATTTCGTGTGTTTTTTGGTTAGATTTGTCATATTGTTTTCCATATTTTTTATTACTTTTATATTTCTCAGCGTTTTTATTAATGTTTAACGTACTTAACTATTGTTAAGATTAATAATGTAAAAAAACTACATCAACATGTGTCGATTGCTTCTTCTTCTTTTTATTTATGGCTTTCGCCGTATTATGCATTTAGCCAGTGTCAAGTATAATGTATTCTCAAGTTATTTTTACAAGAACGATGAAACACGGGTGCGGTCGATTTCAAGGTCTTGTCGGAGTTTTGGTGTTAACTCCTTTCAGTCTGATTCTTAATTCACTTATTTCAATGTTTCCATACACTGTTCATCACCGTCAATGTTTATTGAACAAATCCACAGCACATTTATACAACAAACACAACTCTAAACTAGTTTATGAAATAAATTAAAATAAGCGATGAACTGCACTGTCAGAATTCCCGCCAAAACTCTGTCGATTGCTTGTTAATATTTATTTATAATCAGCTAGACACTAATTGGAACCTTTAGTAATAAAAAAAACAATAGATTTATGGTCACTAATGATTTACAATCACACCAATAACTTAAATACCATATAATATCTAAGGTGTAAACGAAACATCTGGAGCAAGAAAACAATATCCAAATAAGGTGATAAACTATTACAATCAGTACATACATACTATTAACCTAAAAAATAATTTGATTTTTCGTAGTCATAAGTGCGTAAAACTTGCTATCTATTATTAAGTGGGGTAATTAGGATTGTAAGACATAATTTTCATGTAAATAGCGATGGTAAATAGGTAGTTATTAAATGTCGCGAGATCTTTTACAAATCATAATAATATAATATGATTGTAGATCATTTATACTTCCGATTCTGGAAGGCGGATTACATATTATATAAATATGTATATGATTCATACTATGAGACATCAACCTGTATAACGTTTCTTATTATATGCTTGTGTATACAACACGTGTCGACCAATTGTAAATATTTATTAATAATCAAGTAAACACTAATCCCAACCTTTCGTAATAAAAAAAACAATAGAATTATGGTCTTTCACTAATGACTTTTACAATCTCATCAATAAAATTTTAATATCCTACTAATATTATAAACGCGAAAGTTTGTAAGTATGGATGTATGTTTGTTACTCTTTCACGTAAAAACTACTGGATGGATTTTAATGAAACTTTACAATAATTTAGCTTATACATCAGAATGGGACATAGGCTACTTTTTATCCCGTAAAAAGCAGGTCACACGGGCGGAGCCGCGAGCAAAAGCTAGTATAAAATATATTTCACACCTGGTACTTGAATTTTTTATGCAGTTAGTATATTTCTATGACGTCATTACACCGAGGTGCCTAGTTAATTTTTGCGTGTTGTAAGCTACCAAAGAGCGGAGTCTCCTATTACAAGTATTTTAATACTTAATATAAGAGCTTTATCTCATTTGTATTATTGTACTTATGGTATGTAACGAAATAAATACTTTAAATTGAATAGTCTATTTTAATTTAAGATTGTGATAGTCTGTATCTTTAAGATAATTCTCTTTTAAATCTGAGATTGTCGCGGCGTCGCTCGTTGCTACGGTACAACCAATCGGGTGCGTGAAATATTTATTTAAAAATAGATGAATTCGGTAAATTTCATCACATTAAGGAAGAATATACAATTACCATTTTTTAATATCTTAAACGCATAAAAAAGTTTTATAATTCAACAAGTTCGGATCGTTTTCGGACGTCGCGTCGCGTCGGAGCTACACGCGCGTATTAGTATGACTTCGTAAGTAAATTGTTTTTGCATAGTGCGTACGACTAACTACGTATCATGTAGCCTGTGCTACCATAGTCCATAAAGCGGTAGCTTCCCTTAGCAATCTGTAGTCTATATTACTAGGAAAAAGTATTATTTCGTTTAGCTAAAGGAATAAAGACTTAAAGTTGCAATGGGTTCGAGAGAAATGAAGTAGCTGACTGTATAGCTAAGTTAGCAGCAGAATATGGCAGGTTAAATAACTGCACTCCAGTCCATTGGGAATTAATACTTAATTTAAACATCTATGCTCAGATGACTGGAACAAAATATTTATGATGAAATCTATAGATAAAGGCATATGGTATAAGAGCATACTGCGTGGGCTTCCTCGGGTGCCCTGGCTTGATAACACTAACCTAAGCAGGAATTACGTTAAGCTACCCTTAAGACTTAGATCCGGGCACTATCCATCAGAAAAGTTTGCATAAATGTAAAAAACTAATTCACCAAATTATATTAGTTGCAACAAAAATAAAGATGTACAATATTTACTGATGGAATGTATCCGGAATAAAGGTGAGCGCGACTTGCTGGTGAAAGAATTTAAGTTCAAAGGGTTGGATGTAGTGTAGTGTCGGTACTAGATATTATCTACACCCATAACTCTTCACTTGACGTGCACATGTCTATATGTATATATCATATATTCATATACCCACTACCTACACAATTACACGAAAAAATTAATTGATTGAACTAAATGCCATCTACATAGTTTATTAAATACATACGGAACGAATACAAAACCACCTTTTTGAAGTTGGTTAAAAATGGGGAAATTTTCATTTCTCTGGTATCTCTCAAATTTGGAACATATATAAAAAAAACCTGCTTCACTTTCGATATTAGTAGCGCGGAGTCCTTTTTTTCTAAGTCTATGGGCACTATCTAGGAAATCAAGATTTCGTTAATCTCTATCTTTGACCTCTCTCTCTTTGGTTCAGATTAATCTTGTTGACTAATTTTCTTTGGGGCACCTAACTTTTAAACGCACTGTATTCCAAAACCCAGTACGTGTAAATATATTTTTTAAATTCAAACACCAAAAGTATGTAATCACTATTTGACAGTTATTTCAGTGATGACATATTACAAAGCTAAGGTCTCTCGTATGCGAGACGCCGTCTGGGTTGGTACCACCGCTTTGTCTATTTCTGCCGCCACGCAACAGTGTGTAAGGACTGCTGTGTTTCTGTTTGAAGGACATTGAAGCCAGTGAAATTACTGTGCATTATGAGACTTAACATCTTACGTCTCGGGGTGTCGAGCGCAGTACAGTGCCATGCAGTAATTCAAAGTTCTCTGTGGTGTTTCTTTTGTTTGTGGGCAGGAGTGGCGCTTACCATCAGGCGTACTTATGTACTACTTACCTTGCTCGTCTCGTCATTCAATCAAATTAAAAAAAAAAATCTTTTTTACATTGTAGTATGGCCCTAAGCTATGTGTCTACAAGCGTAAGGCAGCACTGATTACCATCCTTGGATCGATCAATGTAATTGCTCATCCAGTTTTGAGGGTATGGTTTTTATTATTTGTGTCACTGGTCAATGATCTACCTGGATATTAGTGAAAAAAAAACAAGGAAGTATTTATGAAATATTTATATTGATATCTTTAACCTTTTGATCCCATGTTGAGACATAATTATAACATTTTATAAATCACAAATATTCAGGCACTACGTTCCTATATGTATAAACATAATTTTTACACTAATAACAAACCCCATTTATAAAAATTGCACTAATAACAATGTAATTGTTAAAAGCTAATTTTAACGCCCGTTTCTAATATCTACGGTTTTATAATAAAACTAGGATTATAAGTATAGTAGTCATTATACATATAGATTTTGTCATGCTTTTTTATATAATGAAATGCAGTACTTTTCAGTCATTCTCTAGACGTTTTTACTAGTATTTTTTTTTGTTTTTCATTAGTCTAGAATCTAGAAGTTAATGATAACTACAAAATCTGTTTTATATTACAATATTGTTATAAATATTTGATAAAAATGAATAACTAACAAATATACCATTTGATAATATACTATTGAAAACTTAAGCTTATTTTTTTAAATGCATATAAAGTACAAAATTATATCAATGCAGAAATAGAGTGTTACAATGTTTTTTAAATTTAAGGTTTAAATATAAATCTTTACTCATATACAATATGATGTATTTAATTCAATTTAAAATAAATTATACCACATTCATTATTATTCCGGGACGATTGTTCAATGATCAAATAAATTTTATCTGCCAGATAACGCAATCAACAGCCAATACTAGAAGTATCAGTTTGATAAATTATGCTTTGTGCATATTGGATGAGAATGTTGTATTTTGCAGTCTTAAATATTTTTATGTGTTAATACACTTTTATTTAACTGTAAGGATAGCCATCGCGGCGCAATGACCGAGTAGCCGGCTGTGAAGCGAATGCGCACCGCGCGCGGATGCCCGCACCGAGACAAATATTTATGTGATCTATAAGTATTTGTTTCGAGTCTGGGTGTGTCCCTAAAGTTTACGTCAAACAGCCAGATGTAAAATTACAAGCCAAATGTTTTTGTAACCTGCGTTAAAAAGCATATTGTGCCGACGCGATCCCACTGAGAGTGGGAAAAGGTGGAAGAAGAAAGAACTGTAATTTGGAGTTTTAAATCGGCCCTTAAGCTAATTAATTGCTCTGCGGTACAATACATGTGACATTGAATGAATTGATTGATGATCAATGTCATATAGTATAGGTAACTGTTATAAGAGTTAATAACGGAATGTAGGTACTTATATAAAAATTTACATTGTTTTTATGTTATTTAAATACAATATAATTTTTTGCCGTATATATCTTTTAATTAATATAATTGTTCCATGTTTACATAGATTATGTAACCTCCAAGGAAGTTGTGATCCGTATTTCATATATTTGAATTTTGCTGTTATTAATTGAAAATCTGAATTAGCTTGATGCAGTGCGACTGAATCCACTGGGGCATGCTTTTTATCACAATTTCGCACCGTCTGCACGTCTCAGTCAGTTTATAAATCTTCTGAGGCCACCTAGAAAAAAACGCTTTTTGAATAAGAGAACATAAAATGACAAAAAACATAAAATAGATATCGCATCATAATTAAAAAAATGAACGACGCTTTGCTCACATTAAATAAACAGAATTGCTGGTGGTGGGATATTCATATCCGCCCGGTTAGCGACCACCGTACACATGGTGTTAAAAGCTGCCATAGTGATCCACACGCCCTTTGTGGATCGCGTTCCAGGATCAGCCTGTGTATATTCGGTTCTCTCGAGTGGCTTGCGACATGACTTGATGGTTGGTTGGGGCGGGTATAGGGGTACATCCTTGTATTACTCTGACTGCATCAGTCATCCGCCTGTCCTGTCGCATGCCCTTCGATTTCCCTTTTTCCTCTTCGGAGAGGGAAGAAGCATTTATACAAGCCGGCATGACTCTGGTGACCACCGATAAACTCATTGTTTGTCAGTGGTCGCTGGTTTAATGGACTGCACTACGCTTACTATCAGGTGTAGCGCAGTCACTTTGGCGTGCTGGGATAAATAAAAATACACCCAACAGTCTTGACCACAGACTGGGTTGAATACAGATCGAAGTATATGTCTCTTATATTAAATGTATGTTATGTAATACGGTTGTACTAACTCAGAAATAATATTTATTGTATTTGTTTGCCACTGATCTAACCATATTCAACTGTTAAATCTATTTAACGGTCTTCTACTTTAGCATGATTCATTTGTGAAAACTGTGTTTGGTTTATGTATAAATCATGTCATTGTAACCCAATGTATTATATGTGCTGTGTATTTTCCTTAATAATAAATACTTTTAATAATAAATAATCGTGATTTGTAGTCCTGACCCCTCACTAGTATAACCTGCATTGTGGGCATTGAAACTACAAGAGATTTACGGTCCTATAATACCCAAAACCGAAACAAATATTAGCAAATCATACAAACATGCGGGCATCGAACCCGCGGCCTCTCGCTTTACAGCCGGCTACTCACCCACTTCACTACGAACTCTGTCAAACTGTAGGTAATATTCACAGATTCCTTATATTTTCATTCACTCATAGCTTCGAATTCTGCCACTGGCTTTCTTATTATCAATATGTTTTCATTATGTTAGATAATCGAGTCATGAGCAGAGATCTAACATTGTATGGAAGTGTAGTCACCGAATAAATAAATAAATGCAACCAACGCATAGTTATGACCCCATAGTAAGATACGAGTCTTGTGTCGTGGATATCAGGAACTACGAGAGACTTTCGGTCTACAATACCCAGAGCCTCGAATCGAACTCAATATAAAAATACTAACAGAATTGACCGTCTCATTGATCTAGTTCACATTATTCCTACACATCACTGGCATACTGGCATGTACATGTTACTGGCATGGGTTGGAATTTGTTCTCGATATTGCGATGGACTATCAAATTATAGGACGGAACTAAGCATGGCGAACCTTGGATGTATGTTTGTGGATCACACAAACATTTGTCTCGGTGCGGGGCTCGAACCCGCGACCTCTCGTTTGACAGCCGGCTACTCGCCCGCTGCGCCACGGAGGTTGTCAAATGTGAATGGGAATGACACTTGAGAGTCCAATAGACGACGAGCATCGACTGACGAACCAATCGCGTGACGCGTCGTCATCGTCCCACGCTACTTCATTACCACAATCTTTATATATAAAACTAGCTTTTGCTCGCGGCTCCGCCCGCGTGATCTGCTTTTTCCGGGATAAAAACTAGCCTATGTCTTATTCTGATGTATACGCTATATTATTGTAAAGTTTCATTAAAATCCATTCAGTAGTTTTTACGTGAAAGAGTAACAAACATCCATCCATACTTACAAACTTTCATCCCCTTAGGGGTGGAATTTATCAAAATCCTTTCTTAGCGGATGCCTATGTCATAACATCTACCTGCATGCCAAATTTCAGCCCGATCCCTCCAGTGGTTTGGGCTGTGCGTTGATAGATCACTATGTCAGTCAGTCCTTTGAGTTTTATATATTTAGATGTTCGTGTCACGTTGTTTGTCCGCGATGAACTCCTAAGCTACTGAGCCGATTTTAATAAAATTTTGCAAACTGTGTGCTTTTGTGTTGATAGGCTTGGCTGATAGGCACTTCATCCACCCTCTACGTCACTCGCCATCCTTCAGCATATCAATAGCTGCGGCGTCTTTCGTGACCGACTTTAGACCAGCTGAGACTGACGTGCGTATTCGTCAGCTCGTGACAAAATTCAGGTCGGCTAGTTATTTTTCGAATATTATTATTCTAATTTCTCTTAATCACAAAATAATCAATAAACTCTTACATTTAATTTAGGGGTAACAGACTAAAAGAATAGCCTATGTAGCATAGCGGGCGAGCTGGCTGTAATAAATTGAAAAATCTCCCAAATCACCTTACGTAATTAATGGAAGCCCCCTGTAATATACTGATCAATAACAGTATTCATTTTTTTATGAGGTATTCTTATTTTTGTTAGCAATAATATTATTTGCTAAGAGGAATTAAATTTGTCAAACATGGTAAAGACATTCTATAAATAGTTGGTTCTACTTTATAAATGAAACAAACTTTTAATTTTTCAAATAAGTTTATAGGATTTGTGAATATTACTAGAGTTAACAATATTGTGTGCTATTTAAGGCCTATGAAATTAACCATGCATGATAATTAAAAATCTTTTGCGGGGTGGCGCGGGAGTTAGGATACCGTTTCGAATAGCAAGTGATCGGTATTCAATACTAAAACAGCCTAAAACATAAATACATAAGTCATATAAGCCACGCCGCCAATCTGCTCTGACCTATTTTGCCTGAATTAGTCAGGGCTGCCAGCTTATACTATAATTGGATACAAAATCTTTATAAGTGGGTTGTCACCTTTGTATCGTGTAATCTCTTAAATAATTGGATAAGTATGCAACAACATTGTTAACCAAGTAAAGTGACAAAATTGATAATCATTGTTGTCTTTGTTTCGATTTGCTACCACTGTTTGTATCTTGAAAGTAGGTTCTACTAGCAGCCATGGAATTCCGAATTTCTACTTAATTCCTGTTATACTTACCTAATCATTATTACGTTTAATTCTCCTTTCAATAAATACAATAATATGAGATAGGTAAAAAAGCAAGTAATGGATTTCGTATTGAGTTTAGTTTTAAAATATAAATTTAATTCATGGTACCTTACAATACAATTATGTATATTATACTATAGATTACACCGATTTACATTTTGACATAATATAATCTCATTTATTCCATGTTTAATACTGCAAAAACAATTTCTAATTTAATTATCCAAATCAATGATTTTCTTATATTCAGGGTGTTGCCAAAACCTACATTTAAGTAGCATGTTTTATACAACCATTAAATATGAAAAACGCGTAAGCTAAATAGTGTGGGGTTGGACCTTAAAATTCGCTGTTATTGCAGTTGTAATGTCATTTAACGTGAACGTTTATGAGTGGTAGGCCCACGCTATACAGTTTTGTCTACAGCACGAATTGGATTTCTCGTGTTGCTTATCATTGTTTCACAGAAAACTGGCAAAAGTATCGGCTTATTGCTGCATTTTGTATGGTGGGTGAAATACCCGGAGGCCCAAATTCCCCTCCTTTCTAAATACCTTAATGATCCTTTTCCGTAAAAGTCAGCAACACGTCCATGATTCTTATGGTTTTGTGGGGGTTCATGGGCGGTGGAGATCACTTACCATCAGGTGATCAACTTATTCGTTTCCTGGCCTATGCTATAAAAAAAGTAATTACCACCTGTCCCCACCGCGCGAGCTACATTGAACGCAATCATCAGTCTCGTGCGCCAAAGACAAATGTACGGACACCCAAAGTAACATAGTAATTTTCGCTAGAAGCTAAATTGTCATATATTAAATACTTATTTGGAAAAAGCAATAAATTACAAATAAATGTTTTGTAGTTTATGCTCGAATTTACTATTTGCAACACCCTATATACCCTATATACTATTACAAACTTTGTTGTTTACTTTTTTACCTTTTGCCAATAGCAGACTCCGTAAGAAATGCCCGCGCCGAGTGCGAACGCGAGGACATATGGCAAGAATTTTAACGAGGGACCGAACCGTTTGCGCATCAGCATTGATATGAACTTCAAGTTCCCATCTGAGTAAGGTGGATAACGTTTCCTGTAATTTGAAAAAAAAAATCGTGTATTAGTTTATTCACGTGTGTGATTTTTGATTAGGCTTTTGTTTACATCCTAGTTTTTAATCCGTCATTATTAATCGTCGAATTGCTGGGTACTAGGCTTCCTTTACTCACGGGAGGAGTTACGCCTTATTTTGGCAGCAACACCACACAGAACTTTGAATTACAAAGCACTGCATGGCGCTGAACTGCGCTCGTCACCCCGAGACATAAGATGTTAGGTCTCATAATGCCCTACATTACTACACTGCAACTGATGGTAGGTGCAGTGTAGTTCAAATATAATGTCGACCGTAGAGATGTACGTCCGTCCAATACGTTTTTATCGAACTTGTATAAATATCGACAGCCCATCAACGCATTGTATTGTCATATTTCAAAATTACATTAGAGAAGACTAGACGAGATAACAATACATAATAATTTACATGAAATGATTAATAAAGTTACTCACGAAGCCAACTTCTCCCCAATGGCAGCGAAGTTCTTTCTCAAACAGCTCTTCTTGTGTGTGAACGTGTCGAAGGTGGTCTTGCCGTGGTACGCTCCTATTCCGCTGTTGCCGATCCCGCCAAACGGCAGCGTCTCAACTGAACCATTAAAGTTTTAATAAGCTATTGAAATAAAACTAATTTAAACGGATTTTACGAAAAGTCCAAGTTTTCTGGACAAACTACACCCTCAGTCCACCCCGTGACCACGAAGGCTGAAAAGCTTTCGAAACGTCGGGACCGAAATTTTAAAAAATAACCGCGATAAAATCCGTTTAAATTAGTTTTATTTCAATGTGTAACACTCGCGTAAACATAAGAAATCATTATTTAATAAGCTAATAAACGTGTTATATATAATGAAACATTCTGTATCGGTATTACAGGCACTATGATGTAGTAGAGGGACTTAGAGTAGGAAATAATTCGACAGGCGTCGAATCTACAATCTATTTTTTTTTTATAATAAATAAATACACCCATCAGTCACATACATAGTCCTGACCCCACAGTAAGATACGAGTCTTGTGTCGTGGGTATCAGGAACTACGAGAGACTTTTGGTCTCACAACACCCAGACCCCGAAACAAATATTTGTGGATCACACAAACATTTGTCTCGGTGCGGGGATCGAACCCGCGGCCTCTCGCTTCACAGCCAGCTACTCGTGCGTGCCAATTTTTACTACGTAGGTACAACACTGGTTGTTAAATATCGACTACATACTTACAATACCTTATTATTTTATCCGTGATCCAAATATTGAGTTGTGCCAATAATTTCGAATATGGCAATACTAAATTTTTTTTAGCATTAGGCTCTTTATATAACATATTCTAATATAATTGAAAAATCTGTGGTTAAATATGCATTATATACAAACGCATAATTAAAAAAATGTGTAGTAAATCTAAATGGATCAAATTATTTTATATTTAATTTATTTTTCTAATTCCATTTTAATCTTATAATCTATCATGCAAAACAATTAAAGCTTGAAAGTAAATTATTATTTACACTGAAAAGATGAAGGTAAATAAGGCACATGCAAGAAAGAAGAAAACAAGAAACTATCTAATATTAGTATAGAGATTTTAAAATAAAAATTCTATGCACCACCACGATTATTAGATATGCAAAATACCTTCATGGACTATACTGTGTTATACGTAAAAATCAAAAAATCTATATAGAAATTTACGCATACTTCTGTTTATAAACATCGGCAAGTGCACAAATTTGTGTGAGTGATAGAGCCACGCTGTAGACAGTTTTGTCTACAGCATGAATGGGCCGGCTCGACCGGGTCGTTACCATTATCTGCTGTATTATATCTCACGAAAACCGACGTAAAGTAGCGGCTTGCTGCTGCGTTTGTACCGTGAGTGAGATATTCGGAGGCTCAAATCCCTTAATCATCCCTTTACCTTAAGGTCGGCAACGCGTCTATGATTCTTCTAGTATTGTAGGCGTACATGGGCGGTGGAGATCACTTACCATCAGGTGACCCACTTGCCCATTTACCGGTCTATGCTATATAACAAAAATTAAATAAATCCGTAAACATTTCTTCGTAGGAGAAATATACAGAACCAGCGGTAGCTCAGCGGGGAGCGGTACGGACTGTCGAGACGAAAGTCGCAGGGTCGAAATCAGCCCCAAGAGCATACACTTCTGACTTTTTTGAGTTAAGTGTATATTCATTGTTAATTATCGCTTGCTTTAACGGTGAAGGAAACATCGCAAGGAAACCTGCATACCTGAGAACTCGATAAGATTTTTTCGAAGGTATGTGAATTCTGCCAATCCGCATTAGGCTAGCGTGGTGGATTAAGGCCTAATCCTTCTCATTCAGTAGAGGAGACCGGTGCCCAGCACTGGGACGTATATAGTAAAGGCTAGTATTATTATTATTTATAATGTGGGTACATCACTAGTTGCACCTCTGCCTACCCTTTCGGGGACACAGGCGTGAGGTTATGGTAAGACATCTATTCTCAAAAATTACCGTAGGTAAAAAAACTTAAATAAAGTGCAATTAAAATACTTGTGCTATTAATTGGTTGATATCTACTACGAGTTGTGACACAATCGATTAAAAACACGTGAAACTTATAACTATTAAAAAATGTTGAAAGACCAAACCTCCCATGTGCATCATAGTATCGTTAACGCACATCCCTCCGCTACTGGTGTTACTGACAAAGCTCGAGTACAATTCGGCACTGTTGGTGAACAGGTACAACACTAGCGGCTTCTCGCTACATGCCGAAACAGATTGTGTGAGACCATCTCGATTGTTAGCAATTAGGAAAATATTAATTAATTATAATACACAAATGTTAAATAACACGTGCTTGTTTTTCTATTAACAATTTTGCAATTACAGCTCTATCGATAATAACAGTATGGATATCGATTACTATCGATTATAATTTTACAGAATGTTTATTACGTATCGATTATATATATCGAGAGAGCGATAATTGAATATATCATTTTAAAACATTTTATAACTAAAATTTATCGATTTAAAAAACCGTCACCGAACAAGATGTAGACCACCACCGACCCTGCCACCAGACATTGTGAAGAATTGTCGACTTACATGCTGGTGCAAGAAATGGAGTAATTAACCCAACGAGGCAACAAATTGACACCCAGAAGAGCCACAACCATACTGCTGATCTACCACCTTAGGTAGCTTTTAGTGGCGTTTTGTAAAGACAAAATTCGATTCTTTTACTCGATGTGTGAATAAAATACACAAGATAAATTAAAATCCCTTTTTTCACATGTGTCAGTAACAACCGTGATTCACGAACACTTGTTCACAGACCTTTAGTTAGATGCGTTATGACTTTCTATCTTAGGTCATATGCCATAGGAATAAAAGAAGCAAACTCGAAATAACTAAAATGTTGCAAAAAGCATTTATGAATAAAGAGGTCAATTATATAGGTCACAACATTTATATCATCTGAGCCTTTGCCTAACTTAAATGGAATCCTACCAGGCAATATAAATCAAAGGAATTCACAGGCCAACCCATGTCGCTTTTATGTGACCGTTTGTGGCCTTTAGGCAAAGCTTGGTGAAAACGGGTATCACTTTAGCAAATTATATTGATAATTTAAATAGGAATTTGGTATTTTGTCTTTACAATGTGCCCATACATTGATCGCCTTACCGCCGTAAAACATGATCGTGTCGTTCATACAGATACTGCCCGAGCGAGTTTGTTCAGTGAACAACTTTTGTATGTTGTTTTGATTGCTGAACACGTATATCACTAACGGATGGTCCCTGAAAAGCGGCATGGACGTATGCTAAGTTAGGTACGCAAGAGGTATACTGAAAAAATAGCTATATTTTATGCTAACTCGATTTTATGGTGTATACATCATTCGTAGTTGAGATTATGGTTAAACTGTGCATGAAAATCCTGACGTGTATGTGTTCTATGAAACTCGGTAATGCCTGTCAGTTATGCTTGTAAGGTTATAACCACCCAGCAAACCCTGGTGTGTATGGTAGTGAGTCGAAAAAAAAAAAAATCCTCCAGCATGCGGATTGCAGGATTTGCAAATTATATATTTTTTTCTTTTCAAATATTTTCTTTTTCTATAATGTACAAATCCTGCCCCATGCAAAGGAGATTTTTTTATCGACCCACCTTAGTGTATGGCCACCTTTCGTAAATTTTCTGTTACAAGTAAACTGTTCAGTGTCGCTTCTGTCATGTTATGAACACACAAAACTCTATTTTAATGGGGCTTTAATTAAAACTGACGGATATCGTGACCTTTGTTCCTTTTGTATACATCATGCTAATACATTTTTATGAATAGACTTACACGTGAAACCACTTATCATGTTGTGTGTCTTTATTCACATGAATACTATGTTTAAGTTATTTATATGTGTCTGGTGTAATTCTTTCTTACTGCCTAGCATTATCTCGGCTAAATGGCAGAGTCCGTCTCCCCAACATGATTTGACGTTTGGTGGGTTTGGTATTATATGGGGCGACTTGCCGTCTGACAGCCATAACCCGCAATGTAAATCAAGTTTCGCCATTGCCTCGTCCGATAATTATCAGCATATTGTACCATGTGCAGGTGTGGTTGACTTTGGGCTTAAAAAATGGTTGGCCCAACTACCGGTGTAATAAGATTAATTAATCTTCCATCCACGTTTTCTATCGTTTATAAAGCTTGTGCAATACAGAATGCATGAAATGAAATCTCGTTTCTTAAAAAAATATTGGGGCATTCACTACTAATTATGTACAATATACGCACCTAATGTTTAAGTTGTACTTAAAATTGTAATTTATTCACCATTTAAATTCATATGATTTCTACCGTAGTACTATCCAAGGTCTAATTATATATGTTCCAAAAAAAGTAAACAAATATATTTCTAATTTATTTGGTGCATTTTAAAAGTGGATACTATCTACGGATCACGAATATAATATACAACGTGTTAGAGGAAGGTGTGGCCATACTTAAGGATCGTTACATACATTTGACAGCGAGTATTTAGATACAAGATTTTATAATAATCTAGGCATTATAAGATTTACCGCTTATTTTAATCACTCGTTTGTTAAGATCGATAACAGCATGATAAATTATTTGCTTTATCTCAGCGCGCCTAGAGTAATGAGTTCATTCGTATCAGCTGATAATCATTTCGTGTTGTCCAAAGTCCGAATATTGAACTGTAACTTATTTTATTAGGTAAAAATTCTTTTTTTATCATTTCGTGTTGTTCAAAGTCCGAACATCGAACTGTAACTTATTTGATTAGGTAAAAAATCTTTATTTTTTATCATTTCGTGTTGTTCAAAGTCCGAACATCGAACTGTAACTTATTTGATTAGGTAAAAAATCTTTATTTTTTATCATTTTGTGTTGTCCAAAGTCCGAATATCGAACTGTAACTTTTCTTATTAGGTAAAAAATCTTAATTCTTTATCATTTCGTGTTGTTCAAAGTCTGAATATCGAACTGTAACTTATTTTATTAGGTAAAAAATCTTAATTCTTTATCATTTCGTGTTGTCCAAAGTCTGAATATCGAACTGTAACTTATTTTATTAGGTAAAAAATCTTAATTCTTTATCATTTCGTGTTGTTCAAAGTCCGAATATTGATACGCTACCTATCTCATTTGATAAAAATAATAATTATTTATATCCTAGCAATGCAATCGGAATTGGGTGAAATATTTGTATCGCACACTATATATTGTTAAAATTTGACCACAACTTTCTCTAACATGTTGTAGATTTCATACTATGTAGGTACTCCTTTGGTGTGCTCAATGCATAGGTACTATAATATAATCTGTGTTGTTCTACAATCTACATGACAAAAAATTACACGCTTGCTTCTTGAGTGGTAGAGCCACGCTGTAGACTATTTTGTCTACAGCATGAATGGGCTGGCTTGACCGGGTCATTACCACTGTCTCACAGAAACCCGACGTAAAGTAGTGGCTTGCTGCTGCGTTTCGTACGGTGAGTGAGATATCCGGAAGCCCAAATCCCCTCCCCTTCCCAATCCCTAATTATCCCTTTCCTTTAAGGTCGGCAACGCGCCCATGATTCTTCTGGTTGTGGGCGTACATGGGCGGTGGAGATCACTTACCATCAGGTGACCCACATGCTCGTTTGCCGGCCCATGCTATAAAAAAAAAAAATACAGATTAACGCGCTTAAATTATATGATATCTCCTATATTAACCGTGATCCTAGTACTATTTGTTTATATTTATAGAACATTTATGGTTATATCACTTTACTTTGTTGTGGCTTTTTAATTGTAATGACTAATGAATATGATTGCTGTTTAAAATGTGTTGTGATGTCAGGTGTAATGGGTATGATTGTACAATTCACTCTATACTCTTCTATATGACAACCATCGCGCAACGTATACCGTGAAATTAACAGTACATAAATATAATGAAAATGTGTTAATATATTCCCATGATGTGAATACACTTTGATACAAACTCAAAAACATGTGCGATAAAAAACCACTTAAAATTATAAATTCAAATATCACGCAAAAAATGTCTCTAAATAAAATTACGCAAAAGGGTCGGCATCTCAGCTGGAGATAAGATGAATTGTAGTTCTTTTTAATTTGAAATCGATTGTATGAATTAATTTGTTTGGTTTCACCATTAACACCAAACACCATTAGAAATAATAATTATCAACATCCAGTGTGATTGCAGATTAACGATATTTGTACCTATAAATTCACATCAAACTAAGGTACAGCACTATGATATAAATTATATGCTTCGGCAATCTCCGTGCATATTCGGAAACACGAAGGCCGACGATCATCCACTATAGAGTAGTTAAAAGTTTATAACATTAGATTCTGTACTTATTTTTCTGTTGCATGTCTGACGAGGCTTGGAAAGCCCGACATTATATATATTTTTTTTTATTAGCCCTATATATTATATTCGTCCCACTGCTGGGCACGGGCCTCCTCTACTGAATGAGAGGGATCAGGCCTTAGTCCACCACGCTGGCCTAATGCGGGTTGGCAGACTTCACATACCTTCGAAAAATCTTATCGAATTCTCAGGTATGCAGGTTCCTCACGATGTTTCCATCACCGTTAAAGCAAGCGATAATTAACAATTAATATACACGTAACCTAGAAAAGTCAGTGGTGTATGCTCTTGGGGCTGGTTTCGAACCTGCGACTTTCGTCTCGACAGTCCATACCACTCCCCGCTGAGCTATCGCTGCTTTGACATTATATACGTACGGAAAAACAGAAATTGTCGAAGCGTATAACTATTATCGTAGTACTGTGCAGTATAGATAGTTTTGTATGGTAGTGCCGCGGCAGCCGTCAACCTATACAATTTATTGAGACATGACACACACCGTAATTTTTCGATACCAGATGACACATTGCAAAACGTGCAAGAATGAGTTGAAATATCAACACTACCATTAAAGTTATGCGCTTCGTCTATTTTGGAGGTGCAGACGCGTGATGATGATCTAATACAGCATTAAAATTTCTCTTTAATAGCTATTCAAGAGAAACCACCAGAAAATGACCAGGCTTGGATAATGATACATTTATTGCACAATCGTAATCATTCGTACAAAAATCACTCGCGCATCGAGGGTTCTGTACCTACACCCTTGATTTACTTTTTTGTTACTAAGAAAAACGCTATAACATGAATTATTCTATAAAAATTTCAGCCAGCTATTAATTAATTCATAACGAAGAATCCTTTAAGACGCACACATAGACAAACGGCGTACACGTATATTTCTGTTGGTACACATTGGATACAGAACCCGATTCCCAAAGGGCATAACTTCAGACGCAGTAGCGCAATAGACATCCCTCTCTCACGTACCAAAAATAGCAATAAGACAAACAGAGACAAAAAATCACACTCGAATAAAAATATCGATGCTTACCGTCCGTTGATGAATTTGATCGCCTCGTACGCGTTCTCTACGGGTACTATGGGTAATATGGGGCCGAATATTTCGTCCTCCATTATTTTGTCCGTGGAGGTAACATTGGCGACCAATGTTGGCGGTACGAACCGATCGTACGAGTCGTAGTTGCCACCGACCACGACCTTGTCCTTGCTGGCGTCGATTAGAGCTTGGAGGCGGCTGAAATGTGTTTGAAGGAATAACTAATCTTTCATCATCATCATCATCATCAGCCACAAGACGTCCACTGCTGAACATAGGCCTCTCCCTAAGATTTCCAGACCGACCTGTTGGAAGCGGCCCGCATAACTAATCTTTACATGGTTTAAAATGAAGTCGCTTCCGCTGTCTGTTCGCTTAGATCTTTTAAACTATTCAACGGATTTTAATGCAGTTTTCAGCAATAGATAGAGTGATTCGTGAGGATGGTTTATATGTATAATGCATACATATCATAGTACTAGCTTTTGCTCGCGGCTCCGCCCGCGTGATCTGCTTTTTCCGGGATAAAAAGTAGCCTATGTCCTATTCTGATGTATAAGCTATATTATTGTAAAGTTTCATTAAAATCCATCCAGTAGTTTTTACGTGAAAGAGTAACAAACATACATCCATTCTTACAAACTTTCGCGTTTATAATATTAGTAGGATAGAAAAGCCGAAAAATTCAATGATTTGTAATGTGATGTCGTAAGAAACATATTTTATATCGTATAATATACATTTTACACTATAGTTTCATTGAATTTAACCACACCTATTCATACTACGTTGTATACTAGAGTACTTGGGTGTCATAAATATGGTACCCTCCCACCAGCTTATGGGCGTTGGACATCACTAAACATTAAGTGCTTGTTTGCTCATTTATCGGCCTTTTCTATAAAAAACGGAGGGATCCTTAGTGAAAGAAAAGTCCTGACTTTTTTTATTTGACTAAATGACGAGACGAGCAAGGCGCTCGCCTGAAGGTAAGCGCCACGCCTGCCCATAAACAGAAGCAACACCACATAGAACTTTGAATTACAAAGCACTGCATGGCACTGAACTACGCTCGTCACGCCGAGACATGAGATGTTAAGTCTGTAATGCCCAGTAATTTCACTGGACTTAATGTCCTTCAAACCGAAACACAACAGTGCTTACACACTGTTGCTTGGCGGCAGAAAGAAAGCGGTGGTCTCAACCCAGACGGCCTCTCGCATGGGAGGAACCTACCACCTTGTAAACTGAAATTGAAACTGACTGATATCATAGTATAGTACCATCATCATCATCATCATCAGCCACAAGACGTCCACTGCTGAACATAGGCTTCCCCCAAAGATTTCCAGACCGACCTGTTGGAAGCGGCCTGCATCCAGCGACTTCCTGCGATCTTTATCAGGTCGTATAGTATAATATAGTACCAACTCACCTAAAATGCCTGCTGTTAATAATGCGAGCGAAATCATTCGACTTCTGAGGATCGTCTCCATACCACTCCTTCAGGATCTTCTTGCCGGCCTCAACGAACTTGTCTTGTACCTCTTTTGAACAGAGCACGTAATCCGGGGCGATGCAAGTCTGGCCCGCGTTGATGCACTTGCCCCAAAGAATTCTCTTCGCTGTCACATACACATCCACTGTGTTGTCGATGTATACCGGACTGGAGATATAAATTGGTGTTAGATCGTTGGATGGTCGACCCGGCGCGATTGGGGCATCGTAATTAACGAAGTCAAAAAATCTACTCAAAGCAGTTTTGAATCGGTGCTAATGTATTGACAGACTAAAAATATTGTTTTGAGTCGATTTTATTTGCAAATAGTTTTTATTTTATAACTTTTAGTGAAATAAACAAAAAGAAAGTTGGCACATAAATGCTGAATTTGTAGTCATTCATCCCTGAGTTCACCGTCTTAGAGGTGGAATATTTTCTATACATATATTTTTTATACATACAGACAAAATAAAATCTTTTTCGTAGCTTAAAAATGTGCAATGAATAATAATTATAACTTACAAAACACATAATTAATTTTAACTAAGGTCATCACCACTTTTTGATTCTTTTTGTTAGTCATTGAGAACATTATCTATGATTAACTTCACACATAAAATTATTTATTTACCTTTTCCCACCAAGTTCCAAGGTGACAGGTGTTAAATGCTTTGTGGCAGCTTCGTATACAATTTTCCCGACGTTGGTTCCGCCAGTGTAGAAGATGTAATCAAATTTCTGCTTTAACAACTCTGCAGTTTCTTGTGGACCTCCTTCGACTACTATGTAAGCTTCCTGCAAGATTGAATAATGAGTTTTA
The DNA here is from genome assembly GCA_949126905.1 of Amorpha juglandis. NCBI lineage: Eukaryota > Metazoa > Arthropoda > Insecta > Lepidoptera > Sphingidae > Amorpha > Amorpha juglandis. The sequence goes on from OX421383.1 coordinate 4,781,158, forward strand.
CTAATAAAAATACAGTTTTATGGTAAATATGCGTTTCGGCAATTTTCGGTTAATACACAACAGAATAAGTACATAGTAGATTATGTATACATACATGTATATTGGAATGTATACATTGACAACCTCCGTAGCGCAGTGGGCGAGTAGCCGACTGTGAAGCGAGGGGCCGCAGTTTCAATTTCTGCACCAGATGTTTGAGATGCTGGTCCCAACACACACACAGTGTTGACCCCACACTAGGTATATTGGTATCGCGGGTATCAGGAACTACGAGGTACTTTCGGTCCAACAACACCCAGACCCGAAACAAATATTTGTGGACCACACAAACATTTGTTTCAGTGCAGGAATCGAACCTAAGTAACTAAGTAAAGTTATTAACATGCGTACATTATCGAGGTATTTGGGCAAGGTCTCGGCGACGAAGGTAGCGCAAGCGACGGCCAGTTCGCTCGGCTTCAAGACGACAGTGTTGCCAGCCGCAATCGCCCCGGCCACCGGCAGCAACAGCAGTTGTAGAGGGTAGTTCCACGCGCCTATGACGAGTGTCACGCCGTAGGGCTCGTTGTAGATTACAACTTCATCTAATATGTTGACGATACCTTTTGACGGCTGTGGAAGATTATTCGTCATCAGTAATATTGAACGAAACAAGGTCATCTTTCCGGAACAGAAACCCTTGAAACACACTAGTCAGTACAATAGTTCGTAAGTCTAAAAACCAAAAGCGGTACATTTTACGCATTGGATATTAAGCGAAAAGAACCTTATGAGGATCTATTGCATCTATTCCTTTCGCGCGTTTTGTATTTTCCGGTACTGGACAGGGAGCCCTCGGGTAGCTGATCCACTTGACTACTATCAAGCTCATTTTCCGTGAGTAGCTTCGTTTCGATGAGACGACCAACTATTCCCTATGCGAAAATTCTCTATTGTGGTAGCTAACAGAGGTAGCAAAGACAGAATATTTCGATTTGATGATACTCAAAAAAATATTATTTTATTTGTAGGACAATATGACAGTTAAATTATATAAATATTAACTAAGTAAATACAAAAAAATCAGCTGGTTATCGATACCTATTGGAAGCCCCTCCTTCCAATAGGTATGATTACTAACCAGCTGATTTTTTTGTTTTTACTTAGTTAATATTCATTAAACTATCTTTAGCAACTGTGGCGACTTTAGCAACTTTTCTTGTGGCAACTGATTGGTCGATTCTTAATACAGTTTTTCCCGATGTACCCCTGCATATCTATGGAATATTCTGCCAAAACTACTATGATACTGTAATATATACTATATAAAACTAAATTAAATCGAACTAAATAAAAAAAACTAAATTTAATCGAATCGAACTGCAGTCCAGTCCAATCGGGTCCCCAGTCCAGTCCGGTCCCCGGTTCAGTCCGGTCCCCAGTCCAGTCCGTTCCCTAGTCCAGTCTGGTCCCCAGACCAGTCCGATCCCCAATCCAGTCCGGTCCCCAGTCCTGTCCGGTTTCCAGTCCAGTTAGGTCCCCAGTTCAGTCAGGTCCCCAATCCAGTCAGGTCCCCAGTCCAATCAGGTCTCTAGTCCAGTCAGGTCCCCAGTCCAGTCAGGTCCCCAAACCAGTCCGGTCTCCAGTCCAGTCCGGTCTCCAGTCCAGTCTGGTCCCCAATCCAGTCCGTTCCCCAGTCCAGTCCTGTCGGGTCCCTAGTCCAGTCACCAGTCCATTCCCCAGTCCAGTTCGGTCCCCAGTTCAATCCGGGTCCCCTGTCCTCTCCGGTCCCGAGTCCAGTCCGGTCCCCAGTCCAGTTCGGCCCCAGTCCAAACCGGTCCCCAGTTCAGTCTGGGTCCCCAGTCTAATCCGGTCCCCAGTCCTCTCCGGTCGTCAGTCCAGTCCTGTCCGGTCTCCAGTCCTGTCCGGCCCCAGTCCGACCCCCAGTCCAGTCCGGTCCCCAGTCCTGTTAAGCCCCCAGTCCGGTACCCAGTCATGTCCGGTCCCCAGTCCAGTCCGGCCCAGTCCAGTCCGGCTCCAGTCCGGTTCCCAGTCCTGTCCGGCTCCAGTCTGGTCCCCAGTCTAGTCCGGTCCCCAGTCCGGACCCCAGTCCAGTCCAGTCCGGCCCAGTCCAGTCCACTTCAGTCCACTCCAGTCAGACGCGAAACCACAAGTTTAGCCTCTACCAAAAAGTGCTTAACGCGGCTAAAGAAGTTTTCACTTCAAAATTTTTAAAATAAATTACCTTTCACCGCCATTTGCTAGAATAACTATAGAATAACTAATAATTTGCAAAAAAAAATATTGCGACTATAAATTGAAATACAAACTATCCATTAACCCAAGTTGGACCAAACTGCACACAGTTTGCAAAATTTTATTAAAATCGGTTCAGTAGTTTAGGAGCCTTTCGCGGACAAACAACGTGACATGTAATTTTTATATAATATATAAAGATAAAGATAAAGATGTGGAGAAGAAGTGTGTACTCAGTTGTTGTTTTATTTAACTTATTACTTCATTGTTGTAGTTAGAGTTCACCTTCATTTGAACTAGGCAACGTCTCATGGCAACACGAATTATGTACATAACATTTTAGCAAAATTATCAGTTTGATCATTTCTGCATACCTAATAAGGTATTATATCTAATTTATTTTGTGCATAATAAATATATTCATAATTTGTTTTGTAACAAAAGGTAAAACTAAAAATTAAACTAACTAAACAGCAATTTCGAGTCGGTGCTATTGCAGTGGTCAATTATTGATGCTACCATCTCAAATTTGTTTAGTTTTTTTACAGCAAAGGCTAACAATCGAGCAAGGGGCTCATCTGATGGTAAGTGGTCTCAACCGCTCAAAATAATAATAATACTAGCTCTGTATTATACATGCCCCACTGCTGGGCACGGACCTTCTTTATTCAATGACAGGGGTTAGGCCATAGTCCACCACGCTGGCCTAATACGGGTTGGCAGACTTTACATACCTTCGAAAAATCTTAACGAGTTCTCAGGCATGCAGGTTTCCTTGCGATATTTCCTTCACCGTTAAAGCAAGCGATAATTAACAATTAATATTCACTTGTGCATGTGTATATGTGCGTGTGTGTATGCTCTTGAGGCTGGTTTCGAACCTGCGACTTTCGTCTCGACAGTCCGTACCACTCCCCGCTGAGCTATAGCTGCATATGCAACCATTCATGAACATCCACAATACCTGAGGGAATCATGGATGCGTTGCTGAACTTAAACGAAAGGGAACATTAAGGGATTGACATGTAGGCCTGCGGATGTCTGACTCATCGTAGGAAACGCAACAACAAGCGGCTACTTCACTTTGATTTTCTGTGAGACAGTAGTAACTATCCGGTCGAGCCGACCCATTCACGCTGTAGACAAAACTGTCCACAGAGTAGATCTACCACTCACAAAATATGTGATGATGGTAGAATTTCAAATAATTCTGCATAATGGAGTTAAATTATCAACACTTCGCGTGTATGTATATATGTGTATACTGTATGTATTTGTATTTACTTAGATAACATTAATTCGAAATTCAACCAAATTGTGGTAAACAGATAAGGAGGTTAAGCAGCTTTGATTGATAACATTTACTGATAATAATAGTAGATATATACACATAAAAATAATTTCTAGGGGAAAATACTTTGATGTCATGAGCAGCATTAATAATAAACATAGCGATTTTATACAGCTTTTAAAAATACCAAGAACATCAGATCTGTATTATACTGTCCTTCTGCTGAACTCTGGCTTTTTTTACTAATGAGATGGGTTAGGCTTTAGTTTACCACGAAATTCTCATTGAGAATTCTTAGGTATGCAGGTTTCCTCATTAAGTTTTTCTTAAATGTAAAAAAAATCCGTAATATTGCATGGTGCCAGTAAAAAGAGAAACTCTATTGTTTTAACCTTAACAATACTTAAGAAATTATATACATTTATTTGATACAACCAATAGTAGGGTAGCGCAAATTTCGCCGTCCCCTTTCGCATTTAAATAAAAAATGCACCTTTTTTATAGCAATAACATTAATAAGACGTTAAGAGTTATACAATAAAATTATTACAATTAAAATTTGGTATTTTGTATGCGCGAAATGTAAAGCAAAGGTACTAAACTCGGGGTCAATGATGCGTGCATCCCCGGCGTCATTTAGTAGGTTGTGGATACGAGGCGCGCGCGCCAGTCGCGTATCGCCTGCGGGCCTACTACGTTGAACCCAATCGTCAGATGATTTATGTTAGCTTTACACTAAGTTATAAAAACACTGTGCGTGAAAAAATGCTGATTCAATACGCGATATTTTAATGGTAACGTGTCTGTAATCACCAACACCAACACCTGTCTACTACCTTTCCTCGTATTTCCTTTAGATCCGGCATGCATAAATTATTGGACTCACCTGAGTAGGCTTCACCCAGTCGTCCAGATGATGTAGCACGCTCACTAAGTCATTTATGAGATAATCAACTTCCAGGAGCAATGCTTCCATCTTGCACCTCCTCAGGTCTTTGTGCAGGGCCTCTACCATGGCATTCTTGTTCTCTTCGTACATGCGAAGGAGATTTTTCAACTGTTGCCGACGCCATTCTACAGGTCGGGTGACGCCACGGTTGAAGGCGTCTCGTGTCTTCTGTACCGCCTGTGGAGAATCATTATAATGTACTAGATGACCCGGTGAACTTCGTATCACCTACATAATATATTTGTGTAAAATGTGGTCAAAACTTAATACAAATGTTTTATTTACATTAAATGCAATTAAGTGAGGTACTGCGCCATTGCACGTGAGGTAGTCCGTCGCACATTTAATTGACTTCGACGACCTAAGTCAGGTCGTCTCCCACCTCCCTCCGGTTGGACAGTCCTGTCCCCGTCCCGTCCCCGTCCTGTCCCCGTCCTGTCCGCGTCCTGTCCGCGTCCCGTCCCCGTCCTTTCCCCGTCCCGTCCCGTCCCCGTCCCGTCCCCGTCCTGTCCCCGTCTTGTCCTGTCCCTGTCCTGTCCTGTCTCACTGTCCTGTCTCTCTGTCCTGTCTCTCTGTCCTGTCTCACTGTCCTGTCTCACTGTCCTGTCTCACTGTCCTGTCTCACTGTCCTGTCTCACTGACCTGTCTCACTGTCCTGTCTCACTGTCCTGTCTCAATGTCCTGTCTCACTGTCCTGTCTCACTGTCCGGTCTCACTGTCCTGTCTCACTGTCCTCTCACTGTCCTGTCTCACTGTCCTGTCTCACTGTCCTGTCTCACTGTCCTGTCTCACTGTCCTGTCTCACTGTCCTGTCTCACTGTCCTGTCTCACTGTCCTGTCTCACTGTCCTGTCTCACTGTCCTGTCTCACTGTCCTGTCTCACTGTCCTGTCTCACTGTCCTGTCTCACTGTCCTGTCTCACTGTCCTGTCTCACTGTCCTGTCTCACTGTCCTGTCTCACTGTCCTGTCTCACTGTCCTGTCTCACTGTCCTGTCTCACTGTCCTGTCTCACTGTCCTGTCTCACTGTCCTGTCTCACTGTCCTGTCTCACTTTCCTGTCTCACTGTCCTGTCTCACTGTCCTGTCTCTCTGTCATGTCTCTCTGTCCTGTTTCACTGTCCTGTCTCACTGTCCTGTCTCACTGTCCTGTCTCACTTTCCTGTCTCACTGTCCTGTCTCACTGTCCTGTCCCTGTCCTGTCCCTGTCCAGTCTAGACGCTATACGACCCGTCATCACGGCAAGCTTCGCAACGACAACTCAACTACTACTAATAAATTAAAAATTAATAAAAAAAACATTGTCCAGCGGACAAAATTGTGAATCTAAACCATTCTCAGATCCCCTTGAACACACACAAAAAATTTCATCAAAATCGGTCCAGTCGTTTAAGAGAAGTTCAGGAACATACACACTCACAGAAGAATTATATATATAAAGATTTATACGAAATTGACGCCTGTACGCTCTTTACTACATGTAGATTACTTTGTTATGTGTAGAAATAGCCACTATTAACAAGGTGGTCGCTCTCGTATGCGAGAGGCCGTCTGGGTTGGTACCACCGCTTTGTCTATTTCTGCCGCCAAACAACAGTGTGTGACTGTGTGAGCACTGATGTGTTTCGGTTTGAAGGATATTGAAGCCAGTGAAATTACTGGGCATTATGAGACTTAACATCTTATGTCTCAGGGTGACGAGCACAGTTCAGTGCTATGCAGTGCTTTGTAATTCAAAGTTCTGTGTGATGTTGCTTCTGTTTACGGGCAGGCGTGGCGCTTACTATCAGTCAAGCGCCTAGCTCATCTCGTCATTCAATCACATAAAAATAAAAAAATCTTGGATGGTGGTTCGTTGTGCTTATAATGCATCGTCAAAGAACGGAAATTAGCTCCGCAACTATAATGGGTGTATCATCTGCTACTCTGCTTACCGATTCGGTGATACAGGCGTGAGCTTATATGATTATTAGAAACGGAAAACGGTCTTACCTCGCTTACATTAAGCTGCTTAGGTTTTGAATTAGTAACTGTTCCTGAAACAAAAGAATTTTATATTGATAATGGACTTTAAAAACAAGGAAGTTCTAATTCAATCTATATTTTAATAGATCAATTAGTATAGATCTTTTTATTGCTATGTTAGACAGACGAGCGTGCTACACGCCTAATGGTAAGCGGTCCCCGCCGCTCATGGACTTCAACAATACCTGGGCATAGCCAAGCCGCTACGATTACAATTTCTTTTTATTGGCTCAAAATTCGGTTGACAGGAAAAAAATAATTTTGTTTTTTATATCAATACTAGCTGTCCCGCGCGGCTCCGCCCGCGTGATCTGTATTTTCCGGGATAAAAGTAGCCTAACAGTGGCGCCATCTGTCAGCAATGTGTCACGCACCGACGCCATCTACTTAAAATATTGGTTTGTAGTACATGCTATGTATCAGAGATGGCGCTGTATTTAAAAAATGATTTTCCCTATTTTCCCGCTTTTCTATTGAAATATTTCCTAGATTTTCGTTGCTATAAACCTCACGGAGCCCGAGACCTTTCCAACGAATGCAAAACCGTGGAAATCGGTTCGTGCGTTCTGGAGTTATATCGTCAGGAAGGAAAACCCGACTTATTTTTATATAGTAGATATATTTTTTTGTCGCCGATTACACTAAAACCAAAATAAAACTTAGGTAACTTTTAGTTTATGTCCACAGTGTATGTCAGTCATATCAAACTAAAATTTGGTAAGTTCTGTAATTTTAGTCTGTAGTTAGCGCCCACCTTTGCTCATACCAATATTAAAAATATTAATTGCAGGCTCATTGTTGAACCGATTTTGACTGTGTTTTAACAGGTGTCTTTTTCGTATTAGTTGCGTAAAAATAAGCACTAGTCCACTGCTGAACATAGGTCTCCCTCAAAGATTTCCAGACCGACCTGTTAGAAGCGACCTGTATCCAACGACTTCCTGCGACCTCTATCTTTTATTATTTATTACCTTTATTTTTTTTAATTCTTATTCGAGTGAACGTAATTCAAATATGGTCGAGTTCCTAATAGAAGTCTCGTAAATTTCTATAACCACTAAGTACTCACACTAAAGTTAGATACCTACTTCGATTGCCCTCGTCATTGACTTCTAGTCTCTCGAAACAATAAGTGCTATGACTACGCTTACGAGTACATTTAAAGCGGCCGCGGCCGTGAGATTAACGAGACCTCGACCATTATACCAAATTATTTTTTTTGTTACTCACATATGGTATTAAATCTGAGTCTGTTTGTAATATGTGTTTTAAAAGAATTGGTTCACCTAGCCTCCTCTGACTCGTAGAAAATTAACGTGACAAAAGCTATGTAGTAGCTGTTGCGTTTCGTACGGTGAGTGAGATATTCGGAGGCCTAAAATTCCCATTCCCCTTGGTAATGTCTTTATTGTGCATTTCTTTTTATTTGTTAGTTGTGGAACATAAAGTGGGGTGCGGGATTAGGGATATCACAGTCCATTTTAACAATAGTTTTTGGATGAAGTAAGACCAAAGATACCTGATTGGATCTAGAAAAACGAGTAAATAATATTTTTAATGTAAGGGGAGATATTTGTCGTAAGTACCGGGAAATCCTGCCAGAAATGCTAAGCTTATCGAAAATTCTGACAGTTTATTATGTTAATTCGATACGAATACAGCGATTATATAATAAGATTAAGAATAATGATTCATTTCAGTGACCGTATGTAGATTTTTATTTAGGTTTTGTTATGTAACTAAATTACGACTTTATCGGCTTTTTCGCAATCCCGGGATCCTGGGAAATTCATCACGCTCCCGTATAAAAAGGCCACTTAAGATTTATGTACTTAAAATCAATCTGGCATGCCAAATATTAAGGTTTTTTTACGGTAAAAAATCCAGGTTAATACTAGCCAAAAGCATTTTTAATACAACAATCAACAACGCAATAGTCCGAAACATGACAATTTATTAAATATGAAAGAATCGATCGCATCGCGTTGGACGTCCACCTACAAGGTGGACAGACGACCTGATAAAGATGGCAGGAAGTCGCTGGATGCAGGCCGCTTCCAACAGGTCGGTCTGGAAATGTTTGGGAGAGGCCTATGTTGAGCAGTGGACGTCTTGTGGCTGATGATGATGATGATCGCATAAATATTTTTATTTTAAATATCCTACATTATGTACTTCTAAATTAATATAGGTACATATACATAATGATTTCCCAGTTTTAATATATTTAGCTCCGATTATATTTGTATGCCAATTGGAATAATTATGTAGGTACCTACCTACCTACTTGATAAGATACTGTTATGGCAGTGGCTTTAATCAATTTTCTATTTCGTTTACTTGCGAATTTATTCCCGAAATCCTATACTTATTCGACATAAATTTTTTGGACGTGTTTTCTTTCATTTTCACATTTCCCGGACACGGGACCGGACGGAAAAATTCCTAGTGCCTAAAGCACTAAAGCAATCTACTTAGTAGGTATTATTCAAAATATTTTATACAAGCACCGCGAAATAGATAAAAATATGTGGTATATTATGAAACAATGTAAATATTAACAGTTGTGGCTTCGATATATAAATAAAATAAGTTATGTATATAGGTAAATGTAATGTTTCAGTGCACGTAATATTACCCGACCCCAATTATTATGTATCTACATAAATTATGGGTGGATAAAACGAAATCGTTCACATATGAAAGTGTTAGAATTCCGAGTTACATAGATTGTTGTTGCGTCGGTAGTTCCCATTTCCATACCTAAGATACAAAATACATACATATAGGCATTATACAAAGCATTTTAATTGAAATTAATATCTCGGCTAAGAACTTCAACGGAGCGGAGGGGTCGCTGAACTTACCTATAGTCATGTTTGTGCCGGCGCTACGAACAACTATTTACACTCGTTAATGGTTTATTCCACAAAACCGGCTGTGACTTCGCAATATTATTTTTACTACGGGAAAATATGATATAATGTTTTCACTCAATACTCATTCACATAAAATAGAAGAATATAAACGACTGTACTAGGTATTTTGTTATGTATTTGCTACAGTTTAAAAGTGAAATGATTTCACTACAAAGACTGCAATTCACGACACGAACACAACTTATCGTTCAGCTGATTGATATAACAATAAACTTTGACGTTTCAATTATGGGTGTTGCAAAGGTATACAGTAAATCATGGTTTCTAGCGGTCTCTGGTTTTAGAATACGAAACATATTTAGTTTTACTTACTTTTAATTATGAACACTAGATGGCGCTGTGTACAGTTTTAATATCTGATATAGTGCTACTAGTACTTCCAAACAGATGTCGCTACGTACACATTACTCGTGATAATTTAAAAATAAAGTTAATCAACGATGTTAATAGTCGATGCTATCAAACATTGACCATTATATTGCAATAGCACCAATACATCACTAATTAAGTTTGTTTATATTTTGGTCTCGCGGACCGGACGGCCTAAAAATACGCGCTGAACTGTGATTCTCCCTTTGTTTTAAAGTCTGTTAAAATGCGTTGGCCTGACCTATTAGGGAGACATGAAAACTATTGGTCTCACTACGAGGAAGCTTAAGATTTGGTGGCTATAATCTCAATACATAACGAACGTCTATCGAACAACTATTGTCGATAAGACTCATATTAATTAATTGATCTATGATAAGACATAACGACCACATTTCTTGGCCGAATTAACTAATTGAAAATAGATAGTAAAGAGGGATATTGAATAATATAACTACTTTTGAATATTTAATTCATAGGATGTAAACTACCTAAGCAGGATCCCACGGCATTCGCACCAATCTCACAACAATCCCACGGCGTTGAAAACACAGCGGAATCGGGGGCTCAGGCCCTAAGCAATAATTTTCCAACTGAAAAATCCCGCGGTGGCCTCCTCCGACCTTCGAAGTACCGTTCCGGGGACCTTAGTAGGTGTCCCTGGATTGTTATCGGTTCTGTACCTGAGCGCTACCTTTGAGATTCATCTTAGGGACTTGGAAGCCCCCTCCTAATGAGACCAATGTGGGGTCACTCTCACGACAACTATTGCACGCACGTACGCCAGTATCACGCACACACGCACTTGTTTCTTGTCAGGAGTTAACAATATATAGACTCCTCTGGAACTATTGATCCGAATCTGAAAATTCTTTCTCGAGGTCAGAATCGCAAGCAAAAGATCATATTATACGATAACAAAACTTGAATAATAACACAAAGGTGTTATTTTTGTCCTCTACAGAAAAATATAAAGTTACTTGATGAGGCAATTTAGCGATGAAGTAAGCTTGTATTTAAAATTACGAAGCATGTGTTTACGAAAATAGTGTTTTTTCTGATCTAGCAGTTTAAGTACTTCCGCGTCATACAGGCTCACAAGTGTAATAAATTTTCCATCAACCTCAACGTAAGATCATTGGAGAAAATAAAAAAATATAAGGTATAATAACTATACAGGGTTGATTTTAAAACACCAGCAACCTCGCAGGACCAGATAGCTGACCCCATACGGAACAACTTTTGTTCTACGAGTTTGTATATAACTCAATATATTTAAAAAAAAATGATTTTACAAGTTTTTGTTGTGTCGTATTTTTCTTCGTAGCGTTCGGCGTGCGCGCGCGACTCAAAGAAACCGCTCAGCTGGCTCGGGCGATGACCTTCAACGCTAGCCCGGTTCCCCACGCTTCGCGTGTTTGCTTACGTAATCTGCGATGCGTGTAGGTAACATTCAAGACGGAAATTAAATGAATACTTATTTTTGTATGAAAATAAAATCTAACAAATTATCAAAAGTCGTAGAACAAAAGTAGTAGCTTATAACCTTAGGTATCTACCCCTGCGAGGTTGCTGGTGTTTTAAAAATAACCCTGTATACAGGGTGTCCAGTAATTAATGGATAACCTTGAAATGTCTTATAGCAGAACGAATGGCCTTTCAGAGAAAAATACGAAAAAAAATATAACATAAGTAGTACCTGAGGTACGTATTTTTTTTTAAAAAGTCGTATTTTTTTTGGTTTATTTTACTTTCTTGGACACTACGACCAGAAATGAAGGAAATCCATCGGTTTTTTGTTGTTTTAATATTATACACTAACTATACTAATAGATAGATAGTCAATAGTATGACAAGCTATTGCACTTTTAAAAAAAAATATATTAATATATATATAATAAAAATGGCTCATTTAAACAAATTTTAACCAAATTATCAGAAATAAATTAACTTAAATTTAATACTCATAATGTTTAAAATGGTTATTTCATAAGCGTAAAATGTGTCATATGATCTCCACAATTTGTTTCCCGCGCGCACGCCATTCCCCCCGTTTTTTGTGTTATGTTAGACAAGAAGGGTCTGAGTTGCCTATGTGCGAGTGAAAGGAACTTAAAGTAAAAAAATCCAACCCTGTCAACCAACCAACCCAACCAATCCAACCCTGTATTTAAATATTCCCGAACAGACACAGCATAATGCGCAGGGCAGCCGTAATTTTGCAACCAATGCGATTCCCTCAGCTCCTCGGATACTCCTTCTCTAATAAAGTCGGCAGATCATTTTGAAGAAATTCCAAATAACTTTGCCCAGTTAGAGTCCCGGTAATTAAAATGGGCTAATTATTTGTCCATTGGGTTGGATTTTTTTACTTTAAGTTCCTTTCACTCGCACATAGCCAACTCAGACCCTACTTGTCTAACATAACACAAAAAACGGGGGGAATGGCGTGCGCGCAGGAAGCAAATATGGAGATCATATGACACATTTTATGCTTATGAAGTAACCATTTTAAACATTATGAGTATTAAATTTAAGTTAATTTATTTCTGATAATTTGGTTTCAATTTGTTTAAATAAGCCATTTTTATCTTTTATCAACATCAAATCTTAGTTTTAATAAACCTCATTAGAAAAGTACAATTTTATTTTAAAAAGTATCTCATATTATATTGTTTTTGTTATTTGGTCAAATTAGCTCCTTTCTTACATTAATAGCAATAAATCGCTATTTACAGTAGATACAGTCATGAATTATACCATTATAAAATCTACTTAAAACCGACATTATTTAAAAAAATTGGTCACTCATGTATTCATACATTTTTTTTTATACCCAAGGGGTTTAAACTTTATTTAAAAATAAAATTTTGCAAATTTTTCTAAAGAAATGGTTTTGAATATTTTTTTTTTAAAAGTGCAATAGCTTGTCATACTATTGACTATCTATCTATTAGTATAGTTAGTGTATAATATTAAAACAACAAAAAACCGATGGATTTCCTTCATTTCTGGTCGTAGTATCCAAGAAAGTAAAATAAACCAAAAAAATTACGACTTTAAAAAAAAAATACATATCTCAGGTACTACTTATGTTATATTTTTTTTCGTATTTTTCTCTGAACGGCCATTCGTTCTGCTATAAGACATTTCAAGGTTATCCATTAATTACTGGACACCCTGTATATGTATACATAATAGTACAGCACTATATTTTTTTTGTATTCGAGGCGAGTGTATGAAGCCATGATGACACTGAAAATAGTCATAAATAATTAAAATCTATTGCATATTTGACCTCAATTTAATTTTATGCCGTTCGTTTTAACATTGCTTTATTTCCCGAGGTGATTATGTATTCAAATAACTTTATAGTTCGATGTTTGAAATTAATTATTTAATTGTTTTTAGAATAAGCAACACAATACTTCGTATTTTTTTATAGTAGAGGCTGGCAAATGAGCAAGTGAGTCACATGATAGTAAGTTAATGATCTGCGCGGCCCATATATATCCAAGATAAAAGAATCGTGGGTATATCAATGTTTACATAGGTAATATTTGTACTTACTTTGAAAGAAAAAAGAGCACAACGCATGCGTCACGCGGCACAATTAGTTGGATATAATATGAAGTGGTGACGTTATTTGTGACCCTGTCAAGGACGGAGTTTTAATGGACATTGACCATGGTGGTCCGGTGACGAGTCTAACATGTCTTGATTATTAATTCATTCGAATATTATGAAGCATAATAATCACCTTAAAATAACTGGTAGTACGTATCATTTAAAATAACCATTATTAAATAAAAATGTATGAAATTTATTTTGTAATAAATTTTATATATTTTTATTATCTTGTGTAAATAATTTGCTGGTGGTAGGATATTCATATCCGCCCGGATAGCGACCACCGTACATGTGGTGTTTAAACCTGCCATAGTGATCCACACGATAGTGTGGATCGCGTTTCAGGATCAGCTAGTGTATATCCGGTTCTCCCGAGGGGCTTGCTACATGACTTGCTGTATTACTGTGCCTGCATCGGTCATCCGCCAGTCCTGTCGCAGGCCCCTCGATTTGCTTCTTTCCTCTCCGAAGAGGGAAGAAGCATTTATACAGGCCGGCATGAATCTGGTGACCACCGATAAACTCATTGTTTGTCGGCGGTCGCTGGTGTTTTGGACTGCACTACACTTGCCACCGGGTGTAGTGCAGTCACTTTGCCAAAATTAAAGTCAAAATCATGTTCAAAGTTTCCGTTGCATACAAACATACGTCTAAAGCTAATAAAAGCGTGTTAAAATACAAAATTAATAAACGCGGTGTACAAACATTCTTGACGCCAATATATATTGTTTTACTTGAAAATTATCACGTCAAAATGACTTCCATTGTTAACGTAAGGTTATGTTTTCAATCACTCAGTTCAGTGACGTTTTTTTTTTTTTTTTTTTTATGGCATAGGCCGGCAAACGAGCAAGTGGGTCACCTGATGGTAAGTGATCTCCACCGCCCATGTACGCCCACAATACCAGAAGAATCATGGGCGCGTTGCCGACCTTAAAGGAAAGGGATAATTAGGGATTGGGAAGGGGAGGGGATTTGGGCTTCCGGATATCTCACTCACCGTATCGAAACGCAGCAGCGAGCTGCTACTTTACGTCGGTTTTCTGTGAGACAGTGGTAATAACCCGGTCGAGCCAGCCCATTCATGCTGTAGACAAAACTGTCTACAGCGTGGCTCTACCACTCAAAAGTACCACGTAAATAAAGTCGGTGCATTGTGGCATGTTTTGTCATAACATTTATGTATTCCTTAAACGTAAAGCCATTGCGTGCCATATTTGTTGAAGTTGCTACACTATTTTTGAAACTGTTTTCTCATTATAGAAAGATAGCTATAAAACAAATTAATGCCTTGGCAACAGCCTAGTAAGGCGTGGATGGACCACCAAGACAGATGCGGCGGGTTCGACCCAGTCCCTAGGAGACTCATCTTTGACTTATAGAATTTATGTATGTGTGTATTTCCTAGAATTTGCTCCGCCCGCGTGAAATTATGCACCGTCATATTTCGGCACATTTCCATACAACCTTTCATCCCTTATTTTACTCCCCCCCCAGGGGTGAAATTACGAAATATCATTCCTTAGTAGATGCTTACAACATAAAAGGCATCAACTGCCAACATTTCAAGTTTGTAGCCCCAGCGGCTTGCGTTGACGAATGAGTCAGTCAGTCAGGACAAGTAAATATAAATGTATAGGTTGTTTACAAAAGTGTGTGTGTGTGCAATTCACATACGGTTGAAGTGAAACTTCAGAAAAGTACTCAACAAGAGAATGAAATAAATATAGAGATCAGGAGTATTAGGATAATAAAAAAGGTTTATTATTTTATAATATTTCTACCAAGCTTAACAATTATTTTAAAATATAATCTGTGTCGTGGCCCGTGGGTATCAGGAACTACGAGGAACTTACGGTACCACAACACCCACACCCTGAAACACGTATTTGTGAATTACTTCTCCTTTTTTGAAGATAAAAATCAACGACCCATATGCATTATGCGCAGTAGGTGTAAGAGCTACGAGTATCTCTGCCAGTACCTAATTATTATAATCTTACGTCCGTGTTTACGGCTCTTATAACCACAAGACAAAGACAAAAGACGGAGGTACCTATAATTAAACTCGTATATCGTTTCATCCTTTAATGTCAACATGAATTCCAAATACGGACAAAAGTGGTTTTCGCTGTTCAAAAGCTTTAACTGCCTTTTTTTTATTATTGAAGTTATACTTCTTTAGGCGCGTTATGAAAAAATGATGAGAGTGAAATTTTAAGATGCGCGCGCACCTGTGACACAAAAAATTAACAGTATGAAGTTAGGCGCGAGAGCAGTATGAAGTTAGGCGCGAGAGCAGTATGAAGTTAGGCGCGTTATGAAAAAATGATGAGAGTGAAATAAAAAAATAAATAAATAAATATAAATAAATAAATATAAATATATATATATATAATTATATATAGATGCGGTTTTTATTTTATAATTTGGAACATGGTGCCGTAAAAAAAGTACCAGGTTCGCATAAACGCGAAGAGAGTAGAATGTCCATTTTTCATGGCGAGTAGCCGTAATTAATAAACAAATGACGATTTGGACAAAGAAAAACTCTTTAGGTTTTTTCTTATTCGGAACATGTTGCCGTAAAAAGTACCAGGCTCGCATAAACGCGAAGAGAGTAGAATGTACTTCTATCATGTCGAGTGGATATGTTGATATAAATTAAAATACTTTTATTTAATATAATTAACACTAAATATTATTAAATTATTAATGTTAAATACTTATTATTGGTTATTTAATGATGCCAAAGAAGTATAACTTCTCACGCGCGTACATAAGTACACGCACCCATATTTTTTTATTAATTATTTACAATATTCCTTGTCTACTAATACAGTTCCCCCCCAAAACTGATCTCGCAGTTTGTCTGTGGGAACAGGAGCGTTAGGGGATCATGCTTGGTCCTTGCCAGTTTCATGGTCAACTAAGGCTTATTTTCTGTAGGGATAATACGGGAGAAGGGATGGTTATGCCAGACCTCACCACCCTTCCAACCTAACTGTCTTTACCTGAAAGTATGGGTCCCTTGGGATGTGGTCCCAAACGAATCCGTATACCGAATTAAATCTCAACGCTTTATTCTATTTTATATCAAATGGATACTAGCCATTTAAATGTCAAGTTTTTAAATCCATACAAAAGCCTTCAACTTGGCTATACGACTGCTATTAGCTGATAACAGCTGAGACCGACTTTATTACGTGGCTACAGAAGCATGGAGGCGCTCAGTAGAAATACCACTAAGCGGTCACCCATCCATAGACTGACCGCACCAAAGGTTGCTAACTCGCCAATCGTTTACCGCAGTGAGTGCAATTGGCTATGAGCGTCTTATCTCAGTGGTGGCTATGAGTTATTATATCAACAAGGTATATAAGGTGGTAGATTCCTCATATGCGAGAGGCCGTCTGGGTTGGTACCACCGCTTTGTATATTTCTGCACACAAGTAACAGTGTGTAAGCACTGTTGTGTTTCGGTTTGAAGGACACTGTAGCCAGTGAAATTACTGGGCATTATGAGACTTAACATCTTGTTTCGGGGTGATGAGCGCAGTTCAGTGATTCAAAGTTATGTGTGGTGTTGCTTCTGTTTATGGACTAGGCGTGGCGCTTACCATCAGGCGAGCGCTTGGCTCGTTTCGTCATTCAATCAAATAAAAAAAAAAAATTATATATAAATAAGTGAGGCGTAAGAAACTTGTTATATACAGCACGATTATAAGTGTATAGTCGCGTTTATATTGCAGGATTGCTCATAATTGACAGTTTGTTGATACATTTCACAGATTGTTCATAATTTTTCTTATAAATTCCTGTTGAGCCGCGGAAAAACGGACTTCGTATTGAATCGTTAAAAACGAAGATTTCCGAAACATAATCATATTGGTAGAGTGAGTAAGTTATTTTTTTTGAGTGGTAGAGCCACGCTGTAGACAGTTTTGTCTACAGCATGAATGGGCTGGCTCGACCGGGTCGTTACCACTGCCTCACAGAAAAGCGACGTAGAGTAGCAGCTTGCTGCTGCGTTTCGTACGGTGAGTGAGATATCCGGAAGCCCAATTCCCTCCCCTTCCCAATCCCTAATTATCCCTTTCCTTTAAGGTCGGCAATGCGCCCATGAGTCTTCTGGTGGTGGGCGTACATGGGCGGTGGAGGTCACTTACCATCAGGTGACTCACTTGCTCGTTTGCCGGCCTGTGCTATAAAAAAAAACTAACTCTATCTTGCTTTCGATTATTGCTTAATCGATTTATTTCATAACATTAGGTGACGTAGAGACCCATAAAAACACATTGACCTTGCAATTCAAACAAACATTGCTCAACAGTTTTTTTATGTAACAAATTAGATGCGATTTATTTAGTAGAACAGTTTTATAGTGCCTCATAATTTTGGGCAACATAATAATTTATATTATAATGTACATATTTATATTATTATTTTTTAATTTTTAGTGTTTATTTTTGGAGTCGTTTGAAGTTTTAGTTATCTTTGTATAACTACCTCGTAGTTAGCTAATTTGTTATTTGTAGTGTTAAGTTTAATGTTAAAACTCTCTGACGAAACTAGTAGATAGCTCGTCTGATGGTGAGCGCCACACCTGCTCATAAACACTATACACCATTCAAAACTCTGAATTACTTAGCTCTGCATTTCATTGGACTGCGCTATTCATCTCGAGATAAAAGATATTAGGTCTCATAATGCCAAGTACTGTATGTTATCTTAGTACTATGTAGTTATACGGTTGTTTTTGCACTTGAGCAGTCTGCAAATGTATCCGTATTGTGAATTTGTTTTAATAATAATTTGACTAGTTTTTTATGTTGCTTTTTTAGTTGTAGAGCCATACTGTAGACAGTTTAGTTGAGAGATCCGAGGTATAAGACGTTAAGTCTCATAATGCCCAGTAGTTTCACTGGCTTTAATGCCCTTTAAACCGAAACACAACAGTGCTTACACACTGTTGCTTGGCGGCAGAAATAGACAAAGAGGTGGCACCAACCCAGACGGCCTCCCGCATACGAGGGACCTACCACCTGCCTAAAGTGTTTGTCTTAGAATGCCAGAAATAACAGGTTCATAAAAAGAATTATTTGAAAAGTGTCTTACTTAGAATGACAGAAATAACAGGTTCATGAAAAGAATTATTTGAAAAGTGTCTTACTTAGAATGACAGAAATAACAGGTTCATGAAAATAATTATTTGAAAAGTGTCTTACTTAGAATGACAGAAATAACAGGTTCATAAAAAGAATTATTTGAAAAGTGTCTTACTTAGAATAACAGAAATAACAGGTTCATAAAAAGAATTATTTGAAAAGTGTCTTACTTAGAATAACAGAAATAACAGGTTCATAAAAAGAATTATTTGAATAGTCGGTACCTAACTTGAGACTGGCATAATGTAGGTATAACAGATTCCATAAAAAAAAATTGTGGGTATATATTTGTAAACATATCTAGAAAATCCGCTTTCTCTCCACTTTATAAACAGAAAATTAAAATCGTTTTCCATTTGGCGTAGACGCGCGTAGTATACCTACATAAAAATACATACATAATACTACATAAATACATTTTTGCTTTTCATTAAAAAGGAATGCCAACAATAATAACAACATTGTAGTATCTTTGTATATATTGTTTGCATGATATTTATGAAATTAACTTCAAAGGTAAGTACTATAAAATATAGGGTAATTTGTTTTAATCAGACGACAACAAAGTCAGTTTATCTAATTATGGTACTGCATAATAATACTGTATTTGTACACGTCCCACTGCAGGGCCCAGGCCTCCTCTACTGAATAATTCCACGAGGCCTTAATCCACCACGCTAATACGGGTTGGCAGACTTGACATACCTTCAAAGTTCTTATGAAGAATTTCACAGTTGCGCTGGTTTCCCCACAATGCTTACTTCATGGTTAAAGAAAGTGTTAATCAGTAATTAATACACACTTAGTAACTTAGTACGTACTGGCAAGCGCAGCGTTGGACGTCCACCTACAAGGTGGACAGACGACCTGATAAAGGTCGCAGGAAGTCGCTGGATGCAGGCCTCTTCCAACAGGTCGGTCTAGAAATCTTTGGGGGAGGCCTATGTTCAGCAGTGGACGTCCTGTGGCTGATGATGATGATGATGATAACTTAGTAAAGTCAGGGGTGCATGCTCTAGGGTCTGGTTTCGAACCTGAGCTGTACGTCTCTACATTCCGTAGCACTCTCATTTGAGCTATCGCTGTTTATTCATCAGTATCAGTGTTTTATGAAAATAGCCATCAATTTTATTAGTAAGACTAAGTTACTGTTATCGTTCTATCGAATTAATATCTCAATCGATAAGTTATTTCGATCACATAACTCTTATTGTAATTGATGTATTAATTACTATTACTCTAGAACAGTTATGGGCAAAGATAAAATAATATCGGCCTTTTGTATCAATTATGATGTTATTGATTACTTCATAAATTCATTATCATAATGATTTTTTAGATTTACGTGAATTTTACACATTGAAATAAAACTAATATAAATAGATTTTATCGCGGTCCATCAGTCCACCCCGTGATCGCGTGAATAGCTTTCGAAACGTCGGGACTAAAATTAAAGTAAAAAACCGCGATAAAATCCGTTTAAATTAGTTTTATTTCAAATTAATTATAATTTTAGTCATTAGTTTATCACGCGTGTTGAATTACGGTGATATTTTTACTTTAATAATAGTAAAATGGGAAAGTTTAAGAGTGTTTACGTACTGTGTCCGATATGAATGAGAGAAAGCTCGGTCCGAAATAGCAGTCGTATAATTAAATTATAATTAGGGTTGCGCGCTAGATCTGAATCCCGTATTACGGTGTGTTACCCATCGAATGTCGAATACGGGTCGGATGAAATGCGTAAACACTCTGAATATCAAGAAAATACAAGTAAATATAGTTTTTCTAAGCAATATCATGCAGTTTTTCCCCTGACAAATAATGGAGGTGTTTTAAATTAGAATTAAATAAATTAAGAAGAACTAATACCAATAGTAATTGTGATTACCGAACCTAGATTTTGAAGCCAGGGCGTTACAGTTTTGTAGAAGTACGCTGCATTAGACTATGGAGGCAATGAAGATAATTAGAGTAGTGTATACATATTTTTTCATAAATAAAATTACGGAGGTTATTTATGCATAGTAGAGCCACGCTGTAGGCAGTTTTGTCTACAGCATGAATGGGCAGGCTCAACCGGGTCGTTACCACTGTCTCACAGAAAACCGACGCAAAGTAGCGGCTTACTGCTGCGTTTCGTACGGTGAGTGATATAACCGGAGGCCCAAATCTCCCTTCCCGTTCCCTTAATTATACCTTTATTTTAAGGCTGGCAACGTGCCTATGATTCTTATGGTATGGGCGGTGGAGATCACTTACTATTAGGTGACCCACTTGCTCCTGCTACATGTTAAAAATGTTTATACAGGTCGACATGACTCTGGTGACCACCGATAAACCTATGTATGTCGTTGGTCGCTGGTTTTTTGGACTGCACTACGCTTACCATCATGTGTAGTGCAGTCACTTTGCCGTGCTCGAATAAAAAAAAATATGTTTTTTTCCTCAACCAACATGACAATAGCGTGTTGTTCAAATTATGATGGCGGCGTAATTGCCATAATGGTCTTCCGTACGCGTGTAACATTGGCTTGGAAAAAACCTTTGATTAGAAATAATAAGCGTACAAGTTTTGACCTTTGGGATCGGATTATTTAAAAAAAACTTATTCCGCTCGCGGCTATGCACGCTTGAACGTCTTTTTTGTATTACAGTGAAACTTGGATACGTGGGCCCTGGATGTGAGAAACCTCTGTTATTGATAATTACAATGAGGTCCCGACATTTTTGCTGGGACAACCTCTGTTACTGGGAATTTTTAAACCTTTGTAACTGAGGCTTGATATCTTATCTTTTACGATGTTTACCTCTATAATTGGAACTTTGGAACTCAATATAAGTGGAGTAATTCATCAGGTGTAGATAAGTGGGACCCTCTATAAATAAGACAACTGTCATGTTAATCTCCCTATTTTGGAAACTGGGTAGATAAAAACTTCTATGCTATGCTCGTGCGTTCATTTACGCCAATAAAAAAAATACGAGAACTAAACCCACAGTAATGTCTATCGTCATACGTTTCAAGTGTGTCCGAAAAGGTTAAAGAAAACATTGAAAACTTCGTTTTTTTTAAATGTTATTTTCACGCTCAGACACAGCTAATGCTATGGGCTCCGTTACTGTGTATAGGTATAATTTTAATTGACCTCTCTAAGTATGAAGGTTAGATTGTAAATAAGATAGACCATGTTAACATAATGTAATGTGAATTGTGAACAAACAGCATTTCAAGCAGTAAGTAGCATATTGTTCCGGTGTTGGACATAAAGTATTTCTTACGAGAATAATATAATGCCAGGGCTGTAGCTTGAATTTATTTGTGGGTAATTTTTTGTGTCGAAACCGATTATCATTTATAGTATGTATTATTTAATCTTCAAGACACATAATCGTAGAGCCTATTTGGACCCAAAGTAAGTCTAAAGAGGGCCCATAAAGCCCCATTTACATAGCGAGAGTTCCTTGTAAGATATAGGCGAAATTATAAATGAAAGCTCTAATAAATCGTAATGGATTATTGCTGATAGCTTCCGTGGTGCACTGGGCGAGTAGCCGGCTGCGAAGCGAGAGGCCATGGATTCGATCCCGCAACGAGACAAATGTGATTCAAAAATATTTGTTTCGGACCCTGGGTGTTGTGGGACCGCAAGTCCCTCGTAGTTTCTGATTCCCACGATACAGGTTAACCTAGTGTGGGGTCAGGACTATGTGTGTGACTGTTGGGTGTATTATATATTTATTTATATAATTATGGTATCAAATTGCATGACGCGGCCTTGTAGTCGACAGTTTTCTTTTAAATTCTCACCGCTATCGTTCGCCAAACTCTTCCCGTGGTAATAATTGTGGCTTAGATCGAGGTTAAATAATATCCCTACGCTGTAAGTTTATATTTTGCACCTAATATACCACAGTTTATATTATTAATTATTTAAAAACTTTCAAGATAGTATATCAGATGTTTTAGGGCCGTCAATTCCCCCTAGCTCCGGCCCTGATAGCACGTGTATGGCTATTTAAATACTATATAAACAAAGAAGGAAATTACAATGAATTAAACGGTCTATCATTAGAACATTATGTTTAATCGGTTTGATATGTTCAGAATGCAAATACGTTTGGTATATGCGTAGATGGTATTATTCTCTAGAAATTTCTGAACGGCCGAAAACTCCAATCGCTATGGCGAATTAATACTTAAACCATTTTTTATTGTTACCTACAAGTATTATCTATATTGACATAATGTAAGTCTAGTAGAATCATGTGATTATGTTTAAAAAGACTAACCAGTCTATAGAAATATTCGTATATTATGTTAAGCATCTGTTAAATTACTTAACAAATAAATATTTTATGTTGATGCTTAATTAAATAATAAAAAAGTACCTATGCTATCACCCTAGGTTTTTAATAGAAAAAAAAAGATTATTTATTCCTGCACACATAACAATAAAACGAAATGGATAATAAAAAATTCAAATTAAGAAAAATTAAGACGTTAAATTAATGAGACATAAAAAATTTGTGTCATTATAAAAATTTAAAACAGTGTTACGAGGGACTCCAAAGTTACATTTAAAATTCATGTCATGACATAGACTAGTATGCTGTTCCTAATATCCTTTCATATGCTTCGATGAAAAAATATACAACTCATTTAGATGTATTATTGATTTTTTTATTAGACAATAATTCTTTAGATAAACAAATTTATTTATTATGAAATGAAAAAAAAAATACATATAAAGGCGAGTCAAATTCCACATATTCTTTATTACGGTCAAGAAACTTTCTACGGATATCAGTTTAAGAATAAATTTGGCGCCACAAATATATAAATAACAACATCGTTGTTTATGCATCATAAGGCCGGCATCACGTTATCATATTGCACTGAGCGATGCGTGAATACACATGACGTGGCGGATTGTCGTCAATTAATTATTGCCAGCCACTCCCCAACATTTTACATATTTAGTTTATATGCGCGGGCAAGACTAAAATGTCTTGACAGATGAAGAGGAGAAAAAGGAAGCCCAAAAAGGAGACAAGAGCGTTGTAACGACCAACGACCTAACGGCTGATCACACACTTTTAGAATACTTGCCTGAAACATAATTGTGTACTACTATTGTGGAAAAGAAGTAAATATATATATATATATACACGCAACGATATGAACGCAACATATATACGCAACGATATGAAGCGTTTCTTTTGTTGACACCCCACACACAGATAAACAAATAGTCGTTAAAAATCTAAAGTTAGCTTTCTGCACCAATAATCTAACAAAACAAAATGTACCAATTGCATCAACAAATTAATAAGTTGCATTGGTCTATTATTTAGGCTAATCTTTTTTTAAATAATTAGAAGTGTAAGTGTTTAAATAGTTATGAAGTGTTTTTAACAGAATAGTCTCAGAAAACCCCCGACTTTGGTGTGAAAATACGCTATTAATTAATATAATCAGAAAAGTAGTTTCATAAATAATAAGTTGCACTGGCCTATTATTTAGGCTAATCACAAAATCTTATTTAAAGCTGTTCACAAAAGTAAGGCTCGTACGAGAATACACCGTATTAGACGCCGACAATATCACATTTTAAACTTATTATTGTAAGGATAAATAAAAATGTAAAATTGTGTGTGTAATTCACACACGCCAGATGTTAAACTTGAGAATAATTGAAATAATGAACTAACGAATTTTAATTCTAAAGAAGTTTCACTTAAAAAAACATCAAAATTGACCATTGTAGTCTGGGTGAAACATTTGTGTGGCCTACAAATATTTGTCTCGGGGTCTGGGTGTATTTATTTATTTGTACTTCAATGGTTTGAATAAATAATATTATTCTAATATTTTAGTTACATAACCTTCAACCCGCTGCTTGCTACTCAAAGCTGACCTTGTATAGCCTGCCTTATATAAAAAAAAATACGGGTGAAGTGAAAACTTACCAAACAAGATGCGAGAATACAAAATTACGGCAACATGTCCACTCGACATGATAAAAGTACATTGTACTCTCTTCGCGTTTATGCGAGCCTGGTACTTTTTACGGCAACATGTTCCAAATAAGAAAAAACCTAAAAAGTTTTTCTTTGTCCAAATCGTCATTTGTTTATTAATTACGGCTACTCGCTATGAAAAATGGACATTCTACTCTCTTCGCGTTTATGCGAACCTGGTACTTTTTTTACGGCACCATGTTCCAAATTATAAAATAAGTAATATCGTCATTTTATTATCAATATCAAAAACAAAATTACGGTAACATGTCTATTCACCGTAAAAAAAAAAACG
This sequence comes from Amorpha juglandis, assembly GCA_949126905.1. Taxonomy (NCBI): domain Eukaryota; kingdom Metazoa; phylum Arthropoda; class Insecta; order Lepidoptera; family Sphingidae; genus Amorpha; species Amorpha juglandis. The sequence continues at coordinate 4,806,081 of OX421383.1, forward strand.
AACACAGTCCGGTCAAAGTCCTGTGAAAGTCCGGTCCAATCCGACTGGTCACTGACTGGGACTTCGAAATTATCGAAGTTCCAGGGAAGTCGGCTAGCGTTGGTTGGTCAACTGACCCGCGTGACGTCTCACGGAAGGTTCTCGAATATTCTGAAACCTTCCGCTCGCGTTACGGAACGTTTCGGTTCACCCTCCCATAAGAAGTTATCACTTCAATATTGCAATGGAAGTTTCCCGCGACATAGGTAAAAACTTCACTCAGTTTTGATTAAAATCTATTAGCATAGTAATAAAATATGTAAACCAACGGCTGGAGGACGAGGAAGTGTGCAAGTTCTTCTATTTTATTTATGGCTTTCGCATTATTATGCATTTTGCCAGTGTCAAGTATAATTTATTCTCAAGTTATAAGTTTACAAGAACGATGAATCACGGGTGCGGTCGATTTCAAGGTCTTGCCGGAGTTTTGGTGTTAACTCATTTCAGTACGATGCTTATTTTAATATTCACTTATTTCAATGTTTCCATACACTGTTCTTCACTGTCAATGTTTATTGAACAAATCCACACCACTTTTATACAACAAACACAACTCTAAACTAGTTAAGAAATAAATTAAAATAAGCAATGAACTGCACTGTCAGAATTCCCGCCAAAACTCAAAAAACTTCACTCAGTTTTGATTAAAATCTATTAGCATAGTAATAACATATTATGTTAACCAACGACTGGACGAGGAAGTGTGCAAGTTTTTAGTATTTTATATTTTTTGTATATACAACCTCCATGATAAAGGTTATAAAAAAACATAACTTTTTATGGGTTAACTTGTTTTGGAATGATATCACGTCTTGTTATGTTTGATATCCTGTACATAAAGAGTATTATTATTATCTTATTATTTTACGAGACGAATGGGTCACTCGCCTGGACAGCAGAGCTTTCGAAGCGCGAAGCGAAACAAAGGTGAAAGAATGCAATGTGGAAAAATACACTCGGCGACAAAAACTGGTTTATTTTGTACGAAGACAAGAACAAAATTGGTGCAAAATAAGATCACAAAGACGCTTAAACCAGGTAATTTTTGGGTGGTAGGTCCGTTATAAATATATGTTTAAAAGCATGTTGCGCCGACCCCACTGCGAGTGGGATAAGGATAAAAGTGGAAGAATACTGTGATTTTATGCATTGTACCTAATGTTTTTTTAATTATGTTTGTAATTTTATTTTATTATCCTTATGACATTGTTCTTTATGTTGTGAACAAAGACGCAGATCGTTGGATTTAATTGCTTCAAGCAATTATTATGATGATTTCTTACGTTTACGCGAATATTACTCATTGAAATAAAACTAATTTAAACGGATTTTATCGCGGTTTTTTATTAATTTTTATCCCGACGTTTCTTCTGCGTAGATCGGACCAAACCATAAATTGTATAAATAATTGTAATCTGAAGGTAGATAATGTAACATTAACATTTGGGGAAAACCCACACCTTAGTCCCCCCCGTGACCACGAAGGCCGAAAAGTCTTCGAAACGTCGGGATAAAAATGAATAAAAAACCGCGATAAAATCCGTTTAAATTAGTTTTATTTCAACAATTATTATGAATTAAAAACTCGATGTTAATAGTTCGATGATGTTTTATGAGCTAAATGTATAAGTATATATAAGAAATTCAATAGCCACTATTTAGTTTTTAAGCCAAACCACTAATGCTACGTTTTTTTTGTTATTTAAATTAAGTACATGTCTATGTACTAATTTTAATCTATTAAGTCTAACAATTCTAAGTAGTTCATGATTTATTAGATAAAATAAAAACCACATTCAAATTACTTTAATGGTTGTCAAGATATGTACCATACCTAGTTTCTTTACGTACTATTAATAATTATTAATGTTAATTTAACTAAAATTACGAATTTTCATCCTTAAACATATAATATTATTTTTTTATCGACCTTGTATTACATTGTCCCACTGCTGGACACAGGCTCGAAAGTACTAATTAATACTACAGAATCATGTCAGTAAACGGCTATAGTAAATAACTAAAATTATATTTATATTAAATCCTTGGCATTACAGTACGTCACTACCCCGCGGTAATGATAAACGAACGAAACGAACCGTATTTCCACAAATATATAACAAAAATATTTTATAACTCACCATTTCCATTCATTTTAGCACTTTCTGTCACTTTGTCAATCTTTATATTCACTATAGGCGCTTCGTCGGTTCTGTCGGAATCCGTATCGATAATATGGTCGATATCGATATCGATATCAATTATGTGCACGTCACTGTCTTGGCTCACGTGTGGTGCGGCCGGCGATGACATCTCAACTAATACTGGTTTATGTTGATCACGTGTTTATGCAGGTTGTTATGAGTTTTTTAAAGGTTATGCTTTGGTATACGAAAGTCGCTTGAATTAGTGCGATATATTAAGCCCGTTGTTTTGATTGCCATAATTCGTATTATTATATTAGCTTATATTCGCAGCTCCGCCCGCGTGAACTGTCTTTTCTGGGATATAAAGTAAGTGTCTTAATCCAGGTCATAGTCTACCTAACGCCAAAACAGTTCAGCCGTTAAGGCGTGATTGACTAACAAACATCCAAATTCAAAAACTCACATACATCTAAACTTTTACATTAATACAATAAATTCCGAACACCTAAACCGAGCCACCCTGCATTATTTTTAAAGGTCTAGATTATCAAAAAGACATATCAAATTCACATACTGGCAATCATTTCGGTGTCAGAATTTTTTGAAATTGGAATTCAAATAATTTGAAAAACAGTAAAAGCAGTTGTCGTTCTGTGTACCACAACAATAAAGATAATCAGAACATCTTGCTCATTTCGAAGCACCTAAATTAGTCGTGATTACGATCAATTTGTGGACACAGCACCTGAAGATACTATTACTAAATAAATGTTCATTTTTGTTTTTTCGACTTTCATTTTGCCTATGAGAAACGCGATAATTCAACGTGACGCACATAAATTCTTTTTTTTTAGTCTAATGACAAACCGAAATGACAGGTGTCCAGGAGTGTAGTTATTAGGATAGATTTATAAATATGTATGCATGCAAATATAGCGTATTATTATATATTTTTTTATTTGATTGAATGCCGAGACGAGCAAGGGGCTCGCCTGATGGTAAGCGCCACGTCTGCCCATAAATAGAAGCAATACCACACAGAACTATGAATTACAAAGCACTGCATGGCACTGAACTGCGCTCGTCACCCCGAGACATAAAATATTAAGTCTCATAATGCCCAGTAATTTTACTGGCTTCAATGTCCCTCAAACCGAATCACAACAGTGTTTACACACTGATACTTGGCGGCAGAAATAGACAAAGCGGTGGTCCGAACCCAGACGACCTCTCGCATACGAGGGACCTACCACCTTGTAAAAGCTAACGTTTTAACTATAAATTATGTTTGTGTATAATTTTCTTCTCCTTCTTCCATCTGCCCTTATCCTACTCGCAGTGTGGTCGAAAAAGCATCATGCTTTTTATCACGTGTTATATAAAAAAATGGCGTGAAGTTTTTACGACCGGCTGTTTTATTTATTTTATTATGCACCTGCCTCAGTTATGATCTCCACCACCCTAAGGTCGACTAGGAAAAAATGCCCCAGGCATTAAAGTCCGCCTGTATACCTTGTGTTTCCCTGACATCAACCCATCTGGGAAGAAAACAAACCTAGAACCGAAACAAATATTTATGGATCACACAAACATTTGTCCCGGTGCGGGAATCAAATCTGCGGCCTCTCGCTTCGCTATAGCTCTCGACTCGCCCACTACGCTACGGGATCTATCAAATCCCAATATATTTATATCTCTTCATATTTTCGAAATAAAGCTAAGTAATGTTATTTGGTTGTCACGCAATGATCGGGGACTTTACTAGGAGGTAGGTTACCGCTTTTATTTGTGCCGCCAAGCAGCAGTGTGCAAGCACTGTTGTGGAAAACCCCTATTACAAAAACAAACTCAAAATTGGTTGAAGAATTAGACCACAATAATTAATATTTCAAATATTGAATATAAAGTGTGAAATAAAATGAATAAGTAGTGAGTCCATATCGTTATCTCACTCTCACGCGTGCGGCGCATTATGACTCACGTCGGTTTTTGACGTGATAACGTCTTATAATTCGATTATAGAGCCGGCTGCACGCACGAAAAAACATGACTCATGCGTCGTTACCTCGCTAGATGTCACGTTCCATGTAAGGCTTGAAAGGCAAGCGAGAGCGCGGAACGAGCGACAAAGAAGCACAATCGGCCTTTGCGACTTAACATGACTTAACATGACTTAACAGGACTTAACAGGACTTAACATGACTTAACATGACTTAACAGGACTTAACATGACTTAACATGACTTAACAGGACTTAACATGACTTAACAAGACTTAACATGACTTAACATGACTTAACATGACTTAACATGACTTAACATGACTTAACATGACTTAACAGGACTTAACATGACTTAACAGGACTTAACATGACTTAACAGGACTTAACATAACTTAACATGACTTAACAGGACTTAATAGGACTTAACATGACTTAACATGACTTAACAGGACTTAACATGACTTAACATTTTTTTTTTTTTTTTTTTTTTTTGTTTTCGCGGGGAAAGCTCATTTATTGCTACCGCCCCACCGGGAGGGAAGGTGGAACGGTTATGTTGGGTTCTACCGGCCTTACGACCCAGCCACCCGACCGCTGGGCCGAGTCCCTAACCATATATACAATTAACCTATGCCGGTAACTACCAACTAAAACCCCGCGGTGACCATCTTCGGCGCATTTGGGACGGCCCCGGGTTTCCCGAGGCGAAAAGCACCCCGGTTTCAGCCGGAACCGCCCCTGCGCGGTGCCGCCTTGCGGCCCGTCTCCAATTGGGGGGGGCTCAGAAGCCCCCGCACACCGAAGGACGCCCTCGGCGTCAACGACAGCCACGAGGCCAACCACCCGTGCTGCCGTCCATCCCGGGGGTCGCACGTACAATAGTACGTGTACAAAAGCGTACTGATGGGCGCTACGACAGCCCCCCGCTGCGCGCCCGCGACCCCCCGATGGCCCCTATTAGTCGCCTCTTACGACAGGCAGGGGATACCGTGGTGGAATTCTCCAAACGCCCCCAATCCACAGGGCGGGAGACGCCGGTCAGTCGTCACCCCGGCGCCTCCTTCGTCTCCGCTGGCGGCGGGAGGGATCGCTGTGCTCACGATCCCTCTCGGCACTCTCCTTCTGCGAGATTACGGCCTCGCAGAAGTGGGCCACCGCACGCCAGGACCTCCGGCTGTCGACCATGGCGGACACCACGGCCGGCAGCGAAAGGTCACCTCCGACGACTGCTACGAGAGCGCTGCGCTCGTCGTCCCAGGCTGGACACTCTTCCAAAGTGTGTTGGGCCGTGTCCTGCGGACAGTTGTCACAATGGTGACACACGGCCGACTCCTTGCCTACGATCTGGCACAGGTACCGGCCGAAACACCCGTGGCCGGTGAGCACCTGTGTCAGTCGGAACGTCGCCGCGCCGTGGCGCCTGTCTAGCCATTGGTCAAAGACAGGGCGCACTGCCGCGACGGCCCTCATACCCGCTGTCGGGTTCTCCAGCCTGAGACGCCACTCCTCCACGGCGGCTCTGCGGAGGGAGCCACGTTTGGCCTCCACCTCTCTCGGGGCCGGTCGCTGCCCGCGCCTGAACGCCTCCTCCCGCCAGTGAAATGTGGCGGAGAGGGCCTTAGCGTCCAGGTCCCACGGGAGGAAACCGGCCAATACGCAGGCCGCCTCGAACGAGATCGTGCGGTAGCCCCTGATCGCGCGCTGCGCCACTACCCGCTGTGGTTTCCGCAGCAGGGCGACGCATCGGTCGCTCAGGGACTCGGCCCAAACGGGGCTTCCGTACAGGGCCATGGACCACACGACTCCGGCGTACAGCCTTCGGCAAGGGATGCCAGGACCTTCCAAATTGGGCAGCAGGCTTGAAAGCGCGCCCGCTGCCCGGGACAATTTAGCCCCCAATGCTTCGAAATGGGCACGGAATTCCCATCGGCTATCTAAAATCAAACCCAAATACTTCATCTTCGAGCCGATGGGAATCCGCACCCCGTTCACCACAATATGGGCACCGGCCGGTGGCCCCTTCCGAGGCCCATGAAAGCAAATGGCCTCGGTTTTCTCGAGGGCCACCTTCAACCCCAGCCGCTGGATGCGGCTAACTACGTGGCCGGTGCCGACCGCCGCTAGGATTGCAGCGTCCTGAAAGGTCCTGGAGCTGGCCGTGACCAGCGTGTCATCGGCGTAGCAAGTGACGCCGACGCCCCAGAGGTTGGCACCACGGAGAACCCAATCAAACCCGATGTTCCACAGGAGTGGGCCCAAGACTGAGCCCTGTGGAACACCGCAGGTCATTTCTCTTCGGTGCCACCCGTCGGCGCCCGGATACACTACGTCCCTATAGGAGAGGTACGAGTGCACCAGACGCCGGAGATAGGGCGGCACCTCGTGGTACCGCAGTGCTTCGTGAATACAGGCCCAGGGCAGTGAGTTAAATGCATTAGATATATCTAAACTCACCGCGATGACAACTTTGCCCCGGGCCACTTCTTCCTCCGCGCGTGTCTTTACCCGCAGAATCGCATGGACTGTTGAGCGTCCCTTCCTGAAGCCATATTGGCAGTCGGCCAGATCGGGACCGACCCGCTCGAGATGCTCGACGAGGCGAGCGTGAATGACTCGCTCGAAAAGCTTACATACCTCGTCGAGCAGCACGATGGGCCGGTAGGCCGACGGCGACTCTGCGGGTCGTCCTTCCTTCTTGAGCAGGACGAGCTTCCCGGTTTTCCATCGCGACGGGAAGACGCCATGCTCCAGACACGCGGAGAATAGGCTGCGGAGCCTCGGACCCAGGTACTCGAGGGCTGCGACCCAGGCCTTTCCTGGGATGCCGTCGAGCCCCGGGGCGGTGTTCTTGCCCCGCAGCCGAAGCACTGCCGCCCGCAATTCCGCGGGCGAAACCTCTGGGATATCCCTTGCCGAACTCGACGATGGCGCCGACTCGCGGGGCGCCATCGGTGGAGGAGTGGTCTCCACGGTGGCCGGAAATAAGGCCGCGACGACTTCAGCCAGAAGTTGTGGCTGGAGACCCTGCGACAGCGGGGGCGCCCGGGGGCGGAGCTTGTTCATCGCCACTTTATACGGACGCCCCCACGGGTCGCTGTCGAGGGTCTGTAAAAACTCCCTTCTCGCCGCGACCTTAGACCTCTTGATGGCCACCTGCAGCGCTCTCTTCGCCTCTTTATAGAGGCCGTAGAGCTGCCGCTCCTGGTCTTCGTGATCCGCCGCCCTTAGACGGCGACGACGGTGCCTGGCATACTGGCGGCGTGCTGCAACACAAGCGACACGCAACTGCGCCAGCTCCTCCGACCACCAGTACACCTGGCGTCGGGGCGGGAGGCGCCGGATCCGGGGCATGGCGGCGTCACAGATATCGGTCATCGCCACCCCGAACCACTCCGCCTCCTCCTCAACCCGTGTCGGCCCATCCGGCACGGGGAGCCACGACACTACCAGAGCGGCAAGTTCTAGGGCCTCTTTATCGAGGCGCTTCGTAGCCCACCGCGGGCCGTCCTGATGCGGGGCACTCGGTCCACCACCGGGCTGGGCGATGGCGGACGCGGAGACGTCGAACCTGATGTAACGATGGTCCGATAACGTCTCCACGCCCGCGAGGACCTTCCAGCCCTGGACACGGCGTGCGACGGCTGGACTCCCAAACGACAAATCAACAATGGATCCACCATTATGCCGCACGCACGTATCCACCGACCCCCTGTTCAGAACGGCCAGACCTGCCGAGATCGCCCATTCCTCCAGGACCTCACCGCGTACATCGGTCGCCGACGAGCCCCAAGCCACGGACTTGGCGTTGAAGTCGCCGGCGACGATTGCCGGGTGAGGTTGGCCTTGCACCACCAGGGCCCCCAGCTGAACGAGAAAAGATTCAAATTCAGACAAGGGTCTGTTGGGAGAAAAATACACTCCGACTATCCAAATACCTCCCAACAGAGCCGCGACGCACCCCCGACCCTTCAGAATCTTCGCAAACGGGGGGGCGCCAGCGGCACCCTGGGTAATTAAGGCCACCGAGCCGTCGAGGTCCCCCGCCCAGTTATCGCGGGGAGGGACAAAATATGGCTCGGCGACCACGGCCACTTGCACCGACCACTGCGCCATGCTTTGAGTTAAAAGATCCTGGGCACGGGCGCAGTGGTTGATGTTCGCCTGGAGGAACCTTAAAGCCATTATTGATGGGCGATCTCCTCCACTTCCATCTCTACCTGCGGTGGGCTCTGCGACTGCGACTGGGCCGTGGCCTCAGCGGCAGCCGGTCTCCCTCTTCGGTGTGGGCGCCGGAACTTGCGGGAGGAGGCGGGACACGCCTTCCCTCCGACCTGATGCCCGGCAGGCTTGCCGGCCGCAGCGCAGACTGCGCAGTTCGGCGCGGCTTCACATTCGCGGGCCTTGTGGCCCTGCTGACCGCAGCGGTAGCACAAGCCACTGCGGTCAGTACTGCACGTGCAGTGCTCCCGCACGTGCCCCGATTCGAGGCAGCGGAAGCACCGCAATGGTCGCGGCTCGAGCACAGAAACTCTAGCCGCGACCCAACCGATCAATAGACGACCCGCCCCTTTCACCTTCTGGGCCGCCTTGACGGGCAATTTGGCCCAAACCGAACCCAGACCCAACCTGTCGGGGCGGATTTCCCCGACCTTAACCGCCTCCAGGGCACACCCACCGGCCTTGGAGAGGGCCGCTGCGACCGATTCGGGGGTGGCTGTATAGTCCAGCCCCGACAGTCGCAGCTCCGCGTTCTTGGTGGGTCGGGAGACACGGATGTCCTCCGACCCCTGGAAACACTCCCTGAGCCTCGCGGCTAGGGAGTCGGCCCTCTCCTCACTGTTGGCCCCGGGCACCTCGTACATTGGGGCACCCGTGGCCGCAAACTTGGGCTTCAGCCTATTGATGTTCAGGCCGGTGAGGTCCACTTTGCCCTGGGCCTCCGTCAGGACTTGGGCGTAGGAAAGCCCCTTCTTCACAGCCTCTGGTGTTAGTGAAATTATAACAGCCGCAGAGCGCGGCGGGCGAAGTTTTGGTTCCGCCTTGCGAGGCTGTTGCTGCTGCTGTGGACTTGCCTGTGCCGCGTTGCGTTTCGCCTTCTTTTTGGCGTTTTGGCTCACGACGACGTTCCATGGCGTGTCCATGGACGTCGGAGCCGGCGGCAGTGGGCGAGGCTCACGAGGCAAGTTCTGTGTCTTGTTCTTCTTTGCCTTTTTCTTCTTGCCCTTGGCGGGCTTAGTGGGCCGCTCAGAGTTGGCGGCGGCCTCATCCATCCTGGATGGCCCAGCTATCGCCGGCGTTGGAGCCCATGAGGGCCCAGCCACAGCAGGAGGCATCGCAGCTAACGGAGCAGGAGCAGGAGCAGCGGGAGCAGCAGTGGCGGGGACTGATTGTGCAGTCCTCTTGCCTTTCCCCTTCCCTATCCCTTTCCCTTTTCCGACCACGGGTTGCGACGACGGGAGCTCAGGTGTTGGCTTCTGGTTGGCCCTGGTCTCATGGGCCAATGGCGGCCTTTGAGCGGGCCCCATGAGCGCCGACTCAATCCTCGCCGTTAGTCGGGCCTCGAGGAGTTCTATTGTGTTGGCTGATCCCTTGTCCGCCTCTAGTTGGTCGAGGCGGCGGCGGAGAGCAACAATTTCCTCAGCTTGCTGAGTTTTTTCCTTCTCGTGGCGGGCGCACATGTCCCTCCATTTATTAGCCTCTTCTTGGAGGCGGGCCATCACTGAGGTCTCCGGTTGATCAACGAATTTCTGGATCCGCTCAGAGACCTCCTTCAGGCACTTCTGAAAAGTGCCCTTCAAGTTGCCGGACTTTGCATTGACCATTTTAATGATCTTCCCGCACTCCTTCAGATCATCGAGGACGATCACCTTGTCCTCCTGGTCGATACCAGCCCACTCCATTGAGACCTTTCTTGGAGGCGCCGGCGATTTCATGAACGAGCGTAGCCGTTCCGCCATTTCGTCCTCGGCTTTCTGCCTGGCAGCCTCACGCCTTTGAGCATTAAGCTCCTTCTGGGCTTTTTGGATGCCGACATACTTACCTGTCGCCGATGGGCGACCACGACCTCGGGGTGATGTGCGGGCGCATTTGGCGCCCACCCCACTCTCGGTATCGCTAGAGCGCGAGGAGCGGGACCGAATTGAGTCGGTCTCGCTCCCCTGCCACATGCGCCCCCTTGATATCCGCGAAGAGGCCCGACTTTGCCTGAGCCCGGGAGTAAGCACCGGGCTCGCCACTTGCCTCTCCGCAACTGCCACCTCCGTGGGCTTCGCGCCCACCTCCTCCACAACGACCTCTACGTCAACGGGCTTTCGCCCCTCCGCCTCTCCGGATCCTGACTCGGATGCCAGAGCAGGCAACTTCTCTAAAAGGATTTTAGGGTTCAGATTAACATATGCCATAAAGTTCCCACGAGTATGGGGGAAATAAACGGTCCACCCAGGCAGAGCCCCCTGTACCTGGGTAAGCCTAGGCGTAACCCGCACGGAGTTTCGGCTGGACTCCGGCGGGGGGTCGCACTAACGACCGAACTTCCCATCGGCCATGCATCCCCTCGCGGTGCGCCGCCGCTTGGGATTCGGGGTAACTTTTTATAGAGGTTTTCTACCTCGCGGCCCGGGCGGTGAAGCCAAGACCCTCGGTCCGGTGAGAGCGCGAGACATGTCCACAGACCTCCCACCGGATTACGATGTACGACGGTGGCAACGGTCTCCCGCTGCCCGCTCAGTGGCGTTTTAGCGCACACCGAGCCCGCCGAAACCCCCGAGACAGAACCCGGGGGTAGCCCGTAGAACGAGCCCAAACCACACGAAGGCCGCCGCAACAGGCGACGACCCCCAACCACACTGTCAGGATATCGGCCGTCGGTCAACATGAACAAGATGACCGTCCGTTGCCCAGGGTGCACCACGGGGAGGTTTCCTGACTTCGCACCCCAACATGACTAAACATGACTTAACAGGACTTAACAGGACTTAACATGACTTAACATTTTTTTTTTTTTTTTTTTTTTTTTTTGTTTTCGCGGGGAAAGCTCATTTATTGCTACCGCCCCACCGGGAGGGAAGGTGGAACGGTTATGTTGGGTTCTACCGGCCTTACGACCCAGCCACCCGACCGCTGGGCCGAGTCCCTAACCATATATACAAAACCTATGCCGGTAACTACCAACTAAAACCCCGCGGTGACCATCTTCGGCGCATTAGGGACGGCCCCGGGTTTCCCGAGGCGAAAAGCACCCCGGTTTCAGCCGGAACCGCCCCTGCGCGGTGCCGCCTTGCGGCCCGTCTCCAATTGGGGGGGGGCTCAGAAGCCCCCGCACACCGAAGGACGCCCTCGGCGTCAACGACAGCCACGAGGCCAACCACCCGTGCTGCCGTCCATCCCGGGGGTCGCACGTACAATAGTACGTGTACAAAAGCGTACTGATGGGCGCTACGACAGCCCCCCGCTGCGCGCCCGCGACCCCCCGATGGCCCCTATTAGTCGCCTCTTACGACAGGCAGGGGATACCGTGGTGGAATTCTCCAAACGCCCCCAATCCACAGGGCGGGAGACGCCGGTCAGTCGTCACCCCGGCGCCTCCTTCGTCTCCGCTGGCGGCGGGAGGGATCGCTGTGCTCACGATCCCTCTCGGCACTCTCCTTCTGCGAGATTACGGCCTCGCAGAAGTGGGCCACCGCACGCCAGGACCTCCGGCTGTCGACCATGGCGGACACCACGGCCGGCAGCGAAAGGTCACCTCCGACGACTGCTACGAGAGCGCTGCGCTCATCGTCCCAGGCTGGACACTCTTCCAAAGTGTGTTGGGCCGTGTCCTGCGGACAGTTGTCACAATGGTGACACACGGCCGACTCTTTGCCTACGATCTGACACAGGTACCGGCCGAAACACCCGTGGCCGGTAAGCACCTGTGTCAGTCGGAACGTCGCCGCGCCGTGGCGCCTGTCTAGCCATTGGTCAAAGACAGGACGCACTGCCGCGACGGCCCTCATACCCGCTGTCGGGTAACAGGACTTAACATGACTTAACATGACTTAACAGGACTTAACAGGACTTAACATGACTTAACATGACTTAACATGACTTAACATGACTTATCAGGACTTAACAGGGCTTAACATGACTTAACAGGACTTAACAGGACTTAACATGACTTAACATGACTTTACAGGACTTAACATGACTTAACAGGACTTAACATGACTTAACATGACTTAACATGACTTAACATGACTTAACATGACTTAACGTGACTTAACATGACTTAACATGACTTAACAGAACTTAACAGGACTTAACATGACTTAACATGACTTAACATGACTTAACATGACTTATCAGGACTTAACAGGGCTTAACATGACTTAACAGGACTTAGCAGGACTTAACATGACTTAACAGGACTTAACATGACTTAACAGGACTTAACATGACTTAACAGGACTTAACATGACTTAACATGACTTAACATGACTTAACATGACTTAACATGACTTAACGTGACTTAACATGACTTTTAACATGACTTAACATGACTTAACAGGACTTAACAGGACTTAACAGGACTTAACAGGACTTAATAGGACTTAACAGGACTTAACATGACTTAACAGGACATTGATATGACTTGTTACATGTTTTGATTGGGTATCAAGTGCAGTGAAAATTGAATGTGGTGTCAATTGTTTATAGCAACGATAATTACAGCGATAAAGGTAATGATTCTTTCGATATTAATTATATATTCAGTGATATATTATCGAATATTCGTGCTTTCATCATTAAAATGAATAGCATCGGTCCGCTAGTGCAGCGATTGTAGGTTATGCTATAATTGTCAAAATTAAAACAATAAGTTAACAGAACCATTTTTTTGACGATGAGTAAAAAATCGATGGCTTTACTAGTCAATCGAAATATTAAACAAACGAAATTAAAATTTTCTTTTGAAAAATGCTACCATTCCATCAGTATTTTCTTAAGACGTTATCACGTTCAACTATCGTCAGTAAACCGACTTTACAGACAACCGATTTTTATGAGACAGTTGCAACCCGGTTAAGCCGATCCATTCATGCTGTAGACGGGTGTCTACTGGGAGTTTTACTCTTCTCTCTTTTTTAGTAAAACAAGTTCAAATTGAACTTTGTTGTTTAAACGTGGTGTGAGTTTGTGTAATGAACATCAATGGTGATGAACAGTGTACTATGTAAACATTATATAAAATAAGTGAATTTGGGGTTTTTGTTGAATAAGTTGGTTGAGTTGATTGACTTTGTTCGTACGACCCAGTTGGGAAAAATCAATGAAGTACCTACCGTACTGAAAAGAATTCGCACCAAAACTCTAACAAGGCCTTGAAAACGGCCACGCCGATTCATCGTTCTTGTGAAGACTTGAGAAAATATTAATAAATATATAGGTATAAATTTGTGAAATTGGCGAAATGCGTAATAATGCGAAGTCAAAGAAATGTCTACTGTAGATGTAGTTCGCGTGGTAGAGCCACGCTGTAGACAGTTTTGTCTACAGCGACGTAAAGGAGCTTGCTACTGCGTTTCGTACGGTGAGTGACATATCTGGAGGCCCAAATCCCCCTTCCCTTCCCAATCTCTAATTAACCCTTTCCTTTAAGTCGGTAATGCACCCATGATTTGTCTGGTATTATGGGTGTACATGGGCGGTGGAGATCACTTACCATAGTGGACACACTTGCTTCTTTGCCGGCCTATGCTATAGAAAAACAAAATCATGCCTCAAGAAACTAACGTTAAATTCTAGGAACGTCGGGATCAAAATTGATAAAAACTGCGATAAAATCCTTTTAAATTAGTTTCATTTCAATGAGTAATATTCGCGTAAACGTTAGAAATCATTATGTTAAATTCCAGTGCAATAAACAAGGTTTTCATAACAAGAATCATGGTGTCACACTTTTTTTTATCCTGTCTCGGCAAAGTGACTAAGCTACACCTGATGGTAAGTGTAGCGCATTCCAAGAATAGTGTCGACCAACGATAAACAATGTGTCCATCGTAGGTCAGCAAGATCATGCCGGCCTGCCAAAGGGCCAAGGGGGAGGGGAAGGAAAAGGGATGGGAAAAGGGTTAGGATCAGGGGGCAAGCCCCCTGGGGAGAACCGGATATACACTGGCTGACCCTGGAACGCGACCCACACAAGGTGGGCCACTATGGCAGGTTTTAGCACCAGTGTACAGTGGTCGCCATCCGGTCGGATACAAGTATCCTCCCACCAGCAAGCACTTAAGTTACACTGCATAGCACCTCGTAACGTAATTATGTGATATGGGAGTCAGGAAGTGTTACATGGCGTAAAACAACCCGTGCATACCCGTAGGCTGTAACTAGCCGTAATGACTTACGCTCATATTTCATAACTAGCTGTTACCCGCGACTTCGTCCGCGTGGTATTTAGCAAAATATTTGAATCGAATATTATTAAATTTTTCATTGGTTTTAATTTTTTTCGTGAGATCCTATTTTTGTTTTCTACAACAATATTTTTTTCTAAAATATAGCCTAAGTTACTCCTTATTACATCATCTACCAGTGGAAGTCCCGCCAAAATTGCTCCAGCCATTTCCAAATTTATTATTATTAGCCAAAACAACAAAAAAAATTAAAAATGTTGTTTTGGTATATGTACCGTGTATACATCCAAACTGCACTTAGTAAAAAGCGGTTATTTTAATATTACAAACAGACACTCCAATTTTATTTATTTGTATAGATAATCAGGTGGAAAATTTTTACGTCGGGTTTAAATGACCGGTTGTCGAGCAGTTGTGTTATTGTTCGCTCGGATTAATTACGCGACGATCCATGGATTGTGGCTCCGTGTGGTGTCACAATCCATGGATCGTATTTTAAAAAAAAGGTTTAATGACGTAATGAGCAGGTCGCTTGCCCGATGGTAAGGAGCATACCTGTCCATAAACAGAAACAACACCAACCAGAACTTCAAATTATGAAGTATGTACTTACTGATGCACAGGATTGCGCTCATTTCTATACATACGATGTTGATTTAACATACTATTTATCTTTATATTTTTAACTGACTTTAATAAGGGAGGAGTATTTCCAGCTCGTATGCTTTTTTGTTTATGAACCGATTTGTGTGGAAAAAAAGGTTCCATAGAGTATTATAAAGCTGCCATTCGGTATCATATAAATTCGGTTTAGATCTGATAACGGAGCATGGAGGAAAACGATGAAACTGCCCAAAGAATAAATAGCGACACATATAATTTGATATTTAGTAATTGTATTATATTTTTGCTAAGCAAATAGGTAGAGTTTATATTTATGTTTGTCTCATTTATTGTGTACCTACAAACCTTTTTACCTGTTTGAAATTACTTTTTCTATATTCTAAAACAATGTAAATTCCATATATTTTGTACATAATTAAAATTGTTCCTATGGTGGGCTTGCGGTAATCATTAATTCCATAGTTTAATAAATAAATACGCCCAACAGTCACACACATAGTCCGGACCCCACACTTGATTAACCTGTATCGTGGGTATCAGGACCGAGGGACTTGCGGTGCCACAACACCAAGACCCGAAACAAATATTTGTGAATCACACATACATTTGTCTCACTGCGGAAATAGAACCCACATCCTCTCGCGTCGCAGCCGGCAACTTGCCCTGTGCCGCGGAGGCGATAAATAACTAAAAGAATTCTATCAGTATAATTATTTACCTGCAGTATTATGCATCAAATTAAACAGCAGCGTCATTATATAGAATACCTGGTCTTTTTCACACGCCCACGTCAACCTTTTGATTTCAATCGATAACTCCTTTGATGTGGATTATACTGAGATTTTTATATATAATTTATAAGTTTGCTCCGCCGTTTTCATTTAGATGATCTCAACGATAAGTAGTGGCCGAAATATGGATACATCATGCGATATATTTGGGCATATGTCAACATAAAATCCTCCTCTTAAAAAAACAAAACATAACCTCTCACAGAAAACCGACGTAAAGTAGTGGCTTGCTGCTGCGTTTCCTACGGTGAGTGAGATAATCGGAAGCCCAAATCCCGTCCCCTTCCCAATCCCTAATTATTCCTTTTCTTTAAGGTCGGCAACGCGCCCATGACTCTTCTGGTGGTGGGCGTACATGGGCGGTGGAGATCACTTACCATCAGGTGACCCACTTGCTCGTTTGCCGGCTTATTCTATAAAAAAAAAAAAAAAGATAGTCGATTTGTGGTCTGGGTGCTGTGGGACCACAAGATCCTCGTGACCTACGAATCATACCAACGATACAGGTTAACCTAGTGTGGGGTAAGGATTATGTGACTGCTGGGTGTAATTATTTATTTAGGGTAGATTTTCCATTAACAAAGCAAACATTGAAACAAAACTAATTTAAACGGATTTTAACGCGGTTTTTTATTTTAATTTAGGTCTCGAAGTTTCGAAAGCTTTTCAGCCTTCGTGATAATGGGGTGGACTGAAAAAGGAAGCCTGAAAAGCTTTAGAAACGTCGGGACCAAAATTATAATAAAATCCCGGGATAAAATCCGTTTTATGTCAATGTGTAAACGGAAGAAATCATTAAACAAAGTAAACGTTATTTATCAGGTGAAAGTTTATAAAATGGCCAAAAAAAAAAACTAAATTATAACGCCGTCAATATACAGGGAAACATATAGACAAATTGATTCTTTCCAAATGATTCTTCTACCAGAAGAATCATTGACTCGGTGACGACCTTAAATGAAAGAGATTGAGGAGGGAATCCGGTTCTTGGGATGGCTTACTAACTACTTTTTTTTATTATTGAATGACGAGACGAGCAAGACGCTCGCCTGATGGTAAACATTTCAAATATTGTAAATATTCATCACGTTTTTAAGAGAAATCATAATTCTAAAAATAAATACCGTAAACACGAACAAAACGTATTAGTGTGTAGCGATGTTTAAAATGTTAAATAAGTCTTTGGGCTTCATGACTAATTTTCAATTTACATGTTTGCATAATGAAATTTATGAACGCTAAGGTCAAATGTGCTTTGTTTGCGGTTATTGACGGTTACAATCTCAATATTGAATGCATTTGAATTTGAATTTCGAAAATGGAATTCGTTAATAAAAAACATTCTAGAATATTGAGTATCTATAGATCTACATTATAATATTATGTTACGTAATTATTTATTCGTTTCACTTTTATTTTATTTTCAAGTTAGGTACTGCGGATCTTTTATTGTAACTTGAATATGCAGAATAGTGTGAAACAAAGATACATTGGACTCTTATTAATTACCATTTATGTTTATGTAAGTAAGCTAAAATAATGTGTTGTGCAACTAGAATGTATGCATTCTTCTATTAGCTTACCGTAACTTATCAAAAAAACATTCTATATTAAATTGCACGAAAATATAAACTTAAACTAAATATTTATAAAATAAGGTAAGTAGGTACGCAAAGGTCGGATCTTATGCAGCCTAAAATTGAAATTGAGTGCATCATTTGGAAAATAATTAAATTACGTTGTATTATTTGTACCTAGTATATAAATGTCACAGATTGGTCACATTTTATATCACCACTAAATAATTATTAAAGTTGAGAGTGTCGCGGCGCCGCACCACGCGGCCACGGTTCACGATCGCGTGGCCACTGAATAAATAACACTAGTACTGGCGCTATTACTTATGTAATTCGAGAAGTTAAATGGATCACGCTGAAGGACGACACATGCATAAATATAATATTATATCATAGATCAATGACATAATATTCGTGTTAATTACCGCAATCTGTTTTTTACTAAGGCAGTTGTAGCGGCTTTTGACAAACAAGTAAAAGTCTACATAAAACATATTCTCACAGTTTTAATACATAATTGCCTTTTCGCAGAATTTAATCTTATGGAATACTCCAGAAACAAAGATCCAGAGAAAAAGATTATCTAACATTGTAAAAATCTATCTATCCATCCACCAGCGTACATTTGTCCATAACTGGATATAGGTCTTTCTGGGATAGCGTCACTTTTGATGGTCCTCCTTATTCCTCATACAGCAGCTTCCAACGAGCATCATTGCGGTAACGGATATCGCCAGCCCTATGTCACATCAACTAGCTAATTGTACGATGCTTTAAATGACTTATAGAATAAGGAAAAGGTCATAGTTAATATGTACAAACGATATTGAACAAGGTCTTAGGAATCTGTGTCTACAGACGGTATTATAATTTTCAATATATAAGACAATAAACATATATTAACGTTATTATTATCTCAACGTTCCGCGTGGAACAATTTATTTTTGCTTTCATAAGCGGGTCTGTGTCCCGCTAAAATTGGAATTCGTGTACAGCTGGCTATGTCCATTCTTAAGATTGTACTATACTGCTTCATTCGGCCTTACTTATAAACTTTTTGAGCTGTTTTTATCTGTGTATTGCAAAATGACTGCACTACACCCGATGGTAAGCGTAGTCCGAAAAACAAGCGACTACCAACAAACAATGAGTTTATCTGTGGTCACCAGAATCATGCTTGCCTGTATAAATTTAAGTTTTATTAAAACGTATTATATATTTCAATTTCTAGTGTAAGGTAAGGACAGCCATGTATAAAAATTCCAACTCAATAACACAATCGCGACGACTGATCTGTCGTCCGTTAAGGATTCTCATTTTTTTTAACTAAATACTTCATTATTAGATTTTAACCGAATTTATACGTAGAACCCATTGCAGCTACACTTTATTGAATGATTTTTTGCCAACAATGTCGGTCCATAATTAGCGGAGAAATGTACATATATAAAAAAACAAAAAAAATAAAAACTCGCCGAATTGAGAACCTCCTCCTTTTTTAAGTCGGTTAAAATACCATTGTATGAATTCCTAGGATGTGCATGATTCGTCGCCAATGTCTTTGGAAAAATTACCTTTGTTGATACGCTTTTGTATCGCGTTCTCGTGTAATTATAAAAAGAATTCAAAATCGACCATTGACAAGCAACTCCAGTCCCCTTCAATTTCAATATAAAATTATTCCACCAATCCTGTTCTCCTTGGTCTCAAATATTTGTGAATAAATGGAGCCAAAACCTGTACAAGCCGCTGCATACACCAAACAGGTTGACAAGGTCATTGCAAAGCCTTACCTGCAACTGTATATGTCTTTACTCGTTATATTAACAGGCTATGTGAGAATTCTTGACTATGTATAAGACCTGAATTAAATTTATGAATTTTACTTACAAACCTACGCCCGACTTACGTAAGTAGCCCACATTGCACTTGATTAATTTCTAGATCTGAACGTGTAATAGCTTTTATAGTTTAAGTCTGTAACTAAGGCTAAATCATAAAAAAGGACCTGAATTCTTAGAAATCTGCTGACCCAATCTTTGTTTAAAAAAATAAATACATTCCGGGCACAATTCCAGACTTCGGGCTGATACTAAGCATTGCGTAATATAAAAACCCAATAACATTTTACCCGACCCGGCGATCGAACCCGAGACCTCAGCACAGCAGTCTTACCGTACGCAATAATATATAATTTATATTATTGGGATCTTTATGTTTAAGTAATGCAAATATCGCCAGGAATGGCGGTCTAACCGTGACTCACATGACAGTTGTTGAGAATCAGTTACTTGAAACGCTAATTGTGAGCAGTTTAGGTATGTCATGCTCGCTAAAATGTCTGTGCTTGCGGCGGCGATTATCGTCTGCCGGGTCGGTCGCTTCCCTGTAACAAGGTTGAGGTGGCGATGGCCACGTTGAATAGTCTATTCAAACTGTTATTATTTGTTTAGCTAATTTATTCATATTACTTTTCAGGATTATGCAGAAAAATTATTATAATTTCATTATCTTACCTTATAACATCCCTGATTGGCATAAATTGAGCTGCTCTAATTCAAATTAATAATACTTCAATGTAGTGAAAATATTGTAAATCAGTTTAAGAGCAACTTTAGAGTTTCTTGCCCGTTCTTCTTTAAAGAAACAGCATTCCCAAATGGTGGTAGAGATAGATTTGACTGAATCTAAATGTAGTTTGACATTTTAAGGGATCAATAAATATTTAGTTTGAAATTTTGTTTAAAACCACGAGATATTATTACATCTACTAAATATTTGGACAACACATGAACATTTAAAACACACCGATCAAAAAGGTGAAAGTTTATTTAAATAATTGCTTCATACCAATGTGTTGGTGTTACCATGAAAGGAAAAAATTCAAAAATACAGGCACTTAAATTAAAACTACGTAACATATTATGCAGGTCTGTATTTAGATGAGTTAGGTGGTAAATCGCTCGTATGTGAGCGGGCGCGGCCGTCTGGGTTGGTACCACCGCTTTGTCTTATAAATATTAAATTTCATTGCTTTCCAAATAGAAGCATTATCCAGAATTATCACCATCGTCTGGAACTCTTCCACCGATGATGCAAGAATGATTTGATCATCGGCGTAGGGAAGACATTTGAGTGACAACTCATTCATTCTTACCCTGTACTCACTCTCTTTTAAATCTTGCAGACAGCCGGCCATGAAAAGGTTCAACAGCCAAGGAGACGCTACACATCCCTGTGTTACACTCTTTTCAATGCAAAGCCAGTAAGTGTAGGCTCCATTTATCCTAACATGGAGTTCTCATAAAGAGACTTCAGTGCCCGAGTCCAGCTGTTGTTCATCCCACGCATGGATATTGCTGACTACAGATCATGACTCTTCACTCTGTCATAGGTATTCTTCGAAAGCATAAATGCTTTTTGTCGTTTGGCCAACATTTTTTCAACAACGTATCCCAGGGAAAATACCTGATCCGTATATCGCATATCGTTTCGAAAACCCGTTTGTACGTACCAAATTTAATTATCCGTCTCTTTCATAACTTTTTCTTTCAATAAAAGCTTTTTCTTGGTTTGTATTTTTTTTTATAAAAACCGTTTTTAGGAACTCAATTTGCACTAAACATGTATGTAATTTAGCCCACGTTGATAGTAGATACTTGAATTCATCCCAGGCATGATGATAAAATGATATAACAACATTCTAGGTTGTGCACTTGTACCGGAAAAACCGGTTTACAGTATTACGTTGTCGACTTGAGGGGTTACCTCTCATAATAACAGATTCTTTACGAATTAATCGATTATCTATACATACTCTATAGCGATTATTTTGATGCAATAGCCACCGTGAATGATAGAAACAGCTACATGGTGCATTGGCAAAAGAACTATGACATTTAACTTTCTTTTTAATTCTTTTAGAATATCACAATTTGTGCTTGAGTTTTGGTTTCGAATAATCATAGAATTTATGAATACTATCAACGCTTAAAGTTACGTAAGTCATGAACCCTTAAGGCCATGCCACCAGCAAAACGCCGCGCGATCGATGTTTTTAGAGGCTATCTAGTCATTACTTAAAATAAATATTGATTAAAAAAATATACAATATATTTCTACAATCTGTCAGCTTTACTTTGTTCGATTCAAATTCATGTTAATGCTGATATATATTTTTAAATTGACGTTATAAATGAACCATAAAAATGAGAAAAATGCAAAGATTCCGTGCGTCTCCTTTTAAAATACAGAATGTTTTCAAATGAGACTAACATCACTAGATAGGCTATTTAATAACGAATATTTTGCCAGTTTAAAATTTTCGATAAGACCAAAACCTGATTTTTTAAATCAATTATTCGCTAAATACGTGCATATTCTGCACGAAAACTCACACACCAAGTACACGGTTTAGTATGGCGCGAGTCAGTCAAGGTCGTTTGCTCACGGAAGGCCCTTAAGTAATATGTGTAATATTTTTGAACAGGTGCTGTATACGGCGTGTGCAGATAATTCGTACATTTCAATGTCGATTACATTTTTACGATTTAGCCTAGGAAAAGAAATACTGATTGAAGAAGGAGGATTTGCCTTTGGTGGTCCTATTTTTGCTCTAGCGATCTCAGTAACCCACAATAGTACCTACGATGTTCAAGAGCAAAGCGGTAAAATCGAAATGCAGATTTTATTCATAATAGTTTCATAATGTACATTTATTTAAATCGCGCCATCTAACGGACATATTTAAAAACTTTCTTTGATAAGGTTTATGTAAGCAGGAACTGCTACACACCTAGATGACGTTATAATACCATTTGCTTAGTCAAATAGCGCATATCTTAGTTTCCAACATTAACAATAGGTGGCGTTTCATACCAAAAATATAAAATTTTACAGGGCCTGTCACAGAGCCAGAGTTCGAATGTGTGTCAGACTCATTGACCGACTGTACCTCGTGGTGTTTCCCTGAAGCCACCGTCGCCGCAGGAGTTTGTTTTTGTTCAGAGCCAATCGCGGTTTGAGGAATTGATCCCTCAGTTGACGTGACGAAAAGGCGCGTGTGCTACACATCTTATGAAATGGTAAGAGCCTAGAATAATATTTCTTTTCATCCATCCATTTATTGATTAGCCTATTGGTGGACATGGCCCTGCCCCAGATCGTGCCCTGATGGTCCTTCGCCAGCTTCGGCAACGGCTTCTTGGATGGGAAAACTAAATAGAAAACTGGCACCACAATAAGTAGGTATTATATTGACAAATATCCAAAACTTGCTAAAAGAAATCACATCACTTTCCCAATTAATTTCTTAGAGCCTTCTAGTGCAATCAAGGTTGCCACAGCTGTGTAGAGGTGTCATAATATCTGTCTTCCAATATTGGATAAGTATATGCAACACACAACAAGGTTTTACAAGGTAGCTCCTTCGTATGTGAGAGGGCCGTCTGGATTAGTACCGCCGCTTTGTCTATTTCTGCCGCCGAGGAGCACTGTGTTAGCAATGTGTTTCGTTTTGAAGGACATTGAATCTAATGAAATTAAGAATTGGGTCTATATTGCTCTTACAGCTTCACCTAACAGTAAACCCGGCGTTTATGGCGCTCTAGACAGAAATATATATTATCTATTTAGTAGCGATCAAGCATAGAGGCCCTGTGCACAGAGCGGAGCAGTGTGGAGGCGAGATGCGGAATAATATATCTAATCCACATCACTTCGGTGAAGACGTTTCCTTATACATAGTCAACCAGACAAAACTAAAGTTGATAATGATGATTATGTTCAAGGACCTTAGGATAAAGTATTATCATCGAGTAAGTTGTTTTACGGAGTTATTTTCAAAAGGTAGGTATCCATTGCAGGATATATACAGAAAAGGTAATAGAGACGAAAGGTGAACAAAAAAAATAAATGAAAAATATATTGAAGAGAATATTTGTTAGAAAAATAAATCGACAAGTTATAAAGAATTCGAATAATGTTGTTTAAATTTATTAGGTATTTGTTGTTGAATATTGTTTTAACTTCGCATGCCGAAACTCATTTATCATAAGTGCCAAAACAGTAACAAGAATTCTGTAAGAAGCCGAATTTACTCAGAGTTCATCCAACCAACTCGTGTCGAATTTGTTTCGAGCTAAAATTCCTAAACAAACTTCAGCATAGATTAATAATTGCGCGTTCAAACTATGCTAATACCTGTTGAGTTTAGATTTTGTATTAATAATCTTCTAAATGTTGTTGGAACTACATTAAATCAGTTGAAATTGTTGGTGTTTATCGTCATGAGTAAAGATTCTAGGCTCAATACAACAGCCTAATAACAGAGCTGGTTCTATGAATTTCAAAATACCTATACTATAAATTAAAACGGAAGAGTTGGATATATGAATACTATTTGTTAATATCTTGGGGCATAAGGCATGCACAGCAGAAACTGCTGTTTCTAGAAGATGAAATTTTACACGAAAATTTCTTTTTTTTTAAATGCACCCAACAGTCACACACATAGCCCTGACCCCACACTAGGTTAAAGCTGTATCGTGGGTATCAGGAACTACGAGGGACTTGCGTTCCCACAACACTCAGACCCGAAACCAGTGTTTGTGGATCACAGAAACATTTGTCTTGGTGCGGGAATCGAACACACGGCTTTCGCTTCGTAGCCGGTTACTCGCCCTCTACGCCATGGACGCAGTCAGATTAACGCTGTTAAAGATGTAAGTGAACATTCTTCTTTCTTTTTTCTGCCTATCGTTATGTCGGCTTATGTGCCAGGGCCCGTCTTCCGACTTAAACCCTTCCACTTCGCCCGATCTTGAGCATCCTCTACAGTGAGACCATTGGCTCTCATGTCTCCCTCCAATACGTCAAGCCAACGCTTTTTGGGCCGTCCACGGGATCGTACTCCTGGGAAGTGAGCATTAATTAGGGATTTTTGTAAATTCATTCCCTAAGGGGGTACAATGGGGTTTGTATGGAGAAACAGTACTCGTAGAAACAATTGAGTAAACACGTATTTCGCGATTATTCGAAATTCAACCCCTAAAGACGGAAAATTAGGGTATGAGTTTTTGTATTGAGAAACAATATCAAATAGGTAGACAATTCAAATTGAAACTTGGTAAGAGTACTCTTACAATCAGATATGTATTTCGCAACTTTTTGAAACTAAAAAACTTTTTGAAATATACCCGAAAATCGATATGGGTATCGTTATATAAGTTTTTTACGACTATAATTACGAAAATGCCATCGCTGTTGAAATCTAAGATGGCGACATGACATAAAATTAGAACACAATATGACTGTATCGGAGGTTCAAAAGTTAAAACTCTATAGAGGTGAACAGGTGTTCAAATTTTAATGTTTTATGGAGAAACAATATAAATTTTGACGTAACTATGTAGGGTATTTTGAACAATAATTCCAAAAGGGGTAGAATAGGGGAGGAAAGTTTGTATGGAGAAATAATTTTAAATAGACATTTCGCCTCGAAACTTCGCAGTTGTTGTCCAATATAAAATGAGTAATTATTTTCCTAACATAAACCCCTTTTAAAAATAGGGAATTAATGGGAAAATTATATATTTCTGCTTTTAATGGGTGGGGTTTGTTCCGAACACTCGGTCGGGGCCGCAGGCAAACCCTAGTAATAAGATAACCAATTTTTTTATTTTTTCGGAGTAATGCCAATGTTCATTTTTGCGGGAGCTTCATGCACATTAAACACAACGAAAAAGAAAATGATATATATGTATATTTCACAATTCGTCTTTGACAATTTCCTGTTTCCTAACAACTCCTTCCACAACCATTTGAGAGTATTTCTCCAAGAATTGATCCCAGAAAGCGACTCTGTCTCTCATTGGGTTGGTCTGCATTCGAAGCTTCTTTGTTACGTGTAAATATTTTAAATCCTCAGACATTTTGTCCAAGGGATCCCACTCGAAGTCTTTAAGAATGTCATCGTCTTTGTCAGGTGTTGGGTTTCTGAAAAATAAATAAATTAGTTTATATTCATGATTTTAAAACGAATAATACTGATAAAGTTTATATTTAGAGGGTTTATATGTATGCCACTTTGAAATATATTATAATATCTATCACTTTATCGTAAAATTATGAAAATGTAATAACAATTAATGTGGCAAGCCTTAAGTGATATAATTTTTGACCTTTGATAAATATCAGTGACACAAGTAGATGACGATACTCATTAAAATGCGTCTCCTCTTTTGAATTTTTTCTCAAGTAAAGTGTTAACGGTTGTCACATGTTACGACCAGTCTCGGGAGCGGTTCGCACTGTGATCACGTAACATATCATATCTTACTCTATTACTATACTTAATATTATTAAGTAGCGTTGCATGTACAATGTAGGTGCCTCTTACCTAGTTTTAGCAAAGTTTGTCCACATGCGTACCATTCTTCGTAAAACTTTTATTTCGTTTGTATCAGATGGCAATTTCTTCATGTCTTTGTAATACTTTTCCATGCGAGAACATAAATGCAAGTAACAAAGCTCATCGGTAATAGACGCTCCTGAATGTTCTAATTTAATGCTGGAACGCCGAGTCAAATAATAACTGTTCTCGTTAAGCTGCCCTCGGAAATCGAACATATAATAAAAAATCGGCGAATCAACTTCAGCTACCAATTTCTTAAGAGATTTGTAATAAGGGTACATATGCATAACATCACCTGCGTACAACGCGTACTCCAAAATGTTATCATAATGAAGAGATTTGTCTTGGAAATAAAATTCAATTATTTCTTTTGATGCATCTTTAAACGCGGGGTCATTAGTATCAAATGCGAAATCAACTCTTATCGGAATATGTAGAATATTTTCTTCTACATCATGTGTTACCAAACGTGGCACAAAAAGGAAGTGCGAGGCTATGTCTAATCCTTCCTTTGAGTTAAATCCGATAATAATTGGTACATCATTGACTATTTTTCCC
The DNA here is from genome assembly GCA_949126905.1 of Amorpha juglandis. Classification (NCBI taxonomy): domain Eukaryota; kingdom Metazoa; phylum Arthropoda; class Insecta; order Lepidoptera; family Sphingidae; genus Amorpha; species Amorpha juglandis. The sequence continues at coordinate 4,832,625 of OX421383.1, forward strand.
TTTTCTGGAAGAAAAGTGAGTACCACATCGGGATTGTCGGGTTCTACCGTGGGAGCGAAAGGAAAACTAGAATGTTGTTTCAAGTCAGAGTCGCTTACGATAACATCTATTTCTTTCAAAAACAGATCTTCTGCACTAACAGACTGTAATCCATCTAATAGTACTTTGCTATCATTAGTTTCTATTCCAAATTCTTTGCCAAGTTGAAAGGCTTTTTGTTGTGGATTTTTAAAAAAGTACGCAGCTTCGAGAGCAGATCCGCTTTGTATAATGACAGCTGAAAAAAGACCCTTGGCTTTTTCCGAATATAACATTATTTCTGCCATTGTAGCGCCACCACGATTTCCCATAATGGTTACCCGATCAGGATCACCGCCAAACTCTTTTATATTTCTTTGTACCCACTGTAGGCCTAGAATAAAGTCTCTCAAGCCATTATTACCAGGTATAATTTCGTCTTCAGTTGTTAGATATCCCAATACGCCCAGTCGATGGCTAATAGTGACTACAATGACACCTTCTTCTGCAAAAAACTCTGGTGAATAAGTTTCGGATCCGTTGAATCCTGTTCTAAAGTTATCATTATAATCAAATACTATGACTGGGGCAGACTCTCGTAAATTAGGTGTATATACGTTTATATAAAGGCAGTCTTCTGAGCCAGATATCCCAAATTCTTCCCCATTGCGCATTCGTGCGTTCAACTGCAGACATGTAGGCTTATTTTTAAATGCTTCATAGTTATCTTCCCAGCCTTTGTGCGGTACTGGTGGCTGCAAGAAATATATTATTTTTCAGCGATTTCAAAACCAGGTACTTTATTTAATAGTTTCGGTTGGTGGAACATCTTAGTCCAATATTTAAGTTAATATTATTGTCTTCACTTAAATGCGGGAATATTATAATTATTTTTATTAAAACGATAACGAGCCATTTTTTTTATCAGTCATTTAGTTAGCTCCTATATTATCTACGCTTGAATAAATGTACACTATTTATTTCAGCCTGGTGTTATCCCGACTTATTGCTAAGGTCTCTCTTCCTCCACAATGATTTGATAATGAATTTGGTATTATGTTGGGCGATCTGCCGCTCGACCACCATAACCCGCAATGGGAACTAAGTTTCATCATTGCCTCGTCAGGTAAGCAGAGTGTACCACGTGCTGGTAAGGTTGACTTCGGGCCTAAGATGTATTCTGCTTATTTCTAATGTAAGTGTCTACATAATAAGATAAAAAATGCAATAAATGGTTTACCTGGAATCTAAGATTTCCAATAGGCGGCTCTGCAAATGGTATTCCTTCAAAAACATAATAACTTAGTCCTTTGAAGAGAGTTTCCTTCGTTTTTCCTAGTAATACACCTTGTTCTAACTTAACTTCAACATTATTTTCACTAAAACACACATTTATCAAAATTTGCATTAACAAAATATGTTTAAAATATTTGAATGTTCTAACCATTTTAACAATAATTCAATCTTGGAGTATTTGTTAATGCATTGCGCTCGCTCAAACTAAAACGGTGTAGATAAGGTTAAAAGAAGACGTGGACTTCAATTATTATCTTTAATCGATAGTGAGTTATGTTGTACTTTATCGAAGTATTATAAGTAGTTAATACTAAAGCCACAGCCCACGTCACTCACATCTAAATAAGTATCGTAAGACCTACTTGAACAACGCTCTTTAAATGGTATTTAACCACTGAACATGTTTATGATTTTTTTTAGCATAGATCGGCAAACAAGCGAGTGGGTCACCTGATGGTAAGTGATTTCCACCACCCATGTACGCCCACAAGAAGAATCGTAAGCGCGTTGCCGACCTTAAAAGGAAGGGATATTTAAGGGGTTGGGAAGTGGACAGGGTTTAGGGTCTCCGGATATCTGACTCACCGTACGAAACGCAACAGCAAGCCGCTACTTTAAGTCGGTTTTCTTGAAACAGTAGATCCGGTCGAACCGACCCATTCATGCCTAGACAAACTACAGCGCGGCTCTACAACTCTGAATGTTGTCAAATCGTTTGAAAATTTTACAGTAATAACATGTTTAGTGGTTAAATAGGATTAGGGTGGCTTGTACCACGATCCTCAATCGTATTTGTCTACTATATATGTTTAGTGGTTTTAAATTTTCATACAATTTGGCGCTTTTAAACATTATATCTATGTTTTTTGTGTGATCTACAAATATTTGTTTCGGGGTCTGGGTGTTGTGAGACCAAAAAGTCTCTCGTAGGTCCTGATACCCACAACACAAGTATCTTACTGTGGGGTCAGGACTATATGTATGGATGTACTTATTTATTTATTTAAACATGTTTAAGAATTGTTGTGCAAGTGGGTCTAAAATTGTCGTTTAGGTTGCCATCAGTTTTTTGTGTTTCTTATTCCAATAAAACAAAGCTGATATTATTCAAATTCAAATAATTTATTCTGTAAACTGGGTCATAAATATCACTTTTATTTTGGATGAGTAATTTGGTTGGTATGGTTTTTTTATTGAGCGTAAATGGACCCACAATATCTTAGGTCCAAAGCCAACCTCACTTGAATGTCACTCTGCTGACGAACGAGGCAATGGCGAAACTAGGTTCCTACATTGCGGGTTGTGGGGGTCAGACGGCAGGTCCCCCCACCTAATACCTGACTCCATCGAATTAATATGAAAAAGGCACACCCTGGCTAGTATTTTTCTCACGTAAGTAAAAGATTATTCTTACTACCATAGTCGGAATTCAAAATATTCTTTCTCTTGGATTAATGTGCGGCCGCGCTTTTTCGTGTTAGGAAATGTAATAATAACAAGTGTTTATTTGGGAATCAAGCACAGGACACGTCGGTTCACATTTATTGATTTGCTGAATAATACACTGCGAGACCGCAATTTAAATATCAGTATATTATTTATTATACTACCATACGTTGGGAGCAGTATAGCAAGATAAATTCTAATGCCCTAAATCTAGTCCCTGACACCCACGATACAGGTTAACCTAGTGTGGAGACAGAACTAAATGTGTGACTATTGGGTGTATTTATTTTATTTATAAATATTTTTTTCAATACAATGCGTTAAACATTGCAGAAAACTTTATTTCCGTTTTACTCTAGTAGCAATAGTAGAGTAGCATATTGAGATTTTTCTAAAAAATATTACATGTATTTGCATAGATTTTTTAATATTATATTATTATTTTATTTCTTATATAAAAAATTATAATTCGTCTTTAATTCCTTTGATGACACCATCCTCAGCCTTCTCTCTGTACTTGGCAATGAAGTCGTCCCAGAACTTAATCCTGTCTTCATGAAGGTTCGTCTTCATCTTCAGCTCATCACTTATCACGAGGCAGTCTTTGTGCTCCTTAGTAGCTGGTTTCCATATCAGATCTGCACCTGGGGGCGTTGGGTTCCTGGAAAATTCGTGACGACAAAATGTTATACTTTTAACGACCGAAAATGTCATTTGACAATTGCCTCTTACAGCAGATTTGAATGGCTACGAACTTATTTATTTTTAACTTAATTTATACAACTCCTTTAATAACATTTTGGGGAACGTAACTTGTTGAATAAAATGTTAGAAATAATCGAGTCAAATACCCTATTAAACAATTCGTCGGAGGCTTTCGTCAATAGTGCACTTATTATAGTATCGCGCCCGGCGCACCCGATGACCTTATTTTTCTCTAAAGAAACTTAGGTAGGCATGTACAAAATATACAGATTGAGTGTTATTCAAATAATAGGGCTTCATTCGATTTAAGTCAAAGATCATTAGGTTTCGAAGGTTAGGGAAGTTTTGTAATAAGTAGGTATTGCCATGGATGGGCGTCCGTTTATGTTAACGTAACATATTTACTATTACTGTTTCGGTTTCAGGAGAGATTCCCGTGCCTTATGTACTCGTATATATATTAATCGATATCGATTAAAATCGGAACTGACTGACATATACTCTAACTTTAATTGTAATATTAAAGCGATATGTTCTCATTTTAAAATGCACAATGTCTCCTTACCTAGTCTTGGCGAAATTAGTCCACATACGGACCATGTTCCTCAATACTTTCATTTCATCAGAATCTTCATCTTCCATGGCTTTCAAATACGCATGCTTGATATGTTTGCAAACAAATAAATAGCACAGTTCGTCGCCGGTGGCGGCGCCCCAAGTTCCTTCCATTGTCAACGCTTCTGCCAGCACCTGATTCTTCCTCATATTCAGTTCTCCACTATAGTCGAAAGCGTAGTAATATATGGGAGCAGTGGATACATTTACGTATTTCCTTACTGTGTAGTCAATAGGATAGAACGTTGTAACATCAGCAAAGTAATTCATGTACTCACCAGGTTTGCTGATCTTTACGTAACCTTCCTCGAAATAAAAGTCTTTAATCTCTTGAATTGCATTATAATAAACGTTAGTGTTTATTTCAAATCGGTAGTGGACTCTTATAGGGAACATTATCAAGAAATCTCGATCAGCGAAAGTCAAGAACTGAGGCTTTTGTAGAAACCGCTCGCATTTCTCAATACCTTCATTGGTGTTGTATCCGATCATTATTGGTATATCTATATCGATATCCATATCTTCTGGAGGCTTGGTAATGATAGCTTCTGGATGGTCATGTTCTATTACGGGGCTGTTTCCAAGAATACCTACTTGAGCGTGTCGCGAATCATCAGTAGGAATTGAATTCAACTCAGATTCACAAATTCTTTGACTGGACATTTCAGAGAATTCTTTGATCAGTTGTGTGCTTGTGCCCACTTCCCTATCCAACTCCTTAGCGAGTGCTTTAGCTTTATCTCGAGGATTTCCATTGAAATATGTAGCCATCCATGCTGTTCCGCTTTGTAATATTGCGGCACTAAATAATCCTTTGGCTTTCGGTGAATGCAGTAGAATGTCAGCAAGTACCCCGCCTCCTTCATTGCCCATCAAGGTAACCTTGTAAGGATCTCCGCCGAATTTGTGAATGTTCTGTTGTATCCATTTTAGAGCTAAGGTGACGTCTTTAATGCCATTATTACCAGGTAATAAGTCATCTTCGAAGCTTATGAAGCCAATGGGTCCAATTCTATAGTTGATGGTTACCACCATGACATTTTCGTTCATGAAGAAGTCAGGTCCGTAATCTTTGGTACCATTGAAGGATATTCTGAAAAATTCGTTGTACATGAACACAATGACCGGTAGATTTAGTTCATCTTTGATTGGAAGTTTTGGAGTGTGTATACTGAGATGTAGGCAATCTTCGTCACCGAAAAACCCGTAATTTTCTACGGCCCTTACAGGCAAGAAAAATTGGGAGCATACTTTTCGCTCTTTTTTTGCATTTAAAACACCAGTCCATCCTACATGTGGTTTTGGTGGCTGAAATAAAATGTAGTTATTAATCGACTTAAAAAGTGGTTCTGTATTCGACCTGTGTGTATTATGTATGAAAATTTGTCATTTTCTTGAACGCTCATGAATCAATCGTGATGGTTTTTTCACTAACGGAATCTAACACTTTTTAGAAGGGTTTAGGGTATAATACTTGTTATCGTTCTTATATTATTTAGTTATATGGCTATGTCGTCATTATTTTGGGTATTTTACTCCGTATGTCCGACATATCTCATAAATAAAATTTTACTGTTAATCACATAAAAATGCGTCTCCACTCACATTTCACTGCACCCTGAGGTGTAAGTCAAACACACCTGATAAAATGAGCCTAATGTGACGGAGCCATCCGCGTGATATGTAAGTCACGGCAAAATGACACAATGCATTTTACAATGTCCCTGTATATTAGCGAAACAACGACGTGTGATAGCCAGGAATCTTGGTGTAACGAAATATCACGGTTTGAGTGGTAGAGCCACGCTGATGATAGTTTTGTCTACAGCATGAATGGGCTGGCTCGACCGGGTCGTTACCACTGTCTCACAGAAAACCGACGTAAAGTAGCGGCTTGCTGCTGCGTTTCGGTGAGTGAGATATCCAGAAGCCCAAATCCCCTCCCCTTCCCAATCCCTAATCATCCCTTTCCTTTAAGGTCAGCAACGCGCCCATTATTTTTCTGGTGGTGGGCGTACATGGGCGGTGGAGATCATTTACCATCAGGTGACCCACTTGCTCGTTTGCCGGCCTATGCTATAAAAAAAAACGGTTGTGTGGACATGTATCATGAGTGATTCGACAACCGCACTGCTACGGCGCGACAAGAGGACTCCAGCCGTCACATTTGAAAGCGCTAAAGAAAACCTTATTTATTTAAATTAACTATATTTTTTCAGAGGGGACGTATTTGTAGTGCCAAATACAGTGATCTATCACAAGGCATTTTAACATAATATTATAACAACTCACCATAAACCTCAATTCACCAAGCGGAGGTTGAGCATAAGGAATGCCCATAAATGAGTAATATTTTTCATTTTTAATTATAGAAGGAATTTCAACTCCCTCAACTTTACCGGAACTGGTATCTACGATCAGATTTCCTTTTACAATAACACATAATGATAAGAGTACAACCAAATTAACTCCACACATGTTTAATCGAATGCTTGCAATAACAAATTATTATTTGTACTCAATTTTATTAATTAACCACTGACGTGTCCCTACGATAAGTGACGCCTGATGCATTATCTAGCTACTCCTGATATGGTATTAGGTTATTCTTATGTACTTAACATGATTAAGATTATCCATTATCTGTTGCTATCAACACAGTATTAGGAAATATTTTTTATAAAAGTCTATATTTAAATGCGCCAGGATGTCATATATTTTTTTTATTTGATTGAATGACGAGACGAGTAAGGCGCTCGCCTGATGGTAAGCGCCACGCCTCCCCATAAACAGAAGCAACACCATACAAAACTTTGAATTACAAAGCACTGCATGGCACTGAACTGCGCTCGTCACCCCGAGACGTAAGATGTTAAGTCTCACAATGCCCAGTAATTTCACTGGTTTCAAAATCCTTCAAACCGAAACACAACAGTGCTTACAGACTGTTGCTTGGCGACATAAATAAACAAACCGGTGGTCCCAACCCAGACGGCCTGTCGCATACGAGGGACCTACCACCTTGTAAAATTAATGATTTCGTTGTAATAAATTATTGGTAATGTATATTTTTTAAGTTATTAATAACTAACATACTATACACATCGAGACTAACTTCCAGATTTGATCAGTATTGATGAAAAATTTACGATACAGAATTATGGCTTTTTTCATGCTAATTCAAAACATAACAGAGAATTTTCACTGGCGGGCAACTCGTGCGTGTTCTTTCGGGATTCATTTAGCTTGTAGATTATATAAGAAATTTAGATAAGATTAAGATTAGGGAAAGCCCCTGGTTGAAACTATGTGGAAATCCGAACGTTTAACAGGTTTACAATAATTGGAGCATCGAGACATTATTGGTGGAGTTATTGTCTATTTCTGCTTGTATACAACTTTAAAAATACTATATACATTATTCACTACGGATAACACGAACTAGACATTCAGGGGAAATAATTGTAGCTTATTTGTTAATTTGATTTATCGCCTCCATTACTCATTCTCCAAATCTACATTTTTTTACAATTACTTATTTTTCAAGTGCCCCTTCTCATGATTTATATTCTGTCTTAAATAGAAAGACTATTATTAATACACTTACTCGCCTGCCTCGGTGTTGTATTGTGTCCGCGGAGACTGCAGTGCCGAGATCCCCGGGTCGGGTAAAGTGATATTGGGTTTTTCTATCACAAAACGCTAAGTATCTACCCGGAGTCTGGAATTGTGGCCGGTATGGCAATAGGCTCTCCACCGGAACCTGCTAAATTTTGAAAGTCGTCTATGAGAAAAAAGTCTGAAACCTCTGATCTAATGTAACCTTTTTATATCGAGGTCATCATCATCACATATCCGTATTTGAAGTATCTATCTGTACTTACATATTCTTACTATGATTTCGCTTATTCGGAATAAAAAATATTATTAACTTATGCCTTTTTTTTCTCTGACACAATAGACCTTACTTAAAAATTTCTTAGCACTGCTTAGTTAAGACACTATTTCCGTCTCTTTCTACCCATTTTATAAATCGCATTGACAGAGAAAAACAAGTGTTTGACTAAGCAATCCATAAGTAATGCTTATAAGTAAGGCACTTAATGTCACTAAACATAAAAAGACAAAACACTGATATATTTTTTTAGACGCAACGTCTATTTTATTTACTGGTAAAACCTAAAGTGTACATAATGTGTATATAATGTTTGTTTACAAAAAATACCACTTTCCCCCTTGCAAAGTTTAAATCCACGGAATACGTTATTTTGTTATTGGAACAAAGTATATTACAGCTCGTAAGCTTTACAGATTTAATGAAAAAGTGTTTCTCGCGGATCCGTATCAAGATAATGGATGTACAAACTAGATAGGGATAACAAATATATTCGTTACGTGTAGAGTTAACTCTTAATATATTCTGTTTAGGATATCGTGTATTATTAATGGACTTGCGGGTATTATTAAGCATAAAACATTGGTTTCGGTGCGAGCAATCTCTTAATATTATGCGTTTGTAATTGTTTAACTAGGATATAAAGTCAGAATAGTGTTGGTTTATTAAAAGCATTTATTCGAATCATTACAACTCATCTTTTTGTTTTAAAAGTTTAGTGACTATTCCGTCTTTAGCCTCCCGCTGCCACCTTTCAATGAAATCATTCCAAAATTCGAATTTCTTGCTGTATAAATCCCGTTTGACTTCAATTTCTTTGTTTATATGAAGATATTCTTTGTTTTCGATTGTGTACGGAGGCCAGACGAGTCCCTGTAGTGAATCATCCTCGGTCCGTGTCGGCTCCCTGAAACGAACCACTTTATCAACTAAATTGTTAATGGATTGCATGAAAAATGGTCCCTACTCAGGATACGGATACAAATTGCTCGGCATAAAAAAATGTTTAATAAATTTTACCTATATTTAGCGAAATTCGTCCACAGTTTAATCAATTTCGCTTGTATTTTCCTCTCTTCTGACATTGATTTTTCATGTTTGACGTACTTGTCCTTTAGTCCTGGACATTTCAAGAGGTAGCACAGTTCATCACCAGAAGCCGCTCCCCATGTCCCGTCTTCTATCACAGATAGCTTCATCAAATCGTTCTTATTATCATTCAGATCGCTGTAGTAATCAAAGAAGTAATAATACACTGGTTTTTGAGAAGTAGCTGCGTAGATTTTGGCTGCATAGTCCACTGGATACGCAACCAAGGTATCTCCCAAGTAAGTAACGAAGTCTTTGATATTTTTTATGTTGATTTTATTTTTAAAGTAATATTTTTTTATTTGTTTCATCGCAGCTTGGAATCCATCTTCTGTTGGATCAAATTTTAAATCCATCCGCCTAGGCAGCAAAAATGGAAAGTCTTTATTAAGGAAACCAATAAATCTTGGTTCTGTAAGATATTGCAGAGAGTACTCTAGTCCTTCCCTAGAATTAAAACCTAACATAACAGGAATGTTTAGTTTTACTTTTGACTTTTCAGGATATTCTGTGATAAGACCGTCTGAAGTATTTTCCACGATTGGACCAAATGCTGTAATACTTCTTTGTGTCTCTTTGAAATAATCTTTTGGGCACGCGTGGATTTCTCTAACAGGTAGTTCGGCAGCTGGGATATCTTGGAGCTCTTTTAATAGCTTGATGCTGTTTGTAGCTGTTCTATTTAGTAGTTCTCCTAAGTTGAAAGCCCTTTGCCTAGAACCTTCTTGTAAATATGGTGTGCCCCACGAAGAACCGCCCTGTAAAATAGCCGCGCTAAATAATCCTTTTGCAGTTGAATGCATTAACAGGTCTACAGCTGCCCCACCTCCGTTGGAACCCATTAGAGTAACTCTTTCAGAGTCTCCACCAAACCTTGCAATGTTTTCTTTAACCCATTCTAAACCAGCAACTATGTCTCTTAAGCCTGCATTACCAGGCACAAGTTCGTCTTCAAATGAAAGAAATCCAAACACCGCTAATCTATGACTTATTGTAACGAACACAACATCTTCCTCAATAAAGAAATCTGGTTCATAGTCCCTTGTTTTGTTGTAAGAGTTTACAAAATTTTCATTTAAAAGGAACACGATGACTGCGCGCTTCTTGTCGTCTAAGGCCGGGGTGAAAACATCAAGGTACAGGCAGTCCTCTGACCCATAGTAACCAAGGGGTTGGCCTTTTTTAATGTTGTTGTTTATTTGTGAGCAAGCGGGTTTATCTTTTGTTGTGGGCAAGACGTCGGTCCAAGGCTCGAGGGGTTGTGGTGGCTGAAAAAGGTACAAATATTTACATTGAGATGGAAAAGCACTTTAGAATTCAGTAAAAAATGATTCAGCTATTTTTAAAAGATTGTAAATATATTCTCGATCTCTGTTAAATGCTTATGCACTTATTATAAATGCATTGATTGAGATACTAAGTAACTAGGAACTGGAGCTAAGTATCTTAGTTAATATATCAGGAGTTCTTACAAAGGGATTTAGCCATACGATTAATTATTTATTATTCTAATGTTTTAATTTTAATTAGTAAGTAAGGTTTAACATTAATTCATAAGTAGCCTTGTATGTATCCTTTTGAATCAGTTCTATTCAACACATTTGTATAAATAACTATATGAAAATATATTATTGTATGTATATTGCAAAAAGCAAATATCAGTTCCCATCTGCGTTTAATAACTAATAAATTCTTTTACAATTGGAAAGGATAAAAGCATTTTTATTTACCATAAACCTCAAATCTTTCAGTGGCGGTGCCGCGTAGGGAATGCTCATAAAACCAGTGTATTCAACATTTTTTATTAGTGTTTTTAGCACTTTTCCTGATATTTTTCCATTTGTTGTATTCACTATTGGTTTGGTAGCACTGACAACTATTATAATATAAGTGGATAAGAGTATAATTATTAATTTATGAAACATTTTTGATAGGCGTGACGATATTCATGTCTAAATTATCGGTCGCTACTGTTGTGTTGGGTTTAGATATAGATAATCAGTTATCAAATTAATCTTTATATGAAATGAATGGTTGAATGGAGTTTTGCGGGGTTTTTCAGAATAGTATCAATATTTTTATGAGCGATGATTTAGTTATATCTATTTAATTACCCTGAAATCGTCCTAAGAAATGAGTTTGAAAGAAAGAAAGAAAATACGTTTATTACGGTAACTCACAATAACTAACTACTAACTAGTAATAATAATGACTAAATGACTACTACAATAATAAAAAATATGGCGATGAACAAAAAGCAACAATAGCCTAGTAGATTTAATAAGCAGAAGGTGCTCACTAATCAGTTGTGTGTGTTGTTTAGCTGTAAGGTATTTTCTATCTTTACTTATTGAACGACTAGGGACTATTACACGTTTTAGGATACTTTTCTGGAGATACGTACTATGAAGCATTAATAAGACAACGGGATTTCCTGAGCAAAAAAGTTGCCTTCGCATTACCTACAAGTATATGCTTTTAAGACATTTCTCAGTCGGAAAAGGGACTAGAAGATGTATTAAACGATCTATTAGATGGACGACGTCCCTTGATAAAAGGCGCAGGATGTAGGGTGGCTAAGCTCTGTTACACTCTTGTGAACTGTTGCCCTACAATTCTGTATAGTTTATTTTTATTAATCTTTACTATCGCTCCATAAAAATAATCAGTCCTGTTTCAAATTGTTTTACTTCTGGGAATCGGCTAGTTCTATGGTTAGAAATGGAGAGGGGCCTTTTGTCCGCCTTGTATAATGCGAGTTTGTAAAACACCTTCGTCATACATTTGGAAAATTATCAGATATTGCTTGTGATGTTTTCCATCATCGACAATTAACGATGAACCAACGATATTTTGAAAAATCTGGTTCATAGGGGAAAGAACCCGGCACCTTTGTTTCGGCAGTTGGATCCACTCTTACTTGTGTAACTAGTATTTAGCAGTCTATAAACATAACATACGCTTATGCCTATATCCCCGGATGAGTAGGCAGAGGTGCAACAAGTTTACCCATGGCCAAACTTAATTTCCAGATGTAATGGGTGACGGCACTATGCCTATAACTGGCACAAATTTCAACCGAATTAATCGAATCGGAAACATTACTGAAATTAACTGTTGTGTTTCGGTTTGAAGGACATTGAAGCCAGTGAAAATACTGGGCATTATGAGACTTAACATCTTATGTCTCGGGGTGACGAGCGCATTTCAGTGCCATGCAGTGCTTTGTAATTCAAAGTTCTGTGTGGTGTTGTCTCTGTTTATGGGCAGGCGTGGCTTAACATAAGGCGAGCGCCTTGCTCGTCTCGCCATTAAATAAAAAAAAAACATAATAAAATGTTATGATTGCCCAACCTGGCATTTGTACTCAGTACCTCACCAGTCACTGGGCCTATTGTTGCCATTAGACAAATGAGGCGATACGATATATGAAGTCTGTATACACACCTTAAATTATATAGTAGATACTAGTAAATGTACTTTTCTAGTGCCTACAACAGTTCATATCACAGTTTAAATCGTATTTATAAAACATTGTCATACATTTCACCATGGTAATGACGTGGACTTCGCGAGCATTCGATACATTCCAATTGAAATTTCATTTAGTATCTGAAATATCGTAACATGTATTGTGTCATTGTAGTCCATTGAAATGTTACATTTTTTAGGCCTCACCTTGCGTTTCTTAGAGGACGCAATTTTATTTTTTTGATGTGTTGGGGGGGTAAGTGTAAAGCTAAAATCAAGTTTGTGGGGTCGCCACCCTTGTCCCACGGCCGCCATCTTGAAAATAGGGGTTGAAACGGTTTTTACGATATATCTCTTAAACTATTTATCTGATAAAAAAAATTTGTTAACGTTTTTTGTTGCTAATAAAATTTTCTATAACTTTGGTCCAGTAACTTTTTGTCGTAAAACTATAAATAAAAAAGTTATAAGTGAAAATGTAATAAAGAAAAAAATAAAGATGATAATTCTCTTGACAGCCTAAGATACAAACAATTCGCCAAGGCAGTGACAAAAAGTACATTTAATTTATCTTCACTTCCTCCAACACAAGACACAGCTCGCTTTCATACTTTCCGAGTCTACCATCAGGTCCAGTCGTGGCTTGGTAATAATAATGATCCTGAAGACTGGGGCTGGAAAAAATGTGGAAAATTATTGATGCCAGTGCAGAGCTCTAAACCTCCAGCACCCCCTGAGCTTCTTAAATTGATCTTTTGTAAATGCAAAGGAAACTGTGGAGCGATGTGTGGATGTCGAAAAGCAGGGCTAAAATGTTCCGCAGTGTGCTTCCATTGTTCTGGAGAACTGTGTTCTGTGTCTTGTGTTGGAGGAAGTGAAGATAAATTAAATGTACTTTTTGTCACTGCCTTGGCGAATTGTTTGTATCTTAGGCTGTCAAGAGAATTATCATCTTTATTTTTTTCTTTATTACATTTTCACTTATAACTTTTTTATTTATAGTTTTACGACAAAAAGTTACTGGACCAAAGTTATAGAGAATTTAATTAGCAACAAAAAACGTTAACAAATTTTTTTTATCAGATAAATAGTTTAAGAGATATATCGTAAAAACCGTTTCAAACCCTATTTTCAAGATGGCGGCCGTGGGACAAGGGTGGCGACCCCACAAACTTGATTTTAGCTTTACACTTACCCCCCCTACACATCAAAAAAATAAAATTGCGTCCTCTAAGAAACGCAACCCCAAATGTAACTTTTCAATGGACTATTGATATTTTGATTATATTTGTATGCATTCATTGTTTGGATTGTGAACTTTATTCAATTAATACCAATAGTAGTATCATTATTGGTAGAAAATTGTACACGGTTTACGAAAATCGACCTTACGTTGCGTTTTGGAAAGTCCCATATGCAGAGGCGCCTGTAAATGGATTGAGATTTAAGGTTTGTTATTTATTTATGTATTTTAATGGTATCTAGATTCTATCTTAATCATAAAACTTGAGCAACATCTGAAAAATTTAAATATATTATAATAGAGTTTTTAACAAAAAGAGGGACGTTATAAGGTTTATCTTCTTGTAGGTCTGTGGGTGTGTGTGTATCTGTGGCATCGTATCACCTACACGAGTAGACTTTTAGTCTCTTTTTGAGTTTTGGTGGGAATTCCGACAGTGCGGTTCATCGCTTATTTTCATTTATTTCAAAACTAGTTTAAAGTTGTATTTGTTGCATAAAAATGGTGTGGATTTGTGCAATAAACATTGACGGTGATGCACACTGTACGGACACATTGAAATAAGTGAATCATACTGGAAGGAATTCACACCATAACTCCAACAAGACCTTGAAGATGTCCACACCGATATTTCGTCGTTCTTGTGAAGACTTAAAAATTAATTATACATGTCATTGGCGAAATGCATAATAATGCGAAGCGATAAATTAAAAAGAAGAAGAAAAAGAGTAGACTTCTTTGTATGCGTGTTTTTAAAGCTAGTTTCATCGGGACGGTTCTTAGTTATCTTTGAAGAAACTCTATTGAACCGTTCTAAAGTTGCAGATATATTAATATAATATTTAAGTAATATCAGGGTTTTTTACGGTCGAGTTATTTCCAATGAAAAGTCAACTCCGCGTAAACTGAATCATAACAAGCGAATGTTTATGGCATTCCTTTATTTAAAAAATGTTCTCCCCATTTGTGAAATAGTTCGATTTTGTGGTATTAAAAAACGAAAGAAAATAAACGGTAGAGTTGTATTTTGTTTTTATTAAAAGAATTCAAATTTATCTGTACAATTTACAGCTATATCCGTTTTTGATTGGTTAATTGAAATAAAAACTTTATAAACGTTGATGGAATGCTGGAAGTTATTTATTTATTTTACTTTTAGCCACCAAAACCCAAACCGTGGCCGGACAAAATCATATGCAACTACAGTGATCCTTACGAAGACACGTGTGCGACTTTTCAGAATGAAGATTGCCTTTACCTCTCAATTTACAAACCTTTACAGATTGAAAATAATTTTCCCATTATAGTATGGAATCACGAACATTCCCAATCACACGGACCTGACTTCCTTATCGACGAAGGAGTTATTGTAGTAGCAGTTTCGTTCAGAGTCGGAATCTTTGGTTTCTTAAACACCGGAGATCACTTCGCCACAGGTAATATGGGAGCAAAGGACATGATTGCCGCGTTAAGATGGATAAGAGACAACATTTCCTACTTTAGTGGCGATGTGAGCAAAGTAACCGTTATCGGGTCAGGCAAAGCTGCCAGTTCAGTGGCGTCGTTTTTACTCACAACCCCCGGAGATGATTTATACACCAGACTGATCATTCAAAGCGACAGCGCTCTATCACCAGCACATTACAAAAACTACAACTTCGAAATAGCGAACAAATTATACTGGAATCTCAACGGCCCGTACAACAAATTCGATAGAACCGAATTATATCGAATATTAAGTAATTCATCAACGAGTAGATTGTCATCGGCATCCACGAATCTATTCGATAGTACCGAAGTGAGAGACGATCAAAGATTAATTACAGCCTTTGGACCAACCGTCGAACCAATGAACAAAGCCGCTTTTATGAATAAATTTCCATTCGATGTATATAAACGGAAACTTAGCAACAATAATGCCGGGGTTTTGATAGGGTACACGAGCTTAGAATCGCTCCACAAACTGTCGGGGTTCGTGCGTAACAGGGAACTTCTGAAGTACTTAAATTATAATTTTCAACATCTGCTACCTTTCGAGGGAAGGAAGGATGTATATGGGTCTAGGAGATATAGAGAGATACGGCAGAAAATTATGGATTTCTATTTCGTTAATGGAACGATAGGGGAACGTAGTTTAAGGAGATACGCGAAGTACGTGTCCGATCAAGTAATATATCCAGTACTGCGTCAAGCGATCTTGCAAGCCCAGGCATCTTGCAACAAAGTTTATTTATATAGATTTTCGCATCGCGGTCCAATGAATGTGGTCTGGCAGACGTCGCTGAGACATCTGAATTTATCAGGCGCCACGGCGGGCGATGAAATCTATTATCAATTTAGATGTAAAAGGTTGGACGTCTACAAGAATGACAACGGTGCGAATGATAAATTGTTCGTGAAGAAAGTGGCGCGGCTGTGGGCCAACTTCGCCAAGTTCGGGTACGATTGATGTACTTTTAAATTGTTTGTTATGGTTGTATGGGTCATTGGATTCCTTAATGGCGATGTAAGAATTAGTATGTAAATCGAAAATGCGTTTCGGCAATTTCCGTGTATCCTTCATATGCGAGAGGCCGTATAGGTACCACCAGTTTGTCTATTTCTGTCGCCAAGGAATAGTGTATAAGCATTGTTATTGGGTAACAAGAGACTTAACATCTCATGTCTCGGGATGACGAGGGCAGCCACTGGCTATCAATGCAGTAACTATTTTATAATCCGAAGTTCTGATTGGTGTTGATTCTGTTTATGGGCCTATTTATGTCTCATTATAACGTTAATTATAAAAAATCTATAAAAATACGAACGCTTGCGGTTAACGATCAAATAAATTCCTTTTACAATGTACAAAACTATATTATGTAGGTACTTTTTATAGCATAGACCGGCCAAAGAGTGTGAAGAAGCAAATAAGCCAGGCCGGCATGATCTTGCCGACCTACGATGGACACACTGTTTGTCGTTGGTCGACACTATTCCTGGATTGCGCTACACTTACTATCAGGTGTAGCGTAGTCACTTTGCCGAGCCAGGATAAAAAAAAATTGTCTACAGTGTTGCTCTACCACTCTCTACAGCATACCTATTTAATTTTCTCTTGAGTGACTGATCCGACCCGGATGTCCAGGTGATCATTTCACATTCGGATTAATTTGTAAAAAACATTGACGCGGGTGAAGTCGCAAGCAAAAGCTAGTTCCTAATAATTCAGCATTCAAGAATAGTTACTTAGTGTCTTACAATTATTGTTCTAGCCTAGATGCTAAGTTACTTTATAATAAGAGCTAAGTTTAAGTTTGCTCAAGGTTTTTAAGTTATTCAAAGCCGTATACTTTAAACTTGGTTAAATCCATTACCTCTAAGCCTTACGACGCTGGAAATCCGCACGGTATGAAATTAGAATATTGTGTATGTATCAGAGATGTAACGGATTGTTAATAACAATTGTTACAAGGATTGTTACAAGGTAGGTCCCTCGTATGCGACAGGCCCATAAACAGAAGCAACACCACACAGAACTTTAAATTACAAAGCACTGCATGGCACTGAACTGCGCTCGTCATCCCGAGACATAAGGTGTTAAGTCTCATAATGCCCAGTAATTCCACTGACTTCAATGCCCTTTAAACCGAAACACAACAGTTTACACACATATTTTATAAGTTCTCTATAACAGTTTTGAAAGTATGTAAAGTCTGTCAAGTGTCAACCCTATTTAGGCCAGCGTCGTGGACTAAAGCCGAACTTCTCACATTTAGCAGAGAAGGCCCATGCCCAGCAGTGGGATGTATACTATAATACAGGCCTGGTCTTATTACCATTAGATTACTTATGTATGTAAGCAAACATTTTAAATTTCTTATATGTATACTAACAAACAAACAAAAGCCTTTTTTATACTTTTAGATTAAGTGTATTGAGGTATCATTAGATTTAATTTTCCTCAAGCAATGTCTTGTTATGAATAAAATCTTAATTGAAAAGGAATAAGCAATGTTCAAAACCGAATGCTCTGAATTCTGAGAAATAAATTGTCCCTAGTTATTGAAAAGATTAACTAATGAAAGTTGGTATAAAAACACAAATGTATAATCGTAATAGGATTATATCAGACGTTTCAAACAATTTGTTCGTTAGTAAATTTATACGTACATACTACGAATTTTCAAATAAAGCAATTTCTCGTCATTAATTCCCCTTTGATGAATTCCAGGGATCCGACGCCGAGCAACGACCAACTTTTGGAACATCTGAAATGGGAACCTTTGGTTGGTGATCGCTGTTTAAGAGCTGTGAATTTTGGTAAGAAAATTAAAATGGTGACTGTGCCCGAACAAAGGAGGATGGGGTTTTGGGATTCATTGAGACGGGAGTATTTTGATGAAGAATTGTTTATTGATTTGTGATTTAATGAAATAAACTAATTTAAACGGATTTTATGGCGGTAGTGGACTGACTGGTCCACCCCGTGACCACGAAGGCTGAAACGCTTTCGAAACGTCGCGCATCGGGAACAAAATTAAAATAAAAAACCGCGATAAAATACGTTTAAATTAGTTTTATTTCAATGTGTAACATTCGCGTAAACGTAAGAAATCATTAATGTGATTGATTTTTTAAATATTATGTTACCATAATCAAGAATACAGTAACCACGATTAAAGTTATGGTGCTTCTTCTCTTAGTCTGAATTTGAGAAAAATTACATAATCTAATGTGCTATGCGCTATACATCATCATTATTACCCACACTTCGTTATTTCAAAGATAAACGAAGACGGAAGCGCTTCATTGAAATCTTAGTACTGCATCTAAATCTATACATATATAATTACTTGTCCTGACTGATTCGTCAATGCAAACCGTAAACTGCTGAGGCTGCAAACTTGAAATTTTGGTAGATTATGTTTTTTATATGACGTCAATTATGGCGTTTACGTCTGTTTAGAATAAAATATAATTCAAAGCAGAAATCATGAATGAAAACAGTCGATCTCCGAATAAGGAAATAAATAGGTCTCTTTAATTTGGATCTAATTTAATTTAATCTAATAATAGAGGTATGTTAAAAAAATTTAATGTTGTTAATTGCCTATTGGATAATCCGTTACTAGGCACAACCCAAAGTCTAATAAACGTTGGTATCACTATTAGGTTTCCACGTTAATTGTACATGTAAGTACCACCTAATGCCTGCCAATAAATGCTTTCTTTCTATTATGGGCATTTTATTACTTACTGAATGGATCCGAAATACTTCCATTATGACATCAGCAGTTCATAACTCACAGGGTCGCAACATCGTCATTATACGAATGCGTCCATTAACAAAAAACGTGTATATCTTTTAATTAACAGATTGACATCGTGTTTATTGAGAGTTTTATCATTGGCACGTCGCGTCGCGTCGATGGATCTGTAATTAAAAGTTACAGCATTGCGAGGTTTTTATTGCGAATGCTGTGTGTTTCATATGATTTTATGCAAATGGATATAAAGATTTATAAGCTCCAAATAAAAGAGGGATGTTGTAATATTGTCCCCTATGTTGGTCTGTGCGAACGTGCGCGCGTGTGTGCGTGCGTGTGCGTGTATGTGTGTATGGGTGTGTGTATCTGAGCCATCGCAGCGCCTAAACGAATGGACCGAATTTTTTGTTTCAAAATTGATTTATGTTTGAAGATTTGATCAGCCATTTAAAACTAACAAAGCGTTTTCTAATTGACATCGGGGTTTTAAATTCATATTTTGTGAAGATGAAATGTTTAGCTTTAGTAAAATAAAATTGAAACGTTTATATGTTAACTTATATTTCGCGGGGACCTCCATGTAGATGCGTCACGGTAGGTGTATTCAAGATGTACGGCGTATGATATGTCTCAATAATAACAACACAGGTTATCACATTATAGTTTATTCACTCTTTTAAGTTACCACCGGCTCGTAAGTTCAATTGTAGGTGGGAAAAGAACCGGCGGCAGAAAAAAACACCTTTACAATAATAGAATTCGCGGTTATAAATCACCATGTTTGCAGTAAACTAGGTATTAAGATTAACACTGTACTTAAATAACCCTAGTCTGCCATAGTTTTAGTAAGTTCCTCCTGGTACGACTCGCGGACTTAATTATTAGCTTCTCTTTTTTAATGCCCAGACGCCATCTTAAAAAAAAAAATAGTGGTGTCGTGGGACACCAGGTAGGAACGAAGTTCCTTCGGCTAATGTAGAATCGACACAAATTGCAAAAACGTCGTGCTCAATTTTATGTAGGTTTTCTTGATTTTTCTCTTAAATTTTGCTGATTAGTTTTTATTTAAGTACAAGAAAGTATTTAGGAAATTCAGTATTTTAGGAAATAATAAATTACTTAAAAAAATGTAAGCATAAAAAAGGGCAAGAGATAATATATCGCAAGACGAATAACGAGCTAGCGTAATCTTTTAAAAATCGAAGGAGATATAAAAATACTTCAACTATAACTGGCTGAATGAATTTCATTTTAAAAAAGGAACTAACGCTGGCTGGTTATGGGACTGTCGCGCCTGCCCACGTCTCATTTAACGCTTTTATTCCACGCATTTTTCTTACGGTTTTACTATCACATTTTTTTCAGTTCGGTCACGCAGCAAAATCCCTATCCCCTCCAAGCCTGCCGTAAGGAACTTCGTTCCAATTATTCATATGACTGACTGCGTCATTGACAATTGACGTAGAACAACGTCATTTTAATTAGTCAACACAGTGTCCATACTCTTTATGCCCCGACATATACAGGGTTATTTTTAAAACACCAGCAACCTCGCAGGGGTAGATACCTAAGGTTATAAGCTACTACTTTTGTTCTACGACTTTTGATAATTTGTTAGATTTTATTTTCATACAAAAATAAGTATTCATTTAATTTCCGTCTTGAATGTTACCTACACGCATCGCAGATTACGTAAGCAAACACGCGAAGCGTGGGGAACCGGACTAGCGCTGAAGGTCATCGCCCGAGCCAGCTGAGCGGCTTCTTTGAGTCGCGCGCGCACGCCGAACGCTACGAAGAAAAATACGACACAATAAAAACTTGTAAAATCATTTTTTTTAAATATATTGAGTTATATACAAACTCGTAGAACAAAAGTTGTTCCGTATGGGGTCAGATATCTGGTCCTGCGAGGTTGCTGGTGTTTTAAAATTAACCCTGTATAATATATTGTGTAAGCAGCGGTGGATTTACACTAGGAGCAGTCGGGGCAAGTGCCCAGGGCGGCAAAATTTTGTATAATTTATGTAATATAATTATGAGTCACCCTTAGTGCCTTTATAATTGTTAGAAAAAAAAACAAATATTTATTTATATTTTTGGAATATATGACATATAATAAAGTTTCTGCAATAAATTAGTTATTTTCATTTTAAAAATAAAATATATAAACTATAAGTTTAAGTAAAATTCCAGTATTGGGGCGGATTTTTTCCGATGCCCAGGAGCGGCATTAAGTTTAAATCCGGCTCTGTGTGTAAGACCGGATTAAAAACAGACAGCGTATATACGTCGGTATATACCGACTTATCATCTCGGCCTCGCGCATCTAAGGTTACATCCGCACACTATTACATTTTTAATTTTTGAATTTCATGTTATAACATAACATAAGCTCACGCGTTTATTCCCGAAGTAGTAAGCAGAGGTGCAACTAGTACTGGGCCCCCATTCCGCAGAGTTTATTCGTTGTGTGATAGGGAGCCTGTCGTCATATCGGACACAGATTCCAGTCCAGGGCAATTTGTATGATTTTTTGAATCAAAAATTCAAACATAACATACAAGGTGGTCCCTCGTATGCTATCGTACCTCCACTTGGTCTACTTCTGTCGCCAAGCAGCAGTGTGTAAGCACTGTTGTTTTTTGGTTTGAAGGACATTGAGCCAGTAAAATTACTGGGCATTATGAGACATAACATCTTATGTCTCGGGGTGACGAGCGCTGTTCAGTGCCATGCAATGCTTTGTAGTTCCAAGCTCTGTGTGGATGATTGATTCTGTTTATGCGCAGGCGTGGCGCTTATCATCCGGCGAGACGAAAGAAGTTAAATGATTTAATCAAATAAAAAAGAAACTAAGAAGAAGAAAGTTTGAGTGGTAGAGCCACGCTGTAGACAGTTTTGTCTACAGCATGAATGGGCTGGCTCGCCCGGGTCATTACCACTGTCTCACAGAAAACCGACGTAAAGTAGCGGCTTGCTGCTGCGTTTCGTACGGTGAGTGAGATATCCGGAAGCCCAAATCCCCTCCCCTTCCCTATCCCTAATTATCCCTTTCCTTTATGGTCGGCAACGCGCCCATGATTCTTCTGGTGATGGACGTACATGGGCAGTGGAGATCACTTACCATCAGGTGACCCACTTGCTCGTTTGCCGGCCTATGCGATAAAAAAAAAAAAAAAAAGAAACAAATTATGATTACCAAGACCTGGGAATTGAATTCAGGACCTCACAGTTTTCAGCCGTAGCACGCTATTACTAGGTTAATGAGTTAACTTTTATAGTTTATTAGCTGTCCCTCGCGGTTTCACCTGCATGTTACTGCCCTGCTCCCTTGGGTATACATATAAACATTCCCTATGAATCACTCTATCTATTGCTGAAAACTGCATTAAAATCCGTTGAATAGTTTAAAAGATCTAAGCGAACAGAGAGCGGAAGCGACTTCATTTTATACTATGTAAAGATGAGAAAACAATGGCAAATTCTACGATATAAGAACCGGCTTCCTAATACTGTTAAAATAAACAAATAAGCGTTGTGACAGCGTTCTTATGGCATTGTATGTACGGAACCTTAAAAAGTGATGATTTCAGAGTCCCTCAAAAATTTATGCAAATCATATTTCCAATTATCCTTTTACAATCCATGAAAAGCATATCATAAATTATTCTTTTCGTAGTTAGGAATCACAAGTGACAAATTTCCCATCGCCAGCCCATTGTCGCGTTCAGGCACCATTTGTGTGACCCATATAGAATCGAACAGGAAAAAAACATAGAATTATAGCTTCAGATAAATCTTATACGGGAGGTTGCAGCCCTATTCAGATGGGCTTAGTATAGCATGACGTAGAAACGTGGTCAGGAAATGTACGTCACATGGTGGTATGTGATCTCCTTTACTACTTGTAAAATACCGTCATATTAACACATCTATACAAATAAATAAAATTGGAGTGTCTGTTTGTAATATAAAAATAACCGTTTTTTATTAAGTGCATTTGGATATATACACGGTACATATATCAAAACAACATTTTTTGGAATATTTGTCTGTCAGTTTGTTTCGGCTAATCTCTGAAATGGCTGGACCGATTTTGACGGGACTTTCACTGGCAGATAGCTGATGTAACAGAGAGTAACTTCGGCTACTTTAATTTTAGAAATAAAATAGTTTTAGTTAAATACCACGCGGACGAAGTCGCGGGTAACTGTGAGTATTAAATAAAAATTGTATAGTGTGTATGCAGATGCACCTCCCTGAAAGTAAAGGCGGCGCCCATGTGCTCAACAGAATCGATAAAATCAATGCGTAAGTCCTAACCGATATTAAATTGAAATTAATTAATGCGAACTACATCTCGAATAGATATAAGTAGGTCGCAAGACACGATACGCGTGCAGTGGAGTGCGATGAAGTGTCGTTTTACAACAACAATGGGAAGAGTCTGGAACAATTGCGCTGATTCTGTGCCGATTTGTTCCCGTTTGTGGCTCTAATGAGTTTTCTTGTGTTAATTGAATGAGCCCGCAACTGTACTTTAGCTAAATGAGTAATATTTTATGTAATCATTTTAATATGTACGATAATTTAGAGTTGTGGCTGTTAGGATTATTACATACGCAATCACGCCTGGAATCCCCGAAGGAGTAGGCAGAGGTGTAACCAGTATACCCAAATTTCGCCGAGCGTATATCCGTTTTATGATGTGATAGGGGGCGATCCGAATAAATTCCAGACACCGAGCTGATACTGGAAATTTCGTGATAGAAAACCTCAATCACTTTTACTCGACTTGGGGATTCAAACCCGAGACCTCAGCATAGCAGTCGTACCGCGTGCGCAATAAAACTGGGTCACCAAGGCATTCAGGCAGACAGATCATATTTAATGTAACTTATTAATTCATCCTCGCTCAATTTCGAGCATTTTATATAAGGAACTAGTTTTATAATCATCTAGCTATAGTCGCGCGGGTATTTGATTGAATATGTTTCGTTAATCGAAAGCATACTTAATCTCTGTAGGCGATGATTGGCGTTATTGCACGGGGAATCCCTGCTGGCAGCTGATAGGCGGGTGCAAGTGCACCCCTTGCACCCTGCTGCCGGCGCCCATGATAAAGTTATTTTGATTATAAACATCGATACAAATATTTTCTCTTAGCCGGAATGTCGAAAGGTTCCTGAGATGTTGTAAAATACAGTATAATCTTACTTTTTGTTAATACGGGAACGTAAAAGTATTAATGTTTAGTAAGCAGTTAGGTGTCGGTTCGCCTTCCACACATTGATCAAAGTGGCATGTGGTGCAAACGCCCCACGTCAGGGTTGCTAGTATTAGTAGTTTATTTATTTATTAAACTTTGTACACAAGGTATACAGGCGGACTTTAATGCCTAAGGCATTTTTTTCCTAGTCGACCTTAGGGTGGTGGAGATCATAACTGAGGCAGGTGCATAATAAAATAAATAAAATGTAAATACACTAAAGAAATATATAACTAAATAATTACACAGGTCTACAAAAAAAAATTTGTTCTTTGTCCTAAAGTTTATTTTATGACTTTTCGGTTAATTATGCACAAAACCGATAAGAAAAAATATTTTTTTGGTATAAAGTTTGCTTTTGTGATAGTTATAGTAATAATACTCATTTTTGATTTTTTCATACATTTTAATACTTTTAAAACTACTGTGCGATTAGAGTGGGGTTTTTACGTTTAAAAAGTGCCGCTAGATGGCACTCGAGTGATAAACAACGAATAGGTGTTTGTGCAAGTCTGAAAATATCGTCGCGAAAGTTTAAATATGATGCTGATGCATTTTTTTATATATATGGTCAATCTATTAAAGTTTGCGATGTAAAATACGAACTAAAGACATCTGACGTTCTCTGTGAAGCCTACAAAGCATATTTTGACTGTCTTGTTCGGCATCAAGACAAGTCATGGGCTCAACATATTGCTTGTAGTTATTGTAAAAGATGTTTGGAAGGTAAGCAATTTTTTATTAAGCAGTGAATCAAATATGATAGATAACATATACATTTTTATTGAAGTGAAACTTCTTTAGAATCGTTGTGCTTTAAAACTCGATGAAACGAAAATGCGTCACGACAAAGACATACATATTCAAAAATAGGATTTAGCCTGCGAGAGAATGATATAAATTACAAGTCAGAAGCAAAAGTTAAAGCTGGGGTTTTGATGGTCCGCAAATTAGACAGATTTTCGCCGATGAAAAATTTCCAACGTTGCTGAATCGTAGTCAAAAAGTGATTTGTTTTATTTCCAACGTTGCTGAATCGTACTCAAAAGGCGATTTGTTTTATTTCCAACGTTGCTGAATCGTACTCAAAAAGCGTGTAGTTTTAAAGCAGTAGTTTCTGGATTTTTAGGAAATAACAAAGCTAAAAACTACGTAGTTGACGATATGCTAAAAAATATTAAGGCCATGCTGTGTAGGATGTCATTAAAAGTACATATGCTACATTATCATTTAGATACATTTAAAAACAACATGAGAGCGTATTCAGAAGAGCAAGGAGAACGTTTTCATGAGGACATTATGAGCTTTGAACAACGTTATCAAAGCCAATACAATGAAAAGATGATGGGAGAATATATTTGGGGTTCAGTGAGAAAAAGTACTTATGAACATAAAAGAAAAAGTAAAAGCGTGCACTTTTAAATTATTTTCCACTTATTGTAAGTTATTTTGATAATAAAACTTAATAAATAATAATAAAAATATTTATTTGAAAAGTTTCATTTTCAATAAAAAATTAAAGCCACAGATTTTGAAAGATATCTTTAAATCGGCCTCCTCAATACAAAAGCAAACTTTTTCATGTCATATATATTTTTTTCGTCTAATTACAACCTAAAATATCGAAATAATATGCTTTAAAGTCAAGGTCAAATTTTGTGTTGACCCGTGTTATTAATTTTATTTGTTTTTATCTTTAGAATGTTGCAAAGTAAATGCGTCCACAAATACCAGAAATAGAGGCCTCATATTTAGTAACTGAACTCCAAGCCCGCCCCGAAAAATATAATATATTTCTGCCAAAGGAGAAATGAAATGCTCAAACATCCGATCTTATGAAGTCGACATCAAAGAGGACTAATGTAGCATTTCAAAATAAAATAAGTAAATAAATAAATACATACAACAGTCTCACACATAGTCCTGACCCCACAGTAAGATACGAGTCTTGTGTCGTGGGTATCAGAAACTATGAGTCTTTTCGCGTCAGAACACAGACAACAAAAAACAAATTTGTGGACCACACAAACATTTGTCTCGGTGTGGGGATCGAACCCGCGGCCTCTCTTTTCACAGTTGTATTGTGCACGTGGTACAACTGCTATGTTGAGGTCTCGGGTTCGATCCCGGGTCGGGTAAAAGTGATATTGGGTTTTTCTACCACGAAATGCTCAGTATCAGCCCGGTGTTTGGAATTGTTCCCGGTACGGCGATAGGATTCCCTATCACATAATGGGACGGAGATACACTCGGTTAAATGTGAGTGTATTGTTTTTTTTATTTGATTGAATGACGAGACGAGCAAGGCGCTCGCCTGATGGAAGCGCCACGCCTGCCCATAAACAGAAGCAACACCACACATAACTTTGAATTAAAAAGCATTGCATGGCGCTGAACTGCGCTCGTCACCCCGAGACATAAGATGCTAAGTCTCATAATGCCTAGTAATTTCACTGGCTTCAATGTCCTTCAGACCGAAACACAACAGTGCTTACACATTGTTGCTTGGCGGCCATACCTCCGGCGGTTATACCTCTGCCTATCCCCTCGGGTATTACAGGCGTGCACATACATATTATAATATATCTATATCGTTGCATGAATTAATTGCAACTCAACGCCTGAACAATCAGCCAGTACATACGATAACGCCACATAACGTCCACAATAGTCAATAGATAAACACAGAAGCCAATTAAACCCGCATAATAGCCGACAGCCTCCGTGGCGCAGCGGGCGAGTAGCCGGCTGTGAAACGAGAGGCCGCGGGTTCGATCCCCGCACCGAGACAAACATTTGTGTGATCCACAGATATTTGTCTCGGGGTCTGGGTGTTGTGAGACCGAAAGTCTCTCGTAGTTCCTGATACCCACGACACAAGACTCGTATCTTAGTGTGGGGTTAGGACTATGTATGTGACTGTTGGGTGTATTTATTTATTAAAAAAAAAAAAAAAAAAAAATAGGTATTAAATGATGATGGATCGGGTCAAGTGGCAACCCTGCTTGCAGTAAACACAGCTGGACGCGGCGGTGGCGCCTGTCGCCGACATATACAGTAATACCCCGACTTACACTACCCCGTTTTACGCGAATTCGGAGATACGCGGTTATTCTTTTTGATGGCCGAGCGCGTCAGCTCTCCTATTTCGCCATGTTAGTGGTCCGTTTACGACAGGTTCGAACGTGTTCCGCGTTGAGTTGTTTTACGTACGTTGTGTTTTATTGATAACCTCAAATTATGTCACTCAAAAGTGCATGCAAAGTTGTACCCCGACTTACACGGTTATAGCTCGGTCCCACCTATCGCGTAAGTCCGGGGTATTACTGTACTGTATATACGAACATAACGCGGTGTTGTTCGGTTTTGCTCTTTACTTTTCAACTGCAAGAACGGGTGGTTCTCACTTCGTTTGCATTTATGCTACTTCAAAAATTCCCGCATAATAGGTATTAAATGATGATGGATCGGGTCAAGTGGCAACCCTGCTTGCAGTAGACACAGCTGGACGCGGCGGTGGCGCCTGTCGCCGACATATACTGTATATACGAACATAACGCGGTGTTCGGTTTTGCTCTTTACTTTTCAACTGCAAAAACGGGTGGTTTTCACTTCGTCTGTATTTATGCTACTTCAAAAATTCCCGCATAATAGGTATTAAATGATGATCGATCGTGGGTCAAGTGGCAACCCTGCTTGCAGTAAACACAGCTGGACGCGGCGGTGGCGCCTGTCGCCGACATATACTGTATATACGAACACAACGCGGTGTTGTTCGGTTTTGCTCTTTACTTTTCAACCGACTGCAAAAACGGGCGGTTCTCACTTCGTCTGTGTTTATGCTACTTCAAAAATGAATATTCTAAATTCAGCGCGTATGTTTTTTTAGGTATATTAGGCGATGTCTGTCACACTGTCACACAGAACTTTGAGTTATAAAGCACTGCATGGCACTGAACTGCGCTCGTCACCCCGAGACATAAGGTATTAAGTGTCATAATGCCCAGTAATTTCACTGGCTTCAGTATCCTTCAAACCGAAACACAACAGTGCTTAAACAGTGTTGCTTAGCGGCAGAAATAGACAAAGCGGTGGTACCAACCCAAACGGCCTCTCGCATACGAGGGACCTACCTTGTAAAATTTATTACGTAGTGCCGGCGTGGCCGATCCGTAGTCTACGTTTAATGGACTTTTATAAAAGGGCAAAGTTTCTTTTTTACACGAAACCCGACCAACGGGTAAATTCTATTCAACAAACGGTACAATCTTTTGCAAATATTCCATGCGTGTAAACTTGCCTATTAGCTCAGTCGACACGTTTCCTACTCTTTGTATGTGTTTGCACAAAAACTAAACGTTTCCAGCTGAGCCAGCTAAATTTAAGAACAAAAGGCTGGATTATAAATCAGTGCTATGTAATGTTCCAACAATTAGAGCACACCGTGCATTATTTACAATTATCTCGACTGTTTTATTAAATCTCTTTGAGATAAGTTTGAGTTAACGCTTTGTGGGCAGTTTTTATCTTTGAAGTACATATACATTTTAAGCAGTATTTTTATCTTGTAAAACTTTTTTACGCATTTAAAACTGACTCAACAAAAAACAAAGCATAAAGATTATAAATGTGGCCGACTTTGAGCAAAGACAAACCGGCTCAAAAACGAAACTATTGCAGTTTAATTGATACCACTGCATCGGTTCAAAAATGAATTTAGTTTTTTTGAGTTGCTTTTATTTTTTTTTATAAAGTATTTATCAAAACAACATAACATTAACATTCGAAAATGTATCATGGTTCGATGTTCGAAAATGTAGTTATACTTTTTAATCATCAAAACTATCGCCCTTTTTGAAGTGAAACTTCTTTAGAATCGTTGTGATTTGAAAATTTGATGAAATGAAAAGGGTTGGAAAGAAACAAGATCTTAAGTATGTAAATATATGAAATGTAATATTTCGTATTAAAATTTCTAAGCTTGGTAAAAGTATTATAAAAATAATAAACATTTTAATTACCCTAATACCACTGATACTCTATTTTTATCTCATTCTCTTGTAGGCTACTTTTCTGAAGTTTTACGTCTGCCATGTGTGAATTGCACATACACACTTTTTTATTACTATTCTTTTTTAAAACGTTTTGAGTAATTCCAATTTTAAAAACACTAAAACAAAGGAATAGTTACATTTATCACAAGCTAGGTACATCTACTAGCCTCGCCATACTGGAATGGAACGGAACGACTATCACCGGTTTTCTATTTTTAAATTTTGATCATATTCCAAACCTGTAAACCGTTAATTCCCGACGTGTATTCCATTCCCTTCGTAGTATTGTGGGGCTCTTAATCAATTTAGATTATATATTTATCTACACAAGCAACTATTAGTCACCAAATAATTCCAGTTAACCCATTACACACATAGAATAACATATATAATAGATAACCCGTGTCGTGTGCGTGCCTTAGCCAATAAGCTGTAGGATTGTCCTTCGGGATGGCGCCAGTCTCACGCCGCACTAACCCTCCTGACCTACTTGTAATGGGAGATGAGGTCTTTGTATTATAATTTCCAGGGGATATTGTTACACGTAGAGTTATATTTGTTGCATATAGCTTTTTTATATGTGTTCGTTTTGTTATTTGTAATTTGAGTTAACGCAAATGTGACCAATAGGGTTTTAAAATGTATAATATTACTTTTGTTTTTTTTGGAACGAAGTTATGGGGCGGTACCCTAGCCGGCAAAAAACAGCGTGAGATTTTGGAAGTGATAACTTCTTATTTAAATAATTTGTTTTTCTTATAAATAAATGAAATGTAATAAAGTAAGGAACCAACATAAACCCCCGAGGTTAATTAGGAAAAACATCTAAAATTTTTAAAATGCTCTGATTAAACTTTTTTTCAATCATAGCCTAACAAATAAAAACCGCATTCAAAACGCTCCGTTCGTTCAGGTGCTACAATTCCACAGACATACATATAGACAAACAAAGGGGTCAAACTAATCCCTTCTTTATTGTCGGTTGCTAAATTTTACTGTAAGTGCTTAGGGGCTGTATTGGTTCTGCCACACCGGTGATTTTACAAACATTTTCTAACATTAAACATTTACTAACATTATCTAATATTGTGATAAAATGTATCAAATTTTTGTTAACAAATGTTTAATAATGTTTTGTAAACTTTTTATAACATTTTATAACAACGGTGTGGCAGCACCATATAATAAACGTGAAGTGATGAACAGTCATGCTACTTGCTTTTCGACCGATCAAAACAAATGTTAGTGGTCCAACACACCCACGATCCGAGTTACTCGCTCAAGTCAGTCAAAAACTGAGAAGTACAAAAAGTACTTAATATAATAAGTTTGTAACAGGCCTTCTCTAAGCGACGTCCATATTTTTTAAGAATACCACAGTGGATTTTGCAGTGGTAGGTACTACGAATGCGAGAGACCGTTTTAGTTAGTTAGTTCCACTGCTTTGTCTTTTTCTGCTGTCAAGCAGCAGTGTGTAAGCACTGTTGTATTTCGGTTTGAAGAACATTGTAGTGAAATCACTGGGCATTATGAGACTTCAAATATTATGTCTCAGGGTGACGAGCGTACTCCACTGTCATGCAATGCTTTATAATTCAGTTCTATGTGGTGCTGTTTCTGTTAATGGGTGTGGCGCTTACCATCAGGCGAGCGTTCAGCTCGTTTCGTCATTCAAGCTAATAGAAAAGAGAAATAGAGTACTATAAATAAATATTCACTTACAATAGAGTTTACATAATGGTTGGTATGTTTGAGGAAAGATTTTCGTTGCCAATCCAATTGCCAATTAGCTTTGTTAGCATTAATAACAGAGAGGCAATATTAAACACAAATATTAACTGGTACAGTACGCTGTATGATACTGGAAACCGATAACAAATAACTTATGTATGAAATTGTGATCGAAATACATATACAGATTTACGTTTAAAACACCAACAACCTCGCAAGACTAGATAGCTAACCCCATAAGGAACAACTTTTGTTCAACGACATTTGAAAATTTGTAAAATTTTATTTTCATATAAAAATAAGTATTGATTTAATTTCCGGCTTGAAGGTTTATAACTCTACGCGCATCGCAAAGATTACATAAACAAACCTCTTTGAAGCGTGAGGAAGGGGGTGCAGCGATAGCGCCTTTGAACTAGACCCATTTATCTAGCCGCCAATCATCTGTCATTCAATCATTTTTTTTTCATGTATTGAGTTATGTCCGAACTCGTAGATTTCGTCGATCTCGTAGACTCGTAGAACTCGTAGATCGTAATCTGAAAAATCTTTGATAATTAAATTTAAAATGTAATATCGATAACATCGCTGCTAAATATCAAAAGAATATCTATGCTGTAACTAAGCATGTAAACATATTTATATGATTTTCAGACCTATAGCTTTAGCTTTATAGAAAAATGTAAATTCATTTTATTGTTCTAGTCTAGAAAACAAGACTTCATGAAGCGCGTCACAAAGTTACACTTCTATATTTGTATCTAAATATATAAAACTCAAAGGTGACTGACTGACTGACATAGTGGTCTATCAACGCACAGCCCAAACCACTGGAGGGATCGGGCTGAAGTTTCCGCTAAGAAAGGATTTTGATAAATTCTACCCCCAAGGGGATAAAATAGGGGATGAAAGTTTGTATGAATATCACGCGGACGAAGCCGCGAGCAAAAGCCATTAAATCATAAATTACTAAGATTGCGGAAGCATGGCTTTTATGATATTGCTATGGTTACACTTGATGTAAGAAATCTGTTTGAGAATAGTTAGACAGTTAACGTCATGCTAATTACAAGGGTAAGGGTAAGGGTTTTCACATGAATTACTTACTGTTTAAGCGTGAACTGTAATAAGAAACCTTTTGATCTAGTTTACGTAAGCTTGACGGTGTGTGGTTTAAAGAGAGTCTCGCAGACTACGCTTGCTTTGAGATTACGCATTGAGCGTATGACCTACGCCTATTGAATGGTTTAGTCTCACAAATGTTTACAGATTTATGGTTTTCTGAATATATCACATTGGTAAATTCAAGTCCACTCGTGTGTCGACTTTTGTACCTAAGATTCATTTAAATTGATGAACGAAACCCGCCTGTGGTCCAAACGTGAACTAAAAATATATTACTCATACAGCCATGAACGTGACCAAAATGCTTTCATTTAATTAGTTTATATGGAAAAATCGAAACATACACATGCATGGCCTCACGCCTTTGTCCCCGAAGGGGTAAGCACAAGTGCAACTGGTGCTACACCCACATTTTACCGAGCTTATTTCCGTGCCCTAATATTTGAGAGGGCGAGCCTGTTGGAAAATTCTAACAAAAACTCGTGATTACCCGCCCTGCAATTTGAACCCTAAACTTCACGGTTTCTGAACCTATAATATACGTTATCACTAAGATAAGGCAGGTTTTAGAAGGCCCTCTACCACCGCCAAAATGAGAGCAGTCTGGAAGTTACTATGTAATTCATAGGCAATTAACGCAACGATTTAAAAGTTTCTTGTCAAGACCGTTTCAAGACTGCATTATTGAATTAATAGAGGATTTGACTTTATCTTACTTAATACATTATTTTATGAAATCTGAAGTAGAATTTAAGATAATTTTTAGTCCAGAATATGTATTGTTTAAGACATAACTTTTAAAAGTTATAAAACAAGTCAAATCGCGGGAAAAAGGACATGTAACAAATTCTAAATAGCCCAGCGGATTAGCAAGCTGAAGTGGCAGTGGGCAGGCCACATAGCTTGCAGAACCGATAACCGATGGGGCAGAAAGGTTGTGGAATGAAGGCCAAGCTTAGATAGACGAAACTAATTACTCGTTAAGCGTAATTATCGATTGTTCAATAAATAATTCCGGATAATTAAGCGCAGCTGCAAACATTATTCATGTACCGTGTCTGGGGCGACTGGGGATACGTGAACCGTCAACAAAAATCTAATAAAGCCAGTGTACATTAATCAAAGAGGAATTGCGGACATCTGGCGCAATATGTGTTGCATCACAGATTTAGATTAATTAATCTTTGGGGATTTTTAAAAGAAGTTCATTATTTCAAATTAAGATTGTTGTTAAATATTATGGATATGATTGCTGAAAAATTTATTTATAATAAAAATAAGAAATTCTAAAATTAGAAATTCTTTATTTTGGAATAATAGAACGTTCAATTTATATTCATTTTGTATAATATCTGCGTTAGTTAGTAACTTTTTTGCAAGTTGTTACATAAACTAATTTTTAATAATAAATAATAATAGCAGCCCTGTATTATACACGTCCCACTATTGGGCACGGGCCTACCCTACGGAATGAGAGGGGTTAGGCCATAGTCCACCACGCTGGTCTAATACGGTTGGCAGACTTTACGTACCTTTGAAATACTTATGGAAAACTTCTTAGGTTCCGCTCACGATGTTTCCTTCAAGCAAAGTAAGCGATAATTAACAAAGAATGTAACATAGAAAAGTCATAAGTGTATGTTCAGTATATATATATTTTTTTTTTTACTAGCCCTGTATTATATACGTCCCACTGCTGGGCACGGGCCTCCTCTACTGAATGAGAGGGGTTAGACCTTACTCCACCACGCTGGCCTAATGCGGGTTGAAAGACTTCACATACCTTCGAAAAATCTCGTCGAGTTCTCAGGTATGCAGGTTTCCTCACGATGTTTCCTTCACCGTTAAAGCAAGCGATAATTAACAATTAATATACACGTAACTTAGAAAAGTCAGTGGTGTATGCTCTTGGGGCTGGTTTTGAACCTGCGACTTTCGTCTCGACAGTCCATACCTCTCCCCGCTGAGCTATTGCTGCCTATGTTGCCTGCCTATGTTATGTATACTTTTACAAAAATAAAACCGAAACAAGCACGAATCCGATCACTGGTAACTTTGATGATTTTTGACGGTATTAATGGAAAACAAACCGTGGTTGATTGCGGCGGCTCAAGTTCGACTTACAATTAATTAAGTTTTCCGCCTAAAATCCTTTTCGTGTACATAACTTTGCCCGATGCGGAGGCGGACTTCGGGCGAACTGCAAATATTATTTATAAAAATATTTCTGTAAAGTTTTTTTTAAAAAGAATACCTTCTTAAATACCAGGAGACTGAGATTCCCAGAAATTCATCAAATAACTTGGTTTTCAACAAACTTCAAAGAGGATGAAACGCGCAATTGAATGGTCTAGAAATACCCGATTCCCTAGTGAAGTATTTAAAAATGTCATTTTATACTCAAAAATTTTTAAATCTAATTTTGATTTTCTATCAGCCCTATTGTAGGTACCGCTGTTGAGCACGGGCTTTCTCCACCAATGGAGACCTTAGTTCACTAAAATGCCCTGATGCAGGGTGATACACTTCCCAGCTTCGAAACCCATGACGTCTGTCTCAGCAGTCCTTAAGATAATACTGTAATGTAACACTGTAAGTTGTACTGTAATTTTTTAAGTTTACGCGTATGTTACACATTGAAATAAAACTAATTTAAACGGGTTTTACGTTTAAATTAGTTTTATATCAATAATACTGCAATGTTACTGTTTGTTACTGGGTACTTTATCTATAATATCCACTTGTATTAATTGAAAGAAAGAAAGAATAACAAACAATGACATATAAAAAGGAGTTTTGCGGGAATTCTGACAGTGCAGTCCATCGCTTATTTTAATTTATTCCATAAACTAGTTTAGAGTTGTGTTTGTTGTATAAAAGTGGTGTGGATTTGTTCAATAAACATTGACGGTGATGAACAGTGTATGGAAACATTGAAATAAGTGAATTAAGCATCGTACTGAAAGGAGTTAGCACCAAAACTCCGGCAAGACCTTGAAATCGACCGCAACCGTGTTTCAACGTTCTTTTAAAAATAACTTGAGAATAAATTATACTTGACACTGGCAAAATGCATAATAATGCGAAAGCCATAAATAAAAAAGAAGAAAATTATACTTTTAATATTTTTTTTTTTAATTTAGAGACTCGGTTACAGTAATCCACCGTATTCAAAATAGATTGCTAAATTCATCTTCAAGCTAGGCCTGGCAGAATAATCTAAGCCAGAATATTTTTAAACAGGTTATTTCTTGCATAGTAACGAATGTGCAGACGAAGATAAAATTTATCCGGTACTTTGTAAAAGCCCTGAAGATTGATGGCACCGTCGGCTTCGTCCTTCGCAACATGGGTAGAATTACCTTCTTACTTGTGAGAGGAGGTTGGGGTGAATTAAAAATGTATTTCGAGATCGTTCATGCTCAACTTACTTTGACCGCTAGTTTTTTATTTACTAAGAATGCGACCAGCAGAGTGAACTTGTGCGATGATAAAGCCTGCATTGTTATGGTGAAAGTAATAAATGTGGTTAGTGATAATAATTACCGATGATAAAAATATGTAATTTATTTGATATCAAGATAATAACTGATATAGTAATCGTTTATCATTAGTGGTTATTTTTAACACGTTTCATTAAAGTAGGTAATTTGTTGTCACCTGACTAAACTAAAACCAAATATCTACTGCTGTAGATAATTTTGTTTACAGCAGGAATGGGCCGGCTCGACCGGGTAGTTACCACTGTCTCACAAAAACCCGACATGAAGTAGGGACTTGTTGCTACGTTTCGTATGAGTGAGAGTTTGTCTGTGTGAGTGAGATATCTGGAGGCCCAAATGCCCTCCCCTTGCCAATCCCTAAATAATCCCTTTCCTTTAAGGTCAGCAATGCGCCCATTATTCTTCCGGTATTGGCGGTGGAGACCACTTACCATCAGATGACCCATTTGCTCGTTTGACAGCCTGCTGAGGTTGCTTGAAGCATATGGGTTTCGACAGACAAGAAGACGTAGCATGACAAAAGAAGTCCATAAAACTCAAGACCATATATTAGCACGAAGGCCTGTGTAGCGTTTCGCATGGAAAAGTTCTGCTTATCATGTCATGTTCAATGCTAGTAAAGAATAAAACAATGACAAACAAGACGAACGCTAGTTGATAAAGTACAGTGACGTCACATTCCACGCCAGACTTCATAATCCAGCAATAACATGGTTTATAGCTCACGCACACTGATGCGCGGTCATTTGGTAAGTATTTGGCGATCGTAAAAATTATATTAAATTTTTCTGGTGTCAATAAACCACAATAACTGTTTATATTTAGGCGGTAAGGCACGTCTGTGTGTAATAACTTTGATATCAAATTAATGTGGTCGATGGCTTTTACCGAGGTGGAAGAAATATGCCTTGGAAAGGTTGGTTGCTAATAGATCAAGAGTCTACAAGTGTTGTGGAGTGGAACCACAAGCAGCAAACATCTGTTAATTCTTTAATGGCACGGAAAGCAAAATTTGATAATGTATGACTACGCTTAAGGTAGTCTAACTTTGATGATTCATTTTGTATTCAATAGGGTCCAAAGTAGTCTATTATTATATTATATTATACTAGCTTTTCTTCGCGGCTCCGCACGCGTGATCTGCTTTTTCCGGCATAATAAGTAGCCTATGTTTATCAGGGATAATGTAGGATTCTAATGGTGGAAGAATTTTTCAAATCGGTCCAGTAGTTTTTAACTTAATTCGTTACATACAAAAATACAAATATTTCTTCTTTATAAATTATTGTTTACAATGAAATACTCTTAATCAACAATACATTTATTTGGATAAATAATAATATTATGTTGATAACGCTTTGGAATCAAACAATTTGATTACCATAGCAACAATTTGATTACCATAGCAACGGAAGCCTTCAAATATAAATAATTTTCCCCGATTTTGCAACATTTTTCACTGATGCTTCGCTCCTAATGGCCGTAGCGTAATGTTATATAGCCTAAAGCCTTCCTCGATAAATGGACTATCCAACACAAAAATAATTTTTCAATTCGAACCAGTAGTTCCTGAGATTAGCGCGTTCAAACAAACAAACAAACAATCAAACTCTACAGCTTTATAATATTAGTATAGATATTATAATATTATTATATAGAAAAAAAATGTATCACAATCTTTTTTGCATAAATTTAAAATACTTTTTTTATTTGATTGAATATAGAGACGAGCCAAGCGCTCGCCTGATATTACCATCACCTTACGGGCCACCCCTGCCCATAAACATAATAAAACACCACACAGAACTTTGAATTACAAAGCACTGCATGGCACTGAACTGCGCTCGTCACCCCGAAACAAGATATTACAATTACTTACTTAATGCCCAGTAACCTCACTGGCTTCAATGTTCTTCAAACCGAAACACAACAATGTTTATACACTTGCTTGGCCGCAGAAATAAAAGGGGTTGGCTTTAGTATCCGGGTGCAGGATTTTGCTGATAATTTTTATAGTAAACGTTAGACACTAGTCCGTATTAACAAATGCTAGCAGTTTATTATGAGGAAATGCATAGTTTTTGTGAAATTAATTTTTAAAGTTTTGTAGGTTATTACAGTTGTAAACACACTAATATTGAATTAGAAAGAGACAAATGCCATTGAACGTGGAACGCGACTAATTCTGTCTCTTTCTGACAAGTAGTTATATTAAAACGAAATGCTTAATATGTTGTGCTCGCGTTACTGGAACGTTTTTTTTCTTTACAATACTACTATAATTATTATTTTCCTATTCACAACTACCTACTTTCATTGTTGTTGAGTGCCGGCTGTGTTTTTATTGTGATCTTATTATCTCCCATTCGACCTGCTTACCTTATTGATATTGGTGGTGGTTATTTTTTTCTTAACCATCCAGAAGTAGGAACCTCACAAACCGAGGCTTATGCACGCGTGAGCGAGCGAAGCGAGCTCGGGATTTGGAGCACCCCGACTCGGACAAATTAGGTTAGAAGGGGATGGCTGCCATCCCCGTCGTGGTTATTTTTTTTTAAAATGACCCAAAAAGTAGTAGCCCCGGCAACTACGCCTTGTTGTTATTACTTGCTTCATAAGCAATTCTTGTTACAGATTTTTTTTAACATTGAATATAAAGTAAACTGTGACTTTCCTCCTTCTCCCGATGAAAAATAGCCCGTGACCACATAGAAAATATCAATATGTGCTAAAATATTGTAAGCAGAAACCTGGAAATTTAAAAAAAATTACGGGTTGCACTCCGGGAGTGCCGACAGAAGTGAAAACTTACCAAACAAGATGCGAGAATACAAAATTACGGCAACATGCCCACTCGACATGATAAAAGTACATTCTACTCTCTTCGCGTTTATGCGAGCCTGGTACTTTTACGGCAACATGTTCCAAATTATAAGTATTTCTTTATCGATCGTCATTTTTTTTATCAATATCAAAAACAAAATTACGGTAACATGTCTATTCGCCATAAAAAAAAAAAAAATACGGGTTGCACTCCGGGAGTGCCGACAGAAGTGAAAACTTACCAAACAAGATGCGAGAATACAAAATTATGGCAACATGTCCACTACACATGATAAACGTACATTCTACTCTCTTCGCGATTATACGAGCCTGGTACTTTTTACGGCAACATGTTAAGAAAAAACCTAAAAAGTTTTTCTTTGTCTAAATCGTCATTTATTTATTAATTCTATGAAGAAAGGGCATTCTACTCTCTTCGCATTTATGCGAACCTAGTACTTTTTTTACAGCACCATGTTCCAAATTATAAAAATATGTATTTTTTATCGATCGTCATTTTTTTTATCAATATCAAAAACAAAATTACAGTAACATGTCTAT
The DNA here is from genome assembly GCA_949126905.1 of Amorpha juglandis. Taxonomy (NCBI): domain Eukaryota; kingdom Metazoa; phylum Arthropoda; class Insecta; order Lepidoptera; family Sphingidae; genus Amorpha; species Amorpha juglandis. Next base: position 4,871,721 of record OX421383.1, read on the forward strand.
TCGCCATAAAAAAAAAAAATGGGTGCGTGTACTTATGTACGCGCGTGAGAAGTTATACTTCTTTGTTATTTATTCAATTTAATAGCAAATATTAAAAATTAATATTATTATTTGATGTTCAATTTTAATTTTTATCACAAACTTTTTATTAAATGTTTTTTAAATTTATTTCTTTATTTTGTGAATATTAAATAACCAATAATAAGTATTTAACATTAATAATTTAATAATATTTAGTGTTAATTATATTAAATAAAAGTATTTTAATTTATATCAATAAATAATACATACGGATAGTTAACCTCAATTATATTGGAGCACTTGAAAAAGTATATAAGCACAATTTTTTTCACTAATATTCACAAATAGTAAGTAATATCAATCAAAATATAAATAAATAAATAATACATACGGATAGTTAACCTCAATTATATTGGAGCACTTGAAAAAGTATATAAGCACAATTTTTTTCACTAATATTCACAAATAGTAAGTAATATCAATCAAAATATTCAATTTAAATCACTACTGAATATAATTTATTAGCACATATATAAATTATAAAGGACATTGTCAAAAATGGCCTATGAATCAACACGCATGAAACATTTACTATAATATTAATTATTATTTATAATGTACATTATAATTATTATTATAGTAAATGTTTCATGCGTGTTGATTCATAGTTTCAATAGAACGGACACTTATTAATTTCGAAAACAATTTAAAAAGTATTCACTTCCGTCATAGTCCTCGGTATTATAATTTTTGGTTCAAATTCGGGTTTTTAATAGGCAAAGGTATTGTAGCTCATACAGCCAAGTCTTTGTAACAACACTCTTAAGCTTCGCATTGTTATGCATTTCGCCAAAGACAAGTGTAATTTATTCTCAAGTCTTCACAACAACGATGAAATATCGTAACATTAATAATTTAATAATATTTAGTGTTAATTATATTAAACAAAAGTATTTTAATTTATATCAACATATCCACTCGACATGATAGAAGTACATTCTACTCTCTTCGCGTTTATGCGAGCCTGGTACTTTTTACGGCAACATGTTCCGAATAAGAAAAAACCTAAAGAGTTTTTCTTTGTCTAAATCGTCATTTGTTTATTAATTACGGCTACTTTCACTCTCATCATTTTTTCTTAACGCGCCTAACTTCATACTGTTAATTTTTTGTGTCACAGGTGCGCGCGCATCTTAAAATTTCACTCTCATCATTTTTTCATAACGCGCCTAAAGAAGTATAACTTCAAAAAACGAACACAGTCCGGTCAAAGTCCTGTGAAAGTCCGGTCCAATCTGAATTCGGCTAGCGCTGGCTGGTCAACTGGCCCGCGTGACGTCTCACAGAAGGTTCTCGAATATTCTGGAACCTTCCGCTCGCCGCCGCTCGCGTTACGGAACGTTTCGGTTCACCCTCCCATAAGAAGTTATCACTTCAAAAACGAACACAGTCCGGTCAAAGTCCTGTGAAAGTCCGGTCAAAGTCCGGTCCAATCCGACTGGTCACTGTGTGACGCCACCTGAGACTTTAAAATTATCTAAGTTCCAGGGAAGTCGGCTAGCGCTGGCTGGTCAACTGACCCGCGTGACGTCTCACAGAAGGTTCTCGAATATTCTGGAACCTTCCGCTCACCGCCGCTCGCGTTACGGAACGTTTCGGTTCACCCTCCCATAAGAAGTTATCACTTCAAAAATCATATCTCCTAAACTATTGGTTTCCGCAACTCCCCCCTTTCAGGGGGGGTTATACCACCCCCCCTCAACCCCCTCCCACCCCTCCCGCACTATTTCGCTTGCAACCGGATACTAAAGCAACCCCAATAAAAGCCTTTGTTTATTCACGTTCTATTAAAATTATGATAGCTACTCAATTTATTTTTGAAGAAACACCTCGACGACTGTAACTCGTGCAAACTAAATTTAAAACTCAAAGGCAATGTTAACGGGTACTTGAAAAATCTGAAATTTAATATCCGTTGTCGGTTTCAATGCAAATTGTTGAATAAGCGGACACCTGTCAACATTGCCATGACGCTCTCCAAACGGGTAGACGGAATGAATTAAATTTTAGGCCACACATTTTGTTTAGAATGTTGGGATTGTTACTTTGTTTATGGAATTCTCATTGTGGTGGAACTGAGCGAGTTTTAAATTTGTTCCATTTTTAAAAATATTTTATAAAACATTTTTTGTCTTTTTTATTTATGGCTTTCGCAGTATTATGCATTTAGCCAGTATCAAGTATAATTTATTCTCAAGTTATTTTTACAAGAACAATGAAACACGGGTGCGGTCGATTTCAAGGTCTTGTCGGAGTTTTGGTTTTAACTCATTTCAGTACGATTCTTAACAGGGTTCGAAAATATCCGATATTCATTATAAATATCAAAATATTGGATATTTATGATATACATCCGATATATATCAAGTTTGATATATATAAATTTTGTATGAAAGTCATATTATTATTTTATTGTATTATTTATGAATACTGTTTACATATTGCAAAATCTACTTTTAGATAAGGCATAATCAACTAAAAAACATAAAATCTTCTTTTACGGCAGAAGTGTTGCCATTAATGGATTAGAACTTACCATTAGGGAGTATGTTTTAACTCTACTCCCATGCCATCTACATTTGGGAAGTAGAAATACAGTAACAAACGCAAAAAATTACTTGATATTAATTTATTAAACCATTTTTGTATTGCAATATATTATAAAACATTTGATAAGTATATCCATTGATATATATCGTCAAACCCAGTTTGATATATATCGGATATATATCCGATATATATCCTGATATATATCCATTGATATATATCCTCGAACCCTGATTCTTAATTCACTTATTTCAATGTTTCCATACACTATTCATCAACGTCAATGTTTATTGAACAAATCCACACCACTTTTATACAACAAACACAACTCTAAACTAGTTTATGAAATAAATTAAAATAAGCGATGAACTGCACTGTCAGAATTCCCGCCAAAACTCTATAAAACATCTTTTTTTTATTTTTTTTATTTATGGCTTTCGCAGTATTATGCATTTAGCCAGTGTCAAGTATAATTAATTATTCTCAAGTATTTTTACAAGAACGATGAAACACGGTGCGGTCGATTACAAGGTCTTGTCGGAGTTTTGGTGTTAACTCCTTTCAGTACGATTCTTAATTCACTTATTTCAATTATTCCATGTACTGTTCATCACCGTCAATGTTTATTGAACAAATCCACACCACTTTTATA